>JAIVEN010000001.1:15000000-20000000 GCA_026686845.1 Adenanthera pavonina
TGGCAAAATAGTAAATTGCATTGATGATGAAAAGTTTTAATTTGTGCTTAATTGTTTAATCATTAATTAACTTATATATACTCTTTACTCGAAGAATTATGTTCTGGGTTTGCTTTAGAATTAGAATATATTTAATAGGTTTTAAAATTAGATTTATGAATTATAAAAATATCATATCCATGTTTATGTTGGGCTTGTGGCCACAACACTATAAAAAAAATAAAAAATTCTCATACTAGAATCTGAAAAACAATTTTATCAAGATGTACTTTTTCAATTTTTTTAATTCAAGGAAAAAAATCATAGTAGTGTGACCTTTATTACCCGCTTTCTCCCCCCCCCGGCCAAATTTTTTTTGTTTTAATCTATTTCTTTTGTTAAATCCCTATCCTTAGAATCAATTATTTTTTCATTCTCCCAATTTTTGTTAATCCTTTTCTCCTTTCCCCAACACACCAAAATAAATAAATAACTAAATATATAAATTATATAAATAATATATACTAAATAAAATAAATTAATTATACTAGTAAAGTGTATTCTTTGATATTGTTAAAATTATATAGATATATAGATTTCCTTATATTGTTAAAACATACATTTTAGTTAAACTTTTGACACTATTAAGAAAATATATATTTTATTAATTAAAATTTATATTAATATAATAAATAACTATAAGAGTATAATATATTATCCTGCTTTCAATATTGTTAAAATTATATAAGTCTCCCTCTATTTTTAAAAATATATTTTAGTCAACTTTTTAGTTTCATTAATGATGTAAACTGAAAAAATAAGAGGGAGAAATAAAAAAAAATAGGAAGGAGAAAATATGACTTATCTTTTAGATTTAATATAATTTAAAAAGAGTTTTCTTATTTTAAAACTCTAATAAAACTATGATTTGAACTCTATAAAGAATATTGTTCAGCTACATTCAGACCTTTGATTATTAATTTTGAAATTTTTCAGAGATATTTATCTCTCCTTTGTATTTTTCTATTTTATCCTCTATCTCTTCCTTGTTCTTCTTGTTCACATAATCAACAGAGTTAAAAATTTGATTAAAACGCATATTTTGAAAATAGAGGGAGATTTATATAATTTTAGCAATATTAAAAGGAATGTAATATATTATGCTCTCATTGTTATTTAGTACATTAATATAAATTTTAATTACTAAAAATGTATTTTTTTATTAAAAGCTTGACTAAAATATATGTTTTAAAAATATAAAGAGATCTATATAGTTTTTGAAATATTGAAGAATATACTTTATTGAATAATTAATTTATATTATTTAGTATATATAATTTATATATTTATTTATTTATTTTGGTGTGATTTTAGAAAGGAAGAGAAGATTAGGAAAACTTTGGAGAATGAAAAAATAATTGGTTCTGAGGGTAGGGATTTAACAAAAGAAACATGAAAAAAAAAGTTTAGGGGGTGGGGGGTAATAGGGGTCAGGTGTACTATTATAAGGTTTGACATGGAGATCTTTTCCATTAAATTAAAAACTTTTGAAAAAATATATCTCGGTACCTTATACACTGAAATTTAATTTTTATAGCATTTTGAGAAATATTTTTTAATTTGTAGTATATTAGGAATTTTTTATTTTTTTATTGTGTTGTGATCAAAAAGCATTTATATTGCGCTAAATGCTACTATTATGTCATACATATTGATAAATGTGAATTGGACTAATCTGTTTCTTTGAAAGTTAAATTTCTTTAATGTAGAATTGTACCCAAAAAAAAAGTTGAGCCAAAGTGGGGAAAATGATTGTGAATATCATATTCCAACTCAAAAATATATCAAGCATATACATAAGGCAATAATGTTTCAAGAACTAAAGAAGTTAAAGATTTGAAAACTTAGTTTCATCTAAATAGCCAAAAGACTTAATAGATATATTTATTATAGGATAGAGATCTTTCTATGAAATTCAATAATTGAGATTTGTAATTATTAGTTCAAGCATTTGATTCTCAATTATATATTTAGACTAAAAAAATAGATGTTTTTTGTACCTCTCCATTTGACATTAGTCATTATTGTTGTCATATAAACTACATGGATTTTCAAAATGAAACTATATTTTTGGGTCAAAATATAAAACTTATTTCAAAACAATTTCATTTGAAATGAGACTTAAAATAGATTTAGAAAATAGTTCATACAGAAACAATCAACTTGCCTACTATTATATAGATTCAGCGTAGTGGTTAATTGGCTACACACACACACACACACAGGAATGGGAAGTCTGTATCATTAATAAATCAACAAGGAACAAAACAATCAGGGGAAAGACATTAACCTTTGATCATCCGCCTCCTTGATGTACAAGTATTGTTCTCACTGAACAAGAAGTGGGAGATATTTTGTACGACATTTAATGGGACTAATCAGTTTTCTCCTGTTCCAGTTCCGGATGCCATCAATTAAGTCAGCTACTTTCTCAACTAAATTCAGATCAGGATGGTGACCTTCAACCAGAGTGATGAGAGGTCCATGAGTGGTTATATTTTGTATGACATTCAATTAGTGCACAACAGTCGATTGCAGCATAAAAAATACTTACTCTTTTAAATTGGGATGAAAAAAGATGAGGCAGAGCCTCAATTATAAGATTTGACAATGGGGCGCCAAAGTCACAATACAACTAGGAGTTGCATGGGCCCATTATCATTTGGACCTCGGAAATAACCTGGAGCCCGATCCTAACACTGGAGATGCGTGGGAAAATGCATCCTTTTTTTGTTTTCCACCGGAATGGGAAAAATGCGTCTAAGAGATATAAAAGATATTTTAATTCTCACAAAAAAAAAGAAAGATATTTTGATATTCTTGGTCACTGAAGTGTTTGTAAATATTCTTGGTCAGACCAAAAAACAATTATTCTTGGTTAAAAAAATGGCCCCTTAAAAATCAAATGATATTTAAAATTTTAATTTTTATATGAATCTCTATATTTTAATAAATTATACATATATTTTTTTCTGAATCTTACTAAAATTACATAAACTTTTCTTCTATTTTTGTTTCTGAATATATTTTTAATAAATTATATAAAAATTTTTAAAAAATAAATCATACAAATTTTGCTTAAATTTGGATAAAAATAAAAAATAAATTATATTTTCAGATTCATAATGTAAAAAATTATTTTATTTTATAATATAAAATAATGTGTATTAATGTGTTATTTATTATTTTTAATTTATTATATTATTAGTATTATAATTCTAATGGAAGAAATCAGAAATTTTGGGTATTTTTTAAAAAATTAATAATATAATAACTATCTTTTAATAGAGGTAAAACTCCTCCCTTTTCCCTATAAAAGGAAACGCAAAGTAAGGAAGCGTCATGCCTGAAATTTCACCAGACGCGGCGACGCCATTGCCCATCTCTGCTCTCCCGGAAACGCCCACATATTCAATTGACAGCTGCAAGATTGGGGTCACCTTAAGTTCTCCGGTCCCTCATTGAATTCTTCTTGACTACTGTAAGACGGTAGAAATCTAATATGCTCTCCTCTTCGATTCTCAACAGTTACACAAGTGTTTCGAAGCCTTCTTGACCCTTACTTCAAAGCTTGGTGCCTTTTGTGTTTGTTCGAGCTTCCAAAGCACCCAGAAGGAGTTACTGTCCAAGCCGTTACCTTTTCCACACTCGTTTCTTGGGCTCCACAAAATTATTGATATCAATGGCATATAGCAGTGCAGCCATGGGCACACTTCCTGTGGGTGCCTCTACATCGTCATCAACAATTAAGCAGGTCAAATTGGACAAAGAAAGCGAGCTCAGAGTTGAAGTGGGTAACGACACGCGTCTTCGGCTTCGACTCCTGAACGGCAATGCTGAGATTTTTGGGACAGAGCTTCCACCAGAAATCTGGCTCACTTTCCCTCCCAGGCTTAAGTTTGCTGTAAGTTTGGATTACGAGTGTGTCTTTCTTTTTCTTTTTTGGTGGATTCAATTTTAAGGCAACCGCATGGTTGCCTGAACTGCGGATTGAATTGTTTATTGCCTTTTGAGTTGTTACCGATTCTGTAATATTAGACATGGCGTTACAGGTGGGCGGAGTAGTTATTCTAATTCTAAACTTCCATTGGGGATAAACATTTGTTTTGACGAATTTTCATTTAAGCTGCCTGTTGTTAATAATTAATTTTAACATAATTGCAAAGTTTATCCGAGACTTTTGCAGCATTCGCTCAAGAAACCTTGCTTTTGTGTTTATTATGATTTTGCTTAGCAATAAACCAAAGGGCAAGGGGTATTAATGGTTTACTGGTACAAAAAAGGAATATCTACCTCATATCTTTCTCTATCTCTAGGTTCCTCTTGGTGTTGAAATACACATGAAAGGCTAATATTTTGTTCGTGGATCAGGTATTTTCTTGGTATGGAGCTACAATTGAGATGGATGGTACTACTGAAACCGATTATGTTGCAGATGAGGTAAAGCAATGCCATCTCTTTTCATTCTTTAAAATTTATTGTTACTTAGGTAAAATGAAGGATTTGAAAATGATTGAAGGAGTTGTCACACAACATTTGATTTCAGACCCCAATGATCAGTTATGTCAATGTCCATGCTATACTTGATGGACGAAGGAATCGTGCTAAAGCTTCATCAGATGATTCTGAATCTTCTCAGGTAATCATATCTCATGATTGTGGTTATCAGATTGGATCTTATTGTATTATACATTGGTGTCTATAGTTTAGACTGTCATTGCTGTCAATACACTAGGAATTCTCAAAACTTTTGGTTTCTTCTATATAGATTATGCGAAAGGCTAAACTTTTTTTTTGTTTTGAAAAAAAAAAGAATAATACCAACTAGTTTCCATAAGTCACATTGAGCCCAGATTAATCCGAAGTCTGACCACAAAAATAACTTGTGTTTCTAATAATATTATATATATTTTTTGTTAGACAGTAATATTATGTCAAATTGCATTATTGTTTGGCTCTAAAGATTATAGTTCCTTGATTCTATCATTCTTTTTATTTGTAAAACCTTTAGTTTGCCATTTGACAGACTTGGTTGTTCAGGGACCTAGGGTGGTTGTTGTAGGACCAACGGATTCTGGAAAAAGCACATTGTCGAGGATGCTTCTTAGTTGGGCAGCTAAACAGGGATGGAAGCCTACCTTTGTTGACTTGGATATTGGCCAAGGATCTATAACAGTTCCTGGATGTATTGCTGCTACTCCAATTGAAATGCCCATTGATCCTGTTGAAGGAATTCCTCTTGAAATACCTCTTGTATACTTTTTTGGGCACACAACTCCAAGGTAATTAATGAAGTGTCCGTAATTTTCCATTACAGCATGACAATTGTCTTTGCATTAAATCAATAGAGGAAGATTATCAAACATTATTTGCCCTTGCAGTAACAATGTAGAACTGTATAAAGTGCTTGTCAAGGAGCTTGCTGGGATGCTGGATAGACAATTTGCTGGAAATGCTGAGTCTCGTGCTTCTGGCATGGTGATAAATACCATGGGATGGATTGAGGGAGTAGGCTATGATGTAATCAAGCTTTGAACTTCACCTTATTGATACTTGATGAGGAGTTTAAACTTTTTAATGCACTTATTCTGAATGATGAAAAATTAATTGTATTGTTCTTGTCATGTTTTCAATTTTCTTTCAGTTGCTCTTGCATGCAATTCGAACTTTCAAGGCCAATGTTGTGTTGGTTTTGGGTCAGGTAGACAAGCTACTGACAGTTAATATGTTGCAATTAACATGTTGCCTATCTCGTTAGCTTTGCTTTCATAACCAGTTCCTGTGATCTATGCACTCTAATTCCCTTATGACTTGTTTTTGTCCACATCATTCCCTCGGAATTCTGCATCAAGGAAAAACTTTGGAGCATGCTCAAAAAACAGGTATCAAAGAGTGAGCCCACTGTGGATGTTGTGAAACTTCAAAAGTCTGGTGGAGTTGTAAATAGAAATGCAAAATACCGTCAGAGGTCCAGAAGTTACAGGATAAGAGTAAGCGTGCTTGCCCAGTTATTGTTATCTTCTGCACTTTTTAATAGATTATACCTTAGCCTATTTCTTCTATTGTTTAATTGTTTTATTTATAATATACACAATTTAGCCTATGGAATCAGTTTTCTTTAGGACGCAATGCTAGTTTATTATTTTTTAATCTGGAGTATTCCTTTTAGGGGTACAAGGTAGGATAAGAGGAATGAGCTTATTTCAGGCTTCAAGCTGAAATAATATAAAAATGATTTAGACTATAATATGTTAACTTTTAATATTAAGTGATGGCTTGTGAGTTTAGGGAATGAATATTTCTTTTCTTGTGAGAAGTCTATGCTTTGTTTAGTATCTGCACTTGACCTTCAAATTTATTGAAAACAAACAGTAAGAAAAAACAGAAAAATTACATATATACTCTGAAGAAAATCTATTCCATTTTTACAAATTAGAGTGATCTTATTTACTAGTAAGTCATATGATTGACGCTCCTAACACTCAGAATCGTCTTGCAGCTTTGTGGGTTCTAATGCAAATTGGTATTTTCTGATTTGATGTAGGAATACTTTTATGGCCTTGCAAATGATCTCTCTCCACATTCGAATATTGCAAATTTTAGTGATTTGCTTGTCTATCGGATTGGTGGTGGGCCACAGGCCCCACGTTCAGCATTGCCAATTGGTGCAGAACCTGCTGCAGACCCTACCAGAGTTGTTGCTGTGAATATAAACGGTGATTTGCTTCACTCAGTTCTTGCGGTCTCATTTGCCAAGGATCCTGAGGAGATAATTTCAAGGTAACAATGCTCTGAAATATCGAATTCCTGTAATTTAAACCTCAATAGTTTCCACAAAGAAGTAAACTTTTTTAAAATCATGTCTGGGATTCATCTCATATTGTGGCTAAACATTGAATTTTAGAGCATGATACACCTCAGGACGGCCAAAAAGATGTTAAAACATGATTCATGTACTCCCTTCCCCTCTTCCTATTAAGAATCATCACACCATTCACTGCTTCCCAACTTTTTGGTGCAGCAATGTTGCTGGTTTCATTTATGTGACAGATGTTGACATCCAGAGGTTTGGACTGATTTTCTTTTTCATCATCAGATCATACTTATGTTTATATTATTGTATATCTAACTGTTTTTGTTCTGTGCAGAAAGAAAATAACTTACCTTGCACCTTCTGCTGGAGAACTTCCCGGCAAATATTTGATACTTGGATCCTTGACATGGCTTGAAACATGATCAAATGAGCACATAGCTTAAGATCTCCCACAGTTTAGCTTGAGGTGAAAAAGAAGAAAAAGTTTTACAACCTCATGGATCATTTGTGTATTAGCTGTCCCAATCAGTTCAGTGGGTTCAGAATGTAATTGTTAAAGGTTGGTTTGACTTAGTGTGGTACTGATATATATATATATATATATATTTTAACCTTAAGTCCAAATCACAGTTTGTGTAACAAATTCCTTTTTGTCAGTTTAATTGGTTTAGTATAATAGTATGTATTTTGCTTTGATACCTTTTGATATAACAGACCGGTTTTTACTTAGGATTTCACTTAGTGTGGAATTAGTCTTTTGTTCGAACGTAAGAGGCATACATATTCCTTCAGTGTAAAGTCGTGTGTTGAAATTTAGATATTCTCAGTTGAGTTGAATATCTCTTTCCACTCTTTTCTTATTTCTTTTTTATTTAAGAGATATTTTATCTTATCTTTTAGGAGGATTCAGACAAAAGTTTAGCGGGCAAGTCATCTCGATATTTTATAACTGTTTCATTTTCTTTTGGGTGGTGTAATTTGTGTGTGAACTGAAGTTATACAGATGAAGATAATTTTAAAAAGTAGATATAATAGTTGAACGACGGATTGATGGTGTGCTCTCATGGACAATCATAATTATTAAAGCTATAAAAGTTAGGCTGCCAATAAGTGCCAGATATAAAATAGGACTCATATCCGAAGAAAAGAAGAAAAAGAAAATACAGTGTCATACTGTCATGTGCATAACGTGGCATAGTATTAGATGATAGTGCAGAGTCCCAAATCACTGTTGACCAAAAATAAGAAAGAAAATAGAATATGGTGCATGAACACCAACCAAAACACATATGCTCTTTTTTTAGTGATATAGTAGTTATCCCCTAGCCCCGAAAAATAATGTGCAGCTTCATATTAGAGTAAATATAAAGTGCATAGTTTTAGTTTAAAATAATGGACAAACTAATATATTCAAATATCATAAAATAAAAAAAATAGATACTTAAATTTATATATTTAAAGCATTATTTATTATTAACACTTATTTTTTAATTTAAACCCACACGTTTTAATTTGATTGAAATAGACACCTTCAATTTTTTAAAAATAATTTTGATTAATATTTCTAATATGAAAAATTACTTACCATAAATTTTTAAACATGATTATTCTTATATCGATAATAGGATTACTTTTAAAGTATACTTAGATTAAAGTTTTTGAAGTATTTATTGTTAACTAAACATGGTTAGAATAGAGGCTTGATATTTAAGTAAAATTTTAAATATACCTGCTCGAACGAATTTGAATTTGGCTAAGTGATAATTTTGAATGTCACATAAATTAAAAAATATTTGTTATTAATTTTTTTAATAATAAAGTATATATCATATAAATTTTATTTTTTTTGAAAAAAATGGTTATCAGGAACAAAAAGAAAGTCAAACAACTGAGCAGAAAAAATCTTGTAATTGGCAATTCCCACATAGTGATCCTCTCAAAAAGAAAAAGAAATGCCTGTCCCTTTCTCTCTCCTGCCCTGCCTGCCCTGCCTGCCCCCATTGCTTACTTTCTTACTTCTAGCCTGCCCGACCGGCCCGCTGTTGAAAAACTTTCCCTCTTTCTCAAGCAGTCTCCCGCTTTCCTCTTCAACGCCCTTTCCCCACCTCTCCAAGAGCCTTTGGACTCAATTTCAGTATTTGGTCTGTCTCCGTTTCAGTCATTTAGCAGTCTGCAAGTGTTGATCCTTAATCCTTTCCTTGCTTTCATTGGATATTGTTGCTCTATTCTTTTGTTCAATTGGGATAGGTCTCAAAGCCTTCAATTATTGGAGTTAGGGTGGCTTCCAGTGTCCTTTTTTTTTAGCAATCTCTGGAATTTTCGGAGTATGGAAGCTTCTTTGTAAGAGTTTTTGAAAGATGGGATTTGGGAATAATGCAATTCAGGCTGGGAGTTTGGACATGGGCAAGTCAAATGGAAGGAAGAAGAAAGATGGCGCAGAGAAGCAGAGTGGATGTTGGGCTAAATTCAGTTGCATCGGAAGCTGCATACCTTCTAGATCAAAGATTGATAACTCCATAAGTGGTGGCCCAAGTACCCATAATGGTAGTTTTCTGTCTATTCCGCTTTTCACATGTCATGAAACATTTTCTATTTTGTGTCAATTTTAGATGCAGAGAGAAAATTATTTGTCTTTTTTAAATATCTACTGGGTTTTTAGTTTGAACTGCCAATTCAAGTTTCAAGAAACGAAATGAATTCTCATGATTCATGGTTTAGTTGTATAATTTTTCTTTGTTGTATTTGTATTCCTGCATAATGTTGGACGTCTCACTCTTTAATTACCAAATACCAAGCAATTGAAGATTCTAAAGACTCCGTTTTTTTCTTTTTCCTGCATGATCCGTGGAAACATTTTATGTTGCACGATTTAGTATTGGCATCGAGGTGTCTATATTTTATCATATAAGAATTTGTGCTACCTGTTCTTTGTGATGATTTGATCTTTTGCATCGCACTTCTGGATTGCATTTTTATTTAGTTAATACGCTAGTTGTAAACTAATCTTGCAATTAAGTCGCTTGAAGCCAAGCATGCCAGCATCAATCATGCAATAGTGGTATAAATTATTAAGACCAGGTGATCATTCAATTTAAGTTTGTGATCTTTGTGTAATCAGTGGAAAACAAATGTACAAATGTGAATACCAAAGATCGAACAGTTGGTCCGCCAGGGTCCTCCACTACTACTAGTAATGCAGGAAGTATTCCCTCAACTCCAAAATTCAGCGAGGAGTTGAAGGTTTCTTCTCGATTGAGAAAATTCACATTCAATGAACTTAAATTGGCAACTAGGAATTTCAGACCAGAGAGTCTTCTTGGCGAGGGAGGGTTTGGTTGTGTCTTCAAAGGTTGGATTGAAGAGAATGGGACTGCACCTGTCAAACCAGGTACAGGGCTTACTGTTGCAGTGAAGACCCTCAATCATGATGGACTTCAGGGTCACAAAGAGTGGCTTGTAAGAATTTTACATATATTCTTTCTCAATTCTTATTTTTTATGATCTGCTGAGACTACAAACTCTTCACATCTATTATTCTGTTTTGTTAACTTTTACAGTTTCTTTTTTCAGGCTGAGTTAAACTATCTTGGTGATCTTGTCCACACTAATCTGGTTAAATTGATTGGTTTCTGTATTGAAGATGACCAAAGATTATTGGTTTATGAGTTTATGCCCCGAGGAAGTTTAGAGAACCATCTCTTTAGAAGTACACTACTAACTCATTCAATTACTGTTTTGTGTTTTCACTGCTACTTGTTTATCTCTGGGTATTTGCTGCAAAATTTGGAGATTCTTGATTCAGAAGTTAAAAAAAAAAAATCAATTCAGCTATAATCAAATTAAAGTTTGATTGAACAGTAGATTGCTTGTTACTGATGCTACTATTTTCCTGGAATGCTATATCTGGTGATGAATAAATTGCATTGACCTATCAAAGGCAGAATTTAATTGAATAAATATTGTTTAAACCAAAGTGGCTACTGGGATTCCTCAATGATAGATGATGTCTACAAAACTAAAATTTAATCCTTTTGTGATATAGCTTAATGTTTCTCATATAGTCTATCCAGTAAGAGTTAATGATCGAGTTGAGCAAATAATAACTATGACTACTGTAAAATAAAACCTGGAAGACTTTAACCTAATTATGCCTTAATAATTTAATTCATAAAATGCATTTCATCTGAATGAACAACCATTTTCTGCACACTAAATTTTATTTTTTTATTTTTGAATGGAATGTTATGTATTATATAAAAATTTTAAGGCTTGTGAAAAAACAAAGACCAGAATAAAATTGTTCTTCAATGTCACTGATCTTCCTTCTTAATGCTATGCTTTTAGAGATTTGTATACGTACAAGTGTTAATTGTTTTCTGGTAACAACCATGATTTATGCAGAAGGGCCCTTGCCTCTTCCTTGGTCTATCAGAATGAAAATTGCACTTGGAGCTGCAAAAGGTCTTGCCTTTCTTCATGAAGAAGCTCAGAGGCCAGTGATATATCGAGATTTCAAGACATCTAATATCCTATTAGATGCGGTATGTGAGTTAACAAATCAAGAGGAGTTTAATTATATCCTGTGTTCCAATTCATACACAAAAAAAATTATGTTGTTAGGAATACAATGCCAAGCTCTCTGATTTTGGACTTGCCAAAGATGGTCCTGAGGTTGGAAAGACCCATGTATCAACAAGAGTCATGGGAACATATGGTTATGCAGCTCCAGAGTATGTGATGACTGGTGAGTTTCCATCTTTGTTTCCATCTGGGTATTGATTGGGATTTCTCGAACTTTAGATTCACTATGTAATTTATACTCTGCATAACTAAGCCTAGAGAATTGAGAATTCTGATCATGTTGGTGAGGTTAACAATTTTTTTTATCTATACCCTGTAGGTCGATCTCTAGTAATTAATAACTCTAGTATACTATACAGTCCTAAAAAGATGTTTATTTAAATAAAATTAAGAATGAAATATGCATTTAGTCTTGATACTTTAATGTTCACAATGGTCCTTGAATTTCCAGCCTTTTACAGTTGTAGCCTTGTTTAAGCTAAAACTTTTCTGAAAGGAAACAAAAAAATCTTCCCATTCTCTATCTTTGAGCCTTTGATAGAAATTGCTTAGATTGGTTGTTTGCTTTTGTAATTAGTTCTTTTCTTCCCTTCTGTCTTCGACTTCTGACAGTTCCCCATCTCTCCGTGGCATGTATTTTCAATGAACCAATTAAGTTATTAAATTAGTAGTTTTATTTGAACAGTTAAATGAGGGCCTGAGAGCTCTTTAAAAATTAATAAAGTAGGAGATCTACAACTTGCGGAGTGGATAGGGGAAATGGGCTCTCTCCATGAGGGAGAGGGGTTGTCATACAGCACTTAAATGACAGCCAAAGGTACGGCTTCATATGTAGCTATGTAGGTATTAATTATGGTAACAGCGTGGGTCAAATTCTGGTACCATTTCTAAGAACCACATAACTTAAAAGCTTATGTTGAAAAGTGAGAGATAAAGAATGGCAATTACATTAATAGCATTACAACCACAAAGATCTATAATAGAGAAAGGGTTTCTGGCCCTAGAATCCGTTATAAATACTAGAGTTCGTTAACTCCAACATGTCAGTGGCAAGTTGCAGACCACCTTGTTATTACCTCCAAGTCATAGGAACTGTTGTGGCTCTCATTGACTTTGCCCTCTTGCCCAACCGTGCAACTTTCATTCATCCCTATTCCCTTGTCTCGAGATCCACAATACGATTACCTAGTGCAATGATATCAGCTATGATTTAATTTTAGGTAAATTACTTTCCTTTGAATTGTGAAAAATTACATTGCTCTCTCTTGAAACCAAAAGATACCCAACACTTAAAAACTCGTTTTACCAAAATACCCTTAAGAATAACAATAATATTTCCGTCCAAAAAAAAGGATAACAACAATATTAATTTTTTATTAGACACATTAAAGAGATGTATTTCCTGAAACTGTCCCTTAATTTTTTTAATGTAAGATTAACATTGAAAAGTCGGATATGCATCAATCAATTATTAGAACTTTATATATTTAAAAATAAAATTAGGGAAGTATGAGGCAAAAAGGATGGGTATTTTGACCAAATTGTTCTTTAAAATAGAACAAACATCATTCTTCATATGGGGAAAGGAACATGATGAAATAAAAATGAGACTGAGAAAGCTACCTCAAGTTTTGTATGGTTAGTCCTATAAATTGTTTGCATTTTCAAGGTATTAATTTTCTTACGTTAATGCTTTCTTGAACTCAACACTGATCTTATACTGCTGATTCTGATTTAGGACATTTGACATCAAAAAGTGATGTCTACAGTTTTGGGGTGGTGTTACTTGAAATGCTTACTGGTAGACGAGCAATTGATAAAAATAGACCAAATGGGGAACACAACTTGATGGAATGGGCAAGACCTGCACTTGGAGACCGAAGGATGTTCTACCGAATAATCGATCCTCGCCTTGAAGGTCACTTCTCAATTAAAGGTTCACAGAAAGCCGCCCAGTTGGCTGCTCAATGCCTTAGCCGTGATCCGAAATCTAGACCTATGATGAGTGAAGTTGTTCAAGCTCTTAAGCCTTTGCCAAACCTTAAGGATATGGCTATTTCATCTCAATACTTCCAGTTCACACGAGTAGATCGTACTATGTCCATGCCAAATCCAAAAAATGGTTCAAAAACACAGCTAACATCTGTATCAAGGAAAGGTCAACCTGTAAGGACCTTGTCAAGTCCAAATGGTCCACGTGGTTCTCCATATCATCATTATTCCAAGTCACCAAAACCTAATGGGTGAGAATCATGGTTCGCACTTTCTGGTTTGCTACTTTCTCAATTCAATTCCCTCAAATTAGACCACCAGTTTAACACTCTGTTTGGAATGTCACTGAAACCTGAGGGAAATCAGTTGAGTCTTGTCTCAAATTATTATAATCTTGAATAAGGTTGGTGGGGACTGCTGGATGATTTGCTAGGGAGACATACAGATTTCATTTGGGAAGTCTGATACTCATTTCACGAGTCTCCTGCTTTTCTGATTGTATTTTTGTAAAGAAGAAACATGTGGTGTTGTTAACTCATGTTATTCATAGATTCTTACATACTAATTCATCAAGAACTTGTCAGTAAGAACGCATTTATGTAAGTAGTACTATTATGAGGGACATGCTGTCCCAGGCCAGGGCTACATGTTATTTTTTGGTGTGCTGCTTTGTTCACAGCCAAGAAGTATGAATAGTATAACGATATATTATTGAGTAATGTCACTCACATTTGTGCATAACTTTACTAGGGGCTCTACATGTGTTTAGATTAAGACAAATGGTATAGGCAACATTATGAAACCAAGGTAGAACTAGAAGAGCTCATGCAAGTTGATGCACCAAACTGGGGTATAGCAAATAGCTAAATAGTAATAGCTTAAGATTCTTTATAATTAGAGATGAAATTTACAAATTATGTGGGAAGTTCAAGGAATAATTAACACTTGAATTTGGCTCTATTTAGTAAGGATGAGTATTTTAAGGGACATGAAAAAGGAGAACAGGTTTTTATTAAAGGACTATATTTGTCCCTAAAAAGTTTGAATAATATGCCAAGTATATCACACAAAGATTTCTTTCATTCTTTCTTTCATGAAACTATTTTGATATCTATCAAATCTAGCCCAAGAGAATAACCATAGCTTGTCGGAACAAACTTGTTCCAAGTTTGCTTCATTGTTACACCCAGAACTATATGACACGGTGGACAAACTCAATTCCGCAAAATATACTACATAATGTATGAATCACATTGGCAAAATAAACTTCTTATTTTAAGTTTATGAATATATTTAGAGAACCCAATCAATAACGCAACTCATCAATATAAACGAAAAAATAAGTGCGCAGTTTCCTAATAATAATCTTGGCTAAAGTCCAAGCTATTCCCGATGGGCATGACATGGCGTACCAAACGGGTGCTTCAAACTTGGTAAAATGTTTTTTAATTAGACGATTAGCTGAAATGCAAACTCCAAGCTGTTCCCAATGGGCATGACATATGGAGTACCTAGGCTCCCCGTCAAGTTCAAAGGTTGTAAGATTATAGCAATTAAAATAAAATCAGTCGCCCAAAGTTCTTTTTTTTTTTGGGCCCAAAGAAGAGTACCATTAAATAATAAAAAAGAAAACTCCTATGAGTTACAACTTGATGTCGCCTCCTCTTGCTTTTGAAATCCTAATACTGAAGTCTCCGGCCATGACGCAAGCTGATTGCAGAATCATCAAACCTGACCCTACGATACGAGGCAGGGCAAACAGCTTAGATGGACCATTGTATTGGTATCAAAATGAAACCCATAAAGATGAACATAAGAGGAACTTATTAATATGCAAAAGGAGACAAAGCATGCATACCACAAAGGACCAAGAATAAATAAGGGAAAAAATCTTATCACATTGAACTGTGTTATTGGATTTAGCAAGTTGCTGATCCAGGAATCCAACCATTCTGAAATAACCCATAAAGATTCATTGTGTCACAAGTTTTGATAGCAATCTCTGAACTTTTGGGCAAAAACCAAAACACATGGTTGAACTTTTTTTTGGGGGGAGGGGTCCAACAAGCAATTCATTAATCAGAAAACGAAGCAAACAGAGTCGCCCAACATCAACCATACAATGTGTTTGTTTTGGGTAAACAAACACATGATTGATTAGCGTCTTCACCAATCAAGCAAACACAGTTTAAATAAAAAGTTAAAAGGTAGGAGAAACAAGACCCATCTCAGGAATTTTTACGTTTTGAAGGGATTAGTCTTCAAGTATCAACTGAAATATCCTTAGTGCGCAATAAAGAAAACAAATTAAAAAATGATTTATGAAAAATAAAAGTAAAAGGTTTTAAAAATTTTTTATTTTGTTGGTAAGCACTAAAAGTATCTCCAACCAACGTGTGTTGTATTTCTCTCAATAAAATATTTTTTATAGCTAAAAATCAAACTCTGGATGTCACATTTAAATAACCCAACTTTATGCTAATTTTGTCAAACCTTAAATTGACAGGTTTTAGTCATTCTTTATTCGTTGGTAATGTAGTCGTGGACACTTTGGATAACCCAAAAAGAAAACAGAAAAAAGAAGATATAGTGGAAATTTATGAATTGTGTCAAGATTGTTGTTTACAATTACAAGAAATCCACTTGGGCAGGGCCGTTCTACATCATTATCAACATTAAAACTGTGGAGCCAACCACAAAGATATTTTCGTCGAGGAACTGATAAATTAAAACGCCTTTGAAAATTCAATCTTCAAAACTGCAGATTCCCTTTCTATATAAATGACAAAAGTAAATTAATCGTATATATGAGTTTCTATTCTAATATGGGCCTGTGAAAGAGAGGGACTGGGTCCCCCCATCATGGAAAGTTCAAACACTTCCAAACTTATTAGGTTGTTAGCTTCCCTGGAAAGGCACCATTATTATTATTATTTTATTCGTTTGAAAAGAATAAGGTTTGATGTGTTTCTGACACATATGCATCAGTGGATAAGATTTTTGGGATACAAACTACACATCTATGAGCAAGCATCAAAATAATATTACTTTTTTAGTAATTAATCGTAACAAACATGGTTTGAAAAAACTCTGCCTTATTTTAAAAAAAAAGAAAAAGAAAACTGTGAGAATGTATTTGGTTCATAATATAAAAATATTTACTACAAATAATTATAAGAGACTTTCCCTATCCAAACGGGCCATAACATAAATGTATCTTTTAAAATTATAACGGATATCTTTCATCTTTAGTCAATCAAATTAAAATGTGCAACTTCGTGGAGCTATCCTTAATTAATTAATTATTTTGACAAGAAAAAAAAAGTTAGTACATGTATCTGCTAATACTAAACTATATTACGTAATAAATGGTTATAAAAGTGGATAAGTAATATGGACGAGCTTGTACGAAAGCTGGTGAAAGAGACCACAAAATTTATCAAAAAAACAAGAGACCCCAAAATTGAAAAGCATTAATCACAAAAATTCATTGCATTCTCTGTTCGCATTCTCAATGTGTATGCCTAAACTCTCATGTCCTTAAAGAGTTTTTCTTCTTCTTTTTTTTTTTTAATGGAAAATAGATGAAACTTCATTCGATGGAAGCAGAGGACAATCGCCCAAAGAGCTAAACCCCAAAAATATATATGAAAACCAACTAAGAAAATTAGCATCAAATTCAACATATTCTTCTTCTTCAGACTTGCTTTTCAAGGTGTCTTCCCATACTAATTCGCACAAAAATCAGGAAATAATCGCATCAAATCAACTTTTTATCTTTCTATATTAATTTTTTTTCTGTTGTGTACCATGAAGCTATAAAAAAATTAAATGTCTTGTCTTAATAATTGTAATTTTGTAACAAAAAAATTTATAATTTATAACATTTTATCTTTTGAATTATTAAAAAAAAGATTTTAAAAGTATGATGTGTACTTTAATTTAATGGAATAAACTATTATATCTTAAAATTCACATATCAAAGTTACACACCCACATACATAAACACACACACACACACACACGTATTAATTTAAAGTATGATATCTATTAAAAAAAAATCTTCTTATATAATTTTTCATGTGAACATTTTAGTTAATAAATTTATAATATATATTAAAAATAAACACTCATTTTTTCTTTTGTTGTCCTGACAAGTAGTATATGAATTGTTGAAAGCTAATCCAACCACATTAGCATTCAGAGTGCGAAACCTAGATATATATAATTATATATAGTACATAGTTTGTGTTTGAGAATTAGGAGTCCATTAGTTAATATCAAAGTCAATTTCATAGACAAATTGCTTAGCCAATAACGAGAAGAGAAAAAAAAAACGAAAAGTCAACTTTAGACAAAGTCCATCACTAGTCACATTTGTTTGGATTCCATTGTTTTCTCTATTCACACAACCTCTTTTTCACATGGTTGGCAATTGGCATACATTCAAATTATCCTCGTCCAGCCAATAAGTTGGTTCTTCCACACTATAATTGTTTTTTAAAATTGTCTTAGTTTTTTTTTAATTTAATCAAAATTAAATTAATGACAAAATATTTTCAATGAAAGCTGTTGTATACTAATATGTACATTAAACTTTATATATATATATATATATATAACGTTTTCAGCCAGATTATTTGATGATATAATAATCTTATATAGGTATGGTTATTCTTAAATTACATAAATATAATTTAGAGAACTTGACAAACAATCAAGAAATTCACAAGACGTCGAAGACGTACTAGCTTGAATATATTTAAGCACCCTGTGATAATTTTTCCTCTCGTTAAGTACATAGTTTTTACTTCTCAATAGAGTCAATACATTTAATCTGATAATAAGTTTGTGAACAAATAATAAGGCGACTATTCTTATTCTGTTATTGTTATAATTTTAAAAATTAAAAATGAAAAAACAATAGGTCTTTATGCAGATTTTGATAAAGTATTTCAAAATTTAGTTACCATATAGCGTCATTTATTAATTTATCCTCTCTTCTATTATTTCATTCCCTATTTTTCCATCATCTTTCTCATGTTTCTGAAATTTTCTTCTCCTCGCGCAGATTTCTTCATCCATCAATTTCTTACTCTAATTTTTCCTTATATTTTATAATATTATATTTTTTAGATAATATAAGCCAACTTTAAAGCGGGGAATAGAAGAGGATAAGTACGGGTTTGTTTGATTCTGTTTCTGAAAACAGTTTTTCTATTTTCAGAAATAGAAAATTCAGAAAACTTATTTGATAAATCTGTTTTTTATAAACTGTTCTGAAAAATAAAAAATTAAAAAAATAGAAAACTCATAACACCTTTAAGGTGTTTTGTAGTTTTTGTTCTGGAAAACATAAAGAAAAGTGAGAAACATCCACCTCATTAATGGTAAGGTTATAAAATTTGAATAACTCATCCATCACTCACTAGTTATGATTTTGAGAATAATTATTCAAACAGGTTTTTTTGTTTTCTTATTTTCAAAACTTATTCTCGAAAATAATTTTACAAAATTGTTGTCAGAACAATAAAATAGAAAACATTGTCTAGCAGACATATTCCACATTTTACAAAAACAAGGAGAAATAACATTAATTTAGTGCAATAATTGAAAGGAAATATTCATTTCCCACCTCCACAAATGTTTATCCTCTCTTTCGTACCCGTTCGTCTCCGTAATCCTCTCAAATCTTAAATTTACTATTTTTTTTTTGCAATCAATTCTTAAAAGAGATTGAAATTTTAAATAAAATATAAAATCTTATCATATATATTTAGAGATTTAAGAGTTATTTGATAGAGGAAGTAAGGAAGGAAAGTTACTCTTCCCATAAAGTAGATTATTTAACATTGCTTGGTATCCAAAAATTTTCAACCTCCTATAAAGTTAGCCTCATGATGGTGAAGTTGCACTTCTTAACTAAAATTTGAGGAAGTTATATTTTCTAGGTTTTTTTATAATTCTTTTTTAAATATATACCTAATTTTTTAATTATTTTTTAATTAAAAATGATATTTTTATTTTTAACAATATAATATAATATATTTATTTAAAAAATTAATTTGAATCTCCAAAAAGTAAAAAGTGAAACGGACAAATTATTTGTAATTTTTTTGAAAATTAATTTCCTAGAAAGTGACCTTCCCGGGAAGCTTAATTCCTAGAAATTATATCAAGTAAGTCCCTAGTTTAGAAAATCCTATCCTCTTAAAACTTATGAAGCATCGATACTTTAAAAAAGTAGACACACTCGTATCCGATATTGATATAACACGACATGCTTGTTATACTTGTGCATACATATCTATTCATACCACTTTGTCCCCATCTGTAACACTTCAAATTTTTATATTAAAACATGACTATTTGAAGTTGTTATAAATATTTTATGATTTATTTTAACATTTATACTATAATTTTTAGAATATTTAATACCCATTTTTATTTTAATAGATAGATTTATTAATTATACATATAAATAATTATATAAATATTTTTCACACTCATATCCTAACATTTTAAAAATTTCTATATCTTTCATATCATGTTATGTCATATCTATTCATATAACTATGTTGATCTTTCATAACTTAAAACCTTGCTTGGGAGATCTATGTAAAATTTTAGGGGGAAGAAATCCGAGATTGAGATAGAGACCGAAAGCAACACAAAAAATGAAATCTCATAGTAGATAAGGGTCAGAGTGTTATATAATTCAATGTAGTTGCTTGGTGATTAAGTTAATTCCTTAACCCTTGGGTAAGTTGAGAAAATTGAGAGGAGAGAAAATAAAGAGAAAAGAAAAGTGGGGGAAAATGATTTTATTTTCCTCGCTTGACTGAATAAAATAAAATAAGAATTAGAAAAAAGTAACTAATTTTATATTAATAATAATATTTTTATTATTTTTAGAAAAATATTTAAATATAATAAAACTTGTTATTGTATCATATTTTTTTATATAATTTTAATTTCCATATCATATTAATAAATGAAATTAAAATATAATTTTCATTTAAAATTATTTTACCAAATTTTATTTTTAATTTTTAAAATTATTTTTTATACATTGATTTTAAAATTTTTAAAATAATGCTAAAATTAAAAATATACAATATACCAATATTTAAATCTAAAAATAACATAGGTATTTTTCTAACCGTGAAAAAATATTAGTGAGGTAATTTTGGAATGAGAATTTTTTCTCTAAAATCTCTCTCTATTTTGAGAGAGAAAAGTTAAGCGAAAAAGTATGTGAGATCCACATATTTTTTTCCCTTTAATTTTATTTTTCTCTCACTTTTTTCTCCATAGTCAAATAAAAAAAATATAATTTTTTTTTAATTTTCCTCTTCCCCCACTTTTCCCTCACCCGTCTACCCCTCAAATTTAATTTTTTGAACTCAACCTTATATGTGGGAAATACAAACGGGAAAAAAGAGGGTTAAGATGAAAAATAAAAAAAATTATATACAAATAACTAAAAGTAATATTGTAAATTTCCATAAACATTTAGTATATGTTTGGAAGTTTTATTTTGGATGGAATGAAATAGAGTGAGATAGCTAATGTATCTGGTTCATTGTTTGGGAGAATCTTTTATAAAGGAATGAAATGGCCAATAATAGTATCTCAAGTCATCTTAAACTATTGTAAATTCAATTTTTTCTATCCCTCTAAATTGAGAGATCAATGATGAAATGACCTAATATTAATATCATAATTACAAAATTATCGTTATCCTTATATAAATATATATAGCACTCCTCACTCTCTCTATTACATCATACTTACTTTTTATTCCCCATACCATATTAAATCTTTTTTTACCATATATTTTATACATAATATTTTTTGTTTTTTCAATCAAGTTTCGTAATCATTTAATTGACGTGTACTTAAAAATTTATTAATAACTAATTTTTTTATAAATATTTTATTATAACTTAAAAAAATTTATTTTTTTCTTAAATTAATAGTCATTAATTTTTATAAAAATAATATTATAATAAAAATGTTATAATTCATTTCATTTTATTCATTTTATATTAACTCTCTCACGGGTAGTTAAATAAAATGGTTGGTTCCTTCCCTTATAGAACTTTCAAATAACATAATAATACGTTGCGCCCCAGTCAAGTCTATTGTACATCATTTCATCCTAAACTCTCAAGGTACTCTTAATACATATATGTATATATATACACACACACAATAATCTTTAATATATATATATATATAGATCCGTCCCAGCTATGTGCTTTGCTTTATCTAGTTGTTTTTTTTTTTTTTCGGAAGATTCGACTATTTACAGTTGACGTGTTTTTTTTTTAATTTTCCAAAATTCGTTACAACATTCATCGATGTAAACTTTCCCAGTATAAGTTGCTGCATTTGCTTTTCTGCTCCAATCCGTTCCTCAGCTAATCACAACTCCACAAAGGTCTTTCTTCTTTTCCAAGCCTCCTCCTATTCTCTTGTTTGGTTTCTCGGAAAATTAATGATTTTCTCCTTTCTCCATAGCATCATGCCCTCGCGCTTTACTTTCCGGATATGATGATTTGCCTTGCGTTCCTGAATTATGTTTTTTTTTTTTGGGTTCGTTTCTTCTCTCTTTCATCCTCGAGATTACACAAACTCAGAATACGCGAATTTACTTTTCGGTTTCTGTTGATCCAAAGGCTTTGGTCTGACTTAATGTTTCAAAGTTTGTTTACGGCCAAACTGGGTGTTAGGGCTGTCTTTTGCCTGCTTTGTGCTGTCTAATTTTAGGAAAGAGGATCAGAGGTAAACTACGTTAGCTTTGTTGTTTGGTGGAGATAAATGCTTTCACAATTTTTTTTTCTTCAGTTTTGTTTTGGTTGAATTTTTTTCCTTAACATTTCACTCTTTATTCAAAGAATAGAGAATTTAGAGCTTCACTTTTTCAGCTTTGTCTTGTTTCGAGTCTTTTGAAACCTGAAAAGTCTTGTGCCTTATATTTGGTTTCTAGTAATCAAAAAGAAAAAAAAAAAAAAAAGATTAGAATTAGGCTTGCAATGGAGAATGAGAGAATTCATCTGGTTTACTTGCTTTTTCTATCTCTTGAGTCGTAATATGTCATCTTTTGCCTGATTGAACGCCCAATTTTATTTACCGAAATTTAATTGAGGACTTAGGGTTAGGAAAAAAAAACTTTAAATTCTGCTGTTTCCTGTTAATGACTGTCATTCATTTCCGTTGACTCATCTATGATATCAGTTGTTAATTTTGGTTTTATTGTTCATCAATTTTTTCTTTCATTTATCTGAAATAAGTGTTACGATTCATTTTTTTATAGTTGGCACTTGACTTGTTTATTACTTTTATTACTTTCCTGAAACACCCGATGTTTCATTTTCTTCCTCAACTGTTAGAAGTTTCTTGTAGTTATAAGTCCCTTTTCACCACTCTTGCTCAATTTGAAGGATTAATAGCTATTTTCGGTTCTACAGTGTCCTGCTGATTTTTTTGTGTTCTTGACATGAATAAGGGCGATTAAGTCTTGCAAGGGTGATCGTGGAATTAAGAAGAGTTAAAACAAGATGATGCTTGGTGGTGATAAATGCAAATTTGTTCTATGTTTTAATTTTGAATTGCACTATTCTTCTTCAGGTTGAAGGATGGGTCAAGCTTTAGGTTGTGTTCAAGTAGAGCAGTCGAATGTGGCCATCAAGGAGCATTTTGGAAAATATAGTCACGTGCTGGAACCTGGATGTCACTGCTTGCCTTGGTGTATTGGGTACCAGATAGCTGGTAGACTATCACTACGAGTGCAGCAACTTGATGTTCGATGTGAAACAAAAACAAAGGTTTCTGCTGCTTCATTTCCCCTTGTCTGATTTATGATGTTATTATGCATTTGCAGCTGACTTGAAACCATAGATGGTAGGCAGTGGGCTAAGGAGTTATGACATATTTGATAATATGCTTGTACTTTCTATAATTTAAAATCTTAGAATATTATCCGTATAACTTCAAACAAATTTATAGGTATTTGACAAATGTCACAATTTACCAATAGATTTATCTGTGCAATATTTTATTTGTAATTTGTAATATTTTTGGACTTTAAGATGAATGAATTTATTGATATTTTAGTTGGTTTATATTAATTTACAGAATATTAGAAGTTCTCATTAACTGGATGTTGAGGTGGGTACAAGTCTGTAATTTTGAGGCTATGCTATATTTTCCCTGTCCTCTCACTCTTTTTCCACAACACTTTTTTTAATCATTGCATTCATATTTTCAGGCAACTTCAATTCTGCATCCTATATGTAGTTTTTACTTAGTGGTTTGGAAAATATATATAAATATATATATCAAAATTCATTTCACTCTTTATATGGATATTTATTTCTTATGTGGGTTTTATTGATCCATTGTTAGATTTTGACTGTCATTAGCTTCTCAGGATAATGTCTTCGTCAATGTGGTTGCATCTGTGCAATATCGTGCCATGGCTGAGAAAGCATCAGATGCTTTCTACAGGCTCACCAACACCAGGGAACAGATCCAATCGTATGTTTTTGATGGTAGGTGAAGTGGGTTTCTGCTGCTACATACACGCCCTTAATGGACGGATTCTACACTTTCTGCACTAATGGTTGGCATGTGTGAAACACTTTAATTTTTTCAATGTATATTGGTGTTGGATTGCATAATTGGTAATGATGTGGGTTGCTCTGGAATTGAGTTCCATCAGTTGCTTTTCTAAAAGTTGCTAATACTTGGCATTTCTTCAGTTATAAGAGCAAGTGTACCAAAGCTGGAGTTGGATTCTGTCTTTGAGCAGAAAAACGAAATAGCAAAGGCTGTGGAAGAAGAGCTTGAAAAGGTGTTGTCTTTTTTTCCCCTCCCTATAAATTGTTTTCTTTTCCTTTCTTTATATTTATAAATATTGCTTTCTGTATGGATCAATCAAGGTTGTCACTGGTCAGTTGGACTAGTTAAGAAGTTAATTCCATCTTTGTGTCGTAGGCTATGTCTACTTATGGATATGAGATTGTTCAGACTCTTATTGTTGATATAGAGCCTGATGTTAATGTCAAGCGAGCAATGAACGAGATCAATGCAGGTAATAATTTCTTGGTCATGAGGAAGAAATACTGCCCTTGGTAGTTGTAATGATGTTTGTTAAATGTTGCAGGTCTCTGTATTATTAGATTACTTGTAATTTGTATTAAGTTTTTAGAGATGCTGCATTTCATTATGTTTCTTGTATTTGGATAGGTGTTTCTAGCATATTTCATTGTATTATCTGTATTTTGAAATGGTTACTTTGAGACAAATTTCTGTTTGTGGTTCTAAACCTTCTACGTTGTTTATAGCAAGGTATTATTGCGATGTGTGGATCCATGCTGACATGTTTTACTATGCACACAAAAGCTACTGGACCTATGTATATTGTAAATTTCGATTTATTGTTAGATTTTGGTTCTTCTGCCTTGATCCATTTTCTTTATTTCCTGAACAGCTGCTAGACTGAGGTTGGCAGCAAATGAAAAGGCTGAAGCAGAGAAAATACTGCAGATAAAGAAAGCTGAGGGAGAAGCAGAATCCAAATATCTGTCAGGACTTGGAATTGCTCGCCAGCGTCAAGCCATCGTGGATGGGCTGAGGGACAGCGTGCTAGCTTTCTCAGAGAATGTGCCTGGGACAACAGCTAAAGATGTCATGGATATGGTACTGGTGACTCAATACTTTGACACTATGAAGGAGATTGGGGCATCCTCAAAGTCCTCATCTGTGTTTATACCACATGGCCCTGGTGCAGTCAAGGATATTGCTGTGCAAATTAGGGATGGTCTCCTTCAGGCCAATGCCTCCCAGAATCTGATTAACTAGGCATTTCTGCCATTGTTAATAGCAAGATATTTTGCGTGTCTAGTTTTTTTGTGAAATACTTGTGAGCTGATGCTTTATATGTAATTAGTTGATAGAAAGCAATGCTTCTTTTACCTTAAATGATTGTTTTTTAGTACTTATGTGCAAGAGATTTACAGAATGCCCATGATATATTCTTGAGTGCTAATTTGTACATTTTAAGCTTAATTTTAAAACAAACTTGTGAATAATTATGGTTTTGCAGGTTGGGGTAATAACAGGACAAAAATTGTCCTATACATCAGGCACACTACGCAGTCGCTTGGTAACTTGATATGTGTGTGCTTGTGCTGTTTTGTAAACATCATTCTTCACGAAGCTGTTTTGCACTTTGTTCTTGTTTTACTGAAGACAGTAATTGTTTATATGGTTCTTGTTGGTACATTAACACACTTCATGTTGTGATTATATGGTGCTTTTTGGGTTTCATCAAAACTCAAAATCATTTAAACTTGAACTATTTGCAACTTCGTTTCCCTATCAAAATTCAATCTTCCGTATTCAACCGGGAAAAAAAAACCTATCTTTCGTAACATTAATCGATGCAAAGTTCTTTGTTGATGCTTTGGAAGGGTTAGATGCAAGATTATTTATGAGTTCAATATCCGGGTTTTCTACAGGCAAGCCATAATTCAGGCCCCCCCAAAAAAAGGCAAGACATAAGGTATGCAACAGAATAAGGTGGGGTGTGGAATATTGACTCCTTCGATGATATTGAAAAGCAGAATAGGAATGCTATACTGGAAGTGCCATAGATACTGATATCTTTATGACTTCCTTACTAGATATTGCAATCAAAAGATGCTTATGTACGTACTTTACCAAACCTTTTTTATTTGATTCATTAAATGCCTGTTAATTTATTTGGTCTCTCATCTTATCGTCTGGAGTGCTATGTAAAACTAAAATTGCATTTCAATTTAACTTGGTAGAATCCCAAAGAGATCAAGTTAGATTAGAGCACTTGATGGATACTGTGAAAATGTTGGAAAGCTCGGCCATTTTGACTTGTCACTTCAACCTCTCAATCCGACTTCAGTCTTCTTTTGTTCGGCCTAACCCAATTTCAGTATAATGTTTAAATTGAATTAAATTTTTTATGTCCAATGTAATGAAGTATATAGTGTTTGTTTTGTTCGCGTATTAGGTGAATAGAAATAAGGTATATTCTCATGAAAAATTGGCAAATGGAAAAAGGTTTTTATGTTCATAAAAGCTAACACGAATCCAATTCCAATTTCCTCTGAAACTTATGAACAGGACTGCACAGATCAAACAGGAAGGGAGATTATGGCCCTCGGTAAATCCTGGGCCAACTTTGGGAACCCGCTTATCAGTCCAAAAATCGACACGGTTCATCCCCGAAAGACCAGGTTACTTTATTCTCCACCATACCCTCCCTGGGTTCTGATTATTATCCTACATTTTTTATAACAGTTCGTAAGCAATACCTGGGACAGGTTCACCTAGAAGTTCATATCTATCTGTTTTCCCAATCCCATTCACATGAAGGTTGCTGTGCTGTGTAAAACCATCTTTTAGAGAGCAAATCGAATGGTTCAGCGCATGAAAATTACCAATGGTCCTAATGGAAAGAGCTATGATTGTTTAAGCATAATGTCTTAGATACAAAACTATAGAAATGCAGAAAATATTTTTGAGAAAACTCCCCCTGAATGAATTTAACCATAACTTAATTTGAATTAGTTGGGGTCAAAAGTGATAACTGCATACCATGGGTTATTACCAAAAAATCATATATGAAATTTACCATGAAACGATGTCCCATGGAAAATAACATAACATGCATCAACAAGCAGTTTTAAAACGGTCGAAGGCAGGTAATAAGTGCTTATTAAGGTACGAAAAGGTCTGTAGTAATGTTTTATCGACTATTTGTAGACTACTAGTAAATGCACTCTAACACTTATGACAATGCAGCACCTTACTAACAATTCCTCATCTACACTTCCTGAACGGAAGAAGCCATTCATCAAAATGGGCGGGGTCCGGAGCATTGCACAAAATTTCTAGAATAAGATGCATTGTTCATTGCTCATGAATAGTGCTAGATGTTTATTATGCGTTCTTTCTAAAATCCACCCATCCAAAGCTAACTGGACCGACACAAGACCCACCTAAAATTTTTACTTGGGCCAACTTCTACAAGATGCACAATGCGCACCTTAGAAGATGCATATCGCTTTAAACCAGGAAGATAATAAAAATTGACGGTTGACTACAACGAATAAAAACAAAAGAATGACCAAGGAAGATATCACACATCAATCAAATCTAAACGAACCTCAACATGCAAGACTGAATAACGTTGAAAACAGCCATCATAAGGCAAAAAATCTTTGCAAGTCAAATCTCAATGAGAATCAATCCTCAGTCTAACAGTGAGGCTTGCTGAGCTTGTCGAAATTCCAGAGTAACATTAGGTTTATGAAATCATATACTACTTATTTTCACAACGGTGAAACACTCGTGCATAGGAAACACCATGAACACTTGCGTCCAAAAAGAGAACCAACCTCAGGAGAAAATAAATTGGCTTGCATACAACTATATGCTCCCAATGCCTACCTCAATGATCATGCCAGAATAGCTCAAAATTCCTCAGGGCTTGAGAGCCAAACTCAAGCCAACCTTGGCATCCTTCTCAATAGCTCTAGTGTCTACCTCCCCAGAAATAGTGAAGAGTGATTTGGGACGCCACTCATGCTGGATAAGGGCACTAGCCCTGCCGTAGTTGTTGACACGAGCTTTCAATGTGGTCAACGGATCTAGCGCATGCTGGGTTCCAAGTGTGAAGGTATTCTCATTGGTTGAGAATCTGTGAGTTACCTCAGCACCAACAGCAGTGTTGGTCAAGGGGTTGACCACTTGGTAGTAAGAAGCAGTCAGAGTATCACCTTTGTCATTCCTGCACAAATAACGATTACCATATCACAAAATGTACTCCCAGGCATTTCTCAGGAAGGATATGGAGAAGTAAATTAAACAAAAAAAAAAAGATAAATAGGTTTATCTCAAATACCTCTATAAACAGACTCACAAAGTTAACTCAACAGCTATAGGGCCTTAACATAAAAGAATCATATAACTATTCTTTAGTTTTTATGACTGAAACAAGCTCAAGATTCATTTTATCTGGACTATATAAGACTTCCCTCCCACATGCTAAGGCTCACTTGAAGAAGTTGGAAAAAAACAAAATGTAGAGAGTTCTTACAGCAGCCCTCCTCACAATAAGAGGCGGCAGTTACTCACAGATTCAGCGAAGCAATCAAGTCTGCTTTAGTGAAGCTCAATCCAGTATTGAGCTTAGTTAACTCCCCACCTTTGGTGTCATAAGAGACATCAGTACCAAGAGCAAAGACATTAGTTCCTACAACACCAGAGATGTTGACAGGTGGGTTTGCTGTCAGACCAACACTTGTGCTTATCCCAGCATAGTCATGCAGGTACTGAAGTTCCACCTGTTCCACAACCAGAAATTAGACAACGCATTTTACCGACAATGGAGGATAGAAGTGTCCTAGGAAATTTAAAGTTTTAATAGGGTTGGATTTTTCGATTCCACAATCCTTGCTACTAACACAAGATTTCCTGCACCTATTAAGTTCTTCCACAAAATGTTTGATTATCTCACCTTTCCAGATCTTTGATCAGGAACTCTGAAGCTAAAGATACTCTTCACACCAGGAGCAGGCTCATCAAGTGTAATAGTTGTGAAGAGCTAAAAAGCACAAACATTAATCAATTTTAGTCAAAACATCTCATAGGAATGTAAAGAGCAAGAGATAGGAGACCTGAGCAATATAAAAACACTACCCAGTATTATTTCTCTAAATCATTCATATTAGCATGACTTGACACTGGTTATCAACTGAAAAAATGAAAAAGGCTAAGATCTGGATAAAACTGCCACAAAGAATATATTTGCTACATCCCATTCACCAATCGTTTATGTCTATATAATAAGAAAGAATAGGTCTATTAGATATTTCAGCATATCCTGAATTTCAATGACCAGGACAGTGCCAGTGAAGAGAACAAAAAGAATGCTTCCTCCACATCTCCACGTGGTCAAGCAACGATCAAATAATCAATATCACAACAAAAAAACAATCAAAATAAGAGAATTTCTTTTGCACTAAAATCCAATATTTCAAGATAATAGTTAGGATAACTTCACATAGAGAGCTTGACGTAGCCATAACAGGAAAATGGAGAAACGTCCATCAACTTAAGCTACACTCATTTCACATACGAGTATAGTTTAGAATTTCCTATTTTTAATAATTTATTTGATCAACCTCTAAATTGACACGAGGCAAACAAAAATCGTTACTTAACCTTGGGAGTTAGTAAACTGGCAGTATAAAGCCAATTGCAATTTGCAAAACATTGTTAGAAGTGCTTGAATTAACAAAACTTATCTAGAAGTCAAAGCCCTGCAATCAATACAATCAAACATGGGATCCTATTTTAACAAGAAAGATACACCAACATATTGAATCTGCTGAAAACCAACATTCAATGGTGGTAAAGCTCAGATCAAACACAAAAACTGGTTTTGTAATCTGTACATGACACGTAAATAAAAAAACAAGGGAGGAAAAACGTCACACAAGATACAGAAAGAAAAAAAAGAACAACTGATCCAGAATTCAGAACTAACATTAGAATCAGCATCAACTTTAATATCAGTGGTAATGTTTCTGTGCTTCAATTGAGTATTAACATCAGCCAAGAACAGGTCACCTTTCTTAGTTCCTGATGACGTTATAACCTGCAATAGCAAGCATAAATTACTAAAGAGGGATAGAAATGACACTCAAACTGACCCACAATGTAAATATCATCATATGTCTTCCAAAGTATGAATAATTTTGTAAACATTTAACAGAATCTGACATAATATTTACCATAATTTGACTTACATCCACTACACTGCAAAGCATATATCTTGGTTATCCCAATATCTTTTGGAAAAGATACACAACGACTTTCATGCTTAGATAAACCAGTAGATGCAAGCTCACGCAGTGCATTCATACAAAATTAAAATAGACATTGAATTATAGGCTCACCATTTAACGCCATAAAAGAATGGAAAAACATAACTATTAGGTAAGCCAACTTCAACTCATAATATATTTTTAAAAACTAGCGTTTAGTCAGTAGTATGTATCCAAAGTCGTAGTCCGCAGGAACTAATAGACACGCTGCTAGACGATCATTTCATGAAAATGATGCTGACTCAAATTTTAAACTACAAAATTACAATCTAATCAGTAAATAAACAAAAAATAATAATGAGAATAAATTTAAAACTAAGAGACAACAAAAAAAAATAGGTGAGAAATTCATTTATCAAAACGCGATAGTACATGGTCTGCAGCAAAACTGATACGGAACTAGACTTGTTATCAATACTTAACACGTATAAAAAATACTCCAAGAAAAAAGGATAGGAATAAAAAGAAAACCAAGGATCAGGCAAGCTACTTCTTCAGCACTATCCTTAAACACAGATAAATTTGGGGCAGGCCTCACACACATCGCATTTGAAATCGCACCTAGACATTCAGACACAGAACGTATTGCTACATAGCAGATTGAATATCCACAATGAAGGGAGAAGGAAACTCACAACTCCATTGGTCGAGTAGGTGGTGATGGAGAACTTCTGGTCACTGTGATAGTCCTTGTACAGAAGATCTATAATCGAAAAACAAATTCAATAGAAGCAGCGCGAGCAGGAAAGGAAGAACACTTCACAGATTACAAATCCTAACCCCAAACATAGCTGCAAATCCAGAGATAAGAGAGATAGAGAGAGTACCTCTGGCTTTCTTCCCGATGTCAGTGTAGAGACCAGGACCCTTACCCATGGCTTCCTCAAAAGAAATGGGAATCTGAAATTTTCAGCACAAGTGGAAGAAGCAGCTCGCGAGCTCACAGCCAAAGCTGTGAAGACTGGGGCAGATAAATACCGAAACCCTAATTTCTTGATTTTTTTTCAAGTGGTATTGTGACTTGTTCCGGAGGAAAAAGACATTGACCGTTCGATCTAGAAATTTACCGCTTTTTAGCCACCTGAGACCGTCGAAAACAATATTTGATAGGAAAATTACCCCCAAAATATATTAGACAGAAAGAAATAAAAAATTATAAATTATCTAATACTACTGTTAAAAAATAAAAATCCAGAGAATAATAAAACTTGTTTATCTAATCACTTTCACCCTCTTTTTTTTTTTACCCAAAAAAGAGACAAGTTTATAGTGAAGAATATAGAATTTTTTATTTTTAAATTATTATGCTTAACACAAAAATATCATAATCTCTGATAAATATTCATCATTTTATAATAATTACCATTTGTATTTAAAAGTAATTTATCATGAAAGTGTTTTTTATGAATTTCGACATTAAACTTATGAAAATTAAATTTGAAATTATAACGATTTTATCATAAGATATAGAATTGAAATGATAAACAAATAATTTTTTTAAAACGGACACTAACACTAACGGATAAAACACGTAATATGAATGTGATCAAAACAATACATATGCTACTAATTGTACTCATATACACACTTTTTTTTTTAATATGAGACTTGAATAAAGAAATAAATTTAAGTCACTTAGCCTCCATTTGGTACATGAAATAATTTTTAAAGGAATGGCAATGTGAATGAGCTTTCATAGTTTGGTATGTAATGGAGTTTAAACATGAAAAAAAAAAGCCAAAATTTATAAAAAAAAAAAACCTATATTGCCCTCAAAATAAAAAAAAATCCCTTCCTTTTTCTTTCTTCTTCCTTTCTAACCACCGCCACCGCTACCATCTTTCTCACCAAGCCACCTTCCTTCCTTCGCTTACGTCTCTCTCAACAATAAACAAGCCAATTAAAAAAAAATCCATCTTAGCAAAAGGAACCGCCGATTTGGGTAAGTTGTGGAGGATGACATTACAGAAATTGAAGTCATTATTTTGATGTAGTGAAGATGAATAGACCTCAGACATTGGCAGCGTCTTGCCTTAAACATGGAGGAGGAGCAATGGAGGAAGTCACCTAGTAGTGCTGCCAGCCTTGCATCACCATCCAAGTGGTTCTACAAAGAGAGAGAGAATCAACAAATCTGCAAAGAGAAAGTGAGAAGGAGAGAGAAAGAGAACCTAAGACATGTCTAGCCTTCAATGGCATGAGGGAGAGTCGTCACCAGAGCCAAAGATTGCCGTCCTGTTTAAAGAAGAAAGATGGTTGTCTGAGTTGTTTGGAGAGAAAGATCACTGTGGTCAGAATTGAACCGAACTAACTAGTTTGACTAGTGGATGCCCGGTTTGATCTGATTAAAGAAGATGATTGATACTATTTAGAATCTGTTCCGTCAAAAGACCGAGAGACTATTCCCCTTTCTCTATGTGCGGTGCTATCGTCCCCCGTGCTTATCCTTTTTTTTTTTCCTTTTATTGACCTTCTTCTGACCGTTAAGGTTTTTTCCATCTTCTCCCTGTAATCCCTAATTTATCGGGATATTTCATAAATGATCATTATGGAGTATCGCGCTCTTTTTGCATGATCCCTGATTTTTCGTCTTACAGTTATGATTCAATAACTGTTATGATCCCATAACTGTTACTCATAGCCGGGTGTTTTTGAGGCAATACAGTTTTCGTGGAGAAACCCGTAGTCGGTCATATGGCCGAGATGTTGTTCAGTCGGACGATCATTTGGCCATACAATTACTCGGTCTTATCGTTCAATAACCGATGTATTACTCGGTTCGTTGCGCTTAAGCTCGGCCTCCGAATTATAGCTCGGTGTATATGAGCCCGGAAAGTGAGGCTTCAAAGGGGCGTCCATCCACCTCGGACTTGTAATTTCGGTACGCTCGTTTTGGCCCGCACACTAGCCCCCCGAGCCTCGAGTCCAATTTGGACGAGAGGGCTCTGAATCACGTGACTGACTAAAGACTGGTTTTTTTGAATTTGAATCGTTCCAGTCCCCTAGGGATTCCAGGACCTTCCCAGAGGCTCTTTGACGTTTCGGTTTCTGAAACGGTAATGCACCTACACGTACGGCTGCACGCAGCGTTATTTAATGCTGCCTCTTTTCGTCAGCGGAAGCACGTTCCCCAATGGTGACGATTGGCTCCCTAAAGTCATGATTAATTTGCTTGTTTCGAGGAGGAGTTTTCACTATATACGTGTAGGACTTAGGTGCTCATCCTTTTACTTCAATCTACATTTGCTTTTCTTCGTTGTCTTTGGCCTCCTTTTCCTTGCCCCTTTTGTTATTTTCCCAGGTACGCCCTCTTCTGTTTTTCCCCCTTTTCTCAATTACTACGCACCATTCTATATCTTTTCCAATCATCATGAGTTCAAACCGAGGATCTGAGGCATCGGCTGGGTCGTCCTCTCATCGAATCCTGGTTGAGAGGGAGGTTATGGGCATCGGGGAAGAACCTTCACCGTCAAACTCTTCCTTTCCCAGCACGGAGTTGAATTTTTGTCTGGCCGACCTTCCGGCTGAAAGGGAGGCTACATCTTCGGCTATTGCCGTAGAGATGGCCGTACAAAAGCCATGAAAAGTCGTCTCAAGAGTTCAGAGAGACCCAGTTCCTGACATTCTACTTCCAGGATATTATTGGGTGAAAGGAGAAGTTGGATCCTACCACTCTAGATTTCGGACTGCCGAATCAACTGTGGAGTTGAGGAAGTCAATCTCTCTGACTAGCACACGAACAGAGGAGGCCGTGATTGCCGAGCCGTGTGCTGAAGATGAGCATGTTTTCCTGTCAGTGTTGCCAGTGCAAACACAGTTTACATATCTGTATAAGACGTTATTCGAGTCACTGGGAGTTGGCCTTCCTTTCTCAGACTTCGAGTGCGCTGTTTTAAGGGCACTGAACGTCGCTCCAACTCAGCTTCATCCCAATAGCTGGGCGTTTCTAAAGGCTTTTGAGGTCTTATGTAGAAAATTAAACATGACGCCGACCGCTCTGAAATTCCTCTACTACTACCAGATCCAATTTAGAGATAAGATCGACTGGATCTCCCTTAGTGGTATGAATAGGAGGGGGATAATCGGTCCTTATACCTCGTCATACAAAGACTTCAAAGGAAGTTTCTTCAAGGTGCGCCCAGCCGAGGGTTACTCGGAAATGTTCTTCGATGAGGGGGGCGACCCAGGTTTCCTCTATACTGGACTCGGACTCCCATCAAGTTCCAGTCTTGGTGTTATGAGGCTATGTCAGCATCCGAAAAGGCGGATGTCGACAAGTTAAATAAATTACCTCGCCCCCTGAACTGCAAAATCTTACTTAGGCTCCCCTACTCTTCAACCCCCAATAAAGATTTTAAACGTAAGTGCCAATTTTCTTTTATCTTCTACTACCATACTTGTTTCAGCTTCTAATATACATTTTCCATTTTGCAGTGGTGATGGGGAAATTCAACTGGTGTTCAATAAAGAACATGGCTCCATCAGCAGGACCTATTGCCGAGAATCTGCAGGCTAGCCCTGATAAAGAGGAGAGAGGGCGTGCCGAGGTAATGGCGACAGCTGAAGTTGTTGAGATTCACTCTTCTTCACGAAGCCCCCCGAGCAAACGTGCTCGACTTCCAGCTGCCGATGAGGAGCTTGTATCTTCAGTTCGCCGATCTCCCCTACCGTCTCCTGTTAGACGCTCGCCTTCGGGCATTGATCCAAACATTGCCAAGTTTTTTCGGGAGTGGCATCCAGGAAGTCGGGGACAAGGAAACTTTGCAGCGGTTTGGTCCCAAGGCTGTTTTGGAATCCATGTCGGCTATGTGCCTGCGCGCCACGACCATGGCCTCACTCTGTGAGGAGGAGTTTGAGGAGAGTGACCGTAGTCTAAAAGTTGTTAAGGCCGAGCTTATGGAAGTAACCAATGCAAAGGATAAGGCTTCCTCGGAGCTCGTCGATGCTTTAAAGTCTCAAGTAGCTCTCCTTCTGCAGGTGGAGGAGCTGAAAGGATCCCTTGCTGATGCCGAGATGAAGGTACGAGCAGTCAAAAAGGAGCGGGATGCCCTGACGACTGAGATTACTTGGGCAAGGAACGTTGAAGCCGAATCCTCAGCCCTCGCTGCTAACTTGCAGAAGGATTTGGAACAAGCGAGGAAGAAACAGGCCGAGCTTGAGGCTGACGTTCAGGAGGCCGTGCAATAGATAATGAAAAAGCACGTAGAGGGCTTCCATAAAGCACTTCGTCAGGTGCATCTCTTCTTGCCGAAAATCGAGCTCTCGGCATTTGATGTAAATAAAGACGTCAAAGATGGTGCGCTTGTGAATGAGGAAGAATTGTAGGACACTAAAAAGGGGAATGTTCCTACTGTTGCGGACTGCCTACCTCCTTGATTGTCTATTTCTTTTCTTTACTTTGACGTCTTGCTCAGACTTATTTCTAGTTAATGATAACAGTCTTACTTTACTTCTCGGTTCCGAACGACCTAACTGCGTTCAATTTTTTGGACTAAGTTTAACATAATCTCTCAGTTCGATCTCGACTAAGATTTAATTCAGCCTCTCGGTTCATACTTAACCGAGTTTTAGTTGGAGACCTCGGTTCATACTTGACCGAGTTTAAATTCCTCGATTCATACTTGACCGAGTTTTTAACAAATTTTTGGTTCAAACTTGACCAAGTTTAATTCGAGTGCTCGGTTCATACTTGACCGAATTTTAACTTAACACCTCGGTTCATACTTGACCGAATTTTAACTTAACACCTCAGTTCATACTTGACCGAATTTTAACTTAACACCTCAATTCATACTTGACCAAATTTTAACTTAACACCTCGGTTCATACTTGACCGAATTTTATCCGCCTCCCCGGTTCATACTTGACCGAGATGTAATTCTGTTTCTCTCGGTTCATACTTGATCAAGGTTAATGAATGTAATCATGACAAAGAATTTCCTCTATTGAAGTAGGTAGGCGTGCCTCGTTAAAACCTTCTCGGCCAAAACCCCATTTCGCATATCCTTTGGGACAAAAGACTGAGTTAGGAAAAAGAGTACATCGCCCCCTTGTATGCATCAACTAACTGAAATAATTTTTTAGGTGAGAGGCATTCCATGTCCTAGGGATTGCTTCTCCTGACAGCTTTTCTAATCTATATGCTCCATTGCCCAACGCTTCAGTAACTCGGTAAGGCCCTTCCCAATTTGCAGCTAGCTTTCCCTCGCCGATGTTCTTCCTTGCTTCGCTCTGCTTTCTCCAAACGAGATCTCCACCAACAAAACTCCTTGGCTTAAGCCGAGAATTATAACGCCGAGCCACTCTTTGCTTACAAGCTTCTTCTTGTATACGTGCATTTTCCCTGACCTCTTCGGATAGATCTAGTTCGACTTCCATGTTTTCCTGGTTTATATGTTGGTTGGGGAGTATTCACCTAAAGGACGGCTCTCCCACTTCCACAGGGATCATTGCGTCAGCTCCAAAAGTCAACCTAAAAGGGGTTTCCTTGGTGCTTGACTGAGGCGTGCAACGATAGGCCCAGAGGATGCTCGGTAATTCCTCGGCCCAAGCCCTCTTCGCTCTTCCCAATCTCTTCTTGAGTTCTCCAAGGATAACCTTGTTCGCCGCTTCTGCCTGTCCATTTGTTTGGGGATGCTCGACCGAAGATACTCGATGTTTGATACCGAGCTGTTCATAGAATTGCTTCAGGTTTCCATCAACAAACTGCCTCCCATTATCAGTAACCACCGAGTGAGGAATCCCATACCAACAGACAATATTCCTCCATACGAATTTCTGTACTTGCTGTGCTGTGATCTTAGCTAACGATTCCGCCTCAATCCATTTAGTGAAGTAGTCTATGCCAACTAGTAGGAACTTGACCTGCCCTTTACCCATCGGGAAAGGTCCGAGAATATCCATTTCCCAGACCATGAATGGCCACGGAGACGTCAGTGTGTGCAATTCTTCCGGCGGTGCACGGCGTAGACTGCCAAACCTTTGGCACTAATTACACTTCTTACTATACTCGGTACAATCAGCTCGCATAGTGGGCCAATAATAGCCGGCCCGGATTACTCTTGCTGCCATAGATCTTCCACCAGTATGCATCCCACACACTCCTTCATGGATTTCGCTCTTAACATATTTCACCTGCTCGGGAGTGAGGCATTTTAAGAGGGGGGTTGAGAATCCTCACCTGTATAAGTCTTTTCCCATTATTATGTAATGGGAGGGCTTCATCTTCAGTCTCCTTGCTTCGTTCTGGTTGTTGGGTAAAGTCCCTTCGGCCAGATAGTTCCAAATAGGGGTCATCCAGTCCTGGTCCGGGCTACTTCCGACCATAACCTTCTCAAGATCAACACTGGGCTGATATATTGTCTCCCTGATGATCGTCTCATGCTGCCCGAGCCTTTTGACGTTAGCCAATCTGGATAGCAAATCAGCTCGGGAGTTCTCTTCTCTTGGAATGTGCTCAATCGCGAATTCATCAAAGCATTCAACCAAGTGTTTCACCTTGTTCAAGTACTTTGCCAACTGTGGGTCTTTGGCCTGGTAAGCTCCCGAGACTTGTTCAGAAACCAGCTGTGAATCACTCCGACACCTAACTTGGCTCGCTCCCACCTCTCTAGCTAAATTTAACCCAGCAATTAGAGCTTCATACTCGGCCTGGTTATTCGTGATTGGGAAGTCGATCTTAAGAGACTGCTCCAAAGTTATCCCTCCGGGGCCTTCCAAAATGATTCCCGCTCCACTCCCCTTGGTATTGGACGAGCCATCCACATAAAGTATCCATTAGTCCCCGTCTTTGGAATTTTCAGGTGGGGTAAGTTCGACGACAAAATCAGATAGACATTACGCCTTAATTGGCCCTCTCGGCTCATATCTTATGCCGAACTCTGACAACTCGACTGACCACGAGATCATTCGGCCTGCTAACTTAGGTTTCCTTAAGACCTGCTTTACGGGGTAATCAGTTTTTACAATAACCTCGTGACTTTGGAAATAAGGTCGCAACCTTCTCGCCAAGATGACCAGAACCAGAGCTAACTTTTCAATAGTCTGATACCTCAATTCTGTGTTGTGCAATACTCGGCTGATGAAATATACCGGTATTTGCTGCCTTCCTATTTCTTGCACAATCACCGAGCTAATTGCATGCTCGGTCACCGACATATACAGCAGCAACTCTCTGTTAGGAACCGGCCAATTAAGGATCGGAGGTGCCGAAAAGAAGCCTTTGAAACTTTGAAACGCCTGCTCACATTCCTCACTCCACTCATACCGCTTAGCCTTCTTAAGTAACTTAAAGAACGGCCTAGCTTTCTCCGCTAACCTCGGTATGAAGCGAGATAGTGATACTAATCGTCCTATCAGTTTCTGCACTTCTTTTATGTTTTGGAGGCTTCTCATGTCAATAATAGCTCAGTATTTATCGGGATTGGCTTCAATACCCCAATGTGTTAATATGAATCCTAAGAATTTCCCCCCGTTGACTCCGAATACACACTTCTCAGGATTTAACCTCATGTTGTACTTCCGTATTCTTCCGAACACCTCGCCAAGGTCTGCAGCATGCTTGGAGGGATCTTCGGACTTCACTACCATGTCATCAACATATACTTCCAGGTTCCTCCCGATCTGTTCCTAAAATATTTTATCCATCAACCGCTGGCAGGTAGCCCCAGCATTCTTCAGTCCGAATGGCATCACTTGATAGCAATAATTAGCGTTCTCAGTCATGAACGCGGTTTTCTCCTCGTCAGGGGGGTACATCCTTATCTGATTATACTCGGAGTAGGCATCCAGAAAGCTGAGTAGGCCACAGCCTGACGCTCCATCTACAAGCCGATCTATGCTGGGGAGGGGGTATGTGTCTTTTGGGCATGACTTGTTTAGGTCGGTGTAATCCGTGCACATTCTCCACCTTCCATTAGCCTTTTTAACGAGCACCACATTGGCCAACCATGTTGTATATTCAATTTCTCGGATGAACCCAGCATCAATCAGCTTTACCGTTTCTTCCCTCATTGCCTTCCGCCTTTCCTCGCCTACCCACCTCTTCCTTTACGCTATCGGCTTAGCTTCAGGGTATACCACCAGTTTGTGGCACAAAAAATTTGGATCAATTCCCGGCATGTCTGAAGAAGTCCATGCGAACAAATCAGCATTGTCCTTCAGCATCCTTGTTATCTGCTCCTTTGTCTCTCCTCTGAGTTGACTTCCAAGATTAGTGCACCGATCTTCACCGGCAAGCTGAAATTTCTGTAATTCTTCAATAGGTCTTGGCCTTTGGTCCTGCACATCCAGTCGAGGATCAAGCTCCACCAAGCTTACTGATGTTGTATCCTTCCTCGTATGCTCACCATTGCCAACTACCCTTCCCCTGGTGACTTTTAGACTATTTACATAACATTGTCTTGCAACCTTTTGATAAGCCTTTATTGCAACTACGTCCTCGGACACCAAGGGAAACTTCATCGTGAGGTGTGGAGTGGAAACCACGGCGCTGAGCTCGTTTAACGCAGGTCGACCTATCAAGATATTATAAGAAGTTATTGCATCAATGATTAAGTACCTGATCATAATAGTTTTTGACCCGAGATCTCCCCGGAAGGTGGTCAACAGCTCCACATATCCTCGGGTATGAACATGTTCTCCTGCTAAGCCGACCAACGGATCACGATAAGACTTAATCGTCTCCTCGGGTATCCCGAGCTTCTGGAAGGTGGTATAATAGAAGATATCCGCCGAGCTTCCTTGGTCTATCGGTGTCTTTTTGACGATGTAATTGGCCACTTCCACCGAAATCACCATGGGGTCGTCCTGATTAGGATCAACTCCTTCGAAATCCTTATCCGAGAAGGTTATGGAACAAGAACTCTGGGGCACTCGGTGCATCATCGCATTTACTGTCCGAATGGCCCTCAGGTGTCTTCTCCTGGCCGAACCGGTTGCCCCTCCTCCGGCAAACCCACCAGCTATAGTGTTGATTACCCCTCTTATTCTGTTTTCTTCCCTGTTTCGAGTGTCATCTGGCTGTCTTCTTTCCTTGTTCAGTTGCTGAGGTTCTTCCTGAGTTCGGGTTTGACCTCTACCGTGGTCTCGCCCATTATAGGAGGGACGATTACTGTGACCCCTCTGTACAAAGTTGCCGAGATGCGCGGCCTGGATCAGTTCCTCAATCTTGTCCCGTAATGTCCAGCACTCTTCCGTGGTGTGACCATAATTGCGATGGTACCTGCAATGCTTTGATTGATCCACCGTCTCCGGGGTGTGTCCGGGAGCTAGGAGCCGTATCAAGTCGGTATTGCAAGCTTCTTCCAGAATTCGAGCTCGGTTGGTATTTAGTAGAGTGTAGAAGTCGTACTTCAGCCCCCGGCTAGTTCCTTCTCTTTTAAACTTCCCCTTCTCTAACATCGGCCTTAGGCTTCCACGGTTGTTTAATTTCGTTCGCTTGTCCAGATCAGTCCTAACCCTATTTCTAAACTTCGACACCTCCTCCATTTGTATATATCCGGTCGCACGATTTCTAAGCTCATCCATATCGGAAGGTGGTTTTCGACATAGGTGGTCGACAAACGGCTCCGGCTTGAGAGCCATTAGCATCGTGTGCATTGCTACTTCAGGGTTTAGATCCCAGATCTTTACTGAGACTGATGAGAAGCGCTCCATGAAACTTCTTAGGGACTCATCCTTCTCCTGTCGCAAGTTTACCAACGCAGCCGAGGTAAGCTGGTGAGGTTGGCTGGTAGCGTACTGCGCGCTGAATTTATTGACTAAGGTTTCAAAGCAATCAATAGATCGTGATGGGAGCCGGGTATACCAACTCAGAGCTGCTCCTTTCAAGGATGTCGGGAAGACCCTACACAAAACTGCATCCTCATTTGTGAACAGATTCACCTGCGTGACATACGCATCCACATGCTCATCAAGATCGGTAGTACCGTCATATCTTTCTAGGTTTAAGCCCTTCCACCCTTTTGGCAATGGCGTTTCCATGATGCCATCAACAAACGGATGTCTCCGGACGGCTTGCTTATCCCCTCGCAAATTGTCAATGTTTGTCTCTGAATGGTGTGTTTCCTCCTGTCGACTTCCCTCCTGATGTGACCGCTGAGTATCCCTATTGGTATTCCCCCGTTCCCTTCCTCGAGGAGGAGAAGTACCTTCATGATAGCGTTCCTGCTCCAATTGCCTATTCCTTTCACGCATCTCCTCGTTCTCCTTTCTTAATACCTCTATCTCCTCACGCATTGCCCGAATGACAGGGTGGTCCTCCAAAGAAGGCCTGTCTTCGACGCGTCGTTCTCCTACACCCGCACTGCTCTTGGTTCGCACTATGATTCTTGGTGGTGGTAGGATAGTTTTTCTCGGCCCCACGGTGGGCGCCAAAATGTTCCGTCAAAAGACCGAGAGACTATTCCCCTTTCTCCGTGTGCGATGCTATCGTCCCCCATGCTTATCCTTGTTTTTTTCCTTTTATTGACCTTCTTTTGACCGTTAAGGTTTTTTCCATCTTCTCCCTGTAATCCCTAATTTATCGGGATATTTCATAAATGATCATTATGGAGTATCGCGCTCTTTTTGCATGATCCCTGATTTTTCGTCTTACAGTTATGATTCCATAACTGTTATGATCCCATAACTGTTACTCATAGCTGGGTGTTTTTAAGGCAATATAGTTTTCGTGGAGAAACCCGTAGTCGGCCATATGGCCGAGATGTTGTTCAGTCGGACGATCATTTGGCCATACGATTACTCAGCCTTATCGTTTGATAACCGATGTATTACTCGGTTCGTTGCGCTTAAGCTCGGCCTCCGAATTATAGCTCGGTGTATATGAGCTCGGAAAGCGAGGCTTCAAAGGGGCGTCCATCCACCTCGGACTTGTAATCTCGGCACGCTCGTTTTGACCCGCACAGAATCGGTAAAAAAAGCAGTAAAACTGATTTTGAACTAATCCTATATTTTTTTAAATTTTTTAAAAATATTTTTTAGTTTTTAAGATAAAATAACATCATTTTTAGTATAAAATATTTTTTATATATTATAATATTATATAAGCATTATTATGATATATAACTATTAAAAATGATATATTTACTTAATAAATAATATAATAATGTATTATTAACTTATTATTTTGAACTAAAAAAAATGATTATAGATGAATATTAACTTATTTAGATTTAAATATTGAGTTATGAAACTTATTAATAATTTATTTGTGATGAATAATAAATTAATAATTTAATATTATTTAGTTTGAGACTTTAATTAAGTTATAAAATTTGTTTAAACTTATATCATTTGTTTTAAATATATTATTTTAGTTACTACTAGTCTGACTTTTATTAAACCATTGAACTTTGAGCCAGTGTTTTATCCAATTCAATACCTGATTTGATTGTGACAACATCAGAGAGGACTAATTTTGTCCTAAAATATTGATTCCCATGATCCTCCAGTTCCCACCCTCCTTGATATGGACCCCTTAGAGACTTGCTATAAAAAACACAGAAAACATAGAGTAGCAAAAAAATTTAATTCAGAAAATGATCAGTTAGAACTCTAGAAGAACTAGTCTTGATCACTCCTCACATAGGTTAAATGAGGAAAAAAAGGAAAAAAAAAAAAGAAAGTAGGAGAAAAAAATGATTTAGTAAATTCTTATAGAAAAACTCACAATAATATTATTCCACTATTCTTTAAAGAAAATGTATTATATAAAAGTATTTATATAGGCAAAATATGAAAAATCTAATCCTAACATAATTAAGAATATTTAATACTCAAATAATCCTATTAGATCTAAAAAATCTAAAAGATATATCTAATTATAAAAAACACTAATAATAAAAATGAAAATTCAAAGAAAAATAATAAAATTGATATCCTAATTCTAATACTATTAAATTATCTCTTTAATTTAAATTTAGAAAATCTCATAAAAAATATCTAATATATTTTATTTTTTTCTAATTTAAATCTAATGATTTTAACCCAAACAAATATAAATTGAAAATTAACAAAAATAAATAAAAAAATATCTAAAAATTTATTGTAAACAATCATGTACATGTAACCTAAAAATGTTTTGGATACATTTTTTATCTCCATCACTCCCCCTCATGTTTCCTCATTCCCTTGTTCAAGGGATTTGGTCATTCCTTGTATTCAGCATTGCCACGCACCAAACACAAGAAATCAGTTAATCCGTCAACCATTGTCATGCCTACTGCATCGTTCCCTTGTACCAAATGGGGCATTATGTTTTCAGATAACTTTTGCTTAAACAATTTGCAAGGACTTTGCAAACTTTGTAATTCGATTGAAAAAAATGGAGATTTGTAAAAGTAATATTTGACAAGGGGAATAAATGTAAATGGCACATTATTAGACAAACATTAATAATTATAGCGCAAGAAGAGAAATGGTTAAAAGTACAGATACAATAAAGGGGTTGAGAACTTTGACAATGGTTTTAGTTTTGATTATTGTTAATAAAGTTTGCTGTGTTTTATTTTTTGGCCAGGAAAAGTTTATTGAGTTTAAAAATCCGGAATCCCCCCACCCCCAAAAAAAACAAGAACTTAATTATAAAGTACAAACTCCATTTCATAATAAAGAATTAGTGTGGCCCTTGGTGCAGCGAAGCACGTAGAATCAGAATATAAAGAAGAGCAAAAAGCGTAGGTAATGAAGAATACTTTAAAGGCGTGAACACTGAACCGATTGTACGTTTTTTTTTTTTAAAGATAAAACGCCGTGGTACAAGCCATATAGAGATTAGAGATCATGAGCATAAAGCTTATTATACATGCCCCTGAACAAAAGGTTTCCACAGTTTATCGGAGGTTTCGACATTAACGCGAGGTTGGTCTTCATCTGAAGAGTATGATATGCCAACCAATCAACATAAGTATTGCCTTTTCTAAAAACATGATCACAGGGTCATAAACCAATCTCGCATGGTTAAAGATCGTAACTCCTCCAATATGTTGATCAAAGAATGGTTGCTCGAGTGCTCCCTTGTGATTACACACTCTTACTTTCCTGTAACCATGGTTCTTGCTGATCTTCAAACCATCTAAGATTCTCATTAATTCTATCGACTGCTTCGAAGATTCCCCAGTCTTCTCACGAAGCCACCCTTCCAATTTGAAAAAAAAATGTCTTTAATTTCTCATTCAATTACTAAAAAAAAATCCAATTTAATTTTATTATAATGTTGCCATTACTTGTTATGTGGGCGAAGGAGTGTTTCTTTACAGGCCAGTACACAATTTGCACATGGTCTTTTGTTCTTTGACAGTGAGAGACAGTGCTTTGATAAGTGGCTTCGGCTCGGATTCCTTGCTTCCAATTCTTGTTCAATCACTATGGTTAAAGGTATGTTGATTTTTGCTGCTTCACTGTATGATGTAAGTTTACTTATATTCACATGAAATCAGGTCAGTGCTTTAGGAAGCCCGTAAAATCTGTGAATCAGAGTATTTGTTCTTATGTTGAAGGGAGATTTTACTCAGTCATTGTCTGCATTACTGAAGGCATAATAAAAGATGAAAACTAAGTGATTCATATTCAGTGAAGAAAGGGCCTTTCAATATTTGGATCATCTTCGTCAACAAGCGTAAATAACTGGCAAGAGAAGAAAGCAAGGATTTAGTTTATATGGACGACAATGTAGAAGAAAGATGAAAATGATTGTACTTAAAATATGTTTCTTATCAAAATAACTTAAACTACTTGGTTAGTACTCCCTTTTATCTTTAATATAAGGTCCTTTCAACCGAATCATGCGGATTGAGAATAAGAATTGAAACTAATTAACTATCTCGATTTCTCTGAAAATCTCAACATTTTTCTAAAACTACCCTTATTTAATTTTTTTCTCTTTTTCTTTGGATATATTAAATAGGGGTATTTTTGTAAATATATAATAAGTACTACCTCAAATATTATAAAGAATCTTATATTCAGGATCAGGATAAAATGCCCTATATATAGGACCAGGGAGTATTATCTCAAGCATTTATACCTCTTATCTTTTTCAATTCTTTTGGATGTGGAAGATCTCATTGTACTCTAATAAAGACTAGTGCTGAGATTAGATATCATCATGAACATATATCTTCTTGAAACTAGAGAATTAAACGAATGAATCAGAAAGTCAAACAAAACAAAGTGGACAAATGACAAGTTTAGTGGGATTAGAGTCAGAGAGAGAGAGAGAGGAAATCATTGTATATATTTCATTTTTTGGGTAAAATTGTAAGTATTTCATTGTGTGGTATGTACATAGATACATCGTACAAACAGAGGAAAACAGTTAAAGAAAAAAATACATTCTTCGAATTTTGGCAGTCTTATGGTCTTCCTCAAATGAATCAACACCGTAAATTAATAACTATGTATCTATCATTTCACACCCATTCAACAAAAAGTCGAGTCATGTATTGTTGTAGCCCTTCAATGTTCATATTGCTAAGAGGAAATAATAGGCCAGAGCTATGGGCAAGGAAATGAGCATCCCCAGAATAACCCTGTCACCAAAATAACATTATCAGCTTTGAATCTTACTTAAACTAGCTATATAATAATGAAGTTTATAAATAAGATGCATTGAAGCATTATATACCCAGTGCTTAAAAGAGCTGGATGGACGTTATACTCTTTGGCAAACACAAAGGGAACAATTCCTTGGGGCAGAGCAGCCTGCACTCCAACAAAATCCCATTATATCATATGTATCTTCCTCTCATGATCTGAATAAACAGAATAGAAAAAGAACTAAAAGATCACCTGAACAATTGCTGCTTTCAACAACGTATTTCTTAATCCAACAGCAATAGAGGCTACAGCCATTAGGGCAGGCCCCATCAGGAATTTCAGTGCCATTGTCACCACTGCCATCTTTGTCCCACATGCTATAATGCTGGACTGTGATGCCATGAATAAACCTGTTCATACAAATCTAGGCATTATTAAGTGTTATTTTCAAGAATAAACTCAAATGCAGTATTTTAAGTCCACAGGGATCAATGACTTGAAAAATCGTTGGAGATTTGATCTCTTACCCAAGCTGAACATTGCCATCCCTAGACCTCCATTAGACAATATGACTATTGATTGCTTGACGACGGAAGGCATGCGTATTCCCCACCTGCGCAGTCAAATTTAACCTTTATATATATATATATGGCCCTCTTTATGAACAGAAATATATATAATAATAATAATCTCCAGCATGCTTACCTTACCTAAAGTGTATGGCTGCCCAAATCAAGCCTAATAAAGTTCCATAGGTGTTAGGATTACTGATTAACTTCTTGCCAACTGTTGAAAGAATGAGAAACACCTTCCTTTTCTTTTCTCTTCTGCCTTCTGCTTCTGCTTCTTCCTCTTCCTCTCCCTCTCCCTCCTCCTCCTCCTCCTCTTCTACTTCATCTTTATATTCTTCTCCCTCAGCAGCCTGCGATTCCCCTTTTAGCAGAAAGCAAGAACTGAATGAGGGAAAACGGAACCGACACCACTTGCTAAATCTATTAGTCTTTCAGAGGAATTAAAAAAATTAATGGTGGAATCTAATTGACACAGAAGAATTCCAAACAAAGAGCATCTAACTGAATAGAGAAAGAAAGAAAGCGAAGGAACAGAAAAACAGACAAATTAAAATGTGTTCAGGGCCCACTTTGATTGATTGTCTTAGATTACGTAAGTTGACCGAGAAAGAATAATTGATCAAAGCTATATATTTTTCCATATGCTCGGGACATCAAAAAAAAAATGAGGACAGGGGATACAATTAAATCTCAAAAAACTATACATCTGAGTTTCGCGTTGAGAATGAACCTGAGCCTTGTGGTGGTGACGGTGTAGTAGTACGAGACATGGTATTTGCAGCATCGAGCTCAAAAAGAAACAAGAGCAAATTGTACCAGATCACGCTCTGCAACACAATAATCTGGGCAAGGATAGATACTTCATCTCTATACATAGCGGTCAAGAGAGGAATTCCCAGGATCAAAGTGTTGGGAAGCGTGGACAATGAGAGACCAGTAATGATGCATCTCAAACCTCCTCGTGCACTGATCTTGCCAAATGCTGCTATGGCTAGAAAGGCGAGAAATTTCTGAATGAAGTCGGCGTAGATGAGCTTGAGGCTCATCTTGTAAAGGTTGTAGGAAGAGACGACTTGAAAGGACAAGAGAGGGACAGAGAACTTGGCCACGAACTTGTTGATGCCGGAGCACTGATCAGGGGTGAAGAGCTTCCACCATTTCACAGAGACGTAGGCTAAGATCATGGTCACGTATAATGGGACTGTGGCTGAGATTACGTGAAGCAAATCGCGTGTGGGAAGCATGATTGGGGGTGAAAGGTTTTAGGACATGTACAACTTGATAAGCTGTTTCAAGGTTTTTTTGGGCTATTTGTTTTGAATTTTTAACGACTCAGAATGAATTATGTCTGCTTTAGTTGAAGCTTCTTCAGAGGTTTACTCTCTGTCCTGTCCTCATGATTGTTGTTGTTGGCCTTTCGCTTTTTCGGGTGAGAATAAAAATTAAATCAAGTGAACAGACTAGCTTTGGAAATTGGGTAATCTGTTTCAGCCTTTGTTTCAGTTTTTCTTTATGCAGACAATGCATAAACTTATTTTGTAAAATAGGCCGCTTATCAACCATGTCAGACTATGAATATTTGTCGGTAATTCTTATTAAGTTTTTTTCCTCTCTAATATAAAAATATGACTTGTAAATTAGATTCTTTTAAAATCAATCATATATTGCTAAGTTATAATAAATATTTATTACATTCTTATCCAAAAATTTAAAACAATTAACCGCGCGCATAAAATTCAAGTGGCGCCTAGGGCTTTTTTTTTTCAACAATCAAACTGTAAGGAGAGTGTTGGATTGGATGGTAGCAAAACCCATCGCATTGGTATATATGATGATATTTTGATGATCATGAATTATTTAATTTATTTTTATAGATAAATTTTTGTTTTCAATTGTATTAATTAAAAAAACCATGTTTTTATTTTGAATTTAACATCAACCAAACAGACCCTATATCAACATGAGGCAATCAAAGGGGACTTTATTGTGAATAAAATAAGAACGTGGGTATTTTTGTCCACATTTAGCTAAGACAGAATCCATTTTTCTTCTGAACATTATCTTTCGGTTCATAGGCTCTTTAGCAAAGGAGACCTAGCTAGCTAGTTCATGTCTTCTATAGTTCTATCTCTCTTTCTTAAAGCAGAATTGAAAATGGAAATTCAGGCAAACCAAAACATATGGATCGACATCGATGTGATATGTTTTTCGTTTATCCTCTCTACTTTTATCTTTTCAACATGAACCCTAACGATGATACTATATATACAAACACATGAAGAGTTAGATATATAATCAATGAGGTAAACAAGAGAAGTTGTGTTCTTTTTGTGACAACCTTTGTGTCAAGTAGCATTACCATGTATTCTTAGTTGAATTTGAGGTTTCTCTTTTAGATTTAATGAAGACTTTTCAAAGCTAAGAAGGAAGAATAAAGAAGTGAATTGCGAGGGAAGTAATGAAAGGACTGTGTTAAGAGCAATGTGAAGAAGAATAGTTTCTAATTTTGGTCAAAAGTCTGAGACTAAGTGTTCCAGAGAATCTGCTTTTCAAAATGTGATTTTTTTTGCCATAAAAGACCAATCATCTCTTTCTTCAGGTTGTCTTTAGATGCGAATACAATACCCATTCGTTCAAACATTGTTTTTGGTTGCGTTAGTTAATGGTCCCAAAGTTAAAATGACGACCATACCTCTTAATACGTACTCGTTAAAGTAGATGCATTGAGACTTTCTTAATTAGGCTAATCTAGCTATTTCAAAAAGTCTCAACAATACACAAGTTTATATTCATTTATGAACTTACTTAATTGCTTTGCTTTGCACAACTGAATTAATGATTTGATTCTTTAAAAATTGTATTTATTTTAATTTGATCGATTCTTTTGGAATCAGTATCTCACTTCAACTTCATTCCAGGTGATTTTCTTTAACGATCAATAAATCTCTCAATTCAGTGCCTATTTGGTTTCAATTATGATAATTAATTGAGTCCAAAATCAATTATCTAGAAAAGCATCAATTTATTATTTTTACTTAAAGATAATTGATTATGAGGCTCATAATTGATTATCATAATTAAAATTTATCAGGCACTCAATCTTATCTAGTAATGACATTTTTTTCTAGTCAAAATGGTCACTCCTGCATAGAATTTACACCGTGGTTAGTTAATGATATGAAATTACAAACTTGTCCAAGTAATTTTGATCCCTATAAAGTGTCATCGAACTTGCATATATGAGTTGAGTTTTAGAGCATCAAAGAACCTTAGTGCTTTTCAAAGGGAACATTTTAATCAAGGGAAAAAAATTAAATATTTGGGGGCCAAATTAAGAAATTTATCTTTCAGGAGGAAAGAAAATAACGATATCACCGCAGGAGTTGAATCTCAAATACGCGTCGCACCGCTTGAACTTGGTAAACAAGTGCCAGACTAATCAATTCCACTTCCCATTAGATATCAATTACAAACTTTTATCGATCTTTAATTTATTTGAGCTAAATTTAGTATTAATTTATATATAACAAACAAACAAACTCCTATGAGTTTCTCATCACAATTGGTGATTTTCCATATTTAGGATTAATTATGATAATTTTGAGTATATTTTAGGAGTTATTGGTGCATTTTAAATGTTATTTTTATACTTATCTTCAAAGAATTGGATTACTTGATTGAATTAGAACTTATTGGAAATATAAGGAAAAATGAGCCAAAAATAGTTTGATTTAGTTAGACAAGCTTCTCACTAGTATTTGTGAATGTCTATGGGCAGGAGGAAGCAACACTAATACCAATATATTGGCCACATAATCACTTCTTAAGCACAACCAGGCTTTGCTGCTTTTTTAACAAGACTGAGTTAATATAGGATGTCTTACACTATTTACAGAAAATCGTAACTAAAAGAATTATTCTTTGAAAGAGGTATCATAAAATATACAGAAAATCGTGATTAAATAATAATTAAGAGCATGCTATAATTAAGATTTAAGTGAACGAATATTCATTTTCTTAATTAAATGAAAGCTTCTGCCTTTAATTGGCATTTGTAGTCCATAACATCATAAATAATTAAATATGTATGGGCTGATAGGCTTGGAGAAAGAAGCACCGAACGTGAAAAGTTGGCATTCATAGCTTGGAATCTTGGCCCTCAATCTATTACTATTAGGTTGTTTGAAGAAAAGAATGATTATCTATTACTTAGTCTTTCTTGCTAAATAAAGTTAAGCTATAGTACTTTGTTATCTTCATCATATATATGATTTTTTTCCCCGTAAATAGATCCACGAAGTTAATATTTTCAATTGTTTAATTGTCTCAAATTTTTTTAATATCATAATTAAATATTATTTCATACAATATAAAAAACTACTTTATATGAATTTAAAAAATAATTAGTTCAAGATAATTTCATGAATAATTTACAATAATATTTTATTATTATGAACTAAATTTATTTTGATTACATCAAGAGAATCTAAATCCTGAACTTCTACCCATATATTTATTTTATCACATCTTTATTGTCTCAGCTTTTCTTATATGGCTACTATGAATTAAATTTAAATACCATGCCTTACAATTTTTTGAGACCTTACATAGTTTCATGTTATTGTGATAAACTGATAATAGATTTATACTGCATAAATTTACTTAATTTAAATAGTTTATTTTTAAAAAAATAATATTTTATAAAATTAAATATAGAATTAAAAATTTATAACTATGAATCTTAAAAAAATACTAATTAAAGACAAAAAAATAAATTATCTAAATTTAATTGAGAAAAAATTTGTTTGTACTGGCAATACTGTTGAGCTACTCTGGTAAGCAATAGAGAATCAGTGTTGTCATTTTTGTTATCTAATTTGAAAAACATATAAAAAAATTGAATTTTAAATTTTATGTATAACTTATCAAAAAGAAAAACATATAAAAAAATTTTTAGGCTGAATTATAAAGGATAGATATTTATCTTATTTTTATTAAAAAATTGGTTCATAACAAGATATAAAAGCTTTAGTTTCTCTTATTAACACATCGAAGCTGACAGCCCGAGGAGCTTTTGAGTAGACTAATCATTTAAATTATTAAAGCTAAAATGAGTCTTTCCCAAGTAATCTAATGACCTGTGTCCATCATTGCTATTCTTTCTTTAAAGCCTTTTTTCTCGGTGATCCTACACTTAAAGAAACTGCATAAATGTGAGTTCTTCTTTTCATTTTTTTAGCTTTTAAGCAGCTTTGCTTCTTTTTTTTTTTCCAGTTTGTTAATTAGGAGAAACCAAGAAGGGTACGTTTGTGTAGGGGTTATTTGCAAAGCTTAAGACTCAAAATAACATTCCTTTCTTCCCTTAAAGAATAGGTTACTTCTGCATTTAAAAGAGTCAGAGCTTTTTTTTTTTCTTAATTTTGGATCTACATTTGGTTTTTGGAACAATAGTTTTTATCATTATTTTTGGAAATTAAATTGGACTGGTCAAAAAGTCTAATTAGGTGTGTTGACTCATACAAATAAAATTACCTTATAGTCAGTCACTAAGAACAGACCAACCGATTTAGTGAAAAGCATTTGTTGGTATTGTTTTTGGACGGAACATTGGTTGTTTTTGTTTTTGGTGAGAACATTGGTTGGTATTTACAGAAAACGCAGTTCCAAATTCCATTGGGCCTGTTTCAAACCTTTCAGGCTATCTCAAGATTATATAAAACCCAGTTCCAAATTGCTTTAACAGAGTCCCAAACCATTTCCAATTGACCCGATTCTTAATTTGGCTGGTTTGATCTGTTTCTTCCACTAAGTTAATCCAATTCATTCATATTCGCGGCAAAAATCAATAGGAAAAAAAAATCAATTCATATTGATAAAAAAAAAATCATATTGATTATTTATTATTGATAAGAAAAAATATATATACACACCTTTAAGGAGTACAACAGTCTTCCATTCGGGTTTTGGGCAAGGCCACGGACAAGAACCGCCTAGAGGTCGAATGGGCAAAGGCCACCCCCCACACACAAATTTGCGGACACAAACAGATTCTGCACACTCGTGGATCCTCTCCTGCAAGGGCATTGGTCGCTGCTTGCTCCCTGACCCCAATTCTATAAGTAATTAGACCAAGGCCTCTAAGATTTCAACCACCTTAGACGTGTCCTAAGATGCATATACACGTGCATGATCACCATCAGATATTATATGATGTCATATGTTAAATGTGATAAATTTTAAAATTTTAAAATATAAGGGAGATGTGTATATATATACACGTATACAATATATTTATATATTCAATAAATTAATGTATCAAGAGTAATAATATAAAAAAATTGAGTTTTAAATGAGTATTTTAAAATTAATATATATAAAGATATCTAAAATAAGAAACTAAAAATTGGTTTTTTCTATAAAATTTTAAGTTATCTTGAAATCTTTTGAAAAAGAAATAAGGATATATATATATATATATATGTATGTATCATTAAGTATGATATATGTATCATATCTAATACATATTGAATGTGATAAATTTTGAAATTTTAAAATGCAAGTAAGAGATATACATGTATATAATATATTTATATATTCAACAAATTAATGTATTAAAGATAAAAATATAAAAAAATGAGTTTTAAATGAGTATTTTAAAAATAATATATATAAAGATATCTAAAACAAAAAACTAAAAATTGACTTTTTCTATAAGATTTTAAGTTATCTTAAAACTTTTTGAAAAAAAAAATAAGGATATATATATATATATATATTATTAAGCACGATAAGTGTATCATATCTTATACATATCAGATATGAATACATCTTTCTTTTAAAGTATTGGTGTATCCGTGGACATGTCCGAGGTGGTTGAAATGTTAGAGCCCTTGCTTAACCTTAACGACATGCCTATGTTCTCTTCACCTTGGTTCCATGATAAACAGTTCCAAATATTCCAGATCCTAATAACTCTTGCACTTCAATATAATCTGCAAGTTTTCATCTCGAATATTAGGTTAAACATGAATGCTAGTGGGCTCTGATTCATCTTCTTCTTACCCTACTAAACAAATTAAAGGAGGCTAAAGTGAAAAAGTAAAGCAAATAAAAAATAAATAAATGAACACCGATGGAAATTATTAGAATACAGAAGGCTTTAGGGTATTTCCTCCAAATTTCATGATCGTAAATGCTCTCTATATGTGAATACAATCTCAGATAAAATGAACAATTACTATGGCAAAAACTTTGAGAAATCTTCAAGTTAATTAATGGCACAGTAAGCCAAAGTGGCTGCTAATTCACATATCCAAAATATGCATAATGTTTCAAGCATGAATCACAACAAACATAATATGCAAAAATTTCAAAGAACATATTCAAATTACAACCAAAAAGCATTGAATGAAGTGTGATGTTGATGAACATGAATAACCTGTTAGAAGTAAAATAAGAAGAATTATTTATTGTGAACAGAATCAATATAAGTAGAGGAAAGGAATAGGACTTGAGAAGAGGGATAAACATACAATCACAATGAAAACTCTAATTTGAAAATACCTGTAAAGAAAACATCAAAGTTTTAATGCTTCCAACAAAAGAGTGATTCTAGAAGATTTTGCTTTATATTTCTTAGTAATTGTTATAAGAAGAAACCTAATCCAAGAAAGAGGAAGACATATTGAGATCACAAGTAGAATTACACACCTGAATAAGCCACTGTGCAAGTAAAGTTGGAAATTCATAACATAATCAATGATAAACTAATTACAATTTAAGAATGAAACACATCTGACTTAAAAACAAAGTCACATGAAAACTAAACTAGGAAAAAAGTTCCAAAAGAAAAAAGGAAGAACACTAAGAATAGAGGGAATATTGCACACTTTAAAACCCGAAACTATAGAACCCTCTTCAAAGGTACCTTAGTCTAGGGGTCTGATTGAATATTGATCTAATTCAAAAATACATTGAGTTTTAAATTTAGACCTTAAGCCTAACTCGACTCAAGATAACCTAATAGTACCAGGTCAAGTTGACAAACATATGTTGTGTCGGGTTCCAGACAACTACTACTCAAACTAGAAAAAATACAATAAAAATATTAAAGAATTAGCACAATCAAAGCACCAAACATGAGGATTGGAGGGAGAGGAAAGAGTTAGGATAGAAGAAGACACACACAGGTTTTCTTTATCAACCTTCTTTTGTTTTCAAATGGAAAAATCAAGCCAAAAAAGAGCTTTATAATTTCTACCTTTATCTTGGCATTGTTTGAAGTGAATGAAGTTGCTTAAGGGAGTGAGTTTGAGGTTATTTATGGTCATTGAGCACGTATCCGAGAATGGAGAGGTGGAGATCGACGGCCATGACAAGGATGAACAGAGGGGAAGGAAACAACATTAGAGAGCAACATGGAGGTGCTGAGGTGAATAAGAAGGGAACTAAAAATGGGGAGACAACCTCAAGAGGAATAGATATTGTATTTTAATTAATTTCTTTATAAGTGTCTTAAAAAGATAATAAATATTTCATAGAATTGAAGTTGGATTTGAAATCCGCTATATTTTATAGGATTTTAGTTGGATTTGAAATCCGCCATATTTCATAGAATTGAAGTTCGATTTGAAATCCGTACTATGGACTATGCAAAGTTTTAAGACTTTATAGAATTTAAATCAGTAGGTGGTACCCCACCACCTTTTTATTATTGCTACAACCTTCCTTATTAGACTTGTGGTCTAGTTAGTTGTATGCATCAGCTTGACCTAACTCGGTTCGAAACAGCTAGCTGTGTTGATCATGTTCATCACGTTAATGTACAAAGCTAAATGCATGATGCTATATTTTTAATTGATTTCTTTATGAATGTTTAAAAAAAGTAATAAAGCATTTAATAGAATTAAAGTTGGATTTGAAATTTGTCTCGTGGAGTATGCAAAGTTTTTAAATTCTTCGAAATTCAAAACAATAGGTGGTTCCCACCACCTTTTTCATTATCACTAGCATCCTTCCTTATTAGACTTGCTATCTAGCTAGTCTGTTTTGTGCATCAACTTGACCTAACTCAATTCAAAACAACTGGGTTAAATAGTGTTGATTTAGTCCATTGAGTTAATATGCACAATGTTAAATGCATGGTGTTGTATTTTAACTGATTTTTTTTATGAATGTTTGAAAAAGATAATAAAATATTTCATAGAATTGAATTTGGATTTGAAATTCGTAATATTTCATAGAATTGAAGTTGAATTTGAAATTTGCCTTATGGAGTATGCAAAGCTTTTAAATTCTTTGAAATTCAAAACAATAGTTGGTCCCCACTAGTTTTTTCATTATTATTGTTATCCTTCCTTATCAAATCTGTGGTCTAGTTTGTTTTATGCATCAGCTTAACCTAGCTTGGTTTGAAACTACTAGGTTGAGTCATGTTAACCGAGTTCATCTAGTTAATGCCCAACACTAAATGCATGGTACTAAATTTTAATTGTTTTCTTTATGAATGTTTTGCAAAGATAATAACATGTTTCATAAGATTGAAATTGGATTTGAAATCCACAATATTTCATAGAATTGAAGTCAGATTGAAATCCACAATATTTCATTTAATTGAAGTCAGATTCAAAACTCACCTTGTGGAGTGTACAAAGCTTTTAAATTCTTTGAAATTCAATACAATAGGTGGTCCCCACCATTTTTTTAATTATTGTTGGCTATTCACCACTTGACATGTACAACAAAAACTAAGATCGTATCAAATAATATAGTAATAAGTAGAGTATTGCTCTCATGAGAATTTAATTCCAAAACTTAATTAAGTATCAATTATCACACTTGTATGTAATTTGAACTACTCAAATAACAAAAGTAAAAACATAAATAAACTAAACTAATGTTAAATGTTAGTAGTGATTCCAGGGTTTATGAGTTACTTAGGATTATTGTTGCTAAATTTATTTTATAACATATGAATTGTCCATTTCTTATTGCAATTAAGGGTATGTAGTGCTAATCTCAAGTTCTATTTTACTTGGAAGAGCTTTCTCAAGTCTCAAATAAGTGTTAATTATATAATATTTCATGCAATCACCAAAACTCCCAATTTTATGTTGAAGTTAAGGAACACATTTTTACTTCATCAATAAAACCATCCACTTGTAAGTTTCACACCATTCAATTAAAAGTTTATTTCAATTTTCCTATTTCTAGGCTCTATTAGAACAAGAAGAACGGCCCCAAATGCTTCCATAGTTTGAAGTCGGACAATAATATGGAAGTGGAGCTCTCATGAAATGGACAAAAAGAGAGTAAGGTTACAGTTACACATGTATGAAATTGAAAATGAAAGAGAGAAAAGAAAAAATAGAAAGATGGAGCGAGTGTTGGAAGTAAGAAAAGTAAGAAGCAATTAAAATTTAAGTGTGCTATAATAGAATGAGGCAATGAGGTTTAATTTTCTTTTCTTTTCCCAAGTGTTTTAAACCGGAATGCTATAAGCAAATGCACAACCTAAGACCCAAAGAAAAGTCTGTTACCTTAATTTTCATCTCCAATTCTCACTAGTGCTCCTACCATTATTGGTAATAAATTCTATGGTCAATGTTGATATTGGTAATAATTTGTAAGCAAAGGATTAAGCCATCAAATTTACACATACTTATCAACATCATGATTGACCATATCACTAATATTCTTTTCCCATTCTACATCAGGTAGAATTATAGAAATTCTAGTTTAACCATATATAGCTTTTGTCTTTTTGACCATTATGATCAAGTGGATTTTCCGTATCTTATAATGATCTGCCACAACATTTCTCCTAAAAGATAAAGAGGTATTGCAGGAATTTTACATCCCAATCATTGTTGAATTTTAAATCTCCTAGGCAACTTGAAAGTTCCTATTTGTTGTGAGCATGATCTGGCATGGGAAAAAGGTTTTAATTAGAAGATACATGTAGAGAAGAAAGTAGAATCATGACAGTACTTCTTGTGGATTTAATTTCATTATTAAGTATTGTTTATCCAAGAGCAGCACCATCCATTTAATTGTTTTCATGTCGATTGTCGCACCCAAAAAAATGCAACGGAAGGAAAAAAAGAGAACAAATCTGGTTTTCGAGTGAAAACCGACTTGTGAGAAGTCGCCACCAAAATTTTGAAGAAAATCTTGGGAAACCGAATTAAAGTGGAAAGGATGGTCTGCGTAACCAGAGTTGGATTCGGGAGTCGATTGTGTGTGGGGAAGGTGTTAGGCACCCAACAACACCCGTTCCTAGGAACAGTTACCTTACATTGATTGTGTAAATTAATATGGCTTAAAAATATATTTTGGTTTTCCTTTTATAAATCACATGTGGGAAAATGGGTAGAGAAAAAAAAGAAATTAAGAAAGTTTGGAAAACAAGATAAAGAAAATAAATTAAATCAAAATCAAGAATATTTAAGCAAAATGAGGAAAAGGAATTGAGAAAATAAATTGGGAAAATATTTATTAAATTAAGAGAAAAAAACACCAAATAAATTTGGAAATATTTATTTATTTACAAAGGCGGACTTGACCCAGGATCAGAGCCTGGGGCCTACGTACCCTGCGATGGGGATCAAAGTCCACGTAGTTCGGGACTAGAAATGCGTGTCAGTTGGTTACTATTTTTTAATTATAAAATTTTTGTGATAAGAGAAAGTTATTTGAAAATAATTTAACTCTTTGCAAACAAAACAATTTTCTGAGGTTGAGTTGGTGCGTTTTAATTTGCAAAAAGATAATTTAATTTCTTACTTACTCTTATTTTATTTTGTTTGAAAATATTTTATTTTATTTTTCATTATTTTTAAAAATGCTTTTATTCGATTTTTTGACTTTTGAAATAACATATTTTTGTACTTTTTGAAAAATTTTCTTTTAAAAAGAAAACCAATCCATCTATTGCAGATTCGCAGTCGTACCTGATAGATCGACTCCTTAATTACCTGCAGAAGTTCTGAACCTCGCGGTATAAAGGTTTTATTACGCTTTAAAATGCCAGTAATACTTTTAGTAAATATATATATATATATTTTAAATAAAATTTGGAAAAAACTTGTCACATCATTTTATTTTTTGAAATATGGTTATTTTCACAAAAAGAGAATTATTTAGTTGGTATACCTACGTGGATTCACAATCTCACGCAATATCCCAACAGACCAAATACTCGCGTAGGCTCAAAAACTCACGCGGTATAGTTACTAAATCAATTATTTATTTTATTTTATTATATTATTATTATTTTTTTTGTATATTTTTTGAGAAAGTGACATTTTGAAAGCCCATTAAGGCCAACTATGAATGTTTTGATAATACACCCATGTACCCCGTAGGCTCATACAATGGTTAAACTCAACGATTTATAAAACTATTTACAAGCTCATATGACCGACTTCATTAGCCTCGGTTTGCTTTATATAACGTCTTTGCCTCAACACACAAACCCAAACTTTATGCCCATTTAGAGATGGGTGGGCCTACAAGGAAAAGCCCACAATAACTCCCTCTTACTTTGTTTATTTTTAGCAACATTTGAAAAAAAATAAAATAAAATAAAATAAAATATATAAATCCCCCTTTTTCTAGTTGGGCTTATGACTCACTGCAAAAAGTCCAGACAGAAATCTTTTTTCACTACGGATTGTGACCTACTAAGAACCAGATTTCCCATCCCACTTGTATCTACGTGGGCTTGTAGCTTCGTGCACAGTGCATGGGCTCGCAAAATTTCATTAGTTTTTCCTTTCCTCTATCCCTTTTTTTTTTTTAGGGCCTTTGCACTAGGATAACCTCACTCATTGGCCCAACACCTCTCCTACGACTTTACCCAAAACTCGTGGGCCCAATAGCCTCTTCCTAAGTTTTGCCCCAAAACTCATGGGCCCAATTCGCACCCAGGAATTCAGGAATACACTGAACACGCAACGAGACCCCAGAACAACAGAAAACAAATGCAGGATGCATAAACCGATCCCTCCCACTATCATGCACGAAGAACAACTCAAAAGAACCAGATTCGAATTAGATGCATAAGCTCAGTATCATCCATCCCGATCAATTCTTCCTAATAATGCAAAGTATATGCCGTTGTTAACAGTACAGTCCCCAAAATCTATCAAGGCAACGTTCCCAGATCAACCAAAATCTCCCTAAAACTAACTGAGAAAATAAGAATCCATTAAAACAGTCATAGGATCCGTGATTCATGACCAGATTCAGAAGACAGAAAGGGGTTTTACCAGACTAGAATCCCTATCAAGCAGTTCCTGCTCCCGCGGTGTTCTCCCCTCCGTTGAACCTTCCCCTGCCGGCCGAATGTCTTCCTCCTCCTCTCCTCGGTCTTCCTGTTTGGGTTCCGGTCCCGGTGACCTGGACCCCCTGTTTTTTACGAGTGCCCGGAATCCATGCCCCAGATGGTTCTTCCCACTCTGACGTTCCAACGCCAATTCGTCCCCTGTTCCACCGGTCTGCTCCGCGGCTCCCAAATCTTACCCTTAGGTTTTTGTTCCAGGATCCCCTCCCTATGGGCTCAGTCGGTCCCTCTTATAGAGCTTCCACGGCCAAGAGAAGAGCAGTCCCGTGCGTGTGGTCCTTGGCTCGCCCAGTTGCGTGCACGTCTCCTCTGTTCCGGTCTGTTTTGCGGCTGCTCCCTCTGTTCTTGTCTTTTCGTGCTCAGATCTTTCTCGGCCTCCACCGTTCTCCTTTTTCTGGTTCAGTCTCGTGTCTCTCTGCCGCGGGTGCTTCCATTGTGGCTTTCTTCGTGCTCGCCCATCACATCTCCCTCTGCTTTCCATCCTTTCATGCACGTCCCTTCGCTTTTCCAGTTTCGTACACGCCTTCGGTTCTGATCTCCCCGCAGCTTTCTCCTTCGCGGCCATTCTTTCCTGCAGCTTTTCTCTGTGGCTCCCTCAGTTTCTTGTCCTCTGCTCTCTGCTCTCTCTTCTCTGCCGCGGTCCCCCCCTGAGCCCTAAAGGGCTCCCTTGGATTTGCTTTCCTCGAGCCCTAAAGGGCTTCCCCGGTTTTCCAGTCCACGAGCCCAATTGAGGGCTCGTGACACATTGGACTGAAGTGGTTTCAGCCCAATGTGGTCCTCTTTTGTTTTTTGTTGCATCTTTCAGATTTTGGGCCGAGCTTGGCCCAAAACCCTTGCATGCTACTTATTTATTTATTTATTTATATTTTTTTTATTATCTTTTTATTATTATTATTAAATCTTTTTTTTTTCGGGCTTCGGTTTAGAGAAAAAATTTTATTATTATATCTATATTTTTTGTTTATTTTTTTTTTCATTCAGATATTATTATTTATTAGTAACCTTATTTTACTTTATTATTTTATTTTTTTTGTTCTTTTTTGAGATACCCGGACAAAATGGGGTGTTCACATCGATGATGGCCTGATATAAGGCAAAACCATCCTTTGTAAGTTGCAGAGAGATGAGACATGTTACTACGAATAACGGACAAAAGGCAAATGGAGATAAGGGTATCGATCCCCATATTTCTCGCATGTTGAGCGCGTGCTCTACCATCTGAACTACATCCCCTTCCTATTTTATTTATTTCAAATATCTATTTATTTTAATAGGTGCATTTGATTATGCACAGCCTTTTTCGTTACAAAAAGCCAAGAATTTTCCAGGCGCTCAATAAACTGTTGCGACATTCTCTTTTCTCTCTCTCTCTCTCTCTCTCTCTCTTTGCACAACTAATTTATATTGGGAAATTGTAACCAGACATTTTTTTTCCCAATTGAACTAACCGGATTTTTTTTGCTTGTTGGTTCATCATTTCCCATTTATTATGGGAGTGCATATGATATGCTTATACGTGACCACATGTGAACATATTATTCATCGTTAAATGCTCAGTTTTGTGGGGACAAATCTTAGTAGCTTGCATATATATGGAAGAAGATTTGACAAATACTAAAGCTGGGTTCTGCATCAATGACAATGTTTTTGGTGAGTGGGCTATGCGACCAAGGATTTAATTATAAAATAAGTTTTTTTTAATTCTCTCAATTAGCATAGCATGCTCTTTACATTGCAAGGGAATATATTATATATTTAAACTTCTTTAAGTCACAGAAAACATAGAGTGGAGAGAGAGGGAGAGATTTATGGAAGCAAATGAAACTGATTTATTCAGGTGTAGTTGGAGTGCAAGTATACATTTGGTACATAGAAAAACTGATATACAAGTAACCAGTTATAACAGGGAATTAGCTAACTCATAACAGAGTACACTTGACCATAATTCCTCACATCACACGTGACTTGTATACTCCTAACAGTATCACTTGCGTCTCTGTCAAATTGTTGCAAGACATCAATCTTTAAAATTAGCACTTTCTATAATATAAGAATGTACATAATCTTTTGTTGTTATTTTATAATGTCTATAAATTCAGAACTTTGTCATATCAATTTGATATTTACGAAGTTGAATCCGTGATAATGGTAAATAATGATCATAGCTTTAGATGCATATATAGTCGTCCTTATGAGCAAACTGCTAAAAATAGCCTCATCCCACTAAAAATTAATCACCTGAACAATTGATGCTCTCAACAATGTGTCTCTTAATCCAACAGCAAGAGAGGCTACAGCCATTAGAGTAGGCCCCAACAAGAATTTCAAAAGTATCATCATCACAAATGTCATCTTAAACCCAACATGCATGCTAAAGTGCTGGACTGTGATGCCATGAATAAACCTGTTTATACAACTCCAGACATTAATTATGTCCTTCAAGAATAAACTGTCGCCTGAGAAAACACTGGATATTTGATCTCTTACCCAAGCTGAACATTGCCATACCAAAACCCCCATTAGCTAATATTAGTATTGATTGGTTAACAAAGGAAGGCATGTGTATTAATTCCCCACCTACAACAAATTTAACCTTTTATAACTCTTATTATATGAACACAAGTATATATAATCATCTCCAGCATGCATGCCTGCGTTACCTAATGTGTTTGCCTGACCAAATCAGACCTAACATAGTTCCATGGGTGTTAAGATTAGTGATAACATTCCTCCCCACTGTTGAAAGAATGAGCAAGATCTTCCTTTTCTTTTCTGTTCTACCTTCTGCTTCTTTATCTTTCTCTTCAGATCCTTCTCCAGGTTTTTCTTCCTCAGTAACATCTGCTTCTCCTTTTAGTAGAAACCAACAAAAGAACATGATAAAATGGAATTCACACGAATTGCTAACTCTAATTGACATAGAAGGAATCAAAAAACTGGACTAGAAAAAGACGGAATCTAGCGACTGCGTCTATTTTCGTCGATAATCAGTCATTGATTCCGTCACAAAACTTAGTGATGGAATGTTCGACAGATAATTCCATCAAAAAATATTCTGTCACTAATACGTGGGTAATCCGTTAGAGAAAAATTTAGCGACCAACATTTACGATGGACTATTCGGTCACTACACTTAGAGATATGCTATATTGGTTCTCTGACGGGTCACTGACGGAAATGTCCGTCACTACATGGTCGATCGCTAATCCGTCGGTAAGTCGTCAGTAATTTAATTGATAATTTAATGATAGATATAATATAATTTAAATTGTTAGCATATTATAATTTAAATAATAATTAAATAATTCAGTTATGTCAAAAACTAAATGAGATAATTTGGTATAATTAACATATTGATTTCACTATCAAGCACTTGATTCAACTAGGAAGGAATTGTACTTGCCTAACAAGAATGTTCAAGTTTGAGTCTAGAAATGTAACTGTATGAAATACTTGATAATAAAACTTGATGCCTAAATTTGGCCCTAGAGAGAATATCTTAAAAGAATAATATATGTGGTCAAATTGGATTTAGCTTCATTATCTATTAAGAAAGAAGTTGGTAAAGGATTTAAAACTTTAAGAGTTCAGCTAACTTAGCAAATGATAAAGAAGGTTAAGCAAATAAAGGTCTACATGGTCATGATTCAGAGAGATGAAAATTCAAGACTATGACAATGGGCTTTGCAAGTGTTTGAAGATTAGACAACAACTAGATCTTTGGTTTCCAAGTTTTTCTTCATTCTCATTCCTTTGTCTTATTAATATGTTATTTTTTGTCAGGCTAATTAAGTAATTCCTAATATATAATATTTACCAATATGTTAATATTATTATTGTTAATGGCATATATAATAAATATTTTATATTACTAATGTATCTATTATTACTAATACATATTGATTAATATATTTTATTATTAATATATGTACTAGTATATATATTTATCATAATAAATAATTTATATTACGATTTATTTGTTTATATTTTTTATATTAATAATGCTAGATTAAACTGTTGTTGAATTATATTATAAAATATATATTATTAAGTGTTACTGCTGAACAGTCACAATGTAAGAGTCAAGTGGTTCGAAGCTTCACAATGGGGCCTCTCCGGTCGTGAGTTCGAAACGCTGCTTAACCATTCATCCTCATATTTTTTGCTATCTAAAAGGAAATAAAAAAACATGTAGGAGCCAAGCAGGAATTGGAACCCGTAACCAATAAGTTACAGATCGCGTTCTTTGCCATTATGATAACCCCCACCACATCAATGTGTCTGCAATCATTTAAAATATATTATATATTATATTTTCCTCTTGAAAATCAGATGCCACATTCTCATTTCGCTCGCTCGCCCGCCCGCCCGATGAAATCACAATCAGAAATCCCTAATGCCCAGACTGCCTCTATTTCATCCATAAATCACTCAAGAGCCAAAAACCCATGGATCTCTCCTCCTCCTCCTCCCACAAACACCTCACTACCTACTCTCACACTCATGCTCCAAGATCGGTCAGTCTCCCCTTTGTCTCTCTGTAGCTTCAACTCTTAGCTCTTGAAATCTACTTTTGCTTGCTCCTCTACTATCAATCGCACAAACCAAGGTGTATCAGTTCCTTTTTTTATCAATAAAGTTTGTTGCTTGCTTGCTTTTGTGGCTTCTTGACTTTTTTAATTGTTGGAATTCATCCTTTTGTTGCTTTTGTCAGATAGCTTTTTCAATGTTCTTTTACTGATGGGATCCACATGATTTGGATGTGTGAAGTTTGTGTGGAAACAATCCAAATAAGTGGATTAACTAAAATATTAAAATTTTTTATATTTTTGTCAAATAGTTTCATTACTGAAGTTTCTGTGCTCTTGTCTTCTCAAGTGGGATCTATTTTTCTCTTAATTAATCACTCTCTTCTTCCTCAAATTGAAAAAAACATACGGGGCAAAAACAAAGCTTTTGATACCATCTATATATATTTTCAGAGGTAAAGATACCGTCTGATTATAGTTCTTTTCATTTTGTGTTCATACAACTTGCTATTTGATTTTTTCTGTATATTTAGTTATCACTTTTAGATTTTTGGTAAGTGAAAATCTTCTAGTTGTAAAGTATATAAGTTATGTTTTATCTTCTCAAATCAACAGGATTTGTCTATTTGTCTGTGTGCTGTAGTTTCAAAACCCAAAAACAGAGGAAGCTATGTAGTTGAAGTCATCATCCAACAGTGATCGAATATATGGAAAAAGGTCAGTATATATTCCGATGGTGTTTTATTTCATTTTGTGCTTATATTGTTATTTGCATTCTTGCTATATATATTTATTATGCACCTTCACCCTGGTGGTTGACTTCATTTATTATTGTCAACATTAAAATATTGAGAGTTATAGGAAAGTAATATTTTTTTTTTATAAAAGTAATCATAATATTTTAACTCAACTAGATGTGATACTTTAAATCTTATCAAATCAATAAATTTTAATTTTTTTTATTATCAAATTTCAACAAATGAAATCTAGTTTAACTTCATCAGCACAACGTGCCAACAGACTTATAATTACTTTAATTTCAATATTTTTATAGTGCCAACTGCCTAGTATAAATAGTACTAAAAAAAAGTCATTATAAATATGTAATAAATATTTTTCTTGATTTTGGGGTGAATAAATTTTACATCAATGTCAACCATTGATTTGTAATCCATGGATGTTTATTTTTTCCTCCCATATATATATAATATAATTGCATGCATATAATATTCTATTATTTTGTTAGATGAAAAGGCCCCAAGCTTACGTCAATTGTAGAAATATTATACACTTTGCCAACTCAAATCTTGTGCTTAATAACTAATGAGAGTTAAAAAACTTGTGGCATTGTTTGTGCTTAATATTTCTTGGTAAATAAAAAGGGCCAATACTTGGAGATTGAAGATTATTTAAAAAAAAATTATGTATGAGCCCAATTCATCAGTCTAGTCTAGTCTAGCCTAGTGAGTCATGTGATGTCCACATCTACCTTTATTTATAAACTTTATTTAGAAAATATAATAGTACACAATTAGACTTAAGTATTTGTTTGTTTCCATTGTGGACAATATGCCATTATAAGAAATCCCGCTATCTTTAATATTCAAGTGGGAAAGGACATATTTGCTTATGTAATCTTTGTTTATTTTGTTTTTATTAGCCTTAAAATTCATAAGTTAACAGATATGCTTATCACTTTTTTAATATTTTTGTCTTTCATATGTTGAATCATAAATTGTCTTTTGGTCCTTATTGTTTTGTAGCTATTGTGGGATGTATCTTATTTGCATATAGCTTTTATCTTCATTCGATATTCATGTGCAACTGAATAGTCAGACTTGAAGGTAGTATTTATTTTTATGGATTATGTTTGAAAATAATTCCATGGCTCAAAGTTGGTACAAATTTTTAGTTTGAATTATAGTGTTCATGAGGCCAAAATGTGATGGCAACTATGGTCATTATGTGTTGAAAGTTCTATATTATTTCAAAAAATTTTCTTGTTGTTGGAGTTTCCAAATTATAGCATTGTATTTGTTCAAAGTATAATGTCATGATGCTGGAAGTTTTTGTTAAACTAGGAATTTTTTAATTTTATATGCCCATAGTATATAAGCAAATTGAATATAAAAGTCTTACTTGTGAGAATTTGTGCTTTTAAACTTTCAAGTTGTCCAAATGGTGATTATCTAATATTTATAAAATTCATATTTATATGCCCATATTCTCTGCTAATAAACACGTAGCTTATAAATTTTAGAATGGAGGTGCCAGAAAATCAAAGATGGATGTATAATAGAGTAGAATCGAGTCGTTGACGTTTCACACCAGAGTTTGAGCAAGGCGTCAAGGAGTTTCTTGCCCATGCATGCCAATTGCCTCCCTGTTTGCATTCTGAGAAGATTAGGTGCCCATGTGCTCGGTGTAAATTGAAGAAACATCTACCTCTTGATGATGTGAAGGTGCACCTTTATAGTCATGGATTCAAGCCAGATTATTTCATATAGACTAGTCATGGTGAAACTAGAACCAATTATCCTTCACCTATGTGTCAACTACAAGACATCCAACATGTCTCACATGGGCTGCTTTAGAGAACTTTGTGCCACTACCTTAACAATAGATCAACTGGAGGTGTTAGAGAAAAGCATTATTGTGACATTGTGCAACTTAGAGAAGATTTTCCCCCCAGGGTTCTTTAACTTGATGGAGCATTTGCCCATCCACCTACCCTATGAAGCCAAGGTTGGGGGACCTGTTCAATATCGATGGATGTATCCATTTGAAAGGTAGTAAAACCTATCACTCCATGCTTATAATTATGATAATAAATCTTACCTTTAACTACTTGTTATGTAGATTCCTCCATACCTTAAAGCAAAAAATCAAGAACAAAGCTCGGGTGGAAGGATCTATATGTGAAGCTTATATAATTGAAGAGATTGCAACATTTTACTCGTATTACTTTGAGCATGATATGCCATCAAGAATAACGAGACCTCCAAGAAATGATGATGCCGGAGAATCAAACCTATCAGCAATTTCCATTCTTAATTATCTAAGAAGGCCTTATGGAAAGTGCAAATCTCGTTTCTTGAGTGATCAACAAGTGAAAGCTGCCACAAAATATGTTCTAATGAATTGTGATGAAGTGCAACCTTATATCAAGTAAGTGATATTGCTTACATATTTCTCACATCATTTATTTCAAAATGTTCTAACAATCATTTTTTTTTTCATTTAGTTTATTTGTTCAAGTGTTAACTTGGTCCAACCCTGAAATTGCGGATGATGAGATAGAAGCTCGGATTGAAGCAGAATTTCCCTCTTGGTTCCAAGAACATATGAGCTGTACTTAGTTTAAGTTAATTGTGTTTCCTAAATCTACCCTTGACTCATATAAAATATGAACAAAAATTGCACACAGGTTCAAAATGTAGCCAATAATGTTATAGATCAATTATTACATGACATTGCCCGAGGTCCAAAGAGAAGGGTTAAAACATGGCCTATTTACTTTGTTAATGGGTACAAGTTCCACATACATTTATGGAGCCATAGAAAATCAACAATAAATAGTGGTGTATGCATTAAAGGAACTGATTATGCACAATCAGAACATGATTTTTATGGCATTCTACAAGAGGTTGTTGAGATTGAATACATAGGGGTTCCTATAAAGCGATTAGTGTTGTTCAATTGTGAGTGGTTTGATCCTTTATCTCATCGTGGTATTAGGGTTCATAAACAATATGGGATTGTTGAAGTTCATGAATCAAGAAGATATAACAAGTATGATCCATTCATATTTGCACAACAAGCAACTTAAGTATACTATGCACCTTATCCAAGTTGTTGTCAAAAGGCTAATTGGTTAGCTGTTATAAAGGTTAAGGCTTGTAGCATAATTGATGCTCCTACCTCTGAAACAAACATAGGGGCTTTTCAAGCATATGGACTAAAGGTCATATTACCAGTAGTTGTTCATAATGAAGAATTCCATAACCTTAGAGACAATGAAGGTCCCTATGAAGAAGTAGATGTGTCAACTGATAACATAGTTGATGAGGAGGAAGAGGAGGAGGAGGAGGAGGAGGATGAAGGAGAAGAAGATACTGAAGATGATGATGAAGATGCTTATATGGAAGACAATGAAGATGAAAATGATGATGATGCATAAACAGGGTTACATTTAATTTACTTTTGAGTTTGATTTATTTTGATTTCATTATTATGTCCATTGAATATGATTTACTTCCAATTTTAGGTCAAGGTTACTTAACTTATTATTTTGATCGGATTTCACTATTAACTCATTGTTGAATGTTGCATGTGCAGATGCGAAGTCACGGTGTAAAGAAAGCTTGAGCTCGATGGAATACCACTGCACCACCACCTCGACCCCCTCAACCATATTCTTCTCTTCCTGTAATAACTACACCATTGTCTACAGGACCCTCAGCAACTACACCTGCTTCAGTTCCAACCATGCCTGAATTGTCTACTAGACCCTCAACATCACCTGTAGCATCTCCTAGAGTAGCATCACCTGGCTCTGAGTACTCGCGTCCTACTCCTCAGGGTCCTCATCGTTGTTCACCACTTTCTCCTCTCCAACCTTTTGGTCGTGATCCTACAGATGGTCGAACATGGGTGTATCCTAATAATGAGACGTAAGTCATCAATTTTAATATTTTTTCATTTGTTATTTAGTTAATAACTTGCTATTGTTATAACAATTACAATCATTGATGTATAATGAATAGGTTTGATCCTGCTATTGAAGTTGTTCAAGATATTCTCCCAATAATTCAAGATAAATTTGAACATCCATGTTATTGTTGGTCTAAAACACCACACAATATCAAGAAATAGTGGTTTGATAAATGGGCGGTATATCTTATTTTACAATACATTTATCATGTGTTGAGATTTTTTTTCTTATTTTGCTTCTAATTTACTTCTTGTTTTACTTTTGTTTATATAGAAATCTTATAAATGGCTACCATGTCATGCCTAAGCAATTAAACAAAATTGGTATAAAAAGTGTGGTGAAGTCTTGAAACAAGCAATGCATAGAGTCCGACACGACTTAGAAAAAGGGATTAGGCCTGATTGGATTCCAGATAATGTAATGAATCAATTAGAGGACATATGGAACTCAGAAGAATACAAGGCAAAGTGCTAGAAAGCCAAAAACAATCGGGCCTTAGCCACAGGAGGCATGCTACATAAAGGGGGAAGCATTCCACATACTGCGCATAAAAAGAGGCTGGTATGCATTTAAATTTAAAAGCATTTATGTTTACTTAAAGCAAGTTCTCTCATATTTTTAAATAATTGTAGGCCTCACATCTTGGGAGGAAACCTACATCATTTGAGTTGTTCCAGCACACACATTATGATGAGGCAAGTGGTGAGTATGTAGACCATAGAGCAGCTGAAGTAAGTGTAAGTATATGTTTATCTTATTCTTTCTCACTGGGATTATGCTGACGGCCGGAGGCCTGACTAATTGTAGTGTTAAGCTTGATTTGTTTTGTTTTGATTGTCACTAGAATTGTGCTAATAGCCAAAGGCCTAACTAGCTATGGTTTGAGTCTTTTAATTAGAGTTGGAATGGATGAAATATTTCTTAATTGATTTTAGGCTACTTATTTCTAAGTCTTCTAAATGTTTTTCTTGATTTATAAGTTAAGTAGATGAATAAGATCATTAGATGATAACAATTTTTGTATGAGAATTGAATTTATAATGTTGCCGTTAACACTTGATGGTAGATTGCTTGTTAATCAAATTCACTTGCCATAATATAAGGTTTGCAATTGACATGCTTATTGGAAAAGTGTAGGATTGATATTATCCATTTAACTTAAATTATTGCATACTTAACTATAGTTGCTTATCTATCAACTATAGCTATAAACAATTAAATTTTAATTGGTCAACTTAAAATTTGAGAACTTATTGAATCATTATGATTATCCATGAGTTTAATGAATTTTATGGCAAATGTTTAGGTTATTAACTAATGCCTTTCTTTTACCAAAAATCAACTATTGTCTTTCTCTGCATGAATAAATAGATAAGTTTGAGCATGAAAATGTGTATATAGTTGGATGTTAAATATTGCTACAAAATGTTGGGAATTAGGTCAATGTGTGAGCTAAGTTTCAAATTTTGAACATGTGTATACTATTATTTTTTTATGCATTATCATGGATTTTTTTTGTTGTGAAATTATTTCTCTTTCTTCAACAGGATAAGTACATGAGGGCTAAGCTAGCTAGATTTTCTACTCAAGGTTCAGAAGGTGAGTCAAATGAGATAGATGATGATGTAGAAGATGCCTTGTATCTAGAGGTTGCAGGTGGAAAGAATAAGAAGGGTCATATCTTTGGGCTAGGATCTGAGGCCCCAAATATTGGTGCCACCTCTTCTCATGGAACTTCTTCCTCTCATAACACAACAATGCATCGTGAATTTGAAGAGGAATTACAAAGAAAGGTTGCCCTAGAGACAGCACCTTTAAGGGAGGAGAACCAACGTATATTGTCTATACTTGATCGGCATTCACAAGTACTTGATCGAACGACACAGGCACTTCAGCTGTTGGTGGTTCGTTCCTCATCAAATCCTACTCAAGATGATTCAACAACTGAGCAGGCAGGCAGGGCTTGATGTTTCTTATCCTCCATCTACATGAAGATCCTTTATTTTCATGTTGGTTTATGCCCCTTGATATATGACTTTTTAGTTATGTAACTTTAGTTGAAGCTTGCTACTTTTGATAAAGTGTTGTGATATATTTTGATTGGTTACTTATCATTATTATTTAGTAGTAATGACAGTATTTCTTCCAATTTTCATTATATTACTTGTTGCAAAGCTCTAGTGTTTATGTATATATAAGAAACAAAAAATATATATTCAAATAAAAGAATTAATTTATGACAGAATTACTGACGGAATCCTCCGTCGCTAAAATCATGAACCAAATTACTGACAAAAATTTCCGTCACTGGTATGTGGCAAAGTTAGATAATCCACACCCATCATTCTGTCGCTAATAATGTTAGTGACGGAAAGTTTAGTCACTACTTTGTCGCAAAGTTAGAATAATTATATTCTCACTTCCGTCACTAAACGCATTAGTGATGACAGTTTTAGTTGCTAATCCATCACAAAGTTTGAATAAGGCTACCCAGTACTTCCATCGATAACCCTTTTAGTGATGGAAACATCAGTCGCTAATTAGCGACGGATTTCAAAATTTCGTCGCTAAAAAATTAGCCACGGTTGGATTAACGACTAATCATTTCTGTCACTAATTCCGTCATTAGTCCGTCACTGATTCGTTAGCGACGAACTTAACCGAGTTTAGTGATGGAATTGCGACAGATAATTCCGTCACTAATTGGCTATTTTTTTGTAGTGTAGAAAAAGAAACCGAAGGAACTGAAGAACAAAGCTATATTATATATATGTGGATTTTGCATTTAGAATGAACCTGGGCATTGTGATAGTGGTTGCGTGAGAGACATGGTGTTTGCAGCATCGAGCATGAGTAACTTATTTTCTTATTTATATATATATATATAATACATGTCTTATTTTCTTATAAAATACACGTGCCGTATATTGTATAGGCGAAGTTCATGTGGTGGCTGTGTCATGCTCTAAAATTGCGTGCGAAATCTTAAAGAAGCAGGACCTTAACTTTGCTTCAAAACCTTGTAGCACGGCAGCCAACATGATCTCAAGAGGATATTTGTCGATTGCTCTTGTGCCCTACAGCAAACAGTGCAAGAAGATGAGGAAAATCATCAACAATAAACTCATCTCTCCCCTTAGACTTCAGAGGCTCCATGACAGTAGGATTGAAGAAGCTGACAACCTTGTTAGACATGTCTATGACCAATATAAGCATAAGCAAGGCCTCGTTAACTTGAGGCTCGTTACACAACATTACTGTATAAATTTGAGTAGGAAGATGATATTCGGTAGGATGTATATATTTTGGAGAAGGTATGGAGGATGGAGGGCCTGGTTTGGAGGAAGAAGAGCACATTGATGAAATCTTCATATTGACAAGATATCTCTATGCATTTTGTGTTTCTGATTTTATGCCATTAATTCTTGAGATGGTTTGATTTGGATGGGCATAGGCAAATGCTGAAGAAAGCTCTTGGGATCTTTTACAAATATCATGATCCAATTATTGAAGAGAGAATCCAACAATGAAGGGATGGGAAAAAAACAAGACATAGAGGACTAGCTTGATAGATAAAGTAAGTTTATTGAAAGTTGTTATATTTGGATATTATTTTTTAAAAAGTAAGTTTGACAAAAAATTTGTTTGGATAATATGGGTTAAAAGTACTTTTAGATGTATAATATAGAGTAAATTTGTTTCTTTTTTTTCAAAACCCACATTTTGTTAAAGGAAAAGTAACTTTTCCCCTCCTTTTCTAAAACCACAGTTTAACCCATTTTTTATTTTTAAAAAAATCAGTTTGTATTTCACCTGTATTTGACCAAACACATTTTTTAGAAAATTATGATTTCTTTTTTAAAACGAACAACCAAACAAGCACTAAAAGATGCCAATAACAGCCACTTACTGACACAAGAAGAAATCAAAGCTACAGTCCAGGCATATACTCTTCTTACCTATGCATCTCTCTCGTGCATTTTAGACGATGAAGTTAAATAATAGAGAACAGCATCTTCATAAAAATAATAATATAACCGCTTGTTGCATTTAACAAAATAATATCGTAAAGCATGAAAAGAGAAAACTTTTATTCTCTCTCTCTTAATTAATGTTTTATGAGCCCCGCCAGTACGTATTGACGTACCGGGACTGACTTAATTAAGCCCACATTTAAATGGATAAAAAGTCACAAAATTTTAATTACTTCCCAGGATACACACTGGTGAAAGATAGGAAGTGTCAAAACTATCAAATGTTCTTTTTATATATTGGTCCCGGCTGATTGGCGTCGAGTAATTACAATAACTTATCCCCCACCACACGGGGATATTTCAATCTCTGTCTCTTTTTTTGGTCAATAACAAAAGTTTATTATTTTATCAAGTATAACAACTTGTAATAAATTAAAAAATATTTTTTATTTTTTGAAGGAATTGATGGTTGCAACAGTGGGTAATCCATCGAGTGCAATTGAATGGGCAATGGCAGAAATGATAAATGAGCCTCAACTGTTGAAGAAGGCCACAGAAGAATTGGACAGAGTTGTTGGAAAGGATAGGCTAATCAGATCTATGCAAGCTCAAGAAAATGCTGAAGAAAGCTATTGGTATCTTTCACAAATATCATGACCCGATTATTGAAGAGAGAATCCAAAAATGGAAGGATGGGAAAAAACACGATGTGAAAGGTACTGGCTTGATATTCTTATTACACTTAAAGATGCCAATAACAACCACTTCCTGACACGAGGAAATCAAAGCTACAATCCAGGTATATACTCTTCTTACCTATACATTTCTCTCATGCATTTTAGAATTTAGACAATAAAGTTAAACAATTGAGACAAACTTCTGCATTATATATATAAACTATTGGACTTCTTGTGCCTTGAAATTAAGGTTATAAAACATGAAAAGAGAAAACTTTTATTTTCTCTTTCTTCCTCTCTCTCTCTCTTTGAGGAGGCTGTATTTGGTACAAAATAAAAATAAGAAAAGGAATGGGAATAATATTTTTGTGGAATGAAATTTCCTAGCTTCTATGTATTTTAATTCGGTATGAATGAAAATGCAATGGAATCACATAGAAAAATCTGAAATATAAAAAATAATTAAATAAAAAAAATACCCCTCCCCTTGAAACCCTTGTTTCGTTTGTGTTCTTCTCCATCCTTTACGTTCTCCATTGAGAAGCAAAATACCACAACTCTCAAAAAAGCCAGCAATCCCAGGATGAAAATCAACTAATAAATTGAGGAATCATAAAGAATTAAACAAATAGCTAGAAAACCCATAAACAATGAAAGCCTCTAATATGGCAATAAGAAAACCTAGAACGAAAGTGAACAAATTGAAATCTCATTTGACGCCTCACCCTCACAGACACTTCATTTTGGCTCACTTAAGCAATTGAGACAAACTTCTTCATAATAGATATAATAAACAATAGCTACAAATACATGGCTTGAAATTCTCTCATTCATTTTACAAATTTAAAACTTTTTTCTTGCTTTTGAAGGAATTGATGATTGCAGCAGTGGTATTAATCCATCAAATGCAAATGGGCAATGGCAGAAATGATAAATCAGCCAGAACTGTTGAAAAAGGCCACAGAAGAGCTGGACAGAGTTGTTGGGAAAGACAGGCTAGTGCAAGAGTCAGATCTAAGCAAGCTGAACTACGTCAAGGCTTGTGCAAGAGAAGCCTTTCGCCTTCACCCAATTGCACCTTTTAATTATTCCTCCTCATGTGAGCGTGGTAGACACGGTGGTGGCCAATTACTTCATCCCCAAAGGGAGTCACGTGCTACTGAGTAGAAATGGACTGGGCCGAAACCCTAAAGTGTGGGATGATCCTTACAGGTTCAAACTAGAGCGCCACCTTAAAAGTGATGGGTCCGTTGTTGTTTTGAGTTTGACAGATTTAGATTTAAGGTTTATATTAAAAGTTATGGGGTTGCGCGGGTGTCCTGGACTTGTTTTGTGCTTGGCACTTCAATGACCTCAATGCTCTTCGCTAGGTTGCTGCATTGCTTCACTTGGAGTGTGCCACCTAATTTGTCCAGCATCAATCTTACTTAGTCAAAGAATGATACGTCTCTTGCTATAATCCCACATGCAGTTGCAAAGCCAAGACTATTAGAAAAGGTGCTTCTACGTACTTGTTGAGGGGCATATTGACTGAATTGTAGGCCTTATCCAAGGTATTCCCGGCATTATGAAAATTATGAGTTTGTATTTAAGGTCCATTTATAGGAGAAGAATTTAAAAAATTTCAAAATAAATTATATGGAAGAATTACATACCTGATAAACGTCATGCTCAATTACTTGGGGTTCCACTCTTTGATGAATATAGTGGCTTTAGCAGCAAAATCATCTAAGGGAAAATTAATTAAGCACATCCAAAATTATATTTGGAGACCTGTTTGAAGTGAAAGAAAAGAGACATGTATACATATCATAGAGTTTTTCCACAACAAACATCTATTATTTCATTATATTGCAAGTATTATAGATATGATGTTGCTCATAAGGCTAAGCAGAAAATATAAGACCACAATCTCTACAGTCTACACAATTAATGGAGGAGATTGTCTCCATGTTTTGTAGAAATATTGCCATTAGTGTGTGAGTGTCACTAGCAAGTATTTCAAAATATCAGATCCAACTCCCAAGTAAATGTTTCAACGGGATCCCTCTGGCACTAAATTAAAAACTGAAAACAAGTAAAACAAATAAAAGGATATATATGTATATGACATATATCCATACAATAGCGCTGAAAAAGTCAAGTCAGATCAAAGGGCTAAACATAGCAAATGTGAAAGATTACCTTAAAGATGGAAGTCTAATATATATGGTAAGAACGATTGGCCATTGCTTTATTTGAAGCCAAACTTGTAGTTGAGACCCATAAGACTCTTTTCTTAACCAAGTTTTGAAACAAATTATAGCCTAAGAAATGGAAGGCCAATGACGCTCCTCTTATGCGGTACTAAAGATAGTATGAAGGGGACATGACATTATATAAAGCAAACCCTTTGTTCTGCTGCATAAGCATTCCTTAGACTGCGTTGGCTGCATGAAAAGTTTATTGGGGGTTAATTGGTATTGGATTGGCAAGGTCTAGTCCATAGCTAAGACCTTCGCCATCCTTAATTACCTGTTATAAAACCAGGAAAAGATAAGATGGCAGAAGGTGTTAATAAGGCCTCCCTAATCTTCTTGGCCATTTTCGCCATTTCTATTCCATGCCTACAAGCCAACATTGGGGAGTATGACGATTATACCATTAAAAGATCTGAGGAAGCCCGTAGAGCTGCTCTTCAAGCCTACGAGCCTGACCCCTTTAATGTTACCTCTGAACTCAATCTCCACGTTCACTTGTACGTATCCTTCAATCATCATATTCATTTATATTTTAATAATTACTGTCAGAAAGGTTCGACTTTTGTTGCTTTTTTGTCTGGCGGATAAACAGAATTTGTGTGTGTGTATATATATTGATGCAGAGCGATGAGGGACAACAATAGGAGAGAACTAAGAAGGGCCAAATACAGAGGACCATGCACGGCCACCAACCCGATTGACAGGTGCTGGCGGTGCAGGCCTGATTGGGCCACGGATCGCATGAGGTTAGCTAGATGTGTGAAGGGATTTGGCCGGAAGACCACCGGAGGACTAGGCGGCCGGATATACGTCGTCACAGATCCCTCCGATAACGACATGGTGAACCCGAAGCCCGGAACTCTGCGGTACGGGGTGATCCAGGACGAGCCATTGTGGATCATATTCGAACGCAACATGGTCATCACTTTGCAGCAGGAATTGCTAGTTAACTCAAACAAGACCATCGACGGTCGTGGAGCCAACGTCCATATCACCAAAGGTGCTAGTTTCTCTTTGTTTCTCGTCAACAATGTCATCATCCACAATATTCGCATCCACAATGTCGTGCCCACGCCAGGTGGTCTCATCAGGGACTCCCCTCACCACTTTGGTGTGAGAACCAGGAGTGATGGAGACGCCATCTCCATCTTCGGCTCTTCAAACATTTGGATCGATCATGTTTCAATGTCCAATGCCGGCGATGGGCTTGTCGACGTCATCCAAGGCTCTACCGGCGTCACCATCTCCAATTGCCACATGACCGATCACAATGATGTAACAACATATATATATAACTAATTAACATGAAAGAAAGGCCATTTGTAGCTAGATGATATATGATGAATTTGGTGGATACATGCGTGCAGGTGATGCTGTTAGGAGCCAGCGAGGTGTTCACAGGGGACAAGATGATGCAGGTTACAGTGGCGTTCAACCATTTCGGGCAGGGACTGATACAGAGGATGCCCAGAGCCAGGTGGGGGTTCGTGCATGTGGTGAACAACGACTACACTCACTGGCTCATGTACGCCATAGGTGGAAGCTCCGGCCCGACGATACTGAGCCAGGGTAACCGATTCATCGCCCCGAATGACAACGCAGCGAAGGAGGTGACGCACAGGGAGTACGCAATGCCAGAGCAATGGCGGAGATGGAGGTGGACATCGGAGAAGGACTTGTTCATGAACGGAGCGACGTTTCTTCAGTCGGGAGCGCCCATAGCGGCGCAGTCGTACGGAAGAGGCGCAATGATCAGGCCCAGAGATGGAACATTTGTGACAAGGCTGACCAGGTTTAGTGGTGCACTGAATTGCCGAGTGGGAAAGCCTTGTTAGGATATATGATGTTTGAGTGTATATTCATTCAATTGCTTGCTGCTGCTGCTGCGTCTGCTGCTTCAGAGCATGCATGAGGCGTGTACGGTGATGAATTCTTTGTGGTCCGGCGAGAAACACAAAATGTTGTGGCTTCTGGTCACTCTTCTTCCATTTCTTCTTCATTTTATGATTCGAAGATTCGAAATATAGTCATACTCATTGTTCTAGTATTAGCACTTTTCATTCCAAAATTATTAACATTTATGTACTCCATAATTTTCTTCCTACCAAAAGTCTCTTTGATCAAGTTACATTTGGATTAGGAACTTATGAAAACAAGGTCAGGTTTGGTTATACAGAGGGAAGAAGAATTTTTGGTAGACATATATATATATATATATATAATGCATGTAAATGCAATGGTTAAGGTTTATATATAAAATCGTGGAGACTTGATTTTGATGATGTGTGCTAGTGAGATTCTAGAAAATTTTTTAGAAAGTTAAAAGTTAAGCAAAAGTTTGATTGCATTAAAGATCAATTAATATTTTCATTACGAAAAATATTCTAAACTTCATTAGTTTTTTTAAAACATATATCTAATACTGGGCAAAAAATTTTAAAGAAATCATTTTTGGCCCAAAAATTAATATATCAATATAAAATTAGGATTCCTTTATCATTATTCATTAATGTGACTGTCACTTTTTTTATTTTAAACAATTGATTCATTTTTTCCAATTTTACATATTTTCTTAAGAAAAAAATTCCATATCTCAGTAAAAGTGCATGGGGTTGATGCCAATTTGTTTTAAAAAAATGAAATAAATTATAAAGAATTCTCATAAATTATATTTAAATCATACAGACTGCAATAGCAATAGGACTAGAATGCGCAAATTTATTTCCTATCCTGAACAGATTATGCGTTTCTGTTGTGCTACAAATTAATATAACAGAAATTAAGGGAGCAGATCAGTGAAAGTAGAAAGGGAAACAAGTTGCATGGGTGAATCAAGGAAAAAAATTGTTGGAGCGTATGATTCCAGTCTATCTCCTGGGCATTGACATTCATTTGGGCCAACTTATTCATAAAGAAGATGAGTCAAACTGGCCAGTAAACTTTGCACAGTATGTGGTTCAACGGAGCTGAAGGGTGGGGACGGATTTTGAAAGGCTCCTTCATGATTGGTTATTGTCTTCTGAGTTACTCTCTCTCTCTGGTCCAAAATATCATGGATTTTTTAAAATTTTTTTTATTCATAATATAATATAAGAATGTAATATTTAGTAATAATTTATTTTTTTTATCCTTATTCATTGATAACTAATTTCATAATTTGTAATGAAAAAGAGTAAAAATAAATTTAATTATTAATAATTAATAAAAATAAAAATGAACTATTAAGTTTTTTTTTTTAAATTTAAGAATATAACTATTTTTCTTTAATATATGTGAAATAGTTAAAAATTTCTTATATGTTGATTTGAAGGAGTACAATGTGAAAGTAGATAGGAGAAGCAGAAATCCATAATTAGCTAGTTGACATAAGGTGAATCAATGGGCCACAGCAAAAGTTACCAACAACGAGATGAAAACAAACGCACACATAATAGCATAACCATCAACAGACAAAAGTGGGTGTAATTGTAATTAAAGCAACAAATTAGCCTCATTAACCCCTCCCAGACTAATCATCTAACAGTGCCCTCTAATGTTTTTTTTCATATATATATATATATCTAAAAATTACCTTTGGGAACACAAGATAAATATGGAGAATCAAATTTGAGAGTTTCTTTTAAGTGCCTATTTGGATATTCTTAATAATCACTTATAAGATCCTATAAGTGATTATGTGATAGAGTTACTAAATGTAAACTACTTTTCAATAAGTATTTATTTCTCAAATAAACACATGGAAAAATTGATTTTTTCTACTTATAATAATCACTTAGAGTGTATTTGGATTGACTTATATATAAGTGATTATGAGGATAAATACTTATTTATAATAGATTATGAGAATAAGTGATTATATCAAAAGTAATTTTTGTTTGGATATTTTTACCCCATAAATGTTTTTGAGAAAAGAAATGTGTTTGAATATTGGAGTTTAAAGTAATTATTAGGTGAATAATGAGAAGGAAAAGTGAAATAAATGATTATGGAGGATAAGTGATTATCATAAGCTGAAAAAATCAGTTTCTCTCGTAAACATTTATTTAAGATCTAAGTGCTCATTGAATTTAGTGTTGTGTTTGGGAAATTTTAAGAATAAGTACTTTTTGCCTCTTATAATTACTTATTTGGACAATCCAAATTGACACTTATTCTCTTATAATCACTTATTTCACTTTACCTTCTCATTATCCACCCAATAATCACTTAAACCCCAATATCCAAACACATTTCTTTTCTCAAAATCACTTATGGGATAAAAATATTTAAACATAAATTACTTTTGATATAATCATTTATTCTCGTAATCTATTATGAATAAGCACTTATTTTCATAATTATTTATACATAAATCAATCCAAACACACCCTAAAACTAATAGAGAATAAATAACACACACCCACATGCGCTTGAGTGTGTGTGTGTGTGTGTGAGAGAGAGAGAGAGAGAGAGAGAGAGAGAGAGAGGCAGGAATGGGCTCACTCTTTCACCCAAAAGTCTATCGTAAATTTTTAAGACTCTAACTGTCAAATTTTTAGACTAAACAAATCAGGTGTTGATGCTTAAGGCTAAGAGTACATACATTTTGCTTCCTTAAACAGTCCATTGGGTTAACCCGAATACAAGTGATAGGCATGGAAAGAAAAGAGCCGAATTCCCAGCTGTTAAGTAGGGATGTGGACAAGCTGAATGAATATTATACGGTCAACTACATAGGATACATCATCGATTAGAGCTACCGTAGGGGAAGAAAATTCTACTCCGCTCCAAGCAAGATTCTAACTAGGCAATCAGAATATAATCCCATTTTAGATTTAATGAAACAAAAAATTCACTGTAGCTGTGGTGATGAATCCAAGACACCACATGTGCACAAAAGGATAAGTTTAATCATTTCAAGTTGTCTTTTATTTTCTGTCCCTGATTCCTCTTTCTCAAAAATGCAGAAAGCATTCTGGATCATTCCTGTCCGCGACCAGTCAAACATGCTTTGCCTAATCACATAACATATGTAATGGGTTTTCATCAATGTCTGAATCACTGTTCGGAACTTCTTTCTTAGCTCCTCCCTCCTACTTTTTATTCTTTTTTCCTTTCAAAGATATATTACACAGCAAAATCATATATTCACACATTAACACCATTATGGGAACACTAATCTGATATACATTATACAACTAATGAGAGAATAAAGATAAAATCCAATTCAAGCAGACAACAGGTCTTTAACTAGAATCATGAGGAACTTTCCAGATCAATTTACAGTTACCTGATAATTGGAATTTGGTTGCACAGAGATTAACATTGCCGCTTAATCTTAGTATTGCTTTGGTTGCAGGAGCGCAGCTCCCATAAGACACTGCTTATCAACTTTGTACTATTCATTAATCATTGTCCAAATCAAAACAACACTGTAATCTTCGGTTTGCACTACATCTTGAAAAATAATCTTGACTTCTATCCCTTTAGTGACAAAATACCAAGATTCTGTAAATAAGTAACCGTATGAGCTTACAGATAACCTATAAAACATGCTTCAATTTATCATCATCGTCATCATCATATTTTGGGTTGGCTTCAGACCGTTGTTATGAGAATACTTGTAAATTTATTCCGCAATTGGAGTTCTTTGACTTTACAACCAGCAATATGAAATAAATTAAAATCTAAAAAAAAAAATAGAAATTAGGTTGGCATATAGGATAATGTAACATATTAAAATTTCTCCGAAATTATCGAGCTTCTTGTTTCTAACTCCAATCATCCCTGTAAGAATAAGAACAAAAACATATTAAAGCCAACAGAAGTACACATCCTATAAGACTACATACCTTTGGTGCATTTCTTCGACGCCTAAATCAACCAATACAGAAGAAGAAAGGTAGAACTGAGAGAAAATCACAAGACAAGGAGATGATGAGGATGATGAAAAGTGAAGAGAGCAAAAGAAGCAGCCAAACCATGGCAGAATATGAGATCCATGGAGGTTGTTGTGTCAAGAGACGACGAAGAGAGCCTTCTTCAACTGCATTTAATAACGATGAGAGTCCAAGTGATCAGAAGCAAGAACAGCTGCAGCCACAGCTAAAAGTTGATCAAACTTTAAGTACCAGCACTGTGAAAAGAAGTTCAAGATTTCGTGGTGTAAGCAGGTCATAGAAAGGTTTTGAAGTAAATGTTACAATTCTTGCTTCTGTTTCAAGTTACTGATCCAAACTGTAAACAGACATAGGTGGACTGGTCGATTTGAAGCTCACTTGTGGGACAAGCTCTCTTGGAATGTAACGCAGAAGAAGAAAGGGAAGCAAGGTAGAGTTCTTTATTCCATTTCGGATTTTGCAAACTAACAGGAAACTTCTCTTACTTTGCCTTACTATTTATTGGTTCATCCTTTCTAACATAACATATTTCTTGTCTTTCTTCCTTTTTCTTATTTTGGAACGTGAATGGAAATGTGTTTTTGGCTATAACAGTTTACCTTGGTGAGTAACTTTGGCTACCAAAATTTGCTTGAATCACTTATGTGGAGAAATTCAGAAGATGACAATATTTCTTTCATATTTGGCAGGAGCCTATGATGAAGAAGAATCTGCAGCCAGAGCATACGATTTAGCTGCACTTAAGTACTGGGGAACATCAACTTTCACTAATTTTCCGGTATTAGTCATCGCTTATGAAAGGGATCAGTTCTGTGTATTTTGCTTAGATGTAGATTATTGGTCTAATGCCCCTTAAAAACCAAACAGATATCAGATTACAAGAAAGAGATAGAGATAATGGAGACTATGACCAAAGAGGAGTACTTGGCTACTTTAAGAAGGTAAGAGTTGTAATCGTGTCTTTATTCCCGATTGTTTTCACTCCTTTTACTCTAGGTGCACTGCCATGGTTGGTTAACTGATAAAAATCCCTGGTTTTTCTTTAACAGAAAGAGCAGTGGCTTTTCAAGAGGCGTATCTAAGTACAGAGGTGTAGCAAGGTGATATTCTTGATGAATTTGATATGAATCAGCTTCTGATTTATCATTGATGAAGATGAATCAGTAACACTTCAAATATGATGCAGGCACCACCATAATGGCAGATGGGAGGCAAGGATAGGGAGGGTGTTCGGAAACAAATATCTCTACCTTGGCACTTATAGTAAGTCATATTTCCAGAACCCATTACAGATAGGCCTACATAACTACAACAAAACATGCACAAGAGCCAGAATTGCATTGTAGGAAAGAACAGTAATGCCTCTTGCATCCATTACCTTCTCCATGAATCTTCTGTTAACCAAAGTTAAGCATTTTCTCCCTTATAGGCACCCAAGAGGAAGCTGCTCGCGCTTATGACATAGCAGCCATTGAGTACAGAGGGATCCATGCCGTAACAAACTTTGATTTGAGTACTTACATAAGATGGTTGAAGCCTACAAAAGAAAACATCCCAGCAGCAACACCTGGATCACAGATGGCGCCAGAGGCTCAGGCAGAGACATCCCCATCTATCTATACTCCCGTAGAGGAGAAGAAATCTGTGACCCTTCAAAGTAATTCTTTCACAGATTACCTGAACTCCCCCCAAAAGCAAGATTTCCTCGAAAGCAAAACCCCTTTAATCTCGAGCAATAAGACATCTTCTCCCAGTGCACTTGGCCTTCTTCTTCGATCTTCAATATTCAGAGAACTAGTTGAAAAGAACTCGAACATATCTGGATCTGGAGATGAAACTGACGGAGACGAAACAAAGGATTTACAGCAGCTGTCCGGTGATGGTGAGTTGATCTTCTACAATGGAAATGGCAATGATGTCCCATTTGTCTGCGATCCTAGCAGATACAACTTAGAATTAGAAGAAAGAGACTTCCAGTCCCTTCTATGAACAGAGGAGGTAGATTTTCCGGAGAGTATTGTCATGCCTCGGTATACAATCAAGTCCTAAAGAATCCACAACATTACAGGAGGAAACGAAACGAGTGGATCAATCAATATTTGTGAACAAGAACGAGACTTTAAAACCTCCCCCGATATAGGTAGAGTAATTGCTTTTCAGTTTTGGACTAAAATTTACAGATTCACATTGTTGTGAAAATCATACGCTTCTTTGCCCCGGCTTTTGTAAATAGAAGGCTATGTACGATCCTGTTTAACAAGAAACCAACTGCTGCAAATCCAAAATGTGAATATTCTAAAAATTTTGGACAAGGTTACCATTCTCAAAATTTAATACCGTGCTAGTTTACAGACCATTGTCTACTTAAACAACTGGAGAATATTCTCACAAAATCAAAATGTGCAACAGTATAAATGCTTCACAAAAGTTTAATACTGCCTAGACAACTCCAAGTCATTGAACAGCAGGGATAAGTTGGCACGACATGCAGGATGCAAGACAGGAATCTATTTAAGTAATTACAAGTTTACAACAACTTTTGGCCAAAAAAAAAATTACATGTAATTCAGCAGCTCAGTGACTAAAAGCTGGAGTAGCAACCTATCTTTCTAAAAGAAAATCTAAATTACTACCTTTGACTTTAATTAAATATTCATTAAAAAAAAAACCTTTCTGCATGTCTTTAGCTTCACTGTAGATTTCAGTCACCATTCAACCAAATTCATTATTAAACAATTAAAGCTGGACCAATCAGCAATCTTTCACTCGCAGAACAAAATTCAATCAATTAATTTGAATCCAGCACCAAGTACCAAGCTGTAAGGTGCAAATTTCCGACGAAGTTAAAAATTCGATTATACATGGAACTTCAGGATATTGTCCACTAGACTACTCATACCATTTATTGTGATCTATTGCATGCCAAATTTTTCCTCAGTTGAAGCATCAACAGGGTACTAAACTCCTATGTGGTTTGTACAATAATTATGAACAATAAAATGTTCAAAACTCAAAAGCATATCACAATTTCAACTTCTTTCAAACTACTTATGATGCTGATGTTTCATCAGGTAAGTAATAAACAAACATAAAACCAGCAAAACAAACGGATCAGAGAAAAAGAAAAACAGGGCAAAATGGCTGGTTGAACTGCAAGTAATAAGTTAAGCAATCTAAATAGTAAGCCCATCAGCATGCCTCTTGTACAATGATACATGTGTAGTGTTTTCTTAAAATCATACAAACTTTCTTTCTTCTCAAAGACATCAAAATTGCTTCCTTTTATTTCTAAAAAGTTTATCCCTTCTAAAATAAACATAAGAGAGAGCAAGGAAAGCCGCTGCAGAAATAGAGACTGATGTCCAAGGAAATGGAGGATCCTTAAAGCATACAAGGGATGCTTCTATTTCTTGGGAGGCATGATAAACGATAGAGTGGATGGCATAGAGATCGTGGTCAGAAGACCTCAAGAAAAATAAAGCCATCTCAAAATCCATATGTGACAATGCAGAACTCACTTTGTCCAGCTTGTACTTGAAAAAATTCCATCTTTGGACGAACTCAACATGCTGCTTTTGCTTGAGCAGATTTCTGTCTCCACCATGTGTTTGTATGGACTCAAGAACATCTATAGCACTTGATATACTGTAATTTAAGGATGTCAATAGAACATTTCTCCTTGCTGCATCTTTCTGCACAAAAGACAGTGATGAAGTCTCTGAGAATGGCCCAAACGGAGTCTGCCCTATACTCCATGTGTAATCGACCAAAGTGTTATTGTGTCTCAGGCTCCATGACAGATGTGTTGGGGACACTCCCCACATGCTCTGTAGAATTGATCCAACAAGTGGTCGTTCAAGTTCCCTAGTTTGTGTGAATACATGACGACCATTGCAGCTATAGTCACTAACAGTCTGACTGTTCCTTGTCCTCACTGCAATAACCATGTCTTTGAAAGCCACAGATTGGTGATACCGATCAAGCAACACAACTGTATTGTAATCTAAGTCAAAAACATACACAGGAATGACCCTACCAAAATCCTCTTCAGGCACTTTAGCTGCTTTCCTGAACTCCTTAGCCGATTCAGACAATATCTGGTGCAGACGCTTAGAGTCCAAATATTCACTCACAATCAAAGTATAGTTATCAAACAAGAACCTTGAAGTATAGGAATTAAGCGACCTTGAAATAGCAAACGAACAAATTGGGCACCCAGAATAGTCAACCTCATAAGTCTTAAAACTCAAAGACTGGTCACCTAACAAGAGCCCGTTATCATTAACCTCATCCCTGAACGTCTTCTCGATAGATTTCCAATCCAAACCATTCGTATCCTTGCCCCCAAATCCAAACACATGTATGAACTGAACTATCAACGAATTCTCAAAAGGAACTGGAATTCTCAAAGAAGGCACAAGATAAACCTGATATGCACTCCAAATCAATGAAGCCAAATCAGCAAGCAATGCTTTCTGCGACTTAGGTCGACCATGGAGTGCCGCCAGCGGATGAAACTCGCCTCTAGGCAAAACACCATCTCCTGATATTGCCGGGCCGTAATCCACAGGACCTGCACCCAAATCAATCCACACATATCTCTCTTTCCCACTCCAAATACTCCCCAAACACTTAGTGACGCCAGGGGAAGAATCCCCAGACCCGTAATTATAAGCATATGACCTCGACTGGGTACCTAAATTGAGGAGATATATATAAACTCCTTCGACAGGTTTTTCCTTTTCGAAGTCTTGCTTGATGATCTGGTCCACGGAAGCATAAGGAATAGAGAGAAGAGAGGATCTGAGGCTCGATGGAGTTTTGGCAATCTCAGACTTGATTTTATCGGAGAGAACGGGAGCTAAAGAGTAAGAGTGAGTGACGGAGAGATGGAGCTCATGCCTGAGAGAGAGACGGTGGTTCTGGTGATCGAAGGGGGTAATGACGTGGAAGTGGTTGGAAGGCTGGGAAGCGGAGAGGAAGGAGTTTAGGAGGGAAGATGAATCGGAAGGAAAATCGCCGACAAGACGGACGTGAACAGAGAGAGGAAGTGAGAGTGAGAGAAGGGAGGAAACGAGGGAGGGGATATGAGGGTGAGAGTGGGAGAGAGAGAGAGATCTCTTGATAGAAGAGGGAAGAGAGAGGAAGGAGTCGTTGGAAGCTTGAGGGTCGACATGGGCTTGATGGGTAAGAAAGGAGTCAAGGCCTATGATTGGGGCGGCAGTGGAGGTAGCAGTGAGGAAGATGAAGACGGTGGCGATGGTGAGCATTTTTAACAGCGGGTGCGGCACTGGGGAGTGCTTGCGTTGTGAGAGAACCGTGAAATTAAGTGCCGGCGGTGAGACCTCGTCGCCAGCCATTTTTAGTAGATAGGTTGTGGAAGAAGAGAGGTTTATTGAAATTTTAGACACGGGGATCGGAAGGATAGAACGGTCAAAGAACTCCACTTCTTTTACTCGTGTAGGATCCGCCTACACGGACAGAAGAGAAAGGTTTAATTACCACAGGAAAATGGATTATGGGCTATTTATTGCTGCCTTTTGCACGATACAAAATTGGATATATTTCTTTTTTTTTTTTAACCTGTGGGAGGGACTCATCCACCCTTAATTAAATGTCAGGAGTTTGAATCTTCACTTTAAGTATGGAGCAGCCTTAAATATCCGGGTCAACTGTCCCACCCTTTAAGGTACCTACAAGTCAGCAAGGGAATTAGTCATCATATTCGACGGTGGATACCCTAATTTCGACAAAAAAAAATTGGACATTTTTTACCCCAAAAAAAAAACTTCAACTTCGCACATGAGAAAATAAAATGATAGTACTAGTTTCTCCTAATATAAATCAGAGAAAAAAATAGAGAAACTGACATGGAATATTTTTTTTCAACCAAAAAAATTAGACAAACTCACATGGAAATGTAGGCATATCTCCTAATATAAATTAGAGAAACCGTACAAGAAGGTCATGGAAGAACTTATTACCACCCATCTTCATCTTTTTTTCACCGAGAAAAAAAGTTAAACATCCTGAATGTCTACTCTTTTTTTTTATATATAAAGTATAAAAACAATTTTTTTATTTTTCTGTAAGTGTTAAAATTTTGATTTAACTAACAATAGTTGAATCTAGTAAAAATTACTTGATATTTTTAAATACTATTGTAGGTTCAAATCTTATACATTGTAAAAATTATGTTGGAATAATTTTCAACTTGAACTAAACAATACTTAAATCTGATTCAATATCATTAAATATCAGGTAGCTAATTGCATCAAAAGAAAATTTTGATTTATTTGATGCTCACGAACGCCCAATATTTGCCACATGCAACATTTGATACAGTGGCAATAGTGTATTATAAGTTTTTATAATTTACCATCATCCTAATAAAAAGAAAGCAAAAGCACATTAATCAAATCCACTTCTATTAATATACAAATTCTATTGGAGGCCAAATTATGCTTTTTGACTTGTAAATAATATTTTTTATAAAAATTTCATGATTTAATTGTTTTTCATATAGTTATTGAAGTTATAGATTTATTCAAATTTAAATTACTTAAAATTAAATAATATAATATTCGTCTATCCCAAATATTTCATTTATTCTTATTAGACTCAGATGGACGCTTCGCGACGTTCTCCGGCCAGTTCCGTTCTAAAACTTACCGAATAAAAAAAGCTTTGTCCTCAAATTTATCGAAGAGCTTCTCCCTTATCTTCAAGCTCAATTGTAACCCTATTTTATCCTAGACGTCTATATAATTTTTCATACTTTTAATTAATATTAAATATTGAATTTTTTAGTCCAAACATAATAAATTTACAATTCTTTAACAATAATATAATATATGTTATTTAATTAAAAAGTATAATTACTTAAAAATATATATACATATTAAAAATATATATTTACCCTTTTAATTAAAAAATTAAACCTGTAGCTCAAACATGCCGGAAGAAGAACCCTTTTTTCCCTTATTTTTGACGCTAATTGTGACTGTTAGTATTTTGGATTAGCCTTATACAAAATATTTATACTTTTATTAACTGGTCTCTAATCAAAACATATTAAAAACATGTTTTCATAATAACATGCTAAATGTGCAATTCAATTAAATAAAAAAAATTATTTAAAAAACATACACAATTCTTTTTTTTTTAAACACCAAAGATGTTAAAAAGACTATCCATTCAACACGTAGAGATGATTAAAATAAGCTAAAATATAAGAATTGTGTATATATATTTTGAGGATTTGCTAAAATATACGCGTTTCTTATTATTGAAGAACAATGCATTTATCATATTTTGATTGAAAACTTTGATAGTGAGAATATACAGCATTTTCTATTTTATTATTTTCAAAATTATTTTATAAAATTATTTTCAAAAACAAGTTTTGGAAACATAAAAATAAAACCATCTGTTAAAATAATTATTAACAAAATCATAATTAATAAATATTAAATAAATTATTCAAAATTTATAACTTTACCATTAATGAGACAGATATTTTTTATTTTTTATTTAATTTTTTAGAACAAAAATTATAAAACATATTAAAAATATTCTAAATTTTCTGTTATTTTATTTCTCTGTTTTTTAGAATATTTTATAAAAAAATATATTTATTAAATAAATTTTTTTATTTTTCTATTTTTAAAATTAAAAAAATTGTTTCCAAAACCGTTGACAAACAGGCCCATGAGTTTTTCTCCTACTATTTTATATTCCTTAAAGGCAGTCTCCATCCCAAACTAAATGAAATGTATCCAAAAATCACATTTTTAATTTGTAAATATAAATTCTGAAGATGCCGGCATATATCATTCTACGCTATGTTCACAAATTCGGATCATTCAGCCATGCAGAGATTCTAACTATATTTCAATTTGGAAGAGGTAGGCCAGTAGACAAACTAGAGAACCAGCGACGAATGACAGAGAAAAAAAATGTAGAAATAATTACGTCAGCATAAAAGTAACCATAACCTGATATAGAACACCAACTTTGTAGGAACCACGGAAACAGAGGATCTTCTGGGACTAGGTTTGCCAATCTGAACTGACACCATCAGTTGAAGAATCCCAAAATTTTGACGGCTGGTCGTCTTCCAGTTTTATGGCAGTAGCAGGACTTGAACCGTTACTGAAGTCCCTAAAGCGCACAATTCCATTGTCTTCACAATAGCTAGCAGTGGCTATTCTACACCCATCTACAGCCATTGCACCACAACCAGACCTGTTGCTATGATCTTCTTTCTCCGCACAACAGCAACTCAGAGAATTTGTTTGTGCACCAGTGTCAACCTCCCAAACATTAATGCAAGTATCTTCAGGGCCTCCAGATACAATTTTGTATGGATCCATGTGCAATAATGTAACTGGCCCACAATGTCCATCCAACTCGGCTACTGGTTCTGGTTGGTTTCTTCTAATATCCCAAAGCATCGCTCTGTAGCATCATGTTAAGTTTTACTCAGTGCTGATCCATTAAAATACACTGACTTAAAGTTTTAGTCATTTTCTTAGACACAGTAATATAACTAATTGGGGAGAGCAATCAGCCAGTAAGGATAATTACAACTGTAAACGAGTTCATTCTCTCTTACCTGCCATCACCGCCAGTGCAGATTAAAGATTTTGAAGGAACAATATCAAATGAATATAGCTTTGGCTGATGTACCGCTGCAGCCATAACTTTCCGCATTGTCCTTAAATCAACAGCCGTGACAGAAGAACCAGCTGCAATATACAATAGTGATTCATGGCATCGCATGTTTACAGGTGCACCGGGAACAGAAGTCATTCCCACACAGCAGGATGATCGAACAGCAGATGATGTGGCCGTATCCCAGACCCTCACCTGTTACAATTTACATAATTGTTACAGGATAGTAAAAACAACTTCATAAAATTTGTTCAGGTACATCATTTTAAGCAAGGCTGATCAAGAACTAATAACTGAAAACAAATGAATAAAAACTCCACTGTGTTCATCAATTGTAATGGGATAATAAAAGGCTTAGCATTTAAACTAGAAGCGTGCAAACACTTCCAATGCCAACAAATTTCAACCCAAAAATCATAATTAACAAGCATTGTGAATCAAGTTGTATGTAAATGTAATGCTTCTATACTAGACAAACAAAGATGTTCAAGTCCAAAATGAAATCATTAACAACTGTCTCTGTATCTTTGTTGATTTCCATTAGGATAACAGTTCAAGGTATATAAGATAAACCTAAAAATGATCAATTCCTTTTTACAACAATCACTTCTATAATTGCCTGTAATGCATTTATTATGACCAAAATATTATCTACTCTGTAAGCATGTTAGATTCAACTTATTAAGGGAAATAAAGGTAATTGACCATAGATTAGCTGAATTCAAATATCAAATTGAATGCTTAGCAAACATTTTTTTTTTTGGCCAATATGATAAGCAAATAAATTGAAAACAGTAGCAAATAGTAATATAAAGAGCACCTTTGAATCTCTTGAAATGGTTGCCAAAAGAGAAGTTTTGTGCCTGAAAGTTTAAGGACAGGAAGGATATATCACTATAATTGAAGGAAATGATTAACATGGACCTTTGGATTCCAATTTCCAGGAGCTGGGCTTTAATTTAAATTTAATTTGCACAATCAATTGATTTTTCAAATTTGTCAGTTGAACTGAATATGCACAATATTTCATGCGTAACTTTTTTCACACCTAAGCAAATACTCGACCACCAAAGTTACAAAACTCAGTTCTAAAATTACATCCAGAATAAACAGAAAATTTTCCATTTCATCTGTAATGTATGAATCACAATATTTCCCTCCATGAATCAAGATAAACAATCCATAGAAATAAAAATTTACTAGAACTTTTTAAACAGATGAATTTGCACATATATTTCAACTTGAATAATCCTGACCATTGGTCAGCCAAAATCAGTAATAGAAAAATTCAATCAGAGTATCAGACAATGCATATCTCTATACAAAGCAGGCTAGTCAGAAAGAAGACAGAAAATACAAATACGAGAAACCTTGATATTATTCAATTGAAACCAACCTTAACAAATATATTCATCAACAGCAGAAGATAAATACAAATGACTCTCTCAGATGGCATTGATCCAACTTTAAGAATTAGAATAACAGAGGTTGATCACATGTTAGAGTGCACAGATTGTCCCCCTGACCAAGACTTAGCTAGTCAAGACTGAAAGCATAAGGTAAGAAGGTCAAAGAAAAGGAATTTATTCCACATGATGGAATACCAATAAAGCATAACAATATTATCATAACATCTGTTGTGAGGGGAAAGTACAGCCAGAAAGAAAATTACTTTCATACCCAGCAACTGTTATAAAATTTACGGGTTTCTCATGTCCATAGAGTGTAGCCTTTAAAGCATGCTGTCCCCGTTTTCCACTTGAGCTAAGAGACCAGAGGCGCACTGTACCATCATCCCCTCCACTTGCCAATACTTTGCTATTATCCTCTCCCAATAATTTATTTGATAGGGCCAACACTGGACCATTGTGACCTCTAAAGCATCTTTGGCAAGAACCCTACAAGCACAAGTAACTGTAGCTTTCTGAAAATTGTAAAATGTGTACAATGCACAATATTGCAGAAGGCAAAAAGAGATTTCAAAGCTTGCAAGAGTGAACCTATCCCAAAATGCGAACATACAAAAATACAACAACAGCCCAAATATTTGAATTGTAACATAAAAATACGCAACTTGGCCATAATTTAAAATACTCATTAGTCAAATAACATTTTCCTTGCTTTTTAGTACAATATAAATGTTCAAGCATATTGATATTTGTTCAACTGAGAAAACAAAAAACCTCCATTTAAATGAAATGAATAACCAATTGAAGCTGGATTACACTACAGCAAACTTCTTGCCAAGCACATGGGACAAGCACCACATTAAGATACCTTTACATACCCTGAAAGAGATACTGCTACCTATTCTCTCCTAGAAACTTAGTGATAGGAAATAATTACCCCACCAATGTTTCAGTTCATATAACCCAGAAAGCAGGACAAAATGAGTAGCAAAGACACACTATTTAGGAGAAAATATAGAACAGAAAAAAATAAGATCCACATCTGGCAATTCGAGTCTGCCAGCATTTCCCCAAACCTGTCTCTGACCTCTACCCAGACAGCTTCCTTTTATTCTTGCTTTAACAGTCTAGTAACTAACCATTCCACTCATGACACCTGTCCCAATCAGAATAAGCAGCACATTTCTCACTTTCTCCCACCCCTTCCAGTAACATCCTATTTTTTTTCTACCTTACGTCTATCGTGATACACTTTACTAATAGAAAGTCTAACACTTAGCTATGCCCTCACTTCCCCCACAGTATTACCACCACTCCTGTATATCCATCAACTGTGACCGGATCTCCCAATGTCAATTTTAAGGTGCCAGCTATCAAAAACCAGATAGAGAAGAATAAATGTCTACATCTTTCAACAAACAATAAGGTGATCATGAAAAGGCTGAATTTGAGTAAAAATGTAATGGATGAAAAACTAAGAATTTTCTATAGAGGAATAAGTAAAACTGGCCTGCACACATTTGCATTTCATTTCCTTTATCTCAAATTTGTGATAAAAATCAAGTGCAAATACGGGCAGAAGATATGTTACGTCTTGCAAATTAAATGTCCTTCAAAATATTGGAACTGAGTTAATGAAATAATTGAAAAGTATGAGGGTGAAATATTCTGTTTCCTCTGTACCTTTTCAAGAGTTTGCCCAGCCCTCATACATTCCACTATATCTACCAAGCACTATCAAGTAATTACAACAACCTTTCTATCTACTCTGTTTTTCCACATTTACGATAAAGCATATCATAAATATGTAAATCAGCAATATTTAGGGCATCAACCACTTATACATCCAAGATGAAGGCTTCATAGAATGTCAATGAAAGATATACCTTCCGCCATAGACGAATTGAGTGATCACAGCTTGAGGTAACCAAGACTTTTTGCTCCCTTTCTGTTTCACCTCGAAATAGGGATATGTCATTAAGGGAAAACAACCTGCATTTTATTATCAAATTTCAGATGCAAACCAATTTTTCCATGTTCATGCAGTTTTGCTTTTAGAAGGGAAAGATTTGAATTAATTGTCATATTGATACAATAAATGGATTTTAAATTTCAAGTCCCTGCTGACTTTTGGCAACTAAAGGGAGGGGCTGCCGATGAACACATAGGCCATTGGGAGGGGTGTTCACGGGCCAGGTTGTATCAAGCATTACCCAGGCCCAGAATACCCTCTGGGCTGAATAATTCAGTCCACAGCCAGGCTCATCCGGGATGACCCAATGTCTAACCAGTTCAGAATAGTACTGAACCAGGTAGTACCAAAAAAGTTGATGAAAAATTAAAAAATAAAATAAAATACTTTATTTATCAACAAAAAATAAGGTCACCTCCATTCAAAATATATTCCGTTGAAAAATAATCTTGGGGTCAAAAGTAACATTCTTTAAAATTATAAATATTCAACAATTACACATTATTTTTACAAATATTAACTCAAGAAATCAATTTCAAATTTAAAATGAAATCAAAAGATTGGAATAACAAAAAGTCTTCATGATAATTATAAAATCAATTTATTACATGAGGTATATCAAGAAAAACAATCCTATTAAATCAACCAATATTCATAAAAAATTAAAAAATAAAATAAAAATATATATAATTTGGGAATATCAACTGCACTTTTATCATTACTCCAATAAATTCTTCTATTTCAAACTTTGTGGTGTCACAGATTTCTTTCAATGCATATTTAGCATTAGTGGGGCCACAGAGAGAGAGAGAGAGAGAGAGCCGTTGGAATAAAAATGAGAAATCAAATATTTGAATTCACAGACACTAAATACAAAATTCTTACCTCATACAAGTAATTCTTGCTTTGTGATCACTTAAGGTAGATACAAAATCTTTTCCGCTTTGATACTGATCCATATTTATCATTTGAATCAGAGAACCCTAGTTAATGACAATCAGTAGAGTGTATGTCAAGGTAATTGTGGGAAAAATAAATGCATAGCAGTTTCTAGGCCATAACCATATAAGTTTCAAACCAGGGGCAGGAATGAAGGACGAAAACAAAATGAATTCAGATGAAACAATCTGATGAGAAAAAAGAAAATGTAAAAATTCCACCATGTACAAGGAATACCTGCGTTAAAAAGATTTCATTTTTACTCAACTGCAAATGATTGAAAGGTTTAACATCAGTATAGAAGTAAGTGACAAAGGGATCGGCGAACTTAAATTGCAGAACTGCCGTACGCCTTGCCAAATAAATTTCCCTCACTCCACAAGAATGTAAAGAGCTAGAAGATGGCGGTTGCCGCCAATGCTCCCTACAAATTACATCAATTTAGAAAGATGGTAAATGGGGGACATTGGATGTGAAGAAAGCAAACAATAGAACGCCTAATCGACCATAATTTCAACGAGTCTAACTGCAATCCTAAGTACAAGTCTGTAGATGAAAGGCGTGCAAAGTACAATATAACCAAGAAAAAATTTGCAACTCAAAATATAATGAAGATCAACATTTGAGTTGCTTCTTAGGTAATTACATGATATAACACATAGAATAACACAGCTGGGAAGAGATTTGCAAGATGGTAATTTAGTGGCTTTTATGCACAAAATGTTTAGAATCGTATCTATATGCGCAGGAAATTATGCATAAAAATAATGACATAACCAAGAGAAAAAGGAAGAAGAGAGAAGTAAGAACCAGAAGAAACGTCGCCAAATGGAATCAGAATAAGCAACCCTTTTGAGATATCTACAGGTCATGGCCAAATTGCAAATATCTTGGAGGTTGAGATAGGCAGCAGAGTGAACGAGTGAGTCCACATTGAGATCAGTTATGGTTGTCACCGTCGCATTCTGACTTTGATTGGAGGACGGCGACGGGATAGAATCGGCCATATTAGTGAAGCAGTTAGGAATGATCGTGAAACCCTAGAAATTGTGCGAAGTGGGCATGAAGTAGAAGGGCAAACTGCAGAAGGCGTGATCTCTTCTCAGATGCAGCTGAAATTCACACTCATAACGCGCCACTGCGCTTGGTTTCTAACCGACTTTCTGAAATTCCTTGTAATTTATATTTTGAATTTGAAATTTTTGGCAAACAATTTATGTTTTGAATTTGATTACTCATATTTTCTAATCGGTATTCTACTATTAAATTTTGAGGCACAAGGAAGGGTTTAGTATTTTTTTGTTGTGTGTTGATAGCAGATATTTAAAAGAAAAGTTATGCTTGTGTATTGCAGAAATTTACTAGATAAAAATAAAAAATAAAAATATGAATAAAATAAAATTGTAACATTTGAGTTAATATGAAAAATAAAAATAAAATTTTACTAATATAATTGACTAAATAAAATTAATTCAGGAAAAATAATATAAAATAATCCTAATGTTAATATGAACATAAAATCATCCTAAACCCTTTTTCCTTGTGTTGACACTTGACAGGTTAGAGATATTTTAAAAAAAGAAAGAAACCTAATGTTTGTGTATTACAGAAAATTATTGGATAAAAATAAAAATATGAATTAAATAAAATACTATCATTTGTGTTAATATAAAATAAAGATATCATTTTGTTAATATAATTAACTGAATAAAAATAATAAGGGAAAAATAATATAAAATCATCCCAATATCAATGTGAATATAGAATATAAACTCTACATGCAATTGTACCATTCACGAGCTATAACTCATTTTTTAGATTATATTTCTATGTAATAGAAAAAAACATATATAGTTTTTACTTTAAAAAAATATTAAAATAAAATAATAAAACATAGCATTTTTCAACGTATCAACATAAACAGTGTGAGGAGAATTTTTCCTCTATTCACGTAAGTATATAACAATATATTGAATGGGATTATAAATTCTTTTCCTTTTTCCTTCCACTCTATGGCGAAGGAAACATAACTCATTACTGCTACCATTTCTCTTTTCTTTCCATTGACCAATTCCATTGCAAATAAACGTACGATATCTCCATGATCCGTACAAAATCATGAATTTAGAAATAAATTAAGTAATATTCTTCCCAAAAAAAAAATAATGGCTTTCGTAAAATATTGAAAGAATTAACATTTTATAATATATTTACTTATTTAGTTTACACAGCCACCAAAACCTCCACATTCATGATACTAGAAATTCCAAAATATCAGTATATCCAACGCTACAGAAAGCGGCCTATCATTGGGTTTGGTCAACCATTATGACAATACCATGGCAATGAAGGGATAAGGGGGTAAAATTTCTTCACGCCCAACCGCTGTTCATCTGATTAAATTTACTATTCGAAATAAAATAACTGCATTAAACAACACTAGATTTATCATCACAAAGCTCATCATCATGCACCGTAAGGACATTACAAGATGTCATCGCTCTGAAGCCCACAAGATTGAACCATTGTTGGCATAAATAAATCGGTATGGACAGGGCAAGCACCTTGGGTGACAGGGATGCTGAAGTATGTTTTATTTAGACAACCTTCAAAATTGTAATTGTTCGTTGCATGTTTTGTTTGTTTTTCAGTATCAATTAGCACTCACACTGATGGTTGATGAATGGCCAGAATTGCAGAACGTTTATTTCCAATGGCTGTTTATTGTAAAACAACATAGAAATTCAACATCCTCAAAACTTATAACATACTAGAAAAAATCAAGACACATTAATCATACATACAGAATGCAAAAAGATCGTTATAGAATTAAGATTTACTTGGTAAACAGACTTCTCATAGCAATCTGCAGCAATTGGCAACTGAGATGAACAACACAAATAATGATTTACAATCAATTACACGGAAATGAATAAAATAAAATAAAATTTCTAATTTGGCATAATCCAGCTAAAATATGGAGACAACACTGTCATGTACTCTGGACTTTTGATTTTGAGCAACGCATTCCGAAATCCACATTATGTTCCTAATCTCCTGCTCCCTTAACCTCATATATGCGAAAAACACAGCATAATGGAACTGCCAAAGAGACAAAACAGATCAACTTAGAAAAAAGCAAGACTTACTGTAGAAAAGTGAAACTATTAGATTGAAGCTAAACAATTTTCTTCGAAAGCTTTCATTCTCCCTTTTTTCTTCAAGACTAAGAAAGATCCATCAGCTATTCCTATGCTAGCTAAATGCTGTACTGGACTTAGAAACACCAGTACTCACACAAACAGTTAGATACAAACCTGTTGCTCAAACGCTAAGCAAAGCCTCTTCACCTCCTCTTCGTAGAATGCCTTGTCAAGCATCTGGCTCTCTCCATATGACAATTTAGCAAAAATAGACTGATAAGGGGGGTATTTTTCCATCACTGCACGAACCTACACCAGCAACCAAAAATGGGATCTAAGGCCCAAACAGCATCATACTTATAGCAATCAAATAGAAGTGTCCACAGATACAAAGAATAGATACAGAGAGAAGGGGATAGTGAACTAAACAAAGAAGCCCCCCACAATCAATAGCCAAAATGAAGTACAAATTACAAATGGGGAAAAAATATCAAATCATAGAACAATCAACCTATATCCACCAATGAAACTACCCAAGCCATCACATAATTAAGATGCAAAATATACCTGGTCAATGTCTTCAGAGACAGCAAGCTCCTCATGACCATAAGGGTAACTGATTAAACCAGCCATTATTAAATAAATCATTCCAAAGCAGCACATAAACTTTGATTTTTAAAAGCAAAAACATAATTAGATAAGAACTTGCAGCAAACCAAAATTAGAGTACAATTTCCTGCGATCATCTCTGGTGAGCTCAGTACCAATGCTGACAAGAGAGAAAAGTCAAAACCATCAAAGAGAATTATACAAATATCTAAAACAATAAAAGTTATGCAAAACCTTCCTAATTTCAATTACCTATTTATGGTAATATTAACAGCCCTTCTATCAGCCTCAAAAGCTAGAAGGTCAGACATGATTTCAGCCGTGGCACCACCAAGTTTCTATTCAAGTACAACATTGAAATTGATAAAACCACAAAAAATGGGAAAAGAGGGAATACATCTACAGAAGATGGAAAAAAGCTCTAGCGCACTCACCTGACAAAATTTGTAGAAGTCTTCAAGATATGCCTTGTAAAGTGTGTTCCTCATTATTTCAATGTTCATATCATCCAAGTCCTAGAAAAGAAGAATGCACAAGCAGTAACATCAATCAGCAGAAGTCCATGAGCATAAATCTGAGAAATTGCCAGTTCCACAATATAAGCAACTAGACCATTTGTGCTAATACTATCAAAAGTTTGCTTCCCATCATCCCATATGTGTGAAATTGACCGACACATACACATATAATACAAAATTCATTATTTTTTATTTAGTTTAATTTGCATCTGTATAGGAATATATATTATATATATAACAATGTCAATGAACTACTCAGGCTCAGCTCAAATTTGAGCTTGGTTTATTTTAATTGAATATGCTTGATCAAGTTAAAGCTCAGCTCAACACAATTATAGCCCTACGTATGTGCATGTGTTTTTCTAAAACAATGTAACGATGCAAAATTTTCTTCAATACAAGGGCCCAAAGCAAGCAGACACAAATTTCTGAAAAGTTTAATATTACCATCTCATAGAAGTAGAACTACTTTTATTACAACATATTGTATATGAAGAAGGGGATTTAGAAATAAATTGTTCCTAGTTCTGCCATAGGCCCATAGCACCAAATGACTTCAGTTTGAACGTGCTGGTTATGGGCCTAAAATCTGTAAACAAAATTAAGAGCAGAGAGGATTTAAGTAGCAATATTAACCTCTGATGTAATGCAGTCAGAGAAGTATGGAGCAAGAGGAGTGTCCACGAGTACCAACCTGTAAAGCTCCCTCATATTCTGAGCAGCTGCTAGACTAACAATGCTGAAGAGAACCAAAATGCAATTAAAATTATGTGTACTTGTATAGTTATTATACCAAACAAAATATTGAAATTATTATACCTGTCAAACATGCCCAATGGATGACATTTCTCTAATAATTCTTGAACATCTCTTTCATGCAGTGTGCCAGTAACAATCAAAACAACGTTATCTATCATGTGACAACGTTAACTGCAGGAATAGAGAAGAAAGCATATTGGTGTCTGTTTTCCCCTTTTAGTCTGCTTTATCTAGGTAAAAGATTTCTTAAATAGAAAGGATATGCTGCAGAAAATCTATCAACCCAACCCTATTATGATTTGAATGCAACTTTCCTCAAAAGATCTCTGAATTAGTTTCCAAAATCTTTGCCAGGGTTCCAGAATAATTAAAGTGCCATGATTTGGTATTACCAGAGAAATCACCTTGTATCAATCTGATGTGTCTAAAACTTAAAAAAGAATATTTATCATTTCTATCTCAAATTTGAAAATACCTCATTATAAGATTCACAAGGATCCCAATGGAAATAAAAAGAGTAAATACAGGAGAACAGAAAGAAAATTGAAGGTGACATACGTGATATACTCTAAAAAGGTTGACAAGGGTTCCGTAGCTTGGCATAACATGTGCTTATAATCATCAACCAGTTTAAGAGTACATTTCTCCACAATTGTAGTTGTATGCAATGGAGAAGGCTCTGCAAAACGTAAATCATCAACATAAACAAGTGGTTTTAAGCTCAAGAATGCTTTAATGGAATATAAAACATTAAGTAGAAAAACAGATAAGAACTCAATTGATAAGAAGGTCAGAAGACTCAGAACTGAGATCTGACAGTTTCTTTTCTTTTCTTTTTTTTTAATTTTATCACATGAGATACGTCATATCTTTCTTCCCGTACAAGCAATTACAATTTTTTTAACAAGAATACACCAAGCTAAAGTGACAATGAAGCAAGTCTTCCCTCAACAGGGGAATAAAGGACGGAATCCATGAAAATGATAATTCAAAATCATTCAGATACATAAAATTATAAGTAAACAAATTCTCAGTGAAGTTACACAAAGAACATTTACTCCATAACATGAATGACCTCGTGATGTCATTATTCAAGAAGCATAAAAAACATTTACTCCATATAAATCTCTAGAACTCATAAAAAGGAGAAAATACAGAGAATTACCATACCAGAACTTAACTAGAAGGGGGAAAAAAACTGAACGAGAATCAATATCTTAACCAAAGAGCTATTTAACTTCGAATTAAGAAAAAATCAGTTCAAAAACTAATTGTCCGATTTGAAGTTTAATTCACACAAGTTCTGCTTTAGAATTATTTAAAGTGGAAGAAAATTTAGAAGGTAAAAGAACTTCAAATTGATATGGATGGGCAAAATAAATAAATAAATAAATTCAACCCTCAAACGCACCATTTTGCAGGTAAGGGCCGTACTAGCAGAAAGGTGCATCTTGATATCGTCCAGGGTTTCACATTGACACAAATTATTGAAATCGGCGGCGGTGAGCAAGCCAGCACGGTGTCCTCGCACGATAGCCTCCAGGTAACCGCCATGAGTGTTGAAAGTAAGAGCTTCAAAGCCGTACATTTTCCGCAAGATGGTGACAGGATGTTCTGGGTGCAGATCTGAGTTAAATTGCAGAAATTGATAGAAGTAATGAAGCAGAGGGATCGACAACGAGAAGCCCCCCGGGGAAGGAGGAAAACGAAACAGTAAGAATAAAATAAATTTTTGTTTTCCTGTAATCGGATAACTTAATGAGATTCCAAAATTACCCCTAATCTTTAATTTAACTACGGCATCCCGCAGGCCTTGATATTTGCCGATATTATTGAGCATTGGGCTTAACTTAGGCTAAAATGGACCATTGCGTCCCAACCAAGACAAAAGATAGAGAACCCATTGAGTCCAAAACTTATGTAATGGATCCAATAGGAAGAGATGGATAAACACATGCTGCTACAAATGGATTCTTTTTTCTTTGTTCTTTTTCCACCGAAAAAGTGGATTCTTTTTTTTTTCTTTAGTATGTAATGTAACAAGTGGATTCATTTAGTCCTGCTCTCACTATCACCTTATGATTTCCCTTTTCTATTATTTATATTAATGACAATTTTTAAAACTGTTGTATTCAGATAAGTTTGGACATTAAAAATTAGATACTCACAATGTTATCATACATATATATGTGATAAAAATATAATTTTATTTAATTTATATATAATATCTATAATGTTATCCCATTCAAGAACCTAACTCTATTCATTTATATCATAATCTTTTGTTTGTCTAAAATCCAACCTGGGATTTAGATTTGCACTATACCTCAAATAAATAAGTTTTCATGCTAAGATTTGGCGCAACAAGAACAAAACTGAGATCTAATCTAATGCATGTGAATGCTGGAGTTACCGTTTCAATTAAAAAAGTTTAAATAATTAATTTGGGCATGAATCATGGCTCCTCTGTAATTTTTATTTTGTAATGTTGCTTCGCAGATCAGCTTTTTGGGTCGGATGACTTTGGATCCAAACTTCATAGTTTATAGATTTTTTCCTATAAATTAGAAAAAGAAATGGCCGTGTGACTCATGTGATCCTTTTAAAATCAGCACGGAATTATATGCTCCGCTGGCCATGGGGCTTTGTTTTCATCGTTGTTTTGATAGAGGATCCATGTTCCTATACCGTTTCCTTTTTAATTAATTAATTAATTGATGTAGAAACGAGAAAATAGAAACTCGTATACAAATATAGTTATTAATTGATCTAGCACTTTTCCTACATAAAAATACACTCAAATGGTTTCTAAACTGCCACGTTAATATAGTCCAATAATCGTCCTTAATACGTAACGAGGAAACGTTTGTGTGTCTCCTCAACATTGGTTAAACTTGCCGTATCATTTTTAAATGCCAAATCACATGGTGGTGCGGTAGACTTCTCTTTTACAATAATAGTAGTATATAATTAAAAGGTGAACACGCATCCGATGAAAGCTAAATAAAAGAGCTTTTATTTCTTTTTGGAAATAATCATTCCGTGTCCAATTGTTATTTTAAATTCCGACTAATTTAAATTAAGTTGTGATTAGATTCCATTCAGTGGAGCAAAGCTGCGGTTTGTGTGCCTAGCCCAGATTGTGGGGTAACGTCTTGCACTATAAAATTCATTTAAAAAACTTGGTGGCTTTTGGTCGGGTTTAGAATTACGGCATTACTATTATATGTATAACCTCGCAGTTTGCAAAACTTGCCCACAGAAATGGCAGAATATTGACAACATAACAACAATTTATTTTTTCAAGAGCATATCGGAATAAAAATATGAACTTTCAGTGTGTAGGAAACGAAATCTGCATTACAACGGCTATTGACAAATAAATAATGGGAGAAGACGCGAGTGTTAGTGGGCCTTGTATGTTTGGGTCTTCACTTAGAGTAGCTTGAGCCCCATATCAATAAGAAATGAGTATATGTATGGATGTATAAGTTAAAAGGTAGGATTTTAGAGGGATTTGGATCATTTCCATATTTTCTCTCAGTATCTCTTTTTATATGTAATCTCTATTATTGATTGTGATCAAATGATTAAAAAAATAATCGATAAATAAATAATATATTTAATCTAATGATCTATATTTATTATTATAAGTAGAATTTTTTTAAAAATAATTCATAATACTTATTTATGGTCATTATTAAAATGAATAATATATTTGGTTTAAAATAATAATAAGTGATTATATATCATTCAAATCAAATCAATGGATGAGATTATATATAAAGAGATGTACTGAGAGAAAATATGGAGAAAATCCAAATCCATTTTGAATTGCCACCCGAGTTAGTTTTGTCCAGTTCTGTAAATATAATTGTTTAAAAAGAAAAAAAAGGAGAAAGCTAGGAGTTCTCCTTTTCAATTAATCTGGTTAATTATTATAATATAGGGGTCATTTAGTTTAGTATACTTCAAGAGGTTGCTTTTGGGAAAGTTAATGTTTGATTTGCTTGTTTAATTGTTTTTTTATTTTTTGAACAGTTTAGATTATTTTTGAAATAAATATATTATATTTTAGTATTAAAGACATAAATATCCATTTTATTAAAGAAATTGGTTAAAAAGTTAAGAGTATTTTTAAAAAAAATATATCATGAACCGCAAGTAGAACTTCCCAAGTTTTTTTATTTATGCCTCAATGTAAGATGGATACTATCCTTAAAATTCTTTAATTTTATCAATGCATCGAAGTCAGCTTTTTTCATAACTGAATAAAAAAAATACTATCTTTACATAAAAAATTCTAATATATATATATATTAAAATTTATTTAAAAAATTGCACTATTTATTAGTTATAAATAATAGAAATATGATTTTTCTTGGCCAACAATAACAGAAATATGATTGAAGTCAACTTGGTGACCCAAAAAAAAAAAAAAAGAAGTCAACTTTATTTAATAAAAGAATTGTTAAATTTCAAGGAAAAATATCTAGCACTTCGTCTCATAAGAAAGCATTGAGTTGTAACCTAAATGAAACTCGAAGTCATATACCCGATCAAGTTGGGCGTGGGGCCTAATTCTGTTTCACAGAATGGGACATGGTTGAAAGCCGAGTTGCTGGACCAAACACCTGAGTAGTTGTTTTGACTAGTCTAGGGGCAGCCAAACTTGATATAGCTAAATTAAAAAAATAATGAAGGATTATTTGATTATTTTAGCAAAAATAATATATTTTACCAACTATAAATACTTAAAAATTATTTTAGCAAAAATAATAGTTGTATGTTACTAAAGACGATTGGATTGGAGATCAAGTTGCACCCAGACCAGGCCATGAGTGAGGAAAGGAAAAAAAAAAAATGTCCCCCAACTGTAGGCTAAAATACAACGTGATGATTCGACTGAAGCCACATATATACACTCTTTATGGAAAATACTGATTCAAAAGTTGAAAGACCAAAAACACTTCACCTAACAAATTGACCCACTCCCATGCATGGACCTGACCTTTCAAACATCTTCTAGCTTATCTGAAGCAGCAAAAGAAAATGCTGCCTATTTTTGAAAAACCCACCCCCTTCACTTCAACCTTCAAACCTTGTCTTTATATTATATATGCTTAATTGCTAAAGATTAACATCACGGCTTTTTTCAGTTTTGCCCTTAAACCATCTCAATAATATCCTGCTTGCCCTTCTATTAATATATATATATATATATCCTTCATTTGGACTTTTGCCTCCTTTTGCATTTCACAATGGCCTCTGCTTTTAACCTTTTTTGTCAATATCATCCTTGCACATATGGGCAGCAAGTGGGGGTGGGGGATCTGTGGTCTTTTTTTTTTTTTTTCTCTTGGTAAAAAGAAAAGTTAAAACTCATTATATATAAATTAATAATATGTAGATGAAATAATAAAGACAAAAGGAGAGTAATACGCATCATGATCATGATCATGATCATGATCACACGTGAAATTAAGGTAACTTCTACCATATGATTCTATTTTTAGCTTCCTGTTTAAAAGAGTTTAACATTGGTTTAACTCTGATTTATCATATTAATTAGCTCATGAAAGGTAACGTGAGTATATAATGACGTGCCTGTATTTGGTGCCTTTAAAATAAAGCATGGCCAAAGTAATTTCTATTAGTAATTAATTTGGAAAATATTTAATATTATTTAACAATACATACACAAATGAATTCAATCGATTACCGTCTCAAATTGTCGTTAATTTAAAATTCAGATTAGACTACAAAATCAACTGAATTTAGTGGGAATGCATAGGGTGGTGTCTGATTTAAGATCGCAATGATTGAATATTTGAGTCGAAGAGCATGCGCTCGTCAATATGGAAGATAATAATTAATGACATATCATATGGATCCCACTTCACTGTATATTTCCCAATATCTCAGTGGGTTTAGCAATAATTTAATTTTTTAAAGTTGTTGCTCGAGCTATCTCAACTATCAACGACTACTCTTTTTTTTTTTGTCCTTTTCAATGTGAATTTGAAGAATGAAGATCCGCATATTATAATTTATAAATCTATAAATATGGAATAAAGTGGATTTCATACAAGGACAGTTTTTTTTGCCAACAAGGAGAGATTGAACTAATATGTACACTGATCATTGTCTCTACTCTCCAATCAATATGTTCCCTTAGTGTACTAAATATCACATGATTATTAATTAGTTATCACCTCTGATTAATCATCAGTTAATTCCAATGTATAGTAGACAGCTTTTACATATATATATATATATATATTTAAGTGATACCAAACAGTATCCAAAAGTCATGCTGGGTCATAATTGATCAAACTGAGCTACATCGATATGTATACTATTTCTTAACAATTATGTATACTTTTTCTTTTAGCGCAAATGATATCCTTAGATCAATAATTAAAAATTAATTTCTTTGCTATGTAGAGATTATCGGAGTGATATCATTATGTATACTTTATTATAGAAAAAAATTGTTTAAGAAATTCATATGAGATAGCAATTATTTTAAATCAATTTAAAATTATCAATGATTTTTTTTACACCACATGCGTTTACTTTATTACAGACCCACCCATATTCTTTTTTCTGGCGTGGCTACTGTTGGGATTTAGCCAATATTTCTCAGCAAGGTTCTTTGATTTGGGTCATATCTAAATATAGTTTTCGGCCGTTATCTTTCTGTACGGTGAATTATTCTGTGTTTAGTAAAAGAAAAAAAATCCATTAAGCAAGTACCGTATTTGGGTCCATCCCTTTTTCTTTCCAAATCAGTAAGTCAGCTTTTTGGGTATATCCGTACGATTTGATGGAAGCTGAGAAGGGAGGAACTACAAAAGTGATGATGCTGATAATGAAAACTATTCAACTCACTAATTGTAAGTCTAATTCTAAACGTTGATAAATTGTTTGTCCTTTCGCCCTTTTTCATTTTCAGATTTCAAGAGCATCCATATGTGGATTAGTAAGTACGTTTGCGCTCAGAATGCTGATTCTTTGAATCCCTCCATTCGTCTTTTATGATTGCGAGTTTGAAGATAATCTGATAGTTCTTTGAATTTTGTAGTTTGATCGTCCTTAGAGATTGGGAAAAAATATATTTATTATTATTAGAATTTTTAGGCCGGAATTGATGGTGTGACATTTTAATAAAAGTTTACATTATAATTAATTAATTAATTAATTAATATTTAATTTAATTAAAAAATGAAAATTATATTTTCAATTTAAAATTTAAAATATAAGGTGAATGAGGGAAGTTTTTCTCTAGCCTCTGGAATTTTACTAAGAAATCAGAATATATACTTCCTTTTTCATTTTTCCCCTCTTTGAAACAAAGAAATGTATAATCTCGTATTTATTGGTATATTTACTGTGAAATAGTGGCTAGTTTCCAATGTGATTCCAGTTCCAATCGTGTGATACAGAAGAATTAAAAAGATCTAGCATATATAGGGAAGGAGTCAGTAGATAAATATGTTAAAGAGGTACATAATTCTTTCTACCTTCTTCAAAATTGACATTAGTAGCAGAGTCAGGTTGACTCAATTCTTCTGTTCCCCAATTATTTTTTTGTGAATTCTGTGCTTACTATATATATAAGGTTTGAAATTTTTTAAAACCTCCCTAAACGAACCCTAATAACCAAAATTTAGGAATTTTTCATACAAGTAAAATTAAGGTGCAAAATTCACACCATAACTAATACACAAGCACAGAAACTTACACTTGAAATATCATGGAAAACTGATAAACCATTAGTGAGAAATTTGAGAAAAAGTTTTTAATTTAGTATAGACGAAAGTCAAATTTTGGGGGTCTGGCATTTTCCCTACCGAGCACTAAAATGTGCATAACTTGTACGATAAGAAAGCTTGTAGAATAAGCTTTTAAATGCATGAAGTTCCATTTCAATTTGATATGTATCGAAAGAGATATAGCTTCTCAAAGTAAGAGGTTTGAAATTGGAAATCTGGAAAATATATAAAATTCACATCAAACTTAGTTAAAATTCGACTGTTGATGAAGTTTAAAGTGAGTTTAAAGTCACAGTCTCTGACAAACGAACTTTAAACTTTAAAGTGTGAACTTCAAAGTGAGAATTTGTATGTCTTGAGAGACCATGTTTATGACAGATGAACTTTACAGTTAAAAGTTCGAACTTTATAATGAAAAACTTTTGTCTTATATTGAACATGCCTCTGATAAACGAATTTCAGTTTTTAAAATTCAAATTTCGCTGAAATTTGAAATTCCATGTGAAAACTTGAGGAAGCTGTTCAATCTCTTCAGACATACTTTCAATATAAAAATTTGCATGAACTAACATTGGATATCTTTGACAAACTCGAAATTTGAATATCATTTGGTAATAAACAAATTTTGAAGTTCAACGTTAAAGTCCTAAACTTTTTGTCTCTATAAACTTCATTTGTTGAACCCCAAAATTTGAACTTTGATATGTCAGACGCACTAAATACGGTTAATGAACTGCTATTTTTGTAGAGTAACCATTGATCAATGTCTCTAATGATTAGATTTTGTGTCTAACTACTAGTTAAACCATAAATTTATAAATAAAAAATCATTTGAAGTTGTGAGTAACGAATTTAAGTCTGCTATTATAAAAGCTCTACTGATATTTTGTGTTAAAACTTTTTCACATATACACTTCATTTATTATTCTTCAACTTTCGTAATTTATTTTATTTAAGAGAGTTTCCATTTCTATAACAAATTTTTTTTAAGAAAAATTCTTTGTGAGGGAATTCACAAAGGGACAAAGGGAATCACTTGCGAGAGTAATTGAGAGACTTTCTATATTCTTAGAATATACTACAAGCATTGTACTATGGTATTGCAATGAGCCTATTGAATTTTTGTTGATAGCGGAAAATCTCAAGTGATGACTTGAGGATTGGATGTAGGTCAAGTGGATTGGACCGAACTAGAATAAATCATTGAGTTTTTCTCTTCCCTTATATTTTATACTTAATTTTCTTTATACACTGTTTTTCTGTAAACTTTTGCTTTCACTATTATATTTGTATTTTTGTAGAAAAACATTATATTTTCCAATTTATCCCCTATTGAGAAGTCAGTATTCTTAACATTTTATACAAAGGACCCTAATCCTACATAATGTGCTTGATGCACTTAAAAATCCTATAAATTTGTTTTCTCAAATGTATCTCTTCTTGAATTGGCTTCAATGTGTATTGTCATGAGAGCACAATGAACACAAATAATGGGAAAAAAGAAAGTAGGGCTTGTTTGATTGTGTTTCCTATTTTTATGTTTTCAAAATAGTTTTGTATAATTGTTTTTCAGAATAATTTTTGGGAATAAGAAAATAAAAAAAACTTATTTAAATAATTGTTTCCAAAATCATATTTAACAAGTGTTAAATGAGTTATTCAAAATTTATAACTTTGTCATTAATGAGGTAGTTATTTTTCATATTTTCTTGTGTTTTCAAAACAAAAAATGCAAAACATATTAAAAATGTTCTAGCTTTTCTGTTCTAATGTTTTTCTATTTTTCAGAATATTTTGTAAAAAAAAGGTTTATCAAATAGGGTTTTTTGTTTTTCTATTTTCAAAAGTAAAAAAACTGTTCTAAAAATATAAATCAAACAGCCCTTATTCATTATTTTTCAAATAGTTTCATTGTGCTAGTCACAATGTATAACAGAACTTAGAATGTAAAAGTTTGATACTTGGCTAGGAATTTATAAGTCATGAACGAATGACTTGAACCAACAAGAGAATTGTGAGGATTGATTTTAAGGTTGAAAATGTTCTAGTGAGAACATAAACTTATGAATGGAGTATTCAATAAATCATTTGAAAATGACCAAGAGTTAAAACAAAAAATCAATTGCAAGTAGTCCATTACTATGCATATAGAGAATTGATGAGAGCGTAAGACATGAAAGATGATCTTTCACCATGTTGATTGACAATAATTCATGACAAGAGATTTTATACTACACAAGAGTATGGAGATACTATAAACAGAAATTTGAAATTCTGTTAAATGTGGTTATAATAACATTTGCTTAATTAATGTCTCCAGGGTTAACCACACACCCTTTTTATTAGTTACTCATATATTTTGTGAATCATCAACAAAATGCAAGTAACATTTAATTAAAATTGTAAGATCATGAGGGTCAGCTTATATGTTCATAATGTTTTTCCATGAGGTTGGGAAATTGAGCTCTAGAAGTTGTAAGAGTGTCTTTGTTAAACACTCAAGCTGACTAATGTTTTCATTGGTGAAAACGAAAGAGTGTGACTAAATTCACATGTTATTTCTTTAAGAGAATTGTCTTCTTAACAAGCAAAGGATTAGTAAAAGTGCATTTCTTTATGAGATGCATGTGCAAGATCATAAGAGGCAGAAGATTGCACTTGAAAATGTTGAATGAATAGGGACTTGCTGATCCTAGTGGAAGCTCCTAATTCAAGTAGGAGTTTTCTAATTTGAATGAGAGTTCTATGATAAATTAAATTAAAGTGTGCATAAATAGAATGTTACACAATCTCACTAAAGAAGAGTAAAGTAAGAGTGCTCTTGGATATCATTTTAAAATGATGTCATTTATAATTACTTCTCAACGTGATGAAGGGTCAAATATTGTTTAGGACACTCTATTATACCTAGCTAAGTTGATAAGGATGAAAGCAATGGATACTTTGAGGATTGATGAGAACACATTTTAAAAATGTGACTTACTCAACTATTAAGGGGTATGTATAGGTGGATATTGATTAACAAGAAAATTTTCCACCTATTATGCATATTGATATATTCAAACTAATTCTAGCTATAATTACATATTTGAATATTAAAATTACGTCAAGTGGATATAAAAGCCATATTTACAGTTGAAAAAAAAAAGTCCAAAGAACTCTGTAAGTCTCTTTAAGGAGGTTGAAATGTATAGTGGTATTTAAGACTTGTTTGAAATGTGATTTCAAATGAACCCTTTAATGATTACTATGAATCATTATGATTTCACAATATGTGGTTTGAGAATGATATTATCTCTTATGTAGATAATACCCTTTAGTCGAAAATGGTCTATTTTTGTGACTTGTCATTAAAGGTAAACTATCCTTAAAATTTTTTAGTTTAAGGACAAGCATAATGTAGAGAGCATTCTTGGAAATTAAGATCTAGGTGAATTACTCAAGAAAATAAATTTCTTTTTCACAAAAGAATTGCATTGAGAAAGTTTTTGAGTTCCATAATGTAAAAAGTCCACTAACTCTAAGATACCTCTCTATAAAAAAAGAATTTGGGATGTGAGTTAAATCCTCATATGGAATCTGAAACGTGAAACCATGTAAAAAGTCTCGTATATCCAGTGTTGTAGACAGCTGAATGTATGCGGAAAGGATGCATGATTAGATAATTGTTGACTAACTAGGCTTATAAGCCGATCCTAATCAATTTCCAATTAGGGGAAATGTAAAGTTGTCACATGAATATAAAAGTGAACTTAGAAACTTCAGGAGGTACTGTTGCATATGTGTTGTGAAGGCTGTGATACAAACTCCATAAGATACTCCAATTTTGATAAAATGGAGGTGTGAATGAGCAGATATAAGCATCTTGATATATATATTTTTTTCTTCTTGCTAAATAAATTGTCATACAACATTATAGTAAGAAGTAACATGGATTTATAATGAGAAACATTTCTAGCAGTAGTACAACAAGCTATATGGTCAAAGTAACTAATGTAAAGATTTGGAAATCACTGGTAAGACCATTTTATTAAGTCAAAAAATGAGTGTAATATGATCATGAAAAGCCATGACCTTTGTGAAAAACCTTAAGTATCATATAAAAAATGAATTACATAAACACACAATGTAAATCTTTGCTAAAAGAAGCAATGACACAGAAGGTGTTACTGTATATTGTATTTCTACCACAATAATGTCAAAGGATCCCCTAATGGAGCCACAATACTTTGAGATATGAATATGGGATATATGAGATCTCTTGGTATGAGTAGAATACAGAGAATAATACATAGAATATGATATTTTTTTAGAAATTTTGCTACAAAAGCCATAATCATGTGAGACATATATATAATGCATAGTATGTCATACTGGTTGATAAGGTTGGCTCTCTCACACAAGCAATTGCCTTTAACGCTCAAGAAGAGCATGTAAAGATGAGACATTTGTGTTCACCAATAAAGTAACAAGAGTGCTGATATGGTAGAGAAGAAATACAAAATATTATCTCCTCGACAAGAGTGAAGTGTAAGTTGAGATAAGATCCAACACATATAAATTTTGGATTAAATTATGGATACCTACTATCCATAATACCTATAGCTAGATAACAAATTCTCCAAAATTGACGTCATAAAAGTGAGAGGATTAGCAAAATTCGGGTTAGATACTGTGTGTCTTTGAACTAAAATTTGTATGGTATTAATAATAAGTCAAATCGAATACACTATGATGAAATAAGAGGAACACCGTAGCATGCAATTCATATTGTGTGTGCTTGAAACTGTAAATGGGAAACAAGTGAATAGATTCCTGCTTCATTGCTGTGTGAGTCCCAAAAAGGTAAAATCCTTTTATGAATGCCCTCATGACTTTGACATTATCATTGAGAGATGATTCCGAGTTTGCTACTTCAATACACATTCTATGATTATGATAATTCGACCTAAAGGGTTATTGCTAGGAAAGCGGCTGATTCTAATCAAAATGATATATAGGCAAAAGGAAGATCAGCTGGAATATGCACAACTATGCTAGTGTCTGAAGCATGCTCCTTATGAAATAATTTGGGTGATATCATAAGTGTGGACACTAAGCATACAAGAAGGTAATATGAGTTATGCTAAAATTCAAGGGGGATTAGATTTGTCATCAGAATGTGTATATGGTGGATCTAGGGCATCTAGGGCACACATCCAAGTACACAATATATATATGAGGGAAGTTATCTTGTATTTGTCCTATCATAGGATTCTAGTACAAGATTTACTAAAAGGAGATGTCGTGCCCACACGGTCATGTTAGAGTACTTAGTATGAAAGTCCAAGAGAAGTTAAGAAGTTCTGTGTTAGTCATCCCATCATGTACGAATGAGAGATGTTAGAATATTTGGGCCGCCCATTAATGGGATAACATTTTAATAAAAGTCCAAATTATAATTAATTAATTAATATTTGATTTAATTAAAAGAAGTGGAAGTTATATTTTGAATTTAAAATTCAAAATATAAGGTGAATGAGGGAAGTTTTTCTTATTAGAGTATATGCTTACCTCTAGAGATTTACTAAGAAATTAGAATATACACTTTCTCTTCCATTCTTCCTCTTTTTGAAACACAGAAATATATAATCTCTTATGAATCGATGTATCTGTTATGGAATAGTAGCTAATCTTTGCTATGATTCTAGTTCAAACCATGTTGTACAGAAAAATTGAAAAGATCTGACGTATATAGGAAAGGAGTTAATAAATAAATATGCTAAAAAGGTATCTACTTTTTTCTAACTTCTTCAAAATTGACAATTATATTTAACAAGCTATCCAAGGAATGAATGAGCCTATTGTATAAATGATGGGTGGATCCAAAACATAGGGAGAAACCTCTAGAATTTTATAACAAGGAAGATAAAAAGAGAGGTGGACAATAGATAGAAATTCCATAAGTTAATAATTAATTAATTAGTGACTAGCTTGGTAGGTATAAAAAGGTCCACGTGTTTTTTTTCCCAAAGGTCCACATGTTATTGGTTAATTGGAAAATGGAAAATTTTGATGTTAAGTATAGTATATGTATATATATGTAGTGGAATCGAATATCGAAGTTCTATACTTTGACATGACTCAAGGGAAACTAGCTTGACACTTAATTTGGATGCAATGAATAAATGTACTGCCACTAATTGTGACTTTAATAAATGAATAGAAATCCTTTGTGATTAGTAGAATACTAAAAAAATCAAATCTCATATCAAATTAATGTTATTATGTCAATTTATTATTCACGCTTCACATGTCTCTTTGCTTTTTTCTTTTAAATGGTTTGTATTCAAACTCAATGTATTGTCAAAAAATAAAATGCTATAATGCCTACCAAAAAAAAATGTTACTTATTGTTAAAAACTATAAAAGTTCTTTTTGTGTAGATGCACAAGAGAATTCAAATTTATAAGTATTTATCCCAAAGTATTCAATTTTAAAGTATTCATCCAAAAAAATAAAAGTAGCCCACTAAAAAGTAACACATCTCTAAATGAACAATAAGTAGTACTAACAAACAATTTTATTTTTGTTGGTTATATTGATTATATAGGTATAGTTCTTTTAAAATGAGAAAAAAAAAAAGAGAATACAAAAGGAGCAGATTTACTGAAATATGAATTATCCACTAACATCATTGGGTTCAAGTGGTTCAGATTTTAAATTTAAGTTTTGTAACTGAAAAAATTATATAATAATATTTATAATTCATTTTTTCTTTTCGGTTGAAAACATATATAAATTATGAAATCGATTTTTAATTAAAGCATTATAAAAATTTGTTCGTTAACTTGGGTTTTGAGTAAAGAGTTTGTATAATTGGACTTATCTTTTCCAAAATAAAAGGGCATTTTTTATATGTTTAAACTTTTATGCCTCATTGACAATTTAAATGAGTTGAGGTTTAGAGTTTACTTGGTATGGGAAAACTGGGGAAGAAAGTTATACTTTTTGAGAAATAGATTAATTGATGTTATTTAGTTTAAAAAAATTTAGAAGTTTCTAGGAGAATAAACTTAACTTTGAGAAGTTAAATTTAATTTAGGAAGTAAAATTTTTGAAACAAAATCTAGGAAAGTTCTATTTTCTTAGTATTTTATGATGTTTTCTTAGAAAGACATTTATTTTCTTAATTAATTTTTTTAATAAAAAAATATTTATGTATTTAAAATTAAAGTATCATATATTTATTTAAAAAATTATTTAAAATTTTTGAGAAATAAAAATAAAGTTAGGATCATGATTAAGTTTTTAAAAACAGCTTTTTGTTCTTAAAAACTAAAACAAAAAAACACATTTGATATGATTATTTTTTATAAAGTGTATGGAGAATTAAAAAGTAGATAAGTGTTATAACAAGTGAAAAACTCAAAAACAAGAATCATCTTTTACATACTCTGTAGTGTTTTTTTTTTCCTCAAAATTGCAAAAACACGGAGAACAATAATTTATTAATGTCATCTTCGTAATTTGTGGAGGAGGCATGAGAGATGAAGAATGGAAGGAAGAGAAAGGATGGTGGCCGCTGGAAATTTGTGGAACATGGTGGAGAGAGAGTGAGATAAAGAGAGGAGATAGAAATGGGTGGAGGTTTGACGGTAAGCTACTGTGAAAATGAAGGGGAGGCCGAAACAGTGAAGAGAATAGAAGAAATGGGTGAAATAGAAAATGGAGGAGGGCGTGGAGGAATGGAAGAAGATGATGAAGATTCTGAGAGACGAGAGAGAGATGAGCTGAAAGTTGAGAATGAAAGGAGGAAGGCGACTGTGTTTACTGAAAAAAAAAAGGTTTGGCGGGTAAGAAAGGGGAAAAAAAAAAACCTAAGGCCCCGTTTGGTTGCTATAAAATTGTGCAAGTAAATGAGGGGGTAGAACAGTAAAAATAAAGACAAATACAAAATGATAAATAACAATGAAGAAAAAATGAGAAAATTGGAAAAATAAAATTTTTATAAAATTTCTCAATTTTTATGACCAAAATGTTATTCAAAATTTCAACCTCAATAAATCATGACCTAAAAAAAATATTATATTAGATAGATTATATTCGCAAATGTAATATAAATAAGATCAAATTTTAATCTAATGATATTAAATTAATTATAAGATAAATTTTAAATTTAATTTGAAGAAAAATTATGAGTCAAAATGATAAAAATAAGAGAAATAAAAACTTAAGAAATAATTTCCAAAGCTCTAATTAAGTAATTTTGTATTAATTATATAAATGTTACCGTTGAAATTTCATTTAAAACTATGTTACTTTTATGGTTTGTTTGGTTGGAGGAAAATGGGGGGAAGGGAAAGGAAGGGGAGGGAAAATGTTATTAAAATTTTCTCTCATTGTTTGGCAATCAGGAGGGGAGGGAAAATGTTATTAAAATTTTCCCTCCCCTCCCCTTATATATTTTCCCCCCAAATTGGGGTAATTTGGGGGGAAAATATGTTATTGTGTTCAAAATGACCAAAATACCCTTCATTTTTTCGTTACTCGGCCACACAATATACTGGTCAGTCTTTTCCTTATATTAACTTAAATAAATTAAGGGTATAATAGTCAAATTATAATTATTTTCTCTCCTTCCCCCTCCTAACCCAAACAAGGTCAAGCTAAAATCCTTCCACTAAAATCCCTTATTTTCCTTTCAAACAAGGTAAAATTAAAATCCCTTCTTTTCCCTCCCTTTCCTTTCTCTCTATTAAAATTCCTTCCCTCCTTTAAACTAAACAGACCATTAGTATTGTATGTGTGATTTATATTAGTAAAATATGTTATTTATTATTTATTCTACTAAAATTTTATTATTAAATTAGTCTAATAATACCATATAGATATTAAATTACATAAAAAAAATGCCAACTATTATAAAAAAATGTTTTATAAAACAATTGAATCAAACAAATTTTCTATTTTTTTATTATCAAAAAATGTTCATAAAATAATTTTCTCAAATAAATTTTTTATTTTTTTTGTTCTTAAAAATAGTTTTTAAAACATTGATTCAAATATATTTTTCCATTTTTTTCTCAAAATTTATTCTGAAAAATACTTTTATAAAACTGTTTTAAAAATATAAAAATAAAAACACAATTGTACATGCCCTATTTTTTCAGAAAGTACACTTTTTAAAGAATTACTTCATGAGAATTTTTCCAAACGAACCCTTAGATTCATTAGAGTTAAAATAAGTCTCTCGACTCAAATAATACTTACGAATGTGTTTAAATTCAAAATTCTGAACCCACACCCTCGTATTTCTTATATAGAATATGACTTGTATTTTTATTATTTGAACTACTCTTTATAGTTTTTTAATGACAACTGCATATCAATAAAGTAAACTATTTAACTTTTTACACCCCACTTTTTTAAGAATATCAATCTTAAGTATTCAATATTTAAACTTCATTTAGCACATAAAATAAGATAAAATGAAAAAATAAAATATAAAATAATTTTAAAAAAAATCTCACACCAAATAAAAGTATATATATATATTATTTTCATACAATAAAAATAATTCTAAATTAAAACCTAATTATTATGTAAGATATTTATTTTTTATTCTTATTTCTTTCATAAAGACACAAAAGGTCATATTTATTTCGTATCTAACATACCTAATATAATAGGAAAATTATAAAGAAAAATTTAAATTTAATATTAAATCCAACAAATTTTTTTGAAATAAAATTATTTACAATGACTCCAAAACAAAAGGGAAAAAGAAAAATCAAACATGGAAGTATCAAATTGTGCATATAGTAACGTCAAACATAAAATGTTGTTATGATCTTGAAAGGCGTTATTACATTTTCCAAGGAGTTACCTAATGAATATAACTTCTTATTATTATTTCCAAAAAAAACACTTCTTATACATGAATGTAATTTTGTACACATTATATTGGTATAATCTCAATACCACTATTCTAGTGGCCAAAAAAAAATATTAATACCACTATTCTCAAAAATGCTTTCTTATAAAAATTTATATGAAAGATTGTTATGAGTTTTAGTAACCACATTATAAGTTTTCGTGTTCATATTTCAGTTTGCAAGCGCAAGTTCTCTTTGTTCTTCCATATAACTATTTATGTGCAAAAATGGAAAAACCAACATGGCCTTCCATGTTATCACAATTGTAGGGGATAAAAAAACATGCTATCACGTAGATTGATCTATTACTATCATATATATATATATATGTATGTATGTATGTATAGGATAAGAAGAATTATTACTATGAAGTGCTATACTAATATACTTTTTGGATATATTATTGAGATTTTCAAGAACGTTATCATAAATAATACAATTAGATGGCGGGATCCTTATATTACATGGAACTTCCTATATCATGTTGTATTATTTATTATTTATAGACAGTATAATTTTCTATAAATTTATTAAATATATAGATTTTTTTAATAAAGATTATTTTAATTTAATATTAAATTTGGATCCTTCTATACAATTTTCCCAATCAAATGAGTGTAAGGTGAAGCGTGAACATGAGAAGGAAAGAAAGAGGGGCAAAAAAGTAAAAGAGCAAAAGGAGGAGTAGATATATCTGAGGAAAATCTGCTGTTGGAACAGCCCACTGGAATTCCAGGCACAGCCCCTGGTTTTCAGTGCTTAAACCATCTGTATTTATCTTTCACCCAACCCTACTCCTTCTTCTACTCCTATTTTCTCTACTTCATTCCATTTTTCACTTTTCTCTCCTCCCTTCGACCCTCAATTACTATACCAGCTTCCTAGAATTCCTATCCTATATTACTATATTTCCCCTGTTTCCTCTGTTCTTCGTATTTTTCCTCCTTTCCGGGCCATTCTGGTCTTCGAGTCGTTGTTTGTTGCGTTTCCGGATTTTCTCGATCATACCCATTTGCGGAAAACGAATTCTGTGGGGTCCCTTAGAGGCATTTCGTGGTTGTGGTCTATTTTTGGTTCTATATCGTGATCGTAGTTGTTTTTCTTTTATTAACTTGACTTTCTGCTGAATTTTAAACTGAATGGGGATTGAGAGGACTTTGGCTGATAGGAAGGGCAAAGACTTCTGTGAAATACCCAAAGAGACGAATACCACTAGCAAATCAAGGAAGAACCGGCGGCGTCCGAAGAAGATGTCGCCGGTTCAGAGACTATTTGAGACTTGCAAGGAAGTATTTGCCTCTGGTGGGACTGGGATCGTTCCGCCCCCTCAAGACATTGAAAAGCTTCGCGCTGTTATAGGTTTGTGGTCTAATCATACATGCCAACTAGTTTGAATGTACTTTTATTATATTATTATCCGTTAGTTTTCCCAACTGTGCATGCTTCTGATGCGAGATAGAATAAAATTTCCCTTTTTTATCGGAATTATTAATTATTTGGTTTATTCATGGAACTTTGTATTCCTGGAAGGACAAACTAGATAGCTGATTCCTTGTATCTCATTTTAATTAATATAGTTAAATGTGTGGTTAATATGAATTCGATTTCCCTTTTGTACCGTTTTCTGACATTCATTAAATTATTTTGGGTGGTGCCAGTGGTGGGGAGCGTGCATCCGTGTATCCTGCTTATGTTTCCGGGGGACATGGTTTTGCGTTATACATGCATGCATGTATTAATTTATAGCATTTATTCTGAAAGGTGTTCAGCCATCCAATCGGATAAAAAAAGAAATGTATGTTATGATGAGCTTCTTGTTCACCACTCTGACACATATTACATTACTAGTTTCAATATGCAAATGTAATGTCAGGTCTGTGTTATAATATAACGAAGAGATCAAGCATAGCATACTCAACCATGTCACATTTAGTCAAATATCATCCTGAAGTGATTAAATAGCAGTATATCTATGCTTTTCTCTTCTTGCCTTGTTTGTCTGCTCTTAGCGTTGGAAAGCCTATGCCCTATAGGGATAACTTTCCCCCGGGAAAAAAAATGTCTACAGGGGCAATTTGGATATAGTATGCCTAAATGGGGATCCCTTGATTACATGAGCCCCAAAGATTTCAACTTTGGTACATTTGATGAAGTGTATATGTTGTAAACCTTAGAAAACCAGAAAAAAAGGTTACCGGTTCAATCATGCAAAGGATTTTTTACCAGTTGTCATTTTCACATAATTTTATTTCTTTCTCTGTCTTTTATATACTGAGCAAAGCAAGCAACTGTGGCCTCTTTTGTGCAGATGCAATAAAACTTGAAGATGTCGGCTTGAAACCTGAAATGCCATATTTCCGGACGAAAGCTGCTCAGAGAACCCCAAGAATTACATACATGCATATCTATGAGTGTGAAAAGTTCTCGGTATTTTTGCTAACTTGGAACTGCTAGGATGAACTCCACTGAGAAGCCTGCTATGTTGCTGATGGTAACTGTACTTCTATATTCATTGCAGATGGGAATATTCTGCTTGCCACCTTCTGGTGTTATTCCTCTTCATAATCATCCTGGAATGACGGTTTTCAGTAAACTTCTTTTTGGGACCATGCATATCAAATCATATGATTGGGTGACTGACTTGCCTCCAGACACCCCCACCATTTTCAAACCACCTGAAAGTGAGTATTTTCTGTTTTCCTTTTTTGTACTATTTTAGTACTACTTGTATAATAGCTAGTTTTGTCCAATTTCTCCTTTACATTTGATGGAATGAAGGTTTTTCTTTATCGTTTGAATTAAAACTAAGTTGAAGATGCTTCACAATATATATAGACATATCTCCTGTGAGAAAACTGATGAACCCAGCACTGTTAGCCCAGTAATAGTTATTCTCTTTCAGTTCAAAATTTCTTTTTCGTAGGTTCCCCCTCTCTTGTAAGAGCAAGAAACAAAAAATAATTTGCATATTCCAATTATGCAGTCCAGACGTCTGAGGTGCGGTTGGCTAAAGTCAAGGTTGATGCTGACTTCACTGCTCCTTGCAACCCCTCCATTCTATATCCTGCTGATGGGGGCAACATGCATTGCTTCACGGCAGTCACAGCTTGTGCATTTCTGGATGTGCTTGGTCCTCCCTATTCTGATCCCGATGGCAGACACTGCACATACTACCTCAATTACCCTTTTTCCCATTCAGGTACATATCATGCTCTCCCGAAATTCTTTGGTCAAATTAATTAGTAATTACTATGAAGCAGACATGGAAGCATGTTGTTTAGTGAAGCCACATATGTATTGACATGATGGTCTATTTATGATTGTCTAGCTGACCTACTAAGAAGTTCTCCTTGTTACTTCTCAACAAGCACTAATACAATGGTGCAGTTTTTAGTTCATTTTTCTCGCACACACTGTAAATGGAACGTTTTTTAAACTTACTGTAGATGGAATCTCCGTACCGGAAGAAGAAAGGAAAGGCTATGAATGGCTTCAAGAGAGAGAGAATCTTGATGATATAGAAGTAGATGGAGCAGTGTACAGAGGCCCGAAGATTACGGAGAAGTAGCCGATGTTACCTTGCATGTCACTGTAGCTAATCTCATTCCTGTCATCAGATATTCCTGCAGACAATTTTTCTAGCGACACTGCTAGTTGGCTGCTGCCATTAAGGCCGGCAGTGTAGCTTGTCTTCATATTTGTTCTTGTACTTTTTTAATGTTTGTCTTTTCATGATTGAGCAAGTCTACACCTTGCATGTACATATCGAAACAGGAAGAGACGGATTCTGCACAGGTAGTTGAAATTGGACTGGAGGTTCAATGAGCTAGTTCTCCGATAGAGCATTTGTTCGTCGGGGCAGGTCGTTTCATCTTATTTATCAGATCATTTAAAGCTAAAAACAGTTGATATATTATTGAGCCAGTTGGTGTACTCTATAGTTTGGGAAATGATGTCTCTTTGCACTTTGAAATTCGCGTGGGATTGCTAAAAAAATGCTCTACGTAGATCTCGAGACAAATCTAGAAAGAGTTTAAAACGTAGAAAAAACTACGGAGGTAATAACAACTGCATCAATCCTGATATGGTCTGCAAAGTAAGACAATACTCCTTCTGCTTTAATATAAATATGTTTCAAAAAATTATTTTGATTTAAAATATATTTTATGGTGTGCTAATGATTTTTTCTTGTTTTGTCATTGATTTTAATTAAAAAAATGAATGAAAAAAATTAGAATTTAATATATTCATTAGAGATTATGGTAAAATAATTAAATTTTTTTAATAAATTAAATGATTTGATTATCATTTAACACGTAAAATTTTTGAAATATAACTTATGAGTTGGAGGGAGTAGATCATATAGACATAAAAAACTTGATAAATATATGAAACCTTTATGAACTTGATAAGTCACCATTGTTGGTATTCTTCTTAGGGGATATATTTAATCAAGAACTCCATCACACGTTATCTATCTGATAACCAACCTTTGGAGACCATTGACGTTGTTTTTTCTCATTTAGGGTTGGTTTGAAAGGGGGAAAAAAAGCACCGAAAAGATGAGAAATAGGAGGGCCATTCTTGCTAATTGGTGGGGGAGGAGGATCGCATTTGGAGGGTTTTGTGGAAACTTCAAGTGCCTTATAGGTGTAAAACCTTTTTGTGGATTGCTTTGAGGAAGAACCTCTTGGGAAATGAGTCAAAAGTTGAACGTTACATCATGATAAGAGATGTGCGATTTGTGGGGGATCTGCAGAGGATATTATTCATGTGTTAAGGGATTGTTTGCAGACCAAGCAAGTTGTGGAAGAGTATGATTCCCCAGAATTTCAATGTCATTTCTTTAGGGATCCATTGAAACGATGGATGAGTGTAAATATTAATTCTGTAAAGGATGTGAATGGATCTCTGTGGTGCTCTCTGTTTTTGTTGTTACTTGTTGGTTTATCTGGAGGAGAAGAAATGAACGTATCTTCAGGAGTAGAGTCCTATCAAATGAGCAGGTTATGGCTATGGTAGCTTAAATATTAGTTACAGATCTAACGTGGCTTGCCAACACTATTTTGCAGAGTGAGAAGCTCAGGCAAGCTGACCTGAAGTGGAGTCCTCCGCAGTTAGGCTTTTTGAAGTTTAATGTGGACAGAGCGCTTAGTAATAATGCTGGGAGATCGAGTTGCGGTGGAGTTTTACGTAACTGGAAGGGTGAAGTTTATTTGGAGACTGAAGCCTTTGTCTTCCCTTGATGCTGAATTATGGGGTTAGGAAGATTGAGATTATCAAAGAAAGCAAGAAATAATGAATAAAATGACTAATTCTGTAAACATTGTCTATTGCATTGAAAATGGTGAATACAGTGCCTCTATATATAACCATCACAGATAACCTCAAGGATAAGAACAAAGACACATGGCAGCATCAAGAAAAATCAAGAGAAATTCTATAATACCCTACAGAAAAATACAATTTATAAAACTATAAATTATTTGTAAGAAGTATGTTGACTATTAAACTCTGACGTGTCATCTCCTTTTGACATGGACAATTGTATTGCTTTAATAGAGATGGAGACAGATGCAAGCGCAAGGCATTACAGAGCTGGCTCTAAATCCGTGTCCTTGCTCGGATGAAGAAAGGGACTTGATTGCTGAAATACAAGGTTTTCTTCATCGTGATTGGGCGGTTAGAGTGGCGGCCATGTTGGCCAAGAGATCTTTAGATGCTCCTTCAGGGTTGTCGTCTCCTGATTGGCTTCAAGATTTACTCGAGGTGGATGCTGCTTGTTTATTAGAAATATATGGTTCCCTCCCAAAAGGGTACCTAGTGTTTTTATTTTCTTTTGTTTTCTCATTATTCTATATAAAAAAGAAAGAAAGAAAGAAAAACAAGTACTCCGTATACTTGCATTAATAATTAATAATATTTAAAAAATTTTAAATATACCGAACTTTACTAAAACTAAAACATAAAGAAACAATAAAAAATTAAAGAAATATAATAAAAATTTAAAACAAATATAATTAAATTATATGTACTGCAATTAATAAATCAATAAGATAATTTTTTTTTTTTTGTATTTTCTATGTCAAATTCTTTACGATCTTCATCTCAATACAATTAGTTAAATTATTGTGGAGTTATAACATCGCAAGGTTTAAAAACATAATTTAAAACAGATTGCTAATCTTTTTACCAAGAAATTGAAGTTTACATGAAAATATGGGAAAAGAAAAAACTTTTTAAACTCATTTGGACTCAAATTAAATGTGCAACAGAAAGGCCCACAAAATGAGCCCAACAAACCCGCTACACCAAAAATGTGGCAATCACAAAAAACCTTGACTTCCCCGCAACTCAAGCATAGCCCACTGTGGTGAGCTTGCCTACTATGTTGACAGCAAATTGGTGTCAAATTTCGCTAACTTCCACGATCCATATTTGATTCTTTGTGATTCCAGTTCCAACATGAAGTTTAGGATATCGTCCAACTAAGTACACTCAGTTCAAGTCAAAACTTCACCAGTTGGTCCACCTACAACGCCAAATCTCAAACCTGTAATTTAAGGCCAAAACATGCGAGAACCAAATCCCAAACTGATCAAACCAAAACTAAACTCAACCACAGCAATTCCCACAGGTTTCAAATAGTACCCTACAGTCTGAAAATGATCTCAAACTTATCACAGCCTATTACCCCTCAAATATTTGACCTTGCAACACTCAATCCACACTTTATGGGTGACACATTTGGTTCCAAACTCTGAACAAATTATCTAATAAATAAAAATCATCATTTTACAAGCTATAATTGATACCAAAACCTGATGACCATTTCATTTCCAACCATGACTAAACAATTAAACTTATCCAATACATAGCCATCAACCACCATAATATGGATTTAGCCATCAACCACAACATGTAATAATTCATTCCGTAATTCCCTAATTCATCCATTCCAAAGTCCAAATCATCACATTAAAAGTTAAGGGTAATTAATCAGATATCTATATTCACCTATCATCAAGGTTCATATCATCTATCAAAAGTCATATGTCTTATATGGTATTAACATAAATAATGTATACGCAAATTATAAAAGTATCATCAATATACTAAGTGCACAAAAAAGAAAAAAGTCTCTTGATCAAGTGGCTGTGTCATTTTTGTTAGGGTTTTGGTCTTGTTTTTGTTTTTGGTTTTTGGCTTTGTTTTTGTTTCTTATGTGTTTTGATTTCCATGAATTGCTATTTCTGGCAAAAAAAAAAAGCAAATAGATATATAATTGTAAAGGGGATGAAGTTAAAAATTTCGCTAAGGAGGGAATTGAAAATTTCTTAAAAATATTATTATTCACATACATGCGTCAAAATAAAGCCCGATGCTAATTGTCCCATTGCATGACAAGCTTTAATGTCAATACCTTTAAAGGATTCTTATTGTACAATATGTAAAATAATTTATTATTTATAATAATATAACTCTTGATAAAATTTATAAATATAGGTGATGATATACTATATACTTAGTATCTTTAAGTAAATGGGAAACATTTTTTCTCATTTCTACTCTCTAAAATTCTCCATATATAACTTCTATCAAGTTGTTTATATTTTTATTCATTTTATAACAATGCTTGTTATATTTTTGAAGTATCAATTTTTAAGGCATGAAAATTCTCAGATGATAAATAATTATTAAACATAGGTAGTTTACATTTTTTTATACAAAATGAGAGACGACAAACAATACATGCAGACTTAATTACCTAAAAATGACAATATATAAACTGGAGAAATTATAGCTTTATGAGGCTGATGAATTGTAGTAGGAGCTTCTAACTTTCGGTTTGTTGAGGAATCTCCATAGCTCCATTGAATATTCTGTCAAAGGCGCATTTGATGCAGGAATTCAGTTTGTGTTCGTCAATGAAATATTTTTCTGTGTGGAGTGTCACTCTTAGAATGCCCGTATAACTTACTAATGATATCACAAGGCTCTGTAAGCCATAAAATTTAAATGGCGTTAGCACTGTCAAACATAAATGTAAATTAAAATTATCATTTCAGAGAATTTAATTAGGAAATCATGTTAGTTTTGGCTTTGGAGACATAGAATTTAACAATGTCGACGACAACAGATCATATAACTGTTCTCATATTCTCAGAGTTTAAAGTTTACACTGATCGAGTCCATAAAGAACTAATATCAAGACAAAGGGCTTCTCAAATAGTGGTGCAATATTATTGTAAAAAGCAACTTTATTTCTGTTGATTCTTCAACCATTTAGGAGAATTCCATCATTCCTTGTGATTCAAACTTGATCTTCACCCATATTCTAATTGGACTGGCCAGTAGGGTGTTTTGAATATTTTATCAAATTTTCCAACAAAATATAATATATAGAAGAAATTTTTGAAAGACTCAATCATAAATAGTTTAAAAAAGTCATATCCTCTCTTCTTATCCATTTATTATAAAATTATATGATAATAAAGACTCAACAATTATATACCTAGATTTTGTTCATTTTTTTCCGTGTTATTTGAAAGCAAATTATACTTAGATGTAGAATGCATGAATCTATACGACTTTGGTGTCTGACTAAACCCAAAAAAAAAAAAGAGTTTGGTGTCCAAGTTAATGGCCACTAATTAATTTTACCAGCACTTCGATTGCAGGAACCTCGGTGGACAAAAATAAATACCTGAGGAAAGCCAGCCACTGTGAAATACATGCCTTTCACACGATAATTAAACAAAGATATTGGCTCTGATGGTCCGATCATGTTCGTAATTACCGTACTTGCCATTTTGACAGTGCCATAAATGTGTTTGGCCGCTGCCTGCAACAAAGCAATTAAGCTTCTTCATCATCATCATCATAGTATATAATATAGTATCTGTGTGTGTGTGTAAGACCAGAATATGCAATAGTGCAAAAAATCTATTATAGGACGCCATTAGAAAACGGTTGCATGAGGAAGTGTCCTTAAAAAATGTGACCTATAACATTTTTATAAGTAAAATGTTATGTTTTTAACTTTAGAAGACGGCTCCTCATGTAATTGTCCTTTTAAGAGGACGATTATGTAAGGAACCGTCCTTTTTTTTTTTTCTCCTCTGATGTTGCTTTATTGGTTTCATTCAATGTTTTCAACTCTTGCTCTTGACTTCGCGCCCTCCCGCCCTTCCTCCTCCCATTACCAATGATTTTTCCTTCTGCTCTCACCCTCACACTCTCTCCCAACTCACATTCATAGCTTCTTTGCTTTGGTACTCTCGTGGAACCTAAAGGACTACACTCCATTGAAGTCACCCCAACAGATTTGTGCTTCGATTTGTTAGTCTTGCCACCAAACCCTTATCTCGTCATGGGCGAACGCTGAGGTCGTTGGTCTTTAGATCCAAGCTCCCTTCCACGTGGTCTCCGTTGTCCACTCTACTCCCTCCGTCGTCGTTTTCTCCCTTACTCGAAAATCCACAGTGCTTTTCTTCGGCCTTCACCATCAGAAGCGTGAACCTTCAGCTTTACAAGTGAGTTTTCTTCTTTTCATTTTTTTTCTATAAATACTGGTCCAGCTGAACCGAGTGTTAATTGTAATTGTTTTAAAAGGTTAATTATATTTCCCTCTAGTTTTTAAATATGAGATAAAGTTATATGACTTGTGCTCTCGACAACTAAGGTCCTTAGTGGCTTGTAGGTAATAGTAGAATGAAAAGGGAAAGGAAGAGGCAGTCCGCATTTTGTATATTTGGTTGGATTTTTTTTTTAGTTGTCTTTCTTTCGTTTGGCAAAAGTGATTTTCCTTTTTAATAGAACAAGCAGTTTATTAAATTTTTATGAAGTTAACATTCCATAGAATCTTAGCCTCAAATGATCCTCTGTTTTATTTATGATTGGCCTCGTTTTGTACTTTGATTTTGTCTCATGTATACAAAAAAGAGATCTTTTTTTTTTTTTCAGTGTACAGAAAGAAATATTTGGGTGTAAAATCTTTCTATTGTATCAAAACTGTTTAATCAAGTAGGCAAAAGATTTCACTAGGACCAAAAGAAGGGTAAAAGATAAGCTGAAAATAGTTGTACTCGTATAGTTTAGAAGTTACTTAATTTTGTCATTCAATTTCTTTTTGGGTTTTCTCTTACCAAAGAATGTTGGTTTAAGTAATATGAAGAAAAGGAATGCATTGGTGAATTTGGTAACAAAATTGGAGATGAGATTGAATAAGATTCGAACAACTAGATTGATATACCCTATGGTTCTAAGTCAGACATCTGGTCACTGGGTAAGATGTATTTCTGCTGTACTCAAACTCATCAAAGGTTTAACTACCCTTTTAATTTTCCTCCAGCCCTCTTCTACTATACTCTAAGTGCGCTTGGATATTGGCTGTAATTCTTAACTTTTGCTAGGCTGCTGTGTATATGAAATGTCTGCCCACAAGTTAAAGCTTTTGTGAGTTATCTAGAGCTGGAAGTCATTGGCAATTCTTTTATGATTTGCAGTTTTTTAGCTCTCATTTTTTGGCTTAAATCTGAAGAATGGGATATTGGTAGGGATTCAATCATTTGTTTGACACACTGAATATCATTTGTGTATCCAGTGAATAATACATGTCTCTTCTTTCAATCGAGGGCTTGTCAAAAGCATGCTATGGAAAAATCCGAAGCTTAGACCAAGCGTAATTTATCTTCTTTATATCTTTCTTTGAAGGATTGAATTGACTTTTGCCATTTTTTTTTTGGGATGAGCATTTTGTTTAGTTAATGAACGGTTGTAATAGTTAATATATGCATTTAGTTATATATTTACATGTATATAAAAATGAGACAATAAAAGCTTAGCGTCAAAGCTAAGCCCTTCCTTTTGGTAGACCCATTCTTGGAAATCTCTCTTCCTCCCAAAGCTATATGCCCATTCTATTTGAAGCTTCAGACTTCCTTGCATGTGGCCAAATATAAATATGCACATTTATTTGTATATTTATATGTATATAAAAATAAGATAGTAAAAGAGGGCTTTCTTTTATCAGTTTGCTTTTTCTTCTGCATGGCTTCTGAGTAATGGGAAATATTCTCTCATTTTTGTAACATAGAAGCATGGTTGCATGGGAAGCCGAAAGTGATTGCTTTTGTTGGAAACAATAGCATGAGTTCTCTTCATGAGGTACAATTATATTTGTGTGTGTTTTTTTTCACCTTTTATTTCCCAAGATGGACTGTTTGTTTGCAAGCACTTTTTTTAATTATTTTTAAGCCAACATCTTTATCTGTGTTTGGAAATATTAATATTATATAATAATAATAATGCATGAAAGGGAGGTGAGAGGAAAAGGGAACACATTTGATCTTTTTCCATCTAACCATGCACTGTTTTTATGGAGATGGGAAAAGGAAAAGCCTTCTTGCAATGTTTAAAGAAGCAACATGGAAGACATGGATTGTCATACCAATCTGGGGAGAGCTTCCTTTGTTGAAGGATAGTTCTTCAAAATTGATACATATGTTTATAGTAAATAACTATGCAAATAATTTTATTTATGGGGTTGGATCGTGGGGTTAAATCTTGAAGTGAGTCCTTCTTTAAATTATTCTTTCTTGGTCTATGATATAATTGTAGTTGGTGATTGATTTCATATTGATCTGATTTGGCATTGCACATGTGGGTCAATTTCTTCTAATGTTAACTCTTGGGACTTGCCACTAATTGAGTTGTAGTTTAGTAAATTTTGAAGTTGAGTTTTATCCCTTGTGTTCCAAATGTCCATGAACTTTTGTTGGATATATGTAACTATTAAAGGTAGTTTTTAGGGAGTTAATGGTTCTGTAAGATAGTCTAGGTGCTGGGTGGATATAAACTGATTGTTTATATATTATGGTATTTTGGATGGATGTGTTTACAGATGAATATATATAATGAAATTTGTATACTATAAAAAAAAATTGATAGATTTTCAAGGACGGTTATGTAAATAACCATCCTTAAATGTCACTTTTAAGGACGGTTATTACAAATAACCGTTCTTGAAAGTCAATTAAAATATACATTTAATTTTTATATTTGTATTTTTTAGGGACGAATCTTATTATAACCGTCATTGAAATTCACTTTCCAGGACTATTAAACAATCGTTCTTGAAAGTCTCACTTTTTATCACTGCCACTTTTACCACTACGCAAAACCGTTCTTGAAATTCCTTTTTAACTGTGCTTGAAAGTCTTTTGTGTAGTAGTATATAACAGCTGTGGTTGCATATCATCGTGTAGAATATATAGACTATATTCATATTTAGTTGGGCAAACTATTAAGTCTTACATCTATAAACTAATCTAATTGATATATGAAGAACGTACACAACATTTCTAGACACCAAACTAACACCCTTTTAAAGGATGTGTAACATTTTTAGGAAAAGGAGATGTTTCGTACCCATACAGACCTTATGGCCATTGCATTTACTCTTCATATCGAGAAGCATCCTAGTGAGGTGAACAGCCAAAGATCGTTTCTTTCTCCTAATTATGTTGCGTGCTTCCCAAATAAATTCCAGGGGATTTGGAAGTCTGCCATTTTCTAACTTTGGAATCGGCACATGCATGCAAGAAGGAAAAACGATTCCCCCATGGCCTTTGTGAACACCCCATTTTGTCCGGACATTTTACAAGAAAATGACAAAAAATAATAGTAAAATAAAATAAAATAAATAATCAATAATAATCTATAAATGAAAAAAAAACAAAATAAAAATAGAAAAATTTGCAAGAAGTAAATAAACAAAATTAATATACAAACACATAATAAAAAAAACAACACAAAACAAAACAAAACAAAAAATGAAAAAGTAAAAGATAAAATAAAATAAAAAAAAAAGCAGCGAGACAGAATGCTCTGGGGTTCAACATACTGGGCTTAAAATGCAGCCCAGCATTTCAAACCCATATGACTAATTGCAAAAACCAAAAAAACAAAAAACAAGGGGGGTGGGGGCGAGTTTGCTGTGGGCCTCAAGCTGTTGGGCTTGAAATGCTGGAGCCCAGCATTTCAAGTCCACGAGGCCACCATTACTAAGCCCTGACTAGGGCTCAATTGCGTGAAGTTGGCCGTGAGGAAAAGCTGCAGGGCACAGAGCAGAGAGAGACGACAGCAGAGAACTGAAGAAAAGCAACAAGACCGAGGGGGTGACAGACACTGGACAGGGCAAAGACAGAGGAGCCGAGGACTGAACAGGAAAGGACAGAAGGAGAAAAGACAGGAGCAGCAGCCGCAGAAAAGAAACAAAGACTGAAAAGAAAAAGAAAGAACGCGAGGGCCGCTGGAAACTGAAGGTGTGAAGGAAGGAAAAGGAAGAAGAAGTAGTCTGAAAAGCAGAGGAAGCCGAGGATTGGGAAGCGAAACCGAGGAAGCAGAGCACACCAGAAGGAACAGCAGGCACGAAAAGAAAAAAGAAACAGAGGAAGTAGCCGTGAAAGCAGACGGTGGCGTACACGAAAGAGAAACCGAGGACCACACGCTCGGGTTTCTTCTCCAAGCACCGCAGAGAGCTCTATAAAAAGGGGATTTTCTACGGGAAGAGAGGCGGCAGGGCAGAGCAAGAGGGAGCTAGGGGGAACCGAACAACAGAGAGGGCTGCAAGATTGAGAGGAATTTTCTGGGTAGGAAGAGGACGGTGAAGAAAACGGAGGAGCTTAGAAGAACAAAAAAGAATTCACGGGTGGAGTAGCCCCAAGAGGACAAAAAGGAACGACCGAGGGACCGAGAGTGGGAGCAAAGGCAGAGTTCAGAAACTGATCAGCTCGAGTGCGAACGGTGTTAGGGAAAACACGAAGAGGGATCCAAGTCCGGAGGCCAAATTGGATACAAGGTGCAAATTGGGTAACAGACTTGGGATTCGATAATCCTTATTCCAATTGTCCCTTCTTGTTTGATTACTGCTCACTTTCCCTAGATTCTCCAATCCTGTCTTCTGAGTTATGGGATCTTTAATCCAAGATGTTCATGTGTTAATTTATACTATGCATTTTGAATGATTGTGGCAGCTCTCTTGTGGATGTTGTTTTGCTTCAAAAAAAAACCTTCACTTGAAATTAGGACTTAGGTTGTTCAATTTGTTTACTGGGAATTTTTGGCGCTTGCTGCTTGTTCCATTGTCGGCCATTAGATTGTGCCCCTAGGCTTCATACTCGAACGGATTGAGTTTAAGAAAATGTGATTGAGTTTGTTTCTTTGCTGTGAGATCCCATGATTGTTATCAGCATGTTTTTTCATCTTCGAAATTCAATGATAAACCGTATAGTATGTCTAATAAGCGTGATTATGGAATTGGGGTTAACTGTTAGAGCCTTGTGTTAGTTGAAAATGTCAAGCTTCAAGAGGTCCTGCGCATTATCAGTTCTGCATTTTCAATTCTGTCTTCTAGGGGCCTCATGAACTATGATCTGTTTTCTCTTGGACCTGTCGGTGGAAAGTTTATTGGGAGTATTCGGTTCCTCTTATGACTGGGCCTTAGGGCTGTTTGCCATAAACATGTTAGAAAAAGATTAGGCATTTTTTGTTTGTTGGGCTCTCAAAGTTTGCTTTCTCTTAGGCCCGTCAGTGACAAGATCAAACAATTTTTTTTTACACTCAAAATCTATTTTCTTATAACAGAATAAATAAAGGTAATAAAATGAATAAATAAATAATTACCCATAATCACACCACGCGAGGCTTCAGAGCCCGCGCAGGTATTTTGGTTTGCTGAGTTGTCATGTGAGATTGCGAATTCACGTAGATATATTGGTTAAATAACGCTCTTTTAAGAAAAATAACCATATTTCAAAGAAAAATAAAATAACGTGATAAGATTTTTTTTCAAATTTTATTTTGACATATCTAATAAAATTATCATGTTTTAAAACATAATGAAACCTTTGTATCGCTAAGTTTAGAACTTCCGCAGGTAATTCAGGAACCAGTTTATCGGGTATAACTGTGAGTCTGCATTAGATAAATTGGTTTTCATTTTTTTTAAAAAAAAAAAGGGAAAAATTTCCAAAAGAATAAAAGAAAAGTGTGATGGTTTTTTTTTTTTTAAAAAAAAGCATTTTCAAAAATCAAAGAAAAAGCAAAAAGGTATTTTCAAAACGAAATAGAACAAGAGTAAGTAAGCGGAATTAAATTATCTTTTGCAAATTAAAATACACCAACTCAATTCCAGAAAATTATTCTTGCAAAAAGGTACATTATCTTTAATCAATTTTCTTTTATTACAAACTCATAATAAAATATCAACCAACAGACACGCATTTCTATCTCGAACTACGTGAACTTTGATCCCCATCGCAGGGTACGTAGGTCCCAAGCTCTGATCCTGGGTCAAGTCCACCTTTGTAAATAAATAAATATTTTCTGATTTATTTAGTGTTTTTTCCTTAATTTAATGTTACTCAATTTATTTTCTCAATTCCTTCTTCTCATTTTGCTTCAATATCCTCAATTCTAATCTAATTTATTTTCTTTATTTTATCCTTCAAATTTTCCAAATTTTCTTAATTTCCTTCTTTCTTACCCTTTTTTTTCTCGCATGTGAACGATACAAAGAAAACCAAAATACATTTTTAAGCCATGTTAATTTACACAATCAATGAAAGATAACCGTTCCTAGGAACGGGTGTCGTGGGGTGCCTAACACCTTCTCCACACACAATCAACTCCCGAATCCAATTCTGATTACGCAGACCATCCTTTTCCTCTTCAATTCGGTTTCCCAAGATTTTTTCTTAAAATTTTGGTGGCGACTCCTCACAAGTCAGTTTTCACTCGAAAACCCGATTTGTCCTCTTTTTTTCTTCCGTCGCATTTTTTCGGGTGCGACAGCCTTAGCATCAAGCATCTCATCCACAGACTGGTAACCTTGGATGTTTCTCGTATTCAGCAGCACCAACGCTGTGGAGTTCGATGTACTGGATCTGTTGCTCATATCTTGCATGTACAGCCGAGTCCCATATAAAATGTAATTCTAGCCATTACATCATTTATTGTCTGTATTTAAAATTAACGCAACCAGAGAAAGATAATTAAGAATAGGTAATTAATTAACCTAATATATATATAAACAAAATCAAACCATAACAAAATTTTTTTTTACCACTCGAAGCCTGGACTTGATGAATTTGATTCGGTCAAGGGAGAATGCCATAGTTGATATGACGATTGGGCGAGTTTCCACTCCTTCAACTCCAGATTTGATTGGTGTATTGTCATCTTCAATGAAGCCACTCTTCAACATGCTCCACCACAAATCAGCTACAGTATTGTAGGCTGTAGACATGGCCAAAGAAAATCTAGTGAAGAAGCTTTTAATTTGTTGTCAGACTTTGAAGATTTGAGGGGAGGGAAAGACAAGGGAAGAGAGGGATCATCTGCTTTTCTTTCTTGGGAAAGTAGCCATCTCCAAGAGCGCGGTGGAGTTTGAATAGGAGGCTACTTGCTGCACTGCTTAATTGTAGGGTAATTCACGATGTGAATTTCCCATAATGGCCTGCTTTCTGGAAGCTTCTCTATTGATAATCTTGACATGTAATCGGCAAAATACTTGTCGTATGATTCCTTTGAGTTGAATTCAGGGAATGAGGGGATGTTGATATGATCTTTCAAGTTTACTTCCACTTTCTTCCACTGTCTCTCCCCACTTTAGTCTTCAACCTGCTCTCAAAGATCAAATTTATTGCATGTTCATTATGTTATAATAATAAAATGCAAACAAATTTTAATACGCCACAGAGAGAGATGACCATGATGGAGGAGAAGCGAGGATTGACAGGAAGGAAGAGGCGTTTCAGGAGAGGGATATGGTTTGAGATTCATCGAGGGGAAGAACTTCGAATTCTAAAATACCAATAATGTAAATGCATAGCACCGAGCTGTTTAAGTATTGTCCCATCGGGCTCACTGGCACTGCTTCTTCTTCTTCTTCTTCTACTTCTTGATATTGCCTCATCGTCCTTCACGGTTTTTCTGCAATATTCGCGATCACAAGTGTATTGTGCGACTCCGATAACACTCAAATGCATGAACACAGCAGGATAGGCTCATATATATGAAGATTTTATTACAAAATGGGACCAAGTGTGCATTTAATTACAAAAAGAGGCTAATTTTTTAAAATTAAATATAAAAAATATTAAATTACCAAAATACCCTCAACTTTAATTTATCTTCATACCATTGCGGTCAACAACTGACAACCGCCAGCAATCGGTTAACATTTTCTGATGACCGGTCAACTTTTGTCGGTGGCTGGTCAACGGTCACCAATAGTCGGTTAACTGTTGCTGGCGGTCGGTTAACATTCGTGGGGACAAAATAGTTTACCACTTCTTTTTTTAGATTTTGCAACTTGTTTGTTCTAAATTCGCAACTTAATTTTCAAATTTTTAATTTGCAATTTTTTTTCCAAAACTTACTACTTCCTGATTCTAAATTTGCAACTCATTTTTCAAATTTTCATTATGAATTGTTTTAGTACTTTTGCAATTTCTTTTTCAAATTTTACAACTTGATTATTCTGAATTTACAACTTATTTTCCAGATTTTTATTATAAATTGATTCAGTGTTTTATAATTTTTTTTTTAGAATTTGTAACTTACTTACTCTTGTTAGGTTGACTGGTCACCCAAGAGGGGGGGTGAATTGGGTGATGCAAAATTTTCGCTCTTTTGAATCACAACCCAATTTCACTAAGAGTGCTGTAAAACAGGGATAAACAGAGATGGTTGTGTGTAGCAGCTGAGTAGAGAAGATAAAGAACAATACACAATGATTTATACTGGTTCAGCCCAACCACTTGGCCTACATCCAGTCCCCAAGCCACCACTTGAGATTTTCCACTATATCTCACAGGTTTGATCCGGGCACCTGTGAAGCCTCAGTACATTCTCACAAGTTTCAGTAGGCACTTGTGAAGCCACTCTCCTCACACCCTTACAAGATGTGTAAATCTCTTAGTGTTTCCCCACACTAAGATTCTACCCAGAAAATGTAGAAAGAAATGTTTATAGAATGAAAATTCTCTTGAAGAGTAGATAATACATTAAGAGTTCACTCTATTGAGGTGGGTTTTTCAAACTATGCTAAAACAGAAAGATTTTACAAGTTGCAGCAGCATTTTCGCATAAACTCTCTTAAGATTGTTACCCATAAGTTCAAATGATGTTATATTTATAGTTTTGTAGTGTAATTAGATGTTAGATACAAGATCTAGCCGTTAGAGATGTTACCCAACGGTTTACTCTGCAAAACTAGCCGTTTACCAACCTCATTTAATGAATCTGACACACTGAAATTCGAATTTTGGATGTTTAACAGACGAATTTCGAAGAGTCCATAAGTTAAAGTTTTTAGCGTTTAAGTTTGAAGTTCGTCTGTCCAAAGCTGAAATTCGAATTTTCATCTTGATAAATGTTTCTATGTTGGGACATTCGAATTTTGGAGTTTATAGTTCTTCTGGTAAGTTTAAACAGTAATTCCATATTGCTATAGTACCTTCGAAGTTCGAATTTTGGTTCCAAAATTCGTCTGACAGTGAGCAACTCAATATGGCACAAGTTCTTCCGTTCGAAATTCAAATTTTCAATGTGAAAATTCGTCTGTTAGTTGTTTCAGAAGTATTTTCACGTTTCTGAAATCGCGAAATTCGAATTTTAAAAGTGGAAATTCGTCTGTTGGTTGTTTCAGAAGTGTTTTCATGTTTCTGGAGTTGCGAAATTCGAATTTTGAAAGTGGAAATTCGTCTGTTGGACCTGAAGTTCGAATTTCCACTGTCAAAATTCGTCTGTCAGTGGCAAGCTCAATTCTGCACAAAGGTTCTCTTCGAAATTCGAATTTCGGAGGCCCGAAATTCGTCTGTCGCAACGGAACCAACGTAACTTCGAATTTTGCACTGTAGACAATTTTGCAGAAGCTATAACTCTCTCATTTTAACTCCAAATTAAGCAAATGACCTATGGTTGGAAAGCTATGAATGTCTACTTTCAAATTAAATAAGTTTCACTTCAAAAACAAACGTATTTTGTGAGATATGATCGAAATAGTGATAAGAGGTCAAAACTAAAAATTCATATCTCACTTCTCAACTTTAAATAACCATAGCTTTTTCATGACTTTCATTTTGAGTGAAATAACCTTCTTTGAAAAGCTTATTAAGTCTAGTTTCATATGAAATGAGTTTTACATCAAAGCCATATGTATTTTGAGAGATATATTAAAAATACTAAGTAAAGGTCAAACTCTAAATTCTTGAAAACCAGATTTCACTAACTATGCCTGACTCGAAATTCGAATTTCAACACCTGAAATTCGTCTGTCAGAGGTGATATCTTTGGAACTTCAAATTTCAGTCAGCAAAGTCATATTTTCACAAAGTATATGAAGTTTAACTTCTCAAAATTCATCTGTCATCAGAGTTTTTCAAAGCTAACATCAGATTTACTTAATCTAACTCATTTAGAACATATGGTAACAAGATTAAGTAATTTTTAAAGATTAATCCCACCTCAAGACCTAAGTGAAAATAAAACATACCTAGTGACTAGGTCTTCAAATGTTGAGTTCCACTTCCACTTGGTCATTTCCTTCTTGGCATGCTCCCTTTTGATCTTCCATTTTTTGAGCATCCTTTCTTTTCTTCTTTCTTGAGTGAGGCATGATATTTATTTCCATTTCTGTATTCTAATGCTCACTCTTCTTACTTGGACCAACCTATATTTAATATATTATACTTACAAACCAAGTAGTTAGTCCAGTTTATATATCCAACTTATATTATTCATTGTAAAAGTACAGTGGATATATTTATACATAGCATGATATATGTATTATAACCATAATTAAATACAAGCTAATATGTATTTTACTTTCTTAAGGAACATTATATATGTCAGATACATATAATGCATTTCTTCCTTATTACTCTATATTTGTCATCATCAAAACTTATATTGTACTAAACCTTACAACTCTGAATTTACAATTCATTTTCTAAATTTTTATTATGAATTATTTCAATATTTTTGCTACTTATTTTACATGTTTTACAGCTTGTTTACTTTGAATTTACAACTTATTTTTCAAATTTACAAGTGTGTAACCATTTACAATCTAAATTTCTTTTCAAAAAGTTGTAAAATTTCAATGTTTATAGTATGAATGGTTTCAATATTTTACAATTTTTTTTTAAAAGTTTGCAACTTGTATACTCAAGATTTGCAACTCATTTACCAAATTTTTACTACAAATTCTTTAAGAGCTTTTCAACTTTTGTTCCAAAATTCTTTAACTTGGAATAATTTGTGATAAATATTTAGAAAACAAGTTGCAAATTTAGAGTAGACAAGTTATAAATTCTAGAAAAGAAGTTACGAAATACTAAAATAATTCATAGTAAAAATTTTAAAAATAAATTACAAATTAAGAGTACGTAAGTTGTAAAATATGTAAAAAAAGTTACAAAAGTACAAAAAAAATTTATAGTTAAAATTTAGAAAATAAGTTATAAATTAATAGTAAGTTGTAAAACATGTAAAATAAGTAGTAAAAATATTAAAATAATTCATAATAAAAATTTGGAAAATGAATTGTAAATTCAAAGTAAGTTAATTGTAAATTCTAAAAAAAAACTTGTAAAACTGTAAACCAATTTATAATAGAAATATGGGGAATAAGTTGTAAATTTAGAGTAATCAAGTTGCAAAATTTGAAAAATAAGTTGCAAAAGTACTAAACAATTTATAGTGAAAATTTGAAAAATAAGTTGTAAATTTAGAATAAAAAAGTTGTTCATTCTAGAAGAAAAATTACAAAATAAAAATTTAAAAATTAAGTTACAAATTTAAAATAAAAAAGTTACAAAGTCTAAAAAAAAATAATAAATTATTTTGTCCTTGCAAAGGTTGACTGATAATCAGGGGCTGTTGATCGACCGTTAGCAAAAGTTGACCAGTCATCAAAAAATATTGATTGATCACTAGAGATAGTTGACCGGCGGCTGGATACCATTGATCAGTAATGGTAGAAGGATAAATTAAAATTAAGGGTATTTTGATAATTTAATATTTTTAATATTTAATTTTAAAATGTTGATTTCTTTTTATAATTAAATGCATAATTATTCCTATTTTATAATAATTAAATGCATAATTAATCCTATATTATAATAAATTTTTATCTTGATTTTGAATAGTAATTTTTCCTATAATTTATAAGTAAAAGGAGAATGAGAACGTAAAATTGAAAATAAAAGGCTAAAGGGAAAAAGAATAAGAAGGGAAACTGTTCCTTATCGTATCTCCACTGTTGTGGTTGTCATTTGTCGGGTTGCGTGTTGGACCCTGTGTACGTGATGTGTATGCTCAGTTCTGGTAATACCAATGATAACGAAATCATATCGGACAATGAGTCAGACAATGTAGTGGTTTAAAGATTGAATGATAACATCGAAATCTAACCAATTGGAACTAATATGTTTAATATAAATAAAAAAAATAAAATTAAAAAAAAATAAATGAGAAAAATATTATAAATCTTTATTATTAATTACTTTTAAAAGTCATATTAAAGTTAAATTAAAATGATAAATTTTAAAATTAAAATATAGATAAATAATAGACATAATAAAGATTAAAATGATATTATTACATAAAAAAATTTAAGAAATAAACACAAAAAATGTACAAAACTTGAAGGAAAAAGAGAAAAGCTAGAAGAGGAGAAGTTTATGAACTTTTATTATTAAGTATTTTTAAGAGTCATATTAAAGTTAAATGAAAATAATTAAGTTTAAAATTAAAGTATAGATAAATAATAGATATTACAAATATTAGAATAATGTTATTATATAGAGAAAAAATTCAAGAAATAAAAAAAAAAGCAAGTAAATATTAAAGAAAACAAGAAAAAATAAAAATCACTTGACACTTGCAACTTGAAAGTTCTACATTACTCAAGTTTTAATAAAGTGGATGTATTGAGACATATATAAATATAGTTTTATTGGTCATATTAGAAGCAATATATTAAATATTCTTGCGATATCTTAATAAGCTTGGAAATTGTTTTTTAGGCCCAGAGTTATAATTTTTTTAAGTTAAAAAAAAAAGAATTAGACCGATTTTACCTGTCATTGACTGGTTCTCTGGTGAGACCGATTTTGGGACAGTTCTGGATCGGACCAGGGACCGATTTTCAATTTGACCAGTTGAACCGACTGATCCGGTTCGATTTTCAGTACTATGGGTAATACACATATATTAGTATTATTGCAGGATAAAATTCATTTAAATCCTTTAAATTTAATTCAAAATTAACTAATAATTTTTGTTATTTAAAAAAAATAAAATACGTAAAAAAATTTAATTTTTAAATTATTATTAATTTGTAAAAATATAATAGTTAAAATAAAAAAATAATAAAATATTAATTTAAATTAATGTAAGTGAGAAAGATTCTTTTTTTTTTTTTGTATATTTGATTTGAGAGAAATGTGGGGAAACTGAGGAGCAGAGAGGAGTCTCCTCCAGTTGGGTTAAAAAAAATTAGGAGAACCATAAAATTTTCCCTTCCCTTCTAGCTACATATCTATAGAGAAATTTGGAGGAAAAATGTATACTTTTATCGCATCTTAGACCAAATTACCCTACTCATTTATGATATTCCCACACTATCCCTTTTATAATCGACACCGAAACTGTGCTTCTCTTGCCTTATGTCACGTCTGAACCCTCACCTCTCTACTGTGCGCTGCCAACACCAAAGTTTGAGACTCTCGACGTCGCCGTCGTCCAGCACATCTCCAACCACCATCACTGTAAACTAGAAAAATTGTATAATTAAATCATTATAATTGTATACATTAAGCATTCATAATTATGTTGCTATGCATTCATGCGAAAGGGGGAAAACTAATTTAAATATAATAAAGGTATAATTATTTATTTATTATTATTTTTTCTCTCCTCCTATATTAAATAAAATAATATCAAAATTCTTCCATTAAAATTTTTTTCTTTCTTTTTGAGTTAAAACTAAAATCCCTCATTTTCCCCTCTCTCCCTCCATTGAGCAAGTGGTTGAAAATTTGATTCTCAACTCTTATGTGTGAAACAAATTTAGTTGGAAAAGATTTAACTTACTTTCAGTACCCTAATAGAGATTACTACTTGTCCTTGTCAAAAATAATAAAATTGAGACTATCTAAATTGAATTGCCATAGATAACTCCAAGCCAATGTTTTGCAATACTACATTTATTATGAATTTAATACAATATATCGAACATGAGCTCCTACCTATGTGTCCTTGAGTTTTGAATAAACCTACTCCCTTCAGTCCAAAATATATATCTTTTTTTAGAATCTTTTTTTAATTTAAAATATAAGTCCTATTTAAGTAAAGTAAAAAATATTAATTATTTTTTCCTAATCTATGATTGTCTTTAATTAATTTATGAAAGAAAAAATTGTCTAGAAAATTATCTTTATTAAAGGTAATGTTAGAAAATAATATAAATTTTTTATAAATTTAATTAATTTAACTCTCATACCTGCTCTATGTATAATTAATTAAATAAAACTTATATTTTAAACTAGAAAGAGTATATGATGAGTTAACTAATAACATTCAACAAATAATTGAGGCATTAATTATATTAGTTAATTTTACAAAAGACAAATTTATATACCCTTTCAAATGAAGTTTTCAGATATGAAAGGGAGAAACCACAAATCTTTAACATGTTTATAAACTCAATTAAGAAGAGAATATTCTGATTAACGCTAATACACTCGCTAGGCTAACTAAAAGCACTAGAACATCATATCTAGTGGTGCAGCTAGGACCCTAAATCAGTAGAAACAAAAAAATTGGCCAATATTTTGAAAATTATTATTAATTTAAAAAATAATAATTGACAATTAATTTTTGTTTGCTGTTGGTGATGAAGATTTGATTCACAAGGTTTTGATGAAGATTGCTACTCAATTTATGATAACGTCCTCCTGAAAAATCTTTCCATTTCCATTCATGAACATCAATTAAGTGAGGGGAACTGAAAACTCCAGCGTGAAAACCACACTCTCGTAAGATTGCCTTGCAAAATATGCATGTCGAAACCCAACAAGTAAAACTACTAATAATAAAGAGAAAAATCCTAGATAAAAGTTGAAACGAAAATAAAGGAAATTCCAAATTTCCAACACTCAATAAACAGATGTAGGTAATCTAATCTTTGTTCAGAACTGCAAATGCAGGATGGACGTGAATGTTAAGGGATACCCTTTCTGTCATGAATCATGCCAGATGCCTGACATCCAAATTAGACCGCATAATTCTGGTCAAATAATCCACGCTCCATCCTTTACTAAAGGGGTACAGTCCATAACAATAACAAGTTCTTGCATCTTCAAACATATAGCAAAATTTACTCTCCAAAATACTCTAATAAAATGAATTAAACAAACAAGACAAATGACAGCAAGTGTGCCTTCCCCTGGTTCCAGCTACATGAATAATTTTGAGCCCGTTTATATCTTCTTCCAAATCTAGTATCTACACAGAAAACATGAATCGAATGTTTTATATTTCAAGGAAGACTGTTGTAAGGCCATTGACAAGCGACTACAAGGATGATGAGTTTTGATCTCATAAACTTTTTTGTTTTGTGTCTTTTTTTTTTTTTTATTACCTCTTTTCCCCCCTTCTGGTTTAGAAGGGTTGGTTGGGAGGAAACGGGATTACACTCTAAAATCAAGACAAAACTATACCATAATAAAATCTTAAAAAAGTTTTAGGCTGCAGCTACATATCATTCAAACGTGCTAGGAGAACACTTCAGTGATGCCTTAAGATGCATCATCATTCTTCCAATTTATTGGCTACAGGTGGCTTCTCTCCACACTTTTGGCGAGTAATAAGAAAGGAGAGTTTTTCCATAGCAGTTTCAAATGAAGATGGTGGATAATTTTACTATTCTTCCTTTGTGACAACATTTCTTCCCTTTGCAAACAGACCATCAGATGACATCTTAGGTTCAAATCCTAAAACGTCAAAGCCAAGAAGGATTTTCAGAAATTCAAAGCTGATATTTGCTTGTTCTGACGAGCCATACAAGTAAAAAAGGTTCTGCACTTTCTAGATTATATAACATTTTGGATACCAATTAGATAAATGTTGTATAAATGTGCATGCACCCCTATTGTGAAGTAAAATTTAATGATGGGAAACATCTTGTCTAATAATATACCAATGCCAGTGCATTTTCCTGTTTGAATATACAAGAAAGGCAATACACATAAATCCTGCAAAGCAGTAAAGTTGAACAAGGAAATGGAATAAAAACGACCCCATAGCTTGCTTGTAGATGGAGCATATTGTTTCTAGTGAAATCATGCGTGCCAAGGCACGCTGGTGATAGCAGTCCTTCTCCCGGCCATTGTCCTTTTCTGGTTTAAAGCAGAAGAAGGAAAAGTGGCAGATAGATTAGAAAAAGGAAAACAGGTGGCATATGGTTAGACTAGGAAGTTATTTGATAGGAAACTGTTTTGTGGACCCTAGTTTGTGTGTTTGTGTCTTTCAGTTAGTTATTTTCTGTTATATTGTTGTCTCTAAATAAGTTCATGTCAGTTATGTGATGTTATTTATATTAAACCTAGTCATGGTTTTGTACGTAGGACAGATTTGAATATTTTAGGTATATATGGAGATGAGCAATATGAGTCAGGATCCACCTCATTTATGCTCTTAAAGATTTCTTCCTTTCACTCAGCCCCATAAATCTATCAGCTAGTAAATTAGTTGAAATCCATTTTGTTTTAATGGTGGATCTGATTTCTTGGCCAGGGAAGTGTGAAACTCCAATTATCCCACACTTCTGGTTAACGTTAATACTAGTGACCATCAGGATATCAAACCTGCAAACTGTAGCGTATTCAAAATCTACCAAGATAGAATAACATTCACACCTTACAGGGAATATAAAAAACATTCTAACTACGCAGAGCAAAGGGCATTAGTAAGGCACGCATCATTGTTTTCTTCCTAATGTTTTCCCCGGTTTCATTCATTCATTTTTTGAAGTAATAAATTGGTTCATAAGATAACACAGGAACAGGATCCTAAGATCTATTAGCACCTTATAGTTACTTAAAATCAACAATAAAGACTGAGTTGCCATAATCTGCTGCTATCAAATATTTTTTGTACAAGTGAATTACAGTATGATAAAGCAAAATGGAGGCAATAATAAAAATCAGGAAGAAATCAATCTCACGAATACCATAGTCTGCTAGGTTCACAATCAATTCTGACTTATTTATACCATTTGAGAAAAGGGATTGGAGGAAAGGTGACAATCTCTCCAACCAGTTTTGGACTTTTTGTAAGTGAAATATAGTACAATAGAGCAAAATGGTGGGAGCAATTATAAACTAGAAGATATCAATCTAAGTTGTACCATAAATAAGATGCATACCACATTGGTTCAGCCTTCTATGTCTCCAAGACCAACCTCCATAAAAGCAGCATCAACCTATGAATATGATTCACTGGAAACATTTTCAGAAAAACTACCATGGGAGAAAAACGAAATATTAAAGTAGAAAGAAATATCAGGCCAGAAAAAAGAAAGAAAGAAAGATAAAGAACAGAAAAAAAACGGATATGTCAATGTCAAACATCATAATTAGTTAAACAGGAGCTAAAAATTATAACATATAGTTGTCAATTACTCAATTTTCATGATACCTACTTACAGAGGCTGTAAGATAACAAGAACTAAAAATGCTTGATATCTCATGCGTAAGAAGCATAATGGAAGATACTTGTCAAAACATGGAATAAAAGGGAACCACAATAAAGTATCTCAATAACAAGTACAAATGGAATTTTAGGCACGTATCATTGACTGATGGATCATGAAAATTGCTCCAGCAAAGGACAAGGTCAAATATAATCTTCCAAAATGGCTGGCCACGTAACTGGAATCCAAAACACTCAAGCAACAGCCAAGTCTTAGAATAATGCTTCGATCTAGGCTCAAAACCACGGACTTGGGGAAAAAATGTTGAAAGAATAACTTCAAATTACCAGGAACATTTATGCCTCTATTCAGGTCCAACAATCTCAGAAATAGTATAAAAATTTGTTGTCAGATATGCCCATTCTAAAACGATTCGAAATCACACGTCAAATCCATGTGATGACAGCACAATTACGTGAGCAACATGCATCACTTCAAGCAAGAAAACTGAGTGCTCTGCAATGCAACCATGACAAAAAATTGGCACAATACTTTTTTATGTATATATTGCAGGCTTCTATATACATATCATTATTTTGTTAAAAAGCTGTATATATATGTTAGGTGTCCAGTTAGTTAGTTAGTTATAACTTAAAGAGAGCTATTTATAATTTAAATGTTGGTTGGTGGAATATAGCCGTTGGAGGGGCAGCGGCTATATAAAGGATTGTGAGGAATGTTTTTAGGTGGCTTCTATGTTAATGCAAATTCAGTTTTCAGAAATTCTTTCTCCCTCTCTTCTCTCTCTTTCTCTTCTATTCTCTTCCTCTCTTCTTCTCTACTTCTCTCCTCTCTTTCTTCACACCACTTAACATATTCCTAACTCCAACCCTCAGCTGCAGAAGTAAATAGTTCATTGTTTTCATATATTATGTGAGGCAACCATAATTGCATCATCTATTTGAACTTACAACCATAAGCTCCAGTGTTTATGCCAACAAGAGACAGAGATGCTCATATATATATTGGCCTTCTGAATTTTCAAGGGCAGGAGGTATTATTGTATCAAAAGTCCTTATAAAACAGTGTGCACATTTATAACTCAATAATTTACGACACAAAGCAGCATTCATTCACCACATAATATTTTCATGGGTTCAAGAGGTATCATCGTATTAATATTCCTCGTAAAACATTGTGCAAATTTAAAATTTGCTTATTTACTAAATACAAAGTTGCATTCACCACATGATATAACATTGAGAGAGAAAGATGTGAATAGATCCTAAGGGCTGAATATCAATGAATTTTGAGTCCCCTCCCGTCATCACACTTAGGAACACTAAAATTAAAATACTTGCCCCGTATTTTATCAGGACTGATCATATGTCTGTGCTCTATATTCATATGCTACGGCTTTATCAAGTGTGAGTGACAAGAAGAGGTTCCAACAGACCAATTGAAGAGAGGATACTGATATAGTATCTGCATCAAAAGGGCATGATTAACAACTCTAGCTAGCCAAAATCACACTATGATGTAGGATAAAAGGAAGAAAAGGGGAGGGGAGGGAGAAGGAGAAAGATGCAGAATGAGGGAGAAGTAGAGGGATGGAGGGAGCAGAGAGAACTTGGGAGAGAGATGTGTGATGGCAAAGTGCTTAATGAATAATTCAATAATAATAGTCTAAAAAATGAGAAAGCCAAAGATATGCCATAAGATTGCCTTGCAAAATATGCATGTCGAACCATAACAGGTAAACCTGTCAATAATAAAGAGAAAAATACTATATAAGAGTTGAAACGAAAATTTAAAAAGAAAAATCCAAATTTCCAACACTCACAAAACAAATGCAGGTAAATCTAATAATTCTACAGAACAAGAAATTCAGGATAAACATGAATGTTAGGAATGCTCTTTCACTCATGAATCATGCCAGATACCTGACATCAAAATTGCACAGCATAGCAATGGTAAATTATCTGCAACTTAACTACTACAATTCAACCATCTTTACAAATGCACCAGCCCTTACTAAAAAAGATGCAGACTATAACGAAAAAAAGTTCTTGCAACTTCGAACATAAAACAAAATTTACTTTTCAACAAACTATAATAAAATGAATTAAACTAACATGACAAGTGATGAAAAGTTTCCCTTCCCCTTGGTTCCTGCAACATGCATAATTCTGAACCTGTTTACATCACATTCCAAATATAGTATCTGTGCAAAAACATCCATCAAATGTTTCATTGTTCAAGGAAGTCTCCTGCATCTGCAAGGCATCAGAAACTTGTAAGCAACTGCAAGGCTTACGAGTTTTGATGTCATAACAAGTTCTGTTTGTTCCCTTTTTCCTTTTTTTTTTAATTTTGTTTTTAGGTTGGGAGGAAATAAGATTACGCCCAAAAAGTACCAAGATAAAAAACTATTTCATAAAACAGTCATAAAGTTACAACTACATATTATTTGTGACACCATTCAAATGTGCTTGGCAAATACTTCAATGATACGGGGAAGATACATCGCATTCTGCTCAATTTATCAACTACATTTGCTTTCTCTCCATGCTTTTTGGAAAGCAATAAGAAAGGAAAACTTTTACATAGAGGTTTCACATGTAGAAGGTGGATAATTTTGCAATTCATCCTTGGTGACAAATGAAGACTTTCCTCAAAAACACAAGCTAATGTTAGTGAGACATGGCTATCATCATTTTTCGTGTGCATGGGCTCTCCATCACTTAACCCTTTTACATTTACAAGCTAGGTGAGGAAAACAAAGTGCTCAGCATCGAGCAATTAAAATCCTTCGGTGAAGTAAAGCTCAACTAGAGGCAGTGTAACATGAAAATTTAAACAGAGAAGAGGATGATGTGCCTCCAAGGCAAACTGACCCTGTCTGAAACCATAACATCCTTATGGGGAATGATGCACTCCATAAACAAGGGAGAAGAGGGTTTTGTGACAATTCTGGGAAATGACAATAAAGAAACACACAAAGCTCGATATATCATTAGCAATTTGAGAATTGCCCAAGGACTACTTGATAGTCTGTTAAAAAACTTGAGGGTTTAGTCCCTAGCAGATCATTGGGATTCCTTGATTTAACTAGTAATAATCAGTTCATGACCCACCAGAATAGTCATTTCCCCAAATTACACAAAGAACCCTTGTCCTCCACCTGCCTGTTACAGACTACATCGCAACCTTAATGATACTATATTCATAAATATGATACGATCTTCCTTCACGCACAGAAGTCCTTGATCTGCCCAGAACTTCATAATTAGTTACCACCTATTCATTTTCACCCCTTCAAGAGACTTAAGCCACTCATTCCCAAGAACAACTTCAACCCCTCCCGATTCAAAAAGGTCAATGATCTCAATGATACCGTGTCTTTACACTAAAATGCTCACATTTCAATAATGTTTGTTCCTTTTTTCTTTCATTAATTAGTCACTTGGTAATGCCAACATCTCCAAAAAACAAGATGACGTGAAATTATAAAGGGTACCCGCTATCAAATAAAATAAACACTTCTTTCCCATTCAGTTCTACCTTAACCTGCATAGAGTTATTACATGTGATTCCAACAATAGAATTTGAACAGTAGCTCCAATGTCCTACCTTCCCTCGGCTACAAGGTGAGGGAGCAAACAGATGAAATCTCACACTTCGCATGCAAGAGCTCTAACTCTAGCCATTTACCATTACAAGCAAGGCGGGGAAAACATAGTGCTCTATCCTTTTTCCATTTTTTATGACAGAAGTACATTTTACATTGATTAATGTAGAGTAATCAAGCATTATGCATTATATTTGTTGGGGTGGTTCACACAATGATTTGGACAGGCATAGTCCAGGTAGGATGGCGGTGGTCGTCAGCAATCATGCGGTGGACTGCATTTTGGACCTACCAAACACTTGCCCTCTTCTCTACGAAATCGAAGCTATGTCAGTGAGAGACAATAAAATGAACTACTAACTAATCTCCGTCGCTTTCTATGACTCTGTACTGTGTATAATAATAATAATATTGTATAATACTACAAGCTAGAAGAAGAAGAAGTGAAACACAGGGTTAGCGTAATCGGCTAAAGGAGATCCTTGCTGGGTGCTTTAAGGATTTTAACTCGTTTTGACACGGATTCTGCTCCAAACCTTACCTTATCTTACCCCGTTATTTTCCTCCAATTTTATTTTTGGGAGGTTAGTTATGGAATTATAATATATGGTTGACGGTGGTTGGTCAACATGAACTCTGCTTTAAAGGGGAAGAGAATACAAAAAGAATGTTATGTCGGGTTAGCCAGAGTCTTCAACTTCACTCCCTGTATGTGGTTGTATCTAGGTGCGAATCACAAGCTTCTTTCAAGGGGGACATGGACCATCGTTGCGTTATGCTTGCTCTTTGAATTGGACATGCACATCAGGAAACCCATGTCCCTGTAAATTCAATTCCTCAAACGCGTAGCCAAAAAAGGCTCCCTTTTTTTTGGTAAATTCATTAAGTTGTTTGTTGCGTCGCCACGTTTATCTTATATTTCTTAGCATAAGGGAGAATTGTGAACGTCAGTTGATTTAATCAACTCATAAGGACTACAAATTCTAAACATCTTGAGGTAGGTAGGATTGGACGAAGAAGCTGACCTTATATTGAGCAGCAATTGTTGTGCCGAACCAAGTTCGGAGACACCCACTCTCCCATTGAAACTTTGGAGCGTAGATATCCCAATTAATCCCTTTTCCTCAGGCTATTTTCGGTAAAAGTTTTTTTTACGGGGAGAGGAAGGAAGTGGAGGGGATTAAATCTCCTTCTCCTATTTGGCTAAAAAATTGGAGGGGAATGGATGAAATTTAATCCCCTCCCCCACCCCTTTATAAATTTCTTTTAAATTAGGATTTTTAGGAGAGAATTAAGTAATTATAACTTAATCTCATCTAATTCTCTCCTAAATCAAACAAGATTTTATTAAAATTCCTCTAATTTTTTTCTTTTCAATCCCACCAAACAAAAAAATTTTAAAATCTTTTCAATTCCTTTTATTAAAATTTCCTCAAATATTCTCCCCTCCAATCCCCTCGTCGAATCAAATAGACACCAAATAAAAGAATTTTAAAATCTTTTCAATTCCTTTTATTAAAATTTTCTCAAATATTCTCCCCTCCAATCCCCTCGTCGAATCAACTAGACACTTAAGCCCTCACTGGCTTTTACAAATTATTATTATTATTCCACTAATAATTGCTTCATTTGTCAAACAAATCAGCCAAGCCTCACTAGTGCTTTTCTTTCGAGTTCTTACTACCATTTTTATTGCGCGAAAATTTCTAGATTCTTCTTGTCTATGGTATTGTATTCAATTAAAAGAAAAAAAGCATTAATTCAGTATTGAATATTAATATTAAATATTTAAAAACTAAAATATAATACACACCAACCCATGTGAAAGAGCACTAATTACTAAGCGCAGCCCCTGACTATAATTGTATTATTTTTTATTAATTTGAAAAATCTAAAACGATGGACATGGGTGAAGGAGTGCTAAACGCAGCCCCTCCTCTTACAGAGCTCGTTGACTTTGATTATAAAATCAGCCTTAAAATACGAAAAAAAAAAAAGGAAAATGTCCTATAATTTTCTTGTAGCCAAATAATTTATCAATTCATTGATTTTGGGGTAGGGATCGTGCTCGTGCATGGATAGTTGTCAGTTGAGAGGGTTTAACAGTGTTTGTATCGAAAGTGGTTTTAAAAGCATCAAGTTAAATAGGGGTCCAATTCAATTAGTTGGGACCACATAGAAAAAGAAAAAAAAACACTCTGCCAAATGTGGCGTTTGGCCCCTCCAGTATAATATAAGCACATCGCCTGCATTCCACAAATAGCAAAACCTTGCATATATGCTCTCTGCTTCATTGTCTTTCCCATTTCTCTCTTCCCTTTCCCCTTCACTCATCTCTCGCTACCCCCTTGAGTTGCATTCAGACAACACTGGTCTGGTCACCACAATCTTCTCCGTTTCTCTTGCTTCATATGATATTACTGCTTATATAATAACAAAATGGCCAAGACCTTCTTGCTCCTGTGTTTTCTCCTCTTGGCTGCTTCTGGGTTTGTGTCTGGCAATGATAAGAAGGAAAAAGTTGGGATATTTGAGCTCAAGAAAGGGGACATCTCCTTGAAGATCTCCAACTGGGGTGCTTCAATAATATCCCTGGTTCTTCCTGATAAGAATGGTACATGCTTGTCTGTTATAGTGTTATTCTGAATTATTAATTAGTAGTTCTTGTTTCTGGTTATTTCTCTAAATCTTCAATCGTTCTGGTTCCAGGAAAGCTGGGTGATGTTGTTCTTGGATATGATTCAATCAAGGATTACTTTGTGAGTCCTCTATACTCCTTTGATAGTAATTTTTTTTTTCCAGATTTCACACAAATCTACTTCTGATGTCTTTTCTCAACTTGGACTGGTTCATACAACTTTCTCTCTCTATGGCAGCAGAATGAGACTTAGGAGAAACATGTTACAGCTAAGATTAGAGTACAGTTTGCCGTTCCCTGGCATTTTTTTTTTCAAATGTTTTGACTATTACTCCCCACTTGCGTCTTGGGGTCTGCATCTTCACTCAATAATTTAATATATGCTATCTTTGCGATGCTAAGTGATTAGTCAAGGATGTGATAACTGATAAGGATAGCTTTGACGTGTTATCGTAATAATAGCCTTTGAACAATATTGAAGCCTGGAAATTGATTATTTTTCAAGGCACGTCTCCTGGAGGTTTCCGCTTTGACATTTCTGTTGCTTGACTAGAATTAAAACAAGTGCTGTTAATTATTTACTTTTCTATGCCAATTCCTTTGCTTTGAATTGAACACTAGTTCTTACCAAAAGTTTTTGATTGCACCCATGCATAAATCATTGTGATTTAATGTTATTTAGTTATTCATCAATAAGTTTAGATTATTTTACTATATATGTATATGTGGGTAGAAACTGGGGAGGTATCATCTCACGAACACGAACAAAAGGCACATGTTTTCTTAAAAAAGGCACGTGGCCGAGGACCCCAGAGAATCATTATTTATATTGATGACTAATTCTATTGCTGTGGTATTGGGTTACAACGATGACATGTTTTTTTAACCGAAGTTGGATATAATGAAGTTGATTATATTGGGTTACAGCGATAATATTACGCAAGTAAATTAGAGAAATGTTTGAAGCTTGATGAATTTAATTCATGGAAACTGTAAGTTTTTCTGTTTAAAACATATTTTTTTGAAATAGTTTAATTTTAATTTTTCAATTTAAATACCTTTCATAAATTTAAATATACATTTGTTTAGATTGTTTTTGCTTTTTCAACCAAAGTTGTATATAATGAAGCTGACTGCATTGGCAGAATGATTCAACATACTTCGGTGCCACAGTTGGTCGGGTTGCTAATAGAATTGGAGGGGCTCAGTTTACCCTAAACGGAATCCATTACAAATTAGTCGCAAACGAAGGGAACAATACCCTGCATGGTACGCATATTACAATCTGATCATTCCTCAACTGAACACACCTTTCGTACCTACCTTAAAATACTCTTACTCTGCAACTCCAATTGTTTAACTAGGTGGATCCAGAGGATTCAGTGATGTTGTTTGGCAAGTAACGACGTACCAAAAAGAAGGTGACAATCCCCATATCATCTTCACTTACAAAAGTTTCGATGGTGAAGAAGGTAAACAATTAATCTTCATACATATAGTATAAATTTCTCTGTTAATTAGCTTTCTGACAAGATGTAGTAAATTGAACCATGATGATTTTTGTTTCAGGGTTTCCCGGCGATCTCCTAGTTACTGTGAGCTACAATCTAGTTGGGAAAAACCAGTTGGCTATAATCATGAAAGCAAAAGCTCTGAACAAGCCTACTCCTGTGAACTTAGCTAACCACGCATACTGGAACCTCGGTGGCCAAAACAGTGGTGATATTCTGAAGGAGGTGGTCCAGATCTTTGGGTCCAAAATCACACCTGTCAATTCCCAACTCATTCCTACTGGGAAATTTGCATCAGTCCGAGGAACCCCGTATGATTTCCTTAAACCCCACACCGTTGGAAGCAGGATCAACCAGCTTCCTAAAACCAACGGGTATGACATCAATTACGTGCTTGATGGTGATGAGAAGGGGAAGAAGCTGAAGCTGGCAGCGATAGTGCAAGATCCCAAGTCTGGGAGGGTTCTGAAGCTTTCTACGAATGCTCCTGGGTTGCAGTTTTATACTGGTAATTATGTGAAGGATGTGAAGGGGAAAGGTGGGTATGTGTATGAACCTCATGCAGGGCTGTGTTTGGAGACTCAAGCCTTCCCCGACTCTGTAAATCATCCTAATTTCCCTTCAACCATTGTCACCCCGGAAAAGCCTTACAGGCATTATATGCTCCTTAAGTTTTCTACGAAAGCTCCATACGGTTCTCAGGATTAAGGTCTCATGGAACAGAGTGCTTTTTTGTCTCTTTTGATGCACTTTCTTGTAATCTCTCAGGCATTGGACTCCTGGGTTATGTACAACCCTGGTTCAGCAAAATAAACAGGGGAAAAAAAAACAGAGACAGAATAAGAGAGACCTTGTTGTTGCTCTAGATTGGGATGAAATTGGTTAAGTAATTTATATTATTATTATTATTTCCAGTCATACTAACCGTTAGCGTTATATCGGGTCAGATTAATTCACTTATATGGTGACAGTGTACACAGTAAGTTCCATTCAATCTTCACATACCAAAAACCAGACTCTGCGTACCATTTGATAATTCGCCCAAGTTTAGTGGATATATAATAATATTAAAGGGAGAATGAGAGTGTTCACCCAAAAAAAAAAAATAGGGAGAATGAGACTCGAGTCGTGGAGGACTTCTATCTGCAATTAAACCCAAAAAGTAATCTTAACATTTCAAAAATCAAAATAAAAGAGCAAGAAGCAACTAAAAGTGACACCAAATGGATACAAAATATACCCCCATGATGCAAAATTAGCCGTCCAAAAAGTGGCCTACGTCGAGGACCACAGTGATGACGTCATCGCATCAATATGAGGAAGAGCAAGCAAGGTTTTGAGGAAAATGCAGGCAAATCTAACAATGACCCTTTTTTTTTTTTGGGAAAAGGGAAGAATCTATCAATGACCCCTTAATAAATGGCAAAGGATGATAACGAAATTAAAAAATCGAGTAAATGAAGTATCCATTCCTAAGCTCTATTCCATCTTCCTGGAACTCTGTCAACGTCACTCGTATAACTGTATAAATCTGATAGAATTCAATTGGACCAATAACAGTCCTTTCACATTTATCCAAAAGAAAAACAAACAGTCTTTTCACATTATCTCTCATTTTACGCCCTAAATTAAAGCATGAATTTTTCTTCACTTCCTTAGTCAATTCATCACAAAACCCATTAAAGTATTCTTAAAAATGCATACAAGTGCGCGAATTATTTGATAGAAAGAAAGTTGGTCTCAAGAAAAGAAAAAAAAAATTTATTTTAATATATTTGTTAGCTAATTAAAATTTTTTCATTGAAAATCTCAATATTTTTTATAATCAATAATAGTTCTTTTATTAAAAACCAAATACATTAAGATGAATTCTCTCTTTTTTTTTTTTAACTAACTTTCTTTCTACCAAACATGCCATAAGAGTTAACAATATGCCTAATATGTATAGTTAGTAAATCATGTTAAAGATATGAGACTATGGAAAATGATCATGAAAATTAAGGAGGTTTATAGTTCTCAATCTATCTTTCTCTCTATATGATGATATATTAATCAGAAATTAATGAAGTATCCAGATTCAAAGAAAAATAAAGGAATAGTACAAGGGATAGATTAATCAATATGCAGGAAAATTTAGAACAAACAGAGCATTCACTCAAGAAGATTACATTGTAGTTAGGACCCAATAAGAAAAATATTTCTTAACTAGGATCTCCACCACTCAAGAATTTAGTTTATCCCACTTTAAAAAAAAAATTTAGTTCATGCCACTTTTTGTTGTAGCATATTTAGTTTATTCATTTAAAATTTGCTGATCCGGATATGATATAATGGGGATGTATCTTTTTGTTGATGCGTTCAGATGATTCTAATTATTCCACTTGCACACATCACTAGGAATAATTATTCATGCATGTCTTCTTTCGTTTTTTTCCCCCTTTTACCGGAATTGTTCATGTCAGTACTAGTAATTTGCAAAAAAAGAAATGATGAAGGAGTGGAAACAAAATAACAGAAAGACAAAAATACGATTCACATGAAAAAGACAAAAACTATTTACTTTGTACAAAAATATATATTTAGTCCATAAATTTCAATTTAATTTTAAATTTAGTACCTATAATTTAAAAATCATTTCTAAGTCTATACAATTTATAAAATTTTTAATATAATCTTTATTGTTAAAATTATATTAAATTTTATTAATGTACTAATTGTACATTATTTTTCGACTCTAAATATATAATTTATATTAAAAAGTAGTGTAATTACAGATTTTTTACAATATCTTTAAAAGAATGGATAGTTTATGCTAAACACTTTAATTCACATTACATAATCTCATAATGCTCAAAGCTTTTATAAAGGGCATATTTGGCAATCTATTTTTTTTACCCTCCTATTTCATTTATGTCGCCAAGACAATATTGATCCCTATTTCTATAATGGGGATGATAATCAATTACTTGCTGATGAAAATATAAGTCTACATTTTTTATACCAAAATGCATGAGAGATGATAAAGAATCGACAAATAAATGGGGCATCCTTATTTAAATTCTACATGCAGACACTCAACCAATAATAAAGACAACGGATAAATCTGAGAAAGTATGGCTATAGAGTATATATGGTGCGCTGAGAAGCTTTAGTAACTTGTGGTTTCATGCGGAATTTCCATAGCTGCCTTGAGTATTATGTCAAAGGCACTATTGATGCAGGAATTCAGTTTGTGTTCGTCAATGAAATACTTTTCTGTCTTGAAGGTCACTCTTAGAACTCCCATGTAGCTCAATATTGATATCAAGGCCCTGTCACCCATCAAATTTTAATGTCGTTAGCATTGTGAAACATGTATAAATTTAGCAAGTTTATGTACAGGAAAAATAAAATACCTCAGGACCTTCAACAAGTACAATACAAGCCTTTGACAGGATGGTTAGCCTGGCTGTGATGGTCCAATCAAGTTTGTAATTACCGTGCTTGATTTTGTTACTGTGCCATGAACGTGTTTAGCCACTGCCTACAACCACAACAATTGATTTTGCTTTATGCAAAGCAAGCTTCATCACCATCATCATCAATATACAGATAAAAGACGACAGCTATTTTTGCTTATCATTATGTTGATCATATTTAACAGAGTAAACTAAAAATTTTACGTTCATAAACTAACATAATTAACCTGGGATGTGAAGAACAAAACATTTCTCAACACCAAACACCTTTTCAATGGTTGTGCTGTTACGTTTTTATAAGAAAATCGATGATTTGTTATATCTTAACCTTTATATATTCAGTGGTAACTAGTCGTTAGCTAACCATCCAATTTAATCATATACATCTGTACACATATTTAATCACCTCATATCCTTTGATTTTGCTCTCCATATCTAGAAGCATTACGGTGAGGGGAACAGCTAAAGATCGTTCTTCTGCTTGATTATGTTGTGTGCTTCCCAAATGAATTCCAGTGGATTTGAAATTCTGCTAGCTATTTTCTAACTTTGGAATTGGCACATGCAAGAAGGAAATTCGATTCCCGATGGCCCTTTGGCCTTAGCATTAAGCATGTCATCGATGGACTGGTAACCTTTAATGTTTCTCGTATTCAATAGTACTAACGCCGTGGAGTTTGCAGCCCTTGATTTGTCATTAATTTCTTGCATGTACAACCGAGTCCCATAAAAGATAACTCCACTGATTACATCATTTATTGTCTGTATTTAGATGGAAACAAACCAAAAAAAAGAGTAGGTAACCTACTAGATATATAGGAGTTGGTGAAAAGTGGAAAACCATAGGATTAAGAAATTTTCAACACAAACAAAAAGAAAAAGGAAGCTTAATTACCACTCTAAGCCTGGACTTGATGAGTTTTATTTGGTCAATGGAGAAAGTCATGGTTGATATGCTGATCGGGCGAGTTTCTGTTCCTTTAAAACCAGATCTGATTGGTGTCTTATCATCTTCAATGACGCTACTCTTCCATATGCTCCACCACAAATCTGCTACAGTACTGTAGGCTAAGGACATGACTAAAGAAAACCTGAAGAAGCTTTTGTTGACAGATATTGATGGTTTGTGAGAAGGGAAAGACAAAGTGTAACATCCATGAATTTCTATTTATGATTAATATGGTTTCAATAAGTTACATTGAATTGTGATAAGTGTATAGTTACATTGAATTGTGACAAGCATACACTGAATAAATGTATGCAATGAATTATGATTTTAATAAGTTACAATGAATGAAGGTATACAATAAATTGTGATTTAAATAAGTTACATTGAATGAAGTATACAATGAATTTTGGTTTAAATAAGTTACATTGAATTATGATGAACATACACTGAATGTAGGTATAGAGTGAATTACATTAATGAGCATACGTTGAATGAAGTTATCCATTGGATTGATGTCACTTCCTGGCCAAGACATCAACACTATAAATACCTCTCCCATTTCTTCATTTTAGCACCCCACCAGTTGTGAGTGAAAGAAAGAGAGAGCCAAGGGAGAGAAAGAGAGTGTGAGTGAAAGAGAAGGAAAAGGAAGGAAGGCTAGCTTCAAGAAAGGTATGGAGATATTTTTCTAGAGTTTATTTTTAGAGTAAAATTTTTATTCTTATATAGATTGTTGATTAAGTTAGGAACATATAATGAAAATTTGAGATTAGAAATGAGAATAATAAGATACCAGTGGTTAGAAATTAAGTTTAAATGTTTTTAGATTTATGCTCATGAGATAATTCCATTAGTACTTATGTGAATATTAGGTACTTAAAATAATTCAAGAAGGAAGGCAGGCTGTTTAGCTCAGAATACTTTTCGGTGGAGGTAGTATATTATTTATTTCATGCATTTTTTGTGAATTAATTATGGATGTTATGTGATATTATTGGATAAGTTGTTTCAATATAAATATTTTGAAATGCTATGGATGTCTAGTATTAAGAGGAAACTCTGTTGAGATTTTTTTTTATGCATGAAATATGTGTTATTTGGTTGTTTGCATAACTACTTAATTATGAGCATAATTTGTATGAATGAATATATATACTATTGAGATTTTCCCAAATCTCACACCCAATGACTAACAATGTTAGGAACAAGCACAAGCAAAAGCAAAGACAAGGGGATGGTTAACTAAGAGAAAGCAGACTGGAGGATATTATTTTGCTTTAGAATAAATGTAATTAAATTATGGAGATATGTTTTAGTTATGATTTCTACTTGCTAGTTTTACTTTAAATATTTTGGAGCAATAGTCAGATAATTACAGTATGGTTGGCTTTATTATTATTAATTAAAGTAAACTTTTAGTTAAGTTGTTGTCTTTTGAGCAACCAAATTTTGAAAAGTTTAAAAGTTTTATTATTCTAGATTTTTATTTCTTTCCGCTAGATACATAATATATGATTAAAAGTCTAGTACACTAAGGTGTTACATTTTTGGTATCAGAGAAAAGATCTGGGCAAATCCTTGCAATTGGAAAGTTTTGTATGTCTTTTTAGTTATAATTTTCCCTTAAGATTGCTAGTGCTTATCAGTTGCCTTAGTTGCAGATGGCCAATAACCCGAATGTAGGAAATTGGGATGAGCCTAACTTAGACCTTATGGAGGAGAGTATGTGATCTAATCTAACTTTCAGCAATGACAGCAACGTGACAATCACTGACCTAAAAGATTACCCAGAGTTAGGAAATGATCTGATTGCTACTAATCCCCTACGAATAGTTCCTTCAGGACCAGGGATAACATTCATGAACATAGATGAGGAAGTTGATCAGCCCATGAACTCTATGGATTCCAGTAACTCTGACTTGACTAAACTATTTGGAGAAAATGGTGGTCTTTCCCAACTAGACCAAAGACTCCAAATCCAACTAATAGTCATGATTGCTTCTAATAACTGTCGTGCTCAATATGGAGGATATGTTCCAGTCTTGGAATTCCTGAGCACAGTATTGGAGGTGAAAGAGATCCTTGAAAGGTAACATGGTCATAGACTCCCTGAGGGGCTTTGGGTTGAGCAAGTGCTCGATGCTCTCCTTGACCATTGATTCTGGAATCACATCAAAGAGAAGTTACAAGGTCGTGTGTTCAATACACTGGAAGACTATGTTATTGCCTACACGCTTCAGGCAAAACGCTATAGGGAAGAGGAAGAGGCTGAGGCAATGGAAGCCTCAGAGGAAGAAATACCAGAGGAGGACTCAGAGGAAGACCCGGAGGAAGATCCGGAAGAGTACCCTATTGAAGTAGAAAAGGAAGTGGAAGTGATAAATGTCAAGGAGTATTATCAGGAAAAGTATGGTCTAGACATTGATGAATTGTGGAAGGAGGCTGGACTAGATGATGGTACAAGTGACTATTACATAGATTATGATTCCGACGAATACTTAGAGTACAATCCTATGGAGGATTCTGATGAGGATACTGATAATGAATAGAATTTATGTCTCCCATAGAATCATAATACTAAGGTGAATGTATTGATTGCAATTTTTGTTATAAATATTGCAGGCTAGAACATTAGATTATTTAAGTATTTTTATGGTATTGATAATTCTAATTATTTATTAGCATCTAAACTTATAATGAAGTATAATGTTTTTGCTGTTGTTTATATGTTGTGGTACTTTGATAAATTTTATATAAATGCATAATATATGACCTGTTATATATACGGGGTGAAATAACCCAATAGGCTGTTGCTAAATTGTTAAAATTATTTCAGAATGGTCAATATAAGAGGTGGAAGACTTCCACATAATGAGGGACCTTCGAGAGGAACTCAGATAGATCCTCTTCAGGTTATACTGAATAGACTGGATCAACAGCAACATACTATTGAGTGAATACAAGCTACTTTAACAGCACAAGAGCAAGTTAGAGTACAACAAACTACTAGGACAAATGTGCCGCCAGTACAGAATCAACAAATGGAACCCTCACATGTTCCAGGTGATCAAGAGGCAGAGCTAGCTCAACAACAGAGGCTTATAACACAATTTTGGAAGCATAAGCCACCTACCTTTGAAGGGAAATTTGACGTGCAAATTGCAGAAGATTGGATCATGAGACTAGAAAAATTTTTAGAATCATGAGGGTCAATATAGAACTTAAGGCTTTAATGGCCACATACATGTTAGAGAAGGAAGCAGATATGTGGTGGCAAAATACAGAGAATATACTGAGGGCTAGGAATGTACGGATAACTTGGGAGATATTTCTGGAGCAATTTCATGAAAAGTATTTTCCTCGCTTAGTGAGGGATGAGAAAGAAGCTGAATTTATTACACTGAAGCAGAAGGAAAATGAATCTGTAGATGAATATGTTGCTAAGTATGTTCAGCTGTTCAGGTATTCCACCTACTTGCAGCAACATGATGATGAAAGATGGAGAACTGAGAAGTTGGAAAGAGAATTAAGACTTGAGATAAGGGAAAGAGTAGCACCAATACAGATAAGGACTTTTAACAATCTGGTGGAAGTAAGCAGAATTGCTGAAGGAAGTCTAAATCATTCTAAAACCACCACCCAAACTCCTGAAAATCACAACAAGAGGCAAATAGAAGTTGAACCAGAGAATGGAAAGAAAGGTAAAAAGCCTTGGAATAACAAGAGTTTTAGGCGATCAAATAGTTAAGGCGGATCTAGTAACCGCAGGAATGCGATGATCTCAGTCTGCGAGCACTGTGGACCCAATCATGGGAATAGACCTTGTCTAGCTGGTCAAAATGTGTGTTTTAGATGTGGCAAGGCTGGACATTTTGCGAAAGATTGTACAACGGAAGTTGCTAATACTCGACTACAAACCAGCAATAGATCACAGACCTAGGGGAGAGTTTTTGCTCTCACTCAATAAGAGGCTCGTAAGTCACCGGATATGATTGAAGGTACGATTAAGATAAATAAATATCTTGTACATGCATTGTTTGACTCAGGTGCTAGTCATTCATTCATATCCTATAATTGTGCTGGAAAGTTGGGTCTAGTTATGACTTTGTTGCCTTATGACATGCATGTGTCTACACCGACTGATGACAAAGTGGTTACTTCCTATGTTTGCTTAAATTGCATTATCCAATATGAGCATTGTTGCACTACCCTTGACCTTATTTGCCTACCGTTCCATGATATAGATATGATTATTGGTATGAATTGGTTATCAGCCAATAATATCCTCCTTGATTGTAAAAATAAAATCTTAATCTTATCCACCCCAAAAATTGCCCCATGTGTTGAGACTAAGCTAAATTTCTTAATGACCACCCAAGCAGAGAGATGCTTAGAGAAGGGATGTCAGGGATACCTAGTTTTCTTCTCTGCAAGAGTTAAGGTAGAAGAGGGAATTGAGAAAATACCAGTAGTGCGAGAATTTCCTGAAGTGTTCACTAAGGAAATTAGCGGATTACCCCCAGAAAGAGAAGTTGAGTTTGGAATAGAATTAGTACTTGGGACGGAGCCGATATCAAAAGCACCATATAGAATGGCTCCAAATGAGATGGATGAATTGAAGCAGCAAATAGAGGAGTTGTTAGAAAAAGGGTTTATTAGACCTAGCGTATCACCATAGGGAGCTCCTGTGTTATTCGTTAAGAAGAAAGATGGAAGTCTCAGACTATGTATAGATTACAGGGAATTAAACAAGGTGACAATAAAGAATAAATACCCATTACCTAGAATAGATGATCTTTTAGATTAGTTAGCTGGAGCATGTATATTCTCCAAGATTAATTTAAGATCTGGGTATCATCAGTTACGGGTTAAAGCTGAAGATATCCTGAAAACTGCATTCAGGACAAGATATGGTCATTATGAATTTCTAGTCATGCTATTTGGTCTCACTAATGCACCAGCAGTATTCATGGACTATATGAATAGAATCTTTCGACTTTATTTAGATCAGTTTGTTGTTGTGTTCATAGATGATATCCTAGTATACACTAAATCTTCAGTAGAGCATGAGAGACATCTGAGAATTATTTTGGAAATCTTAAAAGAAAAGCAATTGATTGCTAAATTAAGCAAGTGTGAATTTTGGCTCACAGAAGTACAGTTTTTAGGTCATATAATATCTCAAGAAGGGGTCACAGTAGATCCAAATAAAGTAGATGCAGTTCTTAAGTGGGATAGACCTAAAACTGTTACAGAGATAAGAAGTTTTCTTGGCCTAGCAGGCTATTATAGAAGGTTTATCCAGGATTTTTCTCAGATTGTCTCATCGCTGACTAGATTGACAAGAAAAGAAAAACCTTTCGTGTGGGATAATAATTGTGAAAAGAGTTTTCAAGAATTTAAACGTAGGTTAACCTCTTCCCCTGTGTTAATCATACCTAATCCTCAAGAGCCCTATCTGCTAGTAAGAACAGATTGGGTTGTGTATTAATGCAGCAGGGCAGAGTTGTAGCCTATGCTTCTAGACAACTAAAACCTCATGAAGAAAACTATCCCACACATAATTTAGAACTTGCAGCGGTAATTTATGCACTAAAGATATGGAGACACTATCTCTATGGAGTAACAATAGAAATTTTCTCTGATCACAAGAGTCTCAAATATTTATCAGATCAAAAAGAGTTGAATTTGAGGCAAAGGAGATGGATGGAGCTATTGAAAGATTATGATCATAAGATCAAGTACCATCCAGGCAAGGCCAATATAGTGGCAGATGCTTTGAGTCGAAAAGCTATTCATGTAGCATGGATGATGGTGAAGGGGCAAGAGTTAATTGAGCAGTATAGAGACCTAGATCTAGCATACAAGATTCAGCTAGGTAAAGTACATTATGGTGAGACTAAACTAGAGAATGAGTTCAGGACTCAAATTAAAGAAGCACAGCAGACAGATGACTTAGTAGGAACAATAAGAGAGAAGATGGAACGAGGGGAACCCAAAGATTTTGAGATGGTAGCAGATGGGGTGATGAGTTTTAGGAAGAGGATATATATACCCCCAAAGGCAGAGTTGAGAGAAAAAGTTTTGGGAGAAGCACACCAGAGCAAGTACACAATTCATCCAGGTGTCACAAAGATGTACCATGAGCTGAGAAGGCTATTTTGATGGCCTAGAATGAAAAGTGATATAACCAAGTATGTAGCAAAATGTCTAGTGTGCCAAAAAGTTAAGGTAGAGCATCAAAAGCCATCAGGATTGTTACAACCTTTGAATATCCCAGAATGGAAGTGGGATAGTATATCTATGGATTTTATAATAGGATTGCCAAGAACTTCCTTTGGACATGATGCTATTTGGGTTATTGTGAATAGGTTAAGCAAATCAGCCCATTTTCTAGCAATAAGATCCACATATACACTGGATAAGTTGGCACAGTTGTATATCAAGGAAGTAGTAAGATTGCATGGTGTGCCAAATAGCATTGTCTCTGACAGAGATCCAAGGTTCACGTCGAACTTCTGGAAGTCATTACAAGAAGCATTAGGAACTAAGTTGAGGTTTAGCACAGCATATCATCCTCAGACGGATGGGCAAACAGAGAGGACTATTCAGATATTGGAAGATATGCTGAGAGCTTGTATTTTAGAACTAAAAGGAAATTGGGATGGATATTTGCCATTATCAGAATTTGCTTATAACAATAGTTATCATTCCAGTATTCAGATGGCACCTTACGAGGCATTATATGGAAGAAGGTACAGGTCCCCATTGTGCTGGGTTGAACTTGGCGAAATAAAATTTCTTGGACCGGAGATTGTAGATCTGACCACCCAACAAATTGAGATGGTGAAGAAAAAGTTGGTAATGGCACAAAGTAGACAGAAGAGTTACGCGGACAAAAGAAGGAAGCCATTAGAATTTGAAGTTGGTGATCATGTATTTCTCAAAGTGTCTCCAACTACTGGGGTTGGTCGGTCAATTAAAACTAAAAAGTTTAGTCCCAAATATATCGGGCCATTTCAAATTCTAGCCAAAGTTGGACCTGTAGCTTATAGAATTGCCTTACCCCCAAATTTGAGTTAAATCCATGATGTTTTTCATGTTTCCCAACTCAAAAGGTACCAACCCGACCCATCACATGTTATACAATATGAAAATATTACTTTACAAGATAATTTATCTTATGAGGTAAAACCAGAGAAAATCATAGACCGACGAGTCAAGCAGCTAAGAAATAAAAGTATTCCTCTGGTTAAAGTGGTTTGGAAGGGTTTAAGGTCAGAAGAAGTAACTTGGGAAATGGAGGACGACATGAGACAAAAATATCTAAAGCTCTTTAATTAAGGTATGTTTTAAATTTCGAGGACGAAATTTTGTTAAAGGGGGATAGAAATGTAACATCCATGAATTTCTATCTATGATTAATATAGTTTCAATAAGTTACATTGAATTGTGATAAGCATACACTGAATAAAGGTATACAATGAATTGTGATTTCAATAAGTTACATTGAATGAAGGTATGCAATGAATTGTGATTTCAATAAGTTACAATAAATGAAGGTATACAATAAATTGTGGTTTAAATAAGTTACATTGAATGAAGTATACAATGAATTGTGGTTTAAATAAGTTACATTGAATTATGATGAACATACACTGAATGAAGGTATAGAGTGAATTACATTAATGAGCATACGCTGAATGAAGTTATCCATTGGATTGATGTCACTTTCTGGTCAAGACATCAACACTATAAATACCCCTCCCATTTCTTCATTTTAGCACCCCACCAGTTGTGAGTGAAAGAAAGAGAGAGCCAAGGGAGAGAAAGAGAGTGTGAGTGAAAGAGAAGGAAAAGGAAGGAAGGCTAGCTTCAAGAAAAGTATGGAGATATTTTTCTAGAGTTTATTTTTAGAGTAAAATTTTTATTCTTCTATAGATTGTTGATTAAGTTAGGAACATATAATGAAAATTTGAGATTAGAAATGAGAATAATAAGATATTAGTGGTTAGAAATTAAGTTTAAATGTTTTTAGATTTATGCTCATGAGATAATTCCATTAGTACTTATGTAAATATTAGGTACTTAAAATAATTCAAGAAGGAAGACAGGCTGTTTAGCTCAGAATACTTTTCGGTGGAGGTAGTATATTATTTATTTCATGCATTTTCTGTGAATTAATTATGGATGTTATGTGATATTATTGGATAAGTTGTTTCAATATAAATATTTTGAAATGCTATAGATGTCTAGTATTAAGAGGAAACTCTGTTGAGATTTTTTTTTATGCATGAAATATGAGTTATTTGGTTGTTTGCATAACTACTTAATTATGAGCATGATTTGTATGAATGAATATATATACTACTGAGATTTTCCCAAATCTCACACTCAATGACTAACAATGTTAGGAACAAATACAAGTAAAAGTAAAGACAAGGGGATGGCTAACTAAGAGGAAGCGGACTGGAGGATATTATTTTGCTTTAGAATAAATGTAATTAAATTATGGAGATATGTTTTAGTTATGATTTCTATTTGCCGGTTTTACTTTAAATATTTTGGAGCAATAGTCAGATAATTACAGTATGGTTGGCTTTATTATTATTAATTAAAGTAAACTTTCAGTTAAGTTGTTGTCTTTTGAGCAACCTAATTTTGAAAAGTTTAAAAGTTTTATTATTCTAGATTTTTATTTCTTTCCACTAGATATATAATATATGATTAAAAGTCTAGTAAACTAAGGTGTTACACAAAGGGAGAGAGGGATCAAGTGCTCTCTGAAGACAAGAAAGAAGAGCACCCATGAGAGAGTAGCCATCTCCAGGAGCGTGATGGAGTTTGAATATGAGGCTACTTGCTGCACTGCTTGTTGGGTAATTCACGATGTGAATTTCCCATAGTGGCCTGCTTTCTGGAAGCTTCTCTATTGCTAATCTGGACAAGTAATCTGCAAAATACTTGTCATATGATTCCTTTGACTTGCAATCGAGGAATACGGGGATGTTGATATGATCTTTCAAATTTACTTCTACTTTGTTCCATTGTTTGTCCCCTCTTTTGTCTTAATCTGCTCTTGAAGAATATTATTTGCTCATTAATTATGTGTTGCCTAAATAATAACATGCAAACAAATTTTATAACTAGATCTACCATTGAGGTTGAATGAGGAACCTAAAATTATAAATAACTAATGCAGATCTTGTGCTTAATCACTGGCTTGTTTTAAATATATATATATATATATATTCGAATTCATAAACCCTCTTTTCTGACAATATTATTAGAATTATCTTTGTTATGACAGTCTCTGACCGCAAACATAAATGGCATAACTTCAGTTTTTATAATATACACCATTTGGTGGAACCTGCAATTTTTTGAAACTAAACAAATGAAAGGAAGTACCAAAGATATACAAAATACATGGAGTAAATAAAAGAATAACGAGAGAGAGAGAGAGAGAGAGGACATGACCATGATGGAGGAAAAGCGTGGGTTGATGGGAAGGAAGAGACGTTTGAGGAGAGGGATGGCTTGAGATTCATCGAAGGCGACATCGAATTCTAAAAGGCCAATAATGTAAACGCGTAGCACAGAGCTGTCGAGGTATTGTCCCATAGGACTGACTGGTACTGCGGCTTCTTCTTGTTGGCACTGCTTCGTCATCCTCCACTGTTTTTGTGCCATGTTATCAGTCACTAGCGGATGATGGGGCTGTAGATGCACTCAAATTAATGTATGGTAATATGGGCACATAAGGAGAGGCTCATAGACTTAAGATTACATGTACTGAGGGAAAGGAAGACAGAATTCCGATCGCAGAAGTATGAGAGAGACGTGGCAGCTGGCAACCTATATTCGTACGGTTTCTGGCTCATGTAATTTTCCAAAATTTATGCACATAAATTTCTCTTGGAGTGCTTACTGGTCTAGATTGATGACAACAAGGCGCTACAATAATTAACCAGATACCCGTTTTGGCTGTCCACACCACAAAAACCATTCAGTAGTTTATGTGCGAGTTAAATTTTTTTAATTGAGGATAGAATAGAAGCAAATATACATATAAAAGATGAGTGAACGATTTTTATGTGCAAGTATAGGTTCAATATTTATTAGACAAAAGACAAAAAGTGATTTTTGACCCAGAAAATAGGAAAGAAGCCATGAATAACAATTAAAATTTTGATAATTTTATCTAATAAACTTTATAATATTGGAAGTTTGTGAACACCTCATTTAGAGCCCTTCCTTTTGATGTTATTTTCTCCTTATCTAAATATAGGGTATTTTATCTTAATCTTAAATAAATACTCATTTTATAGTATATAAGATAATATTTATTATATATTTTTAAAAAATATTATTATTTAATACATTTAATAAGACTGAAAAGTAAATTAAATAAAAGTAGTTTAGAAAAATTAAAATTTTTAGATAAAAATTTAGATATTTAATTAACTTTAACACTTATACTTAATCTATATAATTCAATTAAAAGAGTCACATATCAAATTATGGAGAGTGTATTGACCATCGACGGATATGGAAGGGGGGCTCAGAACTGTGAATCTTTGATAGAAAAGGAGTCGAATTGAATAGTCGATATATTGTGAACAAATATGAGCTTACTTAAGTGTCAGTTCATTCAGAACATCTATGCATATCTGGCATATGAAGAATAAGCATTTTTAATTCATTAAAAATAATTAATTTTGGGTATATATAACTATTAAGAACGTTTTTGGTTGATCTTTTTCAAAAGAAAATCATAGTTTTTAATTATGATTTTCTAAAAAGATAGTACTTGACTAAATGCAAGCTACCTTTTAAAAAAATAAAAAATGAATTAAATTATGATTTTGAAAAAGGAAAGAGATAGGTAAATCGTAGTTTTGGAAAAGAAGGTGAATACTGATTTTAAATTATACATAAAAAATATTTTTAACTCTTATTATCCAAATATAAATTTTATCAAACTATAATTTTATAAAAAAAATATCTAAATATAACAACTTACAATAAATTTATTTTTATTGGACTTTATTTTTATAAATTTTATTTATTTTAATTTATTTTTACAAAACTAAAAGCCAGACTCCCTAGTTAAAGGAGACGCAAAGCTGGAGAGAGTACTTAAAAATGCTCACTACTGTACAGACTACTCAGCTGGAGTCCCTGGTTTTGTTGAGGCTAGGGTACTTCATTTCTTTGCACTTTTTATTGTTTTTGCCATAATATCTTTGGCCCTACTTTAAGCATCGGAAAGGGAAACAAAGCCAGACGCTGTTCCAATTAATATTCCATTATGCAAACTCTTTCCATTGGTATTGTTGGCTTTCGAATGTCTGGTGCGCGGTGTTGGGACCCTGTGAACGTGATCAACATGTCCTTGCACTCTCACGTTTTCCGGATTCATATGAATTTTTATACTTTTTTTAAATAATTATCTGATATTTAACATTACCTAACCAAATTAAAATATTATTAGATCTAAATGACAATAATTTTTTTAAAGAGTAACTTTTTTAATTGGAGTTTTTCTATCTATAAAAGTTAAAATTTGAGACCGTACTAAAAAAAAAATCAGATCCCTTATTTTTTAACCTAATAAAGGTTGATTGAGCTTAAAATTCTAATCGCTAGACCAAATTGGCAGTCCGTCTCTTCCTATTTGCTGTCCATCGTTTAATTCTCACCCTCGCGTCACATTTCAATAGGCGATCCGATGCCAATTGGGTCTTTTCCTTCTTTTTAATTAGTTATTTTTTAGTTACATAGTCTTCACTATTTTTCAGATTTTTCCTTCATCAGAAAATAATCTTCCTTAATTTTGATAGGTACGTATATTCTTGCTCGTTATCTTAATTTCTACCTCAAAAATATTTTCATGAAAAAACCATTTCATATTAGTATTTTTATTAGTGAAAACTAGATATTTATTTCCTGTGTGATACACGAGATAGATTATAAACTGAAAAATTTTTAAAAATTGTACTTATTTTTCCAACATTTAATTCTAGTGAAATGGGTAGAAAATTTGAGGAAATAAAAAAATTGTACACAACCCAATGAAATGTGTAGAGAAATATTAAAATAATAAAAAATTTCATATAGCTCAAAGAAGCAACGCCATTCAAAACTTATCAATAGTACGTTTCTCATAAATTTTATATTTTATATTGATAATGATTTGTTCGTGATATCGTTAGTAAACTAAAGCGATTCCATGCATTTGCATGAAGCTAAAAAATTTTATGACATGTGAATAGTAACTCCTACTTTTGTCTGTATTTTATATCGATTGATCATTCTTATGGAACAATACAACGGTAAATTCATAGGATATTGAGGCTATTAAACAAAATAAAAAGCTGGGGAATAATGTCATTCATGTGGAAGGCGACTATAAGGATCGGTAGAAGCGATGGCAAGGTTGGTAAGAATAATATTAGGAAGATTATGATACTGCAACCAAAGTGCTTCTAGCTTCTAAGAGACAAATAAGCATGTAAACCAAAAAACCAAAAGGAGAAATGACAGCTGGGGATAAAAAATTTGAATTAAATACAGTAAGGAATTTTGCAGTTTTTTTAGTAGTAAATACAGAACAAAACAGTATTAAATTTGTGATATTCAATAATAAAAATAATTGTCAAATCTCTTATTATATTTAATTTAAATTTTTAGTTCCCAAGTGTTATTTCCCTAAAACAAAAAAAAAAGTGCTGATTATCTGGGGAGAGACAAGCAAGAAGGTGCAGTTACATAGAAATCAGAAGCTAAATCAAAGGAGAAAATTAGTGACAAGTACGTACGGAGCGAAGTTGACCATGCCACACAAATCTTGTAAATGATCGATTAGTTTAATACTAAAAATTACTCCCACCGTCCCAAAATTTTTATTGTTTGAGGTTTTGGCACATGAATTACTAAATTATTAATTATTTTGTATACATTGACAAAGATACCCTCATTTTATTTTAAAACAACAAAAATTTTAGAATAAAGAGAATATTTTTGCCTCGATTATATAATACGGATTTCATAAAGTGCCAAATGTATATCGTTGATATCGAGTTAATTTTTGTAGGGCTTGGAAATGAATGACGTGGATAATTTTAGTCAAGGAATATGAGATATTTATGGCCATCCAAGACTTGTTGGGAAGGTTGTGCACAACTGATGTGATCAATGATGCCCAAAATTGTTGGCAAAAAGAAAATGAATGCCCAAAATTATTGTGTACTCCCTCCCATTCATTTTATAAAGTGCTTTCAACTATATTGTGTGCATTAAAAAGTCAGTTACATTTTTTAAATCCTAAAAAAATAAAGATTCATTTTTTATCCTTATTAATTAAAATAATATAATTTTCATTAAATTAAGCTATTAATCAATTATTATGTGGGAAAGGGTGCAAAACCAATTAAAAAATGTCATGTGTTTTTTTCACCAAAGAATTCATTCGTCTAGATAACAATTTATGAGATTGAGAAGTAAATAACCAAGGTCAAAATGAAATAGTGTTACTTAATATTATAAAGTATACTTAATATTACAAAGTACTTTATAAAAGGGATTAGAGAGACCTTTTAGATGGTGTCTAAAAGTATATTTGCTTTACTTACGAAGGGAGTATATATGCTTTTTCATTGCATATTTAAATCTATTTTATATTTTTATTTGTAGATACTAGTCACGATCAATATATATTTATAGCTAAATGAAGAGACGGTTCTAAAAATATACTCTCTCAAATTCTAAATATAAAATATCTTCTAAAAATAATGTTTGGTTTTATATATAGGACATCTTGTGAGTTGTCAGATACATTAATTAATTTTTTATTTATAACCCTAGTCTATAATTAATAGGTGAAAGAAAAATATTATAGAAATATAAGAGATAATGTAATTAACAAGGGTAAATAGTAAAAAAATATTAAAATTTCTTGACAAATTCAATTATTAAACTCATTTTTTAAAGATATCTAAGGTAGTTGAAAATTTTTTATATTTAGTATTAGAGAGAGTATATACCATGGGGTAAAAGGTTGATAGAAATTAATAAATTTATGATATGTATGTGTGAAACATATATTTCATAATTTAACAATACTATCTCAATTTCTAAATATAAGATATAAAAGATGAATTTTTGTTTTTAAATATAAGATATGTAGAGGGGTTGCCAGGTACATTTATGATTTTCTTTTTTTTTTTTAATTTTATTCTCACATTAAACATCAGTGAGTTTCACGATGTTACATTAAATGAGGACATTTTAAAAAATTATTTTGAATTTTAGACAAATTTAATACATTTCTTAGTCTATTTGTTTTTTTCATTTGTATTTTATATTTAGAGATAGAGGGAGTACATATTATAATGTAACTAGGGTAAATATTTTTTAATCTTACTTAACTTGAAAAGAAACATTCTGTTATAGTTATACTCCCTCTTGTGTCAAATACGTACAAGCAAAATTTAGAAGATTGAGTTGGACCAAAATATAAGAAAAAAATATAGACTTCTATAGCAATGAATGATGTGTTCTAACAATGCCCTCATCATTAATTAATCTATTTTTCTTTTATATTTAAGACTAGAAAAAGTATTATGTTCACTGAGATCGGGGGCTGAAACTCGAATGAGCTGACCGCCTCTAATTGTTGGGTGAATTAGTTCTTAAGGATATTTTGCAAATTAAATGAAGGCTTCAATTAATGCCTAATATTTAGTAGTTTCTAAAGCTAGTGACTTATAAAGAGAATATCAAGCTACAGCAGATGGGATTGCATGTAATGTCATAAAGGGATTGGATCTAGACAAGGTTTTTATTTTATTTTTTATATATACAGTGATACAGAATCAGAAATTACATCAAGGTGGGGATTGACGTCCCATAAAATCTTTTTGCACCTGGGGTCTAGTGAAATCAATCTAGAACCTTGTCTAAGAATGTGAAAGGGGCCTTGTGATGTATGATCCACTTAGCAATTGATGAGTCTGCAACAGCATTTGCCTCCCTTGGAACAAGAGAAATCACCACATTCCAGTCTTGCAGCAGCCTCATAATCTGAAGCATCACTGCATCACAGTCCAGTACTGCAGCTTCCCGACCCCATGCATTGCCACTCCTTTGTAGCTTTTTAATGCTGTCTACAAATATTTGTGCATCTGATTCTAAAATCATACGCTTGAAACCATCATGGGTAATTTCTCAATACAGCAGCACAACCTGCCATGGTTCCATCTGCAGAAACAACACCATCAGTGTTTATCTTTTCCAGTCGACAGGTGGAGCAGGAACTCATACTTGTTTATGAAGCTCTTCCGCATCTTAATTATAAACCGGGAGGGATCATGTGGTCTAACAAAGTTATTAATGTTGAAGATATATATTTTCTTTTCTCCACTGCCACCGTTTCCAAATGGCAACCCCCAAAGCTAAACATAGTCATAGACAAGGTTTTTATTTGAGGATGTTTGATGACTTCTCATATTTATGAATATATGAGGTACTTTTGAGTGTGTTTAGGAAGTTATCTATGCATTTTGTATTACATTTGTTTTAATATTTGGATTAATTGTATTTATTGGATTATATTACAAATGTTATAGAAAATGGAGTGAACATTGTCCAATTTAACCAATTAAGATTTTCACCAATGTTTATGGGATTTTGTACGGAAAATTACATATTTGAAGTTGGAGAAAGTGGAGCTTGAAAAGTTGAAAATCAATATTTGAAGGTTTTGTGCTACAATATAGAAGGTTGATGCTGGAGCATTGTTATTATATATAGAAGTTGGCATTTTTGCATTACAACGTGGTAAATTTGATGTTGTAGTGTCAATATCTTTTAGAAAGGCATTTCTGCATTGCAACATTACAGTTTTGACATTATAACATTAATATCTTTGAAAAAAGGGCATTTCTGCATTGTAGTGATGGAGCTTGAATGCAACAACATTGGATTTTCTGTCAAAAAATGCACGGCATCATTAAATATAGTTAGGATGAATTTTTCACATATATTTCAAGAGTTTCTTCATTTTTCACCAGTTTGAACCTTGGAGGTGACCTAAGGGCTCAAAGGAAAGGGAATTGAGTTTTTGGGATGCGAAGGATCAATTGCATGAACAAAAATTTGTCACTGATTACTAGTTTCCTCTTCTCTTTCTCTTCTTTCTCATATATTTTTCTTTGTGATTAATTAGTTTGCTATGTTTTATGTATTGAAATGCTCATGATGTGTAGCTAGATGTTTGCTTTGAGTTATTATTTCTTTGATGATAGATTGGTGGATGATGATTTACTCCTTTAATTGCATTAATGTTATGTTTGTTGAATTGATTGTAAGCTTGATTGTCCCAAAACATGAGAAATATGATTGGGGCTTATTTTGCGTTTACAAATGAAGATAGGAATGGGGGATTTAGGATAAACCGTCAATTGAATCATGTAGGATATAGTATTCGAATACCAGATAATTTGATTTACTTGTAAGATAAGAATATACCTACCAGCTTTATATAGTCATATTAGGCTTGTACTTCATTAAGTCTAATTAATTAATCACATAAAAAATTAATGGTTAATATAATTGGAACATCTTTTAGTAATTCGGAAGATACTATTAGGTAATTAAGTAACTTATATTAGTAAAGATAACTTTAATGGTAATTAAAGGAGGAAGTTGGATATTAAGAAGCAATTAAAATTATAATAATCTATATTACTACTTGAGTTCTAGAATCACTCTTAATTCTAACTATAGCTTATATTTTCATTATTGCTTTATCTCCATTCCGTCTTGTGTGTTACTTGAATTAAGTGAAATTGTGATATTAATACCTAACCGGGTTGCTTCTATGAAATCTCTATGGGAATGACACTCTTACTCACTCTTTATTATTTGATATGGCACATGTACTTGCGATTACACATTTTGTCCCTATCAATGTTCATCAAGTGCAATAGCAATTTGGAGCACATGAAAGCTTTGGATGATTTTAGTTTTGTTTCTGTGTTTGAGTTCGGTATTATGTATGAGCTTGAGTTATGTTTCTATTTTGTATCTATATTCTGGGTTAGAAATGCATGGCTCGATATATTTTTCTAAATAGGTTATAAAAATTAAACATGTCGTTGTAAAGAACATTACATGTAGGGGTTGCTTAAAAGACCTAGCTACGATTCACATGATTAACTAATAGTTCGTTTGGTTCAATTACCAAGAGAATTAGGTGATATAATAGAAAAGGTATAAAGAGATGTAATGAAATAATAATTACATATGTGTTTGTTTGATATGATATAAAAGAGTGAAAGAATGATGCTTATTTCTTATGAAAAAAAAATACAAATAAAAATAAAATGTCCTTTTTACCCCTAGCCAAAAAAAAAACCTTCCCCTCCCATTCTTCTCCCCAACGGCATGGTCATTGCCAACCAACATCAAATACCAACATCATCAATGCAATCTAAAAAAACAATTCAGATCTAGGTAATAGAGAAGAAAGATTCAAATGCTAAAGTGAGGAAATAAAGAAGAAACGATCTGTGAGTGTGGTGGGGAAGAATGCGATCTGGTTTATGATCTACGAGTTTGGCGCCAAAGAAGTAGATCTAGGGGAGGAAGGAGGAGACAACAACGAGTGACAACAAGTTCACTAGCTCACAAGTTTTAGAACGATGAAGTACATCTAGTTCATGAGCTCGAAATGGAAGGTCGAAGGTGACAATGGCAGCGGAGGAGACAACAGTGATGGTGGAGGGAGGAACGATTGAAGGTCGAAGGTGGAGGGAGGAAGGTTGTGCTGGAAAGGGAGGGTCGAATGTCTTGCTTGGTGTGACTAGGTGAGGAAGAAGATGAAGAAGGTGAAGGGAGTGGATGAGGAATTGTTTGTCTTTATAAGGCTAATAATGTAATTTGGATCTCCTTTACATTACCATAAGGCCTTTCACATGCAAAAATCAGAGGGAGGGAGTGTTTCACCTTAATTTGGGTGATCAAGATCACTGACGTGAATTTCTTCCTTTCAATTTTTTTGAACCAAATGTGTTATTCTTAAGTGATGTAGAGAAGATCCCTTCATAAGCCCCCTTTGGTAAATGAACCAAACAGGTCTTAAGGAAGGATTGAGTGCATGTGGGACATAGATAAAAGTGTAAAACCTTGTTTCTAATGCAAATGGAAGGATTTGAAGCAAATAAAACCAAGTAAATTATACATAAAGGAAAAGAGAACAATAGTGAGGAAGGAGTGGAAGCAAATTAGTAAATTTTATATGACGAGAGAGAGAGAGAGAGAGAGAGAGAGAGAGAGAGAGAGAGAGAGAGAGAGAGAGAGAGAGAGAGAGAGAGAGAGAGAGAGAGAGAGCAATAATTGGAGGGAAGGGAAGGGAGTTGTGAATTGTGAAGGAAATGAGCAATTAATCACGGGGCTATTTATCATTGAACACTTAATTCAACTAATAAGGAGTTATACTTTCTTAATTAGAGGTCTTGAGTTCAAACTCATATTCTCTCATAGTACTACCCAGCATAAAAATAATGATCATTCTTAATTATAATGGAGATGATTAAGAATTACTTATGATGAAAAGATAAATACTTTACATTTTTAATACAAAACGAGAGATGAATCAAACAAATAAATGGGACTTCTCTATTTAAATTTGACATGCAGTCACACAACAAATTAAATAATAATGACAACGGACAAATCTGAAAAGTTATAGATATGCTGCACGCTGAGGAGTTTTAATTAATTAGTTCGAGCTTCTAGACTTCTGGGTTCATGAGGAATTTCCATAGCTGCCTTGAGTATTATGTCAAAGGCACTATTGATGCAGGAATTCAGTTTGCGTTCGTCAATGAAATACTTTTCTGTCTTGAAGGTCACTCTCAGAACTCCCATGTAGCTCATTATTGATATCACCAGGCTCTGTCACCCATCAAATTTAAATGTCGTTAGCACTGTCAAACGTAAACTTAAGGTTATCATTTTAAATGTCTATCGTTAGCAATGTCAAACCTAAATTTAAGGTTATGTACTGGAAAAATAAAATACCTCAGGACCTCCAGCAAGTGTGAAATACAAGCCTTTCACGGGATGGTTAGCCAGAGACAATGCTTGTGATGGTCCAATCAAATTTGTAATTACCGCACTTGACTTTGTCACTGTGCCATGAATGCGTTTAGCTACTGCCTGCAGCAATAACAACAACAAATGCTTATGCATGCCTTTTGTAAAGCAAGCTTCATATCATTCATATACACGAATAAAAGGGGTGTTTTGTTATATTTTAAGCTTTTTATATATTTATTTGCATTAGTCCTTAGCTATAAGGGCACACTTGTTTAGTCAGATGTACCAATACATACCTCATAGCCTTTGAATTTACTTTCCATATCCAGAAGCATCCCGGTGAGGAGAACAGCCAAAGATTGTTTCTTCCTCTTGATTTTATTGTGTGCTTCCCAAATAAATTCCAATGGATTTGAAATTCTGCCATTTTCTAGCTTTGGAATCGGTACGTGCAGGAAGGAAATTCGATTCCCCCATGGCCCTTTAGCCTTAGCATTAAGCATGTCATCGACAGACTGGTAACTTTCAATGTTTCTTGTATTCAATAGTACTAAGGCTGTGGAGTTTGCTGCCCTTGATTTGTTATTCATATCTTGCATGTACAACCGAGTCCCATAGAAAATAATTCCAGTGATTACATCATTTATTGTCTGTTTTTTAAATGGAAAAACAGAAAGATAAGAGTAGGTAACCTACTATACATATATAATTAATATAAGAGTTGTTGAAGAGTCAAAAACCATAATAACACACAAAAGAAAATAAGAACTTAATTACCACTGCAAGCTTGGACCTGATGAGTTTGATTTGCTCAAGGGAGAATTCTGTGGTAGATATAGTGATCGGCCGAGTTTCCATTCCTTCCAATCCAGATCGGATTGGTGTCTCGTCATCTTCAATGACGCTACTCTTCAATATGCTCCAATAAAAATCAGCTAGAGTGTTGTAGGCTGACGAGATGACTGAAGAAAATCTGGTGAAGAAGCTTTTGTCGTTAGATGTTGAAGATTTGAGGGAAGGGAAAGACAAGGGAAGAGAGGGATCATCGGCTCTCTGAAGACAAGAAAGAAGAGCACCCATGAGAGAGTAGCCATCTCCAAGAGCGTGGTGGAGTTTGAATATGAGGTTACTTGCTGCTCTACTTGTAGGGTAATTCACAATGTGAATTTCCCATAATGGTCTATTCTGTGGAAGCTTCTGTAATGCTATTCTGGACAAGTAATCAGCAAAATACTTGTCATATGATTCCTTTGACTTGCTTTCAGGGAATAAAGGGATGTTGATATGATCTTTCAAGTTTACTTCCACTTTCTTCCATTGTTTCTCCCCACTTTCGTCTTCGATCTGTTCCCAAAGAATAATATTGCTCATTAATTATATATGTAACCCAAATATAATTGATGATGAAAGAGTAACCTAAAAAGATAAATAACTGATGCAACTCTTATGCTTCATCTTCCCTCTCCCGTCAAGCCAACTTGGCTTATTTTAAATTTACATATATATTTTCTTTATTTAAATTCACAAACCTACTTTCTCACGTCATCAGTATTATTGTCTCTGTTACGATAGTCTCTATTTGATCACAAACTTAAATAGTATAACATCAGTTTCTAATGGATATCATTCGGTGCAACGTGGAAATTTCTGAAACTAAACAAATGAAGAAAGTAGCTTAGATATAAATACATAGAATAAGTAACGAATAACAAGAAGGAGAGAGAGAGAAGGACAATGACCATGATGGAGGAGAAGCGAGGGTTGATAGGAAGGAAGAGACGTTTGAGAAGAGGGATGGCTTGAGATTCATCGAGGGGAACTTCGAATTCTAAAATGCCAATAATGTAAATGCATAGCACCGAGCTGTTGAAGTATTGTCCCATGGGACTGACTGGTACTGCTTCTTCTTCTTGATACTGCTTCATCTTCCTCCACTGGTTTTCTGCAATTTTCCCGATGACAAGTGTATTATGCGACTACGAAAGCACTAAGTGTGAGAATATGAAGAGAGGCTCATGTAGTTTTTATGGAATAAGTAAAATGAGGAAGAGACGTGCCAGGCAACCTCTAGGTACGTGGAAGATGGCTTCTCGCTCATCTGTAATTCGCCAAATTTTCATGAATCATCTCATTTTCAATACAAGAACTGGTCTATATCGTTGACAACTAGAACTGTAATATCGTGAAATAATAATCACTTTATACAATTTTTTTTTGCTTTAAAATTATCACTTTGGTTAATTCGTACATGAATATTATAGCTTCTGATTTTTTTTTCTTTTGTGAAATAGTGAGATAATATATAATTTTATTCCGCCTCGATGATATCATAGTGATTTAGTCGTTATAAATTCGATTGATGATATATTAATATTGATTGATTGTTATAAATTTGTTCTACCCGCTCCCCGGCCCTCTCATGCGTGTTTCCACCTTTCTTTATTTTATTAATCCAAAACTATCAAACCAGTTTCTTTCTTTTATTTAATCCAAAACTCAGTAAACAGCGCATATAAAAACCGAGTAAACAAAGTTGAAAGTAAAAGTGCATATATGAATTACAATTAGGGCCTTTCTAGATCGTCTCAACGGATCATGCTAACCGTTCTCATGTGGCCCTTTTTAAGTATAAAACTAATGGATCTCCTAACATAGTATTAAAACAATGTCTTCACATAAATATATTATATGTGGAGTCAAAAGCACTGACGATATATAGAAAGTTTCGTAGAAAAAATGGACAGGGTATGGTGAGCTACCTTCTGAAACGCTTTGACGTTTTAGTTCCAATTTATTCAACCATTTTACATTAGCAACTTAAATATTAATATGGCCAGAGTTAATTTTGTAGGGCTTTCGAGTACTAACATGTACTTCCTCCGGTTCTTAATATAAGTCACTTTCAACTAGTTCATTGGAACTAAGAAAAATTTGTTACATCATTAAAATTGTCCTTAAAATAATGTAGTTTCCATTTGTATCCCCTAATAAATATCACAAATTTAAACAATTCAGTTTCTCTCATACAATTAAATAAGAGTATTTTTGAAATAAAATAATTAATGCTTCAGAAACCTATAGAATGTGACTTACATATAGGATCACTAAAATCTTATAGAATGTGACTAATAAAAAGGACCGGAGGGAGTAAGAGAGAGGGGAGAAAAGAGGGGGAGTGGCTAGGAGGAAAGCCAATTAATGTGATAATTTACTAAGCTAATTTAGTTTGGGACCAAGATGCGTTTATATGGCTGTTCCAATACTTGTTTCCTTGTTGGGAAGGTGGTGCATAATCAATGCCATCCTTCAATGCCAAAAATTACTCCATATTGTATCTGCTTCTCTCTGAAAGCAACTTGATTATAAATTAAACCTCACGAAATATACTTATCTTTACAGTCTCACAAATCTTTATTTTTCTAAGTTGTTTTCGGCATATGTATGTACCGGAGGAGTAGTATATATGTATGTAGATAGAAACTCAATTACAATTCAGAAGAGGATATTCTGATCAGCAGTTGGCTCATCCTCATTCCTTCACACTCTTCCTCAATTCCCTTGCCTTGCAGCATTCCCCCACTATGGCCGTAGCTTGGCAGTACGTACCCATTCAGGATTTTTCTCATCTTCAACTTCAAGCAATTTTATCTACTATATATAGAATTTGCAAAGAAAAGTGTGCATCATCAGCAAAGAGAGAAGGGCACATCTTCTAATTAAAATTATATTAATTCCCTTCAAAATTCAAATTATATCAACCGCGAAACTTAACCATAGTTGATAATGCGCATCACCCACCATTTATAGTAGAAAGATAGTAGCTATATATGCTTGCTAACAGAGTCTGAAATAACAACTCCGTATGAACCATCTCATAGGACATTGTGCTACTAGATTAGAGAAGAAATGGAACGATCAATATCGATACATTCCTTTTGATTTAATCATTGCAATTATATTTTTATTATTCATTCTTTGTACAATTTGTAAGTTAATCTTATTTAATTATCTAATTTTTACTTATTTTGTCATTATAAATCATAAATATTTAAAATGACAAGATAATTTATAATTAATTAGAACATCTATGAAATTTAAAGGAATATAAATATGAAAATTTAATATTAGAGGTCAAATGAAAAAATATAAATTTAGAATTCATAAATACATTTTCAAATTATGTTTATAATTAAATGAAGGATTAAATAAAATTATAAAGATAAAAAGGATAATTTGGGTAAAAAATACTAAGAGTTCTCTCACAAAATTTAATGGACAAAAAGTATTTAAATATCGCCGTCGGAGGCCTGCTCTGCTGGAAAGTAATCGGACAGACCTCAGGAATTGGCATTTATTTTCGGACACTTGTTGCTGTCGTTGCGTTATGTTTGCATGCCTTTTTCGGTTCAGAGTTAATGGACTTAGCCTGTATGGAATGAGAATCCAAAGAGCCTATCTCAATCCTCCCTCCGATTTCACACAGAAAATTATAAATTTTATATGATAAATTCAATGTGACTCCTACTTAATTTTATTGAGCTCAAATGTATGTATTATATATATAATAAATATATCACTATCAAATTGTGTTGGTTGCTGTCAAATACTCCCTTTTGTTTATTATTTTAAGGACTCTTTTTGGACGTTTTACATAGTCCTTATTATATAACCTTGTATACTTTACAAGGCACATTAATTTTTTCACCTAAATATGTCCTTGATTTAATACTCTATTTTTAATGTATTGAACATTCTCTCTAATAAGTGTGTTAAATTTCATTAAGGGAAAATTGAGAAAATATTTAAAATTTTTGACTAATTTATAAACATGAATAATTAATTTTAACTGATTTTTTTATCTCTGTAATTTAGTTAAAATGATTTTATTATAAGGGTTGGAGGGAGTATGATTTATTTGCATCTTGCTGATTTTTTTTTTTTTGTGGAATTGGAGGGGAATGAGTTCTGGATAATCATCCTTCATTGAAATATAATCAATAAAAGTCTGGTCATGGAGCTTTTATATATATATATATATATATATTTGAGTCATTGAAGTTCTTTTACATATTTACCATTTTTTGCTGTATTGAACTTTTGTAGATTATATTCCCTGGTCAAGTTTTTCCTTGCTTGGGATGATAATCCTAAATCAGAAATCAGAAGAATCTCAAACCCTTGTTTTGGACGTTGATGATTTTGCAGCTCCACAACTCTGAAATTATCTTTAGCGAAAGAAGATGAAGAGTGAAATGTAAACTTACTTCCAACATATAATTTTGATTAAATAATTTGCACGTCTCTTTTTTGTAGCCGTCGGATGAATCTAGTGCCTCTTTTTAGCACAATCCTAGCCTAAGGCACTGTACGAAAGACACGGGAGGGATCCATTTCCCTGGCGTATCAGTATATAAGCGCAGGTGCAATTTTTGATAGACGGTTAGACCAAGATCAATAACAACTAAAATGGTGATAACTTAATCTAATAAGGTAACCCAAAAAATTATCTAATAAAATATTAGTTTCCAACTTTGCTGATTGCTCATATTATCATATTTTGTTAATTTTCATCTATATGTATAATAATTAGCATGAAAATTGTTTTCATCTTGTATTTCTTTTGGTCCTATATTTATAAAACAGATTTTTTAAACAATTAAAATTTTGTTCTTTATATGAAGCGTTTTTATTTTTTTTTTAACACCAAGAATATTCCTTAACAATACCCGAAAATTTATCATTTTAAAGAGTAGAAATTATCAAAATAGGTTTTATTTTTATATAAAATATTCTAGAAGTTCAATAAAGCACTGGCGAATTTTTTTTTCAAATTTAGCCTATGCATATATACACTTCTTGTTAACTTTTAGAAATTTAATGAAGTATTAATGTAAAGGTAAATTTATAAAGTTACTTTTTGAAAAATTCAATCCTGTAAACTAATTTTAATTAGTTTTTTTAATTCATCTGAGATTAGTTAAAATTATTTTATAATAAGTAGAATGAGAGGATTGATCGGGATTCGAATGCTCGGGCGGACATGCTGGCCAAGAAGGCTTTGTCGCAGGCATGTGGTTTGTGCTATCATTAATGATCGTGCTCTTGCTGAGTGCGATATTGAGACGGATCTACGTAGTTTATAGGCTCTAGTTTTTTAGCTGTTTGTTTCCTTCCTTTATTATTAAAAAAAAAAAAGAATCAGAGGAAATAATTTACTCCCATTTCTTTTTAAGAAAATAAACAGACTAGTAAAATTGAGTGAACATGGATCCACTATCGGTGCATTATCCTAAGGCATTGAATAAGGGATAGGAGACAGGCGGATATGGCGTTCCAATAAATTCAGTTTTAGCATATCCGCGATGCATCACATGTTATATACTTCTTCCGTCCCATTTCATTTCCTTCGGTCCTTATTATATGATATTATATAAGACATTTTATTATATATGATATAGTACTTATTATACATTTTAAAAAAATACCCTTATTTAACGTATTTTAAAAAGAGAGAAAGTGATTAAGTAAGGATAGTTTTGAAAAAATATTATAATTTTTAAAAAAATTAATGAAGTTAACTAATTTTAATTCTCATTCTTAATCCCCTGTTCGATTAAAAGGGTCTTATATTAAAAATTGGAGGGATTATAATGATATGAAAAGAATTTTACATATATTAAGAAATATTTATTACATTTTTAAATTTAAAAAAATTTTAATTTTACCCTTATTAATTTTATCATTTTCATTAAATATAGCATAAGTTATAATATCAATAATATAATAAATAAAAAATAAAAATAATAAATTATTACATACTATCTTATATTATAGAATAAAATAATTTATATATTACCCTATAATAATACTAGACAAATTGAACATAAAAGGTCAGTACTGAGTATTGTGTAGGTTATCGCGCGCGTTGGGCATTGGGACCATACCTCCTTCTCCAACTCCTACTATTTGCAATGACTAGGCAGTTGCGCCCATCCATTTTAATTCTCACCCTCACGTCACATTTTAGTATTGGCAATGCCACTGCTTCTTTTTTTCATTTTTAATAATTCACTAATAATTTCCAGTATTAATTATCATAATATATACTTTTTGTTTCAAGAAAAATATTCATTTTGAGGGAATCTCAATTAATGTGCGCATAATCTTTCACATTAACCTAGGAACATGGCCAAGTTGGTATGAATAATTGAATACTCTTTTCATTTCTATTTATAGGGTATATTCTAGAATTTTTAATTTATCTAAAATATAAATCATTTTGCAATATTCAAATATATTAATTTTTTTTTCAATTTTGCAAAAATAAAAAAAATATTATGGGAGAGGGATAAGATCATAAGACTATAATAGTAATGGACTTATAGTTTAATTAGGGTAATATGGAAAACTAATGGAATTTTTTTAAATTTTAATAATCCTAATTAATTTTAATTAATTTTTTTGATTCCTACAAAATAATCATATGTGACTTATAAATAGAAACGCATGGAGTATTACAAAGGCAACGAATGCCCCTCAAAGTAGGAGTAGAGAGAAGTCAACTGCAATGTATTACTCACTCCTATCTCATATATATATATATATATAGAATAAATACTTATTTTATATAAATTAAGGAAAACAATTTGAAATGGTTAGGATTATTAAATTTGTCAGAAATAATTTTTTTTAAAAAAATATCCCATTTAATGCCTAAAACTCATATATGTAATTAATGATTCACTATTATATTTTTTTCTTATATGTTATTAATAAGGGATCGCATAAAAAGAAATTAAATATATCAGACAATCCACGTTTATATCTTATCAAGGCAAGCCCCTCTAAAATCTCATATAATCGATAGTAGAGGAAATACTATCAACAGGTACTATGTGGGAAGCAACTTGACCAGACCACACAAATCTTGATAAGAATCCATTAGTTCAATACTAAAAAAAAGTAGTTTCTCCTTAATTGTATAATTTGATTTGATGGAATGCCAGATACTTTCTTTATTTTTGGCCAGAAAAGATCAATATTATAAACCCCAAAAGATAAACCAAGTCTACATAGAGCCACAACAAGAAGACACTCAACAACAAATATAGAGTCTAAAAAACACAATAGTAAATACTAAGACAAAAGAGGGTGGGGGTATTCGAACCCATCCTTTCGAGTACACTCTCTTGTAAACGTCAATGGCAAGCTCCACACAGCTGCTACCAAGATCAAAGCACAAATGCCAGATACTATACCATTGATGCAGTTAAATCTGTAGGGCTCGAGCATGTAAAGCAACAATACTTGTTGTCTCATGCGTGACATGCGTGGAAAACATTTAATGGATATTTTTGTGAGGGAATGTGTGTGTGTTGGGTGGGGGGGGGGGGGTGTGGGGAGGAGTGCTGGGCTGGCGGTTAGGCTATAACACTTGTAGGGAAAGCTATCCAGAATTGATCTGATCAATCAATGCCAAAATTTATTGTATCCAATTCCCTTTCAGGTCACTTGGTTCACTTATAAGAGGGTTAAGTAATATGATATAATGTCGCATAATACAATGTAATGTAAGATTAATGATAATTATATGAGTGTTTATTTGGTTTGACATTAGGGGTGTGAGAAAAAAATATTTTTTTATATATAATTAAATATAGATAATTAGGAAAAATTCAAATTATTTTCAAAGTGGTGACTCTCAAGTGGTGGTGGTGTTTGAACAATCTGTCACACCCGATTTGTAATTTAAAAAAAAAATAAAATAAAATAAAATAGAGTTACCATCAAAATTTTTAAAAGGGAAATTTTGGAAAACCTTTTTATTTTTAAAAAACATGGTCTACGAAACATAAAGGGCTCAGGAGTCGATTACATTATGGGGAAGGTGTTAGACACCCCATAACACCTGTTTATAAAAACGATTATTTTAAATTGATTATACAAAATTAATATAGCCTTAAAATTATTTTAATTACCTTTATAAAACTAGTATAAAGAAAATAAAAAATAAAAATAAATAAGTAAAATGGATTTACTTATAAAGACAGACTTGACCTATAATGAGAGTTTAGAGCCTACGTACCCTAATATAGGAATCAAAATCCACGTAGTTTGGGTAAAAACTCATGTCATTAGGTTTTTGTTTTTTAAGAAAAAATATATATTTTTAATAAGATAATTTTTGAATGGTTTCTTTCATTATTTCGAAAAATCTAATTATTCATGTTATATATGAAAATACTATTTAACTATTTATTTATCGTTTATTGATAAATTCACGGAGATTTCCAAAATCTCACGTGGTCATTAACTGGTTTATATACCCATGAAACCTCTAAAAACCTCACATAAAATAACTTTAAAATATATTATAATATTATATTTAAAAAAATATTTTTATTTAAAATAAATGCAAAACTTTATCAAATTTGAGATAATCTTTATTATTTTGGTTTCAAAAATATTTTTCATAAAGAAAACAGATAATATGATTATTATACCAGCGGAGACACATCACAACACGTTATAAATTTATTAATTTAAATATCCATAGAGGTTCCAAAAACCTCACGTAAAACTATTTTTTCTTTTTGAAAATTGTATTAGAGAATTATTATAAAAATAAAAATCTTTCATTTATAATAATATTTAATTAAAAATTTAAGGAATCTTTTATTTGAATTTCTAAAATAACAACCATGAGATTAAAAAAATATATACATATACAATTAAATTGGAATACCGGTGAGACATATGTTACACACAGTAAATCAATATCTATGGAAGTTTTACAAACTTCACATAGTGATATTCTATTAACAGCATTAATCTCATAAATGATGATTGTGTGATTGTGTAATATCATAAAAAATAAATAATAAGCTAGAGATGAAAGAGCTTTATTACCATAGCTGAGAAAAATGATACAATAAACCACATAACCTCAATGGCTTGATATTGTATAATATTCATGCCAATCATGCTTTGCCACCATCTATAGAAATATTATTCTAAAGCCACCGAAAATATATATGTGTATATAAAAAGGAGAAAACATTGAACTATATTATTAAAAGAAAGAAATCATCCGATCAAAGTGTCACAAATGCTCATTATTATTCATTAAATTTTTAGAAGCAAAATTAGTTGTCAATAAGAATTATATTACCTTACTTTATTGCTTTTTCCTCAAACACAAATAGAGGTATTATAAGCGACTTGGTTTGGAGTTGTAGATCTAATGTAAAATAATAAAAAAAATAAAACAAAATAAATAAGAATGGCTCTCTCTCAGACATATAAAGTATGTCTTTTCTCTATTAGAGATATTTATAGATATGAGAGGTCATCTCAAAACATAACTCACAATAAAAAAAATATAAAGAAGAAGAAAAGAAGAATAATGGATTCAAAAAATGACAGAGAGATAAACTCAGCCCTTCTTTTTTTTCTCTCTCAATGCTGCCCACGTTTTTTTTTTCTTTGCTTCTTCAACTCTCCAACTCACTCTTCATTTCTTTCTTTTTCTTCTTCTTCTCTCTCTCTTTCTCAATCTCTCGTCCTCTCTCTTTTCTTTCTATCTCTCCTTCTTTTTTCCTCCTTTCGTTGATCCTCCTTCCTTTTCTTTATATAGATAAAGTAAGAAAAATCTAATACAAATAATTATTAATACGTAATCAAATCAAATTATTTACTTTTTATTTGATCTTTATCATTATTATTTTTTATGCAATCAAATCCAAATTTTTTGTGATGTATATTTTTATTTAGCTTTTATTATTATTTTTTTCTTTGTAAATCCAAATCTCAACGGATTTGAAAAATCTCATAAAGGAGAAATCTATATCCTTAAGATATGATTATTATTAATTTTTTAGGATTTTTCCATTATTGTTTTTTTTTATATTTTTTCTTGATGAAAATTACCTCTAATGGAAACACATTTTTTTTTTATTTTCACCTTCATCAAATTAGACTTAAATAAAAATTTTTGTTATTTTATATTAAAACTATGACAAAATACAGTGTTCACACAATTGACGACAACGACGACTAGCGATTAGCGGTGACTCGTGGCAGCAATGGCATTCGAATATGTAATCCCTATTACATAGCTTTTTTAGAGTGAATGTAATTATTTGATTTGAGATAATGATGTAATTTTCATTATTAAAGTTTTGTGCCATCAAACATGCCTAATCATGTAATGTAATCAGGATTACATAACGTACCCCTCCCATAGTCGAACCAAATAAGCCATAAAAGTAGCTAAATGTGGCACATTTAGATTTAGAATTTTTTTTGTTGGATAGTAGTTGTTGTACACTTGCACTCCCTCTAATATTAAATATAGTGTCTAGAGTATTAAATTAATTTTTCTACTAATATCCTTCATTAACTATGCCAAATGATCACAAGATAGCCATTTAATTGGTAGAAATTTAATCATTTAATTGCAGGCGTTTCTAATAATATTTTCAATTTATGACACATTTAATAAATCTAACTATTTTTAATTATTTTTTTAATATTGGTAAGGTAAATGGTTATAACTAAGTTTTTATGAGTATAATATAATAAAAAATTACTAAAATATGATATGTCAGATAATATTTACCAAAATATAATATACAAAATTGACTGGTGGTAATGCGAATTGACTTTGTACACAAACTGGATAAATATGCAACTTCCAATCTGACAATATATTTTTTTTAATGAAAAGGCAAGTCGCATGGATACTCATGCGGCTTACCTTTTTGCAATTTCAAAATTTGCCTTTGTTTTTTTTTTTAAAACAATTGTTTTTTTAATTGTTTGAATGGAAAATTTAAATGGTTACTCTGATCCTATTTATAAATTATTGTTAATTAGTGAATTAATAATAAGGAAAGTTAGTTATACTAAAAAAGTTTAAAAAAATTAATATAAGTTTCCAATTTTACCCATACTCCCCAGTCAAGTAGTAATAATTATGTGCAGGAAAGAGAGTGTGTTAAAATATAGAATAATTTATGAGAAAATAAAGTTATTGAGGGTAAAATAAGAAATCATATGAAAATTTCACACTACAACTTATAAATATGACAAAGTAAATATTTTAAATAAAACCTTACAAATGGCACCGGAGGAAGAATAAATTACTAATAATCGATATATTATTGAAAAATAATTATTAGTTAACAAATTATAACAAATATTAAATAAAGAATATTGAATCTTTATTTTTATTGAATAATCATTAAAAAGGAATCAATTTAATTAAAAGTCGAACAAATGCTATAAAACATATTTTGTTTTAAAAAAAAATTAAAGTTCATGAATTCATGGTAGGGCCATATTTAAAACAAAAATATCATTTGTATAACATCTAAAAAATAACAGATTAATGAAGGGGGCAGGCATCCTGATGAGGACCCCTAGCCCAAACAGTGGTATAGGGCAATCTTTAAGGCCGCGTTTGGTTTGCAGAATTATTTTTAAGAGAATACAAATAGGAATGGGAATAGGAGTGAGAATAGGAATGAGAATAAGAATGGGTTTTAAAGATATGTTTGGTATACTAAGAAAAAAGATGAGAATAATAAAAAAAAGAGAGACAAAAAATGATGAAATGACTAAAATACCCCCAATTTAAAAAAAAGTTGAGCTCCTTCCTCCTTTATTCCTCTCCACTAACGACACCATCACCATTCCTATCCATTTCAAAACCACTGTCACCGTATTCTCCCTTACTTGCTGCCAGAACCACTATAGTTCGTTGCCATGAACCAGATCCCGTCTCCAGCACAACCTAGACCCATCGGAAACACGAAGGAGCTAGATCCCATCGTTACTGGCAAACACGAAGATTGTCTGAGCTACCAACACCATCGTGGCCTTCTCAGATCTGTTGCTGGCAACCACGAACTTCTCAAATCAAGTTCTCCAACCATTCTCATTGTCGACAAATGCAAAGCCTTCTCAAATCTCCTTCTACTTGCCTTTGCGTTTGCTTTGTAGATCGTCACCGCCATCATCACTGAGAAGATGGTCTGAGCTGTCGACTCCATCGTGAAGATGAATGAGAGGCATCGACAGAGGCTTCGGTAAATGAGGGTATTGTTGTCTAAAAATTTGTATTCCCACGGTGCTCACTCATTCCCACCATACCCCATAGGTTTCCTCATTCCCATGTTTAAAGGAATCGGACATTCCATGGCATCATGATACCTGCACACCAAACGCACAGAATCAAGTACTCCCTCACCTGTTCCCATTCCCAATGGCCCATTCCCTTACACCAAATAGGGCCTAAGGGTGTGTTTGGTTAACAGAAAACCAGAGGAAAGGGAAGCACTTTTATAAAGGGAATAGAAGACGAGGGGAGGAACCCTTGTTTGGTTTGAATGTAGAGAAAGAGAGGAAAGTAATTTTTTATAAGATTAATTTAGTACTAATAAATTTTATCTACAAGTATCTCCTCCAAAACACTTCACTTTTAGAAGGAAGGAAAATGAATGACTCCCCTCTATTTTCTTGAACGGGGAGCACAAAAAATGTAAGGAGGGGGAGGGGAGCACCCTCCAAAACCCCTCAACAAACACTATTAAATAAAAGATAATTAATCTCCATCATCTCCCCTGTATGATCACCCGCCTCATCCATATTAATCATATAAAACAAAGTTTATACCAATTTAAATCATACTATTTATAAGTAGAAGAGTACAATCTATTTTAATAAAATCTCCGCAATATATACGAAATTGTATATAATTATTTCTGATTCACCGTTCAAGTTCACATCCCCATGTCGTTGGCTCCATATTTTTTCGTGCATAACTTCTGCCGACAAAGCAGATTGCTGTAGGATTTGTTTAGCTATGCGTGCGAGATTTTTTTAGAGCTATTTTTTTTTTCTGGTAGGCATTTTTAGTTTATTAAAAAAATTAAAAAAAATTACATGTATAAGCATTTAGATATATGGCGTTCCTAGTGTCAAAAGAACTGGATCACCCATAGGTTATTCACCCAAGCACATCCGGCCTATGTGTAATCCACTCATAAAGAAAAGTTTAAAAATATTGGCCCAACCTAACTTTTCATGGGTCATCGATCAGGCTGGGTTAGCCCGATTGCTTTTCTTTTAAAAAGCGAAAGCCTAACTTCATGTGATATTAATTCACCAAACAAACTTCATGTAAAATATATATATATATATATATATACGTGAAAATAGGACAACCTACGTTTGTTTGTTATCACATCAATAAGTCTAAAAAGATGTCGTAGATCAAATTAAACAAAATTCAAATAACATTTTTAGATGACAAATGAAAAATCACATGGATAATATAATAGTATCATTCAATAATTCATTTGAATTTCTGGCCAAAGAATAATTCAATTGAATTTTTATTATAGATGCAAATATTGTTCTTGTAACCAGCGAACTTTATATATATATATATTTTATACAGAGATTCTATCATTGGAAACATTGGCCAAAAACAATTACCAGTAAATTACTGACACTTAGATATATATATATATATATATATAATGACAAGAGCGAGAGTAATATTAGTTCCATATTTTGTGGAGAAGATATGCTCTACATTCCACTGCTCGGAGAATGCGGATATGCATGTGTGTGAGAGAATGAATTATAAGACAATTTTGTTGGAATTCAGTTAAATTATATATGATAATTATTTAACAACGTATCAACAGTAAGACTTGGATATATATCATAACAATTTTATTGAAATTTATTTTTTACTAAAAAAGCTAATAACTTGTACAATAATAATGTGTCAGTCATTTTATTGTTAATATGTTAATATCTCACTAAATTTTAGTATACGCACAAGAGTTTGTTGAGGAAAAGTTGCAACTTGAAAGTTGCAAGGTCTTTGGGTTTATCAGCCAGTTGAGCAATATAAGGACTCGGTTAGTGAACTATATAACCTGTTTTAATGTTTCTACTGTTAGGGGAAGCTCTATTTTTTGTGCAACATTAGCCAATTGAATAAAAGTACAAATTTGAAGTCACTATACTCTATTTTTAGAGCCTGCTTGGCTACTGGAATGACTAAAAATGGAATGAAATTACTAGAAATTGAATGAATTGAAATGTTGATCATCATGGAGTTTGGTATGATTGTGAGAATGTTGGAGAAAGAAATTTATTTTTTACTTGATCACCATTTTATGACATGTTCTCTCTTATTTTTGTTTTCCCTTTTTCCAAGATTTCTCTTCTTCCCCCACCCCTTCCTCTCTCTCAAAAGTTATTGAGTCTACAAGCTGAATCCTTTGAAGCTGTAAGAGAGATTGATCCAATTCAAGACAAAAAAAAAAAAGCATGCTTACAATTCAAGAGAAATGGAGTCTCTGAGCTTGCGGATAACCAAAAGAAAAATGAAGAGGAACAATTAATTTTGAGCAACAATATTAGGACAATAATTGAAAGTGCACTGGGCCAAGAAATAATGTTATGACTTATAGACTTCAGGAGACCTGTGACATATAAAGAGTTTTGATGGAAGAGGAAAAAAAATTTAAAATAATTGGTTTTACAAAGAGGTCAATGAGAGTAACAGGATGCATAAACTGAGAAAATTTATTTGTACTTTTATATGAAGAAATGGGAGTATTTGTGTCTTTGTTCAAAATGCGAAGAGCACTGTATAATCTCCTTATCAATCAGTGGTGGAGGTTAATCGTATTAGAATGTCCACATCCAATGATCCGATCAAAATATACTCCACTTTGTTTAATGAAATATAACCCAAGGGCAAAATAAATAGGATGTTCAACTATAAAGACATTAAATTAGGACAAGTGGATTTTTTTATATATTATTTATTCTAGAACTAACTTTTATTATTTGCATTATTAATTTATTTTTAAGTTTAAAATCCATGTGTTTTGATTTCATTTAATATAAGTAAGTTAAGTACATATGTTTAAGTAATTAAATCTTCTCCATTAAGATATCATTGGTAAGGGACTGAGGGGTAACTACTCGATTTATCAAAGTTAACTCAGCTAAGTAAAAAAAAAAAAATATTTGTCCCGCACAGCAAAAATAAAAAAAAAAAATTTAAAAGTATAACATGGTGATAGACTCTTGAACCCAAAAAAGTGGTGGGCTCGGCCTAGCCCATGTACCCCACTACTAACATTGTCTAGTTTTATGAAGATTACCAATTGTTTTTCAAACCTTTTTATCAATTGTTAACGAACATATTTTAATTTTAACTGATCATTTTTTTTTAGTACACATGCTTTTGTCTTTCTTGAAATTATCATACCAATTGCTCAATTTATTCTATTTCTCTCCTTCTTAGCAGTTAGCACATACATCTTCCTCTTTCAAAATCTATTTGTGCCCAAAATAAATTTCATGATGGATGAATACGGATATGTTTATTTTGTTGAATGTATTGTTTACTCATTTTTCACGGATCTTAATATTAGTTGAATGAGTCTTTAGCATGTGCGCTGCACAAGAGTTTGTTGAGTAAAGTTGCAGGGTCTTCAGGTTTTTATTAGCCTGTTGAGCAATATATATTAGGATATATATATATATATATATAGTGGATCATAATCCTATTTTAATGTTTTTACTATCATTGGAAGCTCTATTTTCGTGTGGGTCATTAGCCAATTAAATAGAACTCCAAATTTCGATCGACTCTTCTAATGATTGGTTTTATGACTTATTCTTACCCTTTTTTTCCTTTCTTTTTTTATAATTTCTCTTCTTCTCTCTCAAGGTTATTCAAAGTCTACTAGCCAGTTGAATCCTTGAAGACGATGAATCAAATAAATTAAAGAGTCAGAGAGATTTATCCAATTCAAAAATTAAAAGGCATGCTTAAAACGCAAGAGAAATTGAGAAGAAAATTGAAGAGAGGCACAATTAATTTTGGGTATCAATACAAGGGCAATCATTGAAAATAATTTTATGAAGATTTTAGTAGAGTAATGACTAATGAGATATGAAGGGGTTTTGATGGGAGAGAAAAAAAAAATAGTAAAATATTGGCTTTTGCCAAGAAGAGTGTCGCGGTGAGAGTAAGAGGATGCGAAAAAAGAAAATTTGTTATAATATGCGGATTTTGTAATTAAAAATATTTTAAGTTATTTTTATCATAAAATTATTTAGAAATTCACTAAGTGGGATTGTTTAATGCTTTTTTATGAAAAAAAAAATGGGAGTATATGTCTAATTGAACATGTGAAAAGTACTTGGTAATGTCCACATGATTCCATTAAAATATCCTCTACTAATTTAGACAAAATAATTATGATTCTCTATATATTTTCGTCATTTTCTGATGAAGACATCATTATTTAAGTCATTTATATACTATAATACATATATAAAAAATTATAAGTAAATTATCGAACCTTGGAGTGTTTGGAGTACTAGCTGGAACCTGTTAGGAAACTCAGGATAACTGAGTGTTCACCACTGGAAGTCCAACATTCCATAGGACTCTCCAGCGTTGACATGGCCTTCTCTCAGATAATATATAGCTACCTTGGAGGCCCCACCAACCCCAACCCAAGTCATTCACAGCAAGATATGCTAAAATGCAAGTCAACCATCGTTGATCAGGTTCTGTTGATGTCAATGGAATCCCATATTCAGTCATCAAAAGAGGAGCAGGGTTGGAGGCAGTGGTGACGAACCCAGCATTGTTGTTTAACTCGTTGTTCACTTTCCCGCAAAGATAGTTCGCTGATTGCTTGCTCCAATCTTTGTGCTCACCCGACATCGTGTAAGAGTGTACCTCGTGCGCCAACTTACCATCCAACGTTAGGTTCAGAGGCTTGTTCTTCAAAAAGCTCAGATCGTTGTCGTTGTACAATCCAGAAAAGAGGACCACGACGTCTGGGTTCCATTGGTGAACAGTCAGTGCTCCTTGAGTCATATTCGTGTACCACCCATCAACATTTTAAAGTGGACCACGTAGCTCGTTCCGCAAGCTCATTGCCACCACCTTAATTAACAAAATCGACTCAAATTAATAATAGTCATCATAGATTAATCGCACATACATATATACACACACGTAGGCTATAATGTCCCTCATGATATTTTTCTTGGCATTGTGTTCAGGACCGGAGGAATCAGGACGGAGGAAGGCTCAAGTGGAGTCCGGAAGAGCTCCACACCGTGGTGAAGAGCAGGGCCGCCGCGGCGAGAAGCTTTCCAGTGGCGTTGTTCTGGAAAATTTGGTGGAGCCGCGGAGAGGAGTGTTGGAGCCGCGGCGAGAGTCGGAAAAATTATTTAAATCCAGATTAGTCGGACGCGAAAGAAAGAAAGAAAACGAAGGGAGCGACGCAGAGAGACGAGGAGCAGTGCTAGGGTTCAGCATTTTCGGTGTCCCAGAGTGATTCTCGTCCACCGGGAGCTTGGATTCAAGTTGGTAAGCGTTCCCTACTCCTCTCTCTCCATTTTCTTCGGTTGAAATTTGGGATTTTCGGTTGTATGGTTGGATTTCCGGTTTGGGGTGAAATCCACCGATTGAAATGGATGTTTTGGGGTTAAGGAAGTGTGTTTTGAGGTTCTTGTTACCCGAATGTGAGTTTTGAAGGGATTATGTGTATTTAGAGCTTAACCCTAGGTTGTCTTTGGTAATGGCTCTTAGGAATTCAAGGTGTCTGAGGTTGTGTGGTGTTTGAGTAATCCCTAAGAGCTTATTGATGCATAAAAAGGGTGTTGGAACCTTGGGTTAGGTTAATGTGGTGGAATTGTGAGGTTTGATTTGTTGGTATATTGTGCTAATGGAAGAATTGTGACATGATAAAGGTTGTTGGCCAAGCGAGAGGGGTTCACGCGTACTGGACAGTTCAAGGAAGCTTGTGGAACCCGTGCAAGTGCGATATTGACAGCTTGAGGTAACCGGATGTTTATTTTATGTGATTATATGTTGATATGTATATATACGTATATGCATGTTCCTTTTCATACCACGATATTGATTATGTGTGTGTGCAATTTTCTACATATCATGGTATGCACGGCTTGTTGATGTAGGATGATTGTATGTGTTATGATGTGTAGCATCCCCATACTATTGCATGCTAGCATGTCCATATAATATATGATATGATGGTATATGTATATATGTATGTAGAGGCATGTTGGCATGACATTGATATCATCACCACATGATTGCATAGTGAGAAATGGATGACGAGGTGATGATGATGAGATATGATGTGATAAAGATCCCTATCGCTAAATCCTCTCCATAGGAGAGCCAGGCGGTAGAGGACATGATATGATATGATATCCCTGTCACTAAATCCTCTCCTAGGGGGAGCCAGGTGACTGTGGATTTGGGGATGCACCTTCTCTAAATCACCATCAATTCGTGATGGTCCAGGGGAAGGAGAGCTACGGTCCGAACTCTAGTGTAACCATTGGCCCGGTTGCATTAGGGTAAGGTGAGCTTGGTGATATCCTGGAATCGGTCTTCACCGACTGTTAGAAGGGAATCATCTATTGAATGTCTTATGATGACGATAGCTCGTGGTTCTAGCCGTGTATGAGGGAGAACATGTATACCATTCATTAGCATTACATTGCTTTACTGTGTGGATCAATATATATATTAGTGTGTGTGGTTGTTGTTCCCGGTTACTGAGACATTGTCTCACCCCCTCTCCCATCAACTAACCTTTCAGGTGACGGTTCTGGCACTAGTCCGGAGAAGACGCGGGAGTAGTTGTGTACGTGGGAATAGTCTATGTAGCTTGTGTATGTTGTATTAGTATCTTGTGCCAAGTAGGATAGCATGGTTGGTAATGGATAATGTTATGATTGAGACTGGCTATGTATGGATGTTTATGTATGTGGTATGTATGGTTGAATGTTATTGAGTAGTATGTGTGCCAGTTTTGGTAAGTCCAGAGTGTTGTTGGGCCTTGTTGGTTTGCGTAAGGGCCTGTAGCCCATTTGGTCAGGTTGGGTTCCACGGGGTCAAATCTCAGAGGAGTGGTTCCTTTGAGGTAAAACCTCTTTGGACAGGTTGGTTTGGGGGTTTTGGACCTGTATGAATGGTCTCTGAGCGACCAGTTGCCTTTGGTGGCAATTGGAGGTGGCTAGTGGTGAGTTTTGGTCAATAAGTGGCCAAAACGGTGTCAGGGGTCCAAAATCTCCATATGGAGTTGGATTGGAATGAAAGTAGTGTTTATGGTTAGATGGGGACTAGATTGACTTGTAGGAGTTGGATTCGAGTCGATCGAAGGTCGAAGTATAAAGTTATGCCCGTCAGAAGTTCACCCTGGAGTGTTGAAATTGCTGATACGGTATATCAGCAGGGGGAGCCGCTGCGAGGGAAGGCAGCCCGCGGCGCCAGAGGAGACAGAAGCGATGTTGAGATAGGGGAGGCCGGAGCCGCGGCGGTACTGTAGCGGCCGCGGCCCCAGCCCAGTTTTTGGATATTTTAAGTTATTTCCGCTGTGTTTATGAATTTGGAAGAGTTATTTTGAGATGTCAGGGTTGTGTAGGGTCAGATTTTGAAGATTTTGGTTAAGTTCGGAGGTGTCAGGAGGTAGGATGTTACATTTTGGTATCAGAGCAATGGTTTTGGGCCATTGTTTCTGCTTGAAGTACTACTTGGCATATGTTTTGAATACATAGACTATATTCCCACTGCAATGCTAGTCCAGAACCATATGGTTGAATGTGTTATTGCTTGTGTAGGAAGTATGTCTCGCAGAGGAAGAGGAAGGCAGAGTAACAGTGACCTGATGAGGCAGATGCATGAGATGTTGGCTGGCCTCAGTAATCAGGTGAATACTCAGGGAGAAACGTTGAATAGGTTGCAAGAGAGAATGGACAGGCAAGAGCAGGAGGAAGTGAATGAGGAAGCTGGCATGTTTGTGGATTTGAATGCTGGTGAGGATGAAACAATGGTGGAACCTGAGAGAGCCCCAAGGGTTGGAAGAAGGGGTATCTCCTCACAATTAAAGGACTTTCGGAAGTTTAATCCTCCGGCTTTCGAAGGTACCATGGATATGTCATAGGAGGAGAATTGGATTGAACAAATGGAAAATATTTTCAGTGTGATGGATTGCACTTCGGAGCAAAGGGTGCAACTAGCAGCATTTAAGCTTGAGAAGAAGGCCAAGCGCTGGTGGAGGAGTGTTGTCCCGAATGTTGAAATGATGAATCCTCCTATGACTTGGGAACAATTCAAGGAATGATTCTTTGCACATTATGTCCCTCCAGCCTTAATGATGCAAAAGGAGGCTGAGTTCCTAGCTTTTCAACAAGGGAATCTGTCTGCGGACGATTACATTGATCAGTTTTTGGACTTGGCCAGATATTCCACTTATCTGAACAATTATCCTGATGATAAGTGGATGGCTCAAAGGTTGTTCGAGGGAGCCCATCCAGAGATTAAAGAGTGGCTATCTGCGGTGGAATTTGTGTCCTTTGAGGATCTGTGTGCGAAGATTCGTGCATTGTATAATCGGATGAAGGAGGTTGAGGAGTATAGAAAAATTTCCATGATTAGGGCCTTTTCTCACTTAGGACCTACAGGAGGAATCAGTAAAGCAAGTGGTTTAGGAAGTGGTAGTAGTGGTGGTAGTACAGGTTCCAGTGGAAGTCGGGGTCGCCATGGTAGAGGCAGAGGCCGTTTTGGCAGAGATCAGTCTAACAGGGGTCGGTTTGGCAGAGGATCATTTTATCGAGGGAGCTTTGACCAAGGGAGTTCCAGTCAGAGTGAGTTTGCAGGAAGGGACTCCACTCCATCTCGATATGGTTCAAGTAGTGCAGCAAATCCGTGCACAAAATGCGGGTTGAGTCATGGTGATCGTCCGTGCGTGTTTTGTTTTAATTGTGGGAAACTAGGACATATTGCTCGAGGTTGTCATGAGCCAAGGCGTGATGATGTAATGAGGAGACCCACGATGCCCGGACGTGTCTTTGCCATCACTCGACAGGAGGCGGATGCAGCACCTAACTTGATTAGAGGTAAACTTAAACTCAATGGTTACTCTATTCATGTTTTGTTTGACTCAGGTGCATCGCATTCTTTCATTTCTTTTGATTGTGCTCGGAGATTGGGTATTGTGGCTATGGACTTGCCTTTTGAGTTGTCAGTGTCCACACCCACGGGAGTTTCATTGAGAACTGCTCAAGCTTGTTTGAATTGTGTGATTCATTTTGAGCACCGAAGCACTACTTTGGATCTAATCTGTTTGCCGTTGCAAGAGATTGATGTGATAATTGGGATGAATTGGTTGAAAGCGAATAATGCCATTCTCGACTATGCTCGGAAGACTGTGTCCTTGCCAATGAACATCCCTAGTGTTAAAGGGGATGAGAATATGTGTTTGTCCTTCGCCCAAACTGGCAGGTATTTGAAGAAAGGATGTCAAGGGTTTCTGGTTTTCTTCTCTGTGAATATGGATATGCAAGGTGGTGTCGAAAGATATCCAATTGTGAATGAATTTCCTGATGTGTTTCCAGAGGAGATTACTGGTTTACCCCCACCACGAGAACTGGAGTTTTCCATTGATTTGGTGCCTGGGACTAGTCCTATTTCGAAAGCTCCATATCGAATGGCACCATCTGAATTGAAGGAGTTGAAGAAGCAGATTGAGGATTTATTGAAAAGAGGTTTTATCAGACCTAGTGCTTCGCCTTGGGGAGCTCCAGTGTTGTTTGTCAAGAAGAAGGATGGTAGCCTCAGATTGTGCATTGATTACAGGCAGCTGAACTGAGTGACGATCAAGAATAAATATCCTTTGCCTAGGATTGAAGACTTGATTGATCAGTTGGCAGGTGCCTCTGTATTCTCTAAAATCGATTTGAGGTCGGGATACCATCAATTGCGAGTACGTGCTGAGGATGTGCCTAAAAGGGCATTTCGGACTCGATATGGTCATTATGAATTTCTTGTGATGCCATTCGGGTTGACTAATGCCCCGGCAATCTTCATGGATTATATGAATAGGGTGTTTCGGCCATATTTGGATAAATTTGTGGTAGTGTTTATTAACGACATTCTGGTTTACTCCAAGAGTGAGGAAGAGCATGCGCATCATCTTCAGATTGTGTTGCAAGTATTGCGGGATCACCAACTGTATGCTAAGCTCAGTAAGTATGAGTTTTGGCTACGGGAGGTGAAATTTTTGGGTCATGTGATTTCTGCAGAAGGTGTGGCTGTAGACCCTAGTAAAGTGGAAGCGGTGTTGAATTGGGAGAGACCGCAATCGGTGACGGAAATTCAGAGTTTTCTGGGTTTGGCCGGATACTACCGAAGGTTCATTAAGGGATTCTCTCAGCTTGTTATGCCATTGACTAGACTCACCCGTAAGGATCGATCTTTCATTTGGGATGACAGGTGTGAGAGAGCATTCCAGGAGCTGAAGGTTTGTCTGACATCCACCCCAGTGCTCATTATCCCTAACCCGTCAGAGCCGTTCACAGTTTATACGGACGCCTCTAAGAAGGGTCTAGGGTGTGTCTTGATGCAGCAAGGTAGAGTTGTGGCATATGCTTCAAGACAGTTGAGGTCTCATGAGGAGAACTATCCTACTCATGACCTTGAGCTAGCGGCTATAGTGTTTGCCTTGAAATTGTGGAGGCATTATCTCTATGGCGCTCAGTTTGAGGTATTCAGTGATCACAAGAGTTTGAAGTATTTGTTTGATCAGAAAGAGTTGAACATGAGGCAAAGGCGTTGGGTTGAGTTCCTTGTGGACTATGAGTTTGCTCTAAAGTATCATCCTGGGAAAGCCAATGTTGTGGCAGATGCATTGAGTAGAAAGTCAATCCATATGGCCATGATGATGATGAGGGAGCAACAGTTACTGGAAATCCTGAGAGATATGAAGTTATCTATTAATATCCATCCTGGAGTACTAGTAATTAGTTCCATTAGTGTAACAAGTGATATATTGAGGAACATTTGCTATGCTCAGATGGAGGATGACTATCTTTTGGGCATCCAAGAACAGGTTGAAATGGCGGAGACCCAGGACTTTGATATTCTGGAGGATGGTATCATCCGGTATCGAGGTCAGATTTGTGTGCCAAACGTTGCGGGGTTGCGTGAGATTATTTTGGAGGAAGCTCATAAAAGTAAGTACACTATCCACCCAGGTACCACTAAGATGTATCAGGATTTGAAGAGAGGTTATTGGTGGCCAGGCATGAAAAAGGACATCGCAGAGTTTGTGGCAAGATGTCTGATTTGTCAGAAGGTAAAAATTGAGCACCAATTGCCTGCTAGTATGTTGCAATCTTTGGAGATCCCGGAGTGGAAATGGGATAGCGTTTCCATGGATTTTGTGATGGGATTCTCTTCAAGACACAATGCGATATGGGTCATTGTGACAGGTTGACGAAGTCGGCCCATTTTCTTCCAATTCGGGAAACTATTTCAATGGAGAAGTTGGCCCAGTTGTATGTGAATGAGATAGTAAGACTACATGGAGTCCCGATGAATATTGTGTCGGACAGAGATCCAAGGTTTACATTCAGGTTTTGGAAATCTCTCCAGAAGGCCATGGGTACGAAGTTGAGTTTCAGTACTGCTTATCACCCTCAATCTGATGGGCAGACTGAAAGGACTATTCAGACTCTGGAGGATATGCTGCGGGCATGTGTTCTGGAGAATAAAGGCACTTGGGATAAGATTTTGCCATTAGTTGAATTTGCCTACAACAATAGTTTCCACTCGAGTTTGCAAATGGCTCCGTATGAAGCGTTGTATGGCAGGAAGTGCAGGTCACCGTTGTGTTGGGCTGAACTTGGTGAAAGGAGTCTTTTGGGCCCAGATATTGTGGATCAAACCTCTCGGAAGATAGAGAGTATTCGTCAGAAGCTTCTTAGAGCTCAGAGTCGGCAAAAGAGTTATGCGGATAGAAGAAGAAGACCATTGGAGTTTGATGTTGGGGATCATGTGTTTTTGAAGGTCACTCCTACTACTGGTGTTGGAAGATCGATTCGAGCCAAGAAGCTCACTCCAAGGTATGTGGGTCCATATCAAATTCTTGAACGAATTGGGCCAGTAGCGTATCGAGTGGCGCTACCGCCTAGTCTTGCTGCGTTGCATGATGTTTTCCACGTGTCTTAACTTAAGAAGTATCATCCAGATCCGTCTCATATAATTAATGATGAAGCAGTTCAAGTACGAGAGGATCTGACTTTTGAGGTCGCACCGTTGCAAATTCTAGATGTGAAAGAGAAGCAATTGAGGAATAAGACCATAAAATTGTTAAAGGTCCTTTGGAGCGGTTTGATGTCCAATGATGTCACGTGGGAGACTGAAGATTCTATGCGGAGGAAGTATCCAGAGATTTTTGCTTGAGGTAAGAGATGAAATTTCGTGGACAAAATTTTTATAAGGAGGGGAGAGTGTAATGCCCCTCATGATATTTTTCTTGGTATTGTATTCAGGACCGGAGGAATCAGGACGGAGGAAGGCTCAAGTGGAGTCCGGAAGAGCTCCACGCCGCGGCGAAGAGCAGGGCCACCGTGGCGAGAAGCTTTCCAGTGGCGTTGTTCTGGAAAATTTGGTGGAGCCGCGGCGAGAGTCGAAAAAATTGTTTAAATCCAGATTAGTCGGACGCGAAAGAAAGAAAGAAAATGAAGGGAGCGACGCAGAGAGACGAGGAGCAGTGCTAGGGTTCGGCATTTTCGGTGTCCCAGAGTGATTCTCGTCCATCGGGAGCTTGGATTCAAGTTGGTAAGCGTTCCCTACTCCTCTCTCTCCATTTTCTTCGGTTGAAATTTGGGATTTTCGGTTGTATGGTTGGATTTCCGGTTTGGGGTGAAATCCACCGATTGAAATGGATGTTTTAGGGTTAAGGAAGTGTGTTTTGAGGTTCTTGTTACCCGAATGTAAGTTTTGAAGGGATTATGTGTGTTTAGAGCTTAACCCTAGGTTGTCTTTGGTAATGGCTCTTAGGAATTCAAGGTGTCTGAGGTTGTGTGGTGTTTGAGTAATCCCTAAGAGCTTATTGATGCATAAAAAGGGTGTTGGAACCTTGGGTTAGGTTAATGTGGTGAAATTGTGAGGTTTGATTTGTTGGTATATTGTGCTAATGGAAGAATTGTGACATGATAAAGGTTGTTGGTCAAGCGAGAGGGGTTCACGCGTACTGGACAGTTCAAGGAAGCTTGTGGAACCCTTGCAAGTGCGATATTGACAGCTTGAGGTAACCGGATGTTTGTTTTATGTGATTATATGTTGATATGTATATGTACGTATATGCATGTTCCTTTTCATACCACGATATTGATTGTGTGTGTGTACGGTTTTCTACATATCGTGGTATGCACGGCTTGTTGATGTAGGATGATTGTATGTGTTATGATGTATAGCATCCCCATACTATTGCATGCTAGCATGTCCATATGATATATGATATGATGGTATATGTATATATGTATGTAGAGGCATGTTGGCATGACATTGATATCATCACCACATGATTGCATAGTGAGAAATGGATGACGAGGTGATGATGATGAGATATGATGTGATAAAGATCCCTATCGCTAAATCCTCTCCATGGGAGAGCCAGGCGGCAGAGGACATGATATGATATAATATCCCTGTCACTAAATCCTCTCCTAGGGAGAGCCAGGTGACTGTGGATTTGGGGATGCACCTTCTCTAAATCACCATCAATTCGTGATGGTCCAGGGGAAGGAGAGCCACGGTCCGAACTCTAGTGTAACCATTGGCCCGGTTGCATTAGGGTAAGGTGAGCTTGGTGATGTCATGGAATCGGTCTTCACCGACTGTTGGAAAGGAATCATCTATTGAATGTCTTATGATGACGATAGCTCGTGGTTCTAGCCGTGTATGAGGGAGAACATGTATACCATTCATTAGCATTGCATTGCACGACTGTGTGGATCAATATATATATATTAGTGCGTGTGGTTGTTGTTCCCGGTTACTGAGATATTGTCTCACCCCCTCTCCCATCAACTAACCTTTCAGGTGACGGTTCTGGCACTAGTCCGGAGAAGACGCGGGAGTAGCTGTATACGTGGGAATAGTCTATGTAGCGTGTGTATGTTGTATTAGTATCTTGTGCCAAGTAGGATAGCATGGTTGGTAATGGATAATGTTATGATTGAGACTGGCTATGTATGGATGTTTATGTATGTGGTATGTATGGTTGAATGTTGTTGAGTAGTATATGTGACAGTTTTGGTAAGTCCAGAGTGTTGTTGGGCCTTGTTGGTTTGCGTAAGGGCCTGTAGCCCATTTGGTCAGGTTGGGTTCCACGGGGTCAAATCTCATAGGAGTGGTTCCTTTGAGGTAAAACCTCTTTGGACAGGTTGGTTTGGGGGTTTTGGACCTGTATGAATGGTCTCTGAGCGACCAGTTACCTTTGGTGGCAATTGGAGGTGGCTAGTGGTGAGTTTTGGTCAATAAGTGGTCAAAACGGTGTCAGGGGTCCAAAATCTCCATATGGAGTTGGATTGGAATGAAAGTAGTGTCTATGGTTAGATGGGGACTAGATTGACTTGTAGGAGTTGCATTCGATTCGATCGAAGGTCGAAGCATAAAGTTATGCGCGTAAGAATTTGCCCCGGAGTGTTAAAATTGCTGATACGGTATATCAGCAGAGGGCACCGCGGCGAGGGAAGGCAGGCCGCGGTGCCAGAGGAGACAGAAGCGATGTTGAGACAGAGGAGGCCGGAGCCGCGGCGGTACTGTAGCGGCCGCGGCCCCAGCCCAGTTTTTGGATATTTTAAGTTGTTTCCGCTGTGTTTATGAATTTGGAAGAGTTGTTTTGAGATGTCAGGGTTGTGTAGGGTCAGATTTTGAAGATTTTGGTTAAGTTTGGAGGTGTCAGGAGGTAGGATGTTACACAGGCAAGGAGAATAAAGAGTCTATCAAATTAATTCACCCACATTAGATTTTCCCTTCAATAACTGAGCTGCCATAGATAGCCCTTGAAGCCTTTCTTTAGGATCAAAGTCGTCTTCGAAGAAAGCATTGCCGTCATCGGGAGCACAACACCACTTGGGCTCATTGATGTGGTTATCAGAAATGACCATTATGTTCTGAGCAGCTAGCTGATCCACCATACAAGCGTAGGCTTGAGGGTGGGTCATACTGAGAGGACTTCACGATTGTGCTTGGTGATTCCCGGCTTTGGCATCTGCCAAACCTAAAGAATCAAGTGCTTGCTCAACAGTTTGATTGGAGTAGCGAGTGAACATGTAAGTGGCATGTGTGAGACGCACGCAATTGAGCCCTAGATGGTGTAATTGAAATACAATGTGCTTTATGGGTTGCTTGTCTAACCCTTCTGCCAGCATTACAGCCATGTGAGATGGCCAATTCGCACACAGTAGCTTCACACGCTCTCCTGTGTGGGAATCGACGAGCCATCTGTTGCTTGCTTTCAGTACTGGAAATCAATATGACTGTGATGCTAACGAAGCTAGTAGAGGAATTGACAGAATAAGCATCAGTTGCAAGTGATTTCCCATTGTTATGTCAATTATAACAAGCAAGTTTTGATAAGGTATACTGTTTCACGATTAAATTTGCTTAAATCGGCGTTCTGATTACCCGAAAGTTCGCTCCCACTATTGTTGCTAACAAACATGCGGAAGTTTATTTGAAAATCTCATTTCTAACGGGCAAGAGAAATCATAAAATTTATTAAAAAATTTTCATACATTATTCAAAATGAATCTCAGATATATAACTAAAATATTTTTAGGTAAAAAAAAATAGACTATTAAATAAAAATCTAAATCATTGAATTTCACTTTAAAACTTTCTTCTTCTTTTTTTTTATAGAATTTTATTTCGTCCTTTACTAAAACTTCATTTATTTATTCTACCAAAAAAAAACTCCATTTATTTATCTTAATTTATAGTGGATATATCTTTAGACAGAAAATATATGACATGCATTTTTCACTTTCGTTCTCACCTTTTTCTTTGTTAAAGGATACAATACATTATTAATACAATTCATATTTAATAATTAGCATAACATATTAGTATTAAATATCCAATTAATTTCTATAAAATAGTCCATAATAATTAAAATAAATACATATAAGATCTTATAATTGTCAAAAGAATTTGAAGTATTTAACGTGTGTTCTGTTTTTTTTTTTTTAACTTTAACGACTTCAAAATAATAGTTTTAGATTTTACTTTATCTTCAGGTTTCCCTAAATATTTCCTTAAGTTAGTCTTATAACTATAGGATTGTAATCTCGTATGAAAGAAGATATTAGGGGAGAAAAGCATGGACTAAAAAGTAATATTAAATAAAAATATAAATTATTGTTCATTATCGGGCTATACCGCAAGCGTATGAGCTGAGGTAATAGTAAAGTGATGAGTAAATATCGTTTCCACGAGGACTTAGGTTAAAAGTGATCAAACATTGGATGTCGCATTTTCAATTAATTCGAGTAAAGCAATTAAATGATTCACTATTTAATTAACTTATCCTATGATGGACAAATATATTAAAATAGCAACAAAGACAACTAAGTACTCAAAGAATTCAAAGAAACCTAAGATTATTCATCCCCCTTATATTTCATAAATACCCAATTGAACTCTTTTTACATTTGTTCTTAATGCAAGATTTTGTTAGTCAGGATATCAATTTAGCTATATATGCTCTCTCAAATCTCCAAATAGCTGTTTAGTTTAATTAATTGAGTAATCTCTTAACTAGTTAACTAAACTCTTCAATTCAATTCAAATCCTAAAGTAACTATATGAGGTTATTGAGTATATCTCTACCCTACTAACACAACTCTTTACTCAATAAGACAAGATTCGAGTTCTCACATGACCCAATTCAAGTTCTCTACTTAAGCTAACTTCCTCAAGCATCACTTAAATAAACAAGATAATTTTATTGATGGCCAAACAATAACAGACATTAAAAATAGAGTTAAATCAACATAAAGATGACATTAATCATAAATATTAAGGAGAAGTGAATATTTAATCCATATAAGGGTTCAGAATAATTCTAAAAATAGAACAACTAACCACTCATGTTCAGCAAAATCACAACAAAATATATCTCAATCAACACCATTATTGAACACAAGTAAGGAAAGGAAGAAGGAGATGCAGGAAAACCAAAGAGGGAAGCTCAAATCTCTTCAATGTTTCAAACCCTAACTTCAATCTTCTTCAAGATGTCAAACCCTAGCACACCCAAGCTCCTAAAGTTGCTTCTTGGATGTTCTCTTTGTGCCCTAGCTCAGACTACCTGAAATCATCCCTTTAAACCCTTCAAATACTCAGTTAAAATGAAGCTCCGCATTTTCCTGACGAAGGGTTAGCGCCGAGGCCACAATATCAAGGCCGTAGCTTCATGTCATCAAGTCGTGGTGTCTAGCTTGCTATTTGTCATAGGTTGTGGCCTCATTTCATCAAGCCGCGGCGCTGTCTTCTCAGGCCGTGGTCTCATTCCTCACTATTTGCTATGAAGCCGCAACTTTTTTCCATCAAGCCGCGGCGTGGGCATCTCCAGAAGCCTGCTCCTTTCTTTGCGCTCATATCTTTCTCAAATTGCAATCTTTCCTTCTTTTACTGGTCTCCCGACTCTAGAAAAGGGATTTGGTTGCTCCACTGCTCTCCCCATAAAGTTTACACAAAGATAAGGATTTATGATTTTTCATGGAAACAAAATAATACATAATAAGGAAAAAATAAACTACCATTTATTATTAGGATTAAATTATACATTTTCATATCCTGAGTGTCAAGTATGTATAAATATGTATGCATAACTCAAGGAAAATGCGTTGAAATGATGTCATTCGGTATGATTAACAATTATTAAACTTCACTTCTAAACTTCCATTTTTTTATCTTATTGTTGAGTTAATTAATTCTAGATACAACTGTTGAATCAAGTATTTTAATGATTCCAAACAATTAAAGTTTAGAAGAAAAATAGTAAATGAGTGTAAGAGCATACAAGTGAAGAAATTGAAGGAGGAATGTATGAAGATTTAGTTGTTAGGATTTATCACAATGTACAAAGGTTAAAAGGTTTTGATTTTTGCTTAATTATGTTCTCACTTCATTTAAACAAGTGTTTTCACAGTTATCCTATGTTGATATATGTTAGATTTTGAAAACACTAATTAACATATGAACTTTATTGTTAATTTTGATATGTTTTGTGTAAAATTTGAATTTCACTTTTCTAAAATTTGAAGTTATAAAGTTATCATTTCTGACAGGCAAATTTCAAGTTCTGAAATTTGAATTTCAAGTAAAGTATAGTTGACAAAATATGCAAAATTTATATGAAATCTTGACAATATTTGAATAATAGTAAAGTGCAAAAAGAGTTCAAAGTCAGTTCCTTTAACAGAAGAATTTTGGATTTCAAAATTTGAATGTTGAAGTAAGAACATGTAAGTCCAGTTAGAGCTTGTCTCTGGCAAATGAATTTTGAAATACAAAATTTGAATTTCAAATAGCATAACCTTTATGCCATGTTGAGCTAGCCACTAACATATGAATTTTAATTTTCAAAATTCAAATTTTGAGTGCATTGCAAAAACATGAGATAATTGTTCATACTTAATAGATGCATTTGGAATATAAAAATGTGTATGTCTTAGCATGAGATATATTTGACACATTCAAAATTTGAATTTCACTCTTAAATAAATGAATTTTGGAAGTTCATCCTTGAAATTTTTAACTTATGGACTCTGTGAAATTCATCTGTTGATACCCAAAATTTAAATTTCAGTATGTTAGACACATTAAATGCAGTTAGTGAACGGCTAGTTTTGTAAAGTAACCATTGGATAACGTCTCTAACAGCTAAATCTTGTATCTAATGACTAGATTAGTCACAAATCTATAAATAGAACTTTATTTGAAGTTGTAGATAACAATTTTGTGCTGTAAATACTAAAACTTTGCTAAAATCATTAGTCAAAGCTTTTTATCTCTTACATTTCATTTACTGCACTTCAATTGTTACATTTACTCTAAGTTAGAGAGTTTTTCCTTCTATATGAAATCTTTTCTTCATGTGGAAAAAGAATTTTCTCTTGAGGGGTTTTCACAAGGGATTTGGAAAATATTTTGTAAGAGTGCAGAGTGTAGATTTGAGAGCTCTTAGAATAGAGCACAAACTTGTACTGTGGTATTGCAAGGAGCCCACTGAATTCTTACAAGATAGTGAAAAATCTCAAGTGATGGCTTGAGAACTAGACGTAGGTCAAGTGATCAAACCGAATTAGGATAAATTTATGTATCCTTTCCTCCTTTACCTTGCATTTGCTTTATTATTTCTATACTATATTTTCTACAAACCTCTACTATCACTGTTATATTACACTTTGCAAAAAAAGTTTAAACTTCTCAATTCTCCCCCTATTAGGAAGCTAACAGACCTAACATAAACTTGATATTTCCAAATTTTTAAGTTGGTCCGTTTCTAAAACTTCATTTATTTATCAAAATTTATAGTGGATATATCTTTAGATATAAAAAACATATGACATGCATTGTTTACTCTCGTTCTCACATCTATTATATATATATATATATATATATACACATACATATATAAATAGAACAAAAAACTGGAAGATTTGATAAATATTTTAAAATTAGTTGATATAATATCTACTCATTTGATAAAGATTTGATTATGGATTTGAATTGATTTACAATTTATTAAATTAAATTAAATTACTATATTGGAACTACATTCAGATTCATTATTCTTTTTTTTTAATTAATCCACAAAATTATTTAAAGATTTGATTATGGATTTGATGCGTGCCAACTGTGTTTTATGTCTTAATTTCACATTTATAAAATGCTTTCCGTGATTTGCGGCTGATTTATTATATTTGTTATGGTTGTTAATATTGATATCTTATCATTTATAATTAAATAATACAAATTAATGGGGCTATATTTTTTCTCTATAAGTTAACGTGATGATTGTCGCCAACTAGAAATTTTAGCTCACGATGACAATGAAGAGATCTTTCCTTTGGTTATCCTACATCCATCTATAGTAGTTCATTTGCTAGATCCATAAGCATGCCATCAGATTATGAGTTATTTCACTATCTGCAATTTTGAGGTTAGTTGTCTAAAATCTTCTAGATGTGTGTATATGCTCTATAAATTAGTGTGATGTATTGTTGAAGGCTAGAAATTTTGAATCATATTGACCGTGAAAAGATCTTTTATTCGGTTATTATAATTGATTACTTTGATTATTTAGTTTTATTACTTTATTCTGTTTTGATATATATATTCTCCTCCAATCTATATTATAGAGTATTTTATATAAAAAGTTTCTTGTCCAAAATATAGGGTATTAAATATATTTCTTTCCATTTTACCTCTGTATTTAATTTTTCCCTACTTCTCATTTATAATCCTACAATAATAATAAAATAGAGTATTTAATAAAGGTTAAATAGAAAATATTGTTACTTTTTGTAATGATTTCAAGTGAAAAAGTAATTTTCTCAATATACGTATAATTGATATAAAATACCTTATAATATAAATAGAATAGAGTATATATATAAGCATTTTGCTCTTAATTTGTAAGATGTACATTGTGTGATATATAGGAGATCGAAGATTAGTTGTATAAATTTTTCTGGATGCGTGTATCTTTAGTTTTGAGGTTAGAATTGAATATATTATTTTAGTTATTATATATTGTTATTTTATTCTTTTGTATATATATGCTTCGAGTTTAGTAAGTCGTATCATCTCTTTTGACTTTGCCAGACAATGAAACATTAATTAGGTCATTTCGCGTTTGAGATTAGTGAAGTCTATCATAGATTATTTCATGTGAATTATGCAAAACTAAGTATTCTGTCTAATTTTAATATATATTTTTATATTTTGTACTAGATTAAATTTAGAACATCATGATATTAGAAATATAGTATACAGTATTTTAAAGATTAAGAGGGTTAAAAAATATATTTAATTTTTAGAACATTACAATTTAAATTATAGATGACATAATAAAATGTATGCAAGATAAATATGAGATCTCGTATATTTCATTGTAAAATATAATTTATTTTATATTTGTTAGTAAAGATAATGTATGTCAAATCAATCACACAATCCGTTAATAAATTTGCTTCATTGAGGAGATTACATATATAATATGGTGTAGATATTTGTTCCTAAACATAATATATAACTGATTTTTTTTAATGTGCGGTAAGAGATAATGTAGGAACTATATATTCACTTTGTAAGTGAATATACGAAAATCCATATATAATATATTATCTCATATATATATATTCAGTTATAAAAAATAATTTGAAATACGATAACTAAAGTTCAATAAGTTAGATAGATTTGTGACTATTTCTTATCATGATTGATGCACGTTAAATTAATAATATTAATAAAAATAAGTTTGACTTTGGAAAATATAATTTGTATGATGATAGATTTTATTTTAATGATAATACTTAAGATAATCTATAACATAGATGAACTAAGAAGCTTGCTGAAAAACAGAAAAGAGGAGGGGGAAGGGGAGCAGACACAAAAAATAATAATAATAAACAAATCAAATTAAAATAGTCACATAATTTTACAGAGGTTGCCGACAATTTAGAAGGAATTAGCTTAACAACCCAATCTTATCTTTAAATCATCAATTTGGTCTGTTTGGTTAGCAGAGGAGGGGGTAAGTTTCTCTCCTATATTTTTTTTCCAAATCAAACAAGTTTCTAAAGGGGAGAGAGAGGAAAGAAGAGAAGAAAAAATTATCCTTCCACTTAAATTTATTCTCAAACCAAACATACTGAGTATGTAAATAATATTGGTGTGAATGAGTAAAAATTTTACAATTAAAATGTGAACTTAATGAGATGACAATTCAATAAATTTAGTTTTAAACGAAAAAGTGGCATGCACCATAATTAATTCCAAACTTTTTTTTTCCAAGTATGAAACACACACACACATATATATGTATATATAATTTCTCCATTGCATCGATCTTTGAAATTATAATAAGCTTTAACTACCCATTATCTTATAATTATGGTTATATTTTTTCTTCAATTTAATATATAGTCAGTTTTGCTAAATTAAATGTGGCAAAAAAATTCTCTAGATTTCAAAAATTTGACTTACACCTCAAATTTCACACTAATTAGATACTCACTTGCCTAGAAAGATATATAATTAGTTGGATTTTTAATCAATTATTTTAAATTAATATAAACAAATTTTGTTAGAATTTTCAAATTAATTTGAACTTTAGGATTTATGTTAAGCTTATTTGGATTTCACCAGTTATTCTAACTTTCAATATATTTGTCATTATTTTTTCATAAGATTTTTTTTTCAGTTCAAATTATTCCAATTCAATTGGTTGTCATAAGAGTATTTAATTTAGATGACTGTTTTGAAGGAGAAGGCTAAACAAAAGAGCAGACAGTTCTGGTATTGGTATTGGTACTAGGCCAAAAAGCTCCGAATTTTAATTATAAATTTGTAAAAGATCAAATTGAAAAATTCTTATCCAAGATCTTTCCTAATGACGTATCATTATGACTGGGTTATAGTTGATTCAGCATTTTTTTTGTTATTTATTTTTGCTGGCAAAGGAAAATTAACCATGAACATACATACATGTCTATTATGTATATAAAAACAAGTTTCAAAACTTGATTGGTGTTGCGCGAATTCAGCAACTGATTCAGGTTTGAAAATCCTTAAATAAAGCGTGTGTGGCAACTAAGGTATCAATTATTCTTTCATTGTCACATAAATTGAATTGATTAATTTAGTAATTTTTTAATGTATAAAAATAGAATATTTTTATTTAAATTACAATGCATGTTAAGGTATATGGTATGCATATAAAAATTATACAATAATCATGTGTATGAGGTATTATATAATTAATGCTTTAAATGTCCGGCTGAGGTGATTGATGCTTACTCCACTAATCATGCTTTATATATTTGTTAAAGAAACGACATTGAGAGATAATTTAGTGCATGTTTGGTTTATCATTTTGTAAAAAATGGTTTAGAATAACCGCAGTTTATAAAAATGAAGTTTTGATAAAAGTAGAGAAGTTTGTACAAATCTGTTTAGATAACTTTAGAAAAAATGATGGTTAAAAATCAAGATTTGGTTTACCAAAAGGTAAAGGTAAACCAAACAACCCCTTAATCATGGTCAAAAAACTGGGAGCCAATCATTTTGGTTGTTTGCTGATTGAAAATTTTAAAAAGAATTAAAATTGGTAGCCAATTTATGTATAAGGAGCAAGAAAAAATAAGGAGAGTGAATGCATAGTATGAAAGAATAATTATATCAATTTATTTTTTTATATACAGTTTAATGAATTTCAAAATTGCTTTTCTTGACAATCATATTATATGAATTCAATTTATTGTAATTATCATGCATTAAATTAGGAGTTTCTATACATATATATATATATTCATTTTAATCCGCCATTCTCACAAAGTTACGATCATATCCTCATGCCACTTCCTTCATTAGTTTCAAATGATTGATTATTTCTTTATTTACAAAGTCGTTGACATCTTTTATTTCTGGGCTGGCATGACTTTGTATTTTTTTTAACAGCTTCTTGATCAGAATTGGAAACTTAGAATTAATCTTGGTATATGCTAAATGCATCAAGATTATACTTTCTTTTTTTTTTTAGCCAACATTATACTTTCTAATCTAAATTTTAAAACCCACGTGAACTATGTCTATTGTAGATATTGAAATATGGTAAGAACTTTAGTCGAAGAAAACTTGATGATAATGTTGTCGGTCTATATATTGTTCATGGCTGATCGATCCCCTGGGCGATGAAGATTCTAACATCGATTTTGTATCTATTTCTTTGTAGCAAGGTTATTCAAACAATGCCTCATTTGATCATCTAGATTATGCAGTATTATATTTTAATTATTTTGATGTATGTATTCAATTTAATGTTATCGAGTAAGATTTTTTCACCGAAAGTTGGCGAATATATTATTTTTATCTATTTCATTGATCTTGAGATTGTGTATTTTATGACAAATACATTGTTTAATTTTATTTTGAAGATTATAATAGTACAGGTTTGATTCTATTTATGTATTAATTGGTAATTGCTTGAATTAAGAAAAATATAAAAAAATCAGGTTGCTAGTTGATTTTTTGTAAAGTCAATAAGTTGACTTATTTTTAAAATTTTCAATATATTATTAAAATAACTTAAATTAGAAATTTTATTATATAATCATAGTTGCATAACAATATTTATTTGAATTTGACCTAAATACTAATATATGAGCTAATTGGGCAATTTTTAAGTGGGAATATTTCAAGTTGATTGTTTAAAAAACAAAGTTTTAAGAGATTAATATTTCAAGTTGGTTTTTTAAGTGAAAATATTTCAATTTTTTAAGGGGGAATCAATCATTAAGAGAATAATCCTCCTTGACGCAGGATCTCCTATTACATGTTTTTGAAGATCTATCAAAACTAGGGTCAAATCTACGTATCCCAATACATACATTCATGATTTTCACATAATGAAAAATAATATTTGCATATAAAATTTATATATATTCATATTTTTTCACCAAATATATATATATATATATATTCATATTTTCACATTTATTAAGACATAAAATAAATTATTCCTTGCGTATTAATAATATCATTAAATTTATTTTATAAGGTTAAGTCACTAATTGCACGGATGCTGCTAGTTTTTCTTGGAATTGTGGTACATATAAGATCTTATATCAATCAAAAGAATTTTGTGGCAAAAAAAAAAACTCAAAAGAATTTGAAGCATTTAACATGTGTTCTTCTTCTTCTTCTTTTTTTTTTAAGAACTTTAACTACTTCAAAACAATATTTTTGGATTTTACTTTATCTTTAGGTTTTGTTGTCCCTAAATATCTCCTTAAGTTACTCTTATGACTAAACCATTCCAATCTCTTATAAGAGAAGCTATTACGGGGAGAACAGCATGAACTAAAAAGTAATATTTATAGCTGCGCCTTCTTTCTAGTCGTGTTAAATACCCCTCATATGAGGGTCTAAATTAATTTATCGGAAAAAGACAGTGATTCGGGTAGACATATTTTTCATATTTGCAAATGTCAAATTATATATGCTGACTTGGTGAATTTAATCTTGATATCTCAATAAAAATGGCAAGTAATGAACAACTAAACATTTATTTCAACAATTTCAAAAATTTATTCCTTCTTTTAAAACTTAAAAAAGTTATAAAAATCTAATATATAAAATAAAAATATAAATCATTATTCACTACAAAACTTTTAGTGTTTGATCATATTATTTGAGTTCCATGTTTATCTAAACGCAACTGAATTTGATGACCAAATATTTAAGTTCTTCCAAATTTAAAATATCATTCATTTATCTTTATAATTGACATATTTTGAAATAAAAAATATATGACATTCTATTTTTTAACTCTCGGTTTTTACATTCTTAAATAATTTTTTTTTGGTTACTCAAATCTTGGCTCTTTATTTTTTATAAGGGTGATAATTTACAAATTTATGACATTTTCTTAAAACTTTTTGATCTCATCCTTTTTTTTTCTTCCAAGGATATAACAAATTATTAATCCAATAATTGAATAAATAAACACTCTTATATGAGAGTTAAAAAGAATTTAAAACATTTAACATGCGTGTTTTTTTAATGATAGGAAGTTACTTTAACTTCTCCAAAACCTGTCATCAATATTGTTGAGTAATAGTTTTATTCTGTTATTGCTACCTATCCTCCAAGTTGCTCTTATAGTCAAACAACTATAATCTCAGGGAAGAAATTACTGGGCATGCATGCGGGAAAAGGAATAGACGACAAGTAGTATTCATGCAGGTTGGATGCCTTCCATTTTTTAAGGGGCTAATGGATGCCTTCGTTATAGCCAAAACTGAAAGCTGGACGGTTAGATTAAAGAATATCAAGAGAGAAGCTAACTTGGCTACAGATGCATTAGCTAAAATAATGGGGTTCGTTTATGTTTAAGTAAAATTGTTGAAAGTAATATGCTGAGATCTATCCCTCTAGTATCATTTAGATTTTGGGCCCACCCTTCCTTTCTTGATTAAATCAAAAAAACCTGAAAGCTATATTCGCGGGTAAAAGCTGGTGCTTCACATAGGCATATTGTTCATATTTGTAAAATTTAAATTCTCTTGACTTGCCAAATCTAATCATGTATCTCAGGAAATGTATTAGTAATGAACAACTATATTTTTTTGAGGAATTTTGGAAAATAATTTCTTCCCGTTAAAGATCGTGTATAAACCTTTTTTTCGATTGACAAATCGTGTATAATTTTAAAATTCTACTCGTTCATTCAATAAGTAATTATAAACTTCTTTTCGGCCTGGTAGTAGAAACCGGAACAACTAAAAGAGGCAGCCTCGGCCTAACCCATGCAAATGGGGCCCTTGTCATCCCAACCCAACATATTAGTGAAGCCCAATCCTATTAACATTGGCTGGTGTTATGAAGATTAACTATTTTTTATGAACATATTTTAACAAATCAGAACAAGTTCATCATAGAAATATTTAAACAGTCTTGAAAAGAAATGTAACCAAATGATGAAATTGATCAATAATTGCTATATTTTAGTTTCAATAAATAATTTATGAATAATAAGAAAATAATGCTCAACCATTATGATTTGTATAACATATTAGTTTTTTTTGTAGAAAGATTTTTATTTTTAAATAATTTATTTTTATTAAACAAGCTAATAATTGTATTATAATATGTGTCAATAATTTTATATTTGATATGTGAATATCTGACTAAATTTTATTAATTTAACAATCTAGCGTTTTTAATATTAGAAAGATTTTCTTATGATTTGTAGCATTGTATTTAGTAGTACTAGTTTATCCCCCAAGGTCGATTGACGTAAGTGGAAAGATGGCTGATTCTGCACCTTTGAGTTGTGGGTTTGAACCCCTCTTTGTCGGTGAAATCCACATGAGATGATTATTAGGCTTAGAACAACTAGAAATCAAATATATCACTGGCCATATCCAATTCCCCTTACAGGAAATTGGTTCAATATTAGTTAAGCTAATCCAATTACTTAACATTAGTTGAAACGAACTGAAACCACTGGCTCTGAGGATTGTCCATGCATGAAGGATTATAGTCTGCACAAATGCATTTGGTGGTCAAGATGGTGGACGAGTTAGCATCCTTCTGCAAGCACAACTTTCTGCCCTGTGAATCCACGGAAGCCCAATGCATGCCAGACTCTGTTATGGCTTCCCATGAAGTTTGGTTTGTATTGGAGCAATCAGTTGATAGCACCACCGGTTGTCCTTCCCCATTTGCCTTCAAGCACTTCACTTTCTGTGCATTTATCAATTTGATCTGTTCTCCTTCTTGACTCCACCCGCTCGCCTCATTACAATCATGCACTTCCACTTGATCATCGTGCTTTCTCCTTTTCACACATTGACCACTTTGTGGGTGATATAAAATGCTCGACATGGCCACCTTTGAACTTGGATCTTTGATAAAAATTAGCGTTAGTAACAAACTAAATGTGAATAATTATCAAGTTGAAGGACGTGTGTGTGTGTGTGTATAATATACCTTGGAGTGTTTTGAGTACTAGCTGGAACCTGTGAGGAAACTCTGGGTAGCTGAGTGTCCGCCATTTGAAGTCCAACATTCCATAAGACTCTCCTAGGTTGACATGGCCTTCTCTCAGATAATAGCTACCTTGGAGTCCCCACCAACCCCAACCCAAGTCGTTCACAGCAAGATAAGCCAAAATGCAAGTCAACCATCGTTGATCAGGTTCTGTTGTTGATGTCAATGGAATCCCATATTCAGTCATCAAAAGAGGAGCAAGGTTGGAGGCAGTGGTGACGAACCCAGCTTTGTTTTTTAACTCGTTGCTCACTTTCCCGCAAAGATAGTTCGCTGATTGCTTGCTCCAATCTTTGTGCTCACCCGACATGGGGTAAGAATGTATCTCGTACGCCAACTTACCATCCAACGTAAGGTTCAGAGGCTTGTTCTTCAAAAAGCTCAGATCGTTGTCGTTGTACAAACCCGAAAGGAGGACCACTACGTTGGGGTTGCATTGGTGAACAGTTAACGCTCCTTGGGTCATATTCTTGTACCACCCATCAACGTTTTGAAGTGGACCACGTAGCTCGTTCCGCAAGCTCATTGCCACCACCTTTAATTTACAAAATCATCACACACACATAAGGAATTATATGCATCATAGAATCCCACACCCACACATACACACAAAGTCTCTAGGACCGAATAACTTAATTACTGACATTAGATTTTCCCTTCAATAACTGGGCGGCCATAGAAAGCCCTTGAAGCCATTCTTTAGGATCAAAATTCTTGTCCCCAAAGAAAGCATTGCCGTCATTGGGAGCACAACACCACTTGGGCTCACTGATGTGGTTATCAGAAATGACCATTATGTTCTGAGCAGCAAGCTGATCCACCACAAAAGCATAGGCATGAGGGTGGGTCATACTGAGGAGGATGCGGTTGTGCTTGGTGATCCCAGCTTTGGTATCCACCAAACCCAGAGAATCAAGAGCTTGTTGAACGGTTTGATTGGAGTAGCGAGTGAACATGTGAGTAGCCCACGTGAGACGCACGCAATTGAGTCCAAGATGGTGTAATTGAAATACAATGTGCTTTATGGGTTGCTTGTCTAGCCCTTCTGCTAGCATTACAGCCATGTGAGATGGCCAGTTAGCACACAGCAACTTCACACGCTGTCCCGTGCGAGAATCGACGATCCATCGGTTGCTTGCTGAGAGGGGAAAGCAGTATGATTGGGATGGAAGCAGAGCTAGTAAGGCAATTGAAAGGACGAGCATCAGTTGTGAGTGATTTCCCATTGTTGTGTTATACTGAGCAAACATGTTGCATATTTGGGTGTTGATCAAGTTTGCTTAAATAGACTTTATGTATATATCGACCAAATTCAAGAGAGTTCATTTGAAAATGTCATTGCTAGCTATCACTGTCAGGATTTCTAATTTATATGAAAATATTATAAATTATATCATAAATATTATGATATAATAATATCTAAGGGTGAATCCAGCGGAATTAGGAAACAAACGTCTACGAACAAAATTAATGCTGAAATAAAAGGGAATTAAGGGAGAAGAAACTTAATCCTCCCCAAGAGGAAAACAACCATTGGAAGTAATAAATAGTTACCACGGCATTTCCATAAGACTGAATGGATAAGGTGGCAAAAAAAAAAATGAATGGATAAGAATCTACCCATCTAACAATAAATAAGTGAAAAAACACTATCAGATTTCATAACTTCTAGTAATTTATGGAATTTAATTATGTAATTAAGTTTTTGGATTCTTAGAAAAATAAATGCTAGCTTTTAGTTTTTTTATAACTTTCTTCCGTTGCAATAGTAAAATAAATTGTTTTGACTTATCAAAAAAATATTTGTGCATATATATATATACATACATATATAGCACAGCGAATAGGATTCGCCATAACGAAGAGAGAAACAACACAGTCAGATTTCATAACTTCTAACAATTAATTAAAGAAATTTGATTCTTTAATTAAGTTTTTGGATACTTAAGTAAATAAATGCCACATTAATTTTACTTCTATAACTGATAACATTATCAATTCAGAATTATAAATACACACAAATTCAAAAATATAAATCAAACAAGCAATAGTCAATGTCAAATGTGCATTAAAAAATAGATAAAACAGAATGTGGAAAAAATTAAAAGAAGACAGAGAGAAAAAAAAAAAAAGAATGAGTGTAATGATGAAATGTGGATTTCATACACAAATTATATTCTCTTTTATCATTTTCCCCTCTAAATTAAAGAATAAATGAATATAGGAAATTCAATTTAGTTAACCTAAATGACATCATATGAAACATATAAAAGTATATTTTTTCCCCCTATATTCGGCTAAGTTATAGTAAAATCTGAAAATTTGCAATAGTCAAAAGGATGCCAAGTATTTAACATTTTCCCTCACATCGGTTGACTCCTCTAACTTAGCAAATCAATTAGTCACTAACAAAGAGTAAGTAAAAATTAGAGTAAATTAAACCTGATCGATTGTTGTTCAAGGCCATTTAACTTTTGTTTTCTTACCAGATTTAACTTGTTAACATATACTCAACCTTTTTTTTTGAAGGAATATATACTCAACCTTAAGAAGTCATATCTCTCTTCCACTCCATCCCATCTCTGTTGCAGGTGAAAGACCTTCCACTGTCAGTAAAATATAGTATATTGTTATGGGCTTTGGAGACCCATTAATCTAAGAAGGGTTAAATTTTGATGGGCCCAGATCACCCTGGCTTAGCCCACAATCTTTAAGTTGACTTGGTGTATTATGTCTTTTTACAGACTTTGCCGTCATGGGTACCCAAGAAAAAAAAATCATGTATTATGCTTTAATATGATACACAAAATAAGATTAAAAGTTATTGTACCAAAAAATTTAGATAAAAATATTTTATTTATGGAAAAACATAACCTACATTGGTTAGTTTATCACTCAAAGAAGTCTAAAATTAGTGCGGTAGTATGAAATTAAACAAAATTTAAATAACACTTTTTGGATGAAAAATAAAAAATCAGAAGGATAAAATAGTAGAATCATTCGAAAATTCAATTGCATTATGATAATAGGTGTGAATAGTATTGTTTTTATAAGCTATGACTGTCTCATTTTTTTTTGGGGGTCAAGTTTTAGGGTTAGATACTACTTTATAAATTATGAGATAACAAAGCAAAGTATAATGTGGTTCTTAAAAATGAAAAAGGCCTCTGCGATAACCCAAAAGAGACAGAGACAATTAGACCACTTGGAAATAGGGCCTATGGTATCCCAACCAACCCCACCTGTGAGCCAAGCCCATTTTTACATCCCTACGCCCATTGGCTAATTTATTGTTATCCATCCAATTTCTCACTCTCTTCTCTTCCGCTTAACACGTGTTTTTTTCTTTATTTCCTCTCTAATTTTTCTTTTGTGCATAAAACTTTCTTGATGCATGAATCCGTACGGACACGGTTATTCTCCCCCGCCCCCCTTCTGTCACACTGATTCAGACACAGTTATTAGGGTAGGGTCTAACCCATTTAACTTGAAAAAAATAATGGGTTAAACTATAAATTTGAGAGTTTTTATAAGAAATAGACTTTTGAGCCTGAGTCCATTTAGCCTGGTCAAAATATAGGTTAGCCCGCATGAGTTTAGGGCTGGTCTGTTTAGCCCATTTTCTCTTTTTTTTTTATATATTTTTTAAATATTTTTCTTGATTAATAATTTTAACAGTAATGATAAATGATGATATTAATAATTAATATATAGTTAGTTTTAGTTGTCTTGATTTAAATAATTATGTATGTGAAAAAAGTTTGTATTATTTTGTAAATGTTAAATTAAATTAAAAATTTAAAAATTTAAAAAAAAATACAAGCTTATGGACTAGCCTGCATCCCATTGAATATGGGTTGAGATTAAAAAAATATAGTTTATTTTATAAACGGGCTTTTGGGCCCAGCCCGTGACAGGCTAGTCCATATGAGTTGGGCCAGCCCGAATTCCCACATTTAACTACGGTCTCCCTCTTGTCTCTTTGTTTTTTTTAATATTTAAATTTAAAAATAAAAAAATAATTTTTTATAATTATATAACTATAAAATTATACTATTTTTATTTTTTTAATTTAAATATTATACAATGAAAATGATATTTTTATAGTTATATAGTTATACAATATAAAAAATATAACATAAAATAAAACTACACAATTGCATAAACTCTTGAAAAATATATTATATTATTTATAATTTTTAAAATAAAAAAAAAATTTCCTATCACGGTTCTTGCAAGTGACAGGAAAGGGGGTGGCAGAGACACCCCCATCCAAGTTATTATAAGTTTACAAGTTGAAATCTTTCAAAGTTTCATATATATACAATCTGTTTTTATGTTTTGTTGTCCCTAGTTATACTGTGAGTTGCCCTTAGATTAACCATTGTGATCTCTAAGAACCAGCATGAAAGAATCCCTAATCAGATTATAAGAGAGACTGAGAACTCCGGTTTTGTGAATGTGATATAGTTTTGTTCATGATCACTTCTTTCTTTGGCTAACACTTCCAAAAAAAAAATTTCAAAACAATGTTATATTTACGCTACCAAAAGAAATCAGGTTCTCAAATTATGACGACTTTAGCATTACTAATCAATGCAAAATTTAGCCTAAATTAAATATTCATTATAACTTCATTACATAAAACAACAATTTTATCATAATACTCGCACCATATTTAAAGTTACAGTATTTTCAGTTCAACCAGAAAGTCACAGTATTTTCAAGGCAGTAAACTGCGTTTTATAAATTTAGCTATTTAATTTCCTCAAACCATTCATATTTTTTTCCAATGTTCACGCAAGGAGAATATTACTGCTCGTATAAAATTTCAGGTGCTTTTTTAAGCCCAATAGGATTATTTTCTTGAGAAACAAAAAACGGAGTAAGATATTTTTCATTTTCTTCTCTTTATTTTTTTTTTTTTTGGAGAGACGGAGACAAGACATTTTGGACTCATTTGAATGGCAGATTCCATTTGAATCAACAGCCAATTGGACTCACTTAAGTCATATGCCCCCACAAATTCTGTGGCAATTTTTTTAAATTAACAAAAAAACATGGAGAAGATCCAAACTCAAACAATAGTTAGGGAAAGGGTTCTACATGGATTAAAATTTAAAAAGACATAACAATTATAACTCAAAGCACTTGGACCCACGGAAAAGCTCCACCTTTGTTCATGGTTTCTCCATGAACAACATTTACATTGATGAACGAGTCTGTAACAGCTGGTCTAAGAGAAAGCAGAAAATACCGACAACATCCTACGGCTTCGAACTTTGAATACACCTTGATCTACACTTATCTTTTCCTTATATTCCTATACATCATCATCATCCTATGTATTCCCCGACACCTCACTTATTTTAGAAGTCCATCTATATGAGGGAGCAAAAGAGAAGATGAAACGCCCTAGCTGGCGATACATGTCATCATGGTATGCTTCCCTTAGGACTGGGATCAGGAAGCGGATAGTGAGGGCGAAATGGCGAGTTGGGTAAGCTCCTTGACGACGAGGCAATCCTTGACACGTCAGACTGTGGCCTATGAGCACGCTTGCTGGCTTCCATGGACAGGAACGAGGGTGAAGAGATAGCCATGTCGTTGAGGTTCAGCAATGGTTCTAACATTTCAACGACCTCGGACATGTCGGGTCTTTGTCTCGGATTGCGGGTGAGGCAGCGAGCGGCTACCTGAACCGCCACATGAGCCCCTCTGATGGAGTAATGGCCTTGTAGGCGAGGATCCATCAGTCTGTAGAATGTCCGTCTATCAGCAAAATATGGCCTTGCCCATTCCACCAAGTTATGCTCACCTCTCGGCCGACTCCTGTCCATGGACCTTCGGCCAGTCAGCAATTCCAGCAGAACTACACCGAAACTGTAGACATCACTCTTGGCAGTAAGGTGTCCTGCATGTAACATGATACATCACGTTAGGCTCATTGATCGAGCTTTTAAAAGCATAAGCTAGCTACAGGCCTCAAATAACGCTTTCTCAATCGGACAAACAGATAGAGAACCAAAGGGGTTGGTCTTTCGTATGTGTGGCCTGCTGGGAATGCATGGATTTTCCATATTTCAACTCATATCAGTGAGTTCATGATAAACAGATCCATTGTCTTGAAGGCAACTAATTAAATGAAGATGAATGTTTGTGAAGAAGGAAAAAAGGGAGGGTTCTCTCATATGCAGTGAGTTAAAAGCAAAACCTATGTCTCATATAATGCAGAAGGAAGACCAAACCGAACCTATAATTAAGTAAACCTGGTATGGATAAGCAGATTACTATATTGCTATATCTCTTGCCTGCAACAATTGTCATATGCGACATTAAATCGTTATCGTACTTGGAACAAAAATTTTTTTCCATATCTATCATACGACAATGATAATTACTTTAGATTAATAGATTTCTTTTTTTTTTAACCTTTAAGATCAAGGCTTTCATGAAAAGAAAAATTGACCAGGACTATTAAAATAACTATCAGTTACAATATGAAATGAATTTTCCATATTTCAGCGGACGTGAGTGACATTATGATAAACAGATTCTCTGTATTGAAGGCAACTAAATGAAAGCGAATGGCTGCAAAGAAGGAACATAAAGAATGCTTTCTCTCCTGTGTAGTGAACTGAACTGAAAAGCGCATATGTCATGTAACACGAAAGGAAAACTAAACCCATAAGTAAACCAGGCATCTCTAAGCAGATTACTTTTAAGTTATAAGATTGCCATTTTTTCATCCACTTTTGACCAATGGCCACTGAAAACACACTCCTGTACCCTGAGCATCAAAAGAATTAAGAATCTATTGATGTTGAGTCCGGTTTTAATGCAGCTGCTGCTCCTGCAGGACTCTACTTCGACCCTAAATAACTTCATTTAAAACCATTGAATTGTTAAACCTAAGCAGGATTGTCTCTATTGCACCTTAAGTAACTGCTGCCAAATGGGACTTGCAAGAGACAGACACAATTACAAGAAAGTGTATGCTCATATACATGGGGCACACAGACTGAAATTTAGCCATGAGAGAGGAGTGTCTATGACGGTCAGTAGCGGGGGATGCTAAAACAACTCTGTTAAATGACAGAAAATATCTTTCTTTTGGCCAAAAATACACAAATGATATGAAGCCCATAGGGTTTGTAATGGTTGACGCTGAAATACAGACGACATTGTTAGACAATAAATTATTGAGTTGCCATGCTAGTAGAGATGAAAATTCAACTCTGCAGGTTAGTGGCATCAAGGAGGCTTAGTGACACTGATATATACGGTATAAAGATGGAAATTGGAAGAGGTATATATCTAACGGCGAGGAGTAGTAACAAAATGAATAACGTAGGAGTCGGCTGTTTAAGATATTACTGATTACTTCCCTTTCAAATCAGCTGGATAAACAGTGAGAGAATCAATAGCAGTGAAATTATTCAGGTTTTATATGGTATATATAATGGTGAGACCATGGAACTTTAAGAAAATAGAGAGGACATACAAATGGACAAGAAGCAATTCTTATTCAAGGGATAGCAGTGTAATTATAACAACATACACGCATCAAAGAAAGGATAACTTTTTAGTACATAAGTAAACTAACCTGTCATGACATACTCAGGAGCTGCATAGCCATAAGTTCCCATCACTCGAGTAGACACATGAGTTGAGTCTCCCTCTGGACCATCTTTGGCAAGTCCAAAATCAGAAAGTTTCGCATTGTAATCCTGAAGTAGAAAATGATGAGATACAGGAAAACCATGCATATATTGAAAACTAGCATATAAGTTGAGAAAACTCTAGTCACTGACCGCATCCAGCAGGATATTAGAGGTTTTGAAGTCCCGAAAAATTACAGTCCTATCAGCTTCTTCATGCAGGAACGCAAGACCCTTCGCAGCACCAACCACAATTTTCAATCTAATGGACCACGGAAGGGGCATGGACCCTGCTAATAGGGCATTCGTAATTATTTTCTGATATATCATAAAATAATTATGTAGCCAAATTATGAAACTAATAAAGTATATATACAAATTAGAAAAAAAAATTCTAAATACTCATTTCTATTGAAGACAGCAAATTAGAAATGCCACACGGATTAGCTGAAGTACTTATTCTTTATTTTATATTAGATATTGCACGGGATTTCTATTACTATCATCTTAATAATCAAGGACATCTGTATAAATTTTCCTTCTTAATTAGTATTAAATACAAATCTCTGTTCAATAACAAGTTCAAAGACATACTCCTGAAGAGATGGTTGTCCAAGCTCCCTCGAGGCATAAACTCGTACACCAGTAACCTTTTTTCTTCCTCAATGCAGTAGCCTATTAATTTAACTAGACTCGGATGCTGGAGTTCGCTAAGATAATTAATTTCAGTCTGCCATAGTGAAATAGCAAGATACATTAGTTTTCCTGAATCTTACAAAAATAAACAAGTAAATGTAAATATAAACATTATTTCAAGGAAAAGAAAGAGGTTCAAATATATAGCTAGCACGGAAAGAAACATATTTAGGGTAAACGAGGTCTCATACAAGCCATTCTTTGTGGCCTTGAAGTCCCCCATGGTTAAGAATCTTTACAGCAACAGGAATCCCCTTGCCTGATTTCGCATTGTGATTCATCCAACCTTTAAAAACGCAACCAAAACCCCCCTGGCCAAGAATACTGTTAGGTCTGAAGTTATCTGTGATCTCCTTAAGCTCATCAAACGAAAACCTTCGAAGTTTGCTAGTATATTTTATTTCCTCCCAGTGAGGCGTGGATGATGCAGTTCCTGAATTGGTTTTTTTGGTAGAGGTGCTTTCTCCTGAATATCGGAAAAATGTTACCAAATCAAATATAATAGAAAAAGAATGCATGCTAGGACATGACATATGCATAAATTTGTTAAAAAATACTCTAGCAACACCTACACCTCAATGCGCTGCATAGAGAATATAATACGAAAATTCAGAATTTTTTTAAAACAATTTGAAGTTTTTTTTTTAAAAAAAAATCAATTTGTAAAAGGAAGCAATCATCCGTCCCAACAATGAATAGAACAATGAATAGTATAGTAACAATATTTCTCATTATAATATTTGATGAAACATTTCACAAAAGGATCAATGCTTATATATTTAGTACTGAAAACAACGCTCATTCAGCAATACTCGACAGGTACTACCATTGACGGCATAGGAAATCCCTAGAAGGATCTAATGAACAGTAATAACGCTGCACGCACATATTAAAAGACAAGGCGATAGATAAAAAACCACAGAAAAACTAAATACATGCCAAACAAGGAACTCATAGGCCGTGCTGCATTTATATTCTTTTTCTACCCTTTTCCAGATGCAAATGAAAATGTTTTTTTTTCCTTCCCCAAGAACTTGTATGTTGTACTTCAATTTGCAATATAAACCACGAAAAATCCTTGGACACAGAACAAAGTGAAATCAGAAGTCGAGAAAGCAGAAATGAATCCAATGTATTTCTTGGTAAATTAAGGAAAATCAAAATGATGATGGTGTAAGAAAGTGCATTAGAAGAAGCGCATCCATCATGAGGCCGAACTCAATTGAAAATATCAAACCCGATCACTGGCAGCCATAGGAGAAGTCTCTGCTTGTTTTGATTGAATTAGGGCAAATTTAAGCCACTACCTGTGTTTACTGTTGACATTGAATGAGATTATGAGAACATAAGGCAAAAGTTCTTATATGCTCATGACCCTGTGTGTAAGGTCGTCTATATATTGAAGTGTTTTTTCTTGAAAAGTAGCGTTGATACTTAATAAAGGCCATTCAAACAATTTCATTGATTTTGAAACAATGGGTGGCCTTTCAACTTTCAGGAAACGACCTTTGAGCCATTTGCACAGAAGTTCAATAAGGAAAACACAACTATCAGCTGGCCATTTCTGCTGGAAATGTCATAAGAAAACACTTGGTAATGCGCAAAAGAGAAACGATTATCACACGAAGATAGACGAAGCAGAAAGTTTTATTTTGTAATCGAAGAAATTAGCACGCCACCTTATTACGAATAATTCAGGTTGAATGTATCACACAAAATGACAACGGCAGTCAAACTCAGTATTGCGATGTCTACTAAGGAAGAATGAATATATAATATCTGTAAGTAGCTTTAAAAAGTTGATAGTAAAATTAAAAGCTGATGTAAACTCGAACGAGAATGCTGAAACAAGATAGAACTCCATCCTGTGTGCTATATATTACCAGAGCCATCCACTTTGGACTTCAAAAATAAGCAGCTTCCGATGAAGCTCAATTTCATCCACCATTTCGAACTTCCAGCTTCGACGTCACTTTTCTTCTTTCCTTTTGATTTTCTTAGGTCCAAAGCACCGGCCTTCCCAGCATCAGCACCTAATCCCATATCTTCAGAACGCAGCATGAGATACTTAAACCTGCAAAGTTCCAATTTCAAACGGACGACAAAACTTTAGCGCAGATTCATAGAAAGAACAGCGGAAGAATCCACCGAAGAACAGAAACGACATATGCAGAGATATGAAAACTCCAAATTCTAAAGTAAACCGGGGGAAAAATCAAAATTCGGAAAAGCCCTTGAAAGAGCATGAACTCATGAACATGAATAGACAAAACGGATGGTTCGCATGAAAAATGGGGTTCGAGATTCAATTCGTTGAGATGGAGAACAACGAGACGATAAAAGAGGCATGCAAAACAAGAAGAAAAGCATCACCAGATTGAAGTTGCACGGAGAGAAGAGAGGAAAGTAGCAAAATTGTGATATGGGAAAGCGGGGAAAGGTGGTATAGAGAAACGCTTGTGTTGAACGTCAAGAGAGAGCAGTTTATATAGTAGTGGGCACTGTGAGTGAGTGTGGGGTGAGCTCGTCGCACAGATGTCAGAGTCAGTAGCTCGTCGCACAGATGTCAGAGTCAGTAAGATACAAAGAGGCGAGCTTTATGTCGAGGGGAGAGAGAGCAGAAAGGAACAAGGAAAAGAAGAGGGAAAACGTGCGTTATGCGGGAAAAGGAGAGAGAGAGAGCAAGAGAGAGAGGAAAAGAGAGAGACAAAAAAAAAAAGGCTTGAATGGGCAGAAGATGTTGGTTACTCATTGAATGAGCCGCATCAAATGCAAACCGATATGGAAGCGAAATAAATTTCAAATGCAAATATATATCATAAAAGGAAGAAAGCATCAAATGATTTATCAGGGAACTAAAAGTGGACTCAGTACATTGTATGGAGTCTAAAATGAGTGGCAATATTCATGACTAATAAAGAGTGAAGTTTTCTATATATTTTATTATATGTATTGACCATGAACTTGATCTCTTTACAACAAACAGGGTTTTTACAATCACTAATAAGATTTTAATATAATTAGTAAATAGTTGAATTGTTTAAAAATGTTATTTTAAGTTTGATCTTTATTCGTGTATATAAAAAATAGATGTAAATTTTTTACATCTAAAAGGAATTATTAGTCCTCACCTACCGGATATGATATAGTTGGTGCTAAAAAAATTGTTTCTTTACAGAATCCATTTAAATAAATAATATGCAAACAAAACTACAAAATCTCATATTCAGATTTAGATTTAAAGTTAAAACGTCATTAGCTCATTTTTTTTTGTTATTTATATAAAGAAAGATAGTCACAAATAAATTTGCAAGAATTTGCATTGGTGGGAAAACAAAATCATTGATTACTAGAGCAATGATAGATAAGTTAAATGGTAAAACACTCAACATTTCTTAAATGAGATTTCAAATTTGAGTCTTATAAATAAAAAAAAATCACATTAAAATGGCTACCTCTTTATGGACCCAACAATACACAAATATCACCCAGTGAGATAATTATATAAAAAAAGAGAAGAAGAGCAAAGTCAACAAGCAACACTGTCCTCGTGTAAATACCCACTGCAAAATTATAACGGATATTTACATTAATAGGTAACTTTGTTAGCTGGCCATAAAAGATAAACTTTGTAAATTTAAATTATTCAGAAGCATAAATTTTTTTGGTATAAAATTGCCCCAATAATAACTATGTTTTAGTTTAAATTTTTATTAACTTATTTCAAATTTAAATCCCACCACTTTACTGGATAATAAATTTGTCTCTGGGTAATTAGTATGTAAGAGATTTGTTTGATTTTTTCTTTACTAGCTCTCTTTTTTACTTTGTCTGTCTCACCTTAGAGAGATCGTATATAGTTTATTATTTACTCACTTGAAAGTATTAAAATTTGGGGACGTGAATCTTCCTAAAATTAAAAGAAAAAAAAACTTAGGATTATGACTATTAAAAAATTACAATTTATTGTTAACCATTTTTAAAATTAAATAGTTAAGATTTATATTTTGTCCGTTGAAAAATGTTTCTTCTGACAATAGCTACAAAAACTATGTCAAGGTCAAGATCAAGAAAGAAGATAACATTGTCCGAGCGCTACATATATATCAATAATCAATGTCGGATATCAAGTCTTAGTGTCTTTTTCCTTTTGTTTCTAATTAGCATTTCAAATAACTAATGCATTTTATAACTAATTTTAAATGTTAAAAGTTGAAAAAATGCCTATTCTATACTTGAAGTTAAAATTGGTTCTCATGCTTTCGTTGGTTAACAATATTACTTATCGATTCATACATACTACTACAGTAAAATGACTCAACATTTAATATTCATATTCAAATTTTCGTGTTAAGTTTTTTTTTTTTTGGGCCATCGATCAACACATAACATTTCATTAAACAAAAGATAACGAATATACATAATCAAAGTCTAAAAGTCAATGAATTCAATATGATTTCCAGATAATGGGTGGTTCGATCCAAAAAAAAGAAAAAAAGATTTACATGCAGATGTTTTTCAGCAGTTTGATTCCAATAATAAAGCCTCTGGTAAAAGTAATGATAAAGATGTATTAGAAATGAAAGTATTCGAATGCAGAGTTATGTATTTAATTTATTATGAGTAGGATAAAAGTAAAATTCATATACGTTCCGGCTGGTTTGGTATCAGATGAGAATATGGATTTTTTTTTTTAAACAAGTCACTCTACTATAAACTAAGCATAAATTTTGTATTCCCCTTTATCCTCTACTTAAATTCATTTTTCATCTACTAAATACAGCATTAATGAAAATTGAAATATTCTATCTGGAGACTGATCTCGAAAACTTTCCCTTGTTGAGTTCCCACCTACTCCATCTACAATCCCCAAGTTCAGTACAAACAGTTTGGCAGTTTCTGAGGACTGCATGGCGGCAAAACCCCCTACACCTCCTTAAATATATGAAAAGCTGTAGCAGTTAAATTTATTAAAAAAACATTTAGAATTTCAACAAAAATATTTTATTTGGAAACTCAAAAAATTTTATAATCAATGTATTATATAAAAAATAAAATAAAATTACTTTTATTTTACTATTCATTAATATGATTATTGATTTATTTTACTTTTCAAAGGTACCCTTCCCTCATAGGCAAAGAGTTAATTTATTATAATATATCAAGATGCAAAGTGCAAATCAAGAAGAACACTTAAAGATTTATAAAAGGGGATTTTATGGTGAATTATACCTAAAGAGTTAGCTTTCTACAAAGTCCAATGATGTTATGTGATTTATATAGCATATATCACTGTTTTTTTTTTTTTGGCCTGAGCATCTCACTTAGTTAGATAACACTTATTGTTATTGTTAATTATTACTTATATTTTCTAAATTTTCTTTAAAGTTGAAAATTCAAAATATGGTTGTAATGTAAAAAATATTAACTTATAATTTTTTTAAACAAATATTACTAATTCTAAAAAATATACAACGAATAATTTTAGCTTTTCTGGAAAATGTTTGAAACAATTATTACTCCATGTGAGTTCTTACGATTTTTTTTAAATAATTTTTGTTTCAAATTTCATACATGGTCAAGTATTTGTTGGTACTTTAAAGATTATAACTATTAGTGAGAATTTAATTCTTTTTAGGCAATCTGTTAAAAATAAGAAAAAATTCGTTTTAGGCAATCATGTTTTGCTTAAACAGTAACTTTTAACGATGATTGGGTCTTGATGCTCCAAAAACACAATGATTGGGCTTCAGACTTGAATAAATTTGATAGAACAATGGCTGTCAGTCACACATGGATCAACGCTCTAGTTAAATTAAAATATAATAAAAAAATATATATGATATTTCATCTCACCCAAAAAATTTATGATATTTTAAGAATAATTTGAAAAATATATGATTCTTCAGTTAAATATATAATTTTTAATTAAAAATACACTTATCATTTAAATAATAAAATATTATACATTTGTTATATTTTAATAAAGAGGCAAATGAATGTGGTCCTTGCAGCAATGAGTCTGATAGGAGAATTAGGCTTCTTTTATATGGCAACACCGACACATGATGAGCTTCAACAACTTATACAAAAAGATGTTGCGGGGATAACAGTTGCTGTTTTTCTCTGTTTAATTGTTTTTTATTTGTTGTTTGTACGCCAAAAATCAGCATGCATGGAATTTATGTGCATGAAGCTGACTGCAAATTAATTTCTGCTGCTAAATTTAGTAAGGCTTCTTTTAGCCAGACATTTTTATCAATAAAAAACAATCATTTAACAACAGAATAGTCGGTCTTTTTTTTTTTTGGGTAGTGACGCGACCTTAGATAATAATAAGCTTAAAACATACTCCCCTGATCTAAAATATAAGGGATTTCTAACTACTTTACGTATATTGAGAAAAGTTGGTTACACTCTTAAATTTCTCCAAAAAAAAAACTTAACATATCATTTTTACCCTTATTAATTATCAATAATTAAAGTTGTTTCCACTCTTTTTCATTACAAGTTACGAGACTGGTCATCAATGAATATGGATAAAAAAAGAAAACTACTACGAAAGATTACATAACACTTTATATTATGGACTAAAGAAATATTCTAAAAAATTCCTTATATTTTAGACCGGAAGAAATATATATATATATATATATATATAACACGTGTGTCTATAATTTTCTAAAATATAAGAGTTGTTTAAATTAATTGAAAATATATCACAGGTTAGAGAGTCACACACACACACACATATATATATATGCCAAAGGATAATACATAATTATCCCACAGATTTTTTTTTAACCTGAATTATCCCACAGAATTTGAATTAACCAGAGAAAAGTAATAAATTGAATGTGACACACGCAGCATTTTAGTTATTTAGTTTATTTCTGAATCCATGTTAGTTAATTAGAGTTTATATCTATATATGCATACTCTATATATTCTATAATTATCTAGAAAGTTACATTATTCATAAGTTATAAATAAGAAAAAAATGTGATTTTTCTCAAGGCTCCTCGCATTGAGCTGCACAATCTAGATGTATTAGTATATTTGTGAAACCACGCTAACAATTAAATTTAAGAGTAAAATAAATTGATCTCACTTTGATATTATTGAAATTATATATTTTTTCAAAACTCATATTTTAGTTCAATTTTTAATGTTGTTAAGAATATTTTGTTAAAATTTATAGTAAAACAACATAAAATTATTAATTTACCTTTATAACTCAAAATCTCTAATTTCTATCCTGTCAAATATAAATAAATTTAAAATGCTCATATAAAAAAATTCATGAAAATATTTCCAACTGATTTGACATTAAAATTCTAAAATATGTATTAAAAAATTAGTTATAGTAATACTTAAATAAATGAATTAAAAAATATTAAATTAAAAATTAATAAAATAAAAATAATTCAAATCAATCGATTAAAAAATGAAAGACATACTATTGATAAACCATAAACAACGCGGCTTATCTCAAGTTTTACATAATTGCACATAACTCATTCTAGTTGAAATTAAAAAGTTAAAAAATGTGTTGAAAATGTCACTAAATAAATATTCTTGTTAAGAAGGAATATTTTGATAAAAAAGGGTTAAATTTTGGTGAGTTAACAATTTATTAATGATTGGATGGATGGAAATTAAATCTTAAAATTTGAAGGGAGATATGTATAATATAACTTTTGATTTTAGAGAAAGTATATATAGATTTCCAAAATAAAAGAGATGTCTATATAAAATTTGGGTAAAATATAAAGAAAATCACATCATTTTACTCCAAATTTAATTAAGGTTTAACATAATGTTAGCGAGAGGATGAAACATGCCTTAGGGAGGCATGTTCATTCTTCTTTGTTAATTGTTTGGGAAGAAGTAAGAGATCTTAAAAAGAATTTGATAGGGATCCAAAGTTCTGTTAAACCAAAGTAGAAAAAATTTGATTGAAAAAATTTGATTCGTGCATTAATGAATACAAATTAAATCTATTAAATATTAGTTGACTTGTTGTTAGAATATAAGTGTATTTTGTGTATGTGTGTGTTAAAAGAAGTCCCACATTACTTAAACAAAAGAGTGTCTTAGTGTATATATACTAAGGTGTGATGGTAGGCTAGTAAAAGGGCCAAAAGAAGGAATAAGCTCGTGCGCATAACAACGTGACAACAATGGGCCAATGTAATTCAAAATCTCCGATTTCCCCCCTATGTGCGAGTTAAATGCGGATGGGCACTTTTGTTTAAATATTTTTTGGAAAATTTAAAATATTTTTAACTTGCCAGAAAACCTTAATTTTTAATAGTTTCAGATTTGAAACTTTCAATTTCTGGAAACGTTGGGATTTAATATCTGGAACGTTAGAGCTTTGAGTTATCATTATTTCATTGTTCCTTTAATATTCAGAAATCGATTGCTATTTATGTCTAACTTTTAGAAACAGATTTGGCTTAATCACTTTATCTCCCAACGTTCAAAACCGACGGTTTAATTGCCATTAACAATTTTGATTGCTGCCCAACGTTCGAGTACCTTTTGGAGCCTATAAATACGAAGCTTTACCAAAAGGTTCGATGCACTAAACTCACAAACAATATTCAGAGCTTTTCCTCTCTTCCTCTTTGCTCTCCTGAGCTTTTCATTGTCTTATTTCTGCTGTTCTGAAGCCTTGCTCCGGCAAAAAGAATTTGTTTGATCCTGGGGAGTTGCCGACTTATGGCAGAATAGCTCTTAAGGACAGTGTCTTTAGGCACGACTCGGATTGATTTATACTGACATTTTGTTTATTGCAGCCAATAATCTTAAGAGTTATTATGGAGTCATACCCTGTTGATCATGTTAATGTTGCAGCTGCAAGTTTTGGTGGTTATGGAGGCTACATTCCCATTGTTGTTCCCACCATACCAATACCCAAGCCGTTTCCGAACATATCCAAAATTGAGGTGTTTAACGGAAAGAATTTCAAAAGGTGGCAGGAGCGGATCTTCTCTATCCTTGACATGCATGGAGTTGCAGTGGTGTTGACTCAATCTCAACCTGCTCTTGATGTTGACCAAAACCAGAAAACTACTTAGGAATATGCCAATAAGGTCTGTAGACACACAATTATTAGTATTTTATCTACTGATCTGTTCGATGTGTACTGTGTCTACAAGGAGGCAAACACAATTTGGGACTCACTAGTTATTAAGTATACTGCTGAGGATGCTGGTAAACAAAAGTTTGTCATTGGAAACTTCTATAACTGGGAGATGACCGAGGACAAGGACATCAAGATGCAAATTAATGAGTACCATAAGCTACTAGAAGAGCTGCGTGCTGAAAAAATCAACCTCACTAATGAGTTCATTGTTGGGATATTGATCGAGAAGTTGCCAAAATCATGGAACAACTATAAACAACAGCTAAAACACAAACAAAAGCAACTATCTCTGTTAGACCTCATCACTTACATCATCATCAAGGATACTAACCAGAGGGAAAGTAGAGCTGCAAAAGGAAAGGAGTTGGCTTCCAAAGCAAACCTGGTGAAGACAGAGCCTCACAATAAAAGGTATGGTTCTACATCAAAGAATGATTCTAAGAACAAGCCTGATTACAAATCCAAAGACTCTAACCCCAAGTTCAAGAAGAAAGATAACTGTTTTGTCTGTGGAAAACCAGGCCATCATGCTGCTCAGTGTAGGAAGAGAGCTAAAGGTGATAATCCTCCCAAGCCAAGTGCAAATTTGGTTCAAGGAGATGATAGTGATAATGATGAGATCATTGTTGCAATTGTTTCTCAAGCTCTCATTATTTCTGATGTGAAGAAATGGGTGGTAGACTCTGAGGCTACCAGACACATTTGTACTAACAAAGAGATGTTCACCTCCTACAATCTTGCTAAGGAAGGAGAAGATCATGTTTTCTTTGCTAATTCTTGAACTGCTAAAGTTCTTGGGAAAGGAAAGGTTGAACTCAAGCTCACATCTGGAAAGACCTTGTCTCTGAATGATGTTCTCCATGTGCCTGATGTTAGAGCAAACTTAGTCTCTGTAGCTTTATTGGGAAAAACTGGGGTAAAAGTGTCATTCGAATATGATAAGATTGTAATGACAAAGAACAATGTGTTTGTTGGGAAGGGTTATTGTAATCAGGGATTGTTTATTCTTAATGTTGAAATGAATGATAATGCATCATCTTCTGCTTATTCGCATGTGTTTATGATTGATTCTTTTGATTTGTGGCATGCGCATTTAGGACATGTTAGTAAACAATATTTAAAGAAAATATGCAAACTTGATTTAATTATTGTGACCAAAAAGAATTTTTTAAATAAATATGAAATTTGTACTGAAGCTAAATTAACCAAAAAGTCTCATTTTTCTATCCAAAGAGAAATTGAGTTACTTTCTTTAATACATACTGATTTGGGTGATTTGAAACAAACTATGACAAGAGGTGGAAAAAGATTTTTTTAACGTTTATTGACAATTTTTCAAGATATACTAAAGTGTATTTGTTGATAAATAAAAATTAAGCATTTGATAAATTTCTTTCATACAAGGCAGAGGTTGAAAATCAATTAAATAGAAAAATTAAAAAAGTCAGATCGGATAGAGGAGGAGAATTTGTTTTATTTAATGACTTTTGTGAAAAGGAAGAAATTATTCATGAAGTAACTCCTCCATATTCACCTGAATCTAATGTTGCTGAAAGGAAAAATAGAACTTTAAAGGAGATGATAAATGCTTTACTAGTAAGCTCTTCTACATCAGATAACTTGTAGGATGAAGCTTTATTATCTGCTTGTTTTTTACAAAATAGGATTTCTTATAGAAAATTAAACGAGACACCGTATGAATTGTGGAAAGGTTTTATACCAAACTTGAATTATTTAAAAGTGTGGAGATGTTTTGCAAAGGTTTTGTTACCTGAGCCTAAAAAGAGAAAGATTAGTTCTAAAACTTCTGATTGTATGTTTATTAGTTATGCTGAACAAAGTGCTGCTTATAGATTTTTGGTTTTGAAAAGTGATGTTTTGAATCACAAAACTATTATTGAGACTAAAGATGCAGAATTTTTTGAAAATATTTTTCCTTTAGAAGTTCAGCATACTTCTCAAAGAGTTGAAAATCTACCTTCTTTTCATGACAATATCTCTAATGAAAATTTAGTTGAAAGTTTAAGGAGAAGTAAGAGACAAAGAAAAGAAACTTCTTTTAGAAATGATTTTTACACTTATTTAGTTCAAGAAGAACCCTCAAATTTTTATGAAGCTATTTCTTCTCCTGACGCTAAGTTTTGGAAAGATGCAATTGAAACTGAAATTAATTCTCTAAACCAAAACAAAACGTGGATTTTAGTAGACTTGCCTCTTCTATTGGTAAATATAAAGCAAGATTGGTAGCCAAAGGTTTTTCACAAAAACAAAATATTGATTACTTTGATACCTTTTCTCCTGTTACAAGGATTTCTTCAATAAGAATTTTGATTGTTTTGCCTTCAGCTCATAAGCTTTGTATTCATCAAATTGATGTTAAAATAGCTTTTCTAAATGGTGATTTAGAAAAAGAGATTTATATGAAACAATCTGAAGGGTGTGTTGTTCCTAGGCAAGAAAACAAAGTGTGCAAACTTGTGAAATCTTTATATGATTTGAAACAAACACCTAAACAATGACATGAGAAACTTGATCAAGTATTGTTAAGTAATGATTTTTCTACTATTAAAGTGGAAAGATGTGTTTACGCAAAAATAATAAATAGTGATTATGTAATTATCTGTTTGTATGTGGATGACATATTTATCTTTGGTACTACCCTAGATATAATGGAAGAAACCAAAAGTTTCTTAGCATCAAATTTTGATATGAAAGATATGGGTGAAGCAAAAGTGATTTTAGGTGCTAAAATCATAAGGAGTGAAAATGATATTTTATTATCTCAAGAACATTATGTTGAAAAAATTCTTAGAAAATTTGAATATTTTGATGATACTCCTTTGAGCACTCCTTATGATTCTAGCACAAAATTAATAAAACATAATGGTGATCCAGTGGCTCAATCTGAGTATGCACATATTATTAGGAGTCTATTGCATTTGATGAATTTTACTAGACCTGATACAGCATATGTTGTTTGTAGATTGAACAGATATACCCACTATCCAGGTAATGACCATTGGTTAGCTCTTGTTAGAGTTATAAGATATTTAAGATGTACCATAAATTATGGTATATTTTATAGTGGATTTCCAACTGTATTAGAAGGATACAATGATGTTAACTGGATCTCAAATTCAGACTAGATCAAATCCACTGATGGTTACATATTCACTCTTGGTGGTGGTGCAATAACCTGGAGATCAGCCAAGCAAAATATTTTAACAAAATCCTCAAGGGATTCTTAGTTTATTGCAATGGAGTTGGCTGGTAATGAAGCTGAGTGATTAAAAAACTTCTTAGCAAATGTTGCGTTAGGTGAAAAACCAACACCTTTGGTATCTTTACATTGTGATAGTCAATCGGCTATAACTATGGCTAAAAACAAAGTTTTTAATGGTAAGGGTAGACATATTCGATTGAGGCATAATATTATAAGGCAGCTACTAAAAAATGTTGTAATCTCAATCAATTATGTGATATCAGAAGTAAATTTGGTAGATCCATTAACAAAACCTCTAGGGAAGAAACAAGTTATTGAAACATCGAGGGGAATGAGACTTAAGCCAATTTGAAATTAACAGTGATGGTAACCTAATTTCTGTGATTGGAAATCCCATGAAGGAGGTTCATATGGGTAAGAACAAGTCATGTGTTAATTCTGTTAGCACTAAAATTATTGTTCATTCCTATGGTTTTGAAAAAGTGCTAGAATGCATTGTTAGAGAGGCTAAGCAAAGCTTTTAATGATTTTATATTCCTTATAGATGGTATGTTTATTGCAAATACACTTGATAAAATCACCTAAATGAATGTGAAGTAGAGCCGCTTCTATGAGACCGTGGCAAAGTCTCTAGAGCATTCATTGAACACCAGGCAAGCTCATAGCCATTTAAAGTACAAAACCGTCGTTAACAGCAAAAACTTTGGAGGTATATTATGACTAATAAGGCCTTTAGTGCACAATAAAGATTTGTTAGTTAATAGAAACGTATGTTTCAGTGACATCTCTGTGTATTAAGAATTATTGGTTTAGGTTTGGTTCATAGTCGGAAGACACCAAATTTAAAACGTTTATACTTATGTTAAAGCTCAAAGAACAGTGATCCTTTTAACACACATGTGGAGGATTGTTAGAATATAAGTGTATTTTGTATGTGTGTGTTAAAAGAAGTCTCACATTACTTAAACAAAAGATGACCTTAGTGTATAAATACTAAGGTGTGATTGTGGGCTAGTAAAAGGGCCAAGAAAAGGAATAGGCTCATGTGCATAATAACGGGATAATAATGGGTCAACTTAGTTTAAAATCTCTGATCCCCCCTGGGCACACGAGTTAAACGCGGATTGGGCATTTTTGTTTAAATATTTTTTGGAAAATTTAAAATATTTTTAACTTGCCAGAAAACCTTAATTTTTAACAGTTTCGGATTTAAAGCCTTCAGTTTCTGGAAATGTTGGGATTTAATGTCTAGAACATTGGAGCCTTAATTTACCATTATTTCATTGTTCCATCAGCATTCAGAAATCGATTGCTATTTAAATCCAACATTTAGAAACGGATTCGGCTTAATCACTTTGTCTCCCAACGTTCAAAACTGACAGTTTAATTGCCATTAACAATTTTAATTGCTGCCCAACGTTTGAGTACCTTTTGGAGCCTATGAATACCAAGCCCTACCAAAGATTTTGATGCACTGAGCTCACAGACAACATTCGGAGCTTCTCCTCTCTTCCTCTTTACTTTCCTGAGCTTTTCATTGTCTTATTTTTGTTGTTCTGAAGCCTTGCCCTGCCAAGAAGAATCCGTTTGATCCTAGGGAGTTGCTAACTTATGGCGGAATAACTCTTAAGAACAGTATCCTTAGGCACAACTCGGATTGATTTATACTGACATTTTGTTTATTGCAGCCAACACTTATCTCATAATCTTGTGTGTTATTTATTTCGTCTTCCTCTTTTGTGGGAAATCATGTGCTCTTCTTTTATTTCCTATTTAATCTTTTGGTATCAGCCATTCGGCATTATAGCGACTAGTGATAATTCTCGCGCATCAAGTGCCATTAATTTATATATTATTGAGATGAATGTATGTGTGTCAGTGTTTCACTGTCTAATATAATAAAATATTCAATTAAAAAAACATAAGGCACACAACATTTTTGCCATACTACTAGTTGGACTAGAAACTGTTACCGCTAGGTCTGATATGGAAGAAGATGAGAACCGGTGAGATCGGTAAAAACCAATGGGATTGGTAAAAAATCAGCGAAATCGAATTAAAACCGATGTAAACTGGTTGTGAACCAATTCAGAACAGGTCTAATTTTTTTCAAGTTTCTTTTTAACTTTTTAAGATGAAATATCATTATTTTTAGTACTAAATAATATTATTTTTTGTATAAGTTTTTTTCTTTGTATATTATAATATTGTATAAGTTTTATTATGAGATGTGATTATTAATAATAAAAAATTTATTTAACAAATAATATGAAAACAAAATATTAGTTAACTATCTTGAATTCAAAATATAATTATGTATGAATATTAAGCTATTTAAATTTTAATATTAGGCTATAAAACTTATTAATAATATTTCTTAATTTTCTACATAACATATAAAATTAAAAAAATATTAATTTTATTACCATCAATTTAATTTTGATTGAATTACGGTTGAATTATTGAACTTTGAATCAGTACCTTAACCAGTTCAATGTTCGGTCCAATTTTTAGTACCTTCGTTTGTTTTGTAAAATTGATTAATCATTTGGATTATTAATTTTAATTGCAATATTTTGTATTTTTTCAAAAATATGCTGGAATATTTCATTTTTTAATTTCATTATATTTTTATATTGTTTTTATATTTCTTTGGACAATTATATTGTTTACGGATTAAATGTTGAGTTTAATTATAATTATATAATTTATTAAATTATGAGTTTTATTGCAGGCTTGCTTATAAGTAATAATATATCTTATTAAAATATATGATAAATATTTTATCAAAAAAATATATGATAAATATAATGTTTAACTAATAATCTTCGTGTTTTGCATATATGATTGCAATTAAAAATCTAAAATAAGACTAATAATTTTTTTATTTCAAAACTAATAATTTTTTTTTTGGATTTTGTTTTGCTTTTTCACTTCACCTCAATGGTGAAGAATAAAAGTAATAAAATTTAAACTATTGAAATATGATTTTGGACCATTTGTTCATGGACATGATCTTGTGCAAGAAATTTGGACCAAACCTTCGGCCATTTACAAAGAGACGTTTGCGCAAATTGCCATAGATGCAGCAAAATACCAAACCCATTAATACTTTTCTATGGTCCAACTCGAATGTTATGGTTTCTCCATAAATGTTCATATCACTTTAGCCATATGGACCCTCCATTTGTTACATACATTAATTAATATTTCGTTATTTTGTTTTTAGATATTGTGATTCTGATCATCTCGCTAAGTTGCTATATATATATATATGTATATCAGGGTTGATATATGGGGATTATATATTTTACTAACAAAAACCATTATTTTTTTTGGCCTGTAACAAAAAGCGTTACTTAGTTGCATGTGTATACATAATTTTAAATTGATATTGATCAATAAATGTAATAGCAAATAACTAATTATGTACACCAGGGTTATGAACTAAAATTTGTGGGTGCTAATTGATAGAGACTGCACTTCAGAATTTACTATATACGGAAGAAATTTAAGGCAAAATCTTTATTCTTTTAGGCTCAATTCTTAACATGCACATTAGGAGCATTACATCAAAAAAGAAAACTTTATATGAGAAACTGTCAGGGGCTGTAATATTAAATCTGTCAATATTTTAGGAAAACAAATAAATGTGCTAATTTTCTTTCTAGATTTACGTGTAAACTTGATATGCACTTCTTGACCTTAACTGACCCTCCAATTGGTCTATGAGGGTTAATGGAGCTTGAATTGTAGAGAACCTAGGTCTTTCTTATGGCTTTTACTTTAAAAAAAAATCCTATACGCACGCGCGACGATTAGGCAATTGAGAAGAAAGCCTAATTTAGTGGGGCCAACAGATCTGTGCCTAATTTAGTGGGCCAACCGATCCGTCCCACTTGAACTTTCTTATTAAAATATATATTATTTTTTATTCATATCCATATTATAAGATATTTTATATCAATTATATATATATAAAAAAATTATTTTTTATTTAAAATTAACGCAAAAAGTATCAATATTTCATATTTTATTCTTATTAAATACCTCGTTCTATTATTATTATCGGTTCATAAATAAGGAACATGAAAGTATTAAAAATATGGGTAAAATGAAAAGAAAAATATTTAATATCCTATATTTTGGACAAAAAACTTATCATGTAAAATGTCCTATAATATAAACTAGAGGAAGTATAATTATTGCAGTAAACCTTTTAAACATAGAATGATTACTACTGATTAATTATAACAGACTATACATGAATGACATGCGAATGTTCTCCCTCAATTCCATTAGAGTTTAATGAGAAGTCAATTGAAATTGTTCAGGATTTTAACTTTTAAATATCTTGTGTTGTCATGCAACATGAAAAAAATATTATATCGATCATTTGTAATTACAAGGACAAAAGCATTATTTGATTGGTCCGTGTGGGAGTGTGATTTTATTTTATTTTTCTTTTTGGCCAAGGAGGGTGTATGGTCTGAAATATGTCTATATGCATATAAGCACTTCTAGTTTGAGCCTTTCTATAATTCAAAGAATATTACCTTTGTTTTAAAATATAAAAAATAAATAACTAAATCATCAATATAAAAAAAATAGTTAAATATTTTAAATATGTCATTAAAAATTTTCATAAATGCCCTTAATTTAATGTTCTTATTTAACTCTACTCTAACTCATACCTACCTCGTAATAATAAGTCTACTTTAATTAAGTGTAAAATTGGAAAAAATATATTAAGTTACCAAGTTAAAATTATTTCCCTCTTACATTTTAAAATAAAATATATTTAAGAGTGTCTCCTATATTTTGAAATGGAAATTATATTTAGTAGTGTGATGAGTTCGAAACTCTAAAGGAAACTGTACATTAAAGATTGTAGTTATTGACAGAGCATGGATTTGAACAATGTACAAGTATTTATCTTTACAATCCGCGCTCGTTATTATTAAAACACACATAATCATTTTATCCTAGACATTGCTACTCTTGCCTAATCTTATTCCCTCAAGTTAAGTGAAGCTTTAATTAATGTAGTCAAACAGTAATCCTATATAAATTATGAGTTTTTCAATCTCAGATCGACCATACTTGGATATTAATAATTAAGTCGATTTTGTTCCTTTAATATTTCATTCAAGTCAATAGATAATTGCGTCATCTCACTTAATTAAACACTTCAATCAATTTATCTTTTAAAATTAGCCAAAAACAACTCAATTATATATGTTAGTGATATTCAAACATTGGCCCTTAAAAACTACAAGAAAATGAATTTGGATTCTTTTTGGCCCAGATCGACTATATATATCTGATACAATGCAAACCCCGTAAACTGTAAAATAGGTGAATATATATAATTGGAGAGAGTAAGATTAATTTTCAATGTATACTGTAATTCATTAAACTGGGGTGGTTTTGTAGTTAGTAAATGAGCATACCTGTTAAGATAGTCCGGTGAAAATTGTCCTTCAAAACAGCGATAACTCTTTTTCTATTAGTACTGCGTCTTCCTATGCAAAAGTGTCCTTTGATGTTCATTTAACATAACATCCTGCTCAGCAATGTTTACTCTTTCATAGGGAAATTCACCTTACTCTATTCATTTCAAATATAACCCCTTTATATCAACTTTTGGCAAATACATACATACATATATAGCTACTAAGAAATTAAAGAAACGTTGAGAAGAGAGAGAGAGAGAGAGAGAGAGAGAGAGTTTTGCTTTGGCAGTATGTCACATGGATCTTCGATCATAACACAATTAAATAGTTTCCCTTGTCAGATTGAAAAAGGCTAAAGTCGTAATCAAAATCCTAATAACACCTTCGCATAATTATTTCGCAATTCATCTTTTTTACATGTAAATATTAGACACCTTTATATATATATTATATAAAGTTTCAAATGAGTTATTTATATATAGTATTACTTGGTTTAAATTCTATATTCTATATTGATATATATTTTGCCGCAGAGGAGTTGATCTTCACAAAAAAAACTGAATTCTGTATTATTTATTCAATTTAAACTTCATGTTTATACTAATATATATATATAAAAGAAAAGTACTTTGTATAAACATTAAAAAACAACAACGGATAGATTTAACCAGCATGGTTTGTTTCCAAATTTTTTAGTTGTATCCCCTCCGGATGCACCTAAAGTATGTCAATTTTATGTGCATTTGGAAAGAAATAAGACGTTGAGGCCTAAAAACATATATATATATATATAGAGGATCTTTTGTCTTCATCCTAAATATAAGACCCTTTATAATATATAATATAATATTTATTATATATTTTTAGAAAAATATCCCTATTTAATGATCCAAACAGAAAGAGAAAAGGATTAAATAAGGGTAGTTTTGGAAAAATGTAAAGATTTTTGGAGAAATCGAGATAATTATCTAATTTTAATTTCAATTCTTAATCTGCGTGATTCGATTAAAATAGTCTTATATATAAAAAAATAGAGAGAGTACTAGATTTAGCTTCTCAGAAAATTAAAATTTTCATCTTTTCTTGGGATTGTGTGCACTGAATGCCCCATAACCCCCACCTTCTACTTCTCTGTGCCATGCATCTTTCCTGCTTTTTAAACTCCCAACTAGATTTGGCTCTTCTTCCCAAGAACGAGAGATGGCTGCTGCTGATGGCTCTTACCCTTTTAAAAGGCAGTCACTGATTCAGATCAGGTGAACTTTCTTCAAACAACTTTCATGATATGATCTCATGACTCATGATTCCAGAGCACCCAGCACAAAATAAAATATATAATTATAATAATCAGAGAATGCAAACAGGGAATCCTTTTTTCTTTTTTCATGGCCCCACACTTGCATGCCATAGCTGGAAATCCACTTAGAAGCACATGTACCTTAACTAGAATTAATATTTTTTTATTTCAAACCTTACAAATATATATATATATATATATATTCATACATATGTAGGATAATTGCAATACTTTAAAGTGCCTATGGGAAAGAAGGTGCACTACTTAAAGTCCACCGTTTCCTCACTCTTGAAAGTAGATTTGCACAAATAATTAATTTTATACACCAATCTACATCACAGACATAAATTGAAACTTCATTAACTAGCTAGGGGAATTAATTAAGTTGGAGCTATAATAATAAGCTTGAGTTTGTTCCGGGTTCAATGAAACTGGTGGTGCTCTGGCCAGGGCCACAAATTCTGGTGCTCGTCGATGCCGTGAAACATGTTGGAGATGCTTTCATCTTGAAGTTCTGATGATCTTGATGAGCATTGCAGGAGCTGGGTTATGTTGGCGGGCTTAAGGACATTAGTGGGAAGAAGGTTTTTACCATTCTGTACCGAAGTTACAGTACTGTTTATAAATTGTGCCCTTGATAGATCCAAGTTAATATCCGAGCTATTGTCACTTGCATTGCTCCAACAAACCTCAGTTTCTTTCTTGAGGCTCGTAGTTCCGCCTTCACAGCACTCTGTTCCCTTTATAGCTTGTAACTGTAAGTCACATAAATACATATAGTAAAGTTAAACCCACACCCCTTTTGTATCCAACTTTATGTGTCTTCCAAGTGGAAAATTCAAAATTTAATAAGCCAACCCCATGTCTGTTCTCACTAAGTAAGTAGGAATCTAGATTCCAAAAAAAAAGAATAGAAAAGGAAAAATTTTACAATTGGCCAATATTTAAACGCACTTCGATTCTGAGTTCTGAACTTCTGCCACTGTGCCACTGACTCTTGACAAGAACAATCAGCGAACCAGGCAGAAAGCTGACGAGGGAGTTGATGACTTTAAAAAATCATAAATACACAAAAAATCAATATATACGAATCATTAAATAATTTTTTTTTTAAAATTCCTCATTAATTAAATAATAAGAGAGACATTAGATGAGATTAAATTTATAATTGCAAGGTAAAGTATTTAATTAGGGACAAACTGGAAAAGTAAATTAAAATTGGGATAAATTTAAAAAATTTAATAATTTTTTTATTATTAGAAAAGTAGTTAAAAATGATTTATATTATATTTTATATTTGAGAGATGAGGTTATATCAAATCAAGCATTAATAAAAAGGTGACTGTTGTGACCATGTTCACATCAGAGACTTTTAACTTAAATACGAAATCCGTGGCTCAAATCAAAGAGTTCAGGCAATTGAATTCCAGAAGGTCAAGATGGAGAAGATAAAAATTAGAGAATAAAAACAATGAGATAACTCTGAAGAAGCAGTTTTCCAAAATCCGAGCATATATATATATATACATATTGAATACGGAGGGGTATGGGCTAGAGCCACAATCAAAACACATAGTTGTTTGATAAAAAAAAATCAAGGTACCGACCTAGACGTTGATGGATGGTAATGAAGTTGAAGTGTTGGCTTTTCCGAAAGTATGAGTATTGGTTGATAGAAATGAAATGTTACCTCAGCGTGCAATTTGTGGTTGTGTGCCTTTAGGGCATCGTTGTCAGCCTTGAGAGCTTCAAATTTTTTCTTGAGAGCTTCATATTCCTTCTCGAGCTGCTTGGTCTTCCATCTGGCCCTCCTGTTTTGAAACCAAATGGCGATCTGCCTTGGCTGAAGGCCCAAAGCCTTGGCCAGCTGCATTTTGCGTTCAGGCTCCAGCTTGTTCCCTAATTCGAAACTCTTTTCCAGTGCCTTCACTTGTTCCAGATTCAGCCTCTTCTTTTTCTCCCCCATCAGCTGAGATCCATCATCAGACAGTTCTTCATCTTCATGCTTGTTCTCGATCCCTGAAAATGACACGGATCTCTTCAGCATCAAAGGTACTGCACCCCCTGCGCGCGATTATACAGCAAGTAATTATATTATATATACTATATATATCACAACACGCACATTACTAATTACTGATTTGAGAGAGAGAATGAAGAGATTAGGACCTTGGAAGAGTTTGGGTGTCAAGGAGGGGTAGGCGTTGATAGAAGTAGAACGGAGGTGGTCGTGATCTTCGTGGGTGTGGAACATGAAGGTGTGCGGAGGGAAGGCCATGGCATGAAATTAAGTATCATTAATCAATTCATGCAGCAAGTGAAGTGATGAAGAGAAACGAAACGGTGTTTTGAGATATGAAGGGTCTCTAGCTATATACACATGGAAGTGGGTGACGATCACAAGGTTTGGCTCTCACTCTCATGGTGACAGAGTTTTCAGACAAGGAGATGATGATGGGTACAGGCTCTGAAAGACAGCGATTTTTCGGTTGAGAGACAGAGACAGAGAGAAAGAGAGAGGACCAAGAGTGAGAAAACCCAGGGATAGGCGTAAATAGTGTAATTTATCAGATAGGAGCTCCCGGGGACCCACTAATTCATCTGGATCCTGTCGTCTTCCTCTTTTTCTACTACAGTAATTTATGCATTGCATTAAAGATAAGTTTAAGCTCAATCATTGGAGAATTAAGTCCCCGTCCAAACAAAATACTCCAGCATCCTATTTTATTTGTCCCTTTAAAGATTTTTACACATGCTAATGTAATTATTAAATAATTTAAATTATAGTAAAATTTAATAGTGTTTTATTAAAATGTGTTTAGCTTAAATATGATGAGGTATATTCTCTTAGTTTTAAATATAAGAAAAAAATTACTTTCTCTTGCTTTAAATTATAAAATATTTTACCTTAATTTTAAATATAAAATAATTTTTAAAATATGAGACAATATTTATTATACATTACCAAAAAATACACACATTCAATTCATGAATGAAAGATAAAATAAATTCATTAAGGGTAAATTTTGAAAATATATTGTGATTTTTGAAAAAAATTAAGGTAACTAACTAATTTTAATTACCATTTTTAATCTGTATGATTCAATTAAAAATTTCTTATATTAGGAATCAGAAAGAGTACTTTACACATACCAATATTGTTAGTTAAAATCAGCTAACCTCATTTAATTTGTAATAAAACATAATTTTTGTTCAAAATGGCTCTCAATTAATTAATGATCTTTTTCTTTTTTTACACAAGATCAATAGATAATTATTGAAAAGTATAACTTTATTTAAATTAATGAGGGACATTATTAAAAGATATCATTAATTGGACCAAATATTTATATTTTTTCTTATATTTTGAATCAAGCAACCCTTCCAAAATTTTCTAATATTTGAGATCGGAAGAAATACTTCACCTACCACCATTGTTTTAACGAAGAGTAAAATAATAAAAAATAATTAACACTTTATTAATAATATGAAATGATAAATAAATTGAATCGGATCCGATTTAGAGGGAAGCTCTCTTTTTTTATCCAATAAAATTTTACCATGACAACAACAACAGAACACAGATTTATATTGTTTATATATGAATATTTTGGCGTTTTATTGGTCAAATCAGTGTTTGTGGATCAAGCAAGTGTGATCTTGTTGATCTTTGTCCGCACGAAAAAAGAACCACTTGATAATCAAAACCAGAAGGAAAAAACAAAGAACGTTGGGTTTTGTGGGGATGTTGCTTGCTGAATTAATATATAATTGCCTGTTCAATTTGTTTAAGAAGGGGTAATTAATTAAATACAATGAAGATAAAGAAAAAGTCACTGGCATTTTTGTGAGAAAGATGGTAAGAGATTTTCAGATAAATGAAATTAATTTGAATAATGGAGGTCCATATTAATTAAAGAGGATATATGTGATGATAAAAATGCCAACACATAGACAGTAACATTGGCTCGAATCCAGCCATGTTATTGTATGAAGCCAAAGAATAGCCAGTTGGTGATGCTGGGGAGGGAGGCAATACAAAGTTCGTAGGTCATGTGTGAGAAGTGTAGTGAACCGGGCACTTGGCAACATGAGAAACCCAGAATCCAAGGAGAAACTAATGTACAAAAATAGGAAATATATTTGAAATAAATAAAAGTGGGGAGGAAGTGGTCATTTCATAAGGCATTGACCTGTCATAACTGATCAATGGAATTGTTGAATAGGAAATCTATATATAATTAAAAGTAGAATGGAGCCACACTGTGTATTAGCCATAAACTGTGCGACTCCATTTATTGGTTCCGTGCCACTTTTTTTTTTAACTGAATATATTTTATTATTTATTCATTTTTCTTTTATAGGTGAGATTTATTTTTTTCTATTATTTTAAATGGGATCCATTTTCTTTTTTTTTCATTTTCTCAATCTGTATTATTTTAATTAATATCATTTAATATCTTTTTTAATTTACGTAGGAGAGTTAATGATGAGATTTTTTTTAATTAAATACATTTTAAAACTAAATAAAACATCCATGTGTCCACGTGTATATCCGCAAAAGGAGAAAAATCTAGTTATTTAATGATGGGAGAGTGAGAGTGTGTGCGAAATCTCGATCGGCCGGATATTTTTGGCTATTTTTGTGATATATACGTACAGAGATAGTGGGATTAATATTTTCCGTGGTTAGCTTCTTCTGCATTGGCCACGCATATGTAATGCCTCGACTAATTTTGTGTTTGGCCGTCGTATGTGATTGTGGAGTGATAGTGAATTTCGATTATTTGATGGATCTGGGAAGACACTAGTTGTGTCGAATTTGGTTACGATTCTTTTTCAGTTGGAGGGTACGGGCAAACGGCAGCGGTTCGTTAAAGGAGGATCTGCTTCTTCAAGAATTTTTTCTTTTCTCCCCCATGGATATTATAGTCATTTTATCTTATTATCATATTTAAAAAAATATATATATATCAAATAAAAATTATATAAAATTTTCATGAGCATACTAAACATTTTTTTAAACTCATTCTTAATTTTTTTATCTTCTCTTCCTCCACTGTTCATTGCTTTTCCACTTGCATACCCTTTAAAACCAATTAATTCCAAATAATACAAAGGGGGCATTAGAGTAAGAAGGGTAGCATGGCCATGGAAGAAGGATGAAATTGGGGAGAGAGTAGTGAATGAATGATGGAGTGCTCCATCTCTTTCTTTTTAATTGTTATTATTTAAGAAAATTTTTATTTCTATTTATTCGTTATTTTCAAAATAACAATAATTATTAATCTTTTAATTATATTCTTATTTATTTTTTTTGAAGTTAATGTTAATATTAACTACTCTCTTTTACTTACTCTTTTATTGAAGATGCATTAGAAAATTTTAAATAAATTTTAATATATTAATTAAATTTTTTAATCTATATACTAAAATCTTAAATAATATATATAAAAAATATAAAAAAAATAATAGCTAGTAAAGGTTTATGGGAATGTAAGGGAGAGCGTATTTTGAGATAAGTGATTTTTTGGAATCAAAGATGATTTTATTGGGGTAAGAATCAACTTTTTTTTAAAACTTAGAATTGATTTTTTTTAAAAAAAATTAATTTGATATAAAAAATTAGATATATTTTTTTATCACAATTATCCCTATTTTTTATCCGGAGAAGGGTACAGAAATAATTCTTTTTTTGGAAGGGGTGGTTTTCACTTTTTTCAATGCTAATCGTATCTCTATCTATTAGGGGGAGTAGGTTCATTGGGTGTGGATCCCACAGGATGCTGTCCTACGCAATTTGGCATTTCCCAAAAATAAATATGCGTGTGACGTCTGCTTGGTTTTTTTCTAGAAGGTACTTCATCTCATTTTATATATAGAATTTTTTATCCTAATTTTAAATATAAAATTTTTTACAATATATAAAATAGTGTTTATTATATATTTTTTAAAAAAAATTTCTATTTAATATATTTAAAGAGAAAAAAAAGAGATTAAATAAGGATAATTTTAAAAAAATATTGTGATTTTAAAAAAAATTAAGATAGTTAATTAATTTTAATTCTAATTCTTAATTCACATGATTTAATTAAAAGAGTCTTATATTAAAAATAGAGGTAATATTACACTATACTCTTTTCGATCCATAATATAAGATGTAAGACTCATTTTCACGCTCATTAATAAAGTTAAAAAATATCCTTAAAAATACCAAATATTTCAAATATAGCCTGATTCGTTTTGCATGATTTCTCTCATATTACTTTTAGTTTGCATCACATTTACCCACACGAATAATTAAAGCAAGGTAAAATAATTAGACCAGGGTAAATTGGTTCAAAAATTTTCCTACACCTTATATTGTGAACAAAAAAAAAAACTAGGTCCTACACCTTATATTTTGGATCGGAAGGAGTATTTTGATTTACTTTTTCTATTCTTAATTACTCTCTTCAGTCAATATTATAGGGTGTGAGATTCACTTTTATGTCCATTACAAAAATTGAATAATATTTTTAAATATATTCAAAGTTTTAAATTTGTCCCTATTTATTGAAGAAATGTTATAATGATTAAAACAAACAATTTCCTATGAAATCTTAAATTTTTATAAGTAATTACACTTGTAGGAGAGAGAGAAACAATCAATTAAATATAATAAGGGTAAAATTATCCATTTGAGTACTTACACTTTATACTTAGGTCTCACACTTTATATTATGAATCGGAGGAAGTATTTTATTATTTATCTTTTAAATTGTTATCTTTAATTTATTTTTATTAGTTAATTTTTTATTAATATTATTTTTCTTTTTACATAATAATTAATAATTTAATAATAAAGATAAAATTAATATGTTATGCTATTTTGCATAATTTTAATAGTATAATTAACTAATTTGTTATTCGTGCAATAATTGAATACACCATATAAAAACAATCTAAAGTATTTAATATAAATTTTTTTAAAAAAAGTTTTTTATTTCAAAATTTAATGATATATTAATGCTTAGTTTTCATAAATGTCTTAAATAATTTTAATTTTTTCTCTCCAAATATTTATATGAGGTAGAAATTTTTAAGAAAATTATAATAATTTTTTAATATATTTAATAATTCTAAATAATTTTAACTATCTATATTAATACGTGTAATTTCAAATAAAAAAATAATATATATATAAATATAAAAGACTAATAAAAATAAAAAAAATTTTATTTCGAATTTTTGGAGTTAGGGTGTCCCGGCCCTTCCCATCGTCCTGTCTTCCTCTCTCTCTCCTAAATGTATAAATGTAAATATATTATTAACATTGGAAGTTCTCAGAATCTTCCCCACATGCCGTCCTTCTTTCCCATGTGCTTTTGCTTACTTCCCTGTATCTCCCTTCTCTTTTTCTCTCTCCCGCCACTTATAAATTTCTCTTATCATTTTCTCCATTTATATTACACCTCTGATAGCATGTTTAATTTATCTTTTAATAAATTAAATTATAATTTTTAATTATAATTTTTTTATTTAAATAGATTTATAGTAAATTTTTTTATTTTTTTTTCAAATTTTATTTTTATAAATTATAATTATTTTAACATATTTTTTTATAAAAAGATAATCTAAATAGATACTTAACCTTTATAATCTATTACATTCTTTATATCATATATATATATATATATATATTAACTCCATATAAATACAAATAAAAATATGGAAGAAATTAAATGCAAACAAGACAAATGCACTTTTTTTATATAACTTTATCTCAAAATACATATATAATTATATAGATTAAAAAAATTTAAAGTAAAATTTACTTTTAATCCCTATTATTTTCATTATTTTTCATTTTGATTTTTATATTTTGAAAATTTAAAATTAAATGTTTATAAATTAAATAATTTTAAACTTAATAATTACTATTATTTTTGGTCAATTTTAAATAATATACATGACTGTGTGTTAACTTTACTTTATCATTTATAATTTTATCATTCTTGTTGTCATATATTATATATATTTAGCAGTATAATAAAATTAAACAGACACTTAAAATTTTAATACTAGAAACTAAATTCAGAAATTTATATGCTATTAAAATCAACATATTATATAAAAGTGGAAGAAATTAACACTTATTATTTTCGTTTGTTTACTATTTATTGATGTCATTACAAATTTATTTTTATTTTAATAATTAATTTTATTTTCCAAAATTCAAATAATTTTAAATCCAAGAGTTGAGGCCAATTTAATTACAAATTTTAAATTACAACAATGAATTAAAAATTAATTAAAATAAAATGATATGTTTTTCTCACTATTTAATTTGATACTGTGCTATGAAGCATAGCCAATGATATATGCATATAGTTATAATTATGAGTATGATAAATTTTAAAATATAAGTATGAGAGATACTTATATATAATTATGTAAATATTTAATAAATTAACAAATGACGAATGAACAATGTCAAAAAATGCAAATTTTAAATAAATATTTTAAAAATGACATAGAAACTTTTTATAAACTTTTGAGTCCTTTTGAAACTTTTCAAAATAAAAATCAATGATGCGGATTTTAGAATATGCTACATGCGGTATGAAGTGGAAAATGTCTATCATTTTAGATATGCTCAGGTTTATTTAATATTAGTACACTATGGTTTGACATTGGCCGGTTCTTATTCTCCCGATAACACGACGATCCATGAAGAATCATTTGTCATCAATCATTAGGCTGAGAGAAATTAATAATCTGAATCATTAATAAAAGATCATCTTAATCAGAATTAAAAATTAAAATTAAAATTAATTAATTATCTTAAATTTTTTAAAAATTTTAATATTTTTTAAAATTATTCTTATTTAATCCTTTTTTTTTCTTTTTAGTATCGGAATATTTTTTAAAAAATATATAATAAATATTATTTTATATATTATAAAGAGTCTTACATTTAGAATCAGAATAAAAGATCTTATATATAGAATCGGAGGTAGTAATATATATATATATCTCTAGTGACAACTTCAATTCCCTCTAGGTTAGGCGTATTGAACTAATTAAAATATGTAAATGTAATCCTGGAGCATCGAAATGTCATAAAATACCCTATTCTTTTTTGATAAAATATCCTATTCTAATGGACACATGGTGTGCGTCTTTAATGTCCAATTTCATATAGCTCATATATAGGCTGTTCTAGAGTAGAATTGTATAAAACTACTAGCGCCTCCATGGCACGAAAGATGCTGTTAAAGCAGAACCTATATATCTACCTCAATGGAGGCATAACTTCATAATTTTTTTATACAATAGAAAAGTCTGTGTTACGATATAAATATAACATTTTTTTTTTATAAAAGGAAATATAAGCATCCCCTTTATACAGTGCAATACATAACCTTGAAAAAGAAGCTTCCATGATATCATCATGAAAAGTATATATGCCTAATAAAATTCTCAGTGGGTTCTCTAGGAAGTGAAGTCCCTAACCAAGCGAGAGATTATAATTAACAAGAAGATTGGCACAACAACCAATGAGCTTGTAACTCAATTGGTTGAGGTTTTCCTGGAATTAGTCTGAGTTCAAAATAATTATTGGAAACCAAATTTTTGCAGGTAAATAAGAAGTCGAACCAAGTGGAAATCAAAACTCCAGGTTTTGTCTTTCTTGTACTGAGAGGAGCAAACCGATATGTGAAATGGGCAACACTCAATGAAAGCCAAACGACAAAGGCCGGCCAAAGAGAGCGGATGTTGGAGCGAGCCTTTTCTCTAATTTTGAGTTTTTTTTTTGGACATGCATTCGTATACATATTTTAATAGAAGATAATTATTTAACATATCGATGATTGATGATATGATGAGGAGTATCAAATATTTTTATTTAATATATAACTTACGATACTATTAAAATGGAAATCACCATACAATTAACATTATACGTACCCTTTCCATCTTTAATTTGAGACCGTTTGAGAAAACCGAGTTAATTAGCTACTGTGCAATGATGTGGGAGTGGCTAGATTTAGTTGTAGAAATAATGAAGGACGTCAACCAAACTAAATGGTCCTTGCAAACAAATGTTGCACATGCAAATAAGTGATTCTGTTCAGTGTTCACTATGCGAAAACAAAAGGGGCAAGTATTGTGGATGTAAAAAGTATACATGCGCAAAACAAAGTAATTAAATGTGAGCGCATTGTGTGATAGCTTTCATGTCAATAAAATAATTGCGGAATGAAAGAGGAACTTTATTTGTTTCCTACTTAGCCTCTTTCTCTTGCTTTCTTTCCTTATGTCTTGTACATAGTTGTTTGCTAGCAGGCTCATGTTCTTCCCTGTGCCCTCTGTTTGTATTGTTGCTTCCTATTTGAATAAAGCATCCCTTTCCCCTCAAAAAACAGAGAAACTTCCCAGTAATATAATTGTTCCCAATCCACGAAAAAGGGGGAAAAACCTGAAAGCATATTCGAAATGGGTCTATTGATCAACAACTTATACATCATGGATCATCAAAAGAAGTTAATCAATTTATAGCATAATATTAATTACTAATAATTAAACAATCACTTTAAAAATTAAAATCTCTTCCCATACTTTGAAAATTATAATTTTTTGAAAGAGATTTAATTTTTTTAAAAAACTATTAACCATTAATATTATGAATATGAATGTTTGAGTGTCATTTTTAGGGAATTTTTATCTCCATAGTAGCTTCCACAAAAATCTCATAACTTGGAACCTGTGATGCACATATACGATATATGTATATCGGATCTAAAAATATAGGATGTGATATTTCTAGGACATGTATATATATGAAACAAAACAAAAGTTTATAAAACACACAAAAAAAAAAAATCAAACTAAGAAGAAGAGCACACCTATAATCTTTTACTTCATAAACTCTAAATTAAACCCTATGAGATTACTTGAAATATAAGTAGATGAAAGAAATATATATTTTATGATAAAATAAAATATAATATCATATTTTTTGGAGTAGTTTTTATTATAAAAGAAATATATTCTTAATTTTTTTATTGAAAAAAATGCCTTCAAATATTTAAAAAATATCAACCTAGATCTCATATGTATCAAATGTGTATGGAAAATTAATTTTTATTTTTTTAAAAATAATAAATTGAATACTTCACATATACATATCTAAAAAATATCAGCTAATTAATATCAAAGAAGTAACTTATACGAAATCGTATAAGTGATAGGTTGGAACATAAGACTGAGTCCTCATGTCCGTGATGTCTCTGTATCTATGGGGGTCAATTCAACAACATTACGGGTTCTTTTTCTTCAGCTTCAACTTCAGTTAGTGGACCGTTATTTCAAGAACAAAACGGAAAGTTGACAGTTGGCCCCAGGCTGACTCGTTGAAAAGTTGTAGCCATTCGGCTTCATATTATTGTTGCTGTCGTTGTTTTCTTTCTAGTGCAGAAAAGGATCCAAGTAGTCCTAATAACTCATGACAGAATTTAGCTCCTCCATTGGCAGCTATATGTGTGTGTGTATCTACACACTATTGTTAAATTTTGCTACTCCGAATAGCTTCCTTCTTGTGGTTCGTCGGTTCTTCTATATCAGCTCCAAATATTTAGAAACGAGGGTCTGATGGCCCAAAAGGCCTTTCTGGACCAACCCGATTAAATTGGGCTGAAATGAGGCCCATCCACTGGTTACGCAAAACCACCAAGGTATCTTTGAGATATGTTGTGTTTACAAAAAAAAAATGTATGAGATGTGTCGTGAATAATGTGCGTGTGAACAAGGGAATAAGGACAGTGAAGGCCACATTATATGGCTCAATAATTCAACTAAATCGAGCAACGCACACATTTTGGATGCGGAATGATTCCACTCCACTTTTTTTTTTTTTTGGGGGGGGGGGGGGATAACTGATTCCACTCTAGATTCTCAAAATTGTTGTGTATTCAAACCCAAACAACCCCAGCCTAATTATGCTACGTATAGAGGCCATGTGGCTTCTGATGTTCTTGTGTGTGTATCAGCTTGTCATGGAAATATGTTAAAAGTGTAGAGCTTGTTATTTTATGCTACATATTAAATGATATAATAGAGATTAATTATATACAGCAGTTACAAGGATATATTGTACGTACCTGAATAGGACGTAATTAGAAAAAACCTTGGATAAAAAAAAGGAAAAAAAGGTTTGAATGAAGAGAAAGTAAGTGAGTGAAAATGAAGAAGAATGAGAAAGATAAAAGATAAAATAAAAAGGCGCAGTATAAAGCAATTAAAATTGGGTAAGTGTGATCGGCTTAGGAAAGAGGGAGGAGGAGGAGGAGTGCATGAACGTAGGGAGAAGCAATTACCACACTCTCATTTATATATACGATCCAACAATATTTGTGTTTCCCTATAATTCATTCTTCTCTCTCTCTCTCTCTCTCTCTCTCTCTCTCTATATATATATATATATATATGCACCCAACCCAAGTACACAACAATATCTTCAAATGATTTCTTTCTCTCTCTATATTTATATTCTCTCATTTGCTCATTACTTGTCTATGGTCTGATGCTTAAAAGCAACAACTATATACATACATGTCAGTTTCTCAAACTTTATTTCTTTTTTCTCCTTATTTACACTCGAAACCAAATTTTATAATTCACCAAGTACATTATCATATTGAAATTATTCCAATAAATAAATAAATAGAGTTAAAAGAGTTATTACATTAAAAGGAATTTAAAATTTAATGTACACACACACACACACATATATATATAATTAAAACAAATATATCCATCAAAAATCTAATAATTTTGGGTTGAAACATGATATTAATTTTTTTTACCTGTCAAACAAGATATTAAATTTGCTTCTGTAGTTCCTGCTATGATATTAACTCTAACTAAATGAATGATCCATTTATATATATGGAAAAAAAATGTGAGATAGACCAATTAATACCATGCCATTTTATTTTAATTCAGCCAAAAAAATACATATAATAAGTAATTCAAATTCAAATCACTTAAATAATTAAATACAAATAGTCAAATTATGCAGTTCAAAAAGCACCATTCACATGCCAAACCATGTATACTTGTTTGGCTTCAATTGTTGTTATTTCTATATTTGTATATTAATCAATAATTTCTTTACATAAAATTTAAAATAGGCTGTATTACTTATAACTAATAAAAATTGTGATTTTTGATAAATTTTACATTTATATTTGTATCTATACAATTGACATTTTACATTTATATTTTTATGTTTATATTTATACAATTGACAAGTGCTTTTGCGGGAATAATTATGAACCTTTCTAGCGGAAAACTTATTAAGTCATGTTTATTTGCTGTTTAAAGTTGATGGAATCTCCATAATGACTTTCCCTTTTCCATCTTCTTTCTTTATAATTTGAGACTGATTACTTTATTATTTGTATCATCAACTAGTCGATTAAGCTTTTTCTTTTCTTTGATATCGTTGCCTTATTCACACACGCGTTCTGATCAAGAGGATAGCCGAGAGGACAAAGAAATATAAGTTTTTTTTTCCATCAAAATAAAATTCTTGTATGAAGAAAACGACAAGGTGGGTTTTACTCATAATTAATTAATAAGAAAAACATCATAAAAAAATAAAAAGAGAAATGATAAAATTAAGGAAAAGATGGAAAAAGATGATGATTGTCGAAGAGGCATGAGAAAGCTTGGGGACTGAAGTGCTTCCCTGTACTGTATAGGTGCAGTCATAATTGGAGCACCAACATGCTGAGGACGGCTTGCGATCGAAATCTGGAAAGACCCTTTGTCCACGTGCCCTCACGTGCTTCTCTCTTCCAAAGACTTTCAACTTTCCATGACATATAATTCCATCCTCCACACCCTCCCACTTCATTTCACTTCATTTTGCTCTATATATTCATTTCTTCGTATATTAACTATATATAAACCTCTAGTCCCACGCCCAACGTGTGAGCTTAATTACGTGCCTCTTATCCTCCTCCTCCTTGTGCTTCTTTTGTCGCAATTGGCTTGTCTTTATCTCTACCCACATCCCTCTCATGAATGCACTAGATCATCGAATTTGGGATACATTTTCTGTGAAATTGCACACATCAGTTTCATACTTCACATCCTTCTTCAATTATGGAAGCTAATTGGGTTTGACAGTTTCTGGGTTACGTTATGCGAATGAATACTCTTCCTGTGGGTTTCGCCGTTTCTCTACGTTTGTGCCATTGTTGCATTTAATAATCGATCCTCCCAGTCATTTACCGGCCGAAAAAAACATTTTCAGATTTTGTGATCATGGGTTGCGCTAGTTCGAGGGAAAAGCGATGTCGCCATTGCAACGCACCATATTCCCCTGTTCCGAGAAGCTACTCAGTGCACGTCCATCACCCTCCTCAAACCAAAGACGATAGCTATCATGTCGTGGGGCTGACCTCCACTACATTGGGTTCACTCAAGCTCGATTTGACCCACAGGGCTTTCGATAACTGTCACCAAAATGGTGGTTTCGAGTTTTCTCATGGGAATTTATCAGGGAACGATCACAAGATCAAGGAATTCTCAAAGGGGATAATTGAGGCCAAGACTTGGTCTACGAGCATCGATCAGACAATATCACAAGTTATTCCCAAGACTCCAGTAGAAACGCCTCCCCAAGAATTACCAGAGACTATCAACACATGGGAGTTAATGGAAGGCCTTGAAGACACCAGCCCTTACCGATCGCCGAATCACTTCCGGAGCTTCTCTTTTGATGTCCGCCGGCGTCCAATTCCCGCCCCTGCTGAGCAACACAAACCCATGTATATGTGGCTTCAAACAACAGAAGATGAGTCGAGTCTCAAGTCTAACATATCAGATTTTGATTCTAAAGCGATTTCCTCGTTCAGGAAGCCATCGCAACAAATCTCTCCAGGTAGCCCATTTCACCGTCGCACCCTGGACAGAAAGAACTTATCGTTTCATTTCACGAAAGAAACTAAGATCAACGGTGATGTTACTGATTTTGAGCCTCTGTCATGCGGGAAGGACACGGTAGTTCTGTATTTCACAAGACTACGCGGGATAAGAAAAACTTACGAGGACTGCTGCCATGTGAGGGTCATTCTAAAAGGATTGGGTGTCCGAGTGGATGAGCGTGATGTGTCCATGCATTCTGGGTTCAAGGAGGAGCTCAGAGAGCTATTAGGTGATAAATTTAATTGGGGAGGATTGCCGAGGGTGTTTGTTGGAAAAAATTACATCGGTGGAGTTGAGGAAATCCAGAAATTACATGAGGATGGACAGCTTCAGAAATTACTTGATCGTTGTGAGAAGATGAATGATAGTGAAGGAGTATGTGAGGGTTGTGGGGATATAAAGTTTGTGCCATGTGAAACCTGTTCAGGAAGCTGTAAAATCTATTATGAAGGTAATGAAGAAGAAGAAGAAGAAGATGGTGAAGCGGCTGACTATGGATTCCAGCGTTGCCCTGATTGTAATGAAAATGGACTAATCCGCTGCCCAATCTGTTGCTAATAATTCCTACTTTTTTACTTTCTATTGATATTCAAGAAAGGTATTTAATCCAATATTGGTGTTCAGTAGTCTGGATTTCTTTGTTCTGTGAGTTTTTGTTGTACAGTGAACTTTTGGAATGCTGAATTCTAATCAGTCCTTCTGCACAACCGTTGCAGTTTACTCCATGGTGTATATTTTTCATTTTCTGTCTCAGACGAAGAAGAGATTTGTATACTATTTACTTTCTTGCAAAACCATAGAGAGTACAAGGGAATTAATTAGCATAACACTCATACAATTTTTATTTTTTTCCTCCTCTCTTTTCATTATAACGCTGTACATTTTGTGGTTCAATAATTTTTTTCTTAGCCTTGAATTGAACCTACTCTCTGGGCTAGCAATTAGAGAGTACACTCCGGGTGGTGGGGTTTCTGAACTCAACGCAACCATCATGCCTGTCTATCTTTTCGCTACAAAGTGTTGGCCTATACTCATTAAAGATAAAAAGTTATCAGCAAACCTTTTTCTCACCCTCTATTTCTGTTAGTATATGAACTCCAATCAACCGGATACAGAGGAATGGATTGTTGCAAATTTTATTAAACAATTTTTCAAATGACTTTATTGCAGAATTTTTTTTTCCGGGTTCTGCATTACCAACTTTTTTGGATTGAACTCATTTCGTTGAAACCTTCACAACAGTCCCGGAGAACTATTTTAGTGTCTAACAAGTTTCACATAAAGGAACTGGGCCATGACAACCGGATGCTTCTGAACTCAAACGATAAAAGCCATCATCCATCAATTTTGACTTAGAGGCAACCCCACACAACCTGATGGACACTGTTTTAAAGCTATACTGAGTAACTAACTAAATTATATGAAATAATTGATCAAATAATGGATTTGAACTTCATGTGGTGCCATTAGCAAAAGGACGTACTCACTAAGCAACACCAAAATGATACAACAAAGAGTTCCAAACAAGTTAACTTTTCCTCATCCGAATGTCTCCCTTTTCATCATGAAAACATATGGGGCCTTTAAGTCGGATAAAATCCCAATATGCGACGTCAATCCTTGCAATCTAATCAAAACCATAATTGGTTTGCATGGTGCTTAATAGATAATTACTGTTCACAAATTATTGAAACGTTGTGCATTGCGATGGTATATTTGAATAGCTGTGGGTGGATCTATCATGGCTTGTTATTAGCATCACTGATCTAAATACTTGTTTTTATTTTATACTCTACATTTATTTCATAATAAATGTTGCATCTCTCAAAGACGGAGTATTGTGTCAAATAGGTGCTTGTATTTTGTCGTTACCTTAATCAAGGCTAATGAAATAAAGGAATGGTCAAGTATGTGTAACTTTCTCATATATACCAAACCTTGGCCGGCAACGGCAAACCAGTTAATTGGATTCTAAATAAAATAGTAATAAATAGTTTACGATAACACAAGTTTTGCTTATATGCTTTTAAATAAAACTTCAGGACAAATTAGTTACCATTGGCGTACCTGAAATTCTGATTGTGATTATCTATTTAAAATGAGGTGACAAAATCAAAGTCCAATGAGTTTGGTTGAAGCCGAAACAAATCCTAGTCGTTACATTCTTCCCTAGCAGCATTAAAATACAGGGAAGAAGTTCGCATGTTATTATGCAGCCTGCACATATTTTGAAAGCTACAACCGTGTGATACTTTGCGTGAAAGGGAGTGGATACGTAAATTCAAATTATCAGTGATTCAAGCAGGGGTAGGCTTTTCTTGTGTCTCCATGTATATTGATGCAGCATCAAGTTGGAGGGAGTAAACTACAAATGAAAGTTACTTCCTAAAGAATATGAAGTTAGCATGTAATTACTGCACACAACTTGCAACTAAAAGATCTATAGAAGGTGCTTTGATTTTCAAGCCAATTGTCTGTTATTTCACAATATTCATGGACCCAGAAAAAAAAAAAGAAATCGTCTAAAAACTGTCTCTAACATCTACAAATTTTCTGTCAAGACTTGATACTGCAAAGTGCAACTTAGTACAGAGCCAGTCCATGAGGCCATCATTCTGTGATGTTTCACTTGTTATGGTGACCCAAATCAGCTGCAGCTTTGGCTGCACGAGTTAACATATGAGATAACCAGATAGCTCCCTTTGCAAAGTAAGGGCTGTTGACCACAGCAGAACCAGTTGCAACAGCAGCTCTCTTTGTAAATGTCGCCAACACCATTGCAGCTGTCCCCACAGTTGTCACGGCTGATTTCGTGATCTCGGTAATATGGTACTTCTCATCCATATTTCTGAAGGTTTCCGTGCCTTCATTTATTGTATCACTCAACCCTATTTCCTTGCTGAGCTCTGCAGCCTTGGCTGCTGCCCTGGATGATACATTATAAGATTGGTCAAAAGCTTTTTTGCCTTTACCAATGCATCTTTACCCAATACATATCCCTTGGCCACCATGGTTTTCACGACCTCCTGGGCCATACTTACTGCTTCTCCAGGGGTGTAAACCATTCTCTCCACATGAATGTCCTATCGAAGAAAGCATTTTTCAATCAATCAATGTTAGAGTTTGGAGATTATTAAATATTGAGTGTATGGTGGAGGATTGTTGTGAAGAATCTTATGTTCAAATGGGTCATGGTTACCAGAGACCTCTCTTTTTTCTGACAGAAAAAGTAAAAAGTAAAACCATGAAAAAATGAAGCCTCAACATAGAAAGTCACAGCTGAACATTTGCATTGCATTGAACTTGCTCTCTCTTGTCAGGGAGTATCACAAATCACATAATAGAGCATAAACCATAGAATAAATTAACATTGGAGAAGATATGAATATTAAGAAACAACAATGGTTGAGCTATGTCTCAAAGCAAATTAGGCAAGAGGCAACATATTCTGTAATCCATGTGAGACTTGCCAGAAGTTTCAAGGTTGTACTGAGCGATTCCGTGGCTGTCAAGTTTGTATTTATATCTGTCTCCTATTTCCTTTTTCTCATTTTGTTTTGGCAAGTAGTGGGGGTGGGGAGGTCACAGGAGGGAGAAGACCTCAAGGTGACAAGAAGTACAGGTAATATGAGAGAATTCAACTGCCCAAACACTATTTTACCACTCCAAAAAGAACCATAATATTGCAGAAAAGCATAGAATAATTCCCATGTTAAAAAATAACTCCTAATTTCATCAATAAATAGCCCCAATAAATAAGCATGGTTTATGAAAAATCTTATGTCTATAAAGAAACATGCTTTATAAATTTGGTCAAATTCAAAGAGAACGAGTTTTCTATGTAAGAATTTCAGACATACCATTGATCTTGTAGTGCCTTCAGGCTTTAATGTGTAACTGCAACTATTATCACACTCATCTATGTAAGCTCCCCATCGTGAGAAACATACACGTTGATCTACAATCACAGATCCCTAATATAGTTTGGACCACTATACAGGTTAGCAAACAATATTTGCTTAACACCAATACCAGAGTCAAATAGCTAATGTTCAACGACAAAAGATGAAAATCGCATTTACAAAAACGCTAAATTCTATATAAAGAAACTTATTTTTGATACTCGGAGACAACATAAAAGCATCCTGTATCAATATCCAACCTGAAAGAGCAAGGAAGCAAAAGGGATCAGCATCAACTTACATTCAGTAACAAGGCAGTTTCCAGGGCATAAGCATCCCTAAAAGTCACATATGCAGTGCTCGCATATTCACCAGATCTGTGTTGTAAACAAAAAAGCAATGCTTCCTGTTAACTAAATAATAAACTTCTTAGAATCTAAATACACGGTCAACTATCATTCTAAAATTTAGACCTTTAAAGTTTATGAAGCCTTTTATTCAGCAGAAGCATGGAAAAGGACATTTAGATGCAGAAAAAGTGCCAATTTCTCAGCAAGTTACTTATATATAAACTGCAAAAAATATGCTTTCTGGTAATGGTATTTGAGAACGACCGTATTTGAACTTCTCTAAATTGGCAACTCTACAGTAACCCAAACGCTCAACAACAAATACTAAAGCCAAATCTTGTACAGTTCTAAATGGAACATTCATCTGAAAATCAGTAGAACCATTGAATTAAAAAGGACCACAGACATCAAACTTAAATTTAGTCAGTGTTAATAAGTGAATCTCATAAAAAAGTTTCAACTTCGAGATACCGTATTTTCATTCGTCAACAAGACTGGGTAACATTACCTGTTGACTTCGACATGCTCAATTAAACCACAGCGTGACAAAAAATTGTGAACATCCTTCTCTGTTGCTCTAGGGGATAAGCTTGTAACTTCAGCAGTGTAACCACCAGGATACATTATTGTGAAGCGAATAATGTTGTCTAAAATTGACGTTTTCTTTCCATTTTCCTAAGAACAAACAAGGAAGAAATGAAACATGTCGGTGAAGGATAGCAAACATTATCATTTTGGATTTGTGAGAATGCTTCCTTCGTCTTTGTGTAGAAGATTTTAAAATATTTGGAGGTCCCCAACACATATCAACCTGAATTTATGCACGCAAGAGAATGTCGCAAATAAATTTGGAAAGAAGATAGGTAGGTCCATACACTCTCCTTTCTCTTGAAATTGACAAATAAATAAATAAATAAAGAGATTGAGAGGATATAATCCCAAGTAATTATGCTTTCTATTGCAAGAGAGGATAAGCAGAAAGAAGAGTGCCCTTTCACTGAAAACCAGAATATTATCCATACAGTCAAACAAAACTTCTTTATTTTACTGGAGAGGCCAGCATCTGCTTCGTCAAAACGAACCCAACTATTTCCACTCCAAAATGCCTAATTATGCTTTGAACAGAAACGGAGTTCTTGATTTTGGGTTTCAATTTCAAGGACAGAAAATCTACACGCAGTTGATAGACTCAATAAAAAGAAATAAGTTCCATAAAGAGAGGAAGAACCCAATTAAATTGAGGGAAAAAATAGTAGAGGAAAAATGAAGCAAAATAACCTAACAAGAGGACAGAAAAGAAAACAAAAAGAATGAGGAAAAAGAAATTAAGTACAGCGGTGAGCGTTAGAAATAGAGGAATCTAAGAGGATTGAAAATGCTGAAAGGCCATTGCTTGGAGGTGAAGCAGAGAAGCTTACCAAGAGATAGAGACGACGGGTATCACCAACCAATCCATTTGTCTTGTGGATTGTTTCGATTATGCACGAAGTAAACGCCGTCCAAGGATTTCTGAAATCGTTTGGCTGGTAATCCAGTTGGTTAACTGTCACCGAAGTTTTAGCCTGTGAAAATGTCTTGGATTGAACATATTTTCTTTTTTTCTTTTTAATTTTCTATGTGGTTTCTTCGACGCAAGATTTCTTCCGTCAATCTTGTTCTTGACTTTCGTTTCTTTTCCCACAGAAAATGTCAAAAAAGAAGCGAAAAAAAAAATTCAAAGACATATAAAAATAACAATGACAAAAATTAAAATTTTTATGAATGCCTAAAGCTATTATTTTTGTATTTAAAATTATTATTGGTGTTTTCTGGCCAAGAAAATTATAGTTGGTGTTTTTAAAATTCAAGATATAAAACATTATCATAATACCTACAAAATTAAGTTTAAAAAGAGTTAAAGATGGAAAAAAACCGTCCCATCAGGGGTCCAAATCCTCTCGACTCAAAAAGACTAAACCCTCTATTGTGAGTAGAACTGTCAATTCGGGCCGGTCTGGCCCATTTGGTCCAGCCCACCTCGGGCCGGGCCCAAATCGGGTCCGGCCAAAAAGCCCGAATTGAAAAATGGGCTTGATTTTCTAAGCCCGAGCCCGCGGGATCCGGCCTACGGGCCGGCCCGCGGGCTTTTTTTAATTTTTTAATATTTTTCTAATAAATTTTTTTATACAATAATTTAAATTAATACAACTAATTATCATCATAATTTAAATTAATACAACTAATTATCATCATAATTCATAAAAAACTAACATAATATTTAAATTTTACAATTTATATATCATTAATTAATAAAATAATATATATATTTTTTAATATTTTAAACCAAAAATAAAAGAAAAAGAAAAAAGTTTAGGGCTTTCGGGCCGGCCCGTGGCCCGCTCGGGCTGGCCCACCATGGGCTGGGCCTAAACGGGCCGGGCTCAAAAAGTCCGGATTATGTATTTACTCCCGAAATTGAGGCCCGAGCCCGCTCATTTTTTCGGGCTTTTCGGGCCGGCCCGTCGGGCTTGACCCATTTTAACGGCTCTAATTGTGAGCGCCAAATTCCTCCACTACAAGTGACAACTTCAACCCAATAGAAGTTTTCCATTCTTCATTTCTCCTTCTCTCACTCTCCCATCTTTTCCTTGTGTTTCCACTCTCTAATCTAAGCTAGGGCAAACAATACCTTGTTTCTATTATCATTGTAAGATTTAATGTAATATAAGTTTTAATGATAACAAATATAAAGAAATAAAGAATAAAAGTATCATATGTGTCTAAAATATATAATGTTTCTTATAGAAGTAAAATGTGTATTAACATGTATTCAATTATGGTTATAATACATATATTATGTTATGTACTAATATATCCACTATACTCTTATGTTGTATAATACAAGATGAATATATAAATTGGACTAACTACTTAGCTTGTAAGTGTAATACATTAAGTATAGGATTATCCAAGAAGGAAGAATGAGCATTGGAATAAAGAACAGAAAATCAACATCATGACTCACTCAAAGAAGAAGAAGGAAAAGAATGCTCCAAGATGTGAAGAATTCAAGTGTCAAAGAATTGAAGATCAGAAGAGAGCATCCCAAGAAGGAAATGACCAAGTGGAAGTGGAACTCATCATTTAAAGACCTAGTCACTAGGTATATTTTATTTTTACTTAGGTCTTGAGGTGAGATTAATCTTTGAAAATTTACTTAATTTTGTTACCATATGTTTTAAATGAGTTAGATTAAGTAAATATGATGTTAGCATATGTTGGAATTGAGAAATAATGGCTAACAAATGAATTTGGTGTTTGACTCATATTTTCAAAATAGTTTTCATGAAAAGAGCTACCTTATGATAATAAAGTTTCAATTTCAAAGTTATTTCTAAGTATTCTCATCTTGTTTTCATGAAAATGATTACCTTATGTGCATAACCAGTGAAGGTTATGAGGACAAAAGACTTAATCTCAGCTTTTCTAAATGTCCTTTCTTCAATTTCATGAAAAGATATTGAAGTTATCAATAAACATAGATGTGCACCATGTCCTTGGCTATGTTTAGGTCGTTATCCTAATAAGGTGCCTACCTTATTCGCATAAGGGAGTAAACAGTAAAGGTCACTTGTACTATGCAGCCCGTTATTCATATAACCTAGGGAGCTTATCCCCATAATATGTAGATTATCCGCATAACCTAGGGAGGTTATCCTGATAACCTATGTTTCAATACACTTGAACTTTCTTCAGCTAAATTCGTTATCAGCATGACCTAGGGAGGTTATCCCCATAACGTGTAGGTTATCCGCATAACCTAGGAAGATTATCCTGATAACCTATATTTTTTCAGAAATTTAGTTTGTACTGATTATTTTTCAAAAACTTAATTTGTGCTAATTAAACATTATCTGAACAAGGAATAACATCCTAAGAGGTTATTCTAATCATCCTCAAAGGTATCTAAGTTTGTGAAACGTTATTTGAACGACTAAGAAGGTTTTCATGAAAATATTATTGAGCTAAAACTTAGTCATTTTGGAATGAATGTTATCCGCATAACCTAGTTAGGTTATCTGCATAACGAAAGTCTAACATTGAAACTAAGAGCCAACGGTCACCCGTTATTCACATAACCTGAAAAGGTTATCCGCATAACCTCTGTCAAACGTCTTTAATGTGGTAGTTGAACGGCTCTTTTTGTAGAGTAACGGTTAGAACTTGCTTTCAACGGATAGTTTTGCAACAAATCTATAAATAGAACACCATTTGAACTTATGGGTAACAATCTTAAGAGATTTTATGCGAAATGCTGCAACAATTTATAAAATCTTTTTATCTCAACATTGTTTGAAAAACATACCTCAATAAAGTGAGCTTTCAATGTATTATCTACTCTTCAAAAAAGTTTTCATTTTGTAAATATTTCTTTCTACATATTCTGGGTAGAATCTTAGTGTGGGGAAACACTAAGGGATTTACACATCTTGTAACGGTGTGGGGAGAATGGCTTCATAAGTGCTTACTGAAATTTGTGGGATGTACTGAGATTTCACAGGTGCTCGGATCGAATCTGTGGGATATAGTGGAAAATCCCAAGTGGTGGCTCGGGGACTGGATGTAAGCCAAGTGTTGGGCTGAACTAGTATAAATTGATCTGTATTGCTCTTCATCTTCTTTATTCATTTACTGCACTTAACTCTCTCTGTTCATCCCTATTTTGCTGCACATCTAGTGAATTTAGATTGTGATCCAAAAAGGGCGAAAATCTTATATCACCGAATTCACCCCCCTCTTGGGTGACCAGTCAACCTAACAATCATAACTATGACATTTAGCCATTCCAACAGAGAAAGAAAGGGTCGAGAAGTCATTCTCGAATGGATGCTAAATCATGCCCCACAAACTAGCTAGTCATCGTTAATAAGAAAACTCATCTCAGACAAGATCTATAGTAAAGTGAAGATAGAAGAATTTTAAGGAAATCTTAGGGCATTAAAGAAGATTGCAAGGAAGACCTACGCATGGTAGATGAAGGTAACAATGTCTTTATATTCCACTTTGTCGATATTAAGGTTATAAGACAAGTGTTGTGTGACAGTCCATGGATAGCCAAAGGTCACATCTTAAATCTAAGACCGTGGCATTCACTTGTTAGAATTGATGAAATAGACTGGAACAAAGTTGATTTCTGAGTTCAATTTCATGGTGTTCCTCCGGGTGGGATGACTGTAGGCAATATACAAAGAATGGGAGTTGAAACTAGGATGTATCAAAGCATATAAAGATCTCATTTTTAATGGCAATTCAACTTGTAGTTTCATGAGTGCAAGAATTGAAATTTCTGTTGAGTGTTCGCTTATTTCAGGCTTTTAGGTACCTTGATTTGAAATGGACAAGATTTGGGTATCACTTAAATATGAAAAGCTATCAACTTTCTGTCAAAAATGTGGAGTGTTAGGTTATGATGAAAGGATATGTGATAAAGAGAAAGTCAAAGCCATTTATAATGCTTCAAAAGCAATGTATGATGATTCTTTATGTGCTTCACCACTTATAAATGTTGCAAAAATTGTGATTCTAGATGCAAGAGTACCAAAGGCATTGGTAGGGAGTGGTGCATCGATAGAGCATGAGAATTCGAGTCAAATGGGAATTAATGAGGAAGATTCATCCACCTAAATGAGTAGTAGGTATGATGGAGAGAAAATTGGAAATAGTTGCATGGTGATACGTAAAGCAGAGAAGATAAATGTGGCCTCCAGTTTCCAAGGTACTGAAGAGAATGTCAAAGGATTCCAATTTCAACATAAGTTGAAAAGGCACTTTTCCAATAGGGCCTACCAAACATTTTTAGCACATGACAATATCATAAGCAACATTGATCCTAATAGTCTAAGCATGGGCTTCAGAATGAGTGTTTTGAACTCAAGCCCAACAACTCCAACTAAAGAAGCTTGCCTAATGGATAATCATGAGCCCCCGCAATACTTAGTTGAATCACCCCAAGAGGAAAAAAGAGGAAAGGGTAATGGAAGTACCCAAGTCAGTAATCTTGCTATTACGGATATGATCAAACAAGCTAGTAAGATTGGGAGTGTAAATCTGAAAAGAATTGTGGAAGAACCTCTTCAACCTCCAACGGCTAAGTGAATTAAAAAGTAGAGGATGATTCCCCAAATAAAACAAAAGATAGAAGCTTGCAACTGGAGTGGGATAGGTTACTCAGATTGCCAACAAATAGAGAGGAAATTATGGAGCTAATGCATAAGAAGAAGACACCGAGTTCTGGTAAACCCACTAGCACCAGAAGACTTTTTCAAGGTAATATACAAGCGAGTGCAAAAAACAACATCTTTCATAGTGAGATTCCTCTTGACTGGTCTCGAGTGATTTTCAAGGTGGACCATATGGATGTTTTTGAAGGAGGGTATGGTGGCTGGCTGTTCACAGCCACCAAGAAGCCATGAGTTGCCTTGCATGGAACTGTCAAGGGTTAGGGGTTACCCTGACAATTCGTAACCTCAAATACCTCAACAAGAAATATAAACCGTCATTTATTTTCTTATTAGAGACTCGGATGCAAGATGCTAAGCTAAATAAAATTTGAATGAAGCTAAGATTTGATCATGCTCAAGTTGTGGATCCAGTGGGCTTATCTGGTAGATTCTCACTATGGTGGAAGGAGGATCTTTCCTTTGACATTGACGTATGCGATAAGAATTTAATTCATATATGTAATACTCAGGGGGATAATACTATTTTAGACAATATTAACTTTGTGTATGGGCCTCCTAAAAAATGTGATTGTGCTAGTTGGTAGAGGAGGGTTACTAATCTTAAACCTCAAAACAACATTCTTTGGCTTATTCTTGGTGATTTTAATGACCTATTATTTATAAATGATAAGGAGGGAAGGCATGTTCAAAAGGAAAAAGAAGTTTTCATTTCCAACATTTTATGTCTCATTGTGATCTTATGGAACGTGAGTCAAATTGAGCTAAATTCACCTGGGTAAATAATAGGGATGGATGAGATTTTATTAGAGAAAACATGGATAGAGCAATTGCTAATGTTCATTGGAAGATGTATTTCCAAAAAGCCCAAAGTTTGGTCTTAGAACCCATTAGCTCTGATCATTATCCTTTGCTTGTCCAATTTGTGCATATGGATAATAGAACTCCCCCAAAAGTTAGGTTTGATATGAGATGGTTGATCCACCGTAATTTATCCAATATTATCAAGACACATTGGAGTTCACAAACTAATGATGATCTTAACGTCTTGTTATCCTTTCTATCCAACCAAGAAAAACTCAAAGAAGCCCTTGTTGTTTGGAGTAAAAAAGAAGCTGGTAATTGTACTACTTTGATTAATAAACTAACAAATCAATTGCAGGTTCTTTTGCAGGGCAATTGGAATAATGAGGTGACAGATAAAATTGCTCTGCTAAAAAAGTAAATTATAGAGATTTGGATGCATGAAGAAATGTACTAGGCTCAAAAATCTAGAGTGCAATGACTTGAATGTGGTGATAAAAACACATCTTTTTTCCAACTTACAACCATGCAAAGAAGAAACAAAAACAAAATCATCAAACTGAAGAAGGAAGGTGGTACTTGGATTGAACATGAAGAAGGTATTGGCCAATGCTTTACTGAATTTTATAAAAATCTTTTCAGTTCAGCTGGACCTCGTAATTCCTATGAAGCTTTAGCTTATGTTGAGGAGGTGGTCTCTTTTGAAGATAATCAAGTGCTAATGGCTCCTGTTACCTCTAAGGAAATTTACAAAGCTATTTTGATTTAAGAGGAACAAAAGCACAAGGATCATATGGACATACTGGATTGTTTTATCAAAAGGCATGAGACAATGTGGGAGTTAGGTGTGTACTCTTGTTATGTCTTTTTTCCATGAGGATACTAACATTGAATTGCTTAATTCTACTGATTTGGTTCTTATTCCAAAAGTGGATGATACTTCATTTGCTAATCATTTTCAACCAATCAACTTATGTAACTTTTCTTATAAAATAATTTCAGAGATCATGACTACTAGGCTGAAACCTTTGTTGAATAAATTCATTTCTGAGCATCAATGTGCTTTTGTGCGTGATTGCTTGATCCAAGATAAGATTGTAATTGTACATGAAGCCTTCTATCATTTGAAATTGAAGAAAAAGGGGATGGTTGAAATGGCTCTTAAGTTAGACATAAATAAGGCTTATGATAGAATAGAGTGGGATTTTCTGTGTGATGTTCTATCAAAGATGGGTTTCAATAGTGTATGGATAAGGAAAATTATGCTCTGTGTCTCTTCAGTCAAATTTAATACTCTAAATTCTGGAAAATCAGTGGCTACAATTACTCCTCAAAGAGGCCTATGTCAAGGAGACCCTTTATCCCCCTACTTGTTTATCTTAGTTAGTGATGTTCTATCCCGAATGATAGATAAACAAGCCAAGGAGGGGTTGTTGAAAGGCATTAAGTTGGCAAGAGGTTGTGCTAGTTTAACAAATTGCCTATTTGCATACGACTTTGTTTTCTTTTTGGAGACTGAGATGGATTATTGCATAAATCTAATGAAGATCCTGGAGTGTTACTGCAAGGCTTCCAAGCAAAGCATTAGTTTTAGAAAGTCTTGTCTCTTCTTCTCACCTTCCACACTAGATGGAGACCATGAGGAAATTGGACATATCTTCCAAGTTCCTGTTGTTGATGCCCTAGGAAAATACCTGGGTTTTCCTATTTTGTTGTGTGGATCAAAATCTTAAGCGCTAGGTTTTGTCAAAGATGAAATTAGAAAGAGGGTACAAGGGTGGAAAAGGAATTTTCTATTTGATGCAAGAAGAAAGGTTTTAGTGAAATATATAGCTAATGTAATCGTTGTTTTCTCAATGATGTGCTTTCTATTTCCTTTTAATGCTTGCAAGGATTTAGACAGAATAATTTCAGATTCCTAGTGGGGTGAAAACAATGGTAAGATAAAGTCGCATTGGATATCTAAAAGTAAATTGGGTAAGCCAAAATTAGAGGGTGGATTAGGATTTAAGGACTTTAGGGCCTTCAATATTGCATCATTGGCTAAAATGGGATGGAGAATCCTCTAAAATCCAAATGAATTATGGGTATGTATCCCAAAAGGATTGTACTTTCCTAATTGGGATTTCTTTTCAGCTTCTAAAGGTCCCAAAGCATCTTGGGTTTGGAGCAACATCCTTGCAGGGAGAGATTTATTGACTGGATGAATCTACAAAAGTATTGACAATGGGCTTGATACTTTTGTATGGAATGATCCTTGGATAAGCTCATTCCTAGGTATGAAATTAACCTCTTCTTGTCCCTTTGAGGAACTTGATAATATGAAGGTAGCTAATTTAATTAACAATGGGTCTTGGGATTTATCTTATATTGCACAATGGCTCTCCTATGATGAGATTGACACTATACAAAACCTGGGTAGAGCTCAGTCAAATAGGATGGATAAATGGATTTGGGTTGGGGAAAGGATAAGCACTTACACCGTCAAAGAAGGCTATAGGATAGCTTTAGAGAATGGATATAATCCTGTTATTGCTAAATCTTGCTGTTCCACAGGTGTTCCTAAAGGACTATGGAATGCAATTTGGAAAATCAAAGTGCCCTTTAAAATAAGGAATTTTTTGTAGAGATTGTTACATAATGCTCTTCCTTCCTTTGAAAGATTGTGGAAAAAATGTTTAATTTCTACAACATCTTGCCCTTTGGGTGATAATGGACCAGAAACTTTAGCGCACTTATTTTTTCTCTGTCCCAAGTCAAACCAGGTGTGGTTTGGATGTTCCTTATCCATTCAAATGTCTGAATATGATATATCTAGAGTTGATTTATGGCTTTATGAGTATTTCTTTGAGAAAGAATGTGGACAATGGACTAAAGCTACTATTGCCTGTCTCTTATGGCATATTTGGAAGCATAGATGTTTTTGTGTATATGAACATCTTTCCCTTATGCCCTTGACTGTTATTAGAAATGCTGAGATCTTTAACTGAATTCTGAAATGCTAATGGTTGGACTAATAATATTGTCTTTGAGTCGAGAAATAACAATAGCAGAAAATTTATTAGTTGGTCAGCTCCAGATGAAAATTTTCTAAAAATCAACACTGATACTGCTTTTTTACAAGATTCAAAGGAAGTTGTCATGGTCTTTGTAATGCGTGATGAGAATGGTTTCTTGCTAGATGAAGATTCAAAGCTATGTTCAGTTTCTTCCTCTTTTGAGGCAGAAGCTCTTGCTTTGGATGTAGCAATGGATTTTGCTATAGTTAATAATTTGGACAAAGTTGTGCTTGAGTCTGATAATCTCTCCCTGATTTGTGTTACAAATTCAGAAGGAGGTTGTCGTGATTGGAGGTGTGACACGTTAATGGAGAATATCCTTGAGAAGAGAAAACTTTTAGGATGTCACTTCCTTGTGTGGACTCCTAGATTTGTTAACTTAACTCCCAATTGGATTGCTAAATTAGCTCTAAAGGAGATATGCCCATATGGATGGGTTATAAAACCCCATCTCCTCTTTTAGATATTTTGAATAGTGATGCTGTTAGTGCTTGTAGGGCTGTTAGTTGATCTTTGCCCTTATTGGGTCTTTTGTTTGTTGTGTTTGTTGTTTCTTCATGTGTTGTTTTCTCCTTTTCTTGTATACCTCTGTACTGGATGGCAAAAGAAAAAAAAGCTAATGATGATTTTGTCAGAGATTTTTTCTTTTCTTTCGTTCTTTTTAAAAATCATTTGGTGATAGGCTTACACGATAACGTTTGTGTCCGAAGTTAATGGTGTCAATGCATTTCTGAAATCATTTCCGGTTGGCTGATTAGTTGCCACTGCCAACAAACCAAAACACACTTTTGTTTGCCCAGTTTTTTTTTTTTTACCAACCAATTTTGTTTGCCTTATCGGTTTAATTCCTTTGTCGGCCTATATATAAATTTTGTTTGCCGAAACTTCCACTGCTCTCTCCTGTGGTTTTCTGGTGTGATCATTATAAATACACAAAAATGTCCCGGGTTTGAGACGCATTACTACTTGCTTCACTGTGAAGAATTCCAAACCTCTGAACCCCACTGGTCCACCTTTTAATTTTATTTTCTTCCTTACTGTTTCAAAAGAAGAAAAATACAGAAAGAGGATTGGTCTTATTGAAAGCGAGAGTTATACGAAGTAACTTTTTCAAGATTGGGACGAGTTTTTCTGTTTTGGGGGGAGTGGGAATATTGAGAAGATTTCATAATTTTCTACCAGAACAAAAAAAAAAATTAAGACGGCCATAAAAGGCAATCGAGGCACTAGCAATAGCATTTTGTTGATGCGTATTTTCTTGGCCCGCATTTGTTGATGCCCTGAATAGTTAACCCGTAGATCTATCTTATATATGAGGTTATAGTTTGCACCATCTTGCACTGGTCTCTCCTGTAGCTTTGTGGTATGCTCTTAGTGAGGATTCCATGAAGTGATGGATTCGAGACTTGGTACATATGTATATATATATACACACAATCTCCATGAGGTACTTTAAAGTATCTCTCTTTTAGGCCAGAGCTTAAGAAAGTATCTTTGTTCATTTGGCATATGAAACAATTTTAAGCATTACCGTCGATATTGATATAAAAGTCCACGTCATAAAATAATTTTTGGTCTTTTTATTTTTTCCAAATTTTTAGGTAAAATATAATAAGTGCATAATTTTCTAATTAGTGCAGTTAACTACCGTAAATCCACATTATTTGGATTCTCTGGTATTAAGCATTTGTTAATGCGCTGACAAATGATGACTCGTATAGTTTTCATATGACAAGACAATGTCCACGTTGTTAAATTTCTTTATAATATTGTTTGAACCTCGGCCGTTAGTCTCTCCTGTAGCTTTCTGGCAAGGTTTTAGTCAGCATCCATATTGTTTTCGGTTCGAGACTTGCTACTCCCTCCCTCTGTTTTACCTCTTCTATGAGGTACTTCAAAGTACCTCACTTTTGGGCATTTCATTTATAATAAAAATAAGCTCCAACGCTAGTATCAGGAATGATTGAAGTGAATACCCCAAATTTTTACTATAATAATGATTGAACAGTAAAAAACCCATAAGTAAATAAACATTATTTAGAACATGTGGGGTTGGGCTTTTCATAATCATGATGATGTGGGGGTTTAAAATTGTAACACATTGTATTATATGCCTGGATAATTAAATCATAATTTTTTTCACAAATATTTGTAATATATGTATGATTTTCAAATCAAATCTTGATTTTTTTCATAAATATATATATAATTTTCTTATCAAATCCTGATTTTTTTAAAATATATATCTAATTTTTATTTCTATATTTATTATTATATCAAATTTAAGAATATGTGGGGCCAGATTTTCTTTTAAAAAATATATATAAGTAAATAAATATTATTTAGAATATGTGGAGTCAAATTTTTTTATAATCAGCATGATGATGTGGATGCTTAAAATTGTGATACATCGTATTTTTTACCTCTACTTTATAATTTATAATAAATAGATTTATATTATCTTTAATAATAAAAAGATGCAATAAAAAACAAGAAATAAGAAAAAAATGAGAAATTACTGTTAAGGACTAGTAAAGCAAAATAATTACAAGAAAAGACTTTAAATGAAAAAAAGTGTTAAATTTAAAATATTAAATAATAAAATTGGAAGAATAAGTTGTAACATATCCTATTTTGTAATAAATTTATTATTTTGATCTCCAATTATAATTCCTCAAAAAAATAGACCTATTGTCAGCATTAGCACTGCCACTGAATTCCACTTCTTATCTTCTTCAAGTTTTTTCTTTTCAATCATATTCTAATGCCTTATCTTTTTTTAAAAAAAAAAATTGCAGTTATTAACTTTTTTATTGTTATAACCTGTTATTTGATAAAATTCAGATTATTTGACGCACAACCTATCAGATTCCTATATCACATGATTGAATTTTCATTTGTCATTGGATCCGAAACAACTTCGGACTTTTCAATTTGTTTTATTTCAAATTAATTCTTTTTTTCCAGTTTTATTTCAAATTAATTAAGTAGTCCTCTTCTGACTTTTTAAAAAATAAAGCATTGGAATTTTTTAAAATTTTAAATATTTAATAGATGGCGTGCTTTAATTTTATTTGGTCCTTATTTTCCTAAAAAGAAAATTCAGAAAGCGGATTGATATTAGTGAAAGTAAGTTATATAAGATATCGCTAAAGTAACTCATGAAGAAACCTTTTGTAATATTGTTTGCATCCACCAACACCACTCTTTCCTCTGGCTCTCTGGTGTGTTCTAAGCCAACATTCCATAATGCTGCAGGTTCGAGATTGGGTACCTTCATTCCATTCCATTCCATCTTTCCCTCTTATCAGTATAAAATATATATCTTCATTAATGAGGTGCTTCAAAGTACCTCTCTTTTTGGGCCATAGATTCACACAACAAGCCCATGGCGTTATAAACTTGTTTCGTAACACCTCTAAACTGTGAAAGCGAGAGTTATACAGAGTAACTTAAGCAAATAGAAGCATAAGCATTTGTTAATGCGCTGAACAAACGATGACGCCACATTTCTTATATAATAACGTTCCAGCTGTTTATTTCTTTAATATTTTGTTTGCGCCCCATGCCACTAGTCTCTCCTTTGGTATTTTGGTATGTTCTCAGTCAACATCCATAATGCTTTGGGTTCGAGACCTGGTATGTACTCCCTCCGTTTCTTATTCCCAAATATACACACTATGAGGTGCTTCAAAGTACCTCTCTTTTTTGGTCAAAGCTTTTTTATTTTTAGAAGAAAGACACTTGTTTGAAAACACGTTTTGTATAGACTGAAAATCTGCATCCAACCAACGACATGCACCACAAGATCGGTTGGTTGTTAATTTGTCTCTTGATAAAAACTATTTTTGAACACAACTTATCATCACTCCCCAAATTAAGCAAAATTAGGAATAATAAAGACCTTGATATTTATGTATGTAAACCAGAATCATTTTTCATTTTTTTTGGGGCTAAGATACACATGACTCCCTCCAACTTTGACTCATTTGCTGAGAACTCCCTCAACCTTTAAAAGTTGATGATAAACCTCCTTGAACTTTTATTGATGTACAAATAACTTTCTTCTGTTACTTAATCCGCTAAAATACTAACAGAGACCTGCCACACCAGATTTAACTTACTGACATGGCAGCTGATATGGATTTAAGGCTAGCATGTCATTTTCCCTCCTACAAGAAGCAATTTTCTATTTTCAATTACTCTCCATTGAGCATCACTAGTCTCTCCCGTCTTGTCTTCGCGCAATTCATCTGCTAATCTCTTAATAAAGCACTAATTTAGTTGACGGAAAATCATTGACCTTTTCAAAACATAAAACTCGTCTATGGAATGAGGTCAGTGAGGGGTCGATAAGTAATGTAGCAAGCTCTTGTGATAAAGGTCAATTTATTTATTTATTTTTTTCATTTAGAGATAAATGAAAAAATCCATGCATGAAATTGAGCCCAACCTAACATCCTCTGTTTTGTTCCACACAAACAGAGCAACCAGCAAGAAGCTCATCGAAAAGAGTACTGACAAAATGCACTTGCTTAACAAATCATTTTCGATGATTTTGAAATAGAGTTCATGACATTCCTTACATATTTTGAGAGAAAGAGCAGTCAAATGTTGTATTAACGTTATTGTCTTATTTTTCATGGGAAAAAGTTATAATGTCAGGATCATGATTGCTTCAATTATTTGTGTGTGTGTGTGTGTGTGTGTATGTTTTTTTGTATTGTTTTTCTCTGCTACGGGTTGAAATTTGGGTGGGAATTATTTAAAGAATGTTTGATAGAAAGAAAATATGTTTTCAGAAATGAAAAATGAGAAAAAAAATCTTTTTGGTTTATTTGGTAGTTAATTCCAATTTTTATATTAGAAATCTTTGAGTGTTTGATGGCCAATAATAATTTTTTTCATTAAAAATCAAATACATGAAAATAAATTTTTTCTCTTTTTTTTTAGATTATTTTCTATCTACAAAATATAACATTAGTATTATACTACAAGTGACTAAATTCAGACCTAGTAGAATATAAGAGAAATATCACGGAAAAGCAAAGCAAAGCAATTTTATAATATTGGTGTCCTGTGTCGTGAACGAAGGAAAAATGAAACTGAAGCCGCATGATATCAAATGCTTGTCAAAGTGCTAATGGGCTTGGGACTACAAGTGACTAAATTCAGACCTAGTAGAATATTGATTAAAAATTGTATAAAATAAATATAAAAGGTTTGGTTTCATTTGATTTGATTGGATTTAGGTTTTTGGAATAAAAAACCGAACTTAAATCAAACCATTTGGTTTTATTAAGTTAAAATTGAAGCAAACCTCATTTGAAATCGATTTTGATTGATTATGTAAAACCAATTTGAATCAATTTTGAACACCCTTAATTTTAATAGTTTTGAAAAAGTTTCATATATTTTTAATATATATACTTATGTGCAAATTATTTATTTCTTTAAAATATTATTTGTCACTCTTGACACTAGTCTCTCTTATGGCTTTCGGTATGCTCAAAGTTAGCAATCATAATGCCAAGGGATCGAGACTTGGGGCCTGTTTGATAGTGTTTTCTGTTTTATGTTCTCAAAAACAGTTTTGTAAAACAGTTTTGAAGAAACTATTTTGAAAACAAGAAAATAAAAAAAATCTGTTTGAATAATTATTCTCAAAATTATAACTAGTAAGTAATAGAAGAGTTATTCAAAATTTATAACTTTATCATTAATGAGGTGGATGTTTCTCATCTTTCCTTGTGTTTTCCAGAACAAAAACTACAAAACACCTAAAAGGTGTTTTGAGTTTTCTGTATACAACTGTTTTCTGTTTTCCAAAACAGTTTTTAGAAAACAGATTTACCAAACAAGTTTTTTAAGTTTTCTGTTTCTGAAAATAAGAAAATTGTTTTGCAGAACTCCACCAAACAGGGCCTTGGTATCTCCCTCTAGTCCTCAAAAACATAGTAAGATATATAACTTATGAGGTGCTTGAAAGTACCTCTCTTTTTGGCCTATTTGTAATAAAACATAAAAAAAAAAAAAGTTTTCTTATACCCCTTCAATCTTAACAGCCAGCTGAAAAGCTAGTAAAAGTGAAGATCCTGTTGACTTCATCTATATATATATATATTATATACACAGTGTGACTTATTTGTATGGGGCAACAGTCGGCGCTAGTGTACCACGAAGTATCGTGGTTTGCTCTACTTTGTCCACCCAGAAGGCTTGGATCTGGAACGCTAGCATCAGAAATGTTTGAAGTGAGTACACCCAAAAAAGGGTATATTATATATATATTGGCCAAAACAAAAAGAAGAATATATATGGGCTAGAGTTTTGGGCAAGGGCCCATTTGAAACAGTTGTGGAGACCACGAAGTGAAAGTGGTGTATGGGTTTGGCAAGTGCAGAGGAGAAGAGGGCAATGGCATATACATTTAAATATATATATATATATTTGTGGCAGAAAAAGAAAGGGTATAGGTAGTCGTAGAGAAGGTGAGGTCGCTTTCATGTTCTCACACTCTTAAATGGTTTCATGCAAGTTGCCCCCTAAATATCCCATTTTGCGGTCGACATTCATACTCTGCTGCCACGTTTCCTTCCAGTACAAAATTAATTCCAACAATTCTTCTCTCATCCATACATTAACTGCATCATACATATCTTGTGGCAGTATGGCAATCCATTAGGTGTGGTTTTTCACCCACACACATACACACGACTAGTCAAGCCTCAATGAGCCCAATCATTCATGTTCATGTCAGGCCTTACATTGTATTCTCAACTTTTTCTTTTGTCAGATATATATATCATCCATTTTAGATTAACATTCGTATTTTATTCTGATAAGTCGGCAGCTCCTAGTGTGCTATATATGTTAATTAAGTGAAAGAGCAGACTGGGCGCACAAGATATTCATAAACACTATCAAACACTCTCTGACTCTGTACGTTGCTATCCAATATATATATTTTTTATTTTCCTTCTTCTTGTTTAACAAGGTTGCATGGGGCCGAGGTTATCAGCAGGTATTTTATTTTTGCCCAAATCTCTTGAAATATAGAAGGGGTGAACAAGAAAAGTGAGGTATAAATATTAAGCTTAATCAATATTAGCATGGAAAAGCATAACTATAATTCAGAAAAGCACGTTGGCCACTTGCTTAGTAAGTAGCCTGCATGAATTATTTCATTTCTTCTGATCTGACGTTCACGGCCTCTAGCTACTTTTATGGTATTAACTGGAGTTTTATAAATAAAAGGATAAAACATTAAAACTTTCTTCTTCTCTTTTAGTGTGTCCAATTAACGTACGTCAAGGAAAGTCTTAATTTAAACGAAAAATGAAATTAGGCTCAATGTAGCAGATGAATGTAGCGTTGAATTTTTATCCTGTAGCTTCACAAAAACTACTCGATTAAGATCTACCAATCCACACACACTTATTTCCGTGAACGTACGATATTGATGATGGTTGGACTCTTTCAATTGGTGAGATTATGAGACGGATCCTGTATACTGCAGGTACTTTGAATTTCCTCTTCTAGCTACATTCCTATGATTACGCTTCCCCGGATTTGGGGGAATTTTTTTTTTTTTAAAAAGCTTAATATCAAATTATCAACATGAAATATGAAAAATATTAGAAGTTACACTATTTATAAATTGTGGACTATGCAATTCATTTTAAATTTTGTGTCAGACCAATCCATTTCAAGTAGGAAAATAACACTTGTTGCTCCATCCACAATATTTTCCCTTTTTTTTTTATATGGGTTTACCCACAAAGAGAAGTCACTTTCTGGATAAATATATGCGTCAAGATAAACGGATTAATTGCGTCTACAATTTTCTATAAGTCGTCCTGAACTATTTATTTATTTTTTGGTCAAATTTTACTATTTTTTATTTTAAAAAATGATTAAAATTAAAAAGTAAAAAAAAATAGAATATGAATTGTTCAAATTAAATTTGAATACTTGACATGAAAAATATATGGAGGACACTTGTTAATTAATTATCTCTTTCCGAAAACTAATGAAGAATATCGGTGTGACGGGGTCTCTGATGTTAAAAGGTAAAGGAACCATTTTACATTTAGATCAAATCACTATCATGTCGAGCACTTTCAGTCCAAGCTTTTAATTAACATTGTAGAAACTTGAGCCCAACTTTGCCGACAAAATCTCAAAGTAAACGCCTCTTGAAAAATGCTTACACACATCTCGAATTATCTATGCTCTACCAGCCAATAATTTATATACATAATTATGCAAACTCTAAATAAATATATGTTTTCCATCAGTTATACATGTCTCTTACAATTCTGACACATCACCCCTCCTCGTACACTCACTTAGTAAAGTAGAGCACCATAAAGCTTCATCAAATTAATTTTGGCCATATATATTATTTCTAGAGAAATATATAGGCACAAACACATATATATATAGATAATACGACGTGCGCGCCTTAATTTTATTATAAACTAGGTGTTGAGCGTGCATATTAATTAGAAGGACACCCCAAACTGCACTCTAGCTGGTGTCCCCACCTAAAATGGGAAGTAGACTCATACATATATAATTCTTAAATGAGAAAATAAATATTACAAATATATATATATATATGTTTAAGGATTAATGAGGCTCCTAATGATGGCAGCTTCAGCACTGTCAGCATCGATTGTGGCCAACAACTGAGAGAGTCGCTGGCTCAAGTCGTCCACTTCTCTGTTTAAGCTTCTGATGTAGTTGCACGTCTCTTGTAGGACCTTCGATGCAGATGCCTACACCCCAAAATTAATTAATTAAGTCTCTCATATATATATATATATATCGCAATTGAATGGAAAGTACTTCCTTAAAATATATTTATACAGGGAGCATGCCAGTATTTTCTTTAGCTGGTTTATGCGGGAGTACTACACAGTAACACAATAACAGCATTTCAAACTCACTATTAGTTCTGTTACAGTTTGTATGGAGTGTATATGCAGTATGTAATTACTGTGTGCTTGAAGTAGCTATAAACAATAGATTTATAATAGTCACTCAGAGAGAGGGAAGGAAGGGGCGAGGTATGGAAGTACCTTGTTAGAGCGGCGAGTATCGCGAATCTCAGGAACAAGTTGACGCAACTTGGAAACAAGTTCGATGATTTGGTCATCGGAGATGGTTGTAGACCCTGATGAAGATTGCTGCCTGGACCTTCTGCTAGACATTTCACACTGGCTACACCTACCTCGGCCGGCCTGACTGTGTTTGTTATAACAAGTTCAACCTCAAGACTCACGGGCGGGCTGGGTGGACTAGCCTGGCTAATGATCATATATAGAGAGGGTGAGGCGAGGGAGTAAGGAAAGACATATGATAAGAGGGATGGTACGCAGAAATAATGAAAGAAAAGTGAAAAGAGGGAAATGAGGAGAGAAATCAAAGGGCCACAAAAGAAGGGGGAGAGATGAGAGTCACGAGGCACAGTACAATAACAGAGACAGCGTTGTTGGATATGAGGAAAACAATTGCAGAGAAAAGGACTAGGAGTGAGAGATGAGCAAAGGCTTCTTCTTCTCTGTGTCTTGTGTGTGAGTGTTCCCAAATTGGGGTTTGATCTCAAGTGGACTTATAAGAGTATGCTTGTTTTTTACCTAACAAAGTGGGCCTCCTTTATATGTCTCTATACCGCCACACCATGTGATCATATCTTGTGCATACACGCACACATATACACAAAACTCATCCTACTTCTCCATTTCACACTGTATGTAACATATATGTTTATTTCCTGCTTCTACTAATCACTTCACATATACATATATATCTATAATTTCACGAGATACAGACTTATAATGCTCCTTTAATTATTTGGCTTCCACATTCATCGCTATTCGCTGGCTCCTATGTGTTTCACTCTTCTCTCAGTTAAAACTATGCCCCTTCACTATAATTAATGACATGGCAAGCAGCATATTAGTCCACTCACAAGTTGGAGGGAAAGGTAGTTATTAATCTAGATGCTTCTTTCTGACTTTAATTAGTATCCTTGACTCAAGTTACCTGGAACGTGATACGTTGAGAAGTGCTATACTATTCAATTAGCAACCAAGCATATTAAGTGTTACTCAATGTTCAAGCAAACTCTTTCTGTGGTGTAGCCGCGTAGTTTATTTATATTAAAATATTGTGCTAGTTTAGTTTATTAGCGGAGCCGCGTGAGTAAAGATTTATCTTTCTGTGGCGTGAGAGAAGCGTAAGGGCTGGGGTCACATGCTGCTTCCCTGGTTCACAAGGCACGCCCCGTGGCATGTCTTGAGCCTCAGTACGAATTTATAATGTAATGGGAAGAAGAAAGCATGGATTGAAATTGCATGGTTTTCTAGAACATGATCACGTGCAGGGTGCAGCTATATATGAGCTTGCGGGGACCTCTTCTTCTATTAATTCACCCCTATCTATCCCTTCCTCTCCCTGCTCCTAATTTGTACAAACATTTCACTTTTCTTTTTTTCCTGCCTAATTACCAAACTCGATTTAACTGATCCATTTCCCTGCATCGATTTTCAGGCATAAATCAAAGGCAACCCAACATAGTCATCAATATATATTTCCTCTATACACTTGCACGTACATAATACACTGTGTATCACTAACTAGTGAATACTACATTGTAGTTCTATGAGTAGTTACATTCGCGCCTTGAGAAATAAAAAAGTTTGAGCTCTGTGGGATTTAACAGACACATAAAATTTTAGATCGATCTAATATGCAGTATTTTAATTACTTTGGATTCGCCTTTTGTATCGATTGCTTTGATGTTATTCATGCAGCAACTTTGATGGGCACTACTTGAATTAAGCAGTATACATGCTAATGCAAATCATAAGGTGTTTGATGTCAAGGACCATTGAGTGAAGGTGTAAAATAATATCCAAAAGCAGTCTTACCTTGGTTGGATGCCCATGGCCCCACTCATTTAATATATGACTAAAGTACTTCTACTCACACACACACACACACACACACACACACACACACACACACATAGTTCTCATTGAGATTTGAATTTAAATCTTATTGGGGACTGAAGTGGTTTTATAATATTCAACAGGGAGCATCAATGATTCAAAATATTGCAAATAATCATAAGTTTTATATAACAAGAAATTAAGAAGCAACGTCTTAAAAAAGACTCCACATTAAAGACAACGAAAATGAAACCCAATGCATTTTGCTGGGTAAGAATCTCGGAGAATTTTAAGGTAGCTAGCAATCAGAATGTGCAAATCGAAAGGGAACAAAGTGGACAGAAAATTATTCTTAATCACTTCGCGGGAGAATGAGGAAGGCTGAAGAATGAATGAAAATTTTAGTAATCAAAACTAATAAAGGTTGGAAATAGTAGTTTATCTCCTACAAATTTAAATTTTAATTGCTGATCAATAAAAATAGTTTTTAATGATCATCTTTCTCTATTGGGGTCAAAAAGATTTACCTGCGAATGATCCTAGGGTGTAGATTTATTGAAACCCGACAAGAAGTTGGTAGTTACAATTCTGCTGGAATTGATGATGAAGAATCACAAGTCCAAACAAGAATCAAGTAAAAATTCAAAAGTACTTTACAAATTTTGTCTCGCCTCCTCATGGCAATGCATGCGCAGCTACTTCCCTACTTAATAAACTTAGATTCCAAGAAACACTTCTTTTCCAATCCAATTCTATAGGGAAAGTGCAATATATATTGCCACGCTTAAGTGCTTTTGATCATTAAGAGGCCTAATAACACGTCCTTTAATTACTCCCACCGTGGTATTTTATGTGTTAGTTTAGAATATTTTAAATATCTCATTTTATCGATCATTTTAAAAAATTAATAAAAAATTAATTATTTTTTCCAATTACACCTTCAAGTAATTAATAATATATTATTTTAAAAAACTAATAGTATGAATAATAATTAAAAATAATTTAATATAATTATATAATTTATTATTTATTATAGTTCTAATTTTTATGTCAAAATCTTAAAAGAACAAATAATGTGAGATGAGAGAGTAGTGAAATACTCTCCGTCAAAGGGCACTTGAATCTCCGACAATTAGTTAAAATTTGGTCTTGGAACATGCATGCGTCGTCAACTTTTTCTTTAATCCAATTTAAATGCGTCTTTTTATGGTAATCATAGCTTTGATCACCCACTGCCTCGGCTTCTTAAGGATTTGATTTTTAGTTGGTAAATCCAACGGATTTTGAGGAACTAAAGCTGCCACTGAGCACCATTATTCAGATAACAAATCATTATCTTCGTTGACCCAACGTCTCTCATTTTCACCAACCACCCTTAAGTCGTTATACCTGCATAGGTGCTCTCCCTCATGACCTTGTGGATAACATGGAAGGGACAGGATTTTCAGATTTTTCTTTGCGAGAATTGTAACTTGGGACCCAAGGAGCAACGTTTAATTAATTATGCTAATTTTGAAAAATAAGTTGCTTTTATAGTAAAATTTGAAATGCAAGTTACAAATTTAAAGTGAATAAATTGCAAATTGTAAGCTATAAAATTTTTTTATAGTAAAAATTTAAAAATTAAGTTACAAATTCATAATAAACAAGTTATGAATTGCTAGAATAATTTATTAGAAAAATTTGAAAATAAAATTACAAATTTAAAATAAGAAAGTTGTAAATTTTGAAAAGAAAATTGCAAATTAAACCACTAGAATCATTTAGATTTCAAAAACACCATTAACCAATCACCAACAGCGGTGGAGGAGGGGAAGGACATTTTGGTAATCTTATATTCCAATTTTTTTTGGTTAAGGATCAAAGGTTGTTTTTATAATTTATCAATTTGTGGTCAGTTTTTATAATTAAATGCTCATTTTGGTATCAAATTGTAATTCCCCCTTTTCTTTCTTCCTCAAAAGGTTGATAAACTTTGACATATGCGAAAAATTAGTCACAATTGATGGAAGAGTTTGAGGGGGGGAAAACTAGCTTTAAATTTAGGCATAAATTCAAAGATGGAGGCATTAGGAGGAGTTCAAACCATTAATAGAATCCTGTTATATAGAGTGGATCCGATTTCCGACCATTTTTCCATCATGCATGATGGCCTTAAACCTGATTATGGCATCAGGTCATTAGATTAGAAACTTAATAGTGACAAATATTACTGTTGAGGTGGTCGTTTTTCGAGTCCTGTTCAATGAAAGATATATTATGCTGTATTAGTCAATTTCAACATCATTGGATATCGTTTTTAATCAAAGTCAACCCATGGCTATGATTTATGTAAACCGTTCTCTGAAAATAATTTACGTTAGTTATAATGTGGTAGATAGTGACTTAAAGTTTGCCCTTTCACCACCTGTGATTAACTTAATGTATTATTCATGTTGCTAGTTTGGCCCAAAAAATATCTTAGTGTAGTTAAAATTAATTGTTTTAAACATTATGAACCCACTTTTTGATGATAAGGAAAAATGATGTTTAACGACATCTACGTACCATGGTGCAATATGTAAGACTATGTTATGAGTACCACATCAAAAGCCTTACATGGGGAGTAGGTTTTACAAGGTAAAGAAATTCTCCAACCCAATAAACTAGTCTTTCAGAATGGGTCTTCTTCTCGAACTTGTATGCACATAACATAGTAATAAATAAGAGTAGTAATAAGAGATTGACATATGCTTTGCCATATGGAGTCCTGCAATGAAGGAATCAAGGGTAGGGACCGGGCAATGTTCCGTTGCTAGATCAATAGCGACACTTCATTTTTCTGTGGGAGACATTGAAAAGGAAGGGTAGTAGAAAAAGGAGGGGCTGTGATTATGAGGGTGTTGATTTCTGAGATAAGTTAGGTATTTCATAACAGAAACATTATTGTGTTCCTTTCGAGATATATATATATATATTATATGGAGTCCCACAGGGTTTTCTGGGACAAATTTTGACGGGTGGGATATATATGAAGCTGGTAAGTATCAGTAATTCTATTTCTATGGTTGAATCATGAAAGAAAAAGTTGTTCCCCAAAATCTAGTGCTCTGAAAATGGCTTTTCACCTTCACATCTCCTTTCTTTCCTCCTTTTTTTCTGTTTTTGTTGAACGTACATTGCATCACTTGCATCTCCTTTTCAGGAGCCTATATATGATTAAAGTAAAGTTCAACCGCTCCTTCTTTAATTAATTACTACTTCTTCCATCATCTATTCCATTCCAAACACTTTTTGTCTCTGCACATTTGCGGTACTATATATCTAATACTCGAGTTAATTAATTAACACACTAAAAGATAAGCTTGCACCCAAAAAAATAAAAATAAAGATAAGCTTATTTAACCTAAATATATAACTTCGTTTCTCATTCACCTTCAGAGTATTTAATACAATTAAGTGTGAAATATATTGACAATATTTGAATAAAAAAATGAAATAAAAAGTTGCCTTAGCATCTACTATTATTGTTAATTACTTTCAGCTAGCTATTTTACGCGTTTGCAACCACTTATATCAAGATGCACTTATCGTATATTATATGTACGAGTAAATATGAATTTAAAGTGAAGTAGAGATCCTCCACCCCCCAAACACACCCACCAAACAAAAAAAAGTGAAGTTGATAAGGTTTTTATTGAAAAAAAAAAGGACTTTTCCCTTCTATTTTTACCTGCATGAACAATAATGCTAGTAGGTACATGCAATTAGATATTCAGTACACCTGGTCCCAACGTGATCATTCTAGAGATTTATCAGACCCACCTATATATAAAATGTTCGTATTTGGTTTAATTCTTAAGATAAGACGACAACGTTATATTAAGTCATCTGCATACTGCATATAGTATTGTTAATTATCTTCTTATTTTCTCGTTTCAACATATGTTAAGCATACATAATAGAAATCAAACAAATTAAAAATCGATGACAATAAAAACTCTGGTCGAATTCGAACAATAAGTTAATTAAGCACTCACATATCTAATCTTGTGATTTTATATAAAACCTCCGTAAGTTAAAAAAAGCGTTCCGTGACAACATTATTAATTTATAAAATTAATAATGCTTTTTTGCTAACTTGAAAATCGAAATAAATTTAAATGCAGTCATATGAACGATTATCGTTCAACAATTCATAAAATTCCGAGGTAGGGTCCTGCGATGAAATATGAAAAACTATGTGCCTCAATCCGACATGAAATACTGGGCCAAAAAAAAAATCCGACATGAAACGAAATCTCTCCAACATTATCTTGACATGAGATCTGTCTTACAAAACTTTTGTCCCAACAAGTCATCTGGTGATTGCATGCAGATGAGGCACCGAATAAAATGGTCGATTACTATCCAGTTTCTACTCCCTATAGAGCAATATGAAGGATTGTTTTTATTTCATAATATAAGGTAATATAATGTCATTTTTCATGTTTACCCCTCACTTATTGTATTATTAATATTAAAACTTGAATTATATTTAATAAAAGTGGTTGAATTAATGGTGGTAAACTGAAAATTTTGGATTTTTTTAGAAATTTAAGAATATAATAAATGTTTCTTAATATGTGTGAAACCTCCGATTACCTTATAATATGGGATGGAGGGAGTATCAATTAACTGATTTTTCTTTTATTGTGAATATATTTTCTAATGTACTCTCAAAGTCTTTACATTTGAAATTTTTTATACATCTTGGGTGACGTTAGTTTTAATTTATTTGGTGATAAAAGCAGTGATGGCCACACTTACCAATAACGTTCACCTCTATTCTCATGAGTTTTAACACTATTTTTGGCATTTTTAGAATGCATTTGTTATTGAGTACAAAATAATTAATGTAGATAGATCCAATATTTTCCTTCCTTCAAATGAGAATATATAACCTGTCCTTCTTCATTGAGCAAGATTAACTCTTGTATCAATAATTGTTTTACTTACGTTAATATTTACTGGGCGTATATTTTGCTTAGCATCTGGTGTTTATTGCTCAATTTATGCATTATTTATTAGCTAAATGTGGAAATTACGCATAGCCTTGGTGAATCTTGACACAATTTTTGGCTTGATTTCAATTTAATAGTAAAAATTTTTAAAATCAATGAAATAAAAAAGAAAAGATTATGTCCTAATATCAAGGGGCCGTATATAAGATTTGGCATTTGGTCATGTCGACCGACAGAAAATAGGGTCGAAAAGTACTATTGGATCGCAAGGAGTTTAGTTTTGGACTTTCATGTTGGTTTGTGGCTCAAACTCCTCGTGGATCCATCTGTGAGATATTGGATGTTGTCTATTTACTTGGGTTTCTGTGTTCTCCACTCTGGGCTTCTACCCCTTCATCGGCATCATTTTTCACTTACTATCCAGACACAAGTGCCTGCCTTTTGAATCTGTTAATAACTTCGATGCAAATTAAATACGTTTCACAACTTTCAAATAACCCAAATTCGAGTTAATATTGATGGTTCGTTTTTAAGAAATGGCACGGGCACTGCAACATTTCTGGCATACAATAACATTTTAAAAAATGTTACTGTAACTATGAAAATTGTTGCAAAAAAAAAATAAACAACATTTTTCAAGTGTTACTTCAGTATTATCCATGCTTTGTTACCTGTTTCTTTAAACAATAATTTTTTAAATTCTATAGCAACAACCAAAATAAGTATTGCCTATAGGAGGGGAATAGGCAACACTTATATTGCAACAATTTCCAAATGTTGCATATATAAAGTGCAATTTTTAAATGTTGCCTAAACTTTTAATAGGTAACATTTTTAAATTATAAACATAGAGTATATGCAATAGTTTGTATTGTAAATATAACCTTATTTTAAGTACATTTGACGACTGTTGCTTAAAAAATCTAAAGACAACATTTTATAAACTAAAATAATTAACTATTGCATATCATAATATGTTTTACAATTATAATCAATAAGTACATAAAAAACAAATTTTATTAATATCACAAAAGGATAATACACACTATTCAGGGGAAAAAAACCCTATCAATACAACCTAAAAAATAATAAAATAATACACATCTCAATGATATGAAGGAGTTCTTTAACAAGCTCTCCAATAGATCGTGTAGTAGCTGGAGAGTGTTCTAAACCTGAAATTTTAGGCAAAAACAAATAAGACTGCAACAAGTATTGCGATGATGGGACATGAAGTGGAACTAGGGAACCTGAGATGAGGATATTCATGATCGATGAAGATATGAGGAAGACAATGATCTGCATGCTAATAAATTGGGCACCAGAAATAACCATTACGAAGATGGACAAAAGAAAGGCCGTGAAATTTGCCATTCCTAGCCAAGCAAGCCATATGGATAAGGATCTTTGTTCCTTGAGTTGTGGGTGATTGTAATTTGATGGCATCAAGGACAAAAGAAATGTCAAGATAGATGACCATGATGAGGCTCTTTGTAGGATTTCCCTATTTCTCAGCCTTGACAGCATCCTAGAAGTTATCTCATGTTTTTGCATTATGAAGGTAAAACTTCATGTATATTCATGAATTAGAAGAAACAAATGGAATCCTCAATACAATTAGAGGGACCCAAAATATATTTATGCCAAAAATAATACTCCCTCCGGTCCATAATATAGGGTGAGAGACCCATTTTTACGCCCATTAAGAAAGTTAAAAAATATCATTAAATATACCTAAAGTTTTAAATTTACCCCCATTTATTGAGGAAATATTAAAATGATTAAATCTAGTAATTACCTATATGCTTTACAAGTATAAGAGAGAAAAAAAATCAACTTATACAATTAAATATTGCAAGGGTAAATTTGTCAATTTAAGGTTCTACACCTTATATTGTTGACCAAAGAAAAATGGGTCACATACCCTATATTATGGACCGGAGGGAGTAGATTATTTTCTTTCTTGATTTAAGAAAACATAAGTATTTGAAAACAGATAGTCAAGTATGAATGTGATATTAGTATAAACAAAATGGATGATTTCGAGTAATTAACTCTTCCTCAACAATGAGGATATAATAATCTGGCACTAGCCAACCATATGAATGAGACCCACAAATATAAGGGAAATCTAAAGATCCAAATATTATAACAAATGAATTTATTTCTAATAGAAATAAAATTTTGGTAGTGGCAAATACAAATTAACTACTGCTCCAAATTAGCTTCATCCTGTTCATTTTTGCCCTGTAGTCATGATTGCCCAAAACTAAAATCAACAAATTTATATATTAAGATAGAAATTTTGTAGAATAAAATCATGTTATGATTGATTGTATATTATACTTTAAAACACACCATTATACCATGGATTTAGGAGGCTATTAGCAGTGTAGATTTTTGAATCAACAATCTCTGCAACCAGATTATGTCCCTACAAAATATCAATTTAAAAACCAAGTTACTGCTTCTGTAAATGGAAAACAGTATCATTGATTACTTATTCGCAACTCCAAGTACCTTCCTCACTTCATTCGCAAGCTCTATAAACAAGTCATCCTCATGTCCAAAAAGATGGTAATATACTCCAGTTATTTCATGCTCATTTTTTTAATATATATATATATATACAAACTTTTGTAAATTGTTTTACTACAAATTTGGTATTACTACAAGTTTAATCCATCAACTCATATGCCTTGCATCATTTTTTATATTTATCAATAGGGAGGTCATCCAAAATGCTTTTGAGGGCATCCAATTTTATTCATCCACAATTGTTTCAATATATACATACTCACTTGCTTTTATCTTTAATGTACAAAGAATAAAAAGCAAATTACCACTTTTTAAAAGTCATTGTTGTCTAGACTTGAGTTTTGGAAGTACAGTACCTACTCAAGGATCTTTATTGTATCTTGCAGGAAATTCGTCATTAATCCAAGTTGTACTCAAGATTTAGAAATTTGTGGGGACGAATTAAGTTTGAAGGAAAGTGTTACCCACACCTTAAAGACTTGTGCACAACCTTTTCTCCAATCTCATTTTCTTCTATACTTCAAAGTTCCAGCCCTTCTAACAATTTTTAGGCTTAATCCTGTTGAATTCAAATGGTTTCTTTGAAGGATTTAACTACAAATTTTGTGAAATTGAAGAGGTTCAAAGGAGGTAATTTTCTAAGATGGCAGATGAAGATGAAGTTTCTACTTACTACTTTAAAGGTAGTTTATGTCCTCACCATCCCTAAGCCCGAAGAAAGAGAAAGAGAAACTATGACTGATATTAGAGAAAGGCAAAAATGGGATAATGATGATTATATCTGCACTGGGCACATTCTCAATGGACTTGGTAATTCCTTTTTTATGTTTATCAAGAGCACTCAACCTCTGCAAATGAACTATGGGAGAAACTAGAGGTAAGGTACATGCAAGAAAATGTAACAAGTAAGAAATTTCTTGTTACTCATTTCAATAATTATAAAATGATTGATGGAAAATCTGTTATAGAATAATTGCATGAAATTGAACATATTTTGAAAAATTTCAAATAATATAACATGCATATGGATGAAAGTATCGTTGTCTCCTCAATCATAGACAAATTTCCTTCTTCATGGAAAGACTTCAGAAAGAGTCTTAAATATAAAAAAGAAAATATTTCTCTTGAGTAACTGGGGAATCATCTTCATTTAGAAGAGAAGTATCATAAACAAGATGATACTAAAGACACCAATACTCATGATAAAGTACATGTGGTAGAGGAATGACAGTCAAACAAGACTTTTAAGAAAAGAGGGAAGGAAAAGGATGAATCCCATGGACAAAATAGTCATAAGAACAAGAAAAAGAAGGGTAAATGTTACTTTTATGGGAAGATTGGTCATTACAAGAAAGAATGTCGTTTTTTCAAAAAAAAGAAGAAAGAAAGCGATTCTTCATCAAAAGAATCTTGTGGCTGTTATTTCTGAGATCAACATGGTTGAAATAATGGTTGGTGGATTCAGGAGCAACTTGTCATGTGTGCAAGAACAAAGATCTCTTCAAGACATTCAAGGAAGAGGATGAAAGTGTGCTCTACATGGAAAATGCATCAAGTGTCCAAGTTAAAGGCAAAGGGACCGTGAAAATTGAGTTCACTTCTGAAAAAACTCTTACTTTAACAAATGTATACTATGTACCAGATGTTAGAAAGAATTTAATTTCTGTACCCCTACTTAATAAGTTTGGGTTTAAGTCTGTTTTTTAGGGAGACAAGTTTATTCTGTTTAAGTAATGAATATTTGTAGGCCAGGGTTATTTATGTGGGAACATATTCAAGTGTAATGTTGCTTAAGTTAATAATAATATTTATTATTATACTTGTATTATTGACTTTTGTAGTATATAATGATATCATTTATGTTATATTAATTATATTAATGAGATGATAAATGTTGACTTAAATCTAAAATCTATAAGAAATCAAGAATTATACATTATTTGATTAACTAGACAATATTTTTCCTAGAATAGGAAAATGTTCTAAAATATTATAATTGATTCTAATGATATACATGGTTGGCTTGCTAGAAGTTGTAAAAAATATTTTGTCTTTTATTAATGATTGTTCTTGATATGGTTGTATTTCTTTAAGATATATCATGGAAAAGTTGTGACCATTCAAAAGTGAATGAACATGCATAATGAATGTTTAAATGAATATTTAATATGTTTATTCAAATTTATGAATAATCATGTGAATTTAGATAATCTTTTTGTATGATATGTACATAAATTTAAGATTCAATAACTACTTGAAAAGAACAAGTCACTGTAGTTTGACCTATAGTGGTAATTCTTCAATTTTAGAAGGATATACAGATGCTAGTTGGATCAGTTACTTAGAAGACCATGTTTCTTGAGATCAAAAAAACATACATGTATTGCAGTTTCCACCATAGCATCTGAATTCATAGCATTAGTTGCAAGTAGTAAGGAAGCAAATTGACTTAGAAACTTATTACTTGAAATTCCTATATGGCCTAAGCCAATGGCACCAATATCTATCCATTGTAATAGTCAATCTACTCTTTCAAAGACTTATGACCAAGATTATAATAGAAAGTCACGACACATTGGAATAAGACATAGCTATGCGAAAAATTTAATTGTAAATGGGGTAATCTCTATTAGTTATATAAGGTTAAATCTTACAGATCATTTGACGAAAGGGCTGAGAAGGCATATGGTGTTGAAAACATTATTGGGGATGTGATTGAAGCCAATTAAATCATAATCACCAATTGTGGAAACCCTACTCACACTTGAATAATGTTAAGTCTTGAGTTCAAAGGTGAGAGAACAATATTAAAGTGATTGCAAATACGTGAAATATTATTTATTCATTTCAAGGTTAAAAAGTACTTGGTTACCATGGATTTAAAGGAAGGCTGAGCTTTAGCTCTTAATAGATCTATAAGCATATAGTACTTATCATGGTGTTACTCTTGACAGAGTCTACCTATATAAGAGTGAAGTGGGACCGCTTCAGAGAGTCAAAAGGTTTGACTCTCAAACTTTCATGAAAATGATACAAGACACAAGATCATATTAGAAGTGTCTACTAAAATTGGCATACAATGGTCTAAGATTTTATGCAAAAGTTATGCACGCCTGTTTAAATGGATTAATTAGTTCAAAGCTTATCTACCATATTAATTCGGATAGGTGAAACCGTGTCTTACTAAATAAAGGTTCAAGTTTTTAAGATACCTTTATCGAAAACATGAGATTTCCAAAGTGATAAGAGTTTGTTATTTAAAAAAAAAATTATTCATTTTGAAAATGGTAAGGGATTGTGAGAAAATTTTCAAAATAAAAAAGTGTCTCTTAAATGATTCATGAATTAATGATAACTCTTGAAATGATTCATGGAAAATCACAAAATTCATGAATATGAAAAGAAGTGACTTTTACCTAGATTCATGAATCATTACAATATATATACATTAATCACGTGAAAGGAAATAACTTTTTGTCTAGATTCATGAATCACTACAATGTACATACATTAGTTAATGTATATGTTATTTTATTGAAAGATTCATGTTGCTTCAAGAGGTGTCTTCTTATTTCCTATAAATAGTTCACAATCTTCCATCATTCAATAATTCTAATGTTATTCATCCACACTTGTTTCAATATATACAAACTTACTTGCTTTTATTTTTAGTACACAAAGAATAAAAAGTAAATTATCACTTTGTAAAAGTCATTGTTGCCTAAGTTTAAGTTTTGGAAATACAACACCTACTCAAGGGTCTTCATTGTATCCTACAGGAAATTCGTCACTAACTCAAGTTGTATCTAAGATTTGGAAATTGGTGAGGACGAATTAAGTTTAAAGAAAAGTGTAGCCCACGCCTTGAAGACTTATGCATAATTTTTTCTCCAATCTCATTTTCTTCTACACTTTAAAGTTCCACCCCTTCTAACATACATTTTATATAAGAAATATATATATATATATATACACATTTGATATAAGAAATTTTTAGCATGTATATCTTAAGGTATTAAAAATCAGACCGGTTATTGAACCGGATGAGGCAACGGTTCAAGGTTGAATGGTCGGACCGGGGTCGAACCAGTTGTGAATAAATTAATATATTTTTAATAATATAATCAATTGATATTCTATTTTCATATTATTTGTTAGGTAAATTTATCATTATTAATCATTATGTATCATAATAATACTTATAACATATTATAATATAGAAACAAAAAAATTTATACTAAAAATAATACTACTTAGTACTAAAAATAATGTTATTTTATTTTAAAAAATATTTTTTTAAAAAAAAATCGGGATTGGTTCAACCCGGTTTTATACCGGGTTTTGACCGGTTTCCAGCTATTATCGGACCGGACCAGGGGCCGGTTCCCGGTCGAACCGGCCGGTCCGATCCGGTTTTTTATACTATTAAATTATAGATATACATAATTTGTTTTCTTTTATAAACATGGGTTTATGATTACCTATAGTCTTTGTTTTCTCACTCATCCCTCACTAAATGCCCATTTTCTCTTACTAAATTGAAAATTATGAGGAATAAAATCCCTCGTTAATTTGATTACTATAAATCGCGTCTCTAAATTTAGTAAGAGATGTGCTAATTAAATTAGTAAGAGAATTAGTAAGAGATATAATTCCTTTATAAATTTAGAGAGGGATTTTTTCCTTCTTAAACTTGACACAAGGGATTGCACCATATCATCGCCACACATTAACCATGCTATGTCATATAATCATTTTAAATGTGTCTTTTATAACATCTCATACTTACACTCATTTCCCATGTATTAAATTATATTTAAGTCCACTATTACTTGATTAGAGACTTGATTACATAAAACAACTTAAACCAATTTATTTCATTCGGGTACCATTCCCTTGGTTAACTTCTTTTTACCCAGTAAACTTTGAAAATTCATAACTAAATCAAGAAAAATCATATTGATGTGGTTCAAGTCTCTAAATATAGCTTAAAAGATACTATACATGGGAAAAATGTTGAACAGGGAAGTTACTTGGCCAAATTATACAGTGAGTTCGTATTATATGTACTGTAGCAATGGTCATTTTTAGAAATTCCTAATTCTGACCATAACTTTGAAAAATCACAATAAATCACACACAACTCCAAATTGAGGGATTTTTGTGTCTATGGAAAGCTACACATGTCTAGTTTTCATACATGTAAAACATTCATACATTGAACATATTGAGGTATGTACAGTACTTCGAATTCCCAACTATATTCAGAAAAGTCTCTTGCATTCTCCCAACTTTCCAAAATACACACTCATATATACATAAATAGCCATAACTTGCCTTTATCTTACATGATACTCCATAAGAACTTAGAGGAACATATTAACATGGAAGCATAGCATAATTATCTCCCAGAAGGTTTTACATAACCTCTCATATAATAGTATCAACCTAAGTATCATTATCCTGAACATTACTTTGCTTCTCCTTGCCTTTCCTTTCTTGGGTAATCTTCCCATAACTTGAACCTAAAATTGGTTAGAAATTTGGAGAGGGGTGAGATTCAAAGAATCTCAGTAGTAACTACCATCATGCACACATATCATCATATATATTGCAAGTATTCATCTCAAAACACATTAAGCATGCAATCAAATCATTTTGGCATAACCATTTTATGAAAATTTGGGCAGCACTTCCCCTTGTATTTGGACATATCCAGGGTCACATTACCCTTCAAACAATCCAACCAACAATGCCAAATCATCACAAGACAACATTCCAAACATTAAACACATCATTCAAACCAAGCAACATCAATGACAATACATAAGCATAGATAGGTGAGTTAACTACCTTTGAGCTTTCCACTAATCTCCAAACTTTGCAAACCCTTTCTTTGATCTTCTAACACTCCCTTGTATCCTATAGCATCATAAAATAATGCCATTAACCACTAATTATCCAATTTCATTCACAAAGTGCTCACTTGAACTAAAATTTGCACTTTGTTATCCATCATGCATTCCTTGTACAACATACTTATTCTAACCTATTTTGGACCCAAGGAATCCATTTTTGAGGTCAAAAACTTGAAATTCCCTTCCTATAATAAACCCTAATTGGGCAGAAAATTATCAGAAATTATAGAAAAATAACTAACCGATTAATTTGTAATCTAATGATATATTCTTGCATCTTATGGCCTATACAACCCTTTTCATGGCTTAATTTTCCCATACCTTCATTTTCTCTCTCTACTCTCTCTCTAGGCAGAAAATTTCAGAGGGAAAATAACCATTAAAATACCTAAAAATTGCTAGGAGACACAAGGAAAGGGTTGTAAGATAATACCTTGAAGTTTTGGGATAAATCTTGCAATATTCTCTTTTCCCCTTTGCTCTCTCTCTCTCTCACGCGTTCCTGGCTTTCTTCTCCACTGAACCACCGTCTTGTTTTCGTGAGGAAGATGAAATGATGGTTTAAGATGATAATTATATAATATAATAACTTAATTTACTTTTATTTCTATTTTCATTTACTTTTATTTTAAAAAGCTTTTCCAACAATTCCCTTCATGTCCCATTCACAAATCATACATGGCTCACTTCCTTTTTTGGCCAAAAATTGCATCATAACTTTAATGGACCAAAATACCCTTTACCGATTAAATTTACCCGTACCGATTAAGTATTTTTACCAAAATCGTCATTAAATTGGTACAGGATTATCCAATAATTATTTTTGGTCCAACATCATTATCTAGACACAAAATATATTTTATTAAGGTCCAATCATTGTCCTTGGATCAATACTGCATTTTCCTGCAGTCTAAACTGACTTTTATCGGGTAAAATATTAATATTAAACCCTAATTACCCAATAAATGTTATTTTGACCTTAATAAATTCCATAATATATTTCATTGGGTCTAACTCATTGAGAGATTCATTTTGACCATAATTTTCTATATTTACGAAAATGCCCTTGACCCGGGACTAATTTATAATTTTTAGGACTTTCGAGTCATTAGGTGTAATTTTCCCCAAGACATTTCTGATATTATTTTCACGTCATTTTTATGACTTTAAGGACATGGATGTCCTTTTAATAATTCTTTAGGGGCAAAAATATAATTTCTCATTTTTCCATCCAACCGGGAAAAATGACCTCTTTGCCCTTCTTCATACTTAACGGTGTCTCTCCGTTTTTTCCAATTCCTCATACATTTTATAATATCAACTTTTTCATTTTTGGGCCTTCAATTCATTATTCACATTTTACTTCTAATGTGGGAATGACTGTTTTGCCCTTAAACCGGGTCAAAAATATAATTATCCATTCTTTCGGGCACTTTCTTGTAATTTCACCCAAAGCCCAATTTTTAATTATTTCATTTTTCACTATTCACATTAACTTCAAATTGGTCTATCTCTCAACCTAGACCTCCCGGGCATGCAATACTTATACCATTACCCTCAGTTTGGAGCGGACTTTCATTCAAGTGTTATATTGCATATTTTCCGGGGTAAGTTCTGGAATTAATTTTTGCTAAGGACCTTATGGAAAATTACTTCTAATTAAGGACCAAACATAACTTCTTTTGAAAATTAAATGAGAAATTAATTCCTTCTAAAGCCCGATTGCATATAACATTTTCATCTCTCCTTGTTTCTCATCTTTTATTCATTTTATAATATCCCATAAAAATAGGGATATTACATCTTTACCACTTACTCTTAATGTTTTTGTATTCACTTTTTACCAATTAAACTGAAATGTATTTGCATTTTTTATATAAGATATTAAATATATATTATTTATCTACACACTAATACACATAAATATATACTTATAAATCAATATATTATTAAAAAATTCAGATATATTTTATTTTCAATTATTAATATTATAAAATACTTTATATTCTGAATTTTGTAATAAATGAATTTTCAATTTTATTTTTTGTGCACAAGTTATAAAAAATAATTTAACTATTTTTATTAATTTAAAATAATCATCTGATAAAAATAATTTTATGAATTGATTAGTTAAAAAAACAATATTTTTAATTAATTAAAATTAAATTTTTGATAAAATCATTTTAATCCATTAAAATTAATTTAAAAAAATTTAGTGAGGGAAATAGATCTCGCTAGATTCTTCATATTCATAATAATTTAGTGAGAAATAAAAAATACCTTACTATTTGTATTAATTTAGTAATGAATATAAAATTTCTCGCTAATTTTATTTAATTTAGCATGGTAAAAAATATCATTCGCTAATTCTTTTGTTAAATTTAACATCAGTTATGAACTTACAATTCCTCGCTAATTCCCTCACTTTTTAGATCACTTAAAAAGGAATAAGTAATCTCTCGTTAAATTCAATTTTTCTAATAGTAGTTGAAACAAAACATGAGAGTTAGTGACCCAACATCACCAAACTTCCTAGATATCTCAATATGTGTGTATGACATCTAAAACCATTAAAACATATGAAGAGGCAAAAGCATCATCACAAAAGCATTCAGCTTCAACAAAATAGGCACACAGAGCAATCAAAAGGCATAGGTTCATGTAAAACCCCCATTATAATAAGTGAATATCTCTTAGACATTTGGTCAAGCACATTGCAAGCGATAAAACAATGACAAGTTAAATCAACATATGAGCACAAAATCATCAAGCTCTCTTGATCAAAATCCAACTTAGCTCAAATTAGAATACACGATGTTTAATATCATTTTAGCACATCCTAATCTAACTATGAACACAAAATAAGAATGAACAACATTACCTGCAAATGCTTCAAGGTCTATAGCTTGATTATTTTACTTCATGCTCTCTCCATTTATTCAATATTCAGGTTTGCTGTCTCGATCTCACTCTCTTCTAAGGATCCATAGCTTCCTTGCCTTCTTTTGGTTCTCCAATGCCCTTTTCCATCAAGCATTCTTCATCTTCTCTATAGGTTCACAATCGTACTCGGATAAACAGTGACGAAATTTGATGCACCAACACCAAATGCGAAGCTAAAGGAAGAGGATGGAGGAAACCATAAAGTTCCAAGGGGCTCTTCTAATTCACATACCAAAGAAGAAAAGAGGATGGAATAGCTGAGATTAGAGTGGCTAGAGGACAAAGAAGAGTGTGTGACGTGGTCCACTAAAGAAAGGGAGGAGACTATGAGAGGTGAGCAAACTGGAAGAAAGATGAGTGGGGGATGAAGAGGAAGAAGGAGTTTTAGGGCATGTTTGGTTCAATCACACATGGGTTAGGTGATGTGATGTAATATAATGTAATGGGATAATGAATTCATGTGTGTATGTTTGGTTTACAGATTTATAAAGGGAAATATCACTTAAAAATTTGCATATAATGGGCTAAAACTCTTGTGAAAAGACATATATGTCCCTGTTCGAACAAGCATATTATTATCTCCAAGTTCTACCTTCATTTCGTTAATGATAGCTTGCCCTAGATAGTGTTGACGAGTGGCATTTCAACAGAAGGAACCATCACTTTTGATAGCACCACTCTGCATTGTTGTCGAGTATCACCGCCACTAGCATCGCCTAAGTGAAGGTTCGTTTATCCATCTCTGCGTTCTTGTGTCGTTGGTCAAATCTTGTATTCTGTTCTCTGTATCTGTGTATTTGTGGGTAAATTGATATCTTGTTGTGTTGTGTTCACCAATTTCATATCTATATTTTGTCCTTGCTTCTCCATCCGAACGCGCTTCTCCGTTCACTTAGAGCTACTTTTCTCAAATCACCTCATCTTCGTAATGGAAGCCATCTTCTATCAATTCTGGAGGACCAATTCGATAAGGTACCCGGTTTCATTTTTAATCGTTTGCCACTGTTGGAATAGTGGTCTCATGTGATTTGAAATTGTCCTCCTATGGTTGCTGAATTTATTAAGCTATGTTTTTGGGGAATTTATTAAGCTATGTTTTTGGTGCATTCATTATAGGTGTCTGTAAGGGCATTTTCTATACATTTGCAATTAAGTTAGGTTTATTGTTTGAGAGCAAAATTACCCGTTAGTCTAAGAAATTGTCACTTCTTATAGCCTCTGTGTTATACATGCCTGAATGTCTCATATTGCTTCATATATTCTCACTTTCAATTAATAAGATACTCAAGTTTGCTTTTAGAAAGATCCAGGAATTGCTTGAGCTGGTTTTTAAATTTTTTAGACCTTGAGATGGTATTTCTCTTTTGGCGACGTTGATTTGTGGCGATTCCTCCCCCCTCCCCCCCCCCCCCCACTTACAACACCACTTGTTGGTTTAGGTTCGCGATGTGATAGAATCCACTAACTACAATGATGGAATGAATTCGTAGAATGCAATTTTATTTTCAAGAGGGTATTTGTGTCTTTTGCTATTTCCATTACACCCATGTGATCCGGTTTACATACAAAATATTGTGCATTAGAGATAACCTCACATGCCTCACTTAGGTAATAATATCCACATGTAAAATGTGGAACCAAACAAGAAAAACTCATGTGATGTGAGCATCATTACCGTCACATTGGGGGTGTAAATGAACCAAACATGCCCTTAGGGTGGGGAGTGGGTCTAGGTTTTCAGCACCGATAATGTTTGTGTGGAGAGAATGGGTTGGATTTAGTGGAGTATAGTATTACATTAAAAAAAAAATCGAAAGTTTATAAAAAAAAACCCAAAATTTATTTTAAGAAAAGAAGTTTTATGTCTGTTTATTATTAAAAACAATCATTAATGTTGATAAAAAGGACATTAATTAATAAATTGTGTACTAATTTTTTAATTAATAATTGATAAATGGATAAAATTAATAAAAAGGTCAATATTATGCCAAAATAAAATATAATGGTGCTAAATGCATTACATAGCAAAATATAGATATGTTGCATTGGGTTTATTTTAAGGCAACAGTTAGTTTTGTTACTTATTGTAAAGGGGACATTTGCTTAATGTTATTATAGGTGACAATTATTACTTTAGCCTATTCTAAAATAACAAAGCAACAGCTTGAAAATGTTGCTTCTCGACAAGGAAATAATGCTGCTGATTTTTTGGCAGCTACTAGTGCTAAGGGGATGGACCCTTGGGGGTGGTTCTGTGTTGCTACATCCTCTCTTTTATCTATTGTGGAGGCTGATTCTTTTATTGATGGTTGTGGTTTGCATGAAGTGATAAGAATGAGTTCTGTGAAGACTGGCATTGGTTGATGATCTTTTGTTTTTTGTATTTTTGCTTTATTGTTGTTGTTTCTGGTTTTTAGGTTGTACTCTAGGTTTGCCTTTTTCTGTTTTTTTGGCTTCGGCTATTCATGTGTATTGTTTCTTTGAATATTAATAAAATGACTTGTTTTTTTCCAAAACAAAAACCCAAATTCCAATTATCATAATTAACATTCACATATTCTTTCATCCGCACCTTACTCATTAATCTAATGACCAGTAAAATCACCAAAACTTTCATATAAGAATGACCCTTTCATAAATTTATGCTCTTCTTTCCTCGATTTAAATTAAAATATATGATTAAACCTACAGCAATAATCAAAATAATTTATAATGTGCCTATCTTCAATTACTTTGTTGGCTAATATATATATATATACACTGTCACCCGTATCTTTCTCTGAGTGAGCATAAATCCACTCGCCCAAAAGGAAAAAAAAAAAATTCCAATTTTATCGATGACATAGAAATACTAATTTAACCCATAACTTAATAATGTTGATTTCAACTCTTCCTGACAATCTTTAATTATTTATGAATATTTGCATTACAGCTGTCTTTAATTTTCTGTTTTTTTCCCTTTTTGGTCTCTGTGTTCCCCGCGGCGGGGGTGGTCAATGGAAATTTCTCATTGTCCTCTTCATCCACAGATTACAAATACTCAGCTCGCAAAGCTGAAACCCAAAAAACCATAAGGAGAAGGCAACCCTGAATCCCAACAAGAAGTGGGTTAGCTCTGGCTGCAGTGCTAAGAGAGTCAGAACTTGCCATGACTAAATGGTAAAAAAAATTAAATGTTAGAATCAGTGCTCACTAACTAACCAAAAATGCTCATCCCAACTTCTGGACACCTGTACCGTGCTTCTGTTATATCACTTTCATTTCATAATATAAAAATATTTTTAAATTTATTTTATTTTAAAATATAAGAAACAAATAATTTTTATCTAAATAATTAATATATTTTTTTAATTTTTTTCAATTAAAGTATATTTACTTTTATAATATATGAGTTAAAAAAATTAAAGTAAATATATTAAATAAAAATATTTGTGAAATTTTTTTATAATATATTTAAAATATTTAATTATTTATTTTATTAAGATAGTTTATATATATATATATATGCAGCAAGAGGCCCCACACCCTGTGCTTTTGAAGGACTACACGAGTCATCTACATAACGTGCTCTGAATCAAGTGGAAAGCCATTATTTGATAATTGATTACCATTGTTTTGTGGCTCCTCAGATCTCGATTTCAGCAGAAGAAAGCAACAAATTTGTACTGCACCCAAGACAGGGCTAGAGTTTCTAGGTTAACCCACTTGCATGTTTCATAGAAGTGATTTTAAGTAAAATAAATTTTACAAAAATAATTTTAGTTAAAATAGTTGTTATAAAAATTAATTTATATTTAAATATTTTTATCTCAAAAATAATTTTGTTAAATTAAACGTGTTTAAATTATATTAATCAAAAACGTTTGTGGAAATCACATACTTCATACGACGCTGATCACTTCGTCTGAATCCAAATGATCGAACCCAGATGATCTCACTCCAGCCTACTCACCCGGTCTCGCCTCCTTCTCTTCCTTCTCCTAGCGGTGATGTACGTCACCGGCAGCGCCGTTATCCAATCAACTACAACACCCTTACCGTTGTCGCTATCGCCGATGACTCACAACAACATCAACTTTCCGATTTTTGTCAATGCCACAGCCATCCTATGCACGGTCATATTCACCACTGTCTTTTTGGCCTACCTCAATTACTGGACCACGTTAATGATCGTCGACCAGAACCAATCTACCGATGGTCGTGACAGCGTAGATTGGCGGTGTTCATCATGCTCTCGGGGAATCGGGCAGGACGTCCTGGACACATTCCCGATCCTTGTGTATTCCACCATCAAAAGCCACAAGATCGGAAGAGCTGGAATGCGCAGTGTGCTTGAGCGAGTTCGAAAACCACGAGACTCTTCGGTTGATACCAAAATGCAACCACGTGTTTCACCCCGAGTGTACCGACGCCTGGTTAGCTTCTCATGTGACGTGTCCTGTTTGTTGTGCAAATCTAAAACCAAATTTCGGTGACGTAGCCATCAGAATACCAACTCAGTTGAACGCTAATGAATTAGAGGAAGAAAGAGAAGGTAACGTAAGCTATGATAAATATTTTTTGTGAACAATTTGAACATGCCACGATTATGCGAGAAGATCCTCCAAAGTTTGATAATTATAATAACAATGCAAAGAAAAGCTACTCTACACACCATGAAAGCTTCTCTCATCAGCTTATGCTCAGAATTTGTTTTGGGCCATAATTTCTTTTTTCTGAAGTGATAGCTGCAACTTGCAAGATGAGAAAATTGGAGAAGTGATTTTTGGGCTGAAAACTTAGGTTTGGACTTAGTAAACGTGTTCCCAAACATGCACAAGTCAACAATCCTGTCCAATCTCCTGGTCCATTTTTAACTTGGATCCTGCCTTAATAGGATCAGGGACGTCCTATCCTTCTTTTTAAACCATTCGGAGATCGATGTACGGCCACTTGTTGATTTTTTTTCATGGCAACACTGGATATATTTTTATTCTGCACTAATTTCACAATGGACTTTAGAGCCATGTAAATGTAAATGTAACTATTTCTTCACCTTCCCCTGAGGGATGGGAGGTTAGTCTGTTTTCAAAAGAAATGATCAAAATGCCTTCTGTTTGTGTACAATGCCCTGACTGGATTGCCCCAACTCAACGTACCATACATAAATAATCATCTATTGCAATATGCAGTAACTATCTGTAACTTATAACATGCATACAGCTTGGCATACATGCATGCATTATTCAGCTTCAGCTACCTGGGAGTCTGACGTTAACCATCAATCCTGCCAACTGCTGAATCCTATCATCTGTTTCACATCCCCTTGTTGTCTCATCTTTTTTCTTTTTCTTTTATTTTTCTATCACCCTCAATTGCTCGTTGCCGTACTTTGGTCTTTATATTATTACGTCTCTTTTTTTAAACCTTCCCCTTTAGCTATGTCCCACTGGTAATGCATTGGAACTGCAAAACCTGGTAGGACCTTGGAAACGAAGCCCTCTATCGCTTTCTCAGTTTTCTGCTGGCACAGTTCAGGCAAACACACGATAACGTCCTTTCTTTCTGTGAAGGCTACCAGCAAGTCTGATCCATCTGATGAAGAAACTGTCCTACTCTCCTTACGGGTCACACTCGTTTTATTTTATGGCTCCACATTAACTTAATCCCCACTGCAAAAGCCAAATTCATCATATAAGCGAGAAGCGACCACCCATGAATCAGGAAAGGTTTTAACAATTAAGCAGACAGTATATATTATAATATGATTTGCACCATTCAATATCTGATTATGTAATACTTGCGACTCGAAAACAGAGCACTTTTACTTCAAAGGTACAAACCCCATATCCCACATTATCTACATCTACCGAAGAAACAAGAAAGAACCGCATTAATTAATTTACCCAAACATAATCATCAACCCCCGCTAGGTTGTGTTTATATTTTAATTAAATCAAATCAAACTGTCTTCATGTGTGATGTTGTTGTAGCCGCAAGAGTCTGGAATAGGCACCCTCCGGTCGGCTCACCAGTTCGGTATGGCTGCCTTGCTCTACAATGCGCCCGTCTTGCACCACCCCGATACTGTCGACGCCTCTTATGGTGGACAAACGGTGAGCCACAAGCACCGTGGTTCTACCCCGCATGAGTCTTTCCAGCGCTTCTTGAAGCACACACTCCGACTCGGCATCAAGTGCACTTGTGGCCTCGTCTAGTAGAAGTATTGCAGGGTCCTTCAGGACAGCCCTGGCTATTGCAATCCTCTGTTTCTGTCCACCTGATAGCTGAACCCCCCTCTCTCCAACAGGAGTCTTGTAACCCTCCGGCAAACTACTCACAAATGCGTGCACGTTGGCTGCACGCGCCGCTTCTATCACCTCTGCTTCGGTGGCGCCTTCTTTGCCGTAGGCTATGTTATCCAATATGCTTGCCGCAAACAGAGCTGGCTCTTGTTGGACTAACCCAACCTTGAGCCTCAGTGACTTCAAATTCAATCTTTTTACGTCCTTTCCATCTATCATCACTTTACCTGCAATTGGATCATAGAAACGCTCAATTAATGCGATCACCGAACTCTTGCCTGACCCACTTGCTCCCACAAGAGCCTGGCTCTGCCCCGCGCGGATTCTCAGATTAAGATCTTTGAACACCATAACGTCAGGTCGTGATGGGTATGCAAAATCCACATGTCTGAGTTCAATTTCACCGCGAATTGATTCCACCGGTTCGGCATCGGGATCGTCCGGGTCGATCTTGGTTTGGCGGTCGAGGATTGAGAAAACTGAACCAACAGCTTCCCCACCTCTGATGATCTCTGGAGCGAGGCTCACAGTTTCTGCGACAGAATTGGCTGTGATGACGAGGACAACAAAGACTTTGATGACCTTGGAGAAGGTAGAGACGCCTTTGCTCACGAGGTGGGCACCATACCAAAGAATGAGAGCTTCGGAGGCGTAAAGAGCGAGCTGGGAGAGACCGAAGAGAAGGCCGGAAGTTTGACTGCGACGGAGGCTTCGACGCTGTGGGACACGAAGCTCGTGAGAGAAGAGAGATAAGATCTTGTTTTGAGCGTTGAATGCAGCGACTGTTCTGATGTTGCTCACTCCCTCTCCCGCTATCATACTCGTCTTTGCATGTGCCTTTGCCGTGTCTCCGGCAAACCCTTTCAAAGACAGTTGCTGTACAATTTAAACATCCCAAATCTCAGTCAATCAGCCCATAAACTGCACACTTACCCTCAAGTTAACTCTTTTACTAGCAAATCTACTTCTATAACCATTAGATTTGATTCATGCTGCTTCATAGTTTTGTTAATCTTCTTTGGGTTGGATGGGCATGGGCGTAATAAGTGCATCGATAATTTAATTTAATGGAAAAAATTTGGGTAATGTCACCGAGCAGTTAATGCACTATTATTTATTCCATGTCAGGGGGACTAGTCAATTCAGCAGAGGGGAAAGCCTACATTACTTTAAAGAAGTTGATAGATTGCAAAAGTACATTCTTGACCAATCAACGTCATTCTAGCATTGTTTGTGTAAAGATACTGCACAAATTGTGAACTCTCCTGTCTACAGAACAAACCGTTTCAGAAATTTGCTCGTTTAGTCGCTTCACTATAGTTTGAAAACGAACCCAAGACATTGAATAGTGACAAAGACAGACCCAGACGAAAAAAAACATTAGAGAAGATCACGGGTGAAATTCCTATATTTCAGGACATATGTTTATCATCTAATTTGTTTTCTTTTTTTATTTTTGAATTCTAAAATTACTTTGGTTGAGTACTTATAGAATTATTATGACTAATTTTAAAGATTTTTAACAAATATATCTTCATAATTTTTTTTCAAATTAAAAGCCCGCAATGCATTGTTAGAATGCACCGTCGGTGGCAGCAGCTAAATGGGGTTGGTTTTGTAGTAGAACACAATTCTCAAGCAGTGGTAGCATGGAAATTGATGGAATCTAAACTGAAAATAAATTGGCGCAAGAGTTCATGCTTTGACTGGAAGGAAGCACATGCACGGTTCGATTATGGTGAGACCTTGTCGCTTTTGCTTTTGTCGTTTAATGGCAGCTCGTATGTAAAGTTAGATTCTGATGGAGTAAAAGGGCATCTGACACGGGTAAAAATCTCAACTAAAGAAAATGCAAGAAGAGGAAGACTTCTTTTTTACAGAAAAGAAGAAAAGAAAAGAAATGAGGGGATCGAAGAATGAGTTTACCTGAGAAAAATTAGCCAGAACAAGCAAGGGGAAAGTTGCGAGGATGAGCAAAGAAACCCTCCATTCCACGATGAAAGCTACTATGAATGAAGTTAGCAGAGACGTCATGTTTTGCAGGATCACTGAGATTCTCTCAGCAATTGCAGACTTAACATCAGCAGCATCCGTCGCAAGCCTTGATGCTACCAGGCTTGAATTGTGCTCCTCCTCATCGAACCATCCGACTTCATTCCTTAATATTGCTGCATGCATAACACATTTATTGGCAATTTAATTTACAACTATAGGAAGAGATATTGTGGTGGCAAAATAGTCTAAACTAGATTATTAAAGTATTAATTAAACCATACTGGCAAGCATCATTCGTCGAACCCTTGTAGTGAGATTTTCTCCCATGATACTGAAGAAGTAATGTTGTATCAAATACGCTCCCACAGCATAAAGACCAGCTCCGATGTATATGAACACAAACTCCTTGGTCTTTTTCTCCATGGAAGCATAATTCGTATAGTAAAATACCTCTATCATATTGCTCATAACAATGGCAAAAGTTGGGCCAATAAATCCAGAGAGAACAGACCCTATAGCTCCCATGATGGAGTAAGGCCACTCTGGGGCATTCAACTTGAGCAGTCGGAAGAAATAACCCTGAGGAGCTGGACTTTTCTTGTCCGTTTCTGCATTTGATATCATCTCAATCCGACCATCTGCTCCGGTGCTGTACTGGTAGCTCAGGTTCCTCAAGCTCCCGGACCGAAGGCTTAAGGACTTGGTGGAAAGTGAATGGCTCAATCGTGACGAGCGAGTCCGGCGAGTTGATGGGTTAGACAAATCTCTGTTTCCAACCATTTCTTGGAATCGAATTAGTGACGCATATGTCCCTGCCTTGGCAATCAGTTCCTCATGCGTCCCCGTCTCAACCACCTGTCCTTGTTGTAAAACAGCAATGGAGTTTACGTTTCTTATAGTTGATAGACGGTGGGCAACAACTACAGTTGTACGTCCAAACATGAGGCGGTCTAGTGCTTCTTGCACAACACTTTCAGAACCTGCGTCAAGAGCACTGGTTGCTTCATCTAAAAGAAGGATCTTTGGATTCTTCAACATAGCTCTTGCTATTGCAATCCTCTGTTTTTGACCACCTGACAATTGAACTCCCCGCTCTCCCACCTGTTACAACACGCAGACCATAGATCTTACAAATTTTTTTTTTTGGGAACTTGGACACAGTGAAAGAGTTTTGCTAGAAACCAACCTGAGTTTTATAGACATTTGGAAGCAAGGTAATAAAGCTATGAGCATTTGCAGCAGAAGCAGCAGCTTCTACTTCAGCCATAGTTGCATCAGGTTTTCCATAAAGTATATTCTCAAGAATGGTAGTTGCAAAGAGTGCAGGTTCTTGATTCACCAACCCAATTTGACCACGTAACCATTTTAACTCTAGTGTCTTTATGTCTACATTGTCCAGTAAAACCTGCCCTGGTTGGCCATTTAAAGCAGCAAGGGTTAGATGGATTACCAAAAGCTTCGATATTTTATGAAGAGCTAGCAAAGTATGGTTAGTTACCTGCGTTAGGATCATAGAACCTCTCTATCAATGAAACAACAGTACTCTTTCCTGACCCACTTCCGCCAACAACGGCGACGGTTTTCCCCGCGGAGAAAAAGATTGAGAAATTGCGAAAGATGACAACATCTGGCCTCGATGGATAGCTGAAAGTGACATCTTTAAATTCAATATTCCCACTAACGTCAGGCAAGCACTTCCCATCTGATGCGTCTTCCACTATGGAGGGTTTCTGCTTGATTATTTCAATTAATTTGTACCCGGCAGCTTTGCCTTTACTGAACGCCCCTAAATTTGAAAACGACTGCCCCAAACTCCTGTACTAGCAAAAGACTTCATCAGAATACAAAGTTGATAGAGCCATCAATAAAGTCATGATATGGGGGTCTTACATGCCACCAACAATGGCGGAGAAAATGGCGGTGAAAGCCTTGCCTCCATCGGTCTGTCCATTTCTGATAAAGACACCAGCATACCAGAAGACGAGAGCCCAGGACATGCAAGCTATCCCATATGTGCATCCTAAGCCTAAACCTTTAGCCATTCCTGCCTTGTAACCAAGCTTCAACGTGTTTTGTATTGCATCAGAATAAGAATTAAGGGCCTTGCTCTCTCCAACGTATGAGTAAACAGTTCGAGCCTGAGCAATAGCCTGGATAATTTGCAGATAATAGAGATTAATTACCACCCGAAAAAATAAAACAAGTCCCTTAAGCCCTGATTCTTTTTTTTCAAATGAGACCAATTTTTTCTGTAATGGTTATGGAAAACACTTTTTGGACAAACTCTTTCAGTAAAGGATTTATCATACAATAAAATTGAATTATATTTTAAAAATTTTACCATAACAGAGTTCTGCTTAACTTAAGATTCTGTAAGCTAGGCTAGTAGACATGGTACAGAGCTACCAAAAGAGAATCATGATGGTTTTTAATGGTATTTTATTGAGAAAGTTGAAAGTGAAGAGCTTTTGCCAATGCTTCACATGATAAAACATCATTTCATCTAAAATTCAACACGGGGCAAATTCATGTGGAAGGAGAGCATGCGCTTACTGCATGCACTCAGAATATCTCTCACTCACTCAGAACCCAAAAAGGAGGAAAGAGATAGCTTTTTCCTCCACACCCAGTAGAAAATAATTGTCAAAAGAAGAAGCTTTACAGATCAAGCTCACCTGCTCGGCGATTATGCCGGCATTGGCATAGGATTGACGATTCTTTGAGGTGAGGCCAGTGAGGGTATAGGCGTACAAGCCACCGGCAAAAGCAATCCCTGGAATCACAGCCACACTCAGAAGCGCCAGCCTCCATGCCGACACAAAACCAACCACTAATCCCGCCAGAAAAGTTGAGAGATAGTGTATGAAGTTCCCTACCTGCACACATACCCCACAGTGAGAACTTAAATTAGCCATTTTCATTTGAACCATCAAACAGAGGAAATTCAAATTCACACAGAACCTTCTCGCTGATAGCATCTTGAACAAGCAGAGTATCAGTGGAGACACTGAAAACAATATCCCCTGTTCTAGCGTCTGTGTCAAAGAACCCAACGTCCTGTTTAAGCACTGCCTCCAAGTACTTCTTCCTCAAAGTGCTCGCTTGTCTCTCCCCGGTATACATCCAGCAAGCAATTTCTGATTCATTGGTGTAGAAGTAAAAAAAACCCATTAACGACAGATAAAAAAAAGTTCTCTTGTTTTTCGTTATTGGTTACTTCCGCTAGTAATTCAATTATTATAGCTAAAACAAGTAAAGAAATTAATTCAATGCGTATCATATTTAGTCAAGCACTAGAGGTTGAAGCTTGACAGAGACACCAATGTGTGTAATCTTAAAAAAATGTTAAGAAGGAAAATTAAAGTCGTAAGATTGAGAAGTGAAAGCAAAAAAAAATGGACGAAGGTGATGCTGATGAAACACGTGGGCTCACACCCACTCTTCTCATGTGAAGTGTCTCCACTCGTCATATAGTCTAAGTATGGTCCAACAAGTTCGACCGATCTTCTTCAGGGGTCAGGATAAAGCAAAATCTAAAAGGAGAAACGAATGAATTAGGGAGGAAATATGAAAAAGAAATGTCGTACCCGCATACGATGATATGCAAACGACAAGACCCAGGTACACAAAATACAGAGCATACTGCAATGAAGATAAAGAGCAAAGAAGACCTATTAGATCTCAGATCTGAGGTAAATTTTTAGAAAAAAGGAAATGATTGATATTTGACAGATTTGAATGAAATGCGGTTCTTGAACCTTTGATACTTCTTCTGTCATTTTCTTCAAATCCATCTGGTTCTTGCCAAACCCATTAACCATTTCACCGAAAAGCAAAAAGAAAACAGGCATGGAGGAGCCATGAACGATGGCTCCTAAGCTCCCGGAGATCATAAGCAACGAGTCATACTTATCTGCAAAAGAGAAGAGCTGATAAAAGGGTAAACTCTGCTCCTTCTTCTTCTCTGCCTCAGCCAACGCTTTGGGCTCTGCAGCTTCCGCCATTACAACACCACAAAACAGAGTCTTCCTAAGTGAGAAAGATGGGAGAACGATTCAGACTTAGATTTTACACTAATTCGTGGCTCAATGCCATCAAGAAGAAGATCTGGACAAGGAAGTCCCTTTTCTCTTGCGAAGAAGTGTCACAGTCATTCGGGTTCCATCAACCAGCCACTACACTATCTGTCACTTCCTTGCCGTAGAGAGAGAATATGGTGAGAGAAAGTAAGGGTTGTGGTCCTTGTGGAGTGAGTGACTGTGGTCAAAATAATCGGAGAGAACAAGGGTGAGGGAGGAGAGAGTGGTGGGAGGTTTGATTTTATAGGGAAGTAAATTACAGTTTCTGATCAATCAAGGCGCTTCAAAGGAATCCAATTTACAAAGCTATTGGGTTTTGTGCGTTTTTAGTTATTGTGTTTATTATTTATTCCATTTTGCATGCTTTCTTATGTGTGTGTGTGTGTGTGTGGGTACTGTATTTTGCATGCGAGAAATCCAAACAAGAGTGAATTGACTTTCTATTTATTTACAATTTTGATTTCCAAAATTGTTCATTGTACAGAAAAAGCTTGGTCATTGAATGTAATTTCTAAGATTGGATGGTACTATATCTTTTATACATTTTTTTTTCTTTTACACCTGGAAATAGAGGGCATCATATCGGTGGAAGTGAACAGCTAAGAATCAGATAAACCTTTATTTTATTCTTATTTTTAAAATCTTTCGTCCCTGTGTGTCTTTGATCAGTTGTCACATGCTACTTCTTTTTGACATCCCGATAAAAGAATTTTGTTTGAAATGACACTTTCCATTCAATTCAATACGAGATTTAGGGACATAGTTGGTATTTGATATCCAGAAGTGCTTTTGATAGAAGTAAAAATAGAAGTAGAGAAGGCATTGAAAGTGAAAATAAAAGAGAAGGTAGGGTTTAAAAATATGTTTAATATGATTATAAAAAAATTAATATAATTTTTAATTAAAATTCATATTTATATAATAAAAAAATCTAAATACCCTATGAAAATAAAAAACAAAAAAAGTATGTAAATATGTGGAATTTCATAAATCACCTTGCACCACCATGAACAACCATGTCACCTACCATTGATGAACAACATGGAGCACAACTTTGAGACCAAAACAAAAATGAACCATTTATAGTTTAGAAATCAAAACTAGTTTCACATTATTACAAAGATAAAATGGTATGTCTATTTTATACATATAAAATATCCATATTTAAATTCTAAATTATATCTAAATATGTTTACATTAATATATTTTAGTATAATTTTACATATTTTGATGTTTCATGATGTTATAGACTCATTTGAAAACATTCGAAGTAAAAACATTACAGATCGTTCATGCTAAAAAGTTTCAACACTCTTTGGTATTTTAACCATAACTCTCACATCTAAACTTCAATTGAGGTAATTTAAAATGCGTTGGAAAGTTAAGACATAGAGCTACAACTTTTATGTTTTGAGTTTTTCCAAATTCCAACTTTATCATAGTAAAAATTGAACTTAAAATGTCAACACAAGCTGGTGATTTTTTGAAGCTGAATGAAGTAGGTGTCTAGACCATAAAAGCACCCAGCGCTGGGTCAAGGTGAAAAAACCCACAAAACCACGTTTTTTATGCTTAAACTGATCTAGAAGCCAAGTATTCTCTCTGTATTATAAATAGAACGTAAGAGAAACACAAGAGGAGATTCAAAAACACTCTCAAAGGCCAGAGAACGGTTCAAAACACATTTGAAAGCAACTAGGAACATCTTATAGAGAGAAAACAAGGAGATTTGGAGAATATTAGTGATAGATTCATTCTTCTCTAATATAACTCTATTTTCTTATTATTTTCACTATGATTTGATTTCTAATTTTATGAGTAGCTAAATTTCCCAATAAGGGGTAGTGATGTAATCTAATTAGGATAGATTGGATTTGTTTTTTTAGTTAAGACTCTGTTGATTTGTTCTTCAAGTTATATTTAACTTATTTCTTTATTATATTTGTCTCTCTCGTTCGTTCATATGGATTTTATGCTTGATCATCATATAATCTAATTAATGGGTAAACTTGATAGATTGAGAGATGAAGAGTAAACATAGATCTAGAGAGATAAACATGAATAATTAATATAGAGATATAATTAGAAATTCATTGTGATATAAGTTGTAGTTTTTAAGATTTAATTAGGAATTTTAGTTGCGATAGCAAATTGAATTCTAATTAAATAAGAACTAATTGACTGAGAAATAATTAGGACGCTTTAGAAACAACAGTCACTATAATTATGCAGATTCTAACTAAGGAGTAAAACCTAGTCATCCCATAAGGTGATTCTTGATCCCTTAATACTTCTAGATTTAAATCAAAACTCAGACTTTATTTTGTTTTCTATTTCTTTCCTTTTTAATTTGAATTCTCAATTTGATTATTAATTGCTTTTAGGATTTAAAAGTTTGAACTGATAAATTTACCATCTCCCTTGAGTTCGACTTCTGAAATACTCTAGAGATTTTTTATTACTGCGATCAGCCTTATATACTTGCAAGATCTCGATCATAAGACAAGGATTACAGTGTCAACTTCCCCTTGACCAACATCACCATCAAAATTCAGATTCAAAGATATCAAACCTAGCAGTTTTCAGAAACATAATTACAAATTTCAAATTCAAAAATCTCACATTGTAGTAATGATTTCAAAAATCAAACCTAGAAATTTTGAAATCATCACCGATGAAAGCTCGAAGATCTACATTGAAGGAGTAACAACCATAGGTGAGAAGACGGTAGAACTATGTCGTATATGATTATTCTTTCTACCACTATCGTCAGTTATTGTCCATCACATCATCTATCACAAGCGAGAAGTGAATCACCATCACATTCGTCATCCTCTCTATCAACCTCGCTATCAATGGAAGTAAGGAAGGTTGGAGTTAAGCCAGAAATCTCAAACCCCACTGTCGATATGAAGGTTTGGAGATTGTTGAAGAAGAAAGTGAAGAAGCAGTGGGTTCATCCTCGCCATTCCATGTGCTCATCAATGGCAACAGTGACGCTACCGTTCCCTGTAGCTATTATGGATCGAATGTAAGGGGACGAGAGCTTCTCTCTCTCTTTAGGAAGCTCATCCCATCACTGTTACCGGTCGCCATGCTCGATAGCTTTGGAAGAGGTGACTCGACGAGGTAGTTCAATGGGAAAGGGTAAAATGGTCATAAGATCAGACTTCTATGGAAGTCTATAAGGTATAGCAAGAGAGCCACTTCTATGGTTTTTGATGGAATTCGCTTCCATTGAGAAGCAAGATCTGGCATACCAAACACGTTAAAATGTGAATTCCATGTGCATTTCCTCTTCCGTGGCAGCACTTCCATCGAACCAAATGAGGCATAAATGTTTTAGTATGAATCCAAGCTCCTTAAAATGACACATTATTCATTTAAAAAAAACTCATAATTGTGAATGTCACTATAAACTCTCATCTAAATGTGGCAATTTGGGGCAGCTCGCTATGGGCCAGGCCAAAAAGCCTGATTGCCAAATGAGCTTGGGATAGGAAGACTGAGCCCGTATGGCATAGGCCAATGGGCCTAAGTTTTTTTTTAATATATTTTTTATTTTTAAAAAAATTATATTATTATCTAAATTAATACAACTAATTATTATCATTATTCAATAGAAATCAATATAATATTTAAATTTTACAATTTATACATCATGAATCAATAAAATAATATGTTTTTAAATATTAAATAAAAAAATAAGAAACAGGCCCATCGGGCCAGCCAGGTCTAAACGGGTTGGACTTAAAAAGCTCGTTTTCTATTCAGGCTTATATATTTAAAGCCCAGCCCATCCATTTTATCGGGTCAAACAAACTGATCCATCAAACTTGATCCATTTCGCCGGCTCTACTCTCATCATAAAGACAAGTATAGGAAACTAAAATTTAAATTATTTTTTTCTTGGATCCAGAATTTGAATAATATGTTGTTGTTCATGGTCTAGTCAAGTTTGATGTTTGATTTATTGATTTTTTGACCAAATATTTGATATTTGCATAGCAAGTGTGTACATAAATTCTTGTGTTACTACATATATTTATTGGCAGCTTATAAATGCTGCTCTTTGATAGAAATAATTAAAATTTTATGTATATTTTTTCTTAACAAAAAAAAAGTTCAAGTGAGATAGATCGCAGGTCTTACTAGGGCCAGGATATTTCTTAGAGTTTGAAATGTGTTTATAGAGGTATTTACAAATTATTCACCAACTTTAAATCCACATTTTTGTAATATATGAGTCATATTTTTATTAACTGGACTAACATTTATTGGTAACTTTATGTATGATTTGTTGTAAGTAAAAAAAAACAAGAAATAAAATAGAACCTATTGGGTATGGACCGAACCTCACTCGTGAACCTCACTCATATCTTTTTATTTTTTCCCTTTTTTTACATGACAATGATTTTATGGAAAAATATTAAAAAGGAAGATATTTTTAAGAATTTAACCATAGTGAAAACGTTTCATTTTAATTTACAACTTTAGGATTTTTATTAAAATAAGACGAAAGAGATGAAAAGAGGGATGAAGGATGTGGACCCAATAGCTGAAATGCAAATGGAGGTTGTCTTTACATAAATGATCACAAAACATGGATAGCCGTGAGATGAGAAGTCAATCATTCGGGACACCAAAATCCGTATCTGTCTTCGAGTGTCCTACGGTTCTACATAACCACATAAACATTCTACTTCTTATTTCTTTCATTGCTTATTTGTATTGTAATCATGTAATGAAAATGTCAATAAGCACTTGAGAATTAGGTAAATGACCAGTGAGTTCCTTAGAAGGAAGAAAAATATCAGTAAGATAACAATTAATTGAAATTTGGAAAATGACCGAACTTCATGGAGCAAAAGATGAAAAAATTTGTTGAATCAAAATGTCCTCCCATCCCTTTCCACTCAAACTACTACTAGCAATGTTGTCGCAAATAGAGCTATCACTAGAGTAGGTAAAATAGGCTTCAACCCCTAAGCCAGTCCATTCAGCTAGTAAAAAATGGAGGGGCGAGATAAAAAAAGGAGATGATTCATAATGGATGTAAAAAAATTCAACCCACCCCACTAGCCCACTAGTATAAGCGGGTCAACCCGTGAGTTAGCATATTTTTGTTAAAATTTAAAATTTTTTATTTTACTTTATATAATTATATCTAAAAATTAAAAAAAAAAAACCTAGCTAACATAGTAGCAGGCACACACGATCCACTCCACAGTCCACACACATTCCATCAGTTTCAGTTTCACATCTTCCTTGGCATGAAGCCAAGGGGATTGACAAAATGGACCTATCTATATTATTAAAACTTGAAAGTGATTTGGAAATCCCAAAAAAAAAAGGCTTTTATATGAAAGAAAACTTTGCTATGTTACCAAGTTATGTAATAATCACCCATAATAAGAGGAGGAAATTTATTGAAACACATGGCATAATGGAATTGAATTTGAACAACCAATGGCTCCATTTTGCTAGAGGAACGTGGAAAATACACTTACACGACATTTGAACACCATCATATCAGAGAGTGCGTAACTTGATACCGAGGCATGCTCTTGAGTTATGTAATAGCACTAGATTTTCTTTTCTCAAAAAAACAAAGCTATAGAAAAAGCACACAAGAATTATGAAAATTGGTTTCGGAGTACAAATCTCTTCACTTCTATCCCCAACCAAACCTCCTTACATGTAAGGCATGAGGCTATTTTTGTAACATCTTACTTTTTAGACTTATTTTCCATGAATTAGACTCCTTTTAAGTCTAATTATACTTGATTCTAAGTTGGAATCACATGAGAATGAAAATAAGAATTTTCAAAATTTTTTGTTACTGTTCATATGGTAGTTTTCACTTTACCGACTAAACTTTGAAAATTCATAACTAATTCTATAAAAATTATTTCATAGTGATTCAAGTCTCTAACAATAGATAAAAACCTTATTTACATGTTAAAAATATGAAATAGAGCATTCTCTTAACCAATTTATACAGTTTATTTCTCAAACATTTACTATATATTTGGTCATTTTCTCTTCCTCATAATTTTGCCTTTATCTTTAAAAATGCATATCTCACTCTACCATGAGTCAATTTGTGCATTCCTTATGTCATTGGAAAGCCCTGTGAGTCTACTTTCTAGAAATATTTTTCTTGTATATTTATTCAACTTGTACAGGGCATGACATTAACTTCACTATTATGAGTCAAAACACTATCTCTACTAGAACAATTTTAGGAGAAATTACATAACTCCTTCTTTATAGCTCCAAAGGGTTTCAAACAGTGGCATTCATTCCCTAAGACTTGAAGCTTTCCATAAATGCAAATTACTGAATTTTTGGAGCTATACACGGTTTTATAGTGCCTTTTGAAAAATCCAGTGTTCACAATGTAGGCTCCAATTTTTCTAATATTGTCCAGTTCTGAATCCTAAATTCAAAATTTCATTATAAATCATTCACTTGTCCAATTTATGTATTCTTTAACTCTATGAAAAGCTTGTTATGTCTACTTTAAGAGCATATATAACACTTGTATATGATGCTCTGTTTCCAATAGAGTTCCCTTACTCAAGTCAATACTGGTCATCTTGTTCATAATTATATCATAACTCATATAATAAACTTTATAAACCTCATGCATCAACATTTATTGATCCAAATCCACACATAACTTCATAAGAGGACTTTAAGGAACATAATCATGTATAATTACAGAATTCCATCTCATACATACATGATATATATTTTCTCAACTTAACATTATAACTTGAAAAATCAAGTAATTCTCCATCATCTTCTTCATTTCCCTTGCATTTGTTTGAATATTTCCATGTCCTTACCCTAGCATAGTTAATATTTGAAAAGGAATGAGATTCAAAGAATCTCAATAGTTACACCCAATTATGTATTCACATCATCATATCATTTCATACAATCATCAATGAAAATCATACTTCATTTTATGCCATACAATTTCATAAAAATTTTGATATGGTAACACTTTGTAAAATGGATATCCTAGGGTTATAAAATCCTTCAAACATTTAGCCAACAATGAAAATACATCATAAAGCATTCAAGCAACTATATGGCATAGTCATGTTATCATGGAAATAAAGTATGACAACATTAAGCATAATAGGAAAAATAACTACCTTCTTGCTTTCTAATGTTCTTCAAACTTTGTGGACACTTCCATTGATCTTAAAACACTTCTTGAAACCCTATTACATCATAAAATGATACAATGAGCCACTGATTCATTAAGCTCATTCACAAAGTGGCATATCGAACTAAAAATTCCATTTTGTTCTCCTTTGAGCTTTTCTTGTACAACATACTTGTATCTACTTATTTTGGATCCAAGAAATCCATTTTTGGGATCAAAATCATGAAATTCCCTTCCCTTTTCAAACCCTAAATAGGCAGAAATTTTGAGAAATTTGTAGAAAAATAACTACCCGATTAATTTACAATCCAATGGTATATCCTTAATCCTTGAAGCCAATATATCACTTTTCATGGTTTAATTTCTTCATGGCTTCATTTTCTCTCTCTACTCTCTCTCTAGGTAGAAAATTTCAGAGGAAAAATGGAGAAAAATATTTCATGAAATATCATAATACTCAAGTATGTACAAGAGGATAACCATAAAAATCTACCTTGAAAGTTTGAGGACCAAACTTGGTTTTTTCTTCTTCCTTTTCTCCCTAGGTGTTCCACGGCTTCTTTATCTCATTCTCCACTAGTTCAGCGTGCTTTATATGTGAGGGAGATGAAGTGTTATAGTTTTAAATGATAATTATGTCATCTAATTAGCTAATTAACTTTTCTATCTCCTTTTATTTACTTTTTCTTCTAAAAAGCTTTTTGAAAAATTTCATATGTGTCCATCAAGTGATTCAGACGTGGCTCACCTTATATTTTAGCCAAAAATTGCATGATAAACTTTAATGGATCAAAATACTCTTTACCGATTAAATTTACCAGTACCAATTAAGTATTTTTGCTAAAATTGTCCTTAAATTAGTACAAGATTATCCAAAAATTAATTTTGGTCTAAAATCATTATCTTGACCCAAAATATATTTTAGCAAGGTCCAATCATTGTCCTTGAATATGAACTGTCTTTTCCTGTTGTCTAAAATAATCTTTATCGGGTAAAATATTAATATTAAACTCTAATCACCCAATAAATATTATTTTGATCTTCAAAGATTCCTTGCTATATTCCATTGGGTTTAACTCATTGAAAGCTCCATTTTGACTATAATTTTTTGTATTTCCAAAAATGCCCTTGACTCGGGATAAATTTATAATTTTTGAAACTTTCGGGTCTTAAGTGTAATTTTCCCCAAACTACTTTCTCTTTCCCTCTCACATTGAAGCCATTCTTAGGACTAAATTGTACAAATTCTTAATTCTTAGGGCTAAAATGTAATTTTTTATTTTTCTGTTTAACTAGGAAAAATGACCTCTTTGTTATCATTTACGCTTAACGGTGTCTCATTGTTTTTCCCAACTCCTTTTACATTTTGCGATGTCAGTTTTTTCATTTTTGAACCTTTAATTCATTATTCACATTTTACTTCTAATTTGGAAAATGACCGTTTTGCCCTTGAATTGGGTAAAAATGTAATTATTCATTCTTTTGGGTACTTTCTTGTAATTTTATCCAAAAATTAATTTTTTATTATTTATTTTTCACTATTTACATTAACTTCAAATTGGTCTATCTCTTAACATGGACCTCCCGGAAGTGCAATACTTATACCGTTATGCTCAACTTGGAGCGGGCTTTCATTCAAGTGGTATATTACATATTTTTCAGGGTAAGTTCTGGAATTAATTTCTACTAAAAACCTTATGGAAAATTAATTTCAATTAAGAATCGAACATAACTTCTTCAGAAAATTAGATGAGAAATTAATTCCTTTTAAAGACTAATTATATATAGTCTTTTCATATCGCCTTATTTCTCATCTTTTATTTATTTTATAATATTCCATAAAAATAAGAATATTACAATTTTTTTATTTTGGGCCCCAAATTTTCATTTGTTTTAATATAAATATAAAAATAAAAAATGTTGGTTGGCCCACCAACCCATGTATAGCAGGACAGGTTGAAGATTTTTTGGATCGCTCTTATAGGTCTCTCAGCCCACCTTAGCCCGCCAAAAGTCTAACCCGTGACGGGCTGACCCGTTTTTCTAACTCTAACCATCACCAATGTTCCTTCCATTGTTGCAATGGTAATGTTGCTAATGATGACTTGAGCGAAAAGGGAAAGATAGTATTTTTGTACAGCCAAAATTTTTTCCTCCAAAGACCTGGATGTTTTCAGAGATTTTTAGTAGTCATGATTTTTAGTAGTATTGTTCATTTTTCCACAATTTTCAATTGATGTTTTCCCTTGAAAATAATCTATATATATATATGTCTATATTTGTTCAAAAAGAGCCCGAGACAATGAACATATATACACATATGCGTGCACATTGGCATACTCACTTCCCTTCGCCAATTATTGTACCTAGAGTGTGGTTGGATTAAAGTTTATAAAATTCATTCAGAGTAGAATTGATGTTGCAGAATTAATTTTATTTGAATTGATTATAAAAAAAGCATAAGCAATTCAAACGCCGTGGGTTGTTATTCAATATCTAGTATCTAGTCTAGTCTCAGTACTCCCTTCGCTTCTTAAAAAATGTTATTTTAGAATTTTTTTATATAAATTAAAAAAGTTGTTAAATAAACTTTAATAGTATTTAATTAAAATATCTTTAATTTAAATATTTTCTTAAATTATATATTTGATATTAATAAAGGGTAAAATAGTGAAATAAGTAATTTATATTTTATTAAAATTTTAAATTGGTAAATATAACAATAACAATACTAGTCTTATCTCATTACATGAGGTCAATTGCATAGATCATATAAAATTAATAGGTTCTATCAAATATCATTTCTTCAAATAAATCAATTATCAAGAAATTTATAACCTCTCTTAGTATTTTTTTTTCTCTACTTGTTGATAGAATTTCAAATTATTTAATTAACTATTTTCATTAACTCTTTTTATATTTTTATTTATATATATCTAAATTACCTTAAATCATGTTGTAAAAAATGTCAAAAATCCTAAAATCAAGATTTTTAATGAATTGGGAGATATTATATTCCGAAAGAGAAATCTAGAAAGCCCGCAAAGTCATGTGTCATTTAAAAAAGGGTACTTAAGGTGGCAAAATCAGGCGAAGCGCTTTTACCCTGTGATCCTGCCTATTATAACCTATTATTATTGTTGCATTAAATTGAAGTAATAATATCATTGTCACCATCACACTTTTCGAAAACATTCCCCCTCTGCCCTTTTCAAAAATGTCACATCCATCGTCCCTGTCCCCTCAACTCAATTCCTCGGTCATTCTCTTTCTGCCTCCTCGACCCGGCCCACTGGGCTCTTTGATATAGTAATTCTAGACCAAGTCCACTCCAGTTTTTTTTAAAAGATCACCTATCATTACTCCATCCCTATTTAATATAAGATATTTTTAATAAAATTAGATGGAGCAAGACATTAACGTGGGGAGTTAAATTAGTTAATAATCATAACTCTTTAAAAAATCATAATGTTTTTTTTTAAATTGCTTTTGTTAAAAGTTAATCATCATAATAGCAAGTAATAAAATAGTGGTTAGGCTCTAAACACTTTTAGATAAATTAAATAGGATATTTTTTATAATATACATAAGAAACACTACTCCTTCCATTTGAAAATATAAAAAATATTTTTAAATATGTTTTATTCCAAAACATATTAGATAAATAATTTTTATTTGATAAACTAATATGTTTTTTCAATTTTACTTATAATTAAAGTAAATTTATTATTACAAGGCATGAGTAAAAAGAAAATTTTAGTGAGAGCATTAAGTAGGAGTATTTATAGAAAAAAAATTTTTGTGTTATATTTAAAATGTGTAATTTGTTTTTTTTTTGTTATGATAATTTAATTATTTTTTTTTATATTTTAAAATGAAGGTAGCATATCATATTTTGAAAAATATTTTATATTTATGATCAAATTAAAAAATTCTATATATAGGATTAGGGAGCATGGACTTCTTTATATTTTAATAATAATAATAATAATAATAATTCTTTATTCTTTATTAGTACCCCAGTAATAAGACGCATGCCTAGTGCTTGAAAACTACAGAAATTAAAGTCGCAAGGACTAGGGAACTGGTGAGCTAATCTTTCCACACTTCCAACAGTCGCTTGTACTTTCTGTGGTCCTCTCGACCCTTGTGCTCTAAAGCTTGGGAGCAATATTTATAGTCACACAGTGTATAATATAAACATATCTCAATGTACCTTGGTTTTCAAAATATCACATAAAAAACCCAGTTGACTCACGTGGAAGGGGGTTTGAGTCTCTTCGTCTTCAGTTCTTAAATTCAATTCTTGAAATGATGGGAAAGGATGAAATATATTTGAGAGATCCATTCCCTATTTGGGGCTTGATAAAGGTCAAATATAAATTAGTTGAAGCTGTGAGTTTCAGATATACCAGATAATTTGCTACTAAAACAAAAAATCATAGAAAAATATAGAAAAAAAAAGAAAGGAAAGACCATGAAGTGGCTTTGGCTGTGATGTAGCCTCTCTAGGGAACAAGAGACTCATTTGGTAAATTAATATTGTACTTGAATATATTTTCCTTACTCTTTTTTAATATAAGTGACAGGAAAAATCGTTTTCATGATTTAAAATATAATAGACACATGAAATTTATTTGGTATATTTAATAGTTTTTTATAAAAATACCTTTAATTAATATAATATTTTTCTAATATAATTTATTTATATTAATTATATGATATAAAAGTTATTAATATTAAATAAAAATATTTTTAAAAATTATTTTATATTCAAGATAAATTTATTAATATTTTTTATTTATACGATTTTATTTTTTATCTCATATATTAAATTAAAAAAAGGTAGAAGTGTCATGCAGAAGAATGCATTGTTTGACATGCTTCAACCAATGAGCATCCCATATTTTCTTTTTAAATTGCATTTCAATGACCAGTTAGTGGCTAAGGATTCAGAGTCAAGATTCAAAGCTAAGGCCCTCATTTAATAGTCTGAGCTCCTATTTCCCAGCCTAGTTGTACTTCAATGAACAGGATTTGTGCAAATTGAATATTGGATTGAGAGCTGTAGGGTGTGCATTCCCTCATAATACATCATGATTGTTTCCAAAGAAAATTGATGTGGTAATGGTAATCCTAAATCCTTCATCATCTTAGCAGCCAAGACTGTATTGATAGATCGATTGTCGTACATTGCTCTAATGGTAATCCCATAAGCTCTAATCGTGTCTGTTATACAGTTCCCAGTTCCCACCACTTTCTATGGTTTTCTCGGTTGAGTCTCATTCCAGGAAAAAAAAGGGTGTCCTACAACAATATAAAAAATGTAACTTTCCTCGTCTTCCATCTTCTTCACTGGATTTAAATATAAGGTGATTAAGGGGCACAACAGCAAGGCCGTATTGCTGATATGAAGCTTTTTAGCTGTAAAAGCTGCATAGGGTCTTCGACCCATCTCTCTGAGAGCAAAACCTTGATAAACCCAGGTCACTCTCTGCTTTTGTGGGGACCTTGATGGAGTCATCATGAACTTAATGATTTCACCAAACCCACTTTTCTGGGTATACCTCTTCTGATTTTTCTGGGAGAGGACAAAAAAAAGAAACTATTTCAAGCAATAACGGAAAATAATGATGGAAAGCACAAGTAACAAGGCCAATGTGGATTGTTTAGAAGAAACTTGTTTCCACTTTCATGAGTGCTTGTGAATTTCACAATTGATACCATGTCTCGCTGTTGGGAAGAAACTTCAGACAAAATATTGTTTTTGCAATAAAAAAAAGTACAAACCTTGCTTCTTTTACAATCTATAAAAAAAAACTTAGCATTCAACTCCTTTTTGGGATCATGACGAGACCACCTTCGGCTTTGAGAATGGGAAACTCAAGTCCTGTAAACTGTAGCTCAGACATTTCATTCATTAAAATATATATATATATATGGCTTAAACAATATAGTTTAGTTTGGTTTTGAAGGCCCATGAAACAGTTGGATTGCACACACAACCGCATTGGGTTTCAAACTGGTGGCCCATTTTACTAAATCTGTCTCTTGTTAGAGTCATAGTGCACAGAGTCTCTCATAAGAAACTTATATTTGATGGAGAGGGATTTAGACTAGTAGTTGCTTGCTTTACCTGTACTGTTTCTATCAGATAGATTTGTCATCCACCATGAAAACAACCACTCTTTACAAATCTTTTTTTCAAAAAAAATAATAAATAAATAAACCGTTCATTTTAAATCGAGTGGAGTATCATGTAGTCGAATTTTGGAGTGGTATACTAAATTTGCAAGTATAAAAGTGCAACTAGGTATTTTTATCTCCGATTAAGTTACATCTAGGGAGGGGACTTCTTGATAATTTTTTATTTTACCCCAGTTATTAATTTCAATTTAGAAAGGGGTAGTTTATGAAACAAGTATATCCATATGGTGTGCCTGTTAGTTTGTCAAACCCCACGAATTTTGTGTATTTTTCCCATAAGTTATAAAATTGAAAGTTTTAAGTATTTGTGCTATCAGTAATTAGGTTGAGTTGCAATGAACTTAATATTTTATTTTGAGTAAATTTTAAATTTGAGCCATGTTAATAAAAAAAATTACATTAAGAAATTTTTTTTTTATTTTGAATTTCATTTAATTTGTAATACTAAATATGAGATGGTTTGTTTTTTGTTTATATGTACAAATGAGATAAAAGAGAAGACCAAATACAACACTACTTTTTACTTCCTTTATTCCCTATGCATCCCCCCCCCCCCCAAAAAAAAAAAAACCTATGTATAAGAGAAATTCAAATGAACAAAACCTTATACAATTAATGTAAAAACTTTATTGATGAATAATTTGTAAGTAGTAATCTCTTATATATAAATTATCCAAAATACATTCCTCTCTTTTATTTTCTGTTTTTGATACATTACAAGGGTTTAAACACTTGATCTCTATTCCGACCCTACTCCACCCTTACCACATGAGCTAGTCTCATGTAACACATTATTCTCTTTTCTCTTTTCATTGCAAATAGCTAAATAAACCAGAGTCTCTCGTGCATTTTTGTTTTTACAATTGTGTATTATTTTATTGATATGTTGATATTAAATAAATTACAAAATACGTTTTCATTTGTCTAATTTTTTATTAAATATTCTTTAAAATTGTATTTTCACCTTTCGATTTTAGTTATTTATTTTACAGGATTTGTTTTTCTTTCAAAAGAGCAAAGTACTTTAAAAAGATAAAGTCAAACTTTTCTCAAAGAATCCATCTAACAAGAAAAAGTTGTCATTTAAGACGATAAAGTGAAATAATTCCATGAATTAATAGGTAGGTATGTGCCTCAAAGGCATCCACAAATGTCAAATTTATTTGGCAACCAAACACATCTATTATATATAATAAGAATATGGATAAATTGGTACTGTTTATTAGTCTAGTTTATCTGGCTTGTCTTGGGCTTTGCATTGGTTGAAGTAATGAATTTAATCTGAAATTTTTTTAAACAGATATATATGCAGAATACTTTTTGTTTGTGATTCCCACACTTATCCCACATTTGTATTTTGTTTATTTTTTCCATGCTACAATTTAAGACGTCTTCATTTCCCACTGTTCATGAATTTTCATCTGCCTTTTTATGTTTGTTAGGTGGGAATTCTCTTCCCAAAGTTCGGGCCCGCCCTTATTGAAAATTTTCATCCTTGGAAATAATTGAATATTTAATTGCTTCTCACTTCATTTGCAGAAATTTGAAATTTCAATATGTGAACTTCATCTGCTTCTCATCCATTTATATGGAAACAAATTGCCATCTACCCTCAACTCTCTCTTCTCTCTTTTCTCTGGTCATTCTCTCATATCCTTTTGGCAGCATCCATCCATCCTATCCGCCATTATTCTTTGGTCATTGCATTGGGAGAGATCTATTCCATCCGCCACAATTTTGTTCAGCGGCTCTGAACTCCTGCAATCAAAATGTAATCTTCTGCCTTCTCTGATTTCATTTCAAGTGACTTTTTTCGACTTCCCAAATGATCAATCTTCCATCTCTGCTCTCTGTGCAAGCTTTCTTTTTTTGTTTCTTTCATCTCAAGTTTTATCTTCTATGTCTATTTGTTTTGTTTAATGCTACTGCTATTTTGTATGAAAATTTTGATTGTTGTTAGAAGTTATTATGAATCTATTGCTATATAATTATTGAATGCTGAAATGAACGACCATGATGGATTTTCCCTCCATTCTCATCCTCTGATTTCTTTTCTTCCCTTCCTCACTAGTGATCCACCAACAGTCATGCAATTCAAAAGTCAAGAAAGCGTTAGGTAACTCTTCATGTTTCTGATACTTGGATTCGCTAATGCTTGGATTTATGATTTCTGAAATAATTTGAAGACAATGGATTTAAATTAATGATATTTCTTTCAATGTACTCTGTTGGATTAAATTATAAAGTTTAATATTAAAATCACAATCTCATTTTCTTATTTGAAAAGGTGTGGACCAATAGGAGGTTGAAGAACGTAGGAGGGAGGACTGTGACTTAGATGACAGCAGGTATGGACTCAACTGATTATCATTTGTAGTACTTTTGAAGAATGCTAACAAGGTGATCGACGAATTGTTTGTGAAAAATCTACATGTTCAGGGGTGATAATTCTTTGGCATAAAGGTTTGATATTGATCTATGTTTTAACTAGATTTTTTTGCATTCATTCCAAAACTTCATCGTGTTTCTGTCTCTATATTTCATTCCCTGAAAAAAAAAGTTCTGTCGGCCATTGTCCCTTTGAAATGGCAAGTATGTAGAGCATTCTTGGACCCTCTAGAAGTGTTTGGTTTGATGCAAGCCTTCATTTGTTGGCATTTTATCTTTCACGGGCATGCTCTAAGTATAAATCCCCACATATGAAACCTCTTATTAGTGGTTGCTTTGTGTTTAAATTTTTTTCAATAATTATCTTCATGGTCCCATGTGGGAAATTTTTTAATAAACAAAACTTGTGAACATACTAGTGTTTCAGTCATTTCTATACAAAGCATAATGATGCATACAAAAAAAAAAATAACACTATTATCAATCTATAGTGAATAGATCTTTTATGATAAAGTTTTATGTATACTTAGTGACAAAGTCCATTCAATTTGTGATTGTTGATTATTTTTTGGATAAAAGCGTCTGAGTGTGAGCATTGGGTGCTTTTTTTGTTTCCTGATGTTTATGATATTAGTAATTACATGAATTTAAATCTCAATCTATTTTATTTTTCTGTTTGGCAGAAATGATCCAACAATTTCAAGTCTTATATTGTTGGGAACAAAAATGGATTGGAGCAATAATTCTGCAATGAATTCAATACTTTGGGTTTGCTTTTACATATATTGATTTGTTGCATATTATTGTTGATTTCGAATAACTCCCAATAGTCTCAAGTTTTTTTTTCCTCTTTTTACTCTTCTCTGTTTTTCTTATAATTAGATATTATGATCATAGCTAAAGCCAGCATGTCGATTTATAATGTACAGATTGGTGCCAAAAATAAAACACCTGTTGCATTTATTAATCAAGAGGTGATAACTAGTCTTCTAACCTTCGACTGTCTGTGTTTCCTTCCTTGCTATATTGATTTCTAGGTGACTCTATTTTTGTTTAGGGGCCAAGCTTATAATCTCTGCAAGGAATGAGGTTGAACTAGAGCAAGTAAAGCAACAGCTGAGAGGTTTGCAGTATTATGATGGAAGAGTTGGTCTTAGATGGTTGACATATAAATTTTAAAAGGACCGACAAAAGAAAAAAGAGATATGTTTGGTTTTCTTTTGTTAGCTTGGCCTTTAGGTTTCATTATTTTATTTTCTTTATCTGATTTATTTAGAGTTTTGCATGTGATTTCACTGAGAATATAATCCCATCATTCAGTGTCTTAGGAAGCCTATCACACTTTGATGATCTTTTACAACTGATATGAGTGAGTCATAACAGAGTGGAAATGTACATGGATCTCTTCTCTTTCCGCCCATTCTCTTCCGACAAATACACATTATGCATTTACTTGATGTTTTGTCCGTATGGAAGAGTTGGTGGATTTTTAAAGTATGAAATAATTTACTATAATGTTGTTTGTATCCTTGGAGGTGCTGCAAATATTGACTTAGGGAACGACACTAACTTCTAGTTTGATAGTTATTGTTAAGTATTTATATGAAACTAAATTAATGGTATTTCTTATGAGTAACTACGGCAACATTCCTAAGTTCTCCTCCGTTGCTAAGATTTTTGTATTATATATTTAAGTGCTTGATTTTATTAATAATTTTAAGGGACCCTTACATTTTAAAGAATGAACAAACAAAAAAAAAAGATTTAATTGCTTTTTTAGGTTCTCCTAGCCCACATTTGATACTTTTTTGCAGTGCCCTATTGTCCAATAATTGTTGTTCTGTTTGCTTTCATGTTTCTTAAGATATGAGATTTTAGTGAATTCTTAATAATAATTTAGCTGCTGATATTTTTCCATTAGGAACAAGATACAATCTTCCCTTTTCATTTACCTGGGCATATTATCTAGGTATTTAATTTGCCAAATTCACAATTGTTTATGGAAGAGAGAGAAACAAAGATGGTAATTTGTTGTTGATTTTGAATACCTCCCAATATGTCATACTGCTTCATGCTAGGTAAATATATAGGGCTTGCTTTGGTTTGGTGGTTTGTTATTAAAATGGGGTTATAATAAACAAAAATGGGTATGGGTAAAGTTGAATAGTTGAAAGAGTGACTACAAATGATGTAGCTATCTATAAATTTGGATACTTGGACTCAATACTTGACCTGAATGATTGGGTATATGTTGCTTCTTTTGATGACCATGAAATCAAAGAATTACCAAAAACAAATACAAGAAAATCTCCATTGAATCACTTGCCATTTGAAAATTAAGACCAATCATCATCAATATAAGCTTGATCTGAAGAACCTTTTAATGTGAAATATATACCACAACTAGGTGTTCCCCACTAAATCTACATCATTCTTTAATGTGTTGTTAATTTATTGTTATAATATTTACTTAAAAATCAAGTTATCGAAAAGGATATTGTTTTAAAAAATCATATTACCATATTTAAATTATGTTAACATTATTTATTTATGTACTCTCTTATGCTTCAATCTATCTTAAAATTATTGGAATCATTGTTATTATTAGTATTAGTTTAATTGATAATATGTAAATAATGGTGAGCAATATCAAAGATATTTTTTCATTCCCATTGTCGAACCTTTGAATTTGTCATCTTTATATATATATATATATATATATCATTGCTTTCTATGTTAGATAATTTTTTACAAGGAGCAGGTATAGCCTAAACCAATATTATTTGTTTTTTAGCTCCTTGCTATTTTCTGATAGTTGGCAATGAGAGGAAAGCTGTAAAAGTAATGGAAACTTGAATTTTAGAGAGCCATTCAGCTGACAAAAAGGGTTGGAATTTTATGTTCAAAAAGTCTCTTTGGAAATTATGTGTCTCAACATTAAATAGTTGCTTATGGAAAATGTGGAGCTCATGTTTATATAAAAAAATTTCTCCAACTGGTAGGAAAACTTTTGCTAGGTGTTATAATTTGAATTTTTAGTAATTTCTGCTGAGATAGATTCATGATTGGTGCATTTCTCTGGTTAGAAATTTTACTTTGAAATACTTGCTTGTATCTGATGATAACAGAATATTTATTGACAAAAAATTTGACTTTGTTAATCTTAGAATTGAAATTGGCATTAGCCCTTTGTCCAAATTGAATGCCTGAACATTGCATTTAAATGACCATGAAATGGATTTTGATTTTGTTGGTTAGAAGCATATTGTGCATTCTTTTTTGTTTCTTTTTCTTTTTTATTTTAGGGGGGTGGTTCAAAATATATTCACAAGAAATAGTGTCATGTTATATCTGTAAATTCCATCCTCACTACATGGAAACTGGTAGAGAATGTTTTGGGGGACCATTTGATTCTAAGGGCAATATGGTTCTTTAAAAATAACTTATCCTTTGCTATCATTTTAAAATTCTGCTTTTTAAGATGAATGATTTGGGTTGTATTTATTATAATAAATGATATTTTCATGAGCTATAAGAAAAAAATTGGTAAAGCATTTTTAATTAGTAGAAGGAAGACAAAATGACTGCTACATAATAAACGAAAATAACTTCATATATCATAAAGGTAAATTGTGTAGGTGACTTTCTTTTTGTACTAATTGAGTTTTGCCAACAAAAATAAATTCTAGCTCTAGTCATCTGCATTATTAGGATTTTTGGGAAAAGTAATGGATGAGAGTAAAAATTGTGAGATAATTTCTTTATTTGAAACTTTTGTTACGTTTGATGAGAGGATTATTCATGCCATATATTTTTAGGTGTTAATCAATTGAATTGGACATCAATTTAAATATAATTAAGAGCGTCAAATTGAAGTGTATACTTTTTATTATATTTGAGTGCATATTTTTTGAGTGTTGATTAATGGAGAGAATATAATCATGTTGTACTTTAAGAGCAGCAAGTTGAAGTATATTATTGTACTGGTATGGTATGAAATTAGTTTAATGTCTCGAAATACATTTGTAACTCGTATCATAATTTCTGATGGGAGAGAATAATTATCGGTTTAAATCACATTTTTAATTATAATCTTCTATTAATATATATTTTTTGTGTTGGGGGACTTTTAAGAAAATTAATTTTAACTTTAACAAAAAAAAATATAAAATATGATTATTACGTAATAATACCTAATAATATTTTTCAATATGTTTAATAAAAAATTACAAAGGTCACTTTACTATAATTTTTTCACTTTCAATTCTAAAAGTTTAATATACCAAATGTATATTATAACAAATTGTGTTTCTCTATTTTTTTTATATATGTTATAATTACAATGTTTTTGTTCATCCCACATGGGGAGAAATGACTAGTTATATTTACAACAATGAGAATTAGTGGTGACTTTAAATATTTTGTACTTACAAATATTTTAAGGGATAAATAATTAAAAGACCACATAAGGAGCCTATTTAGGCAAAAAAAACTTCAGCAAGAAAATGACATAGGATAGATAGGGAACATAAAATGAGTAGAAAATGGTTATTTCGTCTAAGTAAGTTATTTTTGTAGTTTCTATTATTAATTTTCTCATATTTTAATTAAATGTGTGTTTTATTTATTGTATGAAGTTTAAAGATATTATTTATAATTTAAAGATAATTTCATTTGCTTTGTACTTGATGCGTGATTGCATGGATTTATTATGTAAGTACACATAAAAATAAATATTTTTTAAAATGTTTAAATGTAAAAAAAACATATGACAAATAGTTTAACTTTACTAAAGAAAAAATTAACTTTACTAAAAGAATTAAGTACAGGAAAATCAAAATTAAAAATATAACATTAAATTTAAGGCATAATATACAACTCATTATAAAAGATTATTAAACACTTTTCTATATACAATGTTCAATATCCTAATCAATTATTAATATATTCTCAATTATTAATAAATCCAAGCCTCCAACTAAAAAATTAAATATATATTTAAGTGAAGTCTACTTCGCATATAGAACAAAGTAATGTAAAGTTGATTATGCGTAAATATAAGTTGATACTATATAAACTTTAGCCAATGACTCTTATTTATAGTGATTGCAAAATTAAGATACTACACAAAATTCATGGGTTATTTCTTCAGTTTAATTTTAAATTGAATTACACATTTACACATAATTTTAAAAAAACATAAACATAAACACAACATTAATCATTAATTGAAGAAATCAATAATAAAATAAAGAAATCAATGTATACAATAAATTCTATTGCTATCGTATTAACCATAGAAAATTAGAAATTTATGAGGACTTCTATAAAAAAATAGCAAATTACTTATATGAAATATATATTTATACCAATATTATGTTAAACTTGATACTATTCGATAAATAATATATTATAGCTCATATTATGTGAACTTAATATTCCTCAACCAAAGATTTTATAGTTATTAAACTTAATATTGTTATACGAATAATATATCATTATTACCAATAAGATATATTATACTCAAAAATATATTATTATATTCAAAAAAGTAAAGTTATAAATGTAAACACATTAAAAAAAAATATAAACATATGTATAGAATCTAGTTGAGATGATATAAATAAATACAAACATGAATAATACATATACTAAAAATAATTGATTATAATTACTAATATCTCAGGAGACTTAGTCTTTTAATTATAAAATCAAGTAATAGGTGTTGCCTAAACCTAATTTTAACTTCAAACTAGCTAAGTTGTGTTTTGAAGCACATAATTGATATAAATCATGCTAAAATATCCACAAAAAATTATATTTTTATATATAATTAATTTAACTATAAGAAAAAATTTTAGATAAATATCAAGAAACTAAAATATTTCAAAAAAGGAACTTTAATTATCCCTAATTCCCAAAAACAGCTGAGGGAGTAAATTTAAATTAAAATTTGACAAAAATGACTAATATGCATCTATATTTATTTGTAATTATTTTTTATTTATTTATAATTAACTTTTACTAATTTATACCTAACAAGTATATATTTATAGATGACATATGCTTATTAATAAATAATAATAATATCATTTACAAATAAGTATGTATCACTTACAAATATATTATTATTATTTTTAAATGAACTTGTGTCATTTGTCAATTAATCATTTACACAGAAAAAATATTTTCATCTTTTATCTTTCCATTTCAATTCTATTTACAAATTTTGATAATGTTAGAGAATTACGTGAATTATATCTTGATCAACTGATATTTATGCTCCCAAGAGAAGAGAAATGTTTTTCTTTTTTTTTCACCTGGCCATGAGTGAAGAGAAATGTTAACCCGTAGCTTCTCAGCTCTTTTAAAAGTCTTGGGAAGGCCAGCTTCGAGGTTTGCCTTCTTTTATCTTCTTCCTCTTCCCCGCTTTTTCTTCTTCGGTTCTTCTGTCTCGGTTCCCTTCTTGACTGAAAACCCTAATATATGGATTCGTTTAGCATCCTATAGTCCCCAAAGCCAAAGTCATAATTCAACAGCTTCAGCAACACTAGGGTTTTCCGGCTGTTTCGATCGCTGAATTCTGTGGGTTTTGTTTGAATTAAGTGCTTTGGCGCACTCTGGTGTTTGAATTCAGATTCAGGATTGGTTTGATTTTATAGCTAAGGCTCGGACAAGTTTAATTTAAGAAACATGAGTACCCAGAAGAAGAGGGGCTTCCAAATAGAGGCGTTTAAGCACCGGGTTGTGGTGGATCCAAAATATGCAGATAAGACGTGGAAGGTTTTGGAGCATGCAATTCATGAGATTTACAATCATAATGCTAGTGGGCTTAGTTTTGAAGAGCTTTATAGGTTTGCTTCTTTACTCTGTATGCCTTACTGAAATGAATGTTTTTGATTAGTTCTTGTTGCTACCTGCTTCAGTTCTGGATGCTATATTTAAGTTTGTATGCAATACAATTTAACTTTTCTTTTTTTTTTCTTTCTTGTTTAATATTTTGGCCAAATCAATAGTGTGATTACATATGTTATTACGGTGCTTATGTGACTTAACGGGATGTCCTAGTCTGCTTTTATTTCTTCCAAGGTAATAAACGGTTTTCTCTCAAGTTGATTGAAATTGAATGAGTATGTTCTGTTTTTAGATTTTTATTGTAAAAGGGACGACTAATAATTTTAGATTTTTATTGGGGTTCTGGATGGTTTATTCATCAGTATATATTGATGCAATGTTAAGCCCATTTCTTTAGTGAGAGTTCTCTTCCTTCTCAATTTCTATGCGACAAGCTTGTTCCTTGTGGATTTTAGCTCATGGGTTTTTAAATGGAGTTTCTTCGTCATATACAAGCAGGGACTGGATTGCCCTTTTTAGTCGGATGTTCTTTTTCTTTGCTAGCATCTTCACCCTCATGTATTGTAATCCATTTCTCTCTTAATGGATTCTTATATTTCCAAAATAGTAATAATAAAGATAAGGTATGAATTTAAAATTTTATGAAATTATTTTTAAAAATAATAATTACTGGAATTACATTATCCTATTAAAAATAGAAATATAATCATGAGGAACTTCAGCTATATGCTAAGGTGGCCTTTGTTCTCAGTACAGTAATTTCTCAAGTCCTTGGAAAACATTTGAACTTGACATGTATAAAGAAATCAACCCCTCTATATTATTAGGACACATACAAGGCATAAATTTTAAAATGTTTCATATTTTTTCATATTCAAACATCTTATAAATAGGTTTCCAGGTGCTTGGAAAATTATATTTCCTATGTGCCAAATAGAACCTTAAGTATTTAGGTTACAATGGAAACTTAAAGAAGTTATATTGCCTTCATGAAAGATGGAGACTGACAATTTATATCGCTTTTGATGTGGCACCAGTAGTCTAATATTAGTTCATAAGGTGATGTTATGGCCAGATGTGATACCTAAGTTGTTATGGTGCTTACTTAGTTGAGAAGTTACTTGATGCTGGTCCAAGTTAGATCATTTGTAAATTTGATGGAGTCTTCAGAAAAATGTGATGTCCATAGTCAGGAGGATGCCAGAATTAAAATCTGTATTAAGATTGAGATTTTACTGTCTCGTAACCTTATCATGATTTCACATACTCAAATTAGAAGGCCTTATCCCTTTTCTTCCTTTTTCCTTCAACTGCAAAGGTGGTCAAAATTTTTATTACCGATTTATAATGCTAGAATTTTTATGGTTTGTGACCTTTCTAGAAATCTGTTGGTAACAAACATATATTTTAGAAACTTACCAATATATATTCATATATATTAGAAGGATTAATGATCAGAAATTCAGTAATCTGGTGCATGAAATAAATATCTATTTTAGCAATGTTGTAATAGGCATATAGTTTATAGTTGCTTAGTTCAACAAAACTGTATTGTGTGACATAGTTTATAATTATTGTATATATTTGAAATATTTCTTTGAATCATGTTGTAGTTCCAATTTACTGCTGGAGCTTGCTTATAATCACTAACTATTATGGATTCCCAGTGTTGCTGATATTTCTGATCATTGAGCATGTGCTATACATTCAGGAATGCTTATAATATGGTGCTTCATAAATTTGGGGAGAAATTATACTCTGGACTTGTTTTGACAATGACTTATCATCTAAAAGAGATATCAAAATCACTTGAAGCTGCGCAAGGAGAGATATTCTTGGAAGAGCTCAATAGAAAGTGGGCAGATCATAACAAGGCATTGCAAATGATTCGAGACATACTGATGTACATGGATAGAACTTTCATACCAAGCACCCATAAAACACCAGTTCATGAGCTTGGGTTGAATCTTTGGAGGGATGTTGTGATTCACTCCAGCAAAGCTCAGGCTAGGCTTCGGGATACAGTTCTTGAGCTTATACTTAGAGAAAGGAACGGTGAAGTAATAAATAGGGGCTTGATGAGAAATATTACGAAGATGCTAATGGATTTGGGTTATTCTGTTTACCAGAATGACTTTGAAAAGTATTTTCTTGAAGTTTCTGCTGATTTTTACTGCCTTGAGTCCCAGAAGTTCATTGAATCGTGTGATTGTGGGGACTATCTTAAGAAAGCTGAGAGACGTTTAAATGAAGAAATTGAGAGAGTATCTCACTATTTAGATTCTACTAGTGAGTCAAAGATTACTAATGTGGTGGAGAAGGAGATGATTGAAAGTCACATGCAAACTCTAGTACATATGGAGAACTCAGGCCTTGTGAACATGCTTGTGGATGACAAATATGAGGACTTGGGAAGAATGTATAACTTGTTTCATAGAGTACCTGGTGGGCTTTCTATTGTCAAAGAGGTCATGACTTCATATGTACGTGATACAGGTAAGCAGCTAGTTTCAGATCCAGAGAGGTTAAGGGATCCTGTAGATTTTGTGCAGCGACTCTTGGATTTGAAAGATAAATATGACAAGATTATCACTCTGGCTTTCAACAATGACAAGACATTTCAGAATGCCTTGAATTCCTCTTTTGAATATTTCATCAATTTGAATGTTCGGTCACCAGAGTTCATTTCTTTGTTTGTGGATGATAAACTTCGCAGAGGACTGAAGGGGGTTGGTGAGGAGGATGTGGAGGTCGTGCTGGACAAAGTCATGATGCTTTTCCGGTACCTGCAAGAGAAGGATGTATTTGAGAAGTATTACAAGCAACACCTTGCCAAAAGGCTTCTCTCCGGGAAAACTATATCTGATGATGCTGAAAGAAGTTTAATTGTTAAGCTCAAGACAGAGTGTGGATATCAATTTACTTCCAAGTTAGAAGGAATGTTTACCGATATGAAGACCTCACAGGATACAATGCAAGGTTTCTATGCGTGCCATGGTACTGAGTCGGGGGATAGCCCTACACTAGCTGTTCAGGTGCTCACAACAGGTTCATGGCCAACTCAACCTAGTCCTCAGTGCAACCTTCCAACAGAAATTTTGGGGGTATGTGAGAAGTTTCGCAGTTATTATCTTGGGACCCACAATGGTAGGAGGTTGTCCTGGCAAACTAATATGGGGACAGCTGATTTGAAAGCAACATTTGGGAAGGGCCAGAAGCATGAGTTGAATGTTTCCACATATCAGATGTGTGTACTCATGCTTTTTAACAATGCTGATAGATTGACTTACAAGGAGATAGAGCAGGCCACAGGGATACCTTTGGCAGACTTGAAAAGGTGCCTTCAGTCTCTGGCATGTGTCAAGGGAAAGAATGTTCTTCGAAAGGAGCCCATGAGCAAGGACATAGCTGAGGATGATGCATTTTTCTTCAATGACAAGTTCACAAGCAAGTTCTTCAAGGTAAAGATAGGTACTGTTGTTGCACAGAGGGAATCTGAACCAGAAAACATAGAAACTCGACAAAGAGTTGAAGAAGACAGGAAGCCACAGATTGAGGCAGCAATTGTCAGGATTATGAAATCAAGGCGGACACTAGATCACAATAATATAGTTGCTGAGGTCACAAAGCAGCTGCAGTCACGGTTTTTGCCTAATCCTGTTGTCATTAAAAAGCGTATTGAATCCCTTATTGAGCGCGAGTTCTTGGAGAGGGATAAATTGGACAGAAAACTCTATCGCTATCTTGCTTGAAGCCTTTAGCAGTTTATGTTGTCCCAGTTTGTCAAGCTTTCTGGCATGGGACCTAATTTATTCTGTCTACCATGAGTTAGAGTCCAGTTAATGAATTGCCGCAAGCTTTGGTTGGCTTCAATGAATTGTGCCTCTATTGCGTATATCATTGTTTTTTAATATAGAGAGGGCTTGCTGGGAATTGTCATATAAGTTTGGTTTCTGCCTCCAATCTCGGAAACATGAAGCTCATTTTCTGCCTCCAATCTCAGAAACATTAAGCTCATTTATCTGCGACTCCTGCATGTAGACCCGAACAAATGCTTGCACCTGTTTTGAGTCATTTCTTCACAGGGTTCAAACTTTAAAGATCCATCCCTAGATTCTCAAGTTTCGCGGCATTATTAAGCTCTTCGATTGTGTTGGATATCTAATTATCATTTTCTGGCTGGAATTATTTCGTTAATTATTCTGCCCAAGGAGACGTTATATAAATGATATAATAAACTATATTGGGTTACAGAAATCTTATACATATTTAAAGCTGTTGGAAATAAAATCATTGGAAATGGAGTGATAAAAACCATCCATCAATTTAAAAATATTGAAGATACGTTATATCATAAAATTTGCTTACTAAACTGAATATCTGTTTGTTAGTCTCCACATCTTGTTAAGAAGAGCTCAGAATTCTTGGGGAACTTATGCTGGTAGAAAAAAAGTCGATTTTAAGAAGAGGAAAGTAAGAAAAAAATCTATTTTAACATATTTGATTTTCAATGGAAGAGTTATATAAAAAATATTAAGATTTCCAATGTAGAGTTATAATTAGCTACTAAACATATTAAAATAAATTTTTTCTTTTATTTTTTTTTTAAATAAACTTTCTTTCTATCAAACATAACATTATTTATGGGTCATAGATGAGATATTAGAGGAAACTAAACATATTGCTGTTCTTTAGTGGCCTAGTATGAAGTCCTACTACAAGAAGAAGCTACCATTTCCAACGCTAGGATATGCACAATGGAGAACAGCACAAAACACTATTATCATACGCATTCAAAGACAATGGGCATTGTAAATCATCTTTTTTCCTACCCTCGTCTACTGCCACCTTCTGGAAGAGAACCAGAGATTTTGACAGCATCATAAACACTTACCATATACAAGGTTTAACAGAAAGAATGAGAGATGTGATTCCAAAGCATCTTGACCTACATCTAGCAACTAGATTTTCCTGTCACTATTTTAGATAAGATTCTATTACTAACTAGAACAAAAATAGTTTAGAATTAATCCTTGTTAGGTTATAAACAATGACAACTGTTCCGAGATTGAGACCCTTTCTCACTTATTATCATATGAAATGATTGTTTATAATTGTTTTCCACTGTGAATTCTACAACCTAGCTTGCATGACAGAACTTCCAAATCATAGAAAATCCCATTTTAAATAGGAAACCCAATTCCAAATTTAAATGCAAAATGTTAGTCATAATTAAGTTTCATTCTTCCTCAATAAACTCTGCTACACTTCACATTCGGCCTGGATAATCTGGAATTGGAAGGCAAGGAAGGTGTCTAAGAGACCATACATACGTTATTTACAAGTTTTATTGAGCCAAATTCCAAATTTAATGCACATAACTGCAAGTGTAAAAGTGCATCTACGTGAGAGTCTAAGAAGAGAAGCACATTTTTCTAATTTGCACTTCCCTGTCCATATAAAATTCAAATTGTAAGCCTACAAAATGTTAAATTGTAAGCCTGCAAAATGTTAAATGGAATTTGGCTCGTAAATAACCAAGTCCATATGTTATGAGTGATCTATCTTTCATGATGCCTAGAATAACCTAAACCACCACAGAATACAAAAAACCTTGGTTGCCAAAGTTTGAAATTGACAGTATAGTGGTAATCCTACATTGACATTTTCTTGAGGTTGGTTAAGACGAGGCTATATTATTTATTGTGCAGGTTGTTCAAAAACATAGAGCTGGCCATGATCGTAAGGTGGGAGAAGCTTTTGCAAGATCAAAATCTAGTCTTTTATAATAAGTAGAATAAGATTTCTGTGCAAAATTATTGATATTCTCTGAACACTATCTTGCTCTTGATGATTTTCTTGGGCTTGATGCTAATGTACTATCAAAGTGGAGTAATGATAATGGTGGATGAATTGCTTTGATACCAGATGATAGGACTTGCTCTGGGAAAGGAAAAGAGGGAATTAGAAGAAGAAGATGGAAGAAAAAGAGAAGAAAGATAGAAAGGTAAACTTGATATATCAATTCGCATAGAGTGACTTGAGAACCCACAACAAAAACATATATCCATGTCTTCCAATGACCAACTAACAATAGGTGCAAGGAAATAACGAAAGTAACCCTAATCCAAGAATAACCTTAACCCTAACCCTAAAAATCTTTTTTTTTTTAAAAAAAAACCAATTCTAGTGAAAAAGAAATTGAAAAAAAGGGGAAAAAAGCGAATTCAAGATTCAAAAAAGAAAACTAAGAGGGTCTTTAGATAATAGTCTAGTTTCCTTGTATAATAAGAAAAGTCAATAAATGGGTTCTTGGACTTTAGCTACTAAATAACCAAATTTGTATTTTATGATTGGTCAGTAACTTTTCCTAATGGTTAAAATGACTATAATTGTTGCAGAATACAAAAAACCTTAGTTCCCAAAGTTTGAAAGTAAAAGTATAGTGGTGTCCATTTCTAACATAAACTGTTATTGGTAATCCTAAGTTAACATTTTCTTGAGGCAAGTTAAGACGAGGCAATATTCTCTAATGTGCACGTTCTTAAAAAACAGAGCCGACTTCAATCAGAAGGCAGGAGAAACTTTTGCAAAATCAAAATGTGCTTATTTATAATCAACAGAAGAAGATTTCTGCAAAAGATTATTGACATTCTCCAAACACTATATTATTCTTGATTATTTTCTTGGGCTTGATGCCAATGAAGCATCAAAGTGGGATAATGATAATGGTGGATAAACTATTTTGATACCAGATGATAGGGCCTGCTCTAGGAAAGGAAAAGAGGGACATAGAAGAAGAAGAAAGATAGAAAAGTAAACTCAGTGTATTAATTTGCATACAGTGATCCAAGAACCTGCAACGAAAATATATGCCCGTGTCTTCGAATGACCAACCAACAACAATTGCAAGGAAATAATGAACATAGCCCTAACTCTAAGAATCTTTTTTTTTTTTAAATAAAACCTAGTAAAAAAGTAATTGAAAAAGAAAAAATCAATACAAAATTCAAAAAAGAAAGCTAAAAAGGCCTTTAGATAAGGGCTTATTTTCCTTGTATAATAAGAAAGGTTAGTAAATGGGCTCATGGACTTGGCTCATAAATAACCAAAATCTTATGTTATGATTGGTTGGTAGCATTTCTCGAAATCTAAAATGATTATAATCACCGTAGAATATAAAAAAACCTTTATTGCCGAAATTTAAAAGTGAGTATATAGCGATGACTGTTTTTGCCATAAACTATTGCTGGTAATTCTACATTAACATTTTCTTGAGGCTAGTTAAGACGAGGCAATATTATGGATCATGTGCATTCTTCAAAAACATAGATTTGACTATGATCGAAAGGTGGGAGAAGCTTTTGCAAAATTAAAATGTGCCCGTTTATAATTGGTAGAATAAGGTTTTTGTGCAAGATTATTGATATTCTCCAAACACTATCTTGCTCTTGATGATTTTTTTGGCCTTGATTTTTGGCCTTGATGCTAGTAAAGCATCAAAATGGGATAATGATGATGATAACCAATCATCTTTGCTCTCTTCTCTCTCGCTTAGAACTTTTCAAAGATTTTCTGTCCCTCCTGGGGAAAAAGGGATAATCAAATTATTTTTTAAGATAACCTAGCATTTCTTGCTAAGGTGGCAGGTTTTCTTCTAGGTATTAATCATCCTGACTGCTATACTTGCCCCTGCTATGTTTTTTTTTGTGTGTAGAGTCTTCACACTGGTTATATAAGGTCAACTCCTAATCAATATTATTTTGTCTTTAGATGTTATTAGAGGTAGTTGTGACTTATCATTGCCTTATTTGTCCACCATTGGGATTTCTATACTAATTATATGAATAGTTTGTTGATGTTCCCTTTCATTGTCTATGTTTCATTTTGCTTTCTACTTTTAAGTGATAACTTGTTTTATCATAATAATCAAATACTCAAGCATACAAAACCTAGAGAATTCAGTTATCAACTTTTCTTGGTACTCTAAAGTCACCCATTCTTTTTTTTTTTTTGTTAAATTTGGATCAATTTATAGTCTGTTTCTTGTTAGGGCTATATATAATTAAAATTCAAAGTGAAGTAGAATCATGCTGTAAATAGTTTTGCTATATTATTTGGTTTCCCTAGTTATTGATTCAAGCACCCTAACCACCCTGCTCCACCCTATAAGTAGATGATTTTCAAATGGAATACTTTAAGGTTTTGAGCGGAACTACTTCCTTCAGTTTCAAATATAAGAAAATGTAAAGAGAGTTGTTTTGATACAAATTATAAGAAAAAATGTGGATGTTTGATATATTAAATAGTTTTTTTTTAATATTACCCCTCATTAAATTATAGAGTCAATGAATATTTGACATTATGAGGAAAATTTGTGATTTACAAAAACCATTAATTGAGGGTAATTCTAAAAAAATGTTTTGGTATAAATTTATTTAGTTCAACTAATTTTAACTACTTTTATAGGTCTGTGTGAGATAGTTATTCTTTTCTTATATTTGAAATTGGAGGGAGTACTGACTCTGATACCATTATTAAAGCTTGAGAAAACATTGAAAAGAAACTCATAGCGAAATGATATCACTAAAAGTTAATTAAAAAAATAAGATAAAAAATAATAATAACAACTAGAATGACATAATTGATATTAGGAAAAGAATCTAATTACTTTTTTCTTCCAACTAGATAGACCATATGTGTAGATCTAGTGCACAACCTAAGGAAAGTACATGATCAGATTTTTTTTTCTTTTTTTTTTCGGTATACAAAGAAGGATCAAAGCCACAAGGAAAAAATAAAGTGAAATGGATGGCAAAAAAAACTCAATCACCCGTGTCTTAATTCATACCACTGAGATCTTCCAAGTAGGAATTCCACACTTCATTGCAAGGCTTAGTCCATGTTTGTAGTTCAGAAAAGAGCTCCTAACTCAACTTTGCTAAAGAGTCTGCACACCTATTTGCAGATCTCTTAATGAGTGAAAGATCTCCCAATTTCTATCAACAATTGCAAATAGATGAGTAAGTAATCTGTTACAGGGCATTTCAACATTTCAAGTAGACCTTAAATGCTTTACTAAAGTACTGGAATCTTCTAAAATCACCTTGCGAATATTCATATCCCAAGCACGGGACAAACCCATAATAGCTCCCTAAATTTTAGCCTTTAATGCATCACACAAACCCACATTTTTTGAAAAACCCAACTTCCAAGATCACATATGATCTCTTAATTCCTCCATATCCAGCTAAACCTGGATTTCCTTGACTCGATCCATCAATATTGATTTTAAACCATCCCTTTTCTGGAGGTTTCCATAATTCCATAATGAGAATTTGACTATTACCATCACCAACTCCAGGCTTACCCTTAGTTTATAAAATCTCATGACAAAAGTTAAAGGCTTGTCTTCGGACATTATAATAGTTAAACAAACCAGCTTGAGGATTAAAGATCATCTTATTCCTCTCCTTCCATATAAACCACATCATGACACCAAAAATCAAAGGCCAAGGCAAACCTCTAATGCTAGCAGTCTTCTTTTTAAAATTAGAGGTACAGAAATCAGTCTAACAAGAAGCTGGGATTAATGAATGTCATACCTGAGAAGCCATAATGCAGTCCCTTATAGCTTGACTAGAAGTCTCCACCTGCCCACAAGCATGACATTTAGTATTTTATTCCTTTAGGGCCATCCCATTTCCAATTCAAGGACCAAATAGAATTTGGATCCTGCAATCTATCCCTAATGGTCAACCTATAACCACTTTTCATAGTATAATTTCCACATCTTCTTTCCAAAAGACTCCATTTCTTCCTCCATGAACATCTAGGGGAAGAAAAGCTTTTAAGTTAAGAATCGCCTTAGTGGAGATTAAATGGAAAAATTACTACCAATTCCAATCACCATTAATAGAAATAGCATCATGTACCAACCAATTCAATCACTCATTTGGTATTGGCTCCATAGCCTTATTACAAAGCTTCAAGGATTTATTAATCTTGTAATCATTCCAAAGGAAAGTATCATTACCACTCTTAATATTCACCCAACAACCATTTTCAAAATAGTTCCAACCAGCCACAACATCTTTCCAAAGAGGGGAAGCATCACTAGGTACAATAAGTAGGTGTTTAAAATCCCTACCACCATTATAACAGTGCTTGAATCCTTCCACCCAAAGGCCTCCTTTATTAGATTGAAGTTGCCAAGCTAGCTTAAAAAAACAAGCATCATTCATAGCTTGGAGATCTAGAATACCCAAACCTCCACTACATTTAGACTTCTTCAATTGGTTCCAATTAACAAGATGAGTTTTACACCTTTCTCTGTCATGTCCCCAAATAAAAGCATTTTCCAGTCTTTCAATTTCATGCCAAAAAGCTTTAGGCAGCCTAGCCACCATCATTTGATATATGGAAATAGCACTAATAATAGATCAAGCAAGCGTCACTCTACGAGCAAAACTGAGCATATTTGCCTTCCATCCTGCTAATCAATTTTTCACTTTATCAATAATAGCATGGAAAGCTCTCTGCTTGGACCTACCATAATGCAGGGGAATGCCAAGATATGTACCAATATCATCAGTCATGGTAAATCCAACCATGTTAACTAATTCCTGCTTAGTCCTATGGTCAACATTATGTGAAAAATACATCACAGTCTTGCCTTGATTAAGCTTTTAACATGAAGCATTGCAAAACTCATTAATACATTAAAGGGTGCACTAAAGTTGATTGAGGGTAGCTTCACCAAAAATCAATAAATCATCCTCACATAATAAATGAGTGACTTCTGGACTTTCTTTTCCTAATCTAATAGACTTCCATAGACTCTCTTGCCAAGCATTATTAATCCTATGAGACAACTTTTCCATTGCTAGGAAACAGAAATATAAGGAGACAAGGGGTCCCCTTGTCTAATACCTCCAGAAGGTTGAAAAACTTCAGTGCATGAGCCATTCCAAATAAGTTGAGTAAAACAAAATTAATGTAGCTCATAATAACAGAAATCAAATGGTTGTCAAAACCAATTTCAAATAGTACCTTCTCAATAAACTTCAATCGAAGCCTATCATAGGCCTTTTCAAGGTCAAATTTGACAGCAAAATAACCTTTTTTACCCCTCATTATCTTCAAAAGATGGATAATTTTGTGCGCAATAACTATATTGTCTTGTATATGGCGGCCAGGGACAAAACTCACTTGATTACGAGAGATAAGTTTTGGCAGTAAGCCTTTCAATCTACTAACAAGAATTTTAGGGAGACATTTATATAAAACATTACATAGAGCAATAGGTCTTAGTTGCTTTAAAGATTCAGGTCTTTCAACCTTAGGAATAAGTGCAATCAGAGTTCCATTAACATCTGCCATATTCTCATAACTTGAGAAAAGCCCCTTGATATGGCTACAGACATCATTCTCAAGGTATTCCCAATTATGTTGATAAACCAAGGCAGGAAAACCATCATTGCCTGGTGCCTTTAAAGCCCCAATAGAAAAAATGGCATTTCTAACTTCCTCATTTAAAATAGGTTTACTTAATCTCCCTCTTTCCTCATCAATCAATTTATAGAAGGCCGTAGAAGTTTCCAAAGAAGGCGTTTCAGAATTTTCTTCACTGTAAAAAGTTTTAAAATACATAATAGCCATACTTTGAAAGTTAATATCATTCTCTTCCCATGAACCATCATCCTTTTTAAGCATTAAAATCTCATTACACCTTCTCCTAGTGATAGTTTTTAAGTTATAATACCTGGTATTGTGGTCTCCATCATTAATCCATTGCCCTCTTGACTTCTGGAACCACAAGACCTTTTCTTGAGCAAGATTATCATTTAAATCCTTTTGCAGTATTCTCTCAAGCTTAAACAGATTCAAATAAGGATGTTGTAAGCTGCTAACTTTCTTTTGCACGCCCTCTAATCTGGCCATAAGAGAACCTTTTTTGTGATGAATATTTTGGACGACTCCATAATTCCATTTCTTGAGCTTCTCAGACAAATCAGCCAAGTTCTCTCTAATACATCTATCATTTCTCCAAGCATCTCTAAAGAAGTCCATAAACTTATCATGCATTACTCAGGTTGCCTCAAAGCGGAAAGGTATCGCACCTTTTCTTTTCTCTTTCTCCCCAATACAAAGAAGAAGAGGGTGATGATCTGAAACATCAAGTCTAGGCGCAAAACATGAACAATGGCCTCCTAAAAAAGAAACCTCCATTATTCATTACACAATCCACGATCTAATCTTTCACAAACCCTTTCATAGCCTGGTATAAGGGGAACCCGCCAAGTGAAACGATTGCCACAAGAATTCACTTCAAGAAGATTACATCTATCAATTCTTTCAACCATGATGTCGTTTTGATGCATGTTATATCAGCTATGATTTCACCTGTTGTTTTACCTCCAAGTCTTGCTCGTCTTCTTCCTCTCACTGTGCTTCGCAACCCAACTCCTTAGAAAGTAAATTTTGTAGAATCTGCAGTTTGAAGCTCAAGCCCAAGATACATGGTGAGTGGCCATGTTCTTTAAGATAAGGCCAATTCAATGTAAATGTAAAGTAATAATGGACTTTTGTTTAATTACCTTTTTCAAATAATATAAGGGTATATAAAAAAATGATTGTAAAATAATAAATTAAAAAACTATACCTAATATGTGTTTTATATTATTCAACTAGATTGCTCTCCCTAAGTGAGCGATGCACGATCGGATGGGGAGTTTTTAAGGTTTAATGTTTTAAATCATCTAAATTTTGTGGATATATAAATTTGTTGCTGATGATTTACGAACCGAAAAAATTTTTTTTGGCCAAAATGTGAGAGACATCTTCCAAAACAAAAGGCATGGATGTTGACGGAGCAGCACAAGCATTTAATGTTATTGATAATATTTTGGAGCTCGACGTTTTATCTCTTGGGGAAAAAAGTAATTAATTATTAAAAATAAAAAACTAACAGTCAATCTGTGTTAAGGCCCAAACTTAACAGACTTATCTTACTCGGCCCATTATGTGTGTCTTAGTGTTTTTCTCATTCCTTGTCACCTGCTGTATTCTTCTTTCATTTTTATCCTGTTACATTCGTGGCCTCTTGTTATTGGCTAACCCTTTTTAGGGTTTGTACACTTTTGTATTATATAATGTTACTGTGCGTGGCTCTAGGTTATATAGAGAAAAGAACTCTAGACCCCATTCTTGTTTCTGAAATTAGCTGAAACGCTATCTTGGTATCAAAGCCACAGCAAGCCAAGCCGCCATAAGCACCTCGCTGAATCAAGACTCTTCCTCCATTGGATCGATGGCTTCACAGCAGCCTTCAGTACGGGTGACTCCTGCTGCTGCCACTATTATGGTTAACAAAATAGTTCCGCTGTTGAGCTCGATAAATCAAGCAGTATCTGTCAAGTTGGACAGATCCAACTACATGCTATGGCAATTGATCATGCTTCATATTGCCCGAGGGCACAGATTGGATGGCTACCTCCTTGGAACTAAGACTATTCCACCAGAATTCATTGATGATGCCAACACTACTCCGAATGCTGAATATGAAGATTGGGTGTCTGTTGATCAAATCCTTTTTGGTTGGCTTCTGGCAAGTATGTCCCCTAAAATTGCTTCTCAACTCTTGCACTGCAAGACAAGCTACCAACTCTGGAAATCTGCACAAGTCTTAGCCGGAGCACATTCTCGCTCACGTATTGCTCTGCTGAGAAATGAGTTACAGAGGATTCAAAAAGGAAATTTGAAGATGGAGGACTACTTAAACAAAATTAAGTCCATTACCGACAAACTGGAGCTTGCTGGTAGTGCCATTCTAGTTAATGATTTGATTATGCTGACCCTATCTGGACTGGACAGTGAGTATACTCCAATCATTGTTACTCTGTCGGACAAAGAAGGACTAACCTGGATTGAACTTCAAGCAAGTCTACTCACTTTTGAAACTCGCTTGGAATAACTTCAGAATACAGCTGTGATGAATCTGTCTAGTGCTTTTGCAAATCTGGCCTTCAAAAATGAATCCACACATGGAAACTAGAGAGGATCGTTTCAAAGAGGAGGACATGGAAGTCATGGTCAAGGAAGGCAAAATAGGGGACGACCCACCTGTCAAGTGTGCAATCGTCAAGGGCACATCGTAGCGAACTGTTACTATCGGTATGATAAAAGCTTTATAGGTCCTAAGTCTGGTAAACAAGGTAGAGAACTAGAAAATATTGCTTATTATGCCAGTCCAGAAACTGTTTCTGACCCTGCCTGGTACATCGATTGTGGAGCATCAAGCCATGTTACCAATACAACTGGAGAGATAACTACTCCCAAATCTGGAGGTGAGACAAGTAATCTTAAATTAACTGTGGGAAATGGTGATAAATTGGATGTAGTAACCAAATTGAATGGAATTCTTCTCTGCGCTGGTTCAAAACAATTAGTTTTGAAGGACATTTTAGTAGTGCCTGAAATTAAGAAGAAACTTCTTAGTGTTTCACGTCTAACAATTGACAATGAGCATATAATGGTTGAACTTCACTCACAGTATTGTTTTGTAAAGGACAAAAGAACCAATCGGGTGTTACTGCAAGGGAGAGTTGTTGAAGGTCTCTACAAAGTTGAGGATGGTCAAGTGTTTGCCACTGGTGACACGTCTCGTGGAGTTTTCTGTTTAACAGTTTTTGAGTCTATTCAAAGTAAAAAGTCTGATGAAAAAGTTTGTTTGGCTGTGTCTCTTGAGTCATGGCATAGACGGTTAGGTCATGCCTCAAATAAAATTTTGTCTCAGGTTGTCAAAGAATGTAATCACATAGTTGATAGTAATGAGAAATTTCCTTTTTGCAATGCATGTCAATATGGAAAGTCACATCTCCTTCCTTTTGTTCTATCAAATTCCCGTGCCTTAGAGCCACTTGATCTTATTTACACTGACCTATGGGGTCCAGCACCAATAACCTCTTCCATTGGTCATAAGTATTATATAAGTTTTTTGGATGACTGTAGTAGATTCATGTGGGCATATCCATTGAAAGCAAAGAATGAAGCTTTTAATGCTTTTGTTCAATTTAAAAAAAATGGTTGAGAACCTTTTTGGAAAGAAGATCAAAACTGTTCAAAGTGACTGGGGAGGAGAGTATAGGACTTTCACTGAATACTTGTCTGATTCTGGAATAGTTTTTAGACATCCATGTCCATATACTTCTGCCCAAAATAGCCGTGTTGAAAGAAAACATAGGCATATAGTTGAAATGAGATTGTGCCTTGATCGAAATCCTGCAAGTGTACAAGGTCGATCGCAGTAATAAAAATATCTCCGGAGTATTCCAGAGGTCGAACCCAAGGGAGGTAGTAAATTTATAGTCCAAACTTTTAATCACAAAATTTAATTGATAATGAAATTGATAATTCAAATTAAAAAGAAAAGAAATAGAAAACAAAATGAAGTCTGAGTTTTGATTCAGTTCTAGAAACGCCAATAGATCAGGATTCACCTTATGAGATAACTAAATTTTATTTCTTAGTTAGACTCTATATAATTATAGTGATTGTTGTTTCTAAAGCGTCCTAATTACCTCTCGGTCAATTAGTCCTAATTTAATTAGGATTCAATTCGCTCTTGCACAACTAAATTTTCTAATTAAACCTTGAAAACTACAACATATATCACCATGAATTCCTAATTCTATCTCTAGATTAGTTATTCATGTTTATCTCTCTAAATCTAGGTTCACTCTTCATCTCTCAGTCCATCAAGTTTACCCATTAATTATATTATATGGTGATCAAGTATAAAATCCACATGAATGAACAAAAGAGATAAATATAATAAAAAGATAAATTAATTATAACTTGAAGAACAAATCAAAGAGTCTTAACTAAAGAAACAAATTTAGTTCATCCCAGTCAGACTACATCCCTATCCCCAACTGGGAAATTTAGCTACTCATGGAAATACAAATCAAATCAAAACTAAAATCCCAAATCATGATAAGAATAACAAAAAGGAAGAGTTTATAAAGAAAAATATAATCTTGCTTAAATTCTCCCCAAATCTCCTTGCTTTCTCTCTATATGATGCTCCTAGTTGCTCCCAGATGCGTTTAGAATAGTGTTCTCTGACTTCTGAGTGTGTTTCTGAATCCCCCGTTGTATTTCTATCGTGTATCTTTATATAGAAAAATTTTAAAAGCCCATAAAAGCCCAAAATATCATGAAAACACATCAAAAACGTGTTTTTACGGACCCCTATTGGATGACCCGGCGCCGGGTAACCATAAAATTAATTGATACGGCGCTAGGTGCTTCTAAATTGCTAAAAAACGTCAAAATCTGAGTTGACCCGGTGCCGTATGGATTTGACCCGGCGCCGGGTGGTCACTGTTGTACGGACAGTGCTTTCATAACGTTATCAGCTCGTGTTGATACTTTGAGTTTCGATTTTCACCATGATAACGTTAGAATTTGGGAAAACTTAAAACCTAAAATGTAGCTCTGTGTCTTAGATTTTCAATGCATTTTAAATCACTTCAATCATAGTTCATATGTGAGAGTTATGATCAAAATACCGAAGGGTGTCACAACTTTTCAGCATGAACAATTTGTAACGTTTTTACTCCGAATGCTTCTAACTGAGCCTATAACATCATGAAATACAAAAATATGTCAAATCATGCTAAAATATACTAATATAAACATATTTAAATATAATTTAGAGCTTAAATGTGGGTATTTTATATGTATAAAATGGACACATCATGTCTTCTTGCTCAATCACGTGTTCCTCTTAGATTTTGGTGGGATGCCTTTGCAACTGCAATTTACATCATTAATCAATTACCTACTCAAGTTCTAGAGAATAAGTCACCATATGAAGTTCTCTACAAGAAGAAACCTGCTTATAAAGAAATGAGAATTTTTGGGTGTGCTTGTTTTCTGTGTCTCAAGCCATACAACAGACATAAACTTCAGTATCACAGTGAAAGATGTCTATTTCTGGGTTATAGCATGTCTCACAAAGGCTTCAAGTGTATGAGTCCTACAGGAAGACTATATATATCCCGACATGTGATTTTTAATGAATCTGATTTTTCTTGTGCAGGTACGTTCTTTGATCACAGACGGGAAAATAGTAATGATGTTTCAATAGCAATAGACTCCCCACATATAATTTCTTGGCACACATCAAGCCCTGGTGACAATGATATTGACAGTGAGCCAAACCCAGAAAATCAAAACATGGCAGAACCAACTATAGAAGTTGATAATTCCACATGTACAGGTGCTATTACTACTGATCTAAACATGGATGTAGTTGATCAAACTGAAGCAACCTCAGAGATAGAGTCATCTGGCTCACAAAAAACTTCCGAGATTGAACACCACTCAGGATCAGATTCTGAGGGAACTGAACAAGAAGCGGCTACTAATCTTAATCAACACTCAATGATCACACAAAGCAAAGTAGGAATTTACAAGCCTAAGAGACCGTATGTTGGCCTAACTGAACTTAAGAATGAAGTTGAGAAGGAGCACAGTTCAATTTGTGAAGCTCTTCAATCATCTAATTGGATAAAGGCCATGGAGCAAGAGTTTGCTGCACTATTGAGGAACAGAACATGGACATTAGTCCCTTTAGCACCTAATCAAAATCTAGTAGGCAACAGATGGGTATTCAAAACTAAATTGAATCCAGATGGCTCAGTGCAGAGATACAAAGCAAGATTAGTAGCAAAGGGATTTCATCAAGAACCCGGAATAGGTTATAGTGAGACTTTTAGTCTAGTAATAAAGCCATGTACTGTTCGATTAGTCTTGACTATTGCTGTCTCCAAAGGCTGGGAAGTAAGACAATTAGATGTTAATAACGCTTTTTTGAATGGTGAGCTGAAAGAAACAGTCTACATGGTGCAACCACAAGGCTTTGAAGATCCTATAAGACCAGATCATGTTTGCAAACTTTCAAAAGCCCTTTATGGGTTGAAGCAAGCTCCACGTGCCTGGTATGACAAATTATGCTCTACTCTACTATCTTGGGGTTTTTACAACACTAAAAGTGATTCCTCTCTATTTATCTATCATGATCCAAGACAAGTCATGATAATCTTGATTTATGTTGATGATATATTAATAACTGGTAGTTCATCAGACAACATGCAACTGTTTATAGGAAAACTTGATAAGTTGTACTCCTTAAAGGATCTTGGACCTTTACATTACTTTCTGGGAGTAAAGGTTAGGCAAATTAACAGTGGCTTTTATTTAACACAAAGTAAATATGTCTCTGATTGACTGAATAAATGCTTGATGAGTAATTCAACAGCCTGCAGTACACCAATGGTTACAAGTAGAGGTTTTTCGTTGCATGATAGTGAACTATATGAAGATCCCTCTAAGTACCGAAGTGTAATAGGAGCCTTACAATATCTAACAACCACGAGACCAGATATAAGCTTTAGTGTCAATAAATTAAGTCAGTTGCTTCAGTCTTCAACTATCCATCATTGGCAAGCTGTTAAAAGGTTATTACATTACTTGAAAGGAACAATCAATTATGGGATTTGGTTAAAAGCGGAAGAACAACTTGATCTAACTGCCTATTTAGATGCAGATTGGGCAGCAAATCTTGATGACCGAAGGTCTTCTAGTGGTTATTGTGTTTACATGGGAAGTTCTCTCATTTCATGGTCTTCAAGAAAACAGAACGTAGTAGCTAGGTCTAGTACTGAGTCTAAGTACAGAGCCCTAGCTAATACAACAGCTGAAATTATGTGGATGAGACAATTGTTGTGTGAATTGGACTTCGATGTTCAGAGACCACCGATAATCTGGTGTGACAACATAGGTGCAGCCTCTCTTGCAGCAAATCTAGTTTTTCATGCTCGCACGAAACATATAGAAATTGAAAATCATTTTATTCGAGATCAAATTCTAGCCAAACAAATTGCAGTTCAATATGTCCCAAAATCAGATCAGTTAGCAGACTGTTTAACTAAGACACTGTCTCATGCACGCTTTGTCATGTTGAGAAACAAACTCAGGCTCATGAACTTGCCATCTCGTTTGAGGGGGGCTGTTAAGGCCCAAACTTAAGAGACTTATCTTGCTCAGCCCATTATGTGTGTCTTAGTGTTTTTCTCATTCCTTGTCATTTGCTGTATTCTTCTTTCATTCTTATCCTGTTACATTCGTGGCCTCTTGTTATTGGCTTAACCCTTTTTAGGGTTTGTACACTTTTGTATTAAATAATGTTACTGTGCGTGGCTCTGGGTTATATAGAGAAAAGAACCCGAGACCCCATTCTTGTTTCTGAAATCAGCTGAAACGCTATCTATCTACCTTCCACCTAACCCTTACCATGCCGATGTGTGATGGAGCAGTACAAGCATTTAATGTAAATTTGTTTTTGGTACATTGCGTGCGTGTGTGTACGTGGCTCTAACGTGTTTCATTAATTCCAGTAGAGAAGGAAAAAACTGACTATGTCATTTGAGGAAAAAAGTATATAAATATATTTGTTGTTTGTTGTTAAAAACAAAACACAAAAATAATCGTGATAAAGAAGAAATAGTATACAATATAAATGAAATTGAAAATGAATGGTGAGTATATGAACAAAACGTTAGAGCCATATATATACATATGACTCACCTCGGTGAATTAACATAAACCAAAAGAAAAATTTTATAACTTTGCAAATTTTACTCTGAGAATCTTTTAAATTTGAATTTTTTAAAAGACTTTGAAACACCTCAATTTTGCCATGGGTAAACTACATATATAAATTTAGGTTAAAGTGTACATAATTTAGCGAATTATAAATTAGCTATATATATTATTTTTCGACTTTTCAAATTTTAAAATCAACTTGTTAAAATTTGAGTTTTGAACACTAAGTATTAATTACTCACTGGCAAAAGATGTTATCCTCATCTTAAATGAGGAATAGTTAGATGGGTCATGAAATAAGGACAATTGCTGTAATGTTCTATTTCATACTTCATCAACTTGCTTTCGAGCCCTAGTAAACTTTACCACAGTTATGAATCAATATCAAATTATAAAATTTGTAGCAAGTTTCACCCAAAAAAATAGTGGCAAATTATATTATTTATAAAACTATCAATAATGAAATTTATTTTTCAAATTCTATGCAATGTGGATAACTCATTATCTAATTGAAACTTTAAATAGGATGTCTGTGATGGTAAAGGAAGAATGCTACTCTTGGGGCTTTCAGGGAACGCAGTGTATTGTTTGGTATGTGTTTAACAGTAGAGAATTGATGATCCACACTATAAATTTTAAATAAACAAACCAGTCAAATATGAACAGTGTAGTGTGACCAATCCATTATTGGTGCTATGAGCTAGTTTTTCCGATGTAATACGGTTCAAATATTGAAGGTGCGAAAGCTAGTGTAGTTTCATTCTGGTTCAATTTCATGATCAACAAGTTGAGACCAGGCTAGTCTGACTCCTAAAGCATCAATAAGGAGTGTATGACTAGCAACTGCTAGCATTTGCAAGTGATAAAGATGGAATATATAACCTTGATAAATAGGTAATATCTTGCTGATAAGGTCATCGTACCATAGAATGGATATAAAATGACCTTGTATAGACAAAGTCCTTGAATTAGTTGAAACACCCTATATTTGATTGGAAAGGATACGTCGTTGAACGTATAATAAAAGCAGCAAACTTGCAAGCTAAAAAGTAGCAGTCCTATTAGGACACAAATTAATAATCCTACGGAATTAACAACTCAAACTTGACTTGGAACATATCTTGGCTAATGAGCAGATATCAGTATAGACCGTGACATTGTTCTCCATGCAACCGGCTCATTTGGACTTATTGGCGAACATGAACCAAAGAAACGGCAAGCCAGCAAGTGTTTAGCTGTCTCACTCATTGCTGTCTTCATCATTTTCCTCTTCTTCATCATCACCATTTTCCTGCACAAGAATAACTTAGAGGTCAGAACATAGGAATAAGAACATTTACTAGAAAGTAAATGGGCATTAACTGACCTCAATATACAGTTTTTTCTTAAAATTGACAAACAAATAATCAACTGGATTCCAAAAGTAGTGAAGATAGTATACTTCTTTGTCAGCCTTATTCAAGGCTTCATGTGGATGGCACATATTAACACACTTCAACCATCAGATTATGACAAATCAGTATTACCAAATTCTTAGCGTGGAAGTTAGCAAGTATGCATTACGGCCTGGGGGAAAAAAAGGGAACGAAAACACCTTTTATGGAGACATGAGGCACCGTAATGATATTCTGTGAAGAATTTTTAGTCACAATCGACTCTATTCTATTCCTTAACAACAAGGTTTTGTCTCCTTTATAGTGCAGAGATTAATCAACCAATACTTGTCATGATTTTTTTCCTTTTCAGTCCACTAGAATAAGAGGTCAGTGCTAAACTTGACTTCAAGGTGAGGAAATCAGCAAGTATAGATATATGAAGCCATAACTACTTCAAGAAGAAGCTGCCATTTCAAATGATAGGGCATGCACAATGCACAAAACACTATTATCATACACATGCATAGCCAATGGGCAATGTAAATCACTTTTTTCTTACCCCCGTCTATTGCCACCTTCTGGAAGAGAACAAGAGATTTTGACAGCATCATAAACACTAAACATATGCAAGGTTTAACAGAAAGAATGAGAGATTTGATTCCAAAGCATCTTGGCCTACATCTAGCAACTAGATTTTCCTGTCACTATTTTAGATAAGATTCTATTACTAACTAGAACAAAAATAGTTTAGAATTAATCCTTGTTAGGTTATAAACAATGACAACTGTTCCGAGATTGAGACCCTTTCTCACTTATTATCATATAAAATAATTGTTTATAATTGTTTTCCATTGTGAATTCTACAACATAGCTTGCATGACTGAACTTCCAAACCATAAAAAATCCCATTCTAAATAGGAAACCCAATTCCAAATTTAAATGCAAAATGTTAGTCATAATTAAACCTCATTATTCCTCAATAAATTCTGCTACACTTCACATTCAGCCTGGATAATCTGGAATTGGGAGACAGGGAAGGTGTCTGAGAGACCATCAATATGTTATTCACAAATTTTATTGAGGCCATTGAATGTCCAAGTATGAATTAATGTACATAACTGCAAGTGTAAAAGTGCATCTACATGAGAGTCTAAGAAGAGAAGCACATTTTTGTAATTTGCACTTCCCTGTCCACATAAAATTCAAATTGTACGCTTGCAAAGTTAAATGGAGAGCCTCTTTCAAGTAGAATACTTGGTCAATCAATAGAACAATGAACAAAATAAATAAATAAATAAATAAATAAAAATTATCAAATCACCAAGAAAGCATGATAGCTTACCTCTTCACCATCTTCATCCCCATCCAAATCCTCTTCATCAGCATCCTGCAACAATAGATTCATAATATCCTCCATGAGTAAAAGTAAAATCAATACAAACTTCAGAAAAGATTTCTCATTATGCATATATTTGGAATAAAAAGAATGGGTGAAATGAGAAGCATCCACTATACAGGGCAACAAATGGGACTAAATGAAAAGAAAATTACATTATTGAAATACTTTAGAGGATTAGGCCATAAGTCTTCCTTGATTATCTCAGCAACCTGCAACACAATTTGCATTCCACGTAAATTGAAAACAAAAATATCATAATGTCTGTTCAATTTTCATGCAATATAGTACAACAAAATGTTTTCAGTTCCATTATCCTTGAAAGCTCAACAATGACCTATCTATCAATTATATATATGAATTGTTCCTTACATCATATCATACACTGCAATCTATTGCCTGTGTTTGGTTGGAGGGATTTGGAAGGGAGGAAAAATTAAAATTTTCCCTTATTCGGTTCAATGAGTAGGAGGGGAGGAGAGGGAAAATTGATATTTTCCGTCGTTTGGTTCAATAAGAAGGAGGGGAGAGGTAGGATACTCACCTCTAAAAGTAGGGGGATCTAGAAAGAAAGTGAGCAAATCCCTCCCCTCCCTTCCAACATGCTCAAACAAAGGAATATTAAAATTCCTCCCCTTCCCTTCATTGAACCAAACAGTGCCTAAGAGACCAGTATATCATGAATCACATTAGAAAGGTTGCCATATACACACTCCCCTAATCTCCACAAATTTACCTCATCACCAAACTCTGCCAAATCCTTCTGCTGTGTTTCGCCGAACCAACTGAAAAAGCTTCATCAACCAAAAGCACATGGAACAAGAGCATTAATAGTAAAGATCCATGAGTAAAATCATTCAAGAACATTTTATCGACATTTTTAACACCAAAATGACTAACTAAACTTTTCTTTCAAATACTTTATGACAATACAGCATGCAATGATGTTCCTCATGGCTCAGATTTAAAATTGCATTTATTCACACTCTTCATTAACCCACAATAACAAAAATCAGTCAAACACCAGGACAGAGCACTGGGACTCCTTAACCATTAAAGGAATAACGTGATCCTCTGTCTATATATTTTTAAACTTAATCACTTAAAATAAATTTTAGAGGCCACAAACATTTTCACTATATACATAATTAACATAGCTACCATAATGTCTCATCAGTCCTTTTGACTTCCTTCACACATTAAAACAGGCCATGAACAAGTCAGAGAAATACCTCTCACAATCAAGGGGACGTTTGTTTCCTTTTGTCTCATGATGTACTCCATTAGCAGCACCCTTCACAAATAACAAACTATCATAAATGTTGCAAAAAATGAAAACATGCCAAATAATACATCATAACTGGATTACCATGCCCTCCTTCCACTTGATAGTTGTACCAGTAATCTTAGTTGTTCCATCATCAAAAAATGTGAAAGTTTTTGTCAACTTTGAATCTTCGAAATAAGGATTTTCCTTAAAGTTCTGAAAGGTTATGAATTTATAGATATCAGAAACATGTCGGAAAAATCAACATAATATCCATTAGCCATTCATACCATGAAAATTGATCCCAAATGAAAATAACAGGTCTAAAATACAAACACACATCTCGCTTAAGGAGAAAATAAAAAGGGAGTGTTGGTAGATGATGCCCAAGAACTAAACAGCAAGAGTGAGAAAAGAAGCTCACAAATGTGATTGAGTATCCAAGCTTCACATCTTTGAAGTCTTCAACATCAAGTGAATCTAAATACTTGAATATCTATGTCAAGAAGAAAAGGAAAAATATAAGAAATTGCTCAACCAAACCCCAAGCCCTCCAGCAGAATTAGTAACTTCAGTGTCACACAGCTTTAGGCTCTGAACTCTTTGCAGAAATGAATCTTATGAATGATGAGCAAAGGAAAATGTTGGTCCATGAGGTTTAAATAGAATAAGAGTAAGTTTCAGATTACTTTCCAACCTTCTGGTCTTCCTCAGTCAAAAGATCACATAGCGCAGGATGACTCAAGAACTGCAAAGGGAAAGATAGAATGAGTCATACTGAAAGTTAACTGCTGCATAGTTACTTAAAAAAAAGAGCTAGAAGATTTATAGGCAGTGGATGAACTTAACACCCCCTCCCCCATTTTCATTGTTATTCTTAGAACAGTGGATGATGACTAACAGCAGTCAACCAGAAGTCAGGAATAGTTTTGATGATTTCATTCCGTCTATCATAGACTGGCTTGCGTATCTCATTATATTTCTGCTCAACTTCCAAAACTTTATCGCTGGCTTCTTCATTAACCTGTAAATAATAAAACATCATCATGAAGCCATGCGAGATTCATAATGTGTTAATGTCGAAAAATACAAAACAGGAGGAGCAAAAGAATAAGACAAGAGAAAATGAGGGGAAAGATTGCAGCTATCACTCAGAATTTCATCCTTAAAATTAGAGATTTGAACAAAAAGTAATTTCAGAGGAATAATCAGAATTCCATCCTTAATTCAAGGACTCAGTCTACCCTTAGTGACAGTACAATGTATTCCTTGATTCTTGCCAATCAATCCAGACTTAATTGCCTCATTACATAACCCCATCAATTAATAACAAATTATTCTTGTAATGCATATTCCCGATTTATTGACAGTCAAGCATGCTCTAAGGCAATTGTTATTTTTTCTGTATAACAAATGGAAAAAGGAGTAGGCCACATGGGATTCCAAAGAAGCAGCAACAAATGGAATCAACAATCGCCTATCTTGTATAGAAAGTCAAAGGTTGCTTCAATTCCACAAAGATTTTCCATTTGAAGCTTGGGCTATATATTTATTATCTTGTCATTTTGTGTCAAATTACATTACATAGAAAACAGACCCAAAAAATTATGAAATTGCGGCAGATACGAACTAAGACATAATTCAACACACGGTACCAGACAATGACCATATTGACTAAAGTGAATATAAGTGCTAAATTAACGAATATTATTCAGATTTCAGAGAGCAAGCTTTAAAAAAACTGTCGAACCAATGTTGTAATTCACAAGGGTATAATAAACCATAACTTTTCAACTTTATGAATGGCAGCAAAACCATCTTAACAGCAACTTATTTCTCCTAGAGAACTAGAAAACATTAAAATCATGAAATAAAATGGAAAAGTAAACGAACTCGCCATTAATGCACCAGTATAATTAAGAGAATGTCAGGGCAAAGAAATGAAAGATATAACCTTCTCGAGTTCATCCTGAACTTCCTGCAATTTTTCAATGGAGAGAACGAGTTCACCGTCAACGTGATCAGAATTATCGCCCTGACCCGGCTCTAAAAGTTTGGATTTCTTAGCCTTATCTGCGAACATTCTGAGAGAACCCTAATTTGAAAGAAAGCAAAGTTAAAAACTTTGAGGGAAAGAAAGAGGGACACAAGGGTTAGTGGTCTCAGGACACGGAAAATCGGCGGGGGGTTTCTGAAGCCAAAAGGTGTTGTTGGTTTGGGCAGGCCATACATAGGACGGAGAGTGGGACCCGCAGTTCAAGCGAACATTACATTATGGTTTAGATAAAGATATTTTGGGACAGAAGATAGTGGGACCACCGATCGTGATGCTTTAAAAACAAAATAATATATACCATTTCCTTTTAAAATAAAGTAAAATACTACTACTCCATATCTATTTTTATTTTAAAAATAAAATTAGATGTCATTGAATTTGATCATCTCAAGTTAAAATTTTCCTGATTGCCCCTCCTACTATGTGATTTCAATTTTTAGTGTAGGATAAAATAAAGAAAATGCTGTAAAGTGCTCCCGAAATAAGAGATGTAAACAAATTAATTATTATATATTAAAATATCTGATATAATTAGTTAACTAATTACAAATTACAAAATAGTAACAAATAAAAACATGACGTAAAGATAAAATCATTTGAAAAATCATGTGCTGATGAACTAAAAGAGTTACCTACGGCTACCATCACGTTTACTGAGAGTTACATTAATTAATGGTAAGTAGTAGAGTAGTGATAGTTTGTGGTAAAAGCATAGTAATAATAAAATAATAGCAAAATCTGCTAACTTGATAATGGCCAGGCTCAAATTTAAGATTTCTTTAGCAATCTTCAAATTCTAAACTTCAGACTTAGTTCCACTTTCGAAATAATTTAGGGATGACATTAATTGACACGAAAAAGTCCACCAGTAACATTCAAAGAGCAAACATAAACTTGACAATGATTCCTATTCATATTTCAATCAGAAATAATAGGTATACATTAAAGCAATTCATACATTTTATACACATTTTTACCAGAACATGGGGCGACACATGCCTATAGTTGAACAGCTTGGAATTAAACCGACGTTTGAGTAAAGATTTTGTAGTTACATAAAAATGCAGACAAATTCAAGCTCGTTGGTGAAGGAATGATGGCATCATAGCAGACTGATAACGCCACAAAACACGCAAAAGTGAAACGTCTAGTTTATTTACAAGAGGATGTCAGCACAGAGCACAAAAGGCTATTGATTTGATGGGATCCTCCAAGAAACATTGCCAACGGGAATTCACATGATTAATCAATTTCCAAGTCCACTTTAGAGTGCAGAAGGAGACACTGTCATTTATTCCTTACAACAAAAGGATGGGCTTTGGAAACGAAGCAGGATGCCCCCCTTTGGTTTGTCAACGAACGTGGCCTATTTCACAGACTTGGCCATCCCTCACTACCTCATTCTGCAATTCTCTTGGGTGCAACATCGAAGGGCTATGCCTGCTAGCTCTCGAACCCGTGCTCAAGCAGTTCTCCTCAAAGCATGCAATTCTTGCTATTGATACAATATTTATGCAAAAATTCCTCATCTTTTTTTTCACTGATCTCCGGCTGTTGCCAGCACATTTTGATGAATCGCCAAAAGTTAAGGTCTAAGTGGAATAGCAAGAATTTCCAGGTCATAGGAATCAGAATAAATGGCAAATCATATATTAAAGTGAAAGATGTGTGTATCAATATTCCAAGGGACCAATAAAATGAAGCATCTAGAATCTCTTTAGGCCAAAAAAAAAAATCAGTTTAGTAATAAATTTACGATTACTACCTAACAAATATATGTATTTGCGAGGAAAAATGAAATAAATCATCCTACAGTAAGACAGAACATTTCTATTATTCCATATATTGACTGACAATGGGTCTTCTTTTACATGTGTACAGAACAGGCAATAATTTATTTTCTGATTGGCTATGTGCTCAGTTATTTGCAGAAATTTTGTATGTATGACTATATTAAAATAAAAAAAGAAAAAGGAAAAGGAAAAACAAAAAAGACAAAAACAGAGATACCATCTTGGACTTGCCTACTGAAAATTCAGTCCACGGGTAACTCAATGTCTTCAGTTAAGGTTCTAGCAACTTGACTGCCATATGTCTAAATCCTTTTTGCTCTCTTCCTGGCGGTTCATATACTGTAAAAGCCAAATTGTCTTCACTCTAAAGTTCTTTTTTTTTTTTTGGCCAAAGTCTTCACTCTAAATTTATTCATATGAGGGGAGGAGACATTGGCCAATGGCGTAACATCAAGAACAATGTTACTCCATTGGTATTGGTGAGGTTATCACTAACGAATTTTTGCAAGCTCAGAGAGCTGATGATAAAGAAATCACTTTCATATTCAACTTCCGCCAGGGGAAAAGGGGGGGGGGGGCGGGTTGGGGGGGGGGGCGGGTTGGGGGTGGGGGGGGGGGGGAAGGCAATGCAAGGAAGGCAGGATCTAATACAAAGAGGTCCAAAGCACAGTGGTGACGCATATGTAAAAGAAAACAACATATAGATGAACATTGTAGTGGAATTACCTCAAATGTAAATACATTAAGCAGCTACTTTGTCTGACTACTCAAGCTGCAAGGACTTTTCTCGCCGTTTCCTGAATAGCAGAAAACAAAATTTATTGTTTGACAGGTAAGAATAAATGAAATCTGGAACAATGGTAGAATTCACATTCACAATATAGATTAAAGAGGTAGATAGAGGGAAATAGAAGCTCATACGCAGAGAAACATACAGGGGCAAGCGTACAAAAGAAAACAGATGACCAGAAATCAAGAATGCCGAAGTATTCATAAATAGAATTGGAGAACACAGTTTTGGATCATTATTCTTCACTCTCCTATAGTTCTATATTTTTAAACAAGATTAGAGTATCATAGTACCCTTTATCATGGGGCTGCAGCTATCTACAGCACATCACATAGCAGAAGAGAATCACCCGCTCAAAATCTAGAGTCAATAAAACCAGGCTTTGTTGCAAGAAACAAAAAAACCTAGACTTACCATGCAAGGCAACAATATTGTTATCTCATCACAGTCATCCCCTCCACGATCTTGATCACCCACTTCCATGTATCCCACCCAATAAAAAAATAATGACCGAAAAGAAAGGAAAAGTACACTACAAAACAATTTGAATGGAAAAACTACTTTTATCGTTAGACCAGAATTCTATGAAAATTGAAATACTTCCATCCATTTACCCCACTGGTACAAAACCCACTATTCACAATTATATACAACAACCATAATTTATAAGCCCCACTGATGAACCAAAGGAAATATAAAAGCGCATGCCACCATGAGCAACCAGAGATCTTATGCATGGATGTCATATGCAACGCAGCAAATAAGATATTCATAAAAAATGCAAAAAAAAAATATTTAAAGAAAGAAGAGATGTTTAGATTCCAGCATACAACAAAATAAAATAAACAATTTCATCTAGGTCTCCAATATAGAGGAACTTACTTGTCAATCAATTTAATAAGCGACTGTGGCCTTGCATAACCATATTCCTTTTTTTCGGTTTTTAACTTCACTGCATTGTTTGAGGCTGGTTGCTCTTCCTTTTTGGCAGTGTTTCCTTTCGTTGCATTACCTCTTGATTCTGGCTTCCAATTAGCTTTCGCCAAAGATTGACCAAGTAACATAGCAATGTCATTGGCCATTGCCTCAACCTTCTTCACATATGGAAAATTAGCTTCATTAAACTGGTTTGACAACCACAAATAGGTAGATAGCACTTGATGCCTAGTCTCAAGGTCAATAAGTTCTGAATCATTCCGAGCACAACCTTTTGGCATACCCATAGCTATATTGACAGGGACATTTTGACTGTAAGTTGAAGCAAACCTTAATAAGTGGTACATTGCTTTTGGGTCTCTAACATTAACAGGGGCAAAACAGAAGTTAAATCGATCTTGTAGAGATAATCCCGGAACCTTATCCAACATATTAGCAATTTTCTTTATATGATCATATCGACACACAAAGTATGACTGATCCAAACGACAACTTTCACCAAATTTTTCAAGCAGCTGGCAGAATGTTAGATTAGGAAGTTTTCCAGCAAACAATTCAATCTGTTCACAACAAGGAAAAAGACCCACCTTTTTAACATCGTCAAAAGGTTGTTTCAAACAATTAATCAAGTAATCCAAATCATCTAAATGCAAGGTAGTGGTGAGTCCATCTGGATAAATACATCCCCTTCTACCAGCTCTTCCAGCAATTTGCTTAACTTGTGATGCTGGAACAGGAACAATTTTGTCGCCATTGTACTTTGAAAGGCTATTAAAAACTACCCTTCTAATGTTTAGGTTAAGGCCCATTCCCACTGCATCACTAGCAACTAGAACATCATATTCATTACTCTGATCATTAAACAAGCTAGCTTGCTGTCTCCGAGTTTCTGGTGGCAAGCTTCCGTATATGACACAACATCGATGTTTGGTGTATTTCTCAATGGCCAGTTTAACCTCAAATATCTCTCTCCTTGAGAACGCAACTACACAATCACCAGACCGGATATTTCGAAGATCTCCTAGTAGGGTCTTTGCCTCAACCACCAATGGCTTAAACCTCTCGTAATGTTGCTCATACAACTCATCCCTAGTTTCTAGGCAAATATTTCGAACAACATTCAATACACTAGGATCTCCACATAGGTGTATCTCATCAGCCTTCAATCCAAGTAGCGCTCTTGTCCATGCATGGCCTCTGTATGGATCTGCTAGCATCTGAATTTCATCAATAACAGCCACGTCATATAATTCATTTGTTGACACCATTTCCACAGTACAGGCAACATGATTGGAAAAAGGGACATACTTCTTTTCTTGCCCAGTTAGGAGACTGCAATAAACCCCAAGCGCATTAACCTTGTCAAAGACTTCCATAGCCAATAATCTGAGTGGACTACAATAAATTCCCTTGTTTGCTTCCATAAATCGTTGGAGAGCATTATACGTTTTACCGCTATTCGTTGGCCCACAATGATAAATTATCTTTCGTTTCATAGCCCGCGCAAATGGAAACCAAGTGTGCGGTTTTCTGAGGTCTGCTGAATCAAACATAGTCCGGAACCTCTTGATTTCATCGGGAAATTTTTCTAAGCAATATTCGACAAAAATAGGAAACAAAAACTTCACAGCAGCATCAGATGGACCGAGTGACACTAAGAAATTAGCAACATCAGGAGGACATGCCATGATAAAAAAATCCCGGAACTTGTGCACAGCAGTGGGAAAGAATGACAAACCAATGTAAATAGCAAGAGCCTGATTGGATGCCCACCCAGAACTGCCAAAGTAACGAAACACTTGCTGCATAATTTCCCAATCTTCTTTATCCATGTTTGGACCCTCTTTAGCACTACGAAGCTCACGGTACAACTTGACAGGATCACCAGATGCCACTTGCACATATTTTTCACTCTTAGCTAATTCATCCGCATCAATGTTATTTCCCTTCTTTACCAAATCAAGAAAAGCTAAATTACATGCATCATTTGCGTCATCCCCGGCTTCATCCAAAGCAGAAATACCCGAATTATTATCATTTTCAAGCTGGAAATCGACAGGCTTCCCAGCATCTGCATCGTATTCAAAATCTGATTCAGCGAGGGTACTATCCTTGAAGTCGTCGGTGTCGCTGTCATCCAATGATGAAAATGACCTGGGAAAGAGGATTTTCCCACCGGAAAGCTTTGAACTTGAAGCAAAATACGCGCATAATTCCGGGTTCACCAAGCGGGTCGAAAATGGGCGAACTGGCACATCATAAGCAGAAGTAAAAGAACACTCGGGTTGCGCTAAATAACTGTGATACTGATTCAATAGACGAACTTGAAGCTTTGAAACACTTCTCTTACGACTAAAAATTTGAAACACAGAAAAGGCAGGGCCTCTAGCCATTGAATTGCACTCACAAAGGAGAAATCATCCAATTAATACAATCCAATCAAAACACCAACGGAACAATAGAATTGACTCCTTTCCAAGCTAAGAATGTGTGATCAGCAGGAAAAACAGGAGCGGAGAAGGAGCGCAAACGGAGGCGAGCCCCGCCACTCGCCACATGCTGGACAAAACCTAACATTAGGTCGGTTCGTTTTTGGGCTTGTCTAGAAATGGACCTCAAGAAGTTATCATTTTGGGCATATTTATTATGGGCCTTCCTGGATCGGGCCCTCATAGTTTCAGCTTTGTCATCAATTTTCCCCCTCTTCAAATAATGCCTTGCTGTTCAAGACATACAAAAAAAAAAAGTCATCAGTGTCCGGAAATTAGTGCCAGGTCAGCAGCCAATCATGCTTTGTCTGCCAACTCAGCAAACTTAAGAGAGTTTAAGCCACATGTCAGCCCTGCTTCCTCAAACAGCTAAGACTACAGGGAATTATTTAAAAAAATGTTAAAAGTGCAAGAATCGGAATGAAAACTCCATAAAACTGTAAGGATAAAGGCTTAATTTTTTCAAAATTGTCAATATTGACTTTGCAGCAAGATAATTACCTTTATCTACACGAAATTTAATGATTTTTCACACTATTGTTTGATTAACTAAAGAAATAACAAGTTATAAAATATTATGATTAATTGTAACACAAAACTCAACTCAATTAAAGTGACCCTCCAGAAAATAATGATTAATTTGAACTAAAAAAACAGAAGAAAATAAAAATAAATAAATAATGAGATAAAGATCACAAGAATGCAGAATATTGTATCATCAATATGTTTTTTTCTTTCGAAGGAAAATATTTTATTTTTATACATAAATAAAATATATGATTTTTATTACAAATGAGTTTTTTTATAAAATAACAATTTTTTATAACTTTTTTAGTTAATACTCCGTCTAGTTTTTAATATAAGAGTCCTTTTAGAATATTTTTATGATCTTTAATACATGATATCCACAATACCCTTAATATTTTTAACTTTTTCTCTTTCCAAGTATTAATGTGAGATAGATGCTAATTTTTATTAAAGACATTTTAAAAATGTTATAGTAATTTTTTACAAAATCAAAGCTTTTAACTAAATTTAATTACTTGCTCTAATTTACAAGATTTGGTTAAATGGCCCATATAAAAAGAATAGGAGGGAATATCATTTTATGATCAAAAGAGTATTTAAGGGAAGATTAAGGGGACTGACCAAAAAAAAGGGGGGAGATTAAGGGGAGAGAGACAAACACGACCCATTAAAAAAACAAGGGGAAGGGGAGCCGAAAAATAGTTTTGCATGGGGGAGAAGATATATGTTAGATTGGACACAATTTGAAAAACAATTAGATTGTTTAAAGTTAAAAAAAAAAAGCCACAAATAAACTATCTCCTCCAAATTTATTTTTACATAATATATTGATTATTAATTAGCACTTCAGAGTTACTCCCTCTTATCTTAAATATAAAACATCTTCAAAAAATAATGTTTAATTTAAAATATAAAATATCTTATAGGGTTATCTAGTGTATTAATTTTTTTCATTTATGCCCTTGGTTTACAATTAATAGATAAAAGATAAGTATTATGAAAAATATGAGAGATAATATAATTAATAAAAATAAATAATATAAAATATTAAAATTTGTTGATAAATTTTCAGTGTGTTTTGGGCGGCAATAAAGTTATCTCAAAATTTAGATTTTGATTTTAAAGGGCATAAGCAATTTTTTGGATTGGCCCACCACAACAGCAAATAAATACTTAACGACCTAACTTTTTTATTAAAATGCATGAAATAATTGAATGCTTTATATTTAGAATCGGAGGAGGAAGAAAGACTTAAGCCTTCTTTTTTATTTTTATAATCTTCATTTTAAATTGTACCTATTGATCAAATATTTATTATTTAATATTAATTTAAAAATTATAAATACTAGTTAGTTAAAACATTAAGTTAAATATATATTTTTAATTAAACCATACATTAATAATTTTTTATCGAAATATTATTTTTTGGTATATTTTAATTAAAATTTTGGATAAAAATATCTCTATGTCTAAATACTCCCTGATACTGGTCAAACAACAATTTTCTTAACTGACTATAATAATGTCAATGTTTCAATCCCAAAAACCATTATGTGGGAAGAAGTCAAACTACCTGATGAATGGATCATGGAAAGGGCTTCTCAGCCAATTCCTAAAATGATGCCACAAATAAGTAGAATTGCTCAAACCCAAGATGGGACTGTTAGATTGTCATTTGACAGACCAAGAAAATCTATGTCTCAAACATATAAACCAGATAGAGGGGAGTGGCCCCGAAGGACTAAAAAGATAGAGGGGGAGAATAGAGAATGTGAAGAAGAGGAGTAGACGGACTACTTTAAAACATTAATTAAATATGCAAGACATTAATTAGATATGCAATAGGGGTGGTTCTAAAGAACTTCAGGCGGTAGAACCAGCCAATTTAGTTCATTAGAACTAGGCAAGGATATGATGAGTAAGGATTGAAAGAGGAAATTTTATTAAAATGTAGTAAAAACTTACAATCAATGAAGATGAAGAAGGTAGAATGAAGATGACTTTTCTCTCTTAAGGATTAGGAACTCTGTAGGAGACTTAGTATGCTGTAATTCAGTTCCCCTATCCTTTGAGGCTCCGTGTCCTTATATATAAAAGAAAAGCAAAGTTTAAACCGAGAAACTGTTAGTGACTGGCACTGTTTGAACAGTTCCGGTTTGTACTTTTGATACTGTTTTGCCGACACTACAGTATTTATTAGTGACTTGCAAAACGACATCGTTTCACAAATGCTGACATCACAATGTTTATTGATGACTAGCATTTATTAATCCTCATCAAGGTTAATTAAATCTTCGTCATCTTCGATTTGATTTTCAGAAGTTGATGAAGATGCCTCTTGATCCTTAGAAGAAGATTCTTGCTGTTGAAGAAGTTGTAATACAGTAGTTAACTGGTTTACTAAGCTAGTTTTGTCCGTGGATGATGCTAGCATAGCTTGTATCCTAGTTCTTTGGTTCAGAAATTTGCTTTGCTCGGTCTGACAAAGATACTTGGGATTTTCTTTAAACCATTTATCTACTGCTCTGCTGTCAACTCTTTTCAAGTCAAATTTAGCCCACCATCTTACTGAAGGTATCCTCTGAAGTATGGGCAAAATAGTTGTTCCAGGAACTGATGCAGAGAATTTGTACTTCCATGCAAAGATCCAAGATACTGATAATTTTGAAAAGTAATGAAGATCAAGGGGAAAAGGATCCTCATTATGATTGAATTTTTGTTTAAATAAGTCAAAGGTTTGTTCTACTTGAGGAGGTAAAATTTGAGGCACGGGCCCTACAAAACTCCACCAGTGAATAAACCATTGCGGAAACTCATACCTAGTTTTGGTTTTAAAATATATAAACCAGGTGTGAGAGAAAGTTTCGTTTTGAAAATACAATACATGGTACCATGCATCTACATAGTCCCAATAACTGTATCCTTGTGGTTCATAAAGTATCCCAAAATGTTTAGGTTTCTCAAGAGGTTGTCCCCATTGGGAAGGAGTGAGGACTTTGAGAATTTGCATTGTACTATGGGTCACCATTGGTCCAGTTTTTTTATCAGTTTTTTGTTCAATGTTCACTGATTTTGAATGGACTAATATCAACTCATAGAACTCTCTTGTTTTTCTCAAATTAGTGGGCTTATAATGGAATGCAGAAGGGAACGCATTAAGAGCCACTTGGTTTGGGTTTGGATGATGAAATTCGGGTTCTATTTGAACTAGATTCCTTACTTGATTTTCTTTGGGTATGTAAGGAGTAGTCATAACTGAAGGGGTTTGGAGAATAATTGCTTTGGAATTTGAGGTGGATGCCATTGCTTTTTGGGGTTGATTTTTTGAAATTAATGGCTGCTGGTTTGCTTTATCATACTCTGGTTTTGAGATGATAGATTGTTGCCAGGTCGTTTGAGGCAATTGTTTAAGGGCGAAATCCTGAGCATAAGAGGCTAAGGTCTTCTTGTTTGATGTATTGGGTTTCTGGATAGATGACCCAGTTTGTTGGGCTAAAGGCCCAGTTTGAGTTTGCTGGGTAGATGACCCAGATGGAGTAGATGACTCCTTTTGGCCCAAAGGCCCTGTTTGGGATCCAGAAGTTTGGGATCCGTATTGCTGAATAATATTTTTCATCATCTCTTCTAGTTCAGCACTAGAGATAGGGGATTGGGCTTCTTGGATTAAGCTCTTTTGTTTTTCTTCCTTTTTCTTTTTGGGTGGCATTTTTCTAGGTTTTTCCCTGTAAAAACTCACGGGTTAGAAAGTCCGGAAGAGAGTTTGAAGATCCTTTTATAAACTCGATTTCAAAATCAAAGATGCTTAAGATGGCTTGCCATCTAGCAAAAATTTGTTTAGAAGCTATGTTTTTAACATCCTTTTGTAACACATCTTTGGCTGACTTACAATCAATCCTAAGTAAGAATTTTTGATTTAATAAATCAGATTGAAATTTTGAAATGCAAAGAACTATTGCAAGAATTTCCTTTTTGATTGTGGAATAATTCTGCTGAGTATTATTCCAGTGTTTTGAAGTGAATGACACTACCTGTTCTTTACCATCAACTCGTTGTTTGAGAATACCTCCATAACCAATATCAGAGGCATCGGTTTCAACAATTTTTTGAGCAGCGGGATTTGGAAGATTAAGACAAGGAAGTTGCTTAACCTGAGACTTGATTTGTTTGACAACGTTTGTATGGACATCTGTCCAAGGAGGAGGACTAGATCTTAGTCGTTCGTGGAGAGGTTTGATGAAATTACTCAAATGAGGAATAAAGTCTGAAACATAGTTTAAACATCCTAAAAATCTTTGAAGTTGAGTTTTATCAATAATTTGATCTGGAAATTTATCAGCAAATTCTATAGACCTTTCAATAGGTACAATAGATCCTTGAGATATCCAGTGTCCCAAAAATCTAATTTTTGTTTGAAAAAGACTTATTTTCTTTTTTGAAACTGCTAAGCCATTGGTTTTGGCAATTCTTATAAACTTGTAAATATATTTAAAATGTTGATCTATAGAATGAGAATAAATCAAAACATCATCTATGTATATAATGATGAACTGATCATTATCATTAAATATATCATTCATTATTCTCTGAAATTCAGAGGGAGCATTTTTTAAACCAAAAGGCATAACATTCCACTCATACTGACCAAATGGTACAGTAAAAGCAGTTTTATACCTATCCTTTTCATCAATTTGTATTTGCCAAAATCCAGATTTCATGTCAAATTTTGAAAATACTTTTGCAGAATAGAGTCTTTTTAACAAATCAGATTTATTTTGGATTGGGTATCTAATCCATTGCAAAACTTTGTTTAAAGGTTTATAGTTGATTACCAATCTAGGGACTCCTCTTTCTTGTTCTGCACTATTGTTAACATAGAATGCAGCGCAAGACCAGGGACTTCTAGATTTTCTGATCAAATTCTTTTCTAACAAATCATTGATTTCATTTCTGCAGATTTGTAAATGTTCCGAACTCATTTGAATTGGGCGAGCTTTAGTTGGAATTTGTTTTTCGTCAAAATCCTTTTCATAAGACAGATCTACTATATGCTTTTTTCTGTTCCAAAAAGTATTAGGTAAATCTGAACAAATGGTTTTAACAATTTCTTTCAAACATTTCAAAATTTGTATTTGAATAGGTTTTGAAATTAATTGTTCTTCAATTTTCTTAAACATAAAAATATCAAAGTTATACCCTTTTTTATCCAATTATACTGATGGTCGAAAAAAATTAAAAGTATACTTAAATAAAAGTATTCTTATTAGTATTATTTTGCATACCATGCAGATGCCACACTGACCTTTGTTTCCTATTTATCAATCGTTAACAGATCAGCTGGCAAATAATAGAGAATTGCATGATTTTCTAACGAGAAGAGATATCTAAACATAGTTATCTTGTTTCATAATTGCTTGGGTTAAGGGACCTTTTTATCACCACAAGAAAAAATTAGACAATAAATATTTTACACAAGAGTAACCGATCAATAACAAGTTGATAAAAAATTATGACAATGTACTGGTACTAGAGATGGATTGGTAGATTTATTTGGAGGGTCAAATGGTTGTTTACTCAAATACTGTTTTTAACCAGGTTAACTAGTTAATTGGATTACCCCTACAGTTCCTTGCAATAATTGTTTAAAGACATTTTATAATTCTTCTACTGATGACAGGTCAATTGTCCATATGTGTGAATGAGCACAAATGGAATGGAATGGAATACAAAGAGTATTCTTTTTTCCCCCAGAAATTACTGATTAACAAAATATCTATAAATTTCCACAAAAGGGCCCTCTGAAGAATTATTGAATACTACATTAAGCTTATTATAAAGAGAGATGGAGATCAATTCAATATGCAAATTTTTTTAATTGGGGGTCACAATAAAATAATGATTACGTTGGAAGCTTGCCTTGTCATTTTTTGATTGTCGTTGGTTTGTCGAAGATAAAAGCAGGTGTTCATCGTCATCAGCAAGTGTGAACGTGGAGTGGGATAATAAATTATGGGTATATAAAAACCCCACAAGACCTCTGATCCTGCAGTCTCTTCTGAGTCTAATTTTGGCTTTTTACATAACACATATATTCAGCAGAACGTGGGGTGGTGAGAGCTTCATTCAAAGGGTTTACTTCCTTGACTTGAGACACTTCATTTAAGTAACTGTTCATTAAGGGGCCAAAGCATCGCTTCTTGATTCTGAGTTCTCACCACCAAAGTCATCGTGTTTTTCGTCCTAACATTCTCTCCATATTAGAGTCCTCCTGAATCAACGGCTCAAGCTTCGGAAGCACACCCCGTTCTCGGGACGCTTAAAATGGCTTTGGTCTGAGGAAATTTGTACACGCAGTGAGTTCCATACAATTTCAAACTGCTTAACAGCTTTCAATTAATTATGTTTTTGAGTCTAGAGAATTGATGGGTCTGGTGTAGTTTTCCAAAATTTTTCTGACTACAAGATTCTTGGGTTTTCATAGATACATGAGATGCGATAAATTTAAGTTTACTCATTACTGTCAGTCTTTTACAGAAACCAGAAAGAGCTTTGGAATCTTGAAGTCTCTGAAGGAAGAAGAAGGGATTCAGAGCGAGCCAGAACACAGGAGATGGAGGAGAGGAATGAGATGGATAAGATGAATGAGGATACCTTGTTGCCCGGTTTTCGGTTTCACCCCACGGACGAGGAGCTTGTTGATTTTTACCTTAGAAGAAAGATTCAGCAGAAATCTCTCCCTATTGAACTAATCAAGCAAGTGGATATTTACAAATATGATCCTTGGGATCTTCCAAGTAAGAACTCATATATTGACAGACACTGATAATTTTACTTTCAGTCAAAACCGCTTTAGGTCATTATATAACTACATATATCACGCTGAATGGCTACTTTATACATCAACTTTACAGAACTGATTTTATCCTTTCTTTTTTTGGTTAATTTTTGGAAGAGCTAGCGAGTACTGGGGAGAAAGAATGGTACTTCTACTGTCCAAGGGATCGAAAATACAGAAACAGTGCGCGACCAAATAGAGTGACAAGAGCTGGGTTTTGGAAAGCCACAGGAACAGACAGGCCTATATACTCCTCAGGAGGGAAGTGCATCGGCTTGAAGAAATCTCTTGTGTTCTACAGAGGCAGAGCCGCCAAAGGCATCAAGACTGATTGGATGATGCATGAGTTTCGCCTCCCTTCTCCTCCAGACTCACCTCCTCCTCCTCCTAAGAAGCCCTTCGACAAAACCCTCTCTCCAACTGTAAGGAATTCTCCTCAACTTCTCTATTTCTTAGATATAAATTCTCTATGATCAGTCATGTGCTGTTACTTAAACAAATTAAAGTGTCTTTCTCCAGGATTCCTGGGCGATTTGTAGGATATTCAAGAAAACAAACTCCATGTCCATGGCACAGAAAGCTCTATCTCACGCTTGGATGGCTCAGTTACCAGAGAGCAGCATGGTGCCTGATATGCTCACTCAGAGTGCAAACCGCAATCACTTGAGTTCAGAGAACATGTCTTGCACCACAGAAATAGGATCAGCGTCGGCCATTCAATTCTGCGGAGGAAACAGGCAAGAATTACACGAGAAGGGGTCAAGTGCTGATTTCTTGGCTTCAGACGTTCCCATCAATAATGGCTCAGTAGCCTCCAAGTCCTCCCACATCCCAGTCTCGAACGCTGACCCAGCAGACACCTTCATGTTCTCCACGTTCGAATCTTCAGGCCCTTGTGCCTATATAGGCTTTGAAGGGCCAAACAATATGTTTAGCGGCTTCTCAGTGAATGCACCTCATCAGGACGTGCAAGGATTAAACGTGACTACATCTGCAGTAGCAGAAGCTATTGGGTTTCCCTTCAGCTTCCCTCCAGTTTCAAACGATGCTAATTGGAAGCCTACTCTACCGTGGGACACACCACCTTGTCCTAGCGACATGTCTACTAATAATAGATGTTGCACTTAAATTAAATCAACTCGTGGTCATTCCAGGGTCGTGGTCAAAGCAAAAGGAAGACTTGTTGATACTGTTATTTTCTGAATTAGTATATTTACCAGTAAAATCAATGCCATCGGGTTCTGATTTTACTAGTAAATCTACAGGGTTGATATTTTGTTGTTCATTTTTTATTTAAACGCCAGTACCACCACGGAACACAGAAAAGAACCACAGATTCTATAAACTAGGGCCGCCTGCTTTTCAGCTTTTATCGCTATTTCGCTCATATATACCAGATGCTCGGTTTGTTTGCCATGTACATATTCGATATCTGGAAGATGTATAATATCTGAATTCTTTGCAAGACCGTTTTCTTTTTTCCACATTTCTCTTCTCGTTTTCATTCCCTTGCTCTTGAATCTGGGCATGAACATCCTTGTCTACAAATAATATATTATTATTATTGGCCGTCGAGGACTAAAAAAATACAGAAAACGTTCATGGGAAAAGAGCACTTCATAATAAGATACGAGAGAAAACAGAAAATAAAAGAGGTCTCAAGAGAACGAGCAAAATAATCAGAATCTTTCTAACTAGGGAACAGTTCAGTGAAAAAGTTAATGCTAATTACAAAAAAGACAGCAAGTGGGATTATATAGAATAGAGACAAGTTGAGGTTCATCTTAGAGAAATTGAAGCTTCTGCTGCAATTGGTGAAAGTGAAACTACAAGACATGAACACGTGGAGAATGGAGAATAGAGATATGTTTTGCGCGCGTAGAAATAAATTAGAAGAACTGAGGAAATAAAACTCAACCCACATAATATAATTTTTTAATTAAGTGCTATATATATATATATATATATATTACAGTGTACCAATGACTGAATGGTGTTTTGTGTCAAAATATATTGTTGGCATTCTTAAGACGGTCATTGGCAAGTACTATTGCGTATATATAGAGAGAGGAAGCAGAGGGCCCACCCTGGTTAAATGAAGAAAAAAGGTTAAAAGACAGGGAAAGCGAGGGAAGGCTTTCGTTTATGAAGCAACTGGGAAGCAAGCTAAGGGAGGTTGGGCATAGATAGTTTCATTCTGAATAGAATCAAAGCAACATCAACATATATAGAGAGCAGCATAATTGCATGGGGACGAACTGGAGGGTGTTTGAACTTGAATTTCAAATTGAATACGTGCTCAAATGGATTCAAATCAAAACACGAGTGCAAATTTCTGAGACAATCCAACCTCCTCACCCTCTTGCAATAACTCCAATAGAGGCTGAAAGCATCACTGACTAGAAATGTGAATAGCTGCAACTTGGTCAAACTTACAGGTACAAGAACTGCTCCTTTTTTTACCATCGTACAAGAACTGGTCCATGAAATACCGTTTTCGCACAAATAACGCATCTCCTTTATACTAGTGCTAGTAAACTTGTTTGTAAGTTTAAGTAAATAAAATTTAATTTCTTCAATTGACGTCCACGTCAAGATGGCCGAGTTGGTCTAAGGCGCCAGTTTCAGGTACTGGTCCGAAAGGGCATGGGTTCGAATCCCATTCTTGACAAAGATTTTGTTCATTTTCTATGTTGCCGTTTTCCATTGGTTCGCACCAACATCTGAATAAAGGAGAATCTAAAGAATAGCCAACGAACGAACGCCTCTAAGGCTCTAACCTTGTAGTAAAAATAATAAATAATAGTGAGACAGGAAGAGGAAACAAACACCGATCATTTAGAAGAAGCTCTTCTAAGAAATACTCTCATCACATTCCCCTGTGAATTTCCGTAGCACCATATTTGGCTTGCTAGAATGATTCTACCAACATGAAGGATGCGAGATCGACTATTTGTTAACGATACTAATAAAGCAACTAATGTAGCTCTGGCATTTTGTAATACTCTAGTAACGATTATTCTTCATGTAAGTTCATTTTGAAGAGTGAAATTTCTATACTTAATATGTATTCTTAACAATACATCAACTTTTAAAGAGTGTTGTTAGATCGCCAATCCATGCCAATTTTCCCATCGATATTCCAATTGAAGACGTAATCTTTTTAAGGCATAAAGATTACTAAATTTTTAAAATTAGTGATTGACTCCTATCTTCTCATGTCTGGGCCTTGCGCTTGCTTGTATTGATGACACTAGATGGTGCTTTAATCTAACTCAACAGTTTACAAATGCTCATTCATCTCAAGATGTAATTGAAAATTATTTGCATGTCAAAAATAATAGTTAGCCAATGAGGCAAGGTAGTCATCCTCAAACTGTAAATTTAAATTTGAATCATCTACATTTACAAAAACAAATTCATATAATACATTCAAATTTAAAATAGAGATTAAAAATGAATATAAAATTATATAAATTCCATACATAGTCATAATTATTTGTATTATTCTCTCTTCCCACACATCAATATAAATGACCCATTCTTTTTTACAGGAAAAATGAAAGACACTAATTACTAGACCTAGAATTCTGGCATCTAACTTAGTAACTTGCATGAAAAATTATTTATCGTTACAGCACCAGAAGACGATCCAAAATTTCTTTTGGCAAGCATCCAAAGGAGAAAAACGAACGGTAGAAATGCACATTAAGTAAAGCCCATAAGCACTAGCAGAATGAACGGTACAGAGCAAGCTCCCAATAACTTAAGACAGCTATTCCTCAATTCAGTTAATGAATCATTAATCTAAAAACGACCGAATTAATATCGCAAGCCCTGATAATCAATTTTAAACGCGGGGAAATTTAATTAGAATATTCTCAGGTTATTAATAAAGGCTTGCTTTTTGTCTCTTGTAAATACTCTGCTGACTGTCTTTTTGACCCAGGCGCGTAGTTTAGTATTCATTCTTTCATACTCCCATTTCACTCGAAAATAAAGGCTTGCTCATAAGAATCCAACAGCTAACGGTTGTACTTAGAGCACTCAATAACTTGCGCAACAACCGAACTTCGTACTGTATAATAACAGATTAAACTATCAAACACGCAAACACAGATAAATTCAAATTAAGTTCCAACATTCAGAATTGATGACATCCAAAGACAAAATTTCTTTGGACCATATTTTAACAAAAAGGATCTGTTTTCAACGATGAATCAATCAGTTTAACTCTTTGATGCTTGCTTTTCTTTTGCCTTCTGGATCTTCAATACCTTCTTCACAATTTTTTGCTCTTCAACCAAGAAAGCTCGGATTATCCTATCCAAGGATTACATAGCCATTATTATAACTAATTAACTCTGACAAAATTAATAAAATACTAACATTTAAAGACAAGAAAATTAATAAAATACTCATTAATAATTTTGTTAGACAAACATACCTTTCCCTAACAGCTCCTCCCGATAATACACCTCCATAAGCCCGATTTACTGTCCGGCAATTCCTAGACAATCTAGATCTCTTGTATTCAGCAGGTCTCAAGTGTGGAATCTGCATATTAAGTTTAGATCAGAAAAATCATGACAGGAGATAGCACTAAGTTCACAAGGAAAGGAGAGGCAGGCATGGAGAACACGAAAATTTTAAGGCTCGAGTTTTTGAATACTGTTACATGGCAACTCAAATCATGTATTAATGGACTAAACAGAGAAAAGAACTTCTTCAAATAGAAAGAATGATAAACAGAAGGTAAAGCTACAAACAGAAAGAATAGAGATGGGAAAAAAATTTTTTGAGGGAGAACAGGCAGGAGGAGGATAGGAACTAAATGAAGATATACAGTTTAGCCAACTTACAACATACTTCTTATCACATACATTCACGACACTGTTCAATAGTCAGTCTCTTGTAGCTTAAGAGACCCAGCAGTACCATGAGGCCTAAAACATTAAAAGCCATAGTACTGTTTTAGTCATTTGTGACTACCAACAGCAATCCTTAGTATTCGCCACAGCAGGAGTCCCACATAAATTACGTTCAAATGAAAAGAATTATTAAAACAAACAGCTGACTCTCCATCTCCCATCTGCCTCTCTCTTCTGCACCACATCCTTTTGTCTCAAAATGAATTCGATAAAACCCAGGATACAACTCTCACCCTCATTAACCATTAATACATGCCATATATAAACTGACAACTAGAGACACATCTAACATGGATGAAAGAAAATTTGGATGACAAAAACAAATTACCAAAAAAACAGACAGTAAACAAGAGGGAAAGGAAGCATCAAACCTCAAGAAAAAAATCCAAATACAGCGGATAGAGTTTACCCTTTTATTAGATCAACATGCAGCGGAAGACTATGAGGACATCAGATATATTTACAAAGTCTGACCTCTTTACATCATTTATAATTATAATACTTCTATCATCAATCCGGTCTAAGGCTCTAAGTAGTATCTTCCTTCTAGAGTCTGTTAATTTAATATGAAAAGAGTATAAAACTTTACGGTGACCAATCACACATGAGCAAGGCCCAACAAAAGAATTGCCTTCTCGACAATGTAATGGTCAGTCTAATTTCTACTAGTTCAAAGCATGTCATGAAACTCTTTATGCGCTAAATTCATTACAAAAACAGTAGATGTTCATGAAATTCAGAGGGCATACATACCCCTTGGATCCTCTTCCCAGTGACAGGGCACTTCGGTCCGCTCGCTCTCTTCTTTGTAGTCTGATACACCAACTTGCCACCTGAAACACATTATCAGCAGCGAAAAGACCAGACAGCATATATTGTAAAAATATAAATCAAGGATTCAGTTATGAACCACTTGACAAGGCCACGCATTTTGTACAAATTATACATGAAAGAAAAGACAGAAGCATTGATATAGAAATGGAGAAAATCAAATCACAACTAGAAGATTAGGCAAATTTAATCGTACAAAAAGTTAAACCAATAGCAGGCAGAGAAGGAAGCCATACCAGGGGTTTTGACGACCCTGTGCTGATTGGACTTAGTGGCGTAGCTGTGACGCTTACGATACGTGAGCCGCTGCACCATTTTGTAGAGAGTATGAGCTCCTCCTCTGTGCTTGCAAGGAGCCTCTGAAGCGAATGGACTAGAAGGCGAATGAAAATTACCGACGGAAGTGGTAAATGTATTGGTGCCTTGCCTTCTTCCGGGTCGAGCAAACCCTAGATCTGATGACTCCGCGCACTTCTCTTTTGATTAGCCTTGTTAATAGGGCCGCCCTATATGTTAAATCATTCGAACCAAGACCAACTACTTTATGGAATATTACATTCCGCAAAAAAAAAAAAAGCTAGTTCATCGTGTCAGTAATCCAAAATTGTTCAAAATAAAATCTATCAAAATAAATTTACCTTTTTAATAAATTTCTATCCTCCTTTCTAGCAGGTTCTTAAATTACACATAATCTTATCAATTACAAAAATATATAAAACCTATTTTGTAATTCAAAACTAAAGTGGGTTTTATGCATTTATATGAAGTATTGATGAATCATGCTATTTATAACTTATAAATTTTGTGGCTCCTCAGTTATTTTATATTTTATATTAATTTAATTGATTGATAAAAACAAGATACTTTTATAAACCATATTTCTTGTACCGAATGTGACTCATTTGAATATCACTTTTGTCCCCCGGTGGTGTCTTATCTTAATGTTATGTATTTTATATTTAAGATAGAAATCTTAATTTATTTCAATTTTAAAAATAAAAATGTTACATAATTTACACACAAATCTAATATTAGCTATAATATATGAGGGAATAAAATGAAGATATTTATGATTGTAACTTAATTTTTATTGTAGCATAGCATATAGTTTAATTTTAGAAACAGATAATCACTTTTTCAGGAAAAAAAAAAAGACTTATGTAATAGGAAAGTACATCTCTTATGAATGAAGAGTTTAAGGATTTGGATCCTCTCTAGCCAAATCTCCATCCTCCATGTGATCAAAATCCACCCCACTATTTATCCTACTACTATTCTCCTCTATCATATTATCTACACTACTTGTTCCACTTTTTTGCAGTTTTATTCTTTTTTTTAATAAACATTACAGCCTTTGAATTATATAAATAATTGAGATTTGGCTTCAGAGATTTTAGCATAGAAGATCATCATCCAGAGTTTAACTTGTCTTTTTTTTCATAATTTGAAACATTTTTACCTTAATAAGAATTTAAAATTTTTCAATTATATTTACTTAATTATTTTTAATTTATCATGTGAGCCGAACGATAATATTGAGTAAAAATTATAAAATTAATCAAATTTATAATATTCAAAAAGTCTAAAAATATATGTATCAAAAATATTTGTTGGGTAACTTAAATATTTAAATGATTCTTAAATATTGTTTATGTTCAACAGGAGTATTTTGGCCCAAGATAAAGTTTAATAATGTGATTTCATAGTCAATTAACAATTAAGTAAATGGAAGAATCTTAAAAGTAAAGAGAAGGTTTGACTAACATAATTTTTTTATTTCTCACAAAGGTTTATATGAGTTTTCAAAATACAAAAGGTTTGACCTCTAATATAATTAAGATAAAATGGATGGAAGGTGAGTGCATTTTACTTTAATATTCACTACTAGAAAAATGTAATGTTTAAAATTGTCATGTCACCACCAACACCACACCATGTCACATCATTGTCATACTGCCATATCATATAATAATTTCAAATATGCATTTGCTTAGGTTCGAACCCATGAGCTCCTGCTCTTAGTGCCTTTATATTCAGACTTTTGCCAGTTGAACTGTAATGTATTTATAATCTTTATATGAAATATTAAAATATATTATTTATCTATACACTAATACACACATATATTTATAAATTAATATATTGTTAAAAAATTAAAATATATTATAATTTTAATTATTAATATCATAAAATATTTTATATTTTGAATTTTGTAATAAATGAATTTTCATTTTCATTTTTTGCCAACAAGTTATAAAAATTAATCTAGCTATTTTTATTAATTTAAAATAATCAACTGATAAAAATAATTTTATAACATAATTATTAAAAAAATTTAATTCATTAAAATTAAATTTTTAATAAAATAATTTTAATTTTTTAAAATTAATTTTAAAAAATTTAGTAAGGGAAAAATCTCTCGCTAGATTCCTCGCTATTCATATTAATTTAGAGAGAAATTTTTTAATTCCTCACTAATTCCTCGCTAATTTAGCGAGGGAAAGGATATTTCTCGCTAATTTCCTTGCTAAATTTAATTCGTCGCTAATTTTCTCACTATTTAGATCATTTAGCGAGGGATGAGTGATCCCTCCCTCGCTAAATTTTCTCGCTAAATTTAATTTTTCTAGTAGTGATTTTTTGTCACATATAAAGGGTTTGAAATAACATATATATCCCTCTTCACTCTTTCTGCTTCATCTCATATCTACAATGATACTTATGAATGAACAGGAATATTCTAGTTGAATGAACCACTACTAGAAAAATGCAATTTAGCGAGGAAATTTAGTGAGGGATCACTCATCCCTCGCTAAATAATCTAAATAGCGATAAATTAGCGACGAATTAAAATTAACAAGGGAATTAGCGAGGAATATCCTTTCTCTTGCTAAATTAGCGAGAAATTTTTTATTCCTCGCTAAATTATTATGAATAGTGAGGAATCTAGTGAGGGATTTGTCTCTCGCTAAATTTTTTAAAATTAATTTTAATAGATTAAAATTATTTTATTAAAAATTTAATTTTAATGAATTAAAATTTTTTAATAATTATGTTATAAAATTATTTTTATCAATTGATTATTTTAAATTAATAAAAATTAGTTAAATTAATTTTTATAACTTGTTGGCAAAAAATGAAAATGAAAATTCATTTATTACAAAATTTAAAATATAAAATATTTTATGATATTAATAACTAAAATTATAATATATTTTTATTTTTTAACAATATATTAATTTATAAATATATGTGTGTATTAGTGTGTAAAAAAATAATATATATTTAATATTTCATATAAAGACTGCAAATACATTACAGTTCAATTGGCAAAAGTCTGAATATAAAGGCACTAAGAGCAGGAGGTCATATTTTGAATTTTTTGTAATTTAGCGAGGAATGAGTTTCTCGGTAAATTTAGGGAGGAATTAAATCCATCGCTAATTTAACGAGAGAATTAACTTATTCCTCACTAAAATTAGCAATACCATTCTTAGCGACCGAATTAGCAAGGAATTTTATCTCTCGCTATTTTCAATTTAGCGAGGGAAAAATGACATTTAACAAAAAAATTATCCCTCACTAAATGTCATTTTTCTAGTAGTGAGCAGATGAATTCTTGTTTGAATTTTTAGATCGTTAGCTAGTTATGAATCAACAAAAAATGGTCAAGCAGTTTAGGTTGTAAATTCTAGGACGGAGGACTGTATTCACAAATAGTGAAATAAATGCTAAGATTATATTTGCACAAAAAAATGATATTCAATACTTTCACGCACTTTTTTTTCATAAACTTACCCCTCCTGGAATTAATCTTCCTTCAGAGCATTTAGGGAAAAAAATAAATCATTTCCAATTGAATTTGTTTTATACATAAATATTAGAAATTGAATTCTTAACTATAATGCACCGATATTTTAAAAAATAAAACTTATTTGTATCAAATACGTATTAGATATGATACTCGAGATCATACTTTACGATTAATATTATATATATTCTTAGTTTTTATTCTTCAAAAAGTCTAAAATAATAAAAAATATTACTAAAAAACTCAATTTTCAATTTAATATTTTACATACCTTTATATTATTTTTAAAATTTTTATTTAAAACTTATTTTTTTAATATTTTTATATCTTTAGTACATTAATTAATTAAATATATGTATAAATTATATATATATCTATCATATACCTGTATCATAAAATTTTAAAATTTGACACATCGCATCATATCATATTAAATACCGTTACCCATATTTGTGCTTCACGTATTCCTGCCCATTTTCTTTGAAGAGACCAAATCTCCTAATGCTCACATGAATATGAATATGAATTGGTTCATTTCACTTTTACGTATTGGGTTTTGAGCCTTTTGAGTCAAGAAATGAAAGATAAAGCTTCTTCAGTTTTCATTTTAATTATTAAATGAAAGATATTAGTATATAGCTTGTACTCCTCCCCTTGTTTCCGTAAATCAGGTAGCTGTAGGGGAAGGTTCCAATGAGACAATTGATTTAGGCTGAATAATTCGAATGCGTAAAAGGGAAAAAAAAGATATAATTAAAATATCAATTCGCTCTCACCATGAAAAAAAATAAAATTCTATTCAATTTATTCAAATTTATCACGAAATGCAATGGACATCAACATGGTAAATGAACCTCACAAGTGAAAAAGGACATACAAAAGCCAGGCTCTTCAGGTTTGACGCCGACGGCCACAAGGTTTGGTCAGTTGATGATCATTGATGATAATCCAGCTGGCTGAGACTGAGAGAGAGAGAGATGGCGATCCACACCACACGATCCCTTTCACAAAGTCAACCAGCTCTACCAACGTTGTAACACTTTCACAGCCACAAAAGTCTTTTTCCAAGCATTGACATTGAGCAAACAATATCCAATTGGTTGGAAAAGATTGCCATGCTGAGCTTGGGAGCAACAAACAGGAAAACGCAACCTCGGACAAGTAGACCATGTTTGTTCAAAGGCTTGCAAGTTGACGCCAAATTATAATAGCTAGGGAGGCGTATATATAGTCTTAATCCCCTAATTAATGGGAAGATTCATTTCAAAATCTTCACACACACACACACACACACACATAAAAGTTTGCCACAGAACAACCGTGGTTTATCAAAGCCCGACTTGACTTCAGAGAAATAAGCTTTAGATAAAAAGCCACTTACATTTCTAGCACCCATCATTCTGTCCCTTATGGCAATTTGAAACTTTTTTCCTAAGCTTAGCTGTACTTAAGACGTAATTTTAGAGAGTCGTGTGCCATTTTAATTTGCCACTACTAGAAAGGGAATGCAGGAGGCAACTAGTGTCTATCTCAGCTAAATTCTTTCGTCGCAATAGATAACCGGATTTCTCGCTGCAGGAGAAGTAGTAGTAAAAGCATGCATATTTGTCTGTCACATTTGAACTGATACTTGGAGGTGCTTGCTTTGTATCCGTATTTGTATTAATCGTGGCTTATGCACCTGCATTGATTTCTCCTGCATTGCATTGGTCAAAGTTTGATATTGGAACTTGAAAAAAACCCACCGGGTACTCCTCTTCTTCAACACCAACTTTGTCAGTATCGTTCGCAGCTTGGAATATTAGTAAACCATATTGCATGTTTTGGTTTTCCTTTTTTCTTTTCATTTTTTTGGGGGGTTGCTCTGCATGCCTGTCTGGTTTACTAGAATTTAGAAACATGAGATTGTGAACGAATATTACTAGAACCAACTTCAAGGCTCCCAGACTTCAAATCGCTAGCTACCATATTCGAAAGAATAACTTTACTGCAGCCTTCTCACCCAAAAAAAAAAAACACATGCTCCAGCCTTTGGCAGGACCAGTAATTAAATTTGATTTTTTTTCTTCTGGGACAATAGTGGAAGAACAAACTTTTCTCCTCTCATTACAAAAACTTGATGCTGGAATATCAATCTCTTCCACCATCAGCTATTCATGAGTTGTGAACAAGTTTCTAATAAAATATATATTGATTATAGTAAAATAAAGGTTAATTTGATTGAAAAAATTTAAAGCAAAATTTTTACAATATATATTGAATATTAGAAGTTTTAATCATCGAGTGCTTAATTCACCTAGAAATAGTTATACTAATTAACTTAATTAGATGTCTTGACTTGAAGCCCTTGGCATGCGGCTTGAGGTTGGTAGGACGTACTAGAAATTTACAATGGGAGAAAGACACTTAAGGATCCCCATATGAAGATATTTCCTTCCAAGAATCCAGAATAAAATTTCAGTACTCCTGTAAACTGAATTCCCAACTCGAATCAACTGAATTCAACACTTGTACTGTTCATTTGCCAATATTTTTACATAGAGGTCCTTAAGTGTCTTTCTCCCATTTAGGAATTGCCAAATATTTCCAATCTAAAATATAAGTTATTTTTTAAAATTTTTTTATAATATAAAATATAAATCAGAAAAAATAAAAAAATGTTAATTATTTTTTTTAATTTATTATTATCTTTAATTAACTTATAAAAAAACATCTTTATTAAAAATAATATTAAAAAATAATATAATTTTTTTATAAATTTAATTTATTTTTTAAATATATGTGCAGTCAGTTAAATACAACTGGAGTACATTGAAGGAAAGGGCCGACCCAGCGATGCATGTTGAGAAAAGAAAACTTTCAAAAGGGGAGGTGTTATTAAATAAAAGGAAGACTTTAGAGCACCACCTATGATCCTACCCTATGACCCGTTCAAAGACTGGGGTGGGCCCTGTTGTCTTCCGACTTCCAAATGTCATTCATGGAATTTATTATGAATTGTTTTCCATAGTAGAAACGTGTGAGGTGATATTGCTTCCTTGCCTTCCTTTAATAGTTGTCCACAATCACCATCCATGCATTAGTGAGAGGGCAGTCCCTTGGATGGGCGATGCACCAAATCCACGAAGTTAGACTCTCTTACCCTCAAAGAAGGGGTTGATAATTATCATAACCAATTAGTATAAAGAATGCTACAGTCACTATCAATAAGGTAATGCTATATATATATATATATAGATGAAAATGATCTAAGAGATAAGGGAGAGCGAGCCGGCAATTGATTGAAGGAGAGGGAAGGAGGCAAAGAAGAAAGAGAAAGGTTGGATGGAGTCTGCTTTATGTCATGAGCATTAATGGAGTGGTGGGAGTTTTAGGGAGTTCAAAAGCAGAGATATAATGGGTACGCTTCGCAGTGCAGCCACATTGAATGCGACGCGGTTTTGAGATGCACAAGAGGAAGAGGGGTATTGCCACAGCTGACTTTGCCTTCCATAGCTTGCTCCTTTAGTAAATGCTCTTGCTGTCAACTTTTGACTCTCTGGCTCTTCAATTCCTATTTTTACTCGTTCAAGTCAGCCTTCTCACTTCCCCCTTCACCCCCCCAAGACCATCCCCTCTATATATTTACACTAGCCATTTCTTTCGGCCTCCGACGCAAAAGTACAGAGGGAAAAGCAATTAAACTACGCAGCACAAGAAACACACAGATATCAAGTGTTGTAGTGCCGAGACAAGCAGAGATGGGGAGACCGCCTTGTTGTGATAAAGAAGGGGTCAAGAAAGGACCTTGGACTCCCGAAGAAGACATCGTCTTGGTCTCTTATATCCAGGAACACGGTCCTGGCAATTGGAGGGCTGTGCCTACCAATACAGGTTCATATATTGATTATCATTCACTCTCTACGTATTGTGATTCTTTTTTGGGGTTTCTTTTTTTCTTCTTTCATGTTCTAGATTGGGTTTTCATGGGTCTTGCTCCAAATATTTTCTGACTTAATTTGCTGGGGGATTTTTCAGGGCTGTCACGGTGCAGTAAGAGTTGCAGACTTAGATGGACGAATTACCTAAAGCCAGGAATTAAACGTGGTAACTTCACGGACCAAGAGGAGAAGATGATAATCCATCTTCAAGCTCTTTTGGGCAACAGGTACAATAATTAATCAATTCATCCTCATCTTCAAGTGTTTAACTTTTACGAGAAGTTCTCTTTGAATATTTAAGTCCAACACATTGTATGTTGTGCAGATGGGCAGCCATAGCTTCGTACCTTCCACAGAGAACCGACAATGATATCAAAAACTATTGGAATACCCATTTGAAAAAAAAGCTCAAGAAATTACAAGCAGGAGATCAAGGCAACTTTGGAGATGGGTCATTAGCCTCACAATCAATGCCTCGAGGCCAATGGGAAAGAAGGCTCCAAACGGACATAAACATGGCCAAGAGAGCTCTTAGCGAGGCTCTTTCCCCAGATCAGAAACCATCTTGCTTATATGAATCAAGCCTCCCTAAACCAACAACCCAGTGCTTAAGCTATGCCTCAAGTGCAGACAACATAGCACGTTTGTTGAAAGGATGGATGAAAAATCCACCAAAGGCCTCCACAACAAGCTCTGCTATCACACGAAGTTCTATCAACAACCTAGCTGCTTCAGCCTCAGCTTCAGGCAACGATACTGCTTCTAGCGAAGGAATTACAACAAGTGAATCGAAAGGAAACAGTGTTCAGTTATCTGACACAAGTTTTGAGTCCTTGTTTGGGTTTGAGTCTCTGGATTGCTCTTCGAATTCTGATTTTTCTCCCGAGGCTACTCTTGAAAGCAAACCGGATTACACAGGTGCAGAAACGTCCCTCCATTTGCTGGAGAAGTGGCTCCTCGACGACGCTGCTTTACTCACATCAGTTGAAGATGCAGATGTCCATTTTTTCTAGCTTGGTTCCGTTTCAGATTCTGAAAGTTCGTTTTTCTCACTTCTAGCGATGACTTCAGTCTGATTCAGTCTCATTTCAACCCTTTTGGTACCTCTAATGTAAATTTCGCTAATATTATTTTTATTATATCATTCTATTCGTGGTTTCTTGACTCATTAAGTTATGAGATTATATGCCTTTGAATATTTATTTCCCCCTATTATTCTGCTTGGGAACTCAAGTTACAATAAATCATTATGTCTTCCAAACGAACTTCCTGGAAACGACTAGATCGTTGGTGATTGATTAATGATTGTTTAACAGATGACTATCCAGCTGAAAGTATATCACAAAATAGTAGTATACTCACATATAGTGAAGCAAATTAAAAAGCTCACTTTGACTAGTAGATTGGAGATTTGGTCTCACTATATTAAACTTTCCAATCAGAAAATGCTTGCCATGACTGCCCGTTTAAAAGATTAATTACCCACAGAGAATAACCAAAAGTTGACATGTTGATTCAGGTAATCAAGAGAGTGTTGCCGTTTTATTTTCGGGAGCTCCCAATATTTGTTTGATAGTTTTGAGCCAATGATTCGATGCTCGAGCTTTCTAAGAATTAGGTTTATGGGACATTAGGTGGACAAGAATATAGTGTGCAATATTAGCTCATTCATCAAATAGATTTACATAAAAGTTATAACTCTGTTATCCACATTATACTACCATTTTAAGAACGTGCATGTTCAAATGAAGATGTAGAAGAAGATCGATGATGGAAATTACATTTTTCTTCTTTTAAAAAAATTAAACTTAATTTTTTCTAAATGTACTATATTAAATGAGAAAAACAAATGTGAATGAAAAAATCTACTTAATTTCTTAAAAAATGGTCAAATAAAAAACTCACTTCGCCCCCGACAAAAGTTTTGAATATATTAAAGGTAGCGTAAACGAGCAGAAGAAAAATTCAAAGGAACAAAAACAGGCTATGATTAAGATAAAATATATATGAATATAGAAACTCAGTGAATCTTGACTATCTATGCATCATTGAATGTGTAAGAGCAAAACTGACAAAGAATCCAAGTTGCTGGACTGAATCACCGTGCGGGGATGAGAAAAGTTACCGGGCTTCTACTCTCTTGTAATTTCAGCTAATTAACAATTCAAGAAAAATTATTATACAAAAATTGAGATATACAACATTTATTATACTTTTATTTCGTCGTTGCTCAAGTAACCCTTTTTATTATTATTTATCTAACACCAAATGTATCTTCAACAGATAGTTAATGACTAATTTCAAAATTAATTTTATCTCTCTTAACAAAATTTTTTTCATATAGAAGGTTAAGAATTATGCAAATAGAAATTGAACAACATTTTTCATTCCTTAAGTCTTGTTTTCATTAAATTCTCTTCATTTCATTCCATTCAATGTAATTAAATGAACTCATAGAGAAATTAATTGAGTCTGACTTACACCCAAGTTTTTCATTTCATTCAATTTTATGCTGTAGTACTAAACAAGCTCACATTACTTGTTTTTATAATGAGACTTCTCCCTTGTTTAGTATACATTTCTCTCCGGAGATTTTTTTACGTCCAGCGGCTAATTAAATAGCTTTTGTTAGGGTAAAATTACTTGCAATTTAAGCTTGTGTACAATAATCCTCAATATTAGACTTCTGCCGATACCCCCAGCATTTCAATAACGTCTTGTCTTACAGGAAGGGTGCCCCCCATTCCTATCAATTTAATCATTGTCCATTGATATTTAAGAATATAATAAAGACGTTTTTTTTTTTTATTTTTAAGAAAGAGTTTTGGATGGTCTAACTTTTTTAACTTTAAAAAAACCGACCTCAAAGCAAATATACATAAAAAAATTCCAGATTGAGGCATCAAGACGAAATCATAAACTCATAAAAAGGGTTAAAAACACAACCCAAGTAATGCAACATATAGGCTAAGTTAATAATATAAAATTAACTTTTTTTGGTATACAATGAAGTAAAAATTTAGTTTCTATTTTGCTCACCAATTGCCCGTTGCTCAATTTAAATGTTATTAGAGCTAGTTGAAGTAGGATTCAATCAATAAATTGATATATAGGTCATTTTCCTATATAAGAGTTGAATGAATAGCCTACTTTTACCCCTTAGGATTTGGAAGGAAAGGAAAATTTTCTATCAATTTTTTTCTTTTCAAATCAAATAAAGGGAAGAAACATTTTCTTTCTCCCCTCTAAAAAAATTTCCTTTTCTTCCTCTCCCCTCTTCTCTAAATCCGTCAAACCAAATAGATTAGGATCAAACCCCTCCTAAAGGTAACTCTTATCACCGGTTAATTTTTTTTTTCTCTTTTCTTACTAACCGATGGATGAATTATATATAAAATTGTAATTTGCAGTGGGAATTAATGCATGTTACATTTTGGGCGGGCTTTCCAGCAAGGGAAAGAAGAAGAAAGAAGACAAGAATTAAATTTGTATGGATGATGCATTTATGTTGGTTACATCACAACCTGGAAATTATTCACTCTTACAGCTAAGCATATCAACTAAATAAGAAACAAACTTAAATCAACTGACCTTTACAGGATGCATAGTCTATCACTCATAAATGTTACTAGTATAAAGAGTAGTATAAAGGAAAAAAAATATATAACAGCACAAGATCCCTCTCCCTCACATTTTTATGACAGTTGTAAGAGGTGAGATATACACTATAATTAGCCATCAATGTACATGTGATGCATTTTCTGCGTCACCAGTTTTCTTCTGGTCGTTTCAAATTAGTTTGGCCAGATTCAATATCAAATCAAAATATATGCTGTAAAAGAAGCATATTGGATTATTAACTGAACCTGCTTAAGCAGTATCTCAAGAATATATCATCAACGGAAATATAGTTACGATATATAATTTTCATTACCGAGCAAACCTAACCTTTGCCCCAGAACAGAGACTAGAACTATAATTAATGTCTATACATTAATTAATATGAGGGGTGTGTGTGTCCAGCAGCAATATTTGAAGAAGAATTGTTGACTTTGACTATGCAAGCATTAGATGGTGTTTCACATGCATATTTATTGGAAACTCACAGCCAACATACCCATAGAGAAAGGGAAAGATATTTATATCTAGATTAAAATGAAGAACTATATTCTATAAATTAAACATAACAAAGTGTCTTGCAATTAAGTTGGAAGCCACCAACCACAGAGAGATAATTACTAGTTGAAGACAGAACATGTGCCTCCCCCACGCAGCACCTTCTGAGCCCAATTCATTCTGCATTAAGTGCTCCATGTGGATTCATATATTCCTTTCACAGCATGCAGCCTCATAAATATGTACACAAGTAGTAATTTTCTAAATTGTGTGTGTGTGTGTGTGTGTGGCAGGAAGAGTGATGAACAGAAATTGTGCGAGTGCAAGCGGGTTATTAAAAACCAGGTGCCAAGTTACGTGTACGTACAGTGGTCATTCAATATCTGAGTTGAATAATTAGGCGAACCCACAGAATATATATACTTGGAAGAAAGCCAGCGAAGATTAGGCTTATATATGTTGGATTTGATGTATGAGCTGTTAGATTTATTATGTGATTGAATAATATTGCCTCGTTTTTCATTCACAATGATACAAGGCTTGGGGACTTATTTATCATTAATTTGATGGTGAAATGAAGAATATTGAAGTTAATCAGCTGATTTGGGTTTTGCCTTCTAGAACCAAAAGTTAATTACTAGTTCTACCATGTTGTAAACTAGTGGTAGTATAATTAACTGGGCAGTCAAAAGACGTTTTTGCTTCTAGAAAAGCTCAGAAAAGAACATGTGAAAACGTTAAAAACGACGTTTGCTCAGAATGACATGATGAGTTGCTCAGAATGACATGATGAGTTGGTGCCTATCAGCTGAACAGCAGAAAACAAATAGAAATTGAACCGAATCATTTTGACAAGGGCGATTAGCCTCATTTTGGTCCCATTTTGTTTCAGTTAAGACAGGATCGATGTTAGGTGGTGAGAATTAATTAAATCTCAGCGACTTAGAGAGAAGGAAAAGGTGACAGATCATCGTAATTAATATGAATTGATGACTATTTGCTGTAGTAAATTTCTTTTTTTAACAGAAAGATCGAAGGAGAAAAGAGCGGTCAAAAAGGAAGGGAGAATAACAGGCAAAAGGGTGAAAGCCTGAATTAAGGAATCTCTTATTGTTCACCCAAAACAGACAATAAATCCATAAAAAACAAAAACAAAAAGAGTGACAACCAACCAACATGTAACTTAGCTAATTGAGGGTTGTGTATTTTGAGTTAGATAAACTAGTAGTCTTAAATTTCAGAGCTTTGCCGCCCTTATATATGGTCATATTAGCTCAACAAAAATTAGTGAAAGTTTAATGTAATTACCAAATACAAAATGGTTTTAATCCAAAATATAATGTTGTCGCTTCTGGCCCTTAAGTGCAATTAACCTTAGATTCCACATCTATTATCATCGTGTAGGGCCAAACACGTACGAACACATCTTAATTATCTCCATCATCCAATTTTCACACGAGTATAGATGGGTGCCTTTTTTTCAATGTAAAAGAACAGGAGTCTAAGAGATTCATTGCACACAAAATAGAAAAATAAAATAGACATTTGAACTTATAGATTCAAAGTACTTTTCTTCAATCAATTAGAATAGGTGGATTTTTAATTTAAAAAAGATTAAAACTTTAATAACAAGAGTTATTGACAGATACATAAAAAAATTCACTTCCTACTTTGATTGAAAAATAAAAATTATACCTCAAACCATGCAAGCTTAAATGCTCAATTATTTATTTTCCACAAAAATATTTTTGTTTACATAAGTAATTAAATTATTTACACCTAGCAGTCAGTCATGACCAGGTGCTTAGATTTTTGTTTACATAAGTAATTAAATTATATATACATATGTGTGTGTCAAAAAATAATTATTTTTTGTATATTTCATAATATAAGTTGTTGAACACCTCAAAATGGAAAAATAGATTAATGATGAAACCAAAAAAATAAAATAATAAAACAAAATAAAGATGCAAGAGATTTTTTTTTTTACTAACGTGCAAGAGATATATTGATACTCTAATTGTCTCTTCCCGGTTAAAACAGACAAAGGTAGTGTTTTCTTGGGCCGGAAAGAAAAAGTAGTTGTCTCTTTTGATTCGGAGCAAATGCATTTCTTATTCAATCCTTTTGAATTTAATTATGACGATCTGAATTTTACTATTTTTTAATTTTAATCATATTTTTCTAATAAGTTAATGGTTGGAAAGTAATTATTATTTTCCATGCTACTTTCTTGAAAAAATTAAAAGTTAATAAGAAAAAATGCAATTTGTACTATTCAAAATAAATCAGACGACTCATGGTGAAAATATATATAAGTACGTGTTACCGATCTATACCGGATCCATTACTGCCTCTCCCCATTAGAGTAGTTCTTCAAATTTCAATAATGATGAAAGGTAACTATTTTTAATTTTCTACTTAACTATAGCTTGTTTGGTTTCATTTATGATAATCAATTATATATGAGCTTCATAATCTATTATCCCTAAGTAAAAGCAACAATTGAAACCAAACAAGATAATCAATTGCTTTTAGATAATTGATTTCTGGCTTATAATTAATTATTATAATTGAAACTTAACAAGCACTGAATTACAAATAGAAGCTCTTTATTGATCTACAGGATTGTGTAACTTTCTACAGCCATCAAATTTGCAATAGTATTATTCCTCAGACTTCCGCAAAAATAAATAATATGAAAAAATTGATTGGGAAAAAAATCAAATTATAAATATTCTGTCAATAATTCAAATCAAAATGGTGAATTTTGAAGAAAATAATTAGATAAATACACACACACCATAAAATGATAGATAGAAAAATTTTATTCATAAAAAAGTAAGGTTAAAAGTAATGGAAAGAAGAGAATCAGAGATGGGGGTTGCTGCTACACTTGACGAAAGTTGGTTTGATACATAAAATAGAATGAAAATCCTCGTGAAAATTAATTTTATAAAAAATATGTATTTTGTTTTAAATAGAAATATTTAAAACAAATATTAGTATTATATATTTAATTTTTTTATATAATAAAAATAGAAAAATTTTCTTGTATTGTCAAGTGGGGCCTGAGGTTACCGTTGGTGGACTTTTTGGTCGACAATGAGAAAAAAAAGGAAGTACGGCAACGCAACTTTCACGAACCTTTTATTAATTACAAAATGTGTTAGAAATAATATATATATATACACACACACACACACGAATGTTTCTTTTGGGGCCAAACTTTAAAATTTAATCAGAACTTTTAGCATTTAACTCAGGGCAAGAAAAGAAAAATTCAGCCCAACTTTGAAATCAATCAATATACAGACGGGGTTTGTACTGTTTATAAGGTAAATAGTACAATTTTATCTTGGATTCTGTACCTTTTTTTTTATTTAAATGGTTCCATTTTTGGGATGAAAGAGTTAATGATAAGATTTTTTTAATTAAATATTTTTTAAAACTAAATAAAATATCCTTCAAGTCCTCTCCTCGATGTGCAGAAAGAAAAATATAGTTAAATTGAAAAATGCGATTAATTATGTGCAGAGTGTACAGATATCGCAGTTAGGTAATTAAGGAGATTGTGAAATATAATGGAGAAGCCCATACTGTGGTCCTAGGCACGAAAAGCATATTGCACCGTATTGGGCAACAACCTTGTACCCCCAGGAACCTCACGTCTGCTTCATATTTGGTATTTGCTCTGACCCAATTTGAGTTTTCATGTCAGATCCAAGAAGGTACTATACATATTACTCATTAATTTTCCGCAAATTGATTCAATTTAGTTCCTTAATTAATAACACCAATTTCAAACTAATTAACCATGTTGATTTGAATTATTGTTGCCTTTCGCACCCTATCCTTATCGATGGGTGGCTAGCTATCAAGATTAATTAGTAAAGCAAAATGAGTGATTAATTAAGGATTGGACTTTAATTAAAAGATGCTTTATGCAAAGGACCCCAAAATCATAACCATTAGTCCTTTTACGGTGGCTTCCACAATTTGGGTTGGGTAGTTGAGAAGCAAAACAATTCATCTTTCTTTATCTTTTTCCAAAACGCCATCATTAGTCCTAATCACCTCTATAATCCATCTTAATCAATCTGCCTTTTGACTCTTCTCTCTCCCCCCTCATGGATATTACTAGACCCGCTAATATACTTACTACTTAAGTAAACACCACAAACAATTAAATGGATACAGCAATATCTGTATATCAAATCAAATTTGTCATCTTCCTTTGTACTCACACTCTTGTTTCCAAATCCACCCCCACACTCATTTGGTTACTTGCAAAGAAGTACCAGTCTATATAAAATTTTAAAAACAAATTAATGTAATATTGTAATGTAATCACTATTACCAAATTGTGTTTGGTAGAGATTTTGTGAAAGTGAGAGTAAAAAGTGAATATTGGTTAAACATGAAAAGTGATGTAATGCAACTGGGACAGTGACTCAAAAGACAAAATTGCCCCTGATGAATTTAAAAAAAAATCTTTTCTGTGTCTTGTTCACCTTCAGCATTCTTCTTTTCTTTCTATCATTTGCTGTTCTTCTTCTTGCTGACCGCGATGGTTCTCCCTCTCGATGGTGGCTGAGAAAAAATTCAAAATTTTGTGAGAAATGATGTCCTCACAGAAATTCTCATGAATTTCGGATTGCAAAAACAAAAATTGTTGAATTTAAAATTCTCACAAAAAAATTTAGAAGTACCTATTGCAGAAATTTTCCAGGAAATTTCCTTGACAATAAAATAATACGAACTTCTATCTCACGAAAAAGTTCTCTCTATCTGAATTCAGCAAAAAATTTCTGCAGAAATTTTACTATTTTCTTGTAGTTTTCAAATTACATGTTTAATATTTATTTTGTTAGACATAAAATAAAAGAAGATTAAATTTGCTACCTTAACGAGTTTTATCCAAATTCTCACTCATCTATCCCCTCTTAGCTAGCTTTTGGTGGCTATTCAAATAAATTTTGTCATAAAAATGATAAATTAATTTGCTATATTTCACAAAATGTCTTTTATATATGTCAGTCTTATTAGAGAATTCGATAATATGAAAATTTTAATTTAATTTATGTCCAGTCTTATTTTACGGTTGCATTCATAATATGGAAAATTATCTAATTGTTCAAATTTGTGTGCTGGGTCCAACGAAAGATGAAAGTGAGCGAAGAAGGAGGAGGGTGGGGGAGAAAAATGTTATATACTTTGCCTCAGATGACAGAAATGTTTTATATTAAAAGAATTTAAATTTTAAAATCAACATATATATATATAATAAAATTTATTGAAAGTTGTGATATTCACAAGTTATAAATTATGCTGCTTATGAATTAGAATCCATGTAAGGCATGAAAAAAGTGTCTAGTTATTCTAAACCATCTCAATAACAAAAAAATTAATTTCAAGGGCTATTTGGCATACTTTCAGGAATTTAACTTCTTGGAAAATGCATGTATAACTTGTTATTTTATTTTTAATTTTTGAAAAGTTCAAATTTTATTTTAAAAAAAATATATTATGTTTTTATGTTAAATACACAATTACCCTTTTTATTAAGAAAATAAACTAATGAATTAAGGACTTTTTTGAAAAAGTATTGTAATATATTTATTATTTAGGAAGTAAAATTTTTCAAATTAAACCCTATTTCTTAAAAATTTCCAAGTTTTTTCGAGCCAAGCAACATAATTGCTCTATTTTCCAAAAAGTTGAATTCGGTCTTGAGTCTTTATATTGATTCCAAAAGTTAAAATTTTCCTTATAAATTTTAAATATTTTAATCTGTTTTTTTCAATTATAATTTTATGCTATTTAAAAAATTACTTTTTATCATCATTTTGGCTCAAAAGACATTTTAGTTTTTAGTTACTTTTTATTTCCATTTTTATAATATCTTCAAATAAACATTGAATTAAAAGGAACAATCTTTAGCAGGAAAAAAGGGTATCATATAAAACGTACCTTTATGTAATATAATTCAATGTCATTAATTCTCATTTCTATTTCTTTTTCTATTCCCTTAAAATTTTTCATATTAGCAAATATAGAAGTCTATTTTTCCAAGCTGGAAATTAAATTTTACCTTTTCTTTTGTATGAATTGAAATTCATGAAGATAATGTGAGCAATAGTGAAACAACAAATTAACAACTGAGTTATTATAAAAAAGAAAAAAAAAACGAAGCACCAATAACACTATAAAAAATCATGCATTAATGATTTGTTTGGTTGGAGGGAAATGGAGAGAAGGGAAATGAGGGGGAAGGGAAAAGAAGGGGAGGGAAAATGTTATTAAAATTTTCCCTCCCCTCCCCTTATAAATTTTCCCTCTAAATTGGGGTAATTTGGGAGAAAAATGTGTTATTGTGTCCAAAATAACTAAAATATCCTTCATTTTTTTATTACTCGGCCACACAATATACTGGTCAGTCTTGTCCTTATATTAACTTAAATAAATTAAGGATATAATAGTCAAATTATAATTATTTTCCCTTCTTTTCCCTCCCCTTCCTTTCTCTCCATTAAAATCTCTTCTCTCCCTTTCCTTCCTTTGAACCAAACAGACCATAAGCTGATGATCTGTGCAAAAATTGATTCTCAAAATTTGCTTGTTATCTCTAGAAAAAGTGAATGTTCCTTAAAAATCAACTATGGTTAATAATTAGTTGAAATGTTGAATTGGCTCTGCATATATTGGTTTAAAGTTTGAACTGATCATTATAGTCATGTAAAAGTGGAACACTTTAGTTTAAGTTAGGCCTACAATTATATAAAGCTTATACGAGAATCCGTGTTCAAACTACGTTGTCACACGCTAGCTTTACCTAATAGCCAAACTCAAAAGGCAGTTACAACGTTGCAAACTTTTGTCTTACTCTCTCGTGCATTCATATTTATCCATGAAGGAGCTATCAACAGTACTCTAGAACAAATATTTTAGCTAACATGTAAGTTTAGAAACACTCAAAAAGAAAACTCAAATGATCTTGGTTCACTTGAATTGACTAAATACACGGAGGGAAAACATTAATTTTTACTATGCCAGTCTTGATGATACTCCAGTACGTAGGAGCGAAGAGAACAATATTTATAACAAAAAGTGCATATGCATCCACCAATACTTTTCAAGCACAATGAATTCGCTTAGAAATATTAGTCCAGTTGATAAGGAGCAGTCCCGTAGTCTGAGTATTTTTTAAATGCTTATTAAGCTGTGAGGTCTACCTAATTCCAATGAATCCATGCAAAACCCAACTCACCAAAACTTATCATTAAGGGAAGAAAAAAAAAAGCACAATGAATTCTCAATGCTAAACTTGATAATTGTAAATTTACTTATTTAAATATCGGTCATATAATGTCACCAATACTAAATGAATTTTTCCCTCATTTTTCTAGTCAACGGAGCAACATTTTAGATCCTGATCTCATCACTGCTTAGTTGCTCATAATATTCTATATATATCACAACATCCTCATCCTTGAAAGTTTGATTACTTCTTCCATATATGCCTCTTTCGGTATAATTTCAGGTTAATTATGCAAAACAAGTAAGATCCTTTTAGGTGGAACATACCAAATTTTCACCACTACAGTGAGTTTGTCACTAACAATATATTAGAACAAGTATTTCTCTTTACTGAACTAGTTAGTACATGTCTAGCAACATGTAATCACAAATCCTAATTATGGGAACAAACAAAAGAATCGCGGTGTTTCTGTCGCATTGCAAAGCTAACTATCATGCTCACACGTTTTTAGGCCAAGCGTTAATGCGTTATAGACAAAATGTTATTGGTTTTGTATCAGTGATCCCCACAAAACTGCCTTTTAAGTACTATCTATGTTAAGGGGCCACTGTACGTGTAAGTTGTAACCTTTTTAAACCCAGCTATAAGTTGCATCATTCTATTCTTTCTAAATAAAATTAAACTATTTTAGTTTTGGTTGTTTAGTAAATTTGGCCCAATGAACCCATCACTATTTTAGGTGAAAAGAGAAGCTTTCCAAATTAAACCCATCACAATTAAAGGGTTTCCCGTGTCCATGGCCGAATCATTATTCGTTTGATATTTTGTGATAAATACAGTTATTGGTTATCATCCACACTGATATTAAGCGAAGGAAAATCTAATTAGTGATTATGAGAAATAGAATCACACTGAAAAATGTTGTAACGAACTGTTCATATTTAATCATTGAGAAGATCCGTCGGTTTTACGTTTTATAAATACAAAAATATATTAGGGTTAGGGCTTGGCATAACCATCACAAAGTGAAAAGCTGTACCACTTCTACCCTTCTTATCTCGATCTCTCTCTCTCTCCCCCTCTCTTTACGCCGTTTTTGTTTTCTGATTCACCAAACCAGTAGAAGAATTTCAACGTGTATATGTCTATTTATATATAAGTAACATTTGGAGGGGTTGAAAGAGGGGGGATTAGAGAAAAGAAATCGAGGGTTAGGTCAGATTTAAGATGAGGCGTCAAGTAATAGTAGTGAGAAGAACTGAAGAAGGTGGAAGGGGGTCAAGCAGGAGGGTGAGGTATGGAGAGTGTCAGAAGAATCACGCGGCTAATGCCGGCGGATACGCCGTAGACGGTTGCCGGGAGTTCATGGCGAGCGGGGAGGAAGCAGTTGCTGCTCTTACTTGTGCTGCCTGTGGATGCCACAGAAACTTTCACAAGAGACTGGTGGACACTACCGAGGAGTCCTCTTCATCTCCTTCCAATGGAACTTGAGCACCCTAAAGCTGTACGGAGCTTCCTGCCTTGTGATCTTGTATTTATATTTATTTGCATATATGTTTGATTACATATATGGTTTCAGCCTTCCTGGTATACATGTCTGTAATTGAAGGGGAAAAGCCAAGGCACGAGACATTTGTTTATGAGGCGTGCAAGATTACTATATATTGATCCATCTACTTCTACTTGGGATGATTGAAACAGCTAGTCCTGTGTTGCGAATCTTATTTTCAGCTTTCTTTAAGTAAGTTTAAGAGAGTTATGTTCTGGGTTTGTTAATTAGCTTCTGGAGGTGAAAGCAGTATATTTTACTTTATATTCATGATTGAAAGCAATATATTTTACTTTATATTTTCTATGTCATTTTCGTGGGATGCCGATTTTGATTTTATTTCAGCAGATTCTTAATTTGAGGCCGCAACTTCCCCTATAACAACCTCCACTTAACTTGCCTGCCTTCCAAAATTTATGTCTATATATTTTGCAGTTTGGGAGCCCCTGGTTTTTAATTAGCCATTACATGCCTCTTGTACATACTTCGTTAATTAGTAGAGTCACCTTTCCAACCAAGTTGTGACACAGTTACAGTACAGTCTCGGGCATAAATAAAGAATTTGAAAAAAAAAAGAAAGAAAGAAAGAGTTTTAGCCTTTTTTTAAATATTATTGACGACCTTAGCCCATATATAATATATAGTGAATTTATCTGGATAAGCCAACTTAATTTGTGAACCGCTATTTTCATATCTCTTTAACAAGCACTCTATCTCTCTCTGCTTAAGGCACACACTGGTTTTAGTAAGTTCCCAAATAACGCAATCTAGTTGTTGATGTTAGAGATCACTTCAACAGTACAAGTGTCTAATCATGTTGGTTGTTGGATTAAAGCAGCTTTCTAATTATAACCAGTGCTCAATGATAAATTAAAGTTCATTCAAGCCACAAAAACTTGAACTCAAGGGGAAAAAGTTTGGTTATCTCTAATGATCGGTCAAAGCATGCAATTGATTACCAAATTTAATTAAATTTAGAAACAACAAACTTACTCTAAGCTATAGATATCGCTAGGGTTATATATATATATAAGTCCCCATAATATGAAGGAAGGGATGTAAACCCTAATTAAATTAAACTGCATTTAAAGCTCTACACATCAGCGTAGAAGAAATGTAGAGATCAGATTGAGATAATTAAATTAGAAGCTAAAATACCGTTGAATATCTATATAGTAATACTATGAAACTGAGTCACGAGCATCAATTTATTTATTACGTACACAACAAAAGGCTGATACCTAAAAGTAACAAATAGAATTTGATAAGGCAGATATTTATGAATGACACTAAAGGGTGCCCTATATAGATAGAATTTCATGGAGAAGATAGGAAAGGAACATCGTTGAGGTCCCAAGATATTTTCCATGTGAATTGCTGTAAGCAAAAGCAGAAGGGAAGATGTTAGGCCTCAGATGGAGCATGTAAGGATGAACGAATTTTCAGGTATATGTTAAAAGTGAATCAGGTAGATGTCAATTCTAAATTACATGGATAAGAAAAAACAAATGTCCCAAGTTGTATTATTGTAAATTGAATGCTAGTACATGCCTCATATTTACTAACATTTAGGTTTAATGAATTCATTTGTTGGTCTCATAATGATATCAATGAATTATAAACATTAAATCCATCAACAAGAGCAACTTAATCAGTTCATTGCCGTCTCTTTTTTGTTTAAATTTAATAAATTCTATATATGAAAGAAAGAAGGTGAAGAAATTTGTATAATACGTACCGGCTTGAGTCTCTTTGTGGACAATTTTCAATGAGAAATTGAGTATCATGCAGTTCACTTAAGGGTCCAGATTAAATCTCGAATGTAAAATTCACGTGTTAGGTTACAAACACACACACTAACAAGATTTTATTTAGCTTTCATCGAATTTTACATCTATGAAAACTTTCTTATATATCCTTATACGCAATAGCAATGGGGAACGTTTGTACTATACAATGAATAAAAAGATACAGATGATCAGAGAAGATATTTTCTCGTCTTACTTGGCCGCCTCATTCGCCTCATCGTCATTTAAGTATATACATCATACGATGTTTAAAAAAAATTAATTTGTTTTCGATTTAAGTGTATATATTTCATAATCTTTATTTGTCGTAGTTGTAATTTAACATTAATTAGTCACTTGAATATATATACTTAAACAAGCTAATTTATGTGCTACGACTATGATTAATGTAGAGCTGACAGAGCAGAGGGATGGAAGTTAATAAATAAATATATAGTGGTAGTCTATTCAGTGTTGGTTTTGGTGCTTATTATGGAGTGACAATTTTAGTGGCCATATATATTATGCTTTTTTAATTATATGATTGCGATGAAGGAAGTATATATGACGTCTTATAACCAAAGTGATAGCATGAGTGTATCTTAGGTTTGAATTCTATAAATATGTTTCAATTTAAATGGATTTAATTAATTTATCGAGAGAATGAATTGTTAAACTTAAAACTAAATCCTTTTCAAGATAAGCTCTTCCATATAAAGCCAAGAAAGTACAATAGTTTACTTGGATAATCAATATTAAGACGTTGGTAAAAAAATAATAATCAAAATTAAGATGATGCACACAAAAATAATTCCTTTTGCAGATAGTTGGTTTAATGAAAAGGAAGTCACCCTAAGGTTTATGCAAGTAATAAATGTCCCTTTTCTAAGGGTGTAATTTTGTGTGTGTAAAATATCTCGTATTCAAGAAACTGAAGCGTCCAATTGGCCCAATTGGCCCAAAATAAAAAAAGGAAAGAGAGAAAGAAACAAACTTTTGTTTTTGGCCAACAAAGAAAGAAAGAAGCTGAAGCACGCCGAGAGAGAGAGAGAGAGAGAGATTTTATTTTATATTCGGAGAGCCTTTAAAAGACAACCGAATTAAATGGTTTCTTTGGGCTTTCGACTACTTAGCTCAAGCATCTGCATTCTGAAATTTCAATCTGGAGTGCCAAACTTGCGCATTTTAATTTACAATAATGAGTTTTTTTTTTGGGCCAAAGATTAATTTTATTTATTTAAACTTCACCAAATTTAAATAATTTAAATATTTTGTTCAGTAAGTCTACTAGGCCGAAAAAAATATTCAAATATTGTAAATATTTTGATAAGCCGATGTTGTTCATTATTTTGTATGAAGAAAATTATACTTGTCATCCTTAATATTTCATTCAATTTTTTCTGTTTGCTGATCCCTATAATCTATAAATGTACAATCAGAACTTTATTATATACAATTTTATAATTTAATCATTATGATTAAAATTTTCAAAATATTTTGCTAAATTTTCTTGATGTAACTAATTATATATTTTCTTGGTTCGATCTCTAAAAATCAAGATATGTACAACTTAATAAAAGGAACAAAAGTAATAGAGAATAAAGTAAAATTAATCGCACATTTGATAAAATATTAATAAAAATATAATGATAAGGACTAAATTTAAAATTATTTAAATTCTAAATTCTAAATATTCAATAATAATTTTTCAAAATATAGATATCAAATAAAAATAAGTGAAGTGAAGTAATAGGGATTGAAAGCATAATTTTTCCTTATATATTTAGATTAATTTTAATTTAATCATATATTCAAATGAGTCCATAAATAAAATCAATCAATATATTAATTAAAAAACTATAGACACTGTAGCTCCTTCCACAAATAGGAACCCATGCCTAGTTTCATACAGATTATTATAAAAATATTGTCATATATATGTGTGTATGTGTGTGGGTTCTATACATTGTATGGAATTTAAAAAATAAGTCCTATTGTTGGTGTTTAGTGTTTATAAATGATCTGACTTACTATAAATTTTAAATTTATTATATTAAATAATGACTATTAATATTCATATTAATTACATTGATATTAAGTGTAGGCGTATCTATGACATAATTTTTATGCGATGTATCAGTATTGAAAATTGGTGACTTGTTTGTCTAGTTATAATTGGGATGCTTGTGGATGGTGCAAAGTGTGGAGTTTCCACTACGAAAAAGAAGAACCATGTTTATCATGGACACATTCACAAAATGGATTTCTTGCTCATCTTAAAAGATGAGTATGTCCATATGAAAAAGGAGAAAAAAGTATGGGATGCTCATTAGTCATTCAAAATGTTTAGACTGAAATTGGATGGTTTTGATTTAATTTGATTTTATTATTTTACATTTAAACTTTGTACTCTTTTTTGGCCAAAATAACTTTTTTACTTTTAGTAAATATAGAATTTAAAATAAGGATAATTTTATATTTGTGATTTTTATAAAGTTAATTTATTATGTAAAAAATTAAAAATTTAAATTTAAATTCTCCCAATTAGATTCAGAGGACTTATTCCTGACCAACCTAAGCAATTTCTGGCTTCTGCTCACCAATAATAATAGGCTTTTCCTCTTCTCGACTGTTTTTTAATGCCCTCTTTTTTGGGTCAAATCGATAGCAAATCATTTTTTATAACCCATTTGCTTGATGACTCAAAACTATGGGCTTTACATCTATGCTGGAAACAGTGGCCCAAGCTTATCTTGAATGGATTGCACAATATTGTGTATGGCCCAAGAAGTTAAAACACGTTTACTAGGTTGGATCTTATGCTGTTTGATTTTTTTTTCTTTTTTCATATTTTACGTATAAATAATCATTTGTATATATTTATATTTATATTATAGCGGGAACGAAAATAGATTATGCGAAGCAAGTTTAAATGAGGTACAATAATATTTTGTAGATAAGTAGGGAAATAAAATTAGGGAGATGGGGAAAGATGGAGGAGTGAGATGGAGCAAGAATTATTGGAGAGCCCAATGAAATGAAAGGTTGTTTAGGGAAGTGGTGTACAGTGTCACATGGTACCTAATGAATCTATTAAAGTGGGTAGCATGTGAATGAAAGAGAAAGAATCATGGTTTTCCCCACTTTATCTTCCTTCTTTGTTTCACATGCCACGTCATTCTCCTTTTTCCCTTTTCCTCTGTTTTTCTTTCCGCTCCTAATTCTCAATTGAATCATTTGTGTCCTTAATGTTTAATATATATTTCCTCTATTTTTTAATATAAAATTTTTTTAATTAAATTACGGTAAATTAAAAATTAGAATTAGAATTAGAATTAGAATTAGAAGTAATTAACTAACTCGATCTCTCTAAAAATTTTAATATTTTTTTAAAACTATTCTTATTTAATCCTTTTTTTTTTATACATTAAATAGGAGTATTTTTTGAAAATGTATAATAAATACTACCTCATATATTGTAAAGGGTCTTATATTTAGGATCGAGATAAAAAATCTTATATATAAGACTGGAGGGAGAGTTAAATATATAGGGTCAATTATATATATTATCATTATTTTGCCAAAGCCAAAAGGAAATCATTCACTAAGTTCAAGATACATGGCTGCACTTACCTTGCCCAGTTCGAGAATGACAAATATGTGAGGGCGATACCAACTTCGTATGTAAGTAAAACAGAAAAAAAAAAAAACGATAGATAGGGTTATATCAATTATGAGCAGTCTTGTTATTTTGTTCTAGTTTAGAATCGGACAAAGTTAAATTTAGATAAAAATGTTTTTAGTTAGAACTGCAAGAATTTACTGATCCTTTCAAAACAATTAATTGAAAGTTTGGCACAAAATTACCAAGAATTAAAAGAAATGAACCAAAATAATTCCACGCTAGAAAACGCTTTTATAACCCAAGTAGCAGAGGAAATCTAGATGAAAGCATCAATTCCTTGAAAGCTTAGATAATGTAAACCAAACATATCAAGCTGAGTATCTCTCTACTTCTTCTTTTAAAACCCCTTTCATATATACCAAACATAAATATAGTCTTAAATTATAAACTTATGGGAAAGCGTATGGTGGACGGCCAAGTTCGTAATCTCCACATTTTCATCGTTGGGTATTTAAATAAGTGGTTTAAAAATGTCTTTCGAAGACGACAAAACCCTATGTGTGTGTGTCTGTGTGTGTATAATTAGCAAAAAGAAAAGAAGAAATTATTGTGCGGTGTATAATAGGAAAAATATGCCAATCCCTATGGATGGATCTCTGACATAAATTGTGCGGTGAAAGATTGATAAAATTGATACTAGAGAATAATGCTAAAGATAAAGATCTTGTTAAGAGATAAGACCTCGTAATATACTGGACCACCACATTCGCAAGTGCTGCTAATCTTTATACATATATATTTATACATGCTGTAAGTAAATAATTGTGTGGTCCGTTTATAATCTCTCAATATCTGCTAGCTAGCTAGCTACCCCCTTTCACATTTTCGTTGTGTTGCTTATGTGTCCCTCTTCTAATCAACCCTTTTTTTGTTCATTTTTTCCCTTTTAAAGTCAATCAAAGCCTCCCAACTTGAGTAGATTTATGGTAAGGGACATAGAGTAATACATATGGAGGATAATATTATCAACGAACCAATCATTGTAATCAGTTCCTTTCTCCGGGAGCAATATGAATATATTATTGGCTGTTTGATGTTCTGGTTAATGACAACTTACTAATGATGAGAAATTTGATTAATTAAAAAGTAACATCGGTTCCTTCTATTTCTCTCTTGACAGTATCTTTTCAGATGGACCAAATGGAGTGAATGTTAGGTGAAATTAATATTAATTTGTGGACAGACTTTCAATGTCAAACCCGTCATTCATGTTATATGTATAAGAAAGATTTCCAAGTAGGTAAATATATATACATATATATCTACTAAAACAATAATAATTATTTATGTTGTTCTATTTTGTTAAGGAATAGACCATTTAGCTAATTATTTCATGTTAACGTTATTGTTGTGGTTGATCTGTGGCAGTAAATATGAGAAGAGAAAGCAAACATGTGCGTTGTTGAGGATGACCCCATTGGCAGTGTATAATATGATTTTACCCATCTGGCACAAGAGGTTAAAGCGAATCAAAGTGAGTAGATAGCGAAGTGTCTTAAAAAGGACACAAAAGTGGCATTCTAATTGGCGATGCACAGCGACAGAATCCTATGCAAAATTAGGATATTATGCTAAGCTTTTAGGCCCCTAAGGATCAAATGAAGAGATTAGAAAAGCAGGAATCATGAGTGTGATAAATGGGAGGCTTTTGTCCACTATAGTACCAATTATCGTAATCCTAGTCCTAATTTTCCTCCGCTTTTAAGGAAGGTTGGCCACTTGCTCTTGATTAGTTACACGTGGTCCACGTTCTCATGCTTACCCCTAATGAAACGACCCAAGTACGCTGTCATAATCCTAATCCCTAACCCAACTTAAATGTATTCCCTCTCCCACCTACATCTACACTACACCAGAACATGTCTTGTTTTCTCTTTTAATGCTGTAGTTTTTTTTTTCATTCCCTTTGACCCAATGAAACACCCAAATTGAAACGAAAATTCCAGAATTTCTAAACATAATATTGACCTAGAGTATAGACTGACAGGAGCATTCAATTTCAATTTAGTTTCTGGGTGCACACGTTGGCAGTTGGTGTTTGTACAAAAGAGAAAATTCTTATTTTAAGCTGTCAAGCAGTTCCATATTAATCTAAATCTAAATTTTTTCAAGTTAAAATATTTCTTAAAGTAAAAGAGAACATATTAACACATGAACTGAGAGTATCTATGATATGAGATGCATTGTTTTTCCTTTTCTTTTTTAACACGAACTCTGGCTTTTATTTTTGTACATCTTTTATTTTACAAAATTGTAATTAAAAAAAAAAATTTCAATTCATACTCATAAAAGAGTGGTGAGCAGGAGGAATTAAATTAGCCCAGATTCCTTGTTTTGTGTGCTTAATCCTATCCGCAAGAGTTGACTGAGACAACTTGGCCGTCCATTTTGACCCAATTATGCCCTGCTGACATACCCCATTAGAAGTAAAATGCTACAAAAACCTCAAATTCTGCACTCTCAATTCACGTCAAGTCACATGCCCATCAAACAGAGAAAGGTGATATATAAGTAAACTCTGAAAACCCAACACTTCATATTATTGATCAAGGGACCAAAGCGTAATCTAACACCATCATTCCGGTGTGGTTACGTCAGTACGCACATCACAGTGCTCGTGCCTAATGCTTACTAATAGTAATAATAGGACATTTCATGTCGTGGAAATTGGATTGGATTTATGTTCAAGAAAGGGTGCCTAACTAACTGAGGGGTAGTGAACCTGATGATCCAAAATCAAAAGGAACACTGTGTGGGCACGTGCGCTGGTGAGCATAACGTGCACGCACGTTGGAATAGCAGAAGCAGAGGACTCAGCTTGTTTGGTTGTGAAAAAATGGTTGAAATTTTGGGTATTTAGGTGATCCATTGGAGGACAGGGGAATAGGATTGTGGTTGGGATTGAGAAATTAGAGAGTTGATGTGTCTAATCATGTAATTCGGGGGGTCACATCGGGGAATAGTCTAATTAATGGGGGAAGAGGCAGAAAGTTGCCCCTCAACTCTTGAATGAATGTTACTACAATCTTAATCTTGGGAATAATCATTTTTTATTGACTTTTAATGAAGATAACTCCCATGTTAAGCGAAGTTTGAATGATTAGGAAAAGTGCGCTGTACCTCACTCCTTAATCAGAATTGGGGGATAAGGATGTGTTTGGAAATTTGGAATTAGACAAAAAGTGTGCTGTTGTGTAGTCTAGATGGAGATGCTGGTGAAATGACAGTATATATGTTTGACGTTAATTTTGGTATTTGACCCCCTACAGAAATAAAAAAACATCCCACGCTTCTCAAATAGTGTCGACATAAACAAGCGTGTGGGGCAAGAATTGAAGAATTCTTCCACCCATCAATCTTTTCATTCCTCTGACTAAATCACAAAATACAACCTAACTCAACTTTTCTAATCTCCTGTTTGATGGATTAATTAATTAGTTCCGGACAATCAGACACCGATCTTAAATCTACTTTTACATCTCATTTGATGGTTTAGCATCTCAAAAATTATTGTCTAATTTCTACAAAATCAATTATTATTAATTAATATAAAAATCTTAACAATTTTTAAATTATACCAAACATAATTATTTCATTACATTCATAGTATTATTTTTCTGAAAAATTATTTCACATAGTAAAAGGAGCATATGAGACAGTATAACATTTGCTTCGTAATTAATGAAAAGGATTATACAATAATGTTAAGATAGCGGTCATTCCAAAAATCCGAATAGGTACATCAACATATACTAATAGTTAACCATAAATGCATGTACATGGTAGAACGAAATTTAAAATTTTATCTTATTATGTAAGGACATTGTTCACCAATTATCCAGGAAACATATGGCATTTGGGAGCTTAATTACGAGTTGAGCGAATTAAATGAAGATGTAAGATATAAGAAGGGGGAAATATAAAATAAATTTTAATCCAAGCATCTTTTGTTAAGCAGATTTACAGGGGGATTTGATACCTCTTGCAACTCAACTCACAGCTTCTTATAATTTAAAAATATAACAGATGTGGCATACCACACCAACCAAATTTAAAATTATGCTCCATAATTAAACCAAATAAAAAGGGGAGGGAAATAAGATTTTTTTTTTATAATAATTGCGTTTTGGGACCAAAAAAAACTGAAAATATTTTGTTTTTGGTACCAAATTGATTTTTCTAAAAAAATATTCTAAATTAAAAAAATTTGATTAAAAAAATCACTTTTGATCCCAAAAATCAAATTTTTTTTATCACAAAACAAATTATCCCTTAAATTTATTCTTTATCAGCAGTGTGACTCGCCTCCCCAAAGTATGACACAGATCTTCTCTAAAATTACTTTTGTTTTAAACCCCTTATTCTATGCATCGCATTGGGACTCATTGATTGAGAAACGTGACCAAGTTCAGGCAGTGGGTTCCTCTTTTATTTTGTTTTTCCCCTCCAATCCAATATAATATACCGTGTAAATTTTATTTTTGTTTTCTAATTTTAATCATTTCATTCTGAAAGAATTAAAATCTAAATCTAAATCTAAATAAAAATGATTTTTCCCAAGAAATAATAATTTAGATATAAATTATTTAGGTTTAAATTTTACTTGAACGGCAAGAAAAATTAACACCTCACTCATTCCTTCAAAACGACGGCGAATTCCGATACAATCCAGATTTTGAGTGGAAATTTAAACAGAAAAATTATAGTAATGTCCAAACCGTACCAATATTTCTATTTTAAAGAGGCAATTAAGGACTAAAGACCTACCCCAAGCCTGGGTGGTTAGAACCATCAAAGGTGCCCTCTGTACAGTACCGAAACAGTAAAGATATTAACCCAAAACAAAAACCAGACCCCGTGGGGTGGACCCCCACCACTATTAAACATAACAGGAGAAGTCCGAATTCGAAAAAACCCATAAGCAAACAACACCACCAGTACCATGCTCTCTCCATTGAAACCGTATTTTTTCAATAACGTGATCCACCAACTTGACTCGCCACAACAACCCAATATATATAATAAAGCGATCTACTTCCCTTAAAAGGAAAGCGCCCAATTCCTCCATCGCCACTACTTTATAGACTATAGAGTATTAATATTACCAAGTTGGATTACATTGTTATAAGAGATCTGCTTCAAATAAATTCAAGGATTAGATTCTGCCAAACTAACATGTAAGCCAACAAGCCTTACAGTTCTCAGGTACAAAAGCATGATGCATGCTTAAGTAGAAAGAATAAATAACTAAAGGCATAAATTAAAATAATACGGTGTCTTTTTGAATCACGGGCGTCATTCCCATACCTCATGAAAACTTTCCCTACTAGTCTACTATAACTTAATTTATCGGATATTATTCAAAATGGCAAGACCTTACACTTCAAGACACTTCCAACAGATTTAAACATAATTTAAATTTTAACTATATCTCACCGATCAGTTGCTTCATAGGATCCCAGGATTAAACAATGGCAGTGCACAGTTCAAAACCGCCTTACACTATTAAAATCCACGTAGCAACGCTTTCTGCCTCTTCCTCTCGGACACAAGTCAGGATTTGAGAAAAAGACAGATTCTCTATTTTTACAACTAAAACAGTACTGCGAGAAGAAGAGATGAGAAAGAGAACACAAGCAATGATGCTTCAGAGTTCAGAGTCCATCACCGCCAAAAGCCCCTCAAGCAAACCCAACCCAAAGCTGGGCAAGGTGGAGCAAAGGGGTTAGAACTAAAATCCACCGATTTTCATAGGAACCATCTGAGCAGCAAAAGAAGAATAGACACCCAGAAAATAAATTCCCTCTGGATATAGGTCTCACTCATGTTAAATATCCTTCAGGTGATCCATAATCTCATTGATAAAAACTAAGACCAAAAAAATAAAATGAAAGAGGAAGAAACGACTAATTAACTGGTACCAGCTTACTCTATCTAATATATTATTTTCCATCTTATTTTCCGCCGAAGATCAAGAAGATGAAGAAGACCCATTAGTCCCGGCGTTCGCCCCACTATCGTTCTGGTAGTGATGATTTGGATCCTGGGTGCTGCCATGGTTGTTGTTGTTGTTGTTGTTGTTGCTGTTGATTTCATTGTTGTGATTGTTGTTTGGGTCTAGCTCGAGAACGTTCCTATCACCATTCATCGCATCTTTCTTCCCAACAGTGTTCTTATTATTGTGCATCCAAACCTTCAAAACACCTCGGTCAACCCCTACCTCATGGCAGAACTCTTGCACCAATTCCTCATCCCTCTTCTGCATCTTCCATCCCACTCTCTCAGCGAACTGGTGCATTTTATCCTTCTGCTCTTGTGTGAACTTGGTTCTGAACCGCTTCCTCGAATTCAAGCTCGGCGTACCCAAAGTGTTCGCGGGAGCAGCCGTGCTCTCCGGATAAGCAGATAGGCCGGTAGAGAGAGCCAGGAGCATGTGGGGCGCTGAGGGATAGTAGGAAGAGGAGATCGGAGGTGGGGAAGCTGAATTGGGGCTCCGATTCGAAGCTTGATATGGCGGAGGTGGCGGAGGGTGGTGCCGATGATGGGGCTGATACTCGATGACGTGGGCTGCGGTGGAAATGGGCTCCTCGGGTTCACGGCGGTGGAAATTGCGGTGGCAGCCACAGGCGGCACATTTGATGGAGCTGGGGTCGGCAGAATTGGCGTTAGGAGAAGGCATGAACTCGCCGCAGCCATCGAGGGCGTGGCCTCCCAAGCTGGCTGCATGGTTTTTCAGGCATTCTTTGTAGGTGACGGCCACGGGCTGTTTGTGGTGGTGGTGATGGGGCTGGTGGCGCTTGAGGACGCCGTTGGAGAAGGACTTCGTGGGGGCGGGTTGGATCCGGGTAGGAATTTCAGTGTCAGGTTCTGGTGATTTTGTACTGGTAGTATTGGAGGGTGCGACGCTGGTGATTGCGGTGGAGGTTAAGTCCATGGCTCTAACATCTAGGGGCCTCAAAAGGAAAATCTATCTATCTTTGAGCGGAAGGGATCATTAGGGTTAGGCTTTTGTGCAGGTTAGAACATGACAGTTGATGGAAGAGCCAGTAATTGGATTTTGTGGGTCACTAAAAGCAGTTGGGGCAGTAGTGAAGCTAAGGAGAAGGAAGAAGAAGAGGAAGAAGAAGGAAGAAGGAGGAGATGACGGTTGCAGGCGATGACTGTTGATAATAGAAATCTGGGTTATGTGGTTGTGCTTCTTAACCACTTTTGTTTTTTTAACCCTGGTTCTAATCTATGGTTAACAGGTTGACCCCACATGGGGTTAGAGGGGGAGTAAAGTAATGAAGAAATAGTGTGACCCCAACTGAAATAGAAAGGAACCAATTGATTATTAACCAATAAGATTGTGGAAGTGATAAGAAGGGGGTTAAGGCAAGGCAAAAACAGAAGTAAGTAAGAACTGGGTTGGAAGCTAAAAGTTTTTCAAATGCAATAATGAGTGGGTCAGTGTGGAGTTGACTGTGGGGTAGTTTCTTGCATGGAGTTGGAAGAGCCTGCAATTCTGAACCATTTACTGTTTCCCATCTTAATTTGTCAAGTTGGCAGTGAAGCACAGGACAGCTTTCACTGTAAAATCATTGAGTTCCTTTTTTTTTTTTAACCTTTTTCTCCCTTACCCGCCGATTTGATATCTCATGAAAAAATGAGTTGAAGATATACTTGGCAAAATAAGAGTTTGAAAAATGAAAATAGTATTATATTATATTTGCATTTAAAAACATCGAATAAGAATGATGATAACTTAATAATAATAATAATAAACAGCATAAAAAAGAAAAAAAATCTTTCTATGATATTAAATAGGTCTGGCCTACAAAGTAATGCAGTTTTTTTTATAAATTTATTTATTCAAAAAATACAGAACAGCGTTATAGCCGAGAGTTATGAAATTCAAGTTTTACAAATATCAGTTTTTAATACATCATATATAAGCTGGCCAAAACAAAAATCATATATATAAGAAATTTTATGACTGTGGAAGACTCAAATTATTTGTGCTCATATCTTCAAGAAATAATTTGTGTATAGCGTATTTGTTGGCAGAAAAGAAAACGTTAAGTTGTATATTTATAAAAGTAAATAATACCATGTTTGATATGCTGGAAAAATTTTTGAGGGAATTGGAATAGGAAAGGGAATGGGAATTGGAATAAGAAATAGAATAGAATTGGATTTTAAAAGTATATTTGGTATGTTAATAACATGGCTCAAAAATCGGATCGGACCGGTCAGTTCGATCGGGAACCGACTCCTGATTTGATCCGGTAATAGATGAAAAACGGAGGGATTCGAAATCGGTGGGAACCGGTCAAGAACAGGTCAAAAATCGGTACAAAATCGGTTTGAACCGGTTTGTCCCTTTTTTTAATTTTTTTAAAATATTTTTTAAGATAAAATAATATTATTTTTAGTACTAAGTAGTATTATTTTTTATATAAATTTTTTCTTTCTCTATTATAATATGTTATAAGTATTATTATAATACATAATTATTAATGATGATAAATTTACTTAACAAATAAGATAAAAATAGAATATCAATTGATTATTTTAAATTCAAAATATAATTATAGATGAATATTAACTTATTTAGATTTTAATATTAGATTGTAAAACTTATTAATAATATTTTTTATTTTTCATATATTGTTAAACTTACTTTTTATTCTAGAATAAATGTTAATTTTATTATCATGAATAAATATCTTTTATATTTTTTATCTATATTATTAAAAATATATTAATTTATTCACAACCGGTCCTACCACTGAACCTTGAACCGTTATCTCATTCGGTTCAATGGTCAGTCCAATTTTTTGAACCTTGGTTAATAAAATCATGTATAATTTTTATTTGATATATGCATTTAAAATATAAAAAGACCTGAATGCCCTTGATTTTGGGAAAAAAATGCCCTTGCCTACAAATACCAAAAAACAATTTTGTCCAGCTTTTAGCCACAACACCATCAGCGACCACTGCATCACCGGCCACCAAAACAAACATGACCATTATCATAGAATGACCATCATTGGAGAACAAAAATGAACAAACCACAAAAAAAAAATCTCTCGCAAATCTTTGACCATCAGCCACCGAAGCAGAACCAAAGAACCATCTTCGACCACCATCAAAATCTTCGGACATCTACCAACACAAAACCAGAAATCACCATCATAAGAAGCCTCCTTCGCCATCAAAGAACCACAACACAGAACATAGAATGTTGTTGCCGTCACTGAAGGAGAACATTGTCGCAATCACCAAACCCATCGACCACCACAGAATAAGAAATGGCCACCATGAAATCAAAGACCTAGAACATAGAACCAACGAAAAAAATGATAAAGGAGAAGAAAAGATCGATAAAACTAGTAGAACTATCAATTAGGGCTTTTAGTTGGCTGATTGAGAGTTCGCGGTGGAGGAAGACAATGGAAGTTGAAGATAAAGGAGGAAAGGGTGAAAGTTGTTGCCATCACCAGAGAAGAACATCGTCATCGCAAAAGAATGTCGTCACCGTCGTTGGAGGAGAGCATTGTTGCCATTGTTGGTTGAGGGAGCTATTGACAAAAGGTGGGTCACTGGGTGAAGATGAAGCCGAAGAGGAGAAGGGTATGGTTGACAAAAATGTTAGATTCCCTAGAATTTACCTAATTCTATTTAGAGAATGGTGGAATTAGATTCAGAGAGTTTTGATAGAATTAGATTCCTTAAGAATTCAAATTCACAGATACCAAACTCAGCAAAGCCCTTATTCTTATTCTGTTTCCAATTCCATGGTTCCAATTTCCACGTACCAAATATGACATAAATGCATATAACATTAAATTTGGCGGAAATTTAAACATATGAATGAAGGAGAAAATGGTTTCGAGGTAGCGGCAAATACGTTATTTTGGCGATAGGGAGGGGCTTGGGTGAGGATTTGAGGAAGGCAACAGGGGTACGAAAGGTATCTTGGTGGCAGGAGAGAACAATGAGGGGGGAGGAAAACGACGACGGTTTGGAGGATGGAGGATATGCCCGGTTAGCCCCGACATAAGAAACATGTCCCGGAATGGTACCGTAGGAGCTGGGTGGTACGTTTCCAGGCTATATGTTGGAACTTGAAAGCAGATGGGCTTAGCCACAATATTAGTGGGCGTGTTATCCCCACCTCAATCATAATCATAATTAATGAAACACGAAACCCTCCTTAACCTTAACTACACGACATGCGTGCAGAGATTGCCACGTAGTCACCATTCAGAGATCAAAATGAAGTTTTATTAACGTAGATCATCCTCCTTAAACCAAGAGCCATTCAGCGATAATGAAGCATTTACACAACGAAAACTGAGCCCCGAGGCTCACATACACCTATTTGATATACCATTCCCTTGGATCTCAAATACTACTATTAGTCACGAAAAAAGTTTATATAATCTAAAATATAAAGTATGTCTAAATTATTAAATAATATTTTTTTTAAATACTCTCATTAAATATGTTAAAAAATAATACAATTTATCATTGAAAAGATATAAATGTATCAAAAAAATTATTGAAAAGATATAATATTTAATTAGGGAGCAAATATAAAAAATAAATAAAATTTAAGACAAATTTATTAAATTTAACAAATTTTTAATGAATATAAGAGAGTTAAAAGTAAGTTATATATATATATATATATGATATAATATGATATGAGAGGGAATATTTGCCTTTTCCATTCGTCATGTTAAAAAAATTGTTAAAGAAACAAAACAATGAAACAATATTTACATAAATGGCAACGCAGGATGAGTGTGATTACTGTAATAGGAGAGCGTTTCATTTCATTAAAGGGGGGAAAAAATAGAGGAGGGTGACGTAAGAAAACCAATGATGAAGCAGGTGAGGTTTTAACCATGGAATGGTGTGCAAGGAAGCGCTGCATTGAAACTCAACTCACAATGCGGGTCTTCCTGCAGGGGAAACAAGACTTTTGACTATGAACGTACCCGATATAATAGAGTTTTTTCTTTTGACTAATCCCCAGATAATAGAGGTTACAATTTCTTTCTTCATAATACTACTACTATAAAGTCAAATATAGTTTAGCTATTGAGTTAGTAGTAGTACTATATTTCACTTGGTGGATGGAGTTAATTTAATGCCAATTATATGTTTCCTCTATTTATGTCTGTTCAAAACCGAACACAATCGACCAGATTGAATCAAACCAAACTAAATCGATAAAAATTAATTTAAATGAAATTAAAATGAGATCAATTTCACTTTTTTATCTTTTGAAACTGATTTGGTTTGGTTCGATTTTAGTATAATGAAACCTGAACCAAACTGAACTATACCTGAGAACTATATTATAATAAATTATAACATATAAATTTATCTAATTATTCATAACTACAACTATTTTATTTCACTTTTCAAATATTTATAAAGTATATTAGTTAATAAATTATTTAGATATAATTTGTGTTAAAAAAATATATAACCTATTTATTTTAATTTTTGAAAAAAATATTATTTAAAAAAAATTAAAAAACATGAACCAAACCGATTGTTGAATTGAACCAAACCAATTAAAATTTAAATCGACAAGGTTCTAAGAATAGGCAGACCGATTGGTTTGGTTCAGTTTGATTTTTGCCTAAAATCGAACCAAATCACACCCGTTATCACCCTTACCTCCAACCATCCTAAATACTCTCTCTGGTCCAAAATATAAGAAATTTTCTAGAACCTTTCTTTGGTCCATAATATAAGGTGTTATGTAATATTTAGTAGTAGTTTACTTTTTTTGCCCCTATTCATTGATGACCAGTCTCGTAATTTGTAATGGAAAATAGTGAAAATAACTTTAATTATTGGTAATTAAAAAGGATAAAAATTATATGTTGAGTTTTTTTTTAGAAGTTTAAGAGTGTAACTAACTTTCCCTAATATGCATAAAGTAGTTGGAAACCCCTTATATTTTGGACCAGAGGGAGTATAAATTTCTACTGTCATCTTAATATATAGAACCCTTTTATGGTATATCAAGCAATATTTATTATATATCTTCAAAAATACCTTTATTTAACATATCTCAAAGAGAGAAAAAGAGATTAAATGAGAATAATTTTGAAAAAATATTGTGACTTTTGGATAAATTGAGATATTTAACTAATTTTGTGTGCGGTTGGATTAACTTATCCATAATTAATTATAAGGATAAGTGATTATGTCAAAAGTGATTTGTGTTTGAATGATTTTACCTTATAAGTGATTTAGAGAAAATGAATATGTGCCTGTTTGGATTTCTATCAAAAACACTTATGGGAGCAGATAAATGTTTATATGGAGAAGTTACCAAATATAAACTACTTTTCAATAAGCATCTATGTCTCAAATAAGTGCTTATGGAAGAAACTAATTTTTTCTACTTATGATAATCAATTATCCTCCCATAATCACTTTTTCACTTTTTCTTTTCATTAGCCACCCAATAATCACTTAAACTCTCAATATCCAAACACTTTTTTTTTCTCAAAATCACTTATGAAGTAAAAATATCCAAACACAAATCACTTTTAACATAGTAATTTATTCTGATAATTTGTTATGAATAAATACTTATTCTCATAATCATTTATACATAAATCAATCCAAATACACTTTTGGAGGTTTAAGTTATTATTGGGTGAACAATAAAAAAATAAAATAAAATAACATATTATGAGATAATAAGTGGTTATTATAAATAAAAAAATTAATTTCTCATACAATCACTTATTTAAAGTATAAGTGTTTATTAAATTTAGATTTCATTTAGAAATCTTTGAGAATAATATTTTTTCTTTTCTATAAATATTTATTTTATCAATTCAAATAGACTATTTAACTTTCATCTTTAATCTTTGTTATCCAACTTAAAAAATCTTATATTAAAAATAGTCCGGAGTGGTAACTTACTTTGAACTCTTTAATAATTGAATTCATCAATGCTTGGGGGTGGAGAGAAGTGGGTGGGCAAGGTAGCTAGCGTTCCATGCTTACGTTGGAATCAACAAGGCTATATTAAAGTGCCAACAAACCTAAGCTAGGTGGCTTCTCATTTTCTGTGTAGTAACTTGTGTATTTGTTTATAGAATAATTACTCTAATCATAGGATAGCATCTTTGCTTGTGGTCCCAATGCTTTATTAGCAGAAAATCCAACTTTATTAACGGGCGTAACAGACCTACATGCCATATTTAATTTGAGCTTCTTGTTAATGTTCACTGCTTCTATTCCTATGTATCTAGCTTAAATATGACTTCGTTTCTTCACTTTATTTCTATATTCTTGGAAACACATGGCCCATTCTAGCACGATCCTTTGAAAAGAAGAAAAGAAAATAATGCTCAGTTCTTTTACCGGTTTTTTTTTAAATGATGCCTAACTTAATTTTTATGCTGCTTTTATTCATTAAGTTAACTTTACACGCGTTATGTAATTCTTTTAGATTAAAACTACTTAATTATTTTTAGTTTTATATGAAGAATAAAATTACAGTCTCTTCTTCATTGACAAACTTAATATGAATTACATAGCTTATACTGAAATAAAATCGTGGTTCCATATTATGCGAAAAAAGCTAAGTCATTTGTTATTTTAATATAAAAAACTTATCTATTCGTTAAAAAACAATATATAGTATACCATGAATGAAAAAACATATTTTCTTGTAAACAATTCAGAAATAGCCTTGGAAAATTATATGCTGTCCATATTATTTTTAAACCGATATTTGCATATATATACTTAGTTGTTATAGTCTATAGAGTTCAGAAAAAATTGTTTCTAGAAATAATTCAAAACACATTAAAAAATTATACTCAGCAAATGTCGAATTTTTCAACAAAAAATTTATACAAGTTATAGAATTTGGGGACCGAAGTTTAAAAAAAATAAAGAAAGAAAGAAAGATGCATGAATGTTCATGTTGATCATGCTCTACGCAGGTGGGATCTAGTTTTTTTCATATGGAATTTAATGGGACAATCTAACTTGTCATTTGGTTTAACTAGATTTTACTCTCTACTAGGGGACGCGGATGTGTAAGGGATATGGGAATGTTTTATTTAATTTTAAAATATATTGAATTAAAAAAAAAATCACATTACTAACTCCCTCTATCTCTAGAAGATATTAATTAAAATTAATATAGATTAGATAAATAATTAAAGCTAGTTAATTAATTAAAAATAAAAAAAGAATTTAGAATTAAAAAATATTGAATTTGGTAAAAAAAATGAAAGAACCTAAGACACACCTAAAAAATGGAAAAAAGATAAATTCCACCTATAAAAGGATAAATGATAAAAAAATGGGATTCAATTAAATAAAAAAAAAAGAGAGGGGTAAAGACAAACCACCAAAAGGTGGAGCCTCTAACAGTGGGACTCCACCCTATTTTTTTTATATATTGATTTATTTTTTTTCTATGCCTTTCAAGACAAGGATCTTGTATAATATCAATTGTAAGAAAGTGAATTTTGATTGGCAACTAATTTTGACATAATATGTTGGAAACTTTGGAATGTGAGAAAACGGAAGATTGTTTGCTGATGAACGTTTTCGTGCTGATGATATAGTTCAGAGCGTTCAAATTATAGTTGAACACATGCATCATGTCGTTGAAAGCTTTGCTTCCCATTTCAATTGTTGAGGCTTTTTTTTATTGCACTGTTAGTCTTTTATATTCTTTTGATTATTTATATTTTTTTTTAATTTTATTAAAAAAGTCTTATATTTCCAAACAACTACATTGGTAATAAGCTGATTATGACAATTTATGCGTTTTCTCATAAAATGATTTTAAGTAAAATGTAAGGGTCTATTGGACAGTATTTTCCATTTTATTATTCTCGAAACATTTTTATAAAATTATTTTTGAGAATCAGTTTTGGAAACAAAAAAATAAAAAAATCTGTTTGAATAATTGTTACCAAAATCATAACTAGTAAATGTTAAATGACTTATTCAAAATTTATTTTATCACTAATGAAGTGAGTATTTTTTATCTTTTCTTGTATTTTTCATAACAAAAATTACAAAATATTTTAAAGATATTTTGAGTTTTTTATTATTTTATTTTTCTATTTTCTAAAACATTTTATAAAAAATAGATTTATGAAACAAATTTTTTATTTTTCTGTTTTCAAAAACAAAAAAATTATTTTGGAAACAGCTGTCAAACATACTTTTTTTTTTTTACTATTTCATAATGTCTTCCTGAATGTTTGTAACGTTTTATTTAGTTTTATTTAAAACTAATCAGATTATTATTGATAGACAAAATGTTTAACTTAAGTGTATTGGTCATATTAAGTAATAAAGTAGTTTATAGAGTATCATTTTTATGGAGATTTAATAGTAATAACCTAGTTGAATATTAATGTTACACATTTGATCAATCCAAGCAAGACACAAAATGGAACAAAAATAAAACAGAAATTAAAATCTAAAATAAAGTTAATGTTAGTGGTAATTATGGAACTCAAGTGGTGATTTTGATTATTATAATTCTAATTTTTCTTTGATATCAAACTTTCTCCCCTTAACTACAATAAAAGCTATATTTGTTAGTCTAGGTTCGTTAATTATCTAATAGCATTTTTTGAATTATTAAAAAGTATTCCAATTAAATTGATTCCTAATACATGATTAATTAATTAGACTCAATTAAGCAAGAGTCTAAAGTGATTGTGTAGGGTTGACGGTAAAATATATTCCTTACTAGTGTGGCCAAGAGGGGGTGAATTTGACTCTTTAAAATTCCTACAAAAGCAAAATCAATAGAACAATACAAGAGTAACAATAATAGAGTAGCAGCTTAAAATTAAATAGATGAGGGAAAGAGAGAATCAAATATAGCAATTTAGCCTAGTTCAACATTTCCACTTGGTCTATATCTAATTCTCAAGTCACCACTTGAAATTTTTCATTAACTTAATAAGATTGAATTGGGTTCTTACAATACTATAGTACAACACCAAGCTCTTCTCTTAAGCAAGAAAACTCTCCTCTCACCTATACATAATGTGTACATAAATCAATCTCTTAATGTTTTTCCACACTAAGATTTTTACCCAAAAGTAGAAATAAGGATTACAACAAGTGATTTTACAAAGAGTAAATATGAAACTATAAAGCTCACTTTTTCACTCTAAAATATAATAGGTAGGGCTTTAATGACAATAAGAGTGAATCTTTAATGATTCAATAGAGTTTTAACTCAATAATACTTAATGATTTTATCCACCAACTTAAATGCAATCCTATATATAGATTTTAGCTTAATCTAAAGTTAGAGATAAGAATCAACTGCTTCTAAGAAAGATGTAACATAAACTTGTAGCATTACATTCATTGACGAAGGTTAGTCAACAAAGCATACGAGTTTGTGCACAATCCTAAATTAATCATTAGACACATCTCATATTATTGGACCAAGTTGACAAAGCACACAAGAAAGTTGACAATCGAACTTCTTATAATGTTATAGTGGCAACTGTTCAACAACGATTTTATAAAAATCTCTAAGGTTAGTCAACAAAGCTAAATGATTAAGGAAACCCAGAAACTCGCTTCCAAGAATATAAGACAAAGCTATCTAGGATGTTACTCATTTGTCTACAAAACTTCAAATCAACCTTCTTGGTTTTTCTAGAAAACATAGTAGTCAACAAACATAAAGGCTTAATCGACAAATCTAACAACCTAGAAAACTTGTTGCGCATGGGTTCACCACAATAGTAGATAGACCTCATGGGATTGTCGACAATTGTGCCTTAACGGAGAGACAACATTTTCTACATCATAACTTTTCACACAAACCTATCTCCCTTTATCTATAAAGCTCATTGCAAGAAACAAAAACTTCAATGAACAAAAAGGTTAGTCGACAAACCTATCATGCTTAGTCCATTGAGCTATCTTTGACAAGAAAACCAATTTGAAAAACGTTGAACAAGTCACTAAAACTTACTCGAAACTCATCTAAGAGAAGTACCAAGCAAAATTAAGTAAGTTTAAGCCATGGTCTACCACTTTATCCCATGAAAAGAATCAAAATTACAATAAAATAAGATAATCTTTGAGTTAGGCTCCATTCATCACTTGGCCAACCCTTTTTCTTCACTTTGGATTCTCGTTACATGATCTTTGCGCTCTAAGTGTTTTGTAATTCATCAAAAACTTCATTTATCTAACATTCCTATCCTATATACAAATCAAGTTATTCTATACCCAAATACTATATTCTACATATTTCAATTGAAGGTGTATCTTAAATATCCTATTTCTAGCTTTATTAGGAAACCTAAAAATAATCTCAATCAGATTCTTCATGTATTAGGACAATTAAGCACACAATTGAATTAACAAACATAATATTAATGCAATCGAAGAAGTAAATCATCATTCACTAATCCAAAATCAAGTTATAACAATTCAAAATAAAGGTTTAGCTACACATCAAGTATATTTCCATACATAAAACCAATAAGAAACCAACCACAAAGAAAAATATATAAAAGGGCATAGACTGGAGAGGAGAAACTATTGATCAGTGCCAAATTTCCTTCCATGCGACTAATCTTTAGCATCTCATAGCCTTAATTTACCTCTATTTGAGCCCCCAAGCCACCTCTTATGTTCAAAATATCCAAAATGAAGAAACCCTTGAAATATTAAGATGAAACCCTAGTAAATCTATGCATTTTTATTTACAATGTTCATTGGAGCAAACAAAACTTTTGCTAGAGTAAAGGCAACCTTTGGTTTTTCTATTAGAAATTCTGAAACTAGTTCACCATAGCAAAATCTACCTTTGTGGGGATGAAGGATTTGGATCGAAAATTCTACATAAAAGCTCCAAATTCCTTCCAAACCAAATGTACTTGAATCATGAACACATTTAATTAGTGTAACAAATGGTCCAAAAGTCACAAATTAACCATAAAACACACTCAAATTTCTTCCCAACTTCTACTTTGACATTTTTCTCAATTAATCAATCATTCTTCAAATAAAAATCACATGAAAATTCCTAATTATGCTGAAAACCTTATCAAATATTATAAAATGTTGGGATTCATCAATATTCATTGAATCCAAATGAGTAGAGTCAGTGATATGTTGACGACTCTATAACTCTGTTATTTTCGCTCGATTCACTGCATAGAATGAATACAGAGTACTTTATATTAGCTCAAGTTTTTCCCGCTAAAAGATGAAATTACCCTAAGCCCTAGGCCAACCCAAATTTTTTATGTAGCAGTTTCCCTTTCAAATGCACAAGAAATTTATTTTTTATTTTTTTGGAAAAGAGAAAGCATACAAATTGGGAATAACAGTAATGTAATGAATAATTGTGAAATATTTTCATATTATATAGTGATGATTTGATATATATGAATGGGACAAGCATGTATAAAGTTTAAATACATGCATGAACTAATTCAGACTGTGATATCTTTGCACCAAAATGTGCTTTTCTTAGCAGTTATTTTGGCTTTTCTTGACAGTCATGAATCACTAACAATTCTAACGCTAAGAAAAGTGAAGCTTTGGTTGGCAGTTAAAAATGCCAAAGAATGTAGACATACATTGACGGTTGTATTAATAAACCATAAGGAAAGTTATTATTTTTTAAAAATAATTTGTTATTTTGGTTACTTTTATTAGTGGTTATATTTAATAACCAGCAACTAAAGTCTAATTTTTTTTTAACAAAAAGGTGAGAATTTTAATTTACTTTTGTTGGTGATTGTTTAAGTAATAGCCGATGAAAGTTTTAATGTTTCTTAAATATATTTTCATTTTACATTTTGACCAATCTATTTGAGTACAAAATTTCAAAACTAGTATTTAAAAGTTTCTTAAACAATCGCAGCCATAATCTTATATAACAACACACAAAATATGCAAGTCTCATAAAAATTTTGTATATCTACAACAAAAGAAAAACAATGAACAACATCTTTTTCTTTTTAATTTTTTGTATAGATCTCATCACAATGTACATATCTCATCAAATTTTTAGACATACAGAATCGGACGTTAAGGTCGCACTACACCAAATTTGGGAATTGTTGGTGTTTGTTTTTGACCTTTATTGGCGTTTCCAAAACACCATTTAATAATGCGCTGATGAAAATCGTACAAAACAATGGTGTTTAAAAAACACCAACTAAAGTCAGACTTTAGTTGGCGTTTATCAGTTAAACACCAACTAAAGTCTCTCTTTAGTTGGCGTATACATATTAAACGCCAACTAAAGTTAGACTTTAGTTAGCGTTTATCAGTTAAATGCTAATGTTTTGTCAGCCCTTCGTTGGCATTTACCATTAAATGCCAACGTTTTGTCAGCCTTTCATTGGCATTTACCCCTTAAACGCCAAGGTTTTGTCAGCTTTTCATTGGCGTTTATCCATTAAACGCCAACTTTGTTCATTTTTGTATACTTTGGTTGGTGTTTCTTGTAAAATGCCAATAAATTATTATTATTATTGTTTTTATATTTTACTACTTCTCTTTAAACGTTACACAACCTGTTTTATATTCAAGAATAATGCTTTTATTACTTTGTAGGCAACCGCTCAGAAACATTTACAATACATTTTTCTATAAATGCTTTAACTCTAGGGGGTCTGTTACTTTTGCCAGTGATGCTGGTTTGATTCCCTAACATGAAAAGCAATGGCAAGAAATAATTATAATGATGCTAAACAATTAAAACTTCAGAAGTATCATTCTCACAATAGAATTCTCACATCATACCAGTAATAAGGTCTCTATATTTGATTTAAAAAAGAACAATTAGCTTCTAATGTTTTCCAACAGTACACATTGTGTGTCTTACAGTATATACCATAGAGAAAAGGATACAACCATATAAAACTCAAAATTCCCAGCCAGAACAAGACCATTGGGCATCATGAACAAGTCCCTCTTTATAAAAATAACCTTTCATTATTGATTATATAACCTAAAAAACCAAGTTCTTTCGCTAACAGTAAGAACTTACGAAGAGCCACAACTGTTTCTTGACTCCCATCTGTTGTCAGGAGCCATAACTTTGATTCTCTATAGTAACTCTGATTGGTTTTATCAACATCTGATTGCACCAGCACTAGAAGTCCAGAAGATCCATGATTCCAATTAAACTAGACAGTTGAGCATCGAAAAAAACTTTGTCTTGCAATAGATTGACTTTGAGAATCTTTTTCACAAGCAAATATCTATACACTAGCAGGAATCTCCTACACAATAGAAAACTTTATAGTGTATGTATTACAAATTCAAACTCGTACAATGTAATCACCTGAAAAAAAATAGTTTTAGGTTGATTTTTATAATCTTCTCTTTACTGTTCCCTCAATACAACCCTATATCTTTTGATATTTCACCTTTCCTTCACAACATCCACACCTGCACTATATATAAGGAAATAAAATATTGACATTATCTAGATCAGTTTTTTCAAAAATTTATTCATAATAAAAATAAGTTAAATTTACCTATCTATTCATAGGCGCTTATCAAGGACGAAGTTACACCACTCTTCGATGATTTCCTCTATTTGTGTATCGGAGTACTCGGAATAAGAGGTGTCAGGGAAGTACTGTAAATTAAAAAATTTTACATAAGTGAAATTGGCAAAATTTTATAAGCATTAATGTAAATATAAAATTACATACCATGTCTGAGATTATGCTATGATCATGTGTGATGATATCCTTAATGAATAACATCACATAGTATCCACAGTCATTATCATTTGGTTGTTTCGGACACTAAAGAGGAAAATTATATTAATTATATAATACAGAAATATTAGTCGCAACAATTGTTGATTGAATATAAATTTATACATACCCGTATCTTCTGCCACTTATATAACGAGAAAGCTAAGGGTTTTACCATTTTGCTCTTATGATTATCTCTACACCCCCGGCCCGCTCAAAATATTGACACAACACTGTTTAACCAAAAAATATAAAAATGATAGAATGAGCAAAACCTAATTTGAATTATTACATATAAGTTTGAAACATTAAATAGATGAAAAATAAACCTAGATTTCTTACTTATTAATGATCTCCATCATTTGTTCGCGAAGTTCTGGATCATAATTCAAAGGATCCAAAAAATATATAGTTGACTCCAATGGATTGATTGCAAGTAACATCTAGTGTCCACTATGAAAAAATAATCAGTGTCATTAGGAAATTATAATTCAGCAGATGAACTCAAATACATTAAATCTTGATAATTTACTTACACATTATGAGACAGAACCAAGAATAAGACATCTTTGTCAGCCCTTGCAGTGAATTCATCCGCAATTAACTGCTACTGTTCAGTAATCTTACTGTATGGCAATTTTGAAACATAAGTAGCTACCTCTTCAGGATGGATGAATATAAATTTGTTTGTAAGATTGCAAGGCACCAAAAATGTCTCGTAGAGGTATCTTGAATAGAAACCAAATAAAAAGAAACATAGGTTAATATGAAGGCCTAAATTGAAAAAATTAAAACAAATAGATTAATATCAAGTACTTTATGTACAAGTTAACATTCACAACCCCGATCCACTTCCGATGGATGATGTAATCAACAATTTCACTATTGATACTTTCAAATACTACCTTATTATAAATGTTCTTGGCAAATTTTACACGTTTTTTGACTTTTCCCTTAAGCACTAGTCGACACTTTACTTTACTTTGTGATTTATTAAAACATATGTTACTTTTCAAGTCCTTAACTAGCAAAAATATTCAACAACATCGACAAAAAAGGAGTTCCAATTATATGTTGCCAACCATCCAAATCAACTATCCATAGCTTTTCATTTACTAAATTATAACTTTCAAAGACAAACCGGCAGCATAACAATTAAAGAACAAGAGTTGCCCAGGCTTTAAGCCATCTACTCAAAAAACACAACACATTTCAACCAAATTTCATGATTTCCGTTCGAATTTAGTTAACTAATATAACCATAGTATTAACCACTTAGCAAATCACCTAACTTAGCTAACTAATACAAAAATTTTACATAAACATAATGAGGAAGCATACCTCTGACAAAGTAGATAATTTGAAGGGATAGCACTGTAAATTCTATCAATTTGAAACAAGCGCACCAATGACACCTTCGTAAAAGTGAAGCAACAAGTTAAACGAAGGTTACCCATAAAGTAGTTTGGTGGTACGTCCACATATGCATGTATGAGCAAGGAAAGATATATATATATATAGTTTAATTAATTATTGATTAAGGAACTAAGGTAGCTTCAACAACAGCAGTTTCAAGTATACACAGTCATGTATCTGCGTGGTTATGCTTCTTCATCATATTACAAAAAATCAATAACATTGAAAGCTAAGCCATAACTGTATCGCTAGCACTATCTTTGGAATATTATCATGTCACCTATATATTTGAAGTATGAGAAATCAATGAGTCGAACTGTTTAATTAATAACATGATTGGACAATAGTACAAAATGTGACAAGTTTAATTTGTAGAAAAGAAAGGCTACAACAACTTGTATGATTAAAAAAAAAATACACTCGATAGTCATAATTACTAGATAAAGCTGATTAAAATTAAATAACCAATGGTGAATGATGACAACAGAATCAGGAAGATAATACACAGTATGACAGCACTATAAAAATGTTGCATTTTACTTACCAATTTTGTTTTGATGAATCTTCAGATCCCCAGACCCTCACTAGGAGACCACTTCTAAGATGCCGACATGCAATTGACTCATACAAAAAGAACAAAGCACAGCCAATTATGATTAAAACAAGAGTTTAAATTATGGTGCAAGAGTTCAAATTTTGTTACATAGAAAAACTCACCAACCTCGAGGTTCGACAGTATCTGAATTCTGAATCCAACAAATAACTTTGAGCGACCACCTTGTATTTGGACTGAATAGGAAGAAAAACAAAGTAAAAGAATCATATAAATTGCCTAAAGAGAAGCAACGTACCAATGGAAAAGACTTGCAAGCAAACACAATATGCAAGAAAAATATAATTTCTATAAATTAGTCTATATAAGTGTTCATGTAGCATGGAGATTTGATGGCTTGAACCAATATTTGATCCCAAAATAGCATATATGAACCTTAACATGTATAGGGCCACATGGATGACTAAAACAAAATCCAATTATGATGGAAGATTTTCTACCGTCTATTTTGATTTGTCATTTGTCATTGTATAGTCTCATTTGTTTTGTTTGAAGCAGTGTCCCTTGAGATATGCAACATATATTGCACAAACGTACACAATAATGTATTACATTTGGCCCTTCCCCCTCCCTTCACACCCATACACTCACATTATATATGACTAATGATATACTTTCTTAAATGATAAATTACAATATGGACAATGACTCATATATGAATTTGGCAGAAACAACAACGAATATGAGAGCATTAGTGGGACAATATGGGGTTACCTTAAAGCTGGCCGCTGTTCACCATTGGGTCTGAGAGGGATTTCGATTTCCTCTGAGAGAATGAAACTGAGCCTCTTTCACTCCATTCACCGTGACCGTTGACAGGGAGAAAGGCTGCAAGATCAAGCGATTTCAGGTTGAAGGGGATTTCTGAGAAGCACAGCTGTGGTGGAGAAGGAAAGTGTGTAAACTTTCGATGCGTGGTGGCCGAAGAGCTGTGCCTGAACAGAGCTATGGCAGAGGAACAGATTTAGAATATGGTGGGAATAAAGACGACACAATTCTGAGGACATGCGATTTAGGGTTTTGAAAGGTAATTTTAAATAACTTAGTTAGCGTTTAAATTTTAAACGCTAACTAAATATAACATAGATGGTGTTTATATGTTAAACGTCTTCTCATAATTATAACTTAGTTAACGTTTAAATATTAAACGCCAACTAAAATTTTAAAAATAAATATAAAAAAAATTTCAGTGGACTTTAGTTGGTGTTTATTAAACAAATGTCATTTTAAGTTTATATTATTTTATTACTTTGTTTTACAAACGCCATCTAAAGTCTGGAATTTAGTTAGCGTTTACCATAAAACACCAACTTTAATACATTTTATGACTTTAGATAGCGTTTCTTGTTAAACGCCATCTAAAGTTAGTAGTTTAGATGGCGTTTATTTTATAAACGCCATCTAAAAATTGTACTTTAGTTGGCGTTTATTTAGTAAACACGAACTAATCTACTTGGTTTAATTTTTATTGATGTTTTTATAAATAAACGCCAACTATTCAATGTCAATAAATCTTAAATCTGGCATAGTGTCGGTGAGGAAGGCAGTGTTACCACCATAATCATTATACAAACCTGGCTTGGAGTTGAGGTCGTCGAGGATGTTGGTGACAGTTAGGAACCAAGAGGGAAGCCATAACTCAAAAGTCAGAGCTTTAGTGAGACAAAATTAGAAAAGGACGAGAGAAAGAGAGAGAGAAGATGAAGAGGCGAAGATTTTTGAATGAATAAGGAAGAGGTAAGGGAGTTTTTGGGAGAAGGTATATCATGTGAGGAAGAGAGAAATGACAAGTAGCTAAAAGATAGCGAAAGAGAAGTGAGAAAAATCATTTGAGCTGTTGAATTTCTTTTTATCAATTGCTATACTTACTAATCCGTACCTCATACTTTTTTTGAAATAATGTTTTTAAAACTTTTATTGGTAGTTCTAGAAATAATCACTAACAAAAATCTCAACTCATTTTTGTTGACAATTCTAGAAATAACCGCTAACAAAAGCTTTCGTCTCATTTTTTTTAGTGCTCTTTCCTATAACCGTCAACTATTATATGCTAAGAAAAGCTATTTTTGGTATAATGTGTATACGGGTGACTATGTATGTATGTTTATTTGACTAGTTGGCATTGAATTTGAATGTTTTTAAATTTTTAATTTAATTTTTTACTATTTTGTAAATTGATTGTTAGAAGATTTATTTTATTTTATATTATATTTTATTAAAAATATGAAAAAATTATTAAAATCATGATAATGATATTTAAATTAGTTAAATTAAATTTGAGTAAACCAAATAACACGTGTATATCACGCAAATCTTAATGATACCGACCCAATTTAATTTGAGTTAGAACCTTGTCCAAATAATAGGTCAGGAAGGATGGTCCAAATATAACTAGATCTACTATTAACAAGAAGGGCTCGTTTGACCCAATATAATTAATCCTTAGGTTGGCAAGGTTTTTGGCTTAGTAAATTTTAATTCCTGTACTCATTAATATATATAGTAATAATATAGAATCTAGTTTGGCAATTGTAAACATAATTAGTGATTGGATTATGTGGAAGAGCTAGATAACTTTTAAAAATGAAGTAATAATTTTAAAAGAATCAGTGATAACCCCATCTCAAAATTATATATTTGGGTTATTTTTATTGTTTAAAGACATAATTTAAATGCCAAATGATGCTTGATTCTCCCTAAATAAAGTTGAGAATTGGAATTTTGTAGTTGAAAAAAATCACTTTGGAGAAGTTATCCTTAATTGGGGTAGTTTTGTATTCTAGAAAGTTGTATTGAAAAAAAAAAAAGAAGAAGACAGAATTTGAATAATTAGGGTAATCATTGAGTTTTAAGAAAATTTAAGTTTTCAGAAACTATTTAATATTAATCTGATACTAAAATGAAAATATCTAGATATCAATGTTTCACTGAAATTTTGTGTAAGCAGAAAAAAGAGAAGAGGAAAGAAGGGGTGGGGGGAGAGGAAAAAAAGGTGGAAATAAACATGGGAATGAGCAGACAAGTAAGGCTTTAGAGTTGAGACTCCTCACTGTGGAATTCAGACGACATGAGATGTCGTCACAGCCACACCCCAACCCCCTCCAAAAATATACTAATATTAAAGAAAGCAACATTGGGATTGGATCACAGACTATAACAAAGTGGATAGTATAGTATACAGTAGGTTCAAGAAAAGCATCAATCAATTTTAATTGAGTTGAGAGGGAATAGACCACTTTGTTTCATTCCCCTTTCAACCATCAAATAATACTAATTTGATTGAATCACTTCCCTTTTGAGTCCTCTTTATTTCTTTCCTCCCATCCCTGTCTTGTCGGAGAACAAGTCTCCTCCGTCGGCAAAACCCGTCCTTCCCAATCTTGAATTTTTACCATCCTCCCTTTCAATTTGATTTTGACCCTCAGCTGTGTGTATTAATAATTAGATTAAATTAAATTACAGAGACGGATGCAATGAATGAATGAAAGTGAGGGTCATTATCAGAAGAAATGGGGAGAGTCATTGTGGAGGAAGAAGCTCAAATATAATAAGATAGATAGTGGGGAAGGGAAACCATGTGTAGGTAAGTGACGCTTTGTTCCACGTACGGGAGGGGTATGGCCGAACATATCACCCTAATTTCAGAGTAAAGAGGGGATACGTAGTTTTCAGGAGATGCGCCATTAATCCAAGTATGGCCCAAGGATCACTCCGATAACACCCTCTCCTTTCATTTTTAATTAATTCATTATTTTCCTCTTCATCTTCTTTCCCTCCTCATCCTCTCATTTAGGCTTATATCGACCACTATTCAGGATCCCCCCCCGGCCCCGGTGTACTTTCTTGTCTTTGTGTGTGCGTTTTCACAAAATGAAACACCTCCGATCAAAGCCAAGAATTTATTTTTATTCTGTCTCTATTATTGGCAATATTATATTTTGTAGATGCGCACCAATGACACCTTTTATCACTACATACGTATATTGAAATGAAATCCTTCAGCCATTTTAGATGGTGAATTTAATGAATGGAAATATCCAACATTCTTGGATGCAATTTTTCCAGGGACTCCATTACCCAACCCAAAACCCCCTCCCCAACAACTTTCCTCCTCTTTTGTGGTTCCCACATATGCGACCCCTTTCTCTGTATATGTTTCACCATCTCAATTTAAGATCCCTCAGATTAATTTCCATGTACAAAATTAATTGGCCATCCATAAGTTAATTACCAATAATCTTCTCTCAAAGTCTAAGAAGCACCCTCGACAAGAAATACTCCCCTGGTTTTTAAAAACTATCATTTTTGGAATTTTAAAATTTTTCATAGTATTTTTCATTTTAGAATGTCATACATTGAAGTATAAATTACAATTTTTACCCTTTTAACCCTATTAATACTCTTAATTTTCTGAAAGCAAATTTAAGTTAACAGTATTTTAGTAAATATAGTTAAATTTTACAACAATCTAAATCATTTATAATTTTTTTGGATTATATAGAAAAACCAGGAATGTCACTTATTATGAACGGGACGATGTACATACCTTATAAATAATCCACGGGACCATTCAATAGTCCATTGCTACCTTAATAAAATTCACAGACCATTTATTACAAAATTAGATATTTGCTTTGTACATAATTTAAAAATTTTTGAACCATTGTACTTATTTTTTATAATATTCAAACCTTACTAAAATGTGTAGAAATATATTGAAAAAATAAAAACAATTGCACCAAGCCCTATAAAATGTGCGGAGAAAGATTAAAAATTAAAAAAAAAGTATTTAAAGTTCAAAAAAATTATACTACTTAGAATTAGTTAGAAATTTTATTTTGTTTTCAAAGTTTTCCTAAATATTCCAAAACTACTCATCTTAATCTCTACGTTGAAAAGAGAGATATTTTCAGAATGGTTTATAAAGGGTATTTTTGAAAAAAAAAATCATGAATGTTTCAATGTATTTTGTAAAAGTTTAATATTAAGGAATATCAAAAGTTTCAAGGAGAGGTTCTAGAAAAAGGAATGGAGGGAATATTTTACATTTTTTCCATGATATATATATATATATATGTTTGTAGTTTTTAATTTTTGAATGAATTGAGTATTGTAGATTGATATTGATGACGAGTGCAATATTATTATGAGATACGTCCTTCGTGGTCTGTTTGTTTTGGAATTTCTAGTACTAGCAGCGTATTGCATACGAATTTTGGTCATTATAGTCTGCACATGACCATGAGCACAACTCATCATTTACTGAGGCCATATGCTTACACAATTGAATTGATTCATCACCTTCCATGCCTTGCGGTCATTATGCGTAACCTCCGTTATTTAATTCTGAATTCTCCTTCTCCCACCCTAAATTACCAGAATCCCCCCAAAGAAATTAACAATGAAGCAATCGGACATTATCAAACTTCCTTCATGTGAAATGTCCCTCTCAAGACAACCTATACCAGTCGAGTCAATCTGATGTTTTAAAAGCCAACCGCTAGTGGGCTTTGTCCTTCGAGGCCCAGCATCTTGGGTAAATATTTGAATGCCTCCAGAGAGTAATAAAAGAGTAAAAGGGAATCAAATCAAATCCAGAGAAAGTAAATTTCCTTGCCCAGTGAAATCAGTGAAGAAGACCAGAGTATGAAATATGAATAACAATAGTTGCAGCTTAGGGATGGATGGCCCATGTGGGGCAAAGAAGTCTGAGTCGATGGGCCCACGAAGGGTAAAACCGGCCCCTAAATATCTCGTGACAGTTCATTGTTATCCTACTACAAAATTATAATGGCGTCTGACAAATCTACCTAATGGTCATTCTCAACTGGGCAGAGCTTCAGAAAGTTGGTGTTAAAACCATCCGAAAATTGACGATTCTCTGGGCCTACACGCATCAGAAATTAGTGAAAACCAATGCTACCACAATTTCAGTATTTAGAGCCACAAGTATTTCACAGAGCAATAATGTCACTACCCTTACTGGCACTTTCGTGATTATATTGATGCTGCCTGTCCATGATACAGCAGATTGCTTCGTAAGTTGTCACCACTATGATTGATGATGTGCCCCTAACCACCTGAATTATTCTCTTCTAGATGGCACCGCCCTTGTAATTCTCGACTAAGATAGCACATATCACTATATTATAGAAATTAGAGCCGTACGATTTGCATGCAGGATGCCACGCTATCAATTTTAATAATATATAGATATAGATATATCATTGGATTCCAATTTGCTAGCCTTTCTTACTGTTATGTTAGAAGGCCCAATGGTTTGGGCTCATTACAAAATTTCAAATGGGAGCTCTTATTATTCACAAGAAATGGGGCCTATTCTGGGAAAGTAAGTTGGGCTTTTCTTTTTATGTTTCAGTTGTTTGATGTTGTCCTACATAGGATAGGATTGGATAGGATAAAAGAACCTTGTTCATGCCGATGTAGCCCAAGTCATGGTCCCTCAATCTTTACTAGTTAGTGTTAATCCATTCTGAGTCTTGGGCCTCTCGTCTTGTGTAGTAAAAACGAAAAGATCACGAGTATGGGCCGGTTGATGGGGTGACATGGTGAGTAATCAGTTGTCGAATAGAAAAAGATAGATAGATGAGTTGTTACCCAATAAGAAAAAGATGGATGAGGAATTTTTGTTTGGGGCTAGAAAGAGTAGAATGGGAATTAAATGCAGGGAGGCGGGAGCTTATGAAACACATTGAAGTTGCAGTGGCAGGTGAGGTGAATTAAGAGAGTCAATTAGGTTGGAGGGGTTGGCAGGGAAATCTGAGATTTGTGGGGGTAGCATTTAATGAGAGCTTTGGGTCCATCCATCAACTGCGCCTCATAAATACCCTTCCTGTCTTTTGTTTTTCCGTTCAGTCTAAGATTTTGATAGTTTTAAAAATACATCGTTATTTAGAAAGTTTTAAAAAATTAATTATTTTAATTTTAAAATATCCTTATTTATAAATAAGAAAGAAAGTAAATTATTTAAATTTATGATATATTTATTAGATGTAAAGATAAAAATTATATTATTTTAATAATAATTTTTATATTATAAAAATTTTTTCTTAATTCTAATAAGATAATTAAATGTGATTAATATAGATAGTCTTTTATTTTAATTCTAAATATAGAAATTTTTACATAATATAAGATAATATTTATTATGTTGACAAAAAAAGTAGTATATATTATATATTACCACAAAAATATCCTTATTTAATTTATGAAAAAAAAAGAAAAAATTTAGTAAAATTAATTTTAAAAAATATTATATTTTTTAAAAAATAAAAACAGTGAACTAATTTTTAATTTTCTTACAGGAAAAGCCTTATATTAAGTAGTGAATAGTATATACTCTATGCATCACCATCAACATTTGGGAACCCTATTTAATGGGACTCAACCAAATGCCACTTTAGTGCTTTCAGAAGTTGCAAATCTCACCACCACCACTCACTCCCCCTTCCCCCTCCATTTCCATAACTGCTTTCACCAAAGTTTCTCTCATTCTCTTTCCCCCCCATCCCATGTGCCATTCCATAGCCCCCCTTCCCCTCGCTCTCTCTCTCTCTCACATGTTTGTAATCATATCATCGTATCGCTTTTAATTAATTTCTTCTCTGTTCTTCTTCAACGCAATGGTTGCTTTTCTTTGAAAGGGAAAATAGATTATGTAATAAAATACCACTTCCGTATGTGCTAAATATAAGTTATTTATTTTTATTCTAAATATGAGGTTATTTTCACAGAAATAGTATTTATTATATATTTAAAAAAATATTTCTATTTAATTCATCTTATACATATAAAGAAATTAGATAATAATAATTTTAAAAAAATATTTTAATTTTAGAAAAAATTAAAATAGTTGACTCGGATTTTTAATTTGTATAAATTGATTAAAATAAATTAGGGGAGTAACATTTGATCATAGTAGGAACTCTATAAGAAAGTTTCCAAAAAAAAAAAAGAAACTCTACATTTGGCAGAGGGACTGTCTGTCTAGTTTAGCGACCGTCTGTCTCATTGTGCTGTTTCTGGGATTTTGAATCACAAAATGCTGCTCTGCATTTTCATTCCACAAAACACTAGTGCTACGTTTTGATTCCAAAAATCGACTCTCAAATCAACACAAAACTAACACACTACAACTCCATCGAAATCAGCTAATTAATTACCTAAGATTAGTGATAGTTCTTGTTATAATGTTTGTCATACTCGGCGAACCTTGCTGTGCTAGTTAAACCGTAATATTTGGTGTTGTGTGTTGCAATATTAATTTGTATGCATAAACTCATCAAAATCTACATATCCAACACATTATGATTTGTGAAAAATAGTAAAACTTTTGAAAAAAAAAAACTAAGATAAAAACGCTTACATTTATACTAATAGAAAAGTTAGCATTTAGAGAGAAACTTTCATTTTCACAACAGCTCACTTACTCTAAACTTTATTAATCAATAAAAATGCAAGTCACAAAAGTAGATACCAAACAAATATATGTTAGACTTCTAATGAATATTTTTTATAAGTTCAATTATGGAAAAAAAATAATACTTTATAATTTATTACTAGCATTCATGCAAAAATTGCATGGAGATTACATGAAATATAAGAATTTATTTTTTGCCAACACAAAGTCCAGAACAAATTAAAAAATTAACTTATAAAATGAAACAAATAACAGTTAACTCAATAAATAGTAAAATAGCAGTGCTTTTCAATATATTTTTATATAATGTAGTAACTGTAAACTTATTTTGAATATGATTCATAAATGATGACCAAAAAAAATTGAGCTATCCTTTTGTTTCTCTTTTTCATTCAGCTGCCTGCTCATCCCCAACTGCTGAACTAACTATCTGAATGCCTTCAATGCTCATATAAAGTTTTATAGAATAATAAATATTTTAACAATGCAAATAGTGGCCGTGGGATCAAAGCAGAGGCGAGCCGTTGGAGTTCCCACCGTACACGTCGCATACACACTGTAGTTGCGTCCGTTTCACAAAATGTTTACACTTAACAGCTACCCTGTGGAAGAGTACGTACACCCAATAAGTATCGACTGTTGGTATATATTATCCCCGTTACCATGTGATGCTACTCTCATCCAATCAGATTCATATTCTTCTGTCTCCCCATTTTGCCTTAATTTTCTAATTCCCTTGGAGCAGGGCGACCATGGCTAGGTTTGTTGCAGCACTGATCTTGGCTTTCATCCTCATTTCCATGCTTCACACAGTGGTTGGTCTCTATAGCCAGTCTCAAACATTGAATCACCACACTTTTTCTTTCTTTTCTTTTTCTTTTTAAGATCTGCATTTTCAGAGATTCTGGCTTGTTCTCTCAGATATGTTAATTACTTGCTTATATGAATTATGCAGGTCATGGCAGTTCATGGGCATGGAGGCCACCACTACAATGACAAGGTGACGTATCCTAATCAATTATCCTTTCTATATGTATCTCTCTAATGGGCTTTATATTTTTTATCTTCTTCATTGATTATGAGGGGGTAAATGCTGACTTGTGTACTGCTTGATGATAAATCGTATGTGTTTCCAGAAAAAATTTGGACCCGGCAGTCTCAAGAGCTACGGTAAGTGAGGTTTGCTTCAGTTATTGTCTCCTCTTCTACCCTCGCTGTTTTATGCTATAAGTATACTAAACCATATATAGAAGGACTGGTGGAGATCTATGACTCTGAAGAAGAAAAAAATTAATGTGTGTATGATCGCAGAATGCCCATCACAATGCTCGAGGAGGTGCAAGAAAACACAGTACCACAAGGCGTGCATGTTCTTCTGTCAGAAGTGCTGTAAGAAATGCCTGTGTGTGCCTCCTGGCTATTATGGCAATAAAGCTGTGTGCCCTTGCTACAACAACTGGAAGACCAAGGAAGGAGGACCCAAATGCCCTTGAACTCCATCTTCTCCTGCACCAACATAACTTCTACCTCTTCATTTAATTATACTGCCTTACTTGCTACTTCCATATGTCCTACTCCTAACCAAATCTATGCCTAGCTACTCTGAATGATTTTGTGATTACTTGAAAATATGCCAACGTTGGGTTAAATCCATTTGTGTGCCATTCTCTACTGAGAATTTGCCTATGCAAAACAAGAGTGGATATGTAATGTTATTGCCATGATGTATAATTTCACTTCTAATATGGTTCAAATTGAGTTAAATACCCGTTTGATTTGTCTTTTTATAAAAGTATTTTTAGAATAATCACAATTTATAAAAATGAAGTTTGGATAAAAGTAGAAAAATTTACTGAAAACTTATTTAAATGGAAAAAGAGAAAATGATAGTTAGAAATTATGATTTGGTTTGCAAAAATGCAAACCAAACAGGCCCTAAGTTGTTATATGGTAAGTTTATACCATGTCTTTTCCAAAGTTATTATCATGTTTTCAACTTTATTATTGATATGAGCGTATAAAGTATAACATTAACTACGTACTTCAGCTTTTTCCATAGGATCAAATTATGAATATAAATGACGGTGGATCTAAGGTTGTAGTCGGTAATACAGTATTTAGTGGCAATTCGATGGAAAGGAAAATATGAATATTTTGTTTTATAATTTAATAGCATCACTGACTCATTTTTTCAAAAATAATAATATGAAATATAAAAAGTATAAAGAGCACACAAGCCGCAACTTATCTCGGACGCATTGCAAATTCATGGAGCCCATTTTATTTCGCCATATATTAATAATACAGTATATTGTTGCGTGAAAAATCTGATAACATTTTAAAAAGAAAAGAATATCGGTGCTGACATAAAAATAATGAGCCTTTTACTTTTTGTTTGTTTGTTTTTATTAGTTGATTTTTAGTTTTTGTTACATAGGATGGGAGCGATTTGATCAGTTCATCATTAATATAACAGGCACGTTTCTTGAACGAAGAGCCCTTTCTGATAGTGATATCATAGTCAATTTTTTTTTTGGTGATCTATCAATATTTTTTAAAACAAAAATTGACGAAACAAACCGATGGAGCTAAGAAAAAGGAAGAAACAAGTGGGCCGCAGTGAAGGCCTTTTTCTTTTGGTACAAGATAAACTGTCCAAAAATCAAAATTTTAAGGGAAATAAAAATTTCAGAAATAAATTTAAAATGCTTTTTATTTTTATTTTAAATGATTGTTGTAAACTTACAATTGTGATTTTCACCTTAATTCCATGAGCTGATCATATTATCGTTGATGCTTCTTTACTTAAAGGCTCAATAAAAAATTTCGACTTTAGCAAAACAAAAATTTCCTTTAAAAAATTCACTTTACTGTGAAACAAAGTGGACAAATAAAATATTTTGACCTCCTGCTTTATCGATAAGGAAAAGATTACATACTCTCAATTTTTTGTACCAAAAACGTAATGAGGATGATGAGGCTAATAATAACAACTAAATCAATAAAATTAAATAATCAAGTATTTTAAAAATAATGACAATAAGTAGTAGTAGTAATAATAATAATAGTAATAATAATAATAATAATAATTGAATAGAGCTTTGTAAAATGTTGGATTTGATGGATAGTAAATTATTAATAATATAAAGTAATTTTAATATTTAACATATAATAACAGTGAAATAAATAATAAAAAAAATTGTATAAATGTATAAATTAATCTTATATAGTTACTAAGGTTCTACTAAACCTAATAACTTGAAAGCTTAAACAAGTTCTTTTAAATGCTAATAAATGTCATAATGCTAATTTAAGTACTTCAAAAGAGGGATTAAGTGTAAATAGTGACAAGATCGTTTTAGGAATATATATTTTTATATTGCTAATGAGTTATGAAAAAAGATGTGCCACATATTTTGAGGTTGAACCGTTTGATTTGATGTGGGGCCTAACTATACCGTCAGTTCCAGCTTCCAATTAGGCAATTAGATTATTGTCCCTTATTTCTGAAGCTCCAATGCAGCCTTCTTATTTTATATACAAGACCAGTGCTTTGCATGCTGTCCGGTTTGGAGTCGGTTCTTCTTCATATTTATATTGTCCAGTTTCTCTCAATTATGAATTTTTAAAAGTTAATTAAGGGTGAAAATCTATTTTTATTTTCTGTTTTAGTTTTAATGAAAAAAATCTAATTGAAATAAAATAAAATGTTAAATACATGCATCCGCTATCTGAGAGACTAACGGAGAACCCATTCTATTTCTATATTAATAATGCTTTGAGTTCTACCGAATCTCATATTACTACCTCTTAATTCTCACCTCGTGCTGCGTCGTTTTGTCAAATTTTGAAATGTAGTGGCACATCAGAAAAACCAAGCGGTTCAAGTTGTCCCCTTCTCCTCTCAATACGTCACCCCCCACCTTCATCGTCTGTTTTTTCTGCTCTCCAACGCCTTCGTTGGCCCTTCCCTTCAACAAACTTCTTTTGTCAAACATGATCAATACTGCAAAAGCAACAGCAAATAGTACAATATTGTTGAGAATTGAAAGTCATGTTTGTTTAGTGACCATGCTTGACGTTTGTAAGTATATCTAAACTCAAAATAATGTGTTTAACTAGAATCTTGAAGCTCAAATTGAAAAATAGAAGTGAGTTCCGAGTTTGCTGCAGTATAATAACTCTCTCTCCTCTTCCTATAACAAAGTGGTATTAGAACTTGGTATAAGACTTTGGAGAAGTTAATTAGTTAATTATTATAAAGGAACAAGAGAGAAGAACGAGACTGACGAGGAAGCTGACATTAATGAAAATGATGATGGCTACTAGATAAATAACTGAAGATAGAAGGCAATACAAGCACGCGCAAACATACATTTATTGAAATTGAAGGAATGAAGATACATGGTTGAAGAGGAACTGTATAAATTATTCAAGTTCTCAACGTGACTCGTTATGTGGACAAGGAGTAGACTTTCCTTGTAACCTTTTAAAAATTGAAGAGAGTTCACCAAGAGAAGTGCAAGAGTGCCTCCTGCCTGCATTTGTAGAGAAGTGGGAGGGCACATATACAAATCTCCAATGAGAATTTCGTAGTTGAAAAGAGATCCTACGAGAGAGAACAAGAGTGCAGAGATGAGCCTCAAAATGTGGATGAGTGCTACTGGGAAGTTCTTAATGTAAAAAGATATATATTTCTTAAGTGATTTATGCTTGTGCGTATATCCATAACCATGTATGCCTCTAAAATCTAAAAGTTAATCAGTACCTAGTGCGATTCAATTATGTATGTATGTACGTACGTATATGTATGTGTGTCCCGTACGTGTTTTATGATTTGTTACAAGACAAGCAATTTAAAAACAGGAGTTATCGCCAAAGAAGAAGAAGAAGTGAGTTCAAAGCCAAGTCTTTCTTCAATAAAAGAATTATTCCATAGTACTGTTCATAGAATTTTCAAGTTACATGCATAACCACAAGTACAGAGCGCTTGCATGTACATGCATGTCTCCTACAAGCATCATAGCTTTTACGACATACGGGAGAGAAAACAGTATGAAGGTCTGCTTCTTTTCGATCTATTATAAAACACAACAAAACAAAGGAAATGAAATTAGAAGCTGGCTCTGAAGTGCTCGATGCCGGGGTTTCTTCCTCCATTGGCCCTTCCACTGGCTGTCCGATTCCTTTCCTCGGTGTGGCCACGGACAATGGTTCTAAGTCAATTAACAAAAAGAAAATCATATAAGTGTTAATATGATCTAGCGGAGTAACTGATGAAAAGGGAAGCCTCGAAAGGCCATGACTGCAATTGATTAACGAACTTACAGAAATTCGTACAGGCATGACAAAAGAGAGACGGGTGCAACGACCATCATAATAAACTGTGACGAAAATAATTTCTTATAGCAGGTTATGTGGTGATAAACCATATGAGTGTTAACCATAAGAAGACACCCACAATATCCACTTACAGCGAATATGGCGTTGAACGCTATCTTCCGCTCCTTCTTCGGTGTTTTAGTAAAGGAGAAGATGTCATTCACTATCAGTGCCAAAAGAAACTGCACCGCAAAGAGAGAGCATTTAAACCAATGAAACCCTACGCGGCCCAACAACTATTAAACTTAGTAAAGTAGTTTATTTTCACCACCATGTGATTGACTAAGACCAAGACTAAAAGTACGTGTGTGCGCGTAACCAAGAAACTGGAGGTGTAGCATATATGTAAACGTAAAATATATATGGATTGCACAGTGTGAAGTATTACGAGGACAATCAAAGTTACATAAAGTACACTCCGACTGGGAGGTATCAGGTTCGTCCACTGATGAAGAGCAGCTACCCTCTGATCTGGTTGCTGCAGAGGGGATTGGACGTGCGTAACAGTGGCTTGAGTACTTGGAACATCTCTACCAAAAAAAAAAACAGAGAGAGAGAGAGAGAAGTTTATATATGTGTGAGCTGTGAGCACGACAGATTGTGAGAAAGATAGGGCTAGGACTAGGACTTGCCTGGTCTGGCTAGAAGAGGTTTCAATCACACTCACAGCATAATCGGGACCGTAGGGCTGCACATATATATTAAACATATTTAATTTCAAACCGTGCTAAGACGAACATTAATTTCAGTTATGCAGTACTAAAGAAGATCAATTGAATCCATAAAATATAACAAAAAGAAGAAGAAATAAGTGAAAGCATATGTGCATGAAAGGGGCTCTAATTCAGCTGTGTGTGTGTGTGTCCATATATACAAGTACGAATTGAGGTTGTTAAAGTTATTGACACAGGGCTATACTATATATACGTACGCACCTGCTCGCAAATCTCGCATATGGTGTCGCCCTTTGCTGTGCACCACCCTATGGTGCAACTTCTATGGGCGTACTTTATATGGCATGCGGGAACAAGGAGTAAAGAAGGAATATTGCAGTTAGTTTTGAAGTCAAGCATTAACAACAATGGAAAATGTAGATATATATGAACTTTTAATTAAATTGAAAGCCTAGCTAATTAGCTAATCTTAGATTATAGATAATTATGGGCAAAACCCTTAGCAGTCATTTAATTACTCTACCCCTGAAACTGAAGAAGTAATTTAATCAAAGCTGTATGGCAACTAATAATTGCTTCAATTCATAGTTGTACAGGTAAAGAATTGAAGTAAAATAGAAAGTAAAACCATAAACATATATGCATATAGATTGGGGTGATGTTATATGTGTACCTTCAAGGATCCAGTGCAAGCACAAGGGGCTTCCAATAGGCTAACAAGGTCTTCCTCATGACAAAAACGACACTGTCCCATCTCTCCAGAAAAATCAGCTTCTTCTGGAGGCGTAACATCGGTTATTTCTTCCATGTATACACTGATTTCATCCACTGAAATCACAACGTCGTTTGAGGAAGACGAAGATTCCCTTGTTGGGGTGGTCGAAAGTTGTTCAGGACAGACAGTGATGATCCGGTCTTCATCCATGTTGTCTGAACTATTACTCTGCCTCAAGCAAGGAAAGATGCACGGCTATTATTATGTAAAACACAGTAAACTTGATCTTATACAGAAACGTTAAACAGAATAAGGAAATTAAGAAAGAATGATTTGTGTTTATATTTCTGTTGTAATTTGGGAAGAGTTAAATGGTAACAAGGCTGGGTCTGCAGAATCATATCCCTGGGTACTAACAGACAAAATTATACGTGGAAGAGAGGTATTTTCTGGATTCTTACTCTCCTTGACTTTTTTCTTAGCAACCAAACACACTACATCATAAATTTTTAAGGAAGAAATTAAAATCATCGACAACTTTTTTTAATATAAGCATCAAAACCCATATTTCAGAATCATATCATGAATGAACCATGGAGCGAGCAAGAAGAAAAGGAAGGCTGGAGCCAGTAAGCCAGAGATATTCAAGTCAAACGAAGCATGCAAACTTAATTCAGATCTTCATCACATACAAACATGGAACACTTAAAAATCAAGGAAAGAAGGGCTGGAGTTTCTGATAATTAAAGCTTCAAAACCCGTTTCGATCTAATCATGTTATTATATGCATGCACCTCCCGAAATCACAAAGACCTTTGCTCAGAAAATAGCGTCCCTCATGACTGCATGCAAACAAGAAGTAAATTCAAAACCTGGCGCTTAATGAATGAAGAACGAAAATTAAATTACACGCATGAAAAATCTCGATTAAATAAAACTTAAAAACTGAAACTCAGAATGCAACAAGAAATCAGAAAGCGCTGGAAAACCCCAGAAGCAACACAGACAAGGCATATCAATGCTTCAGAGGTGTAAAGAGAGAGAGTGAACCAGATAGAGAGAAACTGAGAAAGTTAGAAAACCAAAAGAGAGAAGAGAGAATAAAGAAATCGATCATACCATTGTGATCGTTGTTAATTCTGCTAGTAATGACCTTCACTATCTTGTTTTGGTGTGTGCAGGAGCAAGGCTAAGCAGTGGTGCATTAATAATTTATAGTAAAGAGCGATGAAGGTGGCGTACAAATTGAGTGGGCGTGCCAGGTCATGTGGTCTTTGGCCTTGTAATTACCTCATCACCACACTGTGCTTGTGGTTTTTCATTGTGATCTGTTGGGGTTCATTGGCTTTATTCAGTGTTTACTGGAATACCCCTCTCCCCAGTGAGCTCTATCTGCCTTTATTAATTTGACAGTATTCTCCACCCCACCCGCCTCCAGTTTTTCCTCGTCTTTTCTTCTGCTTCTTTGCCCTTCTACGCTACTTTCAGCTGCTTCCACATCTTCACATATGTGGCAACCTCCCAATTGATCTGTTTTTCTGTTCATGTTATCTTCTTTTTTTTTTTTAATTTCTTTCTTTTCTCAAAGTTGATCAATATCAATTAGTTTGAATATTATCAATTAATGTGTATGATCACACATCCAATTTTATTTTAGTTTTTTTTTTTTAATTATAGTGACGCAAAGTCTCCAGAGTTGAAATAGAATGTTTATTCCTTTTCTTAAAGTAATGAAATGATAATTATTTTTTTATCTTTAAAATAATCATTTTTATTTTACTTTATTTATTTCTTTTTTTATTCTATATATTCATATGCTAGATACTTGATTGGATGTAATTTATAGATTATATATTAATTTATTATTAAATTATTAGTTGACAAACAGACAACCTCAAACAAGTACAGTCTCCGACTCTCAGTATATCTTATAGTTGGACTTGGTGCATAATCCAAATACAACATTAACTAACGACAATTTAAGAAGCATTAAAGTTATACTCTTTTTGGGCCAAATCATCATCCAAGTTGCACTTTTAAAGGTTACTAACAGATCTGGACTTCGCGGGAAGTCCAAAAAGGCTTAACCCGGTGAGTTCAAATGCTTTTTGGTAGGCCTGACCTTGGGATCATGAGTCTGAGTTCAAATGCTGGTAATAAAAAGCAAAAACTCTTGGTATTTATTGGCCACCCTTCTTAAGAGATAGGAAGTGAGCAGCAAAGGAGTCATAGTCAGGTCGCTTTGGATGTACGTGACTAGCCTTTTCCGTAGACACACCATTTCCACATGAATTTGGAGCCTCTGAAGGCTGAAGCCTTCTCCTTAGGCTTGGAGGGAGTATTAACTGAATCTGGAGAAAAATGTTTGCCATCATTAAAACCATACTCTTGAGGTACTTCATCACTTAAGCCACTCCCAGAAAAGATCTGTGATCCAGTTGGAAACTGCCTGCCTTTTTTTTTAATGGATTGGGAATTCTGAAGCTGCTCTTGAAGCAACAAGTGCACCTCCAGTAGAGTAATTTTTGTCATCGTGAGGTAATTCATCTCTTGTACCACTTTCAAAAGAGCTGTGTGAGCCAGTTGAATACTGCCTAATTATTTTTCCACTGATTGAAAGTTCTGTAGCTGCTCTAGCTGCCATACTTGCATGTTCTGCAGATTCCGCAGCTGCATGTGCAGCAGAAAGGGTATCCTCGAATTCCATATTCCAATTCTGCCCACCCCATCGAGAAGCACTCTTGTTTTCAGAATATGAATCTCTAAAATCCATTTCTTGACTTCCAGTTCCTGAAAGAGTTAAGACAGATTCCTTCAAAAGACATAACAATATGCATAAAGAAATTCAATGATGACAAAACCTTGTCACCTTTGGACTTGCTTGTTTTTTTTTTTGAACAAACTTTGGACTTGCTTGTTGGAAACTCTAGAATACCGGAACTAGAAATAGAAGATTGTTTGCCAATGAACAATTCCATGTAGATGATATTGTGCAAAGCGTTCGTTTCATGGATTAGCACACACACAAGGCTATTGAAACTTCTATCTTTTTTCCATCTATTGTCAATTCTTTATGATTTTCTTTGCGTCATTTTTTTATGTACATAGCTTGTAAGCCCCTGTACTTTTAGGGCGGACTGTTGTATTATTTGATATTCAATGTTACCTCTCCTTTTCCCGAAAAAAGAGAAGTATCACATTTACCTGAAGATTTGATTTCTGGATTCGACCTGTATGATGTTGTTGACCTATTCCCACTGCCACCAGCCTTTTCAGTAGCAAAACTTGCATTATGCACATACAAGTTCAAAGTTGGAGGCCCATCATTCATTTCTTTATGTTGAGGGTAAGCATGAAAGTTTGGATGCCCCTTTTCACCATGAACAGGTGGAACATGGACGTAAGGTAATTCCTCATTGGTAGCCTTCACATTAATACATAGATAATAACAGAATACAGCATATTAATTATTACTTAAAAACAAGTGATTATCTAACAAAATAAAGCTTACCTGCAAATCATTAAAAGATTTTACATCGCCAAATGGGTTAGGTTCCCATTCGACATTATACTCCTCAGCAATTGCATTCAATATGTTGATCTTGGTTGGACCATCAGGTGCTTTGGGAGACAATTTCTCCACCAACTGAAACGACAGGGAAAAAAAAAAAACCTAATCATTGACCTTTGAAACGCCGCTCAGCAGCTTCATTATTAATGAGGAAGAAAGCTGAACTTGCCAAGCGATTAACACCACATTCAGGGCACAATTCAACAGCTGCTCAGATGAATTCCTTTTCATACTTGGCAGTAATATGCTTCCGCACATCCATGAGCTCAGGTATGTTGGCACATCTTGGAGATACGAAATACTACACTAGATATTGCTTCCTTCAAATCAATGGGCAGTTTCTGGCGAACATAGGAAAAAGCTCAGCATAATGAACTAAACTCTAAGCTACAAGATCAACTGTGTTCAGTAAGGGAAACCAGCATGCAGTGAACTCTTCAGGAAAAACACTTGATCAAAGCATTTCATCAAAGGAATACGTTTGTGCATACCGATATGAATTAGGGACAATGAAATGGAACTAGACCCTGTTGCCCATGTGTTGCATGAAGTCTGAAGAGGCACCATATATAGCTTACAAATAGTACAACTTGCTATAAATTTTATATAACATTGATATGCCAAATCAACATGTTTTCATACAATGTAGGAACCGGCCAAGCAGGATGTATTTAATAACCTGACATGGTTAAAGAAACTAAATTGTTCACGTGAGTTTCGCTCACTTTTGAGATTCAATAATTGGCAAGCGTAAAGCAATGAGCTCACAGAATATCTCAATAAGTTCATAAGCTGCCATTGTCTTCTCTTCCTTGACAAAACGTTCAACCTAATCAAACCCAGAACAAGAGAAATTTAAATGGGAAAAGAACGATTCACACATAGAGTAACCTGTATTCATATTATCATCATTTCCTTCTTATCCACATAGCCCCCAAATCCAACGCATGGTATCGCAGGATAATTACTAGAGGAAAAAAAAAACAAATATCATAAGAAAAAAAAAAGGCATGCGCCCACGTTCAGATTTTACTTTGTAGCTAGTTATTCTCATACAAACAAATGTCGAGTAATGTATCCTATAGTACTTACAGTAGTTCGTATATTAATTCGGTCCATATCTACCTATAAACTGATAAAAGCGTGTGAGATTTCAGTTTTCTTATTCAAGTAGCTATAGAAAGCTACATGTTCGGAATCCAAGTATACGCAATGATATTGGAGGTGGAATATTATGGAATTTTTATGATCCAGAAACAATATTACCCGGATTCTAGCAGTCCGCTCGTGTCCTGATTGGAGCAATTTGGCCAATTCCCTCTTGAGCTGCCTCGCCTGGGCTTCACTTTTGTTCTTCAAAACCTTCATGCGTGAAACCGCAAGCTTCAATGCAGTTTTGCTGCAGCACCCAAACTATATTCAAATCCAACGTAAATATTAGCCAAGAAGGGTAATAATTCATCCCATTTTGCAGGCTTGAAGCTTCGATTTAACATAACCGTCTTCTTCTTTTCTTTAACTAAACCGGGAAAGAAGACCGAGATTATTGTTTTAACGTTGCAATTCAGCAGCCCCCAAACCTCCTCTTGTTATCAAGTCAACTCAGAAGCGATTGTTGCTTTCACATAAAGGGTCTTACAGCGGAAGAAAGCGGGATTAATGATTTAATTCTTGGACCCTTTTATGAAAGAAATGGAAGAAACCTTCTACGTACCGTGGCGTGGAATCTTACTTCTTTTCATTTTTTTAAATTATTTTCATTAATCATATTTTAATAGTTGATTAATGTCTTTTAGTGAAGCAGAAAATGCAAGTCCAATTATGAAAAGCCATTAGCCATATCGTAAGTCGGGTGGTCATCGAGGTAGGCTCACATGATTGCATATTTCATACTCCCTTCAATCCTCTATATGTATATGTGTGTATATATATATATATATATATATATAAAAGGCCTTTTACAATATACGAGATAATATTTATTATATATTTCTAAAAATTGTTTCTATTTAATGTATTCAAAGAGAAAGAGATTAAATAAGAGTAATTTTGAAAAAATATTAAAATTTTTGAAAAAATCGAGGTAGTTAATTAGTTTTAATTCTAATTCTTAATTCACGTAATTTGATTAAAAGAGTGTTATATTAAGAAATAGATAAAGTAAAAAATAGTTTGTTGACTTCATCAAGCAATAACTTACCACCCACTTCCCCCTCCATTTCACTTGTATTTGTATTCTCAAAATTACACAAGTGGCAGTGTATTGCACTCAATTCATCCCTTGTAATTAATACTCCTTCTAGTTCATATTATAAGATATTTTATATCAATTACACGTATATGAAGAAAATTACATTTTCAACTACAATCAATACAAAAAGTGTCAATATTTCCCGTTTTACTCTTGTTAAATACTCTATTTTATTATTATTGTAGGGTTATAAATGAAAGGTAGGAAAGAATTAAAGATACAAGTAAAATGGAAAGAAAAATATCTATTACCTTATATTTTGGACCAAAAATTTATTATACAAAATGCTCTATAATATGGACCGGAGAGAGTACAATTTTCTATAAATTTTACACTCACTATGTTTCTTATTATAAGTCATATTTACTTACCTCACATATATCTAGAAAATTAGTTGAAAGTCTTGATATTTTCAAAAATTACATTAATTTTTTAAAATTACTCTCATTAAATTATAACTTATCTTAAATGTATTTATTTTAATCTCTCTCTATTATAATTCTTTTGAGTATTCCCAAAAAGGGTAAAAATGAAAAACAAATATTAAATGATGCATAGATTTCATAAAATAACTTATATTTTGAAATCTTAATCCTTCAAAAATATCTTATAATAGGGAACATATGAAGTATTTGATAGTATTAATTTATAGTTCACCCACGTATTAGTATTAATTGTAAGATCTAATTGTAAATAACAAGAAATGCTTCTTTTGATTCGGATAATTCATATTTAATTTATTTTTATTTTAAAAAATTAATAGAATAAAGTTATTAGATGATTGGATCCCTTAAATATACTATTTTGAATTTAATTCTTGTTTTTGCTGGACAAAGTTAAACCCACTTCGATAATCTCAATGCCGTAAAAAGAGTGATCTTCTGCTTTCGACTAAGGGTACTCTTAATGCCAAAAAAAAAAAGATGAGAATTCTTTTTTACTTTTTAACCTATAATATGTATATACACACACACATCATCCAAATATATTATAAAGTATCTGTCTTGCGTCATGTGCGAGGAGATTATTTGTTTATTTATTAATGTCTAAAGAGAGGTAGAAAAAATAGGTACAATTAAGAATGATATTCAAATTGTATAACAATGAAGATTTCCAATTATTCAATTTAACAACATTTGGACAAACAAATATGTACATTTCAAAAAAGAATATGACTTTGACATATTACAAAGACAATTATGAAATTATAATAGCTTACACATAGCTTATCTTTAATTTGTGAAAGCCATTACAGTATTTTGATATATTTCTAGCCTAGTTAGAATTAAAAAAAAAATCATAGAAAATACAAAAGTAGCTAAAGTTGACAAAACATAAAACATAAAACATATAGCACATAAAATTTCTACTTTATATTTTCAAATGCTGGTCTGACACCAACAATGTCATATAAGTCAGTGGGAAAGATTATAAATCTCCCCGATTCTAGTCCCAAAGCAGTATTTTATCAGTAAGTAAAAATAGCATAAATTAGATAAGCACAAAAAATAGTATAATGTAGCCTCAAGTACTAACAAAAGTAATTGACATAATAGATAATGCACATGATGCTTGTAGCTATATGGATCCGTCCTTTCATATTTAATCGGCACATTGATTATATAATTCAACGCATTTGCTATAAGGTAAGGAAGATTGTAGAGTAAAGATAGACTAGGATGGAAGAAAGTGTTGATCATGTGCGCATTAGTTAAATATTTAGACATTTACTTGCAAGAAAATTAAATTTAAAGGAAAAACTAAGAGTATCAAATAATCATACAAAGAAATATATTTGTCTATTGTACAAAATCTATAAGCAAGTCCTGATTATTGTCTGAAACTCTTTATGGGTACTTCCATCATGAATAGAAAACTCACCTTTGCACTTCTAAAATTCTAATGCAGCACCTTCCTCTGAGTTTCATAATTCATAAATCAATTAATTGTATGAATATCAATTGAACGATAAAGTCAATAACTCAGAACTTCTATTGAACATAGACAGCTCTCTTCTCATCCTCCAACTCCATTATTTTCCTTTCCAAAGTATTGCTTGAGTGCTTTAGCATCAGATGCTCTCAAAAGCTTCATTTCAGTGTGGACAATAATATCAATATGTACATTAGGAGGGGGGAAAAGGAAAGTACAAAAGACAGCTTTAACCTGATTCTGTTTCCACAAATTCTAAATCAGCAATTACCACGAACATGTATGTATCAAAGAAAAAAAGGTAAGATAATCAAAATAAATTAGAAGACATATAATATGCAAATATAAGTTACAACTTCTTTTATATGAACATACCTGTAGATTTTCAAATAATTAAATTTCCAAATAAATTAGCACTTGACTAAATCTTAAGATGAAGCGAACACTAACTGAACAATAATTTTGTCAATGAGGATTGGAAGCCATAATTGTCTATAAACATCCAAGATGTGACACTTTGAAGCTATAAGCTAAACTTCTTCCAATGGTAGCCCTTAGTTATTAGAAGGAATTGAATTCATAACAACTCTGAAGTTATTAAAACACTAAGAAGACAGAAGACTTGCTGACTAAAACAATAAAATAATCTATAAAAAAGCACAGTATCAATATTAATAAAAAGATAGCCTGTAACTTCTAGCAACTTGTAGAAAGCTTATTAATATGGAATGGCAAATTCTACCACATTTCACCAATCATAATTCATGATTGATTATTGAAACAATCTCATAAATAGAACCACACAAAACTTACATCACTGGTCAAGTTGTGTAGAAGTGTTCTAGATGCAAGATTACTAGAAGAATCATGAAGACTGAGATGCAAAATAACATCAACTATTGCATGTGCCATCATAGAAAGAAGACATCAGCAACAATTAATATAATTTATGAGAGAGAGTAACTAAATAGAATTTAATACAGAGCCATTGAATAAAATGAGAAATGATGACCAATTTATGAAATACAATATAAACAGGTGTATTTTTTTGGGACTAAAAACAAAATATTTTCATTTATGACATGTTATATTTATAGTATAAGTATACAAAACCTGGTCAGGAGAGTTCTTCAACCCAATTTGTGAATATAGATCCACCATATCTCTAATTGCCCCAAGATTAGCCACAAAAATGGCTTGCGGATACTACTCCAGCATTGCAATGGCTTGAGAGTAAATTGCTTGCAACTAACCCGCCATAGGAATACATAGCTGTGGACTAAAATAATTTAATTTGGCCAAAGTAATTTCCATTTGAGTTGGAAATATAAAATTTGAAATGTAAAACTTGATTACATTAAGTTAAATGTGACCTTATGAGTTTTTCTTGAATTCATCATTCCAAAGTCTTCATAATGATGTACTGGTTAAGAGAATAAATGCCAAAATATAATTGAGCTAGAATAAAACTGAAATTACAAAATAAGCTAGAATTCATAAAGGGGATACTTTCATGAATCTAAAGCACATGAATTGAGTAAGTTGCATGTAAATCCAAGAAAAATTAATGGAATGAGAGTAACATAACATTACTCAGATCAGATGGATCCAATCAGGATAATAATAATAAAAGGCACATGTATAACACTAGAAGCAGAGTATGTTAACCATGAAGAAGAAAAAGAACCTTTGATGTGTAGAAGAAATTTTCTATTACAAGTCCTTGATATCAACATAATAGATTATATTCAAAAGAAGGAAAGAAATCGGAGGAAACAAAGACAAAATCTGTCATATGGAAGATCTACTTTAATGTTATTAATAAAAACAAACCTATTACTTGTAACATATGTTAAAAAAGATCTACCATTGTACTTTCCTTTAAAATCAAGCATTAAACTTACTTTCTATGTAAAAAACATAAGATGTCAAAAAAAATAATTAATTTATGAATCTAAGTATACAGAACCATCAATCAACCAAAAGCATAGCCATAATATGAGTAAAAATCCAATGGAGATTCATGCAAGGAAGTCAATTATGGGCTTGTACGTCATATATAAATTGGAAGTATTGTTTTTATAATTGAAAATGAGTATGTGATTGAGATTGTGCTGTCACAAAGATTATGAGATTATTAATAATATCAATAGAGTCCGACACAATATGCTGGCATGCATTGGATGCATATAATTTACAAAGCAATCATAAAGCATCATTATTTTCAAGGTTGATATTAAAAACCTCTTTTCATTCAGATATGTTGAAGTACAAAAGAGTTCACTGATTAGTATAAAATTTAAATGCTGGTGGTAAGTAAGTTCAAAGTGGAATTAACCTTAATGCTAATCTGAACTTTTAATTGGATTAACTTTTATGCTTATGTAGAGAAAGACAACACAACTTTTAAGGAAAAAAATTAGACTTCTTGAATTTAAGGATATATACTCGAAATAAAATTTTAAGAAAACAAATAATCAAGGAAAATTGTCAGGGAATAAAGGGTGTTATTGAGCCAATTATAGCTTAAAGTTTCGTAACATTCACTAGCATCAAATGTTAGTCCCCTATTGGCTATTGTGAATATCAATATAATTGATATAAAAAATGAGAAGAGTACAAGTCTTAGAGTTCAATGTGCAATCAAACCCATGCTAAATAAACTATTTGAAATGAAAAGCATGCTCATCTAAGTCAAGTATTGTGCGTAATAAGTTAGTGAAATCTACATCAATGGCATATTGTTTGAAGAGAAACTTCTTCGAAGGCAACTCCACATGGTCCAAATACGAATATGCATTTATTTCATCAATGAACCAAGCCATTTTCAACTCTTCAATAGCAAGAATCGCTGAAAAAGTGGGGAAAAATTAAGAATAGAGAGATATGCAATAGAGAATAATGATAAAGCAAACGTATCTTAATTCATCTGCATGCATACAGTTATGCACTACAGTGTTTGGTTTAAAACTAAAGCTCCTAGTGTAGGGAAACCATACCAGAAAGTGGCATATTTGTGGTTATCAAAGAGAGTTCCAACATCACCAAAGCCAAATCTCTTCTCCAAATCTTGCTTTGAAAAAATGGCATTAGAGAACAACATAAAATTTCTTGTTTGTGCCGAGATATTCTGCATTTATTCTGGGTTAGGATTATCCTACTATGGTTTTTGAGGACCAATAACACAAGGATTTCAGAGAAAAATAAAAAAGAAGAAAGGTAGGGGAAGAAAGCACAAACAAACATAAAACTAGAGGAAGATGGAATAGAGTAGTACGAGTATCTCAAAAAGAGCAAATTGGTATGAGCAGTGGTGCCAAGAGACATAGGCTTATAGTTCACAATAATCATCCCAGCGAACTAACACTCTACTCTCCTCTATCTCAATCTCCATGTCTCCATATCTCTCCTACTCATTCAATCATTACCACCTCTAATAGTTGGAACCTCTGCCTTACCTCTAGCATGCCCAGCGCTTGCGTTTCATTATAGAGAAGAGATCCTTCATCACTACTGTGCATGCCCTCGGCACCATGCCCAGCTTCCCTTCGCTAGTCCCTAATCGGTGGATCAAAGATTTATAGAATAAAATGATTAAGATAATGAACAAAAATGAAGAAGAAGATGATAGAGCGAGGAGCGGAGGAGACTGTGATGGGAGAGGAGGAGAAAATAGAAACAAAAAAAAAAGGGATGGGATTAATGTGAAGAAGACGAGGGGAATTATATTTGAGAAAAAGATATAGATGAGGAGATGAAAAGATGTTAATTTTGTGTATGAAAAAATAAAAAAGGAGAAAATTGGAAAATTAAAATTTATGATATGAAAGCATGCCCTCGGCACCATGCCTAGCTTCACTTCCCCAGTCTCTAATCGGTGGATCGAATATCTATAGAACGAAAGGATTAAGGTTATGAAGAAAAACAAAGAGAACAACAATGAAAGAAAAAAATGAAGAAGATGATACAGCGAGGAAAGGAGGAGGCGTGATGGTAGAGGAGGAGAAAATAGATTAAAAAAAAAAGGGATGGAATTAATGTGAAGAAGACAAGAGGAATTATATTTGAGAAAAAGATATAGATGAGGAGATGAAAAGATGTTAATTTTGTGTATGAAAAAATAAAAAAGGAAGAAAATTGGAAAATTAAAATTTATGATATGAAAGGGAAATTTAAAAAGAGGAAATTTAAGAGGAGATGCAGTATTTTGAATAGTAAACATTGATTTTGAATTAAAATATAGATATAGATAATAGATGTAAAAAATCTCTCATTCTCTATCATGCAATATAGTATCAAGGTTGAACTAACAAATGCATACTTAATTAGTTGGAAGCTAAGCAGGTAATTAGTTCAACCAATGATCTCAATCCTACTCAACTTAACTTATATTAGTCGGATTACAATACGACTATCAATGTCAGATGATTGTTAGAAAAGCTTTGCCGCCCTTATAGTCTTACTCAACTCAATCTAAATTAGTCAAATACCAAATGGTTATTGGGAGAGTTTTGTTGTACTTATAGTTCTACTCAACTTGATCTGGATTAGATAATAAGTGGTTCAATTCAAATGAAATGGTGTGGAATACCAGGTAGCTGTTGGCTGCATGATTGTTATTTTTTTCATAGAAAGCAAAAACATGTCAAGGTTTTTAACTCTCCTAAAGTAAGGCTTCTTTAAGGAAATTCAAAAGAGAACACCAGACTGAATGGTGATCTGGAAGGACCTTATAGTTATTAGTTATAGTTTTCTTACACAATATCGTTGTCAAAAACAATTGAAGTGTTCTAATTCTTCATCCACAAGTTTTCAATTGTTTGCATTTTCTTGATTTTGAATATTTGGTGAATCATTGTTATGCTACTTGAGATTGTTGTGACCAGTATTAAGATTTGCCTATTGGATACTGATTAATTCTCCTTCCTTCCCATTTATCTCTTGATCTTGACACATGACATGAATTTTAGGATTGTTAGGGCAAGTAGATTTATTGTGCCCATAGTTAAGACACCCAAAACATATTAATTTTAGGCGTTCATATTCAACATTACAAACCTCATCTCAAACAATAACTCTCGACAAAAATTTTTTCCTCAAATCAATCTCCACATGATTCTAGCAAATCTTCCTCTATCAGTTTTTCTTGATCCTCCCTCCCAAGAGTTTACATTCAACTTTAGTGTTCTACCTATGCAACCACTCATTCTCCATAACATCTCTTCATCAAGGGCAGGCATAGGGATGGGAGGCTCGGAATTTGAACCCACACAACAAGTTTCCCAAGACAATTATCATTGGTGTTGAATTTGGGGCTCCATCTTTGAACTAAGATGCAGTAGTCAAGAATAATCCATGTAGTATCATTCAAAATTCTATTGTAACCTTTGGTATCTTTCAATATAAGGATGTATTAGTTATTTGCTATATGAATTAGCTCAAACTCAAATAGTTTCTAAAGTTTTGAAAGCTAGTATTTCAAATATTTGAGATTTATGCCCTGTTTGATTCGAGAAAATGATTTTGAAGGCAGTGGAAGTGGAAGTGGAAAAGGAAAAGGAAATAAGGTTTAAAAATGTATTTAATATGATAATGGAAGTACTATATAATTTTTATTTGATATTTATATTTATAATACAAAAGTACCAAAATGCCCTTCCAAAATTTTTTTAAAAGAACTATCTACAACACGCCACAACCAAGACTACCAAAAGCCACCTTAAACCACCATTAACACCACCAAAAGCCACCCAATACACCACCACTATGGACTATTGGAGAAGCCACTGGCAAACGCACACCTACATATAAAAACATAGCAAATCCAGCAAATGAATAATCAGACAAATGAAATTAAAAAAAAATCTGGAAGCCCTAAAGTAAACCTAAAATGGTAAAGAAGAACAGAAGAAGAAGCTTGAACAACTAAGCCCGAAAATCTACATGTCAAATGGAGAAAAATGCATAGATCTTATAACACATGCATAGAGAATCAACAAACACATGGATCTTAGAGGATAAGGGGGTGACAGAAGAAGAAAAAGGAGAAATTGGCCTTTCACAAAGGAGAAGTGATGAGAATTGATGGACATCCTCACCGCCATCATCGCTTGGATCATGCCGTCGATGGAAGTACAAATTGAACCTTGAAGAAGCCGCTGAAGAGAAGATACCACCATTGAATCCATGGTGTTAAAGCTTCCAACATTAAAGGGAGGTGACAGTCAAGGGTCTTTGTTGACCATACTCACCATTTCTAGCACTTAACTATGCTTCCTCACCATTGTTGTCAGCCACCACATACTTTCATCAGCATTTGGGTCTCTTGCCACTTGGCAAGGATGAACGATGCTAATAGGTAAGGGGTAAGGTTGTCCAGAAATTGGTCTAAGTGAGGGAAAAAATTAATGTCACAGAAAATGACTTCCATGAAAGTCCGAACAATTTCATAGGTATCATGAAGGAACTCAATTCAAGGCATTTTGGTGGAAGTGTAGTTCCATGGAGGTCTAATTCTAGTATACCAAACAAAATAAATTTTGGGTTCCATCCTCACTTCCATTTCCATATCCTCACTTCCATCATACCAAACACATCATTAGTTTTAATCCAATCATAGTAATAACAAGAGATTCCTTCCATAGTTTACAAAACTTTTCCCATTCTTCATTAGTTATTAGCACCATAGGATATATATCCATCAATTTTTCAATATCATCATTGGGTGCCCATTCTTCTTCCTCTTCTTCAATGACCATAAGATCTTTGGAATGCATACTTGCTTGTAGTCCATTAACCATTATTTATATGACATAATAGGCATCCTTTGCTTTGGTTCTACCTTGACATTAGAGTAGGCATTTTCCTCTTGCATCATTTAAGTTTTTTGTACCATTTCTTCGTTACATTCATCATTGATCTTCACAGAATTTTTGCTTAACAAATCTTTTTCTTCCTTTGAAGAAGTTGAATCATTGTTTGAAATAGGGCTTGACTTGCCTACAGTGAATTCCATGGCCAACCAAGGTCCCGACAACACAAGGCAAAATGAAACAAGAGAACACAAAAGGAAGCCAAGAGATGGGATCAATAACAAAGCTGGAAAGCAAAGAAGAAAGAAGCAACGATGATGAAGGTAAAATTCACTACCATTAGAACTTTTGCAACCTTACTACTATCCAGGTGTTAAAGGTTTGATTCATAGCGCATGTGAAGTGAAGCTACTGAACTGAAGATTATCAGTTATAATTTTCTTCCATGACATCCTTGTCAAACACAATTTAAATGATCTAATTCTTTATCAGCACAAGTCATTGCCCCAATTTAGAGAATTGGACACTAATACAATTGTCCTCAAGTTTTGCATAGTTGAAATTGAAAATTGGAATACAAGGCATTCATATGTCATCTCTTGGACTTATAATTTTGTCATTGAAAAGATAAAATGCCAGATCATAGCATTCATTTATTGTGTCAATTCTATTTTAAAGTTCAAATCCTGTGTGATCATTGATAAATGCATTATTAAACTCAAATAATCTTTGTCATAATAAGCAAATTCATTATTACATTACATAATATGCTATCAAAAAAATTTTTTGGCCAAAGTGTTATCAAACTAATTTAATTCCTCTTAAATGTGAAACTTTTAAAGTGCGTCAATCATTATTCAAATTCATTACTCCCTCTGGTCTCAAATATAAGTAAATTTTTGAGGGGAGGGTTGGAATAGATGATATATAAGTTGATCAGATACAGTTCTTTAAAAATGAACGAGCAGGAATATATAAACTGATCATATAAAAAAAATTAGATAATATAATTTTCAATATATATACCAAACAATCCAACTTCATTAATCAATTGAAGTTACATATTTTTATGTTAATATTCAATGATACTTATTCATGGATATGGGATATACAAAGAGGAATCAAGTTTTGTGAGTTACACTTGAATGACGTTTTTGCCACCCAGTTGGCTCATTAAGATAGCCAAATTGATAACCTTTATCATTGTAGATGCAGCAGTACTAATGGGACATTGATTGGAAAATCTAGCCTTTCCAGATTTCTGTACGTTCACCAGGTAATTCCTTAACCTCTGATGGCATTTCACATGAAGCATACCTGAAAAGGCATATGTTCTGTTAGTTTGCAATCTTGTAAAGACAAAAGGTCCCAAATTAAAAGTCATTAGGCAATATTCTAATTAACATGAAACAAAGAAATCCTAGATTAGAAGAACTTGTGAGTTAAATTGGTGCAAAAAAAATACTTATGGAGGATGATAATAGATATTTCATAAAAGCAACATATGATATGACTTATAGTTTTGAATTGTGAAAGGCTCTGATCACATGATTTTATTAGATCTGGATAAGGAAGTGTAATGGACAACTCATATAATCTGTCCGCAACACTTCCCGTAGTTCGTTAACACACCTATGTAATTTCAAAAACACCCAAGTCTATCCATTAGCAATAGAATAACAGCATAGTAACAGACTCCAAAACATCAAAAAGACTTTGCAGCTTTATCTTACTATCGCATTGCCTGCTACAATTGACCTGTATTTTTAGAACAAGGAAATAGTCACATTTTTCATATTCATGAAAACAGATGATGAAGATGAAGGGAGTGAGGTGGGATCACCTCCTTCATGGAATGAAATAGAAGTCTTACCAAGGGATTGGAATTAGGGGAGCACCCGATGACGATGAAGAAGAATATGAAAATGATGATGAATATTGCGGAGGCGGATGAAGTGTTGAGGCGCAGCATCATGGAATGAAAATGTAATTCTTTTGGGATAAACTAGTCCAAACTATGTCATAAACTTTGATTCATATGTGTTGAATATATCCTTTTATTTAAAATTTATACACAATTCTTGTAACTCCAAGCACCCTTAACAATATGCATTTTATAATGAAATATATAGTTTTAAAAAAATATGAAGCTTATATTTTATTGTAAATATGACACTAAAAAATAACCAAGTAAACATTAAAATCTAACATTTGAACCTTTTGACCCTATTTTCTATTAATTTTGAAATTCATCCTATACTTAAAAAATTAAATCACTTCTTCCCCTTTTTACCATTTCAGGAGTTACTCTTTTACCTAGAAGTAAGTAGGGGTATATAAAGACTAGATAGAATCGTGTTGATAATCAATTTGATACCAAGTATTTGTGAGATCGGTTCAGATCAAGCTAGCCTAGCTTATGAGATCAAGTTTGGCCCAATCCTTAAAAATTATTTTAAAAAATAATAAACTAATTTTCTTTATTTTTATTGTGCCAATATTTTAAAACAAAAGACATATTCGTATTTGATATGTATTAGATACGAAACTCATATTATATTCCAGGGTACATACAATAAACATATCCTTATTTTTTTTCTTCATAAAATTCCAAAATGACTTAAATCTTATAGGAAAACTTAATTTTTAGTTTCTTATTTTAGATATCTTTCAAATTACTTTTAAAATACTTATTTAAAGGTCAATTTTTTTTTATATTTTTTATCTTTAATACATTGATTTTTTGAATATCTATATAAATTTTATATGTATATTTTTCGTACTTATATCCTAAAATTTTAAAATTTATCATATTCGGCATATCATATTGTATCGTACTCAATATCCTCATCTGTATCTATGCATCATAGTTATTTATAAACAAAAATATAAGTATATTTATCTAAAATATATTTTCTTGATAAATAAGATTAGAAAAAAATAACATTTTCTAATATTATAAATACTCAATAATCAAGTATTATTTTTATATAATATTAAGAAATCAATTTAAAATTTTAAATAAAATTAAATTGATTAAAAATCTTAAAAATATTTATGATAATGATAAATTCATTTTATTATATATAATGTATTAAGGAAAAAATAATATAAAATTAATTAATATTGATAAAAATTTTAAAAATAAAATTATATATATTGAGACCAGGCATGATCAAGTTTGACGTCAACTTAGCGTTCAACCCGACCCAATCTCTACACTAACCTGATATACCAGGTTGGACCAGGTCTATTAGACTACCAAGTTAGTTGAACACCTCTGCTTATAAACATAAAGTTAAGCCAACCATAGGGACCAAAGTTGCTGGTGGGAAATACTCGTTGTTATTTAAGAATGGGAAATTATGAATTAGGACTAAAATAGAGAATTAATTATAAATTGAAATGGGAAAAAGACTAGTGAGAACTTATGAATAAAAATATTTCCCATTCAAGACCCTATTTAAAAATTCCCAAGTGAGATAAAGTAAATTTCCAACTAGAAATCGTAATTTAAAATTATTTTTTTGTTCTAGATTCTCAATTGTCTTTTTTCCAATCGAAATTTACTATATATTCAATTATGTTAAAAGATCAAATATTTTCAAATAAAACCAAAAAGATGAGATTACCAAAATACCCTTAAAGCTTCTTTCCTCCTCCCCCACTATCTCCAACACCAGCACCAATCACTAGTCAACAATCACTGGCGGCTAATCAATAGTCATCAGTAACAAATGATTTACAACTTTTTTTTTTTATCAAAATTTGCAACTTACTTACTCTAAATTTGTAAATTAATTTTTAAATTTTTACTATAAATTGTTTTAATGTATTTTACAATTTCTTTTCTAGAATTTGCTATTCTATAACTCAAAATTTACAACTTGATTTTCAAATTTTTACTATAAATTATTTTAGTGGCATAAAACTTCTTTTCTAAAATTTATAAATTGGTTACTCTAAATTTACAATTTGATTTCTAAAATTTTACTGTAAAAGAATCTATATCTAGTGTGGTTTGAATTTCTTTTCCATATTTGACAACTTGCTTACTTTAAATTTGCTACTAGTAAATCAGATTCTTTTATAGTAAAAATTTGGAAATAAAGTTGTAAATTAAGAGTAAGTAAATTGCAAATTCTAAAAAAAAAACTAAAAACCATTAGAATAATTCATAATAAAAAATTGGAAATTGGATAGCAAATTTTGAGTAACCAAATAGCAAATTCTAGAAAAAAGTTACAAAACACACTAGAATAATTCATAGTAAAAATTTGAAAATTTGGTTGCAAATTTATAGGAAGTAAATTGTAAATTCTTAAAATGAAATTGAAATATTTGCTGTGACAATTGTTGATTGGCCATTGACCACTATTGTCCAAGAGTCCCTAATTATTGATTGGTGGCTAGCACTTGCAATAAAGGGGGGAGAGGAGGGAAGCTTTGAGAGCATTTTAATAATCTCATCATTTTTTGATTTTACTTGAAAATATTTGATCTTTTATCATAATTAAATATATAATAGGTCTCAATTTATAATCAATTTTCTATTTTGACTCTAATTCCTAATTCCCCGTTTAAGAATTTCAAACAAACTGATATGTGGCAGACTACTCATGATGGAGTTTTTTTTTTTTTTTAAGTATTAAAAGAGAGAGGGGACAAGGCCTCGTATATTACTTAGAAGAAACATGGGGATTTAGCATCCCAGATACATTAGCATAAACTAGTTCCTTAATACATTCAAGAACAACATTAAAGAAAGTGATAGGGATCTGTCTAATAACTCCAACTTTGCCGAAGCATCAGCAGATTTGTTTGCATCTCTGGGACTATGTTGAACCTTAATACTCCAATCCTTATTAATCCAATTTAAAGCCTCCACAGCAATGGTTGGTAGATTAAACCAGGTTTCTTTGGCCCATGACAATATCTCATCACATTCCAGTTAGCCCACTACAAAGTCTAGTATTGGGTTGTTTTCTAGATAGAATTGGGTCGGGTGCACTTCATCCCATCGAACTTCTCCCATGGTACAATGACTCACATCACATGGCTCTTACATGGGTCAAGTCACATGCAGATCCGTGTGTTGCTGTGACCCGTTGGAGAAGGATGACCACCGCCCCTTTTTTGAACCCGCACTATCCCTAAATTCCTTTGTGGCTAAGCTCTAGCGCGATCTGGATCGCGTCTCTCTCAAACGCGCGGCTGTTGATGCTTTTGACACTGAGGAACTGACAAAACGTCGTTTAGACGAGGGGAAACAACTTGTTGAATCTTCTTCGACGAGGAGCTACGTGGAGGAAGGGTCGTAAGTGTCGCCGTACTCTAGTTAGCTTTGAAGAGAGATCATGTAGCTCTTGGTTTGAGGTTCCAATCTCTATTGATGGCTCAGTGGAATTCAAAGTACGGTTCGAGTACAGGTTTCTAATTCACCTTCCCCATCTACTTTTCGTTCATTGGAGGAACTCGGTACTGATACCTTTTCTGATGATCTCCAGTCCTCTTTGGGGCTCTGTGGCTTGCCTTCGAACACTACGCAGCAGCTATGAGTGTCTAGGGATGAAACTGTCAGAGCTTAGGGGTTGCCTGACTGGTACAATACTTAGAAAACTGTTTGTTATGTCAATCTTATACAGCTCCTATAGTCTTTTTTACGGAGACTTGGAGGAGGAAGCAAAAGGTTGACTGGTTAAATTCCACCATCTCTCTTTGTTGGATTCCTCCTTGACGATTGACTGCCTCGCTAAACACTTCCACAGTGGCACTTGTTTGTCTTATTGGGATCTTGTTTCCCATCCCCTCTTTCTGTTATTTTACTCTTATATGATTTGCATGGTCGTATTGGACAGGAATGTCCAAATCCCTGAACAACCTCATTTTCTTTATTTAATATATGATATCTTTTCTGGCCAAAAGAAAAACCGTTGAAGTTGGTCGACTTGGTAATAACGTTGAATCTGATGAATTAGCTAATAGTAAATGACTTGGCTCCACACCGGGCAAGATTAAAGTTGGTTATTTAAAAACAGATATATTTATTTTTGGCCAGATTAAAAACAGATATATTTAAATACATGTATATATCAACCTAGATACTTATTTGAAAAACTAATTAATTTAATCGATTTAATCTCGTCCAAAATGAAAAGTAAATATTGTATGTTAAGTCAAAAATTTCTAATCATAAGATTTTTAAAAAAATAATAAATTGTCAATGAAATTAAGTGGCTATATTGCCATGAAGACTTGTGGCTTGTTGGTTAGTGGGCTACCCACTAATCTGCAATGTTGGAAGTTCGAAATGGCAGAGAGACAGAGAAAAATTAAGTGGCTATTATTCAATAATACACAACAATGAATATATTGCTTTATACAACTTTGAATTATGCATGAAACTGAAATTGGAAAAAAAAAAAAGTAATGGAATTGAGCACAATTTTAAATCACATATGTTATTATGAATTGGGTATTTAAATTAATTATAATTCTCAATCTACTTTTTTTTCTTGTCAACTATATTTCCCAATCTTCAATACAATGCCATTATGGAAAATTTGGTCTAAATCATTACTAATTACGTAGATTGAAAAGGTTAATTGATGTTAGTTATAAAATTATATATACTCACTTCTCAATTATTCAAGTCAAATGTTAAAATATAAACACAGAAAATTCAAAAAAACGTTTTTAATTTGATTGTATAACATTTACATAATGCATCAATTGCAAGTATATATTAAATAAACTGCTAAATTTGAGAGATGAAGCAAGTGGCTCACGAACAGTACAAAGACCCTCTTGCATATGAACCACATTGCTAAATGGTTGGTCTTCGAGAAATATTCCTAAATAAATCTTTGATGGCAATATAAAAACTTTCATCATTTTACAATCATATCAACTTTGAATCAATAAGATTTTTCAGCTTACATTCTCCCATCATCATGAGTACAAAGTGTGTTTTCTATGAAGACCAATATGAGTAAATAAATCTCGAATAATAAAATCCTAAGGTTCCACTAGTGATCTACATTAGTAGTATATACTCCCTTCATCTTAAATACAAGAAAAAAATATTTTACGCGTATCAATGAAATTAGTAAACTTCATTGTATTTGTACTAAAACAAATTCTTTTTTAAAAAAAATTGCCCTTGATTCTTTCTTCTTTACACTAGATCAATTAATAATTATTGAAAAGCATAATCAAATGAGTATCTCACACGTAAGAAAGAGAGTTCCTCATGAATAGATGATTTGATGAGGGATATTATTGGGATATCCCATTTATTAGAGTAGAAATCAACTTTTTTTTTTCTTATATTTTGAACTAATACAATTATTCAAAATTTGCTTTTGTTGATATAGAAGGGAGTATAAAACAAATACATATTGAAATTCAAGATAATAAATATATATATATCACAATGACGTAACAAATAAAAATAACCAAAAACATTTGCAAACCTTCACTTTTTTTTTTGGGTACAATGCATACCTTGACTTTAAATGGCAAGAGAGGTGAAGAGGTGATAAAAAATTATGTGATGATGACAATGGGAAGGCAAAAACTTGAGTATATAATCCCTACTTTGTTTCTGTTCCCACCATTGTAGGAGCTATTGCTATTGTTTCCATACATTAGAAAGAGAGAGAGAAAGAAATCATTAATCAATAGAGAAAGATAGAGACCTACCACATCCGCAAAACTTATAATGCGACTCAGAAGTTGCTGGAGTGCTTCTACTCTCCAAGTTGATCCCTCTTCATTAGGGCATAAGACTGAGCGCACAATGATTATTTTGTGGCATCATATATATATATATATAAAAGCATGAAAGTATAAAATATTAACTATTTAATTTAGTCTTTGAAAATATAAATAATATCAATATCTAATATGTTCTTAATTTATCACTGTAATTATAATAATTGGCATTGATATTATATAATTGGTTAAAAAGGCAAAATATCTCCTTAAATTATGAGACATTTTCTTACTTCCTCCATTACATATATAAAATACCTTATGAAGAAATTAATATTTCATAATATAAGATATTTTACAAATTATATAGTATATTTAATTTTTTTTACTTAAAATATTTCTGCAAAATGATAAAACTTAATTAATATTAAAAAATTTAATTCATGGATAACTAATAGTAAATTAGGCTAATTTAGGAAATGATGAAAAAAATTTTACTTATTAATTATCACCCTTAGTCCATATAAAATAGTTAAAAATATATTATAAACAGAATAGTTAAAAATATATTATAAACGGGAACAGAAGAAGTATTTGAGAGATCTTTGACATGTTATCAAATTATATAATTCAAAATTATTCGTAATCTTTTAAAATTTAATCAATAAAAATACATTAAGAAGATCCTAACGACCTACACAATGAGTTAAATTTTGACAATTTAATTAAAAAATTAATAATTAATTACAAATAATTCAAATCATTTCAAATTAAGTCAAATAGACGTTGAAAAGGAAATTAATTAATATTGACTCATAATATTTTGATTGAAGATTGAAAGCAATGCAAGTGATTCTGATTTTTGGAGATTGTGAAATAAATGGAAACAAAATATGCATCATTTTGACAAACATGATCAACAGGAAAAAAAAAAATTGGCCAAAACTCAAGTCAGTCCAAATCACTTGCATTGTAGGAAATGCTAATGTCGTGACAGGCCAATCTTTTGCCCATTGCTTTATATTTCCATTCTCCTTATTATAAATTTTATTTATTTATTTTACATATACCTTAAAAATTAGTTAAAAATTTTAATATTTTCAAAAATTACTTTTTCCTTTCAAAATTATTCTCATTAAATTATAATTTATTTTAAATATATCTCTTAATCTCTCTCTACTATAACTCTTTTAAGTACTCTTAAGAAGATATAAATAAAAAATAAATATTAAATAATACATAAATTTCATGACTTATATTTTAAAATCTTAATCCTAAAAAAATATGTCATATAATAAGAGAAAAACAGATGGAGTAATAAATAATAGATAGATTCCACACCAGGCTAGGTTTATTTATGTGTTAATCAAACTATGATCAGCATGAATTCTTGAGCAAGGGGGATCCTACCTAAAAATTGAAGTAGTCTTATCATTCGGAGTACCACTACCTTCATAGCAAAACTCCACATGCTTAATCTCGCTTTGAATACATGGGCTTATTAAAAAGCTCATCAGAGTTCAACACGAGCTTGTCAGTTTCGTTTTTCTGAAAACAAATTCCACAGAAAAAACAAAAATTGGCTTGTAGAATGCACCATAATGCGCACAACGTATAAATGACCAGAGCAGATGGCTAACGAGTTTGAGAACCTCACCCCTCCTCTTTTGTTTTTTGTTTTCCCGAAAGAAACCCCCCAAGCAAACTTTGCATGGTCCTTATTCTCAAACATAGTAACCAGTAAAAGTGAATCCCCTTCCAACAATTTCACCGGCACAAAACCAAGCAAAGCACTCCAGGCCAAACAAAGCAGCAATGCCTGCATCTTCAACCTTCAGTTCTGAACTGTTCTTCCACAAGTGCTTGACATAATCAAGCTCCTTCCAAAATGACTCGTGACGAACTGGTATACTGTAAGAAATTGATAGACATTAGTTATGACAGCCGAAGCACACAAAAGTAAAAAAGAATGAAGCTGGCTAGATTCAGAATAAACTACAAGTCCACACCTGAATAGTAACCATAGCATTCAAGATCAGGGCAGAACTAAAGGTTCTCAGAATCCATTGTCACATCACTTAGTTAATTCATTAATAATGATATTGAAGGCACATAATAATTTGAAATGAAAGCCTGATCTGAAGATAATACTGGTATCAAACACTGGTCTTTCAATATTAAATAGATGAACATAGTCAGACTAGGTGGTGTAGGTGGCAGGGACACAAATTAGAAGACAGTAGAAACAGGCTAAATACTTCAACAACTAAAAGCATAATTGGCTTTGACATTGTATTATTATCAACAGCACTAGCTTCAATTAACAAATCTTTGGAGTCTTACACGCACATTACAAGGTGCATCTCTTGAGTCATAAAGTCAAAGGGAAAAACCATAGAATAATGGATTATTATTAAAGTTAATAATGGCATAATGCAGTGACAGTGAAGCATCTAGATTAAAACATATTTCAGTTATATGATTACATCCATTGTATTGTTCTTTAGAATCCAAAAGTTATATCTACAGATTTCATTTTGAGGTAACATTTGGAAACTATGTTGTCATTCTACACTCCAGAAGCAGTCAGTTGACACATAATAAAATATTCTTTCAAGACCTTTATTTTTTGTGAGATAAAAACTAAGAAACAGGTATTACGAATACGTAAGAAATAGTTATATAAAGTATCTGACTCAAACATGTTATGTTCATGTCCAGTGACTATTAGCTGAGTATTCTCCTTAGGGTTTGCAAACTTCTGCAACTGCAAGCAGTTGTTTTGGTTAATTAACAAGCATGCAGTGCAAGTGCAACATATGGTTATTTATACAATTGCAACTTAGTGCACGCAACTGGTTTATTATGTTAGGCATATGAGTTTAAATAGAGCATCAAACAAATGGTAACGACAAAGCACCATACATCAATCACCATGAGAATAAATGGAGTTAACATCCTGTTAAAGACATAAACGATCAAGCCACTCACAATATTGGCAACATATGCATGTCCCGGAATGGATCTAAGTATTTAAATACAAAGGAAGAACTAAAATTGATCATCATCCCCTAACTATTTGATGGAAAAAGAGAAAATTCACTTCTAAACCAAGTTAAGATGCTTAGTTAGACCATCTATCCTTTGTCTCACTCCTACATGTGTGCACAGGTTTTCAAACGCAAAGTATGAGCCTCAGACAAAATAGGCAACATCAAATTCACATAAAGAATTTCAACAATATGATTCAGCTCAATAAGTTATACCCTTAAAAAATGCCCAACATAAAGTATGGTGCTACACTGAAACCTACCATAATCAACATTATGAAAGTACAAGGACAAGGTTGAAGAAAAGATAACCTAGCAAGGCGGGTATAAAACAATTGCTTTGCCAGGAGGTTGCATTTTTCCACGGTAGGTGGCTCCTGAATGTATTGCTTGTTCTCCTCTAACAACTGCTTGTAATAAGGGGTCCCATGCTTAGCAACAAATTGTGATGCTTGGCGAGCTTTGGATTGCAACTGCTGCAACTTTGATGCCATCAGTGCTGCAAAGGTGAGGAAAGCTCTGAATCCCAAAAAGGGAAAACAAATATAAAATAATCCTTAAAAAATGAAACTCTCCTGGAATTGACTGTTTTGCCGCCCCTAAAATTTGATGTAAATTTCACTACTTACTGGTGACAATAATGACAGAACTATAACTTATTGAGACGGGTCTCTCATTCACATAATATGTAATAAGTGGAACAGAATATGACATTTATAACAGACTATTAGCGTGTTAAATCTAATCATTGCCCAAGAATTTCTTTTTATGTCTATCACCAGCAAGACAAAAAGAACACGTACAGAGATGACTATCTTTAAACATAGAAATTCAATTCAATACGTGTAACCACGAAGCTTAAATCAATTTCAGCTATATTTGTTCCATAAAACCCTTTGAAATAAACACCTAGACTGCTGATGGAAGTGTACTCTAGGTCTGATCACAATAACGGATTAAAAATAACAGCTCAGCTTTCAGTTTTCACAAAGACAGATTGTGCTAAAAATGCCAAATTGTCATACGGGTGCAGAGTCAAAATTCTAGAATTTTAACCATTTTGTATCATACAATATATATATAAATACACACACTCCCCTCACATATTGAAGTTTCAAGAGCGAAATCCTGAGAACTGAACAGTAGAGAAGTAGATCAGCCAAAAGACTCGAGATCTAAAAGGCAAGGGCAAATCTCTAGAAATTAACAAAAATAACATACATGGACACAAATCAAGAAAGGGATAAGGAATTTCCGAGGGCTTTACCTTGTGCACCAGTTGAATGCGAAATCAGATATTAAACAGAATTGTGTGCACCGCCGCTGCCGTACGGCGCTGCTGGCAGGATGTGAGGAAGAAAGATAGTGCGGTAATTGTGTGAATAACAAATTGAGATCAGTGCTCGAGGTTTAAGTTTAACCTTCGTGTTGCGCAATGCACCGGTTACTTCACTCCTCCTTTTTTTATTTTTTATTTCTTCTTCCTCAAGTCTCTCCTTTTAGGCTGGACATCAAGCAAATTTGGGCCTTATAATCGACCCGATGAGTTCTTAACATGGCCCAAAGACCAATAGCAAAAATACTCATCCAGCCACTCTGGACTGGAGAGCCAAGGCCTAATATAAGCCGGTTAGTCTTATTGGTATTTTATGGTTTGACTTCTTTGCGTTGTGGAACCATGTGATTCAAAAAGTTGACATCTGATTTGTGATTTAAATCATTTACATATTTAGATAAAAAGAAAATACATTCTTCTATTCTTAATATAAGATCATTTTAATTAAATCACGTAAATTAAGAATGAGAGTTAAAGTTAGTTAACTACATTGATTTCTCTGAAAAATACATTTTTCTAAAACTAACCTTATTTAATTTTTCTTTCTCTCTTTGAGATATATTAAATAAGAACTTTTTTTAAATGCGTAATACATAATACTTTATATACTATAAAAGATCCTATATTTATATTTATAATCAGGGGGAGTAATTTACAAATTAACAGAATTCTGCCTTAAACTAAACAAAGGAAGGATAAAAGTGCATTTCACACATATTAGCATAATTCTGCCTTAAACTAAACAAAGGAAGCATAAAAGTGCATTTCAATTATGGTGTGAATCGGAAGAAGTACTAGCCTATTGGGTATGGAATAGAACCAATTAGGTCCATCAACAATTTAACATTGGTAGTGGCCATTCATATCACGCCACAAAGAGCTGTGGTCCTTATTCCTTCAATCACCTGCTCACTTTTAAATAATATTATTATAATTAATAATTGATCTAATTAATTAATTGGATCCATTGCTAATATTGCCTCCATGTATTATGCACATTGACTTCCAAACAAGTTGTTAAGAAACTAAGAAGAGTAGCTGATAAGCCTACACAATCAAATAAGACTTGAAGAACCTATACAAGCCTTTGTTGTGCTTCTTGTGGAGCGTATGGACACAATAAAAAGAACTTGTCAACAGCAAAGAACATCATTATAGTCTCTAGCTTTGCATTTTCATAAAACAAATAGGACCTTGACAATATTGTCCTCAAGCATTTGCAAAATGGAAGAATAAAAATTTATTCCAATTGACACATTTGAATGGTCTCTAGCTAACTCATAAGAGTTCATCACCAATATTGGGTTGCAAATAATGTTTATTACATTATAGTACAAGGGACTTGACAACCACAAATTCCAACCAAAATAGGATACCAACTTCACCATAACTAAGACTATATTACAACAATACAAACTACATAAATGCTAATGTCCTTCACTTCAGATGCACTCCAACCATATCAGCAAGCACAAAAATCAATGCCATAGACATCATGACTTACATACTTGCTCTTTCTTCAAAGTAGCAATCTCATTCTCTTGTTTATTCAGCAACTCATGCTTAGGTATCAGTCCATCAAGCCAATTAAAATAACCACAACATCATACTTCCTGCAATATGGAAGAATATTTGTTAATCCAATTTCAATAATGTAGTCTAGACATGGGTGTTGGCTACTGTTTCTCATTCGCAAGGTACTATGTTGAATGGGAAACATTAAAATAACTACAGGGATCTTTCCAACCTATAAAAACAAGAGTTTTGAGAGAGATGAATAATATTAATAGATGGATATAAACACCATATGTACCGTTATGAAAATGAATGAAAACAGGATAGACTAATTAAATTCAGTTTGTGTTCTTAATGTAGAAATAGAAAGTACAATTTTATAAGCCTACACAAGTAATGAACTTGAAATCTTTACAACAAATCATACTATTCAACCTATCAAGGAGTGAATATAGTCTAATCCCTTTCTTATCCTACCTTATTTCAGCTCTCTCTCCCTCACTCAACACTTCACCATCAGAACCTAGAAATTACCTTGCTCAAACCTATCGAATATCAAGCTCTCTTCGAGATTACCAAGTTGCATGGAACACATCATCGATATGCCTCTATTGCACGTCTGTTGTCGTTGTTGAATTGCCCTTGAGTTCTCCCTCTTCACTAATCAAACGTCTCTCTACTAGGGTTCAGAGACAATCAAGATTACAGGGCTATTTTGCTATTTTCTGTGTTACTTAAAAAAAAATTTGAAGTTTATTTTTTCTTTTTCATTTTTTTTCCATTTCTTTATGTGCACCTTATGTTGCAAATGATGTGGCATCTAATAAGCATCTCGATCAATTTTTTTTTTCGTATATCTACCTTGGTTAACAACGCTATTGCCACTTGGATAGATTTAAGGATGAGTTGTTAGATTTTTGAATCTATAGAGATTATTTAACAGAGCAAACTATGATATATATAGGGACTAACATGAACAATTCTAACGTATAGGGACCTGTTTGATAATAAGTGTAAACTATAGAGATTGGAAGGTTATTTAATTAAGTATTTATAAATTTAACAAATGTTATTTTTTATTATAATATTATTTTTAAAGAATACATTTTGGAGGAATGTAATTATATTTTCATTAATAAATAAAATTAATCTATTTTTTATTTTTAAATACTTTTTAAGACCGAGTTAATATTGATCTCGTATGTCGGATTGGTCTGGTCTCATCTAAACTCATAAAGATATGATATCGAGTTAACTATTAAATCGATCTTACTTAATCCTTATATACCCCTATAAAAATTCTTTTTTTTTTATGTCTATATAACATTTTTTTTTTGTATAAACCGGGGTCAAGAACCCAACAGATTTTTTTCTTTAGACCGAAAAGTATGCTGGCCAATTTTCCACACCTCTCATTGTTCATTTCTTGTTTTCTGATTTCTACGGTCTCCAACTACTTCAACCACTAGTTCACTTTGCGCACATTATATTCATTTACACTCAGAAGTTTGGTTAACTTAGGCCCTGGCAATTGGTCAACCAGCAAGATTTGCCGTGGGAAACGAGAACAAAACCATAAATCAATCATCTAATAGTTGCAATCTACTATTTCTATCTTGAAACTACTGTGACTTTGAGATTTTTTTTTTCCATTTCAAAACACTTGTTATTTTATAATTTTTAAGAGAATATTAATTATAATTAAATAAATATGTCATTCAATAATAAAGAAAAAATAGAAAAGTACTAAGAATTACTACATAATTAATAAGTAATAAGAGTATAATAGTAAAATATAATTAAATTTTATTAATTTTTAGATTATTTATTAATATTTTTAATTTGCACATATAATTCTAAAATGATAATTATTTCAATACGTAAGAAGTACTGTATTTATCGCCCTTTTTGTGATAAAAATGCGTTCCAATTGTAATTAACACGATGCATGACTTTTTTTTCTCTCCCTTTTTTTCTTGCCACTGAAACCATAATCATAGGTGGCTGGAAAACGAGCTTTTAAAAAGCAAAAATTGTTCAACGTCTTTTCACCGGGTCTGTCATTTTGACAGTAGAATTAGACGGCAAACACCCAAAAACACAGAATCCACATTCTATCTTATTGTATTTTTTTGCCTGACTATAAAAATTGATTTCAACCGAATCAACACATATCATAGCCGACCAATGATAACAAAGAACTGGAATGATCACAAAACTACTGTTTCTTCTTCTTCTTCTTATTTTCCTTCTCTTTTTCGGGTTCTAGCACTGACTTAATTATTACCTTTATTAGAACAATATTAGAAATCTTTGATGTTTAACTAAATTAATTATTTAATATAACTTGGACATTGTTTTAACTGCTATGCCACTGTTTTAATTGTGATTTATCTATCCAGCTAGATATTACAAATCTTTTAGCAATGATATGAACTACCCCCAAAACTTCCCTTTTTCCTCTTATTTGAATTTAAATTTTCCCCTTACTTTTGTTAGTATTTTGGCATGCTTATACAACTATAATTCATATTGATGATTTTGATGTAAAATTAAAATATTTTAATTATAATTTATGTCAACTTAAGATTCCTACTTCAACTAATTAAAGTCAAGTTGTTATTTGTCATTAAAAATCATACTCAAATACAATCATGGTACCAACCTTATTACTTCTATTAGTCAGGAGATCAGTCTGGTAAGTGAGTTGCAATTTTAGAATTTCCACTGTCTTGATTGCTTAGTGATTGAAGATAATGATGATATGTTGCGTACTAATGACAAATAATAACAAATTAAATACCAGAAGAGTGAGTTAGATCTGATCACAATTTGAACCATCAATATTAATAGAAACATCATCAATATAAATAATAAAATTTACAAGTGAAACTATTCACAAGTCATGGACATAGGAAAAACTATGTCTCATTCATTTAAAAATGAACATATATAAAGTTTTTGGTGAGAAAATTGAAGCACACACATATTAACTTTTAAAAATGAACCAGGCCTAATTCATTAGTCTTTTTTTTCAGGCCCATGTTCCACTCGATTAAGAAAGAATAAAATTTTAGTCTGGACCGATTGTTTATTTAAAGAAGAAGAAGAAAAGTGAAAGATTTGACATTATGTGTTTGTTCCAAAATTAGTTTTAATATTAAAAATATGAAATCCATGCGAATTTTGCATACACCTCATGAAATTTTCCCTCCACTAATTTTGAGAAGCTTTTCTTTTCTTTTTCTCATTTTTCCTTTTCATGGCCAGAGAAAACCATATATATACAAGACAAAATGGTTTACAAATATTAAAATAATTAAATCATTATTTAATTATAGCAATAATACATTAGATTAGATCAATTTTGGAAAAAAAAATTGAGAAAGACCCGTTTTTCAAAATGAACCTTACTCAAGCGGCCTAGCTATTCCTGATCCCATTCCCATTTTGACCAGATAAAAATTCTCGTATGCAAAATCCTTGAATAGAAACTACTCCCACACGAAGATTTTCAGGTATATAGCCAGGGACTTATTGGAAGTAGCACAAGAAATGGTCAGGTGTAACGTGGTTCAACAATGTTGCAAGTCTAAGAAATAAAATAATGACACTAATATCTCGGACCAATTTAACTTTGACCACCGATTAAATATTTCCAATATTCCAGTGGTGTTTAACAAGTCCAAGATCTTTTAGCGAAAGACAAAATTGACTATAATTTTTTTTGGCCAAACACATAGTTGACTTCAATTGATTGGATATAAAATCATGTTTAGTGAGGAGTCGGGGATCATAATATATGGGACAATATATAATATACTCCCTCCGGTACAAAATATAAGCGATTTTCTAAAACCATTTTTTAGTATATAATATAAGGTGTTATGTAATATTTAGTAGTGATTTATCTTTTTTACCCCAATTCATTCATGACCAGTTTCATAATTTATAATGGAAAATAGTGGAAATAACTTTAATTATTGGTAATTAATAAGGGTAAAAATAGGATGTTGAGCTTTTTTTTTTTTTTAGAAATTTAAGAGTGTAACTAACTTTCCTTAATATACGTAAAGTAGTTGGAAACCCCTTATATTTTGGATTGGAGGGAGTAGCTTGTAAATTAGGTTTAGAAGATGATAAACCCTATTCAATATTCTCCTAATAAGCATGTGGTATAAGGCAACAGTTATATTGGGATTAGTTGGGAATTAATTAAGTAGATTGTATATTGAAGTCAAATCATACTCTCAACGTAGTTATACTAAACTAATTAATTAATCAAAACCCTTAATAACTGAATAACGAAGAGTTCGCTGGCTCCTGCAAATAGTTGAAAAATCTAAGAATAGAATATATAGTGATCAGCTAGTTGGCCGCGCCAAAAAAGAATATATAGTAAGCTAACCATACTTGCTGATCCTAATGACGTGTCTCATTTGCTTAACTCGGTTTTGTTAGCTCGATAATTATATATTTATTGTTTCTTTTGGGAAGAAAAGGGATCTGCCACATCTGCATGCGATATTATTTTTGTAAAAGGAACTAAACATATAGCTAGCTAAAAGTTTGGTGATCAAATATTATTCAATATAACCAATCTTTATTAGTCAACAAGCGATCTCAATCAGACGGTATCATCTGAAAAGCAAAACATATTATCTTATGTAATAATGTCTTAATCAAGTCATGTCCATATAAGCATGAAGAGGCATTCACACGATAACATCCAACTTTCAAATACGAGTTTATAGCTTATTTTATTGCTTCAAACATTGCCATGATGCGAAAAAGCTTGGTGTTATATATATGTCTGTAATTTTCAAACATATACAATTCAATTGTTAATTGGTATCACCACAGTCGACTTATGTTTTTCCGACTTGAACAAAGAATCATTCTCATTTTATTCATATTAATATTAATCAGATAGAGACAAAGTCAATTGCTTACACAACAAGTTGGAGACACATATAGAATTTTTCATTAATCAGTGGTCTATGATTAATTAAACAAAAGAAAATTATAGGAAACTTGCTTAAGTAAATTAAGCAAGCAAACAAGGGTACATTTCAATTTCAGTTTGTGTTTTGATTTCCTGAAATGGATCTTGAGTTTTGCTGCCACATACCCAATTATAAAGAATGAATCAAAATGGCAGAATCACTTTGAAAAAAGAAAATGAAGAAAGAGATTTATAGTAACTATAGATTTCTATATCCTTTCTCTTTGGTCCATGAAGTCACGTATTCTCTCCAGTGCTACCTCCAGAGTTTGCTCACTCATATTTGCAAAACACACCCTGAACCACCCTGGCTCAGAACAATGGCAAGAAGAACCCGGAGATATATTTAGCCTCACTTCATGCAAAATGGAATTCCAAAGCTCCAATTCACCTTCTCTCGTTGGTTTCTCCAACAAAGGACTTAAGTTCATCCAACAAAACAACCCGGCATTCCCCTTCAAGCACTCAATCCCAGCTCTTCTCAAACCATCAATGATCATCTCGTATCTCTTCCTCAGTCTCTTTCTGTTGGCCTTTACGTAGTTCTCAGTAAACTCCTTATCCGACAGCATGGTGGCCAACAGGTGCTGTGTCTGTGAAGAAATTAAGGTGAAGCTGGACATCCTACGAGCCGTTGTAAGAACCTTGTCGTTGTAAGAATAAATGGTGCCAACTCTAAACCCCGGGAGGCCAAGGTCTTTGGAGAGGCTATAAACAATGTGAACTCTCTCTGCATTCTTGTATTCACGAGCTTCAAGAATTTCAGCCACGCTTACGAACTCGGTGGCCGAGAAAGCGGATCCCGAGTAGATCTCGTCGGACACCAGGTGGATGTTCTTGCGAGTCACGAAGTCGAGAATCTCCTCCAGAACTGACCGTTGGATTGTCGCGCCTAAAGGGTTTGATGGGTTAGTGATCAGGACACCTCTCACTTTGGCGTTCATGGATTGTGCTTGTTGATACGCAGCCTCCAAGGCTTGGGGAGTGATCTGGAAATTGTTTGAGCTGTCACAGTGAATTGGAACTATTTTCACCCCTGTTCTCCAACGCAAGTCTCTATCAAATCTGTATATATATCATTTGTTTGTATTAGTTCAGTGACGAGCTAATTAATGGGAATGAAAGAAACATATATGTGGTGGTTGATTGATTACCCTGGGTAGTATGGGGTTGGGACAAGTAAAGCGTCTCCAGGGTTAGCAAGAATGAAGGTCAGGAGCTCGTTGGCGGCAGTGGCACCGGCAGAGAGGACGACTCTATCAGGGTCGAATCTGGCTCTCCCACCTCTTATTTGTTGCATGAAGCTTGCCATTGCGGTTCTGAAAGATTTGAGGCCATGATAGTCTTGAAACAAGGCATTCTCTCTGAACCCAGGTGCTCCTTTTCCCCACGTTGACGCCTCTGGGTGCTGTTCCAAGTACTTTTCCACCAAATCAAATGAAACCTGTGTAGTTCTTACAAAACTTGATTAGATATTATTGCTGAGACAGCTTCTGGATTAATTTGGTTAATTCAAACGACTATGGGCCTGTTTGATTATCTATTTTGTAAAATTAAGTTAAGAAAAATGAAGTTTATAAAAATGAAGTTTAGATAAAGTAAGTTTGTTGGAGGTTGTTATGTTTGGATATTCTTTTTGTAAAAGTAAGTTTGACAAAAGATCTGTTTAGATGATAGGGGTTAAAAGTACTTTTAGATGTATAATATAGAGTAAATTTATTTCTCCTTTTTCAAAATTCATGTTTTGTTAAAGAAAAAGTAATTTTTTCCTTCCTTTTATAAAATCACAGTTTAACCTACTTTTAATTTTTTAAAAAGTCAGTTTACATTTCATCGCCAATGGTTACGTTTACAAAACGTGGAACCAAACATGCACTATATATGCATAAATAGGATAATAAGATGTATTTATATACTTACTTGATTCTCTGCCAATCCCATTTGTATGACTCCGGAGGGATTAGTCAATTCGTCATAGGGGTTCTCATCGTATGCTTTCCATCCAGCAAAATAGGGAGAGTTTTCCCCGTGAGTTTCAGACACTGCAACCTTTGAAAGCTCCGAACAAGATTGCTCTATCTCAATACCCATTATAACTAGCTAGCTTTCTCGCAAAAGTTGCTGAAAGCAGAAGAAAACTGTGGTGGGTGAAGGGGGAGAGAGAGAGAGAGGAGGAGGAGGGAAGCTAGCTAGCTGAATGAAAAGGTTTGTAAAGACCTCCTATTTATATTGAGAGGTTTTCAAGGCTTTGACAGAAACCAAAAAAAAGTCCCCCCGGTTTTCAAGGCTTTGACAGGAACCGGAAAAAAGGGCCCCCCCCCCTTCCCCCCTCCCGGCCGCCCCAAACACCCAAAACAAACACCTTGCCTGCCTCTCTGCAAAAAAAAAAAAAATAGAGAAAATATCAATACTTGATTCTCTAAAAGTAAGCAAGATATGAAAGGTCTTACCTTTTACAGATATAGTATACTCTTATCAATATGGTACAACTGTAGCTTTTGTCAGATCCACACCCAAATATATATCGTGGTTGATTGGGGTTGGGCTTTTTTTGCCATTATGGCCCCTTTTGCTTCAAGATTTTCTTTTTCTCATTTACGTAGCGCACAGAGTTAATTAGTTATATATATTTGGCTTGTTAATTTGTGGGCTATGTATATTTAAATAAACAAATTGAAGGTGGTTGAGTTCTTCATGCCTAGCTAGCTATTTCAATTTCTCAACCTATGACTAATCAAATCTATATATAGGGCCAAGAAACTCTAAAAGTTCCCATATATTGAAATCAAATCATGCTTTAAGATATGATGAAGACATAATTATTTCAAGAGCTGTTCAGTTTTAGTGACGTGACAAAGATATACCAAATAAACTTACGATTCTGATTTGAGAGCAGCTTGAGCAAAAGATGGAGACCCGTCAAACTTCTTCTGACCCTAGCTAAATATGCATCAATACCAAGCAACAGACTTGACAACTTCCATAATTTTAAACAAAAGTCTATTTTTGTCCCATAAAAATTATTTTTGAAAAAAAAAACAGCTAACCATCTTGAATATTTTGATTGACCTTGAAACTTGGAGAATCATAAAAAGATCATGATTGAAATTAATTACAGAGGAATTTTTCATATTATTCGAAAAAGAGATAACAGTTCTAATTACATTATAATGTGAAAAAATGGATGGATATATATATGAAGTAAGAAATTAGTTTTACGCATGCATATATATATGTTAAAGAGGTGAATCACTACACAGTGAATTACCAGCAACTACAACTTGTTTCTCTCCTTCTAGGAATCAATGAGTTTAACAGATCCCCTTCAAAGACCGTCCGAGTTCTATTATTGCTGATGATTTTATTTGAGTCTTTATACATTATGATAACAATGTAAATTGTTTCTCTCTCTGGTCACAAAAAATGAACTTTTATTTATTTTTTTATATTACATATGGTGATTAGAAGCCTTAGTACTAATATCATGTAACCAAATTTATATATACTATCCAGTATTTAATAAAGTGTTGAACCCAAAGAGATCGGAGCAGGAAGAAATGTCCATGGCAATGTGATTTGTGTTTAGTAACGGTCGGAGGGTTTGAATCAAAGACAGGCCATAGTTGGCACAGTCCCGCCATGAATAGGAAATTAAATCCTACATGTTTTGATTATCTTTTTTTATGTGCACCCAATATATCTTGAATTAATTATCCCACTTCAAAACTAGAGTATTTACAAGATCTAGACTAATTTAAATAGAATCAGATAAAATCCTTTTGAGTAATAAATTTTATCACCAAGTAGTTAATACAACTTTATTTTTAAAATTTCAACTCAAGACCTCGCTGCAATCCTTTCATCAGGGAAACCAAATGTTCTGTGGTATTTTGTTCTTTTCTTATAATCACTGTGGACAAATGAAGAGAATGGTGCACTAGCTAAGGAGTTAAAATGCAGGATACAACCCATTAATTTGTTTGATGAGTAAACAACAAGCGAAAAAAGTAGTAGTGACAAAAAAAGGTGGAATACATGCACAATGCCTATTCAGCTTAGACACTTTTTCAGGTTTCAACTACAATAATGCATGGAGAGAAATTAGAAAAAAAAACAAAAGAGTTGCATGCTTGCTTCATTATGTGAAAGCTTTTGGAAATACTGCCTTGAGCCAGCTTAAGCTTAATTTACAATGGAGAGATGTCTAGCAAAAATTAAAATGATAGAACATGAACCTAAAATTTCCAAAAATGAAATTTAATTAAGCTATTAATTCGCTATACAATGGAGATGCCGAAAAAAAATGTCAGAGGAAGAGAATAACCTTTTAAATACTATCCATATATTTTGATCCTAAACAATATATACACGAATTCTTTTTAGAGGATAAGTATTTGTTTTTTTCTTTTGGCCATTATGAGTCTTTGGTTGGATTTTTAAAATTGTTAACCAACTGAAAAATTAACACAAAAATAAGAAAACAACGACACATCATAAATAAAATCTACTGTATACATACTCGTTTAATTTTATGTATTGCAGCGCTACATATTTGTGTATGTGAATGAGTTATTAGTTAATCCAAGGGTTGTCTCATATCTAGGGGATAATCTGACTTAAATGACCTGAAAATGCATACTACTTTTTTATTTAATAAATGTGATTGATTTTACATACAAATGCATGCATGCATACACGCTCGGATCTGCTTGTTTAATGTAATCAAGGGATAGCATATATGCATGTTTCGGAATGTAAGATATTTGTAAAGATTGTGTTGTTTGGGTTTGGACTAAAACTCCACCAGAGAATAACTAAACAAGTTGGACAGGAAGAATAAAGATTTTAAAATTAAAGGGATGATAATATAATAATAATAATAATAATAATAATAATAAGATAGGCAATGATGGGAAGAATATGCCTATATATGAACAGAACTATAGGACTGGAGATCATGAATTAATATGCATGTGCTTGGGTAGGGCAGATCAGCTCTAGATTTGCAGTTAATATACTGAATCTTATTTCACAATTCACAACGTGAATGTAGACATCATATGACGACTGCCAGGCCTGTTCGGCCTCTAGGCCACAGACAAGTATCAAGCAAACGTCTTACCAAATCTTCCAATTTCATATATATATATATATATATATATCCTTGCTTTAATTATTTTGTTTTCTACACGGATAAACATGATTGGGTGGAAGGCATGGAAATTTCTCTTTTCTACTTAAGATTTGTGCTACAAATCATTAAAGCCTCAAAAACAACTTGCATGTTTACATCAAAACTAACTACTATGTAATATATCTTCCATCCAATTTTATCTTTTAATCTAGAAAATGTTAAGTGTTTCAATTTATGTTATTTTATATTATTAATAAAGTATTAATAATTATTTACTTTTTTATCTTTCATTAAAAATAATAATAGGTGGAATATAAATATTTAATTAAGAGATATTTTGATAAAATATCATTAAATTTTATTATAATTTAAGTTATTAAATAATTTTATTGATTTATGTGAAAAATCTTGAAATGACAAATAAAATAGGACGGAGGGAGGACTCCATCTAATAAATAATTAACAGTTTATAGTTATGCACATAAATTAAGAAATTTTTAAATATACTAAAATCAACAATAAATGTGATGAAACTTAATCATTAGATGGTCTTTACCCCTTTAAAAGGTATAAATGAAGACGGAGAAGATTACTTACAAAGTAAAGTCTTTATCATATACACAGTTAGGGAATAAATCCAAGATAGCATGCTTAATAACCTCAACTATATACCAACTTAATCGGAACCTTATTAGTTGAAAAGATATGTATGGTCTTTAAGATAACCCAATAATACCGTGTAATCCATATAGCTAACATTATTTAGTGCCATAAAGTTGTTGCAATTGTATCATTATCAATAAAGTCTAGGGAATATTCAACATTGCAACTAGTCGTGAGATAGGGGATATATATAATAACTAACTGAACATGTTGTTATTTGTTAACAGCTAAGTGTGTGTAACTTTAAGGTAAAAAACAAGGAATTAATTAAGATTATGTACAGTTGACGTTTCTCCCTTGAATACTAGTAATCAAAAGACTGTAAGAATATAAAATCTTTTGGTATAGTCGCACCATTCATAAGCACTTTTTATAATATATATGAACAATGGTAGCTTAGTTTATTTTAGGGATTTATACAGTGACAGACTATTTGAATTGATGATCATGTGATTAATCTCAACTTATGCTGGGCTTAATTTATGCTAAAGTTGGTGGATTATATGATTTTATGATAAAACTTATTTAACTAATTTCTTGGGTTTTCTGTATCAGCTCCATCTCATATTGTTTTATTTTCATTTTTTAAAAATTTATAAATTCAAATTTCAAATGTTTCTTTTCGCTATATAAAAACCTTGTCTCAAATTTGTATGCTGAGTGTTGACAGTGTTTATGGCCTAACAAGCTTGTCGTATTCAAATTATAAAGACACTATTGGCCTGAGCAGTGTGATTAAAGCACGGATTATTAGTGTGCTTGAATCCATTTAGCTAAGCCTAGCTATCCTTTTAATACTTTATAGCGTACTTAATTATAATTAAGATGACTAGGATGCTCGTGTTACATATGTGTGCGTGGGAGGGAATTTGCATTGTGTATGGCTTGTAATGCATCCCAATCAGAGGGCATGAATCTTCTGGGAAGATATAGAGCCAATTACAGCACGCCACATGGGAATCTTTGTCCTAATCATGCTAGGATTTTGTCTAAGAGAGATCTAAGTATATTATAGATCATAGAATATTGAGTAGGTCATGTGATTAAATATACTCACTCTAGTCTTGCAATATTATATCATCAGTATTTTAAGTTTTTTCTTTCCTCTACTTTCCTTATTTTTTATTATTATTATTTTGTTTCATATCCATGCTTATTCCCAAGCTACCGTGTTCGTACGCACTTTTTAATGAATGCATATATACATACATACACATATAACTCAACACCCTTGAAACAGTCCAAGTAGGGCATCCTAATCTACACAGACACGCCAACCAGTTGTCTGTGACTATCTGTGTGTGTGTATATATATATATATGCAGCTTATATAAATTATTCTTACAGTGACAAAATTTTCGCTGTTCTTAATTTTTCTTTATGTTTGGGATAGCTGTAGTTAGTTGTAAAGCAATAAATATAACCTACCCTCTTCCGCATGATGGATTTGACTCCTAATCATACGTTCATTTTAAGCTCTTTTTTCTGCACTAAAAATGTTGAAGTGGCCTTTTTCCCAGCTCAACTTGCCTTTTTGTTATAGATCCCTTTTTTACGTGCCTTGTCTCCTATATTTTTCTATGTTTTAAGTATAATGCTCCAAGGATTGTTTTTTTGTGTGAGGATTTTCTATACCTTAAAACCTTCAATCCTCTTCCATCAATTATGATGCATGCAACAATTAATCCCCACGGATCACATGGAATTTTGTGACCATAAATGCACGATAGGATGGTTCCTTTTTTATTTGGGCTGATTAAAAAAAATGCTCTTGCATTTCCAATGTTGTGAACCAGGAAGCTCCACAGAGGCGCTTCATAAAACCAATATTATGATTTATGATAGACTCAATGATATGTACCCACTGGACTTTGCCTTGAATTCCAAATGCTTTTCCAGTTTTCCTGTTGTCTTTTGTTTAATTAATTGTTTTCCATTTTTTTTGCTCCTTTTTTTTTTAAATAATATAAGTCCAGCTCAAGGCCAACGAGGTCAATCTGATAACTTTCTCAGCTATACCTTAGTGTTGCAGTCATGTTGAAAAAATAATTACTCACCATCATCGATCCTATTACTGCCTTGAAAATATGATGCTTCCTAAATTTGAAGTCCACTTGCACAATTAGAATTGGAAGTATATCTCGTACATTTGGAATAGAGCTTCTGTAAATAAGTAATTTGTGTTTGACAAACGCAAATAAAGATTTATTATATATTTATTATTATTTTTCAATACCTTTTTTTATATTTTTAAAAATAATACTTCAAAAAAAAATTTTTTTTATTTTATGTACCAAGCAGACTTAATTTTTTATTTTAAGTGATATTACACTTTATTCTTATTCCCTTATCCCGAAGGGAATTAAACGGCAGCCTGAAATTGAAGTTATCACTCTACAGGTCAGGTGACAGTGTTATACATGAATGCATGAAGCATAATACAGTGTTGTCAAAGTATGGAACTCTGGGGATATATACTTGCATTTTGGAACGGAATGTTGTGTTTAAATTGTCTGAGCCCAGTAATGTTTGATGAGTACCTTCTTTTTTGAGTAAAAAATTGAGATATTTTGTGCAGCCCAAAACGGAAGGCACAAGGCCGATATGTTTGGGACTTTCTACTCGTTGCATATACCATGTACATGTCAAAACTAAATAAGTCACAGAAATTGTATTATTTTTTGCATGATTAAAAAAAAAGTATAATCACTTGTTTGTGCATGCATGTATGTGAGAGGGATGTGTGTGTGTTTTTTTTTGGCCGAAAAGCAGTATAAATTTTTATTTAACTACAAGTCAACATAAAGAACAAAGGATAGGCCGAGATACAATCCCGAAATGGATCCCACCTGAACCAGACCCTATTGGTAGACCAATCTTAACCTGAACCACCAAAACCTACCCTGGTAACGAGAAGATGTTGAACCATAGCCACCCTATTAATCCTATCGATGGATCCTATCTCCTCCATCGATGCTGATACCTCTTCTTGCAATTGCTGGAATGAATGGATTTTTGAAGTGCAGAAGAAGAAAATATTGGAGAAAAAATTGTGTACAAGCTTTTAAAGGATGTGTAATATTTTTTTTTAGACTTAATTCACCTCCAATAATTTCTAAATCTTAAGTACAACTTGAGTTAGTAGCGAATTTCCTATAAAATATAATGAAGACCCTTGAATAAGTGTTGTGCTTCAAAAACTTAAATTTTGATAACAATGGCTTTTATAAAGTGGTAATTTACTTTTTATCCTTTGTGTACTAAAAATAAAGACAAGTGAAATTATGTATGTTGAAAGAATTGTGGATGAATAAAATCGAAATTATTGAATGATGGAAGATTGTGGACTATTTATAGGGAAGGAGAAGTCACCTCTTGAAGCAACATGACTCTTTCAATAAAAAGATGAATTCATTAACCAATGTATGTATATTGTAATGATTCTTGAATCTAGGCAAAAGTCACTTCCTTTCATATTTCATGAATCTTGTGACTTTTTATAAATCATTTCAAGAGTCATAATTAATTTATGAATCCTTTAAGAGATACATTTTTATTTTAAAAATTTTCTCACAATTCCCCACCATTTTCAAAATGAACTATTTTTAAAGAATATAAATTCTTATCACTTCAGAAATCTCATGTTTTCGATAAAGGTGTCTTAAAGATTTGAACTTTTACTTAGCAAGACAAGTTTTCACTCATTCGAATTAATATGGTAGACAAACTTTGAACCAATTAATCCATTTGAACAAGCGTGCATAACTTACGTGTAAGATCTCGGACCATTGTATGCCATTTTTAGTAGATATTTTTTAATACGACCTTACGTCTTGTATCCTTTTATGAGAGTTTGAGAGTGAAGCCCTTAGTCTCCTTGAAGCGGCTCTACTTCACTTTGATATAGGTAGACTCTGTCAATGGTCACACCATAATAAGTACTCCAGCAAATATATGTTTATAGATATATTAAAAGCTAAAACTCAGCCTTCCTTTAAATTCATGGTAACCAAGTACTTTTCTACCTTGGGATAGATAGATAATATTTCAAGTACTTGCAATCATTCTAATAGTATACTCTCACATTTGAACTCAAAACTTGACATTAATCAAGTGTGAGTAGGTTTCGGTCATTGGTGATCATGATTTAATAGGCTTCAATTCCATCCCTATTGATATTTTCAACACCATATACCTTGTCAATCCTTTTGTCAAAGGATATGGAAGATTTAACTCAGACCTTATATAACTAATGGAGATAACCCTATTCATAATTAAATCATTCATATAGCTATATCTTATTCCAATGTGTGATGATTTCCCATTATAAACTTGGTTATAAGCCTTTAAAAGAGTATATTGACTATTACAATGGATAGATATTGGTGCCATGGGCTTGGGCCATATATGAATTTCAAGTAATGAGTTTTTAAGCCAATCTGCTTCCTTACTACTTGCAACCAATGCTATGAATTCAGATGCCATAGTGAAATCTGCAATACATGTTTGTTTCTTTAACCCTCAAGAAACAGCACCTCCACCAAGAGTGTAAACTCATCCACTTGTAGAAGCATAGTCTTCAGAGTAATTGACCCAATTAACATATATATATCCTTCTAAAATTGAAGGATCACCACTATAGGTTAAACGATAGTGATTTATTTGTTTCAAGTACTTCAATACTCTATGAAGAGCATGTCAATACTCTTTACTTAGATTGCATGTGTATCTACTTAACCTTCCCCTAGCATAAGCTATATTTGGTCCTGTACATGTCATAGTATACATCACGCATCCAATTACTTTTGCATAATCAAGTTGTCTCACAGGACAATCTTGATTTGGTTTTAACTTCAGATTAGAATCAAATGTTGTGGATACATGACAACAATTAAAATAATCAAATTTCTTCAATATTTTCTCAATGTAATGTGATTGAGATAAACAAAGACAATTGTTATCCCTAATGATTCTAATTCCTAGGATGACACTTGCTTCTCCCGTATCTTTCATGTCAAAGTTATCATGTAAGAATTTCTTTGTATTCTCTACCTCATCTAAACTAGTAGCGAAGATTAACATATCATCTACATACAAACAAATAATGACACTTTTTCCATTATAAATCTACTAAAACACACTTGTCAGATTCATTGATTTTAAACCCATTAGCTACAACTACTTCATCAATTTTTTTGTGCCATTACTTAGGGGCTTGCTTAAGTACACACTACTATAGAATTAGGATTTAGGAATGTACATTCTGGAACGTTTGTTGGAAAAAGGTGCCCAAAAATGATTTCAGGAATGTGTTTTTCAAAAACATGCTAGAAATATGATATTTGGGAACGTTTGTTTGAGAAAGCGTTTCCGATAGTTTAACAGTTCTCAGATTTATTTATTCGAAGGACCATCAGGAACGCTTAACTGGACACGCTTTCTACAGGGATAAGTCAATTGAGGGACGTTATTTTCAATTAAACGTTCCCTTTTTTATTTTTATTATTATTCTTTTTTTATTTTTAGTTAAACAACGGTAAATTGATAACAGAGGCGTCGAAGAGGCTAGGTTAGCTGCTTAATCTCAGCTCCCTTGCCCTTTCCTGTCTCACCCATTGTCCCTTCTTGCCCGAAGCTCTCTCACCCTTCCTTCTCTCGCACATTGCCATCAACATCAATGAACTCTCCACCAAGATTCGATCAAGCTTTAGGGTCACACCCCCAACACGATCTCAACCTATCCCCTTCTCTTCGGCTTCTCTGATCAGTACGGCTCCTCCAGACTCCACCGGCCAATGACACGAGTTCCTCCTCACCTCCTGTGAAACCCAAACTGAGGTCGTCTCCATCTCCACAGCGAAACAGGGCGATGCTTGTCTAACCATATCTGATTTATTGTGCGAGTTCACCAACAACGCTCCTGATTTACTTCTGTAATGTAATTTATATTTTTCTTGCTTACTTCCTATGATATTTGTTTCCTTTTTAAGAATTTTTTATGTTCTGTAAATTTATATTTGTTATATTGATTTAGGGAGTTAATGATGGTCGATCCGATGCTCCTGTTAGCCAGATATAAAGCTTTATTAAAGGGAAAAGCAAAAAACTACTAATGTAAGGGCAGACCAAAGCAAGAAGTGTGAATCTATTGTGGTAGATTTTAGCTATTCCCATTTTTTCCATATCTAGTGATTAATTTTGCAAAAGCATAACTTCTAGCTGTGATTTGAAGTGTGTGTTTTTTCTACAGCTATATTCTTTGCATTATTTAATTTGGTTTCTTTTGAAAATTTTTTTCCTCCTTCAATGAACATATTGGATTACTCAAGTATTGGCACCTTTGAGTTTGGTTGAACATGTTGCCTAGTTAATGTATTCCTTGAAGTTTGAATGAGCTCCTTTTTCATTTTTCTATATATAAAAGTAACCGTGTTAGCCATGTACTTTACATAACCTACCATGTAGTTTTCAAAAGATATAACTTGCTAGAAACGCATAATAAAAAATCTGGTTCACCTACACAAGAAAATGGTTGATATTCCATGCCCAAAATTTATTTCTACGGCTAATGAAAAGTAGAAGCATAGAAAATTATTGCAAGACCTTGATACTACAAATTAGGAAGTTGTATTAAAGCTTGCTTAGGATGTGATAGCAAAAAGGAAAGGAAACAAATGGCGTATGTCATTTTGCTTATGTAGATATCTGACAAAAGTCCTCTTGAACTCAAACTGAGTTATGTAGATATGTGGAATATGATGATGTTGGTTTGATTGAGATAGAGTTAATATATCAATTATGTGTGTGTTTCAGTGGTGTCCTAAGAAACCATCTGTGTTTGGCACTTCTGGTAATGATGGCATTGTTAACATTTGGGACTATGAAAAGGTTTGAACTCTCAATTATTTTAATAATTATTAATTACTTTTATAATTGTTTATTTACTTGAAGATTAATTATAAGCTTATGTTAGGAACATTGTCTGTAATTTTTTGATATTGGTGTATTCATTCAAAGAAAGAGCCTCTATTAAGAAATTGTCCAATGAATTGTACGAATCATTGGGTCTAAGAATGCTTTTAAGATTATCAATCCAATATGATATTGTCTTCCTTAAAGTTTCTCACGACTATATAACAATAAGTTTGCAAAAGAAGAGTAATGGAATTTTTATTTTTCAGATAACTAAAAAGTTGGATTCAATATTGCAACTTGTATTTTGAGTCAAACACCCTTTAAATTATCCCAAACTCAGTATGTATCAACATTGGATGGTAATTGAAATTTTAGTCTATTAACAGTAAGATTTAGAACTCCAATCATATTGCATTTGCAGTGATTGATATTAAAAATATTTTAAGATCTAGGACATGGAAGGGCTACTAACTATGCTCTAGGAAGAAAGAAAGTTGTCATTTCTTTTTGTTGGTGGAGAGGTAGTATTCTTGATGCATCTCTATGAATAATTCACCTTGAAATTTTCATATTTGCATTTCTAGTTTACTTTGACATGGTTCCTTTATCTTTTGCATATCTCTTTCACAAGATCCAACTTTTCCATGGCAGTCACTTTTAATTAATGAGAAATGGAAAATGCTAGTTGTGCATATCTCTTTATATGGTTGCTATGTTTGGGCTGGGCTTTATTGGATTAGAAATATATATTACACCAAACATATACAAGTTTTGTTTGGCCTTTTTTCTTTTTTTGCATATTTGCCACCAGGTATTCTTATTTTCTTTTCAGATAACTACTTTAGTTCTAATAATGGAGTAATGGAGTTCTACTTACCAAAAACAAAAAAAACTACTTTAGTTCTGGCAATGGAGTATGGTAGTTACTTTGACTTTTGGTATGGTGTGATTTTAGCCAATATCTCCATTGATTTGATCTTGGATGTTGCATGAGAATAAATTTAAATATTTGAATGAGCTTCTATGTGTCTTGGTTTTGCTTTGTCAATTAATCTCATTCTTAGATGTTGTATCTAATTAACCAAAGAATATATATAGTTAGTATACTTACAGAGTTTCCTATAATTATTTAATCTACAACTTATAACAAAATAGTTGATTGTAGATACGGTCAATTCATTGCTCTCTGCAACTTGAAGACTAAAATTCAAGATGAATCTCACAGTATAAATAGATGATGTACTTCAGTGACAGATAATTGCCAGTGCAACGCTTCTTTCTGCTAGAGGGTAATTACTTTATTGAGGCTGTCAACTTCATTGGGGAGAAGAGAAAAATTTTTAACTACCTTGAAGTTTTAATACCATTTATGAATCATGCTATAGGAGGTAAATGCTGGGCTAGTTAAAGGCTGCATAGGTACAAAATTTTCAACTCAATTTTGAGATTTAATTGTTGTAAGTATCATATCTCCTTGGGCTTGGCTTTCAAACTGATTTCTATTCTTTTATCTTCTCTATCTCTGGGATAAAAATTGAGATAAAATCCTATATGTTATTATGAGTGCAAATGATAACTGCTCGGCATTTGCAACATCATAGCATTTACCTTATATTTGGGTAAAATTTCAGGATTTGGCTATTAATTAATGCTACCACAACAGTAGGTGTTGATCTTGGCCAAGGTTTGAGAGATGTGGATATAAAAAATTATATCAAAGTTCAGAAGGTCTTTGGTGGGTAGCTGCATGATTCAAGAGTTCTTAAAGGAGTTATGATAAACAAAGGTTTGGTTGCCCCTGACAAAATGAGGACAAAGATTGTTAACCCACGTATCATCCTTCTAGATTGTTCCCTTGAGTATAAAAAGGGTAAAACCAAACAAATGCCAAGCTACTCAACTATTATATATGTTTTTAAATTGCACCAAATTCATTTTACTATGTTTGAAGCTTCATTTTATAGTACTTTTTGGACACCTATAAGAAGGCATGCAAGAAACTATAGAAGAGTGGGTAAAGCATGTGTAAAGATAATGTAATTTATAGATTGTTTATAATGTTTAGACATTGTTTGGAGATATTTTGTAGTGACAATCTTATTTATTAGTCATTTGTAAGATGATATTGATAGATTAATATTTATTAGACATTGTTTAGTCTTTAATTTTAATACATATATAATGGAATTATATGAATGTTTATATTACTTGATTTTGTATTGTGGGATTATTGGACCGAATGAAACAGGACAACAAGAAAAACAAAAATTTACAATTTTTTTTTAGAAAAATTGAGTTTGGGGAACGTTTCAATCCAAAAGTGTGCCTGAAGACCAATCTTGGGGAACATTTTGTTGTGTGGAGCACGCCACAAAACTAGTATTCGGAACGTTTCTTGATAGGAAGCGTGCACGAAGACCTATCTTTAGGCACACTTCCAACTAAAAAGTAAACATTCTGGAATATTTTGGGAACGGTCACATATGTAACATTTCAAAATCGTTCCAAAAGCTAAAAAACAAACGTTACAAAAGCCCATTTCTATAGTAGTGACATAAGGAGATTTTATTAATTTACACACTTTGTGTTCTTGACCAAGAACCACAAACACTTTTGGTTGTGTCATATACACCTCTTCTTCCAATTCTCCATCAAGGAAAGTTGTTTTAATATCCGTTTAATAGATAATAAGATTATATATTGAAGCAAGTGAATAAGTACTCTAATAATGGAAATTCTTGCAACCAGTGCATATGTGTCAAAATAGTCTATCCTTTCTTTTTGTATAAATCCTTTGACAACTAATCTTACTTTAAATTTATCTATGGATCCATATACTTTTAATTTCTTTTTGAAAATCCACTTACAGCCAATAAGTTTAGAACTAGGTGGGAGGTCTACTAATTTCCAAGTTTTATTTATCGTAATTGAATCCATTTCATCTTGTATAGCTTCATCCCAAAAAATTGCATCTCAAGACTTCATAGCTTATTCAAATGTTTCAGGGTCTCCTTCTACATTAAAACAAATATGGATATGACTTTCAATTCCTTCTCTTGTTCCCTCAACAAGGAACATAAAGAAGTCTGGACTATAGGTTTTTACCTTCCTAACCCATTTACTTCTTCTATGTTTATTTTGTTCTAATGAATCATCATTAGAAACTTTATCTTCTAGAATAAATTTCTCATCAGTGTGAGAAATATCCTTGGGCCTTGTGACTGAGTTAAACCTATTTTTTTGAAAATTTGTATCTCTTGATTCAATAACTTTATTTATAGGTTATGAATCACTTGGTTCAATCACCAAGAATTGATATGCCTTACTATTTTCGACATATTCCAAAAGATACATTCAACTTCTCTCTCACCCAATTTCTTCCTTTTGGGTTCTGAAACTTTAGCTATTACCCAACAACCCCAAACTTTAAAGTAATTAAGATTCGATTTCCTGTTCTTCTAGAGTTCATATGGGATTATTTTTTTCCTTTTATTGGGAACCTTATTTAATATATAGCAAATAATTAACATTGCTTTACCCTAATACCCATTGGCCAGACGAGAACAAGATAACATGGCATTTACCATTTATACTAAAACTCTATTCTTCCTTTTGACTATACCATTTTGTTGCAAGGAATAAGGAGTAGTTACTTGATGTACTAAACTCAAAATATTTTGGATTATAGTATTCTCCTCCTCTATTAGTCCTTAGACATTTAATAAAAGTTTTGTATTGCAATTCTACTTTAGTTTTAAAAATCTTAAATTTTTCTAAGATTTCATTCTTTTGAATGCATTAAATATACATAATAATATCTAGTGCAGTCATTAATAAAAGTCGCAAAAAACTTTTTACCACCTATAGTGGGCCAACCATACAAATCATAAACATAAAAATAAAAATGAATCAAATCTAACATTTTAGAACTTCTTTCTATTATAGGGAAAGGTTTTCTAGTTATTTTTGTCAACATACAAGTAGTGCATGAGTCATGATTTCTAATAGATCTTGGAATTAAGTCAAGGTTCATCATGTTACTTAATTTATTAAAATTAACATGACCTCAACGATAATGCTGCAAATCAAAGAGTCAACGATATAAGCACAATTGAAAACATTATTATTAACTTTAGCAACATTACATTTGAACATGTTTCCATATAAATAACTCTTGCATACAAATATTCCTCCCTAGACAGAATAAACTTGTCTCCCTCAAAAATAGACTTAAACCCAAATTAATTAATGGTACAGAAATTAAATTCTTTCTAACTTCTGGTACACAATATACATCTGTTAAAGTAAGAGTTTTTCAGTAAGTGAACTTAATGTCCATGATTCCTGTGCCCTTAACTTAGACGCTTGATGCATTTCTCATGTAGAGTACATTTTCATCTTCTTCCTTGAATGTTTTGAAGAAATCCTTGTTTTGCACACATGACAAGTTGCTCTAGAATTTACCTATCATGATTCATTATTTTCAATCATGTTGATCTCTGAAATAACAATCATAAGATTGTCTTTTGAGGAAAAATTGATTTCTTTCTTCTTTTGAAGAAATGATATTCTTTCTTATAATGACCATTCTTCTCATAAAAATAACAGTTACCCTTTTTTTTATTGTTCTTATGACTATTTTGTCCATGAGATTCATTCTTTTCCTTCCCTCTTTTCTTAGAAGTCTTGTTGGACTATCCTTCTTCTACCATATGTACTTTCTTCTGAGTATTGGTGTCTTTTGTATCATCTTATTTACTATACTTCTCTTCTAAACGAAGATAATTTCCCAATTGCTCAAGAAAAATATTTTCTTTTTTATGTTTAAGACTCTTTCTGAAGTCTTTTCGTGAAAAAAAAAGTTTGTCTATGATTGAGAAGACAATGATGCTTTCATCCATATGCATGTTATGTTGTTTAAAATTATTCAAAACATGTTCAATTTCATGCAATTGTTCCATAATAGATTTTCCATCAATCATTTTATAATCATTGAAATGAGAAACAAAAATTTTTTACTTGTTGTATCCTCTTGCATGTACCTTGCCTTTAATTTCTTCCATAGTTCCTTTGCAGAGGTTGAATACTTTTGATAAACATTAAAAAAGGGAATTACCATATCCGCAAAGAATATCTCCAGTGCAGATATAATCATCATTCTCCCATTTTTGCCTTCTCTAATCTCAGTTATAGTTTCTCCTTCTCTTTCTTCGAGCTTGGGAATGATAAGGACATAGGCTACCTTTAAAGTAGTGAGTATAAACTTCATTTTCTTTTGTCATCTCGGAAAATTACCTCCTTCAAACCTCTCCAATTTCACAAAATTTGTAGTCAAATTTTTCAAAGAAGCCATTTGAATTTAACTAAATAAGCCTAAAGATTGTTGGAAGGAATTGATCTTTGAAGTGTAGAAGAAGAGAATATTAGAGAAAAAGTTGTACACAAATTTTCAAGGTAAGTGAGTTTGTATATGTTGAAAGAAGTGTGGATAAATAAAATTAGAATTATTGAATGATAGAAGATTATGAGTTATTTATAGGGAATGAGAAGATACCTCTTGAAACAACATGACTCTTTCAATAAAAAGACACACCAATGTATATACATTGTAATAATAAATATATGTATATTGTAATGATTCATGAATTTAGATAAAAATCACTTTCTTTCATATTTTATGAATCTTGTGACTTCCCATAAATTATTTCAAAAGTCATAATTAATTCATAAATTCTTTAAGAAACATATTTTTAGTTTGAAAATTTTCTCACAATGCAATATCTTCACATAAGAAGACTAGAAACATATAGTGTAAAAACCTGACCATCATCTAGAACACCATTGAGCACTCGTGTCTCCTCCTACCATCAAATCATCAACATAGTGTGAAGCTCCATTGTGTGATTATTGGCTTTCCAAATGCATTAATGCATTTTCCTCTTACCACCAACAAATACATCATGCCCTTATCACTTGAAGCCAGAATCCTTCAACATGTGCGTTTCTTGCTTGCACCTCAAGGTGGCTGGGCTACAAAACCATCAAACCCACCACCAACATCAGTTGGATTTAGAGTTGGTAATATGAATCAAACCTGACGGGTTAGTCCGTTTAACTAGATAAAATGGGCAAATTGAGCTTTAAAAATATGAGCGCGATTAGAAAACGAGCTTTCTGGGGCCAGCCCATTTTCCTTTTTTTATTGTTTAAGATATTAAAAATAAACATTATTTTATTAATTAGTGATGTATTAGTGATAAAATTTAAATATTATGTTATTTTTTGTACATAATGATAATGATTAATTGTATTAATTTAGATAATTATATGAAAAAAATAAAAATAAATAAAAAAATTATTTGAAAAAAAAAAAACTCACGTGCTAGTTCGTAGGCCTGATTCCACAGGTTCGGAGTTGAAAAATCAAGTCTGTATGACAATTTGGACTTTCCAGATTGGCTCAATTTGAATTGCCAGCTCTAATGGGATCTCAACCCAAAAACCACGTCAACACTTACACTCTTTGCTCCTTTCATAAAATAGCCACACAGTGCACCCATACCTCAAAAACACATATACTCACACACTCAAACAGAACAATACATAATGGATCCTCGAGTCCTATCTTATATCTTATAGATGTTAGGTTGACTTGAAAGTAGTCTTAAGAAAAGAAAAATGGAGAGAAATTCTGATCTTATTATGCCTGGTACACATCACTTAATTTTCTAAAGAATTTATGCTTCCATCGAATTAAGGAATCATGGTTCCCCTACTTGACCTTTGGAAGGAGACATTCTACAAGGTACTACTTCACTTTTTTTTTAGATATACGTGAAAAGGATACTTCTTGTTATTACTTTAGTCAATGCTATTTTACCCTTTTCAATATATTTGTTGGTGTGTTTGTGTGTGTATTTATCAAAGCAAACATTAGGATTGTCCCAAGTTTTGATAATTTAAATATTATGAAAATTTTAAATTTGTAATTTTAACAATATGAAGGATAACATAAAAATTACAAATGATAATTTTATAAATTATAAATAATAATTTTAATCATTCAGCATATTTTAGTTTTTAATTTTTTTTAAATGATTGTTATTTTATATAAATATTTAAATTTCATTTCTCTTTAAAAAAAGATAGGCTTCTATTTTGTATTGAAATAGTGCCAATGATTTTGAAGGCTCAATTTGGGCATTTTAATGAGAGGTATTCATGTCATTTGTTCACTTTAATTCCTTACATTTCATTGTTGATTATTTTATACCAAATTTCCAATTGAAAAAAAATTCTTAATTTTTTTCATCTTACCAAATATATTTTTAACTAAAAAAATAATCTTTTCATAAAGGTTTCTTTTCTTTCCTTTTCCTTCTCCTTCCCTATTTTCTTTAAAAATAATTCCATTCTACCAAGCATCACCCAAGTAGCTACCAATTCTTTTTTTTTTTTGCCAAGCAAATACTTACCAATTCAACTATGCTTTTTAAGCATAATGGCTCAAAAGTTAATTATCGTAAATATCTTATCATAAATATTTTTACGCATCAATAATTAATAACTTTTTATAAGTTGTCGTCTAAAAATACTTACACCTAGTAAAAAAAATTCAGTCGATGAAATAAAAATAATTACCATTTAATCGTATAGGTGAAGTTAAAAAAATAAAACTAACAAATATGTTATTGAAGTGTCCAAAGCCTGCTTATATTTTTATTTTTTTGACCAACCAAAGCCTGTTCATATTTAAAACTAATTTTGTTACGTATTTATGAGTCACCAAACCTTGTTGGATTTATTTCAACTGTTTATATTTAGAATTTTCATTGCGCGTTTAATTTTGTAACATATTTCTGGGTTACCGGTGGGTTTGATTTCAAATTTTTTAGATCTGATTAGAATTTAAAGATGGTTTTCATGTAAAAATTATCTAAAATATATCCATGTCCGCCTGGGTGAGACAATTCAATCCATCAAACATAGTCAGGCCGAAAAAGAAAATCCATCTAATAAAGAATTTCATAACTTAATTTTTATTTTTGGTTACTTAATTTAGTTTTGTCGATGGGTTCATGTCGTGCAACTCAAACTAAAACGGTAAAACCCCCGCACTAAAAACCCTAACTTTGTTGCCGCCTTGAATTTAATTTGGTTCAGTGAATGAGTCACCGAGAGAACAATAATCGGAGCTGAGGCGGCGGCGGCAGCATCAGTAAAATGAGTCAACACTTTCGCTTCGAAGATGCAGACGAGGTCATTGAAGATGCTGCTGTGAGCTCCAACCTTGACGACTCCATGTGCGAGCTCGATGGTTCCACAGACAAAGCCGTTGAAGGCTCAGTTGGTGAGCCTTCCGTGGTCTTTATCGGTTCAGATGATAAAACAAGTGCCGATTATTACTTCGATTCCTACTCTCACTTTGGTAATTTCTTATCTGCAATTTTTCCTTTATTATGTGTCTAATGTTCTGATTTTGGCACTAGAAATAGCTGTTAACTGTCGGTAATCTGGTCGTAGTAGTCGAAGATTATAATTTCTTAGATATCTCTCTGGAATATAAATATTAGCCGTGGTTCTGATTTTCTCGTTAATATTTGAAAAACTGAAAAGAAAGCAAACTGCTCCGTACTTAATTTTTGTTTGCTGAAATTTCAGAGCCTTCTGAGCTAACAATCTTCGATAAGGCTTAGTAGAGTTGCATAGAGTTGTTTCCTGTCCAACTATGAGCAATAATTTAGCTTTGATTGTAACTTTACCTTGCTTCAATTGTTATATATATTTTTAATAATTATTTTCTTCTTGTATTTTCAGGAATTCACGAAGTAAGTGTAGCAACTTGGATGCCCGCTGGCGTTACCTATTCTTGTTCAATCCATTTTTTGTTTTCTTTTTCTATTTTTAGGGTTTATCTATATGGGTCTGAGAAAAAGTAATTTATTTATTTTTTTCATATTTCTTCTATTTACAACCACCAACCGTGAGATAGATCTTTTTAAAAGTCCATTACGCTGGTGAGTATTTTCCTGCCAGCTTCATGAAGGAACTGCGGATCAATAATCTTCCCAGTAACTGATTTGATCATTTTATTACCATTAATGTTGCCTTGTGCAATGTTTCATGTGTTATAAAGCACGAAAGGATTGTTTTTAATGCAAGTACAACCTATAAAAATGTAATTCTATATATATTATAATAAGGTAGTGTTTTAAAATAAAGTTACTATTATTTTATGTGCCTTCTGGGTTCATTTCATTCTCCATTTTTTCATGTGTTCATTGTATATACACGCCCTAAGCACAAGATTATATTTTTATAAATAAAAAAAATGCTTAGTAATAAACTAGTCTTTTGTTAAGCAGATAGCAAAATTTGGTGTTCAAAATTCGATTGCCAGTTTTGTATTGGCCATTTCTTCCTCACCTTCCTAGGTCATTCTATATCTTAATTTTTTTAAAAAAATAATTTTTAGTATCCCTTGAAGTTTGAAAGCATGAAAGCATTATCTTATGGGCAAAATAGTTGTTGATAGTCTAGATAGATAAATATTAAAACTAATTGTTTTGCTAATTGATTATAGAATGGACTTTCTGTCTGACAAGAACGAGTTCATTAACAATATTGTGTTTAATATACAGACACTGTCATGTTGAGCAATCCATAACTATTTGTATAAAATGTTATATTTATTTCTGTTCAACTGATGGGCTTACCATCTGTATTTTGTCATTCATAAAATTTGTTGTTTAGCTAGTTTTTTGAGAGCTTGGGGCACTTCTGAAAGATTATGGAAGTTGGTTGTTTTCTTAATGGTGCTGCTTTTTGTGATGTTTGATTGTATTTGGTTGCAAATATTTAGTTACTTGAGCAAGGTTGTAATATATAGTTGTCTAGAGTTCCTGACCACTTGTTACTTGTGAAAGTTGGTTTTTTTTTCCCATGATGCTGCTTTTGTGATGTTTAATTTTGTTTTGGTCGCAAATATTAGGTCACTTAAGCAAGGATGTGATGTCGTCTTTTAGAGTTTTTGCCCCTCATGCTTGTTATTAATGAGTATTTTGTGTACTTACTGCATTTTGGATTGTCATGGTCTGACTGTACCAGAAGAATGCTCTGATGTATCACCCTGTTATTTTTTCTGCATGATAGGAGTAAATTGAAGGTCATATTTTGCATTTAAATATCACATTGTGCATGTTGTTGCTTATTTTTCTTCTGGAAAATGATTCGCCCATGTTTTTCTCTGGGCCTGATTGTTTTACTGTGCCATGATTGACTTCCCAAAAGCCTCAGTAGCCTAGCATTGGGTTTACTCTATGCCTCTATTCTCTAACCTACTTTACATGCAGGAAATGTTGAAGGATACCGTGAGAACTAAGACTTATCAAAATGTAATTTATCAGAATAAGTTTTTATTCAAGAATAAAGTAGTTCTTGATGTGGGTGCTGGGACTGGAATTTTATCACTCTTCTGTGCCAAAGCTGGGGCAGAACATGTCTATGCGGTATGTGTCTATATTGCTTATTTCCTTTTAGTGTTCTAAATCACAAAACTTTTGGTGGATTATACATTTACAATTATAATATTATCCTACTGTATTTTTAATTACATGGTTTATGACTTTGGATGCTCAGGTTGAGTGCTCCGATATGGCTGACATGGCAAAGGAGATAGTTGAAACTAATGGGTACTCTAATGGTGATGCCATTTTATTTTGTATCCATTCATTTCCTTTTGGCAGGTAAATACATTTCAAATGTCACTGACCTTAATTATGTTGTTTTGTTTTTACAGTTATAACAGTTCTGAAGGGAAAGATTGAAGAAATTGAACTTCCTGTTGCTAAAGTTGATATAATTATTTCAGAATGGATGGGATATTTCTTGTTGTTTGAGAATATGCTGAATACTGTCCTTTATGCGCGTGACAAGTGGCTAGTAAGTTATACATTCTTTTCTTTTTTGTTTTGGCCAAAAGTTATACATTCTTTTCACTTGTTAGCATTTACATGATCATTTATTGCACATACAAGAATGAGATGGACCTGGACTCTTGATTGCAGTCGCTAATAGCTATACCCTTTGTGGCGAGGCTGTAAATTATTAATCTGATTCTATTCTGAAATGTTATATTTGTAGCTCAGAAATGAAGCTTTCCAACTGAAACGATGCTATCTTCTTCCCTTAATTCCTGTCCTTGATCAATTTTTTGTTTGTTTGTTCGGCACTATCAATTATATTGTTTAAAATGAGAAGTTGTGAAACTAAACATTCTCCTTGTGGACATACTCCCTTCGGTTTAAAATATAAGTTCTGTTTGACTAATTTCACATGAATCAAGAAAGATAGTTTTATTCATTACATTTGCCAAAAAATACATTTTTTTTCAATAATGCCCCTATTTAATACGTTGCATTTAAAGTTTGTTATCTCTTCTACATTTAATTGAGATAAGGGCAAAATAGGAAAAAGAATATTTAATATCCTAAAAATTACCAAATGAGATTTATATTTTGGACTAAAATAAACTTTTGAAATAAGATTTAGGGTCTGTTTGTTAGAATTTTTTAAAACAGTTTTTCTGTTTTTGAAAACAAAATAACAAAAAAACTTGTTTGATAAACCTGTTTTTATAAATTGTTTTAGAAAACAAAAAAATAAAATAACAGAAAACTCAGAACATCTTTAAAGTGTTTTGTAGTTTTTATTCTATTAAACATAAGAAAAGGTGAAAAACACTCACCTCATTAATGGTAAAGTTATCACCTCATTAATGGTAAAGTTATAAATTTTGAATAACTCATCTATCACTTACTAGTTATGATTTTGAGAACAATTATTCAAATATGTTTTTTTATTTTCTTGTTTTCAAAATTTATTCTCGAAAACAGTTTTACAAAACTGTTTTGAGAACGATAAAATAGAAAACATTATCAAACATGCTCTTATATTTCGAACCGGAGAGAGTATATCACATCTCGCATGCTTTTGGTAAGAACTCTTTAAACTAAGAACATGTGGTGGCTTCACTGGTGATCCTTTTGGAAATGTTATGCAAAGTTGGTAAATTGTGCAGATTTTAGGATCATTGAAATATGTTGATTTGCCTCACTTGAAGTGCCGTGTTGATATTCATCTACTTCCCTTCATTGCATTATAGATTATGTTTCAATAACGTTTGAATCCTAGGCTAGAGAGACAGACAGACAGAATAGACTTCAATTAATTGATAAGGGTATAAATAGTGGGGATTATTTTGATAGTTTGTTTTTCTTATTTTGGCCTAGGTGAATAATGGAGTTGTGCTACCAGATAAAGCATCTCTCTATCTTACAGCAATTGAAGATGCAGACTACAAAGAAGATAAAATTGAGTGTGAGTTGTTGACTTCTCTACTTTAGTTACATGATGGCTTGGGGAATTGAATCCCCACACCTTTGGATGACACCAAGCAGCTTATTGTTTACCTCTTGCTATTTACGAGTATATGAATCTTTTTATTATTATATACGTATTTTCTAAAAGTATGTTTGCAATGAAATAGAAAATCAATGTTTCATGTGGGACCATTGAACCTTAAATGTCAAGTTCTACGCAAGAAATTTTAGTCTGCAATTATATCCCTTATTTAACTTGCATTCTTTTAAATTATATCACATTTTCTCTTTCAATGGCAGTTTGGAATAATGTGTACGGTTTTGACATGAACTGCATCAAAAAGCAAGCAATTATGGAGCCTCTTGTTGACACAGTTGACAAAAATCAGATTGTTACAAATTGCCAGCTACTCAAGGTGGGTGTTTATAGATTATTTTATTTTTCTTAAATCTAGTGTCCCTTGCATGCTTGAAGTCAGCGCTTGTTTTATATCTGGAGTTGGCCCAAGAATTTCTTGTTTTCTGAGTAATGCAAACTGATTTGCTCATCTTTGTTCAGACAATGGATATCTCTAAGATGGTACCTGGGGATGCGTCCTTCACAGCTCCTTTTAAGCTGGTAGCTGAACGTGATGATTATATTCATGCTCTTGTAGCATATTTTGATGTATCGTTTACCAGGTGTCATAAATTGATGGGTTTTTCTACAGGTTTATTTCTTCATCTGCTAAGTTCTCTTGATTTATTTTTTGTTTTTGTTCTTTTGGTTTGGGGGGACCTAAATTGTGACGTGTTCTGTCTTCTCACATTTGAAACATACCTTCAATGAAAAGTTCCTAAAAACTTGTGTGGGATAGGACTGATAGGTCTTTCACATTGTTCCTTCTTACATGTTTTGAGAATGAGTGAGCACTTATCATTTAATTTTGATGATTAGTTTCATTGGTTAATATATGCCATGGATTTTTTATACAGGGCCAAGATCGCGTGCTACCCATTGGAAGCAAACAGTGCTATACCTAGAAGACGTGTTGACCATATGTGAGGGAGAGGCAATTGTAGGGAGCATGACAGTGGCGCAAAATGAAAAAAATCCTCGTGATGTTGACATAATGGTCAAGTATTCATTAAATGGTAGACGATGTATGGTTTCAAGAGTTCAGTATTACAAGATGCGCTGAGCCTCTTTTTAGTAATGATATTTCTCCCGATGCCCTCCAAATATAAGGGATATTTGGGGGTTGGGGAAAGCATGGAAAAACATTGCTGCCCCTATATCATTTTACCATTTATTACTGAGGCAGCTATTGTAAGGGCCGTGACTTGTTTGCAATTTTGCTTGAATTTATTCTTAATTTCTCACGAATGCTTCTGGTTGTAACGATAAGAAAAATTTTGAACTTTTATGTAATCTCTATCATTCGATTCTTTCCCCCATTTCGTAGAGGAAGATGGTTACTTGTAATCCTTTTTAGTTTGATCTTGCCAACTTTAGAGTTTATATCTCGTTTCTAGGGTCATGCTTTTTCTTTTTTTGGATGCATTATAATTGAAGGTGGATAAAAGATTTTCAATATGTACTAATAACTCTGAAGCTTTTTACTGGTCCCTTCTCGTTATGATCCCCAACCATGCGATGCGATCCTTTACATCTTGGGCTATATTGCACGATGACAGTAATAAACTTTTGGTGTGCCTTTTCCTTTTAGGGAGGGCGGGTGAACGTCTGCTTGATGTCAAGGAAATTCCTGGAAAGAATGTGTTTTTTTCCCCGAAAATAAAGTTGACATGTCCGACATTGCAAAGGTTTCTAACTCTAAAAAAAGAAAAAAACTCTATTTGGGTGGTGGTCCAAAAAAGAAAAAAACTCTATTTGGGTGACAAATATACCACCATCGTAAACGACAACAGTATCACACACAAAAGCACATGGAAGGTCGCAAATCCCTGATTAAATGTGAAAGTCTCGCAAATTCTTCTTCCTGACAATCTTGGGCATAGGGACCTTCAATCAAGAAATGATTGAAGTTCTTCAGCAACCAAGAGATGCAGCGTTAGGTTCTGTTGCTCTAAAGTTCTGACTTTCCTGTCTTCTGGCCCTTCTTTGAAGTGGCTGCTTTCTTTCCCCTCCACCGCTGCCGTAAACGATTGGAGATTTTGTTTGCATGTCTCTTCAATGTCATAGCTCCATTCGAAATCCCTTTTCTTACCTTCTGTTTCCAGTCACTTGTTCCACTTTCTTTTTCTCTCAAAGCTTTTCCCTGCAGGATGAGGATTTCCTCAATGATCACTTATTCTAAAGGGATTTGAATCAACGTATGAGATTCTCTTTATACCAATTTACTATTATATTATTTTTTTTTAAGTTGATCCATATAATTTATTTTTTTATTTTTAATATTTATTATCAGTAAGTTTTTTAAAATTAATTTTAAAATATACTAAAAAGATTAATATAATAGTACAATAATATAAAAATCTAAAAAAATTTAAAAACTTACAAAAGTTAACCTACATAATTGGAAAATTAATGAAGGATAAGTTTTGATTTGTTTAAATAATACATAATTACATAACAAAATATTAGAAGTTGTTTGAGTGTTCATAGAGATTTGGATACACTCGTGTATATGTAAAAACCTTACTACATATAAAAAAAAATATATAGTGGTTATTGTTCTTTTAAAAAAAGAGATTTGAAGTATTTTTTTTTAGTAAAATTATATTTTTATATCATTATTTAATAACAACTATCCTTTTATTAATTTTTAGCCAATGACAAAACCCTTGAAAAATATAAAGGAAGATAAAATGAATAAAAAAAGAAATAAAAAAGAAGAGTAACTCTAGAAAAAGAGTAAAAAATAACTTAGGGACAGAAATTGAAAAAAATAAAAAATTAAAAGAGAGATGGAAAATAAAGTTAGTATTTAGTAAAATAAGAGAGAATGTGTTAACTTTTTAAAATTTTCATCTACTTTTAAAGTAAAGTACAAATTTGGGATGGCCAAAAATACATAATTTTCATATAATATATAAACTTAATAAAAATATACATCTATTATAAAGTAAATATTAAAAACTGGGGGAGGGGGTCGTGGCCTATACTAATTCCTCCTAAATCCGCCTCTGTTAGACTATAAATGTATAGATATATGAATATAAAAGAAAGTCAATTGGTAAATTATCCTTTCCTCTTGAACTAACACTTGCAAATGCTAAAATATATTTCATTCAATCAATACTCAAGTATTTTTTCAGGGATTGATTTGGTGTTTGTAATGTTATAAAAAATTGGAGACAAAACCAACAAGCACGTAACTTAGTTGGTGTTAATTGGGGGCTATGCTAACTTTCGAGTTTTGGGTATACAATTATATTAAATACTTGTTAAAAGAGTTTTGTCACTTTTATTATTCTAACCGACTTAACCCGAATTAGTTATAGTCTAATGTGACTAAAAGATGGTTCAATCCAAAAATTTGAAAGATAATGAAAAAAGAAAAGTGTTAAGCAAGCAAAATCTCCTTTATTGGAATTAGTTATAATTAGTTATAATGACTTATTCTTGTACCATGCTAAGATGGAGTACTAAAAGTACCATCACACATACTCAAACTTAACAATTACTAATCAAATCAATCACGATTAAAGTGGATATACCAATTCGTGAAAGCATAACATCAATGGCAACCAAAAAAATTTCTACAAAATATAAACAAAAAAACCAAAAAAGGAGAAAAGACATATGACGGTTATAAGCATATCAATGAAAGTGTTAAATTGAGAATGAAGTTACCTAGGGTACCGGGGGTGGCTTGGTACTGCATGCCTCAGTAAGGTCTTTACAGAAATAATTGAGCAATGAGTCAATATCAGGCTTGGATTTGTACAGATATTCAGCCACATCTGTATCAGAATATCCTATCACCTGCAAATTCCAAATTAGCACGTCCTCGTTATTAAACATCCCTAAACAGATTCATCGAGTAACTAAAGGGTGTTTTAAAAAATAACATAAGCATATGTAGAAGCAGCAGAGGTGGCAAAATCCAGATCATAACGATTGATGGGTGGCGATGTCACCATTGTGTTCTTAATCGATTAAATATTTATATATATATTTAGATCAATATTAGATGAGACTCTACCTCGTTCTATCTCTCCCTATAAAATGTTTGCCATTTCAGAATCCAAGAGAAGATGATCTATTATGCGTGAAACAAATAAAAGCATCGACTATAAGCCATGACGCGGGAGCTGTGCCATCCCTCCTGACAAGCCTGCTGATTTGTCTTGCATTCAGAATTACATTGTCCTTCAGAGTCTTGTTCCACCAACTGATAAGAAAGAAAGTTGGGTAAAACAATTTACATGTATTAATACCAAGTCAATGCAAAAATTCATAAAGATACACAAGAAAAAAAAAAAAAAGCATGGCAATCTCAACTTATAATAGAATTCTGTAAAACATTTACAAAACTGAGAAGTTCACCAATCATCGTACCTCCAATCTATCTTCATTTTCTACACTATCTATCAGCAACATCCAATCAGCTTCCGCCTTTTTGAGGTTGCAAACATTCTCTGCTATCTCAATGATCTGGTACTCTGAGATCTAGCATCCGAAATCAACAAATTATTTTACAGAAAACTACTTAAGCCCACCTTCCTAGTTCTCAAAACGACATGATGAAGCAATTTAGAGGGAATCCAAACGAAAGAAAGAAAAAAAAACCTTTTTCGTAGCGATCTCTGCTTGCTTTTTCTGGACTTGCTGATACAACTGCTTAGCGAGTTTTTCACAAACTTGGCATTTAATGTACGAGATGTCTTCCCTTCTAGCTCTTCCTTATGGTTTCTTGGAGGAATGTGCGAGCGGCACCCACGCTAAAGTAGTGAGTGATACAACCACGACATATACTAAGGTCGTCTTCATCTTCCCCTGAAGTCGTTTGAATATGAATAACCTTTAAAGGCTGTGTTTGGTTTGAGGATTGTTAGCCGCAGGTATTAAATCCCTCCCCTTGTTAAAATTGAAGGAAACTTAAGAGAAATTTATTTTCCTCCAATTTCTTTTTCCATTGTGTAAATTTCTTCTAGGCTAAATGTATTAAGTCCCTCCCCTTGTTAAAATGATAATTATAATTATTATATTAATTAATATATAATAATAGTAATTAAATGTATTTAAGTAAATTTTTTGTTAACTTATTTAACAAAGTTAATTTTAGGAAGTTTTTTACTATATCTTTAAAGTTAAAGAATTATAATAAAATTTTTTAAAGTTAAAGGAGTAAAATGAAATATACTTCAAAATTAAATGATGAAATGTATACTTTCATTTTTTTTTAATTGAAAAATTTTAAAAAAAATATTTATTATTCAGTCTCTTCCAATTTTTTTCTAAATTTTTTATTAATTCTTTCCATTCCTTCTTCTCCAATCTCCTAAATAAAAAAATTTTAAAATCTCTCCAATAATTTTTCTTCCAATTTTTTTTATTAAAAATCTCTCTAATTTTCCACCTTCCAATTCCCTTAGTTGTATCAATCAGACCAAAAAAAACCCTTGGAGATCATGTAAAAGACGAATTTTCACAGCATTGAGCATATTTTATTTTGATTAATTTATAGGGTTTTTGTTACAGTCACATTTCCAGTAATATGATTGGTTGAGAGAGGCTTAAGGTAATGGGCCCCTCTCTTTCAACCAATAAGGTGCAAGAAAACATGTAGCGCCACTTCAATATTAGATTTGCAATTTCCCTGGAAAAATATGAATTAAGCAGCGCATCGTCATTTATACTCAATACGCAAATTCCAGATTGTCGTTTTCCGAAAATGAACCGGTGCAAATAAAACCTCTGTTAAACGCTAGAGTCGTCTGTCACTTTTTGTTATCGCCGGAATTGGGGCTGGGCTGCTAAACGCGGTTCAACGGAATCACTTTCCATCGTTGATCGGCATGGCTTCAGGAACGGGAGAGCCCTCAGAATTCATAAATTTATCTATTCTGTCCCTTTGGTGGGTGAAAGCTACGATCTCATGCTGAAACAATCAATCCAGGACCTTTTAGCTGAAATTAGCTGAGAAGCCCCGAATTTGTCCCTCTATACTGAGATATTTTCAGTTAGTGCAAGCTAAGGTTTACCCACCCTTTGAGGCGATCTGGGTCTATGTTGCGCTTAACTTTCGTAGCCATCATTCTGCTGAAGGTGATGACTTGGATCGAATATCAGCTGCTAAAGACTTGTTTCAGCTGTTATCTGCATGTTCTGCTTTGTCTTGTGCTTCAAAGTGTATCGCATTACTGGTTCCTGTCATCTTTGAGGTATACAATGTGATTCTGAAATTGTTTTCGAAGGAATTAAGCGTTAGGAGGGAGAAGAAAGCAATGAGGGAGGCCAGGCTTCTATCGGATAATATTCTTGGGTATTAAGTGTTTGCTGTAGTAAGAACTCTGATGAGGAACATGGTTCTCTTTGTCCGAATTTGATTATTCCTTTTATGGACTTGGTTTATGTTTGGGCAAGTGCCAATGAAGAGTTGTGATCTTTCTTGCCACCTGTGAGCAGCGATGTTTGTCGTTGGCTTTCTATGAGAGTATCAGACGTTGGCTACTGGGCTGCCACTGTTATAATTCAATCGCTTTTATTGGAAATGTGCTTTAGTTTCCATTTGGCAAAGCCAACGGATGAATTGGAGAAGAATTTGAAAAGTTGGGCCGCTAGTTCAATATCTAGCTTTCAGAATGCATGTTTTCTTGGTCAGTAAGTTGTTTTTCTGGTTTAAATTTCCTTCCATTTTTGCTTAGTTGTGACGACACTAAGACTGTAAGCCAGATCTGTATCCAATTGAGTAGCTTATAGTGGCAAACTGGACCGGCCTAAACTATCCCTCGCATAATTTGTTGAGTCTTTAGCTTTTCACACTAAATGCTTGAATTCTTGTGTAGTCCTGTTCACTTGTATCTTAGACCTAGAATAATTTTTTTTTTTCGCTGTTGAATTTGGTTGGCCTGTTAATGTATGAATGTTCATGAAATGAACTTGATCATTTAATTTCACTTATCTCTGACCATGATATCATTTTATTGTTCCTAGTTTGATGTGGATTTATCTTGTGTCAACTAGAGACCCTCATGAGGACAACGGTCAATATTGGTTAGTTTGTCGTCCTTATGATTGTTTTTTTAGCATTTTATGTTATTTCTTCCATATCTACAGCAAATAACTGCCGTCAGTGTGAAATTCTGTGCCCTTCTGTGTGCTTATCAGCATATTCATGTTCTTGCATCTTTGAGTTCATGCAAAATGTAACATTCCCTTTTCCCTTCTTTATATTCAGAATTCCTTTTGCAACAACACATGTGGATCTCAGTATTATTCGACCTTGTACCTGAACCTATTGTTCAATGCACAGGTCAAAGCAATATTGTTTTCGTGTCACCTTGACTGCGGTTGTGGATGTTGTTGTTCCCTCTTGGGATTAACTACTTTCTCTGATGCCAACAGATTGACCAAGGATTTTTTTTTTCAAACTAGACCAGTGGTGCGATTTTATATTTTTGATGTACAGTGGAATAAAAAGAAAACCACAGACTGAAAGGGAACTGAAGAATTGAGTGATTATATTTCTGTTTGCAAATAAGAATGGCATAATTTTTAATTTGTTGGAATAGTTGTTAAATTACTTATATTTTGTCAATGAAAGAAAATTAACTCATTGTTGGCAGTGGTCTCATGTCCACACATGAAAGTTGAAACTATTTTTGCTGTGAGCATGTATCTGATCGCTTGTTAGTATGTTGATAACAGTGTTGAATTGCATCTAGGGGTTTTTTAATGAAATTATTGCCATTATTTTTTTTTCACGAGTCCATCTATTGGAGTGTCATCTTTCTAAATGGTCTGTCTCTGTACTCTTCTTATGACTGGTTATTGTGTGTGTGTGTTTCAAACTTAAGCCTTCCAAGTTATCACTGTGGAATATGTCTATGCAGAAACCTGAAGATGAACTTTTGTTGAGGAAAGTTCTGTTCGATGCTGTTCTATTAGTGGAGTACCCTTCGCCTTACGAAACTGCCAAGCTCATGCAGAGCCTAATGACAAGATTGATTATTACCCACGAGGTTTTAGAGTATTTTAGGTATGTAGAATCAATTATTTTATATGTATTTTTCTCACTCTGCTTTCAGAATGGAATTTCTAATAACATCTCCTATTGCGTGGGGATAGAACAGAGCTCTCTCTTACATAAAGGCCTTTTCCGCTTCTCTTGTACCATAGGAAATAGTTAAATGGGTTAAAAGCCAGCACAATTTGGAGGAAAAAGCAAGTAGAACAAACGGTTCCTCACCCAGGGCTATTTTAAGTAAGTTGCTCTAGTATTTAATATATTTAGGACTGGGATTGCAGCCAAGTTAACTGATCAAATTATGGCTAACATATTTCATTGTATTTAATCTACTCTCTAGAATGGCTTTTGAGCCTCGAAGAAGATAAAGGGATTGAAGTTTTTGAAGATGATTTCTTGAGAAGTCATGCCAAGTTAGGTCTTAATTTTTCCTAGACAGGGCATCTGGAAGCTAACTTGGAGGGCAAGATAGCAGATGATGACCTATTTTATGTTGACAAGACATGGGGGGAGGAAAACACAGGTGAGGAGGATGAGCTAAACAAATTGTCAAGTTCTGCATTTCTAGCTGCTGCTCAGACTATGAAATCAACTGATAATGGAAAGCGAAAACGAAAAGGTACGAGTGCTCAAAGGAAGATTAAATCCGTCAAGTATGAGCTGCTTCCAGATCTCAAGCCAGTCAATGTTGGGACCTGATCAGTAAGGATAGTTCAGAGGGTGAGAGTGAAAAAGAGGATCCAGTTGATTCAGACTCTCAAGATACAGAGTAACAAGTTTGTATAATTTGGTAAAGCCTACAATCATTGTGGATCTATATGCTGGAGATTGTAGCCTAAGCGAATTGTTTGGATGGAGACTTTATCTTTGTTAAAAGAATTTTGTCATCTCTATTTTATTGTTTGTATGTTTTCTTTATAATAGGATTCATGAATAATTATATATTATTTTAAATATCCTTGATTGATCATTATTGTTCCTACAATGATGAATTAAGACTAGTATGATCTTGATTAATGATTATGTATGGATGTACAGACCAAGATCATAAGTATATTGTTGAAGACCAAGGTACTGGACTAATCTGTCATGAGATAATTACATGGATTCAAGTTATTAGCATATTTCATATATAGTTTTGTCACTTAACTCTTAGACCTGAGATTTTCATAGATTTCTACATGAGGAACACGATGGCTTGGGATAATCAAAAGTGCTCTTTGATCAGGTGATGATTTAGGATATGTGCAGATACAGTGAGATTCATGCGGTGGATGTTGAGCGATCAAGATAAAATCTGTCCCTCTTAATACAAAAGAGATATCTTTGGTCGCCAAGATAGAGTAAGATTGAGAAATACATTACTGTGCTCAAATGAAAAAGAGTTTTTATTTGTTTAGTCAATTAAGCTCAGGATAGTGAAAGCATAATTAAGTAATATGAAGGTGATGGTTCTATGTCTCGTGCTTAGCTAGGATATTGTGTGATAAAGGTACATGACACGTACTATAAGATATGTTGTATCGGAACAATGATTTTCATATAATTTGGGTAGTCGTAATGTTTTGTTAGAGACTTTTTATAACTTGGAGGTCAAAAGAAATTTTGGGCCAACTACCAACATTTTATAAACATATAGGGTCACACATAAGAATGAATGAGTATAATATGAATTAGAATGTTTATATTTATTAAATCTAGAAAAATATTTTCCTTCAACATATCTCTCCATTTTAGAAGTTTTCCTATTTTAAAATAGAATATTTTAGAAATTTTCTTATTTGAAATAAAAGAATAATATTCTTAGTAATAGGAATATTCTGCAAGATTTCCTAATTTGATTAGAAGAATAAAATAATAGTTTATCTCTCTTCTAAAAAGTGGTAAGAAAAATTAATACATATATAAGATATATATTATTAATTTTGATTTATATATTTCATTTAGTTTAAATAAGTATTATTTAAATTAAATGAACATAATATTTGATTTAATTTAAATGATAGATTTAAATTAAATAAATATTGGAATTAATTTAAATAATATATTTGAATTAAATATGATTTAATTCAAAATATATGTATATTTAAATTAATGAAGGAGGTATATCTCATTTGATTTAAATAATATATTTATATTAAATGAAGATAATATCTGATTTAATTTAAATGTTAAATTAAATAGATATATGGATTAATTTCAATTATATATAATTAAATTAGATATAATCTAATTTGAAAAGAGAGTAGGAGAAAAAGAGGGGGGGGGGGACATTATTGTGTATTTATTATTATGATTATGACATTTTATTCTATTCCTTTTTTATCATATCAAACATTATATAGTGTGTTTGGTAGAGAATGATTTGCTTTCTTTCTATTTTAGAGGTTATTATGTTTTTTTGGCTAGTATTTAACTATTTCTATTTTTTATTTTAAAAAATGTAAAAATTATTTTCATATTTAAAATTATTTATTCTATTCTATTTTTATTTCATTTAATTTCAATTTTCATTTTGTATTGGATTTTTTAGATTGTAACTTACAAAATTTGCAAAGGTTTTGAATCACAATATAATTAATGTGTAAGATAATAATTTAATGAAATTCTGAAGTAAAAACTTATTATTTACAGGCTACTCTCTACAACCGTAGGGAGTTTTTTTTTTTCGTAGCCTTCTAGACCAATGAGAATTGGTGACTGCATTGATTTTTTTTTAAAAGCAAATGATAGTTAAAGACCAAAATTCAAAATTAATTCTAATAATAGATCAAAACATTGCAAAATGCCGTTAATGGACTCAAGTTCCTTTACTCTTCAAAAAAACGAAATCAAAATTGCTGAAATGCCCTTAATCTATATGAAATGGGTAAGAATAAGTGTTAAATATTAAGATAATAGTATAAAATCTTTGAAGGTAGGTGTCAAAAACTGGAATGAGTTTAAATTTGTAAGTAAATTTTTCTTTATCAATGTGAAATTGAAAAAAATAAATGTAAAAAATTGAAATGACACTATAAATTTCACAAAGATGAATGTAAACAATTGTGTGAGATACTTGAAATTTATAAGTGAACTTTTCTTAGGGATTCCTAAATTTTAACATTTATCTTCAATAGTTTTATACTACTGTTTCAGTTTGTTACGTTCATCTTTCACATTTCACATTATAACAACAATACTAGTCTTATCCTACTATGTGAGGTCGGTTACATGAATTAAACGGCACTAGTGGACTCAATAAAAAATTATCTCTCCAAATAAATTATTTACTAATAGATCTCGCCTTATAATCTCTCTCAAATTCCTTTTTGGTCTCCTCCTACACCTCTTTATGGGGTTAAAAACTATCCGATCAACTATTTTCGCTGGTTTCTCTAATATTTTTTTTTTATATGTTCAAACCACTTTAAATGATTTTCAATTATTTTCTCTTCAATTGATACTACTTCAACTTTTCCTTGTATATACACATTTCAAATCTTATTCATTCTCATGTGACTACAGATCTATTTTAATATTCTCTTTTCTATTATTCTCGTCTTATATTTTTTTTATTCCTTTGAAGTCTAACATTCACTACCAAGAAATATCGTTAGTCTTATAGTAATTTGATAAAAAAAATTTTTGAGTTTGATAGGTACATTGCAATTACAAATAACTCTAAAAAATTTTTTTTACTTTAACTACCTAACTTTTTTTTTTTTACAATATACCAAATAATACATATTATACATTTCTAGTAAAAAAAAAAAAAGACACATATTGCTAAGTACTTAATAGAATTCTCTTCCTTCTGATTTTCTCGTCTTTATTAATTTTTTGAAAACTTTCTTTTTTTTTTTTTAGTTGTTTCACACTTAGGTGTTAGACAAAGAGGACTATTTATAAATGATGATGAGGCGGTTGATTTCTGCAGCACAATGGAGACCGGAACGAAGCCAGTCGATATCCCCAATCATCCAATACTGCGAAGTGAGGGATTACTGAAGGTGTGTTCAATCAACGTTTCTTGACCCTTTTTCATTGGCTTCATACTCATCACATATTTGAATTTAATTTAATGATTATCATGTTATGTCCCAGTATATTCTGGAGAGCAGCGTTTACCCACGCGAACCTGAGCCTCTCAGAGAGTTGAGGAATGCCACCGACAACCACCCTCTGTAATTTCTTTCCACCATTCCTTTTCTTCTTCCTTCCATCCTTCTTCATCTTATCACCCTCAATTTCATCGAACTTCAATCCTCTTTGTTCATTAGGAGCTTTATTGCGGCTTCGCCTGATGTGGGTCAGCTCATAGCCTTGCTCTTGAAGCTCCTGAATGCCAAAAAGACTATTGAGGTTGGAGTTTTCACAGGCTACTCCCTTCTCCTCACTGCGCTTAACATTCCTGATGATGGAAAGGTCAGCTGGTACTTTTCTTCTCTCTTATGTCTTGGCTTTTGCTTGTGCCTGAAATTCGATTATTCACAGATCATCGCGTTGGATCCAGAAAGAAGCTTTTATGAAATCGGACTTCCCTTCATCAAAAAGGCAGGTGTGGAACACAAGATTGATTTCTTGGAATCTCTGGCTCTGCCAGTTCTGGATAAACTCTTAGAATATGTAAGCACTCACTCTTCTCTGTCTCACATAATCTCAATTTTACTGATGTGTAAGAGAAAAATTGAGCTGGATCTGGAATGATCTGATGCGATATGGTGCAGCCTGGAAACGAAGGAAGCTTTGACTTCGCGTTCGTGGATGCGGACAAGAATAACTACTGGAATTACCACGAGAGGCTGATGAAATTGGTGAGGATTGGAGGGATAATTGCGTATGACAACACGCTGTGGGGTGGAAGTGTGGCGTTGCCGGAAGAGGAAGTTCCGAAGCAAAAAAGAGAATGGAGAAAGCATACAATTACTTTTAACAAGGCCATTGCAGAAGATTCTCGTTTGGAACTTGCTTTTGCTTCCATTGGCGATGGCCTCAGCATCTGCAGGCGCCTTCGCTGATTATTATCAATAACCTAGCTGCGTCTGGGAGCAAATGAGATACGTGCGTGTTCCAAAAATAATGTATCTCTACTCGTATCTTAATTTATATATACACATATATGTATGTAAATTAAGATCGGTATGATATTGCTATCTTATTTTCGCACACAACTTTTCTCCACATTTTTCTTATCTTTCATTTTTATAAATTTTGAATTTTTTTTTTTATAGCATCAAGTATCTCTCAACCGATCGAACACTGCTTCCTTCGAAGTGTAGATGATTAGATTTTTCTTCGTGTATTGTCCGAAATCAATAATAACATGATAGATGACTTTAACATTGAATCCAAGATGCAAGATTTTAATAAAACTTGATGTCAATAATATTTTAATAATACAACGTTATTTGCTATTCCATATGAATATAACATAAAATTGGTTTTAATGAAACTTTTAAACGTATAAAGAAGGTTAATAATTTGATTATGCACTTAAATTATCCAATCTATATTTATATTTATATATTAATAAATTTCATAACAAATCTCGCTCTTGTCTATTAATTTATGTGAAAAATTTATATGTACAGTAGGATCAATATAATGATTATTTTTATTTTGCAATTGTATCAATAAAAATCAAGCCTAGTAAGTAAAAAATCGTACAAAATTTTTTTGCGTAGTGACCAACAGTATCAGACTTAAAAAGGGGGTAAAAGATAAACTTCTTCCAATTAAATTTGCTAGGTTGAAAATTGAACCTCTAACCATTTATCTAAGAAATGAGAATATTTACCACTCACATCAACCTATGTGTTGGTATTAGCCTATAAAGGTGTGCATAAATTGAGTTATAGTCTCACTCCCACCAGATAAGCACACCAAGTTGAACCTAATTGGATTGGGTAAGCCAAAAAATTTAAAAATTATTAAAGAGGATAAAAAATAATTTTATTTACAAGAAAAATATAATTATCATCATCAAAATATATTTTTTTGAAAAATAATAATAGAATCAAAAGTAATCTTTTTATAAAATTATAAATACATACCAATTATCAATTATTTTTACATAATATTAAATTAAAAATTATTTTGAAATTTTTAAATAAAATTAAAAATTGAAATCATAAAAAGTATTTATGATAACCATAAAATTGATTTATTATATGAAAAATACCAAGAAAAAAAATATATGGAAGGGCTGGGTTTGTCAAGGCTCCTAGTTGGTATAAATAAAATATATAAGACAAATATTTATTTAAATATATGACTATCATATAATTTTAACTTTAAAAAAATCATTAACAAAAAAATATTTTCCCATCAATATATATAGACTATTTTTACGTTTTATCAATGTTTGCATGCGTCTCACGTTCATTAGTCATCTTCATTTTTTCCTTCCTTCTCGTCCCTCAATGGAAGATCTGCTGAAGGAGTCGGTCTCTGATAAAATAAAACTTATCTACAATTTCTTTTTCTTCTTTATTGATTCTCGTCCAATTTGAAAACTCAAAGTTCAAATAACTAAGCGGAATAACAAACCAAACACCCGAAAAACACAAACAAAGAAAAAGAGTAGACTAAGGGCATGTTTGATTCTATTTTTAAAAACAGTTTTTCTGTTTTTGAAAACAGAAAAATAAAAAAACTTGTTTGATAAACCTGTTTTTTATAAACTGTTCTGAGAAACAGAAAAATAAAATAACAAAAAACTCAAAACAACTTTAAGGTGTTTTGTAGTTTTTGTTATGCAAAATACAAGAAAATGTGAAAAACACCTATCTCATTAATGGTAAAGTTATAAATTTTGAATAACTCATCTATTACTCACTAATTATGATTTTGAAAACAACTATTCAAACAAATTTTTTTATTTTTTGTTTTTAAAACTTATTCTCAAAATAGTTTTGTTGAGAGGGGATGGTTCAAAATGAACTGAAGGCGGCAGAACCAGCCAACTTAGTTCATTAGAACAAGGAAAGGATATGAATGCAAAATTCAAATCTTTAAAATAAAATTTTATTGAAAGGAAGAACTTACAAAGTTAGAATGAAACTTTTCAAGGAGGAGGAAGAAGGTAGGAAGGTAGAAAGCTTCTCTCTCTCTCTGTTTTATATAAACAAGTGATGCCTAAAGAATGAGACAACCCCTGCTTATATAGGCGAGCAAAGTTTTCTTTTAACCGGGAAACTATTAGTAACTAGTACTGTTTGAATAGTTCCGGTTTGTACTTTTGAATAGTATTTGCCGACACTACAGTGTTTATTAGTGACTTGCAAATATGTCGTAATTTTTATAAGGATTTGCTGACACCACAATGTTTGTTTGGTGACTAGCAATAATTTCAGTCTTCTCCTAAATCTATAATGTCTTCATCATTTTCATCTTGACTTTCAGAAGTTGATGAAGAAATCTGTTGATTTGAGGAAGATGCTTGCTCTTGAGTTTGTAGTAGTAGCAGGATGGAATTAAGTTGGTTTATTAAGCTGGCTTTGTCAGTGGTTGAAGCCAACATTGATTGAATCCGTGTCCTTTGGTTTAGAAATTTGCTTTGTTCTGTTACGCAAAGATGTTTGGGATTCTCTTTAAACCATTTTTCCACTGCTTTGTCATCGATTCATTTGAGGTCAAATTTAGCCCACAATTGTATTGAGGGTATCCTCTGGAGTATAGGTAGAATGTTTGACCCTAAAATTGCTGATGAGAACCTGTATTTCCATGTGAAAATCCAGGATACTGATAGTTTTGAAAAATAATGAAGATCAATAGGGAAAGGATCTTTATTATGATTGAATTTCTGTTTAAATAATTCAAAGGCTTGTTCAATTTTTGGAGGTATAATCTAAGGAACGGGTTCAAAGAAATTCCACCATTGAATAAACCATTGAGAAAAATTATACTGGGTTTTTGTTTTAAAATATATAAACCATGTGTGTGACCATGATTCATTTTGAAAATAGAATACATGATACCATACATCTACATAATCCCAGTAATTGTATCCTTCCGGATCATATGGTATCCTAAAATTTTTTATTTTTTCTAAAGATTGTCCCCACTGGGAAGGGGCGAAAACTTTCAAAATTTGAAGGGTGCTATGTGTTATCATTGGTCCGCTTCTTTTATCAATTTTCTGTTCAATGTTAACCGATTCAGAATGAACCAATATTAACTCATAGTACTCTCGAGTTTTTCTCAAGTTAGTTGGTCTATAATGAAATCCCGAAGGAAAAACATTAAGAGCAACCTGGTTTGGATTTTGATGATAAAACTCAGGTTTTGTTTAAACCAAATTCCTTACTTGATTTTCTTTATGGTAGTAAGGAGTGGTTAAGTTTAGCTAAATGGGAAGTATAATTGCTTTGGAAGAAGAGGAAGCAACTACTTGTTTCTGAGGATTGTTTCTGGTTATAAGTGGGTTTTGGGACAAACTATCATACTCTTGTTTTGAGATGATAGCATGATTACTAACAATCTGCTGCCAGGTGTTATTAGGTAACTGTTTGTTGGCATAGGATTGTGCATAAGAGGTAAGAGTCTTTTTTGAAGAGGGTTTGGTTTGAGCTGAAGGCCTAGCTTGGGTTTGTTGATTTTTTAGAGTAGATGACTCCTCTTGGGCCGAAGGCCCAGTTTGGGATCCATATTGCTGCAAGAGGTTTTTTACCATTGTTTCTAGTTCACTACTAGAAACAGAGTTTGGGCATCTTGGATAACGTTCTTTTGTTTGTCTTCATTTGGTTCCATTTTCTTTTTTGGTGGTATTGGTATTTTGTCACTCAAGTGTTTTTTCCTTGTAAAAACTTTTAGGTGAGAAAGTCTGGAAGTGAGTTTAAAGATCCTTTGATAAATTCAATTTCAAAGTAAAAAATGCTTAAAATTGCTTGCCATCTGGCAAAGATTTGTTTTGATGCAATATTTTTGACATCCTTTTGTAAAACATCTTTAGTTGATTTGCAATCAATTCAAAGAAAAAAATTTTTATTTAGTAAATCAGATTGAAATTTTGAGATGCATAAAACTATTACAAAAATTTCCTTTTTAATGGTGGAATAATTTTGCTGAGTATTATTCCAATGTTTTGATGTAAAAGAAACAATTTTTTCTTTACCATCAATTCTTTGTTTAAGAATGCCACCATAACCAATGTCAAAGGCATCAGTCTCTACTATTTTGAAAGCAGAGGGATTTGGAAGGTTAAGACAAGGAAGTTGCTTAACCTGAGATTTGATTTGCTTAACAATGTTTGTATGAACATCAGTCCAAGGAGGAGGACTAGATTTAAGACGCTCATGCAAAGGTTGAATGAAATTGCTCAAATGAGGAATAAAATCCGAAATATAATTCAAGCAACCCAAAAATCTTTGAAGTTGGTTTTTGTCAATAATTTGATCTGGAAATTTGCTAGCAAATTATATAGACCTTTCAATTGGTACAATAGATCCTTGAGATATCCAATGTCCCAAAAATCTAATTTTTGTTTAGAAAAGACTTATTTTTATTTTAGAGACTGCTAAATTATTTGATTTAGCAATCCTAATAAATTTGTAAATATATTTGAAATGCTGATCTATTGAGTGAGAATAAATCAATACATCATCGATATATACAATAATGAATTGATCATTATCACTAAATATCTCATTTATGATTCTCTGAAATTCATAGGGGGCATTTTTCAAACCAAATGGCATAATATTCCATTCATACTAACCAAATGGGATAGTAAAAACGGTTTTATACCTATCTTTTTATGCGATTTGAATTTGCCAAAATCCTGATTTCATATCAAACTTTGAAAATATTTTTGCAGAATGAAGTCTTTTCAATAAATCAGATTTATTTGGAATAGGATATCTGATCCATTGCAATACTTTGTTTAAAGGTTTATAGTTTATGACTAACCTAGGTACTCCTCTTTCTTGTTCTGCGCTATTGTTGACATAAAATGCAACACAAGACCAAGGACTCCTAGATCTCCTGATCAAATTCTTGTTTAATAAATCATTAATTTCTTTTCGGCAAATTTGAAGGTGCTCTGAACTCATTTGAATTGGTCGAGCTTTTGTTGGTATTTGTTTTTCAGAAAATTCCTTTTCATAAGATAGATCTACTATATGCTTTTTTCTATCCCAAAAAGTATTTGGTAAATCTGAGCAAATGGTTTTAAGAATTTCTTTTAAACAATTTTGAATTTGGCTTTGTGTATTTTTCAAATTCAATTGTTCTTCAATCTGTTTGAAAGAAATTTCTTGTTTAAGAAAATTAATTTACTTTTGTTTAGCAGAAATGAGATTTAACTCTTTTATTCTAGGGCTATAAGTAAAAGGGAATAAAATTATTTTTCCCAAATATTGTTTTGAAATTCCACTTTCATCCGTTAAATAAGGTTTAAGTAAATGGGCAAAAGGTGCTCCAACAACAATCTTAGATCTCATTCCTTTAACCATAATAAACGGAGTTTTAACTTGAAATCCTTGATTTTCAATAACATTTGAAACTTTGTATTGAACTTGAAGAAGAGTTCTTTCAACTCCTCTAAACCGTTCAGTTGTTTTCTCAAAATATTTTGTTGGAATGATCCCTTCTCTTAAAACAGTTAGCCTCAACTCATGTACCAAATAAAACATCTTTTTCCAAAATAAATTCATTGTTTACAATTATCTTGGCTTTAATATGAAATTTTTGTGTCAAGACTTTTGTAATTAAGTTTAAAAATGGTTCTGGAAGATTTTGTTCGTCAAAAACACTATCTTCATCTTCTTGGGATAATTGATTTTGATGATTTTGGCTTAGTTGTATATCCTGGATTTGGGATATAGCTTCACTATGAATTTGTTGTTGTTCTTTAATAAGACGAATTTCAGTTTTGAGGTTTTGTACTTCAAATTGACGGTTAGAGAGGGTAGCTAATTTGGGTTCTTGTTTAAACTTAGCTAAAGTTTGGGTAAGGTCATACCTATTTGGATTTCTTTGGACTAAGGGTTTATTGTTTGAAGAGCTTGGAGTGTTTGAAAGGATATTTCTGAATTTTAAAAGATATTCTCCCTCGTCAGAATCTGGAAGTTTACTAATGATATCAATAAGGAGGTTATGTTCCTTGTTGATAACATTTATTTCAGAAGATGAATTTTCTTAAAGATCATCATTTTGAATTGGTTTAAGATCTTCAGAAGATTCTTGTTCTGATTCTGATGTTGAGTCTAGAAGAATATTATTTATTTTTTCTAAAGTATCTTCTTCAATATCAATATTTCTTAGTTTTCGGGTAACCCTACAATATTTTGAAATATGACCAGGTTTACCGCATTTGAAGCAAACAATATTTTTATTTAGTTTGGACTCGAATTTGGGCTTTAGTTCAGGTTTTGAATAGCATTTGATCCTTTTGTTTTTGAAAAAGGGTTTTTTCTGTTTTTTGTGAGATTTGGTCTGTTTGCAAGGAGGGAAACCAAATTGCTCACAGAAAGTTCCTAATTCTCGTTTATCATAAGCCTTTCTTTTGCAAGTTAATTTTGTAATTTATCATCCTGACAAATCTTTAGAGTAGTCTTTTGGACATAAGATACTAATTGACCATATGTCAAACTTTCATAAGGGATTTTGCCATTCTTTTCATTTCTTAGTTTATCTCTAACTTTATTACCAAGAGAAACTGGTAATCCAGCTAGGAATTTTTCTTTCCAAAATGGTTGGTTTGAATCATCCCTTGTAAGTACTCGACTTAGGAAAATATCTTTGTACCATCGAAAATCTGATAACGTTCTACACTTAAGATTTGACAGAAGTTCTGTAGATCTATCTTCCCACAAAGATGGATCCAATAAAATGTTTGATAATTGTAAAAATGAGATGATTTGTGGAATCGAGAATGGTTTGGTCATTGAACAGGATGGGTGTTCCATCTGCTTGAGTTTTAATGGAAGAGTAAATGGTATCTTTATCATTGGTGGAAAGATAAAAATCCCACAAACCTTTTAATTGTCCAGTAAAACCATAAACTAAAAGATCAGTGATTTGCTCATCTGTATAATCGTTTTGGGTTTGATAAGCATTGCTTACCATGGTCATGTGTTGAAGAGTTTGGAGAATAGCTGTTTCACTTAGCCCATCAATATTCCATTCATACAGATTGTCAGAATTGAAGGCTTTGAAATTTTGATATGGTTTTTCTTCTAAAAGGACATATGGAGGGGTTGCCTTATTGTAATACAACTTGGATGGTTTTCTCCAGTTTTGTTGATTAATTTGTAAGCAGGATGTTTAACTGGATTCTCCTTCAGATTCTACAGAAGAATCTTTTTTAAGAACTTGGATAGTTCTGGTATTTTTTGAAGTAACAGAAGAAGGGGTTTATGGAACAACTGTTTGACGAAGTTGAAGTTGAGACATTTTTTCTTTTATTTGATCAACAATTTTGACTTTAGCTTTTGCTTGTAAATCAAGTTTTTGTTGAGGTGTATATTCAAAGGGTTTGAATAACGGTGTTTGGATTAAAGGAGGTTCGGTTTCAGTTTTAGGCTGAATTGCTGTGATTTGAAAACTTGACTGTTGAATTAAACAATTACCTATCATTTGCAGATTAATGTTAGTATAATTGTTTTGCTCAACAATATTTTTTATATCAGTAGGGCTTACTTCTTCAGAAGTGTGTTTGTATTTGTAAGGAGAAGCCCAAACAGGTTGGTTTTTGTTATCAACTTTTCCTGGGATTTGGACTATTCCTGGAGGAAATTCAGAAGAAATAGTTTGATCAAAAGTTTTCCACTCTTGTTTTATAACATCTATTTCAGTAACATATAGATAATCCAAATTTTCACCTTCGACGTAAGCCTCAAACCAGTCAAAAAATGGAAGATTTGCTTGAACAACTTCAAGAAATAGATAAAATTGTTCTTGAATTTGTTTTCTTTTAATTCCTTGAAAATGTTTAAAAAACCATTTTCTTTTCAAGGTATTCTCTAAAGAATAAAATTCCTTTTGTAAAAAAGGTTTGTCAATTTTGAAATCCCTTTGCAAAACATTTATGTCTCTCGGTTCTCCTAATGCAGAATAATTAGGAGACTCAATTGACCTTAAATCATCTTGCGTTTCATAGTTTATATGACGAATGTTTGAGGAATTGTTTATTCCAGAAACAGAAGTATTTTGAAGTTTGGATTCAGGATTATTCGGGGCAGGCATATATATGACTGAAGGAGGTTATGGTAATTAAGAACAAGAAAATCTTGCTAATTCACTTACCGTAGACATACAATCTTCATATATAGAGGGTTTATATGTTTGAGATATAGATCTTCTAGGTCTTTCAAAGGATAATTTGACAGTTCCATCATGGGTTTGTGTAAGTTTACTGATTTGTGGTACAAATTTAGGAGTTGGCTAAGTAGCCTTTTCCATTATCCACTCATCAAGTAATTTTACATCATTCCACATGATTGTTCTAGGGATGGAAACATTTACATTATTGTAATGTGTTAGAAAAATTGTTATTTGACCGGTGTCAGGGAGGATTTGAGCATTTGTAGCATTTGAGTTTAAAACTTTATAGTTGATTCTATAGATTAGGGTAGCTAGGATGGATCCATGTTTCATGTTTAAACCATGAAATTGAATTCTTAGTTTTAAACAATCCATGATATGTTCATCGTTTAAATCTAAGATTCGATCCGGAAAACAGTTGAAGTAAACAGGTCCATCATTTAAACCCATTTTTACAGCTGCTAACAATGAATCAGAATATATATAATGTCTAGTATCTTGAAGACATACTAAACATGATACATTTAACCCTCTTCTTATCAAAGGTTTGATTACTACTTGAACACACCCTATATGTAAATAGTTGTATTCCTTTTTATGTTTTTCTAAAGAGGTTTTTGAAAAAAGGAAAAATTCTTCATTTTCAGGTTAATTGGAATTGATTCTTCTACTGTTCTGATTATATGATCAGACTTGAAAAACCATTTTTTATTTTCGGTTATTTCATAAAGCATGTTAGGAGAGATAGTTGGTAAAGTCCAATTATCAAAATTTTGGTTTAAATTTGAAAATGAGATTTCTTGTTTGAAAATCTTCCTGTTTCAAGGTTTTGATTCCTCATTTGATTAGATGTTTGAAGAAGAAGAAGTAGAAGAAGATGATCGCCTAGAAGAAAAAGACAAAGAACGCAATAAAGAAGACATAATGCAGAAAATAAATGTTCAGAGAATAATATGTAGAGCAGAATATAAAAACACGAAAGAGATAATTATGTGAATCTCCTTTATCTTAGTATCATTACCATCTGGATCCATAAAGGTATAAAAATTAAAACTTTATCTGACTATATAGATCAAAATATCTTATTAAGATATTAGCTTAAGGTTGTTTTGAAACTTACTCTAGCCAGAATAGTACATAATATCTCATATATCATACACTACAGGGTAGGGACCAATCGCTTGCCTCTCCTGGGACTTACAGCCTTACCATCCCCACAAGGACTCATGTATGATACACAAAAATCATATACATTAGGACAAAAGTCCATTCGCTATCGAGCTTAGTCTCGTAAACCTTTCTAATATGTTAATAAAAATTTTGAAGTCATAGAGACAGATCCAGATCTAATTAATACATCTCTACTTCACCTTCAGGCTCTAATACCAGACGGAGGGGAGTGGCCCCGAAGGAGGAGGAAGAGAGGAAGGAATAGAGAGGATGTGAAGAAGAGGAGTAAACAGACTACTTTACAACATAACTAAAAGATGCAATGCATTAAAATAAACATGAGAGGAGATGGTTCAAAATGAACTGAAGGCGGTAGAACCAGCCAATTTAGTTCATTAGAACAGGGAAAGGATATGAATGCAAAGTTGTAAAATTGTTTTTGAGAATAAGAAAACAGAAAACATTATCAAACAGGCCCTAAAATTGCGGCTCCGGTAATCGTGCTTACGTCCAGACTGGTGATGATCTTTAAGTCTCCAGTAAATTTGAAAGAAATTAATATTTTCTTTGTGGCATGAGGCTTTGTCCTTTATTTTGGAATTCGTTACTCATAAAACGTCACTGAAAAATAATGGACTTTTTTTTTTAAAACATAAAAAATAATGGACCTGTTTAAATTTATGAAGTTCTGAATTCCAAAATCTCCCTGCTTCCTCTTCTAAAATGATCAAAAGCCTTGCACTATGCAAAAGCTTGATATTCTCGACCATTGCCAAGACCTAAAAAACGTAAGATAATTATTAACTCAAAGAACACGTTGCTCGTCACCTGAAGAGGCAGTTCCCAGCTCAAAAGAGAAGAGAGAAGGCATATGCTTCCTTTTAACAAAGCGATTTCAGGGGATTGTCACGTGGAAATTGCTTTAGCACAATAGGTGATGGGGTCAATATTTCAGGTGCATTCTTTGATTTTCATCAATATCCAGACCGTTGTCTGATAGTAAGCACTTTTCTGGGTATTGACGAGTATAACGATGAGTGAACATCACCCACCCCATCTTTTCTCCTTCTTCGCTGCACCCTCTCTACCACAACATGATTTTACCACATGAAAAAAACATTCCATAAGGACCAGCAAGTCTAGTGTCCCATCTCCAATGCAATGCCAAAGGCATCAGCAAGACTTGCCTCCACTTATCTTTGCACACAAATGTGTGTATAACACAACACATGATCAGCATATTTCAAGCGAAATTGAACTGATTCTGATAATGAAATTACCCACCTGTAATTTCCAAAAAGCCCCATAACTGCTTTAGTTATGAATGATCCATGTGTTTTGAACTATATAATATAACTGCAACACTAGATTTGGTGCAGATTGTAAAGCTCCACTATTGTCCAGTTCCTTCTCAACAAAAGCAGAATTTATTTCCTAATATAATGATCAAAGCTTGCAGAACCACAGAGAAACTATTCAATTTTATTAGAAAAACCATCTGTTAGAGAAGACACCATGAAAAGATTCTAACATACATACATCCCACTCATCAAGCATGAACTGATACAGAATTCATACAGGACAAAGTCATAACAGGTCAATAGACGACAAAACCATATCGGATGAAGCTGAACATACATTTCACCTTCCGTTTCATTCAATATTTACTCGGTCAATACCAAATACAGTTCATGTCAAAATAACGTTGTAATGATTTAGTGAAAGTAACCAAGAACCTGACCACCTACGTTCCTCTTAATGGCCTCTTCATGATCCAAAACGCCTTCAGGGGTTGTAATCACAACATAACCCCACTGCATAGAGAGAAAGACAACAGCATGATGATCCTTTTCCGTTTTTATTTTTATTTATTCAGTTCATAAAGAAAAATAAATAGCATCGCACACAAATTACATTCTTCATATTCAAGCCTGTATCAATTATGAGCAGCTCCTCAGAATATAACATGAAGCATCAACCAACCTGATGTGTTGGAAGAATTTTCAATCTGTACTTTTCAATGTCCCTTGCCTTGACATCTTGACGATGTGTAAGGGCTCGGCAATCCTTAATCCTACCTTGCAGTTGAACTGTTATTCTCCCCACTCTATGCGGATCAAAGACTTCAAAGTCCTTGATGTAGCCTATCAGGAATTATATCAGTTTTTTTGTATTGATAATCACAGACACAAAGGTGACTAGAAGAAACTACAATCTAAAAAGTTTTAACAGTCAATGATCTTTAATCAGGAAAAAAAGAGGGGGGAAGAATTCTAGATGAGGGAACAGATTATCAGTTTAACCGTCTCCAACACCAAAACTCCTATAGCAATGGAAAATCCCCTCAATTGAACTTTGAAGACAAACAAAAGCAGTAAAGACGCCAGACCGCAAAAATTCTGAACACCCACAGAAGTTGAAAAAGTTTTACATGAATTCCTCACTTTCTCCGATAATTAAAAACGACTAAACCCAATAGAAATAGTTGTCGTGAAATAGGAAGTACAGAATGGGAAACTACCTCTTCTCAATAGCACATTATAAACGATCCTATATTTAATAGTTAAATCGGAGAAGAAAAATATAGTCAATAAGAGTAGCTCACTTACTGCCAATGAATATTTACAATGAGGATTCAACGTCGTGCTTCTAGTATACAAAGAAATGTATAGTTACCATGAGTTTTATTCTTCTACCACTCAAAAGGTTCCGCATTGCAGGATAAACTCCGAGAAATTTATAGGAAATTATTACATGTTTTTTCTTTTTTATAAAAAAGAACACTAATTGAACTACATCATTCATGTTTTTTCAGAGAACCAATTCATTAAATCGAACCTCAGTATATTATTGAATCTTTACCTCTGTTTTTCATGATCCCGAGAACGGAGGATATGACCGTGGAGATGGGCTTCAACTCCACCATGGCTTTGCCCCTCCTCTCTGCATTCACCATAGTTCTCAATGCGTCATTCAGTATCCTCCTTCCCATCCCTGACCCTCTCTCTCGTATCCTGTCTAGCCGAGAAGTTCAGCGTTGATGAGAAGATCGACCGTCCAGTTTTCAATTGGGGGTTTTGTTGTGGGGGTATTTTCGGTATTTCGAATTGTGTAAAATATTGGGGCATGGCTTTTTTCTGAAACTGAAGCCCAGGCCCGTTCTCTTTTGGCCTGTTTGTTACATTTGCTTGAGAGAATCCGAATTCCGACCACAAAGATGTGCAGTAATAGACATTGTGCATCTAGCTGACATGACATGACACGCTGCTCAACCAAAAAAAGTAGAGAAAATAATAAATAAGAAAAAGAAAGAGCGCACGGAAACGAAAAGCAGCGTGGTTAACGACCAGCGAGGTGTTTCTTCGGACAGAGACGAATGGATTTGCTGCCGGCAGAGACGAGGCCGATCTCGAAGAAACACGGATTCCGGTCGCTGAAGTTGGTGAATGTGGACCTGGACCAGGTTCTTCCAGAGCAACCTGTTGGCGTGGACTGTGGCAGACTTGAGAATGGCCTACACTACTATGTTCGATGCAATTCCAAGCCTCGAATGAGAGCTGCTCTGGCACTTGCAGTCAAAGCTGGGTAAGTTCCTTTTTCCTCTATCTTTTCCGTTTTTCCAATGCTAATAACTAGTTGGTGGTTATACTTAATAATTTTTTTTGGCTGCTATTTGATCCACCCTAGAATCTTGGATTATTTTGCTGTTTGGGGATTCTAAAATATATTTATGTGTGGCAACATAAGCTTGTGGGCTTGAACGCCATAACTTACTTAGCGATATGGTAAACTCGAAAATCTTAGAATTTCAGGAAAACCTGGAGGTCCAGTCTTGTGGTGGACAGAACAGTATTTCTTTTTACTCTTTATTTCTTTTAATAGTTTGTTGAATGTAGATGAAAGTAGGAATGATGGAATAAAGACTGTCTATGATATTGAGATGGAGAAAACGAATTCTATTTGCGCATTGGCAATGAGGGAAAGCATTTGCTTTATTCAACCGAAGAGTATCATTAGATGTGAATGTGAAAAATCCTCCAAATTATGAAAATATAACTGATTATCATTTGAGTCATTCACTGATGTTTCTTGCTGTTGACTTGGCTACATTTCCGTGAGAGGGGAGGGCTCTTAACTGTATAAGTCATGATCAATAACCAAAGGCTTTTAAATCTATCTCACAGAAGAATAGGCTTTATACACCTGTATATACCCCCTTCAACTTCCGAAATTGAAAATCAGCCCCTGAAATTTTTTATCCTTCACCATTTAAAACATCACTGCTACGCATGAATTCATTGTACATTAACAGTTAACGTATAAATTCTTCTAATATCTGAATTGTTCTGGTGAATTAATCATCTCTATTGTGCATTATTTTTTTTTGTGGGATCTTCGTATATTAACAGTAATTTGAATTATTAAACAAACTCTGGAAATTTTTTTATGTATGTTGATTGTAAATTAGTGGATATACCAATTGATGGCAGATCAGTTCTGGAAGAAGAAGACGAACGCGGTGTTGCTCACATTGTCGAGCATCTTGCATTCAGTGCCACAAAGAGATATACAAATCATGACATTGTTAAATTTCTTGAAAGTATTGGGGCAGAGTTTGGTGCTTGTCAAAATGCTGTAACATCTTCTGATGACACAGTGTATGAGCTGTTTGTTCCAGTTGACAAGCCTGAACTATTGTCTCAAGCCATTTCAGTTTTGGCAGAATTCAGTTCAGAGGTATTGACAAAGCGGCATTCCAATATTGCCTGAAGGAATTAGTTATTTATTAAGTATATAACTGGCTTGTTTTGTTCAGATTCGAGTTTCAAAAGATGACTTGGAGAAAGAAAGAGGAGCAGTGATGGAAGAATACAGGGGCAACAGGAATGCGACAGGAAGGCTGCAAGATGCACATTGGAGCTTGTTGATGGGAGTTTCAAAGGTACTTGTATCAAATACAAGTAATTTGACAATTTTCTTTCATATAACAATAATTTATTATTTACTGCTGAATTGGGTGTAATCTTTTCAGATATAGTTCATGTTCTGAAAGATCTGATCCTTAGTTTCTTTTATTTTAGACTTATTTGTTAATTAGTAACCTTTTCTTCTCAATTTTAGCAGGAACATCAATTTCAAGATAGGCCTTTATTAATTTTATGAGATCAAAAGAAGCATTATCAATGTTGAAATGATTTTTAAGATAAGTGATGATTGCAAAAAATTTTGTCAATTTCATCTCATTTCATAGAAGGCTTAATTGGTTGCAGTATGCTGAAAGGCTGCCAATCGGGCTAGAGAAAGTAATCCGAACAGTTTCTCCCGAAACAGTGAAGCACTTTTACAAGAAGTGGTATCATTTACGCAATATGGCGGTGATAGCTGTTGGAGATTTTTCTGATACTCAGGTTATATTGTACTTCATCTTTTTGTGTTCATAATGGAGATCTAGATGTGTTGTAAGGTCAGGATTTCTAAATGCTTTCTTTTCTCTATCTCAGAGTGTCGTTGAGTTGATTAAGACTCATTTTGGTCAGAAAATTCCAGTGCCTGATCCTCCACGTATACCAACATTTCTGGTTCCATCACATGAGGAGCCACGGTTTTCGTGTTTTGTTGAATCTGAAGCTGCTGGGGTAAGTGAGTAACAAAGAATTATCTTTTTTTGCGTCTTTCCAAGGGATTTTTAGTGATTTACTCTGCACGGAAGATAACACATTACTCTGGATTTGATCAATGATAGTCTGCAGTGATGATTAGCTATAAGATGCCAGCAGATGAGTTAAAGACAGTAAAAGACTACAGAAATTTACTTGCAGAATCCATGTTCCTGTATGCTTTGAATCAGAGATTCTTTAAGATATCTCGTAGAAAAGATCCTCCTTATTTCTCATGTTCAGCTGCTGCTGATGTTTTAGTCCGCCCACTAAAGGCTTATATAATGACTTCATCATGTAAAGAAAAAGGAACCATTGAGGCACTAGAGTCAATGCTAACAGAGGTGCTTTTAATCTTTATTTGAGGAACTGAATTTTCTTTCTGTGACTACTTTTTCACTATCTTTCTCCATTTCCCTTCTTTCTTTATGATTTATAACAGCTATCTTTTAGGTTGTGAGGGTCCGACTTCATGGCTTTTCAGAGCGTGAAATATCTATTGTCCGTGCACTACTCATGTCAGAGATTGAATCTGCTTATTTGGAGCGAGATCAAATTCAATCAACCAGCTTACGAGATGAATATTTACAAGTAAATTGATATGCTATATTTCATATGATGATATGATGGATATTGACCAATAAACTGTGATTGACTTCAGGGAAAACATAATTCTTCATTCTTGCAGCATTTTCTTCACAATGAACCTATTGTTGGGATTGAGTATGAGGCTCAACTCCAAAAGACTCTTCTACCACGTGAGTCAATAAGTCATGCCTGTGGCTTTTGGTGTCAAATTTCTAGAAAAATATATTCTGACAGGCTTTATACTTGAGTTGAATATCCTTAGATATATCGGCATCAGAGGTCTCTAAGTATTCAGAGAAGTTAAGGACATCATTTAGTTGTGTCATAAAGACCATTGAGCCCCAAGCATTTGCTGTAGTTGATGATCTGAAAAATGTTGTGAAGAAGGTCAATCTTCTTGAGGAAGAGGGTAGAATTTCTCCTTGGGATGATGAACATATTCCAGAAGAAATAGTCACTACAAAACCAGATATGGGGTGAGATGAAACCTCTTTCTCTTCATATTTTACATTATAATTTGTTGATGTTTCTTCAATCTCCAATCCCAGACCCCTGCTAACATAAATCAGTTTAGTGCTGTTCATGTATTCATATATTCATGTAACACTTATTGGTAATCCATGCATAAATTCTCTTGTTTTCTTCTATTAGTTGTATTTGCTTTCATTCTTAGTTTTATTGACTAACTGATACAGAAAAGATAATTAGATTATCATAAAATAATTAGGATATTAGGTTATTTAAATTTAATTTATTTTGAATTTATTTTATCTTTTATTTTTATCTTTTAAGGTATTGATTATTTAGGTTTATTTTATCTTATGGATTATCTTAGGATCCTAACTAGATTGAAATTTAGGTTTTAGAACTACTCATTGTATTCATATCTTTTTCCTATTGATTGAATATTGAGAGTTGTCTAGTAATTTCTATCTTCTCCTTAAATTTATCTTTTCCTCATCTATGTTCTACCCTTCCCCTACCTTGCCTTATATCAATTTGGTATCAAAGCAGGTTTCCCCATGCCCCTTACACACTTCCCTTGCCGGAAAACCGCCAGAACCCTAGCCGGAACCCTAGCAGTTTCATTGTTAGAGCCAGAACCCCTAGCTGCCAACGTTCGATCACGCCGCCGCCGCCGGTCGCCTCACTAGCGAAAACCCAGCCTGTCTACCAAACACCGTCACTAGTGTCCCTGCCATGCCCCTGCAACCTTCCCTGCGCATGGGCACCACGCGCCCCACGTGCTATAGTGCCTAGATTCATCCAGTTTGCATTTTTCACTGTTTTTTAGATGTTTTTGTACGATTTCCTTCATTCCTACTCTGTTTCAGACTAGTGGCAAGTATTTTTTGGGATTCACCATGACTAAAAACTCCCAAATAAGTCTAAATCAACTAGAAGAAGTCGAAAGGGGTAATACATAATATTTTGATCAAGCAATTGAGGCAATGAATCAGAGGTTTGACACCATGGACTGAAGGTTTGAGGAAACAAACTGTGGCATTGAAGAATTGAGGAAGATGTGTGAAGATCTAGTGCGAACCATTAAAGGCAAAGACACACAATATACAACTGAAGCTACAGTTGAAGGTTCAAAAGTTTGCAGAGAAATCAACTTAGAGGGTGGATGTACTTCTTTTAATAATGCACGACCTCCACCTATTGAGAATCGTCAATTTGCAAACGGCAACGGAAACAGGAATCTCAGGAGTCCTCTTGGTATAACTTGTGACTCCCAACACGACTATGTAGAAGATCAGTGGGTTGATCATGAGTAAAGAGATTATTATAACTGAAGATATGAGTCACCTAGAAATCATAGGGGAGGTTATAGACAGGCTCAGCTGGATGACATCTCTAAGAAGGTCAAAGTCGACGCTCATAAGTTCGACGGCCAATTAGATTCAAGCGCCTTCTTAGATTGGTTGGCTAGCATGGAGGACTATTTTGAATGATATGAGATGAGCGATGTGCATCGAGTTCGTTTCACTAAGATGAAGCTTGTTGGGTTTGGCAAGAAGTATTGGCAAAATAAGCAGCAAAAACTAGAGCACCTAGAATAGCCCCCGATTTGTACTTGGTTAGAGATGAAGTTGAAGTTGAAAGAGAAATATGTGTCTACCCATTATAAGAGTCAGTTGTTCAATCAATGGCTGAATTTGAGACAAGCCACTACAGTCTCTAATTGCATGGTTCATTTTGACGAACTAATGAATCGATGCAAGATTAAGGAAGACTCTTGGATGACAATTCAAAAGTTTGTCAATGGCCTTCGAGCTAATATACAACAAGAACTTAAGCTGAATCCTCTTGAATCTTTCGAGGAGGCTTACCATAAGGCCTTGGAGGTAGAGTCCTTACTTAAGAATTCATATGACAAGCATTTTGCTTCTCAAGGTACTGATTCTCGCTAGGCTCATAGTTTCACACAATCCAACCACTTTATTGGAGTGCCTCCTTTTAAAACCTGTTCTTCGTTTCAATCTAGTCAAATAATTAGTCCTAACGGAAGTGCTTCTAAGAATGTTGAGTCGACAAGTTCCAACTTCCGCTCTAGAGGTTCTGCCATTGAGTGTTTTCGCTGTCATTTTAAAGGTCACATCGCATCAAGATATCCACAACGTGCTCTACTTCTTGAATCCCCGGCTCAGCATAAGGAGGAAGTGGTAGATGCTGATGTGGTGATTGATCCTGTTGAATGTCCTTCAGACGTGGACGAGGAGATTATTGTGAATGATTATGAATCAAGACGCATGGGTGTGATGAGGTGCATGTTATCTGTATCCTCGCCTGATGACTCTTGGAAGAGAACAAGCACCTTTCAAACTTTTGTGAAATGTGGGGGTAAGTCATGCAAGTTTGTTATTAATGGAGGAAGCACCAGGAATGCAATCTCCAGCCAGGGAGTTGCTAGACTTGGTCTTAAGCCAGAACCTTATCCTAAACCTTTTCAAAGAGCATGGGTTGATCAAAAGACTTCTTTAACCATTAAACATCGATGTCGTGTCCCCCTTCAATTGGGAGAGTATCATGAAGAAGTTTTATGTGATGTCCTTCTTATGGATATTGCTCACATTTTATTGGGAAGACCATGGCTCTATGATAATGGTGTTACAAGTCATGGTCGGGAGAACACTCATTCATTCAAGTATAAGGGGAAGACAATCTTGTTACGTTCTGCAAAGCCCGAAATTGAGAATAAAGGTTTGATTAAACAAGGGGAGTTAAGGTTAAAGAATCAAAGCCTTTATCTTTTGACCAAGAAGCAAATTGTGAAAGGAAGCAAGGAGATGAAGTATCGGCTTAACTCACCAGAGGAGAGTTCTTTCAAGCGGGGGAGATGTAGAAAAGATAATTAGATTATCAAAAAATAATTAGGATATTAGGTTATTTAGATTTAATTTATTTTATCTTTTATTTTTATCTTTTAGGGTATTGATTATTTAGGTTTATCTTATGGATTATCTTAGGATCCTAATTAGATTGGGATTTAGATTCTATAAATAAACTCTAGAACTACTCATTGTATTCATATCTTTTTCCTACTGATTGAATATTATTGATTGAATATTGAGAGTTGTCCAGTAATTTCTTTCTTCTCCTTAAATTTCTCCTCTCCTCATCTATCTTCTACCCTTCCCCTACCTTGCCCTACATCATTGACAAAATATTATTCTTGTTTGATAAGCTTTCAAAATGTTATGCAATCGAGTTTCCTCTTTATTAGATTTTGAAATGTTACCATTCCTGGGCAATGATTATCAATCTGGTTTAACTAGACCATTTTCTTCAGGTTAAGTTGAATGGTTGCAGACTTCCAAGCTTTATCATATTCTTGCTGGTGTTTTTTACCATCTCATTTAGATTGCTGTTCTTAACCACACTATTTTGAGGTTATTGATTTATTTCCCCTTTTTATTAGGAATATTGTACACCAATTTGAATATCCAAATATTGGAGCTACTGAACTAATTCTGTCAAATGGCATGCGAGTCTGCTATAAGAGCACAGACTTTCTCGATGACCAGGTTCCAATTCTTATAGACATTACTGATTAAAGTTTTTACATAGTTTTCAAATAGTCATTGACCAAGTTGGGGTATTCCTGATCAAATGTGTGGAACTTTGTTGTTTGAATTTGATTACTGTGAGTGGAACTTTGTCAAATTGTATGACATGATCCCTAGAGAAAATTAAGTTGTGTTATTCCAGAATTTTCTGGTGTTGTGACTAACAAATAATAAATCAAGAACATAAATAATAGAGAAGTGAGGATGTATGTTGAAAAGTAAAAGTGACTTCGTGAGTATGAGGAAATTATTTAAATGCTCTGATACCGAGTAGCTAGGTGAATCACTTAGGACTATAACTGGATCAAAGGGTGATCTAGATGGAATAGAAAAGTTTTAGGTTTTTAAGTATGTTTTGAGGATGCATAATTATTGCCTGCTAGGATGAAATTTTTGTTACAATATTGGCATAAATAAATACTGAAGCTGTAATTCTGAACAAAACTTGATGCTGTTTCTTTAATTTTCAAAATATATTGCCTGTTGGCCACTACTCTTGCAAATATAGGATTTTGTTACATCGGGAAATGAGGAACTGCAAAATTTATATTCTTAAGGTGGCTAGATCTGATTCCAAATTTTTTGAGGTTAATTTTCATATCTGCATATTTTGGAGATGTCTAGTTAATTAGTATTTGGTATTGGAATGTGAACTTGACATCACTATAATGAGCTTGATGTGCTCTGTAATAGTAGTTTGCTATTCAAGAATTATGCCAGTTTCAAGATAGAGATATGATCTTCCTCCCTCCTTAATTGCTTTGGCTATTTGTTATCAGCAGTGCATAGGGATAGATGATAGTCATTTTTGAGCAATTGCTTCTTACCATGAAAAGTTATCTACTGTCCTTTGCTTTGTAGTGGAAGTTCTTGTTTTTTATGCTGACTATAGTGTCCAAGACATTGGAGCTACTTTCATTTCCTTGGTTAGCTGCATTTGCTGCTAGTTGGTCCAAGATTTGGAATTCCTTTTTGTTAACTACTTGATATTGATTTTAATCCACTCATGCAATTATTATTATTAGGTGTCTGCAAATACTCAGTCTCACTGATTGGTTTTTCAATATTAACGGCGATTCAAATATAATAATAATTGGTATTGAGCTTGAATTAGTATGTACATCAGTCTCAATCTAAGCTGTGTCCCAACAGGTTATCTTCACAGGGTTCTCATATGGAGGCTTGTCTGAACTCCCAGAGAGCGAGTATTTCTCCTGTTCAATGGGACCAACCATTGCTGGGGAAATCGGAGTATTTGGTTATAGACCATCAGTCCTAATGGACATGCTTGCTGGCAAGAGAGCAGAAGTTGGGACAAAAATTGGAGCATATATGAGAACGTTTTCTGGTGACTGTTCACCTTCAGACCTGGAAACTGCTTTGCAGGTATACTTAAATTAATTGCAAAATTATTTCACGTGTTTGATCACAACTTAGAGTTGTATGTAGTTGTTCATTACCAAGAGAAAGCATGATATAAAGTAGTCACATAGCTAATGATAGATAGTTAGGGAACAGTGTGTAAGTCAGTTTGAACTTTGATCATTGAGATATTCTTAGTATAATATTCATTGCATGTATGCTCTCTAACTGCAATTTAATATATACAGTAGGTTCTTGATTATTCAGATATATATTGTGCTTGCAACTCTGTAAACATATGTTGCTCCTGTTTGGTTGGTGCACATCCATCCTATTTGATGTTCATAAGATTGTAATTTATCTTTCTGTGCACTTTCTCATTGTTTTGTTTTCTGGGCCAGCTTGTCTATCAATTGTTTACTACAAATTTAACACCAGGGGAAGGAGATGTCAAAATAGTTATGCAGATGGCAGAAGAAGCAGTCCGTGCTCAAGATAGGGATCCATACACTGCTTTTACAAACCGTGTGAAGGAGCTTAACTATGGAAACTCTTATTTTTTCAGAGTATGTTCAACTATTTGTGATTCAATTCAAATTTATAGACTGTCAAAACTATTCCTGACTTTTGAGTAAACTTGTTTTGCAGCCTATTAGAAAAAGTGATCTGCAAAAGGTTGATCCATTTAAAGCTTGTGAATACTTCAGCAATTGTTTCAAAGACCCATCAACTTTTACAGTTGTGATTGTTGGGAATATTGTTCCTAGTGTTGCAGTGCCATTGATATTGCAGTATCTAGTGAGTTGAATCCTTCTACCAAAAGCCTAGTGATGTTGAATTCATTACATATCAATTGGTTTCATTGATGCTCCATGCAGGGTGGAATTCCAAAGCCTTCTGAACCTATCATGCACTTTAACCGTGATGACCTGAAAGGATTGCCTTTTACTTTGCCATCAACTATATTCAGGTACTTCAATGCATCTCAGATACAAACGTGTGTCATCTTAATCGTTATGCAGTTTTGTACATACAGGAAAGGATGTGTAAATTCACTAGACGCTGATTCTTCTTTTAAAACAAAGGGGTTTTCTTTTACATATTTCTAGTGAAAGAGATTGAATACTGTCATTTCTCTATCACCTTTTCATGATATGCATTTTGCCAATTAAAACATAATTTCTGCTTATAGAGAAGTGGTTCGGAGCCCCATGGTAGAAGCACAATGTTTGGTGCAGCTATGCTTTCCTGTGGAGCTGAAGAATGGAACCATGGTCTTTTGCCTTTTTCTCCTCTCTCTCTCTCTCTCTCTCTGATCTCTTGCAATTTTATGAACCATAAATAATTTATATTATATATACCACCAATTTTACTCCTTTGTGGATATTGGGGCGTGATATGTCAGGTAGAAGAGATTCACTTTGTTGGGTTCCTGAGCAAGCTTCTTGAAACAAAAATGACGCAGGTTCTTCGTTTTGAGCTTGGGCAGGTACATGGTATTATCAGCTACAGCATCTTCCTTCAATTGTCTGATATGGAACGCTGGTTTTTATAAATTACTTTGTCTACTAGATATACTCCGTTGGTGTTTCAATATTCCTTGGTGGTAATAAACCCTCAAGAACAGGTGATGTTCGTGGCGACATTAGCATAAATTTCTCCTGTGATCCAGGGATATCTTCAAAGCTGGCAAGTCTTCTATGGTTATAGAATTAGTGAAGTTTCATTATAGTCAGGGAAGATTACTGTATTTTGTAATACTGTTAACAGGTAGATCTTGCCTTGGATGAAATATTGCGTCTCCAAGAAGAAGGGCCTTCAGATCAAGATGTTTCAACTATCCTTGAAATTGAGCAAAGAGCTCATGAGAATGGACTGCAGGTTGTCTTTAAATTTTTTTAATGAGCTTCATGGCCTTTTTTCAGTTGCCAATGCAAAATAATACAGACAGACAGATTTCTTACACCCACCATCTCAACCATGATAAGGGTCAAAAGTTCCTTTTTTAAAGATATATGGATGGAAGAGATTGAAATGTAATTACCCTACCAACTTCTGCTTCTTTGTTGTTATGCTTTTTCAGGAAAATTACTACTGGCTGGACAGGATTTTGCGCAGCTATCAGTCAAGAGTTTATTCCGCTGATGTTGGCAAGTCTTTTGAGGTTGGTGGCTGTTTCTCTGTTTTGTTGTTTGTGATTTCCAAATATTCGGAGTTGCCATCTGCCCTATGTGCATTAGAGGTTTCCTTTAAATTAAAAGTTATAGTTTAATAGCTGTTGCTTTATGGCCAGGATAGAACTGTTGGTCTGACGTTTCACTTTAATAAGTATTTTGTAAAGAAAATACTTCAAACTACATTGAATTTTCCTAATTTAACTTATTTTTTCTATTTCTAAAAGTCAAACAAGCTGCACTTAAATCAGGTGAGTCTGTGAAAAAACAGGATTTTTTTTTTCTAGAGGCTTGAGTAGGTTTCAAAAGTAGTCTGTATGGGCTTTGTATGGATTTCAAAAAGAGGTTAGGTTCATGTATCTGAAAAGTTCAAGAATAGTTAGGCATTTTAACTCCCTTTTCCTGTCGCAATTTGATAATAACTGTGAGTGCTTCATTTGACTGTGATACTTTTTCTTGGAAGTCATATGATGAAAACGAATCTTCATCATCAATTTTTTCCTTACTGTAATCTCCACTAATAAGTTCACTGAGAATTGCAGTTGCTGATTTCTACTTATTGAGGACTCTGTCTGTAACTTTGTTGTGTATAGTAAATAATGATGACAGCATAGGTTGCTGTTGGTTTTATTACTCAGGTTTTGTATTAAATGAAAAGCAATTAAATTTGCTATCATCCCTGCTGCAGATCCAAGATGAAGGGCGGTCCAAAGTTAGATCATCTCTAACACCATCAACTGCACAGTTGGCACTACAAAGAATACTGCCTTTTCCTAGCAAAAAACAGTATACTGTTGTGATTCTTAGGCCCAAAACATCTCCTTTTAAATTACTGAAATCAGTATTCAGATCTACTCAAACTAACTATAGCAGGGATGCAAAGGTCAGTTATCTGAGGGCCTTATTTACTCGTTTTGTAGCGGGGAAATTCTTGATTTATGATTAGCAACATGGTGACTTCAAGTTCTTAATTTTGTGGCAGATTTTAGCTGGAATTGCTGGCCTAGCAGTTTTGGCACTAAGTTTGTGGAGATACTCACGGAGTACCCTGAGATCGTAGAGCTTACGTAACAGAGCAACAATTTCTTTTAGTTACTGAAAACAATTTAAAGGCGATTCTTCAATTCCTTACCAAACGTACATATCAATATTGTAGAGGTCGATTCTATTGAAGGGAGGTCGGTTAGGACTTTTAAGAGGGGCCCCCAGATATCTCTACTGTAGACTCAACGAGGATTTGTTTCTCCTCTTTACGGTGATGAATGGGAAACCAAGTAATAGTGCTCAATGTGGATAGTCATCGTTGTTCAGAAAACAATTATGGTAGACATGGTCCGGGGAAAGAGATTTGACCGGAAAAATAGGGAATTTAATAGAGCCAGTAATATGAGTCAAGTTTGGTAGATCTGTCCATTTAGTCTAATAAAATGAGTGAATTAGGCTTAAAAAATGAGAGCTTAAATAGATAACAAGTTTTGGGCTGGTTTTCTTTTTTTATTTTTTTAAAATATTTAAAAAATTATTATTTTATTAATTAATAATGTATAAATTATAAAATTTAAATATTATGTTAGTTTTTAGTAAATAATAGTAATTATATTAATTTAAATAATTATATAAAAATAAAAAAAAATATTTTTAAAAAAAATACTGATCCACGGGTTTGCTATGTAGTTTTGGATATTTGTTTTATAGAGTTTTATAGTATGAGTTTTGAGGTTTAGATTGGGTCAAATTTCTTTAATAATGATTATAATGTTCTCTAATCACAGTATGAAAAATGGTTGAATTTATTATTTATTTATGCTTATATATGATGATTAAACCCTACACTCCATGACGATGGGGCTCAGCCGCTCAGCCACTTTCATTTGCAAAAGTGCGCGTGTTTTCATGAAATTGTGAAGTTGAAATAGAGAAAATTAAGGATATGGATTCAAAAAATATTGTTTAGTTTGGACTCATGTTAAACGTGGAAAAATAAATGGCCAAGAAAAAACTTTTGAAAAAAAATGCTTGAGCACAATCTATTTTATAAGTTCGGGTCTAGTTTTCAAGCTACACAAATTTATTGGTTCTTGATCTAGTCTAACGTCTGATGTATCGAGAATGGTATTCTTTAGAAAATCTGATTATAACATATACTAGGTTATAAAAAATATAGATTTCTTACTTTTAATTAACATGGGGATATGGATTTATGATTGCCAAAAAAGGGGATATGGATTTATGTATTGCACTAAATATGAAAAATAAGTTAAACTATTCATAACTTATAAAATGATGTAGTTCATTAGAGTTTTTCTTTTTTTTATAGTTTATATTAGTATTAACTGATGATACATTGATATGGCAAATGTATACAAACAATCATGTATTTATTATTTGGAAAAAAATCATGTATTTATTATTACTTCATCTCAACATAAGAAGGGCTGTGGAGAATGCATGCATTAGACTCAGTGGTCTATTTATATTAGCCATACATAGTTTGCTTCTTCTTCTTCGATCTTTTTTTTTTCCTTAATGAGTTGCTTGGGTTTAAACATATAAAGCAAGCTGGCTTGAGGGGTGAATCATGGACTGCTGATCTTCACTGTGTTGCTGGGAAAATTTCCATTCACATAAAGGTGCATTTATATATATTGGATTCTGAGTTATAAGGTCAAGATTCCCATCTCTTTCATTTCAACTCTTAATTGTTGAAGAATAAACTTTTCTTTACGTTTTTTTTTTCTCCCTAAGCCTTTGTAAGTCATGCGCTATTTTTGTATTTAACAAAATTATACGTAATATTTATTTTGTTTCGAAAATATTTCCTATTCTTTTGACTTTTGATACGGTCTACAATTTTTTACCACATATTTCATCTCAATTCAATTAATATTTTATCCAATATACATATTGTAATCTTATTGTTATTTTGATGGGAAATACAACTAATCATCCATATCAATATAAAATATAAAATTTACAGAATGCACACTTATTTATAAATAGTGTGACTTATATCAAACTTTAAATAATATACAAGAAAACATATCTAATTTCAAATTAATGCATCAACACATATATAGGTACATATTAAAATTTATTAGAAGATATAACATTCATTAACTATGAATAATTCAGCTCACTTGAAACTTGCATAGATCCATCTCTAGCTTCAATATAAAAAGATCATTTTATTTCTATCATATCATAATAAATTTTTTTTAGGATATCCCCTAATTTATAATCGAAAAATAATCCCTTCAAAATATAGAAATCATTGAAGTGAACTTTATCATAATCAACGAATTTTAGTATAGAGATGAATGCATATTATGCAAAAAAAAAAAAACTATATGACTGTAGATTTCAAATATCATGAAAAATCTCCAATATTTTTATATGAAAAATATGAGACGTAGCGTTTTGGCTAATAGAAAATACATTAACACAAATAACAATAATGTAATTTAGTCCACCCCTGGTAAAGAAGAAGCAAAATAAAACTGATTGTACATGGATTGGGACTAAGTGTGTTTGGATAGCTCCCATAAACACTTATGGGAGCATATAAGTGATTATGGGGAGAAGTTGCCAATCACAAACTGATTTTCAATAAGTATTTATATCTCAAATAAGTGTTTATGGAAGAAACTGATTTTTTCTGCTTATGATAATCATTTATTTCACTTTTTTTCTCATTATCCACCCAATAATCACTTAAATCCCATCCAAACACATTTCTTTCCTCAAAATCACTTATGCAGTAAAAATATTCAAACACAAATCACTTTTGACATAATCACTTATTTTCATAATCTATTATAAATAAGCAATTATTTTCATAATCACTTATACATAAACCAATCCAAATACACCTAAGGGTTCTCAACTAAAAGCTACATCCGCTAATCAAAATAACATGTGACATCGTTTAACTAAATTTAAAATAAAACTAACATTTTACTCTAATTTATTTATATCTAAAAAGATTGAAACACAAATGGCTTCAATTCACATTCAAATTATTTTATGAAAAAAATTTAAATGTATTATATATGAAAAAATAATTATAGACAAAACTGGAATGTGCTCTTAATATCCAAAAATTTAAATCAACTATAAGAAAAATATTATTACTAAATGACTTTCAGGATTAATTCAAATATCTGGAACCTTTTTTATTATTTTACTTTTGAAACAACTTGATCATTTTGGGAAAATTACAGATAAATACTATTGGAGGCAAAAAATTACAAAAAAAAAAGCTTAAACTTATGAAATTATCGTGAGGTACCAAAATATCAAATTATAAATATTATTATCATGTAAAAAGATAATTTTACCTCTCCTTCTTTTTCCCCTGATCTTCGTGGATTTGCAATTGAGTATTGTATATTTGCAATTGATATTTGTGGATTTGCAATCTATTGCAAAATGTGTTTGTCGACCATCAAAGGAGGTGGCCTCTAATGGTTGATCATCGCAGCAACTTGGTGACAGCTATTGTTGTCAAAGATGCTGCACTAGTCAACCATCAGAGACCGCCTCCTTTGATGGTCAACCAACACATGTTACATCTTTTATTTAGAAACATTTTTCTGATAAAAATTGCTTATTTGATGTATGAAAATGTTCTTAGAAAAACTCAAACCAATTAAAACTTTAAAATTGAAAACTATTTTCGTTAATTCATAACTCATTACGCAACAATTTTTCAAAAATCATAACTAAATGTTAAAAAATCATTTTCTAGTGATTTAAGTCTCTAAAAATCATCACACCTTGAATTTTCTGGAAAAATAAGGAACAAAGAAATGAACACACATATTCATATATTTTATTACATAAATATTACTATTCATTTTTATATCCCTATTTCTATCCGAAAACTGAATCTTAACTTTGAAAATTCATTTCTCTTAATATATAAAGTCAATCAGTGCATGCTTAGCATTATTAAAAAGCTTTACATGTCTATTTTCTAACCATATTTTTCTTGTATATCTATTCTACTCCTACGGGTTAGAGTATCAATATATATCATCAAAGGTAAGATAAAATTATCACTAGAGCAATCCTAGTAAATCATGCATAACTACTATTGCATAAATCCAAATACAACCAAACTAACGCCATTAAGTTCCTAAAACATAGATCTATCCATACATATAAGCCACAAAATTTTTTAATATATATATTCAAATTTATACAATACATCAAAACAGACAGCCAAAAAAATAGAGCAATTCAGTTTCATGCTTCAATCTTCTTCCTCCATCATCATTGCTAAATTCTTTCCTTTAGCATTACTTGACCCGATCATTGAGAAACTTGGGATGAGATTGGGGGACATCTCAGTAGCAACATAACTTAAGCTTATCACATTATTACATTAGTTTAAACTTAGCACAAACATTGCATAATCATAACACTTTCATGATATGCTTTTGGAAAAACGATTATAATTATAAGTTGCAGTAGAAATTTTGGCAGTATAACAGTTTAGCAAATAGACATCTTGAGGCTTAGCCCTTAACTTAAAATAGCCAAACATCATAGCAACACTTTCAAAACATAAGCATAATGTATGAATGTAAAAGTTTAGAGTAAGAGTTACTACCTCAGAGCTTTAATTCCTTAATCTTGGATTCTCTTTTCTTGAATCCCTCATTTAAATTGATTAGAACAAATTAGTATCATTAAACCTTACTTAATAATTTAATATCATCATATAAATTCAACTCAACCATGAACCACAAATTCTTCCCTCAAAATCATGTCTTGATCCAAAAAGATGAGTAAGAGGGAGAAATGAAATGGCTTAAACTCTAACTAATTTGAAACTAAATAAATGAAAAAGAAATCTAGAAAAAATTTGGAGTAGGAATTTGCCTTAGAAGACTTTTATTTGTCTTTCCTTTCTTCCTCTTTCCTTCTTTCTTCTTTTTCTTCTTTTCTCTCAGCTCACTCCCTCTTCTCTGTCTCTCCCTTATGCCTTCTCTCCCTCTCTCATAGTGCGTGTATGTGTGTGAATGGCAAAGGGGAATTGAAGGGTATTTATAGGAAATGTTAGGAATTATGAACTATTAGATCAAAATTTAATCTAAAAGCTCACAATTATTCTTATATTTTTTATACCAATTTCTCATTATACCTCTAGATATTTTTTTTGGCTTGTGAGAGGAGTGGCAAAGGTGAAAATGTCTAATTTTTTCCTCCTAAATTTTAGCCACATTAAGAAAAGGGGAAAGTGAACTTTTTATTTTTGCAGATAGATTTGGCTCTGATTTAAGTACTTTTTTTATCCAGATTTTCTATTGTACTTAGTGTTATTTTCATTTACTTTATCTGTGGAACCTATTACGTTTCTCTGTTACTTTTTTATGTAGAGTTCACCTATATTGCTTATTTTTTACTATTCATCTTCTCTGATATTTACTATTTACGTGAGACCCACCTTTTACTATATTTATACTTTTTCCTCCTAAGTCCCACATAACCAGTATTACTTATATTTTTAGCATACACTAGAGTATTAGAATATTATTTTCTCTCTCTTATTGTAAAATGACAATGTTGCCCTTTTAAACCCCTTTCTATGTTTTTAGGATATTTTAAACCTTAAACTAATTTAATTAAATACCTAGCTTCCGCAATTGTCATAAATTAATCCAAAACATTTTTTTATTTATAACATGATTTGGTCATAAAATACATACATAAAAATTGAGATGTTACAACACACACTTTGAAAGGAATTACACACCCATGAATATCAGTTGTAAATATACGATACTTAGTTCTAAATCCACGAAGATCAGTTACAAATAGCTAACAAAAATAAACTTACACACATTTGCAACTGACACATATAAATTTAAAAAATGTTCTACCTAGATTTGTAACTCATACACATACATTTTCAATTGAAGAAAAAAAGATAATCTCATATACATTTGCAACTGATACACATAAATTTGTAATTATTCTACCTATATTTGCACGCTGAAATTAAAAAAAAAAAACAAACAAACAATAGCCACCAACATAAGGAAAAGAAGAAGAGGGAAGGAAATGGCAGAAGGGGAAGAAGAAGAAAGAGGAAGATCTAGAAGCACTAGCAAAATCCTTGGGTCAAGTGAAGGCCAATGAGAGAAGTGATGGTGAAGGTAGATCTCGTGACGTCAAGGATTCAAAACCCAATGATGATGAAGGCTTCTTGCCAAATCTAGAGAGGATGAGGCGCCTTGTGAGATCCTTACCAATGAGAGTGATGATGAAGGCGTCTTCTTGGATCCAGAGTCGTAGGTGTCATCATTAATGTCATCACTAGCAATGACGACTTTGATGGTGATGAATGAAGGCGGAGGAGGGTGTAGGATAGCGAAGGAGGGAAGGAGAAGAGGAAGAAGATGATGGGGGGATGGGGGGGATGAGGGAGACAATTTACTGAGGAGGGCGGAGGTCAAGGGAGATGGTCACAAGTTGGAGGAGAGGTAATAGGTGAGAGAAGCGGAGATGGTGGAGGAGAAAGAAGGAGAAATGGGAGGGAGGAGGGAAAAAAAAGGAGGGGCAAAATCGTCATTTTGACCAATAAAAATATTTATAATTAAATATCATGATACCTCATTATAAATACGAAAGTTTAAGGTATGTTTTGTACATTTTTTTCTCTGGTGATATTTATCTGTAATTTTCCCTTTATATTTTTTGTCCTATATTTTTCTTCATATATGACATTTTAGCATGGAATGGATTATGAGGCCCAAAAAAAGGCATATGATGAATTAAAAAAGTACTCCTTCCGTCCCATTTTATGTGTCATTTTAGAAGATTTTAAATATCTCATTTTGTCTGTTATTTTAAAAAATCAATGAAGAATTAATTATTTTTTTCAATTATACCCTTAAACATTTAATAATATATTATTTCAAGAAACCAATAGTATGAATAGTATATAAGTAATAATTAAGGACAATTTAGTAAAATTACATAATTTATTAGGTTATTCATTATCTTTCATAATTTTTATATCAAAACCTTAAAAAATAAATAAAATGGGATAAGGGAGTAATGCCCATATGTCTCATAACCCATAGAAACCAAAACCGTGTATGCTATGAAGGCCATTAGTTATGCGTTCTATTTGAACGTTTCTCTCCCTCCTTCGCTCATCCTTGGGAGATCACCTGAAACAAACCCCTTCTTGAGGTCTCGCTCTTTTGGTTTTTTAACTTTTGTGTTCTTTTTGCTGTTGGTGTTTCTAGATTATGTAGGAAATGATTGTTTTGAATTTATTTTTGTATCCACAAATACGGCTCCAAGAAGTTTAATATATATTTCACCGAATTTCCCTTTCTCTTGTAAGTTTCTTTGGTGCTCAAGTTATGGAAATTAGTTGTAACTCGTGGATGACCTATACAGGTAATAGGTCCTTGAGAAGGATGAATACAATGGTGGAGAAGATGAAGGTCAGGAAGGAGGAGGTGGTCACTCGAGAGTACACAATCAACCTCCACAAGCCTTTGCATGGCTGGTAATTATTTCCAACATCTCTCCTTATTTTTATTTGGCTGTTGATGCTTGTTATGTTCTATATATCTGGCGGTTTCGGCTGCTGATTGGTGAAGTTGTTACGCGGGTTCAGTAATTATGACATTCTGGTATTTACTGATCACCGTATGTCAATGGTTGTTAGAGACGGCAGATGAAGCTGAGTTTTTAATCTATTATCATTTGGAAGCTTCTTATTGATAATTGGCCAAAGATTATATGCATGATAGGATTTGTGCTGAAGTCTATCTTGCTCGGAGTAAAGATAAGTACTAGTTATAAGCATAGCATATGGCTTTTTGACAAGTTAAACTTCATAAAGTACAAACCATAACCTGCATATGTTGCGGTCGCCTCCCCTGTTGCAATATGAGAGTCATGGTGATCATAGTTTGTGGACTCAAGGCTTGTCATAGAACGAGTTATTGATTTAAGAAGATTTAAAATGCATAACTGGACCCCATCTTCGTGATGCCTTGAGTAAAATATCATATTTATATTCAGATAGCAGGAGTTCCTTGTACTCTTTGTTATAAACATCCTCAATTATATATCACTGTGACTTCGGTTAAATTATTCTAATTCAAATGATGCTATCTGAGATCGGCTGCAAGTGAAAATAAAAAATTTGTAACTTATCTGCCTCTTATAACAATGGAAGAAAAATAGTACAAATATTGGCTTATATTAACAGAGTTAAGAAATTTGATTTATTATAGTAAATGGCTCGATGTTAGTTCATTGCTCGGTCCCTTTGTGCCTTGTTTGCCTTCCTTTGCTTATCTATATTTTACATTGACGAGGCCATTGTGCAAAGGGAAACTGTTTTTTAATCTAACTGAAAGCCGTTTTGGAGGCTAGAAGAAAATTTCTGCTTTGACGTTTGGTTTTGTCTATTAATCAGTGAAATGAGGCTGTTGGTCACTAACTTATTCATGTGGTGATTGGGGATACAAATCTACAGTCACAAGCATCAAGCGTCACTGTTGCATATCAATAATTTGATATTAATGGATAATTTATCGAAAATGTCAGCATTTTTGTACAATTATGAAATATTGGTATCAAATGGCATGTGGACAAATGATAATGGCATATCTAGTTACATGTGAATAATTTTGACATTATTTTCTGTCATTATGCAAAACAGCCCATTTAAGAAGAAAGCTCCTAAAGCAATTAAAGAAATAAGGACGTTTGCCCAGAAAGCCATGGGGAGCAATGATGTGAGAGTGGATGTGAAGTTGAACAGGTACGTCTGGAGCCAGGGAATCCGAAGTGTCCCGAGGAGGATTAGGGTACGTATTGCTCGCAAGAGGAATGATGATGAGGATGCAAAGGAAGAGCTATACTCCCTGGTTACTGTCGTTGACACCACCCGAGAAGAGCTCAAGGGTTTGGGCACCAAGGTTATCGAAGATGAGGATTGATTTATCAAAATTTTTGTTCTAGCATTAAGACAAATAGTAGTTCTTTTTAACATTTAACACTGACTTTAGTGATTTTCAGTTTGAGCAATTATCTGTCGGTTATAGAGATTGCGGTTATTCCAATTTCCTCTTCATTGAGACAGTTTAGGTTGTCCTTGCTTGTGATGTATTTGCGTTAGGAAGATATTAAACAAAAATTTCCGTGTCATTTGAACTCGTTGATGAGCCTGAAAATAAACTTGAGTCAAAGTATCCTTTTATTCGGTGAAATAGGATAAACAAATGGCAATTGAGTTGGTGCCTTGTGATCGGGCATTTTGAAATGGGTTAAACATTATATATCCGAAAAGACGCTACTTCGAACGGTGTTTGGAATTAGAAGATCCAAAACTATGCTCACCAAAAAACAAGAAGATCCAATACTGTTAAACTCCAATCTATTTAATTGGTCATGGTCTTGGAGCTCAAGCAAGTTGGAAGGGGAAGCTTGATTGAAGACAATAAAGAGGATAATTATCGAGATGCAATTTCTGCAGGTGCTTGCTCGGGCGCTACTGTTGAAACTTAAGTCTCAAACATGATGAAGCTATTCGAAGCTTGGGGGTTGGCTGAACCCATTAGAGGTTTATGCAAAGATGAAGCCCTCTTTTTGGCCAAAAACAATATATCAAGCCCTCTTTCTATTCAGCAGCCAACCGTTGTGAGGCCCCAAAACGACTGTTTCTGTCTACTTGATAGTTGAAATTGCTTCATTCTAGTTCCGGCCAAAAAAATTAGTGTAAGATGTTTATCCAACTGATAAAGAGAAAAAGACTATCTCGTATCTTTACTTTATATGAAGTTATTTCTATCTTTGGGGAAAAAATAACTGTTTCATTTAAACAGAGTAGAAAAAATGCTATAGATAACTTGACTCAGCTGCTTCTCAAGTACTAGAATTCAATCAGTTACAGTTAAAAAAAAACAAAGAAAGGCTTTTTATTGTAATTTTTTGTATTTGTTTATTTGAAATAATCAGAACCTGTAGAGACGTGTCCAGAATATTCCCTGCCGTTAAATGACAAGTTTTACTTGTTTAGGTTTTTATTTATCGAGAGTCTTTCCCAGTGATAGAAAGGAGACATGAGATAATCTACGAAAGGCATGAATGATTACCCAAGTTCAATATAGGCTACTCTGACGTGTTTCTAAGAATATCAAAATTCAAAGATATTGCAAAACAGACGGAAAAACGTTCCAGCGTGCATCTATTCCATGAAAATGGTGAGCTAAAATTCGAGTCATGAATGTGGAAGTTATAGTTGAGTTTCAAGCGAATATCGCAATTACCACACCAAGATTTTCTCCCACTTGTCTTTTCTTTTTTTTTTTTTTTAAGGACAATTTGATTTTTCAAAGTCTATTATACCAGTAGTTCGCTCAATTAAAAAATTTGATTTTCTTGCTCTCGTCTGTTAAGAGAGAAGATACATGCCTGCTAAATCTGACCAACTCATGCGCCCAGCAAGGTTCCCTGAATTGCACCAAATTCTCATTCCGTAGTCAGTGGGCATATACATTCAAGCAAGACAAATTGTGTTATAAATTGGTTCTTGATCAGGTGACTATTCCAAGCTTCATTAAATGATTCTTTGTACTCCCCAGGAACGAGAAAACAAAAACGGAGGAGTCAGAAAATCAATACAAGAACTTATCTCGGTTCCATCCCATCGCTGACAGCACTTGTAGGCTCAGTCCGTATGATCCATTGGAAGAACTTCATCTTGTTCTTAAAATTCCAAAGTGCTTCTCATATCCCATTCTTTCAATCAAGTAGGCAGAAGAGGAATTCTAGCTTGCTTTGTAGGCATACATATATCCCCGGAGCTTTTTTACCTCTTCTGATGACTCAGTTAGTAAATGATCCACATAGAGACAGATTGCAGCTCCACTGCAGTGCGGAAATGAAGCAATTTATATGTGAACTTAATGCATAAAAAATAAACACACAAACAGATTGTATCACAGCATACCCAAGAGGACCAACGGGCAGCCAGATAACATCCCACCGGAACTTTGGCAATCTACCAAAATATACAAAAAAGTTAAAAATAGCATGGACTAAAACATGAGCAGTACCCAACATATTCAAGAAGATAAAGACAACAGAAAAAAAAAACAGCTGAAAGAACATAACAGGATTGCAAAACAGCTTATTTAAGTTGAAACTTCAGATACCAAAATAGATATCCTGCATGCTTTATAGAGGAAATGAATATGCAGTACACAATGTTTATGTGAGAACTCTACCTCAACATGTAATATAACCAGAAAATTGCCAGAATAATGCCAGTAAACCATGAGCACCAAACCCATCGCCTGCGATGCTTTGACTCATGGAGCAAACCCATGATTGCAAATGAGCAAGCTAGAACAGCAAGCCAATCTGTAAAAGTTTTACAATCGGTAAGATGCACATAAGCAAACCACTTTAAGTGTATGACACATCATATCCCGCTCCGAATTACGAATCAGTACAAACAGCTAAGGAAGGTGAGCAACAGAAATTGAATAAAAAGGGACTATCATACAATATTATATAGATGACAAAAAAAAAATCAACCAAAGATACTGCCCAAAATAAATGGGTCGCTTAAAATTTACATCAATAACGCTAGATAAAGGGAGAAATGAACCTGCTGATATAATCATCCATGGGTAAACCTCCTCCATGAAGTAAGCATGATATTTCTGTTTATCAAAGGGTAACGAGAGGTAATAACATATTCATCAAAGGAAACAGCTGAAAAATCCAACAAATGGTCTCACGTGTCAATTTCATTGGGGACCCTTTCGTCAGCTAGAAAAATACTTCAATCCTAAGAAGTTAGAAAAATAAGAAAAAGCAATAAAGCTTTCCACATTGATCAGAGTGTTTACATAACCTCTTGTAATTATAGACGCATAGGCAGGCAGAAATGCTGCCAGTTATTTCCCTCAAAATACAGAAGACATTTAAATAGATAATAATTTAACAGATGGAAAAGACTGAATAATACGACATAATATATATTCACGCTCAGATACTACCATAAAAAACTGCACAAACGAATGAATTCTAAGTTTAAGGTGTCCAAAGAAACCTAGAAGAGACATACCAGTTCCCATGGTGATGAAGCCTGCTGAAAGATGGAGTACAAAAGAAAGAGGATGTAACAGCAGAGAAGAGCCGCAAACACCGTCTGCATAAAGAAAAACTCAGGTGAGCTTAAAATTAAACTTGAATCTAAGTTATATCAGCTTTTCGAAGACAGGAATAAACAAACAACAGTATAATACTTATGGAAGTAAACCGCACCCTCCATAAGCGACTCTGCTGAGCTTGACTCCTCTCTAACGACCGAACCAACTCTTCTTGTTCTGTAGCATAATCACAGATTAAAAGGGAAAGAAAAGTCTAAAGGCCAAGTTCAATTAATTATGCAACACAATTAAATTCTTAGAAGAAAGAAAATTTTCTCCTGTTAGCTTAAAAAGAAAAAGACTATGTTTTAATCTTGGAAGTCCAGCGAGTGACATCGCTCGTAGAGCACCCCAAGTCATCGAGCACCAATCACCATATATAACCTATGAATAGTTAATTGATTCAAATATGAGACTTTTAAAATTATTTTCTTCACCGTGGAATGAAAATGAAAAATTTTTCCTTATGCAAAGAAGTTAAACAACATTGGAGAGAAAAAGAGATTTGAGAGAAACCTTCAGAGTCCATGAGACGAGAGTCGTCAGAAGTTGGGTCGCCGCTAGTAGGGAGAGAGAGCTTGTTATGCAGAGAATTACGCCAATTTCTTGCGAGCTTCCTCATCTCTGAACCCAATCTAACTTGCGAGTGCTAATCCTCTTTTTCTAAGGACCACCCTTGTCCTCTGTTTAGCAATCGACAACGTTGAAAGATATGTCTCGCAAAATTTTATACTGGACAGAATTGATCTCCGCCAAAATGTCGAGGACGCCCCCGTCATTCTCGCGATCTCATGGTTCTCAATCCAATCCAACTGTTCACGGTGCTTCTGGAGTATCATCACCGTCCGTTTGATCGGAGAAGGTCCTTGTGTCACGTATACATAAATTAATCGATGTAATTACAAATATGCCAATCAACATATTAATAACATATATAACATAAAATTTATATCTAGTCACATTGTTCACATATTAAAAACTTAAAAATAGTATGATTCATCCTTTATATCCCATTTGTTTTTTTGAGTAAAGGGGGAAATTTATTCAAAAACACAAAAATGTAAAATAAAATATATTGGCAATGGAACCATACTAATGAGCCATAAAACTTGTAAGACAAATAAATATCATGGAAGAACAAAATATTTAAGAATTCTACTGGACTTAGAGGCTATTGCACCATATCTAATCCTCTTTGTGTCTGAGTATGAGGCATTCAACTCGTCCTCTAAAGCCTTGTTGAGCTTATCAGAAGGTATTGACGTTTAATCCTTTAATTTGGGTTTAAAATTGAGATTGGCTTGAAGTTTTTTTTTTTTAATGAACAAAGAGAGGACATAGCCTCATATTACACAAAGAAGTTATTAGGAATCGCAATTCCAGGAGAAAACACAATATCCCTAATACAAGGAGGGATGACATCGTAGAAGGTAAAGGGAAGTTCTTGAGTTCTTCCACATTTAGCAAGAGCATCCGCAGGTCGATTGGCTTCCCTGCTGACATGTTGAATCTTAATCTCCAACTCTCTTGTTAAACATTCAAGAGTAACATGAGTAATGGAGGGAAGGAATTTAGAATCCACCCTTTTTTGCATTATCTAAATTGGATTAATAAGGTCAGTTTCCACTATAACACATTTGAGACCCAAATGCCAACAAATCTTTAACCCTTACATAATGGCCCATAATTCAGCGTCATCTATGGAGTAGTAACCCAAGAAGTAGGTAAATCCTCTAACCCATCTTCCTTCGTGATTTCTAATAACACCAGTGCATGCTGCCTTCTCCCCATTAGAAGATACCGAAGCATTATAGTTCACCTTGAACCAACCCTCTTCTGGTGGAAGGCAAGAAGGAATCTTTCTTAGTGTATTTTTAGGAAAGGAACAAGTTTTTATCTCTGGGGAAGTTGAGCAATAAAAAGAGTGTTGGAGGAAGATAGCAATAGTGGGTTTCACAGGTCTTACAAAGTTGTCATCAAAGAGACACTTATGTCTCCGGTTCCAAAGCTTCCAAACAACCACGCCCCAAAGTTGGCTCCAATGTCCATAACTAATTGACCATACTCCTTAGACAAATTAGCCAAAACCCATTCCTTAAGAGAGGAACTGAAGAAACGAGGTATCATTTAATTTGGTAGCCATTCATTCCAAATAGCTTTCGCATGAATACAATCTCTAACCACATATAATGCATCTTCCTCTTGATTGGGGCAATTGGTACAGCAAGGGCTATAATTTGCCCACCTACTCCTTCTCTTGTTCGTGAGGAGTCTATCTTGTACAAGCAACCAAATGAAGATTTTTATTTTTTCTATACCATTCCATTTCCAGATTTTCTTCCAAAGTGCGTCGAGATTAGACAAATTAATGTCTTCCAAAAGGTAGTAGCGACTTTTGATGGAAAAGTCACTTGAATTATTTCCTCTCTAGGATAGCACATCATTCCCAAGCTGCTATCTAGGAGGGATCGTGCTCAATAGATTCATTAGCACATCTTACGGGATGAACTCAACTATTTTTTCCAAATCCCAATTGCCACTAGAATCTACCCATTGATTTACAATAGAGCATTCTAGCTCAAGAGGAATTCCTTGAGAGTAATATTGGAAAGTTCCATGTTATCAAGTAGCCATAGGTTCTTGAAGAAAAAAATTGATTCACCATTTCTAACTTTCCAAATAGAGCCATTTTCAATTAACTCAAATTGTTCTGCAATAAAACACTATAGGCTTGAGTCACCCTTCCTCTTAACAAAGCAGCCAGATTCATGATATGGTTCTATGTATTTTTTTGCCTTATGACTTCTATCCACAATCCCCTATCATTGTTATAAAGTTTCCATGCCAATTTAGCAATGCAAGCGCGGTTCAATGACTCAAGGTTCCTCAATCCAAGGCCTCCTTGTGTTTTTGGAAGGCAGGGAGTATCCCAACCCACTAGATGAACCTTTCTCTTGATCGTGCTATCGCCCCAAATAAAGCTCCTTTGTATTTGCTCAAGCTCCTTACAAATAGGTATTGGAAGTTTTGAAGTGAACATCGAATAAATAGGGAGGGAACTCAAGACTGATTTTGTGAGAGTAATTACCCCCCTAATGAAAGGCTGGCTGCCTTCCAACTTGAAAACTTTCTTTTGGTCTTCTCAATGATATAATGCAATGTTTGGGAGCTCTTCCTTCCACACTGCAATAGGACTCCCAAGTATGTTCCCAAATATTTTTTATTTTTCAATCCCACTATAATTACTAATTTTCCCCTTCTTCTTGAATCAACATTTTTAGAGAAGAAGATTGATGATTTTAAGATATTAATTTTCTGTCCAAAGGAAAAATAGAAGGACTCCACACAATTCATCATACAACTGATATTGTTCTCAGGAGCTTCACTAAGAAGAAGAAGGTCCTCTGCAAACATCAAGTGACAAATCTCTGGTCCATTTCGAGTGAACATAAAAGGTTTCTAGGCACTAAAATCCACGGCATCGGAAATAGCATGAGAAAGTTTATCCATACGTAGTACAAAAAGGTAAGGAGACATTGGATCCACTTAGCAGAGACTATTAGTCGAACAGAAGTCCATAGTCATATTACCATTCCATAGCACATTAAATGAAGCAGTAGACACACAGCGATGTATAAGTGATCTAAATAAATCACTAGTGCATATTTTAGTCAGCATATCATCTAGAAAACTCCAATTAATCTTGTCATAAGCCTTTTCAAAATCAATTTTGATAATACAAAACCCTTTCTTCCTTTTTAACCTAGCATAGAGTGAATTACTTCTTGCCCAATGATAATATTGTCCTGAATGCATTTACTCGGCACAAAGCTTGATTGAAATGGAGAAATCAACTTATCCATTAAAGGTTTGATTCTAGTAGCAATAATCTTGGTAAGGCATTTGTAAGCCACATTACAAAGAGAAATGGGGTGAAAATGACATACCTGAGTAGGGTTCTCACATTTTGGAATAAGAGCTAGCAATGTCCAATTAATTCCTTCCATCGATACACTACCAACAAACATCTTACGAATGAAGTTTGCAAGGTTATTTCCTGCCACCTCCTATTGAGACTTGTAAGAGATTGGTGAAAACCCATCAATGCTAGGAGCCTTAAAGCTGCCCATGGAGAAAAGGGCTTCCTTTATTTCCAGTTTACTAGGTGTTAAATCCAAACTAGCACTTTCTATAGCTGACATTAAAGGAAACTTTGTTGCCATAAATAGAGAACATCTACATCTTCTACCACTAGAGAAAAGTTCCTTGAAGTAATGTACAACAAGGTCAGAGATCTTCTTCTCATCTTCAATCCAATTCCCATTCTTATCTCTAAGAGCAGAATAACGATTAGCTCTTCTTTTCATAGACATCTTCAAGTGATGATATCTGGTATTGTAGTCGCCATTTGGAATCCATTCAGTCCTAACTTATTGGAACCAGAATACTTCTTCCTACTTCAGAATTCAATCAAGTTCTTTCTAAAGTTTGGCCTCCAGCATGTGTAGAAAGTGCGAGTAAGGGTAATGTAGGGATTGTTGAATCCCCTTTAATTTGCTCATCAATTCCTATTTTTTTTCTAAAGATATTACCAAACAATTCTTTATTCCACTTCAGTAAGTCTTCCTAAAAGGCCTGCAAAGCCCCTGGAAGGTCCTCTTCTGATTTCCATTTCTCTTTCAACATATTGGCATACTCCTCCTGTGATATCCACATTACCTCAAAACGAAAAGGCTTCCTTGAAGGACTTTTATTGCAATTTGTAGATAATGAAATCACCAGGGGATTATGATCTAAGTACGCAGTTCTCCCATAAATGCAAATCATAGAGCTAGGGAAGTGAGAGATCCATTATGAATTGGCTAGAGCCTGATCTAATCTTTCAAACACTCTACTCTTGTCATTAATTAATGGCCCCTTCCAAGCAAATCGTGGACCACATGAGCCCAAATCAACCAAATCACAATTCCATATTTGTTCTCCAAACCATTTACAATGAGCAATGTTGATGTCCACTCCTCCCATATTTTCAGTGTGATCAAGAATGTCATTTAGATCCCCAGCCATAAGCCAAGGTTGATACATACTAGACGCTAAGCCTTTTGTTAATCATACCGAATTTCATCATTTCAGCACATTTTCCTTGAGTTACGCATTCATATATGTACATACTTGATACTCAAGATAGGAAAATATGGAGTGTAATCTTAATAATGCATAATAGTATTTTTTTTGTCTTATTATGCATTATTTTATACCCAGGAAAGATTTTTAAAACCTCTTCTTTATTGTAGGAATCATGGGAGAGCATTGGAGTACGGCCCTTGGAGATCAGAGGAGTGAATATAACTGGTGAAAGGAGGGAAAATGCTTCTGGAGCTCACCACGCTGCGGCTATGGTATATGAGGCCGCGGCCTCATGACAAGCAGTGAACAAAACAGCACATCCGTATGATATGAAGTCGCAGCCAGGATTATGTAGCCACGGCGCGAACCCCTCGTCAGCAAAACGCAAAGCTTCACTCGAACGCAGTATTTGAGGAGGAGTTGAGGAGATAATAAAGGAGGAGAGAGCGAGGGCACGAGGAGACGGGAAGAACTCATCTTGGAGAAAGGGAGCTAGGGCACGAGGGGACGGAGAGAACTCATTCTGGGGAGTTTGGGGTATGCTGGAATTTGATTCCTTGAAGGAGCTTGAAGCTAGGATTTGAAGTTCTGAACAGATTTCAGCATCCTTCCTTGATTTTCTTGCATTTATTTCCTCCTCGTTTCACTTTTGTTCAATAATGATATTGATTGAGACATATGTTTTGATGATGTTGTTGAACATGAGTGGCTAGTGTTCCCTTTCTAGAATTATTCTGAACCCTTGTATGGATTGAACAATCATTTCTCTATTATAATTGTAATTAATGCAATTTTTATGTTGATTTAGCTCTACTCTTAATGCTTCTTATTGTTTGGCCATCAATAAGATTGTTTAGTTTATTTAAGTTATGCTTGAGAAAGTTAGCTTATATAGAGAACTTGAGTTGGGTCATATGAGAACTTAAATCTTGCTTTGTTGAGTGACAAGTTGTGTTAGTGGGGTAGAGATATGCTCACTAACCTCATATAGTTACTTAGGATTTGGATTGAATACGAGGGTTTAATTAACTAGTAAGAGATTATCTAATTAATTACACTAACAGCTATTTGGAGATTCGAGGGAGCACAAATAGTTAAATTGGTATCCTAACTAACATAATCCTGCATTAAGAACAATTGTAAAAAGAGTTTAAGTGGGTGTTCATGAAATACAAGGGGAATGAATAATTCTAGATCTCCCTGAATTCCTTAAGTTCTAAGTGTCCGTGTTGCTAATTTTATATGCGTGTTATTCATAGTTGATGTTAGTTAAATAGTGAACTTTTAATTTATGTTGCTTAAATTAATCGAAAATGCAATGTCCAATGTTTGACCACTTTGTAATCTAAGTCCCTGTGGAAACGATATTCACTCATCACTTTACTAAACCTCGGCCCGTACACTTGCGGTATAGCCTGGTGGTGAACACCTTTCATCGTACTCCAGAACAAACTACGATTATTTGAGTGTGGTAGAACATGGGCCACAATGAAGAAAAAGACAAAGCACCTAGTAAACATGCATTTAGCATGTATAAATTACATATCAGTTTGAATAATCTCAACCTTTATTTTATTACTATCCCAAGCAAAGCAAAGGCCACTTAAGAAACCCAAGCTTGGAACAATCTCAACATTATCAAAGCTAAGGGATTTTAGATGATCTAATTAGGAGATTCAAGTACAGCTAGTCTCCACCAGCGCAAGAATCGAGGGTCTATTAGATCCCCAAACTTGCTTGACATTTCTAAGTAAATCCCAATTACATCTACCACGAATGTTCTAGCAAATGATATATTGATCTGTAAGACAAGAGGCTTGAACCCAAAGGGCCAATCAACTTTGCATCTCACAAGACTTAAAAGAGCCATCACACGGATTGCTAAACAATTCCTTCCGGATAGGCTTGAACGAAGATAATGTTAGATTGGCTTGAAGTTTAACTCCACTTCTAGATAGGTTTTTGTTTGTGGGCTTTTGGTGGATATTTCTAATTGCAAGTTCTGGGCTTGTGGGCCATCTTTATTGGGCATAGAGACATGTTTAAGGGCTTCTCATCAATTAATGATTTAGACTATTGAATACCTCTCCATCTAGAGAAGTGGTGGCCTTAAGAACTTTATATGCACTTGATGAAAAAATAGTGTCCTTTTGTGTAGCAGGCATGATAGGTAGCGCCTCCTTTTTGCCTTTACACTACAGCACTTTCTGATTATTGAGAAGATTGCTATCAACTTTTGGTGTCTCATGGATCTCTCTTTTGCCATTATCTTTAGCTTCTGCAGCACTCTGAACTCTCTAAGAGGGCTTTGTCTTAGGGTTTGTTTTGAGGGGTTGGCTTGTATGTTGACTAATGGGACTAGTCTCACATCTCGGCTATTTTCAGGGGGTGTTAGTGATATGATTGCATACCTTCTGACCCCTCCATGATATCATCTGAGGTAGATATTGCAAATCTCATCCTATTACTTACACCCTATAGGCCAACACTGATTATACTTTCTCCAACCTTTTTTAACACTCTTCCTGGTCTTTTTCTAAACTTACATCCAAGGACCATGGGTTTCTTTTTCATGCGCCATTGCTAAAGAAACCATTACTTTAGTGCATAGGTTCGAGAGCTCGGGCGTAGCATTGCCTGGTTTTGTTGGACAGACCTCCTCAACATGTCTGTATCTCCCACAATGGTAGCAAATTGTGGGCAGCCCTTTGTATTCAAGTACAAATGCTTCATCATTAACTTTAATCTCTGAAACAAGGGGCTTATATAAATTGATAGTAATTGTAAATCTAGCAAACTTACCTTTGTCCCTTAAATTTGTATTGTAGTCGACACTGATCACTTTCCCTAGGACTTGACCAATTGCTCAGACGATATTTTTGTGGTAGTACTTTTATGCAAGTAAAGGAAGTCTGACCCATCCAACCACATTGTTTATTGTATGGTTTAAGGGATTGAAAGAGGATGTCCATGGCTACATAGTAAGATAGTACCCATAAATGACCCATGGCCATCCCAAGATAGCAGCTTGGCAGTCTTACTCACACTTAAGCTTAATGATGTAGCATCCTCCTTCTAAGTCAATCACTTGGAAGGGTTTGGTTGGTTTCCAAACGGTAGCAATTTTGTCCTTAAGTGTTCTATATCCCACTTGCTTACTCAAAAGCTTCACCATTACTGTTGTTCCATCAAAAGACCGAGAGACTATTCCCCTTTCTCCGTATGCGGTGTCATCGTATCCTTATGCTTATCTTTTTTTTTTCTTTTTATTAACCTTCTTCTGACCGTTAAGGTTAAACCATCTTCTCCCTGTAATCCCTAATTTATCGGGATATTTCATAAATGATCATTATGGAGTATCGCGCTCTTTTTGCATGATCCCTGATTTTTCGTCTTACAGTTATGATTCCATAACTGTTATGATCCCATAACTGTTACTCCTAGCCGGGTGTTTTTGAGGCAATACAGTTTTCGTGGAGAAACCCGTAGTCGGCCATATGACCGAGATGTTGTTTAATCGGATGATCATTTGGCCATACGATTACTCGGCCTTATCGTTCGATAACGGATGTATTACTCGGTTCGTTACGCTTAAGCTCGACCTCCGAATTATAGCTCGGTGTATATGAGCCCGGAAAGCAAGGCTTCAAAGGGGCGTCCATCCACTTCGGACTTGTAATCTCGGCAAGCTCGTTTTGGCCCGCACAACTGTCATTCTCATGTTATGATTGAGTTGCTCTCTTATTTTTTGTGAGAAAGTGATGGAGGGCATGAATCCATTTAGTTCCACCACATAATCTCCCTCTTTGACAATGACCTATTCTAGGTCACTTATTTTGCCATTCTCTGTAGAAAGAAGTTTGTTATTTTGCCATTCTCTGTAGAAAGAAGTTTGTCCTTGAAAGTAGTCATGTTAGGTAAGAACAACTATGATTTGATTGAAGATTTCATTCTATTTTGTTCCTGCTAGTCTCTACAACATCCATGGTTGAAGATTCCATTGTTTGTTCCTCATTTGTTTTCACTTGCTTCAATGATTTGTCAGTGTCTATCGGAGGTTGGCTTTCCTCTTTCAACATTAATCCATGTTCATCAGCAAAGATTGCTCACATTTTAAGTTCCGAAGACAGCACGGAGAATGTTCACGCTCTCTAGTAGGGGGTTATCGACAAAGTCCTCATTGGAGGCCATAGCCAATAGCAGGATACAAAGAAGGCAAAGTAGAATGTAGATATACGAAAGATAAAGCGAGATGTAAAACATTGTGAGGGAATGTAATATAGCATTATTTATATTCCATTTAATGTATATATCATATCCAATATATCAATATAAAATATAAATTCTACAGCAAGTTATACTGCAATGAAGAAAAATGTTTAATTCCATATTAGAAAAAATTCTTTCATCCAAAGCTCCAATTGGTTGAAACAGTATGAACTATGAAATTGATGTAGAGTCTATACAATATGGTACTTTATCTTAATTTTGTTTATGTGTTATATTTTTTCACTATTCTTAATGTAGAGTTCAGAGTGTGAAGAGAATAAGAATGATTAAATCAATAAAATTCCTAGTTTCTAATTTGTTAGTTCTGGTAGTATAGAACTAGAAGGTTACTCGCGGTTCTATTAAAAAAACTTGCGTGAAATGCTCGATTTGTTAAATGCTGAATTAGGATATATGCTCTTTGTTCTATTTTTAATGTTTCTCAGGTTGCTTTAGCTTGCACTGCATCAAATCTAAATTGGGATTATGAAGTTTGTGTGGTGGCATGTATAAAATGCAAAGATTAAGCTATCCTGAAATTTTAGTAACACAAAAGGCAAAGTATCAACAGAGTCTTAACAAAATATAAAATGATAGAGTAAACCAACCAATCAAGCACTAACAAAATATCTTCTTTCATGTAAGGACTGCAAAACCCTTAGCAAAAGGAAAGGGAAAAAGAATAAACAAAAGGGTGAGAAGACACTTTGATAGATGCAGTACTTCTCACACCTCTTCTGGATGACTTCATAATGTTTTTCCCTTTGGCTTCCACCAATTAACTCCTCAACCTGAAATTATCAATAGCCAATAACAAAGACATTCACATATGTAGAATATATTGGATTACCTTTGGTGCAAGAACATCCATAGCAGTCATGATCTTTTAAGTCATCATTGAGTAGCGTGTAGTAGAATGCTTTGATTTCTTTTTTACAGTTATATATGATGACAGGCTTCTGAAACTTCATTTTTGTTAAATACATCATACCCTATTTCACTTCATTTTCAAACTTCTTATATATCATTCATTACAAATCAAAAAGAGAAAAAATATCAAAAACACAAACTTACTATTACCTTTCATGCTTATATGCTAAATCAATCCTCGATTTCACTTCATTTTCAAACTTCCTTACCATTCTTCACAGCCTCCTCTAGTATTTCCACTGCTTCAGTATATGAAATGCGCACAAGGGGCATGAAAGCAACCATTTTCAAGTGGCCAATGCACCCTTTATCAAACTTATCGGCCCAAAACTCCATATCTTCAAGGCAATCATCAAGTAACCACTGACACATAAATTTTACATATGCCTTTGCACAGTTCATATCATCCTAAAGTGAAATGCTTCTCAACATTAATATTATTGTCCAACAAAGAATGCAGAACTACAATAGGATAGGGAAGGGAAAATAATTTGTCATTGCATTAGGAAATCAACAAGTTTATAGCACCCAACATTGAATATATTTATCAAGGTATTAAAAACTAGATCGATCAAAATCAATTCATAGTTCAATAATTCAACCGTGGTTGAACCATAATTAAACTGATAGTAATAAAAAAAATTTTAAAAAAAATTTATATGTTACATATTATTAAAAAATATTGTTAATAAGTTTTATAACCTAATATTAAAATCTAAATAAGCATATTTTGAATTTAAAACAATCAACTAATATTTTATTTTCATATTATTTATTAAGCAAATTTATTATTATTAATAATTATATATCATAATAATATTTATACAATATTATAATATGGAAAGAAAAATAAAAAAATAATGTACTAAGTATTTAGTACTAAAAATAATGCTACTATATCTTAAAAATAAAAAAAATAAAAGAATTAAAAAACAAAAAAAAAACATTCTAACCAGTTTATAACTGGTTTTGGAACCCTTCGATTTTTCTCTTCATCCAAATCAGACTGGTAACGATTCCAGATCCAACCGATTAAACCAATCAATCCAATTCACTTTTTCATACATTGGTATTTATTGTTATCAATAGAAAAGTATGCCAGCAAATCAACAACTACAGTGATGAGAAACAATGGCTGACCTATGACCTTATATTAGTGGGGGTCATGTATTTTTTTAATAAATGAGAGTAACTATTATCATGTGAAAATAAGCTAAAATCATAGAAAATTTCTTCATATGAAATCAAATATATTACATACTTTATAATTATTCTCTGCGTGGCTTAAGATTTTGAAACATGTGAACAATTAATTTATTATCAATACTCTTTTTACATATTAGGTTAGTTTGATAATCTCTTAACTCTATTATTTACTAATTTGGGTTTTAGAAAAATAGAATAAACTTTTTTATAAAAGTAATTTGAGGGTTTGAATCAATTCTCCTCTTATAAATTACCTCAATTTTATATTTATTGGACTTGATAAAATCCTCAAAATATTTTTAAATCATATAAAAAAAATTTGGATCCAAATATATTTTAAATTAAGTTTAATAAAATCAAAATATTAGGATCAATATCTTAGGGGTATAACAAGTAATTTTTCCCGACTAAAGTTGGGGATTGCCACCCTCAAACATTAATCTTCTGCCGAAAAGTTAGCCCAGGGGTACATATCCACTACAGAGACCGCACCCAATGGACTCAACTTGAAGTTGGCCACTCCTATTACTTTTAAAATTTTTGCAAATGCAAATATTTTTTTTCATTTTGCACATATAAGATAATAAGACAAGAGAAATATTAAAATAGTAAATAATAGAGAAAAATATTTAAAACATCTCAATTAAATTACATATAGACTGGCATTATTAAATAATAGATTATGTTCTAATAATATGAAATAATTAAATTGATATTATTGAAATAAAGTATATCATCTGATCGGATTAAATCTTATTGTAATTGCTAAAATGAAAGGAAAATAATTTTAATATTTTAATAATACTTAAAAACCTCATATTTGTTGGACGGCATAAAAATCCCTCATATTAAGAGAATTAGACATGTTTTTCAGTGCCAAAAATTTTAAAAATGAGTTATAGTACTTACTATAAATTCTGAACATCCCAACTAATTTTCAAAATTCATATTCAGTTCATTAAATTAGGTCGGACTGAGCAGATCGTCTCTCGGTCTGTTTTTGATATTACTCCTGAGGAGGTCCAGTAAAACAGATCGTGTGCCCAAATTAGAGTCCAAGATATTACAAGCCCAAAATAAGAATAACCAATCGCTGAAGGCTATGTTTGTTTGGGGGGAAATGGAGGAAGAAAAAGAAAGGGAGGGATTTTGCTCCCCTCCCCTTATTTGGTAATTACCCCTTATTTGGTAATCAAATAATTGGAGGATGGGAGGAAAAATGTTATTAAAATTTTTACTCCCTTCCCCTTGTATATTTTCCCCCTAAATTAGAGTAATTTGGGGGGAAAATATGGTATTTTGTTTAATATGACTAAAATATCTTTCACTTTTTTATAATTCAACTACACAATATATTGACTAGTGTTGTCATGTCTCCTCTTGATCTCACTCTTAAAATATAAAATACTTTAGTGACATACATGCATAAAGTCACAAACACACACAGACATATTCGTATATTAACACATACAATCATAGTTAAAGTTGAGAAAAAAAGAAGATACATATAATCATGGTTGAGGTTGAGAAAAAAAAAGAGCATTTTCTTTTAATTAAGAACTTTGTCTAATATTCAAACAAAAAAAAATTTAATATAAAAAGAAAATATTAACTTAAATAAATCAAGGGTATAATAATCAAATTATAATTATTTTCCCTCCCTTTCCCTCCTAACCCAAATATTAAAATCCCTCCATTAAAATTTCTCATTTTCTCTTCAAATCAGATAAAATTAAAATTCTTTCTCTTTCTCTCTTATTTTTTTTCCTCAATTTAAATTCCTTCCCTCTCTTCCCTGCCTTTTAACCAAACATGACCGTACTCTCACTTGTGGTGCAATGCGACACGACTCACCTATATATATTTTAGCCCAAACCCTAGCCATGCCATCTTTTCGTGTACACCTCTGGTCGCTGCAACTGAAGCAAGGCACCTCACTGAGCCGCCAGCCGCGATCTCGGAAATCGATCATGGGTGAGTTTCAATCCGAGTCATGATTACTTACTGAGGCCTTGTTCTCTTTCCCTTCTCATCGCTTTCTAATCGCTTTGATTTTTCCAATTGAAGGTAAGGTGCACGGATCGTTGGCTCGTGCTGGCAAAGTACGAGGCCAGACGCCAAAAGTACAAAAGCAAGACAAGAAGAAGAAGCCTAGGGGCCGTGCGCACAAGCGAATGCAGTATAATAGACGTTTTGTTACCGCTGGTAAGTTCAAATCCGCGTTTCTTTTTGGATATCAAAATTTGGCCGTGCCTTCAAGTCTTTTTTGATTCCAAACTTACATGCCCTGATTGATGCATTGTGTTCTTTCTTTTGGTATCCTAATTAGAAAATTATGTCTTGTATTTTTTTGGTTGTTGGATCCCAATATGGTCTTTCTGTTTCTTGCAGTCGTCGGCTTCGGAAAAAAGCGAGGGCCAAACTCTTCGGAGAAGTAATCCAAGGCTTGAAGGATGGCTTCTATTTCTTTTAAATTTTGTTGTTCGCTTTGACTATGCATTAACCTCTGATCAGGTCGTATGAGCGATTTTTGGTTAGTTAATGCTTAATATACACCTGCCTTTGAAATATACTAGTGCCTTTGTTTATTTTTGCATTGTTTTCCCGACAACGGGGTCGTGACAATTTAAATAGCAACTCATGGTGTTCGTTAATGAATAGTGCTGTTAAATTATGATACATTTGCATAGATCACCATGAATTTTATATTTCTTTAAGGATAAATTGTACACGACTAACTTTGCCTCAAATGATTCTTAGATTTTTTTAATTTTTTATAGATAATTGCTAGATATCAGTTAGTCTTTTGTTTTATCCACTGAAGTAGAACATATGATAAGATAAGTGTCATGTATGGGCTATCTGGACATAATTTTAAGATCAGGAATTATGTACACCTAATTCAAAGTTAGAATAGATTATTTGTATTAAAATTATGTAGTGAGATGGAGGAAGAAAGTTATTTATCTTTGGATAGAAGGTGATTAGTAATGTCAGTTGAGCTTAGTTTAAGTTAGTTGTGCAGTTATAACCTGTTGTGCATTTCTGTGTATATGAACTCGAGACTAATGTATCATTGGGTATGAATGAATATGGGGATTCATTCTTGAATTCTTACATTATGGTAGATTGTGAAGCTTAAAATTCTAGGTATTAGAATAACCAAATATGTCAGCACTTGACTATGTAATTTAGCTTCCATTTAAAACATTGTTGGTAGGTTGTACAGATTTTAAGAGAGGGTAATAGATGTATATCCAACATTCCAACATGCTTATTTTCTGTTAACATAGCTTCATAATTGAAGATGAATGGTTCAACTTGACATACATATGCAATATCCGGCATGCATGCTTGTCTCCCTTTTTTACCCCCTTAGAAAATGTAAGTTATCTTTGGAAACATTGACAAGATTTTTTTATCAATCGAATGTCCACCGTATAGCTGAATCCTTGCCAATCTGAGGTTAAGTTCGTTGACTACGTGCTTCCTCTTTGGTATGGATTGTAGTTCTGTTACTGAAGCTTTTGCGCAATGAATTAAAATCTGCTGTTTTCTGCTTTCCGTATTTTTGAGGGCCAGTTTAGGTGTTTAACTCTGAACTACTTATGGCTCTGCGTATTTTATCTGATGTGGTTAATACCATTGAAATTTGAATGCCCAACGGAGGTATGTATTGAGTTCCAGGGTATACCATCGGTTTATTGTAAACTGACTTTTGGTTATTTTATCAGTTGGATGTCTGTTATTTCGGGTTTTCAAAAATAACGAGGAAAGCATATTGGGAGGCCCCTGGATTCTTTCTTCTCTAAATGATGAAATTCTTGGAAATATTTTGTATTTCATAAATAGTTGTATGAAATTTTCATGAAAAATAGCATGTAATAATAACAGTTTATCATTTGCGGCATCATATTGTAAAATGTGATGAAAATATTTGGTTGGGGGTGGGGGAGAGAGTGAGAATGCTTGTAGTTCAATGATAAAATTAAATTTTATAAATGGCTAATGAAAACTATAATTAAAAAAATTGCCACGTATATATATGTACCTACATATATATATATATATACACACATGAACAATAAAGTTATAGTAATCAACCACAACAATATTAGTCTTATCCCACTATGTGGGATCGGTTACATGGATCAAACAATGCTAATAAGCTCTATCAAACGACATTTTCTTAAATAAGTTATTTATTAAAAGGTCATTTCTTATAACTTCTCTTAATGTTCTTTTTTGTCTTCCTTTACGCTTTTTAATTGGACTCCAAGCCATTTGATCAACTCTCTTCACTGGCTTCTCTTGCCCTCTTCTTTGTAAATGTCCAAGCCACCTTAAAAGATTTTCCACTATTTTCTCCTCGATAATTGCTATCCCAACTTTTTTTCGTATACAGTCATTTCGTATCTTATCCAATTTTATATGACTACACATCCATCTCAATATTCTCATATCTGTTACTCTTATCTTATGCTCTTATTGTCCTTTCAAAGCCCAACATTCACTATTATATAGCATTACTAGTCTTATAGCTGTTCTGTAAAATTTTCTTTTAAACTTAGTTGGTACCTTGCGGTCACAAATAACTCTTGTTGCTTTCCTCCACTTTAACCACCCAGCTTGTATCTCGTGCATAATATCCCCATCAATTTCACCATTATTATGTAAAATCGACTCCAAATATTTAAACTTTAACACCTCATGGATGATTTGCTCTCCAATTTTTACCTCTGAAACATTTCTAACTGGTCTCTTATTAAATTTGCAATGCATATATTCCGTCTTGCTTCTATTCAGACGGAAACCTTTTGATTCTAAGGTATGTCTTCATAATTCAAGTTTAGAGTTAACATCTTCTCTTGAGTTCTCAATTAAAATTATATCATTTGTGAAGAGCATACATTTTAGAATTTCTTCTTGTATATGTTCTGTAAAAACATCCAAAAGCAGATCAAACAGGTATGAACTCAAAGAAGATCCTTGATGTAAGCCTATTGTTATAGGGAAGTCCTTTATCACACCTTCAGGGGTTCTTACACTTGTTGTTGCCCCCTTAGACATATTCTTTATGGCTCAAATATAAGTCACACGGACACCTTTCTTCTCTATTGCTTTCCACAATACATCTCTTGGAACTCTATCATAGACTTTTTCCAAATCAATGAAAACTATATGCAAGTCTCTCTCTATACTCTGGTATCTTTCAATCAAACCCATTAATAAATAAATAGTCTCTGTTGTAGACCGTCTTGGTATAAATCTAAATTGATTTTCTGAAATATGAGACTCCTTTCCGAGTCTATACTCAATCACTCTTTCCCAAAGTTTCATGGTGTGACTCATGAGTTTTATTCCCCGATAATTAGTAGCACAATTTTGAATATCCTCTTTGTTCTTATATATGGGCACTAGAGTGCTCTTTCTCCATTCCTCTGGCATTTTATTGGACCTTAAAATCTCGTTAAATAACTTAGTGAGTTACCAAACCCCCTTTTTTTCTAAGCACTTCTAAATTTCGATAGAAATATCATTAGGACCAACGGCTTTACCATGATAAATTTATAGTAATCATGGATATTAATTTTTTTGGGTAAACAATTATGGATATTAATTTATTAAGTTAATGATAATGGTGTTTAGTGTAATATATTTAAGTTAATGCATTGCTTTTTAAATAAAATTGCTAGAATCAATTATTTGTTCTCATTACTTTCACCAAATTTCAATTCAGCCCCAAGAGTTCAAAACTTCTTAATCCCAATCCTTAAGAGTTGCACCGTTATCTGCGTTAAACTTCCTCATAGGAACACACCCACACACACATATGAAAGTGAATGAGGTTCGAAAGTACGTCATACATGAAAACTCCATCAGTTTAGTGATGGGGCTATAGCTGGGTTGACATGGCAGATACGTAGACAACTTGTATGGAAATTTAAACACCCTAGATGGCAAGATGAACAAGGGCTCTGTATGTCAAGGAAAAGAGGATAGAACATTGGAAATTTTGTAGTCAGGGTTCGTGGATTTGGGTGCATGGTCAAAAATTTCATAGCGTCTTCACCGTTGCAAGGTGAGAAAACTCGCATGGTTTGTGGGTTCTGCAATGACAACATCTTCAACATCATCCCTTCAGCATTTTCAGAACAATTCACCTGACGGGGAGGACAATTGGAAAACACAAACATAAACTCTAGAATGAGTTTTTTTTTTTTTTAATTACAGTGAGGGATTAGTAGTACAGTAAATTACTTACAAATAAGAATTTTAGTTAAAAAGATATTAAAATTTAAAATAGTAAATAATAAAATTAAGAAAATGAGGAGTAATAAATTCTATTATGTAATAAATTTATTATTTTAATTTTTATCTTCTTTTTTTTTAATAATAAGTTCTATTTATTAGGTATATAATTATTATTATTATTATTATTAAAAAAAAAAGCGCTACGCGGAGGAGTTAATAATTACTCGTCGTCGACGTTAGGAAGGGGCAAAGTAGCTTCCTGTTTCAATCTTCATTAAGCAAAATATAAGAACCTTAACTCGCCACCCACACCACCGGTCTCTCTTTTCTTTCCTTTTCATTCCAGATCTGTCCCCTTTTTAATTTTCAAGCCCTATTCTCTGTTTTGTATTCTCTCCGAATCTCTCTTCAAAACCTAATTTTCTAGCAGGTTCGTTCACTTTTAGATTTTACGATTTCACAAATCCGATTTCGATCCGGGTTTTGCGTTTTACGGGTGGATTGATTCAAGAATTAGGTTCTTCATTTATCTCATCGATTTCATGATTCTTCGTGTTGCAGAAGGGTATCGGGGTTTATATAGCTCATAATCAACCATGTTTACCCGAATTTTTGGTAAACCTAAACAAGAAGCCAATGCTCTAACGACTTTGGATAAGTTAAATGAGGTGAGTTTGATTTGATTGTTGATAAATATGCCTCTGGGTCTTTCCCTGATATAAAAAATGGTTATCATTATTATTTCTTTCATTCGGCGATTATTATTTTCGATAATTGTGTTTATTTGATCAATATATTCATTTCTCTTGGAATACGTATTACACTTAATGTAATTCAGCTTGTAATTATATTTTTCTCTTCATTGCCTTTAGTCCTTTCCAAAGAGCTTAACGAGCGATTCGCTTGTCAAGGGGAATTCCTATGTAAAAGTACGCTAAATTATCAATTGCATCCCATCCCAACCAAACCTTCAATATCATTCTTACTGAGATTAATTTTTCAAGATTCCAGATAGCACTTCTTGCTTATTTAAAATATTGCTGAGAGAAGAGGAAATCTTACTTTTTGTCAGTTTTATACTGGTATTATTCTATTTGCTTTGTGGACATTTCATGATCATAGCTGGGGTGGTAACTAAATTATTCAAATTTCCAACTTGTTATTAGAATATTCTTATGATACATCTAAGTCACAACCACAGTAACTAGCTGATAGTGGTACGTGATATGCTGGGTAATTGGAGAATATGCAATATTTCTTCCATAATTCTGTTTTTTTCATTTAAAGTGGTGGATCTTATGTTTTTTAAACAAGATATTTTAAGCATCGATTCAATCCTTCATGCAAAGATTATTTTTCTCCTTTATGTTAAGCTCTAGTTTTCCTTTTAAAACATATAATTTGATTGTTTTCTCCTTTGAATCATACATTTGTAGACGCTTGAAATGCTAGAAAAAAAGGAGAAAGTCCTTATTAAAAAGGCTGCAGCAGAAGTTGAAAAGGCTAAGGAGTTTACAAGGGCAAAAAATAAAAGAGGTATTTTGTGAAACTCATGGATGTTTGTGCTGGAGAATATGGTGTAGAACTGTAGATGGTAGAACTATTTTCTCATACGCATCAATATATGATATCTTTGAAATATACAATTTTTTACCCTTTCATAAACACTGTTTTTCTGAGGATTTATAAACTTGTGTGGTGGTTGAAAGTTTATGTTGCATTTTTATGGGGTTTCTATGGATATGCTTGAAGAGTGGACACCTAATGTTTTGGGTACCGTTATTATTTGGTTATTGAATCAAAGCTTGTGACATTGGTTTTTAATTACTATTTCATGCAGCGGCTATACAATGTTTGAAGAGAAAGAGGTTATATGAACAGCAAATAGAGCAGCTTGGGAATTTCCAGTTGCGTATTCATGACCAGGTGTGCATGCAACTTAGTATTTATTGATGATTCAGAAAATGCTTGGGTTTACTGAGCTTCTTTTGCATCTTATGATGATAATTTATGGTACAGATGATATTGTTGGAAGGTGCTAAGGCCACCACAGAAACAGTGGATGCATTGAGAACTGGAGCTGCTGCTATGAAGGCTATGCAAAAGGCAACGTATGTCGCATGTTATGAAATATTAAATGATTTCATTCTCATGATTTTTCTTTCTTTATCACTTTTTTAGGGTTCTCTTAAACGTGAAAAGTTTACTATAAATTTGTAATGTTGAAAGTTTCTTCTTACTTATCATATCTCTTGTACTAATTTCATATCCTGCTTACCTATATTAATGGAGTGCTGATTATGAATTGCTATCTTGTTATTATTTTGCAGGAATATTGATGACGTTGACAAAACCATGGATGAGATCAATGAACAGACTGAGAACATGAAACAGATCCAGGAAGCATTGTCAACTCCAATCGGTGCAGCTGCAGATTTTGATGAGGTCATCTTCTAATTATGTTAATTTTATTTTTGCTTGGACAAAACATAGACATGATTCTCTGGTGTTTGCTAACAAGTTATTCATTCAATGAAAATATGGCATGGACGAACTCTTTTGAAGGAGTCAGTGATGTGTTGAAGAGTTAAAATTATCCGTGCATCTTTTAATTGAAAAACCCAACAGCAAACACCTAAAAACCTGCTCCTAGATTTTTCTTTTTGTTCTTTATTTGTTGGAAACATTTTTTAATTGAGTTGTAGTGTTATATAGAGTACTGTTGTAAGAAATATATTTGCGGAGCATTCTCATTTTCTTTGTCATTTCAGGATGAATTGGAAGCAGAACTTGAAGAGTTGGAGGGTGCTGAGTTGGAGGAACAGCTTCTTCAGCCCGCAACTACAGCTCCTGCAGCCCCAGTGCAGGTCCCTGCTGGGAGGCAACCAGCTCGTACTGCTCCTCAGAAACGCACTGCTGAGGAAGATGAATTGGCTGCTTTGCAAGCTGAGATGGCGCTTTAAGCTGGTACCACTTTTCAGCAGTAACTCAATTTAATAATGTTATTTATGCCTATTTCAGTTTGATTTATCGGAATTGAATGTGAATGGCTTGCGTTTGCGTCATTTTCTGTCATAGTTTGAAATCACTTCCTTGTATTGCATTCCAGGAAATGGGGTTCTTATATTGGGCAGTAGTTCTCATTGTGACTGATTTTTTTCTGCCAGAATTTTGAGTGACAAGTGGCTTTGATAAAGAATTGTAGCCACTGACATGGAGAATTCTGCTTTTCGCACGTGATTTTCTTGCACAAACCAGCGGATGTATATAAAGGTGTCAAATTGAACAGAAAAGTTCCTCGAACCTTACGTCTATTCACTTGAACGAGATTTTCACCTTGTGTGATGCGTCTAATGTCAATTGATTAAAAAAAATAATTAGACTGTTTTTTGTCATTAATAGTCTCTGATGAAATATTGATGCATTTACTTATCATATATTTTGGTGTGTATCCTTGTCGAAATTAACATTATTCTTGGCACTTATCACTTCTCATCTTTTTTTCTTTTGACCTGATCTTCTCATCTTGAATCAAAGCGCAACCTGGTTTATATTATGTCTTTTATTGATTTATTATCGAAACATAAATTGTGGTCTTTTTTTTTAACATATATTGGGGTTACAAATTTTTATTTATTTATTCGATTCTTATGAATTTAGTATCATTTGGACAAACATCTTATTTATTTGTAATTGTATTAAGTTGGTTAGTTATTGTACACCAAAAAAAGAGTTGGCTAGTTATTAATTTTTATCTCCGTATTGAATGTTCTAGTTCACTCTTTTAACTTGTTTGTTATTTTATTAACTAGATATAATATTTTCTTGGGATGTTTTATATTCTCAAAAATTGTCGGCAATTTTTAACAACTATTCATTATTGTCATTTTGCCAGTTTTTAGAAACTATTACCAAATATTGCATGCACCAATTTTGCGTTATGATTTTATTCTTTTTAAACAACAGCTTTTCAAAAGTTCCCGTAGTTTTACAATTTTTTTTTTCCATTTTTTATTAAGATGGCCGGAATACATTTTAGTGAGAATTTTTTTTAAATATAATAAAAATTGTTAAGTTTTAAGACATTAATTTATTAAAATTAAAATTAGACAAATTTCTTTGTAGCCTGAAATGAATTATAAGATTCATAATTTATAAATAATAGATTTAGGTCACATTTGATAAAGGTTAAAATAGTGAAAAAAAAAAAGGCAAGGGAGTTCAGATAACCGACTTACAGATGTTTAATAGATTTGAAATGTTTCAAGGATTCCATTGCATTGTTTACCACAGGGAGATAAGCCAGTATTTTTTTTTAATCTAAAAATGGATGAAAGTTATCTTTTTCTTTTTGGCCTGAAAAATGGATGAAAGTCATCGTGCATCTTGAAAAGATTAAAAAAAAAAAACAACTTATCCTAAATAATTTTTTTATTAAGTTTAAGATGTTTTAATTAAGACTACTTTGGTTATCTGCTCATCTCTCATACCCGTTCCTTTACTAATTTTATTATTCTAACAAACATGTAAATAAAAAATATTCTTAATATTCTTACATCTTTCGGACATAATTTTAAATTACAGAATTTCATTACGTGGCCTTAATGTAATATATTGATTGCAACCAAACCTTAAACTCAGAGGCGAAGCCAAAATCCTCCTATACGAATTCATACAGCCATGTGATATTGTGGCAAAAAAAAAAAAAAGGAAGAAGAAGAAGAAGCCATGTCATGTGAGTTTAACATTGAATCTTAGAAGAAGGGGTATCCAAAATCCTTCTATATGAATTCAAATGGCCATGGCCCGATTGGACTGATCTTCTATGTGAAACCCAACCCATGATTAGAAGTTAGCCGTCAGGTATACCTTATGCTTGAGAAACAACGAAAATGGCATCCATCCGACACTGTGGTACAAAATGGGAATATAAAAGGGAATTGGAATGAAAAAGTTTTCTCTTGTAAACATGATAAGTTTTCTTATTTTTCTGTCTGAGAGAATAACTTTTGTGAATTTCAAGTATTTAATTAAAAGTCTTTGTCTTCAAAACAAAATTTAATTCCAAATATTTTAGATCGAAAAGTGATTATATAAACAATATCTAAACAATCTACTCTCTTTCAGAATCATTTTTTAGAAACTATTTCCAAACCAAAATCATGATAAACCAAACTTACTTTTAATTAAATTTAATTTTCAAAGTCATTTTCATCTAAAATTATTTTTGTCGAAAGCTAACAGGCACGAGTCACCTTGCTATTGCTATCTACTAAACACAATTTTCATCGTTTCCTCACACTTTCTTTCTTTCCTTGTACGGTTGTACCAATCGCAAACCATGCAGGTACAAAGTTTCTCATATAATTCTTTGATCTATGCTCTTACACTGCGCAACGTTAGGGTCGCATCTGGAAAAAGCTATAGTTTACACTGTATAAAAAAAAAAAACGCTATTGTTTACACTTTGGAATGTAAATTGCAAGCTGTTTGGGTGAATGGATCCTCTCAAGAAGCCAAAATAAAAAAAAAATGACGAAATAGGCATGGTTGTTTTAATCAAATTTCATTTTACTTTTCTTCTTTTGTTTACTTGAGTGTTGGATCCGTCTTCAACTCTGAGAAACAAGTGATCACGTTGCAGAGAAACGACATTCCTTATTTTTCGTTGGGCCAAAGGAACCCAAGAAAAAGAAAAAAAAACCAACGACGAAAGTTGTTTCTCTCCTTTTCAGCTAGACAGTTGGTTCACAGAACCAGCCTTAAGGAACATAGAGGCATGGTGCCAAAACAGGGTAGACCATTCGTACTTTCAATAATAAAATTAAAAAATTAGCAGAAAAATTGGTCACACAGAATACATAAAAAAGAATTTCATTCAAAGACTACAGCCTGAGCATATAAACAGAGAAGAGAACAAGAAATAGAACATAATCAATATACAAATTTGCTGATTGAGGCCTGCATTTCTTTTCCAAAGGTTTAATGAATGATGTAAGTAAGGAGGAGAGCTACTAGCATTAGGACATAGGCAATCCCTTGATCAATTGCCAACCCTGTCAGACAAACGCAAACTTTATCAGAGGCGGAGAAGAAATAAGAGATGAGAGGCATATAAAGTTGTTAGTACCATCACTTGTGGGAGGAGGTGCAGGAGCAGGAGCAGGGCTCTGAGCGTTGATGGTTGGGACGCCAAGAAGCAGAGCAAGAGCGAAAATGGCCATCAGGAAATAGTGAAGTCTGGATGCGAGAACCTCCATTGCTATCAAGAACTGACCTTCTGTGTTCTTCTGCGTGTGAGAGGAGTTGAGGACAAGAATGGGTTATAATGGGGAGAGGGCAAGTATTAGCATATATAAGCAGAAAGTTGAGAGGGAAGGAGAAGGAGGACGAAGCTTTATATGCATAGAGAGAAGAATCTTTTGGGGAAGCAGACACTCTGGCTGGCAACTAAGAGAGGAGAGAACAAGAAAAAGAGAAGCAACAATATCATACAAAGGGGTAGGACCCATCACATCAGTAGGCGGTGATTGATGACAGATGGAGAGATGAGATTGTCCCCACGTTACACAGTCCAGGCAGAAGGAGACCTTGTCCTTGGACACCCAACACAGTACAGCACAAGCATGTATTGACAATTGATTCGGTTGAAGGTTTGAAATTTGAATAATTATTAAGTGCTCCAATTCCAATGTAGACAATGGATTCGGTTGAGCCATGAAGTTTTAAACCTTTTCTTCCCCTTCAACTTCAAAACACGATTGTGCCGTTACCTTGGACGGCGACCGTTGGCTTGGTCTGCATGCCGTGGGGTGGGACCACGGATACAACTCATTCACGAACATCAGATTAAAGTACTCCCTCCGTTCTTTTCCAGAAAAATATTCTTATTTAATATATATAAAAAAAAATTAGATAAGAATAATTTTTAAAAAATATTAAAATTTTAAAAAAAATTGAGGTAATTAATTAGTTTTAATTTCAATTCTTAATATACATAATTCAGTTAAAAAAATCTTATATTAAGAATTAGAGAAAGTACTTCAAAAGGGATAGGTAACTTGCCATTCGAAAAAAAAAAGTCAATATTTTTAATGCTTTTCAAAATTTAGATAAATCATAAATGAAGGTATTGATTATTATTATTATTATTATTGAATCATTGGAAAATTCCACTTAGCTTTCACCAAAGGAAGATGTTTCCAAAAAAACTTTCCCACTTGTAAAATTTTTAATAGGTTCCAAGGTTTTGATATGGGAAAAAATAAATAGGGAGACAACACTTTTATCCTTATGTAGATCACTTGGAAATTGTGTAACTCATTTAGAAATATATGTGGATCACTTGGAAATATTTGTGAGTTAGGGATAACATTTCTCTTAAACAATCGATAATAATTCATTTCTAACTAATCCATAGAGATTTTCAACTCACCTACACAACTTCCAATTGATTCACACAGGGTCAAAAGTGTCTTTGTTTTTCAAATCAATATTTTAGAAAGTATTAAGAATTTCACAAATTTGAAGAATTTTTTAAAAATATTTTCCTTCCATGGTAGTTATGTGGAATTTTCCCTTGAATCCCCTCTAGTAATATTATTATTTTAATATCTAAGCATACATAGTAAGAAGTAGGAGAAATAAATCATATTATTTATACTTTTTTAATATAGCAATTTATTACATATTTCATATTAATATTGATAATATTGATATTAAATGTCATATTGGTTGAAATATTGGAATTGAAGAGGAAAAAAAAAAGGATATGTCATACAGAGTTCATTATTTTATTCCTTTTATTATACTCTATACAATATTGTTGGCTAGGACTGTGCATGTAAACCCATGGACCCGTTCGCCCGGTTCAATTTGATCCTATCAGGCCAATCTAGCGGGGCTATAATTCAGACAGGGTCAAACTTCAGGCTAGCTTCGGTTTGTCTACCCTGACCTGTAATATTTATATATACTTTTTTAAAAAAAGTTTCATTATTTTATATATATTAATTGATTTTATAAGATTTTTTATATATCTTATATAATACATTTATTATTTGATTATTATGAAAATTTTTTTAAGATTTTGATATTTTAATTTTATTTAAAATTTTAAATTGATTTCTCAATTTAATATTATATGAAAATAATGTATAGTTGTAAATATTCATAATTTTTAAAAAATTAATTTCTTTCCTTACATTGTTTTTTAAAAAAATTTATTTTTACATTAATAATTAAATTTTTTTATTAATACATAAAATTAGTTTTTTATTTTATTTTCGACTCAATCCTGTCTATGCACATCCTATTGTTGGCCCAACATTTATTGTTTTTACATCTTTTATAATGAGTAGATTTTTTTTTTTTGCACTTGTAATGAATTGATCTACATTTATTTGAAGAAATCACCTATAAAATCTATTAAATTAAGGCCCAAGCCCTAAAAAAGGTAACGATGTATCATGACTCATTGTCATAAACTTGACCGTATTATGTTGGCATCATTCGCCAAGCAGTGCACCTCGTGATGCAGGAATGACAGAGTCATCATGGACGAAATTAGGAAGAGACAATGAGATGCGGCCAAGTTTTGGGTGCTTGAAAGTTAACCAACAGCAGCCATGTGGCTAAGTCAAGCACAGAAAATGTCAAATAATTAAACCACAAATGAGACGGTGCATCATATTGGCAGCCTAGTTTCATCATGGTAGCCAAAATGTAACTAAAGATGATGAACATACTAAAACAAAAGATAAATAATATTCCCTCCCGTCTAAAAATGTAGAGACAATTTTAAATATAATTTATTTTAGTGTAAGAGACAAATAATTTTTATTTAATAAATTAATACATTTTTTTCAATCTTACTTTAATTAAAATAAACTTATTACTATTACTACGAGATATAAGTTAAAAAAATTAAAAAAAATATTAAATGAAGATAATTGTGAAGAAAAAAAATCTTTATAATATATTTAATATATCTTACTGTTTTTTTAGTTTTAATAATTTAGTTATTTAATTTTTATATTTTGAAAGGGAGTAATATAATATTTCGATAGAAATCTGGAACAAACTACAGTTCTCCAACTTAGAGAAAGCGGAAAATAAATAATAATAATGTAATATCAAGATATATCTAGATCGCTCCTACGAAATGAGGATATTTTGGCAGGGCAGCATGGCACTGTCATCTTTCAAAGAAAAATTTCGGTTCATAGACTTTGCCATGTTTTCATAGACTTCAGAAATGGATGCCTGTGGTAATTAACTAAATATCATGAACAGAGGATCAAACGAATAGAAAACTCGAAGTTCTAGGTGCTATTGGATTTAAAACCCAACTCATACATCATAAACTCAGGCTCTTAAAACATGTAATTTTTTTCCTCTGAATAAAACAGAAAAAAGCGCCAACACATTCACAAAAGCGAATACCCCCATCCTACAAAAAGGAAGCACATCAACCTCTGTGAAAGCAGTGGCCACAAAATGAGGCCAAAAAAAAAAGTATATACTATCTAGCCAAGCATAATAAACATTTCAAGTAAATCCTAAACCTTCGTAAAACCTTTTGAATTTTTAGCTGATTTCGCTGTCCTTGAGACTTTGATCAAGATAGGGGAGTGGGGCAAACAAAATAACATGCCACTGCTCTTTGTTTGAAGATGCCATATGAAATAATCAATCAGCTTTACTTTCCAAATCACCAACAACCCTGAGTGGAAGAGGTGCTAACTCCAAATAGTCAAAATCATCAGTTATCCCAATCTGCATTCAGATGTAAGGTGCAAGACATAAGAGAAAAAGAGAGCCGTGTATAAACAACCTATCGTGTATAAACAACCTAACTGGCCTCAAGGAAGCCTGTGCTTTAGCTGCGAAGTGCATCAGGATATTGATTGTGGAAAGTCTGTTAAAGTTGCCAGGCTATATTATCATCCCATTCAGGTAACTATTTGACAGCCAAAAGAAATCCATTGCATAGGGTCATAGGGTAACAATTTAACGGAGGCTTTTAAGCATCAAGCTTCGCATGCTGAAGCATAAAAACTGACCTCCTTATACATGTTTTCGAGCTGCTCCTTGGCCTGGGGGAAGTTGTTTGAACACCATTGCCTCAGGGTAAAAATGTTGTCTGCACATATTTTTCAGACATTATGATTTAGGGGTTCTATGCAGCACATGTGACATTTCGTGAAACCAGTCCCTCACTTCCTCCCCTAGTAAACCCAATTCATCGAAATAAAAAAGCATATAAAACAGAACCTGTCCATCTGTTGGCTGCTGCATGGGCAACTTCAATTGCTTCCTCTGTCAACATCAATATAAAATCATCAAGTGACTCGACATGAAAACCATCACCAATTATAAAGATTAACTTTTAAAGTTTTACAATTAAAGCACCAAATGAACTACTCTTAACTCATTGCTTCAACAGCAGCTGGATCATTGTCTGCATACTTTCCCAACTCTTCCTGAAAACATTAAATATTATTTGACTGTGTTCATGAAGTTCAGTAAACTATCATCATACTTAAAGTTGTCTGAAGAAATAAACCACAAACCAACCTTCAACTCATTATGCTTCAGCTCAATGGCTTTTAGATCAGCTAAGGCATCCTCTCGTTCATCCTGGGGAAGATACAATTGATATACGAGAAGTAGAGCAAAATGCAAATGATACTCTAGTAAGGGGATCAGAACTCACAGATTCCTCTCGACCTTTCTTTAGCGCCTCACATTGGTCAGCAAGTTCTATGTACCGCTTCTTGTTGCTTTTTAGTTCAGATTCAAGTTTGTGGTAAACATTCCTAAGCTACATAAAATTTTATTAATGTTGTAATCAAGTTACTGCCAAATAATCAGGAGAGTGCTGACCAAGTTATCAACCAAAAATGGTAAAATAGCAGAATTTCGCTTTGTCATCAGAGCTTCACCTGATTTCCTGCACAGCTAGGAAGACTCCAAAAGTATACCTGACAGGCAAAAGTTTAAGATCAATCATCTCAAAGTAATCAGAGAAAGTAATATTTCCGAATGTCATAGACAATTCACAATTTCCCCTCGTCAAGGGGTATGGGTGGGACAAGGATCTCATGGCCCAGATTATAATAAGACAAAGGACTGAAAGAAGCGGGTGGGTGCACGAATGAACATTATTCTTTTTAGTCTCTACTTGTAGATTTTAACTTACAGAAGTTCCTATCTTATCTTTTGAAACAAGGTCATCGTCCACTAAACTTTGGACAACATCCTTCACAGACTGAGTGATGACACCTTTCTTGGGACCTAACTTCTCAAGCTCCTTAAGCTGAAAATTACCCAAAGAAGAAAATGCATTATTCAGTTGATAATAAAAAGAATGGAAGTAGTGAAGGAAATGAAGCTAGCAACTAGAAAATTTCACAGGAAACGAACAACATATTAACGAGCGACAAGATAAAGTTAATTGATAAAGTAAGATAGTTATTCTTATTTCTGGGGAACGAAAGCATATACTGACAGCTTCTTTAACAAAACTCAAAGGAAGCCTGTATGTTGATCACTAAAGTGAGGAATGTTTCGGAAAAGCAATATTCTTCTTGGTGTAAGCATAAGATTCCTTGAATAAAATATTAGTAGCAGCTAGTACAAGATGTCTCTGACCCTAACTTCTACACTACATAGTCTTGTTATACACTAAAACTAACCAGGAAAAAGTCTTGTGACTCGTAAAAGATTTGGAGCATCTTCTCACGCTTCTCTTCCAATGAAAGACCTCTTTTCTTCGACTGCAGCATAAGTAAAACACATCAATCCATCGCAAGCCAAACAAATTGACAAAAAATCTATCAGTCATTAGAGAAAAAATAAACAACTTGCAAGAAGAAAGCGTCATTTTCTCAAACATGGAGAGAGCTCTCGATTACAATCGTAAAACAACCATTTTCCCATGCCAGACAGGAAACGATTCTGTGTTCCAAAATACCATTATTCCCTTTTTTTTTGTGGTTAGTCCGGGACTTTTGCTCAACTCCTGTTCGATGGAATTTAGATTTTCAACGACGAAAATGAATAGGAACAAAATATTAAAAAGGGCGTTCCAGATTAAACACTTGGACCAAGCAAATTCCTCACTGATTCACATTTTTTATGCGGTCATTCACTCAGTAGCCAGAAATCATGAAATTCAACCAAAGAAAGAAGTTACTGGGAAACGATAGAATCAGTGAGAGAGAAATACAGATCGAGATTACTAAAGATTAGGAGATCCGATAACGAAAATAACAAGTGAAATTTCGGATTGAGAGAGAGAGAGAGAGAGAGAAATAAAGTTACCATCGCGACGGTGTTAGGGGAGCAGCGAACAACCAATTGGCGGTGGAGGAGGAATGTTGCGACTTGAGGGAACAGTCCGGAACCGTGGGCGTTCACTGTGTCAGCCAATTCCTCTTTGGCGGGAAAAGTAGGCGTGTTCTTTTTTTCGGCAACTTAATACTAGCCTTGGTTTTTTTCCCCTTTGGGCCTTTTGGCCAACTAATGGGCGTTTTTTGGTAACCAACTATGAGGCTTGTTCAAGACTGCTGAACAATTACTTCCTTTAATTGTACCCAAAAAAAAATTACTTCCTTTAAAATCTTCTTGAGAATTTTTTTTAAATGAAAATTGCAATTTTTCTGTTGTCTTTGGCCTGCAATTTTCCTACTCTTTTGAACTACTACTATTTTGTTTAAGATTTAGATTTTTTCCAATTTTTTTTGGTTATCATTGCCGAGGGATGTGATATTTTATTTCAACCACCACACAAGACAACTTTCACAATTAAAAAGCATCTTCTAATTTTCGAACTACTCAATTAAATGATGGTGGATTGAAGGTTTTCAGGTTGTACTTTAAGAATTTAACCCAGGTCGGTATTTTTCTATTGCCAACTGGGAAATACATTGATTTGATTCTGAATCAGCGAAGCCAGAGGGGATGGCGGAGCATACTCTGTCCCTGGTGGGATCATACCCTTTGTGACCCTGCACTGCCATCCAATTAGCAAGTCGACTAACAATAGTCCAGTGTTGATTAGAGTTTTAGAAATTGGCCATTCTCATTCACTTACACACACACACATATATCATCCAACAACTTTCACTTTATCTCTCAATTTGAATAATCTTTTATATCATTCCAATTACTGAAACTGAGGTCATCAAGTTTGAACTCTTCTCTCTTTAATGTAAATCCCACGCATTATTACAACCTACTCTGCATATTTAGTATCAATTTATAGTTTATTGATTTTTTATTATTAATTTATTTAATTTATATATTTTCATACGATAAAGATAGAATAGCCAGCATTATGCGCTATATTATATGAAAATTTCACATTTTATTCCCAAAAAATGGCTAAATATTTTATCAGTGGCTTGTTTGAAAGTACTATAACAACATTCTTGACTACAATGTGTGTGATTTGATTTGAATCCTGTAGGGATCAAGGAAAAAACTATGACGAAAAGCATGATTAATTTGGCCTTCATGTCTACTAGACTCAAATACCTGCAGATAGAATTTCAAAGTAGTTTCTGCTTGAAAGCTTCTTTGATCATGTGAATTGTGATGCATATTCCCGTGAAAGTGACGTTGAAAAAGAATATTATTTGATGATTTTGATTTCAGCTATTAATCAAACAAAACGAAGACTGTATTTGTGTGCAGCCCTCTCAAATAATTTCATTAAAAAAATGGTGGATTACTATAATATCCCAACTTGCTAAACAACTCGTTTTAGTTTCAAACTGATAAACACATCCGGATTATCAGTATAAAAAACTCTTTATTTATATACACCACGTAAACTTAGAAAAAAAAAGAATGGAGAAGAAAAACAATTTGTTGCTAATAATTGATCAGAATGGCACCTGACCTCATTGTGATCACTTGTTAGGGTCTAATTAATGGCCTATGGAGCCAAGCACATAACTACAGCCTCAGAATAAAACAATAAGAAGAAGAATGGTATCGGTTATGGCATCCACGTTACGGATTGAAAACCCAACCCAACCACTCTTTCATTGCTTGGAAAAGGAAAGAAGTAGTAAATATTAAAACTTCTTCCTTTCGGTAGCTCTTAGTATAAGAGAAAAGTTCTAAATATAAGGGAAAAAAGGAATTAATTATTTATTAAATTTTTTTCAAAAATTACCCTTTATTAATTATGTGTGAGAAGGATTAAATATAGTAATAATTCAAATTAATATTAAATTAAGTATGGATAATTTTAGAAGAAATTTAAAATATGAGATAATTTAATTAACTTTAACTAACTAAAACTACTTCTTTTAGTAATTGTGAAATAATTTTTTTTCTTATAAATGGGATCAGAGGGAGTAAATGGGTTTGGCTTGACCTAACCATTCTATCTTCATTCCAATAAAAAGAAACTCCATCATGTCAAATCTAATATACTTCCTCTTATCTATAATATAAGTAATGTTTTGAAAAAAAAATTTAACTCAAAATATAAGTCATGTTTAAATGTTGTATGGTGCATTAATGATTTTTTCCCCTTTTAGCCCTTGGCTTCAATTAAGAAGTGAAAGAAAAAATAATTAGAATTTAATGCATTTAATAAGGACAACATTGGAAAGAATTGTAATTTTTTTTTATAAATTTAATAAGTTAATCAATTTTTAACTCTTTCCTTTGATTTGTGTAAAATTTCTTAAATATAATATAACCGGAGGAAGCAATAGCTGAATACAACCTGCTAACATCTAAAGCTAATTGATTGGCTGGCATTCCTATGATAACTTGTTCTAGTTTGCTTCTCTTTCAATATCGTTATTTGTCAATTAATATAACTATTTCTGAGATAATTAAAGTGCGGAATCTCCAGGTAGGTGATTCTGCACCAATCAGTGCAGGTTGACTTCCCTTCTTCCCATTCTCGAGCTTTGCTGATTTCACTATTTTTATCATTTTGTGGTAATTAAAGTAAATCCTCTTCATCTATGAACACTCTACTATTCACATTTAATAATGATAAACGATCTTATTATCTTACCATATCTTTCTGGGACTGGGGTCCCAAACCAGCAAGACATCCAACTTGACAACTAAAATTTGAAAAGTCTTTTATTTTATTCTATTTTGGCATAGTAGTAGCACTTAATGATATGAAGTCTTAATAAACCAGCCAAGGCTATTTTTTGTTCAGAGATGACAATGTCGATCAGATTCATCTCCTTGCTGATGATCCTTCATGTTGTTCTTATGGTTTTAGTTCATGGACAGCAACAGATAGGTTAGCCTTCCCGGTAATAATACAGCCCTGCATTTCTCGTATTGGAGTTTTTGTATTCGCATCAAACAATCCAAAACCTTGTTTTTCTGAGGCTAATTTGATTTGACTTTGTGTTCAGGCTTCATAACTATTGATTGTGGAGGTCCAGAGATTTTTGAATACGCAGATGATACCGATCAAATAAAGTACAGCACAGACAGGGGTTAATAAAAACATATCCTCAGAATACTCATACCCCAACAATCCCAATCCACCACTGCCACTTTCAGACCTCAGCGAGTTTCAAAAATGCTTCAGAGCAAATCATAATAGAAATTATCAGCATGACAGAACCAGAAGTAACGAATGTTTGTCTAGTGAACAAGGGCTGGGAACTCCTTTCATCTCAGCGATAGAACTAAGGCCACTCAATAGTTCTATTTATAATATTGAGTTTGGTGCATATGCTTCACTGTTACTTGTCAAAAGATGGGACATTGGAGCAATTAATGGTCGTGGTGGATTTCAAGATGATATATATGACAGAATTTGGTACCCATATGGTTCATCTTCCTGGGATTCTGTCAGCACTTCTTATGCCATAAATGGCAATAACAATGGCTATAGAGCACCACTTGAAGTCATGAGAACTGCTGCAAGACCTAAGAATGTTAGTGCTCCTTTGGAATTCTCTTGGACCCCAAATGATCCAAATTCAAAATTCTATGTCTACTTGCATTTTGCTGAAGTAAAGCAGCTCAAGATGGTCAACTTCGGAAATTCAGTATATTCTGGAATGGATATTCATTGTTTGGACCCTTAGTCCCTAGCTACTTAGTTGCAGCCACAGTATCGAATTTGAGACCCTTGATGGGACATGAACATCGAATTTCTCTTCATAGAACTGAAGATTCAACCCTTCCACCTATCCTTAATGCAGTTGAGATTTATGAAGTAAGACTCACGGATGCATTTCCAACACTTGACAAAGATGGTATGATTTGTTTCTGTTGGCCTGAAATTTCAGTTGCAAAAGCAAATGTTATATGACCTGCCACTGACTCTTGAACTAGAAACACAGTAAATGCAATAGTAGATATCAAAGAAGCATATGGAATTCAAAGAAACTGGGTGGGTGATCCGTGTGAACCAAAGAACTACACTTGGGAAGGTTTTAACATGCAACTATAGCAATTCACTTCCTCCGCGAATTCTATCTCTGTGAGTACTCCCTGCACATTCTTTATGTTCCTCCATTCTGAGAATTCTGATTGCATAAAAAGGCGTTGCCTCTGTTTGATTCTAATATTATAAGAGAGAAATTTATTTTGATAGGAATCTGAGCTCAAGCAGTTTGGGTGGGGTGATAGCTTCTGCCCTCTCCAACCTCGTCACTGGAATCACTGTAAGTACACATTTAACAAACCTTGATTATCTTACCATTATGCCTCTGACATAGGACAGTTTTTCCCATTGTAAATAATATCACAGAAAGAACTTTTTTTACCTCAGCGATTTATCAAACAATAGCCTATCTGGCTCAATTCCGAAGTTTCTAGCAGAAATGAGATCCCTTAAATTTCTGTAAGTCCTAATACTTTGGTGATATATGCGCATAGCTCTTATATAGCTAGGTGATGAAGGAAAAATAAATTATTTGTAGGAATTTTAAAGGCAACCAGCTATCAGGTTTTGTCCCTACAACTCTTCTAAAAAAATCTAGGGCAGGATTGCTTACACTGAGGTATGCCTTGCTATCAAAGACCTAAAGAAGTTTACTTTCTTTTATTATTTCTTCTTGCTTACACTGAGGTCAGGTATGCCTTGCTATTAAAGACCTAAAGAAGTTTACTTTATTTTATTTGTCCTGAAACTAACAAGAACTATTGAAGGAAGAGTGAGACTGTAAGTGCGAAGCATCTCAACGTGCAAAGAGATGTCATCAAAATCAGTTTAGACATGCAAATGTAATCTGACAGTGATTGCCTTGTTATCTCCATTTTGAGTGCGGATGCTCAGAATCTGTGGCTCTGGATGAATATATTTGTTCCCATAGTTACTACAATATCATCACTTCTAGTTTTACTGATTGCTTTTATGATCATCTGCAAGCTTAGAAGAAATGCACATCCCAGGTACTGCTTTATTTGACACAATGATAACTCCCAGTATCTGATTTTTAAGACAATTTGGCATAACAAAACATAAGCAGTGTGATTCTGGCTTTAAAAGACTGATAATTTTATGAAGCATAAGCAATGTAAGGTCTCTGCATAGAGTCTCATTTTGTATCCATTTGAACCAAAGATAAGGAGTCGAGCCACTCCAACAAAGAAGGAACACTTGTGGCATCAAAGAAGTGGCAATACAGTTATGCAGAGGTAGTGGACATCACCAACAACTTTAAAATGGTGATTGGGAAGGGGGGATTTGGGACTATATACCTTGGTCAGATGAAATATGGTAACCAAGTTGCAGTAAAGATGCTTTCTCCATCATCATCTCAGGGGCCAAGGGAATTTCAGACTGAGGTAACCAGTAATTTCTTGTGTCACTGATTTAAACATAACTTTCTAGATAATGGAAGTGTTTTTTAACGCAAGACAGAGCCATCAACAGAAAAGCATCCTGGCTTGCAGGCTGAGCTTTTGATGACAGTCCATCGCAGGAACTTTGTTTCTTTCATTGGATATTGCGATGATGCTAACAAGATGGCACTCATATATGAGCACTTGGCAAATGGCAACCTCAAAAATTATCTTTCAGGCACACCTACTACCTTTTGTCTTAGCTTCTAAGCTATAACTTTATGGCATCACATATGAAAAGACCATACTATGGTTGTTGCAGAGAGAAATTCACGTAACTGGACTTGGGGAAGGAGACTTCAGATAGCAATTGATGCTGCACAGGGTGAGTATACGTGTATATATATATATATATCTTCACTGTAGAGAAAGCCAATAGTGCCGTTCTTGTACCTATAGTATTTGATGAGAATGATGTGTTTTGACTTGTAGGATTGGAGTATTTACACCATGGATGCCAGCTATAATACATAGAGATGTGAAGACAGCCAACATTCTTAGTGAAAAGTTGGAAGCTAAAATAGCAGATTTTGGCCTCTTCAAGGTGTTTAAGAATGACACCAGAGATGCAGGACCCTCCATCTATGCAAATGATCAGGGAAATGCAGAATCTGGTGTTATGGGTACCAAAGGCTACCTTGACCCGGTGTAAGCCTTCAATCTTCAACCTCTGTGATCACTTTAATTCTCTGTCGGATTTACTAGTTGACACCAACAAGTTTGTTGTTGTTTATTTGTTCAGATATTACAAATCAAGGAAGTAGAATGAGAAAAGTGATATCTATAGCTTTGGAATTGTTCTGTTGGAGCTAATTACAGGTCAACCTGCTGTATTAAAAGGAAAGGAATCAGTTCACAGTCTTGGGTGGGTAAGACCTGAGCTTCGAAGAGGAGATTTGAGTAAAATTGCAGATCCAAGGCTGCAAGGTAGATACAAAGCATGTTCTGTGTGGAAAGCTTTAGGAGCTGCAATTGCATGTACTGCATCAACCTCCATTCATAGGCCTAGCATGAATTGTGTGTTATCTGAGCCAAAAAAGTGTCTGGAAACACAGTTGCCTAGTCAGAGTGAAACGTATATTGTACCAGTGCAGATCTACAGGGAGTTGCATAGTTTGTCTGAAACATATTCCTTGGATGATGAATCTATCACCTATCCTTTTCCAAGATAGTGAACATAAGTGTATATATTCAAACCATTGGATGTATTTGGTTCAATTGTACAAATAAATCAATCAAATATAAAATATAAAATCTATAATAAATTGCACTATTCGTATTTATTGACGGGTCAATTGAATCAGTCCATCCCCACACTATTCACATGCAGTAAATAGTGTAACTCTCCCCTCAGAGAAGTACTATTTCTAATTCTAAGCCAATAAATAGTACGGGTTTGTTTGATTGGACTTCTTGCATATTGTTTCAACTTTTATTTTTTGGTTTCCCTTGTTTTTTTAAAGCTACCCTCCTTTTGTTTTGAATACGAGCATTTATTAGACTATCTTATCAAATTCTTATCTATCCCATACATGGCACGCACGATTGAATATCTAGTTCTAATGAACATGCAAGACGAATAATAATGGACTGTGAGCAACCCTTGAAATGCCATATCCCTTCGAGAAATCACACTCAATAAACCCAGTCACTCGTCAGGTACAATTGCAAGACTTGTATATTATTGGTCAATAAGTAATATTGTTGTAAATGGCCAGACTCCATTATTTCAGTAATGCTGTACGTCTGGTTGTTTGCGTTTAACTAGTTGATTAGGATTTAAATATCTGAAAGGCAACTCCATTTCATACTAATCAATTTTAAGATCGAATATAACCTGATATCAATGTTAAATTCACCCCGCGCGCATTGTGTACACGTTTGATCAAACTTTCAGAGAGATGTTGAATGTTACAACATTACTTCCCAGAAGCTTTTCAATGTAGTTTAAGTACTTAAAGATGAATTCCACTTCATGGAATATGACAAGTAATTCAAATGAAATACTTTATCGTTTCTATGGAAAACACTTGATAGTCAAGTAGTGTTTTGACTAGGGAGATTTCAGGTTGAATCTTCCCAATCCAATTGTCCTTTTCCTTCACTTTCAGGATGGAGAAGTGACCCAGGACTTTATTAACGCCTTGACTTTGGAGACCTACGTTTAAAGATTGGACCAGCTCTCCACTGATGAGACATCTGATTAACTGGAAGTATATACTTTAATTGGGTGCTAAGACTAATCTAAATCAAAGCTATTATCATATAATCAACCTTTATTTTGTTTACATTCTACATTCATGTTCTAAACCCTAGAGATTATTAGTTTGACTTTGTGCATCTAAATTATCAATCAAATTGACTAATTGGTGGTTTTTGATAATGTTTCAATCGTTATTATATATGTCAAAAAAGTGGTGCTGCCTCTGCAAGCACTATGTCTTTGAAATTTGATGCATTGGCGTCTAGATGGAGTAGACTATACAGAACTAACTTTGCTATCTTGATTTTTCGAGTAATTTCTATAACTTGATTGGGATGTTGTCAATTTCTACTTATTCTAATTTTTTTTTATTCTAAATAGATTTTTTTTAAGTTTTATGAGAAAGAAATACTTGACATAAAATCAATTGGTGAGCCGTTTATTTATTTTTTAGGAGGAAAATGATATTTGAATTTTTACTTTGAAGAAGAAAGTCTTTTTTTTTTTGCATGTTTATTAAAAAAAACTTTTCCGCTATCACTCAAAAAGTAAATTAAAGATCAAAAGTAGACAAAAGAGGTTAACTGTCAAATAAATTGCTGATGAAAACAAAACCAGGGCTATAATTACTACATATTACAAATTGGGTCGGTGGTTAAATGAGTTGAGATATTGGTTCAAAATTAAGTAGTTTAACCGAAGTTGAAGTGTAATCAAACTAGTATTAATAAAATTAATATATTTTTAATTTTATATATTATATATTATATATAAAATAAAAAAATTGTTATTAATAAGATTCATGATTTAATATTAAAATTTAAATGAGTTATTATTTATCCATAATCACATTTTGAATACAAAATAGTTAACTAATCATCTATTATTATATTATTTAAGTAAATTTATTATTATTAATAATTTTGTATCATAATAATACTTATACAATATTATAATAATGATAAAAATTAAATTTATATACAAAATAATATTATTTAATACTAGAAATAATGTTATTTTATCTTTAAATTAAAATAAAAATTAAACAAAATTGGACCGATTTACAACTGATTTTTCCTAGTTCATAACCATTTTTATTGGTTTTTAATTGGTTCTCATTAGTTCTAAACTTAACCAGCTTTTCACTTATGTAGACCGAATCAAGCACTAGTTCTCGATCAAACCCGATAAGTCCAATCTGATTTTTTATACCATGATAATTACACAAAGTCACAAAGCAGTGGTCCTATCCATGGATAGCGTACATTGGAGATCTGATCATTACCAATCTTAAGGCATATATGGCGACAAGCTTAAATAAAAGCAAACCCAAGGGAATCCTCTTACGCTTCTCCGGCGAAAATTGGTGGGCTTATCTTAACACATCTCGTCATTCTCGTGGAAAAAGAGTACCACATACATAGAGATTTCTTCAAAACATACTTTAACATTTTATATGTAATTGGAAAACATATCAGAAATTACTTAACTATCCCAAGTCCTAAATGTTTCTGTGAAACATGGATCCACCTTTTGCAATAGCTGTCAAAACTGACATAACTGGCATAGGTTTTAATTGTATTTCTTCGTGACCTTTCACTGAAATATAGCAGTTAATTAAAACTCAATGAGGGTTCTCTCCAGTGATCACAATTCATACACTCCTGCATGGCACACATCTTTCGCTGGGTCATGCTTTCATTTAGGATATGATTAAAGTACAATACGTACGTGAAGAGAACACTCTTGGTGCTATTTTAAAGGTGCCTGAAACAAAATGTGCAGTAAGAAGTGACCCGTATATTGTTTTAGTATGCGCTAAAAATGGAGAAGGATTATTATTGTTTCTCAAAAATATAAATTCGTGAATGTAAAAATTTAATTTATATTAATTTTCGAGTGAGGAGCATATGATGGACAACTTTTTCCAATTCGCTCAAACCAAAGAAACATTCAACACCAATGGCTCGAAAGAAGCCAACAAAGATTGCCTACTGCGTTTACATTCATGGGCATGAGTACCCCACGCTGTTATATAAAGAAACTAATACTTAGCACAAATGAGACTGAAGTGTTTGAATTTCACAAACATTATAAAGAACAGTAGAAGTAGAACTCGTGACTAAAATGCACTTGCAAGCTGCAATACTCTTTTTCTGATCATTATCTTTGGAATTCACATTCAATAATGTTGGTAACACCACCAGTTAATGCATCATTGATCGAGTAACTAAGCTAAATGCATCCCCATTTTCATTTCTACAGTTCTTCCTAGTCTTTCTTTTTCCCTAATCTGGCTATGAACTTGGGAAGCATTCGTTGATGAGGCTTTGGTCATCGGAAGCAAAGCCATTGAAGAGATCGTCATATCCAAAGTCATCAGGCATATTTTCTTCATATTGATCATCGTTCTTAAATCCATACCATTTGATATGATCGTTCTTTTCCGCCAAGCAAGCTGAAGAAGATGAATCCTCTTCAGAATTAGGTGCAGTGCAACTTCCACTGATCCCGCTGCTGCAAACATGAGAAACTTCCAATTTCTTAGGCTTTGATACTTCAATTGGAGCTGTATTTTGCTCCAACTCCACAGCACAAGATTCAAAACAGTCTGAGTCCTTATGATCGAGCACTAAGGCATCAGCTTGAGGTGTTTGAGGGGAAAAAGATGAGAACGGTACATAATCAGTACCGTCGCTCATGTTGCTGATGCTGCCATAACAATTGTTTCCTGCAAAAAACTTCTTCTTCAACTTTGTGTTCCAGTGGTTTTTGACATCGTTGTCCGTTCTTCCCGGCAATTGAGCAGCTATAAGAGACCACCTGATGACAAAAGAAACAGAATTCACGGAGGAAAGCAATTGTAGGAAGAAACAGAAACTGCAGCAAGAAAGTAAATGTTGGTTAGAATGGCGCATGGACTTGCCTGCTTCCGAGGGTAGCATAGAGAGTGCAGATAATTTTGTCTTCGTCGTCAGTGAAACCTCCACGCCTTATATGAGGCCTGAGATAGTTGAGCCATCTCAGACGACAGCTCTTCCCACAGCGCTTAAGACCTGTATATCGAAAAAGTTGAACAACGAGTAGCTAGTGAAAAGACAATATCAAAAGAGAGATCACAGGGGGTTATGAAGAGAGACGTGATGATTAGTTAAGTACCAGCTTTTTGGGGGAGAGCGATCCAATTACCAGCAGTGCCATGTTTCTGGAGGTAGTTCTTGAGGGTGGCATCTTCTTCAGGAGACCATGGTCCTCTTTTCACGTTAGCTTTGTCACAACAGGGAGCTCTTCCCATAGCGTCTGACTGAACTGAATGTAATAACCAGACACAGAGAGAGATCAGGGAGTAAGAGACATGTGGTTTATAAAACGTTAATAGGGTGAAAACTTGACTTCGTCTGACTGACTGACTGACAAAAACGCTTTTCTTTTGGTTTTCTTTTTACCTGTTCAGTAATTCTTTCCCACTGGAGACGAAACAAGGAAAAAGAAAGAACCAGTCAATACATTGGGAGCGTTCAAACAAGTTCTTATATTATATATATATATGTGTGTGTGTGTATGTATGTATTTATGAATGTATGTATTCTTGCAGTTGTTGCAAATGTCATCCATCACCCATGTGAACGTGAGTACCATGGAGCCCATATAAGGCAGCGTTCCCATTTCTTTAGGTGGAAAAATAATCTGTTTCTCGTTACTGTCATCTTTAAGCTAAGCAATTTTATGGCCAAAAAAGAAAGCTACGCAATTTTTTTCACGTTTAATGTTGAAAAGAAAAAAAGACTCCGTGATTCTTTGTTCCTTGACGAATTAGCAACATGACAAGGAGGAAACTATAATCAGAACAAGAGTTCAATGAAGTAGGAGATTTGCTTTTAAAGAAGAAATCATAAGTAGTGATTGTATATTTGGGAAAGAAAGAAACGGATATAAAAAATTATGATGGTTCAACGGCGGAGGAACGAGGGAGTTGATTTCTGACAAAATAAATAGACGAAGACTTGAACACGCGAAGTTTGAGGGTGTACTATCGCTGGCTGGATGCTAGTACCTATGGGCCCAATGTTGGACTAAGTTCTTTTAAATTAAAATTTTAAATTTAAATGCCAATCGGGAAAAACATTTCAAATCAAATATTATAAATATATACGTTCTATGAGCAGTATTCCAAGGCTTTGTTTGGAAATTGGTTATTTTATATGTTAATTTTGATTCATTAAATTAATAATTTAAGAGGCTGACCAAAAAATTAAAGAACTTAATAGTCTAGTGGACAAAAATACTTCTGACACATACCAAAAATAGCGCCATAAAATGATTTACATTATGAATCGATCACCTATAATAGTTATGCATGATTCCCATGCTGATTAAAAGTTCTTTCAGTATAATGGTAGAAATTAAAAGAAAAAATGTGAAAGGAAGATAAATGAAACGATCTATTTTAACGTAGCATGCTTAGAAAAGGATTTACAATTGTTGTTTGGTTAAAGATTGAAATAAAAAAATTGATAAGAAAAACTAAAATACCCTCCACAAATAAAATAAACTATAAACACTTTCTCATGTAATGTATGGAGTTTAATATAAGTCATATTGTTTGCTGTAATTTTTTACTTGAACTGCAGATTTTGTATTTTATATTGAATTGATCAAACAATGGAACTAATAAGAAACGTAACCTAATGGAGGATTAAAGGGCAAGATTGTCTTTTTGGTATTTTTATAACTTAATATTTCAATAATATTTTTATAAAATATCAAACCTATATCTTCGAAATTTAATTAAACGGCCGAAAATGAGAAGTGAAGAGAAGGTGGATAGTTGGAGTGGGCAAGTGAAAAGAAATCAAATCAAGGAAAGTTTTGTGTCTTAAGTAAATTATGTTAATATAAAAGTGCTTTGTCAAGATCTTCTAAAAATTATCTAATCTTAATTGATACACAAATTAACTTAAAGAAAAAGTATGCTTTACAGTAATTCAACGACGACTATAATTTATGATACATTCATGAGTATAAGTTCTCTCAATTGTTCAGGAAAAAAAAAAAGTTCTCTCACCTATTAACTTCTCTATCGCACAAATTATTATTTAATTATAGGAATTAAGCATTTTTATTCAAATATTTAAATCTAAACTAAAAGATATAAATTCCAAAATATCTATGTTCATTAAAAATATTCTTGGAACAAAAATATAATTTAAATTAAATATTCTAACATTTTTTTGCCGCAGATTAAATCCCCCATCCAACATATGATAACTAGTTATTCTTCGCACCGACTCGGCCATGGAAGGGAGATGAAATAAAACTAGGTGCCTTGACCTTGAACGGGCTGCAAAACCAAGCAAAAACCATCTCCATTGGGCTTAATCAAGGCCCAGAAACATGACACGGCAACAAAAGGCCCAAGGAGTATAAAGCCCTTTTAAGTTCTAATCTTCTGGGTCTAGTTCAGTCCCCCAAAAATAAAAAATCATTATCAAACAATAAAGAAAGCCAGAAAACCAGAATAGGACTCTCTAAAACACCATGCACAGCAAAAATATGAAACAAAGGGCAAGAATATTGAGATAGCATATACAATTTCCGTATGGCATCATCATGGATGGCATTTCAAAGCACAAGAAAGTGGCTTCATCTTTTTGGAGTGACCCTGTCCATAGCGATAACGCCCAGAGGAGTTTAATTTTCTCTCACCGGGTAATTTTCGACGAACCTGGACTTATACTCCCTCCAGTTTTACATATAAATATTTTTAACTATCTCTTTTATATTAAAAAAATTGTTACACTCTTTAAATTTGTCATAATCTTGATTTATTTTCTAAATTTATGGCCAATTTAATGTTGTAACTTTTCAATTATCATTATCCTTGAACATGATTGATGAGGAATATATCTGGAAAAAAAGGTTTTTAATGTCCTAGACATCACTTATATTTTGGCCCATGAAATATATACTTTCAACCACTACTTATATTTAACAACGGAGACAATATATTTATTATATTATATGGCACATTCCTGCGTCTGCTTTTGTAATGTTGTTACTTTTAGTCAATTCCATCCCCGTCTTATCTCCAAACCCCAGCATCTTCCATCATCTTGTCTCTTGTGGCCTTGTTTTAGTGCCGTATATATATTTTAAAGAGTATATATATATTTAAATGGGGCATTCCTGTGTTTTAAACCACTCGATACTAACTCAGATAGTAACAATAGAATATAGAATGAAATATAAATAATGACTAGGATATAAATTATCTTAATGTATAAAAAAAATGCCATGTTTTTTTCTTATTACATATCTAATGCCGGCCGATATAGCCAAGCCAAAATTCAAGTCATAATTATACTTCATCTATTTTTTATTATAAGTTATATTTTAAAAAAATTTAAGTATGTAAAATATAAGTCACTTTGTAATTATTAAATACTCATTTCTATGTTTGCTTCTCATTTAATAATTATGGTGAAGAGAGATTAAAAAAGAGATAATTAAGATGGGTATAATTTAATAGAGATAATAGTAAAAAATTATGGTAAATTTTGCAGAGTTAAAAAATTTTAATTACTTTTTTTTATATGTGTAAAATAATTAAAATTGACTTATAATAGGAATTAGAGAGGATAATATTTTTTATCTAATATTAATATTAATTCTTAAGTAAATTTATTTAAAAAAGCTAATGTTTTCTATTACTAATAAAGTACAAACCCATGAAATCGAGGAATGGGGGGAAAACTGAGATAAGAATTGAAAACTCGTGTGTATACATCCACTGGACACATAACATAATAAATAATTATGTAAAATGCCCGTGAATAGCAATGAAAATCAATCTTATCCATTAAAACCAAATCAATGTTCTCCATGGTTAGCCATTGGTTGTTACGCTGAGTTCAATTCACTTACCATATGTGCATCCACACATGATCACAACCCACCTCGAGGATTGCGACTCGAGTTGTTAGTTGCCAGCAAACTCAAACTCGGCGTCGATATGCAAATGGGGTACTCCACTTGACTGACCCAACCAATGCATTACAATTTACATGTGATGTATCCCTCTCGTCGGTATCCAATATTTTCATAGATTTATATTATAAAATATTTTATATTAGTTATATGTATATTAAAAAGTTATTTTTTTAACTGAAATTAATATAAAAAATATTTATATTTTTTATTTTATCTTCATTAAATACCATATTCTATTATTATTGTAGACCTATAAATTAGGAGAGAGAAAATATTAAAAATATGGATAAAATAAAAATAAAAATATCAAATGCCTTGTATTTTGAATAAAAAATTTATGATATAAAATGTTTTATAATATAAACTAAAGAGAGTATTTGGAAATGATCAATGACGCCCTTTTCACTCTCATGAAATCTTATTTTGGAAACTTTCCATCAAAACTTTCGCAAGGATTTGATCTTTCTCAAAATCTGCACAAACACTTGTCATTAATAATCTCCTATATAAAGAGTCTCTTTTTCCTTTTCTTTTTTAATTTGGCCCCGCCCGCTATGATCTGGTCTGCCCTGATCATTAATTGGACAAAATTGGTTCAAACTGAGTTTTGAGCTTAAAAGATGAAGTTATTAGAGATGGAGAAAGAGAGGTAATTTTATTCAAACATTGAAACAATACAAGGCTTAGAAGCTTGGAAGTGATATTATAAATAAGCTTGTCAGAAATCTAATTTTGCTATTGAAATGAGTTGAGATCTGCTATGTAGTATCTTTGGTCTTTGTTCTGCTGGTATTACAAGTCCTTAGAAGGTCTCCGATTTATAATCCTCTATGTATTATATAAAATTTATAAAAATAAACACTGCACTATTCATAAAATGTACTCATAAACTTTAAATACTGTAATATACCTTGAACTCCATGTGAGCACAAGCCGAGAGTCATCTTACAGTAATTAGATCAAGTAGCTCATTCAAAACAAGTCGTTGGCTAAATAAAATATATTTGATTAGGGAATTTTCTTAAGAGGGTATGTGTCATTTTTTATTAATAAAAAGGTGTAGAATTATAACATCTTTGAGAAACACAGAAAATAATTTACTTAGAAGTCAATATAATAGTATAAAATATAAAAATTATGGGAGATCACAATGCTGATAAGTTATGAATATTGTAACCCATTTTGAATCTGTGCAAATGCATGGAACCACTCTAATTTTTTTTTTTATATAATTCTCTTTCTATTCTGTGTCAATTGTTTTATAAAAAAGAAAATGCATGAACTCTCCTTGTAACACATTATCAACTACTCTCTTTGTTCCTTAATATAAAACTATTTTAACAAAATCACGCGAATTAAGAAGGGGAGTTAAAATTAATTAACTACCTCAATTTTTCCAAAAATTCTAATATTTTTTTAAAACTATCCTTATTTAATCTATCTCTTTTTCTCTTTGGATACATTAAATAGAAGCATTTTTTGAAAATGTATAATAAATATCACCTCATATATTGTAAATGGTCTTATATTCAAGATTAAGGTAAAATATCTTATATATAAGACTGGAGGGAGTATCAACTATCAAGACGGATGCCTATTATTGGACAAAAGAGTCAAAAATAAAAATCGTTGGTCTATTTCACCACCTATAAGTCCAAAAAAAAAAAACATAGTGCATGAATTGCTCTTGCTCACGCATTATCTAGACAGATCCTCGTTATTGGAAATTTAAGTAAAACAATAAAGATCATTTGTCCATTTCACTACTTGCAACGATGCAATTCTGTGCCTGGATTGAGATATGAAGACTTTTGCGGAGTGCATTAAATCACCCAAACAAAAAAAAGGAAATAAATGAATATCAAGATTTCAAAAGTTAGAAATAAAATCCAATTTTTAAGGTGTAGATTCTGTCTCAATTCTTGTCTTTGGCATCGTGGTAAAAAAAGAAAAAGGAAAATTTCCAAGAATATGCAATGGCCATTTGAAAGTCTGCTACACTTTTTATCACCTGAATTTCTTAAAATGAAATTTAAACTTTTAAATTTTACTCTTATTCAAAATATAAGTCATGTTTAACTAGTTATACAAGTCATGTTTAACTAGTTATACAGTAATAAGAAAAAGATAATTTTACCCATTAAATCTGTCAAAAAATACATTAGTTTTAATAGTACCCTATTTAATATATCACATTTAAAGTTTGTTATCTCTCATATATTTAATTATAAATAAAGATAAAATAGGAAAAAAAATATTTAATGTCCTAAAAATTATTAAATGAGACTTATATTGTGAACCAAAATAAACTTGTAAAATATGACTTATATTTTGGATCAAATAGATTATTTTATAATTTTTTTATTTTAAAATAAAATATAAATAAAAATCAAATTACCAGTTTGAAAATAATAATTTATATTGAAAAAAAAAATTTAAACTTAGTTCAAAATCATATAAATATAAAAAAAGCTTTTAGAAGAGCTTCCTTGAATGGGACCCAACCATAATTCAAACTGATTAGTTAGAGTTTAAAATGATTATTACTAAAAATAAAACTTAAACTTACATAATTTTTCTGCTTCTCAAAAAAAATGAGCATCACGCCGATGGCTCTTAAATGAAACAAAAAAGATATTATATACCGTATTTTAATTCAATGCTCCGAACTTGGGATCATAATGTAATTTTACAAATCGATAAATCGTGAGCGCTTCATACCAATAGTAAACTGAAAAATAACTGGTCAATCTGATAATGAAATATTGATCGCAAATAGTCTTTTGATAGGATCAATTTCAAACTTCACATGTGTAGCACACAATTTCTTACGTGCAACGGGAACAATTGGAGATTAGCATTGGGTTCTAAGAAAATGACTAGTAACAAAAACTAGGGAAAATTAGGAAGGGGCTCAGGACCCAAATTTGCAAGCTCAATTCAAAGAGCAAAGTCTAATTCAAGTATAGTCCATTTCTGACGCAAACCCCATTTGACTTTTCAGCGAGCAATTCCTGGTTACCCGCAGGAAATAAAAAAACAAAAATCCCTTCGGGTCTTGTTTACTTCCTCAAAGATCAAGAACGGCCACAGACCCTTCTCCCTTAGAAGACTGCTTCTCCAGAAGATCCCTTCACAAGACATAATAATACGAAGTTATCAACTACAATATTATTTATAAAGAAAAGTACTGAACCCTAACCGAACCAGATGAGCCACTGATGTCATTTCATTTGTCTCATTAACCTTTGCATTACGAAAGGGTAATTCTCCCTGCCCCCTAAGATGTGTAATCTTCTTTTTTTTTTTTTGGGTAAACATGAGATGTGTAATCTTAATTATGAAACCTTCCAACACGATCCTGTCCATATCAAGGTCACGTTCCGAAAAAACTCTGACCATGATAATGACCCACCGGGAAATTTATTCAATCCCTCGTTGCTTTTTTGGTTCACTCAATCTTCAAACCCATGTGACCCGTTCACCAGAATTTGTGTAAATCTTAATTTGTTAGCATCCATGGCAACAAAGGGAAATAACAAGACAGGAGGCTTGATATTCACGAGTCACACTTGAGAAGAGTTTCACAAGAGCATTAATACCATTATGCCAATACCAAGGGGGAGATCCTACTGTTGCATTAGCGGGGGAAATCCTTCGCCTGTCTGACAACAATAGGAAAACGCCAAACAAGTTATAACTTCTCCGCGGCATAAGGGGCAAGCATGATAGAGGATGAGGAAGGCCAGCGACTCCAAATCCGTATCTTCTGGTCTCAAATGCGTAGTCACAAAACATGTGGAATTTTCCATCATGACTTACCAGAAGGTAACATGACCCATAAATCTCAGTCGCAGGATTGCCATTCATTTCCATCTTCTATACACCATCATGATAATTAAGAATTCCCCAAAAATAAAGGCATGTTTGCCTAATTCTTCCCATAATAAAGGGAAATATAAATACACTGACATTCTCCTCTTGTATTTTCAAAACTGTTTGTGCGGATATCAACTATACCCCTGAACGAAAGACATACATATACCATGTCGGCATGATCACAAGCCAATAAATCCCTTCTCAGTGACAAAAGTGTATGTCATACACATATTACACATAAAGATGAGCAATAGAACGCTTTAACAGTCGAGCCCAAAATAGAACCGAGGCTCACGGAGACTTCGACAAAACATTACATAAGTGATTTAGATAAAAAGCGAGGTGTTTGCATCCTTGCTACATATATCAGAAATTTGTACAATAATGAGATTAGAAAACAAGACACAATAGTTAATACATAGTAATAATCCAATATCTACTAGCTATACAGAAGCATCAGAAAGCTTATCTCCCAAATCAATGCATTGTCGTCATGATTTTTCCAGAAACTACTTCAAAAAAAGAAGATTCTAAACTTCACCCATACCTTCCGAATTAATTATTTACATAGCATCTCCGACTTGTTGATTCCACAATAAATCTTTACTATTACTCTCCCTGATTCCTCACATCCTATACACACTGACTTGAAGAATCAGAGATGGCGGCCTCAAGAACCCAAAACGGAACCGCAGATGACCAGAAACAAAATCAGAGCTAATCATCGTGAGACTCACTTCCTTCACTTAACCAGCTCCGAAACCCACCCAACATCCGGAGCTCCACCAGATGCGCTGGGACCCGACCGATCCAGAGAGTTCTCTTTGCTCAATTTCTCAAACATCTTCGCCCTTATGTCCCTTCCAGATTCCACCCTCTCCATTACAGGCTCCTCCTCGCAACTCTGATCCCAAAGATCGAAATAGCTGACACCAGACCTACCAGGCGCCTCTGTAGGGGTTGAAGGGAGGCTACAGAATCCTGGTCGGAGCACTGATCCACGAGGAGATCCATAACGAGGTGACCCCATTGGAATATTTCTAGAAGTAGGTAGTGACTTTACCTTTCCAAGCTGCAAATTACGCAGAGAAGCCACCATCTCATTGATGGAGCTCGAACCCAGGGAGCGATTCAGAGACTGTGTCATCGGTGACATAGGAGGAGATTCCGCCGGAGGGGTTGCCGGAGGGGAAATAGAACCCGGAGACGACATGAACGGAAGCGTTTTTGCACAAGAAGACTCAATCGCCTGCCTCAGAGGAGAACCATCATAAGAGTCCACCGAGTTCGCACTCCTCGGACTCTGCTGCGGCAGGACCCTGAGTTGTTCCGGCGTGTGAGCAAAGAAACAGACCCTTCGGCGGCAACTGGTTCCGTCCTTGCATGGCTGAGTACGATAGCGGGCCGGGTGAAGCCAACACTCGAACACGCCATGAGCAAACTCACATGCATCTCCCTTCTTGCAATTCCCTTTGCGAAAATCGGGACACGCAGTGCCAGAGTAGTGATACTTCCTCGGGTCCCTCCGGCGAGCCTTCTCGCCAGGATGAGCATAAGGACACTCAGTCCAATCGTGTGACCGGCCACGTGCGCACCTCCTCACCTTGAACTCGAACATGCGGAAATGGTCGCAGGAATAGGCATCCACCGGAGCGTCCAACTCACGACCCAGAATCTCGGAGTCGGAGTCGATATCTGCATCGTTGGACGGCAGATAGCGCTGAAGTGCCGTCAGTGCTTCTTGCAAGTAGTACGGAGAGTAATCGCCGCCGCTGGCATTGGCGTCGGAGTTAACAGAGATACCACTCACCGGGTAAGAAGAGTACATCTCCGGCATCGGTTCATCGATGACCGGCCATGGCGGTATGTGAACCGTCGGATTCGCGTGATGAGGCTCTCCGAGCATCATAGAGGAGAACTGTCTTGAATGTTCACAGGAAAAGCGGCATGGTTAAGCCGTTTATAAACTGCCATGGAAGTGATGCTTAACCGTGGTTAGGTCAAACATAACCATGGTTGAATTAGATGATAGAACTATTACAAAATTCACTGCGGTTAATTTAGGGGTTGCTTTGGCTACCACGAAGACAGATGACAGGCGGCGTCTTAGTAAGCCACGTAGCATGAAACATAATGAAGTGGAAGTACCGTGGAACTCTATATCCACGTGGCAAGAATTGATTGAACCGTGATATAAACACAATGATCTAGCTATAATCCATTGGTTTTTTTGTTTCTGCAACGCCCCCAGTGTGGGGAAGAAGATGGAACGAATGATACGCAGCACAAGCTTTTAGAAATTAAATTAAAATTAGAATTAGAATTAAAAATTAATACTAAATAGCAAAAAGAAAGTGGGATATTGGCAATAATAGTATAATATAATAATCATGATAATAAAAATGGAAGTGAACATAGTTTTAATCGGGAAGTGGGGGAAATTATGAAGGAAACCGATGGGCACAATGGGGTAGAGGTTTGATCTGCTTAGGAGTGTTGTTGAATGTTTTTGTCAGTGAAGGAGTGGGAAAGTAATGAACGCATACTGTGATGAGACATGATATGAGGTGCGGCCATTTTTGGGGTTTGTTGATTCACTGTTGGGGTGTCTATTTTCTGTCCATCTACTAAGACAAGGAGGCTGGAGGCACCTTGTTTTAATTTATCCAAATCTATATTCATTTTTAAGAAAAGAAATGAAATTTGAAAACTCTTGCCCCTGTAGTCATGCAATAATGTGTTAGGGTTCCTTGTCTTTATGATAATAAAACAAATAAGCGACCGGGTATTTGATAATTCATTCATTCATATCAGAGACTTGATTTAGTTATCTTGGTGCTATCCTTGCCAAATACTATATTGTATCTGTTTGGCTTACAACGGGACAAGCATCCCTAGATTGGGCGTTCATCGTTTTTACCCCTTTTAAATAAGTAAACTGTGAGCAATAGACACCACTTCTGAACAATTGTGTCGAATCGTTTTATAGTCATTCACGCGGGCGCTTTTACATTGGACCCTTGGACAAGCCAAGAAAATGGAATTTACATTGAGTTGAGTTCGAAGAATATATATAAGCATGTACATGAGAGGCTTGGATTGGATAAGAAAGATGAACCATGAATCCTATTCATACGGTTCTATTAGAAACAATGGGTGACATTCACCATAAGATTATTTTATTTTACCATTAAAAGCAGTGAAAATCATTTTTCACTTTTTTAAATTAGACTTTTGACACTATATAACATTTAACGTCTTTTACTCAACTTATTTTTCATGAATTTATAATCATATGTTACTTATTCTAATTACTGCAAATTTATTTATTTCAATTTATATATTTATGTTTATGCATATATATTAAAAAATCATTTTTAGTCTATTTATAATGAAATCATTAAATTATAATTATTTTTATGACGATTCAATATCTATTCTATTTTTTAAGACCGCTGATAATAAGTGGTAACTATATTATTTTTCTTGCTAGTTCTGAGTTCTGATCATTTTTTAAAGTACTATCTCTGATATTTTATTTTGATCATAAATATAAGATTTTTTATAATATATGAGGTAGTTTTTATTATACATTTCTAAAAAAAATGTTCATATTTAATGTATTCAAAGAGAGAGAAAGAGAGATTAAATAAAAGTAGTTTTAGAAAAATATTTGAATTTTTAGAAAAATTGAGGTGATTAATTAGTTTTAATTTTAATTTTTAATTCATATTATTCGGTTAAAAAGATTTTATATTAAGAATAAAAGAGAGTATTTTTTAAAGTAGTTGATCCATGCCCAGAAATTTGCAAGTGATTTATAACAACGAGAAAAACAATTTACCAAAATTTATGGCTAGTTAGGAGCCAAAAATCATTCAAGCAACGAAAAATGACGAAAATTAATGTTACGTCTAACCCCAAAAAAAAAAAGTCTCTCAAGGAAAAAATGCAGTATTTATATTTTAAAAATAATGACGTCTCTGAAGAAAACACGGACAATTATTTTATTGTCCCCCAATATTCAGAAGAGGGTTTGGCGGAGTAAATGAAACGATACGAACGGAGCGTGGGATAGCATGAGGGCGGCTTCACGAAGCTTCTGATGAGGTCTAGAGAGCTCAGTAAATTATGCGCAATGTTCATAAAATAACATGGATCAGATACGAAACTCTCACTTGACTTGGTGGGACCTGGGATGTTGAGATCAAATTAATTTCAATAGTGACTATCACCAAAGTACTATACCCTTAGAGATGCCCCAAAAAATGTGTAGGTATAGTTACGTTTTTTTTTTTGGTGAACTACGTGTTAACATTTTACTGCTTACCTTGTTTATAATCGAAATTATTAATTATTGGATGTCACATCGGTAGGAAGAAATAAATATAAAATCGAATTATATAAAGAAATCACTTTCGTCCACCACAAAATGCGACTACAAGTTGTTTCGTTCATTTTATGCCCATTGGAAGTTTAATTTTCATGTTCTAATTCTTATATGAAAATATTGATATAATTGGTAAATATGCAACTCATAACTCTTAAGATCTAGCTTCAAACCCTATATCCATATAAGGATCATAATTTGTAAATATTTGATAAATGCATTTTGAGCTATAACACCAATCATATATTGGAGAGGTTCAACCCATCTAAATTTTATATTAAAAAATATTACATTGAGGGCTTTAAGTTTGATTTTTCTAATAAAAATTCATTATAATTTTAAAGAAATATAGTCGTAATTATGAAAGCGTGGTTATTACCAAATTCTTTATAAACAAATTCATTCAATATCGATGGTTTAAATTTGTTTTATATTATTATTATTATTGTTATTATATCTCGCCCGACCTGGTGACTATATCTAATCTACTAGTTGGACGGTCACGAGTCATGACACTGGTTATTTACCCTCCCACCGCCTCGTTCTGATCGTTTCCACTCGCCGCCCTCTTTTTGTTTATCTTTGAAGACTCACCAGAAAACGCAAACAAGAATGACTGGTATATAAAATTACTAACGGTTAATATGTATTAAGTATTTTATTTTTGACCAATGTCATCACATGGAAAGGAGAATACTTATCCCGTGCCCAGAATGAACGCTGCTTTTCAAGTGTGAGGAGCAATACGCAGATCTAGTTTATTTATTCCCTTTTTCACAGATTCACTGAGTCAAAGAGTTGTTATAAAATAGTAGGAGGTAAAGGGTTTACAATAATGAAGAGACAAAAAAAAAAAAAAAACTGGGGGTTGCATAATAGAAGGGAGAGATCGAAGCTAAGATGTCAAAATCACGAGGCGAGGGGAAGTAGTGTATGGATAAAGACGACCATTTGCAGAAGAGTGTCCAAATTTGTTGAAAGTGATTTGTTTTTTGGCGGATTACCATATTTCAGAAATGACTCTCTCCATTATTTTTGTTCCCACTTGCATCCATCCATCCTAATTATGTTGTGCAGATTTTAATTCACGAAACACAAACATCATCAATTTCATCATACACTGCCTCCCAATTATGGAAATTGCCGCCTCATTAGGAATCCAATTCCCTCCTCCTCCTCCTCATCCCCAACATTTAGATACTATATTTATTACTCCATCTAGAATGCCTTATATATTTAATTTAAATCATCTTTATCCAAAATATAAAAAATAAAATATTTTTTTTATTTATAATTCTTAATATAAAATTTTTTTAATTAAATCACACTAATCAAAAATAGAAATTAAAATTAATTAACTATTTTAATTTTTAAAAAAATTATAATATTTTTAAAAAATTATTCTTATTTAATTTTTATCTTTCTTTTTAAATAAATTAAATATTTTTTTAAAAAAATATATAATAAATATTATTTCATATTTTAAATATTATAAATGGTATTATAAGGTGTATTTAAATTAAATTTAAACTATTTAATGAGGTCGGTAGACAATTAAGGCAAAGTATATCGAAAATCAGATTTGCTTAATTATGGGAAGATGTTGGCATAAAAGTGATTGATGTGGTCCTTATTGCTAGAAATAGGATAGAATTAGGGGGGAACTGAACTGGTGAAAAGGAAGTGGGTACATAATACGAGTAAAAGCTTAAAAAACGTGGGGGGACGGAGAAGGGAAAGGAATGAAGGAAACGTGGAGGACGATGGAGAGGGGAGAGTGGATCGAATAAAATATGAAACGAAGTGTGAGGGTACAAACAGAATCAATCCAAACAATAAAAAAAGGGGAAGGGTCGTAGGGCATGTCATGTGAAATCAGTAATCACTCCCATATTAAAGACTCTGAAACTGTGTCTGTGTGGCCTACGCCATCCTTTTTCATCTCCTCTACCCTTTCGCCGGGTGTCCCCCTTCCATCCCTTTCTACACTCTTCTACCAGTTTCATTTTCTATTTTCCTCTTTCTCCAAAATATTATCATTTAATTATTATTTTCGGATTTTTTTATTATTATATTTTCAGATTTTTTGTTTTGACCCAAGTCTAGTGGGTTCGCCAGAAGGAGACCCGTCGACGCCAATTTTGGAAGCATACTTTAAATTAAAAAAAAAAAGGGAAATGCATATAATTTTTTTCTTATTTTGGAAAAAGGGGAGTCGTTGGTTAGTGGTTTGACTTGAGGATCTAAATGGATAGAGGAGAGAGGTCACGTGAGCAGTTGGGAAAAGGGACACATGGCCTTAAGGAAGGACGCACCCAGCCTCCAGTCTCCGACAAAATAGAGCAAACACGCCGTACCGTAATTAAAAAAAAAAAAGTCTTGTTCCCCGAGGATCCCCTTTGATTATGACATCTGCACGGATGTCATTCCACCGTCCACGTGTCGAACCCATTCTTTTGTCCTTTCTCACTCGCCCTTACTCTTCTCCCACCTGGCACCTCTCATTTTGCTTTTCCCCATCTCTCAAGGTTCGCGTGATTCTCTTCACTCCATTCCAACCGCACATTAAATTTAAAAATGTACTGATTTGAATAGTTTTATTAAAATTAATTCAATTAAGAGAAATTTAAATAAATTTTATTATTAATAAATATTATAATTTAATACTTAAATTTAAATAAATTAATATTTATCTATTATTATATTTTGAGTTTAAAATAATAATTTATTATTATATTATTTATTAAGTAAATATAAAAATTTTAATAGTTATATATCATAATAATATTTATATAATATTATAATATATAAAAAAAAATATTATGTACTAAAAAAATATTATTTTATCTTAAAAATAAAAAAATATTTAAAAAATTTAAAAAAATAATACAAAATCGATTCTACCGATTTAAAGTCGATTTCATCGGTTCTTAACTGATTCTAAATAGTGGTGATTACATACCTTAGCTGGATCAGATCAAGTATCGATTCCAAACTAGACCGATCAAACCGGCTGGTTCAATCTGACTTTGACAATAATGCTCCATTTCCTTATTATGGGTATCAAATTATAAGCAAATTTTGGGATAGTTGGTTTCAAAAATATATAAAAAAATTTTTATATTAAAAATATGAATATGTAATAAACATTTTATCCTGTACCCAAAAGTTTCTATAATTTAAAATATAAGTTATTTGCCTATAAAAAAAATAAGTTATCTATTAAATAGTTTAAATTTTTTATAAATATTTCTTATTAATTATAGAAGGAGAAAAATTACTAAATTTATTATTAGAAATACATATTTTCTTCCGTTTAAAATATAAGTTTTTTTAGAATATTTTTATTTAAAATATAAGTCATATTTACATACATTCAAAAATATTAATTATTTTTTTCTTAATTTATCTTTATTTTTAGTTCATTTATGAAAGAAAAAATTGTCTCAAAAACTATTTTTATTAATGTTAATCTTAGAAAATAATATAAATTTTTAACAAATTTAATTAGTTTAACTCCTTTTCTTAATCGTAAAATATTAAATAGGATTTGTATTCTAGATAGAATAAAGCAAATGTAAAAAATAAAATGAATTTAGGATGAATTTAAAAAATTTAACAAACTTTTTTAACATTAATGAATAATGAAAAATAACTTATATTATTAGAAGTAGTACTCCTGTAGTATATCTTAGTACAATTCTAATTTTACATGACTTATTATTTATGGTAGTGAAGTTTGCTTTTTTTTACGAAGGAGGAGGACAAAACCCGAAAGATTAAAAAAAATTACAAATCCTAGACAAATCTCTGCTAACCAAAGCTTCAAGGCGTGACGGGGTATTATGAAGCACATAAAAGATGGGCTGCTTAAAGTTGATCCTAATTTTGCTAAATGATCAACAGCCTCCCTTGCTTCTCAACGAACAGCTTCAAATTTCACCAACAATTTGTTAAAATAGTAGGTACACAATGGAATTGTCAATACATAGATACGCATGGCATCACACTATTTTTAAGACGTTATTCACTCCCATTGGTATATTGATGGGCGTCTATGAATCATCCCAAAATCTATCACAAACACGAGAAATAGTTGCCAGCAACTATAAATATCTTCCCCACATGCAGAACGAAAATAGAAAATATTTAAGAGAGAAAACAAGTGAAGATATATTATATTTCATGCCTTTGGTCTACCTTCTTTTATAACATAGAAGTATGAAACAGAATTTTAATTTGTGATTAATGAAAAACATATGTTTCTAAATATTGCAATTAATCCAAAAATAGTTTTTGATATGAAAATAAAAATACATTAACATAAACTGAAATTGATTTTTTTACATAATAAAAAACTAGACCAGATACATACCGTTGAATCAGTTTTAATCCAATGCTCATAAACACGTCATGTGTTAAGTACTAAGTATTTAAATACTAATTTAATTAATATTTAAAATCACCTTATTTTCCTTAAAGCACCATTTAACATGTATTACATCTCCATTTTTATAAAAACTTTGGGGTTGTTGTTTCTATTTAATATGGGACTTTGTCCCTTTGGTTTTTCAAACTATCCCAACACCATTGTACTCCCTCCGTCTTTATTTATAAGAAAATTTTGAAACTCCTCTTTTGTTCTAAAATATATGAGAGATGAAAAAAATTTGTTAAGTAATTAATGTAGTTCCTTTTATGCATTTCATTAATTAATTAAGTTGTAGTCATTTATAACATCTATTTGATACTTTATATATAGCCATTTTTGGAAATAGAATTTAACTTATCACATAATTAAGGAGTTTAATTACTCATCCCGTCTCACTTTATTTGTTATTTTAAATAATTTTAAATGACATAATTTATCTATCATTTTACATTTTTATTAAAATATTAATTATTTTTTTTATTATTTTACCTTTCATAAAAAAATAATGGTAGGTGAGGTATAAGTTATTTTTTAATATTTTATTCATGGATATTTTAGTAAAATATTAACAAATTTTACTATAATTTAGATTATTTAATGATTTTATTGGCAGGTGTAAACAATTTTAAAATAACACATAAAATGGGATGAAATGAGTAATAAAACTCTTTTTTATTGATATTGATAAAATAATTATTTATTTCTTATATTTGAAAACAAAAAAAAATTTAAGATTTTAGACATTTCAAATGGTTCGGAGAGTTTACGATAGGATGAATCAAGCGATCATAAATATATAAAGTGGAATAATGTGGCCAGTCATGTTTCATTTTTTTTTTATAAAGAGTCATGTTTCATTTTATTCATAATATTTTAGGGAATAATATGATTTTGTTCAATCATAATTTTGTAGTAGTTATTGTTAAATATATGAAATGAAATAGATTGTAATTTTTTAATGTTATGATAATCTAGATAAAACAGTTTAATTTCAAAGAGTGGACGCCTCGGAAGAGTTTGAGAGAATAATAAATTTATAGTGCCAAAATATTTTAGTTTTATACACACACATCGATATGATTATGTTCATTGTACCCTTTCAAATAATTTAGACTAGCAAAGCATTTTTGAATATGTTTTCTTTTAAAATATAAAATATAAATGATTTTTGTTTGATAAATTAAGATATTTTTTTAATTTTATTTTTAATTAAAGTAGATTTATTGTTATGATACATAAGTTAAAAAAAAACTGGGTAAGAACAATAAATTAGGGACCTTTATTAAAAAATATATATTTAAAATGTTTAAATTATTTTTTTAATTTTGATGATTTAATTATTTATTTTTTATATTTTAAAATGGAAGTAATATATTTTTTAAACATTTTGTTACTGTTGACAAAAAAAAGAAATATATCTTTTCTTTCCATTTTTTTGGGTTGAGTTTTTCCATGTTCGTTGACAGCCTTGATCTCGTGAAATTAAGAACGGGGTAAATTCTGGTAAAAAAATAACGGGGTAAATTCTGGTAAAAAAATAACGGGGTAAATGCTTCCGTTGATATTTAATTGGTAAATGAACATCAAAGAATCAAACTAAATGCCTGACTCACAATTGACATATGAAAGCAGATAATTTTTCTTATAACACAAAATATACATACATGTATATAATTATATTAACTACGTTTTTATTACTATTTAGAATGATATTTAATTTGTTTATTTTGTTAATAAAAGTACGAAAGTTATTTGTTCACCCATATCTTCCTTACATTTATATTTTTATCACTATGTTTTTGAGCAAATTTTTGTTGGAAAAAACTAATAAGTGCATTAGCATTTTAAGCTAGCAAATACATGTAATTAAATGATAAAAGAATATTACCAACCCAAAAAAAAATCGTAAAAGAATATTTACAAGGCTAATCCATGTACAAATTCATAATGGTCCTAGGTCTAAAACAAAATGAGTGCCACATATGCAATATTGGCAATCTCCATACTTTAATATTTATGGACAAATAATATATTGACATAGTTGGTAGATAATTAAATCTCTTAAACATGTTGTCCTAACTAAATTTGATTCCTGATTATGTGTGTGGAAAATATTTTTTTTGTAATAATGCAATAATTTTCTTTACTTCCATAAGAAACAGCAATTTTAAAATGAGCAACTACACACCAAAAGAGATATAATTAGAAGCTACTTTTAAGGAAGAGTTCTCCTAATTCCCACCCTAAAACTATATAAAAGTAAAAAAGAACTAGTTAGTAACGACAATTTTCATCAAAAAATCCTTCTCAAAACTTTGCTATTTTTGCCCTACACAATATTTGCATCTAGCATGTAATTATGTTTTTATAGCTCTCAAAACAATCTGGATTGTGGAGCTTTTGTTATTATGTATGTGAACTTTTCATTCCTTCTATACATGATAAATCACAGTTGCAAACCCCACACATAACATGTTTATGAAGTATAAATGTCTTATAAATTGCATTGTTAACCATCATCTCTACCTATTAAATGTATTTCAAACACGTGATTCTTATCCAGTTACACACATCTACTAACAATTTTCTCGCCCATGGGCATTGAAAATAAAGATATTCAACATATTCAACTTCAGCACTACATAGAATACAATTTAAGTTTGCCAAAGGGATGTGAAGGCTAGATAATCTGGTCTTTGTGATTCATCTTTTTTGAATTACCAACCACAAAATTAAAGCATGTTTGGAAACAGTATATCTAGACCACATTATTGTGTAATACCTCAATTTTGTGAGGAAATTTTCAAAATAAAAAGGTATCTCTTAAAGGATTCATGAATTAATGATGACTCTTGAGATGATTCATGGAGAATCACAAGATTCATGAAATATGAAAATAAGTGACTTTTACCAGATTCATGAATCATTACAATGTATATACATTAATCATATGAAAGGATGTGACTTTTGTCTAAATTCATGAATCATTACAATGTATATACATTAATTATATGAAATGATGTGACTTTTGTCTAAATTCATGAATCATTACAATGTACATACATTGGTTAATGTATGTGTCCTTTTATTGAAAGAGTTATGTTGCTTCAAGAGGTGCATTCTCATTTTTTATAAATAGTTCACAATCTTTCATCATTTTAGTATTCTAATTTACTTTATCCATACTTGTTTCAATATGCACAAACTCACTTCCTTTTATCTTTAGTGCACAAAGGATAAAAAACAAATTACCACTTTGTAAAAGCCATTGTTGTCTAGACTTGAGTTTTGGAAGTACAGCACCTACTCAAGGGTCTTCATTGTATCCTGCAGGAAATTCGTCACTAACTCAAGTTGTACCCAAGATTTGGAAATTGGTGTGGGCGAATTAAGCCTAAAGGAAAGTGTTGCCCACGCTTTGAAGACTTGTGCATAACCTTTTCTCCAATCTCTTTTTCTTCTACACTTCAAAGTTCCATTGTTTGTGACAATCTTTAGGCTTAAAATTTTTGTTGAATTTAAATGACATCTTTGAAGGATTTGACTACAAATTTTGTGAAATTAGAGAGGTTCAAAGGAGGCAATTTTTTGAGATGGCAAAAGAAGATGAAGTTTCTACTCACTACTTTAAATATGGCCTATGTTCTCACCACTCCTAAGCCCGAAGAAAGAGAAGGAGAAACTATGACTGATGTTAGAGAAGGGCAAAAATGGGAGAATGATGATTACATCTGCACTGGACACATTTTTAATGGACTTGGTGATTCCCTTTTCGATGTTTATCAAGAGTACTCAACCTCTGCAAAGGAACTATGGGAGAAACTAGAGGTAAGGTACATGCAAGAGGATGCAACAAGTAAGAAATTTCTTGTTACTCGTTTCAATAATTATAAAATGATTGATGAAAAATCTGTTATGGAACAATTGCATGAAATTGAACATATTTTGAATAATTTCAAACAATATAACATGCATATGGATGAAAGCATTATTGTTTCCTCAATCATAGACAAACTTCCTTCTTCATGGAAAGACTTCAAAAAGAGTCTTAAGCATAAAAAAGAAGATATTTCTCTTGAGCATCTGGGGAATCATCTTCGTTTAGAAGAGGAGTATCGTAAAGAAGATGATACTGAAGACACCAATGCTCATGAGAAAGTACATGTGGTGGAGGAAGGGCAATCAACAAAGACTTCTAAGAAAAGAGGGAAGGAAAAGGATGAAACCCATGGACAAAATGGCTATAAGAACAAGAAAAAGAAGGGTAAATGTTACTTTTGTGGGAAGATTGGTCATTACAAGAAACAATGTCGTTTCTTCAAAAAGAAGAAAGAAAGCAATTCTTCATCAAAAGACAATCTTGTGGCTGTTATTTCTGAAATCAACATGGTTGAAAATAATGAATCATGGTGGGTGGATTCTGGAGCAACCTGTCATGTGTGCAAGAATAAGGATCTCTTCAAGACATTCAAGGAAGAGGATGAAAATGTGCTCTACATGGGAAATGCATCAAGTGTCCAAGTTAAAGGCAAAGGGACTGTGGAAATTGAGTTCACTTCTGGAAAAACTCTTACTTTAACAAATGTATACTATGTACCAGATGTTAGAAAGAATTTAATTTCTGTACCCTTACTTAATAAGTTTGGGTTTAAGTTTGTTTTTTAGGGAGATAAGTTTATTCTATCTAAGGGGGGAATCTTTGTAGGCAAGAGTTATTTATGTGGAAACATGTTCAAATGTAATGTTGCTAAAGTTAATAGTAATGCTTTCAATTGTGCTTATATCGTTGACTCTTGTGATTTGTGGCATTATCATTTAGGTCATGTTAATTTTGATAAATTAAATAACATGATGAATCTTGACTTAATTCCAAAATCTACTAGAAATCATGAATCTTGCACCACTTGTATGTTGACAAAAATAACTAGAAAACCTTTCCCTAGAATAGAAAGAAGTTCTAAAGTGTTAGATTTGATTCATTCTGATGTTTGTGATTTGCATGGTTGGCCCACTATGAGTGGTAAAATGTTTTTTGTGACTTTTATTGATGATTGTACTAGATATTGTTATGTATATTTAATGCATTCAAAGGATGAAGTCTTAGAAAAATTTAAGATTTTTAAAACTAAAGTAGAATTGCAATGTGAAACTTTTATTAAATGTTTAAGGGCCGATAGAGAAGGAGAATACTATAATCCAAAATATTTTGAGTCTATTGGTATAGTACATCAAGTAATTGCTCCTTATTCCCCACAACAAAATGGAATAGCCGAAAGGAAGAATAGGGTTCTAGTAGGAATGGTAAATGCCATGTTATCTTGCTCTGGTCTGGCCAGTGGGTATTGGGGTGAAGCAATGTTAACTGCTTGCCATATATTAAATAGGATTCGTAATAAAAGGAACAAGATAACCCATATGAACTCTGGAAGAAACGGAAACCCAATCTTAATTACTTTAAGGTTTGGAGTTGTAGGGCAATAGTTAAAGTTCCAGAACCTAAAAGGAAGAAATTGGGTGAAAGAAGAGTTGAATGTATCTTCTTGGGATATGCTAAAAATAGTAAGGCATATTGATTCTTGGTGATTGAACCAAGTAATTCATATCCCATAAATAAAGTCATTAAATCAAGAGATACGATTTTTCAAGAAGATAGGTTTAACTCAGTCACAAGACCCAAGAAAATTTCTCAAACTAATGAGAAATTTATTCCAGAAGATAAAATTTCTAACGATAATTCATTGGAACAAAATGAATATAGAAGGAGTAAAAGGGTTAGGAAGGCAAAAACCTATGGTTCAGACTTCTTCATGTTCCTTGTTGAGGGAACAAGAGAAGGAATAGAAAGTCATATTCATATTTGTTTTAATATGGAAGGAGACCCTGAAACATTTGAAGAGGCTATGAAGTCTCAAGATGCAATGTTTTGGAAAGAAGCTATACAAGATGAAATGGATTCAATTATAGGAAATAAAACTTGAAAATTAGTAGACCTCCCACCTGGTTCTAAACCCATTAGTTGTAAGTGGATTTTCAAAAAGAAATTAAAAGTAGATGGATCCATAGATAAATTTAAAGCAAGGTTAGTTGCTAAAGGATTTACACAAAAAGAAGGGATAGACTATTTTGACATATATGCACTAGTTGCAAGAATTTCTACTATTAGAGTGCTTATTGCACTTGCTTCAATATACAATCTTGTAATCCATCAAATGGATGTTAAAACAGCTTTCCTTGATGGAGAATTGGAAGAAGAGGTGTATATGACACAACCTGAAGGGTTTGTGGTTCTTGGTCAAGAATATAAAGTGTGTAAATTAATAAAATCTCTTTATGGACTTAAGCAAGCTCCTAAGCAATGGCATAAAAAATTTGATGAAGTAGTTTTAACTAATGGGTTTAAAATCAATGCATTTGACAAGTGTGTTTATAGTAGATTTAATAATGGAAAATGTGTCATTATTTGTTTGTATGTAGATGATATGTTAATTTTCGGTATTAGTTTAGATGAGGTAGAGAATACAAAGAAATTCTTACATGATAACTTTGATATGAAAGATATGGGAGAGGCAGATGTCATCCTAGGAATTAGAATCATAAGGGATAACAATTGTATTTGTTTGTCTCAATCACATTACATTGAGAAAATATTGAAGAAATTTAATTATTTTAATTGTTGTCCTGTATCTACACCATTTGATTCTAATTTGAAGTTAAAACCAAATCAAAATTGTCCAGTAAGACAACTTGATTATGCAAAAGCAATTGGATGCCTGATGTATGCTATGACATGTACAAGACCAGATATAGCTTATGCTGTGGGAAGGTTAAGTAGATACACAAGCAATCCAAGTAAAGAACATTGGCATGCTCTTCATAAAGTACTGAAGTACTTGAAAGTAACAAGTTACTATAGTTTAACCTATAGTGGTGATCCTTCAATTTTAGAAGGATACATAAATGCTAGTTAGGTCAGTTATTCAGAGGACCATGCTTCCACAAGTGGATGGGTCTATACTCTTGGTGGGGGTGCTGTTTCTTGGGGATCAAAAAAACAAACATGTATTGCAGATTCCACCATGGCATCTGAATTCATAGCATTAGCTACAAGTAGTAAGGAAGCAGATTGGCTTAGAAACTTATTACTTGAAATTTCTATATGGCGCAAGCCAGTGGCACCAATATCTATCCATTGTGATAGTCAATCTACTCTTTCAAAGGCTTATAACCAAGTTTATAATGGAAAGTCGCAACACATTGGAATAAGACATGGCTATGTGAAAGATTTGATTGTGAATGGAGTAATCTCTATTAGTTATATAAGGTCTGAGTTAAATCTTACAGATCCTTTGACAAAAGGGCTGACAAGGCATATGGTGTTGAAAACATCAATGGGGATGTGATTGAAGCCCATTAAATTATAATCACCAATGGTATAAACCCTACTCACACTTGATTAATGTCAAGTCTTGAGTTCAAAGGTGAGAATATACTATTAGAGTGATTGCAAGTACGTGAAATATTATCTATTCATCCCAAGGTTGAAAAGTACTTGGTTACCATGGATTTAAAGGAAGGCTGAGCTTTAACTCTTAATAGATCTGTAAGCATATATTTGATGGAGTACTTATCATGGTGTTACTCTTGACAGAGTCTACCTATATCTGAGTGTAGTGGGGCCGCTTCAAGAAGTCCAAAGGCTTAACTCTCAAACTCTCATGAAAAGGATATAAGACACAAGGCCATATAAAAAGTGTCTACTAAAAATGGCATACATTGGTCCGAGATCTTATGCGTAAGTCATGCACGCCTGTTCAAATGGATTATTTGGTTCAATGCTTGTCTACTATATTAATTCAGATGGGTGAAACCATGTCTTACTAAGTAAAGGATCAAGTCTTTAAGACACCTTTACCAAAAACATGAGATTTCCGAAGTGATAAGAGTTTGTTATTTAAAAAAATATATATATATATATTATTATTTATTTTGAAAATGATGGGGGATTATGAGGAAATTTTCAAAATAAAAATGTGTCTCTTAAAGGATTCATGAATTAATGATGACTCTTGGGATGATTTATGGAGAATCACAAGATTCATGAAATATGAAAAGAAGTGACTTTTACTAGATTCATGAATCATTACAATGTATATACATTAATCATATGAAAGGATGTGACTTTTGTCTAAATTCATGAATCATTACAATGTATATACATTAATTATATGAAATGACGTGACTTTTGTCTAAATTCATGAATCATTACAATGTACATACATTGGTTAATGTATGTGTCCTTTTATTGAAAGAGTTATGTTGCTTCAAGAGGTGCATTCTCATTTTTTATAAATAGTCCACAATCTTTCATCATTTTAGTATTCCAATTTACTTTATCCATACTTGTTTCAATATGCACAAACTCACTTCCTTTTATCTTTAGTGCACAAAGGATAAAAAACAAATTACCACTTTGTAAAAGCCATTGTTGTCTAGACTTGAGTTTTGGAAGTACAGCACCTACTCAAGAGTCTTCATTGTATCCTGCAGGAAATTCGTCACTAACCCAAGTTGTACCCAAGATTTGGAAATTGGTGTGGGCGAATTAAGCCTAAAGGAAAATGTTGCCCACGCTTTGAAGACTTGTGCATAACATTTTCTCCAATCTCTTTTTCTTCTACACTTCAAAGTTCCATTGTTTGTAACAAATCTCCCATGCTCACACCAAAGCCCCTAGTATCCATTGCTTATAGTGTATCTTCATGTGTAAGACATAGTTCATTTCCCATTTTCATACCCTTGAGCAAATTTTAGCTTAACCATGTTGAGTTTTTTTTCTAATACCACCTGACATCAAGAGGGTAAGTGTAATTCCAAAAATCTTCTCCCTTTAAATACACTCCATCGATCCATTTCACCCTTAGGTTATTTGGTTTGGAAGTGATGTCCCAAATCTACTTAGCAATTGTTTCCTCATTCCATACATCACATTTTTTTATTCCAATGCCCCCATACTTTTTAGGTAGATATGTTTTTTCCCAATTAACATGGGCTAGGTATATTGCCTTCCAAATTTTTTACATCAACTACATAATCACTACTGAGCTAAGCATTTTCCTTATCTTGATTTTCAGGTGAAGAACTAAGCACGCTTCTCTCACTTCTTGCTCTCCTCACCTTTTGCCATTGTTGCTCTAATTGATTAAGAGTCAGGTTGAATGTGTACGACCTTGGACAGAATCTGATTTACTCACCTACTGTCTTACATCATTGTCCATGTTTCATGACTAGTTGGGGACCTAGACATTTCTCCCTTCTTTTTTCCCGCAAACATCACAACCCTGTCCAAACCCATTGCAAGTATTGCATATGACTAGTTTCCATTCAAACATCACGTTTTGTTCAACAACTTCACCCAATTTATTCTCCAAAAATACAGAGTCAAGAAAATCCCCATTAACTTCTACTTCAACAAGTATACGAGGAAAGTTGTCATTTTCTTTATTCATAGTTTGTTTATCAGTCATAATAGGCATCCCAATTACATTAGCTATTTTTCCCAGTGTACTCTATCCCTAATATTTTAGATGAAAACTAGGACATTGTATCCAAACTGGGAGTCTATTATCTCTATCTTTAGCTAATTCAATGTTGCCATCCCAAGGTGCAACAATGATTAGCTTACCAGCAAAATGAATCACCCTTGATTGAAGTACTTTCTCTTTAGAACTTTCAGATGTAAATCTAATAATAATAATTCCATTTTTCACTAGCAATAGCTTATCAATGCCAAATTTTCCCTAAACTCTTCTAAAGAAACCATTAACAACATGAAAGGAAGGATAATCAGCTTTCAAAATATAGCATATGATAACATTTCTCCAGTAATCAATTTCAAGTTTAACATCTTCTAGTTCAATTTTGACAACCATCTTACCAAAAATAATTTAAAGGGCTACATATTGGAGTTTGCAACTAGTACCATGTAGCTTTGAGCGGATGAATTTTTCCCAAATTGGAATTGTGTTTTCAGCTATTTTCGAGTTGCCCTATAACTGAGATTCAACCTCATGAGCTTCATTGGGTTTTAGAAATTTCACTACACCCAATAATTTCTCATTCATGGCCAAGTTCTACTTCACCTTTTCCAACTCTGTTCAGCTTCTAAGAGCAAATTAATCATATGCTCTAAGTTAGTATTTGAAACCAATCTCTCCCTAAGGTTTGTGCTTCCATTTTCGCATCCATCAAATGCAACAAAATCTCTCTAGGCATCTTCAAACCTCCTTTATGTGTCGAGAAGTTTGATCTGATTAGGCTTGGTCGCCTTTTTCTTCCTAGCCATGTTTATGATTCACATCAACAAAAGTCTCTAATGTGTGCTGAAAGATAAGTCGAGCAGCACCATTTCCTCCATAAAAAAATACCTTGTCGGGAAAAATAAAACTCATTTGAGTAATTTCTACACCTCGAAATGATTAGTGTTTGGCCATTGATTAAAGAATATTTTTAGTGACCACAAAAAAAGAACTTAAGTAAATTGGATTTTGATGACTTTTATAGCGTAAAAAATATTATTTATAAAAATATTTATAAATTATTTATAAAACACTTATAGGTAGCCGAATTTAAATTTTTACTCTTAATGAAATATATATCACATTATTTTTTATTGAGCCAATTTTCGTTGGCCTAGTTGGGCCAATCTATTTCTGTCAACATCAAACAATTCAACTTCCCGTAATTAGTGGTTGAATTTTTCTGATTCCATATAAGTCAATTTTAACGTTGAAACTTGAGAGGCTAAGAATGAATCGCGGGTAATCATGATGGAAAGAAAAAGTTATCTCATTGGAAGAATTTAACTTTGGTAATAAGGAACAGGAGGTGTAAAGTTAAACTTAATTGTGACCATTAAAAAATTTAACCTTATTTAGAATTGCAACGTATCAATCATGAAAACTGGAAACCCCGTATAAGATCCGAAACTTGAATTGAAACAAAAAAAATATATTATTATAAATTTTGTACAATTTTTTTTTTATCAAATGTACAATGTACAATGTTTATTTTTGCTCATATGTTTGCTGGCAAAATTTGTTCAGCACATATGTTTCATGATTTATATAAAATTGATGGGAATTTGAACTCCTGAGACTTAGGCATTGTTAATTTATTTGATATTAATAACTTTATTTTAGATAATACTTTTTTTATTTTTTTATGGATTAATATTAAATAGATAGAAAAAATAAATAATTTAAAAAATAATAAAAAAATATTTTCTAATTAGTTCATATCAGCTAGTTTTCAAAAGGCACACTAGGTTTTGAATAATTTAGAGGAGTTGGATCCGACCATATTGATCTATTGCTCTCACGAGGATATTTTTTTTCGCACACAATAACACAAGACCCGAACAATAGATTTTATTTAAAGGAAACAAGTGTTGAACTGATTGAATTCGTTTCTATTGGTGAAATTTAGAACTACATCTTAAAGAAATGTAAAACTTATAGGAAAGTGGTATTATTTATACATTAGAAACTATAAATAATTTATTCTACAAATTTGATATACTCCGTCTATTTCCAAAAATATGTCGTTTATGACTATGCATACAATTTAGCTTATTATTATTATTAATGAAAGATAAAATTGTACAAAAATAATTAATACTAATTGAAATTCTAAAGTAACTGATTGTTTAAAAAATAGTCAAAAATCTAATAGTCTGCTTGGTTTACTCACGAAGGGAATAAGTTGAAGGTGTTTGTGATTACATTACTTAACTTGTATTTGGTTGCGCAACACTTAAGGGTGAAGCTTACCTCAAGTGACCCAAACGACCTAAATTAAGGTGAAAATAATCACATCCAAAAAGTCAGATGAAGCCCCTCACAATGAGGTGAAGAGAGGGTAAGTGATTTTTATATCCTTTACAATGAAAAAAAAAACACAAAACTAGGCTCCATCCTTCTTCCACCGTTGGCACATTGTTCCCATTCCTTCTTCCACCTTCGACCCATTCCACATCCTTAAAAAAAACTCAGAACTACACAACTTAGCTTCATCCTTCTTCCACTGTTGGCATCTCTGTTCCCATTCCTACCTCCACCTTCAACCTATTTCATCATCCTTCAACCAAGCCTCCTCGCCGGATCAAAGGCCAAACTGGAGCTCATGAACGCAATTCCATCGACAGATGAAGGAGTTGCAGATATGCGAGCTACGGATGGAGATGATGCGAGAAGGAGAAAGGCTGAGGAGCACAAAGAAGACAATGCGAGAAGGGAAGTAGACGATTCCTTCGACAAAGGTGACGATAGCCTTTGATTGGCGAGAAGAGAAATACTGAATATTGAGGAGGCGACGATGACAACCTTTGATTGCATTGCAATCTTCCGCTCCCCCCCCCCCCCAATCTTACTAGTTGTGGTTGTATTCTGGTGTTGGTGAGAAGAGAAGAGAAAGGTTGGGAGGAGGATGGAGGAAGAAGTGGCCGCTAACGGTAACGCAGTAGTGGTGCTGGATGACGGTGAAATGGAAGAAGAAAGGGGGAATTTGTTTTTTCTAATATAGGGACATTTTAATCTTTTCTCATTTACTTGTATTTAATTAAATATTAAAAATAAAAAATAATTTTTTCTCACATCTCCATTATTCTACTAAACAAATTCACTTAAAATTCATATGTAATTATTTTTACATTATATTCATTTATACCCTTCTCATTATATCATCTAATCATAATTGAATCAAATTAGTTGCAAGTAACAAGTTTTTTGAAACTTAATGTATAAGAGTTGCCTAGTTTAAAGAAGTTAAACTATTTACAAATTTGTGGGAAAAAGGAAAAAAAAGAGAGAGATACTATTTACAAATTTTAACTGTGATACTCTTTTATAAAATTTGAAGAATAAAATAAATTCAAAAGAAAATAGGAATGGAAATATGGCGTGCGGGGTGCCAGCTATAATTTTTTTTGGGCAAAGGGTGCCCGTAATAATTTGATGAAACTGGGAACCGAGGAATTAAATGAGAAGATGAGGAGTGAGAGCGACCCGTTTCTAATAGAGAAATTAACTTTTTTTCTGGTACAAAATGGTGCAATTATTATTAAAAATAATTAAAATTATACATTTTTTTCATGTTATATTTTAATTAAAATTTAATATGTAAATTTTTAATTTTCTTTAAATTGAAAAAATTAATACTTTCAATGTATAATTAATAATTAAAGTTATAATACATTAAAAAATCATCCACCCATTAATTTTTAATTAGAAAACAACGAAAAAGGAAAGAAAAATATAGAAGTATTTTTTCTCATCCGGCGATCTTCACCATCCATCCTCCGACTTTAACGCCTTCTCTATCAACATCATCCTGTGCTCCCTCTTCGCAGATGCAGGACTCCATCACCAGCGAAGAGCTTCTTCGCAGATCTGCTTCTTTGGTCTTTGATTTAGCATGAGTTTCGATCTTTGAGTGTTGCTACCTCCTCAGATCTTCGAGGTCACAAATCTCATAGAGCTCATCCTTCCTGTTCGAAGCTCGTCCCCCCATCGCAGTGCTTGATGTCTGGAGATCTTGCGGTGCTCGTGCATCGCCGTTCAAAGCTCACCGATCCTGCATTTTCCAGATCTTGTTTGTTCTGGGTTTTGTGATGTTGATTTGTAAATAGTGGCGGACCTAATAATACATTATGGGGTTCAGATTATCATCTCAATTTGAAAAAATTGCATGATTTAATTTTAAAATTTAGTATTTTGATCCTATTAATTTTAATATTTTTACTCCCACTAAATTTAAGTTTTATTATTTTAACTTTAAATTCATGTTTTAATATATTTTAGTTTAAATTCTTTTAATACATAATTTAAAATTTTTATAAAATTTTTATTAAGTTTAATAAAAATAATATTAAAATAATCTATAAGAGGTGAGATTAGGTAATTTAAATTTTTAAATAATTTTTATAATAAATATTATTTTATTTCTTAAAATCTAAATTAATAAAAAAATATTAAATTAAATTTTTTTCAGATTATGTTGCCCACTGAACTCGGGTTCTTAATCTGCCACTGTTTGTAATGGTTTATGAGGTTGGCCGGCATCAGCTAACCGCCGAGAGGGAGAAAGATGTTGGTGAGGATGGTACGGTGCTGACGATTAGTAGAGAAGAAGAAAGGGAAAGGAGATATTTTTTTAATCCAAGATCATTTCAGTGCTGTCTAATTTGTTTATGTTTATTTAAATATAAAAAATAAATTATCCAAGATCATTTCAGTGCTGTCTAATTTGTTTATGTTTATTTAAATATAAAAAATAAATTTATTTTTTATATTTTTAAATTTATATCAAATAAGTTTACATATATTTTATTTTTATTTTTTTTATTATACTCCTTAACTCCCTTAATCCAGAGGTAGAGTTTTCTTATATTTTTAAAATTATTTTATACAATTTTTTGTGGTACAGCTCTGCTTCAGAAATCACCCCATTATTCCGGTGAAGTCGGACGCACCGGTTGACCAAGAAAAAAAAGACGGGAAAATTGGGAAATGGGGTAAAAATACTTATTTAAAAATGGAATCAATTATTTTTTTGGGGTTAATTTAAAATTTTTCAACTGAAACTAAAATTTTTTTAACTAAAATTCAAATATTTTCAACTGGAACTCAAACTTTTTTAAAACTATGGTCCTATTTCACAAATAAATGATTTTTTTCCCATTTTCTAATTTTCCAAAAAAAGATGTCACAAACACCTTTGGTGGCGTCAATCAATATTAATATATAAAAAATGCACATTTATTTAATAAAATTTTTTAAAAAATACACTATTTAAGTAATCTTATCCAACATTAATTAAATTCACCTCTAATTATATTTATTTATTTCTCAAATCAACTGAAATTGAAAATTATAATATTCTCTTTCACTGTGACTTCATCCATCGTATCACTGTCATTGCTTTAACCACTGAAATGAACGTCCCCATTTTATCTCCATTTTCCGTTTGCCACCGTTATTCACTTATGATTATCATTACTTCTAAACCATTTACAGTTACATTTTACATTCAATGAATGAATATCAAATATTTAAAAATTAAAAAGAAAATAAGTATATTTAAATTTTAAAAAAGTGCGCTGGACTAAACTAAACTAAACTAAACAAGGAAGGAATTAAAGAGTCCCAGGCATGCAAACCCAAGGAGAGTTACCAACATTTTTACTATTTCACGGTATAGTCAAAATGTTTGAGACTTTAGCTTTGCCACCTGATACCAAGTTGCTAAGGATAGGACAGAGCATGGATAAAATTTCAAGAATTTAATTAAAAGAACTCTAATTTTAAATGAAGTCTGGGAAACTGAAATGACAGCAACGATAAGCATATATTTTCCAAAGAGGAGAGTAATACTTTATTCTTATATAGAAAAGTTTGTACGAATAGTAAATTTTGAAAATTGGAGGAGAGAAATTTATATATTGAAAGACATTGACTAACAGATTGATAATGATGATGATTGAACAAAGCAAAAGAAGATTAAGAAGCCAAGGAGGGTCTTTTAAGGTGCAGAGGTGAGCTAGGTGGGTAGACTTTTGGGGGGTGATAATAATATTGTGTGGTGCACTAAAGAGAAAGTAACTTATCTCATTGTGTGCCTGTCAACATTGCTGGGATTTGCAATATCTATTCTTCTCCCCATCCGATAGCGATTGACCCCAAAACTACAATTATCTACGATGATCACCACCTAAGCTTCCTTCCTTTTATTATATAATAACACCATGTTGGGTAATCGCAAATAATAAAATATACCTAATAATATCATCATTATTATTTAATATTACTCCCTCCGATCCTATATATAAGATTTTTTATTTTAATTCTAAATATAAAATTATTTACAATATATAATATAGTATTTATTATATATTTTTAAAAAATATCTCTATTTAATATATTTAAAGAGAAAAAGAAAAAAAATTAAATAAGAATAATTTTAAAAAAATATTAAAATTTTTAAAATAATTAAAATAATTAATTAATTTTAATTTTAATTCTTAATTCACGTTATTTAATTAAAAGGATCTTTTATATTAAGGATTAGGAAGTAGCACTTATTTTGTTGCCGTTTAATTTTGTTGCCGTTTAAACTGTATGCTACTTTAATTTCCTAAATAGCATTGGGCTGCTAAATTTATTGTATCTAGTCAAAATTCGATTCGCTGACATAAAATTAATTTCAAGAATCATTAAAATAGAGTTGATAAAATAAAAAGCAAAGTGCGTTCGTGGTACTCCCTCCGATCTTTTTTTTCCCGTAGTTTTAATTTTTTTTATTTCAATTCTATTGTTGTTTTCAGTGTATTACCATTTTTTCTCCACTATACCCTTTTCTTATTTAATTCAATATAAATCATTAAATTAAGATAATTAAGTCAAATTCTTAGTAAAATATACTCCCTTGTCTATATTATTAGGTGTTTTGAAATTTTTTTTTCTTGGTACAAAATATAAATTGTTATATACTTATTTGTCTTTTTTATCTCTTATTCATTTAATCATTATTCTTGTAACTTGTACTATCCCTTTCTTTTTATGCATTGTTGAATGTTTTAGCACCCAAATTAAAAAAATATAATTAATGTATTAGAATTTATTTTAATTTTTTTAACATGCCCTTCAATAAATATATAAATAAAAAAGAGCAATTAATGTCATATTTAACTTTTAAAAGGATATATAAGGGTATAATTGAAAAATAATAATTAATACTATCTTAAAATTTGAAAATCACACACACATATATATAAACAAAAATTTTCTTAAAAAGTGGCATAATAATGGAAAGAAGTGGAATAAATATAGATAAAAATGATATTTTTATTTTTTTTTTAAGAAATTTATTAATATAATAAAAAAAATTTTAAGATGCATGAAAGTGTTAGAAATATATTATATTATGAATTAAATGGAGTATAAGATATAAATAACTAATTCACACTAGGAAAGGAATACAGTTAAAAACAATTAAAAGTTTAAATTTGTCAGGAATTTAAAATAACCTTCTAAAAGGCTCCCATTCAATGTTTAATAATTTTATCTTGTAATTAATAAAAATTAATTATGTATACTTCTTTAATGAACAATAAAATTAGAGAACAAATACCCATATATTAGATAACCCCATTTTTATATTTTATATTTAGAAAAAAAAAAGACACCACATTTGTATTTTATATATGGGAACATAGAGAGTAACACAATCAATGATTTTTTAATATCTATGAAATAATCTTAAACAACCAAGAAAAAAAAAGAACGGATTAAGTATTATTTTTCAGCAATTACCTAGGCATAAGGCATTGCCATCTATAATTGGGGATGCATGTGTTGACTGCGCAGCCGGAAACGTATCTTTATTTATTTTTTATTTCAAAGAAACATATATGTATATATATATAGAGAGAGAGAGAGAATATTATATTATCTTTATTTATATCAGAGGGGCCGTGGGCGAAATTTTATGGTACGAAGATGTCATACGTGTCCCTCCCTAAAGTGGCAAAGTCCCTGATTAATTTATTTTGAGATGCTTTACTGTCCAAGAGTTCCATAGAGTACCACAAAAATAATATTTAAAATTTGCTTAATTAGCTGATAGGAATACCTTTTAAGTCTAAACGTCCACTTCAGATACAAGGTTGATCAACTCATAATGCTTTTATCATGCAAAATTATTAAGTCAAGAGGTAAAAAAGAATGAAAATATAGATATCAAAATAACATTATACTTGTATATAAAAAATAATATAAACAATTTACTAAATAATAATGGCATTATGAATAAAATATAAATTATTTACATTTCATTTCCTATATTTAAGGATTGTTCGATGGTCATGGGTTTGGTGCGACTATAACTCCCTGGAAATGGGTTTTTTGTTGTTGCTATTGGTATTTTGACAGCAGATCTGCATGATCTAGATTTTATATTTATTTTTAAATTCTTTTAATATTTATACACTATTTTTTTTTTCAAAACTAATAGTTAAAGAAATATTTTTATTTTTCATAATGCATCTTTTAAAATAAAAAAAAACATATGAAATTTTTTTAATAAAAATGATATATAAAATATGGGTCATCCAAATCAAATAGGACAATCCAGATCTGCTGCTTTATAATAGCACTTGACGCCACTACTGTAAAGCAATAAAGAAACCAGATCCTAAGTGACTCCTTCAAAAATATGTACTGTTAAAATAATAACAATATTAGTAGTTATAGAAAGTTGGAAAATTAACTCAAAATTTAGAATAAAATTAAAAGATTAAAATCACAAAAATGTGAGCAATAAATATTGATTACATGTCTTATTTTTTATAATATTTATATACACACATATAAGTGAGGATCGCAGGCGTCCAGTCAGGAAATAAAGAAAATTGATGAACAGTAATGTATGGCCTGGTGTTGGGGATGGCAGAAATACTTTGATAATTGCCACTGATCAGACTTGTTTTGGATATGTATGGAGATATGGCAAGTTATACATTTTAATTAATCGAGAATCTTAATTTATACTCAAATTGCTTGTCAGATGAGAATGAAGTAATGGAGAAAAGAGGAGGAGGAGGAGGAGGAGGAGGAGGAGGAAATGAAAAACCTGGAACGAATGGGCGGCCGTGACTAATCGAAAGACGCATGAAGATCATGGTGAGGGTCTGCTACTCTGCTTTTCATGTACAAAAAGATGTCATACACTTACGGACGATTGGATTCGATTGGATTCGATTCATTCTTATCCGCTTAATTTCCTTCCATTATCATCATTATTGCTTCCATCAAACTTACCTTTCACTCACTGCTTCCCCTGATCACTATTCTATTTATATATGGTCAACTCCTACCAAACTAGTATGATTTCCATCGCACCTATGTCATTTTCTTCAACATATCTATCTATCCATCCTTTTATTTCATTTCACCATTTTCTTTATTAATTACTTTTAGGTTTGTTTGTTAGAATCAACAAATTAAATTCAAGAAATAATAAGTCCCATGCATGCAACCCAATTTAAGACCTCATCTTCTTCTTGTGTAATTATAATTCCAATTGATTCTCTGATGAACCTGCATGCATTATGCATATATAGGATCCGCCGGTGGAGTTTAATTTTGGGTATCTAGTATTGCTTGAAGAAAATTTTCCTTCAAATTAATGATTCCTTTCATTTGTTTTCTGTCTGATTTGTGATCTCCAGTACTGCAAAACAAGATTTTGAAAATTAACTTCCACATATGATCATCTGTTTGGTAGATTAGCTTAATATTCAAGGACTGAAGCTTAAATACAAGTTCAATTATTAGTTTGGTAGATTAGAGAAATAAGCGAGAGGGCGCGGAGCACGCCAAGCATGTGACTACCTTAATTTTCCTGGGTCCGGAACACACACACACAAGAATCAGAGAGCGCCATGTGTTTTTTGTGTTATATATATAGATAGACACACAGAGAGAGTACTGCATATATAGGATGTGATAAATTAGATTATTAAAATATGCTATATGAAAAACATATCTGAGAGATATTGATTGATAATTTATTTAATTACCTGCAACGCATGTTGGCCATCAAATTTACTCAGATATTTATTTTGTCTGCTAGGCTGTAACTGGACAAATAGTATTTAATTAGGCAAGCGTTGATGTGATATGTTTGTTTGTCAATATCGTCGGCACAAATCTGGCTAGCAAAAAATTTGATGATTTCAAATATTCTATACAGAACGGAATCACATTCCAAGTGTGCTGATGAAGTGGGTGAGTTTGATAATTTGTCCTTGGTAAGAAGAATTGACCAAGCATATTGTATTATATATATATATATATGTAATAAAGGAAAGAAGAGTTCCTCGTAATTAAGAGGGGAATCTCACAGAATAGGATAGTTAGAGAGAAAGATTAGGAATAGTTGGGGGGGAAAAAGGAATAGAGGGAAGGGAACGTACTTTTAGGGCAGGGAATTAAGTAAAGTTGGGACCCAGGTGGAGCTCAAAAGCAGAGAAGGTTATCATCAACGCATATAGAGGAGGCCTGTTCTGCAACTTGCTCGTGCACCTCTTACATTATAATGCTTCTATATACTGTATATTATTGCTTCAACTCAACTCTAATAAACAAATCCAGATCCACGCGGATCCTTCCTTTTGTGGTTTGCCTTGTATTTTAAGATTGAACCTGTAAATTAAAGAACATGAGCATGAGAGCCATGTTCATGAGGTAAGGTTAGAAAAGAGAATCTCTCATACAAGTAATAATTATTATTAGTTTAATTTAATGGTACGCCAACTTTTCCCCGTATTCGGCTCCAGCTAGCTAGGCCCTATGGGATCGACCAAGTATTTTGGTGGATAATATACATTTTTATAGGTGAGTGGGCTGCGCAGATGGACCCAGGGTAGGTATTGGTGTGAGAAAGAGGTAAGAATGGGGGTGGTACAGTACAATCATAAAAAACCTAATAGGGAAAAAGTAGTGTGATGTGGTTTGGGAAGAGGTGGGCAGTGGGCTGGCTGGACCACACCATAATTACCTGAGGCGAAGGCAATATATTCTTTTGCGGTTGACGCAGGGTTCGGCTTCTTGGGATGTCAAGGACGGCTACAAATAGCCACACCAAGCCCACATTCAGATTCTGGTTTTTTTATCCTCAGCCTAGGGCCTGCGTCCGTTTCTAGCCTCTTTACAAACTTGACTTCTAGTAGACTGTGGGTTTTGGTCAATTCAGTCTTTTTACCTTATAAAATTACATGATACTACATTAAAAAAACATAAATATAGGACGAGTGAAAGTAACTCGATGCAGGAGTATATCTTAAAGAAGGATATAAGTTAACCAGACGCAATTATTATTATTATTATTATTACCATGGTTTTTGGAAATTGAGGTATTTAATTTGTGCGAATTAATATCGGTCACTGATAAAAGTAGAAGGTAAGAATGAGTAGGGTTGATGTCATGGGGATGGTGGCCAACAGCTGGTGCTTGGAAGATAAAAGTAGTTGACCACTCGAGCTTTTGGGCGGAAACAAAGAAAGCAATAAATTGCTGTAATTATAGAGAGAGGGATGGACAGAAGTGTGGGTTATCATTAACCTTTTCGAAGGTGGTGGATCAGTAGCAGTGGAGATGGATGTTGTATCTTCTTGTGTTTGGACCCAACGGAATATGATTAACATTGATTTTGGTTATATCTTGGCCACTTATTTACTACAGTAGTATTGTCTCCCTTTCGTTTATCACTAGTTTATTCTGTTATAGTTTAATTAAAAAAAGTGAATGACGTATATAGGTAGGCTTGTTATTATGTGGAAACCAGGCCACAAAAAGTAACATCTTTTTTTTTTTTTGGAAGGAAAAGTAACATCTTCTTTGTTTAGCTTGATGATGAGGTGGGCACAGTCGCACGAGGGGCCTATTCAATTCAATTCTTATTAAATAAACCAAACTCTCTCTGCTGAGTTTTATCCTAAATGGAACGCACTTTCAATATATTTGAAATTTTAGTTCGGTCCTTTTTTAAAATATATATATATTTGAATAAATATAACATTTTTTAATTCATTCTCTTCAATCTAAACATATTTCTGCAAATAAAATACTATATTCAAATACCAAAAGCGTGAAAGTTAAAGACCATTTTATGTTTGAAACTATAATTTGTGGTCAGTGTTCGTGAATTCATGAAAATGTAGTCAATGGTGGGAGAGTGGTGTTGTCGGCCTTTGCTACCCCCATGAAAGGAACAGCCCTATGAAAAGTTGTAGCATAAATCTAAGAGTGAGATGAGAAAACTAGAGGCCCAATTATCCGAAGACAGGCCCAACAATGGCCACAACCTAAAGGAAAGAATCGGCCCACAAACATTGTTCTGGGAATCGGATGGGACCCTAACCAGGCACAACTCACACAGACTTCCGGTTTGACAAAAATAAATAAATAAATAAAGATGTAAAAATCAGTTTCAATTTTTTTTTAAGTCCATGCTCGGAATGAAAAACAATTCAGGTTGAGCCTACTTTTTCTTTCTTTCTTTTTTTTCTTCCTCATAAAAATGTCATAATAAATCTAAAAAATTTTGAGATTTTTAATTGTATAGAAGTTAAAAAATATCCTACTTCATAAGAATAACATTTATAAAAAAAAATTTCAAAAAAATTGGGTTACTCAATAAAAAAATTATATTTTCTATGATGTAAAACTACATCGGTATAAAAAAATATTCTTTTAAATTATAAAAAATGGTTCCCCATAACATTTTGCATCAACACACATTGTGCTCTGAGCATCTTATTTTTATAATTTATCATTTTTAATTTAATTGAAAATGACAGTATACAATCTTATTGTGTAAGTTAAATAAAAAAAAAATTCTAAGACTTGGGTAAATTTAACGCATATAAAAAATGTAAATAAAAATAGCTTTCACTAATTTTTTTAATATATGTTTCAAAACCCGAAAAAGTGATTTAAGTTATTTTATATTCAATTTTTTAATCATGATGAACAGACATGTTAAATTAAAGTAGAACATGGAATGCAAGATAAATGGAGGGCCCTTGGTCTTGTGATGAGTGGCTTGGACTGATTGATTAAAAAACAACAACAACAATAATAATAATGACAAAATTCACGAACATATTGCAGAGTCTCAAAAAGAACAGATCAATTTTATTTGAAAAAAAAATCCTGGTGTCCCCACCAGTAGCAATTAAAGACTGATTTATTTGGATAATGATACACCGTGCACTCATTATGAATGGACTTTGCAGACAAATTGGATCTTTTTATTTATTGGACGAGGGAAGAAAAGAAATATAATTGTGTATGAAATTGGTTGTTAATAATTACAATTATCTAGTATGTTCTCTCTAAATTTCTCCAAATACTTCATCTTTGTTTACTTTTATAAATATAGAGGATCAAAACTGATCTAAAGAGAGAAACAAAATTTGATCTAGTTGGAAAAAGTTAACCTTTGAAAACCTCTTTACCGTAAGAATTTTTTTAAGTTGCGATATCTATATTAATTTTGATAAGTTTGCAAATCCCGGCTCATCTTTTTTTTTTTTTAATATTTCGTTTTTATTTTTTTTGTAAAAGGCGGAATCCGTATAAAAGAAGATCTACTATTTTTTGTGGTACATGAGAACACGGTCTAAGCCCCCTAGTTCGGATTTTTTTGAGAAAAAGGGAAAGGAGGAAGATGATTTAATCCCTTTTCTTTCTTTGGTTCCTAAAATTGGAGGGGAATAGAGGGGATTTAATTTCCCTTAATCTCCTCCCCCATCCCTTTATTACTTTCTCTCAATTTGAGATTTTTTTTGGTAGGGAATTGAGTTTTATTACTCAATACCCTTCAATTCTTTCTTGAACCAAACAAGATTTTATTAAAATCCCTCCAATTCCCTTTCCTCAAATTCTACCAAACAAGAGAATTTTAAAATCCCTCCAATCCCTTCCCCTCAAATTCTACCAAATAAGAAAATTTTAAAATCTCTCCAATTCTCTCCTCTTTAATTCCTTTCATTAAAATCCCTCCAATTTTCTTTTCTCCAATTCCTTGAGTTAAACCAAAGACACTCTAAAGCGCATGACTTGGGTTTGACGTGTCACTTTTGTCCCTTCACCGTTGTCCCTATTTCCCGACGTAATTGGAAATGTGTTTCCTATCGCTGGATCCAAAAATATGTCCTTGGAATTCGACAACCCCTCCATGCCTAAAAAATTTTCAGATTTCTGTCACGTCGCTCGCCTCCCCCAACTTGCCGCTCATTCCATGGACATTGAAAGGTGAAGTTGTGAACACAATATCTCATCCGAATCTTATACATAAGAAATATATATAATAATACATAATAATAATAATAATAAAAAATTAAATTGAAATATTAAAAATAAAAATTAATAATAATAATAGTAAAATGAAATACATAAGTTAATTAACAAAAAATAAATAAGTAATATATAATACAAATAAATAAATAAAATAAGAACTAAAAAATAAAAAAAATTAAGCAAGTAATAATAATATATGAAAAAAAATAAAAAGCAATAATAAATAATAATAATGAAGAATAAAATAGTATAATAGGGAAAAATATTAATAAAAAATATATATCTATATAATAATAATAATAAATTAAAATAAAAAACTTAATTAAAAATTAATTAATTAATTAAAAATTTTTTTAATTAAATTATTAAAAAAACAAAAAAGAGGGGGCCTGAAACCCAAATTACTTGAGCCCTAATGGCTCAGGTGTGAGAGACAGCTCAGGAGAGCGAGGGAGAGACCAGGGCTTAGGTGCAAAATCAGAGCGAGCCCTAGCCCGGGGCTCATGCAAGAGTCTCAGGGAGGACCTCAGCAGAAAGGCTTGGACAGACCGAAGAGAAGCAGAAAGGGTTGGGATTTGTGGAAGACAAGATGAAGAAGAAGCCGAAGACGAAAGAATGGTGTGGTCCAGACTCGAGTACGGAGGAGATCAAAGGCAAAGAAATCCCCTCCACTACTCCGTACCATACTACAGCAAAGCAATGGAGGCAAGGGCGTAAGAAAACGAGGGAGCCTCTGAGCCTCAGAGGGAAATCAGAGAGAGCTCAGGTACGACCTCAGGCACGAGAGAGAGACAATAAGGGAGGCTTGGTTAGGGGAAGAAACTGAGGGAGCCCTTAGCGCTAGTGTGTCCCTCGGCCGTGCGAAGCAGAGGGAACCCTAAAGAGAGGGAGCCACGTATGAGCTACGGTACGCAGAGGCACAGAGGAAGAAACGACAAAGGATTCCCTCCACTGCTCCGTATCTAGTACGGTGAGATAGTGGAGGTGAAGGCAATTGGATGAAGGAATGAGGAGGACACGTTTGAGTGTGATGGAGGAAACCTTCACGCACCCAATTACTGCGGTTTCCACCCATAATCACACTTATAAAAGGCCACAAAAGGAAATCCTAGAGGGGGGATTCTGGACGCCTAGAAAACCTTAGAAGAACCTTAGAGAAAGAGAGCAGAATTGGGAGACACAGAGAAAAGGACTAAGGGAGAAAATAGAGGAGGCTCGAGGGTGGCTCTGAGTTGTTGATTTCTCTATAGTTATGTACACCGAAGGCTTGAGAGAAGTTGGGAAACAGTAGAGCGTTCTGTGCAAAGAATTGTGTGGCTTTAGTTGGTAAACTTTACTTAAGAATTTTGGTCAATTGGCTTGAATGGATGCCTTGTTTTCATTGCTGATAGCATGGAGATCATGCTTATCATTTGGGTTCTGCAATTTGGTTATAAGACCTCCATACTATTTTGTTCTGATTTTGTTTCGAAATGGTGCGCTAGCATTAGGAGGGATTTATTAACGATTTGATTTTGAGTTCTTAAGTTCCTTAATTTTGTGAATCTTTTGTGTTTATTACCTTTCAAGAAATGGTGTTGAATTCTGTTCCTTTAGGACCCATTTGCTTGCTGTCTTCTCTTCTTAGACTCTGTTTTATCAAGATGAATCTATTTTGTTGTTTGATTGTGATCAGTCAGGTTTTCATTTATGTTTATTTGATCAGTGGGCAATTTCATTTTTATTTTGGTATATTGGTATGGTGTTATGTTTCTAGCACATTTTTGTTTGTCCTGATGAGGTTTCATAGAAAAGCAATTTGTTAAGTGCACAAAAAAAAAAGTCCCTTGCTACCCCATTGAACCATGAACCTTGTTTTAGTCCCTTGTTGATTCAATCTCTGTTTTTGGGATGTTTTGCCATGGCTTTTTGTGAACTTGTTTGTCTCAGGGTTTCAAAGAATAAATTGTAGATAGTGAGATTTATGGGTTCGCATTGCTGCATTTTGATTGATTAAGTTTTTCTTTGTTTAGTGATAAACCTGTTTTGTTACTAGATATAAGTTTGATAGTTGATAGGTTAAGCCGTGGTTAATTATTGTGTCTAGGATTCATTTTGATTTGTAGTATTCTATCACTAATTTGGTTTAAAGTCATGAGATATTTAGTTTTTGGTACTATCGATGGGGGCTTTGTCATTGGAAAATTTTGTATTCAGGAAATCTTATTCTAGTGCATTTTTGTTTGGGACTTTATTTCTATTATTGTTGATATCGTGGGGATTATGCTTGGTTATCTGGGTCTTGTTATTTGATTATGAGACCATCATGCTATCCTTGTTTTGGTTTTGAAATGGTATATTAGCACTAGGGGGAAATTGATTAGGAATTAGATTTTTGAATGCTTAAGTTTCTTAGTTTTGTGAACTTCTGAATTTACTGCCTCTTGAATAGAAAATAAAATAACAAAAAATATAATAAATAAAAAAAAGAGAATTATTCTTCCAAGGGAAAGTGAATCTGTGCTCATGGGTACTGCTATTTTGGGTGCTGTTGTTTCAAAGAAAATCCCAGGCTATGGAAGCCTCGAATGTCATTGGTCTGGGGTAATCGCTTTCCTTTCTAACTCAAAAATGTATTTCTATTTCTATATTTAGATGAGGATTTAAGGTTGATTTAAAAGGAACACATAATTAACTTTACTCAATGTGATAATTGTTGTTTAGAAAAGTACATGAAGGATCATATCTTCTAAATGCTGCTTGATTCGATATTGTTAGTATCTTTTCAAAACGAATGCTGATTTTGAAAGTATTAAGGATTGAAATGCATGGTCAAACTTCCATAAAGTTCAATTTCGTTATTTATGTCATACCTAAGGAAACGACAACTCTTAAACAGATTTTGCATTTTAAAAATTTAGCTCAGATTACATAGTAATTTTGCATATTTGTATAAAGCATCGTATACAACGCAATAATGCCTAGTTTGCTAATGAAGATGTTATCTGTTTCTACGCCCACATGTTGCAAACGCAAGAGACACTGCATATTGTCATTTCATGTGCATCTCATTAGCTTTGAAAAGATGAATAACTATGGATTGCAATAACCTGTGGTGATTCATCAGAATGAGAATTAGATGTTCTCTTTCATTATTGTCTCAATGAACAGTGTGCTTCACTTCATGGAATAAACTTTGTGATCTCATATTTATTTCCATTTTTATAATAAAAATAACTTATACAGAAATTATTTGCTTTCTTTTGAACTTTTTTTTTTAACTTTTTATATCTTTTTCTAGTTACCCTTTTCATTTCATAATTTGAAATAAGAAAATAAAAATATTTTGAACAAAAATTATTCATTTTCATCCAAACTTTTATCCTTTATTTGCCTCGAATGGTAACACCGTGGGTATTTAAATATTGATAAACAATTTTTGAATAATAAAATCGTCACATATGATGATTATTTTTTTTATAATATATGTAATAATTATATTTCGAATTCTTCTTAATATTTTTCTTTCAAATAAATAAATACGTGTTAAGAAAATCATATTTATTTTCATTTTATAATAAAAAGAAAATAAAAACAATTTATACGCCAAATGATTTATTCTTTTATTTTCCTTCGATTTTTATTTATTCATTTTTTTTCTAAATAGCCTTTTATTTCATAGTTAAAAAAACATAAAAATAATAATAATAATGATTTGAACCAAAATTATTCGTTTTCCCCCAAATTTTTATCTTTTATGTTTATCTATCTCAAGTGGTAATACCATAAGTATTTAGGTGTTGATCAGTAACTTGTAAGTAATAAAATCATCACATATGTTGATTGTTCCTTTTTGAAATTATATGTGATGATCACATTTTGATTTCTTCTTAATGTTTTTCTTTTAAATAAATGCGTGTTAAAAGGGTCCTATTTATTTCTATTTTTATAATAAAAAGAAAATAAAAATAATTTGTACAAAAATTATCTCCTTTCCTTTGAACTTTTTTCTATCTTTTGCCTCATGGGGTATCATCATGGACATTTAAGTATCAATGAGGGATTGTAAGTGATAAAGTTGTCACATAAATTAGTTGATTTCATTTGGTACAAGTAAAGTTGTTTTCAAATTTTTCCTTTTAAGATAAAAATACTTAAAATCATATATAATTTTAATCATATTTTCTAAATTGAGGAAAAACATATTTTTTTAGGAATTGATTTTCTTTTAAAAAAATAAAAAATAAAAATAAAAATGAATGATAAAAGAAAATAATTAAAAATTAATCTATCTTTTACAAATTAAAACACAGCAACCAATTTTGAAAATCGTTTTATTTGTGAAAAGATAAATTACCTTTGTATAAACTTCTCTTTTAAAAAATATATATATAAATAAAAATATCAACCTAGTCACGCATTTATAGTCCGAATTACGTTGATTTTGATCCTTATTGCAGGGTATGTAGACCTTAGACTCTAATTCTGTGTCAAGTTTACTCTTGTAAATAAGTAATATTTTTTTCTTATTTTATTTTTTCTAACTTCCCATATTTTTACTTTATTCCTTATTTTCACCTTTATATATTTGTATGTGAATGATTAAAAGATAATCAAAATAATTTTAAAAGCTATAAAAATTGCATGATCAACTTAAGGTAACTGTTTTTAGGAACGGGTGTTGTGGGCTTGCCTAACATCTTCCCCACTCATAATCGTACTCCTGAACCCAACTCAGATTCACATACTATTCTTTCCTTTTTATTTTGTTTTTTCAAAATTTTTCTTAAAATTTTGGTGGTGACTTTTGTTAAATTGGCTTTCATCATGAAAGCTGATTTCCTTTTTCTTTTGTCATTTTTTGTGCCATTTGTGTTGCATTTTTGGGTGTGATAGAAGCCAACCTATTTTTATGATTTACAATTTATGTATGATTGGCTTGTTTTCATTTTTATATTTAATATTTATTAATGGATTGATATTGATATTAATATTAATATTAATATAGAAAGTATGTAAAACTCTTTAAGATTTCTCTTTCCTTACCTTATTATGACAAACCACACTATAACACACAAGTTAAGGGTGATGGAGCAGAAGCATTGCCTCTCTCATCCCTCCGTGTCATTTTTTTTATCAACACCTGGGTTAGCTACAATATTGAAAAAGAATTTGTTTTTTAGTACATGAAAATTGAGATTTAAATATCTATGATGTCTCTATAATTATTACTTAATAATAGCTATTTTTTATTATTAATTTTTATCTAACAACTCATATGACATTTCAATTAAAAAAGTTATTATTTTCATTCCGTTCTTTTTTCTATTTCATTTCATTTTGCATACCAACCAAGGTCTAATTAACTTTTAAAATTTGTTTGATATATAGAATAAAATTAAAAAATGATTTTATAGATAAAAATACTCTTTATAAAAATTGAATTAAAAAGGTAAAAATGATTGAATAATAATTATGTGAGTATAATAAATATTGTATAACGTCACACCCAAAATCTGACGCGGATGGCACGAAAACAAAGAGAAAAAGAAAAATTGGCTTTCATGACGGAAGCTGATTTAGAAGGGAGTTGTCAATAAAATTTTAAAGAAAACCTTAGAAAACCCAAATAAAAAAAAGGAAAGGATAGTCTTTTGAATAAAGTTGGGTTTGAGAGTACGTTTGTGAGTGGAGAAGATGTTAAACATCTCACAACACCTGTTCCTAAAAATGATTACCTTAAGTTGATTATGTAAATTACAATGGCCTTAAAAATTATTTCAATTGCCCTTAACACAACTAGATGCAATATAACATGAAATTGGATTATACAAAACTCTAACAAGGACTAGGATTGACTCAATTTGACAAGCACAATGAAAGAATGCAATGTAGCTACAAGACTCAATTATCGTTAACACAGTTTATTGCAAACAAATGCAGCTAAAGCAAAAGGACAAAACTATCCATCTTAACTTGACTCTAACCTATATAGTGACATAATGAACTTAAAACAATGACTCAATTTGAAACAAGTAAATCTAAAGAATTTGCCCCAATAGAACATGTAACGAATTGACATGACTCAACTTATTAAATAAACATGACTTTGTTTACTTGACAAGACTAAGTTGTGTTAGACACATGCTCAGACCATGCTAGACAAATAAAGAAAATGACCAGACAAAATACAATGCTTATGCCTCTCTTTACTTGTTTCTTAGGGGAGAAAGGATAAAAGGTAATTTTGAAATTCTCACCTAAGAAATAAGTAAAGAAGAACATGGATTTTGTCTAGTGACACTTGCCATAGGATGAAAAAATCTAACAGTTATGGACATGACTAGACAAAATGAAATGCATTTCAACATAGATGTACTAGAACTAGAATGCAATAAAATGACACTTCTTCTTTTTCTTAATTCTTAAAGACTTAATGCTAACCAAAGCTTTAGCAAAAACTTAAAGGTGCGCCTGATGCCAGTGAGGGCTTTTACAAAAACTTAAACCAGTGCTTGACTGATGCTAGGGTTTTGACAGAAACTTAAAGGAGTGCTTGATGCCAACTAGGACTTTGTAAGAAATTTAAAGGAGTATCTGACACCAGTTAGGACTTTGACGAAAACTTAAATGGGTGCCTAACGCTGGTCAGGGCTTTGATAGAAACTTAAATTAGTATCTAATGCCTGCCAGGGCTTTAACTGAAAATTAAAGGGGTGCTTGATGCTAGTCAAGATTTTGACAGAAAATTAAAAGGTGACTGATACCAAATGATGTGAGAAGAAGATGGAGAAGGAGAGAGAGGGTAGGCTAAAAATAAAATAGATAAAGAATGTATCAGAGAAAGGAGTGGAAGAATATGAGAAAGAGAAAAGGAAGAATTCAAGGGAGAGAGAACTCAAGAAAGGAAAAATAGATATCTAGATAACTTAATTTCACTCAATATAATCTTCTAAAATTTGAGTTACAATGATAGTTATTTATAAGACTCAACAGACCCTTTTAGAAGATTGACAAAATCTAATAAAATTAGAAATTATTTAACCTAATCACTCAATCTAGAAAGATTATAAGAATCTCATTTATTTAGAAATTTTTTAAATACTAAGACATTCTAGACCATTCTATTCTAAACTTAAAGAAAAATAAATTATAAAATAGGAAATAAATAAAAAATAATATAAATCCTAAATTAAATCTAAAAATAATCTAAATATCTAATAAAATATCTTTATTTAAAATCTTAATTATCCATTCTCCATTAGGGATACCTGAGGCCAACCAGGACTTTGACAAAAAAATTAAAGGGTGTAACTATTTCTAGGACTGAAATATGCGTAGTGTGAGGTTGTGCAATGCATGTTCATATATAAGGCCCATGAGATGCTTCATTCTGTCAATTTTCTGGATTTTTAAATTAGCTCCTTAGTTGCCTCACTATGGATGGAAACTTATTTTGATGCCATGGACTATGCATGATAAATCTAGAGTGCAAAATTTGCTACTCCTTTTTTTTTTTTTAAGAGCTTACCGCTTCGCTTGCCCAAAGTTAGTGGAAGCTTATGTAAATGCACTGAACGCAATGATTTTTTTTTTCAAACTTGACATGTTTTCCTCAGTTAAAGTGGGAGCATATTTTAAGACAATGTATATAATAATAAATGAATCTAGGATGCAAGATTTTTATGTCTTCCCCAATTTGAGTGGGGGCCTAATGTGATATAATGTATGCACTGGATGATAAATGAGTAGCACAAACTTTTGATTTAAAAGCTTGATTCTACATTTGCCCTAGCTTGAGTGAGAGAAGGGAGTATATTATAGTGGTCTCAATCAGAGTAGGAGCTTATTTGATGCGATGCATGAGATGAATGATGCATAAGTGTCACAAGTTTGATTTTGTGTTTGCCCTAATCTAAGCATATCATGATGCAATGGGTGTAAGATTTTTGTTTTCATTTAATTTGATTTGAAAAATTGATTTTTCATTTACCCTAATCTTATTGAAAGTTTATTTTGATGCAATGCATGCAATAAATGATGCATATCAATGCAAGATTTTTTTTTTTGCATTTTTTGTGATCAATTTTCTTGTATAGGCCTATGTTAATGTGATGGATGCAAAATTAGCTTTTAGTTGTCTAATACACTTGAAAGAGAAGATGTGTTTGTAATGTTTGATGCAATAAATTAACATGTGAAAATGCCCACAATTTATAAAATATAGGATTTCATTAGTCCTTTGCAATTAAGAAGTCTTTATTTGCCCCAAGAAGAAACCTTACTCAAAGGTTACATGAATGTATTCTAAGGAAAGCTAGACGTACTTTTAGACGTCCAATGCACTTCTTTTGTTTTTGGGTTTATCAATATTTAGGAATTTTTTATGGAATTTAATTGCCCTAATTTCAAATACTTGTCTGATATGATTGTCTTCTCTTTTGTCCCAATCTATCTTCATTTTTAATGCTTGACTAGCTGATAAGTAAAACTTGCAATTATTTTATTTAACAATGTCAATGCAATCAGACGTTATGAACACAAAGCTGGATATAGAAAAGAAATAAAGCACCAATGCCGGTGGAATGTTGAAAATGCAACAGTAGGAAACCATTTAAGTGCAAGAAATGCTTGAAAAATGGATGTAGGGTGATGCAATGCTAGAATTTTATGAGGGAGTGAGGTGGGAAGTAATAAGGAAGTAAAATTTGAGAATGCACAAATTTTAATCTAGAAATGTTGCCAGGTAATATGAAAAACGGAATGATAAGAGATAAAGATGAGAATAGGGAAGAAGTCTCCTTCATGGCTTTGCATGTTTCTTTTGAAAATAGCAAAATTGATATGAGAAAGGGATTTTATTTAGAGCAATGATTTTCTTTTATTTCCTTTTTATCTTCTTTCCTTTCCTTTATTTTTACTTTTTGGCCCTAGTTTGAGTTATCTCGATCTTGATGTCTTTCCTAACAAAATAGTTGCCCCAATTATGTGCAAACAAGTTAGACCTCCATGAGGACTTTTGGGGGGTTAATGTGGCTCAGGTGAATAGGTTCATGAAATGAAAGGATATAAGGCTAAAAAATAACATGCTCAATTATTTCTTCCATCTATCTTCCTCTATTGCTTCTTTAACATGATTTATATCGAAATTCACCTATCAAGATAGGATTTTCAAAGTTGTAATATGGTCATGAAGGGTAATATTATGGGTCAAGTAGAAGGGAACAATGATGCATTAAGAAGGAATAGATTAAAATGTCCACACATTCAAGTGAGAAGTACGATTCTAAGGATTATAGTGTAGACAAAAGGGCAAAAATGGGGGTTGGGTAGGAAGTGAGAATGCAATGAGAACTTTGCTTTGATAGCTAACTTGGAAAATCATGTGGTCACTTAGAACTTTTTCTTGGAGAATTCAGACCTCTTCAACATAATTTCCTTTTTTATTTTTCCCATAATGAGGGCCTCCTCTTTTGACTAACTGTCTCAATCATTTTCATGTGGGGGTTTTCCCTTGAGAACTTTATGCTGATGACTTTCCTTTCTTCTATTTTTTCTTCTTATTTGCCTATTTTGCTAATTTTTTCTTTTGAATTTTGAGACAACTCTCTTAAGTTAATTCTCATTGCATCTTGAGAATGGGCAGACGTCTAGACCAAATTTAGTTAGTTAGAAGGAAAATTTAATCCTCTCTTGATATTTGAATTTTCATCATAAAAACATGTTAAAACTATCCATCCCTAGTATTAATTAATTTTAGGCTAATGAATGAACATCATTGCTTCAAGCTCAATCAGGTGACAAAGGTAACTCCTTCATAATAGGAAGAGAAAAAATGTCTCATTTTCTCTGCTTGACTCATTTATGGGACATGCAATTGTATCTCTCTTTTACTTTTCATCTTCTCTTTTTTCTCCCTCTCTCTTTTCTTCTCTTTTTTCCTCTTCTCTTTATTTTTTTAACAGGGCAACATAATTTACTAAGACTTTATCCATTACTCACATCAATTGAAGTATTAATTAGGAAAATGCACATTTTTGCTTTTCTTTTGTAAATGAGAGATATATGAGGTCGAAGGACAAACCAAGATGAGATGAGAATGCATGACTATGGACAAGGTTAGATGAAGTCGACTTTAATTTCAAACTAGACAAGTATTGACAAATGGAGAAAGATCTTATGAGGAACGTGATACTTAGAATCAGGCTTTTATTCTTCTCTGTTTTTTTCCCCAAAAGACTACGTGCTTTAGCCAAGTATTATAACCATGATCTAACCTATGCAAATGTCCTATAACGGTCAAGGCAAGGGCATGGAGTTATGCTTGATAAATGTTGATAACTTCTGAGTGGATGGGAAATTGATAATGGGCAAGCAATAAGGTGAAAGATGCAATGGTATGAAAGGTTAAAGGATGGAATATTTCACATATTCACTGAATATGGGCATGATTTCACTCTTATCATTTGACTCCAAAAAAAACTTTAGCCCCAACAATGCTTATGTTGAACTTCTTTTTGGCAAAGGACCGATAATCCTATATTCTATAAATTTTGGGATTTTTATTGAGAAACACGACATAAATATACATGGGTGCAATTTATTGTGTTGCTTCACTTGTGATATATTGATTTTGGCACAAAGGTCTATCATTATGAAAGAATTGTGTGAGTCTCAAGCTTAAGCTCGAGAGTATATAAGGGAATAAACAAGTTCTTGACTATCAATCAGATGGGGATATAGGGTAAACAAATAGGTTACAAAGTACAAGAAAAAATAATTAACAAAGAAAGTATACGAATCATGCATCCTAGTTTATCAGTGTTGAGAACCCATAGATAGAGGAGTGCACTTCTAATGCAAATGGTCATGTGGGAAATATATTATCATCACTTGATGTAATGATATTAAATAGCCACTCCAATATAGAGTAACTTATTACTCTTTTCCAAAGATTCAATTGAAGAGGTGAATGATACATGAATGAATAATGTGCTTCCCTTATGTCCTACATTAAGTACATGTTAGGTTAGGATATCTATCCTTGTAGAAGTCACACTGCACCTAATTAGGTTGGCTTCTATGCTTTGTCTAATAGTGTGTACCAATTTTAGGGTTGCTCTAATTTTGCTAAGAGGTCCCCAAGTTGCTAACACCATCAAGCTGGAAATCCTATTTTAATAAACTTAATCTTTTGAGAGCTTACTAGCCTTTATGGGATTAAATCTAGCAAATAGGTAACAATTTGAGTGAAGTATTCATAGAAATTTCTGGGAGCTTTAAAGCCATTCAAAGAAACCATTACAAACTTCAACTAACTTAAGGTACTTTCAAACTTGGGTGTAGGGCCCATTATGTGTGTGAGGTTAGATATGTAAGTGCTCAACATGTGAGGGAAGCATACAAACCTCTCTACTACCCAAATCCCCACCTGCAAATATAGGCAATAGATAAATAACAGTCCTCTAACCTAATTCATTCCACATGTTATCTGTCCTAACATGTGATATTCAATCAACAAATAAATTAAAAGTATATGAATTGACAAAAATATAAAGCATGTTATCTACCCTAATCATGTGAGGCAAACAACATTTAGGAAGGACAACCAAAATAAATAAAAAGCCATAAAAATATGCACAATCAACTTATATAGATTTGACTCTCAAACCTTGCTAGTGGAGTCGCCAAACTGTCACACCTGAAACATGATGCGGATGGCATGAAAATAAAGAAAAAGAGAAAAATCATCTTTCATGACGGAAGCCGATTTATCAGTGAGTTGCAACAAAACCCAAATAAAAAGGAAAAGGATGGTCTGCAGAAGAAGATTGAGCTCGAGAGTACGATTGTGGGTGGGGAATGTGTTAGATACCTCAAAACACCCGTTTCTAGGAACGGTTACCGTAAGTTAATTATGCAAATTAACATGGCTTTAAAAATTATTTTAGTTGCCCTTAACACAACTAGATGCAATATAACATGAAATTGAATTATACAAGACTCTAACTTGGACTAGGATTGACTCAATTTGACAAGTGCAATGAAAGAATGCAATGTATTTACAAGACTCGATTATTGTTCACACAGTTTAATACAAACAAATACAGTTAAAGCAAAAGGACAAAACTATCCAGCTTAACTTGACTCTAACCTATATAGTGACATAATGAACTTAAAACAATGACTCAATTTAAAACAAGTAAATCTAAAGAATTTGCCCCACTAGAACATGCAACGAATTGACATGACTCAACTTATTAAATAGACATGACTCAATTTACTTGACAAGACTAAGTTGTGCTAGACACTTGCTCAGACCATACCGGACAAATAAAGAAAACAAATGGCACAAAATATAGTGTTTATGATCTTCTTTTTGAAGCTCCTTTAAGTATGATTGGTGGTTAATTTCACTTCTTTGGTTTTTAAATTAATTTCTCTACTTTAGAGTTTGTCGTAAAGGATTAAGTCTTTGTATGTGTTTAAAGTATCAGTTAATTATACTACTTGCGAGGAGTTGTCATGATACCTATGTTGGTTATATCTTGATTTCAAATATTCTTAGGTTTCAAGAGCCTTTTTTTTATTTTCCCTTTTCATTAAAAGTCAAAATAAATGATGAAAATAATTAAAATAAAAGCCCTCAGTTTTTGTCTTTGTCTTTTGCTATGAGTGATTATATTGTGGGCATTTAGATATCAATCAGTAAATTATGAATAATAAAGTTATCACATATGTTGGTTGATTCTTTTTTAAATGTGTATATAATACTCTTACTTTAAACCCCCTTTTTCGAATGCTATGGCCTTTTATTTTCATTTTTATAATTTAGAATAATATAATACAAATAATTTAAACAAAAATTATTATTTTGCTTCAAAATTTTTATCCTTTTCATATATCTACCTCAAGTGGTAGCACTATAAACATTTATGTGTCAATCAATGAACTGTGATTGATTTTGTTAAAAAATTGACTTAAAAAATAATAATAAATAAAAATTATTTTTGAACTTTTGCTTTTTCAAGTTAAAAATAAAACATCCAAGATAACATGCTCTTTATCACATCTTTTAAAATAAGAGTAAAACATATATTTTCTTTAAAATAATTGATTTAATAAAATGATAAGAGTAAGAAATGAAAATTAATTTATCTCTTACAAATTAAAACACACCAATCAATTCTGAATATCATTTTGTTTGTAAAAAAGATAATTTTTTTTCTATGAACTTTCTCTTTTTTTAAAAAATATATTTATAATTCTAACCTAATGACATATATTTTTATTTTAAGTTATATAGACTTTAATCCATATCATATGGTGCATAGGTCTTGGATTCTTATCTTATGTCAAGTCCACCTTTATAAATAAATAATATTTTTCTCATTTAATTTTTTTAATTTTTTTTATTTATATATATATTTTTGCATGTGGATGATAAAATGGCAATTAAAATAATTTTTAAAATCATATTAATTTGCATAATCAATTTAAGGTAACTATTTTTAAGAACAGGCATTATGGGATGTTTAACACCTTTCCCATTCACAATTGTACTTCCAATCCCAACTTTGTTTTGCAGACCATTATTTTTAATTTAAGATTTTCTAGAGTTTTTCTAAAAATTTTGGTAGTGACTCCATTCTAATCGACTTCAGTTGTGAAAGCTGATTATTCTCTTTTTCTTTGTTTTCTTACAATTTGTCTCACATTTCTTGAGTTTGACATATAAAATTTTCATTCGCCATAGAAAAATATTGCATAAAGTTTTCTTTTATTCTTTACTATCTTTTATCTTTTTTTAACACACTAAAGTTCTGAGTTGCACATAATTAATTAACTAAGAATTATGTAGTTGAATAGGTGCCATCACTTACATTCGAATTAAAAATGGCAGTGTGCCTAAAAAACCCTATCCTTGTGAGAGTCGAAACCCTCTCCTACTGAGAGTCGAAACGCAGCTTGTCTCTGTGCAGTGAAGATCTCGGGAACTCTCCACCCAGCTTCCGCAGGGGGAGAATTCGTCTTAGGTGTGCGTGTGTTGGCTCTTTTGCTTGTTGTCTTTGGTGTTTTATGTGTGTGTGGTAGGGTTTTTTTATTGTAGAAGGGCTCATTCCATTGTTGCTTTCCATTTAGATGAAATCGGTTGCCTGAAGCCTTGGAAGCCAGTGGGGTGTTTTGGAGGCTTGATTTCCTGTTCGATGGTCTGGATTAAAGTGATGGAGACAGAGCGCTTTCTGACGATTGATCGGTCGCTTGTTTCACCGGATTCTATTGCCGTGTTCTTTCCCGCGTGGACTATGCGAGGAACTCTGTCGAACTCTACTAAAATTTCAGTACATTTGTTGAAGGAGGGGATGGGACTGACAGAGATGGTTCCTCGAACCACCATCCCCGATTATGGCCTTGGTATAGGTGGCTCCCAATTTTGGCTAGATAGCAGCTGCAATGTCGGTGGTGCTCTGTTTTCATTGGATGGTGTCCTTGGCTTCAGGTTTAGGGCTCAATGGCTAGTTTGTCTCTGCTGTTTTGTTCTTCATCTACTCTTTTGGTTTATTGCCATTGTAGGTGTGACTGGTGGTTTAGGGTGTTTTTGGTTGGGTGGCCGTCGATGGTGTTCCGCTTGGGTTTGTCTTCATGTTGGGTCGAGTCTCGTTTGGGTCGGGTAGGGTTAGTTTGTTTTCATGGTTTTTTGGCATTTGTTTCCTGTATATGCTGTAAACTCTTCACTTAATGCAATTTCTTGTTGGCAAAAAAAAAAAATGCAGTTGAACAGCAGCCGTACTAATATATTAAATTTTTAAATAATAATAAAATCGACTCATATAATACTCCCTCCTGTCCTATATATAGGATCATTTGTCCTGATCTTAAATATAAGATCCTTTACAATATATGAGGTAGTATTTATTATACATTTTCAGAAAAAATGTCCCTATTTAATGTATTCAAAGAGAAAGAGAGAGATTAAATAAGGGTAGTTTTGGAAAAATGTTGAAATTTTCAGAGAAATCGAGGTGGTTAATTAATTTTAATTATAATTCTTAATCTGTGTAATTCAGTTAAAAAATATCTTATATTAAGGACCAGAGGGAGTAATTTATACTCCCTCCGGTCCTTATTATAGAGTGTTTTTAACTATCGCACGTAGATTAAGAAATGTTAGTTCTAGTGTAAAATTAATGAAAAAAAATTATGATATTCCTATTTTGCCCTTAAGATAGAATAAAAATATATTAAATTAATAATGATGATAGGAAGTGAGAGAAATTAATTAAGAAAAATTAAAAAATTACAAATCCTTTCCACAATCTGCATGCAAGCTACTGGACCAATGATCACGGGAGCTTCTATATAGATGAATCTCATGAAAATTAATCCAAAATAATGGAAGAAATGGAAAGAAAAGTTATGGGACGAAATACGCAAACATTTTGCAGAGTCATTCGGTTGGAAAAATAAAAATAATGAATTGAAAAAAAGTGGGGTACTTGATTTTCTTTTTTGACCAAGCACGTGGGGTACTTATGACTATCTTAATTTCCACTTTCTTTTTTCCTATGCAAACATTTTGAAAGAGTCATTCAGCTGTAACAATAAAAACAATGAAATGAAGAAAAGTGGGGTGCTTGATTTTTTTTTTGCCCAACCACGTGGGGGTACTTGATGACTATCCTTAATTTCCAATTTCTTTTGTCCTTTTACGTTTGTAGAGCATCACGGGAACACTGTTTTTTCCTTTTACATTTGCAGAGCATCACGAAAATGTAGACTCTTATTACAAGAACTACTCCAAAAACAGGAATCATTAACCAGAGCATCACCATCCTCCTCTTTCGAAGAACATTAGGTATCATTAACAATTTTTTACTGTAAAAAAACAGGGCATTTAGTAGTGGCTTTTCCTAAAACAGAGCATCAACTCTTTTATGGTCAACAAAACAGAGCATCACCAACTACGGCATCCACCATGAACATCAAAACAGATCATGAAGTACTTCCATTTCCAGAAATGATTAGAGCTCCTAAGAATTAATTAAACTAATAAAAGTTAGGTAAATAAATTTTTAATATACTCCGAATGAACTTCTTCCTTTCTTTTTCTTCCATACTGTCTTCTTCATCTTCATCTTCAGGGACCTTGTTCAGATCAAAAGAATTCCCTTTTGAACTCAATCCCTCCTCTGAATCTGCATTGTTGCCGGAGTTAATGTCTTTGTCATCTGGTGGCTTGTTCAGGTCATAGTTATTGACAACCCTGTCTGGTGCTGCATCATAGCTGGAGGTCAGACTCTTCCATTCCCCTTCATCGGTGTTTCGAATTTGACTTAAAACTTCACAGTTGATGGAATCATCGACAACGTCATCATCAATAGAATCAGGAATGACCAAACCATCCAGCAAATCTTCAACCACTGCAAACAAATCCTCCGATAACGTTAAATCTCCCATCGCGATCTTAAGGCCCTCTTCTCACGGTTGCAGTAAAATGAACAAAAATATGAGGAAGAAGATGCCAATACTGGAGAGGAAGATAAGGCGTCACGTATAGGAAGGTGAATGACTTCATTATTTGGTTAATTGAAGCCTTGAGAAATGACGCCACTAATTACAATTTATAAAGTATTTAAACAAAAGAAAATAATGAAAAAATATTTAATAAGGGTAGAATTGGCACTACAATTAAATATATTACTCAACACCTTATATTTTAGATCAGATAAATTTTTTAAACAATACCCTATAACATAACAGGGACATGAGGGAGTACTGTATATGTGAAAATAAAAATTAAATACTAACTTCTGAATGTTTCGTACTTGCGTCGATCTGTCTCAGATTTATTTCACGTACAGTTAATTGCCAAAGCTCTACAGTTAATGGCAAACTAATTAATTAACGCACGTGCTGTTTATAGTCACGTCTTTGTCAGCCAGCTGCCCTATCACTTGGTCCCACCTTGTCCTTGGAATAATGAATACTCGTTTTAACAAATGTTCTCAGTTCCCACTTTCCACGCATGGCTGACTCATATCATAATCATACCATAAAGCTTTCTCATTTGTCCTCCACCATGTGGGACGATTCGGGAAATGTTAAATAAACTTAATGTGATAAAAAAAATATTTAATTAAAATATGATAAAAAATAAATAAAAAAAGAAAAAATTGAAATTTTTTAGGGAAAGTCTTTTTATTTTTATGATCTGAAAATTTTTAAGTTGGATCTAAAAAATTTGATGTGATACTTGAAAACATCCAATAAAGATTTCAAAAATTTTATTAAAAATAAAATTTTATATTTGAAATTTTGGATTCAAAAATTTTGGATTTATATAAATTTTTTTAATTTTTATCAGATATTTTTATCTCTCAATTATAATTTTTTAGGTTTAAGTTAAAATTTTTTAAACTATAAAAATATAAATATTTCATCTCTAAAATTACGGTTTTACCGAGAATTGGTGGTGAATGTGATTCATTATATTATTATATTTAATATGATTATATAAATTAAAAAAGAGGAGTGACTGAAATTGTGCCACGTGACACCCGGTGCGTGGATTTACGAAACGGCTCCCATTCATACCAGCCAGCCTAACTGCACAATTTGGAAGATCAACGCGTTTGTAAGATTCACATGTTTTACGTACATAAATCATTGGGGTCCACTGGCCAAACAAAAAAAATTTCTTCGAAGCGTCCTGCTGCATTTTTTTTTTATTTTTTTGGTTTGCTTCATGAGACTTTGGGAAAAAAGGACAATATATGAGTACGGTGTTACACTTCATGCATCGATCCGAGACTCCCTTCTTCTCTCCCCTATAAATAACCCCTTCTTATTTTTTATTACCCAAGCCATTTCATAAGCATTGCTTTTCCTGTATTTTCTTCAATTCTCTGCTTCCTCCACATTTGCTTGCTTTTCCGATCCTGTGTTGCGCCTGCTGCTTCTATAAACAAGAAAATGACTATCCTCATTGAGTAACCGCACCCTGGTATGTATCTCATGATTTCCCTTTCCTTGTTTGCTTCAGCTTTCATTTATTTCATTGAGCATTATAGTAGCTCATAAGATCACGCTGCTCTTTCAGATCAGTCACAGGTTCACGAGAGCAATGTCCTTGATTCTGAGGAAATCAATGAGCTAGTGCTGGATGGTGGATTCCCCTTGTCAAAATCTGTCACATAATGGGTTCATTGCCCCACAAATCAATTCATTTGGTCACTCCTTCAGGTTTTAATTCTATTTTCTTCTCAACTCTATCTCATAGTCCCATATATATATATATATATGCATGCAACAGAGGAAAACTGACATGGCCAATGGGAATGTCTGGCAGGGACTATAACGCAGAAAGTGAAAGGCAAAAAGGGGTGGAGGAGTTCTACAGGCTGCAGCACATTAACCAGACATATGGCTTTGTGAGCAAACTTGATTTCATTCATTTAATCAAGCTGTGTGTATGTGCGTTTACAAGAGAACAACATTAAATGGTGATCGATGGCTACAATTATGCAGGTGAAGAGAATGAGAGAGGAGTATGGGAAACTGGACAAGGTTGAAATGGGGATATGGGAGTGCTGTGAACTGCTCAATGAAGTTGTGGATGACAGTGATCCTGATTTGGATGAACTTCAAATTCAGCACTTGCTGCAATCAGCTGAGGCCATCAGGAAAGACTACCCTCATGAAGATTGGTTGCATCTCACTGCACTCATTCATGCTACAGAATTAAACTCCCATAAATTTCTTGCAAATTATCGTTAACTTTAGAGGAAATGAATGATCAATAATGTTTGGCTGGTTTCAGATCTTGGAAAGATTCTTCTTCTTCCTGCTTTTGGTGAGCTTCCTCAATGGGCTGTTGTTGGTAAGACATGTTAACTTTCTCTCATTAAATTCTTGCTTGCTTTTTAAAGGCATGTCTAAGTTGCACCACATTTCACTTCAGTATGAAAATTAATGTACAACAAGTCTATTGAAGTTATTATAAAAATATGATTCAAATACCTTCAAATATAATATTGGCTTTTTTAAAAAATATAATCTATTAAAAACTTTTTTAAAAGTTTTATTTTTATTTATTTTGTGGAAAAATTATAAATTCAATTTATTCTAAATAAAAATCAATTTATTACTTTATTATGAAGTACATACTATAGCCTAAGTAACTGTTTTAATAGATTATATGATTAAAATACCTTTAAAAATTTCAATTTTGAAGGTATATACCAAAACTCATCTTTTTAATTATAAGTGATGTCAATGCCATGTATTTTTTTTAGTGCAAATTTTAGAAATAAAAACGAGATTCATATAATTTAGATCTTTCTCTAAAAAGGGAGTACTTTATCCTTTTATTTAGTTTTTTTATATTTAGCCCTGGAGCTAAAAAATTAATAATATTTTGCAGGAGATACATTTCCTCTTGGCTGTGCTTTTGACGAATCAAATGTTCACCACAGGGTAATTCATATCTTCTACAAGTTAAAGAAAAATTATGGATGGCACACACACACACGCTCATTTGGGATCTTACATAAGCAACTCACACAAGTTAATTTATTCTTCCTTTTGCAGCATTTCAAAGACAACCCAGATTACAGCAATCCTGCTTACAGCACCAAAAATGGGATCTACGCTGAAGGATGTGGACTAGACAACGTGATGATCTCTTGGGGTCATGATGATTACATGTATTTGGTGAGCTAGTCAAGATTTATCATATATAGCTCATCCAACACAATCATTTTATTTTTATTAAGATCTAATCAAGAGTGAGATAAATCTGCAGGTCGCTAAGGAGAATGGAACTGCACTACCCTCAGCAGCTTTGTTCATTATTCGATATCACTCTTTCTATCGTAAGAAATAGCATTTTTCTCGAGTTCTACACTACCTATCTTTGAGAGTATAAATGTCGTTCTCTGTTTAACATTATTCAATTAATGTTTCAGCTTTACACAAGGAAGGAGCATACACACACTTGATGAATGAAGAGGATGTTGAGAATTTGAAGTGGCTCAAAATATTTAAGTAATTAAGCATGTGTTTTAATTTCAGTAAATAGTTCCAGTCTTGCACAGTCGAGTTGAACTGAGTCTGATATGCTTTACAATAATTTTTTTATATGCAGCAACTATGATCTCTACAGCAAGAGTAATGTTCGAGTTGATATCGAAAAAGTTAAGCCATATTATCTTTTGCTTATTCAGAAGGTAAGCGGTAACGATTTTGGTTGTCAATATGGGAATTCTCCAATCTTCTATGTCATAACTTTCTCTCCCGTTGTGCAGTTTTTTCCAGAAAAGCTGAGATGGTGATAACCTGAATATATATATATATATATATGGGATTAAAAATGTGGTTGTTTTGCTTCCAATGTGTAGTTTGATGGTATTGTACGACATTTTATGTACTCATTGCTATCGATAAATAAGTATTTTATTAGATTCTTGGCTGTTTATTATTATTATTATTATGGAATTAGAAAGATCCTTATTTTACCACTTCAAAAGAGTTGACACATTTTATTCCAAACATTAAAATAACAGAGAGACCACCGGCTTCCACAATGTTTAGAATGGTCATTATCTTCATTTACTCTTACTAGATTTCTAACCTCATGCGCTATAAGGTAATTAAGTGTATATAAATAATTTTACTTATTGATTATATTTCAATAATATTCTATATTTTTAATTTAATTATATAAATAACAACTTAAAATAATTGAGATGACTTATAATACATTAGGATTCAAATAATGATAATTTAAATGATAAATTGTAACATTATACAAACAATCAAAGTATTGCAACCATTTAGAATGAGGTTGAATGTGAGATCAAATTTAATTATTATATAAAACTAAGGTTTTGGCCTTCTACCAATCGCGCGCGCGGAGTTATCAATATTTGGTGATATTCATATTTGAAGCTAAGAAACTCTGATGCTAAATAGAGATGGATTCCACCTGAAATATGATAATATTATTTATTAAATATTAACTAGTAAACTATGTGATTTAATATAACTTGAAAATATTGTATACTTCTTTGTTCACATAGAAGGAAACAAATATAACTGTGCAATGTACACATAAACCATTATACGAACACCTTCGACCCATTTTCTAAGTGCAAAATTCATACAAAACCTGATACATTGCCCCTGCATCATGTATGCGGCAAGTCCACATAGCAACTAAATGCATGAAAGAAACACCATGCCTGTATAATTGTTTTCTTGAAATATTCAAATATATTAAAAAAAAGAAAGAAAGAAAAACTACTTGATCAGCTAAAGAGGTTAAGAAGAGAATAATTATGAGATCTGTGGAACCAAATTTCAGCTATACCAAGTGATATGTGAAATAATTCTCACCAACCAAACGATTTGTAGAAATAGTAACTAGTTATCGACAACCCTTTTTTTTTTATAGTAATTGGGTGTTCAAAACCATTGCCTTGTTAAGGAAATCACTATATCATTCTTTTTGTGAAACTAACTTCCCCTTAATAAAGTTCACATGTTAGGATTGACATAAATGACTCGTGCTATTACTTCGTTCACTGCATATTTAGGTGACTTGGGGTTTGGAAACTCTTCCAATTGAAATCCTGACCTTAAGCTAGCTTTCCACTTGTGGAATTACTACTGTACTAATTAATACGATGAATATCATCCTTGAAATGAAAAGGTTGGGAAAGGATCTGTTCTAAGAGGTCCTTTAGAGGCTGCTGAAATTTCCAAGGATATAAGCTTATGCAATGATTTTTATTTAATCATATAGTTCTCCATTCAGTTTGATGTTTACTTTAGGAAATGGCAGGACACCACAACTATACTGTCAACTTGCAAATGGGGCGGTGGAATTGATTCACCCACCTGACGTCTGTAATGTTAATTAACTCAACATTGGTCTTCACTCTTGAGGTTTTTTATTAGATTGAGTCAAAATGAAATCCGATGCCAATTTGTGTGAAGGATTTGGTCATTACGGACGGATTGCTGCCACATTAATTTGTCGAGCTGAAGATGTCTCTGTTGAAGGCACCATAATAACTGGCTTTAATTAGTTGTGCACTTTCACTGGATTGGACATGTCGATGTCCACTATTCTGGACTAATCACTGTATCTGGCTGGGTATTGTCCTCTTATATTTGTCCCATAAGTTCAATTGGTAAAAAAAAAAAAAGCTTTGGACATTTTGGAAAACAATAAGGGGTGGGCCGATCATGGATCACTATCACTTTTGTTTTGGTCTTTGCTGCTTTTGGGGGTCATAATGATATCTGGGCTTAAAAATAATTGGGCTATGAAAAAAGTTAGATTTCATTGGTGGTGGTCCAGCTTCTTCTCTACCCTCCCACTGGCCCTAGGGAGTCAGTTCTTAAATAACATAAATGGTCCCAAAAACAAAGCTCAAAACGTTTGATAAAAAATAAAATAAGTTTTTTTGACAGAAAAAATGTTTATATACGTGCTGTTTTTCAAAAAAAAAAAAAAAGAAAGACAAGAATATGTTTTTTGTATTCCAATTATATAATTTGTTGTGAGCACCAAGGCTATTTTCTAATTAATACCTAAAAACTAATTCTTTCAAAACGTAAAGATAATTAGAATGATGACATTTTCTGTGCATATAGTAAAAGATCAAATTTAATAATTCTTAATACAAGACTATTTTAACCGAATCACGTAAATTAAGAATGAGAATTAAAACTAATTAACTACCTCAATTTTTTCAAAAATTTCAATATTTTTTTAAAATTACTCTTATTTAATCTCTCTCTTTTTCTTTGGATATATTAATAGGGGTATTTTTTAGAAATGTATAATAAATACTATCTTATATATTGTAAAGAATCTTATATTTAGGACTTGGACAAAAAATCTTATATATAAGATCGGAGGAATGACAATATATTTAAGAGACTTAAACTAAAAATGTTGTTGGTGCCAATTATGCAATTTTAATAACGGAAGATGACATGATTAAATTAAAACTACATCGCCGAAAAAGAGGGAAAGTTTGGAGTTTGAAGAGAAGTTCAATCAAAGCAAACGTGCTAGTTCATCGCCAACCACTCTTACATTCATAATTTTGAAAGGACCCCACAACACTTTTCGAGCGACCAGGTTGTCGGTAAAGGAAATTTTGAAATCCTCGTAGGTTTTCTTGTTCCAATTTTGCACAAACAAATAATACTTTCTCATGTCTTATTTATAAAAAAAACCTATTTTATGAATATTAAAAAAATAATTTTAGTTAATTAAAATTAATTAAACTATTTCATATTTTAAGTTTTTTTAAATTATTTATACTTAATTTAATACTAATTTAAATTATTAATATATTTAATTTCTCTCATGTAACTAATGAAAAATAACTTTTCTTCTTGAGACAAGTGCGGTTTCTTCTACATGCAAGTCAAAGAAACCAAAAAATATATATATATATATATTATTATAGTACAACATAAAATTCGCTAGGTTAACTCTTTATAAGGTAAAAACTATCAAAACCGTAAAGAAGAGTTAAAAAAAAATTAGGGAAACTAAGACAAGCATAATAAGTGCAAAGCAGCAAAGGATTCTAAAAAGTATTTTTAAATGAGCTTAAATTATTGACGGATCAAAGATTGTTGCATCGTTGAGTTTGAGTACTTCAAATTCAAACTGTTCGAAGTTCGAACCATATATGTGGGACAGATCATTAGCCATCAGGCTTTTGAATTTTTGGGTTCTAGCTATCAAGCAGCCATGAAATCAATAAATCCAATCTCAAATAAATATAACATGACTTTTTAAAATGAAAAAATTTTAAATATATATCAAGAAAATAAAATATTTCTAAAATAAAACGCTAAATTCACATCATTCCGAAAATTTATAAAGATTTGTAATTAAAATTAAAAAGTAAAAAATGAAAATATCATTTATATGTAAACAACTCAGTTACAAGTGATAATAATATATTTGTAATTGATAAATATTTATTTGCAAGTGGTATAATTAATATTAGTATATTTACAAATGAGTATGTGTGATTTACAAATAAATACTTAATAGTTACAAATATATTATTATCACTTACGAATGAACATTTATTACTTATAAATAGATCACTTAAACATGTAGGACATTTTCATTTTTCACCTTTTAATTTTAATTTCAATTATAAGCTTTTATAAATTTTAAGAATTGGGTGAATTTGGAATTACTTTTGAAAATATTTTATTTCTTGATATTTATTTAAAATTTTCCCTTTTAAAATCCATTAGATCTGAGCATCACTGTTAATAACAATATTTATGTCAAATAAGTATCGTCATTCATGACATGTTCGCCTATAATAATCAAGGGTAGATTCATCAAATCCTTTGTAGAATTTATTTTAATAAATATATATATCGTTGCTGACGAGTGTCGACAATGTATACTTCATATACTATTTGTTTTTTAAGTTTGAAAAATGACATTCATAAGGTAATTTCTGTGATGTTTGAGAATTGTTTATTCCTGACTGAATCAATGTCCTTTGAAAAAAACTCTCGAATTGTGCAGCCAAATACAAAAGTACGGGAAAAGCACGTGGATCAGCAAGATTTTGTTTTTTTATTTTAAAACATCGTGACTCATTTATTTGTAATTTATAAACACATTCCGACTTTAAATATCGGATATAAATCTTGAATTCTGATCATTTGAGATTGTTTTCCATGTTCCAAAGTTTAGTGTTTGAACATGACTCAATTTTCTCAAGGTCAAGGGGAATATTACTCATGTTTTGTACACTAATATTTTGAGCCTTTCACCCCAAATGTGGATTCTTTTTATTGGAATCTCTATCTCTCTGTCATTATATTCATTTTTCACTATTGAATCAGTTTTGGATGACCCATATCAATTCTCAAATTATTGTTAAAAACACTGCATTTTATATTGATAATTTTTTTACCAGATATTTAGATGGATGAAATTTGATATCCTGAAGAATTCAAAAGATAGTATAAATGGAAAAAATTCTATAATTAATAGTGGTAATCCAAACTCAAATTTTTTGGATTGATATGAGCCTTATAAACTGATCTAATGACCAATAATTAAAATGGAGATAAAGAGATAGGCATTTTAATTAAAGATAGCCCCACTTTTATTCGGAGAAAAATGATTCATTTTTTTAAGAACAAATTATTTTACACAAAATTGATTTTTTTTAATCTTCAGTTTACATTGAAGTTAACGAAGATGAACAACCCGACACCTTAAACTAAGAACAAGTTATACCCATCCCTGTATTAAATGCCAGAAAAACAATTTTTTTTCTAAAAAAATAAAGTACACAATTCTGAGAGGTAAAATAGGAATTAAATTCAGATGTTTTCTTTTAAAAGCAAGAACGCAAATAAAAAAAAACAAAGAAAAAGGAGAGTAAGAGGCGATTTTAATCAATATATATTGGATAAAATATATAAAAATTGTTTTTTTTTTGGCCGAAAAGATAATTTGATTGATGGACGAGAAATTGATTGATATATTTTTTATATACTATTAATTTTATGATATATATATATATATATAATATTATAGTATTTGATGATTCATGGACGATTATAATTTTGTTTTCTTGGGACGAAGAGACCATTTGAAATTATTTAATGCACATTAATTCGCAAGTGGCAGCTAACTCCGAAGAGAACGAGGGAAACAAAATTGTATACACTACTAGGTACTAGCTGAAAATGCAATATCCAAATATCCAAACAGGGTCTCAGAGAGGCTCCAGATATCCAATGAGAGAAGCCCCAGCCCTAGGTCCTTGCGTCGGCTAACAACATGAGTCTTAGGGTCTGTTTGCTTGGACATTATTGGAGGTATTTTAAGGGAGAGAGAAAATTGAAAAAGATTAAATTCTCTTTCCTTGTTTAGTTAAAAAATTAGAGGATATTGAGGGAAATTTAATTCCCTCACCCACCCCTTTATAAATCACCCAAATTGAGGTTTTTTTTAGAAGAAAAATATTTATTACTCAATCCCCTCTAATCTCCTCTAATCCCTCCCTAAACCAAATAAAATTTTATTAAAATCTCTACAATCCTCTCCTCTCCAATCCCACCAAATAAAAGAATTTTAAAATCCCTCCACTCTTTTTTTCTTTAATTATCTTCATTAAAATTTCTTAAATTCCCTTCTTCCAATCCCTCTTGAACCAAACACACCCTTAATTTCGCAACTTAACTGGTAAAAGCATTTGTGAGTTGGTAGATCCACACGACTCATTGACTCTTGTATTGATAATGAATGATGAAATCAGCCATTATATTATAGTATTGAGCCAGGCTTTGAAGTGCAGTTCGTGCAAAAGACTTCCAACCACCACCAATCCTTATTTTCTCTATCTTCTTTCTCTCTATCGGAGCATTTACCACAGCGAGGCGGAATCTCATCGTGATGACAACTATGGAATCTCCTCTGTTGGGAGGTGCTGCCTTAGCCAGCAAGAACAAGTCCGGCAAAATTCTCTTGTTCCTCCTCGCTTTTATGGCTGTCACAAGTTCGTTCTTCTGTCCCTATTCTATCGATTCTTTTTTTTCTAATATTCTGAAATACTCAAATATTATTAAAGAGATCTTAATGAACAATTCACTTCTGTGCGACCCTTCTGGGTGTTAATCTTAGTGCACGTAAATAAGAAGCCTTACTTCTACTCGGACTTTCCGGTCCGGGGAAGGTGAAAATAAATCATGATATTTGCGGTAATGACTTAGATTTTACATTTTTCTGATGCTTAGTTTTGGGTCAACATAAAGATTCAGAATTCATAAGTATCACTTCGCAGAGGAATAAATTAATTGGGGAAAAAGCTCAAGTCTCGTAATCGTTACATTTTTATCTTCTCAATTTATGACTGGAAAATCTTCATTGCTTCTTATTAGTGAAGACCAAATCTGTTAGAAATGACTCTAGAATAAGAAAAAGATCTGCCACGGCCTAATTTCAAAGGAGCAATTGGATTAATGTATTTACTTACTTGACATAATGCTAGGAATTATTATTATTATTATTATTATTATCATTATTTTTCTTTTTTCAGTTTTGGGGCTTGTTATCAGAGGCAACATAAACTTCTGGGCACAAAAACATGATATGGAAATAAAAGCCAATCAGAAGGATGTCATTGAGTCCGAGCTGGGAGTTGTTGCTGCTGATGATAGCCGTTGTTCTGAAATCGGAGCTTCAATTCTTAGGCATGGTGGGCATGCTGTTGATGCTGCAGTGGCAACTTCGTTATGCCTTGGTGTTGTTTATGCAACATCAAGTGGCATAGGAGGTGGGGCATTCATGGTCGTCCGATCTTCTGCAACCTCCCACACACAAGCTTTTGACATGAGAGAAACTGCTCCTTTAGCTGCTTCACAGGTTTAAACTCGACTCTTTCTATGAAACTATTGCTGCTGTTAAACCTCGCGTTTCAATAGCATCAAACAAACGAAACTATTGAGGAACAAACTGTTATGTGGTTTGAAGATATAGATCATGCTTAAAGCCCCCAGCTAAACTTGATAGTTCCAGCTTCCCAAAAATTTTACAAAAATGTAACTTACTTTTGTGTAAATATGTAAATGTCAACGAAACAGAATATGTATCAGAACAATCCCCAAGCTAAAAGCTTAGGTGCCTTGTCAATGGGAGTTCCTGGTGAATTAGCTGGTCTTCATGAAGCTTGGTTGCAGCATGGACGCGTATCGTGGAAAGCTTTGTTCGAGCCAGCTATAAACCTTGCTAAAAATGGCTTTGTGGTGTCTCCTTATCTTACAAATAACATAGCTAAGTCTGCACATAAGATAATGAACGATCCTGGGCTGAGAAATGTATATGCTCCAAAGGGCAATTTGTTGAAAACAGGGGAGACATGCTATAATGTGGAACTTGGTCGCAGCTTAGAGGTAGTGGCAGAACAAGGTCCACAAGCTTTTTATAATGGAACCATTGGTGAAAAGTTAGTGAAGGATGTGAGAGAAGCTGGTGGGATTCTCACAATGGAAGATTTACGTAATTACAAGGTGGAAGTAACTGATGCAGTCACTGTGAATGTGATGGGATATACCATATATGGAATGCCTCCTCCTTCAAGTGGAACACTTGCTCTTTCTCTGGTGGGTATATTCCTATCTCTTTGTTTTCTTATCCATGTTGCTCTGCAGTAAGTATGACATAGCTGCCTTTGTTGAATTTAACCATCCTCATGAATCAACAACTATGTGGTGTTTTGGTTCAATGACTGCTCTTTATGGTTTCTTTGCTTTGAATAGGTTTTGAATATCTTCGAGAGCTATGGAAGTCCAGATGCTGCAAAAGGGGATCTGGGCCTGCATCGACTGATAGAAGCTCTGAAACACACATTTGCTGTCCGAATGAACTTGGGTGACCCTGATTTTGAAAACATAACCAGTACTATATCAGACATGCTTTCCCCTTCATTCGCAAAGAAAATACAACGAAAGATACTTGACAACACTACTTTCCCTCCAGAGTACTATATGAACAGGTGCTGTCCACTTAACTTCCCCTTGTGTGCTTGAAAAGTTGCAAAGTCTGACATGATATGGTGGGCAGGTGGGATCAACTCAGAGATCATGGAACAAGCCATTTCTGCATTGTGGATGCTGATAGAAATGCTGTATCAATGACAACAACTGTAAACGGTCCTTTTGGAGCTGGTGTTCTTTCTACTTCCACTGGTGTTGTGCTCAACAATGAGATGGATGACTTCTCAATACCTACTGATATATCACCTGCAAAACTCCCTCCAGCTCCAACAAATTTTATTCGACCAAACAAGAGACCATTGTCTTCCATGACTCCTGTCATCATCACAAAGGTATTTCTTGCGGTTTGTTGACCCTGATGGTGCAATTTGATAGTAATACTTCTACGGATTTGAGGAGTAAGGATTGTTATACAAGTGGCTTACTTTTATTATCCTCTGGCAGGATGATCAGTTGGTTGGAGTTCTTGGAGGCAGCGGTGGAATGAACATCATTGCATCAGTGATTCAAGTTTTTACAAACCATTTTGTCCTGGGAATGGAACCGTTGGATTCAGTTCAGAGCCCAAGGATATATCACACGGTTTGAACTAATTTTAATTCCCACAAAAACACGTTCTATGCATGATGCTACGAATTACCACTGAAGTTAGTTTTTTGTTGTGCAGCTTATCCCTAATGTAGTTAAGTACGAGAACTTGACTGCCACTGATGGTGGTCACATTGAGGTTTCAGAGGAAAGAAGGCATTTCCTGGAAGACAGGGGTCATCAACTGAAAGAGACTCCATTTCCATTAGCCATCACTCAGCTTGTTGTCCAAGATCTCAAAACCCCCATTAACAGGAAAAGGAAGATCAGTAAACACACCAATTCTTATACAATACACGGCACCCTAACTGCTGTAAGTGACCCTAGAAAGGGTGGGTGTCCTGCAGCCATCTAATTTCTCATCAATTCAGATCCAAACATTCGCAGAATCATTGGGAGACATTTGTGCACAGTGCTTGACAATATACCTAGAGGAGATGAATAGGTGTTTGCGTAGTTTTATCATTTAAATTCAAAATTATTTTGCTTATGAAAAATTAGAAACCCAAATATCAGGATAAAGATGATGAATAGAAAACAATTTTTAAATAAACACGAATTTATCTATCTGGGCACTTTGAACTAGTAATAGCTGGTCAAATACTATAATGACAGAAATGTAAATGGCGCTATTAGAGAATGATGTAAATACTAATATCCAAACACCTCAGACAACTGAAAAGGCCAAATATCAAATCAACAGAAACCAAGAATGGTAAGTAAACAAGAACCACACAGTTAAAGATTAAATTGAAAAAAAAAATAAATAAAAAAGAACTTATACAACCCTTTTGACCTATGTCTAGTCATCTTGAATGACAAGAAATTTTTTATTAACATATCAACCATTACAATAAATGATTTTCAAGATTGCCATTTTTACACTCACTGTAGAAAGAGATCCCTCAGGTTAAGGAAATACAAGTAAGCTCAAATAATGCTCTCTGTAGCAAATAAATCGGTAAAAAAAAATGCAAGAAAGAATAATAAGATGAGCTTGGAAAGCCAAAAAAGTGGAGGATGAAGGAGAAACAACGAAATCCTACAAAGCTATTTGGCATGCTCCCAAGAAAATTACAACAATTGAAAAGAAAGTGAGACAACAGGTGTAGAGCATTTAATACCTTTTCTTTTTCAAAGAAATAAGCCCTGAATAATACAAACCTTCATTTATTACAGTGCAAAGTTTGACACTATATTGGGGGGGAAAGGTTTTTGACCTTTCTTGCCATAAAAATGTGATTTTCCTTGCACCTTCTCTCTTTCCAATCAACATCCTTTTTTTCTATGGTATAAAATTCATATTCATATATCATATATATATTTTTTTGCTAAATGAACAAACCAACCTAACGCAAATAGTAGTTCAGAGCCCTTATCTTCTAATTTATATACTCACATATACCCACTTTCTTCTCACTAGTATGAGCCTTAGGAGTCTTCACCTCTCATTGAAGGCTCCCAAGCACCAAGACTTGCTCCCACCCAGTTTTTCCTACTCACACATGTACTTATTTTTTTCTAACCAAATAAACTTATGAGACTAGAAAATAATATTCTTTTCTTTAAACATTTGCAAGTATGGCATATTTATTTTTATATTTTGAGAACCATGATGTGTCTCACTCACTATTATATTTGGCTTAAGGAATTGGTGTAATATTTTTATTTCCAAAGCCAAATCTAGTCCAAACTTATACACTTATTTATATCTATAATCTTTCTTTTAATGTCATGTAAACCAAAAATAAATTGATGTCCAAAAGATATATCAAGTCTAGTTAGCTAATTGATAGCAGATTCATACAGCTACCTAGTATAACACGCTAGATCAGGAGGAACAAAAACAACACTTAAGTTCTTGAAGCCATTTTTTTCAATATATAATGCGATATTTCTAAAATAATGGAAAAATCCTTAAATTAATAATTAATAACGCATCAGCATGAAGTATTGATTTTGTGATTTAAAAAAGATTATTTCCTTCTCTCATTTTGTTTTTCTTCTGTTGTTTTTGTTTACGGAGACTTGACTTCATTTTGCTATGAACAGATTATAAATATCTTGTGCGTCCACGAAAATACAGCAGAAGATACCAGACAAAACAACTTCCATCCAATGGACGGCCTCATACTAGATGCATAATTTTAAGAAATATCCACTCAAGGAAAACTTTTCCCAATTTAGGTGGTTGTAATTGGACTTTGTCTCAGCCTATATATAATATAAATACGTGTCCATACAAAAGGAGTCAACTTACCTCTTACGATTGGTATTTACGTAGCCAATTGTCAACCCCCTCAGTCCTTTCTTGTTAGTCTTCGCCCTTATAATCTCATCTCTTTTCCCCCTAGTGAAGTTATTAATGGATTAAGGATCACATTTAGCCTTCTTAAATAAGCTTTGATAAAGGATCATCAAGCAAGATCGTATCATTCTGGGTATTTTCACTGTTATTGGAGGCAGTGGTGGTGGTAGCAAAATCATCGTTGCAGTAGATTTACATACCCATAAGCTATAGCACAACTGATCAGGTCATGTACGGGCATTCCACATCGCCTGGACATGAACCTGTGCTGTTATCAGGGGTACCAACAAATAAATTTTATATTTTTGAAGGCACATGATCCATAGTCAGTACAGTTAAAAAAAGCCGAGACATATGAAATGGACTCAGAATTTCACTTCGTCATTTATAATGAAAATTGGAGACTGATTGCGCAAAGCCAAATTTATAAAGAAAATTATCGCAATGAGAACAGCTAATAATACATAAATCACCGAGTCAGCTTTAACATGCTTCCTCTCATTTCATTTCTTCATGACATTTTGTCCATCAGCTGAATTGGAGTCAGAATATTTGATTTGCTTGTCTCCACAATACAGCCATTCATGACCATCTCCTCCAACATAAAGTGCGCCTTTTCTAAATGGAACATGATATCTAACTCACACTGCAAGTCCAAGTGGACGAGAGATTTAAAATTAAGACACTTCAATGCGAGCTGCTTGCAGAAAATGCAAGGGGAAAACTCTTTGAAACGTGGGGAGGACGGAAAAACTAGGAAAATTGATAAACACAAAATCCCACAGACACCAGTACATGGAAGACTTACCACATTGCCGAAGTGACGGTCCATGGTTTCAACTAAGAGATGTATAAATTCCAAAATAGCGAGCTCATTCTGCAACATTTTCCACAAAAAATAGGACAAACACTCAAGGGTAGATTTTCTATGATAAACAAGGTAAATTTTATAGGGGTGTAATTTAACAAGACTAAATTTCAAGCTGTCTTATCTTACAATAAAAATGTCCTCTCCCTTTCTTAAGACAGGCAAATTTTTCCTTTATGCTTAAGAGGCAGATCAAGTTTGCAGCCATGAGCGCTAAGTTCAATGCTAGATCATTTCATATAATTGTTTTAAAATATGTAGAGATTTTGCATAGTACTTAAATGAACACACTCAAAATAGTAAACAAAAAAATGATTTACCTCATCATCATCAACTCCAACCAGGAAAAACAGGGAAGCATAGCGCCTATATACAATTTTGTAGTTGCGATGCTCAACAAATGAACACTGTGTCCACAATGAAAATGTATCAGCTAGATAGGTAAATCAACTGCTGTTCAACGACAACAATTAGAAAAGGCTATATTCCCATAAAGGACAGAGAAAGCACCACTAGAAATTTCATTTGAAGAATAATAAACCTCTGGATAGGTATTATAGTAAAAATAATATCAAATATCAAATAAAAACAGAATAGCTAAAGGTCAACAGAAAAATAAAACAACACCAATTATTCTTTGTAAAGAAATCGAAAGATATTTCTTGGTATCCAGGTATTCACGTGACTTAACAGTCACTTCTTGCAAAGGTTTCACAACATCTACAGAAGCAGAAAATCAGAAAGCAGTTGGCTAGTAAAGTATGTAACTACTTTGCATATTTTTAAAGTGATATAAAATGACCTTCATCAGCTAATAAGGCTCCCCAGCTTGCACTCTATTAAGCACTAAAACCTAAACAAAACGGCTACTACTGCTCAGCGTCAAAGGTACTTTAAGGCCAGGTTGGATGTTCAGTGTATTATATCTCTACATTGGATGAAAATTCTTGCCAATTGCACATTTAGTCACCAATTTCGAGCGAAAACACCTCTCAATGCTTTGTTTGCAACTTTTTATCTTAAATCAAACTGCAAAAACAGCCTTCTGCCAAGGCGATTAGACAAGAAGTTAGGAATACAGGGGAAAACATTATATGCGACAGACTACTTGCTAATGCTCGTCTGACAGTGTATCCATAAAGAGACCTTCAGTCTCATGTTATCAGAATAACCTCATAAACTAATCTCAGTCATTTATCATTTCATCAAGAATCAGGGGAAAAATCATCTTATTGATTTTGCTGAAATTCCTTTCTGCTTACAACACACCTTCCGACAAGGAAGTTGAATATGATAGCTTCCTGTTGGGTTAAAAATGATATTTATGTTAAAAATCTGATAAATATGCTTCGACCGTCTCTCATCATAAGAATACAAATACTAGTGTAAGAAAAATACAGAATAAAAGAAGGCATGAAGCTCTTTCTTGCTGGGAGGGGCAGAGGCTGACCACGGACATCCAATAAAGGGCATACAGAATGATAAAAACCGAATTCGTAAAAGTGCCGCATAAATCGCAAAGATAGAAAAGAACAGGAAGAGAATTATAAACCGAATAGGTATCAGCTATCGTCGATTGCCAGATTTTCCTTCTGAATTGTTCAAAATTAAACTGAACATTTTTCATATGCAGCTGCCCAGACTTATATCCAAGTTATGAAATTATTTCAGAGAGCTCCCTTCACTTGTTAATCAGAACTTATAATTACTTGCAAAAGGCACACAAGTATTACAGCGTAATTACTAAAAAATGAACAAGAAGATGGAGAAGAGAAAAGGGAGGAAACCTGCTGCTCAGTACGAGCAAGGCATTTGCGTACAATTTCGCCTTCAAGGGCTCGCCTTTCTTCGAGGGTGAGGTATTCGTAGTATTGGGCAAGACGGGTCTGCCCTTGCTTGTTCACCATCAATACGAACCTGATCCCCATCCTTCACCAACTCGCCTTGCAACTGCACATGCACAGATTCCGATCCGGGAAACAGACGAGCTTTGGATCGATTGAACTCTTCCTGGTCTTCTTTTCTTTTCTTATTTTTCTGGTTTGTGGTAGATATATTACTTATTACAAGATTTATTTATTATTTACTCCTTATCAGTATATACTACTATATCATCTGTATCTACAACAAAAATACAAAATAGAGTGCAAGGCCCACGTAAGTGTTGGCCAGAAAAAACACCAGTCCATTCAATTGTCCTGGATATCAATGCAATACTTAAGATATGTTTTTTAAAATAAAAAGAAGATATATATATATATATATACATATTTAAAATTTTTTTGCTAAAAAGACATATTTGAAATTAATATATTAATGTGTATAATATAATATGTACAGTTATTTATATTATTTTGTATATGTATAATTAACAAATCAACTTATTAAAAAATAAAATTGATATTTGATTTTCTAAAAATTGATTGCATAAATAATAAAAAAAATTACATTAATGCAAATACCTATGAAGTATGATGCCGTTTTCTTTTACACCTTAAAAATGCTAGGGGATTCTTTTTTTTCTTCTTTTGGTTAAAATTTAAAATGATGCGGATACAAAATAATGCAAATGAGTCATATCCACAACACATATTGTGTTGTATTATGATCTAATAATTATATATTTATTTTTTTAAAATATCAATGTAATATAGATTATATCAATAGATTTTGCACAAAAAAAAATCAATTTTAATTTTATTTTCTTAACAAAAATTTAATGAACTGTATTTTGTTCAAAGGTAAATAGAAATTTAGTGCCCTGTCAATAAACTACCAACAAGTTGATAAAAAAACTATATATCCTTTTGACAAGATTTTCGCCAGTATTGAATATTACTACATTCTAAGTGATATTTAATAAAACTTTTTATTCGGTAATGTTAGATTCTGAGCCGTCAGTTAGAGTTTTGATATTCCAAACCTAGAAATTATCGCGCAGCTGTAAGCTATCCAACAAGGTAAACTTTGCTCATGTACGAATTAATATGAAGACTCTACTTCGACCAAAGGCAGAGCATATATAGATGGTAAACAAAAATACATTGGCAGATGAAGCACAAGGCCTTCATATTATTAATATTAGCTGACATGACATAAACAGACTCTTAACAACTAATGTCTCGATGATGTAAGGATTATTAGGATTTCACACAAGCATCTTACATCTTACTTATGAGACTGTCAAAAGGATTGTTACAAAACGCATTAACATCTTGAGAGTAGAGCATTATGTTAAGTGGAGATGTCTGTGTTAACCATAATGTTATTTACACAAGAGTCATCAGTGTCATCCAACGGCTCTTCGTCCCTGCTGTACATGTCCGCAATCACATCCTTAGGACGCAAAAAGCTGGGCTGATTCGTTGATGATAGAACCCTAGCCCACATTCTATCAGTTATCACCACACAGTTCTGTCTCTCTATGATTCTCTGCATCAACAACAAGAAACAATGAAATTGAGCGTATTATGAGGTTTAAGGAACCAATCCAACCATCCAATGAACTCACGTATAAGGGTATGTAAGTTTGTCTTCCATTGACAAGTCCACTAGTGAAGCCAGTGTAGCCTGCCATTGCTCCATGAACAGCACTTTGAGCAAGAAGTGTGCAATACACGTTGTCAGAAGCATTACTTGGAACAGCTCGAATCATATAGGTTGGGTCTGTCAAAAATGAAAGAAGACATGCAGCATTTGATATTAATCTGATCCATCATTGCATCTTCTAGGTGTATACATACGATTTTAGCAAGTTTCATTATTCAATCAAACCTATATATTTGAGATTTATGGCCATCGTTTTCTGTTTGGCAAAATGGTCCTGCAATTCAAATTAGAATTTAATTAATATATCGCCAGTGGCAGCAAATATACTCATAGATACACAGCACATAAAACAGAAGATATACCTTGATCTTGTGGGATATCCATAGGCCAACATCTTGAAGAAGCTTATTCCCAGAAGCATCCTCCTGCTTGGTCATGGACTGCATGCTCTCTGAAACAAGGTCTTGTGCTGCCCCTTCGGCAATCACAATAACCATGTGCCCATTTTCTGTAAGCCTTTTCTCTATAAACTCAAAAAGCCCACCTTCACCTTCCAGGTAAAAGTGTGACTCCGGAATCAAGCAACAGTCCACATCTCGACTTGCTAGAGTGGCATACATTGCAATAAATCCTGCAATAGTCATGAAGCAAAGTCAGGGAATTTACTTGTTTTGTATGATCTATAGGACTTAATCTGATGGTAGTAATTACAGAAAGACAGGTATTAAACTCACCACTGTAGCGACCCATAAGCTTGACAACGCCAATGCCATTCTCAATGCTTTCAGCTTCAACATGTGCTGCATTTATAGCACGTTGAGCCTCCTCAACTGCTGTGTCAAACCCGAACGACTTATCAATAACCTATCAACCAACAGAAACGAAGCATAGAATCATTAAATAAGTAAATAGATTCATAATTTCCTGAATGCATGCGCAAGAAACAAGGCGTACCATGATGTCATTATCTATGGTTTTGGGAATTCCGGCAACTGCTACTTTGAGGCCACGCTTTCTAATTTCCTGCAAGGATAACCCACATGAATCAGATGGTCTCTTTCGTATTCCTAAACCTCACCAAAGTCCCATAAACTCGTTGTTTTCAACCACCCTAGATACCTCAAAAATCAAAGACGCTCCCCTCTGTGTTCCATCTCCTCCTATAATGTAAACCTGAGATCAATTCATCAGACAAACGTTAATCTGATGACATGATGTTCTTACCCTATGTTGTGGTAATTAAATAGAAAGAAAGACAGACAGACCTGATTGATTCCCCGATCCTGAATATTGTCAACTATCTTAGTGGTGTCATGTCCACCTCGCGACGTACCAAGAATAGTTCCTCCACGTTTATGTATATCGTTCACGTTCTTAGGATTCAAGGTAACTGTATTGCAAGCGTAGAAGCCCCTATATCCTCCCTTCATAAATCATGACAAAAGTAGATATAGTGGTTTAGGGACTAGAGTTAGGACGCTTCCCTTGTTGCAAATTTGGAAATAGTTTATTAATAACTCCACTACATATACTCACATTGATTCCCAGAACCTTCTTAACGCCGTACATATGGTATAGGGCACATACTAATTCCCTAATGACCGTGTTGAGTCCAGGACATAGACCACCACATGTAACAATGGCTGCCTGAACTTCATCTGGCTGGAAATACACCTGAACTTCCAAATTTATATGACCATAATAAGAGAGTTATCTAATACATATATTATCAAATATTGCACAGACAGACCTTCACATATTGAAACATACCTTTTGGCGAGGTCCAGCACGCCGAAAATGTACTCCTCTTGGACTATCCTTGTCAACAATGATCTGCCAAATAAAATATATTTAAAAGAAATCTTCCAAATGTATGAGGTACGTACTTCAAATCTACCTATAAGGTAATTGTTCCAGTTCAAGAGAAAGAAAATTACATACAAAAATTACCAACCTTATGAGGAACAGTGTCATCTACATGCACAAAATACTGCCTGGCAAATCGCAAATGAAATTGAATTTATGATCTCATCAAACCAGCACATCTTGGAGAAACAATCGATAACGTACGGGTACAAGGAAATATAACTCAAATTAGTAGAACGTACTTGACTACTGAATAAGCAGGATTGTCCTGCAAAGGATTAGAAAATGTCTGCATGGACACAAAAATAGAAAAATAAGGATTCATGATTTCTTCAACAATGTAATGCTTCTAATAAAATGGGCGAAATAAGAATCCGTATATATAGCAGCTATCTTTTGCTGTACAAGCTGTATGACCTGATTTCAGAAAAATCGATCAAAAGAACGAAAAGAAAAATGGAGAGTCAATAGGTAGGTAAGAATTTTCTAAATTTCTCGAACTTATCCACCTCGTACTCACTCTTCTGTCAGCGAACGAAGTAAAAATGATGAACGAGAAAACATTCGAGGACGTATAGGAACATGATCATTAACATAGACTGAACTGCACATTATTGAACTGGAAGACAATCGAGAGAGGAGAGAAACAAGGACGTACCGGAAGGTTAGGAATATAATCGGTCAAATGCGGAACATCTTCGAGGACATAACCCATTGAGCCGGTGACAACCTTGGGTTTGCAATTGATACTGGAAGCCATGGCGACGAGAGAGACCATAATTCAACTTTGGGGCCCAAGCCGAAACCAAAACTGGATTAAGATCGACCGGCAACTTGCAGAGCAGAGCTAGGGGTGGAGGTGGTGGTGGTTAAGAATGAAGTGGAGAAGGAGGCATTAAGAGAAGAGATATCAAAGACTGTGTGAATAAGAGAAGAAAATGTAGCATAAATGGACGCCATTGAAGGACATAACGAATGGATCAGAAGAGGGTGGTATTTATAGTAAAAGATGTTGACGGAGAGAATCAAACATAGGAAACAAAGAGTGCCACCAATCTAGAAAACAGATTCCCAATATGCCTTGCCTTACAGAGAGACGATATATGCATATGAAAGAAAAAAAAAAAAAGACTTTCCTTTTACGGTGGGTATAATTGAGAGCAGAAAAGTGAACCAAATGGCAGATAATGGAAGAGGTATGGTCTGTTTTCAAGATGTAAACGCCGTTGTTCAGCGTGGAAAAGAGGTTTTTTAGGATACCGCAGGATTTGTGGGCTCTTCTATAGAACAGAACTCTTCTTCTTCGTTCCGAGATGAGGAAATGCTTCTAAAATCTAGAGCGAGAACAAGATCAGCTTCTCGCTTGACACGTAGAATTTATGTGAGGAAGGTGAGGAAAATATTTAGGCCTACAACAAATGGCTGCGTGGGGACCGTTGGGACCTGGACACCTGGGCTGCCTCTGTTGAGCAGACTCCAACAATTGTGGGCAGTGGGGTGCTGTTAAGACGGGTCGGGTCAACCCCATGAACCTCTCTATCTCATGTCTAAACCCCAAAGGCCTCTGTTTCTTAAGCCCAGTCGCTTACTCTATATTTTTTTTTAAATCGAATATTGCTCGCTATATAGTCTCTAATCCATTTGACTAAAAATGAGCAGACATGCTTTTTTCAAGACAAATTTAGAGATAAAGAGAGAGCTACGTAGTTTATGAGGATAATTATTTTTTGGCCTGTAGTTTATGAGGATAACTAAATCAGAGAATTTAGAAAATTCAGTTCACTGCCCAGAACGACATATATATATATATATTCTATAAAATTATTAATAATTAAAAAATTAATAAAAAGCCAAATGGGGTATACAGCTATAAGACGAACTTATCAATTTAGCTTATTTTGAATTCCACCTCTCTGTATTTTTTTTAATTTTTTATGTTCTTTTTTTACCATTTTTTTCAATTGTTTTTAAATAAATCACATTTTTTTAAATTATTAATATCATGCATCACAAGGAAAAAACGTCGTTAGGGTAAAATGAATGCAAAACGAGTGGTCGTGTGGCATTAACAAACTCCAATAACTTGTGGAGACAATTGATTTAGTGCCTTTGATTTTTTTTTTATAAAATATTTTTTAAAATAATTATAATTTATAAAAATAAAATTTAAATAAATAAAAAAAGTTCACAACAAACTTATTTAAATAAAAAATAAATAATAGCTAGATAAAAACCAATCAGGCCCTAAACCGGGCCAGACTACAAAGATATCACCCCTGTTAACGTCATTACATACGTTAACAAGCTAAAGCCATTAACAATGTCTAGAATTAAACTTCATTACATACGCTAACAAGCTAAAGCCATTAACAATGTCGAGAATTAAAACTGGATCCGTAACTGATCTCTTCAAATCGAACTACAAAGATCTCGTTGGAGAGAATGGCAGGATTAGGAAAAAACACACTTTTAGTCCGTAACTTTATAGTAGATTTCATTCTAATCTCTTTATTTTATTTTATTTTTTTTAATCCTTTAATATTTAAAATATAATCAAATATTTCTTTATTATTAACATCATTAATTATGTTAATAGAAATACTAATAAAACATTATTTAATATTGATATGTCAATTTTTACTACCAAGTCATCAATATTTCTCATCAATCTTATGTTTAAGATATTTTTTAATTAAATTAAAATATTAAAAATAAATAATTACAAATAAAAACTTTTAAACAAAACCTTAATCTTAATTTTTTTTTTGTGAAAAATGAGTTGGATAAATATGTAAATATTTAGAAAATATTTTGTTAGCATTTAGAAAATACTTTGTTAGCATTTAAAAATGATTTATCAGTATTTTCTACTAATATAGTTAACCATGTTAATTATAAGAAAAATTTTAATTATATTTTGAAAGTTAAAGGATTAAAAAAAATAAAATAAAATTAAAGAATCAAAATAAAATTTAATATAAAATTAAGGGATTGAAAATATATTTTTACCTTTAATTAATTTTGATGTCTCTGAATTTGTCTTTGGGTAAGATTGTTCCGGTTTTTATTGATCATAGCATGTTGTCTCTTATTCTTGGACTTTGATCAAGTCAGCATTATGATTGGCGTTCTGTCACTGGGAGGATGTTAGCTCCGCACTAGAAAATAGCAAATAGAGAGGCAACAAGGTCTCTTGATTTAGTGAAGAGAAGGCGCTCCAAAGAGGGTGCATAACTCATTTCCTGATGAAGAAAACATCATTCTGTAATTACCGTTTAACTGTTTCTACTGTGTATTTGTTTTTTGTTTCTTGCTTAAAGCTGAAAAGAAAAATCAAGTGCATCTTGTTGCTCGTCGCTAAGAGTAATTTATAAGCTGCAGGTACAACTCCTTTTGAATCCTTCTACAAGTAACCTGTAAACATACTGCACATGGGCACATTTTGGAATGTCAATAAACACATTTTAACTGGCGCTCACTGCATCTAGTGCCAATCATAGGGTGTGAAAACCGTTAGCAACTCAGTGCAATTAACAAGAGTTGATCCAACTCTACCACTGTAAAATCTTTCATGCATTGAAGCCCTTTTCAGTCCATGCGGTTGGACTTCTCACGGTTGAATCCGAGAGTGTGGCGACCTTATGCACCCCAAATGAGAAGAATATAATTGGACTGTTTTTATGGTCACCACACTGGATTGAACCTCCCATGTGTAACCCTTGCTCAGGCCTAGTGATCCCCGTGTGCCAACCTCTTTAGGGCGGACAGTCCGGCGAGTCTCCCTCTCAAGTCTCAACCTTGGTCCAGCGTTAGCCGAAGGGTCCTTCTGAAACTCCGTTTCCATGTACAGACGCGCAGCCGCCCGCCTCGTGGCTTTCAGGGTTATTCTGCTTCTCACTCTCAGTCCGTCTAAACCTCACTTTCTTCTCCTCCATTTGGTCGTGCTCGCTGCCACTCACCTTCTTGTCGGTTGCATTGTACTGTTAGATTATCGATTAGTTATAAAATATAGTAATAACAACAGTTTGGATTTTCTAACTGGCTTACTAAATGCATTCGATTTGCTTTGCTCAACTGGCTTCTGGTGAACTTGGCATTTGATGTTTCTTCATTTTTGCCCCCCGCATTTTCACTGCAATCGTCTGACGATTGACTTTTTTGGAGTTGTGATTTCTGCCATTGGGCTAAATTCACGTATTGAAGCGTTGAAAATTTTGATATGTAACCTTTGGTTGTTTATATGCACATAATGATATCTGAAACTTGTACATTAAGGTTGAGAGGAGATAAGACGTTTGCCTTCTATTGGAGTTTTGCCTAGAATTCTGTTTCTCCAGTATGATGGTTGTAACCATTACAAGGGAGTCAAGCTTCTTTCACTTTTCCGTTGAAATGTTATGACTTGGTTTCCTGGGCGTGGTTAATTCACTTTTCATTTCACCATTTATGTTTAAAAAAGGCAAATTTTATTATAGTTTATTGATGTATTTATGCTGCTCTATCATAAAACCATGAAATTAGGCCCGTTCATGTATTGGGGCTTCAGCCAGATTTGCAAGTTCAAGTTCCGTTACCACAAAAAATCCTCTTCTGGCTTGGGTGGTTTATTTGGCTGGCTCACAGGAGAGCAGTCTAGTTCCCTACCTCCTCTGGATTTCCCAGTTCCAGGCATCACACTTCCAGCGCCTTTGCCTGATCATGTTGAACCGGGTAAAACCAAGATTACTACACTTCCAAATGGTGTCAAGGTAGCCTCTGAAACATCAACGGTATGGATTGTTGCTTTTTCTTATCTGATCTGTCTGTACATTGATATTTTATCATATGAAGTTTAAACTAAACATATTTTTTTGTTTATTATGATGGTTATTCAGACTCCAACAGCCTCAGTAGGTTTATACGTAGATTGTGGTTCAATCTATGAGACACCATTATCATTTGGAGCTACACATTTGCTAGAGCGTATGGCCTTCAAGAGCACTAGAAACCGTAGCCACTTTTGAGTAGTTCGTGAGGTGGAGGCAATCGGTGGCAATGTACAGGCCTTAGCTTCTAGAGAGCAGATGGGTTACACCTTTGATGCTTTGAAGACATATGTTCCTTAAATGGTGGAGCTACTTATTGATTGTGTGAGGAACCCTTTGTTTCTTGATTGGGAGGTCAATGAGGAGGTACCTTTCTATATGACTATATTCTTGTTGGAGACACCTTAAAATTCATATACTGTTAGTTCCCCATATAGCCTGAATCAGTGTGGTCAGAAGAACAAGGCAGTGTAAAGCACTGAACTCCCAAATACTTGAGACAGTCATATATCTATGACATATGGTAGCCATCTTGATGAACTAAACTAAATAAATAACAATCAAGTCTTTTAAACTAAACTGCTGGCCCTTTTATAAGTTCTATGTTTTTTATTGCTTCAGATGGGTATTTTTGGTTCAAAGTCCCTTCAATTCACGTACCATTGACTGGTTGGTTGTTTAAATGGGGGTAAATGTGTGATCTTGCATTATCTTAGAGAGGTAAGCGCTGCTATTGCATTGGGCCTCTTACTCCTGCAGCCAGAGGTGCCAGCCTTGACTCCTCATCAAGATGATCCTGCTTGGGCTGCTTGCAGGCATGTGCTTCAAAGCCTTTGAAAACACTGGATTGAATATATCTATGTTGCAAGATTTATAAAAGGTTTTGAAATCAAGTTGAATGTGATAATGTAGTTTTTTAGTTAGCTTCATACTTGTCCTCAGGTATTGTCCCAAAAACTCTATTGTCGCATTGCAATTTTAATATTGGCCCTTTCTATATTTTTTTAATAAAACTGCATCCTTTCTTAGCTGCCAAAGTGAATTTCCTAGAGCAATGTTTGAGATTGAGTTATACCGGATTCTGGATTTGTGGGGAAGTGGTGTTTAACATTGATTTATTCATGCCCACTTACTAGTTTCATTGGCTTCTGGAATTTACTGCAATAACTTTAATTGCACTGTATATAGCTTCTGAAGGTGAAAGCTGAGATTAATGAAGCTTCCAAAAACCCTCAAGATATGCTTCTGGAGTCTATTCATTCTGCTGGTTTTTCTGGTGCTTTGGCAAATCCGCTTTTAGCCCAAGAATCAGTAATAAATAGACTCAATGGTACAATTCTGGAAAAGTTTGTTGCTGTAAGTCAAGAATTTGATACTTGCAAATATCTAAATTTTTTCATTTTGCTACTCATTAACTGTATTTAAACAAATATTTTATGAATAATCAGGAGAACTACACTGCACCTCGGATGGTACTCGCAGCTTCAGGTGTTGAACATGAAGAGTTTCTATTGATTGCAGAACCTCTATCATCTGATCTTCCTAGTGTGCCTTGTTTGGAGGAGCCAAAATCTGTGTATACAGGCGGTGATTATCGATGTCAAAGTGAATCAGGGGTGTGTATTATGAATAGGAATTAAGTTCTGCTTCTGTCTCTCACTTTTGCCTGAATTTAAAGTCTAATATTCCTTAAATGTCCAGATGACCCATTTTGCTCTTGCCTTTCAACTTCCTGGTGGCTGGCATAAGTTGAAGGATGCAATGATTTTGACTGTTCTTCAGGTCTTGATAATGTTTTCTTTATGTATTCTTTCCTTGTTTGAGAACTCTATTCTTTAGAAGGTTTCCCAGGATGTGCCTAAGAATGTATTATTCGTTGGCTCTTTAAAGTATGTTTACCTTTTTATTTTGAACTAATTGCACTATTTTGCTATAGATGCTACTGGGAGGTGGCTGTTCATTCTCAGCTGGTGGACCCGGTAAAGGAATGTATTCAATGCCTTGTAAGTTAACTAAGTATTGAGTCTCTTATGGTTATGTTATTGAGGCTAGTAAGATAGAATGGAAGGAAGGGCCGATACTCAATTGCATTTAAGAGGATAATACATGATGAGAACTTTATTTCACTTGTCAGGACTGGCATAAATTTTCTCTGCCTTTACTTTTCTGTGTTACTTCATAAATTTGCTTTCTGAAGATTCTTGCCTCTATGAGGTTAACATGCAGATCTCCATGTTCTGAATGAGTATCCACAAGTTTATTCTATTTCTTCATTCAACAACATTTACAATAATACCGGCATATTTGGAGTCCAAGTTACAATGGTAAGCACATTTGATGCCTTTGCATTATGATATCATAGTTTTTAGATACATCGGAGTTCGTATCAAGGCATGTTTGCATGTAATTTAGTAATTATCAGGTGCTTTTAGTGAAACTTTTCAAGAAACCAGAATGAAAATTCCAGAAAGGTTTTTCAGCTGTGAGATATGTAGGCAACTCTAGTTATTTCAGTTCACTTAAGTTATCAGTATTAGGAATGATTCAAATGAGCAACAACTCAGTCTCTTAGCATGTAAATGTGCTTTGCAGTTTACATAAGCCTTGCTTGGTAGGTTTACTATATGCTGGAGCAGGTTTGTGTTCTATTTTTAGGGCTATAGTTTCACTAGTTCTTTCTGATTGTTGATAGCTTGAGTCTATATAAGCTTGAGGCCTTTTGCACTGTCAAAGTGCTTCTTGCTATCAAGGCACACTTGAAGTTGTGAAGAATTGAAGATAATCGTGTGCAGCTTATATTATATGTAAATTTCTTGCTTTCAGGACCCAATCTATTGATGCTATCAACACTTCTATGAAACTCCCTTTGTTAAGATTCATAAGTAGATCATATAGAAGAAATCAGGATATTGACGTGTAGTTGAGAAGCTTGAAATTTTGAATGGATACAAATACAAATGTACAAGCATTCTCTTTATGGCATTTTAGAAGCTAAAAGTTGAGTCACACTGGGATCATACAAGCTTTTGAGGTATAATAGATAAAGAAAATGGGAGTCATATATGGGATTATCTGTTTTGCTGTTATTGTATAAAGATAATGCCAGTAATGTTGACAAATACAGAAAGAAATGCTTTTATCGTTCTAATTTTTCATCATATTTTATCATCTTACTCAGAACGGCTTAGATTATCAGAGGCTTGTAAGCCTTCGGTGGCAACTGTAACTTAAAGATGTTTAATAAACTTTTTAGCAACCTAAAGTTCCATTTATTGTGAAGTTGTTTTATTGACTAGAAATGTGAATAAGTGTTTTCTATGCTGGGCTTGGAAGATAACGCTAACTCTATTTCTTCTTCCTTTGCATGCTTACTGTTCTATAATTAAGCAGCTGTAGTAGAACAGCTCTCAGATCCTACCTTTCTTCGGCATTCACACATCATATGAGATATTTGATACATAGATCTTTGCAATTTGCATAACCTTGTGAGAACTGAGAAAAATAAACTAATTTATTTCCTGATTAATATACAAATAGTCATTGGTCTGCTACTCTGCTGGATGTAACTCACTGGATCTGTTCCTTTTTCTGAATTATGGTTGCCTGCACAAACTGCGTTATTTATTCCCAATTATTTTTAAGTCACATAATAGTATATTTATGTTTCTGTATTAGGGGTCGGATTTTGTATCAAAAGCCGTTGATATTGCAGCTAATGAGCTTCTTGCCATTGCTACTCCAGGACAAGGTATGCCGTCATGCTATTCACTTGACTAGTATTTTGCCTCTGATGACCTCAGGTAGGTTGGTGCTAGCCTTCCACTTATGCTGTTGGTTCCTGCCTCAGTTGACCAGGTACAGTTGGATCGTGCCAAAAAGGCTACCAAATCTGCCATTCTGATGAATTTGGAATCAAGAGTATGTGAATTCATCTGAAATGAAAATTTTCACTTCAGAATTATAAGCTGTATTTTATTTCCGTAGAGCATAGCCTTTTCTTTCCTTTCTTTTTTCTCACTCTTCTTTATATTTTTAACTTGTATCTGGTTAACATTAAACATCGGGTTTTTCATTTTTCAGATGATTGTTTCAGAAGATATAGGAAGACAGATTTTGACGTATGGTGAGAGGTATGGCCTATGCATGAAAATTTCAAATTTGCCATTAATCTGGGTCGATTTTTTTGAATGTCCTGACAGAGGATCCTAAGCTGTGGTCTAATTTTTAGAGGTTGTATTGAAAAATAGCTGTATATGCTTGTACGACTACGGTGTCTGTCAATTTTTAAAGGATTTCTTGTTCCCCCTACTCAGGAAACCTGTGGAGAATTTCTTGAAGGCAGTGGATGACGTTACTTTAAATGATATTGCTTGGATTTCTCAGAAGCTCATTTCTTCTCCTCTCACAATGGCGTCTCACGGAGATGGTAATTTCCTGGTCCACAAGGAATTTTCCGTGATTGATTTTATCTTGTTGATAGTACTAAATAGTAAGCTTTCTTCTCTGCTTGTGGTTGCAGTTGTTTTTGTTCCGAGCTATGATTCAGTGCGCAGCAAGTTCCATTCAAAATGAGGTTCCTTTTTGAAATCTGTCACACGTGGAGTCAATGTCGTTAAATTAGACCAAAATCATAAATTTATGTGGTAAAAAAATGGGTGATTAGTTTTGGTTTCCATTTTATCACTCATGTTACTTCTTACATGTGCATTCGTTGATGAAGATCTTGGATCTGGTATCCTTCCGAAAATTTGTTCATGCATTATATGTTGATGGAGCTTTCTCTCACCGCACCCGTGCCGTTGGATGTGGAGGAATGATTCAGACTCACAATGGGACTCTTGAAGAAGCCTTTATGTTTTGCATGGAGGAAGGTGATGAACTAACGGCAGAATTGTGGGGTTGTCTCATGGGGTTGAAAAGAGCTTGGGAAGGAGGATGGAAGAAGGTGATGTTATTCAGTGATGCCTCTGAGGCTGTTGAGGGAATCCAAACTGCTGACTTAGAGAGACATGCTGAACGTACTCTCATCCTGGAAATACAAAATATGATGGCTAGAGATTGGGAGGTCCGTGTTAGTCTCATCGGGCGGGAAGATAATCTATTTGCAGACTTCTTTGCAAAAAGGGCACTCTCGAATGCTGTGGGACTCCTTCTTCTTCCTGGTGACGTAGCGGATAATATAATATGTTTATGGAGAGTGGTATTACTTAGCCTTGTGTTTTTTTCTTTTTTTCTGTTTTAGCTTTTCCTGTTTATCAAAAAAGACTTGATTGATCTACAAATTAAACCATATATAAAACATAAAAATGATTTTTGAAAATAAAAATAATTTACATATTTTTTAAATAAATAAATATTATTGAACAATAATTATGATAACATAATATAATGAAAAAGATGGAATAAAAATTTTGTTCTATCTTTATAATTAAACCGTCCCAAGTCTTTTGTAATTGGGCCGGACGAAAATGACATGGGAAATAGTACATGATGATTTAACTTATTAATTAAAAATGATAAGAATTCGGGGCAGCGTTCTAATGAAAATGAAACCCATCTGAGTTGGCACTCTCTCATTTTGGGCCTCATCCAACCATACATTGTGGCTATGGCACCAAAGAAATTTTCGTCAATCATTACATTTTGTTCCTATACAAATGGATCAGCAAGTGAGACGGAACGTAACTGGGCCAATTTTGTTGTTAGTTAAAGAAAGAAAATGCTTTTTTTTTGGCAGTATTTATTATATTTTTTAGTTAGTCAGTAACTTTTACTTCCCCTTATTTTTTGAATTATGAATATGATTTTTTTTTTTTTTAAATGACGCTTTGCTTTATTTTTATTTTATTCTTTTCTACTCCTTATAGTAAACAAGTTCATCACTTTTTTTTTGGGTGGACAAACAAATATTATTTAGTAATAATTGGATTGGACTGAATTCCTATGGATTCGAAAGAGATGTTCTCTATCCGTACCCCAATTCTAGGTTTTACCGATTCTATCAATTCACTTTCAACAACAAATACAAGTGGTTTTTGTCAGAAGAATCTTATACATTGTAATTCTTCCCCGAAAGATTTCAGGGTTGGGGGGCATTGCATGCCAAGTGGCATTTAGAGACCCATGTAAATAAACTCTGCATTATAATTTTGGCGTTCTTTCTTAATTTGCCTGTAAGTCTGGACCATATAATATAATATAATATATATATATATTTATATATCTCTTACAGCACGACCTATAATTTATCACCTTGTACAAGTAAGAACGGAGCGAGACATGCTAAAAATATATTACTTATAAGAAATATATTGTCAGCAATTTCCTGCCAAACATGTCATGTCCGAGTTTTGCTTGCATTATTTCTGATCTACCGGCGGATCGATTCTTCTTCTTTCTCCTTTTCATTTTGTTTTTTTTGCTATGACTTGTTGGATTTCCTGTTGATTCAGGAAGGTAGATTGGCTTCACTAGTCAAAACAATATTTTGACGACTAAAAATAAGGAAAGAGATATTATCAGATAAACTAGCATCAATATTCTCCAAATTATACAGAGTCATACCCAATTCTGTACTTACCATAAATATCCCTTGCCCGATCATAACTCCACCATTAATTCTTCCGTTGTGACGGTTTCTTTTTTCTATTTCTTTTAGGCATCTATAAATTTCTGTTAATTACCTTCATTTTTCTAAACTAATCAAATGTATATATATGTGTGTGTGTGTGTGCGCGCGCGGCGAATAAGCAGTCAACATTAGTTCTCCCTTATCCTGAACTAAAGATAACTACGTGAGTGCTTAGTATTTTCAACCCCATCTTATCCACCACAAAGATTCACACTTTACAAGGAACATTCAGACGCCCTGGAAGGCTAAAGGTCACGGCCCCTTCAAGAGTTTCATTTTATTTTATTTCTTATAACGTTTAATTTGAGCTTAAAATATTTCATCCAGTCTATTTAATTTTTCATTAAGTCATAGTTCATAACCCCTCTCTCCATGTGCACAAACTCTACATGAAATATGAAATAATGTCGTTCTGTTGGGTGCACAATTAGATGTTAATTAGTCCCATGTATGCACAATGTGAAATAATTGTTTGAGTTCTCAACAAACAGTGCGAGAAGCACTTGATCCTCTACCTTTTAGAAATCGCATTTTATTAAAAGATATATCTTACTTATCTACACACACACACACACACACACAGGAAACTCACCACATATATTTTTTAATAATTCCACAAAGGTAGGGAAAGTCAAGCGTTATGGTCTATGGGATGCGATGTGGCCATCAGGTGAATGTGTTCCTCCAATTTGCTGTCTTGCTATATATGCTTTCTTATTGTTAGTCACATCCTAATTTTTTTTGGTCCAATTAATCACACCCTAATTACTTTGTACTTATTTAATGAAAAACCTAATGATGAAATTTTTTTGTCTCCCATTTTAAAATGTTACGGGAACCCTTATGTCTGTTTGTTGTAATTATAAAGTTGCGTTAACATTTTAATTTTATATAGCATTCATCTCTATACATTATATCTTATTTATTATTGATAATAATTCTATTGGTGATCAGAATAATTACAGTTAATAATGTTACAAAATAATTGAAAACACCGGCAAAAAGGAAAATATCGCACAGCAAGAAAGCTAAACGTAATGGTTAGTTGTCAAATAATCTCCCATTGCTCTAGCTAGCTCTAGAATTTTAATAAGAAGCATGTTACTGTCTTAAGAAAATGTTCTTAAATATGCTCCTGCCAAACAAAAAAAAAAAGCTATAAAACAGCCACAATTAGACAAAGGGAAAAAGGCTTAATATTGTTTAAGTAAGGTTTCATATTTAACATTGTAGATGGGAAAAAAAAGACCTACATTAGGAGAGTTACTTTTATTTGGTGTCAACAATGTTGGAATATGAATGAGTTGAAAGTATTGGATATAAGATAATCTATATATCTATATTTTATATAAAAATCCTAAACTATTTATAAACCATAAATAAAACAACTTATTTTTAAGACTCGATATAAAAATACTAGTTGTATTAAAAAAAGAAAAAGTTGTTATAAAGAAAAGTTAGCGGGTTAATGCAAATCATGGATGAAAAGGTTCACGAAGATAAACTATATTCCCTCTGGTCCTTAATATAAGATAATTTTAATCAAATCACGTGAATTAAGAATGAGAGTTAAAACCAATTAACTATCTCGATTTCTCCGAAATCTCAATATTTTTTCAAAACTATCTTTGTTTAATCTCTCTTTTTTTCTCTTTGGATACATTAAATGGGAGCATTTTTTTAGAAATGTATAATAAATATCTCCTTATATATTATAAAGGGTCTTATATGCAGAACCAAGGTAAAATGTCGTATATATAGGATCGGAGGGAGTGTATACTAATTAAGATGCATACATAAGAAGGATCCACAGGGCAAAGGTCAACTTAAAATGGATATAATCAGATCGATCAATAATTTATATTCTCTCTCTCATATGTGTGTATCTATATATGTTTTTTCTGATTGGTCAAAGACAGAAAATTAGAAAATGATGTTGGGCAAGTTGAATGTTTCATTGGGTCCAATTAAACCTTTATTTTTTCCTGAAATTATACCCTTACTAAAGATAGAGGACAAATTCGATCGAGATGTGTGGGTGAAACACAGGGAAATTCTGTTGTCATCCTTTTGAGGTCCATGAAATAAAATGAAATTGAAGGGCTAAGAGGGGTAAACAGGAAAAAAATTAATTAAAGAAAAAAAGACGAAGAGCAAGAGACAGGAGACAAGAGGGGGAATGATGGCCATCTATGATCCATCGATATACTGCAAAACATAATTAGGGAGGGAGACCCCATCATTTTTTGCTCTCTCTCGGTTGCCCCAACAGAATGTTATAAACGTGAACCCTAACCCCATCATCTTCTTCTTATTTTCCTTTCCATTTCTTTTTGGGTCCCACCGGAGGGACCCACTTAGTGCTCTCTCTCTCTCTACCCTCTCCTGCTCATCCATACTTTATACGCTCCTCCTTTAATTAAGATACAAGTATAAGACAAACTCAGGCCAAAATATTAATTAATAATTATATCCATCGTGATCCCATATATAATTGCTATCATTTATGTCATCTTCTGCAGCTGTAAACTATGATTTTTTTTTTTTGTAAATTCATTCAGTTTATGTAAATTCGTATCTCATAAATCGCTGTTGTGTCACATAAGCAAATTCTTTACAAGTACAGTCGCTTGTTTGGACTTTGAACCCCACAAATAATATATATAGTTGAGGCAACGCCAAAGAAAAAAAAACTATAGAAAAAGGGTTATACTAAATATTAGGTGCTTATGGTCCACGTTTCAGAGATATTAATTGAAACATATATATATATATATATATATAAACTGGAGTGATTAGAATGGGTGGTGGTGGTCCATCAAGTACACTGCTGATTTACCTTGCTTCTCAAGCAACCACCATCCTATTGCTCTCTCTATCTCTCTTGCGTGAGTGTGATCAGTGAGAGGCAAAAACATTCATGGCGAAAGCATAATGATCACCACTCCAGCTCAAAATCCATGTGAGTTCCTATCATCCCTTTTTTCCCGTATTTCAATCTCCCTGTCTCTCTCTCTCTCTCTTTCCGAAGTTCCATTTTTGGCTTTACCAATATATAACCCTGACAATAATCTGTTATGCAAAATAATGACACACACAATTTTCCTCATGTCGTCTTTATCACTCAAAGTTCCCATCGTTGTCGCACGTAATAGCAAGAGCTGAGTTCATTTTAACGTATACTCCTATATTTTATCCTATATATTGCCTTAAACCAATTTAGTTGTAACTAGTCTTATATATATATATATAACCATTATGGTATTTCTAACCCAATAGAATTAATGTATATGGAGGTCAAAATATAAAGAATTTCAAGATCCCAACACTGACAATTTATTCATTCAATTTTACAAGTTGACCAACAACCCCAGGAATTTTTATTTTTCTGTAACATGACCTCTCATCAATTTCACTAATGGGGACCAGTGCCATTAGACTTTTGAAAATTTTAATTAGGGGCATGTTACACAAAATAAAAAAATTTAGCCTTTAGACGACTTTTAAAGTTTAACCAAACTATAAATTACACAATTATCTTAAATTGAGAAATTTTATATTTATTATTACCTTGAAAATAGATCTTTTATTATTTGATTCATAATTAAAATTACGTCAAACCAATCAATTATGGATTTAGTATGTATTAATTTCTTGTTTGATTAAATTATACATTTAACCCGGCCCATTTTAAATATTGACTAATTATATAAGAACGTTATACCAAATTATAAATTGAAAGACTCATTTGTTTGACGTTATTTGAGAGACCCAGCAGATCATTTAGGACCTATTTATATATTTCAATATTAACTAGGAGTTAATTAATTTTTTCGCGATGATCCTAGATTTTCAAAAATACATATTTTTAATTGTGACATGATTAATTTTTTGTCTATTTTAATATTTCTACGGTTTTAATCATATACTCATTAATCACACAAATATATTTACTGAATAAGTTAATATTTTTGAAATAATTATATGTTATTTGATGAAATATTGTGGCATATATTTATCAATTAATTAACTCCTAATTACTAAAAAAATCTATTGTCGGAAACATAAAATCCAGTTCTTGTTGAATGGGGTATAGTTAATTAGCAGTAGTATAAGTAAAATCAATTGGTGTGCTTTGGAACAAGAGGCGTAGAAACAGCTCAGGATGGCCGTTTTGTGCCTTTTGCTTTTGTAGTCAAGGCTCAAACAAAGGTGTAACCTGTGGTAGGAGAGAGAAAGAGAAGAAGAAAATAAAATAAAATAAAATAAAAATAAAAATAAAAGAAGAACCGGGTTTTCTTGCTTTCTATCCTGTTTCTTTGTTTTTCTTTCTTTCTCTGTGTCTCTTTCTTCTTTCTCTCACACAAACCGCCTACATACTGACTGATACATGCGCTTCTTAAATTAGCAAAGGCTTTAAAGTTGCCTATGTGTGTTTGAAGCAGCCACCTTTTTCTTTTTCTTATTATTTTTCCTCACTGCCCTTCAGTTAAAGACTTTAAAGTTGAGGGAATTCTGGTGTTTTTCGTGGTTAAAGCAGGTTTATAGTTCAATCCCACCGTGACAGTTTCTTCTTTTCCTTCTTCTTCCTCCTCCTCCTCCACCTCTCCCTTCCTGTTTCCTTCGTATTTCTCTTCTCTCGCCTCCTTCTGCATACTCTTCTCTTTTTTGGGGGCTTTGGATTGATTTCTTCTCTGATATACTCACATCCTTAAGAATTGGTATTTTGGCCTGCTTTTAATTTGTTTATATGGAAGGTTCTTCTCTCTGTTTGTTTTGATTAGCTATATATGTTGATGTCATCTAGTTTCTCAATCGAATCATTAGCAGTAGTGGCTGAAGCATCCATATCTTGATATATATAAGGTTCACAAGCTCGTGAAAATGATTTCGCCAAAATCATCACGATCTCTTGTTCTTAATACTTTCACTTCCCAGTCGCTGAAAATTATTGAAAATCACCCTTCATCCAATTCCCTTGGTTGTTTCTGGAAATCTTAGCCTTTGATCTCATGAATCAAGCTCTTGGATTAATTCCGAGAAAAAGTTGGCTCAGAGGTTGTGGACTGTTACATAGAAAGAGAAATCGCGAAGAAAGGAGAGGAAGATGAACAAGATGAGCAATATGAGCTCAGTGAACAGTTGTGATCTAATAGATGCGAAGCTTGAAGAGCATCAGTTGTGTGGATCCAAGCAGTGCCCTGGTTGCGGACACAAGTTTGAAACCAAACCGGTACGGCCACAAAATCTCTCTCTTTATTATTCTTTCCTTCCGCCAAAAGCCTTTGACAATATATATTTCAAGAATCATAATTATAATGAGCATATATCATATATGTATATACATCTGTATATATGTGTGCTTATTTATTGTATTCCTTCTATTATTGGACTAATTTGCAATTTATGATCTGATGATGCTATGTGTTCTCCTTTTCCCGCTCCTCTCCCATGGCTATTAACTGCCTAAAGTTTATGTATTTGTTAAAGCTTTCATCTTTTTTCTTTGTTTGATTCTCTCTTTCTCTTTTGCTCTCTTTCTCATATATTCTTCTCCTTTCTTTTTTTTTTTTTTTCCTCTTTCGTTTTTATTTTGAAATTCAATGGATTCCGCAGGACTGGCTCGGTCTTCCGGCAGGAGTGAAGTTCGATCCTACGGACCAAGAACTAATCGAACACCTCGAAGCCAAAGTGGAGTCCAAGAATATGAAATCTCACCCTCTGATCGATGAGTTCATTCCCACTATTGAAGGAGAAGACGGAATTTGTTATACCCATCCCGAGAAACTCCCAGGTCTAGCTCATAAAAATTCAATTAAAATATATCCTCCCTCCTTCGCTCTAGCTAATTAATTCTCAGTTACGTTTTCTAATAAGATTTTATCCAAGTTGCTACCTTTTACTCATTCTTATCTCTCAACCACCTCCCAGCTAGTCTTAAACTTAGGCTTTACTATACACACACATATACATATTCTTTAATGGATAATTTAATTTTGTGATGCAGTTCACCTAAATCGACCTAACTTTGATTTATGGCAGGAGTGACAAGAGACGGATTGAGTAGGCACTTCTTCCACAGACCATCGAAGGCTTACACGACTGGAACAAGAAAGAGGAGAAAAATTCAGAACGAAAACGAGATGCAAGGAGGAGAAACGCGATGGCACAAGACAGGGAAGACGAGGCCAGTGATGGTGAACGGGAAGCAGAAGGGGTGCAAGAAGATTCTGGTACTCTATACCAACTTCGGCAAGAACCGAAAGCCCGAGAAGACCAACTGGGTCATGCATCAGTACCACCTGGGCCAGCACGAGGAGGAGAAAGAAGGAGAGCTCGTGGTGTCCAAGATTTTCTACCAGACACAGCCCCGCCAGTGTAACTGGTCGGATCGGAGTGCCACCACTGGGGAACACAGTGGAGACTTCGTTAATGCCAATAGTAGAAGAGACAGTGGAAGTGGGAGTTGTTCTTCTTCTAAGGACATTAATAACGTTGTTGCTCACAGAGATGATCAGATGTCTGCGGTTGTTGGGGTTGTTCCTCCCATGTCATCGTACGCTCATCATCATGCCTTGGATATTCAACAACACCTCAAATCCGACCACTTTGGATTTATTCCGTTCAGGAAAAGCTTCGACGAGGTACACTGCCCATACACATGCTCGGTAATTAACATGAAAGAGAATCGGATAATAAACATGCACGAAAGTCTTAGGGTAGATATGCTGTTGAGTGTTGACATGTAACGATCGCTTGCATAAACAGCATGATCATCCATACTTTATGGTTCTGACCTTTTCATAAATCAACGTCACCTAACCACCGATTGTTAATTTACCAACCGAAAAAAGATAACAGTGATTGAAATGAATTAAATCATCCTACTGCAGGTTGATAGTTAATCGAAAATTTAGCTAGGAAGTTATTGAATTGGGTGATATATAAATGTAATATTAATAAATAGGTACAATGAGTATTATTCATTGTCAGGTGGGAATGGGAGAGGCTTCGATGGGGAGAGATCAAGTGCAGGCATCAGGCGAAGAAGTTAATGAAGGACAAAGGCAACAGCAACATCATCATCATGTGGCTCAGCATCAGCATCAGCAGAATATGGCAACCACGGCCTTCCATATAAATAGGCCTTTACTTCCAATCTCTAATATAATCTCTCCACCTCCTCTTCATCACACTTCCATCATCCTCGACGATAGCTCCTACCATGTCTCCAGAATTATGCTTCAAAATGAAAACTTCCAGGTAAATTAATATATCCCAATCCCCATGAGAAGAATTATATATGCCCCGATGGATCAATCGAGGTAACGTTGTGTAAGTTTATTTATTGGTGTGTCTCCTAAATTTCATGAGAATTATGGGGTACGTACGTAGGCGGAGTGAGGCAGTCAAAGAGCTAATAAGTATGTGAAAGTGGGAAATGGACTGAGTCTGCATGGTGTTGTGCATGAGGAGACTCAGTAGGGGTAGGTTTTAGTGTTGGCTAAATCGCGAGCATGAAACTGTCTTTTCACCTTTTAAATCTTCATGTTGAAACATGATGATTAAGATCTGTGCTTTGAATTTGATGATGGTGTGTGTGTGTGTGTGTATAAAATAAATATTGATGATGGACATGGGATGGCAGCAACAGCAGCAGCAACATCATAAACTAGGGGGAAGCTCTGCGTCTGGTTTGGAGGAACTCATCATGGGGTGCACTTCATCATCAACTGATATTAAAGCGGTGAGTAACAACTTTTTGACTCTGAAATATATGAACTTTGTGTGTCATTATGCCGACTGGAGAGAGAGAGAGAGAAAGAGGTATATATACCAAGCATTTCTTTACTCCTTCAAAATTAAACGAATATTATTCTCATTTTTTATTATTTTATTTGAATTAAAGATTAGAAACCTTTTTCATCTTTATCTCTTTATCTCTTCTATGCCATCCTTTTATTTGTTCTCTCCGTATTGGCATATCCAGACACCAGAATATATCTTTTCTAAGAGAATAATATATATTGAAGAATTTTTTTTGGAGGGGGAAAAATGTAACTCAAGGAGAAGTAGACACAAGTTGTCATACTTACAGGTATATACGTTTCGATTACGAAAAAATTAATGGGGAAGGAGAAATGGGAAAGAGATTTAAATTTAAATTTAATATTTTTAAATACATGATGAAGCAAAGATTTGAATCTATTCATTTCTTAAAAAAAAGTTTAATTAAATCCAAATAAAAACATATTTTTTTCATTCTCCTGAGTTATATTTAAATATTCAGAGACAAATAGGGTAATTAATCACGGGATATATTTTTCTTAGCATGCTTCTTTCCCCTTAAATCAAGGAAGAAGAAAAAATCCGGAATGTGAATGGAAGTAAAAAGGAAGAAATGTCCTCTCTTTTACTTCATTTTTGAACTGTACAATTAATTTAATCAAATATAAAAACTTGTGCTAACATTTTTCTTCCCAATGATAAGACTTCTCCTAAAAGTCGGTTCTAAATCTGATGTTTTTCTTTTGTTCTTCTCTTGTACAAGCATGGAAAAATGAAAAAAAGATAAAAGATGATAATGACTCAAAACCTTTTTATCATGCCTTGTCTTGATAGAAATAGTGGCCATTGGCATTAATTGACCATGAGGTGGAAAGGGGGCCGCTCAAGTGCGCTTAATTTCCTTTATCATTTTCCTGTGTAGAAATTATATATTCCATTATATGAAACCCTAACCCTAGTCCTCTTTACATGTTCCTGTAATTCTCCCGCAGGAATCATCCGTCACCAATCCTCAAGAAGCTGAATGGCTGAAATACTCATACTGGCCCGACCCGAACAACCTGGATCATCATGGTTAGTGTGCAGAAGAAAAAAATTAAAAAATAATAATTTACCAAGAGATCGACCATGTCATTGTCGTCGTCATCATCATAAGTGCGTACAGGAGGCCTCCCTCATCAAGTTTCTTTCCAACGAAAAGGCCAAGAGGGAAATCATCCATGGTTTGCTCTTTTACTTTCCTTTCCAATAGCGGCCAGTTTAATAACCCTTTGTTAGCTCTCAACAGAACTAACTCTCTGTGCAACGGAACAAGCTGGAAAGGTCATACCATGAGTGAAGGAAGAAAATCAAACAACAAGAAAAGAAACCAAACAAAGGCCGCCCGTCCTTCTGACACTTTTGAGGGATGACTCGAAACTAAATGCATCCTCCATCAAAATCATCACTATCATGATTATATTATATACATACATATATATACATATATATATATATCATCTTTGTTGTTAATTAATCTTAATATTATTTTTTTTATTTTGAGATGTTTGTAAAATTCATGTTTTCTCGTTTCTTTATACAAGAAATATACCAATGAGTTTGTGCAACCTGCTGCAAAGCGCTTAAGTCACTTTTGCTGCAGTTATTAGTCATGTTTTTCTTTTTATTATCATGAATATGATTTCTTACGGAGAAATGAAGTGTCTCGTGAAGACTTTATCACGTTGGGGCTTCACTTTCCACTTCTTTTCACATTTTTCAGAGATGCAACGTGATTTGTAGCTCAGAATTAATGTCTCTCTTAGATTTAGTATCGATCAGATTACGTGGAACTGCATGTTCTATTGCAGTCACAAATAATATAAAAACATGTAAGAAATTTCATGCCTTTTGATTTTCTAAATTAATTTATTAAATATATATAGCCCTAAAACGTGTATAATGTTGCAGGTGAATTATATATGTGTGTGTGTGTGTGTGTGTGTGGTCAGGAAAATAATAGCTCTAAAAAACGTGCTTAATTATCTGTATGTAACTCAATATCTTATAATTTTTTGCAAAGAATATATATATCATAGTTTTTACATTTAAACAGTATATATCCTTATATATGCATACCTTATACCTCTCGTCGTTTTTATTGCATATATAACCCACAATATTCCAAGTACTTGATTTTGAGTAAATGAAGCAACCTATTATTGATCTGGGTATTTCTTTCTAGCGGTCTTTAACTATTCTATCATGTGCAGTAGTCTCCATAAAATGACACTCTTGGAGCTTTCGTTAGTCCCGATGTTCATCAAATAGAAAGAAAATTCACTTTGGGTGATGAGTTTCGAGAAAATCTTTTAGTTTTGATGCATGGGTCCCTTGAGCTGTCGAAAGATCTACATGTTTAAGACTTAAACGTTATAATTTACACATGAAGCTGATTCACTTTTCAGGATTTTGCCATCTTACTAAAGGCATGTGTGTGTGTGTATCATCTGGCCAGTGTCTCTGTCACAAAAAAGAAAACAAAAGAAAGAAAGTAGGGAACCGAAGTTCAAATATATATCTCATGAAACTTTGATTTTATTAAGTGTTTTATTTAATTATTTATGATATGGTTTCTGGTTTATGATTTAAATTGAAGGGGTGCATGAAAGTGTTACTAGGAGACAGAGACTCCTTTATTGCTTTATTCTGCGTTAGATTCGAGCTTTTGGTGCAGTATTATTAGAGTTAAAGATGTGGTTATCCCACCACCCATATCTCACTCAGTAACGTACATGCCATCTTTTGCTTCATGGGACATGCATGCACTAAAGCGAAAATCGGCATGTATGAGGAGGGAGCAACTTCATCGCAGTTTCTCAAGGGAATAAAGAGGGAACACAGAATAATAAGACAAGAATAAACTTTTTGGTTCTTTTTATTTCCCTCTCTTTTTTTTTAAGGAATGGCAGCCATCTTCGAACTCCTACCTTACAGGGAATCGTATATATAAACGGATCGAGAGAGGTAGCTAGCTAGATGGCTTTTTGTGTATATATGTAATCAAGCGCTGGGTAGGAGAATCTGAGAGGGATAGGTAGAAGGAAGTGTTGAAAAAAAAATAAACAAAAGTAGAAAGAGTTGGTGGTGGGTTGGTGATATGAAACAAATAAGGAAGAGGGAAGAGAGTGAGTTTCCATAAGCCATAATTTAAGACATAAAGGAGACCTAAAAAAGGTGATATTCAGTTCTTGCACTTTATGTAAGATTTTGGATGCTTTGGAAGCTAGCATGTTGGTGTAGTAGTACTAGTGTTAGGGTTTCCTGGTATGCAGTATGTTACCCAAAAAAAAAAAAAGTAAGAGGAGGATGGTCTATAGAGTACTTGGAAGAAGGAATATAGCAACAGGGCCGGGTCTAGCTACCCGCCTTTTTTGGATTCTTCCGCAAGGGCCCAGCTTTTGGCCTTAGCTTTTATTTCAGGACCCACCAATTTAATCAAATTAACTACTCAACCTCTCCCTCCAACTGCATCTAGCTCCAAGTTTCCAACCATTAATTTATGTTTTTCTATATATGTATATATTTTTTATTTTTTTTATGATGCCGAAGCCGTCAGTTTTTTTTTTTCCCCAAAACCGAAATACGCGGAGTTTTGTGAGTTAACCGGCCGATCACTACTGAGTTAGTGACCTCTTTTTACTTGGAGCTGAGAATTAGTGACATATTTGCTGACTAATCCATGGTAACTTCGTGATTTCATGCTCACAACAAATTCAAAAAGCAAAAAGAAAGTGACGCCAAGGTGATGGCATTCCATTTTAGGAGTCTGAACCTTTTTTCTTTGGGTGCTTATTTCATAAGATCCACCGAAACATCAGGTGACCCATTTGTTTGGATATAAATAAGATTGTCCCATGACAGGCCCATCTTGGTGTGAGCCAACTATATATTGTAAAGTCCGAAATCGACCCCATATTCTCACAAAAAACAAAAGTCCGAAACTAATCTGAATCTGAATCCTGGTCACGATGAAAAATAACAGGCATGCCCCATCCTGTTCATGAGCACATTGGACATATTTCTTTAGCAGGAAATCAGAAAGGTTCTCTCCTTTTTAATTTGAGTGAAGAAAGCATGCGTTTTCTCATATGTATTACCTGTTTATTTCCTTCAATTTCAATTTTCAAAGCGGTTGAGTGTTTCTTGGTCTCATCCCCAAGTCCCACATGGAGAAACAGCAAATTGTGACCATTAGAGAATAAGTTTGGTATGTTTGATGGAGGAATTCCGTTTCTATGGCACAAATATCGAGATATGTGGTGTTAATAAAATCTCTTTCGTTATTAACTGTAACTATTTTTTCTCATTATCTTTTTTATTCAAGAGTACAAAAAATACTTCTCATCCATAAAATTGCTTCTTTTTTTGGTTCATTTCATTACATGTACCAAACAATTCATTAGATTTTTTGCTTCAAACATTTTCCAGCAAGCATCTCTGCGCTAAAATTGTTGTTGAAAGTATCTTACGTTTGAATGGATGCTAATGAGTGCAACAGCTAATCCTTCTTCAAAGTATAAAACAGGAATGGCAAAGAAATAATCCAAAATCTCTCTTACCACTTGACTTCAAAATCTGGGTTCCGAAGGATACAGGAGAAAATAGAATGGGCTAGTGAGAACATTCTAATAAAATGTTTTACAATTACAATTATATCCTCTTTCAATTATCATTTTTAATTTAGCCTTAAAAATTTCATCCCCAAAACAAAATATCTTAAAAATAAGATAACAGAGCTTACAAGTCACCCATTCCAAGCATGATGTAAATAACCCTATTCCACTTTCTTGCCCCTTCGTTCCATTCTATTCTCCACTTAGCCCTTCTAATGCTTCAGACCTCCTTTCCGTAGTCTCCTCATCATCAAGCTAGAGCAGCAAACTGCATGCACACCCACAACAATGTGAGCTTCTGCGGGCAAAACTTGGTCGTCTTTAGGCTCAAACCTCAAACTTTGTTGACATCACAGAGGCGGTGATTTTAGTGACACGATATAACTTACTAAAATGTAAGAGACAGTTGATTTACAAAACAGAACTATACAAAAACTAATTTGAATGTACAAATAGTATTCAAAACGTTCTCTCCTATCATTCTTCTTATACAGACTCTTCATGTACAACTCAATTGCACCGACAACATAGAAAAATGATTGAACTTGGCTTATTTCCATGACCACATGCTGTACACTGTACAGACCACTTGCCACGTCCTTGTCAAGCTGGCTTAGCAAGCACTTGCCTCAGAAATTGGCACCCGCCTGATTGCTGGGACACTACTACCCGAAACTTTAAGGGAAGCAAATAGGCAAGATAGTCTTGCTATCATGGGCTTAGCCTTTGGCACTTTGGTAACAATGGCCAGCTGCATACCAGCGTCGCATGTGCTATGGTAACCCTCAAGATCCGCTTGGGTTATAAGAACTGCATCCCTAGAAGGAGAGCATGGAGTAGGAGTAGGCCTAGCACTGGGAGAAGGGGGGCATCGGAACTTGCTATAGTTTTGAACAGCCTGCTCATTAAAATCATTAAAATACAAATAGTAAGCAAAAGCTGCATACACCATCACTGGATTGAAGAGAGAATGCTACACTCACTAGTCACTACATCACTAGCCTTAAATGAGCACAAAAACTCTTAAATATCAAAATAAATTAAACAAATTAAATTAACCTTCCACTGTGATGGTGCAAGCAGCACCCTAGGTCTTCGAGACCGCACATAATCCAGGGCACTGGCAGGTGTCATGCGCTTATATTCAACCTACAAATCATCCATGGACCGTGAGGGAACCTACCAGTAGCTTAAAGTTTCAGCTGATGCCACAAGCAAAAACATGGGAAATAAACATTACCAAATAACAAAGAACAATCGTTGTACTCCTTCCCCGACCAGCTTTACAGTGAACATAAGTAGTTTTACAGCAACATGCATTTTCTGCACCAAAATAAGAAGGTAAGACAAGGGGGGAACGAAATCACATTTTTCAGTGAAAAGACACTATAATAGGCACAATCACCTATGCTCCCAAGGGAAAAAAAAATACTCACGATGAATAAATTGCACAGCTCGGCTAATATCCTCTAGTGAAGGGGCAAAGAGATAATCCCTTGTAGGAATCACTAAATGATCAATCTCATGAGCCTAAAATCAAACAAATAAACTGAGAACATGAGCAGTAGTTTTGAACTAAAAAAATATACTTAAAAAACCATGAAAATATTGTTCTTGCTTGACTTCTAATTCACATTCATACAAACACGTAGTCCTCATTGGAAAAAGAGGCAATGACTTTCTATACCCAGTAAAAAGGCTTTTCTACATAGGGGTAGTTTAAAAATGATCGAATTTGTAAAAAAAATGGTCCACACTTACATGATATAATGATGATGGTACCAGCGTTTCATAAGGTTCATTCAGAGTAATTACACCACCCACGCCAAGCTTCTTCAAACGTGGAACATCTTTAGGGAATGGAACAGCACCCAATAATAAAAACTGGTAAGAACAATTCAAAAAAAAAAATTAATGGAACAGCTTCCATTGTTTCAAGCCAAGCTAATGCAGAGAAGTACCTATAAAGATAAGAACCTTACCTTTCCAGATGAGAAGACTCAAATCTATTGATGTAAAGTTAAAAAGAAAAAAAATAAAAATAAATTAGAATTTCTAATTCTAAATGACTTGAAAGAATGCATCAAACAAAGTATCAGAATAAGGCTCTCAGGCAGACAGTATAGTTCAACTATGCTAGATTCCTGTTTCCTTGCCTCCCATTCAGAACAAAATTCCAAAACCAAGAATTCATTATCAATGACCACTCCCAGCAAAGAAACCTAGTTTAAGCCAAACTTCATGTACAGATTGAACTAGATGGCAATAGAGATCTCATACACAGTTGAACATCATTTTTAGTTGCATTGCATCAATAGAAATGAAAGCACACCGTAGCAAACAGAAATCCATTCAATTTTCCAGGAAAAAGTAAGCAGAAAAACCATGACATTTAAATCCCATATGTGCATCTCGCCCACTATTTCCTAGGAACGCAAACATAAAATCAATAATGCTTTAGCTAAAATCTAAAACAACGACAAGTGAATAAAACTAACATGGAATAAAAAGATAGTGAGAGCACAACCTCGTCGACTTCATCCCACCACCTGAACTCAGCTTCAATCTTGTTCCGAAGCACATTATACAAAAGCGTCGGGTAAAACAGGATCCGAGCACCTGCTCCAACTAACGCTCTCTTTGCGTCAACCCTCACAATCTGGCTCTCAAAACTCCCTTCATCCCTACTGGAATCCACATCATCCAATTGCTCAATCTTCATCCCGGACTGCGACTTCAAAAACCCTAAACCAACCGAGATAAGTTTCCAAATCCCAAACACAAAAATCAGCTAAAACCAAAATTCAAATGGAAAATCAACTTACCACTCCCTTGGGAATCGACGGAACGGTACAATCTAAAATTGCCAACAAATTAGCAAGATCGAGGAGAAGAAATTAGGAATTCGGCATTCGAAGTCCAGAAGCGCAAATCTCTCAAATAAGGGAATCGATGGGAAAGAACGGTTCACAAAATCATCATGAAGTAAAGAATTCTGCTTGGAAAGTGAAGATTTCGCAGACAGCCAATGCAATTGTTGCAGGATCGGATTGCGTGAGGAAGTACCAACTGCAGACTGAAATTAGGAACCGTAGAGTGAGCAGAGGATTCCAAATGAAATGCCCCGCAAGCTAGGATTTATCACAAAAAGACACGTCAAATAAAGAAAGAGAATATTACATTTAAAGGCCCAATTTTTATTATTAAAATACTGACTATTCCTTTTTTTTTTTATGAACAAAATTGTTCGGATTCTAAAAACATTATTACAATAACAAGAAAATTATAATCGTGTCTATTATTAAAATTATTAATTAATCAGTCATTTTTAAAAATTAAAAATTAAATTTAATGAATTGTTATGATATTTTTAAAAAAATTAACAAGTTATAATAAATTTACAATTTTAAATGATTTTTATAATAATTCTTTTTAAATTAGTAACTTTATTTGGAATATTATAATAAATCCTTAAAATATGATACTAAATTCTTATTTTTAAAAAATAATTATAATTCTTAATATCTTTTTTAACGTATTTTTATCAGGTGTGAGTCTTTATGAGTATTTTTATTTTTTTAAAAAAATGGTTCTCTTCATTAGTTTTGAAAAATATATATATTTAGTTTATTATTGATTAATATATTGAGTTAAACCAAATAATATTAGAATGTAAACTGTTGAATTTCTAGAATATTTTTTTTTCCATAAGAATTTCTAGAATATATGAATTTAATTTACATTAAAAAACTTATATGACGAAAGACATTATTCATAACTTTTATTTTGGTATGAGAAAAGAGACTAGCAATTTTTTATTGGAATTCTTTTTTTGTTAGGTTTTGTTTTGGTGAACATTTTTAATTGGAATTCTCCCAGGGCTGAACAGGACGAAGAAAAAATGAATTTTGCAAAGTAAAAATTTTTTCAATATGTGTTATGTGGATGAAGATATATATATATATATAGAACTAAAAAATCTCAAGTCAACAAAGAGTTTTGGCATGTAAAGTCAATAATGTCGTGTCCTTGAAACTTATTCTTTCTTCCCATTTATTTACTTGTAAAAAACAAACAAAATTTACCGCTAATTAGACACATCGTAAATAATAAAACAGCAAATACATTATTACAATATACGTATTAAATTCTAAAAGGCTATTATATTCTATCAAGAGATTTTGCCGATCCTAAGAAGCATATCAATTTCGAAGAGGGGAAATTGAAAGTGCGAAGAATTTTATACGAAATGAAATTTGAACATTAAATATTATATCGTTATCCTTTCAGGACGGCGTATGATATTGTTATCTTAATCCAACGAAGATACACACTGGACCCCAATCTACTCTTTTGGTGGAAAATGGAAACTTAGGTACGAAGCAAAGGCAAGAGTACGTAACTCAGGGATGAGAGATGGGCCCAAATGACAGCCACGTTTTAATAATTGCTGATGGTATGAGTGGACCTCACCAACCCTAAGCCCATTCGCCTCACCACTTTTATCACTCTGCTTTGTCTGGAAAAATAAAACGTATGAAAGCTCCCTCTTTATGAGTATAAAAAATTAAAAAAAAAAACTTTATGAACTACGAAAGCTTATAATTTTTTTCACGTGACATAGATCGGGTGTTTCTAATTTAAAATTTATAAAAATCATTTATAATTTAATTTTTCTGTAACAATTCTTTTAGCTTAATCTTTTTGATGATTGCATTTTCATTTTAATTCTTTTTATATTTGCTTGACCCATAATTTAAGTAGGCTTAACCTGCTGATTCATAGAGCCCATTGGAGAATATTTTAGGCCCAAAGGTGATTAAGATTCTAGAATCACCTAGTAGGGAAGTTACAATCTAATGGAGAAGTTACAAATAGTAGAGAACATGAATGTATGGTGGGTTATATGGCTAGCAAGTAGCATGGTGGCTTTTTTTAATTCAAGACAAGTAGAGAACATAAGGAGTTTAAGGAAAACAGTCTAACACTCCATTTGGTTCATAGAAGTGTTTTTAAGGAAGTGGAAGTGGAAGAGATTGTGAAAATTAAACATATATTTGATATGATAATAGAAGTACAATATAACTTTTACTTAATATTTGTATTTATAATATAAAAGTACTAGAAAGCCCTCCAATTTTTATTTAAAAAAAAAACCACTCCACATGAACCACCACCAAGCAACATTAAATCAATTATTATCAACAACCTATTTGCAGGAAAGAAAAAATCAAGCAAATCAAAGAACACAGGGAGCGATGCAGATCTAAGGCTGTTGGAAGCCTGGAGGCATGGAGGTGCAGACATTGTTGCTGGGAGAGAAGAATCGAAGAACACTATTGCTAGATGAGAGAAATCGAAGAATGCTGATACTGGAGGAGACAGATCGAATAAAGCCATTGCTTGTTCTTGGAGGTGAAATCAAACATTATTTACACACCAGAAATAGAAGCCATTAATAGCACTGCCAGAGGCAATAGGCTTTGCTAGAGGTGGAGTCATTAGAGACGAGGATGATGTGGACCCTCTAGGATCAACATCTTAGAAACCCGGGAAGTCAAGTTGTTTGCAAAGCGAAAGCATAAATCCAAAGGAAAGATTGATAAAAAAAACTTTGAAACCTAATAGAATATGAGAATTCTAAGAACTTCAGAGGGGGATGCCATTAAAGAGAGATAAATTCTCTCAATAAGTCAGTGTGTATTCTAAGAAGAATACAAAGAAATAATGATACTCACTAATTGAATAAAACTTCGAATATTAATGATATGTCTTGATTATATGTACAAAAGATGTCAATCAATAGGTAAATAGATACCATAAAGTAACTATGAATATTTGGGACTCAAATAATCTTAATAAATTTAGTAAATTCTAAAAAAATAACTAATTATTTAAAGGCCTAAAATTAAAAACGAAAATACTAAAAAAATAATAAAAATATTATCATAATCCTAATATTATTAGATATTCCTTAAAGATAAAGTTTATCTAATAGAATTTAAAATAAACTAATTTAAATTTAAGATTTGACCCCATGAGAATACAAATTAGAAACCAACAAATCCTTATCCTAATCTAGAATTGAATAAAATCAAAACAAATTGAAACAAAAAAATAATCTTAAATTAATCTAAGTAGAATTTGGGACCTAGGTTTCTCTCTATTTGGGCTTCGAAAAACGTTGTTGTCACCCTTAGGATTATTGAGGATATCACTTTACTTTTATAGCCCAATTTAGTATGCGCTTGAACCTGAATAAGCATAATTAAGGTTTTATTACACTCCTCCAAGGATGGACTAGTTTATTGAGCCTTTAATGAGATAAAATAAACTTCGAAAAGCACTTTTAATGTCCAAAATGACTCTCTTAACAATGGAATTCCCAGAGTTAAGTTCTTTATTTGATTTGAATCATATAAAGCATTTAAAAGAACCCTCTCGATTCACATCATTCTTTCCCTTTTGAAAAAAAGTTTTTAACTAGAGGTAAGCTCAATTCTTCCATGTTCATGGAACTAGCAACATCAATGCAACTATTGCTATCTTTTATCTCTTCACAAACTTCATCATTCAATTGAGAGCAAGCATGAGAATTACTTTTTGATGAAGCCTAATTATCTTCTTTTACTTGCAAGTTACTATCACAACAGTAAATAAGTTCTTCACTTTCAGCATAATCATTTTCATCCTCTAATGATGATATACTAATATCATCATATTCACATTCAAATTTGATGTTTTCTTTAGCACCTACTTCATTACGACTATTAATGCATTCAAGAGCATGCAAACTTTCTTGATTAGATTCTTCAGCTTTAAGACTTTCAAAAGCAACATGTTCCATATCAACTAATTCATCACAAATTCATCACAAAAGGCATTATCACAAAAGTTTTGAGCAATAGAAATACCTTTTGACTTAGTGGAGGATAATATTGAATCAAGTATTTTGATAATTTCAAACCAACTTTCTAGAACTTGGAAACAAGATATCAAAGGTGCACAAATGATCTCAAGTGGAGAAATTCAAGAAAAAACTAGCATAAGAATAGATGTAAAATCTACAGCCTTATTTAAATTGAATAAAAGACTTTAATTTAGTAAAAAGATATTTTAAAACTATGATTCTATGAAATATTTGAAAAACACCCACTAACAGACGAAGTTTGAAACACTTATACTGATATGCTGTTTTGAAAATTCAAACTTGGACTTTAAAAATTCGAATTTCGTATTGAAAATGAACAAGTCTGAAAAGAGGCTTCTCTAACAGAGGAATTTTAACTTGAGAAATTCGAATTTTGATACTTGTCTAAAAAGAGCTTTCTCTGACAGACGAACTTTACCTTTTGAAAATTCGAATTTCAGACAAAATATAACTTATAAAAAATGAAAAATTCGTCTGAGGATATGTCAAAGTTCATCTGAAAACTAAGTTTGGAAAGAACATCAAGATGGCTCACTGACAGATAAACTTTGAACATGAAAATTCGAATTTCAGAAATAAAGCTTGTGAGTCTGTTATAATGATATGTTAACATACGAATGACAGTACTCAGAAATCCGAACTTTATATTAAGTCTGAAAAGAGGCCTTTCTGATAGACAAACTTTGAAGTTTTAACATTTGAATTTCGAAATAGTTGAACTATTATGCCTTATTGAACTACCCTCTGACAGACGAATTTTGAGTATCAAAATTCGAAGGCACTGTAGCAAAATGAAACTACTATTCACACATTTAAGAAGAACTTTTTACTTGAAAAATCATATGTTTTAACATAGAAATATTTTTCAAAGACCAAAATTCGAACTTTACTTCATGACAGATGAACTTCAAATGTTCAATGTTGAAGTCTTTAGCCTTCGGTCTCTGCGAAATTTGTCTGTTGGCTAACCAAAATTTGAACTTTGAGTGTCAGAAGCATTAAATGCGGTTGGTGAACGGATAGTTTTTCAGAGTAACTGTTAGGTAACTTCTCCAAGAGATAGATTTTATCTCTAATGTATAGTTAAAACCTAAATCTATAAATATAATATCATTTGAAGGTGTGGGTAACGATTTTAACCTTGTATATACTGAAACTCTGTCAAATCATTTACTCAAAGTCTCTTACTTATTCATACTTCAATATATATACTCCAACTTTCATATACACTCTGATTAAGAGAGTTTATTCATTGTAAACAATCATATCTTCATCTGGAAGAAAGATTTTCTTGTAAGGGGATATCACAAGGGATTGGGGAAGCACTTAGCTAGAGTGCAAAGAGAGAAAGTGTGAGCTCTAAAACAGAGCATCAACACTGTACTATGGCATTTGCAAGAAGCCTATTGAATTCTTGCAAGATAGTAGAAAATCTCAAGTGGTGGCTTGAGGACTGGACGTAGGTCAAGATTAAGATACTGAACCAAGATAAACATCTGTATCTTCCCTTCTCTATTACTGCTTTCTCTAATTATTTATTTATATTATGTTTTACTGTCACCTTTGCTTTCCTCACTTTCTTAAAAGTTTTGCAGAAAATTTTAATCTTCCCAATTCACCCCCTTGGGAAGCTAGCAATATCTAACAGATAATGATTCTTCGATTTGGGATTCTTTCTTTATATCTTTTGCTTTCTTTAGCAACATGAGTTGATCTTCATAAATTTCATATGGTGTTAATTGAGTAAGTATGCACCTTCTACCATTCATTACAAAATAGTACATATTTTTGGTTTTATCATAAATGGCTTTCTTTTATGCTGCTAAGACTTTTCCAATTGCAAGTGGTCAGTCATAGGTATCACATCACATAACACTTAATCAGAGTATCTTTCAATACTGAATGATACTAAAGTATACTTATCTACCATGACTTATCGAGATTCATTAAATAATGACATCTTGTGGGACCTAGAATGTTCAATGCAAGGCAAATCCAATTCCTCTATTAATGTAATATTAGCAAAGTTTTTGTGAACACGTGGGTTAATGATCATAGTACAAACTTTCCCATTAGCTCCTTCAACAAGACAGTGAGTATGAAATTGATGCTTATATATGCTCAAAAGAAAGTCCTTCATGGATGAGTTGTTGCTAGGGTCTTCTCCCTTAGTTATCTTTTAGGAAACTTGAAATGTTAGTAAATAAGAGAAAAAATATAGGACCTTACACACTCTACTAACATGTTTCACTCAAGTAGATGTTTATTCACTTGAGTTTACATTCTTTTTTTGGCTTTTTCTAATAATAAACTCATACTGTTTCTTGTTTTCTTACCACTCACACTAATATTTTTTAGTGCTCTTAATAGAATTAAGAAGACTCAATCAAGAAAATTTTGTATATGTGACAATTAATGTATAATTTGGAGTTCAAAAAAACCAAGATAAAATTAGGAATCAAACTGAAGCACATCATTAACTTGATTAGCAAAAACTAACAAGGGGATGAAAATATAGTAAGATTAGAGAAAATCCTCACCCAAGAAATTGATTATCACACCGAGATTGAGATAGAGATCAACAAATATTTAGACTAGATTTGGTGCAAATGAAAGGACTTTCTTAAAAGGGAGAATGAGAGAAAAATCCTTATAAAATTTGTTTGGAACACATCATTCAAACATTCTATGAATAAAATATAACATTTTCATGGAATCCTTCTCCCTTTCCATTTCCTTCAAAATAGCTCATTCCTACCAAACATGCACTTAAACTTGTCAATGTTCTTGGCTTTTCTTTTTTGTTTCTTTTCTTTCTCTTTTTTTTTTTTGGCCTTTCTTGCTTTTTCTTTTTGTCCTTTTCAATCAGCCAAGTAACAATAGAATTTTCAGCAAATCAAGAATTCTAACAAATTGAATTTTCCAAAAATCTGAAATTTCCAGAAGTATATTTCAGCAAGAAGAATTTTCAGCAAAGGAAAATTTTTCAGCAAGAGCAATTATTTTTCCAGCAAATAATATTCCCAAAGTTTTCCAGAAATAAGGTTTTAGAAAGAAAATTTTCCCAGCAAATAACCAAATTCAATCAAAGAGAAATATGAGATGTGTATGGTGTGATTATGTTTGAGATGATGTATGGTAAGATAATATGATGAAAAGAAGGAAGGATGATTATGAATTTTTTTTTGGACAGCCAAGGGGATATGACTTGAAGGAGAAATAGTGATCAATAGATGAGAAAAATGTAACAAATTTACCACTTTGAGGAGAAGACTCAACTCTGGAACTTGAGTAGGAGTGTGATCGAGGATGATGAGGCAATGAGGAATGCACAACTTTGACTTAGGGCCCATTTGGTTTATAGTTGATAAAAACGGAGTTTAGATAGAATTGGTTTTGTAACGTGGTTATGGTAATAATTAGTTTTTAACTAATGTGTTTATATTTGGATGATTTATTTAAAAATTGGTTTTGGTAAAAGTGATTATATTTGGATAATTTTAAACAATGGTTGGATTTTCAATCAAAACACTTCAAATTAGGATTAAAATAAAAACTATAATGCCACATGTCAAAATCCTACCAGCTTAATTGACTTAGTCAAAAACTTAATTTGATTTTGCTTCTTCAGTTGGCTTGAATTTTTTTTTGCTTCTTCATTCCTCTTCTTCTTCTTCTTATAAAATTAGCAATGTCAATGGGTAGGTAGGTGTAGACAGCAATCATATCAATCCCATTAACAGCAGCAACCATGAGATGATAATGATCCCATTGGCAACAAAAAAGCAAACCAAGAAGCATGGCTGGATTTGCTTCTGCCAGGAATCAGTTTTGGGATGATAATGAGTTTGGAACGGGATCGCAAAACATAGCCAAACAGAAATAAAAATGCATGAAACTCATTTTAGGCTCCAAATGTAGTTTTAAACGGGTTTCCAAACAGAGCTTTATTGGACAAGGAAAGACGACTTTTGAATTGAGAGGATAGGAGGATGTGTTTAGATGTTGCCTTTATGTTGTTGGTGTTTTTGGATGATGAATATCACATGTATTAGTCTCTGAATTTCACCTAGACTTTGATGCCAACTAATGTGGATCCTCTAGGATCAATACCCTAAAAATCCTAAAAATCGAATTATCTGCAAAGTGAAAGTATGAACCCAAAGAGAAGGTTGATTAAAAACTCTGAAACCTAATAAAATATAGGAATTCTAAGAACTCTAAAGAGAGACGCTACAAGAGAGAGATCAATTCTCTTTATAAGTTAGTATATATTCTAAGAAGAACACAGAATTGATAATACTCACTAATTGAATAAAATTTGAATATTGATAATCTATCTTGATTGTGTGTATAAAAGAGGCATATAAATAGATAAATAGATATCGTAAAGTTACTAGAAATACTTGTGACTCAAATAATCCTAATAAATCTAATAGATCCTACAAAGATAACTAATTTTTTGAAGGCTTAAAATTAAAAATGAAAAAAAATACTAAAATAATAATAATAATATCATAATCCTAATACTAGTAGATATTTCTTAAAGATAATGTTTGTCTAATAGAATTTAAACTAAACTAATTTAAATTTAAGATTTGGCTCCATATGAATACAAATTGGAAACTAAGAAATTCTTATTCTAATATAGAATTGAATAAAATCAAAACAAATTGAAACAAAAAATATTCCTAAATTAATCTAAATGGAATTTGGGACTTGGATTTTTCTCTCCATTTGAGCTTCAAAAACATTATTCTCATCCTTAGGATTGTTGAAGATATCACTTTACTTGCATAGCTCAATTTAGCATGCATTTGAACCCAAATAATCATGATTAAAGTTTTATTAAATTCCTCCATAGATGTACTAGCATATTGGACCTTTAATGAGATAAAATAAGCTCCAAAAAGTATTTTTAATATCCAGAATAATTCTCTTAACAATGGGATTCCCAAAGTTAAGTTCTTTATTTGATTTGGATCATGCAAAGTGTTAAAAGAACCCACCTAGTTCACATTAGAGGAGGACAAAGCCGCATAGATTTTCTACTAGTGCTTGTTGTCGCCAAGCAAACCAAAAGGAGGAGACAATGGTGGAAGAAGGTGGTAATGATGGTGGAAAGGGTGGAAGAAGATGACGACGATAGGGAGAAAGTAGGAGGAGAGATGATTATGGCTAAAGAAAAAAATAAGGGTATAATGGTCTGAAAAATACACTTCCATGAAAGTGGCCCACTTCCATAGGGACCCATATGGAAGTGTATTTACACCTTTTTTGTGCAAGTAGACTTGTTTGAGAAACCTACTTCAATCACACCAAACATACAATTACATGGAATTCATTTTTATTTCCATTTCCATGATTTCATTTCTAATGTACCAAGTAAGGCATAAGCATCCCTTATATAAAGGATTCCTTCACACATTGTAGGGACCTCTCTTACAGTCACATACACTACATACTTACCCTAAGACATAAGTTTTTGTCACTCATGATATTAATATGACAAGCCCAATGTTTGATCATTTAAGACAAGCAATCCATTTCTCAGGCATCAGGTGTTTTGCATTGGTTCTATGGTGATGGACTCTCAAGATCTATTTCCATTTTTAAGCATTTACTAGATCTCAAGATTTGTTTCTGTCGTGCAACAAATTTTAGTTCCAGACTTCCAGGCTTTACATTTATTGGTAATTTAATAGTTTGTTTTTATGGTCCATTTAGTTTAAGGAATCAATAAGGGACAAGAAATCTTTTATTCTATTTTTTTCTCAAATTAAATAAGAGAAAAGAGCAATTTTTTTCCTCTCCTTAGATAGGAGAGAGAAGAGAGAAAGGGGGAAAAATGCTCTCCTCCCTTTATTTAATTTTAAAAAAAAATAGGACAAAAGCTTTTTCTTCCCATTTCAATATTTTCTACCAAATAGGACTTTAATTTCTAGTTATGATTAGCGGTTATTTTCTAGTACTTATGATTCTACCACATATATAACTCATTAGTTTATTTTTTCCACTCATATTTTTAAATTGCGGTAAGAACCTCAAAAACTCAGTTGTTTGAATTGAAGTCAATTTTTTTCATGCAAATTTAAGATTCTGACAAGCCCGCAACAATATTAAAGACAATATTAATATATTTTTGGCCCGTTTCATATTACTATTTTTAAATCTAATCTTCTACAAATAAAAATATCATCAATAATGTCTCTACTTCAATTTATTGTATATACAAATTAATTAGATAATCTGTAATTGTTAATTTTTTTAGTACTAAGAAAAACTAATCCTTTTAAGAGGTAAATATCACCAAAATGAATTTTATTTCTTTAAAAAACACATTTTTCATATATATAATTAGAAATCAAACTTAAAATAATATATTTAAAGGGCTCAATTATCTACCAATTATGTTAAAACTTTATTAATTGGGTAAGTTTTAATTTTTATTAATAGTAGATTAATGAAAGAACTTTACTGACAATAGTTTTACTTAGTATCAAAATGAAAATATATATATTCAGAAGGTCAAATTAAAAATATTTTATTTAATCAAATTAAAAAGATAATTTTTGGAGGAACCAATTGATAAATATTTATGTATTGAGAATCCGCCCAAAATAGAATTTTAGTCAAAATCAGAAAACGAGAAGAATGTTCAGAGAGCACGAAGTCCATACAAACCCAACTTTATAAAATAGGGTAAATTATTCCTTATCTTTCAAGAGATACTTACATTATATGGTTTTATTTAATTGAAAAAATATAGACAAAACTTCTTAAAGCGAAAAAACACAATCAAAATGTCTTCAAGAAAAATATTTATTCAGTAAATAATATATAAATTAGTATTTTAACCTTCAGTGCAGGTTAGTGCGCAAAACATATAATACTCTCAAAATAGCGGAATTAAAATATTTAAAAGGAAAAAGAAGTAGTTTAAAGTTAGATATCTCAAATAAAAAAGAAATGTTCGATCGATCAGTAACGGTCATTTTAATCCTAGAAAAACAGACAAGAAGGATTTGTCGCAAGTTTAGGTGTACAACCTCAATAGTTGCAGCAAATTGTGGGATTGCTCAGTCAAGCAGGCTCATCATATATATTTCCTCCATACATCGCATTGTGTCACTTTCTCTGTTTCACTTTAGATAATTATGATATAATAATGATAGGCTTCAATTTGTGGCTTAATTTTCTTCAACTAAGGCTTACAATGATTTAAGAGACGAATACCTAACTTATTTACATACGTACATACATTAGACTCAAACTCTTCCTATGCCTTTGTGGGGGTTGGTGGGGAGCACTACCCTCATAAAATATACAACTGTGCTTCTGGGGGCTCATCTAAGAAAATGCATCTACCCAATAGCACTTCCATTTATTTACCACCCGTAGAATTAAGGGAAAATTGAGAAATGGGACAAAAAAAAATTCAACTTATTTGGAAGATGGGACCAAAGATTTTTTTAGGGTGAGAATAAAATTTTTTGAATTTAGAATAGATTTTTTCCTAAAAAAATTAATTTGGTACCAAAAACAAAATATCTTCATTTTTTTATTCTAAAACTCAATTTTTCCTAAAATTAAAAGAAGGACTCTTTTATATGCTAGCAAGACCAGATTTTATTATGCAGTTACATTAAATACTTGTTAAAAAGATTTTATTATCTTTTAAACCCTATCTGACTCAAATTAATGAGAGTTTAATATAACTATGAAGCACCGGATGATGACTTGATACTAAAATAAAATATAATGAGTAAGAGGAAACTTTAATTTTATCCCTTATCATTCTTTTTTTGTTTATTATGAAATTGGAGGAGAATTTTATGGTCGTCCATGAAACTTGGAATATAGCTGCTTTCCAGTAGTCGTCAAAATGGCGTGGCCTGCTTTTTCTTGGCTCTAATGATTGAGTTTTGGAGCATGCTCTCATGATTTAGGTAAAGGAATTGAATCCTGGGTCTCCCTCACTTTTGTTCAACTTTAGAAACTGCCGTATAATTTATGGGATTCCACAAACTTATTTTAGGCAGAAAAGGGACTGAAATCAGTGTTGTGTTGAAATGGGAGGGAGGGTTCTTGGAAAACAGAGCATTCCTGCGGTTGAATTGAAGCACAGAAATAGCTAACTTTGCTGGTCAAACTAATTTCATCTATTCTATTCTTTCTCGATCCCAAGTTCTTCATTCCATTCATAAGTTAGGAAATGTTCGAATAGACTGCTAACTGCTTCTTTGTTTCCCTACCTCAACTTCTTGCGTTTCTGGCGAACCCATGGACCTGGAAATCGCAATCATTGGCCTCTAGCTACTTTTTGGTTTTCATTTATTAAAAATTGAATTCCCTACACCCGATACCTCCTTCATAAATACCCCATTTTCTACTTAGTATTTTATTATTATTCGGTGAAATTTGAGGTTCACGGGATTTCATCTCAAGTATACAAGATTTCGAAAGACCCTCTTCGTGTCAATTAAGATTTGGGCCCAAAACAAATAAAAAAGTGTCAATTACTTTACTAACGCTTGCCCGTAAATATACTCCTAATTAGTAGTGTGCTCTATGTGCATCTTAATGATATGGCTTAGAAATTAGAATAACTGGATGACTTACATCGAGCAACACAGAACATGCACTTATTCTGAACATCAAGTAAATGACTTCTTGTTTCCGGGGTTTTGGGGGCATCAAGAATCTATCAGCCTCGTGGTTGATGATTGATCATTACAACCACCCGGATCTTTACTGGATTACGAGGTGAAAGTATAACCTCTTACCATTATCCTCTCTTTTACAAACTACGCATAAATAATAGACACCTGTTATTACTCTTCCTGTGTCTGTCGTTTCATTCATAGACGTCACACTTAGCAGTAGCATTAATTGAAAAAAGTAACAAGTTCAGCAGCCCCACCAAAATTTTTAATTTAATCAGAAGTTTAATGATAATACTTGGAATAATTAAATAGATATTATATCGTCTGAATGAGTAGATTTTTATTCAATTTGGAAATAACATCTCGTAAAAGAAACTAGTTGATGACCACTTATAAAACAGACACAAGTCAACAAGTGTACAGAAAAAAAAAAACATGCATCGAGGATTGAGCTGTAGCCCAAAAGCTAAGAAAGTGTAGCTACCACCGTATAGTGTTTGTAATTAAGCTCATATATCTCATCGTCTCAATAATATCCAAGCCTTAGCCTTTAATTGTACAATGGGTATAATGGAGTCAAGAATTGCTGGCAAGACCAATTAAACCCCACCAGAACACCACTCTCTTTCTCTTGAATGCTGCATCAAGCTTATTTGGACAATCTTGTAAAGCACACCATCAAATAGGCACCTTGGTCTTCTTTTAAGCTCAAAATGGAGAAGGCCTGGTGGATTTTGGCTTTTGATCTCCTCCTCCTCCTCCACCTTAACCTCCATCTAAATGCAGCAAGAGCAGCCTTTGGCGTCGGCGGTGGCATTGGCGTCGGCGTAGGTGTTGGCAGCGGCGGGGGCGGAGTGGTTTGGGTTGGCGGTGGCGATGGTGGGAGTGGCAGCTCTCCGGGGCCGTCGGGGTCTTCTTCAGTGCCGAAGCAGGACAAAGCTTACACGGCTCTGCAGGCATGGAAAGCCGCGATAACAGATGACCCATTGGGGGTTCTCCAGAGTTGGAATGGCTCTAACGTGTGTTCTTATAAAGGGGTGTTTTGTGCGAATCCTGAGGATGCATCAGGTGGGCCTGTGGTCGCGGGAATAGATCTCAACCATGCGAATCTCAAAGGAAGTCTCGTGAAAGAGCTCTCTTTACTCACTGAAATGTCTCTTCTCCACCTCAACAGCAATAGATTTACAGGTACAATTCCTGATACATTTAGAGACCTCTCGTCTCTTGAGGAGTTAGACCTCAGCAACAACCAACTCTCGGGTCCTTTCCCCACAGTTACCTTGTTAATGCCCAGTCTGGTTTACTTGGACCTCAGATTCAACTCTTTCTCCGGGCCCCTCCCCGATGATCTTTTCAACAAGAATCTGGATGCTATTTTTCTCAACAACAACCAATTTGAAGGCCAAATCCCCCAAAATCTGGGCAATTCCCCTGCTTCGGTCATAAATTTAGCTAACAACAAGTTCAGCGGAAGCATCCCAGCGAGTTTTGGCTTCATGGGTTCTAAGCTGAAAGAGATTCTCTTCCTCAATAACCAGTTAACTGGGTGCATTCCTGAAGGGGTGGGGATCTTCACGGAGATGCAAGTTCTGGATGTGAGCTTCAATTCACTAATGGGTCATTTGCCAGACACCATATCTTGTCTGCAAGAGATAGAGGTTCTCAATTTGGCGCACAACAAGCTATCTGGGGAATTATCGGACGTGATCTGCTCTCTGAGAAGCCTATTGAATCTAACGGTTGCCTATAATTTCTTTTCTGGGTTCAGCCAGGAATGCTCCAGGCTTTTCGTCAGGAATGTTTTTGATTTCTCAGATAATTGCATTCCCGGGAGGGGCATGCAGAGACCTCAACCAGAGTGTTCTGTTATCCCAGGTGGTAGCTTAAACTGTCTCAGAATCCCTACTCCCAAGCCTCTTCTTTGTGGTTCGCTTGGTGTAAGTCTCTCTAAGCGCCCTCATCCCCCCTCACCTTCTTCTTCCCCTTGATATTTACCCCATGGTTACAGGTTGGCCGTGGCAGTTCTGTTAATTAATGCTAGCAATTATGATTCAGACCTTGCTAATTTTAATTCTTCGTGGCCTGTTAGCTAATTTACTTGGCTTGCACGGATATAAGATATTCTTAGAAATCGAACGAAAGGGAATTGAGAGGCTTCTATTACATTGACCACCACAATAATAATAATAATACTATAGTAGTGTCATTGACACGCAGGATAATTGATGTGTCACGTGACATGCTTGTTTGTTTTACTTGCAACTTCTAATTGATGTGTCCAAACTAAAAGTATCACGGGTTCTTTGATTGATTGTGCCCTCAGTTTCTCCCCCCACAATAAACAACCCCCTCACTTGTTGCTTGTCGATGAAACTTGACACCTACTGGAATGCTTTAGATTACACGACCAAAGCACAAGGTTGTTCAAGTGACAAGGATTAGTTCACCTTCCATTGATTGCCCCAGGAATTTGTGAACTATTCAGGAGAACAAGCAAAACTATGCCAGCGAATAATAACATCACTCAATTTTAATCCTTGTGGTAACAGGCATGGTTTTGCCGTAGAATGTTACAGAATTGAGGATGTCATTCCTCAGCTAAAGAATGAAATACATTGGATTGGGGAGTTTAAAAGAGCGTTCGGCCACAGCAAAACCCAATAAATCGCTCCATTGATCTCCAGAGCTCCCACGAATTCTGTAACCCTCATTCACCAACTCTTGCCTCTTCTCAGATTTGTATATAGTGGCTGGTTTTCCTTGGTCCAAAGGGCCTCTGATTCATAAACCAAGAACACCAAGTTATCGAAGTGCATAAATTTTCAGAACAAGACCCTGCTACGTCTATATGAAGCAAATAAATCCATATGCATGTACCTCAACATAAGCCTCTCCCAGTCGTGATACCCTGCGAATAAAAGGTTCGCCTCTGTGGCCTCCCTCTGGTATTCACTTCTCCCAGTTAAAAGAAATATCTTGAACCCCAGTTGCAGAAGCTCCTTGTACAATGTCAAACTAGCTGGTAAAGTTGGAGCCTTAGCTAAACTCACCCAATCATCGAAGGCCGTCTCGTTGAATATTTCTGATCTGTGTTTCAAACAACATAACCATCGCCAATATAGCTAAATAAAATTGCTGTGCTTTGACTAAATGGACATAGTTAATTTCAGATTTTACATCTTCTCAAGTGTGAACTTGAAAAGAGATTATAGATTTGGCAACGAGTGATTTCATTAATTAAGGATATGATCCAGAGTTTACGAGCAATGTGAGTGTGTGTGTGTAATGGTTAAAGTTTGACCTAGAGTAACCACATAAATCCGCGATTTTGCTGTGTAAAGTAACAAGTTTCTGTTTCCTTTTGTAACCTTCTGAACATGATAGATATGATGTAGGTAACAACAAAAGAAAATGCATGTCACTAACAAACGCATAAATAGGACCAAAATTCTACCTATTCATTCCCTTTTTCTTTTCATGTTAGTGCTTAACAAGCTAAGCATGTGATCAAATCTGTACTACAACTTCAACAACCGCATCTTAAACGAAAAAATTATAATCAATTAATTATTAATCATATATTGATATATATATAATAAAATAAATGTGAGCCCGAATGGGATGTTTTAGTTCGGCCCAAAAACAAAAAGGAATTGGACACTATGGTTAATGGCAAGTCCTATGCGCACATGTGCCCAACTGCCCTTCAACCAAAAACCATTCATAGACACAAGAGAAACGAAAAATTAAATCGAAATTAAACCAAAAGTACTTCTAGAGAGTTACAACTCATTGGGAAGGAAAAATTAAATCAAAACTTTGAAAAATATTTTTAGATATTAAATTTATTTTAAAAATATACAAAACTCATTATCAAATTATGAAAATATTAAAAATTATATTTTTAGAACACATATATATATAAAATAAATATCTAAGAGATAATGATAATTTTAATTTTTAAAGGGTAATTATGATATGATTATAATTTTTAACCTCAACCTCAGCTTTATAGGATGCAAATATGTAGATTTCTCTATTGAAATTGCTTCAAATGAGTATGAGTATGAATTACCCGAATCCGTGGGTCTCGTAGTAAGGCAAATTGGATAGCAGAGTCTCGTCAATGTCGAAAACCCAAGCGTCTCTTCCGTCTCCCACTAACTTCACATTCTTCGCAAACGCCGACGAGAAATCCGCGATTACCTCTGAGTCCGATAAATAACGCTCGCTTGTCATATAATCCTCCACGAACCGGGTGCACCTTTCCTGAATTCGTTCCCAGGCACCGGCGTTGTTGGTCTCCACGGAGAGTCTCCAGCTGTCGCAGTACACACGATCGTCCACCCTAACCTTCCGATTGCCAGACATGTCTCTTTCCGACGGGAGTTTGATCAATGATTTGGAAGAGATGGATGGGATAAGACTGATCGTTGAGAGGACTAGCATGAACAGCACACCGGAACCCATGGCCGGAAAACAGGAGAGTCCTCCTAATGGAACCGCTTTCCAGCTTTTTTTTCCTTTGTGTTGCTCGGATCGGAAGAAGATTATTGGAGAAGAGAATCAGGAGGCTAATATAACAATGAAGCTTGGAGGTAAGGAAACTTTTTTTCTTTTTTTTTTTTTTCTGGTCCGGGAGTGATGATGACACTTTAGCATTCCGATTTATTCAGATTTCAGACTTTTTTGGGGCAACAGATTTCAGGATATTCATACTCCCCTGATCGAAAATATGAGGAATTTTTTTGGAATATTTGATCATAATAAGGTGTTAATGAAGTATTTATTGGTAATTAGTCTCGTAACTTATAATAAAAAATAATAGAAATAATTTTAATAATTAATAATTAATAAGATTAAAAATAAAATATTGAGTTTTTTTAAAAAATTTAAGGATGTAACTAATTTTTTTTAATGTACTTAAAGTAGTTAGGACCTTATATTTTGGATAAGAAATAATACTTTCTAATTATTGCAGAAAATGATTGATTTTACAAATTTATTATTTAAATATAAACATGAGGGACAAAAGTATATTTGGCCCTCATATGTTGTATAATGTTCAACTTGGTCCCTGTAGATTTATTCTTCAAATTTCTAACTACTCCATGCTTCATACACTCCGGTATTTTTGTTAACATACAAATATATCATAATTAGGCTTTATATAAGTCGCGTAGGCTATAGGGTAAGTTGATTAACAATTATTTGCGCAGGAATGCACTAATACTTAAAAGAAAAAAACTATGGGGGTAAGTTGATTATTGCCAGAGCTTCTTTTCCTTTCTGCGAATTGGCTGCTTTACAGCACTGGAAAAAAGTGGGTGTACGACCTACCACAAGCTTAACATGGGAAAAGATATTTGATCAGATCAGATGTGCCGGTTGACTGGTTGTTGTTATGGAGGGATGGACGCAATAGAGACTGTAAAACAGATTCTAAGCCTCCGCTTGCATGTGGGTCAAATAGGGAAAAAAATAAAAATAAATATAAATATTTTTTTATCTAGTTTTATTTTTTTTTTTTAGTATTTTTTTTTTATTTTTCTCTAATTCTAAACAAAACCTAAAGGAGTAGAGAATTTATTGTTCATTTGCATATAAATGGAGATGGAGAAGAGCACACTAGTTAATTCTTGCATCAACTTAAGTTACTACTTCACACACATATATATGAAAAAGATATTTGTTATAATTGCTTTTGTTAGCGCTATTTCACCCTTTCGAATATATTTACTTGTGTGTGTATATGAAAGTAGATATTAGGATTGCCCAATGTTTCAATATTTTAAATATTAAAAATACATTTTGAATTTGTACTTTTAAAAATATGAAATATAACACAAAAATATATACAAATGATAATTTTACAAATTATGAATAATAATTTTAATTGTTCAAAATATTTTAATTTTTGAAAAATATTTATTATTTTATATAAATATTTAAATGTTATTTGTCTTAAAAAAATGGACTTCTATTTTGTATTAGAATAGTGCCAATGATTTTGAAGACTTAATTTGGTTGTTTTAATGAGAGGCATTGATGCAATTTGATCACTATGATTCCTTACTTTTTCATTGTTGATTGCTTTATATTAAATTTTCCATGTAAAAAAAAAATTCATTTTTTTCATCTTACTAAACACATTTTTGGTTTTAAAATGGTCTTTCTATAGACGCTTCTTTTCCCCTCGCTTTCCATTTTCCTTGTAAATAATTTCATTCTACCAAAATGCGACCTTAGGGAAAAACCATAAAGACGCTAGAGGAAGATGGATTCCTCCCCAGCAACATTGGGTATGTCTAGGTGTTGATGGATCCACTCATCATAAAAAGGAGAGCATCAGGAGGGGGCCTCATTCAAGATCATCACGGCGTTTGGAGGGCAGGTTTTGTGAAAAATTGGGTATTCTTTGTTAGTTGCTTGGTTTTCAGAAAAAATAACTTTGTTTATTGACCTCGCTTAAGCCTTTAATCTGGTTATGAGAGATTTTAGCCCATATCATCCCATGCCAAAGACTATAGAGGAGACAAGATGGATGACTCTAACATAGTGTTTTAAGTTTGGGAGGAGTATCTTGTTTGCCTTAGGAAGGAAATGGAGAGAAAATAATAATATATAGACAATTTATACCATTAACTATTTGAAGTTTTTTCATCTTTTAAATTATAATTCATCTTTATTTTATTTTTAAAAAATAACAATTTTTCATTTTACTTTATAAACAAATTTCATATATATTATTTTCATTCCAAAAAATCATACATTATTGATTATAAATTTAGTAAAGGGTAATTTTAATTTTACCTACTTTCCCTTCAAATCTCCTCACTTTTGGGAGAGAAAGGTTAAAAATTTTTTCTCCCCTCCCTTCTAACTTATTAAATTAAACAAGAGAAAATTTTCATTTTTTCTTTGCCCTGCACCTGTCCAACCAAACGGTGGATAATAAGTGTTTAAACTGCATTACCAACTAAGCTCTTTAGTTGCTGTCTCTGTAATACACATTTGGTCTAAGATATCTGTTTTTAACAATGTATTTTCTGCCAGCCCCACTCTCTGATTGCCCCATTTATATTGGGCCTTTGTATGGGTCTACCTTGGTCCATAGCTGAATTCACGTGGCAGAGGAAGTTGCAACGTACATGAATACACATTAGCCAATTCATTACATCGATGGACCACAGAAGTGAATAAGTAAATGTTGCCCTCCCAAGAAAGACAGACAAATTTTGAATAAAACATTCTATCATTCCGTTAAATAAATGAAGGTACATACAGTAGAAATTGGAGTTTAAGAAATTAAAAAACACAATCATCGACCTGCACAATTGGCGACAGATTAAGTTCGGCGTATGATGATATATATATATATATATGAACCTATGAATTGTATCCGGAAATAAAGATAAATAAATAAATAAATAAACATTTGCATTGAATCTGTCTGTACAGTTCAAATCTGTGTTTAGATTTATACATCCGATTATCAAGCAAGGCTGTGACATCACTCTCCTACTTTGTAAGCTCGCTGCTGAGAAAACCCAACCCGAAGGTAAGCTTTAGGCACCACTAAAATCAAAACCAGCAACACTTTCAGACTCTTCGAAGGAGCAAATTCGCGGAGCTAAGCCTAGAAACCAACCTTCATATTCTCTGGGCCCCAGATTTGGATGAAGGCAAACAAAAAAAAAAAGCAAGAAAGAAAGAAAGAATGTTCAATATAAATAAAACGAAAGACAAAATCAGCGTTGAAAGAATCAGAAGGAAAACTGGATTGGTGGTGATTGATTGGCAGATATATGAATGGTCATGGAAAGGACTCATGATCAACATGGCAAAGCTCCTTCCGAAGTTTATGGGAAAAAAGCCTACAGGCATCCATGCTGAGATCAATGGCAGCAGAGAGGGCGATGAAGAGAGCAGCATCAGGCATGCATGTCACGTGCTGTGCTCCAACCTGTACAACTGGTTTACTCACTTTGCCTTCACCCTCTACCGTCGATCCCATCACAAATCCTTTTCCCGCTAACCTCGAACCCAACCCAGAATCCTTCATCGCTTTATAGTCAATGCAGAATTGACCTCCCTTTTTCACGTTCATCGTAGCTTCAGCGATGGGGATCCCACTCGCTGGTCCATTCTCAGTGACCAGCTCGAACTTGTAACCCAAGCCATCTGTGGGACCCCTTTCCCGCCACGCCTCCAGGCGGCCCCACGGCTTCCAGCTGCTCACGGAGGCGCCGTTGGGCCGGAGAATAAGCCACGCGCCGGGGTTTGACCGGGACACACGGTCCGAGCCAGGTGAAGGAACGAAGGGAGTGATCATGGAGGCTGCAGCCACCGGTGAGCCTGAGAGATCATGTATTATTATCATCCAACCCTTCCTCTCCCTCCCCTGGCGATCTCTATCACCTTTAAACGCGCTTCTCCATTTGCTTGTATTGTTGGTAAAATCTGATGGAAGAGACCTGGATTAAAAAAAAAAGATAATTAATTTATAGATCAATTCAATTCAATATAACAACTTGAATAAGATATATGTCAGACGTGCTGGGATAATCAAATGAGAAAAGATTCGAGAGTACAGCCGGATACGAGCACATGATAGGGAATCAATGGTAGTTATGTTCCAGAGCTTGGAAGATCCAAAACTGTCTGTATGGCTATAATTAAAACTGGGTGCGCAGCCTAGCATAACTCATTTGATGTTATTTTAGTAGGGGAGGTTGGTTGACTTCATTTACTGGAAGAATCAAGAGAGAAAAGGAAAATAGTAAAACAAAGTGAAGGAATAGTATATGCAACTTTGATTCTCACACTTGTTATAAAAAGGTGAACAAGCATCGGACTACTTCATTCATGGATTGTTTTATTGACAAAGAAAACATTTAAAGCAACAAAACAAGATTAGGGGCTTTAAGAGATTAGCTAAAATCACGGTCAATGATGTTTTATATTCAGGAAGCAGGAAGTCAGCACCAAATCGGTTCACTTGCGATTGTGTCTTTTTCGTAATCCATAAGTTAATAATATGTTGATTTCCATACCTTTTTTCTGTAACAAAATATATAGATATATATATGGAAGAACTAAAAGACAATTAACAAAAATGAAGCAGTGAACACATGAAAATTCCGAAACTGTGATAATATTGGGGAATAAGAAAGCGACAAAAGGTTATCTGAAGAATGAGATTGGAACGTTTAAGTACAGTTTCTGAAACTGGAATAGCCAACCCATGGAATTTTCGTGGCGTCACTGCAGTTTTCATGTTTCTTTCATGGATCCAAACAAGAAAAAATCAATAAAAGCTGACGATATCCTTCAAATAATCACAAAAGGGGATAACAACTAAGCAATGAAAGTAACTTGAAATGATGTTGTGCAAGATGAAACCCATCTAGGCATGTGATGATGGTTGGTACCAGCTAAAGATATAGACAAGCCAGCCCACATGCCTCAACCTCACCTTAATCCATTGTTCACCGCCACCTTATTACCATTTCTGTCCCACCAGTAAATTCATCTACCTCCGTCAAAAAGCTAATTAAGAATCCCATATACCAAATATAATATGATTTCAACGCTGAGATACGCATGACAAAATTGATACAAGTGTGACGATGATGTATATTTCCATATCAAAAGTAAGTACGTAGCAGTAAATTAAATAAATTTTGGATAATTTTGAAATTAATGAGAAAGAATATTATTACACACCGTGATCTGGAATTTCGATCGGCACTGAACTTGCAGCTGAAGACAGGTTGTCTGATATTCCCCTGAATCTGGAAAACCACGGGGCTGCACTCCGGTTCGCCGCCGAACTGGAAGACGAAGCGTGGGTCGGGTTCAGACCGGACCACGAGGTGGAGCTGGGCCGATGGCTTAAATGGTTCGTTCTTCCCGAGCTTGAGCCACCCATTGTGGAAGATGTGGGGGCGAGACAGGGCATCAGTTAAGTCAATGCTCACAAAAACACGACCCAGTAACTTGGAGCCGCTCACGCCGCAGGTGTTGCCCATCCGGCCGGCGTAGACGGAAACCCGAAGGCTGACGGGCTTACCAGAAAGGCGACGGAGAGAGACGCAGTCCAGATGGAAGCCGGCGGCAGAGGTGGTGGATTCCGGGGCAGAGTCACCGGTTGAAGAACAGAGACGGAGCAGAGCAGTCTGAGACGGAAAATTACTTATCCGAATTTTGCAGAAGCAGGGAGTGGTTGATGGGTGAACACCTGATCCTGGTGTGGGCTTGGTTACTAATGGAAGCTTGAGAGCCAACGATTCAAGCATAAGCCGCACAAACGGACATGGATCCATTGGCCCCTGTTGATGTTCTTCTTCTTTTTCTTGTCGTGAAACTGTGGATTACTCTGCTTTGGGATTAAGAGGATTTGAAAAGAGTGAGGAGTTGATCAGCAGAGAGTGAAGGGAAGTGGAGATGGGAGAAACAGAGCTTCGAAAACATCTAACTTTATGAACTAAAATGGGTGTCGGCTTGAGTGTTATAAAAGATTCGACGACTCATGCTTCTCTCTGCTCCTTGTTGGGGGATGTTATTTTCTAATTTTCTGGTTGGCTTTTGGCGGAGAACGAGATAGTGACAGAATACGATGATCTATGAGGATAGATTATACTGGAAGAAGAGAAATATATGGAGAGATGTAATCTTGGTTTTATCGACGCCATCGCATTAATTTGTTGACTGGTCAAAGCGGTAATTTGTACTAGTTGAGATTTTAATCCGTGGATTTGAGAAGTGGTATGCCAAATTACTAAAGTAGAAAAGCAATATCTAATTTGATGTTTGTTGCGCCGTTTCTTTTTTCTTTTTTTTGCTAATTAAGATGGAATTCAGGAGATCCAACATATTTATAATCCTGCTGTAAACTCTGGTATTGCAATACTTGAAATTTGCATAGTTGGATTTTGTCATCTCATGGATGCTCAAAAAAATACAGATTATAAAACAGTCAAGTTTTACTTATAACTACACTATATTTTTATCATAACAACTACGAAAATAATTCACATCTCACTTTGCCTTTATTATTTTTTCTCCCATATAAATGGGTGAAATGTTATAATATAACGATACCAATATTCATTTTAAAAAAAGCTTTGCCGTGGAAAATAACACAAAGTAAGCAAACCTGTTTAACCCTCAAAAACATTTAGGAGACTTATCCAGGAAAAAAAAAAAACAAAAACTCATTTTTATTGCAGGTTATTTCGGCATTGCCCATTTTAGCCGTAATTAATGGCCTAAATATTAAATTTGTTGTTGGTTATCTGATTCAGCCGAACTTAGTTTTCGAGTCTCTTCTCAAAACATTTGGAATATATACTCAAATTAAATGTGGAGAAGAAATTAGTGTAATTTTTATTAAAAAATTTGTACTCATAACTTCAAGATGTTATGTAGACAAAATATTACTATTGTTTTTTTAGTGATCGGTAGTATACCTTGTATGGAAGGCAAAGGGTAAATCTAGTTTGCTCCTTAGATATAGACTATCAAACCCACATTTATTTGCTTTAAAGATGAAAGCTCTGACAAATTACGCTAACTAAAATTGGTAAAATATTACAGTCAATAGCCCTTGCTGGGAGAGAGAATTTTGGCAACACATTATTTTTCAATAGATTTAGATTAAATTATTGAAAAAACGATTTAGATTAGATTGTTTGAATTTTAATTTAGATGTTTTAAAAAATATTATTTAAAAAACAATATACAGAATTAAAATAGCCTCATAATTATAAAAAAATTATATCAGGTTGCAAATAAAGGTGCTATTCATTTTTCAATTCAACAAAACAATATAGATGTTTGCGTGTCTAAATTTAAATTTTTTATATTCCTTGTAATTAAGTGATCACTTGACTTTATACTTAAGTTTTAATTTTTGTGAAAAAAACATTTAATGTCATATTAATCTTCTTAATGTGATTGGAATACTATAAGAAGATATACAGTAAAATATATTCTCAAAATAGAGTTATACTTTCAATTATATTTTGAACAATTCAACCTTTTCTCCCTGAGGGGGATGCATGCGCACACATTGAATTTGGACTAGACAACAAGAAAAATAAAATAATTATTAAGATGAGTTATTCTATTTTTTTAAGACATTGCAAAATGCCTTACCAAATGAAATGAGTCACACATGGAGTTTGAACAATTCTATTGTTTTTGAGGGGTTGAATTCAAAAATTAAGGAAACAAAGGCGATAAATTGGTAATGACAACCCGGCCCCGACAATAATTCTATGAATGGAACAGAAGTTGTTCACATAGATGTGGAAAAGAAAACAATCTATTCCAAGAAAAATGAAAAAAAAGAAAAGGATGGATTTGAAAATATATATAGAGAGAGAGAGTGAATGAATGGGCGATGGATGTGATGATATGGTGGTTGCTTGTTACCTCATAAAATAAAATACAATTACTAGTAATAGAGCTGGAAATTTGGTGGGGTCATAACAGCTGGATGAGGGCTGTCATTAGCCTGTCATGTAATATATTAAAATATTAAGTCATAGATTTCACGGAATTTAATTTGCATGGCTTTGGTTTTGGGGAATTAACTGCCACTTTCTTGTTTCTCATTTGGATCACCGTTCTGGACTGCGCTTTCCCTCTTTTTCCCTCTTTCTCATCCTTCATTTCATTTGTTTTCTACTACTTCAGACTCTCTGACGTTATTTTCTATATCCTTCTTAATCACTACACTCACGCTTAACAGATGGCATATACCCACTAGGCTGCTCCCATTTCTGTATCCCTTCTTTAATGCCAAAAAACGAAGCTGTCAATGGAAAAGATATTTATTCCAAATTGTCTCTGTCCCTCTCTCAACAAAATGTGTCGTTCTTTACAATATACCCTCTTCATTTCTTAATGTAAAGAATAAAAAATAAAATTATATAGACTAAAAAAATAATAAATTTACTTAGAATATAAAATATTTTTAAAAAATATTAATAATTTTCACATTATTAAAGATATTTTTAAAAAAATTATTAAATACATTAAACAAGCTTTACATATCCCTTATATTTTAAATATAATATGAAAACTCCCCAACTTATATTAAACAGCGGAGGAAGTAAAGGTTTGCTATAGTGGTAATTGACAAAATGGTTTATATCCATCAATATAAGGCTGAGCACATAAATTTTGTTCCATAAAATATTAAATTTTATGGCGTGCATGCTTTTCAAACTTTTTTTTAATTCTTTCACTTTTTATTCACACATTTCACCAGCTAGACTCTATACAACGTTAACTTTTTTTATTATTTCATTTTTTTGTTCACATGATATTAAAAAGATGAGCATAATTTTGAACAAAACTTTAAATTATATCTCATCCACGCCAAAACAAAAACCAAATTTTATGTGAAAGCTTAAAAAAATATAACATTAATTTTTAATAGAAATAGGAAAAAAGATAATTGTAATTGTAATTTACATAACACGATGAGAGATGTTGTTGGTTTCAGATATATAACTATTCTTTAATATCTTAGTGTGATATTAATTTTAAATTTCAGAATTAACTAACACGGTGTAAGAACTTTGTTTGAGCACTGCATAACTTCTATAATACTCCTTCGGTATTTAATATAAGACTTTTTGAACTAAATCATATTAATTAAGAATAAGAGTTAAAGTTAATTAATTTTCTCAATTTTTTTAAAATGTCAATATTTTTCCAAAACTACCCTTATTTAATCTCTTTATCTTTCGTGTTGGAATACATTAAATTTGATAATTTTTTAAAATGTATAATAAATATTATCTCATATATTGTAAAGGGTCTTATATTTTAGAGTAGGATTAAAAACCTAGTATTTATGACCGGAAGAAGTATTAATTTTGTGCTTACCTAGTGTTGAATATGTTGGTATAAAATTTAGGGTTTTTAAGACGAGTTAGCTCATGCATGAAGGGGAAGTAAAAATATGGGGGGAGTATGGAGTGATGAGACATGGGCAGGGACCAATCAAATCCACCGCGCGAACCCACAAAAAAGATTGAGAAGTGGATAAGAAATTGGGGGGTTAATGAAGTGAAAGTGTATGTTAAGATAGATTAACTTGGGTTATGATTAATATATATGATTTGAGGGAAGGGCACGTGAATTATTATAATAGGATGGATTGATTATACATACGTACAATAAATTTATATTTGGACGGGAAGGACTATTCATTTGGAGGGGTTAATAGCGTAGATGCCGTGCCAGTGGGGGGCCTGTATGTGCATCAGCGTGATGGGAGCGTGGGGAACAAGCGTGGTTGCCTTCCTACGCTATCCGACTTCCATATTTTCCTTTCTACTGTATTATATAGAATTTGAGATGGATTATATATATTGTTCATCACTTAAAATAAATGAAATTTACTATAAATTTTATATGAAACCCCTAGGTTTGCTCCATATATTGAAAACTAAAATTTAAACTCGTAACTATTTGTTTAAGAATGAGAGCACTTATCATCGATGAACCATGCCAATATGCGTTGGTTATATATAATCTTTATATTATTATAATTTTTTAAAATTTTACAATAAAAAAAAAATTAATGATTGCTCATCAATATTCCCATATCATTCTCTTCCTTGTCAGTCATTAATTTTACTTGATATATAGCTAGTCAGTGTACACAGTTCGTCTAGCCAGCTCTCACCTTTCTCTCTTTCCTTTTTCTTTTTCTTAATTTGTTTTTTGTTGTGGATCGACAAGATGAAAGCTTTATCCTTTCTTTGTTAAAAGACGCTTTTCCCCACTTAATCATGCTCGTCAGTTGCAACTACTCTCTCTTCAACTTATCATGATCCCTCCCTTCCCTAATACACTCCCCTTACTTTACTCTCTCTTATTTTCACCCCTCCATTCCGTAGTGTCAGGGAGGGGTTTGTTTCGTTTGAATATTATCGGTCACATCACATCAACTTTTTAACTTTTTTGTCTTCATTTCTTGAAATGCTATTGACCAACTGTTTATGAATCTCACCCTTTTAATCCATATTATTATTATTGTTCCATGATAAAAGCAATACGTAACGCAGGTGTGGGAAGTAGCTAGTGTAGTGAGCAAGAAAGAAATAGGAAAGAACAAGAATTCACGTGTATGGAGGATGGTAAGCAAACCAAGTCGAGGGTTTATATATATATATATGTATGTATGTATATATACACACACACACACTGGTAGTTTCGCTCCACTGCCAAATTGACCAGGCTCCTTCCCTCCTGTACATGCTCAAAAGGGAGATAGTGCATGTCACGTGATTCAACGTCCAAGTCAATCGTGTCTATATATATATATATGTATATCATAATATAGACAGCAGGTAGGCAAGGAGGGGCAATGAACCATGGAGTATACTATTGAAGCAGAGGTTGGTAAGGAGACAGGCCATTTGGGCTGTGCTTGGCCTTGACAATTACTGGTTGAATTCTTGGATCGACAAGACTGAGTGTGCATTGGGTGTGGTCCTCTCCAGCAAATTTCCCTGTGGACCCCCCTTGCTTTCTCCTTGATTTGCTTTGCATGTTACAATGTCACTCCTCCGTAACATTTTATATGTCGTTTTAGAATGTTTTATACAAATTAAAAAAATTATTAAATGATATATGTTATAATAAAATTTAATAATATTTTATCAAAATATATTTAATTAAATATTAATTAAAACATAAATTATATTTCATCTACCATTATTTTTAATAAAGAATAAAATAGTAAAAAAATAATTAATATTTTATTAATAATATAAAATGGGAAATGAATTGAGACATTTAAAATTTTTTAAAATAACGAATAAGATGAAGAGAGTATGTAGTAATTAAATTACGTGGGAGTGTATATCCTTTAACTTTAATCATTGGCCATTAACTGTGGGGATCCAAGTTTGGCACTGAAACCATTGCAACGACAAACAAACACACCAACCATTATGGTGCTTTCAATCATCCTCAATTCGTAATATAGCACCCCCCAAAACACGCCATATATAATCATGTTCCCCAACTATTTGTAGTAGGTATATTCCTTCATATACTTTGATGTATTCCTGCTATCCATCTCTTTAATTATTGTCTTACACATACTTTTAACACATCCAATCTACTTAACTGTCACCCTATAGTCTATATTTAACTGCAAGGAAGAGATTTACACTCTCGTTAATCATCCCTTGGTACTTTACATTTTCACCATCTCGCTCTTTTTTTAATTTAAGAAAAAAAAAAGATTGCACTAATTTTAAATGTTAATTTTATTTTATATGCAAATTATTTTTTGACAGTCCAAAGTCTAAAAATATTATTTTTAAATTTGGATACTATATTAGGCTATAATTGAATTTAGTATGATTATGAGTAATCTTGAAAAGAGAACAATTGGACAGAACGTTACTGGCATATATATATATATATATATAATATACAGTCCAAGCCCAGTCCTTGCTTGGTAAAAAGGAGGGCTTAAAAGGCCCATGAAATTTGGAGTATGGAGTATTGATGACAAGCCCAATAAAATTGGGTCAACCTAGTCCATTATTTATTTAAAACAAAGGGAAACCGCATAAAACACTTGACATTTGCCTGGGTCTAACTATCCCCAACCTATTGTTATTATCCACCATCTTTGTGCAGCAATATGGTGGGTGATGATAGGCCTCAAAATCAACATCATTCACAGGAGCTAACCTAGCTAATATTATTAGCACATTCTTCAGTTTCCCTGTATACAAAATTACGAAAAGTAACAAAATGTGAAGGTAATAGTCATCTTTGTCTAGCCTCCTCAATAACATATCTATCTGAATGGGTGCTCGTGTTGACTTGTTCTAGTCATGAGGTTAATGGCATTCATGCAGTCAAATCATCAAATGAGATGAACATACTCCGATCCAAACAATTTTTTTTCCTAAATAAATTTATGGGACCCAATAAAATCACTTAATACAAGTAATCTTTTAATATTCCCTGTATCCTAACTTATATACACATAACATGCAAATCCAAACAAGTTAATAACATAAATTGTATTACAATGTCCCGTCCTACATGGAATACAATCATATTTAATCACATATTTTTATTTTTGTTCAAATAAGTTGTACATTATAGTGTAAAAATAATTATGATTTACTATGTCAACAAACTTCAATAACACTTTGATTAAAATTTTATTAAAAGCACGCCAGTGAGTGTTGATTTTTATAGAAAAGGAAATGGTTGCTTAAGTACAATTTTTCAAGTTTAAGATAATATAAATGCAAAAATTACTTTAGGAGAACTCTCCTCAAATGGGTCGGACTGCAGGTTAACTTGAATTAGTAAGTGTTCAAAATGATAAAAAATTAGTAATGAAAATATATATATATATATCCAAAAAATGGAAATATGAAAAAAATGTAGGAGTATAATATAAAACCTCAAAATATTAAAATTAGAGTATAGTGATCTTCATTGCGGTGATATTTATATTTTGGGTATCTTTTTAGGTGACTGCATTCAACATGTTTGACCTCTCTTATTTATTTCCAAAAAATATTTTATTAATTTAATAATTAATATAATTTTTAATTAAGAAGCTAATTGTAAATTAAAAAAACTGAGTAAAACGTTGAACAAAATTATTGGATTAGTAAAATAATTTAACCTAATTTATTTATTTATATCCAATATTAAACCTCTAGTGTTTTGACCAAAAAAAAATCTCAATGCTTCATCTATTTACATTTTGGCCAGACCTCCATACTTTGTGTTTTTTTGTTTGTTTTAGGCAACAATCTCAATGCTTTTTTTGCGCAAAAGCACAGGGATACTTGCCATAAATGTTGCATCTCATTCAAAACCATGCCAAAAAAACAAAAATGCGATGTCACGCAAAGCCCGTGAGGCATAAGGAATGCGACACGTGGCCAATGGCCATGTTAATATAATTAATGTGTAAAAATAAGTATTAGAGGATGAGAAATACTAAAATAGTAGCGGGGTCCTAAAATCACGGGTAACGCGAAACATACCAATTGGATCGTGCAAAAGGGACGGTGTGGCCCCCTATCCTCGCATCTCTGTACCTCTGGTGGAAGCTTTTGTATTTAAAATAAAAAGAATTTCCAACATCAGATACACAAGGATCTCAACAAGAGAGAAAGCTACCTCCACCTCCGTAAGCGTGAGCATAAGCGAATCCACATATCGAAAATATGTCGTGGCAATCTTACGTAGATGAGCATTTGATGTGCGACGTCGGCGATGGCCACACCCTCGCTTCCGCTGCCATTACTGGCCATGATGGCTCTGTATGGGCTCAGAGTTCTAATTTCCCTCAGGTCCAACGCTTTCTCTCTTTAATCCTCTCTTTCTGTATTTCCCTCAGTTTGGTTCCCTTACAGATTACTCGTTTTCTCGCGTTTTCATTTGATCTGTTGAGCCAATCTGCTATACCATGGCATTGTGTGGTTTTGGTGCATGTGCTTGTTTCTAGAACTGTCTTGAGTGTACCTGTTTCTATTTCAGTCATTCTTCACCCGATCACCCATGGGTAATCACAATGTAGTTGCATTGTCGTCTCTGATTGGTTTCAAATCGAGTGTCTTGTTATTATTTGACTCTCTCCGTAACAGGATCGCTGGATCTACCATCATCATGGAAAGAGCATGTCATTTTCCTGAAAACATTTTCTATTGACTCTTCTTGAAATGTTTCTTCTCCTCTCTATGCTTGGTTGAGCTGATTTTGATTGGAGATCTGTGACTTATTCACTCTCTTTTTCTGTACTACTCGACGTGGCTTGTTCTGATCATTTTGCATCTAGATTTTATGAATGCCGATGAAGTCATCGATTTTTACACATGTCAAAATTCATCTATTTAGGCTCTGAGAAATGCATCTTATCTTTGATTTCCTCTTTCCTATTCTTATTCATATGCGGATGATGTTTGGAATGGTACATTTACAAATTTTATCCAAATTATTTTTCAGCTTGCCTTATTTTGACTGATGGTGCAGGATTGAGTTGGTTATATTTGTGTCTTACTGACAAGTTACGTTTTCCCCAGTTACGTGACAATTGAGCTTTGAAATTCTGATCCATCTTAATTTTTTTTCCCAGTTCAAACCTGACGAAATCAAAAGTATCATGAAAGATTTTGACGAGCCAGGTCATCTTGCACCCACAGGATTGCATCTTGGAGGTAACAAATACATGGTAATCCAAGGAGAGCCTGGAGCTGTCATTCGGGGGAAGAAGGTAAAATATCTCATCAGAAATATTGAATCTCAACGCAGCTTAAGAGTTTAAATTTTGGGATAAGATTTATGATAACCTTTCTTACCACCTGCTGGTTGGGGACATGGAACTGATGAATGTTTCCAGAGCTTCCAAAGGATGCTAATATCCTCTTATCACTGTCCTGATATTTATTCTTCATGTCTTTCAAAGTCAATAATCATGTGTGAATCAATATCCTACAACTCACATAAGTACCTTTTGAAACATATTGGTGGTCGCCTGCCTTGATGTATTCTGTTGATGATTGTCCTTCCATGTCATCACATAAAAAGTCAATTTCGATTTTCTCCTTTTAATGAATATGTTTTGGATCTTGAACAGTACATATAAGGTTTCTTCCTTCTGTACCTACAAGATCTCAGCAACCAAGCGGTGAACTTGTTTACCACTTGAGCAAGGCCGCATGTTTTCTATTGGTGCAGATTTCCTCTGAACTTAAACAAATTATCTGTCCTTTTCATTGCTTTGCTCCATTCTCTTACAAATGATATGAAAAGGAAAAAGATTCAGTTGAGTGAGGGAGTATCTAACTTCTTAATTCAAAATTAGCCATTGTAATTTCATATAATTCTCTTGCCCAGAATTATCTTGGAATTCTCCAAACTTAAGAATTTTCTGTGTCGTGAACATCTAATGTAATTGGAGAGAAATCTGCTAGCTGTTGAGTGGTTTGCTTCTCCTCTGGAGCAGTAACCTTTCCTGTATATTTTTTTTTGGTTTAGTTTTTGTCTTATAATGGAACTGACTTTTGTGCTTTGGGCAGGGACCTGGAGGCATCACCATAAAGAAAACTGGGCAAGCTCTAATTTTTGGAATCTATGAGGAACCTGTCACTCCTGGACAATGTAACATGGTTGTTGAGAGGTTGGGAGATTACCTCGTTGATCAGGGCCTGTAGACCTGGATCCCTAGTGATTTGAGTTTTGAACAGTTCTCTTTTTGGTACTATACTTTTTTTATTTTTGAATTTTGGTATGCATCTTTATCTTCTACTTTTCATCTCCTTAATTAGGGAGTTGTTGCAGACAATAACCATGTGAGAATTTAACATTTATCTGTTGTTTGAATATTCTGGTTTTATTCTGATAGTTTCAACAATTCTTGGGACTATTAAGCCTTCCTCTCTCTTGTCTCTGTTCCTCTCTCTTGCATGCTAAATTCTGAGCACACCTCTTGATGTATCCTTTTGCCTTGTTTGATGGTTAGCCGGCAATTGTATGCAAAAACTGCAAGTGGAACTGAGTAAATGTCATCAGGATATCAAAATGTGCGGATTGGGATTTATGTTTAGGATAACTTATACCTGACGGGGGATAAATTTAGACTTAAAAATTTTGATTAACTAAGTCTAAAACCCTTCGTCACTATCACCATAATTATTATTAGACTAGAAAATTTTAGATCTATTTTTCTAAAAAGCTGTTTCACTAAAGTGTGGTAACGTGGCGAGATTTACAATTTCAAAAGAATGAATGGATGAGATCTTTTCTAGTTGGGAATTTACTCCACGCAACTGAATCCAGAACAAGTTATTTTAATTGGGAAGATGGAAAATAATAGGATCTTCAGGCTTCTCCAGGAGAGAATCCACACACGGATCTTCACAGTCATCCATTGTGCAGGTTAACATCTCTTGGTATAAAAAAACTTGTGTTAATGATCATTCTTTCTATAAGATATCTCCTTGTGGCCAATCTCTCGTTGGATCTCTGTTCATCTTCAATAGAATTCTCTTACACGATGAGAGGTATGGGTGCGAGGTGATGAACAAGTATTTTGAGTACATATCTATCAATCTGATAATTCTAGTGGAGACTATATCACATATATGCACTCCCATTCCGTCAAAAAAAAAAAACTTGCTTTTGCATGCACGGTCAAATTTCAGGTGTAGGAATGAATGTCAAGGATGAAAAAAAAAACAATTTCAAAACATTACTCTTATTTGACATTGAGTATAGTACCATCAATTTTTTTCCTCAAAAAGTAAATTTGGAAGCAAAACTTAAAATGTGCTAAGTAAATATGAGGGAGAAGAATGCCCTAAAAATCACTCAAAGAAAACACTTGATTAAGACAAAAATAATTGAATATCCTAACTACATCAAGAAAGGAATGTATCAATTCTTCTATGCTCCAAGAAGAGCTTTCTTATCGCTAGACTTTACCGTAGAAATTTACGGTAACCAGTTAAGAATGACTATTAACTATGTTCTTGGATTTTGAGAAAAGTATTCAAGAGAAAACAAGAAGCATATATGTTTATTTTAGATTGAAACGTATTGAATATCCTAACTACAATAAGTCAAGCATATATATATATATATAATAACATGTTTATTTATTTATATAAGAAAGTATAATGAAAATTTGTCTAAGTAATATAAACTTATCAGGCTCCACCAACGTTAATTTTACAGTCAATCAAAATTAAATCTCATCTTTTTCCTAAATGACGTGAAACAAGTAACGAATTTGAACGGATGACCTTATTAAGGCCTTAGAATTTCGAATTTAACTCTTCGTTGGCGACATGAGTTTCCTCAGATACACTTGAAAACTGTTCTTCATAATATTCTTCTTATCCTGGCCCGTAACGGGGAAAAATCAATCCAAAAACAAAAATCTATAACTAAATGCGTTTTTCTGTGGACTGTTATAAATTTTTATATATTAATTAATATGTCGACGGTTTGTCAGAAATTGCACTGATACCGGCCTCCGTATAGTATGTCAACAATTCTTCTCACACTGGATTTGGAATTGCAAAGAACTAAATAATTTCATTTTGGGGTGGCGCTTCGTAGGCCCAAAACGCAGAACGAACATGAGTAAAGAACTTATTGGAATCATATAGAAATAATTCTTTATATTTTAAATTTATGTAAATAATTTCCTGTAGTTAATTAATAATTTTATTAATGAAACATAATATGTCAAAAGAATTATCTGTACACAACATAAAATGTAGAGAGTTATTATTTTACATAATTCAAAGTTATATAAAGCTGCCAAACAAATTATAAATATTGCGTTTTTCTACACAAATTTAAAAATAATGAACTAATTTACAAATATTTTTAAAAAATTACTGTTAACTTTTAAAAATTCAGAGTTATAAAGTCAAGTTATACAAGGTTATCAAGATAAGATAGTTGCGCGCATGCATGCAAACGTACTGTGATTGCATAGAAATGCAGAGATAGTGCGTTATCCAAGCATGCATACGTATTGCGAGTGCATAGAAATGCAGAGACAGTTCTTCATCCAATCAATTACGATGTGCGTTGAAACCATATAATTATCAGGTTATGTAGTTTTTGTGATCTATCATTTGGGGAACAAAAGTGTATGTCCCGTCCTCTTCTCCGTAGATTGCAGTTGTAATAATTAATAGGCTTCCACACAAGATTTTGAATCAACCTGCTGAGAGAACGTTAACAGGTATCCCCGGTCATGGAATATGCCTGTGGTAGAGAAGTGTTTGGGACTTGAGAAGTGATGAAAAATCAACCTGATTAACCTTCTGTTTGTGTTGGACTTGGCTGCCAAACCCACAGAATTTACGTCGATTATCTTTAAAATATGTGCTAAATCAGGTTTTTAGATAAAAACCTGGCTTACAACTAAACTAGTCCACCTTAAAATATGTAACACTCGAATTACTTTCAACTACAAAAGACCGGACTTGAATTACATACATCGGTAGCTCAGAAGAGGGAGCCTTAATTGAAAAAATGTAATAACCTTGCATACAAAATTAAATTATCAAAGTTGTCAGCCATGTTTGCTGCTTTCATCCAATCTCTTGGCATACAAAACTAGGAGCAACACTTCTCTACAGCTGTTTAATCTTTTTCCTCATAACAGCAAAGAGAATGAGGTACTAGTTTACAGTTTTCCCAAATCACCACCTTCCCCAACTTGGAAGTCAAAAGCAGCACACATCTCAGCACAGCAAAATCATGCTGCCCCCTCAACTATCAAGCTTTTCAAGCTCCCCCACCATTCAATGCAAGGAAGAGAATCGTTAAAAGAAGAAAACTGGGACCACACGGGGATATTTCTCTGTGTGAGGACGATGTCGTTGAAGACATTGCTGTTGTGTTACTTGCCACTGTTTTGTTACTTCTGCACAAAAATGGTGAAAGAGGATAGGCATGTCAAATTTGGACTATTATGGTAAAATGCATATATAATTTAAGGCCATCTTGAATTATCAAGCATTGAACTTACCCAGCTCTCATGTAGATGCAATTGTCATAGCCTGCAAAATCAATGACACGTGATAAATGATCTATGGAAATATTTTATTAACAAATGCAGACAATTACATCTCGCAGCAACTTCCACTCATAGCAACTTTTGCCCAACTTCAACACAAACATATCCATCAAACACATTCTACCACAGACTACTGGTTTCTTTCCGGGCGACTAGCTTCACCAGAAACATTTTTAATATGCTCAAATTTACAATTACATGGATATTTCAGTGAAAGATTGCAATGACGGGCATACTTCCATCCTGCATTCTTTGCAGGACTGGGAAACAGACACATCCATCGAGCACATCCTAAGACAGACTAAGACTTTTTCTAGTGATACGAGTTTCAATTTGACCAGCTTTCTTATAAGCATTTACAACATCATGCTCAGATTTACAATGACATGGATATTCCAGTGAATGCATATAAAAGCATCCAGCATTGCAAACCATAATGTGAAACAAAATACATTACTCCTCAATATTATTTGCAGAGTGAAATATCAATTCTTACTACTACTGGTGTTTTTCAATTTGTCATGGCATATCAGTATATGCATGTGCAAGTAAAGAAAACCTGTCAGTTTCAATGAATGGGTATATAATGATTTCCAGGCAATTATCACAAAAGCACAAAGATAACCGAGGGGAAAAAAAAAGAACAGACAGTAAAGAAAAGGCAGAATTGTTGGTGGGTTGCGATGAGCATACTTGGGTCCTTGTCGACTTTTACGCCAGTCCCTCCAAAACTACAAGCAACATCAGAATCTCCATTCTGCTGGTAATAGCTATTAAAAGCATAAGATGCATGAGAGACGAGATTATCTGGCTCAAAACATGGCTGGCTCGGCTGGATTGCAGTACAGTCCACATTGCCAGGACCACAGGCCCAATCAATGGCATTCTGCAAGTCAATTTGTGAGGCCTTACTTGAAGCAATACACCAAGTTGTTCCATTTGATCGTGTAACATTAGCCTCTGTAGTCATATCAATAGCACCTTTTCCAGTGAAATCTAGGTTATACACACTTGTCTGGTCTGGATAATATAATCCCCAATTCCTCTCAGATTCCAAACCGGGTTTCCTGTTTTCATTGAACAGGGAGAAAATATAGATATCTAACTCTTCTCCAGGCTTTGCAGGAGTACCAGTGTTATTGATAACATGCCTTATCAGATTGGTATTATAGGTCTGAGCATTATCAGGAGTAGCAGCAGTCTCCTTAGGAGAACCTTTGGAAGGCCAGCCTGTTTCAGTGACCATTACCTTAATTGTTCTGAAATTTAAAGCCATCAGTGCAAAATAAATAGCATCAACCTGGGCATCAAACATGTTTGTGTACAGCAACCCAGTGTTTGGATCAATTACTTCTGAAGATGATTCGAACAGAGCATAATCCAAAGATACTTTATTTCGGGAATCTCGGTAAGCATAATAAGGATATATATCAATCATAAAAGGTGACTGATTCTCAGCAAGAAATTCCAGCATTGGCTTCAAGAAATATGCATGGCTGCTATTAAAAGCCCCAGCAGAAGGTGGGAATGATCGGGACAAAACCCCAAGGGAATGGGTACTGGAAACTTTAATCCTTTTATATAAGCCAGCTTTCTTGAGGGCATTAAGGACATTTTTCATGGCAGGTACCACGAATACAGAGGCATTATTGCCGCTTTCAGTGACTTCTGCGCCGACAGTTATGTACGTGATCTTGGTGGCTGGGTAGTATGGAAGGATGCTGTTTTTCAGCCAAGTGTCTGCATTGGATTGGAACTGTGAGAATGGAAGTAAATCTGAATTTGGAATCCCAACCATTAGTTCAACTCCAGTGTTAGCAAAGGCCTTGAGAACCTGTATATTAGAATCATAGATCCTGACATATTTAATGTTATGGAGTTGAACCAGTTGTGCCACCTTATCAGGTGTAGGGAGGTCATCAGCATTTCTTCCATAGCAAACCCCAATATAACTCCCAGAGCAACAATCTGACGCAACATAAGATTAAACCATGTTAATTAATTGTATCCCGGAGATACCTGAGTGTGTCTACTAGTGAGGGAGTGAGTGTGAGTGTGAGTGCGTGTGTGTGTGTGTGTGTGCGCGCGCGCGAGAGCGAGAGAGAGAGAGAGAGCTATGTACAGCACTCTTGAGGACACAACCGACTTAAGATTCACTTATTTATTATTAGTCTAAATATAATCAGGCTCCCTGAATACACGATGTACAGGTAAAACTAACCACATTATCAGTTGATAACTAAATGATACATATTCAATGCAAATTATGTAATCTAGAGCTATATAACAAAATAAACCGATTACCCACTTCAAGGTATTAATGTCTAGGAAGATCATAATTTATCTCCTTCACATAATGAGACTATAATCTCCAACTTAGGTTTTGTATCTTGCCCTATCTTTCATTAATTGGAAGTATTCTGCCCAACTCCTCTATTCCCTTCCTCAGTTTCTCTATAAATTGTACCTCTATCAGATACTTGCAACATTCACTAGATTCATAAATTATAGAAGGTAAAGGTTCACAAAAATATCCTCTATAAAAGATACATCCTTTGTTCAAGTCCTAAGTATTCCAGTTCAGTTGTTCACGTCATAAATAATCTATCTACTATACATAGAAGAGTAGTTAAATTGCCATTAATTTGCACACCGACCAACACACAGGAAATCTCTACAGGAGAAAGGAGCGTTTGAGTCTTCAAATTTTCATATTTCGAAAGAGAAGAAGGGCTATATACTTCTTAAAGTCATATATATAATCAGAAGCTAAGTTGAGCTTAGGGAAAAAAATTGTTAATTGCAAAATCTGGAGGAAACAGTACACTTCGAGGAAGGGCGAGGAGCACCGACATTCGCTCATCCAGTGTTCGAAAACTATGAAAGCTACTTGCAGAAAACAGAGGTTACTGCTCCAAGGAAATTGTGATCTTCTTCAGAAAAATCGACCCAATAAGAACCCAGAGACTGAAGAACAGTATATAGCGCAGTAGAACAAAAAAAAATTACTATCAGACAAAACATACAAACTAGAAACATAAAAAGTGAAAGATGCAATTAAGGAAGGAGCACGAACCCAGCAGCATTAGCAGAAGGGAAGCCGCAAAGATGAGTCTGAACCCCCTTGACATTATTATTACACTGTCTTCTCTTCTCTTCTCTTCTTTGGCAACTAGCAAGTTCGCTTCTTTCCACTTTCTTCTACTAACTGTTCGACTCAGCAGAGCTCCAACGTTCCAATGCTCAGAAAAGTAACGGGTGCTGTCCTCCTTGTCTTTTACGCTATAAGTGGCTTTGCGAAGAGAGACCGCTTATAAGCCGATTAATTACCCTTTGTTTTTGTTTGTAGTCGACCAATGCCTTGTAATAGGTGACAGCAGTTCAGCGTGTCAGCCCAAAGCATTGGACCTCAGATTCGTTTATGAATTTTGGTTTAGAGATGCCTCTCGATTCCGGAATTTGGCATGTCTGTTCTATTTCCCACTCTTTTTTATGTGCCCATAAGGAAAGGGTAAGAAAAATTGATGAGGAGGTTAAAGCAGGCAACTTTTTATTTTCTTGTGAAAGTATATGAGGTTAAAGGTGTGGAGTAAAATTACATGTGATCAAAATTTGAGAATTATGCACAAAATTAAAATTAATTAATAACATTACACTATTTGATTTCCTGAATGTGCGTTTAGTAGAGTAGTGGCAGGTAGAACGTTTCTGTCAGGTGTCAACAGTGTCCTAATATGATTGATTAGTGATGTATTAACTTAACTCGGCTATGGAATCCGGAGAGAACTAAAGAAACCATCAAGTGCTGTGATTTGTGAATGCTAATGATGGCCAAGTCAAAACCTTTCATGGAGGGTGGGCCTCTAGCTATTAGCAATGTTCATGGCCATTCAATTTTGTCCTGGGAGTGAATCACTTTCACATTTTTTCAATCTTATTTTTAAAATTAACTATAAAATGAACAAATACTTGAAACTTTACTAGAATTAGATGTAGAATTAGAATCTAAATAAAAAGAATGTTAATATTTTTATATAATAGTTCCATATGCTAGGGGCTTTTTTACCTAAATACATCAATAAAAAAATAATTTCTCAAGATGCTATAAATTGAAAACTTTTAATCAAAATACTATAAATTACATTATCTCAGATTGAAAATCGGTATACTTTTGACTCATAAAAGATTTCAATTTTTCTATGATCCAGATACAAGTTTTTCAGAAGGAGTTTGTACAAATTATAGATCTCCTATTTATTTAAAAAAGAAAAATACAAAAGATCTAGATTTTGTGGCCATAAATTAGGTGAAACTTATAAATAATGCCCATAAATTTTAATATTTCACACCCTCTACTTTTAATATTTTGCACGTCCTACCACTCACATATCCTCTCTTCTTATTCAATCCACATAAGTTTGGGTTTAAAATATTTTAGATGTATAAAAATTTATCTCAAATCCAATAAACTTTGACCCAAAAATTTAATTTTAATAGACTCAAATACTAATATTTCTTTTTTAAAAATTATCATTATTCGCTTCTTCACCCAAATAAGCCCATTAAACTTAAATCTTAACTGAATTTTTTTTTCTAACTTTTTTTTCCTAGACCCAATCTAGATCAAACTAGTTTTTTCTGATAAAAAAGGACTATATCAACATAATTTTTCCAAAAGAAATGGAATAAAATTATTTATTAAATATTATTTTTAATTGTTAAATTATTACTTTTAATTATTTAGTTATAATTAATTCACCCACCTCGCCGATGGTCCTCGCTCCGCCACTGGAGATCCTCAAAATTATTACAGTTTATTTGCATGATATATTAATATAATAAACAGAACAACTTTGTTATATATATATATATATATATAAAATAAATAATCATCTGACTAAAGGTTTGGTATTTTAGGAATCACGTGTTTATGAAACCCAGCGGCCCACTTAAGAGAATCTAAAATATATGAGGCAATGCCCACAATCTTTTTCTTTTTGTTTGTTTGCAACATCAGTTTTTTAACAACTAAAAAAAGCTAGACTCTTTTTTTTTTTTCCAAACAATAGTTGAGAGAGATAATAATTTAAAATTTTTTCTAAAAAATTATGTTAATCTTTTAATAATATGAATCCTATTAATTCTTATTTTATAATAATAATAATAAATAATTAAATGATATTAAAGAGAAATAAAATAAGTAAATAAATGAGGTTTTTATGTTCTCTAATTATACGAGGATTGAATTGAAAAGAACTTCAAATTCGTTTAAACACATATTCATAATTAATTGATAATAATCCTTCATGGTTTGTGTTTAGCTGGAAGATTAAACATTGTTCAATCGGTCACTCAACAGCTGCTTGTGTTATATATGATGAATGATAATATTACTGTGAGTTAGTTTGGAGAGATTTAGATAAATGCGGAGGGATTTCATATGGGGCTTGAATCGTGATAGGAGGAAGTTGCATGTATGCCGTTGGTAGGAAAAAGATGTGTATGGAGAAGAAGGAGGGACGTTGTGGTTTGAAGAATTTGAATTTAATGAATGATGCGTTGATCTGATTTCTACAGTTGGTTGGGAAGTTTTATCCAAACCTGAGAAGTTATATATATACTCAGGCTTTAATTGGGAAATATGGCAAAAATCAGAATTTGGGTTATTAGAAGTGAAGTTAATTAGGAGATGTTTGGCCAAAAATTATTGTGTGGATGGATGGGAATAGGGGTGAGTTTTGTGTCGCAAAGATGTAGAGTACAGGATGCTTAAGGGCCTCGTGACTTGATTTATGGAGGAATATTTGGAATTGCAAGGAAATTATTAACCTCTATCAATATAAGCAAGATGTTGTGATGTTTTCTCCTATTTGTTTGTAGATGCAGGGAATATTGGTTTGATTCATCCTAAGGCTGGCTGGTATAAATCCATCTTTGATGGAGCCGTGGAATAGAACAAGGCGTCACTTGCTGGCGCTTAATTTAACATTACAATTGTCAAGAGGCATTTGGATTTGGATTTTTTTGATATTTTTTCTCTATGCACAATTTCCTTTATCAATATGATTTGAACGGTCAAAGATCATTACACCAAATGTATTATTCATTATCATAAATAAGCATTATAATTTTATTTTTAAGAGTATTCCACTTATAATAATAAATATAGATTATCAACTCAAATATATTGTTAATTTATGGACTATTTTCTTTGCAATTTGATCACAAACACTTTAAAGGATATTATGTATGCAGAGAGTCACATAGGAGGGATTGTGATATGATTTTTTTTTTATATAGGATAGAAAGGAAAAAAAAAAAGAACCAAGCACCGAAACACACTAAGTCACTTGGCCATCATTCATGAGACTATCAAGTAAGCAAAAGGGTACAAAGTGAAAGCCATAAGGTAAAGATAGCGCCCTCTTCACAAGTATATCTACATCAACATTCTGGTCACGTGAAACATATGTCAAATCCACCTGCCATTCTCTCAGCATCATCAGCTTAATCTCAGTGATTAACTTCCTCTCCTCATGAAGCTCATTCTCAAGACTAGTGATTAAGGATATAGCTTCTGCATTATCACTTCGTAAGAGCACTTTCCTCCATACTCGATCCTATGCTTGTTTAAGACCAATCATACATACATGCCCATAGCTCAGCTGTCAAGCATCCACCATGTTCAATCCTACACATGAAGGCATCTATCAGTTTATCTATTGAGTCCTTCAATATTCCTCCACAACCCATTGGTCCACTACCTGCTGACCAAGCACCATCAATAAAGACTACCACCTCATATTCATCTCTTTGTTCCACACTCGCTAAGCTTATATGCTGCGTGTTTCCTTGCAACCTGACATTCCCAAGCTTTGCCTTAGCCATGGTCATGTATTCCAAGATACCAAAAGCTTGAGCAATCACACTTTCCGGCTTACTGATTATATTGTCAAAAATACGTTCATTTATTCTTTTCCAAAGCAGCCAATACACTACCGTAAATAACTTACTCCACTTCTCAATGTCCTTTCCATGTCTTCCACATAAATTCTAAGCAACCCATTCCTATAAGTTAGCTAAAAAGAAGGTCCTTAGTTTGGTAGAATTCACAATCCTTTCCCAAATACTTCTGGCTTTCGGACAATTTTGTAGTACATGCAATGCATCTTCAACAATATTAACACACCAAGGGCAGTTCAAATCACTACTCAATTTACAAATACATCGAGATTTATTAGTCAGCAATTTATCATGTAATGTGAACCACATAAAAGTATGACATCTATGAGGAATTTTGAGCTTCCAAACATGCGACCATAAAGGATTCATTCCCTGTGCATCTAATTTCAATTATTCATAAGCTGATCTAATAGAAAAGGCCCCATGTTTTTCGAATTTCCATCTCACAACTTTGTCACCCCTTATATTTTGCATAACCTCTAAGCCTTTCTTGACAAATTCCCAGTTGTTCTTAATCCCTTTCCATAGTTGAGATCCTGCCCTAGATTTATCTATTAAGGGAATTAAATCATTACCACATCTGTATTTATCTCTAACAACCATAGCCCAAAGATCATCCTTTCTCTCCAACAACCCCCATCCTGCTTTCATCATGAACATAGTATTTTGGAGTCTAACATGTCTCATATCTAGGCCTCCCCTCTTCTTTTCTTTACAAACCTCATCCCATGCAACTAGCTGGATTCTTCTATGTTCATTACTGGATCCCTATAAAAAACTTCTAGTGTTCTTTTCCAACTCATCACAAGTACTAAGAGGAAGAGAAGTAGTTTGCATATAGTAGAGTCGTATAGTAGAAATAACAGTTTTTGTAAGAGTATGTCTACCTACAAAGGATATCATTTGTGCCTTCCAATAGCTCAATCTTTGTTTCACCTTATCAACCACAAAATGATATGTTTGCTTGGTCACCCTTTCATGGTAGAGGGGAACTCCTAGATATTTACCAAGATCCGATGTACACAACACCCCAAGAAGATCACTGAGTTGTTGTGCCAGAGAATGGTTGAAATTTTAGGAGAAGAAAACTCTGGTTTTGCTCAAATTGATCTTCTGTCTAGAAATCTAACAACAATCATTAAATATCGCATTAAAACCTGCACTTGATCCACAGCCCCTATCGCAAAGATAATCAAGTCATCTGCAAGGAAAAGATGAGAGATAGGAGGTCCATCTTTAGTGAGCCTAACTGGCCTCTAGTTTCCTGCATCAATCTCATCATGTATATAATGGGCTAATTTCTCAATACGGATCACAAACAAATAAGGAGAGATAGGATCCCCTTGTCGAATACCTCGCGAAGGAGTGAACTCATTTGTCTTGCCTTCTTCCCATAGAATTCGCATTTTAGAGGAGGACACACATTGTCTTACAACACCAATGATCTCATCCGAGAGTTTTAGTTCCTAAAGACATATGATAATAAAATCCCATCGGAGGTAATCATAAGTTTTTTCCAGATCAACTTTTATCACCATGAATCCATTTTTCCCCTTTATATTTCGCATCAAGTGAATCACTTCCTGAGCTATAATGATGTTATCTGAGCCAAGTATACCAAGAACAAAACCACATTGATTTGGAGCAATAACATCTGGGAGGACCCTTTTAATGCAATTCGCCACAACCTTAGTGATAATTTTGTAGATAATGTTGCACTAGCTGATAGGCCTAAAGTCTCTAATAGTCTCTGGTTGGTCCTTCTTAGGAATAAGGACAATCAAAGTGCCATTAACAGACTCATTCGAAGAATTATTCGCAAAAGAAGCTTTAACAAAATTCATAATAGTAGGCCTGATAGTAGATCGCTGGTTTTGAAAGAATAGAGCATTTAACCCATCTGGTCCTCAGGACTTCAAAGCCCCCATACTGAAAATGGCTTGTTTTATTTCATCATTAGTGAATCCTCCTCTCATATCTCAATCAGTAGTTCTTCATTAATTTTAGGATAAGAAGTGTTTGAGGATGCAACTTCTCTAGCAGCTCCTTCCTCCCGAAACAAATTGTGAAAAAACTCCATGGCCATGGTCTTAATTTCTCACATCATATACCAGTCATCATTATCATTCTTGAGTGCCTCAATCTTATTATGTTTTCTCCTGATATTCGCTCTTACATGGAAGTATTTCGAATTCCAATCATCTAAGACAAACCAATAACATTTAGCTTTTTGACCCCATATAAGATCTTCTTGAAGGAGAACTTCCTCCAATTGCTTCCATAATTCTTTCTGTAATTTTTCCATATCTGGAATATAATAACAATTTGTGTCCAAACTGTTCAACCCTTCCAACCAATTAAGTAGATGACATTTCTTTCGACCAAGATGACCAAACACATCATAGCTCTATATGCTTACTACTAAGGTAAAGTTACCAATGTTCTTACTTCAATCCTCCCTAGCTTGCCATGTATCTTTAACCAATCTACTAAAGTCATCATGCAGGACCCATGACGCATTAAAATGAAATGACTTGTTATATGACGTCCGAACAAGGCCCGTCTCAGTCAATCGAAGAAGTAAAGGATGGTGGTTTGATTTTAAAAAAGGCAAGTATAATATAGAAGCATTTGAAAACTGCTTCAAGAAAGTGCTATTTCCAAATATCCTATCAATACGGCTTTTACTTCCCTCTCTTCTCCAAGTAAAATAATGACTACAACACCTAAGATCTGTTATTTCCAAATCCTCCACCCACCTACAAAAATCTCCATCTACATTAACCCCACTTCGATGCAAAGATCTTCTGTCAGGAAGAAACAAAGTGCTATTAAAGTCTCCACTAATACACCAAGCATCATCAATATTCAATTTAATTCTTCTCAGTTCCTCCCAGAGAGATCTATGTTTAATAGCATTCGGACTAGCATAGACTGCTATAAGGAACATTTTCCTCCCCCCATTATCCAAGCATAGATGTATAAATTGCTCGTGAACTTGTAAAACTTCAAACTTTCACTTTTCCTCGTCCCATAAAACCCATAGTCCTCCACTACCACAAAATTTTTAAATCCCACCATTTTAGCCAATCGTTGGGCTCTTAACCCATTAGCACGTGTCTCGAGAACAATAAGAAAACCAATATAATGTTTTTTAGAAATTTCTCAGATCAAACCCGGAAAAGATTTTGATCCAGTGCCTCGGCTATTCCAAAAAAGATAATTCATGGGGAAACCATCTTAGGGGCATCATGGCTTTTAGGACCCCTAGAATTATTATTCGTTTCCAACTTGCTTGTCTCCTATTTCTCACCATCAGTCTCCTCAATCTCCATATTCTGCAATTTATTTGGATTAACATCATATCCATCCACTAGATTGAGTTCTACATTACGAGTACTTAGTTCGTGAGATGCTGCTATCCTATCTTCACTAACATCCATAAATGCTGCAAATTTATTTTTCTCATTTAGTGAGGTGGGCCTAAAGATACATGATGAGGTTGGCCCACGTGAAAAAGAACTCTAAGGTTTGAAAATCACTTGGTTTTCCTTTCCTTTTTCTCTCCTATCAGACTTGTTCTTGACTTGTGTCACTGGGATCCACTCTCTTTTATAGGTAATATCTTTTTCAAATATCTTGGACTCCTTATTATTGCTTGACATCACATGCACCCTCATCTCCATATGATCCTGATTAAGATTTCCTTTTATATCAATTTGAAATTTATGATTTCAATCCCAAGAATCTCTCTTGATTATATTCATCATCTGCGGATCTATCAAGATTGCTATAACCTCTCTACGAAGTTCGCCATGCCAAGTTTCATACCCCCAGCCTATCTCTTTTCACTACCATTGGCTCATCGGAGAGAATCCCCATCATGCTTTCTCGAGGTCTTTTAGAAGCTTCTCCACCATTCCCCTCCATGGCCTTCGGCCTACTCGACTCTCCACCGTTCTCCATCTCCAGCATATACTTCTTACACTCTGAGGCCCCTGTATCCTCCGATGTACCCCCATGCCTCCTCTCATCTAATTGCATTTGCGTCTTTCCCTTACTCCCTAACAGTATCTCCTTTTCTGGGCAAACATCTTTGTGGTATCCATATCTACCATAGTTAAAACAAGTATTATGCAACCCTTCATACTCAATAAACTGCTTCTTACCCAAAATCTACACAGTTGATTTGAGTCTCCTTTGCAGGTCCAATTCTATGTAGATATGGGCAAATTTGCCCCTTTCACTAGAATATGTGATCGAGTTAATTTTGAGAGTTCATCCTATTCCAGTGCCAATCTTACGTAATGCCTCTACATTAAAGAATTCAAGAGGAAGCAACGGAATCCTGATCCAAGTTGCTATTTTCTTTTGGCTCTCGGCATTCCATGGATCAAAGTTTGGCCGCCATCGTTGGTTAATCAAGCAGTGATCAGCTACCATCCACGGCCCCTCTTGATACACATAATTCATATCCTCCTCCTTCTAAAAGGAAAAAACGAAATAACCATTGTCTAGATCTCTCGTCTTGAACGGCTTCGAAGTTTTCCATAAATTTGTCAAACTCCTCTTCATCCCCCATAAAGGTATCGACTTGCTTAACAATTTGATAATAAGAGATTTTCTCCATGGTGCACACCATTGCTCATACTCCTCCTAAGTCACGGGCACAACAACACAATCTTCATCAGATTCATCCTCGCCTCTCCCTTCCTTACTCACTATATCATCTTTGTCACTGAACAAACTTTTCATACCATCAATGTGTTCCTTCCATGCAGCATCATACACGCTTCTACCTCTGCTATCTTTCTTTTAAGCACCAAAATCAATGCCAAGAACCTTATCCTTAAATGAGATATTTGTGTCAGCAATTCCAATCTCTTCCTTCGACCTTGTTTCCTCCACCCCCATACTCACCTTCTTCCTGCTATGTGCCAATTCATCTTTCTCCTCCGATGATGACACTAGAGCCACATACATCTTGCTCATCATGCTCAAAGAGAACTTGACTTTTTGCAAAACTACAAACTTACTTGTGATATGATTTCTTACGTGTATATTTAAATGTAGCTTAATATTAGGATTATGTTTTGATTGAGAAAATTTATTTCCAAATTAAAGTGTTATTTGTAAAGGAATTTTTATTCTAATATTTACAATATATAAACAAATTGATTGACTTAAAATCATTATAAAATAAAAATTGTGTTATCATTATTTTGTTTTGAGACACGAAACAATATAAATTGATTCAAGATTTCAAGTACAAGAAAAAATTAAAAAAGAAAAAAGGAGAAAATGAGGAGTGTTAAAAAAATTAAAATAATAATAATTTATACTCATAATTTAAATATCGACCACTTATTCCTTGAACTATTGGTTTCATTGAAATAGATCTTCTTAACTTGTAAAAGAAATATGTTGCAATTTTTTTTTAAAGAAAAGTGAAAAGAGACAAATTAAAAAAAGAGTTTCTCTGTATTTTGACCTTTTTAAAACCACAAAATAAAATAAATAAATAAACAAAAGGAACCCAGAAATAAAAGAAAGAAGGCTAGAGTTCCCTTGTTTTGTATAATCCACCTAAACTTGAAGTGTGAAGGCACTATATAATTAATTGTGGACAAAAGAAAAGTTTGGACGGCATCTACCCTCCCCACCACATTAACCCCTAGCGTCAACAACCACACATACGAATATTATTGTTTATCTATTGACTTCATTTGTCGTTTCAGATTCTTGAGTTTAAACGTTTTAGCATGATTGTCTAAATTTTAAATGTGTTTTATAATTTTTTTACGACATTTATTTTATCTCAGTTAATGTAGGTTGATTTGAGAACCTTATGAAATTACTTAGATTGATTCCTATGTGGGATGTCTCAATGTTCTTATACCAAATACTCAGAAACCATTTGGAATTTCTTGAAAGAAAGAAACCCAACTTGAAAATCTACTTTGGTGAGAAAAGGATTTGGTTGGATGCAAGATGTTGGGCTATAGTTAAGATATCCACAAGATACAACAAGAAACATTTGGCATTGAATTGCTCTAAAAGGCATAAGAACAATAAGTAAATAATGATCTAAACTATTTAGATTGAGGATCAAGGTTCTTCAACGTGGATGTTGCCAACTGATACAAGGTTGATTCCACGTAATTGAAAGAATCACCACCATCATAACAATGTTGACGGATAGCAAGCCTCTCAAATTCGTTAATAGTGATATCAAGCATATACATATCAATAGCTTTTGTTTCATCATCCTCAACTTCAAATTTAGTTTCATCAAAATCAGGCTTGTAGACAATTGTATTCCTCCAAATAGTTATTGGATGCCAGTCTAACAAGTATGGATAAGAGCTACTATTATAATTTATAGTACAACTCTGAGTCCAATTCCATCTCTCCATGGACTCCATCACCCATAGTTCAGTGCAATGTTCATATTCTTCAATCATATGGTAAGAAAGCAAAGCAAGTTTGCTCTCATATACTTGAAGCCTTACAATTTTGGTAGAAGGGTTTAAAGCAAGCATTGGTATCACAATGAATACTTCCTTTGCTATGTCAAATGAAACTATCAAATTAGAACCTTAGATAGAATGTTCATCTCCATCCACCTTAGATGATCCAAGGCAAAACATAGCATTATTAGTTGAAACAACAATTTCAGAATAAACCGCTACACCCTCTAAGATCCCAAATTCTACTTCCTTCTGCAACCATGTGGATAATGAATACACTTCCACTCGATTCACTCGAGTGGACCCTATATCAATTCTCACTATTTTGTAATCATTAACAATTGGAAAGAACCCAAATCCTAAACAACAATATCTCCTAAAATCATTCATAGGTATGGGCACCTGTCTGTACTCTCTAATCGCTAGATTAGGGAATGTGAATATATATTAGATTCATTACTTTCAAAACAAAGTAAGCCATTCCTGGAACCGATGATTCGTACCCATGAGGAACTGACCAATAACAATAGTGCAATTTGAACTTCATGGAATTGCATGTCACAATCTAGCGAATCCAAGTGCCAATCATGGGAGTAGAAGAGAAAGGATTAGATAACTGGAGTGGTGGTGGAGATGGTCTTGGATGAAAGATAGGGTTTTGAAGAGATTTTTCTAACGTTTGCAAACACATTGAAATCGGATTAGGGATTTTAGTGGAAGTCCTTTGAGAATGAGTGTGATGATAACTTGGGGAAGAAATGGTGTGTCACCATCCATTGTAATCTTTTTCATGGTGCTCGACTATGAACAAGGCATCTCATAGAGGAAAACCTTGGCAATCAAAGGGGAGTCCACGATTAATGTTGCTGAGAAGGCGTTTTAATCAATAAATCAATTTTTTTTTCAATATCAATAATCAAATCAATAACCAATAAAATATTAAAATTTCACAAAAAGCCCCGAGAGAAACCAAAAGTATTAAAATTAAAATTTAAAACAATATATATAAAACTAAGTAGCTGTATAGGAGACTTTGGGCAAGGTTTCCTATAATTTTTTTGCTTTGAGGTTATCCTAGGCTTATTTATAGAATTATAATTTGTGTCTTACTTAAACTAAATTATTAGAGTTCTAACAGATAAGAACTCTTTTATATTTAGATGAACTAGTAAAGGGTTTGGCAAAATATATATATATATGAACTAGTAAAGGGAATATTTTAATATTTGAGATTTTTTTCACTTAAATTAAGTGGGTCCTTTTGTATTACATAAGATCTGAGGAATAAAATGGATAAGTTACTATAGATTTTTAAATTATGATAATGCAATTTACTACAAATTTTTATTAATTGTGTAGAAAACCATATATATGGCTTATGAATAATGTCATAATTTGAGGCATTTTGCTTGTATTGATATGCATGTTTCATTTTTGTGGCATAATAATTAGTCTTTTTTTTTTAATTCTTACGTTTAATAGAAAAAGTTTGGATATCTAAATACCACCATATACTTTCAGCCATTTAATTAATTTGTTATCTATTTGGTCTTTTGCTGTTATCATTACCAGAAAAAAAATATTGCGCCGCTATAGACAAGAGTGAATGAAAAATAATAATTCTACATGAATGCTATTAGATGCCAATTTGGTGAGGATAATTTTGTTGCTAGCGGTCTGGCATCTTAAGCAAGGTTCAAATCATTGGGGGACCTGCTTGTTGAAACTTTTGGTTTTTTCATGAAATATTCATACATTACACAAGGATTATCCAAATATATGTGGCAAAAAAATTGAATAATATCTTCCTTTAACTTTTTTATAAAAATGTGAAAATTATTAATTTGAAAAGTTGACTACTTGACTATAATTTTTTTTTCTCAATTTTTACCTCTGCAATTATCTAACATTCTAAAAGTACTTGTTTAGCTCATAACAAGATGTCAAAGTTAAATGTTCAATAATTATATAATCAAAAGTACCGTATTTTATCCAAGATGCAAATCGGCTCCAATCACCAATTGAAACAATATAATCTATCTCTTTTATAACAAAGCTAGAGTTGTAACACGGGTAGTCTGTAACTGTAATAATAGAAATTTATAAATGGGTAAATTTATATACTTTTTCTTATATGTTTTTCATATTGTTCTCCAATTAAAATTTAACATATAAATTTTTTAAATATTTTTAAGTTTAAAAAGTTAATACTTTTAATATATAATTAAAGACTAAATCTACAATTTATTAAAAAAAATTCACATATTAACTTTTAATTAGAAAACAACATAAAAAACATGTAAGAAAAAATATCTAAATATTTTCCATTTATCATAAATTAGCCATTTCAATAACCCAGTCTTGTTGCAGCTTAATTTTGTTAGCTAGTACTCGTGGTGTGAAATTATCAGCTCCCTATAATTTTGTTCCAAATAATGACGCTAATTTCGTGTATGGTCTCAGTTATTTTGTATGCAATGTGACTACCGCTCAGGATGTCACAGTGACTTTTCTTCACAAATCATTTAAAATGGATATCATCAATCTTCCTCTTGCATTTAATTCTCTAAGAGCCCATTTGATTTATTCATTGGGATATGTGAAGATGATACCCATTACAACACCTAACTATACGCATTTGGTTGCAAAAAATTGAGGTGAAGGGGATTACAATCATTACACCTGCAAAGCATATCACCTAAATTAAAGTGAAGAAGCTTACTCTCATTTTTCTATGTGAAGGGGCTCAAAATGATGTGAAGGGATGCTAAATGACCTTTCTGCCCTTGAAAAATAAAAAAATTACCATCTTTCCTCCTCTCCTTTGATATGAAGGAGTCACCTCTCCCAAAAGCTCACTCCCTTCATCTTCCAACCCTTCCATGCCCCCACCTATGTCCATGTTGCTAGAAGGTCAGCTCGTCCACCTCCGGTAACTCTAGCAACCTCACCACCGGTGTCTTCACTTTCTTCGTCTCCCTCCCTCTCTTCATCTTCCTAGATCTTTGATTTCAATCCTTGAGCACTGTTGCAACTCCCAAATTTGAGTTTGTCTTCAAGATCTAGGTAGCCAAAGTTTGCGAAGATGGAAGAAGAAGGAGGACGAAGTCGTGGTGGCTGGAGCCTGTGAAGATGGAAGATGGAGCATGGTGGCTGGAGTTCGTGAAAATGGAAGAAGGCAATGAAGTTGTTCACTTCTTCAATCTTTCTTTTTTTTTTTAATGGCTTCTTTGTTGCTAAGTTGTGGTGGCCATTAGTAAGGAAGATTATGGTGGCTGTTGGTGAGTATGGAAGAATAAGGAAATAAGGTTTTTTTTTTTTTTCAGTTTGAGGCATTTTAGTTATTTTCTATTTATATGATTTTAATTAAATATAAAAAATAAATTTATTTTCTACATCCTTAATGTCATACCAAACGAACCCACCTAAAATTCATTTGTAATTATGTTCTCATTACATCCCTTTACACTCTTCACATCACATTATCTAATCCCTTGACAATTAAATCAAACGGGTTCTACGATCTTCTGAATGTTAAGTGATTTATAGGGTTATAATTCTAGAGTCCTACTTAAACTAAATTATTAGAGTTCTAATAGATAACAACTTTTTTAAATGTAAATAAAAATAAATTTGGATTAATTGCTAAAAGATAATTATATAAATTTAAAATAAACTAAATTAAATTTAAAGGATAATTTAGATATCCTAATAAAATAATTTTATTTAAAATATAATTATTTTATGATAAAGATAAATAATTCTAATCTTATTCTAATTATCTTTATTTGAGAATCATATCAAGTTGTTGCAATTTTGAACTTTAGTGCTAGATTTAGACATAAGCATGTTATTTAATTTTATAGTTATCAAGGCTAAATCTTTTGAGATATTATTAATCATAATAAAATACACATAATTCTCCCAAATTTTGACAACATATTTAACGTGAAACATCCTTTAATTAATATAATTAATCTAAATGCTAAATTAATATAATTAATTAATAATTTTCAATATTTGGAACTTATTAGATGTAATTTACTACAATTTTTTATTTTGAAATTATCATAAATTTAATTAGTAACTGTTAATTATTATATAAATCATCTCTATTTATTTAAAATAAATTTCAACCCATTAATTCTCGAAAAGGAGTTCAACATCAATATTGAAGTTAAATTTAATTTAAAAGAAAATTGCTAATCTCTATTTTCAAACCAATTTTTTTTACCACTCAAACCAAATTATGAAAAATGCCTTTATTTTTTAACCACTCAAACCAAATTATGAAAAATGCCTTTATTTTTTAACCACTCAAACCAAATTATGAAAAATGCCACTTTTGCTTAGATGACTTACTATTCAAAATTTAATTTGAAAATCATTTTAAAATTATGACATACACCTTAAAAGAATTATTCATGCAATTTCTTGAATTTGTAATAAATTTAAATTTGATCGATTTTGGTGGGCAAAATCACTTAATAAAACTTTTTGTGAAATATGACTTCACGGCCCAATACGTGATTCCTCATATATCAATGGGCATCTATGATTCTAAAGCTCAAAATGAAGCCCTCAATCATTGCATATATCTTATCAAGTTATCAAAAAAATATTTAAATTTGTAACAAAATGCAATTTCTACCAAATTCCACAATAGAATCTGTTTTATTTGAAGTCATCCACAATGTTGTATTTAGCTGCACATACTCACATAACACAAAGTCAAGACACATTGGACCATAGCCATATTTTTTGTTTGCCATAAATTAGTTGAAAATTATAATGATTAAGGCCATTCAAAGTCCTATGCATATGCTAATAACGCAGTTTATTGGAATTCCTTTCTAGTAAGACAAACTTTGTATAACCATGAGCAACATGAATTTTTAATAAAAGAATAGTTGAATAATCAAGCGGTTAGGTTAGTGTTAAATAATAAGAAATTTAACATCCCTTAAACAAAATCTTAAATTCAAGTTATTTAGATGAAAAATCATTCTAAGGGAGATTTCCTCACATTTGGACTCATGCGACTTGAATTCAAATTAGACAGTGGTACCAAATTGCACAATAGAGCTTGTTTTATTTGAAGTCATGCACAGTGTTGAATTTAGCTGCACATACTTCCATAACACAAAGTCAAGACACATCGGATCATGGCCATGAATTTTTGCTTTCTTTTTTTTTAAAAAAGGGGAAAATATATTAACATGTATTAGTCGATGCATAACAGAGAACAACACCATAGCCATAAATTAGTTTAGGATTATATTGATTTAGAGCCGGTCAAAGTCCTACACAAATAGCACGATTTATTGGGATTCCTTTCTAGTGAAACAAATTTGATGTAACAATGAGCAATACGAATCTTTAATAAAAAAAATGGTTGAATAACCAAGCAGATAGATTAGCCTTAAGTGATTAGGGATTTAACACTCCTTAAATAAGATTTTAAATTCAAGTTGTCTAGATAAAAAATCACTTTGAGAGAGACTCCACAAATTTGAACTCATATGACTTGAATTTGGATTACATTGTAGTATCGAAGATATAATGGTTTGTAACCCAAAGTATAAAAAAAGAATAGTTGAATAATCTTTCATTTTCTCTTGTGATCCTGGTTTATTTCATTTGCATGTAAAATAAAACTTGAAAGTCACAATTCGTTGCTACTTTTTTTTTATTGATTATGAGTTTATCAATTACCAATCACAATCTTCTTCGTTTTCCTTCACTTCTATTTGATAATAATAAATAGGGAGAATTGGATTTTGATAATAAAAAATAAAAATATTTTTTTTTTTGGAGATAAGAGAAACTTATTTGGATTTTAGGACTAGGGGCATGATAGAAATTAAAAAAAGAGTAGCAAAGTAACCAAAATGTCTTTTTCTATTAGTGAGGAGAAAAAAAATGGAGGGAGCTGTCCAATTAAACCCACCGCTGGACCTATCAAAGAAATTGAACAAAGATAACAGAGAAAGCAAGCTCTGCTTGTCATACCGATCATCTTTGCGAGCTTTCGTCGTCAGTCCCAACCCACAGCTTCATTCGGAAAGAAGTCTTTAACTAGCAAGATAGCTTAGCTTGCTTCTTCATTACTTACTTGAGCTTAGTGTTGGTTCTCTGATATTTGGGTTTCAAACTAGATATGGGAGCATGGCGGAGTGAATGAAGGCATTCTTTGATTCAACAGGGCAATTGTGAAAGGGGCAAAAGCTAGTGGGGAAGCTTGCTAGATTCTTTGTCAGTAAAGAAACTCAGGGAGGTGGTCAAGAAACTATTGCGTAAGTATTTTTCTTACTAGTTTTGCTTGCTTTGCTGTAAAATTGGTTTACCAAATGTGGCCATAGTTGATCCATTAGTACAAAAAATTTTGAAATTGAATGCTTGTGTGTTTACAAATTGTAATAATACAAGTTTGCATTAAACATTAGTCTTTGAGTTTAGTTTCAAATGTTATATTTTGGTGGATGTTTAAAATTGTTTGTTTTCAAAATTCTTGTTTTGACTGGAGGCATTTAGAAGCATGAGCTCAAAATTATAGCAAGTAATGATGTATGCCTCCAGTCAAAACAAGAATTTTGCAATCTAATTGGAGCCATGATGGTGGAATGTTGGCACTTCCTTTGCTTACTCAAGAAATATGCAAAAGAAAGATGTGGTGGAGGCAAAAGTAGGAGGTAAGATCAAGAAATGGTAGGACAAGAACAAAAAAAAGTTCATAGTTTCAACAAGTGGTTTATTGATATTACTTTTGTGTGTCATTCCTCTTTAAACTGTAGAAAAAATGATCCTATAATTGAATCATAATTTATGATGTATGGTGATGCCATTTTATAGATGCCTTGATGTATAAAGATATTTAAGTAATGAATTTTTGTGTACTTAAGCAAAATCTAATTCTAGTGGTCGCCATTTTATTCATGTATTCCAAGCTTCCTTTTTAAGTACAATGATATGTAGAAGTCTTCTGAGAAATTGGTTAGCCAATGAACCAAAATAATAAGAAAATTTAATTCTGGTTGCTAACTTCATGCATCCCAAATTTTCTTTTTTCGATTCAGAGTTTTGTGAGAAGTCTTGTGAGAAATTGATTGATTAGTGAACTAAAATAACAAGGATTAAGAAGGGTAGCTAGAACTACCATACCATTCCTAAAATACCCTTAATAAAAATCATTAATTAATATCCAACATTAGTACTTTGAGAGAAAAAGTTAAGACTATCCAATTGTTTTTCATGGACATGAGTGAGGTGATAGAAAAATAGTTGACCACATCAATATTATAATTAGAAAAGTCAATTTGTGTGGTTGACCATTTTTCATGGGTATGGGTAAAGTTTCAATTAGTATGCATATATGGCCTTTAAGGTGACAGAAAAAATGGTTGACCACATTGAAATTATAACTGGAAAAATTAATTCAGGTGGTCGGCCATTTTTTATAGATATGAGTGAGGTGATAGAAAAACAGATAACCACATCAAAATTATAACTGAAAAAATCAATTCGGATGGTCGACCATTTTTCATGAGTATCAATAAGGTTTTAGCTAGCATGCACACATGACCTCTGAGGTGACAGAAAAAATGGTCAACCATATTGAAATTATAATTGAAAAAATTAATTCAGGTGGTTGACCATTTTTCATGGACATGAGTGAGGTGACAGAAAAGCAGTCTTCTACATCAAAATTACACTAGAAAAATCAATTTGGGTGGTTGATCTTGATCATTTTTCATGGGCATGGGTAAGGTTTTAGGTAGCATGCACACATGGCCTCTGAGGTGATCGAAAAAAATGGTCGACCACATTAAAATTATAATTGGAAAAATTAATCTAGGTGGCCAATCATTTTTTATGGGTATAGGTAAAGTATTAAAAAAATAGTCGACTACATCAAAATTATAATGGGAAAAATCAATTCGGGCGGCTGACCATTTTTCAAGAACATCAAATTCCAGTCATTTTAAAGACATGCTATTAATAAACATATATCAACATACATAAAAACTTGAGCCATGTTTGTTAAAACATGATCAAGCACTAGTAGGGGTTTTTTAAGTTATATTTTTATCCAATTGATTGTTTTTTCAGAATCTCTGTCCAAGCGTGCATACTCATGATGAAACCTAAAACATGTTCTTAAAAAGAGATCAACCACTAGAATGAAATTTTCTAGTTATATTTTTCATATGGATGACACTTTTTTTATAACCTCTGTCAAAGTGTGTATGCTCATGTTGAAACTTGAAAAATGTTAAATTTTGGATTTAATTTGTTTTTTATGGAGTCTAACTTACGTATTGTGGATTTTATCTTGAACATATTAGATTCGCACTTGGAAATACTGTTCAACTTGTTAATCGTAGAATCTAACTTGTTAACCATGAATTCTCCTTTGCACATATTGGATTTCTACTTGGAAATACTGTTAAACATATTAACTATTGGATTTAACTTGTTAATTGTGAAGTCTAACTTATTAACTGCGAATTCTATCTTACACATATTGAGATCCTACTTGGAAACAATGTTTAATTTATTAACTATTAAATTCAACTTGTTATTTGTGGATTCTACCTTGCATATACTCCAGTCTTACTTAGAAACATTGTTCAACTTGTTAACTCTTAGATTCAATTTGTTAATTATGGAGTTTAACTTGTTAATCATGGATTCTACCTTACACATATTGGATTTACCTTTTGGAAATTCTGTTCAACTTGTTAACTATTGGCAATTTTCCTTGTTATTTTAAAATAACAACGAAATATCCAAGTTAAATTCTAAGAAATGGCAAGTGGAAAATTCTCCAAGTTAAATTCTAAGAAATAAGAAGTGAAATTATTTTACGGGAGACTTTACTATGTGTAAGAGAGACTTTATGTAATGCCCCTCATGATATTTTTCTTGGCATTGTGTTCAGAACCGGAGGAATCAGGACGGAGGAAGGCTCAAGTAGAGTCTGGAAGAGCTCCACGCCGCGGTGAAGAGCAGGGCCGCCGCGGTGAGAAGCTTTCTAGTGGCGTTGTTCAGGAAAATTTGGTGGAGCTGCGGCGAGGAGTATTGGAGCCGCGGCGAGAGTCGGAAAAATTGTTTAAATCCGGATTAGTAGGACGCGAAAGAAAGAAAAGAAACGAAGGGAGAGACGCAGAGAGACAAGGAGCAGTGCTAGGGTTCGGCATTTTCGGTGTCCCAGAGTGATTCTCGTCCATCGGGAGCTTGGATTCAAGTTGGTAAGCGTTCCCTACTCCTCTCTCTCCATTTTCTTCGGTTGAAATTTGGGATTTCCGGTTGTATGGTTGGATTTCCTGTTTGGGGTGAAATCCACCAATTGAAATGGATGTTTTGGGGTTAAGGAAGTATGTTTTGGTATTCTTGTTGCTTGAATGTGAGTTTTGAAGGGATTATGTGTGTTTAGAGCTTAACCCTAGGTTGTCTTCGGTAATGGCTCTTAGAAATTCAAGGTGTCTGAGGTTGTGTGGTGTTTGAGTAATCCCTAACAGCTTATTGATGCATAAAAAGGGTGTTGGAACCTTGGGTTAGGTTAATGTGGTGGAATTGTGGGGTTTGATTTGTTGGTATATTGTGCTAATGGAAGAATTATGACATGATAAAGGTTGTTGGCTAATCGAGAGGGGTTCACGCGTATTGAACAGTTCAAGGAAGCTTGTGGAACTCGTGTATGTGTGGTAACGACAATTGAGGTAATCGGGTGTTTGTTTATATTGTATTGATTATGTTATATGATAGTACGTGTATTTGTGTATATATGCATGTCTCTTTCATACCACGGTATCAATGTGTTTGTGTGTACTATTTGTATATATATCGTGGTATGTATACTGATAGATGATGGTTATGACTATGATAATGATATGTGTGATGATGATATGATAGGTTGCACACATGACATTGCGAGACTGTGATGTATGGTGGATGTGGTGGTGATGACGTGATGGTGGTATGGTGTATAATGATTATATATATGTTAGGGAGGATAAGGTTGGATTATATATATATATATGTTAGGGAGGATAAGGTTAGATTATGTATATGTGTTAGGGAGGATAAGGATGGATGATATATGTGTTAGGGAGGATAAGGATGGAGTCCCTGTGAGGGCAACATGCATGTCATTCATTTCATATTGCATACATGATTGGCGTGAGATATATGTATATATATATTTGTGTGTGTGTGGTTGTTGTTCCCGGTTACTGAGACATTGTCTCACCCCCTCTCCCATAAACTAACCTTTCAGGTGACGGTTCTGGCACTAGTCTGGAGAAGACGCGGGAGTAGCTGTGTACGTGGGAATAGTCTATTTAGCGTGTGTATGTTGTATTAGTATTTTGTGCCAAGTAGGATAGCATGGTTTGTAATGGATAATGTTATGATTGAGACTGGCTATGTATGGATGTTTATGTATGTGGTATGTATGGTTGAATGTTGTTGAGTAGTATGTGTGACAGTTTGGTAAGTCCAGAGTGTTGTTGGGCCTTGTTGGTTTGCGTAAGGGCCTGTAGCCCATTTGGTCAGGTTGGGTTCCACGGGGTCAAATCTAAGAGGAGTGGTTCCTTTGAGGTAAAACCTCTTTGGACAGGTTGGTTTGGGGGTTTTGGACCTGTATGAATGGTCTCTGAGCGACCAGTTGCCTTTGGTGGCAATTGGAGGTGGCTAGTGGTGAGTTTTGGTCAACAAGTGGCCAAAACGGTGTCAAGGGTCCAGAATCTCCATACGGAGTTGGATTGAGGTAAAAGTGGTGTCCTTGGATAGATGGGGACTAGATTGACTTATAGGAGTTGGAATCGAGTCAATCGGAGGTCGGAGCATAAAGTTATGCGCGTCAGAAGTTCACCCCGAAGTGTTGAATTTACTGATATGTAATATCAGTTGGGGGGCCGCGGCGCAGGAAGTTAGGCCGCGGCGCCATAGGAGGCAGTGGTAATGTTGAGACAGGGGAGGCCGGAGCCGCGGTGGTACTGTAGCGGCCGCGGCCCCAGCCTAGATTTTGGTGCTTTTGAGTCATTTCCTCTGTGTTTATGAATTGGAAGGGTTATTTTGAGATGTCAGGGTTGTGTTTGGTCAGAATTTTGAAGTTTTTGGTTAAGTTCGGAGGTGTCAGGAGGTAGGATGTTACACTTTACAATATACATGTGAAACTTCATCATATCCAATGGAGATTATTTGTAAAAGACTTCACAATATACAAGTAAGAGTCCAAATAACAAGTGAAATTATTTTTAAGAGAGATTTCACTATGTGTAAAAGAGACTCTATAATATGCATGTAAGACTCCAAACAATAAGTGAGATTATTGCGAAAAGAAACTCTATTATGTGCAAGACTCCATTTATATTGTGGATTAGGGAGTCTGACTTATATATTGTGAATTCTATCTTACATATATTGGAGTCTCATTTGGAAATACTTTCACAAGTCATTTCTTTCATACTAACTTGGAAAATTTTGCACTCGTGACTTCTTGAATTAAACATGAAGAATGTGGAATCTAACTTGCATATTGTAAATTCTTCCTTACACATATTAGAGTCCCAAGCCACTTGGAAAATTTTCCACTTGTGAATTCTTGAATTAAACTAGTCGATCACCAAATTCAGATTTTTTTGTTATTTAAGTAAATTGGTCAACCAATTTCCCTTTATACTTCCACATAACTCAATACTTGAAAAGTAAGCATGATCAAGTGTATATGGTCAATATAAATTGATTGACCACCAGATTGAGATTTCTCTTTTATTTAAGTTAATTGGTCAACCAATTTATCTCTAAACTCCCACATAACAATAGTTACTAAATGCATATAAGGTAGTATACTTTTCTCTTTGTAATTGAAGTAAGAGGTTTTAAAAAAGGAACAATCGGATCCCAAATTAAACTAAAAAAGGTCAATCTGGTGGTTGACCAGATTTTTTTAAAACGATAGTTCAGGGTTTGGTGGTTTGATGCAGACTTTGCTAGAGGTTTTAGATTAAGTTCAACTAGATCCAAAATTAAACAAAAAGGGATAGCAAAGGTTCGCCAGCAACTTCAACCTTTAGTTCTGTTTTTGAATTAGTGAATCTTTGATCTTTCTCTTTCAAAGCTTAGATTTGCTTCTATGACCTTCAACATCAACCTCCCTCCCCTCACCTTCAATCTTCTTTTGCAATCTTCTCACATTAATATTAAAGCTTCACCGGCAACCTCGACCTCCAAATCTGGATCTGCAAGAGCAAGGATTGATCTTTGACCTTCAAAACTTGGATATGCTTTTGTCTTACTAGTCAGGGATTGACTTGCCAGGATGTAGCTATGTGTTGGAGTCAAGGGGGGAAGCTGTTAAGGATGACGATAAGCATGTGAACTTTCACTGAGTTGTGGGTTCGAAGTTTCAATCCTCTTATGTGTGAATTCTTAATTTTTATTTCTTTTTTTTTTTCAACCTAAGGTTATATTGGTAAATTTACAATGCCTCTTTTATTATCATTACTGCCTTTGCTTCCAAAAACTAAATAAGTTTCCTTGTACTCCCTAAAACCAAATATCTCTATTTTTTCATCTCTGAAACCAATTCTCCCCAATAAATGAGTGCTATTGGTTCATTTTCCTTGCTCATTTACCCAAAGTTTCAGCCCAGAAAAAAAACTGCGGTCTCATCCAATCCATATTCCTTTGGCAAAAAAAAGACTGGGCCTCCGGATTCTCAAAAGTGAAAAGAAACGGTCAGAATAAAAAGCAATACAGACAAAAAAAGAATTCAAAATAAAATATACAATTGTTTATTACTGGGCGGCCTCATTGTTCGAATTTTTTCCTGCTTACTTTAACGTCTCTCTTTCTCACAGGTCACGTTTTCTTTCGCCCACTGAGAATCGGCCATTTTGAACCCTAAACTGCAGAAATTCCTGAACCAGAACAACTATACCAAGAGGGATGAAGACCAAGACGCCATTAAAGCAACTAAAGCTCGCTGTTCCTGCTCAAGAAACACCCATCTCCTCCTTCCTGTAACTTACTATCACATACCCTCGTCCCTCGTATTTCCGTTCTGCAATTCCATTTCATCTTCTTTGCTTTACTACTGATTCTTTTTAAATGTTCTGGTTTCCTTTCAATTATATATATACTTGTGTAATTCTTTCTATCTATACTCTACTTTATTGCTGATAACCTGCGAATTTGGAGTCTGTCAAGTTACCCATTGCCAGTTCTGAATATGTATAATGTGAATGTGTGATTTAAAACCCTTTCTTGTTTCGTAGAAGAAAGCTAAGATTTAATTCTTGTCATTATTTGGGAGCTAATCTAATACATTCCTTTTCCGGTTTGGCACTCGTTTCTGTAATTTGAATTGATAGTGATCAAATGACTGAACTTAAGAACTTTCTTTCCTCGGAATGTGAAGAGCTTGGAATCGATTTCTTCTTTTTGTAATGTCAGAATATTTTCAATTGTGGAATTAATCAAGTCATTGTCAAATATCAGGACTGCAAGTGGCACATTTCATGATGGAGATCTGCTTTTGAACCAAAAGGGATTGCGCCTCATCTCTGAAGAAAAAGAATCGCGTGTAAGTTAATGAAGTCACCCCTTGATGGATGGCTTTATTAGATAGTGCATTGTGTATAAATTATGTTGGAAGATTTATTATTTTCCGTGTAAATTTAGAATTTAAAAGTGAATAGAGAAGGCTAAAAAATAAAAATTAAGTGAAAGAAAGGGAGATTAGCACGCAAAGAGGCATACATAAGCCATGCCCGATGGAATGGGCGGGTATGAAAATTGCTTCATAGCATTAATGCTTTGTGAAGGAAGGAAAGCGTGAAGCCTACAGTTTGAAGGCAGAGTTCGTACTATGAAGAATCTCTTTTAGAGGTAAGGTTTGTTTGTGTGGCGGCACAGCTAAGATTAGCTTGGTCAAATATAGGAGAGGGACAAGAAAATAGAGAGAAGCCTCTATGTGTGAGAAAGAGTGTGCGAACCCAAGATTGTAGGGTGCGGAAAGGATGACTAGAAATTTTGTTTGGTAGCATTTCCAGTGATCCATACTAAATTAGCACAGTAATCACTAAAAAGTATAGTGTTTGAATAAAAGGCTTTGCATTGTAAATAATTATAGCTATTGTACTTATTGTGTGAGTGTATTAGATGATCATGTAATTATCATTGATTGAGCATTTTCTTTTTAAGTTGGTCCTGATTAGATTTTTTTTACATTAAGTTCAGTGTTCTTTTCCGTGAGTGTATTTGTATGTCTTCATTAAGTCTGTGCAACAGCGGTGGTTTGACTTGAAACTACCACATATTTATTTTATAATTCATATGGGAGAAGCCTACATTTTTCTCAATAAGTTATGCCCCATTCATTGCAAACTGATACAACCTGAGTTAATTAAGAGAGGGCCTGTCTGAGGAATCTTCTAAGGCTACTAGCCCACCAGTTTGCCTAGGCTATTTTTTTTTCTTTGATAATCGAAGGAATAACTTTAATGCTTTAATAAAATGCAGAATAGTAAGTATAATGTTCACGTTCGATCAGTAAGTTTGTGGATTATGTTACTTTCTACTTGTTTCCTTTTCAAGTGGAGGTCACAATTATTCTCCACGCATCATTTATGAATTTATTACACTTTCAGCATTTGCTTGAAGCATCTTATCTGCAGACTTACAACCTTCTATTTTTGTTATCCCCCATTTGCCTTTTTCAGCAGCCTTCCGATGGTAAGGAACTTGATTTTGACTTCACGCTGGAAGACCTTGAGACCATCAAAGTAATTGGAAAGGGTAGCGGTGGTGTAGTACAACTTGTCAGCCATAAATGGGTTGGAAAATTGTTTGCCTTGAAGGTTTGTTATTTTTATGAAGTACAGTTTTTTATATCATGAGCTTAATATAATACATTAACTAAATAGCAATGATGGTTTTCCATTTCTTCACAAGGGAGTAGTAAATGTTTTAAGATATGTAGATATGGGTTGATTACCGTTTTTAACTTAAGTTCAGTAGATTTCCGATGATACAAGTGCTTTAGCTTGAGTAGTTTTGTAAACTGGCAAAGCCTGGGTGTTATTTCTTGTCACCAAAGTATTGAGAACCTCCATTAATAACTTACATTGTGTTCCTGCCATGATTGTCCAGTAAGTTGGGACAAGTACAATGATTTTTGTTCTGTAGTTGCTATTGCTATATTGATCTGTGGCTGTTTACACAATCATATTAAAGAATAAAGACTATCAAATTAAAGAAATATGTTAAACAGTAAAGATATGCTGGCATGTATGTGTTCTTGGAAGACCAATGCTGAAGATCTTATACTAAGCCTCTAATTTGCTTTAACTATTGTCATGATACAAATTGTGAGTTTATGACTGTGATCTTGTAGTTTGTTAGGCTTACATTTTGAAACCAAGCAAAATAATTTGAAAAGCACTTTCAATTCGATAAGTCAAATTTTCTTTTGATTGGAAAACTTCTGTATTGCAGGTTATTCAGATGAACATACAAGAGGAGATTCGAAAACAGATTGTACAGGAGCTCAAAATTAACCAAGCATCACAGTGTCCACATGTTGTAGTTTGTTACCACTCTTTCTATCATAATGGAGTCATATCTCTTGTGTTAGAATACATGGATCGTGGTTCTCTAGCGGATGTAATCAGACAAGTTAAAACAATTCTGGAACCATATCTTGCAGTTGTTTGTAAGCAGGTATACTGAGTTGTAGTTATATTTCTTGATGGACTGGGCAGAATAGTCGAGTGTCTTCTTTCTATTTACTGATTAATCATTCAAGTTCTTGTTCAGGTCTTGCAAGGTCTTGTTTACTTGCATCACGAAAGACATGTAATTCACAGGGACATTAAACCGTCCAATCTATTAGTAAATCACAAAGGGGAGGTGAAGATTACTGATTTTGGTGTTAGTGCTATGCTGGCAAGCTCAATGGGCCAAAGAGATACATTTGTTGGAACTTACAACTATATGTCGGTATGTAATGTTTCTTCCTTAATGCTTCTTCCATATCAGCGGAAACTGTGTTCCCATCTTCAATAAAATATGTCCCCCTTTTCCCCTTTGTCGAAACAACAGCTAGATACAGAATGTTAAGATGATTAATTTATGATTAACTTGCTTAGCCAGAAAGAATCAGTGGGAGTACTTACGATTATAGCAGCGACATCTGGAGTTTGGGAATGGTAGTACTCGAGTGTGCCATAGGACGGTTTCCTTATATACAATCCGAAGATCAGCAAAGTGGGCCTAGCTTTTATGAGCTGTTGGAAGCAATCGTGGAAAGCCCACCGCCTTCTGCTCCGTCAGATCAGTTCTCTCCAGAGTTCTGTTCTTTTGTGTCATCCTGGTAGTTGTTTATACATGATCTTTTTTCTTGCTTTGTTTCAACAAGTTTACTAAAATATGTTATTATCAAGTGTTTCAAATGTTCGGCTCCATTATAGAAATTTGTCTACATTATTTTTGAGTTAATTTTTTTCTGTTATGGTTGCAGCATACAAAAGGATCCTCGTGCTAGATTGACATCCTTGGAACTTCTGGTTTGTAAATTCACGCGTCTTTCTTTTCTTTTTATTTTTTGTCTTTAAATTAAAACACACTTACTAAAACTTCGGATGCTGATTCTTGTATTGTTCACCAGGATCATCCTTTCATAAAAAAGTTTGAAGACAAAGACTTAGATCTTGGGATTCTGGTAGGCAGCCTGGAACCTCCCGTAAATTTTCCCAGATAATCTTCTCTTTTTCCCTATATAATCTTTCCTATAAAGTATGTGTAAAATTCTAATGTGACAGCATGAGTCTATCTATGGCGACAGATTAGTGAATTTTTTTTTTCACCGATGTAATACTACAAATTATAATACCAGTTTATCAGTATTGAGATTGTTGATTCCATTGACGGTGTCCCTTCATCCAATCAATATCATATATTATTGTAATAAAATAGAAAGAAAATTACTTTATATTTACCATTCGTATAAAAACGGATATTTTAATAATTATTTTTTTCCTTATATAAATATATCTATAGATTTTATATATAATTTCATATATGTTTCTCCTAATTCAATTAAATAATTCAAGAATAAATATTAAACAAATATTTGTCTAACATTGTTATCTAGACAAAATTGTTTAGCACTAATTTTTAACAGAAATTTATTAGTTTTTCCACTATCATACTTTTATAAATCTCATTTAAAACGACAATTTGATGAGAAAAGTTATTTTCTTTTTCAAAAAGGATATTATTTCAAAGATTTTGTAGTGTATCATAATTTCATAAACATGGCCAATGCACTGTATCAAGAATAAATTAAACTAATAAATTTGAATAATTGTCTTTTTTAAATTTACAGAAATATATAAACATTTGTGTGTATACATATATATCCATTTATTTTCAAAATTTGTAAAAATTTGGAGTCGTTAAGATACAGGCTATTCTAAATTAGTACATAATCATTCCCATTTTCGTATATTTTTTAATTTTTAATTTCTATGAATATGCGCATAACTCTATAAATATGTACCATAAAGAAAACGAGCCCAATATACAAAATACAAATCACTAAACTAAGATGTCTGAATAACTACTTTTTTTAAACTTAAACAATATATGCATAGATATATATGATTTTTCTTACACCATGCACGCTTTTCAAAATTAAATACATAATCATCTTTAATCTTTTAATTTTTTATTGAAATACATAATTATCCCAAATTTCATATATTTTACAATTATAATTGTAATTCTAATTTGCGAATTTCTTCTTTTTTTTGCCAGTAATTGTTTTTAATTAATCACAAAACGAACCAGTTTATTTCAATTTTTTTAGTTACCTATCAGATATTCCTTCCTTCTTAAGCCAGTGCTGCAAGAACTTATACTTACAGTCTCATGAATTGATTTGTTTTGTATCCTAACCACGCAGATTCTGGCGGAAAAACAAATTCAGAAAGGGTGGTGGTCTCAGTCTCACTGACCCACATAAGAAAAAAGCATAATAGAGGACTGCACTTTTATAGCAAATTCCAGGAGATGATGACTGACAACAAATAATAATGTTTTTAAGAGACTATATATGGATTTAATTTAAGGATAATTATGAGTGAGTTTGCACTTTTTGGAGGGAACCAAAACATATGGGGTCCAGGTAGTGACAGGCCATCAGATCCAGTGTTCCATCCAATTTATGGTTGTTGACACTTGAAGGTTAAAACCATTGAATTGTAATACTGTGTCATAATCCAATTGGTAGGCACCCATAAAAGAATTAAGTTAAAATTATTCCATATGTGTGTGTGTATATATAATATTTTTTCAATAAAATGTACGCTTAATTAATTTATTATACTAGATTAAATTTACTGTTTTTTTGTACAAACATGAAATTCTTTAAAATTTAAAACGTGATATTTCACATAACCTAACCTACCTGTGATAAATATATCCCAAAACAAAAGCAAGTGGTGGCAATTTGATTGCGCGTCCATACAGCATCCCATCATGCTGTTGCCCAAGTCAACCTTCTTATCTTCATTCATATCCTCACTATCTTAATATTGTTCTCGTACCAATCCAGCTCATTCCAAACTTTTTTTTATTGACGAGGCATTCTTAATAGTTATCTTCTTTTATAGACCCTGAGCCCGTTATTTAATTAATTAATATCATAATTTCCTCAGGCGTGTAAATTGTGGCATTTTTCGCAAAATTTAATTTTTTTTTATCGTAACAAAAAGTTTCTGAGTTGATTATGAACGCATAATATATACATATCTGAAAAGACATCATCTTGGATACACGTATGATTAATGTTTGGTTGGCTGAAAAAATTGCACCAATTTAGAAATTGCCCCAATAGTCTAAGTAAAAAGTTGTTTCAACAAGTGGGTGCAATTGTTTCTTAAGAAAACTCTTCTGGAAAACAAGGGAATTTTTTAGTCAAATAAGCAGGCAACGTATGATTAGAAGCTAGAAAAGAAGCAAAGAACTTGTAGAATTCGTCAATTAAATAGAGATTTTTTAGGATTAAGAAGATTTAAAAAAAAAATAAATAAAACAGATCTATTCCTTCTTGATAACGTAGGAATGGAGATTTTGCTGAATAAAAAGGTTTGGTGGAGAACCCTTCTAAAACCACACCTGTTCACCACATGAACAGAAAATATTCCATTAATAAACTTTTTACCATGAATAGAATAGATCAAACAATCTTATTTTAATTTATTCCTTGAACTTTTACATGGGCACGATAAAAAAAATAAAAAAAAAAAAAGGCATAAAGAGATGAGAATATACCAGTCTGTCATGGCTTTATGAAGCAAAGTTGGCTAGATGGTGACTCAGGATATGGATGTCTTCAAAATTTAGACCTTATCCTCTTTCTTGCCATTCTAAAAGAAGCTACGATTTTACACCATATAACGTGATCTGATCTGATATACTAGAATATACAATTATGGATTATCTATAAATATTAACAAAATAATAAATTAGCCAGGGTTATCCAATTCTCCATTAGTAATCTAAATAAGACCCCCAATATTTTATTTGCAAAACCCAACTGCTCCTTGGACTCGATAATTCATGTAGAATTAAACAACTCTCCCATCTTAGAATTCAGAGAAAGCAAGTTCTTTATCTTCTTATCCTCCTCCTTCTTCTTCTTCTTCTTGGTGCAATGGATCAGAAGGCAAATCAAATCTTTCTAGAAATGAGCATGAACAAAAACTGGGTTGTTAAGGATGGTGGTGATGATGATATTTCTGATTCAACATCCATTGGATCCATCACGGAAGATTCGATAGATTCTGTGTGTTCATCTTCTTCATCAGAAACGACTGAGGAGGCATCCTCTTCCACAACTTATCTGTCAACCTCATCTTCATCATCGCATTCAAATGGGCCTTTGTATGAAATATCAGAGCTAATGAATCACCTACCGATAAAGTATGCAAATTTTCCTGCACTTGATCCATTTCCTTTCTGTCATATGCAAAAATGTTTTGAAATTGTTTAAATTCTGACTAGTTCATCTTATTTGCAGGCGAGGGCTATCTATGTTTTATCAAGGGAAGGCTCAGTCTTTCACATCTTTAGATAGGGTACAGAGCTTAGAAGATCTTCCAAAGAAATGTACACCTTACAGAAAGAAAATGAAGTCATGTAAAAGCTATGGAGGTGGTTTGGATAGCCACAAAATACCATTCTCTCCAAAGGCTACAATATCAAAAAAAGCTTCAAGGGGGTCTTTTGTGTCTTCTCTAAATAAAAGAGGGAGTTTCCTGGGAATGCATAGGCCTTCCGTTGCTGCACACAAGAACTCGTAAGATGGAAACCAGTCAGAGATCTGCGTATACCATACAGAAAACTCGGAAATTTTTTGGTGCCGAAGGAAACCTTGTACTGTCATTTTTCTTTCCTCTTTTTGACAGATCCGTTTGTCATAAAATCCTTTATTTGATTCTCACACCTTTGGCTCTATAATTCTTTGAAGAGTCATACTACTGTTTATTTATTAAATTTATGATATTTTTGTCATGTTTCAGATGGTAACTTCTGTCTGTTTCAGTCATCATTCATTATTATGATTCATTAACTGATAATTGATTACTGATTAGCATGTATTAATTAGATGATAGAGTTGTAATACTTAAAAATTAGAAAAGAAACTACTGTGAAAGCAAGTGCATCCTATTATCAGAACCTGAATTGAATTAGCTGAATCTATAATTTGGAACCTTTTTCCAAGCAATATTTTGAAGTTTTCATTAATTGTTCACTACTAACTTCCATACTGTCCATCTATGTGAAGGGAAAAATTAATATAAAGAATGATTGTATGAGCAGCCTTCCTTCTTCAACCCCCTCTCATGTCGAGAAAATTTTGAAATGGCCAAAACCAGCTGCAGTGAACCTGCAAAACTAAGGGCATCTTTACATCATATTTTTTCTAAGTACGAAGAGAGATATAAGATACGTGATTCAAGATCGGAATTGTTAGTTTACGTGTTGTCTGTTTATATTTTAGTTTCCTTCAAGTATTGCTGGATTCTTTACGTGTTGTATTTACTCCTGTTCCGTCTAAAAAACAGAGAAACTATAATGTTCCGTCAAAAAATCGAGAATCTATTCCACCTTCAAATGCAGTGCTTCCCCGTTTACACTTATCTTTTTTTCTTTTATTCACTATTTGCTGACCGTTAAGAAAAAACCATTTTTTTCCTGTAATCCCTAATTTATTGGGATATTTCATAAATTGCCATTATGGAGTATCACGCTCTTTTAGTGTGATCCCTAATTTTTCGCCGTGCAGTTATGATTCCGTAACTGTTATGATTTCATAACTGTTACTCATAGTTGGGTATTTTTGAGGTAAAACAGTCTTCGTGGAGAAGCCCGTATATGACCGAGATATTCTTAACTCGGACGATCATTTGGCCATACAATTACTCGGCCTTATCGTTCGATAACCGATGTATTACTCGGTTTGTTGCACTTAAGCTCGGCCTCCGAATTATAGCTCGGTATATGAGCTCGGAAAGCGAGGTTTCACAAGGGCGTCCATCCACCTCGGACTTGTAATCTCGGCATACTCATTTTGGCCCGCACACTAGCCCCCCAAGCCTCGAGTCCACTCTGGATGAGAGGATTCTGAATCGTGTGGTCGACTAAAAACTGGCTTTTTGAATTTAAATCGCTCCATTTCCTTAGGGATTCCAGAACCTTCCCATAGGCTCTTTGACGTTTTGGTTTCTGAAACGGTAATGTGCTTTCACGTACAACTGCGTGCAGTGTTATTTAATGCTGCGTCTTTTCGTCAGCCAAATCACGCTCCCCAATGGTGACGATTGGCTCCCCCAAAGTCATGATTATTTTGCTCGTTTTCGAGGAGGAGTATACGTATTGGACTTGGGTGCTCATCCTTTTATTTCAACCTACCTCTGCTTTTCATTTTCTCTGAATCTCTTCGTCGTTTTGGCCTCCTTTTCCTTGCTCCTTCTATCATTGTTCCAGGTACGCCCTCTTCTGTGTTTTCCCCTTTTCTCAAGTACTTCACACTACTCTATACCTTTCCTTCCTACCATGAGTTCAAACCGAGGATCCGAGGCATCGGCTGGGTCGTCCTCTCATCGAATCATGATTGAGAGGGAAGTTCTGGGCATTGGAGAAGAACCTTCACCATCAAACTCTCCCTTCCCTAGCACAAAATTGAATTTTCGTCTGGCTGACTTTCCGACCGAAAGGGAGGCTTCATCTTCGGCTACTGCTGTGCAAATGGCTGTACAAAACCCCAGAAAGGTCACTTCCAGAGTTCGGAGAGACCCAGTTCCTGATATTCGGCTTCCGGGATATTATTGGGTAAAAGGAGAAGTTGGATCTTACCATTCTAAATTTCGGACTGCCGAATCCATTGTGGAGCTGAGGAAGTCGATTTCTCTGGCTAGCACGCAAACAGAAGAGGCTGTGATTGCCGAGCCGTGTGCTGAAGATGAGCACGTGTTCCTATCTGCGTTGCCGGTACAAACGCATTTTACATACATGTACAGAACATTATTTGAATCATTGGGAGTTGGTCTTCCTTTCTCGGAGTTTGAGTTTACTGTTTTAAGGGCGCTGAACGTCGCTCCGACTCAGCTTCATCCCAACAGTTGGGCGTTTCTAAAAGCTTTCGAGGTCCTGTGCGGAAGATTGAGTATGACACCAACAGCCCCAAAATTTCTCTACTACTATCAAATCCGATTTGGAAATAAAATCGGCTGGATTTTCCTTAGTGGTATGAATAAGAAGGGGATAATCGGTCTGTATACCTCGTCATATAAAGACTTTAAGGGAAGTTTCTTCAAAGTGCGCCCAGCCGAGGGATTCTCGGACATGTTCTTCGATGAGGGGGGCGGCCCAGGTTTCCTCTTTATTGGACTCGAACTCCCATTAAGTTCCAGTCCTGGAGTTACGAGGATATGTCGGCATCCGAAAAGGAGGATGTCGGCAAGTTAAATAAATTACCTCGTCATCTAAACTGCAAAATCCTACTTAGGCTTCCTTACTCTTCAACTCCTAATAAAGATTTTAAACGTGAGTGCTGATTTTCTTTTATCTTGTGCTACCATACTTACTTCAGCTTCTAATATATGTTTTCTATTTTGCAGTGGTGATGGGGAAGTTCAACTGGCGTTCGATAAAACACATGGCCCCATCAGCAGGACCAAGTGCTGAGAAGTCGCAGGCTCGCCTTGATAAAGAAGAGAGAGATCGTCCCGAAATAATAGCAACAGCTGAGGTTGTTGAGATTCCTTCCTCTTCACGAAACCCCCCAAGCAAACGTGCTCGGCTTCTAACCACCGACGAGGAGCTTGTATTTTCAGCTCACCAATCTCCCCTACCTTCTCCTGTTAGACGCTCGCCTTCAGGTATTGATCCAAACATTGCCAAGCTTTTGAAGAGTAGCGTCCATGAAATCGGTGACAAAGAGACATTGCAGCGATTGGGTCCCAAGGCTGTTTTGGAATCCATGTCGGCTATGTGCCTGCGCGCTGCGAGCATGGCTTCGTTTTGTGGAGAGGAGTTTGAGGAAAACGACCGCCGTCTGAAGGCTGCTAAGACCGAGCTTTTGGAAGTGACCAACGCTAAAGACAAGGCTTCCTCAGAGCTTGCCGAAGCTTCAAAGTCTCAAGCAGCTCTTCTTCGGCAGGTAGAAGAACTAAAAGGGTCCCTCGCTGCTGCCGAGATGAAAATGCAAGTGGTAGAAAAAGAGCGGGATGCCCTGACGACTGAAGTTGCTTGGGCAAAGAGCGTTGAAGCTGAATCCTCGGCCCTTGCTGCTAATTTGCAGAAGGATTTGGAACAAGCTAAGAAAAAATAGGCCGAGCTTGAGGCTGACGTTCAGGAAGCCGTGCAACAAATAATGAAGGAGCACGTAGAGGGCTTCCACAAAGCACTTCGTCAAGTGCATCTTTTCCTGCCGAAAATTGAGCTCTCGGCATTTGATGTAAATAAAGACGTCAAAGATGGTATGCTTGTGGATGAGGAAGAATTGTAGGATATTCCTACAGCTTCAGACTGCCCATCTCCTTGACTGTCTATTTCTTTTCTTTACTTTGATGTATTGTTCAGACCTATTTCTAAGCAATGATAACAATCTTTTGCTGGTTCCTGACGACCTGACCGCGTTCAAATTTTTGACAAAGTTTAACATAATCCCGCAGTTCGTTCTCGACTAAGATTTAATTTAACCTCTTGGTTCATTTTTGACCGAATTTATGATAGAAACCTTGGTTCATACTTGACCAAGTTTCAATTCGAGTGCCCGGTTCAAACTTGATCGATTTTAATTCGAGTGCCCGGTTCAAACTTGACCGATTTAGATGAATGAAATGACAAAGAATACTCGGTTCAAACTTGACCGAATTTTATTCGAATGCTCAGTTCATACTTGACCGAATTTTTAACAAATTTTTGGTTCAGACTTGACCAAATTTAATTCGAGTACTCGATTCATACTTGACCGAGATAGATAAATGTAATGACAGAATACTCGGTTCAAACTTGACCGAATTTTTTGAATGCTCGGTTCATACTTGACCAAATTTTTAACAAATTTTTGGTTCAGACTTGACCAAATTTAATTCGAGTACTTGATTCATACTTGACCGAGATAGATGAATGTAATGACAGAATACTCGGTTCAAACTTGACCGAATTTTATTTGAATACTCGGTTCATACTTAACCGAGATAGATGAATGTAATCGTGACAAAGAATTTCCTTTATTGAAGTAGGTAGGCATGCCTCATCAAAACCTTCTCGGCCAAAACCCTTTTTAACAAATCTTTTGGGACAAAAGACCGAGTTAGGAAAAAGAGTACATTGCCCTCCTTGCATACATCAACTAACTAAAATAATTTTTTAGGTGAGATGCATTCCATGTCCTAGGGATTGCTTCTCCTGACAGCTTTTCTAATCTATATGATCCGTTGCCCAACGCTTCAGTAACCCGGTAAGGTCCTTCCCAATTTGCAGCTAGCTTTCCCTCGCCGATGTTCTTCCTTGCTTCACTTTGCTTTCTCCAAACGAGGTCTCCACTGACAAAACTTCTTGGCTTAAGCCTAGAATTATAACGTCGAGCCGCTCTTTGCTTACAAGCCTCTTCTTGTATACGTGCTTTTTCCCTGACCTCTTCGGATAGATCTAGTTTAACTTCCATGTTTTCCTGGTTCATATGTTGGTCGGGAAATATTCGCCTAAAGGACGGCTCTCCCACTTCCACCAGGATCATTACGTCTGCTCCAAAAGTCAACCTAAAAGGAGTTTCTTTGGTGCTTGACTGAGGCATGCAGCGATAGGCCCAGAGGATGCTCGGCAATTCCTCGGCCCAGGCCCCCTTCGCCCTTCCCAATCTCTTTTTGAGTTCTCCGAGGATAACCTTGTTCGCCGCTTCTGCCTGTCCATTAGTTTGGGGATGCTCGACCGAAGACACTCGATGCTTGATACCGAGCTGTTCATAGAATTGCTTCAAGTTTCCATCAATAAACTGCCTTCCATTATCTGTAATTACCGAGTGAGGAATCCCATACCGACAGATAATATTCCTCCATACGAATTTCCGTACTTGCTGTGCCGTGATCTTAGCTAATGATTCCGCCTCAATCCATTTAGTGAAGTAGTCTATGCCTACTAGCAAGAACTTGACTTGCCCTTTGCCCATCGGAAAAGGTCCGAGAATATCCATTCCCCAGACCATGAATGGCCACGGAGACGTCATTGTATGCAATTCTTCTGGCGGTGCATGGTGCAGACTACCAAACCTTTAGCACTCATTACACTTCTTACTATACTCGATACAATCAGCTCACATAGTGGGCCAATAATAACCGGCCTGGATTACTCTTGCTGCCATAGATCTTCCACCAGTATGCATCCCACACACTCCTTCATGGATTTCGCTCATAACATACTTCGCCTGTTCAGTAGTGAGACATTTTAAAAGGGGAGTTGAGAATCCTCGCCTATATAAATCTCCTCCCATTATTATGTAATGGGAAGACTTCATCTTCAACCTTCTCGCTTCATTCTGGTTGCTGGGTAAGGTCCCTTCGGCCAGATAGTTCCAAATAGGGGTCATCCAATCCCGATCCGAGCTGTCTTCGACCATAACCTCATCAAGATCGACACTGGGCTGATGTATTATTTCCCTGATGATCGTCTCATGTTGCCCGAGTTTCTTGACATTAGCCAATCTAGATAGCAGGTCAGCTCGAGAATTCTCTTCTCTTGGAATGTGCTCAATCGCAAATTCTTGAAAGCATTCAGCCAATCGTTTTACCTTGTCCAAATACCTTGCCAGCTGTGGATCTTTAGCCTGGTAAGCCCCCGAGACTTGTTCAAAAACTAACTGTGAGTCACTCCGACACCTTACTTGCCTCGCTCCAACTTCTTTAGCTAGTTTTAAACCGGCAATGAAAGCTTCGTACTCGGCCTGGTTATTCGTGACTGAGAAATCGATTTTGAGAGACTGCTCCAAAGTTAATCCACCAGGTCCTTCAAGAATGATTCCCGCCCCGCTCCCCTTAGTGTTGGAGGAGCCATCTACGTAAAGTATCCATCGGGCCTCGTCCTTGGAATCGACGGATGGAGTAAGTTCAGCGACGAAATCAGACAGACATTGCGCCTTAATTGGCCCTCTAGGCTCGTATCTTATACCGAATTCTGACAACTCGATAGACCACGAGATCATTCGTCCAGCTAATTCGGGTTTCCTTAGGACCTGCTTTACGGGGTGGTCGGTTTTCACAATAACCTCGTGACTTTGAAAATAAGGTCGTAACCTTCTCGCCGATGTTACCAGAGCCAAAGCTAACTTTTCAATAGTCTGATACCTTATTTCTGCGTCGTGCAGTATTCGACTAATGAAATATACAGGTATCTGCTGCTTGCCGATCTCTTGTACCATCACCGAGCTTATTGCATGATCAGTTACCGACATATACAGTAGCAATTCTTTATTGGGGGTCGGCCGATTAAGAATCGGTGGTGCCGAAAAGAAGCCTTTGAAATTCTGAAACGCCTGCTCGCATTCCTCATTCCACTCGTACCGCGCGGCCTTCTTAAGCAACTTGAAGAACGGCCTAGCTTTCTCCGCTAACCTTGGTATAAAACGTGATAGTGAAGCTAGTCGCCCTGTCAGTTTTTACACTTCTTTTATGTTGTGGGGGCTTCTCATGTCAATAATAGCTCGGCATTTATCGGGATTGGCTTCAATTCCCCGATGTGTTAACATGAATCCTAAGAACTTCCCTCCATTTACTCCAAATACACATTTCTCAGGATTTAACCTCATGTTGTACTTCCGTATTCTTCCGAACACCTCCCCAAGGTCGGCAGCATGTTTAGAAGGATCTTCAGACTTCACTACCATGTCGTCAACATATACTTCAAGGTTTCTCCCAATCTGATCCTGAAATATTTTATCCATCAACCGTTGGTAGGTAGCCCCAGCATTCTTCAATCCGAACAGTATCACCTGATAACAATAATTAGCATTCTCAGTCATGAACGCGGTTTTCTCCTCGTCAGGAGGGTACATCCTTATCTGATTATACCCGGAGTAGGCATCCAAAAAACTAAGCAGACCACATCCTGACGCTCCATCTACAAGCCGATCTATGCTCGGGAGGGGGTATGTATCTTTCGGGCATGATTTGTTTAGATCGGTGTAATCCGTGCACATTCTCCACCTTCCATTTGCCTTCTTCACGAGCACCACATTGGCCAACCACGTTGTATACTCAATCTCTCGGATGAACCCAGCATCAATCAACTTTACAGTTTCTTCCCTCATTGCCTTCCGCCTTTCCTCGCCTACCCGCCTTTTCCTTTGCGCTATCGGCTTAGCTTCAGGGTACACCGCAAGTTTGTGGCATAAAAAATTTGGATCTATTCCCGGCATATCTGAAGAAGTCCATGCAAACAAATCAGCATTGTCCTTCAACATCTTTGTTATCTGCTCCTTGATCTCACCCCCAAGTTTACTTCCTAGGCTAGTGCATCGGTCTTCACCGGCGAGCTGAAATTTCTGTAATTCTTCGATAGGCCTTGGCCTTTGGTCATGCGCATCAAGTCGAGGATCAAGCTCCACCAAGTTTACTGATGCTGTATCCTTTTTCATACGTTCACTGCCACCAACCACCCTTCCCCTGGTGATTTTCAGACTATCCACATAACATTGTCTTGCAACCTTTTGATCAGCCTTTATTGCGACTATGTCCCCGGTGACCGATGGAAACTTCATTGTAAGATGCAGTGTGGAAACCACAGCGCCGAGCTCATTTAACGCAGGTCGACCTATCAAAATATTGTAAGAAGTTATTGCATCAATTATAAGGTATCTGACCATAATGATTTTTGATCCGAGATCTCCACGGAAGGTGGTCAACAGCTCCACGTATCCTCGGGTATGAACCTGTTCTCCTGCAAAGCCGACTAACGGGTCGGGATAAGGCTTGATCGTTTCCTCAGGTATCCCAAGCTTCTGGAAAGTGGAATAATACAAGATATCCACGGAGCTCCCCTGGTCTATCAGTGTCTTTCTGACGACATAATTGGCCACCTCCACCGAAATCACCATGGGGTCATCCTGATTGGGATCGACTCCTTCGAAATCCTCATCCGAAAAGGTGATGGGAGGAGAACTCTGGGGCGCTCGGTGTGTCGTCGCGTTTACTGCCCGAATGACCCTTAAGTGTCTTCTCCTGGCCGAGCTGGTTGCTCCTCCTCCAGCAAACCCTCCTGCTATAGTATTGATAACCCCTCTAATTCTGTTTCCTTCCCTGTTTCGAGTGTCATCTGGCTGCACTCCTTCCTTGTTCGGTTGTCGAGGTTCCTCTTGATTTCGGATCTGACCTCTACCACGACCTCTCCCATTATAGGAGGGTCGGCTTCCGTTACCCCTCTGTAAAAATTTACCGAGATGACCAGCCTGAATCAGTTCCTCAATCTTATCCCGTAATGTCCAGCATTCCTCGGTGGTGTGGCCATAATTGCGATGGTACCTGCAATGCTTTGACTGATCCGCCATCTCCGGGGTGTGTCCGGGAGCTGGGAGCCGTATCAATTCGGTATTACAGGCTTCTTCCAAAATTCGTGCACGGTTGGTGTTTAGAGGAGTGTAGAAGTCATACTTCGGTCCCCGACTAATACCTTCTCTTTTAAACTTCCCCTTCTCTAACGTCGGCCTCAGACTTCCACGGTTGCTTGACTCCGTTCGCTTATCTAGATCAGTCCTGATCCTATTTCTAAACTTCGACACCTCCTCCATTTGTATATATCCAGCTGCACGATTTCTAAGCTCATCCATGTCGGAAGGTGGTTTTCGACATAAGTGGTCGGCAAACGGCCCCGGCTTGAGAGCCATTAGCATCGTGTGCATAGCTACCTCAGGGTTTAGATCCCGGATCTTTACCGAGACTGATGAGAAGCGCTCCATGAAACTCCTTAGGGATTCATCCTTCTCCTGTCGCAAGTTTACCAACGCAGCCGAGGTAAGCTGGTGAGGTAGGCTGGTAGCGTACTGCGCACTGAATTTATTGACCAAGGTTTCAAAACAATCAATAGATCGTGATGGGAGTCGGGTATACCAACTCAGAGCCGCTCCTTTCAAGGACGTAGGGAAAACCCTACATAAAACTGCATCCTCATTTGTGAACAAATTCACCTGCGTAACATACGCATCCACATGCTCATCAGGATCAGTAGTACCGTCATATCTTTCTAAATTTAAACCCTTCCATCCCTTTAGCAATGGCGTCTCCATGATACCATCAACGAACGGATGTCTCCGGGCAGCCTGCTTGTCCCCTCGCAAATTGTCAATGTTGGTCTCTGAATGGTGTGTTTCCTCCCGTCTACTTCCTTCATAATGTGACCGCTGAGCTTCCCTGTTGATATTCCCCCGTTCTCCTCCTCGATGAAGGGAAGTACCTTCATGATAACGTTCCTACTCCAACTGTCTGTTCCTCTCACGCATCTCCTCGTTCTCTTTTCTTAATACCTCCATCTCCTCACGCATTGCCCGAATGACAGGGTGGTCCTCCAAAGAAGGCCTATCTTCAGAGCGTCGTTCTCCTGCAGCCGCACTGCTCCTGGTTCGCACCATGATCCTTGGTGGTGGTGGGATAGTTTTTCTCGGCCCCACGGTGGGCGCCAAAAATGTTCCGTCTAAAAAACAGAGAAACTATAATGTTCCGTCAAAAAACCGAGAATCTATTCCACCTTCAAATGCAGTGCTCCCCCGTTTACACTTATCTTTTTTTCTTTTATTCACTATTTGCTGACCGTTAAGAAAAAACCGTTTTTTTCTTGTAATCCCTAATTTATTGGGATATTTCATAAATTGCCATTATGAAGTATCACGCTCTTTTAGTGTGATCCCTGATTTTTCGCCGTGCAGTTATGATTCTGTAACTGTTATGATTTCATAACTGTTACTCCTAGTTGGGTATTTTTGAGGTAAAACAGTCTTCGTGGAGAAGTCCGTATATGACCGAGATATTCTTAACTCGGACGATCATTTGGCCATACAATTACTCGGCCTTATCGTTCGATAACCGATGTATTACTCGGTTTGTTGCACTTAAGCTCGGCCTCCGAATTATAGCTCGGTATATGAGCCCGGAAAGCGAGGTTTCACAAGGGCGTCCATCCACCTCGGACTTGTAATCTCGGCATACTCATTTTGGCCCACACAACTCCAAAAGTTTTTATTCCATAAGCGTCAAATAGAGAAAACAGGTTCCTCCCATCCGCAACCAATTAATGGGAATTTCTTGAAGTAAAACAAGAGTTCATGAAAAACAAAAAGATTCTCTTATGAGATTTTTTTTTTAATTACATGAAATACTTTTGTTTCAATTTTTCTTTATGAGACAATGGAAGTTGTGCAAGGATGGGGTTGGATTATCTTCCGAGTAAAGATGATTTTATTTGAGAAAAAATATGTAAAGTACTAGTAATACCGGTACCTCGTTATAATAAATAGTTAAATACACATGATCAGTTTTGTGCAGGAGATAAATCCTGCGAGGACCTTTTTAGTTTGTACAATTGAATTCTTTTTTTTTCTTTTAACTTGAATTTATTGATCTTCTCGAAGCTAAGTACTATGATTAATGTTCAATTTACAAGTTTATGAAATTTAGATTATTTGCAAGAAATGCACTGTGTAATCAAAGAGAAACAAATGAAAAATGTTAACCATGTACAAGTGAGAATCACTTGCAAAAATATCATATAGTTCTCTAACATTAATTAACAAAAATATGTTTTACAATTTTCTTCTGCTAATGAGGCTAATTTTTTCCCTGATAAATTAAAATTATTTACCTATCTTGCTTTTTTATACACTTATAAGTATCTTTAATGTCATATTAAAAGTTTAACCTCAATTTAATCGCTACCATAGGTGCTTTTTAGGCCCAAGATCAATACGGACCCGAATCAATCCAATCCATTTTGTGGAGGTTCAACGAGCTCGAGGCTATATTCCAACGAATACAACGTACTCTAATCCGCCAAGAAGAATAAAAAAAATCAAGGCTACTCTTTTTGGTTGATAAAAACTAAAATGGAACTTAAGGCAACTAAATCCCAACAAAAAAAAAGTTACTCTAATCCACCAAAAAAAACTATCACTCACTTATCCTCACAAATCATAATCCCAGATACAGCTAAGACACAGCTAAACTAATTAATCTTACCATGAGATCATCACCATGCAAAACAATCTCTTAGGCTCTTGCTCTCATAATGCTTTGATGAAATTCAGGAGATTGTGATATCAAAGTGAGAAAAAAGAAAATTCGCATGAGGAAAAACAATTCGGTTTCTCTCGAATTCATTCTCCCTACTCATCCTCTCAATCCTAAATTTGTTAATTAAATTTGAACTGTCTAAATTCAATTATGTATTTTTATTTTATTAATTTTTTAAAATATTACCTTGATTTGTCTAAATTTAATCTAAACAGTGTAGAAAAAAAGAAAGGAAGAAATGGCTTTCATCTATCGTCCATGTGAAAAATAAAAAAAGGTTGTGAAGCCTCTCATTCATAAATCAATCAACTTCAAAATGAAAAACTCTACACTTGCAGCCATGTTGAAGTAAAATAAATAGTAGCATTATGGATGAAAAAATAATTTTAGGAGAGCCATCCCATTTGAAACTTAATAATGCTAAAATTTAAAGTAGCTAATAATATCTTTTTTTTCCCAATAAAAAGAAGTAGTTATACGCTCATTTTCAAATAGATCCCTATACTTTAATGTTTTTTAACAGCTTCCTATTGTTTTAAAGGTTATAGGCGTTAGTCTTCATAGTTAATCATGGTTTAGTTAATAGTCCTTTCAGGTACCACGTGGCTAGACAGTGTTAGTAAACTGCTAATTTGTTTAGCAAAAACATGACATGGCTACACATGGATGTTGACTAGTATCCGATGATCCACCTTATACCATTTTCTCTTGTTCCCACTACAAAGAGTCAAAGCACATTCAAATGCACACAATTCACAGTTGAGAATGCTAAGGTTTGTATATTGGAGAATTTTTGCCTCGATTCAAAGCAAACTTCCCATTATTTTGGTTCCAATATAGTAGGTGAACCTTTTTTCTTGTGGTAATTTTAGTCCCCATCGGTGGTTTAATGGGCTCGTGACCCGGTGTAGCCCGATCATTTCGAGCTAGGTAGGGTCGAGAAGAAAAAAATATTGAAATGGAAGCAAACCAAGTCAAAAGAGGACTAGGTCGGGTCGGATTGGATCTCGGGCAAGTCACATGCCTGTGCTGTCCCAGCCTGGTATAAATAATTTTTCCAATTTTCTTATTTTCCTTTATTTGTTAAAAATATTAAATAATTTTATATAATTATTTTTCCTTCACTTGCCTCATATAATAAATTAATTTTATAATTATAGTAGATACATTTTATTATTTCAATCTTTAATTTTATTTCAAAATTTAAATTTATTTCTTAACTTAATATTATATAAAAATAAATAATGTATAATTGTTGAGTATTTATAATTTTGATAAATGTTACTATTTAATCTAATATTATTTCTTAGGAGAATATATTTTAAATGAAATTAATTATATTTTTTATTAAAAAATTAAATTAACTTATTTTTTATTTTTGTATTTTATATTTTTATACTGGGTCAAACCCGATTTAGTATTGGCCCGGTCTTGACCTGATGAAGTACCGGGTCATCTCAAGTCGTGGGCTAGTTTTTCTTGGCTCAAGGGTATTCTAGGCTGAACATTGGGTCAAAGTGATGCTCGATTCATCCCGACCCATGAACACCCCTACTTGTTGATTTCTATTGGCTTGTTCAAGATATGTGCTTTGCTAGATGATACTCTTGCTGCTGCTGGTGATGCTTTGCCATTGTTTTATTATGGTTGATACATTAGATCAGTGATGCTTTGATTTATGATTCCCAACCGCTGTTTTAGCTAATATTGTTGTTGTTCAAATCTACTTCAAATGGGAGAATGGGAAACATGTACTACAGCCATGGTGCTCCATTGGCAGCATTCACGGACAATGCAAAACCTTGGTAGGAAGTATTAAAATTAAAAAAAAAAACACCTATCTTAAAATTTTTGTTTCATAACAAAAAGGAGGAGTCTCAACTTGGTCTGAAGAGTAACGCATAAATAAACTCATAACAATACAATTTCTCTCTTTTACTGGTCTTAATAATAATCCTATTAGGAAAATGCAAGTAAATGGCTAAAATCTTTTCCTTAGATGAATTTTCCATACGCCTCAAGAACTAGAAGATGAAGTAAAAGGATGAAAATAAAATCAAGGAACTTCGCTAAACCAAGCTTCATGCAAATTCTTCTCACGACACAGTTCGCAGCAACTTGGATGAGGGATTGGTGCAGTTAGGGGTACGTGTGGGTTAATGTTGATGAAGGTGAAGCTTAAATGGAAATGGTCACCTTCGCAAAAAGCTACTCTCTTTCCTGCCACGTCACAAGTTGACCGCCGCAGCTTTTTAACGGTCTTAGTCCACTTCAGCACCTTTAAGGGAATGTTTTAAACTAAATCGGAGGTTAAATGGGAAATATTATTAGATTATGATTTTTACGATTCAATCGGTTAGACTGAAAATTAAATTGGTAATATAATAATTAAATAAAAATAATATTACATATAATAATATATGTATAAAAATAAAATATTAAATTATTAAAAAAATAAATTTAAGTAGTAAAAGTTCATAATAATTTAAGAATCTCATATAGTAATAATATATATTAAATCATTAAAAGTAATATTAAAATATTTTAATATAATATGACTATAATATTATAAAATGATTATACTTCATCCATCCCTAATTATAAAAAATAAATAACTACTTTATCAGTACTAAAGAAAAAATAGTTTTTGTAATTAAACTTATTAATTATTCTACAATTTCAATTTTTTTCATAATTGTCCATATTAAAAGTTTAGAGTATGACTGATTAATTACTGATAACATAGTCTTAATTATTTAAGGGTATAAAAAGAAAATAATATTAATTATTTCATAAATTGTATCCATATCTCTTATATTTTGGAACAAATAATGGGTCTCAAAATTCTCTTATAATTGGGGATTGATGGAGTATAATATAATAAAATTTTTTATTTTTATAATTAGTAATTTTAAAATAAAAAATAGTATTTTTACTCTTTAATAATTTTTATAATGAATAATTTTAGAAAAAAATTAAATTTAAATTAAATTTTACATAATTTAAAAAATCGTTTAGTTCCCTAAAAACTATTCCGATTCTTAGCTCAAAAATTGATTCAAACCAATCCAACCTAGTTCAACCCTTAAAATAATCTAAAGCTAAAAAACGAATTATTTTTGTTTTTAGGTGACAATCCAACCATCCGATCCTCAAAACACTGCTTTAAAGACTACATTTTAAAGTTTTGATAGTATAAGGATTAACTAGGTAACTTTTTTCTCTTTTGAACCAACAAGGATGGAGTATGTAACTCTTGTAAACTTTTAAGAAGTGGTTTGAAAAAAAATATTGTGTTTAAATTAACTTATTCATGTTTGATTATGAGGACAACTGTGTATCTATAGTTGGTTATGAAGATAAATAATTATACTAAAAGTGATTTATATTTAGATATTTTTATCTTATAAGTAATTTTAAGAAAAGAAACGTATTTAAATATTAAAAGTATAAATAATTATTGAGTACATAAAAAGATCAAGTTGATGTTGTTTAACGGTATTAGTACACTTCAGCACCTTTAAGGATTGCATTTTAAGATTTTGATAGTATAAGGATTAACCATGTAACTTTTTTTTTTTTACCAAAAAGGATGGAGCATGTAACAATTGTAAACTTTGAAGGAGTTGTTTGAAAAAATTTGGTGTGTGTTTAAATTAATTTATTCATATTTAATTATGAGGACAAATAATTATTTATAATTGATTACGTGGATAAGTTATTTATATTTAAATTTTTTACCTTATAAATAATTTTAAGAAAAAGAAATATGTTTGAATTTTGAGAGTATAAGTGATTATTGGGTGGATAATAAGAAGGAAATGTGAAATAAGTAATTATGAAAGGATAAATTATTATTATAAGCAGAAAAAATTAACTTCTTTCATAATCACTTATTTGAGACATAAGTTGTTATTAAAAAGTTAGTGTATTTGGTATTTTTGTAAAATAAGCAACTATACTCTTCATAAGTTATTATTTTGTCTATCTAAACATGCTTTTAAATTAAAGAGACTAACTTAAAATGAAGATAAATTATAAGGACTAGAAAATCAGGGTTCCCTAATATTTAATATCATATATATATATATATTTATTATAATATAATATATTTTCTTCGATCTAAAATATAAATTTTTTTTTTAAATTTTTTTGTCCAAAATATAAGTCTTATTTAATAATCTTTATGATATTAGATTTTTTCCTTATTTTATTCTTATCTATAATTAAATATAAGAGAGATAACAAATTTTAAATATAATGTAATAAATAGAGTTACTATTGACAAATAATATATTTTTGTATAGATTTAATGAGAAAAAATACTTTTTTTTGTTCATGGATAATTAGTCAAATAAAACTTATATTTTGAATTGGAGTATTTAAACTTTAAGGGTCTATTTGGTTCAACTAAAAAGATTGGAGGGGTGGAAATTAAAAAAATTTTAATTAAGAGAATTGAAAGAGAAGAGACTAAAGGAGTTTTAAAATTCTTTATTTAGTGAAATTAAAATTTTTTTAATAAAATCTTATTTTGTTAAAAAAAAAATTGAATAATAATTATTCAATTTTCTTTTAAAAATACTTAATTTATGGGTAAAAATAAAGTGATGAAATAGGAGACTAGAGAATATAAAATTTGTTTCAATTTTTTTGAATCAAATAACGGAGAGCCGCCCTTTAAAATTTTTCCAAAAATCTACGACAAAACAAAGTCTAAGGAGTAAATTATAAATAAGTGTACTCAAATTAGCGTTGATTTTCTTGCGGAACAAGTCAAAATTATACTGAGCCAACGTGGAGTTTGTTTCAGTAATATACGGTGAGAAAGTCAAAGTTGGCAGACTCGAAAACTGTCACTTAGCTCGGCTGGCCATAGTACAGCCAAGCCACGTGATGACCACAGATTGCTTATCCTGTACGGTCACGGCGTACTGCATCGCGATCTCACGTGCTCCTTACTGCATACTAGGATTCCCCCACCCCATAATCGTTCTTATCCGATCCCAACCTCCATCCAATCAGTCTTCCACACGCCCACAGACTCACCGGAAATAAATGATTTTTCAATTGACATTATTGCCCTCGTCATCCTTCTATATAATTCCAATTTACAAGCGGAGCCTCACTGGCTCAGTGGAGAGGAAATTGCTGTGCAGACTGTGAGATTGCTTTTTAAGCTGCCGAGAGAGAATGAAGGACGCAGGGAAGAGTCTCAAATCGAATGGGAAGTCGTCTTTGGAGATGAGAAAGGATCGGAAATCTGCGACGGGGATGAACGGATCGCCGAAGAAGGGAGGTCACGGAGGCAAGTTCACCTGGATCGGCCCCGGCTACTCGGATGTTGAGATTGGACACGAGCATGAGGCTTTGGATGCGAAGGACCCAAACTTCGAAGATCCAGAAGAGGTCGCCGCTGTCTGATGCTGAAAAATGGCGGTGATTTGATTTGGTGTCTGGTTCGTGTAACTTCCATTCCAGATATGTAAATATTAGTTTTGAGAGATGATGGTTCAGGATTAATAAGCTATTGAAAGTAGACGAAGCGTTTTGATTACGTTTCTGGGATCCTGGATCTGCTTGATGTGGTTGTAATTATGTTGCTCTTGTACATAGGATCAAATTCAACATATGCAACCCGGACTACTTATGAAATTTTCTCTCAAACAGTTTTTCGTTGGGTATCATTTTGTTGGAGGTTGTTAGAGGTTCTCTATAATTTATTTATTTAAAAAATTAAAATAGCATGATTTTTTTCAATTAGAAAATGTTTATTTAAAAATAAAAATATACAAATTTAATATAATTATGAAAAAATTTGAATTTGATTTTTGTTAAACTCATGTAAGAAAGGGGCCCTTGACGGTCGATGTAGCCTTTAATGAGTCATCTCCTGGACATCAACTGCTTAACTTTGGAATTCACGGTCGAGTAATGGGCTAAATTCCTCATTCTCTCACCCTCCTAGCATTTGATGTTGTTTAAGACCAAGTTGCCACAGTATAAGAAAAGCCACTTTTCTCTTGTTTAATTTCATGAAACTGATCGGTAAAAGAAAATCCATGAAAATAATTGTAAAAGAAAATCCATGAAAATAATTGTACGCATATTATTAAATAATTTTTTATTTTCTTGTAATTAAATCGATTAATCGATAGTTTATATAAAAATAGATATATCAATATCAATATTTATTTTAAAAGTTGAATCCTAATTGTTACCCTACTAATTGCATCGGAATTTTTTTTTTAATTTCCTCATCCTTCTTCTATTGCTAATACAAGAAAAAATTTTCCGATTTTAAACCTTTCATTTTTTTATTAAAAAAATTTAGTCAAAAAAAACTTTCACTTATTTATTTATATTTATAATTATTTTATTTTATTTTATTTATATTTATTTAAATACAAGAGATATCGGCGTTGAGAATAACGCAGGAGAGAGTGTTGGTCCCACTTTTTCTTGGAAAAAAAGAAAATTGCTGGGAGAAGAACACAAATAAAATAAGCACTCGAATATCTGGAAGGCAAAATGTGTGGGGTCTATCATTGTTTTTTCGGCCCATTTGTTGGAAACAAGTTGAAAACTTTTCACAGCCCTGTTTGGTTGGAGGGGGGAGAGTGGTTGGGAGGGAGGGAACGATAATGGAGGGGAAAAGATGAATTAATGAGGGGAATAGAAGGGAAGAGAAGAATTTTTATTTTATGAAGGGGTGAGGATTGGAGGGAAATGAATTCTCTGCTAAAAAATTTCAATTTGGAGGAGTGGGAGAGAGTTTCCCCTTTTAAACCAATTGAACCCGGGGGGGTTTATTTTTTCTTTAAAACCAGTCAAAGGGATGAAAAATCCTCTTATTTGGTTCAACCAAAACGTAAGAGGAAAATTCTCTCCCTCACCCAACCAAACACATAAAAAATAGATTAAAAAAAAAATGAGACTCAACAAATTTATTGAAATTCAAACGGTGCATATCTCCTTAAATTTAACCCAAAAAAAAATTATGATCCAAAACTTTGTGTAGCATGTCATGAAAAGAAATGAGAATATTATCTTATATTTTATTCATAGGCAATAAATTCCCACTCATCGGAACGGAAAATATGTGAAGAAACATTGGAAGAGAATCACACACTAATAAGGAAATGGAAAGGTTGCCAAAGAGTTAGAATGATTATTTGGCTTGTCCTCAGGAATGACTTGTTGATTAATGAGGAAAGAGGACAGCAACATATGACTCAAGATAGGATATGCCAACTCTAGTCTGGGGATGAAGGTAGCATTGATCATGTTCCTCGAAATTGTGAGAGAGCAAAAACCTCGTGGCAATCTTTGCTCGCTGCCACTTTGCTGCCCTCTTTTTCTTTTTTGGCCCCTTTGATTCTTGGTTTGTGTCCAACCTTACCAATCAGCAACAGATTTGGCCAACCAATTGGTGCACTATTTTTGCTATTGCTTGATGGACATTATGGGATAGTAGAAACAAAGCCATTTTCATGCATGAGACCAAAGATATGTACTCTTTAAGAGCTTCTATTCTTGTTATAGCAATTAGCACTACACACAGTTATGATACCTTTAGCTGTAGTCAGATATCTATATCTGTGAATCTGATTAGTTGAACTAAATTCTATAATGATTGGGTTACTGTGAATTGTGATGCTGCTGTCAAAGGACTTGCTAATATTGCTGGAACAGCAGGCTTAATAAGAGATCCCCAAGGGTGCTGGATCTGTAGAAATCTGGGTATTTGTAGTATTATAAATGCTGAGCTTTGGGCAACCAAGAATGTGCTCCTTTTAGCTCAGAATATGGGATTCAGAAAAGTTCAAATTTTTACAGATAGCCTGTGTGCTTATAGTATCATTTTTAAAGATCTTGTAGTTGCTCTTAAGCTTCGACGGCTTGTCTCCAGTATTAGAGAGCTTATACATAGAGATTGGTCTATAGACCTCAGACACATTTACCATGAAGGTAACAGAGGAGAGAACCACACACTTGCCTCCCAACCTGCTGACCGTATATCTCTTTCAACCTGCTGACCGTATATCTCTTTCATATTCCTGATGCATTTCATTGACCTTGGTGCTTGTTATTATGCTCCATTCATGCTTGCCTTTATGTTTTAACTTCAGTTATTTATGGGAATTTCAGTCCAAAAAAGCAAAGTTATTTGCGGGATTTCAATTAGGAATTATATTTGCATTTGGCTGTTTTACCCCAGTTTCTTTCTTTCTTTCTCTTTCTTTTTGACTTTATTTTATCAGTTATATCCTCAAATTTACACTCAAGCCACCAATAACATTTTTATAATATTTACAGCTGATAGTTTGTAACTTTTTTCTGTTTTACCAATTGTTTACCTCACTCTGTGTGTGAATAACTGACTTATTAGTTTTTCAATAAACCAAATAAAATTCTCATTGGAATGTCAAATTTTATTTTCATTTCTTAAGCTCCAAATTTATTTCGAGTAAACACTATTTTAATTTTTTTATAAACAATAATCATTGATAAAAGAAAACCATGGTAGTTGTGTAATTCTGTTTTTATGGGCTGTAAAATTTATGAATGTATGTTTACCAAAAAACAAATTATGAATCTTAACAGTATTGTCTAAAAAAAAAAGATTTCGAAGGCCCTAGCCCACTGTTATAGATTGCATCACATGATTTACCTTGAAGAATATCTTAAACAAGTGCTTGCACGGTTCCACGAGCATCCTCGTTTACGCCAATTGAACGAACTGCTTCGTCGGAACTGTTCGTAAGATCGGCCCTCCTGTTGTAAGGGAAGAGAAGATTTCAATTTTCCCAAATCAAACGGAATCATCTAAACGTATTTATTCAAATTACGCTACCCGCTGCCCAATACCGGGAAGCTGATCAGTACTGGGCATCGATGAAAGCTTGGAGCGATGGGGAATGTAAAATCCTGAGAATGTGATAAATTTTGCATTCGATGGGGAACAAAATCGCGCGCACAACGCAGGTTTCGGCTTCGGAGTACTATCTTCATGACCTGCCCTCCACCTACAATCTCGTCTTGAAGGAGGTTTTGGGCCGTGGCCGTTTCTTCAAGTCTATTCAGTGCAAGCATGACGAGGGTTTGGTTCTGGTCAAGGTCTATTTCAAGCGTGGTGAGTTCATCGATCTCAGAGAGTACGAACGCCGTCTGAGTCAGATTAGAGACATTTTTCGTGGCATTGACCGCCCTCACGTTTGGCCCTTTCAGGTCCTATTCTAATGTTTTTACATCATTTTCTTTTATGATGCCCGAAAAGCTAACTCCATGTTCGGTAGCTGAACAAATTTAATTAATAAAGAAAAACTCAAGTTCTGAACTTTGCTGAGTTCTCAAAGCAGAAAGCTTTACTTTGTTTCAGCTCGAACTCTCAATTGAGATAAAAACAAGGATGAGGATGATGTTAATCAATTAAACTTCGCAACCCTTGTGTTTTAGTTTTGACTCTATTATTTCCGGCTTAAGCATAGTGTAGTTTGAGGTAATTTTCACAATATAATTGGTTACTGAAAAACAGAAGTGGTCTTATTTAAGCCCAAAAAATGCGCTAAGTATTTATGCAGAAGTAAAATGCCTAAATGGGTGGAAATTCTGTGTTTCCAAGGTTGTTATAGGGCAATCTTAGAAGAATTTGGCGTTCTTTTCCTTTGAACTTTTTTGGCACTTGAGCAGAGCAAGGCTGTTTAAATTCCTCATGTGATAGTGTCACCTTGCAGTTTTGGCAAGAAACAGATAAAGCAGCATATCTCTTGAGGCAATATTTCTTCCATAATCTGCATGATCGACTTAGTACCCGGCCTTTTCTCAGTCTTGTTGAGAAGAAATGGTTGGCTTTTCAGGTCTTCTTCACTCGTCCTGATTGCTAAAATTTTAAATGTCTGATGATATTATTATTTGTTTAACAATATTTTTTGGGTCAATTACAGTTGCTTCTAGCCGTGAAACAGAGCCATGAGAAGGGAGTATGCCATGGTAAGTATTGGGTTAATTGTAGACTAGCCTCATAAAGGATAGAGAATGGTCAATTAGCTGATGGGCTTTATGGCCACTAAAGTACTTTTATTTTTCTATGGTTCCACAAGTTTGGAGCTACTGTCGATACCATCCCAAATATTTATTTTGTGCTGTTCCTGTCCTACATGTTGGCTAAAACTTTGTGCCTTTGTCTGGCAATATGTTGATTTTTTTTTTCTTGTTTTGTAAATTTTCATTTTATAAGGTGATATTAAGTGTGAGAATGTGCTGATTACATCCTGGAATTGGCTTTACCTTGCTGACTTTGCATCTTTCAAGCCCACTTACATTCCATATGATGACCCCTCGGATTTTTCTTTTTTCTTTGACACTGGTGGAAGAAGGCTGTGTTATCTAGCGCCTGAGGTCAGTTCTTTTCTCTTCTATATTAATTTGCATTATTTACATTAATAATTACTTTTTCTTTCAATTTGGTTTGCTCAATTAAGACACTTTTTATACTACTATTGACTTGGAGTTGGATCTTATATGTTGCTTTTTAAACTATAGCATATGATTGTTGTTTTTATCTTAGTCCTTTTTATTTAATGAATACTAAAATTTTAGCAAAAAATATGTCAGTCGAATGCTAACCATGTAACCTTCAGTTAAAAGGAATTATAAAATTGTTAATAATTCAGCAAGTTCCTTAGAATAAACTATATGAGTTTATGATGCCCCTCTCTCTCTTTATTTTTTTGTCTATCACATGCCTACAAATGATATGCATCTTCTCTTGAGAATTGAAAGTGAGATGATCATATTGTCTGTCCCGATTTTAGAGCACTAATTCTAGTTCTTTTTTTACGTTGGTTGCAAAATTCAGAGCACTCAATAGCTCTTGGTTTATTTGAAGTAAAAACTTCCATTGTCAATGCAAAATGTCAGTATTAGTTGTAGTATGCCACTAGGCATGTGTTTGTGTGTGCTTCCTCTCTTATTTTTCTAGCTACTCTTCCATCCTTAACATGGTTATCTTATTATAATTCTTAATCTTTGTTTGGCTGTCAGAGATTTTATGAACATGGAGGGGAGGTGCAGGTAGCACAAGATGCTTCTTTAAAGCCATCTATGGATATATTTGCAGTTGGGTGGGTATTCTTTGCTGCAATAATTTTACTGTTTATCTTGGAGAACTTGTTTTAGCTTTTCATTTACCCATATATTGGTTACTATATAGTAATGTGCATCAAATAACTGACTCACCAAAGCAAAAAAAAAAAAAAAGTAATATTTGTCATTTGCATGGATGTCAATAAGGCAGTGTAGTGCTGCTTGTGGTGAGCTAATGGTAGAAATGTGTATTAGCTTGATATTGATTTATTTTCACTTTTGTTTTTTTTAAATTTCAGCATTTGTGTGACATGAACTTGCATTATTGAGTAGAATATTGTGTGGTAAAAGCTATGAGGATCTCAATTTTTTAGTGTGTTAATCAATCTTCTATGTTGAACAATAAATATAATTCAAAGGGTGTTGATGGATCATGAATGGAAGGCATCACTTTTTTCCTTGAAAATGCTAGGAGGTTAAGGTTGGGAATCTGATGCTTTTCAGTGAAGGAGACCATATGTGATTTTTGTTCAAGACAATTTATATTATTTTCATGGTCCAGTTGCTATTAATCTTGGCCTCATGGGTTATATCTCCTTTTAAATCAAGTCCCACTCTCCCTACAACCATTCTGGGATGTATGTGTGGGAAGTTAACACATGAAAAACGTAATTAACAAGAAAGAAAAATTGAGTCTTCAACAAAATTTTCAAGTGCAAAATAAGATATTTATAACAAGCTACAAATAAAAGTATAAAGCAAATTAAAACTAGATTTTTTAATGCAAATTAGTTGCCAATATTCATCAAACATCATTAATATCCTTTGTAAGCACTAAAGCCATTACAGTGTATTTTGAATTGTTTCAAAATGTCTCAGATAAAATGTATTGTATACAGTTGCTGAAGTAAAGTACACATATTGGTATCATATGCATATCTGACATGGTTATGCCTCAACTTTTGGTGTATTGATTCATTCTTGAAAACCTTAACCTGATTTTTTTTCACTTTTTCCTTTGAGAGAGGAGGGGTGACATAAAAGGGGGATTGTCTCAACAGATTATGTCACCTGTGAATCAGATCTTTGTGCATAACTGACAAGTATCAAACAATATGAAATATTAAATATATGGTAAACCGCACTATTTATAAGCCATGAACAATGTGACTTATCTTAAATTTCATGTAATGTATGGAAAAACATGTTTAGTTGGCGCTTTACATACTATCTTAATTACTGTTTTCTTTCTTTTCTGAGGTTTACTTATTGTTTTTATTGCTTCAGGTGTGTAATTGCAGAACTTTTCCTTGAGGGACAGCCTCTATTTGAACTTTCTCAACTTCTTGCTTATCGCAGAGGGCACTATGATCCTAGCCAACATCTTGAGAAGGTATACTCTGTCTCTGAGAGGGTGTGTGCGTCTATTCCCCCGTGACAACCACACACACAGAGGGGGAAAGGAAAGAAAGATAGAAACCCACTATACTGATAGCATGCTTTATTATTTTGGATATTGCATGTCATAATGATTTCAGATACCAGATCCTGGAGTTCGTCAATTGATATTACACATGATTCAATTAGAACCAGAGTCACGGTTTTCTGCTGAAAGCTACCTGAGGGAATATGCAGAAATTGTGTTCCCAACCTATTTCTCACCATTTTTGCATGATTTTTACCGCTGCTGGAGTCCCCTCCATTCTGATATGAAGGTATGTGGCTTTACTGAAATATTTTAGTCCTTTATGATCTGATGCTTCTTGTAACTCACATGTTATCTATCTATCTATATAGGTTTTATTATGTCAAAGTGCTTTCCAGGAGATACTAAAACAAATGATGAACAGTAAATCATCCGAGGAGGTAGCTGTTGCTTCTGGTGAACTTTTGGGAGAGATTGTTGCTAAAGAAAATGTCAATTTTATGAAGGACTCCCTGATAAAGAGAGATGAGATAGGAAATGGGTTAATCCCTGATCACTATGAACTTCTTGGTGATATCAGTAGCCTACTGAGGGATGCTAAAACCCATAACCATTTATCTGGTCCCCGACATGTAATAGGAAATGCACCCAATTGTACCTTTCCTGAGAGTCTAAAAAACTTTCAATCTCCTGGTGAGCTACTTCAAACTATTTCCAATGCATTTCGAGGAAATGACCATCCCTTTCTGAAAAGCATTGCAATGAATGATTTGAATTCGCTGATGTCTGATTATGATAGCCAATCAGATACTTTTGGAATGCCTTTCTTACCGCTACCAAAGGATAGTATGAAATGTGAAGGCATGGTTTTGATTACTTCTTTGCTGTGCTCCTGCATTCGCAATATCAAGTTGCCTCACTTGAGGAGGGCAGCTGTGCTCTTGTTGAAGGCTTCTGCATTATATACTGATGATGAAGATCGTTTGCAGCGTGTTATCCCATATGTTATTGCAATGCTTTCAGATTCATCGGCAATTGTGCGTTGTGCTGCATTAGAGACTTTGTGTGACATTCTGCCCCTAGTACGAGATTTTCCACCCAGTGATGCAAAGATTTTTCCTGAATACATACTTCCAATGCTCTCTATGCTTCCTGATGATCCGGAGGAAAGTGTGAGGATATGTTATGCCAGCAATATAGCTAAGCTGGCACTAACTGCTTATGGATTCTTGATACGCTCAATAAGTTTGAGTGAGGCAGGCGTACTTGATGAATTAAGTTCAACACAGAAGTCTTTGATATCATCCAGTCAGACCACTGGAAGATTGCAGAGGATAAATGGAGATGTGCAACTTTTGCAGCTGAGGAAATCAATTGCAGAGGTTGTCCAGGAACTTGTTATGGGTCCTAAGCAAACACCAAATATTAGAAGAGCACTCCTTCAGGACATTGGGAAATTGTGTTATTTCTTTGGTCAAAGACATAGTAATGACTTTCTCTTACCCATTCTCCCTGCTTTCCTCAATGATCGGGATGAACAATTACGGTCTGTGTTCTATGAGAAGATCATATATGTCTGCTTTTTTGTGGGCCACAGAAGTGTAGAAGAATATCTTTTACCTTACATTGAGCAGGCTTTAAGCGACACAACAGAGGCAGTCATTGTCAGAGCCTTAGATTGTTTGACCATTCTTTGCAAAAGTGGTTTCTTCAGGAAGAGGATACTGCTTGAAATGATGGAGCGTGCATTTCCTTTACTGTGTTATCCTAGTGAGTGGGTACGTAGATCGGTGGTCTCTTTCATTGCTGCTAGCAGTGAGAGCTTGGGTGCAGTAGATTCTTACGTTTATCTTGCTCCTTTTATAAGACCCTTCCTCCGTAGACAACCTGTATCTCTAGCTTCTGTGAGGGCCCTTTTTTCATGCCTAAAACCTCCTGTCTCAAGACAGGTTTTCAATGAAGTATTGGAGAATTCAAGGAGCTCAGACATGTTAGAAAGACAGAGAAAGATATGGTATAACTCATCATCACAATCTAAACTATGGGAAATGGATTTACTGAGAAAAGGAATAGAGGAGTTGGACTCATTGAAGAGCTGGCCTGACAAGCAACAAGGCCCTGGGGGCCAGCAATCTATTGGAACTGGCTTCCAACGGCCAGGGCTAACTGATTGTGAAGATGACACAAAAAAGTTGAGAAATATGGGGACCTTTATGCATAATGATTTCAGTGCGGTGGGACATCGTGATCCCCAATGCTTGGAGAAGCTACAGTTCTCTGGATTGATGTCACCTCAGGTTAGTTGTAGCAGTTTGCCATATGAAAAGTCATCAAATGGCATACCTTTGTATTCTTTCAGCATGGATAGGCGGGCAATGGGGATTCCCCCTGCGGCATCTGATTCTCCACTACAAATGAATTCTCTTGGTGTCAGTTCATCCACCATGCCTTGGGTTAGTCCAGTTAGCAAGTCCTTTAATATGGCTAGTTCAGTTCCTGCTCCAAAGTTTGTTTCAGGTTCTTTCAGCATCAGCAATGGTTCTAAACAGTTCTATCGAGTAGTGCATGAACCAGATGGCAGGGAAAATGAGACAGCCTATATTAATAGCAAAATTCAAGATGTGGGATTATCTACTGATATCAAAGGTGGTTCGATTGCACTCCAAGATGCAGCCCCCCAAACTGATGCATCAGGATTTCCGTCTTTTGCTCGAACATCCATTCCTGATTCTGGTTGGAGGCCCCGTGGGGTGTTGGTTGCACACCTTCAGGAACACCGTTCATCTGTGAATGATGTAGCAATTTCTACTGATCATAGCTTCTTTGTGAGCACATCGGATGATTCTACAGTCAAGATATGGGATTCTAGGAAGCTGGAAAAGGATATTTCATTCAGGTCAAGGCTAACTTATCACCTGGATGGAAGCCGAGCACTATGTGCAACAATGCTTAGGGGTTCTGCCCGAGTGTTAGTTGGAGCATGCGATGGATTAATTCATATGTTTTCTGTTGATCATATCTCTAGAGGTCTAGGAAATGTTGTTGAGAAGTATTCTGGTGTTGCTGACATCACAAAGAAGGATATCAAGGAGGGTGCCATCCTCAACCTGTTGAACTACCCTGTGGATGCTTATACAATCATGTTTAGCACTCAGAACTGTGGTATTCATCTGTGGGATACTAGGTCCATTTCCAGTTCATGGACTCGAAAAGTTACTCCTGAGGAGGGCTATATTCTGTCTCTGGTAGTAGGGCCTTGTGGTGATTGGTTTGTATCAGGGTCATCCAGGGGTGTGCTTACTCTTTGGGATCTGAGATTTCTTATGCCTGTGAACTCTTGGCAGTATTCCCTTGCTTGCCCTATAGAAAAGATGTGTCTCTTCCTTCCTCCTCCTAATGCCTCTTTATCTTCAAGTGCAAGGCCTCTTGTTTTTGTGGCTGCAGGTAGCAATGAAGTTTCTCTTTGGAATGCGGAGAATGGTAGCTGCCACCAGGTACGTGGTTGCTGTTTTGTGGCTTTTTGTAGATACTAAAAGCAATGTGCTCTAGAACAAATCCAGCCTCAACAGATGTATACCTGCAAACTTCATATTTCTTTTTATTGAGAGAATAGATGGTTCTATATTGAAGTCTACCTCTTTTATCACGAGTACGCTGGAGCATTGTATAATAATTTATGATGCTTGGAATATGCACCAGTATCCTGATTGCTTCTCACTGTGTCGAATCATCTTAGATTTGCCTTTGTGCCTATAACAATATTCTTGTCATTGACTAGTAATTTTCTTCCTTCAGGTATTGAAAGTGACCAATTATGACAGTGATATAGAAAAGTCTGAACTGCCTTGGGCCTTGGCTAGATCTTCTAGCAAGGGAACATCTAAACCTGATCTGAGGCGAAACGTCAATCCCAAGTATAGAGTTGATGAACTAAATGAACCTCCTCCTCGTCTTCCTGGTATTCGTTCATTGCTTCCCTTGCCAGGGGGTGATTTATTGACTGCGGGTACTGACTTGAAGATACGTCGATGGGATCACCACAGGTTTCGCATGGAACTTAATTGTTATTCACTTGTCTTTCCTCTATTGTGATAACGACCTGACTGCATATATCTGTATTTTTGATGCAGTCCTGACAAAAGTTACTGCATTTGTGGACCTGACTTAAAAGGAGCAGGGCATGATGATTTTTATGAAACAAAATCTAGTTTTGGAGTGCAAGTTGTACAGGTAATTAATGTTTCCACAGAATGTTGTATTCCAGTAATTTATTTTGCGTGTTGTTCTTGCCTGTTTGAGGGGTCAGCAAGGGCATAGTGGGTGCATGTATGGTTCTTACCGGCTGAATCGAAATATAATTCTGGTTACTCTGAACTGTAGTCATCAACTTCCCATGAAACTTCATTAGCTTGCTTCAGGTTGCTTAAGCTTCACCATTCTTATCTTTATGGCTCCTGAAATGCAAAGTAGATCTTTTTCCAACTACAATGAATTAGCATGATTCCTTTCAAACAATCCTAGAAATTTGACTGACCTAGCTGTGCTTTTAGGAACATTTGCTAGAAGAATTAGTTTGCTTTAATGCTTTCCTAGCTTACAAAATTTAACGTTGGTATATTTGTTAGTCCTTCTTCCTTTCCCTCACTTAGCTTCTTGAAAGCCACCAAGATGAGGAAATATTGGTGCATGGATGCCATTTTTTCTTATGGAGTGGTCCTCTTTCCATCACATATTCCTTTGTATTCATTATTTTTTCACAAATCTGGAATTGGTTTTAAAACACTCAACAAACTTGCATGTATGACAGGTTAATGGGAATCTCAACATTCTCATGCATATTCACTCAATTCCCTGATTTCTATTGGTCAAATCTCCTCTTATTATCATGTGAATTTTCATGCATTTAACTGTTTTTCCTGTCTAAACTCTGCTTGATCCTAATCCCTGTTCTTAGATTGTTCATTTCTCCATTGAGGATGTTCATTTGTCCAACTTATTTAGAACATAGGCAGCTGTGATTGAACTTTCTACTTTTAAACAGGAGACAAAGAGACGTCCTCTTACAAACAAGTTGACTGCAAAGGCAGTCCTCACGGCTGCTGCCACTGATCCTGCAGGATGCCACCGTGATTCTATTCTTTCTCTGGCTTCTGTTAAGTTAAACCAAAGACTCTTATTATCAAGTAGTAGAGACGGGGCTATCAAAGTTTGGAAGTAAAGTTAGCTAAACTCGATCTGGAATGGTTGTACATAGGCAGTGTCAATTCTAGTGGTTAAAATTGTAAATAAGGTATAGGAGCTAACCCATCTAGTGGATGTTCTAGCTGCTCTTAATGCTATCTGGGATATCAAAGTCCCTTGATCTGTACAGTGGGTAGTTTATCCAGGAGTTAAATTAAGTCTAGTTTCATTCCCAATATATGTAAGCCTTATGAGTTTTAGAAGTCTATTGTTTGTTTGAACTAGTGGAATTCAATTGGAAATTATCAGGAAAGAAACTGATTTTGAATTGAGTCCAATAATAAAAATGCTGAGGTTCACGTCAATATTTTGTTAGAACGGGTCCCGTGAGGGGATCAACCATTCGATTTCTTTTTCACATAAAAAAATTGTTGTGGATGGGCATAGACTTGGTTGGTTTCTCCATGAATGTTTGGCATACCTTCTATGGGAGCGTGAGACGGAGGCAATGACAGCTGGGAGGTTGACACAAGATAAAGTAATTGATGTTGTCGTTGCAACTTTTTGGTTTTTTGCTGTCACGGATCCCTTAAATTAGTTGTCTTTTTGCAAGCTCTTCCAACAAAAACGCATAATTACTTTTACTTCCTATAATGTAGAGTTTAATTTGTGGATCTTATCTGGAACTTTCGCACGTGTTATTTCTTAATATGATTAAAGCAGTTTCTTAGTTTCTTGGAATCATTTCAACAATGATAGATCACCTTTATTTAAAAAAAAAATAAATGCATTTTTCAATGAAAACTGGGATGCTTAATCAGTTGTTATTTGCTAGAAAAGAATTTTGTAATGTAAAAGACAAAACAAGATATCAAAAAACAAGTAAATATTACAGAAACTAGAATGAATGACTCGTAGATTGCGCTGCATTCGAAGAAATACAATTTATGTTAAATTCAAATAATTCAAATTTAAATCATTCGATCCCTCAGATAATTAAATACAATCAATCAAATCATGCGGCTAAAAAAATACTATTTACAAGCAAGTAACATAATTTGTTTTTTTTTCCTTCTTTTTGACATAAATTATATAATAGTAAATAGTAAATTATATAATAGTAAAATTAAAGAGTACAAAATTGGTTATGTTATTGAACTCGCTTAAACCAGATTCTATTAACTTTAGAATACTATTATTGTTTAGACCTGAATCCCAGTTAATTAACCCAAAAACTATTGAGGATAGCTAGACTAACCATGCGCCTCTTCTTCAATACTAGGATTTAAAAGCTTTTTATCTTAATTTTTTTGTTGCAAGAATATTTCATTATCATGCAGAAATTTTGAATTACAGTTGTTTAATAGGTATGCTACAAGTTTTCAAGGGAGAAAAAAGAAATAAAAACTATCTAAACATGACTGGACTAGTGGGATCCAAGGATGCACTAAGAGTCTAGCCAAAGAAAAAAAATGCACCTCCTTGAAACAAAAACGTAGAAAGAAAGAGGAGGACATTGATTGATTACCCAAAATCAAAACACAAGTAAAGATACATTACGTGATACTATTGTGCTACGTCCAAAGTAGATTTTGGAAAATTAAGATGCCAACAAAACAAAAAAGTTATGACATAAAATACGAGGGTTCACGGCAAAAGAATTTAAAAATATTAGCATACCATGTGTATGTGTTATGTACCGTCATTGACCTCACCACCTCTAGTGGCCTACATACGATTTCTCAGCAAAGTAGTAGTTTTTGACTATTTGTCCTACTTCCAAGTTTTTTGCATCCCTCAATTTATGACTCTGCCAAGTCCTCTTTAAGAGCCCACATAGCTTCTCAGACTCACCACTTTGCTTTGAATTTGTAAATGGGAATTAATCTCAGCCACTGAAAGTGCTCATATAACACTCATCAACTCACCACATCAGGGAATCTCATCACATTTTATGACGGTCCAATGGTCGAACGCTGATGATTGAAGAAAGTTCGGGATTAATATACTTTACATGTAATATAAGAGCACAGCCCCAACCCAAGCCAACCCAACCCAAGCGAGTATCCCCCACAAGAATATTTTCACGATCACACACAAACAGAAAGTGAGGAACTCACGGGCTGAAACCAAACAATAACAACAAAAGAAAAGTGACCAAAGGTTTTCAAACAGACAAACTTTTTTTTATGTGAAAAGTGCAACCTGTCATTCAGGCTTAGATTCTTCATCTCTCTCTCTCTCTAATGGAAGCACCCGTGAAGAGTACCGAGCCCTCGTTGATTCTCAGGTTCACCCTCAAGTATTAACTAAGCTGTATATAAGCCATGACACAGGCCTAGCACTATTATCACCCAACTTCCAAGCAGCCTCATCCTCCTCCCTCACATTCTCTCTTGAGAATGTCGAATCTGCATTTACTGCTTGTTGTTCTTCTTCTGATGCAAAATCCGAGCACAACACTATGCCATACCAAAGGACTTCGACCAAGGCGTTCTGCTGGGACTGCGTTGACCACCAACATGACCCGTTTCCAATACTCAGAACAGCAATTCATGAAATGGATCAAGTTCGTTGGTAGCCTCAAACACTCTGTTTTCAGAACAGCAAAAAACAAGCTTTTTCCCTCTTATACTCTGCACGTCTCCAAGAAGCCATCAAAGGGGCAATTTTCGTCAATTCAAGATGCGATCGATTCTCTTCCATTCCTTAATCTTGTGAGAGTCGTCATAAAGGTCCAACCAGGGGTTTACACGTACGTTCTAGTGCTGCATTCTCCATTTTCCTTCTGTTTCCAATTTTACAAAAGAAAGTTCATTTCTTTTTTCATTTGTTCAGGGAGAAAGTGAACATCCCGCCTATGAAATCCTTCATAACCATACAAGGAGCAGGAGCAGACAAAACCATTGTTCAATGGGGGGACACAGCTCAAACAAAAGGGCCAAATGGGCAGCCACTGGGAACTTTTGGATCAGCAACTTTTGCCGTGAATGCGCCTTATTTCATCGCCAAGAACATCACGTTCAAAGTATTGAAACAACACCCCTTTTCCTTTCCCTAGTTTCAAATTTCAACCTATAATTTTCCTCTGTTTCTTGAACCAAACATTTCACATGTGAATGCAGAACACGACCCCAGTTCCAGCACCAGGAGCAGTGGGAAAGCAAGCAGTAGCATTGAGAATATCAGCAGACACAGCAACATTCCTAGGGTGCAAATTCTTGGGAGCACAAGACACACTGTATGATCATGTGGGAAGGCATTATTACAAAGATTGCTACATCGAAGGGTCAGTAGATTTCATATTCGGGGACGGCCTGTCTCTGTTCGAGGTGAGTAAGAAGATGATTGTGGCGCAATACAATTACAAATGAGTGGATAATGAAAATGTTAATGGGTTGTGTGGTATTGCAGAGATGTCACGTGCATGCGATAGCGCAGAATACAGGGGCGGTAACAGCACAGGGAAGAAGCAGTATATTGGAGGACACAGGGTTCTCATTTGTGCACTGTAAGGTCACGGGGTCAGGGGCACTGTACCTTGGGAGGGCATGGGGTCCCTTCTCGCGCGTGGTCTTCGCTTTCACCAATATGGACAATATCATCATTCCCAAAGGCTGGTACAACTGGGGTGACCCTAACCGTGAAATGTATCTTTCTTTCCTCTCCTTTCCTTCCAATTTCTTCTTTTTCTCCCAAAACATTAATCAGATCAACTATGTAGAGTAATTATTAAGGGTCATCCTAATTTATGTTCATTTGGTAATTGAAAATTTGTCATGAATATGATCCAGTTAATAACAGGCATGCATGGATGTGATTTATGGCATTCTGACTTGTTAGAAGACAGGTAATAACAAGTGAGAATTTAATTAACATAGAAAAGGACTTCAGTTGGCCCAGAGAAAAAAACAGAGAAAGGGACAGAGCAGCATGAGCAAGAGGGATTGGAAAAAGACTTAATAGCGCCACCTAATCCCATTCTTATATTTGCTAATTGCTATAATTAATTAATAGGGAGGGATGCATGTGGATGAGTTTAGTTTTGTTTGATTGGAATGGTTCTTGTGTACTGGACAGGACTGTGTTCTATGGACAGTATAAATGCACGGGACCAGGAGCCAGATTTGCAGGGAGAGTGTCATGGTCAAGAGAACTCACTGACGAGGAAGCGAAGCCTTTTATTTCACTTAGCTTCATTGATGGCTTTGAATGGATCAAATTGTAGAACTTCATTATACCCCTCACTCTTTCTTCATTAGTTTTCTCTCCAAACTTTATTTTTTTTTCTCGTGTGACATTTTTTTTATGTATAAATAAATATAAATATATCAAAATTTGAATGTGCGTTGCTGAGTTCCCATTCCATTATTATAATGGAAATTCGGCCCTTATTCTGTTATCAGTCATAGGTCCAATCTTTGAACCCTACGCATGTGATACATGACATCATCAACATTTCTGTCCACGTTTAATCACATATATTTTATTACTCTCAGAAATTTCCATAAATTAATTAATTATTTATTTTATATTGTAATTCGCAAACTATTTTCATAGCTACAAATTTATAATTACCATATATTACTTATGCAATACTTTAAATGAATGAGAATTATCTTCTCATTTTTTTAATTTAAATCTATCTCTTTTTTTATTTTATTTTTTATGTTTTCATTAATTTTATAACATGCATTACTTAATAAAACATAAATTGACGTGGAGGAAATGGATGAACAAGCCGATCTAATGTTCTATCTTTTTTTCTTTTTGGGTAAACCGCCTATTCTTAACAATAGACGACGTGAAGTGTAATTTAAATAAGAATATAGTTAGCAACTTCAACAACTTTGACAACACTTACGCCACTCAATAAGTTATTACAATTTGCAACATGTGATTTTTACTAATTTAACCGCCGAAATTTTAAAAAGTATACTTTAATTAAGATTTCCCTCATATGTTAAAACAAAAAAATTGTACACAGTTTTTCATATTATTATTATTATTATTATTATTATCCAATATTCATTGATAGACTTCAATTTGAGATCCTATTTGAATCATTGAATTCCTTTTATATGATGCATTTAGCGTTGCTTATTTAATCAATATCAATATCAATATATCTACTATCTATATTTGCTGTAAGAAGTCACATTGTGATCAAACCATTCATAATGCAACTTATCTCAAACGGTAAATGCACAAAACTCATTTTAATTTTTTAAATATCAGCATGCAAAATTGCCATATAAAGGTGGATCCGGGTTATGGAATGTGGACGGAAAACTTTGTGGACCTTTGGCCCATACTGAAAACTTTGCTACATTGGGAAATTTTGAGGTTCTTTATCCTTGTATTGTATTTTCGTGGTCGTGCAAGGATAAATATGGTTCAGTTCGTATAGATTGAAGCAATGTGCCTAACATGCTAGCAATTGCTCCCAATGGTGTGATGAATCTTCTCAAGTTATCACAATCATTTGGTGTGCTGAAATAGCTAGCAGTAAATACTAAATCTTTAATATTGATAATTAAATCAACCCGCCTGATGCCCAAGTTGTAAAATATGTACTTGCAACCAAAAATCATGCACTTATAATATTATTTTTGCAAAATTATAAATTTATTATATTTTAATTTGAATATTTGACAGTAACAAACAACATGATGAATTTCAATGTAGTTTTTTAAAAAGAATGGCACCGGTAGAAAAATTCAAGCCATAAAAAGAGTTATATCTTTCAAATATAGGTAAGCAAAGAGGTTCAAAAACAATATTTGTTCTTTTTCCAATCGCAATTAACTGAAAAGATAAATAAAGAGGATAGATTACTCTTATCATTTGACATTTGAATCTCACTACTTTCTTTATCTCTTTTTTAAATGAACCGTGCAATGGTTAAAAAAATTCGTGTTTTAGAAAGATTGCCATTATTCAATACAAAAATATTTCAGAGAGAGAGAGAGATAAAAAAATGACAAGCATGTACCTTGAACATAGGTTTTTTTTCTTCCTTTAACTTCAATTAATGGAGAAGAAAAATTAAGAGTATGTTTAAGATGTTTGTAAAACTACCCCAAAACTTAGATTTTGACAAAAGCAGTAGTTGCTTTTATTAGTTGCTTTTACTATTTGATGTAAAAATCTAGATTTTTAGATGACCCATCGTTACTCCAAATATACACTAAGAGCATAGATTTCCATACTCCTTATTATTTGAATCTCACCACTTTATTTCTTTTTATTCTTAGTGAATCAATATATATTAGGATAGAATCACATTGTGTATTAGCCGCATAGTATGGCTCCACCTCTTAGATTGTATGCCCATCGCTCTTTTTCTCTTTTTTTTTCCCAGTTTTTTGTTTTCTTTTTAATTTAAGTGTGTTCCACTTTTTTTCTCATTCATTTATTCTTTCTTTTGTAAATAGGGTCCATGTTTTCCCTTTTTTTAGATAGATCCCACATTCTTTCATTTTTTTTTCAAAATTCAAACTTTTTAATTCTAAATTTTTTATTATTTTTCACTAATTAATTAGTTTTAATTTTATTTTTTTAATTAATATAATTTGATATCAATTTTTTTGAGATAGGGAGAATTAGTAATATATATATATATTTTTAATATAATATATTTTAAAATTAAATAAAACATCCCCAGCCCCCCACACAATCGGATAAGTAAAATCTAGATGTGCAACAATAGTAAAACAATACTCCCTTCGGTCCTATATATAGAACATTTTACCTTGATCCTGAATATAAGACCCTTTACAATATACGAGGTGATATTTATTATACATTTTCAAAAAATATCGCTATTTAATGTATCCAAATAGAAAAAGAGAGAGATTAAATAAGGGTAATTTTGGAAAAATGTTGGGATTTTCAGAGAAATCAAGGTAGTTAATTAGTTTTAACTCCCCTTCTTAATTCACGTGATTCGATTAAAATGATCTTATATTAAGGACAAGAGGGAGTAATATTTTAGAAAGAGTTATTCATAAAAAATTGGCAAAAGGAAATACATTATTAAAAAAAAACTGTCTCGCAAAAATAGAGACAGATAAAAAATGGGTAAGCTCATAGCCTCGAAAAGAGTACTCCCTCCGTTACGCTATATAATGCACTATTATGAGAAATTTATGTTTCAAAATATAGTGCATTGCGCGGATTACATTGTGTTTTTTTATTATCTTTCCAATATTATCCCTAATAAATAAACTTATATATTATACGGTTACTAATGCATTTAATGGAAAAATCCTTAATAGTTTAGTCAAATCATAAATAAATAAAAGAGAATTTTTTCAAAAACTTCAATTTTTACAATTATCAATGACTCATGAGAATTCAGAAAAAAGAATGAAGGAGAGAATGGATGTAATTTATTAATGTATGAAATATTATTAAATAAGGGTAATTTGGAAAATAATGGAAAAAAATTTTGGTTACTAATCATTGTCTTGGTACATGTGTGGTAGTTAAAAGTGCATTATAAACTGGAATAGAGGGAGTAATATTTTCTTCAACTGCAATAAATTGGGAAGGAAGACTAGTAGAGTAGTAAAACCCACACCACTTATATTTGAATCCCACCACTTCATTTTTCTCTCTTCTTAGTGAACTACGCAACAAAGGTGAGAAATTCGTGTCTTACGAAAGGGTTGCGTTATTTATAATAAAAATCTTTAAAGAAAAAAAGACACAGATAAAAAAAAAATTTGTTAAGTACGTAGCATCAAAAAGAGTATTTTTTTTCAACTGCAATTAATTGAGAACAAATATTAAGAAAATAGTGAAACCCACACCACTTAATATTTGGATCTCACTTCTTTTTTGCTCTCTTTTTAGTGAATTGTGCAATGATGGAAAACAAATAATTTAAGTCTTAGAATTACTTTGTTCATAAAAAAATTCTTTGAAAAAACAAAAAACAAAACAAATACACACGTCACAATCTCAAAAAGTGCTTCTATTTTTTTTTTTTCACACTGTAATTAATTTTTGAGAGTGAGAGAGTACTGGAACTTCTATTGCACACCACTTTACATAAATGATTCATAAAACTTTAATTGGTAATTATGTAAATATTATTTTGTAGATGCTGATTATTTAATACCGACAGGATATCTTACTCCATATAAATGTGAGCGTTACCACCCACCAAAATTTACACGTACTCATGGATTTACTAACCCGAATGAAGCATTCAATTATTTCCATTCAAGTTTAAGAAGCACAATAGAAATGACTTTTGAAGTTTACAAGAATAGGTTTGCAATTTTACGTCGAATGCCCATGTTCAAATTTGATACATAAGTTCAGATAGTTTGTGCAACAATAACCATGCTCAACTTCATTAGAAGGAAATCTGAAACAGATTCTGAGTTTTTGTGTTATGAAAATGAAAATATAATTGAGTATGAAGATACTGATCGTACTAATGAGTATCGGGTATCATCCTCAAGTCTAACCATGATCTCTTCAAGAGATATGGATATTACCCATGATTTAATTCGAGATCAAATTGTACAATATTTAGAAGAGAATTAGTCATGTTATACATTCAAAAGTGCTTATGGTTGAAATAATTCAAACATATTTAGTTTTTACAAAATCACTTTTAAGGTAAAACCATCCAAACATAAATTAAATTAATTTTCACAACAACTATTCTAACTAAAATCACTTCTGCAAAATATATTCTACTTAAAATCACTCATGTAAAAGTCTCGAACTGTAATTCAAATTCCCCACAAGTTTTTCGTTGGTTCAAAATCATTAATTAATTCTACAATTCATAAAATAGTTATATAAATACCTAATTCTTACCAATGGAAACGTCCTTAGTTGGGTGGAGGCAAATGATTTGCTATGTGTCTGAGACAAAGGAATGGTACAGTAAGGAGCTTACGCGTTTGCGTGACCTACAAAACTCAATTGCTCGTTGACTCTGACTCATTGTGATTCAAATTCCCCGCAAGTTCTTCGCTAGTTCAAAATCATTATTGCGCTTTAATGGTGAAATTACAATTAGACCACAATACTAATTTGATTACATCTGTTGTGATAGATAGGGATAAATGGGTAATTTAGTGGTAAATTGAAATGAAATTTATATGATTTATTTATGGAGTGAGGAATAGGAAGAGATCCGTGAGTGTGTAAGTGGTGACAGTAGAATTAGGATATTCAAAAAATAGTCAAAGCCAATGTTTAGTGCTGAGATTTCCATCCAATTTCATGCCCTCATCTTTGATTCTCTGGCTTCATTCCTCCCTTCTAAATTTTTCGAATCTCTCCCACTCTCTCTAGGGGGGAATTCATAGACACCTTTGTTTACATCTCACTTGGAATTGTTTTTTCAGTATCAAATGCATTATCAATCAATAGTTAAGAATAAATTTCCTTGAGACGTAGAGATTATCAAAATAAATTTTGAACTTTATCTCATTTAGAATTCCTATTGGCATTAACCTTAAAAATCTGTCTTAAGGATAAAAATAAATATGTAATCTATAATTAAACATATTACCATAAATTTAACTTAAATTCCACAATTTAATATTTGCTTTGGAAAACTCAATTTTTACTATATCACAAGGTTTGTTCATCTAGGTAGAAATAATAGGTGAATAGAGCTTGATAACTCAAGGTTGGTCTCAGCATTCGAGAGTATTATTTTCAATTTTCCTGTATGAAATGCATTTAACTAGGAAGGATTTGCCATTTATTCTCAATATCTTAATAAAAAAATTAGTCCTTAATAAAGGAATACTCCTATTCCATGAAAAAAAAAATATGCCATCCATTACTAAAAATTATCAATATTAATATAAATCATTAGTTTAAGCATCAATATCAATTGATCAATATATCAACATATAATATAAAACTAGATTGTGGAGCATGCGTTACACGGGCTTTTTTTTTTCCAAAGCATAGGACACATGCATTAAGATCTTGGAAAATACCACAAAATAATATATATATATATATAAAGATTAACTTTAAAAGAAATATTATCATAATCCATGCTCTAGTGCTCAATGCTTATTTTATCAAATGAATTACAATTATAGAATGCTTCAATGATGAATTAATTAATTTCACTCTTTAATTAAATTCCAATATTATGACAATAGAACCACTATACTTGAGAGTGAAATTAATAATGGAATAGTTGCTACCCACGTAACCAATTGAATTTTTTCAACAAAATCTAAATAGTTACCCATCAGTTTATCGGTCAAAAAACATAAAAAGATTATAGAAAGAAAATTAAAATAATAAGTAAATTTTAAAATTATGATTTTTTTAATTTTGAGTAAGAAGTAAATTTATAAACTACAAAAATAAAAATTTTAAAAAGAGAGAGCAACATTCAAAGAAAGTTTCGATAAGAAGTAAATCTAAAAATTACAAATAAAAAAAGAAAATAATTACAAAATTTAAATAAGAAGTAAATTGAAAAATGAAAAAAAAAATAATTTTAAGAAGTTAATTAAAGATAATAAAAGGTTTTAAAAAATTTGAGAAAAAAGTATTTTGAAATAAATAAATAAATATTTAAAAAGTATTAAATTTAAAAATAAATGAAATAAAGATTAAATAAAAATAATAATAACATCCAAATCAATTAATTACATCTAACTCCAATAAACACAATTGTTGCTATTCTAATATCAAGATAGCATAGATGGCATAGTGGTGATGTACATCTTTTCAAATAAAGAGGTATGTGCATGGTTCAAGTTCTATTAGCAACTAATACTTCTTTTTCCTTCCCACAAAATGACCAACTATATGAAGCCATTTATTAATTGGCCAACTCTGGGAAAGAAGCCCGTTCCGAAAACATATATAATAGTTGGATTTATAATAAATTGTATAATATTTTTTTTATTTCTTAGACTCTATACAATATACAAATATGTCACTTAATTGGAAAACCCACAAACAACTAGGATGAGATATGTTTTACATAATTTTTTTTAAAAAGAATCTCTCTTACAAATAAAACACCTTTACATCTAATAAGAAGCAGGATTCCAGGCTTGGAACGCTTTTACATCCAATATAGGGGTGGAAACAGATTAGGTCAGGTCAGACTTTGCCTAAACAGGTTAGGTCTGTGTGACAGATCTTAAGTTTGAGTCTAGCATGTTGGCCTATATCAGGCCTTTTTTTAGGCTCAGACCTGAGTCTTCAAAAGGTCTGGCCTGACATAAAATCTATTTAAAGGCCTACTAAACTAATAAGCCTTTAAATAAACTTGAAAATTTAGACTTTGAAGGTTTTAAATAGGCCAAAAGCCTATTTAAAGCCTACATCAAGAAAAAAGTATATAACATATAACATAGAAACCTTAATAAGTAATAAAATACAACTCAATATAAATAAAATATCTCAAATCATAATATTATTTACAAACAAACATATAATATAGAGACTTTAATAAGGATTAAAAAAAAACCAAGAAATTAAAGTTTGATTATGTACAAGACAACACAATATATGTATACTCAATTAAGTTCTTCCCCTCAATTCATTTTTTCATATCAGACTACATGAATGATTTTGATATTTTCTTTTTTTATTGTTCCTCTATTTTGGGGAGAAGACTGATGATAAAGACAAAACTTACATGGTGGAAATTGGATTTAGACCTAAACCAATGTATTGGTATATTGTTTCCTCCTTTGTCACTAGTAAATCCAACATGCAAAGGCTAAAAAAACAAAGGAATCCCACGAGAATAGAAGTTTAGTCATTGGTAAGAAGTTATGGGACAAAAAATTGAATAGAAAGAAGAAGGGAAATTAATTAAAATATGAGATACCTGATGAATATCTCCCACGAGTGAGATAAGAACAAGGCCTTAGCCTCAATCATATTACCTATAAGAATTAAGAAGCCCTTAGCTATAAATATAAGCCCTTGGCTACAAAATTAAGAAGTAGGGGAACTAAAGCAATCTTAATAAGAAGAGTGACGGCTTTTTATAGAAACAAAGAAGACAAAGGGAAAAGGGAAGAGACATATATATGTACCTCAATTTTTTTTTTTTTTGCATTCCCAACAATCATTAACAGCTTGTTCATCATCACAATGGCTATTTGGCTAACAACAAAAATATATATAGTGCTTTTCTAATAGACTTTTGCATTTGACCAAAATTTGGAGATCTAAAATTGATATTTCCTACAAAAACATCTCATCCCTGTTAATCAATAAAATATGTCATTTGTGTCTAGTAGAAGCAATGGTTCCTTTTTCCAATATGACATTCACCAAAGCATCCAATAAATATATAATGCTTCACATTAATATATATATATATATATATATTTGTGTGTGTAAATTGGCATGAAAACATAGCATTTCTAGGTGTCACCCGTGCAAACTAAGAGCTCTTCTTCACTGGCCTCTCCGAGAAGGGGATTAAACAAACCACCAAATTAATGAGAATAATGATCGGTACATATACGACTAGCATAATCCATCAAACACGAAGCTCGATAAGTTGTCCAGAAGTTAGTTCACAATTCACATTATGAGATACCCAGAGTCATTCATAAAACATTTAACTATTCAAGAATAGCATGCAACCAGTCCTTAATTTAATTCAATAAAATCAATACTCAATTTCTTTTTAAAAAAATCCCTCTCAAATTCAAATAGGCACAACTTTAGATCTAGTTTCAATGTAATAGTGAATTACAGACAAATCTAAAATAAAAGATATGAGATCTCCGAGAGCAACACTACAAACAAATCTAAAAATAAAACACAGGAATACAAAACAAAAATAAAGCACAAACAAATAAAGTAGGAGAGATGAGGGAAGGTTTAAGAACACATACAACAAGCTCAGAGATGCAGCTACAGTGGAGGGATACGACAAAGGCAGTTCACAGTCGCAATTATAGGAGATGTCGACGGGGAGACGGAGGCAATAGATGGAGGCAGCTAGCAGAGATGGGGGCTAGGGTTCACTCTTTAGGCTTGTTCAAATTAGATGAGTAGCGAATTGACGATGCACACAGACATTATGAATTAGGAACAATTTAGTTTTGGCATAAGATGAATATAATATTATGTTTTATTAATAAAATTAATTTAAATTAAATTATATTATATGTTATTATATTATAAAATATATATTATTTTATTAAATATATTAATATATATATATGTAATCAAGTCAGTAAACAGGCCATTAAAAAAGCCTATACCTGACCTATTTCTTAAATAGGCTAGGTCAGATCAGGCTCTAGACCGTTTGAAAGGGGTCTGACTTGTTCCCATCCCTAATTCAATATAAGAATGGTGAATCTTTTTTGATAAAAAATAATGATGTAATCTTGTGCTTTGAAATTTATATAATTCCAAGTATTTAAAATTTAAAAAATAATAAACATGCACAAAAATAGAGAAAGAGACTATTCATAACGTCAAAATACCTTTCTTACCATCAATATATTAAAAGAATCGGTTAACTTATGGCTGATTCACTAATTATTTTTTATTCATTATTTTTTTAATTACTTCAAAAAGAATTTAATATTCCATTACAAAGTTCGAGTATTCATGACATTTTTTTGGCCAATAGTATTCATGACATTGAATAATGCAGTTTCTTTCAAATTTTGTATAATACTATATGAAAAAACTTGTCTAATTTAATATATTCACACACAAGATAAACCTTTACATATGATTTGACGACTTCACTGGATTTGAAGATTTTACTTATGATATTTTTATTTAATCAAAAAGTTGTTAAAATTAGGTTTTTTTTTTTTACCAGTGTTGAGATTAGGTTGGAGGATTGCAATCAATCTCGAAAAGAAAAACAAATTATGATGCACTAAATATATTAATTGATCGTTTGGTTAAAAAAATTAAACGAAACAAAAAATGAAATGAAACAAATAACTTTTGTAAATAGTAAACCTTTTTTGTGAGATTGAGTACAATAATTTTTATTATATAAAAATAATATAATAAATATTATATATTTATTTTTTAAAAAAATATAAAAATATATTTTTTAAACTAGCTAATAATATGTAAGAATTTATTTTAAGGAAGTAATAACAGACAGTTTAACCTGTCTGCTGGAAAAATTGTGAAATCTAATTGTATTAAAGTAAGATATATAATCCCTTTGTTTATAAAAAAAAGTAAGATATATAATATTTATTATATTTTTATTATCAAAAGTCAAGTACAATTTTTTATATTAATAGATAAAATAAAATTTGTATTTAATTATCTTTGGGTTTATTTAGTCAATGATCAAAATATAATAGTAATTTTAAATATGAAAATAATAAAACTAGATCTCCTAACAACAAAGTTGTGGATCCACTTAGGTAACGATAGGCCGAGTAATAATATGTACGTACGATTTAATCATTTACCCAACACCAATGACGCTGGAAGCTTGGTAGAACGAGGACCCCAATACTTATCTTTTCAGGCTGTATTTTCAGAGTTGCAGAAAAAAGGATAGTGAAAACAAACAAGCCCAGTTTAAATTAGTACACAAATAATTGAGGAAACAGTTAAACACTGAGCCGTGAAAATGAGCTCTATTCCCATTAGATGCTCGTACGGTTCGAAAAGATCTTTTCAAGCTCCCCCAAGCAGATTTCATCTCATAGCTACCGCCTACACTAGACTGGTAGCCATTGACAGACTTAGACTCAGCGAGGGATAACAATTATTTATTCCTTCAAGCATAAAAATTAAAGACCTTTCTTTTTCATTCTCTCATGCTTTAATGTTCAAACAGAGCAGCTTGCAGAGAAGTCACGTTCATACATGACTCTTTCCTTTTAGGACTCATGGAGCTCCACACGACCAGTTTGTTTGGTTTCGGGACTTGGGAGCTGAAGAGGGAAATACTTGCATCTGCCAACGCTAGAATGATTACCAGTTCATTCATTCGCTGTGAGTGAACAGAGTAACGCTTTTGCAGAGTAGAGCAGGGGGAAGTCGATCTGTGGTGGAAGTGAAACAGCACAAAATGACTATTCCGTTTCCAGAAACTAACGGCTGAGATTGGAGCCTGTTTGGAAGAGGGAACTCGGCGAAGAAGCAGAGAGATATATATATATATATATAAAGGGGAATGCATCACGAGAGTGTCTGACATGTTACACTGAGGTATCTTTCTTTCTGAGGACACGTCGCCCCAGAGAGTAATGGGAGACAGATAAAGATCGAGATTTCACTACACTATGCTATGGGTTGTTCCTTTTCTTTTGATCTTTGGAACCACAGCTTTTCACCGAGTTTCCCATTGGACGGCTTCATGTCTTCGGAGGGTTTCACTTTCCTTCCCCTTTTTCTTTCCCACTTTTTAATTCCTTTTCTTTGGAGAATCTAATCTCATTCCACCAAGGTAACTTACCCCCTTTCCGTCTCTCTCCCTCCCTCCGTCTCTCTCTCTCTCTCTCGTAATTACCCATAATCAATTAATTAATTTCCATTGTTTATTAGCCCCCGAATAATTATCTTTCATTTAACTTGTTTGCTTATCGCCCCTGCATGATCCAATGGGCATGTCTTTTGTCATGTAATGCAGATTTTTCACGAGGTATTGACAGAGTCTTTCCGTTTCTTTTCTTCTTCCTATTTTTTCCTCCTTTCGTACCAAGACAAAACCAAAAGAAAAACTCTGCTTTGAGGTTTAAATTTTTTACTAGCCGGTTTCACCATGTTCCGGGAAATGGAAAGACGCCTAAATTGAAAACTGCAAGCTGTGAGACTCTTTCATTTTGTCTAAAAGCCGTGATTGGGTTTTTGTAGGTTCCACCATTTCTTCAGGACCCTGTACCCTCTATCTGCTGCTGAGCAAATGGGAAGAGCCACCCGTTGGTTGAAGAGCTTGTTTGGGATAAAGAAAGAGCGAGACCATGTTTCAGAGAGAGATCTTAGAGGTTTATGCCACAATCCAGCCACTATACCACCAAACATCTCGCCCGCAGAAGCTGCTTGGCTTCAATCATTTTACACAGAAACAGAGAAGCAGCAGAACAAGCACGCAATTGCGGTGGCCGCAGCCACCGCTGCCGCAGCCGATGCCGCTGTAGCGGCCGCTCAAGCTGCGGTGGCCGTGGTTAGGCTGACCAGCCACGGCAGAGGCACCATGTTCGGCGGCGGTGGACACGAGAGATGGGCTGCTGTTAAGATTCAAACAGTGTTCAGGGGTTACCTGGTACGTATGTTTATCTTTTCTCATTGTTGTGCCCATAAACAGAACCAGCTTTTCAGATCAGAAATTTGATGTCGCATTTTCGATTCTAAGCAGGCAAGGAAGGCGCTGAGAGCTTTGAAAGGATTGGTGAAGTTACAAGCACTTGTGAAAGGCTATTTAGTGAGGAAGCAAGCCACGGCAACCTTGCATAGTATGCAAGCTCTTATTAGAGCTCAGGCCACTGTCAGGTCTCAGAAAGCTCGAAGGCTCATGAATAAAGACAATGAATCCTATAGATTTGAAGCCGGAGCGCGAAGATCCATGGTAACCACGTCCACATTCTAGAACCCTATTTATTATTGTTATTTGTGGCAAAATCTTTGAACTTGGTATAATGGTCGCATGAAATCTTGTGCAGGAGAGATTTGACGACACTAGGAGTGAGTACACAGCTCCCATTCACAGCAGAAGGATGTCGTCTTCTTTTGATGCAACAATTAATAACTCTAATAGCTTTGATGGAAGCCCCAAAATATTGGAAGTGGACACTGGTAGGCCTAGATCGAGGTCACGGAGAACCAACACTTCAATTTCAGATTTTGGCGATGACCCACAATTCCAAGCACTATCCTCTCCTCTCCCAGTCCCTTGTTGTCGTACCCCTGCTCGCTTATCAATACCGGACTATCGCCGGAATCTTCAGGACTCCGATTGGGGGTTGACGGCGGAAGAATGCAGGTCGTCCACGGCGCAGAGCACTCCACGGTTCACTAATTCTTGTGGGTCTTTTAGTTGTCAACCGACTGCTTGCAAAAGCGGTTGCGCCGCCGCTGGCTTCTGCCCGCTATATGGGAATTTTCCGAACTACATGGCGAACACTCAGTCTTTCAGGGCGAAATTGAGGTCTCACAGTGCTCCGAAACAAAGACCAGAACCGAAGAAGAGGGTGTCGTTGAACGAATTGATGGAGTGCAGGAGTAGTTTGAGTGGGGTTCGAATGCAGAGGTCTTGCTCGCAGGTTCAGGAAGCCATTAGCTTCAGGAATGCAGTGATGGGTAAACTGGAAAGGTCTGCAGAATTTGGTAGGGGTACTGATAGGAATTACTTGCAGAGGAGATGGTGATGGGTGGACCTATCTTTGTTTTCACATTGAAGGCAACTAGCAGACATGGAAACATAGGAGAGAAGAGTGAAGACAAAAGGAGGAGGAAGAATCTGACGGAGTGTGAGTGTAAAATTTGACTAGTTTCATATGTTGTGAATGGACTGAAATGGAGTAAATGCTTGCTTCTTTAGTTACAATGAAACATCAATTATTTGTAGGTTCTGGATAAAATTTATTGGGAGAGAAAGTGTGTAGTTGTTACAGTAAAGTGGCTCAAACGCTTGGATGCATTGTGTTGTATGGAGCGTGAGCTAAAGTTGCTACGATTATGTTCTAACTAGGATACAGGTCAAGAACTTGAAAAATGATTTCCGCTGAGAGAACAAAAAGAAAAGAAGGGGACCAGAATCAATACATGAAAATGATTCAAAACTCTTTTGGTATGTTGTGTTGTGTCAAATGTGACAAAAAGCTTATATAATGTAACCCTCAAAAGCTAAGTTGTTATCATCATGTTCTAAAGTTTGAGGGTTATGAAGATGTCAATTTGTAACCAAATCATTGAGGGCATGAGTTGTATGCTGATTTTGTTCCAGGCTTGATTTTTTTGGCCAATAAGCTTGAGTTTCATTTACCCAGCAACTAATATTTGAAGTGAATTTCATGAACTTGAAAAGAGAAACGGAAAAAAATAATTAAGAATTAATTTTTGTCTTTCCAGTTTTCTCAAAATAAGTTTTATTTCTCTTTTTGAGCTTCCATCAAAGTTTATTTCTCAGGATCCAAGTTATATATAATCAGTCAACAAGTCAGCTTTTTAAATTTGGACTACAATGAGAAGAGTGAATATTATTATTATATTAATATTGTATAAAATTATAACTGATATTCATTTTATTTTAAAAATTATTATTCTCTCATTTATTTCTGAATGATTAAATATAACCTTATGTCTGATATAGATATTATTTGCAAATAAAATTATAAGATTATCTGTATCATGAAATTAAAAAAAAATAAAACCATAATTTCAAGTTAAAAATTTAAATATCAATTTACTCATTAAATTTTTATCTTACAAATTAAACGAGATGGATTTTTATACATTACTTAAAAAAATAAATTGTATTACTCATGATTTAAAAAAATAGATAATTAGCATATTATCCATGATTTAATATTGATATTGATATTAAGATTTTTTGGACAATAATGTTAATATTATGATTGATAATTAAAATTTCTCCTCATGTTGCGTACATAGTCAAAGTAGATGACTGATGAATGGGTCAATATTTCAAATCGATTTGAAATATGGAAAAAATATTGATTCTTCTCAAATGAAAGAAATACGAGATAGAGTTATAAATCTACAAAAATAATATGATTTACTTTAATATTTAATAATTACTTTGATTAATTGAAATATGGAAAAAATATTGATTCTTCTCAAATGAAAGAAATACGAGATAGAGTTATAAATCTACAAAAATAATATGATTTACTTTAATATTTAATAATTACTTTGATTAATATTGGGAGAATTATACCATTTATATCATACAAAGCTGGATTTTGATAACATCGCATATATAATAATCATATATAAAAAAATAGTGCTTGGACACAGCCAAGAACCGAATTTTACTAGCGATTGGGAATTTATTTGATGTGATTGATTTGATAGGGAACCAATGCTTGAATGCTGCAGAACACAACAATATTTGCCTCGCCCTCGTGCTCGCGCATCACCTTCATTATGAATCCTTTTTAATAATACCAATATCAATGAATCATAGTGAATACAAAATATAAAATGTATAAAAATTCAAAAATTTATAAATTATAATATAAATTATAAACAATATAATTTATTTCTAATATTGTATAACACATAAACAAATATACTTAATTACGATTTAAACTTTTTCGTTGTACTTGTGTTTTCTTACTATATTTAAAAATAAAACTCTAATTTTTAATTTATTTTCCTCATTTTTTAAAATTAATATTTTGAATTGAAAATAATTTGAACCAAACTTTTTCTATATTAAATTCGTTTTATAATAATATTGTTAAAATTAATGCCATCGAATTATTAACGAGTATTTATTTTTTGCTAATATATCCCTCACAATCTCTCAATATTTTTTTTAATGTGAGCCCCGGGGCTTATCTCCCAATCTTTCTTCTCATTTAATTATGGTTGAAATTAAAAAATAAAATACTGTATTTGAGACTCTGCTCACTTTTTTATTATTATATGTCTCTCTTTGTTTTTTTCAATAATTTTGTTGTGAACAACATAACTCTTTCTCATGCCTGAATATTTTACAATCGATGCACAGTTCATTGAGGAGATAGGTAAAAGAGTGCATGAATGGGAAAACTTTTACCGAAGTGTGTTTGAAAAGAATAGATTTTACAAAAATGATTTTAGTTAGAATAGCTGTTATGAAAATTAATTTATGTTTGGATATTTTTACCTCAAAAATAATTTTTTACAACTAAACGTGTTTGGATTATTTCAACCATAAGCACTTTTGAATGTGTAATGATTTTATGTTTACAAAATTAATTGATAATTTTTACTTAAAATTATAAATTACAAATAATATGAAAGAAAACCTATAAAACACTTTTAATTTTTAAACTAAATAAACTACTATTGTTATAAAGAACTTAATAATATAATATGACTAATTCTCTTCCAAATATTGTATAATTTGATCTCAAATTAAATCACGCGTAATATCCATATCTCTTGAAGATGCCATTCTTAGACTTGAGGATGATGTCCGATACTCATTAGTACGATTAGTATCTTCATGCTTAATTATATTTTCATTTTCATAACACAAGAACTCATAATCTGTTTCAGATGTCCTTCTAATGAAGTTATGTATGATCATTGTTGCACAAATTATCTGAACTTGTGTATCAAATTTGAACCTGGGTATTTGACGTAAAATTACAAACCTATTCTTCCAAACTCCAAAAGTCATTTCTATTGTGCTTCTTAAACTTGAATGAAAATAATTGAATACTTCATTCCGGTTAACAAATCCATGAGTACGTCTAAATTTTGGCAAGTGGTAGCGCTCACATTTATATGGATCAAGATATTCTGTTGGTGTTAAGTAACCAGCATCTACCAAATAATATTTACCTAATAACCAATGAAATTTTTGTGAATCATTTATGATTTCAACTAAACTAATAAATAGTTGTATTTACAAGAAACAAACCAGGAGGTGGATGCGAAAAATTCATGGAAAGAGTTGTGAGGGCATTCTCAAAAACACAAGCATCATATGCAGTTCTTTCCCATCCGGCTAATACAAAAGTGAAGCACATATCCCAATCACATTTAGCCATTATATTTTGCGTTAGATATTCTTTTCTTCCAATAAATCTTTGCTGTTTGGTGGGACTAACAATGCATGGGATATGGGTTCCGTCAATAGCACCTATAGCGTTCATGAAAAATGACCAATATCAACAATCATATTGTATTTTTGGTGATATGTCACGAAATCTGCTATCTCGTGACTTGATGTATCTCATTGATAGTCTAAGACATGCCACTAGAACTTCATGAAAATGTCTAATTATAGTCTCTCCTGAGTGTTGAAATCCTTCTTGTAGCATCCTATTTCCAATCTCATGTCCAACCGTGTTTAAAAATATTGCAATCATTTCTTGGACTCTCATCCCCTTAGTTTGTTTCAATCCATATTCTACTAATTCAATGCAAAGTTCATCAAATACCTTCTTCTCCATTCAAAACATCTCATAATATCAAATAAGATGTCCTTGTAAAATTTCATTCACCCATAAATGACCTGTATACCGACTAGTTCTCCATGACTCTTTACATAAATATTTAAATGCATACAATCCAACTAGTGCACTCACCTGTGCAGCCGAATCCAAGTCATTACAAGAAGAGTCACTCATTTGATTATTTGCACCTATAAGTTGGAAAACAAAGTAGTTCTTTAAACAGTAGACTTCCTAAAAATTCAATAATATTAGATAAATTCAAAAACTCCATAAAAAACAAAGTTTATCAAACATAAAAAAAGATAAAGTTCATACAGTAAAGTTCATAACAAAAAAAGAAAAGACGCAAAGTACTAAATTAAAGCATAAATAACATCCTAAATTCTATAAGCTGCAAACTTCAACCATGTCATCATTCTGTCCTCATGTGGTCTCAATTTAAAAAAGACTCCCTCTTCGTCAGGTCCGAAAGGAGTTCACAACATCGGGAATACCACTCCAGATTCATTGTGATAGCCTCTATTGTGCCTAGTTCATCCACCGCTTGACCAATAGATGTTTCAGCCTTTAGTTTTCCTCGTGACTCCTGGGTATCAGCAATTCTATTAATTGCATCAACTAAATGTCTTGCATTGGGGGCTCTCTGCTTTTTCTGTCCTTCAGAAGGTCCCACCCTTTTTCTCTTTCCGATGCTTTTTTCACTAGAGCACCCTTCCAAAGTGTTTAAGTTAATATCTCCAAATTCAGTACTAATTCCAGCACTAACTCCAGGAGTAGGATTTTGAAGCTCTTCTTCATTGTCCCCGGATTCTTCCTCTAAGTTTAAGGTAGGACGATACATATCGTCATCTTCTTCTACCTGATTAGGTAATCTTTGAGATGAGGGAGCCCATACTTGTTGTCCAGTTGCCACCACACTTTTGAATAGAATTGTTAATTCATCTTTGAACGGGAGTCCTTTATATCTATATTTTGCATATAGTGAATTTGCTTGCATGTTTACAACCAATCATTGTTATATATTACACAATGAATATAAAGTTTATAATACCAAATTCACAATTACATACCTCTTGCTTCTCAACCAACTAGCTATCAGGTGTATCTACTGTATGTGTGTCAGGATTCCTAACTAAACCTTTCTTTTTCTCAAACAACTTGCACCATATCATCCACTCTTTTTTAAGGGAATCCAACTTATTTTTAAGTTGTCCCCTATCATAGCTCCTACCAGCTTGTTCTTTAAATCCAGAAACTATTTCTCTCCATGCTATTTTTGTATAAGTAGTTCCATGTCGTTACCCTTTATAGGCTTGTTGCAAGCATAATTTGATTAAAATTTCAGTCATCTTAATGTCCCAACTTGCCTTATCATTACTCATGATTATATTACCAAAGCATCCATAATATAAAAAAAAAATCCAAACTATCCATATGCATACACAACAAACATAAACAAGAGAAGATAAAATTAATCCAACATCAGAGATGAAGAAAATATGCTAATCCAACTAGTATGAAAATTGACCATAAACCATGATAAAATTCTTCATAACATGATAACAAATATACTAATCCAACATCATCATAACAGGACCCTAGACAAAACATGATTCCAAGAAGGAAAAAAAGCTTCATAGAAAGAAAAAAATGACAGTAGTTGGTCCTAGAAACAAAATTACAAGTGCAAGAAGGAAAAATCAGTGTACATTTCCCAACAACTGTCGACAACAAATACAAAACCAAGCAACATTCTGAGTCACACATCTAAATCGAAAGACAGTGGATTCCCCGCCTTATTGTTTTGCCAATCCTTTACATGAGAGTGGCCAAATTGAAGATATTTCATTCAGGTCTTCAAGTTGGAAAACGATATATTTTGCAACTAGCAACTCACCAAACCAACCTATTCACTATCTATTACTAGATTGACTAAACATTAAAACAGAACAAGTTAAAGACAATGTTAATTCCTCATTAAGCATGCTCTTCCAGAATCATCACACATTTACTCAGGAGGTGTGCCATTAAAGAAATGTCATTGCATAACAAGCTGATATGAAGTTTAGAAGAAAGTTCAATTCACGTTATATGATATTGCCTAATACCTAGAGAAAGCTAGAGAAAAAGCTCAAATTATGAATGCATCATATGACATTACTCTTCCTCAGAAATTTGAAAAAGAAAAGGGGGAAGAGCTTCCCATGCCAATTTTACAAATAACAAATCACATTTTAATATATAAAACTTAGAATTATCATCACTTCCCAATGCTACATACTAATTCCAATATGCCTTCTTATGATCAAATGCATACTACTAGTATGGCCTTGATCATCAAAATGCATTCAAGAGAATGCCTAATAAGGACTTTTCACTAGAGTTATACCATTATATAGCATTCAAGTGCAATCATAACATATTAACTTAGCTAAGATCAACTTCATATCATTAAACACTTTGAGAAATGACAGCTTAGACTCTGCGGAGAGCATTGCTTCAAACAAAAAAATTTGCCAATTAACTGCATTACTCCTTTTAAACACGCACAAATTAAACTGAGATAATTAGAATTTGCAGTACCGAATCAAGACTTGAACTAAATTAAAAGCTAATAATAGTCCAGAATATATATATATATAATTGAATGAGACTTGAAATAGGATGGTGGTGGAATGTAGTTTACTGAGGTTGAAGCAATAAACTTGTTCGTACTCAGATTTGCAGATGATGAAGGTTGATGTAGCTTGTCGTCCACCGGATCTGCAGACAGAGCTAACAGTGAAGAAAGAGAAGATACCTACGGCCATGAAAAAGGAGAAGCTCATGAAGGACGATTTTACAACCACAGCTACGGCCGTGAAGAAGGAGAAGTTCATCGGTGACGAATCTGGACACACAAATGAGGCCATGAAGAAGGAGAAGTTCACCAATGACGGATCTGGAAGCACGGATGTGATCGTGAAGAAGGAGAAGCTCACCAGCGACGGATCTACAAACACAGCTCGCCATGAAGAAGGAGACACTCAACGGGGACGAATTTGCAAGCATAGCTATGGCCGTGAAGAAAAAGAAGCTCAACGGTGGTGGATCTGCAAACACGACCATGCAGAAGGAGAAGGAGGAAAACCGAGACACATCCACCAGAGCTGTAACACTCGTTGCCATGAAGGAGGAGCTCGACAAAGGCAGAAAAAAATGCACACCCTCCACCAGCATAGGTTGTCGTTGGAGGACGTCAGGAGCCATGCACAAAAAAGAGCTTTGGACTGAAGGATATGTTAAAAGAGAACTTTGGGGTCATTGAAGGAGACGTTGGCCAAGCATTTAATGCTCTAATGGTCATAAAAGCAATTTTATTTACCATAAAAGCTCCTATGATTAGCTTTTCATCATAATCTCTTTTGGGCCGGAATTTCTTTCTTTTTAAGTGGGAGCTACAATATCCAAACATGATTACAAAATTGGATAATCACTTATTGGGCTGAAAACTTAGGTTTTATGTGTAGCCAAACATGCACTAAGTCGGTGTCAATGAGTAATTGAGTTTTATAGGTCACGTGAATGCGAAGCTCCTTCCTGTACCATTTCTTTGTCTCAAACACATAGTAAATCATTTGCTTCCACCCAACTAAGGTTGTTTTCATTGGTAAGAATTAAGTATTTATATAACTATTTTATGAATTGTAGAATTATACTAAATCCTCACTATCTAATTCTAACTCCCGAATTTTCTTTCAAAATACAACTTCTTCCTTTTAGCACTAAAAATATCCTTTAGCTAATTAATCCCTTTAAGGCATAAGGAAATAACACAAGATTTGATTCCATACTTGATTAATAATTATAATTAACTTCTTCCTATTTTTCCCCAAAAAAGTGGTAGGTGCCGATATTCAATCCTTTGAAACGGTGCATCTGAAATTGAATATACAAAAGTTAATTAATATCATGATATCTCAGTGCTATATATATTTTGAGTGAGTATATATATATATATATACATATGTATATATTTGATGAAATATTTTTTTTTAGTATTAAGGGTATCCCCTAACCGACAATAAAAAACTAATCCCTCCGAGATGTGGAGATCACCAACAAAATATTTTCCATATACACGACCAAGAATCAAATTTATGATAGCTGGCTAGGAGTCGAATTCGAGAAAGCATACTTAAGAGATTCAACTATCTATCAATCATACCAAGATCTGTGGATGAGTATAATAAAATGTTATAACAACTTATTTTAGTTTTCACATACACAATGCAAAATGCATTTATTTTTCAAGAAACAGTTTTTAACTTTTCATCCCCGCCATACAATATAATAGGAATAGCACTATTTTGTGATCTGAACTAGGCACAAAACTCCTATTCATTCATCCACCAAAAAAAAAAGAGAAATTCTGGTTATCCAGCAATATTCCACCTTCCATGATACTAATGTTTGGCTTTTCCATAGCATTATAAGACACTCATATATTGTATTACTCTCTTTATTTTTTTTTTATTTATCATTTTTTAAGAAATTTTATTTTTAATTATTTATCACTTTAAAATTTCAATATAATATTAATTAATATTTTTCTATTTATACATTTATCTATCATTTTAAAAATAAAAAATAATATTAATTATTTTTTCTTATTTTTCTATTTATTAAAGGACACATTAAAAAAATTTAAATAAATTCTGACATATTAATTATATTTTTTAATCTATGTATTAAAACTTTATACTACACATAACAAGAAACGGAGATAGTAGCATTTTTTAACTTCAACCTCGTGAATAATATATATATAATATCGGCATCTTGAGTTGCCAAGATTATATATTTGATATTTTAAAAAATTTTCCTATTATATGATATGTATTATAAGAGTATTCGTTTAATATATTTTTACTGATGAAAATAACTTTCACGTGATGTATATGTCTTGACAAAATAAACATAGGTACTTTAAAATTAATTTGGCTGTTTTTACCATTATATTAAAAAAAATGTCGCACTCTTTTTTTTATAGTCAAAGGAAGAACTAAAACATAAACGTTACACATACAAAAAAACATCAGGGGATATACATCCCAAATTATCACACTTTTGTTGCGTGTGAATAGGTAATGTCATTTGCAAAAATATTATATATATATATATATATATTGACGAGATTATTATACATATTTTTTTTAAATATGTTTCAGGAGTGACTGAGCGCGTGTGACAGAATAATTTTCTTCATCACTGTTTACACGTCTTTTGTGTCAGAGCCTGCCTTGAGCTGGGCACCACTTTCTTTTTATCAAGTTTTTTAATCTTTTACATCGATTAATTCATCAACGATATATTGATATACCCCCCTCAAATCTATATTATAAATTATTTTGGTTTAAAACATAAGTTATATTTAAATATTATAAAATATATTAATAATTTTTTTCGTGTTTTTCTGTTGACATCAATTAAGAGATGAGATGAAATAATTAAAATTTAATACATTTAATATGGGTAACAGTAATAAGAAATTTTTAGACAAATTTAATGAGCTAATCAAATTTTAACTTGGTATTTCTTTTGTTTGAAAATAATTATTGCTTTGGGATTTTTTTTGTTTAAAAATAATTATTATTTTACAATTTTTAAAAGAGTATTAATTATAATTGGTCAAATTTACCCTTTAATAATAATAATGAAAACAAATATTAAGAAATATTATATAATTAATTAATAATGATATAATAGTAAAAATATAATTAAACTTTATTAATTTTTATATTATTTATTAAATTTCTTAATCTGTGTATATAACTCTAAAGTAAAAATTATTTTAAAATGAAGAAAATATTTATAAAATTTCTAAAATATGATTTATATTATCCATAATGGGAATAATAACTCATGTTGGGCTCCATGCGAAAATTGATAGTAGGTCACATGCCATTACAATAGGACTTATTTTGCTTATTTATTTGATTTTATCTATTAGCTCCATCATATTGTTTTGTTTTAATTTTTTAACAAAATCTAAATTCAAATTTGAAATGCATATTAAAAGTAATACTCATAATCTTTTTTAAAAAATAAATGATAATATACTAATAAACATCATTAATATCATTTTATAAATCTAAATACCTTTAAAAGAAATCAATTAATAATTTAATATAAAATCTATATCAAAGCACATTAATTAAAATCATAAACAATACAGATTACTTCTTGAACTCTATGCTGAAAGTCCACATCTATTTTTTTAAATACAAACAGTGAGTTAATGCCCACAAAAGATAACATGGTTTTGCCACACTTTCCCTCACATCTTCCTATTATCAATATAAAATATTAAATTTTAAACAAATTACAATATCCACAAATAAAAAACCACAACTCATTTTTTAAAATTTCATGCAATATACAAAGCTCACCTATTTAGTTAATACACATATCATATAGTACACAGGGTATATATTTGTTCGAAATATTTTTGTGAAAAAAATGAAATCATTTAAATTGATTTAAAGCAAATAATAATTATATATATATATATTAAAAAATAGGTTTAATGGTTAATTTTTTTTGTAATTTTTAAAATTCTGTGTGCTTAGAGATTATATCCCCCTGAACAATACCTGAGACTATTCTAATTTAAAAAAAAGTTAAGAAATTCCAGATGAGGAGGTGTTAAAGATATGGAGGAAGGGGGAACCCCTGCTCACTGTCTGTAATACTTGTAGTTTTGGAACTCCTTCTTAATTGCTTCTTCCTCCTGCGCCATTCCCATGATCATAGCACTGTGCAATATATTCCCATACCATCCTCCCTAAATAAAAAGTCCAAAACTGACAGGCCTTGGACTTATGGGACTATGTTCCTTGTTTAGGTATGTATCTTCCATCCTAACTTTCAACATAATATTCCATCAAATAAGGAATCACGTAACGTAATACTAGTAGCTAGCTAGCCCCTTCCCACCCCACATCCTCCAATTCCATTTCTCCAAGCATGTTTTGATTTAATGCTCTTTTTTCGTACCTCTTTCTCTGACATCCCCCTCCTTTTGTGCTACTGCTTTGTAGCCTAATCATGTTGTATTTATTGGGCACTTCTCAACAATATATATATATATATATATATCAACCTATATTCCATCTTTTAATGGCATGGCTTTGATTAATTATTTTGGAAGATGACGGACACAGTTGGGCAATTGAGGCATTCGGAGATGTACATCAGTGGGCAACCCTATTATTAACTTCTTGTAACCATATATGGCCTCAGCTTATAAATTCACATCCGAATCCATATTCCTTCCCCTCACAAAGTAGTTGATGACTTCATCTTCCATTGTGTATATTACATAGCTGTATCTCCAGCTGGTTTTCACTTCACCTTCCACTGTGAAATTGATGACTTTACTTGTAAACTCGGACGAGTTTAAAAACTTAGGTTCCAAAAATTAATCAATTTCAGGTAAATTCGTACAAGTTCATGGAATAAGGGGAAAAAAGTAAATCAGGACCCCATAACAGAATATTTTCCACACAGGCCATGGATCCCCCTTGGACATGGTCATTTGTGGGGAATATTTTTCTTCTAGGTGCTGATTTCTCCTTTTCCCCATCGGGTAAACATGAAATTGAGTTTTTTTTTTTCTTTTTTAAGTGTGCTTTGAAATTTAGTTCACGAAACCTTGTGTTTTCTTAAATTTTATCTTTCTTAATCCGGCTTAAATGACAATAACATGTGTAATAATAATAAAACCTCAAAATGTGGCACACTTTTGTTGAAAGTTTTTAAATTAACAATAATTTTCAAATTACCACCAAATAATATTAAAAAAGGAAACCCTTGATTCATATTCTTGGAAAAGGATAATGATATCTTTATATTGGAAGAAGCAGCTCTGTTGCCTGAAGTAGGCATCGAAAGGGAAGACTTTGCGTCACCGTTTTTGGTGCAAAGCTTGAGGGTAATGCTTAATGATAACTGACCCATATGCACAACACCAACACACGAGTGTGGGTATCAAGTATGTACGACTGTAGACATGATTTTAGGCATCGATCAATCAATATTTGGACGGTCTAGGTTGATGGACCACTCCATTAATGGGCCCAGCCCAATTTCCCATAGAACCCACCAACACCGTTACACCAGATAAAATGCCTCAAGGAAACTACACACCACAATTTGTGTTCTCTCAATTCAATAGACTGTAAACTACTTTTAAAATGTGATAAGATATTGGTTTAAAATTTAATAGTTAAATTGTAATTTAATTGGGCTTGGATTGGTAATAATTAAAATAATATATTTTAAATAAATAACACAAATTTAAATTTAAATCTTCAAGCTAAATAATATTAAATCATTAATTTATTATTTATTATAAACAAATTATTAATATATTTTATAACTCAATATTTATATCTGGTGCATAGTAATTAGGTGCCTCTCTTGTTGCTGTGCTCCTCTTTGTTGATCACGCTGATCATTAAACATAGTAACACTAATTTTCGTTTTTTTTTTGTGATCATTTTGTATTTTTCTTTTCATGGATTAATTGGTTTTATAGTTTTGTGGGAGTGTAGATGTGTATTATGTAGGACCAAACCCAACATCAGCGGTTAGATGCCATTTCAGCATCTGTCTGTCTCATGAATGGTGCGGTGTTATTTTAAGACCATAATTAATATCTGACTTGTTCACTTCATCATCATAGTTTTTTTTTTTTTGACTAAGCTAAGTATACATGGACTTTTATAAAACTAAAATACAGTACAGTGGAGGACATCTAGATGATTCTGTGGACAATTATTTTTTTTTACTCTCTGCTGAAGTGCGTACATATTTTTTTTAATAAACTCGTACATACTTATTTTGAAATCTCTTTTTTAAGTTAACAAAATGAACAGCATACTACATTATCCCATATCACCTACTTCCGTGTGTATGTGTTGTTTTTTACTTTTTAGTGTTAGGTGAAGTTTTTGGGGTTGAGCAGAGGAGGGACAGAAGACTCCTCCAGATATATATATATATATATATATATCGATGCAGGCGTACTATAAATTGGTACCATAATCTCCTGCAATGAATTTTTGCCCCTTCTTTTGATAAAAAAAAGAAAAAAAAATTATTGGCCTTTGTCTGCTGTATCATGAGGGGATTCAGCTTTGCCATGCTACAATTACCCGATAGACTGCCGTGTGAGTGGTTCGTAGTCATAGTTAGAGAGAGGCCTTCAGGTTCTGTTGTCTTAGGCGTAGGTTTGATTTTGGAATCACTTATAGTTTGTAAAACACACTGAATGGATTTTGGGTTCTATCTGTAAAGTCCATTCATTGGCCTTCTACAATGTTTTGTTTTTGCTGTTCCGATCTTTTATCAGATCTGAAATATGAAACTCTGCACCGAAAGGATCGCGCCGAACGAGTACACGATCATCCCGAATAGAAATTACAACAACAAATATATATATATATATACATACACTCACAAAGGGTGCAAGAGAATCAGGAAGGAAGCGATGTTTCCTGCTTAAGCACCCAAAAGGAGAATAACATATGAATCCTTCATTAATAATTGGAAGAAAATTAAGAACATGAAATGGATTATATACAGCATTTGCTGAGAGCACTGAAACTTGGTACGGGACAACGAATTTAACAATCATATATATATATATATATATGGTATGGGAGAGAGAGAGAAGATTAACAAGTATGCCAAATAGTAACGCCAGTTTATGCAGTCTCCTTGCACTACCTACTATGTCATGGTCCTTCATATTTTTTGATATGTCAAAGGCACTCTATCTCATGATTTGTACTTTTTTGCTAACTCTTCGCTAGTTCTATGAGCTTACTTTGATGCAGATTAGGGTGGTGATCACTCTAATTATAGGTCTACTACTAGATTTTATATCTTCTTCGGTGATTCGGTGATCTCTTGGCAAAATAAGAAACAAACTTTGACTTCACGTTCCAGCACTGAGTCTGAATATTGAGCATTGGTTAACACTACATCCGAGTTACTCTGGCTTCGTTGGCTTCTTGTTGATAGGGGTGTAGCTCAAGGCTCTTTACTGAGCTCTATTGTGACAATTAGAGTGCCCGACAGATTACTCATAATAATGTGTTTCATGAGTTGACCAAACATATTGAAATTGACCATCACTTCACTCAACAGCATGTTCTTCATGGTACCCTTAAATTACTTCCCATATAGACTGCTGATCAACCTACTCACTTGTTTATCAAGTCTCATAATCTAGGTCGGTTTCACATTTTAGTTAACAAACTCAAGATGTTTGATCTTAAACCATCTTGAGTTTAAAGCGGGTGTTGATTTGATACGATTTGATATGATTCTAATTTGTAATTATTCCTTTGTATTTATTGCCTTTTATTACACGCGATTATTCTTTCTACATATATTTGTACTCGAATTCATTCTGAAATACACACACTTTTCTCCAAACATCTATCCTCTCGATTTCTCACAGACATAAAAAAATTACTCCATTTTACTATTTATTGTTATTATCATTAGACAGAGTTCGCATGCATACATATACTATACATACATAAATATCTCAAATCTTAATTCTCTATGCTTGGACAAAGTCCAAAAAAACCCAAATGCGTATGTCATTTAGGATCATTATTGAAGTTTCAAAGAAGACCCAAATATCAATCGAGTCTTGGAAATGAAAACAAGAAAATAAGATGAAAGAAAACCTAATAGTATCTCTCAATAATTCTTTATGCTCTGACAATTAGCATAATCAAAGAGATCGGCTATTGCAGTCTAATGGTCTTATAGCCTGTTTGGATACCGAATTTAAGCACTTATGGACCCCATAAGTAATTATGTGGTAGAGTTGTCAAACGGAAACAACTTTTCAATAAGCACTTATACCTCAAATAAGTGTTTATGGAAGAAACTGATTTTTTCAGCTTATGATAATCACTTATCCTCCCATAATCACTTATTTCATTTTTTTTTCTCATTATCCACCCAATAATCACTTAAACCCCAATATCCAAATACATTTCTTTTCTCAAAATCACTTATGAGGTAAAAATATCCAAACATAAATCACTTTTAACATAATCATTTATTCTCATAATCACTTATGAATAATCACTTATACATAATCTAATCCAAACACACCATTAGAATGAGTAGGCTCAAGTGATTATCATCCACGGGTAGCTGATTATTAACGATCCACACGCGAACTCGATGATTGACCCTTAACCTTTCTTCATCATAGACCTGAGGCCACCTAGCACCCAAGATATGATAGCCTAGCTTGCCAATCCCGAGGTGTTATCCATATCGACGGCCCAATCTTGCACAAACAATTAATTAATTGCACTACATTTTGGAGATTTTCATCATCTATCAACCTATCGACGAGGCGTTGCTCTGCCGATCTCTTGAAATATAAAGGCGGCCCTTATCGGATTCTATGAGTGTCTTTGTCATGACATACGTGTGGTGCTTCACAGCTGGTGCAGGCAGCAATGGTTATAAATTAGGAAAAGGTAATTGTATTTTCTTAGAAGAGTGTGTAATAGTAATACAGACATATATACAATACCTCAAGTAATACAAAAATGACATGTGTATATAGTGAAAAGATAAGAACAAGAAAAGATGTAGAAAGACCTGAAATGAAAGCCTAGCGAAAAATTAAGCCAAGGCCACATAAGCTAATACATGTCCTATGACTTTGTCAAAGTGCCACATCAAGTTATATATATTAAGAGCTACATCGATCAGACGTTGCTTTAACATCTAGAAAGAAAGAAAGAAAAAACAAATGAGAAGAGAAATGGATCATCTGATAGTTCAAAAGGGAGATGTATTGGATCCCTTTGCTAGGTCAATATATCGATGAGGGTCATCAACCCCAACATCAGAGAAGTCATGAATATTGGTGGGCTCAAACCCTCTCACGTGGGTAACCACTTGGCGTTAGGGATTAGGGTAGGCTAAGGGATTCCATTTTTCACCAGAAACGTGTAATATAACGACCTCATTCGTGTGCTAAAGAAGTGAAAAATATTTTGAAGATGATAAGAGTAATGTTAAATAAGTTGGATTTTTTAGCAAGATATAATAAAATGAAAAAATTTAGCTACCAAAATTTTGTACACTTAACTTATGAATCATTTTACACATTTTTTTATCAACAGAATCATTTTACACATTTAACTTTTGTTAATTTTTTCCCAAAACTTTAGTCAATAAAAGTTTATTTTAATTTTATTTGTTTTTTATTTTGAAAAAAATTACTCTTAACTTTTTAATAATTGATACAAGTTTTATGTAAACATTGTAGCACCTTAAACCTTAAAACAAAAAATTAGATGAAACCTCATTGAGATATACGAAAATTAACATACATTTTGCCCCAAAAATTGGCAACCAGGTGACCAATGGTGATAGCAGCAACCGATTACCGGTGACCCGTGATAGTGGTTGCCACCGATGGTCAGTGACTGATTTAATCATAATTGCTAAGTTAGGTCAAATTAGTTCTTCCCCTTTATAATCTCAAAACTTTAACTACCTTTAGTGGAAAAACTCACTAAAATTATGGTTAGAGAAGGAACCTAGTCTCTTTAAATAATAATTTTACCATACTTACTTACTATGGGCTCTGGTAAAATACTCAAGCCTTTTTGTCACTAACCAAACTTATAAATTGAATCTGTTTGTCTAATCCATTAATCTTTATGATCATTAAAATAATATTGGGCTTTAACATTTTACTATATCATTATTAACCTATTTTTAGAAAACACAAAATAATTAATGTGAGCGCACAAATAAAATTTTCATAAAATTATCTAACATTTGAAACTTCTCAGCAATTTTAGTAAAAAAAGTTTTATCAGAAATATATATTTTTTGGTAAGCTCTCAACAATATATATGTACATATATATATTTATCAACCTACATATATGATACATACCCACAAACATACAAGCTCATCTTAATCTTATAATGGCTTTGATTATATATTTTGGAAGATGATAGACGCAGTTGGGAAATTCAGGCATTAGGAGATGTAACCGTGTGGGCAAGCCCATTATTAACTTTTCGTAAGCTTATATGGCCTCAAAATAAAAATTGACATCCGTATTCATCTTCCATTCCAGCTAGTTTTCAGTTCACTTCACCTTCCACTGTGAAATTTGATGACTTTATTTGTAAACTCAGACAAGTTTAAAAACTTAGGATTCAAAAATTAGTCAATTTCAGGTAAATTCGTACAAGCACATGGAATAAACATGAAATTGATTTTTTTGTTTTTTAGGTGCGCTGTGAAATTTAGTTCAGGCAACCTTGGGTTTCCTTCAATTTTATATTTCTTATATAAACCTGGCTTAAATGACAACAATATGTGCAATGAAACCTCAAAATGTGGCGGCACTTAGTTCAAGTGGTTTCACTCTTGTTTCTCTTAAGTAAGATATCAAGTTCAATCATCATGTATGGGGAAAATTGTTACCATAAGAGCTTTGCACCCATGTGGACCCAATTTGATTTCTAAAAACTGGCTGATATCATTTAAAAAAGAAAAAAGCTTCTTGGTTTGAGAAGATCTCTGTTTTTTTTCCCTGGAAAAAGGGGCGAAATCCATTAAATGAACCAAAGAATACAATAGCCATCAAAAGAGAGAAAGCAACATATGTACAAACAAGGCAAAGAGAAAAACAAAGCAAGGGGTGAAGAGGGTTTGGTGGCAAGAGCCCCGTTGAGCAACATTTGAGACGTGACTCATGCATATATATATATATATGAAACAGAAGAACCTGAAGCAACTGAAGCACCTAATGGCCATTAAAACTCATAACCTCCAACCACATTAAGTCCATAACCTCCCTATCCTCCACAAGTAGCCGAGTAACTTCCCTTTTAATATTGTAACCCTTCCAGATTTTTTGTAACTTCCTCCAAGCCAGTTAATACTCTTAATTCTCTATGGGCGCCATGAACTAGTATAAATAGGAGCTCCATTTGCTTGTTTCGACAGAAGATAAAAAAAGAAATTTTTTTTTTACTCTGAAGAGTGTTCCTTTAGGCTTCCGTGCCATTTTGGTATCAAAGCGTGGTCAGAGAGTGTCCAGGAGTCGAGTAGAGTGAGAGAGTCGTCAGAAAGTAACATGAAAGTGAGTAGTCGCCACCGCCACCGCTGGAGTCCATTTCCGGTTACTTTTTAGGCAAACGGACATTACCATCGAGCTCGGGAGGCCGGAAAACCTCAAACTGGAGAGTTTTACCGCCGTCTGACACTCCATGCGCCTTCAAGAGCCACTACCAGTATTCCATGAGCCGGCAACATTCTTCGCGCGCCGTCCATGCGCCTGCTAGAGGTTGAAGATGATGATGTCATCTGCTACATCATCCTGACCTGTCTAGTCAGTGACATATCAGCCACCTAGTATCTGCCATGTGTCACCCTGCCCAATCAGCCAAACTTCCAATATTTATAGTTTGACCCCTAAACTCTTCCCAATTTATATTTTTCCCTATACTTTTCATAATTACATTTTAACCCCAAACTATCTAAAATTACAATTTTACCCCCTTAACTTTCTAAAATTGCAAATTTGCCCATCAACTTTTCAAAATTACAATTTTACCCCATATTTTTCTAAAATTGTAGTTCTGCCTCAAACTTTCTTAAAATTTCTTTTCCACCCTTATCGCCCATAAAATTACCTTTTCACCCTTATACTTTCAATTGTTTTTGCTTAAGTCCTAACCTTGCAGAAAAGGCTAAAAAAAAAATGCCTCCAAGATACAGGAATGTACAGAACATTGCGATGGATGAGATGAGACGTTGAATACGAGAATTGGAAGCTACTGTGGAAATGCAGTGAACTTTGTTAGAAACTTGTAGAGAAAACCTAGAAGGTGATTCGGGTAGTAACAGCTCGTCATCCACTGACAACTACCGCTATCCTCAACAACAACCATTTCGTCCTAGTGACATCAAAACAAACATTCCTGAATTTGAGGGAAGACTCCAGCCAGACAAGTTTGTAGATTGGATTCAAACTGTTGAGTGAGTATTTGAATACAAGGAAATTCCAAACGAACAGAAAGTCAAGATTGTCACCCTTAAACTTAAGAAGCATGCTTCCATATGGTGGGAAAACCTAAAATGGAAGCGAGTACGCAAGGGAAAGCGCAAGATTGAGACCTAGGAGAAAATGAGATGATAGCTCACCAGGAAGTTCCTACCAGAACATTACCACCAGGATAATTTTATCCAATTGCAAAATCTTCGACAGAGGTCCTTGTTTGTAGAAGAATACACCAGAGAGTTTGAAAAAATTATGATGAAGTATGACATACAAGAGAAGGAGGAGCAAACGATAGCTCATTGCCTTACAGGATTAAACACTGACATTAGTCGTCCAGTCCAGCTTCAGCAGTATTGGACTTTGGATGATGTGATTCGCCTAGCCATCCGTATTGAGAAGCAAACGCCCAAGAGGTCTTCTTTTCAACCTTCGTCTTCTAGGGGTTATTTTGATGGCCGTAAGGCAGAATTTCAGCAGCCTAATTCCTCAGACAAGCCGCAGCCTAGCACTACATGCAAGCCTCCACCAAATATTGCTAAGGAGTCTGGCTCTAAAGCAATCCAATGCTTTAAATGCCAAGGATTCGGCCATATCACCTCAGACTGTCCTACTCGAAGGGTTATCACCATTAGGGAAAGACAAGTTTATGAAGAACCTAAGGAAGATGAAGAGGAGACTACATTTTATGAAACCGAACTGGTATATAACGAGGAGATTACGCCTGCAGATCAGGGAGAGGCTTTGGTTATTAGACGAAGTCTGCATGCAGGTGTAGTTAAAGAAGAACCCTGGCTACGATGCAATATTTTTCACACCTATTGCACTGCCTAGGGCAAAGTTTGTAATGTCATTATTGACAGTGGGAGCTGTGAAAATGTAGTGTCTGACTACATGGTATAGAAATTGAAGCTACCAATGCATGACCATCCGTATCCTTACAAGCTTCACTGGCTTAATACTAGAAGCGAGGTAAAAGTCTCTAAGTAATGCCTTGTTACTTTCTCTATTGGGAACATATATTGTGACGATATTTTATGTAATGTTATTCCTATAGATGTATGCCACCTTCATTTAGGGAGACCATGGCAATATGATCGATATGCTCTGCATGATGGACGTACAAACACCTACTCTTTCACTAAAGACGGTGTCAAGATCAAGCTAGCGCCTCTACTACCTAGTGAGTTTAGTAAAGCCTCGACAGAAGCTAATCCATTAGTGACTTTGATGACCAAGGAATAGTTCAAGGTGATAAAATCTAAATCCCAGACGATGAGTTTCATACTAGTACTCGAGGTGAACAGTGAATCTACTATCTCGCCAGGAGTTATACCGTTATTATCCAAGTTTCCGGATGTGATAGCTGATAAGATACCACCTAGGTTGCCACCCATGTGAGACATACAGCACGCTATTGATTTTATTCCAGGAGTAGTCATTCCTAACAAGCCTGCTTATAGGATGAGTCCTCAGGAACATGCCGAAGTCCAGTGACAAGTTGAAGAGTTGTTGAAGAAAGGGATGGTTCAGGAAAGTGTTAGCCCTTGTGCTATACCTGTTTTGCTAGTACCCAAGAAAGATGGGAGTTGGAGAATGTACATTGATTGCCGAGCTGTTAACAAAATTACTATCAAGTATCGGTTTCCAATACCCCAGCTCGATGACATGTTAGACCAATTGCATGGTGCCACTACCTTTTCCAAGATTGACCTTTGTAGTGGGTATCACCAAATTCGGATTCGGCCAAGAGACAAATGGAAGACTGCCTTCAATACAAGAGATGGCTTGTATGAGTGGAATGTGATACCTTTTGGATTAACCAATGCCCCTAGCACATTCATGCACATGATGAATCAGGTATTGCGACCCTTCACTGGCAAATTTGTTGTTGTTTACTTTGACTACATTCTTATTTACAACAAGAGTCAAGAAGAACACTTCGATCACATACGGCAAGTCTTGCAAGCCCTGCAAGACCAAAAGCTTTTTGCCAATCTAAAGAAGTACACATTTCTTGCCAATGAAATTATTTTCTTGGGGTACATCATCACCGCAAAAGGTGTTTGAGTTTATCCGAGTAAAATTGAAGCCATTAATAGCTGGCCAGTTCCAAAATCTCTTCAGGAAGTTTGAAGCTTCCACGGATTAGCTTCTTTCTACAGGAGGTTCATTCGCAATTTTAGCTCTATTGCTGCATCCCTCACAGATTGCACCAAGGGAGACAAATTTCAATGGACGGAGCAAGCTCAGAGGAGTTTTGAGGAGCTAAAGAAGCGATTGACTGAAGCTCCCATCCTAGCTCTTCCAAATTTTGACCAAGTGTTAGAGATTAACTGTGATGCTTCCAACACTGGAATTGGTGCTGTCTTAAGCCAGGAAGGCCATCCCATTGCCTTTTTTAGTGAGAAACTCAATGATGCAAAACTCAGGTATTCTACTTATGATAAAGAATTCTATGCCCTTGTCCGAGCTCTGCAACATTGGAGTCGCTATTTTCTGAATAAAGAGTTCATACTTTTTTTGGATCATGAAGCCCTAAAGTATTTGAACTCTCAATAAAAGATTAGCCACAAACATGCCCATTGGAGTGAAATCTTGCAATCTTATCCTTTCCTCATTAAGCATAAAGCTGGAATTTTAAACTCTATAGCTGATGTTCTTAGCCGTCGTCATGTTTTGCTAACAATAATGCAGACCAAAGTTATCGGTTTTGACCTTGTCAAGGAGCTGTACCAGGATGACCTTGATTTCCGTTGAGTATGGGAAGCTACTGCCGATCAATCATTCCACCAGTATTACCGACATTATGGGTTTCTATTCCGAGGTAAAACCCTATACATTCCTCAGGGTTCTTTGAGGGAGGCGATAGTTTGGGAAGCTCACGATGGAGGATTAGCTGGCATTTGGCAGAGACAAGACAGTTGATCTGGTCAAAGAGAATTTCTATTGGTCAAGGCTTGAACGAGATGTCAACCGGCATACACAACGATGCCGAATATGTCATTTGGCTAAGACCAAGGGGCAAAATACTTGATTATACATACCACTGCCAGTTCCAGAAGTGTCATGGGAAGATGTGAGCATGAATTTTGTTCTTGGTTTACCCCGAACACAAAGGTAATAAGATTCAATCATGGTTGTATAACAGCATGAAATCTACATAGATAGAGATACTAAACAGCTATTAGTGATTCAGGGAAAGTATAAACAAACATTATGGATCAAGTAGAACCAAAAAAATCATTTTTACCATGAGTGGCATGGACATACAGCTTCTAAATAAGCTGGTCATCCAGATTTTTGTCAGAAACACTAATGACACTAGATTGAAGGAAATTAATACCTACACTCACATTTTGCTGTCCTTAGAGTTAGGCATTTGATCTTTTTTCTATGACTTCTTAAATGGACCATCTTCACTTTCAGGTTTATCAACATCTACTATTTCCTCAATTACATATGTAAGAAAAGCAATCAAAAATTCAAAAAAATGATATAAAGTTCATCTGCTTAATTCATTATATTGTGAATAGATATTGTGAATCATGGAAAACCAGATTTCTTTAATGTCAAGTCCCTTCAGTTTCCTACATTTCTCCGTTTTCCTTTAATATTTTAATGAGAGGTATTGTCACTAAACACTAAACAATGATGTGGATGCATCAATATGGAATGATTACTATGTTTAGATGCAATACATTGACAAAATTATAATGAAAAAGTGAGAAACACATGCTAATTAACATGTTAGAATATATACATATATATATTATACTTAATGACTTAAACTTCTATCTTATCAATGTTTTTGAAATATAGTGTCACATGACTCTTGGGGATTTTTATCTCAATCCAAATAATTTATCAAGTCCTTTGTCCCGTTGTTCTAGTTTTTTTTTTATGATTAGACTATCTACCTTGTGTAGTACAAATAATGTAACAAAACCTTGATCATTTACCAGTGGGTTATCTAAGACATCCAATTAAGGTTTTGTAACACTATAATCCAAATAATGTAAGGTTAAATTGTACATTATTTGGAAGGACCTGAAACAAACATGATGCATAGCAAATAACCTACAAAATCAAATTAGGAAAGTTATGACTCAAAAAGCAGCAGTAAATTATAAAAATTGTATACAAAAAACATGATTTTAAAAAACCCAAAGAGAGAAAATCAAAACCAAGGTATTCTTTGAATTTGGTTGCAACATCATTTTGTTAGCTTGCATGTAATTCTACTTGATAGGTTTTGACCATTCCTCAGGTACTAAATATATGCAATGAAAACAAAATTACTCATGGCAGGATAACAAAAATATGCCATGCCATCAATCCTCCATCCAGCTAAAGTTCCTTACCTCATAAATCACAACCATACAATTGATTTAAAGAAAATAAAAGGTCAAATAATTTGGTGTTTTGATGTACATTGATTCTCAATAATTGGAATAAAACCCAGACAGAGTAAAAATACATTGAGCTATAAAATATCATAAGGCTATAATACAAGACCAAATCTATACTCTAGTGGCACTAACCTTTATTTTTTAGGGCAAATGCTCTTGGGTCAAGTGGAGCCAATGTGCCAATCTTGCCTTTCCAACTTTATCATTATTATTACCACATGATAGTAGATCTCAATGAGGAACACAAAGGATACCAAAACACCAACAGGAAAAATACATGCTTTAAATTTTAAAAATAAAATTTAAATAAAGTAAGCACCAAGTCCAAACATCTACCCCTGACTAATTTCATAAACCAAAGCATAGCAAGTATTCTTACCCTTGTTTTGAGGATTATGTAAATGGCTTTTGAGTGATCCCTTCAGTGCATATTCATAAATAAGGAAAAGCTTATTATGGCTAGATGCATAACCGATCAATTATACCTTAACAGAATAAAAAAGGGGCTCAAACTTTTGAAATCTTGAAATCAATTTCTCCAAAATTAAATCGTATAGCGGGGGGAAAAAGTGAAAGTAAGAAAGGGGAGCAAAAATCACTCCAACAAAACAATGAACGAACCCCTACAAATTGCACCAAAGTGAACAGCAAAGAATAAAATATTTTTCTTAGGAAAACCCCTACAAAAACAGGGGAAGCGTAATTGGAAAAATATAAAACATATCAGCCACTTATCATTGAATTGAATAAGAAGAGAAACCAACACGAACATTCTTAATAATAGTAACAGACCTGAACCCACAAAAGGCACAAAATTGACAGATCCTTTAGCCTTCCTTATAATAAGCACAAAGTTATGTAAAGGAAGAACATTGACCCAGAATCACATCTCACTGTCCAATCAAACATCGTATAGATCACTATCCCGTGAGCAATGAAAAATCAATAGGATAAGCAAAATCCACATCTCAACGAATAGCACAATAGTGATTAGCAATTGCTATTGACTTGTAAAAACTCCAAGGCTCAAGTTCTGAAATAATTGCTTTAAGCATGTTGATATGACCCATAGACTTGATAAATACTTTAAACATGTTGATAATTCAGTGTTCAAACCTGACAAAGAAGAAGCTGGAGATGAAGCAATGATGGTGATGGTGAGGACGAACTTAGAGGATCCATATCTCCAACTAAAAGTTGCAAACTAGGATGAGGTTGTAGATCAAAAGAATCATTGGTTTGCTGCTTCGCTAGTTTGTTAGTGTGGAGGTTGAATGTTGTTGCCCCTTCCTTGCCGTCAAATGCTACCCGACAAAGATGTACAATGATTTCAACAAATTAAAAAAAAGGCAAAATCTAAAAAAAAGAAAATAGAATCCAGAAACCGTGCAAGGAAATAGATTAAGGAAGGTGAGAGAGCATATCTGTGAACGAAAATAGCAGATCATCTTCTTCCTCTGGTCATAAGCGATGGAGATCGAGGACGTTAGTGAAATCACTGCAGTCGGAGGAAAATCTAAACACCTCTCAGTGTCTCTTGAACTTCACAATACTGAACAAACTCCTCACCTTCCTTAAACCCTGCTAACAAATTTTCAATAACAGCAAAAACCATCTTTTTCTGTCATTATTCCTCCGCTTCTCGACAAATAAAGAAAAAGATTAAAAAAAATAGCAATCAAATAAAAAATAGAAAGAATCTCTGTTAACAAAATCAATTTAACCTTTACAAAAATAATCTCCATTAATAAAAAAAATTAATGAAATGTGAGAAAAAAAAGTAGGTTTATAGAAAGAAAATGGCTAAAAAAAAAGGAATCAGCCAAAAACCCACAAAAAATAAAAAGAGTGGGTGATGGTGGGTATTGGATGTGTCAGCGATGGAGTGTGGGTTTAAACATGGCTATGGATTTCATATGACAACCTAATGTAAGAAGATGGAAGAAGATTCCATATGAAAGAGAGAGGAATGGAAGCCTTCAAACTGGCTTCCATGAGAAGCCATCAACTTGGCTTCTTGTGTGCGCCTTCAAATTGTGTGCACTTTACAATCGGTTTGATTTAATTACATGAAGATAATGAATGTATTGTAGTATGTGTAAGTGTATGTTAAAGTAAGAAGTCCCACATTACTTAATTTGTAGGAAACCTTAATGTATATATATATTAAGAGGTAAATTAGAGCAAGTAAAAGAGCCAAGAGAAGGAGAGGTCTCGCGCACATTACAACAAGCCAAAAAGGGTCACATCAGTTGTAATCCGACAATTTCCCCCCTGCGCATGCGATAAATGTGGTGGCACAATCTTTTTATGAAAAATTATTTTGCAGAAAATTAGCTTACCTAACAAATCTTTCTTTTTCCAGTTTCGGTTTCATCTCAATGGCTTATCGGAAAACTCATGTTTATCATAGTTTTCAGTTATGAAACGTTGGAATCTTCCATTGCCGAACATTAGACCGTTTTGCTCGTTTAATGTCATATTTTTATTTGCTTTAATTCTTTGTCTCTAACTTTAAAAAATGTATGCTTTAATGCACCACCAGCGTTCAGGTGATTCCCTGCCTATAAAAGGCAATGCTTACCGAAGGATTTTGCACACCTAACTCTCGGACATTCTTTGGAGCTCTCTCTTCTCTGCTCTTGAGTTTCTCTCTATTTTTTTTCTGTTGTTTTGCTTTGGGCAAGAAGAATCTATTTGATCCTGGGGAGTTGCCGACTTATGGCGGAATAACTCTTAAGGACAATGTCATCGGACATGACTCGGATTGATTTATATTGACATTCTATTTATTGCAGCTAACAATCTTAAGAGTTATGGAGTCACAACAGACCAACATTACTATTTCCAATCATCCTACCAGTGCTGGTGCAAGTGCTACATCCTTCGTTCCGTTAACACTGCCTTTGATGCCACTATCTAGGCCACCACTAGATGTTTCGAAAATTGAAATCTTTGATGGGAAAAATTTTAGAAGGTGGCAAGAACATGTCTACCCTATTCTTGACATGTATGAAGTTGTTGCTACACTCACTCAATCTGAACCTTCATCAGATGCTGACCAAAGTCAAAGGACTGCTTGGGATTATACCAACAAGGTATGCCGAAATACCATCATTAACACCTTATCTAATGATCTATTCGATGTGTACAAAGAAGCAAGAAAAATTTGTGAATCAGTTATTGCAAAGTATACTGTTGAGGACGTTAGGAAGTAAAAGTTCATCGTCAGAAATTACTACAAATGGGAGATAACCGAGGACAAGGATATCGAGCTGCAAATTAATGAGTATCACAAGCTATTAGAGGAGTTGCGTGCTAAAAAAATCAACCTACTTGATGAGTTCGTTGCTGGAGTTCTAATCGAGAAGCTACCAAAATCATGGAAAGACTACAAACAATAGCTAAAACACAAACAAAAACAATTGTGCGATCTGATCACTCACATCATAATCGAGGACACTAACCGGAAGGAGATGCAAACTGCAAAAGGCAAGGAGATTGCCTCGAAAGCAAATCTGGTAGAGACAAAGTAGCGCGGTAAGAGGTATGACTCTAAAACAAAACCTTACTACAAGCCCAAAAGTTCTAACCCTAAGTTCAAAAAGAAAGGTAGTTGCTTTGTTTGTAGAAAACCAAGCCACCATGCTACTCAATGCAGGAAGAAGGCTAGAAATAACAATCCTCCTAAGGCCAACTGGTTCAAGGAGATGAAGAAGATGAAATCATTGCAGCGGTCATTTCTCAAGTTCTCTTGGTATCCGATGTGAAGAAATGGGTGGTCAACTTTGGAGCTACCTGGCATATTTGTGCAAATCATGAATTGTTTTCCTCCTATAGTCCTATTAAGGAAGAAGAAGATTGTATTTACCTTGATGATTCCTGAACTGCAAAAGTTTTGGGAAAAAAGAAAAGGTTGAACTGAAGCTCACATCTAGAAAGACTTTATCACTCAATGATGTTCTTCATATGCCTGATGTTAGAGTTAATTTAATTTCTGTAGCTCTATTGAGCAAAACTGGAGTTAAGGTGTCATTTGAATCTGATAAGGTAGTAATGACAAAGAATAATGTGTTTGTTAGGAAGCATTATTGTACTCAGGAACTGTTTGTACTCAACATTGCTAATATGAATGAAAATGCATAATCTTCTGCTTACTTGCCTGTCATATTTAAAGAAAATGCAAAAACTTGGTTTAATTTATGAAATTAATAAAAATTTTCTAAATAAATGTGAAATTTATGCAGAAGTTAACTAAAAAATCTTATTTTTCTGTACAAAGAAAAACTAAATTACTTAGCTTAATATATACTGATTTGGGTGATTTGAAACAAACTATGACAAGATGTGGCAAAAAGTATTTTGTAACTTTTGTTGATAATTTTTCAAGATATACTAAAGTATATTTATTGATAAATAAAGATGAAACTTTTGATAAATTTCTTTTATAAAAAACTGAGATAGAAAATCAATTAAATAAAAAAGATTAAAAGAGTTAGAGCAGATAAAGGAGGAGAATTTGTTTTATTTAATGATTTTTGTGAAAAGGAAGAAATAATTCATGAAGTAACCCCTCCATATTCACCCGAGTCAAATGGAGTAGCAGAAAAAAAAAATAGAACTTTAAAAGAAATGATGAATACTATGCTTGTAAGTTCTTCTACACCAGATAATTTATGAGGTGAAGTTTTCTTATCTGCATGTTTTTTACAAAATAGAATACCTTATAAGAAAACAAATAAGACACCTTATCAGTTATGAAAAGAATATATACCAAATTTAAAATATTTGAAAGTGTAGGGGTGTTTTGCAAAAGTTTTATTGCCTGTTCCTAAGAAGAGAAAAATTGGTTCTAAAACTTCTGACTGCATGTTTATTGGATATACTGAATATAGTACATCTTATAGATTTATGGTTTTAAAAAGTGAAATTCTTGATTAGAACACTATTATTGAAGCTAAAGATGCAGAATTTTTTCAGCATATTTTTCCATTGAAAGTTTAACATATTTCTCAAACTACAGAAAATTTTCCTTCTTCATCTAAACAAAATGAAAGTGAAAATGTTGTTGAAAATTTGAGGAGAAGCAAAAGACAAAAGAAAGAAACTTTTTTTGGAAATTACTTTTATATTTATTTGGTACAAAATGAGTCATCAAAATTTTCTGAAGCTATTTCATCTTCTGATACTCATTTTTTTATAGAAGCTATTAAAGCTGAAATTGATTCTTTTAATCAAAATAAAACTTGGATTTTAGTATACTTGTCTCCAGGAGCAAAGCCTATTAGTTGTAAATGGGTCTTTAGAAAGAAATATAATCCTGATGGGTCCATTGACAAATATAAAGTAAGGCTAGTAGCTAAGGGATTTACTCAAAAATTAAATGTTGATTATTTTGATACTTTTTCTCCAATGATAAGAATTTTTTCTATTAGAATTTTGATTGCTCTAGTCTCAGTTTATAAATTATTTATTCATCAAATGGATGTTAAAATAGCTTTTTTAAATGGTGATTTAGAAGAGAAAATTTATATGATACAACCTGAAGAGTGTGTTGCTCCTGGAAAAAAAAATAAAGTTTGTAAACTTGTTAAATCATTGTATGGATTGAAACAAGTACCTAAACAATGACATGAAAAACTTGATCAAGTCTTAACAAGTGATGGTTTTTCTACTATTAAAGTAGAAAGATGTGTTTACACAAAAGTTGTAAATGATGGTTGTGTGATTATTTGTTTATATGTTGATGATATGTTCATTTTTGGTACAAGCATGAATGTTGTGATTAAAACTAAAAGGTTTCTTTCTTCAAAGTTTGATATGAAGGATATGGGTGAAGTAAAGGTGATATTAGGTGTTAAGATCATAAGAAGTGAATATGGCATTTTACTATCTCAAGAACATTATGTTGAAAAAATCCTTAAAAATTTTGAATTCTTTAAAAAAATACCTGTGAACAATCCTTATGATGTTAGCACCAAATTAGTTAAAAATAAAGGGGATCTGGTAGCTCAAACTACATATGCACATATTATTGGGAGTCTATTGCATTTATTGAATTACACCCAACCTGATATAGCATATGCTGTGTGTAGATTGAATAGATATATTCACTGTCCAAGTATTGAACATTGGTTAGCTCTGGACATATTGATAAGTTATTTGAAAGGTACCATAAACTATAGTATATTTTATAATGGTTTTCCGTTGTATTAGAAGAATACAGTGATGCTAATTGGATCTCAGATTGAAAAGAGACCAAATCCATTAGTGGCTATGTATTCACTCTTGGTAGTAGTGCAGTAACCTGGAAATTAGCTCAACAAAATATTATAGCAAGATCCACTATGGATTCAGAGTTCATTGCTCTGGAGCTGGCTAGTAATGAGGCTGAGTGGTTTAAAAACTTCTTAGCAAATATTCCATTAGGTGAAAAACCAATACCATAAGTGTCATTACATTGTGATAGTCAATCGGTAGTAGCTGTTGTTAAAAATTAGACCTACAATGGCAAAAGCAGGCACATTCGTTTGAAACATAATATTATAAGACAGCTATTGAAAAATGGAGTTATATTGGTCGATTTTGTAAGGTCAGAATTAAATCTGGCAGACCCCTTAATCAAACCACTAGGGAAGAAACAAATTTTGGAAACATTGAGAGGAATGAGACTTAAGCCAATTTGAAAATTAACAGTGATGGTAACCCAACCTCTGTGATTGGTGATCCCATGAAGAAGGTTTATATAGGTAAAAACAAATCATTTGTTAATTCTGCTAGCATTTTATTATTTTTGTTCTTTCCTATGACATGAGAAAAAAGTTAGAATGCATTATTGGTGAGGTTGGGCAAAAGCTCTTAATGATTTTATATTCCTTATGGATGGTATATTCATTGCAGATATACTTGATGGAATCACCTATATGTGGAATGGGGCTGCTTCTATGAGATTATGGCGAAATCTCTAGAGTATTCATAAAAATCAGGCATGCACACGACCGTTTAAAGCGCAAAACCTCCATTAACAGCAACAACTGTGGGGGTATACTATGACTAATAAGGTCTCTAGTATACAACCAAGAGTTGTTGATTCATAGAAGCTCAAGCTTCACTAACATCTCTGTGTATTAAGAATTATTGGTCCAGAATCTGGTTCATAGTCCACAAGACACCAAATTTGAAATGATTATACTCATATTTGTAACTCAGATGATACTAATACTTTAACACACATGTAGGGGATTGTTGTAGTATGTGTGAGTGTGTGTTAAAGTAAGAAGTCCCACATTGCTCAATTTGGAGGAAACCTTAATGTATATATATTAAGAAGTAAATTAGAGCAAGTAAAAGGGTCAAGAGAAGAAGAGGTCTCGCGCGCACAACAACAAGCCAAAACGGGTCAAATCAGTTGTAATCTAACCATTTGCCCCCCTTGCGCATGCGATTAATGTGGTGGTGCAACCTTTTTACTGAAAATTATTTTGCAGAAAATTAGCTTACCTAAAAAACCTTTCTTTTTCCAGTTTCGGTTTCATCTTAATGGCTTACCGGAATACTCATCTTTATCATAGTTTTCAGTTATGAAATGTTGGAATCTTCTGTTGCCAAACGTTGGACCGTTTTGTTCGTTTAATGTCAGATTTTTATTTGCTTTAATTCGTTGTCTCCAACGTTCAAAAACGTATGCTGCCTATAAAAGGCAGTGCTTGCTGAAGGATTCTGCACACCTAACTCTCAGGCATTCTTCGGAGCTCTGTCTTCTCTACTCCTGAGTTTCTCTCTATTTCTTTTCTGTTGTTCTGTTGCCTTGCTTTGGGCAAGAAGAATCCGTTTGATCCTAGGGAGTTGCCGACTTGTGGCGAAATAACTCTTAAGGATAATGTCATTGGACACGACTCGAATTGATTTATATTGACATTCTGTTTATTGCAGCTAACATAATGTAATGTGATGTGATGGGATAATGATTACATGTGAGTTTGTTTGGTAGATACTGGGGGTATAGAAAATAGATGTATTTGTTTTATTTAATTAAAAACAAACACGAGGTTGATGGATTTTAAGCAAATGTGAATGGGAATAATTTGTTTTCATAAGGACAATATGGTTTTTTTATCTCCATTATATACATGTAATGGTCAATGCTCAACTTTTGGGAAGCATTATCTATTACATGAATTTAAGTAATCAGCATTATACATGTAATCTTCATATCGCCAATTAAACGCTATTAGTCAGGTCATGTGAAACTCATTATCTTTACATGACTCTCTTGTAATTGAATCAAACGGGTTAAGGGATGTAAATAAGAGAAGACGAGGGATCCTTATTGAGCATGTAAGCAAGCTTTCTGTGTAAGTTAGATAAAACAGATAAAATTAACGCTGTCCAAGCCGCACTAAACAAAAAAGATTAACACCATCTACTGCCCGTTAGTACTGATGTGGGAACACTACTCTAACATTCTACTTTTATAAGAATAAATATATATATATGTATGTATATAAAAGATAAGGTGATTTATCCTAGTTGGGTAGCCCAAATATATTCAATGAAACAAAAGAGTAGGTAATAGTTTGGGCCGTAGTGTTGCTTCAATTCGTGTCCTAAGGAAGGGGATGGGCCATCAGCTTTCTTTCCAAACAGTGCATATATATCTTTGTTTTAAGAATATAATTAAGGTTGTTGGGTGAATCCTAAAATGAGCTGAGAAGTGACATGATTCACCATAAATATCCACATAGTTGCTTCTTGTTCCTTTATTTTTAGTTACTCTCCTTTTCCTTCGAGTTAGATGTATTGTAGTATAGATCTTGGCATGGAGGCCGGTTTGATTTCCTTGCTTAAAACGATTTGATTTCCAGTGAGATCGATGTGTCATTTTCATTTCTTTCCACATATTTTATCTTCTTCATATACATTCATTGTAAGTGCATGCCGGAGCTCCCATGGTGTCTTTTCTCTGTAATGAGATTACTAATGAAATCCCTCTAATTTTTATGTTTTTTTTTAATGTAACTGATCATCATCATTATTAATTATCATTGTGCTCAAAATCACATTTTTAATATATATTTATTTATATATAATGTCATGTTTAGAGACATATATATTTTACTTCAGCTTGAAGTTGAACTTCGCCGAAACTAGTTCTGGATATGAGGGAAAAATTCAAAATAATTCTTATAATTTTAATGTGTATATGGTTTAGGGTGCCGTGGGACCTGAGGGCTCCCCAGAGAAAAAAAGAGGAGGGCAAAATATTATAAAAACTTATCCAAAACACAAAGCAAATCTCGACAGTGTAATACCCATGGTATTACATATATTCGAGGCCTAAAAAGTAAGGAGGAAGGGGAAAATATCTGAGGATATATACAGAAAAATGCATGTTTTGTTGTGTTGTGTTGAGTAATTGGGACGTAACAGAGAGTGTGAGTGTGTGTGCATATAAATGATCCACAAGGAAAGGTGGTGGTCCCTGAAAGTGTCGACCTGAAAGGGGGTAGAGAATGATGGGAAGGCAAGTGAGCCCTAACTGTGCTACAACAACTTCACATCAAATATATGGCATCCAGAGAGCCATGTGTGGAGACGAAGCATCAGGCCCCTCTCGGGGGGGACATGTTAACCCAACTTGTGATCATGAAAAAGTGTAAATTCACTTGTTTGCTTCATCAAATCATGCAAAACTAACCCATTCAATAATCCTCCCTCCTCCTTCCTAGCTTTCTTTGATTGGGAGAAAGACAGCTATATATCTATATTGATGAGAGCAGAATATTCCCAGGGTTTTGGGTTTGTGGGAATTGTTGCTTGCAGCGTGGACAGAGAGCATCCGCCCTCATATATTTGTGTGACTCTGTATTATTCATGGGAAGGCCTATAGGGTTTCTTTCAAACAGAGACAGCCATGATGGGAAAGGGAGGGTCTGGAAAATGATGATGGTTTGGTGGTGTGGATATATATATATTTCGTCCAAATGGAAGGGTGTTTTTTTGTTTTCTTTCTAGAGAAATAGAGGTTAGAAAATCTTGAGAAAATAAAAGAGAAAAAAGAGAGGGAAGTGAATAGTATTGATAAGGAGACAAGGAAAGTGGTTCAAGATAGGGAGAGGATTGGGTTGGTTGCTGAAACGAGGAGCCATGTGAGGAGCATGATGGTGCAAAATGATGCTGTCTGTAACTACAGCAACTTATGTTTCTCAATTTTTTTTTTATTTCTCTGCTAATTCATTCTGGTACAATCAATAGAGGAGGATTGTGTAGCTAGCTAGCTAGATAGCACCTACGAGGCTACCACTATACTAGAGCTAGCCAGCCAGCAATTTAAGGAATGGCCCTCCAACGGAAGGGCTTGTTTAAATTCTTAGTCAACTGTGATTGTGCAAATAATTGAGCTGCTTCCAAACTGTCTTTAGGTAGCTAGAAAGAAACACTAGGCCTTTAATATTAATTTCCATTATATCAATCACATTCATGCTTCTATCCATCTTAATCACTACTCTATATTGTGACCACACGGAGATTTACGATCGTATATGCACCTATCATGCAAATTGGATGTAATGATTTATGCATATATATGCTTACCTGTTAGTTTAGATTACTGCGGTCATTAATTATTATCTCTGGGTGTTTCAATCACTTTGAATAATGATGCCCATTATGGCACAGCGCCTAAATTTAAATTTAAAATTTATAGTATATTAGTAAAAAGATACACAAATTAATAGGAATATAAATGAAACACACATGAATGTGCAGTTAATTCAAGTTTTGGTTTTTCTATATATGGCTAGGAGTATTGTTTCCAATATTGTCATTCTTATTATTATATCTTAGATGCTAAGAGATAACACAAATAATAATGCATGTGTTTGTACACACGCAGTAGTGTACACTTATATTAAAAATATTTTGTTCTTTCTGGTGAAGACAAGGCTGATATGGAATGCTTTAAAAAAATATGGATAATAGTGTTATATTTGGGAAGTTTTACTTTGTTAATTTCCATAAAATATGAGTTGCATTTTTATTAAATTTTATGTATATATATTATGCCAAAAATGATAATATTAAATTGAACAAAACATAGTTTGAGAATGAGACCTCATACATATAGTTTGACCCTATATAGTTTCGGGATTCTATGATTCAATAGTTCATGACTGAAGCAAAATGACAGTATGACACCTTCGAGTACTAATGCCTAACACCTTAAATTATCGATTATTGATTAAAAACTTGTAAATTAGAAATATTAAAGCGAAAGTGAGCCAAAATACTATATATATATCAATCATATAGTATCTTAACTTATTAAATATTATGACATTTTTATATTATAATATATCGATTAAAAACTACATATTTTGGGGCCAAAGATTAAAATACTGTTTTAATTAAAAATATGAAGTAACAACAGACCAAAGTGTATATATAGTACTTAAAGCTTAAACTAGGAATATGGCATGTTTGTGAGGTCTAGCAATGAAGGGAGTACAAGGTGCTAATGGTCCATAATAATATCATTACGTATAGTTGGCTAAGTACTGCTCACGTGCAGGCACATGAGTTGTCCCGATAATATATTTGGCCTACCATAACTGCATGTAGAGAATTAGTATATGAATGGAATACCTTCACACACACACATCATTTTTTTTGGACCAACTTGCACATCGATCATTAAATTTGAGAGAGTTGTCAAATCAATCTAGCCAGCTTCCTCCCTCATCTTATAAATAGCTAATTAAGAAATGCCTTTTTTTAATGATATTAAAACTTCCATTAATCCCATAGAGGATAGTATATATACGTGCATGGTTCTATATATAATTAGTAGGGTTTTTGCATCTTGAACATGTTCAAAAAGTGCAATTTTTGTTTTGAAATCTTTCTTACTTGTATGCATGTTACATCTAGGCTAGCTGAAACCGTCAATGATAAATTGGAGTGTGTGTCAATTTAAGCCAAATTCATATATTTTTTCACGTGATACGAGTGATTTGCTAATCAAATTCCGATGACATTCACATGTATACACTACTAAAGTCTAGACTTGAAAGAGAGATTACAAAAGATCTGAGATTAAAACGAAACTCAAGTCAGGGTTATTGAGTTTTTTTTTTGGCAATTAATTAATTTATAAAACTTTGTATGAAATAATCTTCAAATTCAACATGACAAGGGGGGGGGGCAATATGCAAAACTTTTTTAAGTTCTTCAATTTTTTGGGCTTCTTTCAAAATTTTAAAATTGTGGGCGCCGATGGGGGAACAGGCTCACCGGTGTACGTGGGGATTCTTCCATGCAACCCCTTTTCGGGGCTGCTTGAAATAATTGACAGGAAAAGAAAAATCTAATAAGCAATTGACCTTCAGATTCTACAGGAGGGTTTTAGATATAATACGAAGGTATATATAAGTATATAAAACAGAACATTTGACGCACAAAACTTCTCATTCAATGTCGCATTAATGCATGCGACCGACCAGTTTCATTTATATATATGTATGTATATAGGAGTAGACGAAAAGCCAAAGTCAAATAGTTAGTAAACATCACCCCTCACGTCTGAATTCTCAAACCAACGAGAGTTTTGATTTTATGTAACTAGAAAAATGGCTGACACTTGCGACAATGACTTTATATATTTGTTTGAGGGGTTATATATATAGGTAATGGCTATCAGTTCAACAACATTAAAAAGTCGCAATTAGTCGCGCGTGTCAGCCTATAACTAATTAAGATGCATCATGAGGCATGCGATTTCAAGAAACGGTCCTTTGTGGTGAGTTAGAACTTTTCATGTGTGCTGTGGAAGCACTATCAGGAGGACCTTCCCGGAACCTAATTTAATTTCTCCAAATCCGCTAGCTGATCATGCATATTTCTAATGGCATGAGTCATGACCCACGTCGCGACGTCACTTCCATTCATTTAGTTAAGTTGGAATCTTCTTTCACAAACTTAGCTAGCCGCATAATTAAGTTTTAAAATGTCAAAAAAAAAATACACCTTTTAATTACAACTCGGGTAGAAATTAACTCGTTTAATGCACGTAAATATTAATTTTTAAAAAAAAATTATACTTGATATATAATTTGCAATTGAAACTTATTTAGAACATGTACATATACAATTAATTTCTGGAAGAAACACGGGATGTATGTTGAATGTATTAGATTAGGTGTCGTGTACGTATATAGACTGAGAAAAGAGATGTAATAGGTATGAAGATATTTTTCACACACACAGTTCATGGTCCAGCTTGTCATGAAAATGTATGGGGTAGGGTGCAGCAAGAGAGGGAATTTAGTTATGGAAAGTGACGGGTGATGAAGTAGTGAAAACAATATTGTAGATGGGAAATGAAGAGGACGTGTGAATGAAACTAGCAAGTATAATTATATATATATGATCCAGTTAATTGAAAAAGAGGAATATATATATATATATATAGTATATATATCACAGAATGAAGGGTTATGTTATGGTTGATAATGATGATGAAGAAGAAGTGTTTATGAAGGGAAGGAGGGAGAAGAGGGGGGTGGGTAGGTATGGGAAAGAAGAGAGAGTGGGGAGGAGCGGTGTGAATATATGAGTGACAGGAAAAGGTGATGTTGGTGAAATAAGAGACAAGTGGCTCTTTTGTTGCGTTGCATGATATTAATTGCTGAGGTATACGTATATCTGCGATGAATAGTATATATTGGTGTCTTGTGTGAAGAGCTTTTCTCATGATAGCCTGTGTTTCCTTGTTGCCTTTCATTTATCTCTGTCATGGGGACGATGATGCACACGCTTTCTTTCTTTTTGTCTGAAGGCTTTTAGTAGTTAAAAGCACAGAGCGCAGTTATAAGCTAGCAGTGATCGATGATGCCATTGCCATTGCCCCTGGAATATGTATGTATATATATATATATATATAAATGAAGAGTACTTTTTGGGTTTCCAGAGAAGATAACTGTAACAGGCCAGGGGGGATCGATGTGCCTGCCTGCCTGCCTGCCTGCCAAACGATAAGGCATAACAGTAACACTACACTACATTACACAATATGGCATCTCCTTCTGAGTCTGAGCCACTCCCACAGTACCATGCATGTTTCCCTACTTCCTTATTTCTCCCCTCCTTCCCTTCTTCTTGTGGCGCCCTTTCTATTGCCCACGTGTCTCCCTTTCACTTCCACCACCCCCAGGACCACTCTTTCCCTCTTAATTCAATTACATGACATCATGATGCAACGAACACATACTCCCTATGTTCTTTAATATAAAGGATAAGAGATAAAATTATGTAGATAAAAAAAAATAATAAATTTATCTGAAATATAAAATAGTTTTCAAAAATACCCTCATTTAATGTTAATAACTCTTCCATCATATAATTAATATAAATGAATTATATTGAAAATATATCATCTTAATTAGTAGTATTTTTGAGAAAAGTCATTAAATACATAAACAAACCTCATATGTACCTTATATTTTGAAATATAAAAACTCACTCAGGCATCTATTATATTAAGGAAGAGAGGGAGGGAGTGCATCATAATATTATAAGAAAAAGATAAGGCGCGCACGTACGGGAGGGAGCGAGGGGGGAACAGAGTTTGTTTAAAATTTCTCTCCTCCTATGTTACCAAAGATTGTAAGTGGTCAATTTTCGTGCAGCGTCTCAGAAACTCTACTTTAGCCTGGGAATGTGTGCAAGAATTTGAGGGATCAAGCCATGTTTATTTGGACTCCACCAGAAGTATTATGAGGTGTCTATACCGTATGACGAGAACAGAAATCAATTCATTAGTGTATGCCAAATGACAGAATCACTCTGCTTCTGCTCTACCCTCTCTATCGCTCATCAAAGAAGAAAGGTTAAAAAAATTCGATTCCCAACTCCTTTAAAAAAATTACAAATTAATTTAAAAAAACAAAAATAACAAAATCAGATATTAGTTAATCAAGACGGACAAGTCACCGCGTTGCTCGTCGGTGGCTACTTCTCATCGTCCATTCCTTCATCGCCTGTTCCCTTCCCTGACTCATCACCGGACGTTAGTAACTGGGCCCTACAAGCTTGGAAATCCCAATCGGTGGTCCCGATCACATACAACATCATCCCTGCACAACAAACCTGGGCTGACAACAAGCCTAGCCAGAGCCCACAAAACCCAAGATCGAGCCAGAACGCAAGCCCAACAGCCACGGGCATTCCCACCAGATAGAATGCGCTCAGGTTCACGTTTGCAGCCATAGTCGGTCGCGCTGTCCCTCTAACGACGCCGCACCCCACCGTCTGCGGACAGTTACCCAGCTCGCACAGCCCTATGATGGGCAATGCGGCCGACGTCAGCCGTAGGATCTGGTCGTCTTCGGTGAACAGGCGGCCCCACCTGTACCTTATGACGGACGCGAATATCATGGCCAAGAAGCCCATCACGGAGGCGATGAACACCGATACCACAGCCGATAGTCTTGCCAGGTACGGCCGAGCCGCCCCTAGTTCGTTCCCGACCCGAGTGGACACCGCAAACCCGAGCGACGATGGGAACACGTAGATCAACGACGTCGTTTGAATCAATATACCCATGGAAGCCACGGTTGCTTTGGGGTCCGCCAGCAGCCCGCAGAAAACGATCATGATCTCGTACCACCACCATTCCAAGCAAACCGATACGCAGCTCGGCGCAGCCAGCCGAAGCAGCGGCTTCCAGCCGCTCAAACACTCTCTGCTCGGCCTCGTCCATGTGGGCTCGTGTATCCCCGACATCCAAACATAGGCGACGAGGAATACCAAAATGGAGAAGTTGGAGGCGGCGGAGGCGGCGGCGACTCCTGCCACGCCGAGGCGGAGGTGGATGACGAGGAGGAAGTTGAAGGGTAAGTGGAGGACGGTGCCGGCGAGGGAGGCTAACGTGAGAGGGTGGGTGATTCCCTGGGCGCGAAGGTAAATGCGGAGAGGATGAATGAAGGTGTTGGTGAGGAGGTCGGGGAGGACGAAAAAGAGGTACGTGTGAGCCATGCGGCTAATATGCGGGTCTTGGTGTAAGAAGAGAAGGATTTTGGAGATGTTGAGCCAGAGGAGGGAAATGGGTATGGAGCAGAGTAAGAGGAAAATCACGCAGCGATGGAGGGTCAAAGAGAGAAGCTTTGGGCGTTTGGCGCCGAAGGCTTGAGAGCAGAGAGGCTCCATGCCCAGAGCAAGACCAGAGAGGACAGAATAGCCGGTGATGTTGGCGAAGGCGATGGCGAGTGAACCAGCGGCGAGTGGGAGATCACCCAAGTGTCCCAGGAAGAGAATGGAGACGATGGAGCGAGAGTAAAAAATGAGAGCGGTGAGAGCTATGGGAAAAGCCAGAATGAAGAGGGATTTGACTTCTGATACAATCTCACAGAGGGTGGAATATGTCATCCATTGGGCTGTCTGCTTTTCTGGGTCAATGAATGTACAGGGAGGCAACAAGGGATCTAGTGGGGATGATGTTTTTCGAGTTTCACCCATGGATTCACACATGCCGGTCGAGGAAGGGAAGGGTTTACACGAATACGAATACGAAGACGAAGAAGAGAGGAGAGGATGAGATTATAGTAATTGGGTAGGTGGTGTGTGGAAGATCATGGATGGAGGATCGGAAAAACAGAGGAAGAGATACTCTCTAGTAGAGAGCACTCTGTTTCTGTAATCTGGGAATGGAGAAAGGACGGCCAAATTGGCTAACAAATAACCAACTAGTGAGTTGGATGTATGAATAGATAGACAGGCAGACAGATGGACCTTGTCACTGCTTGTGTTGTGTGTGAGGGAATATGTGTGAAGTGAAGGGATGAATTGGGTATGTATAAATAGAGGGATTCAAGTGCTCACCCTTCTCTTAATCTAATTAATTAATTAGTCTTCTTCCTCCTTTACGACTTTCAACTCATTCGAATCCGTGCGTATAGGGAGACTCGTATGTATTGCTTTAATCTCCCCTCCTCCTTCGTATCTCTTTCAATTTTTTTTTTTTGGTATAGTAATTCATTTATAATGCCGTTACTCCTTTTCACATGGTAATTAAAAAAATGAAAATAATGTCTCTATAGTATTCTGAAAGTGCAATTCCCAATAACGTAAATGTTCTCTTCACGAGAGGAGGGCATGATAGAGAGAGAAAGTGTGAGTGATTACGGGGTAGGATATTTTCTACAGCTTCGGCTGTATTGCCTAATATAACAGTACTCTCTCTTTCAAATTTTCAATATATTATATTTGAGAAATTTTGAATATTCATATAAGTTACTCTCTTTACAAAATATAGGCAACATTTTATTTTTTTCCGTATCCCCCTCTTTATGATACTTTGCAGTTACGGTGGAGAAGAAGATTGAGATATATGATGTTATAATTTGATGAGGATAATTTAGAAAAATTTTTAAAACTTCAACTAATTTTAATGAATCTCCTTATTCTATATAAAATAATTAAAATTAACTTAAATATTGGGATGGAGAGGGTAGGTATATGCTAGTCACAATATCATTTTTCCTCCACCTTAGTTGCCTACCTAGCTAACTGCGTCGCCATTTGAAAGAAGAAAAACTCTCAATTCATTGCTTTTTGCTTTGGTTTAACGCACAGTACGTATAGCAGTACTGTTCTGGTAATGAAAGCTCTTCGGCTCTCGGTACTAAGTCCGCCAAACAGTTCAAGGCCCGACTATGTTAGGCTTTGACTTCCTTAAATAGCAGCAACGGTTTACGTGTTTCACTGTATGTGTGTATTATGGGAATTTGTCTATAAATATGTTTACATGTTAATTTAACTTGTACAACTAAATATATACATAAACATGTAAAGTCTACCCATTCCCTCTCATGACAACACCTTAATTAGTGTTTGTCCCGTAACGATTTGTTCTGGTTTGAGGCAGGTTTTTCACGATTTATTTTCCCTTCTCTGTTGTTCCATGGTTTATTTATTTTTCGGCAAACTTCATTGTTCGCAGTTTTTGCTTCTTTTTCCTTTAGGGGGGGGCTCGGTTTTTTTGTTTAATTATGCATGCCCGTTTCAATCAACATTAATTAAATAATGATAAACAGTAGAAATGAGATTATGTGTACACTAATTAACAGGTTACATCTTGCTTTTTAACTTCTTTAGGCGTTTCATAATTAAATTATTTTATCACCATAGCCATTTTTCAAGTAAATTAAGATGAAAAATAAGTTCTCAACAGTAGATTTTATCCTAATTAATTGTATATAGGATATAGAAGCTCTTGTTGGGAGCATCCCGAGCCAGATGTTCTTTTTTTGGTAAGGGAGATGACAATTAGAGAAGGCATCTCCCATTGTAGCATTAAGTTCCAGCACCTAGTTAGATTTCACCATGTACCTTCAACCATTATTAAGGCTACATTTGGGAGTTTAGAATATAATAGAATAAAATGGTCATTAATGAAATATACTAGAATAAAAGGGAATTGAGTGAAATGAAATAAAATGTTTTATTGTTTGGGAATTTTATAGGGAGAAGAAACAGTCTCATTTGATTATTATTGGAAGTTATTATAAAATGAATGGAATAGAATGAATTATAATTAATTTTCTAATATTATCCTTATTTATAAATTTAGATGAAAAAGTGTATAAATAAATTCTTGTTCTTTCCACATAAAAAAATTTTTATTGTTTTTGTTTTGTAACAAGAACATCTTCCAGTAACAACAACAATATGTTTTTCTAATAATAATATTAGTAAAGAAGTAAAAATTTTATTAAACAATAAAAATAATTAAATAATAATTATAAATTAATGTTGAAGTCCTCATCATAATAATCACCATTAAGTTATTATAACGTAACTACGTACTATGACCTATTAATGACTACCAAAAAGAACACATACTAACTAATATGGACAATATCAACAAAGGCATGGTAAAGGATTTGGAAGAAATTATATTTGGATGTGACTAGAGTTCGTGATAACTATTATACAATGAAAATAATTGAAGCAAGCTCAGTAAGATACTCTATGGTGGGATTATCTTTGATAGTATATATGATGGGAAGCATGAAAAAATATCATAGGGCATGCATATATTTTTTATAGGTTTAAAAGGTAATTTTGTAATTAAAATAATTATCTTGGCCACTCTATACTCCCTAATTTGGGAGGAATAGAAAAATTGGATTTGGGATAGTCAAAGATGGCTTGAGAAACCATCCATTTCCATCTCATTCTCTCTTAAAAATATTTTCTAAATAATTGCTCAACCTATAAAATCATTTCACTCTATTCCCTTCTATCATAAAAAAAACTCTCAAACACACTGGAAGGGTCTCTAACACCTAGTACCTTGGGAATGAGTTAGCAATTGGACACCTAAAAAGCTCATTCGCATTGCTCTTGAGTACTAGGGGAGTTTCCAACAATGAAGTTACCACCAATGTAGAACTTAAAAGGATTCGAGTCCACACCTAAAAGGGAGTAAAGGTATTTGTCCAACTCCCTTAGCCATTTGTGCCAACCTATTATTGTTTTTAAGCCAAATATTCTACTCAACCAATTTCAGATTCCAACAGTTCAAGGTAGGTCGGTAAGTATCTATATAGACATAGACACACATGCACAAGTACACAGCATGTATAGTTATAAATCATAAGACATGGAGTACCTTTTAATTTTAATTTATTAGTGGGCATTTTTTTCTTTAAAATTTGATGTTAAATTTTTTCAAATTTTCAATTTTATTTTGTACACGGAAAAAGCTTGGGGTACTTAGACTTATATATTTAAGGTACTTTTTCCTAATTGAATTAAAATAAGTGAATTTTAAATTTAAAAGTAAATTAAAAATATTAATAATAAGAGTTAATGATAAAGTAAACAATACGTTAAAAAAATCTATACTTGTTGTAATTTAATTGAAAAGCAATAACTTAAGTATGTTAGACACCTAAGATTTTTTTCTTATAATGAATTTATTAACTTATTGGTAGAAGGGTGATATGTCTAAATTAAATGGACTCAAATCTAATTTTATGTGGCGCTAAGTTTATAACCCTTTATTTAATGTCCTAATTAGGTATAAAATTATTTTAAGATTATATAAATTTTTATGGAGACGTATCCAAGTTCTGAAAAATAAATCATAATGTTCACGGGTTATGCATGGGAAGTATAATGCACTGTATAAGTTTTATATTTTATTTTGAATTGAAATTTTGATGGATGATATTAATATTTATAATAAATTTTGTAAGAAGTTATTTGATGGGACAGTATCAACTTCGATTGACACAATTCCAAACAAATATTCATTTTATTATTTATTTAATTTCTTGGATAAAATATATAAAAATTATATAAGTTACATATCTTAAAATATCTATTGTATGCTAAATGTAACAATATATTTAATATATGAATGAAATGTTATTATTGAATTTATTACTCAGTATGTAAATTTCACAGACGAAATTTATTAATTTTTCCAATAAAAATTAATCCACTTGAATTGACGTCATATATTCATAAAATTATTTACTGAATGGTAGAAGTGTTTAAATTCCTATATATATATATATATATATATATTAAGCTCAACACACGTATATAATTATACTTGTACATATTTAGTAAAATTTGGATATTTTTAATTATTTTAGACACAATAAATCTAATGATCACATAATTAAAAATGCAAAAATATATATATAATGTAATTATATATTTTATTATTATATGATCCAATTAGAATATAATAAATATATAAATTAACGATCAAAATCTAACGATATTTCCAATGAGATGTTTAAAACGTTTGGGGTAAATTTGGAATCCAAATGTTGACATGCATACACTAAAAATGCGATAAATGTTAAATTTTTTTTTTAATCTTAGTCTGGATTTGATTTGATTCTTAAATTCTAAAAATAATTATACTTATACATGGCTCCATATAACCACCGCATATTTCAGTTTTTGTTGACACATTTGAAATTTCCATTACTAAGTTTTATTTGAAACTTCGGCCATTTGAAAAGATGCCTTAAATCCACTTTCTTGGCAGGATTGGATTATGTGGAACCACTCTAAAGAGGTGGGAGGTCGGAGGGCAAGGTGCTAGAACACTGGCCTGGAGAAAAGTCTTAAGCCTATTGGACGCTTTGAAAGGCGGGCGATCCAGAGTAGCTTTTGGTGACAAGGATATTACCTCGAAGCAAGTATCTCCTTCATTTTACACTCCCAGAGTGTTTGAAGTCGTCAAGATAGAAGCTTTGAAAAGTAAATTCCCCTCATTTCATCGACTTGAGAGGCCTCCGGGGAAAAATTGGGTTTTGTCTTGATATAGATGGCTATGCGGACCAAAGAGGCGAAGCTATTTGCGGGGGTTTAATTTGTAATAGTGGTGGTAATTGGATAGTGGTTTCATGGAAAACTTAGAATTCAACATGATTAATAAAAAGTACCGAAAAAATATGCAGCGCTTCTTAATTTTTATACTAAAAAAGTAGCCACGACAAATCTTTATTATAAAGAAAGAAGACCAGGCATTGGTCAACGCAAGACCATAAAGTTACTTTTACAGCACAGTTACGGAGAATTTAATGCTTGCCTGAATTGGTTCCCATGAAGCTCAGTCAATTTGGGCTAATTTAGCTATTCTCCACAAGCTTCTCTAGATTGTCATCTTTTCTTAGCTGAAGATATATTTTATACTAATTTGTATGGGTCTTTACTCATAAGCCTTATACTAAGGGGCCTGACCATCGCATAATAATCAAAATGTGAAATATTTAGTATATGCTTGTGGTTATTATTTTTCCCCCTTCATATTACAAGATATTTTATATAATAAATTTATGATGTATAATATTAAATATTAGATATATTTTTTTAATTTTATCTCTCTTATTAATAATAATAAAGTATTTAATAAGAATAGGATAAGAAATTTTATACTTTTTTTTTCATGAATTTCAGATAAAAAATATTTTTTTAAATATTTTATAATATGAATTAATACTTATTTTTTTAATTTTACTCTATTTCATCTACTGGTTACTTCATCCATCCATCCGTATTCCGTAATCGGTATTCGTGCGTGAATTGTTTCCACATTGGAGATGCAGTACGCTGGATAATTTCTTAATAGTATGGCAATTTCGGTGATCTGATTGGCCAACTAGAATTTATGTGGACCCCACATCAGTTCTAGGAAAAGAAAAACTCGCGTCAGCAAAAAGCAACAGGGAACTAAATTTGGAGGATTTCCGCGTCAGTACTAATTCTATTGCCGGTTGTCCCAAGGCTTTGCCGCCTAATTCGTCAATGCTTTTACTATGTGGAAAAATCCCCCGAACAGTGGTTTAACGTCGCTATTTTAGTCACATCCCACGATCACCACTGATCCTTCCTAGCTCTTTCGTTTTCCCTTTAATTTCACTCATGATGCCTAAATCGTTGAAATTCACCACTAATGTGATCATTAGGGCTTAAAAAATCGCGGGTTATGATTGATTTTGTTCATTAGTGACAGAAATTTGTTTGTTGCCTGGTAAAAAAGAAACGAGGAGGGAGAAGGACGGTGCATGTTTGGAAGATTATGGGGGTAAACTGTGGTGTACAAGTTCGGTCACATGGGTGCGTGCGCAATCAACGGAGACTTAGGCCAGAGAGATCGCTCCCATTTTCTCAAACAAGATGGTTGGAAGGAAACAAGCATGCCCCCATCAACTGGCTATTGAGTACTGTTCACTCACCTTGTTTCTCTGTTTCTCTTCCTACCTGTCTCTATCTTGTTGAGTTGGTTTAATTAACTGTTAGTGTCTCTTCCACGTCTCTCCAAATGTTTGTGTTTCTGCTGTCTGTCTCATTACTACTGTGTATGTGTATGATAGAGAGAGATGGCAAATATGGAAGAGAGAGGGTGAAGATGGTAAAAATTGTTGTAGGGAATATGACACACAAATATGCAGTCCCCACCATCCCTATCTGACAACACTTATTAGTCTGATATTTGGGCGGCACCATTTCTTGGACCAGATCCTCTTCATTTACTCTTTCGTCAATTTGTTGTGAATCGAAAGAGAGTGAATATGGGAGTTAATTTATAAAGCTCACTTGATCCATTAAGAGGGCTTCATATTATCTCATTCACTGTATATTTTTTTCTCTTTGAATTGAAAACAATTTGACACGAAAGAGTAAATGAAAATATTCTTTACTACCTTTTGTTTTCTAGTATGATAGGGAAATGACCTGTGCATATAATGAAGTGTTGTGTTGTGCCACATTACTTCCTTGTCCCTTATTTTTTGTCCATTACTTCCTTGTCCTTCAACCCCAAATATCTGTCCATTACTTCCTTGCCCTTCAACCCCAAATATCTACACCCTTTCCGACCCAGTGCACACATAGTACCACGTCAACAATTTAAAAACTAGTGCTTCCCAATGCCAACATTTCTGCTTCTTACATTTTCCTCACAAACCCCTCTTTTTTTAAAAAAAGAAAAATTTTGCATGCCAAGCTAGTTTTGGTTAAATATATACACCAACTGCTTGATGATTTGATTATGCTATTTTTTTTTAAATTTAGAATGAGAATTATTGTCCCACTAAAACAAAGCTGTCAAACACTCATCAAATTTAGTTAACAATATTCCTAAAAAGGATGAAAAAGATAACTTATTTTATTATGTTATATATTTTGTAATATATGAATATGGCTGTCTCAAAGATTCTGACTCTTATCACACTGAGTATAATGAATGTGACTATGTTGAGTTGGCCATATGGAAATTTAAACTAGGATCATAGCAGGTGTTAAACGGGTAGACACCGGAGGGTTCGTGTTAGGGGGACAGGTTCATTCTTATGGGGCTGTGGGTGGGTGGGACCCGGCTTCAGAAGTCATAGTGGGGCATCTTTCTTGGGTGATGAGCGGCCACGGAGTGGTATGCATAGCTACTTGATCATGGAGGCACATGATCATTTCCCAAATTCTCTGCCTGCATGAGGTGGGTGGGGAGGTGCGTAGGATTGACTCCTGCCTCCTTCCTTCAACTTGTACTCTTAATTTATTGCTGACTTCTGCCTTTTCTGACTGCTCATTGGAGCATAAGGTTTTAATCAAGCTGTGTTCCTTTTTGTGGCTTACTGCTTTAGTTTATCATTATATTGGCTTTTTTTCACATCAATATGACTAGATGGTGCACATTTATAAAGGTAGAAGATAAATATATTGAGTGTTACCATCTCTTGGATTCACTGATATATCTATCTTAATGTTCTCACTTGCTCAAAATATTAGCTTTCAAGTGATCAGGGCATTTTATATATGCCCTCATATTCCCTTACTCTAGGGTTGTCTTCGAAGTGCTACAAAACTTTTATATATATATATATAATAAAAAGGGTATCATTTGTCCCTTGAAATAAGTCAAAGTACCCTATGAGGTAAAGGTTATATTTTTAGGGGGCAAAAAAGAACTGTTCATCCTCACAGATTTTGAAAGGGATGACTTTCTCAATCGATATGGAAATACCAAGAGAAGTGCAGATTAATATTTCTATATTGTGGTGAAATTATCAATTTTCAGTTTACATGCATTTAGCTTTTCATTAAATATACATTTCCCTGCCGAAAGAGGGACGCGGAAGTCAGATTCTATTCTAGCACTGATTTAGATGGGACATCAACCAGCTTCGGATGATCATAAATACTGTATTTTATAGGTTATCTACAGGATATACTTCTTTTCTTCTCCTTCCGTAGCAGAATGTGTGTGTGTGGTCCAGTGAAGAACAATCAATGAATAGACGTACTGAATATTTTTCTTCTCATACTGTTGTGTATGGGGTCCAACATGCATTATTTGAACGTAGATAACATTAATAATGCTTCACTCACCTTTGAATTGACTTCACCTTTTTGTTTTGTTGGCCCTAACAAGCCAATAAATTTTGACATGTTGTAACAGAAAATGGTCATGGGAACTTTCCTTTCTGTTTTCCTTTTGTGGTCTGATCTGGGTTTCAAATTCAGATTTCAAATAATTTCAAACGAAACAGAATTGAATACGGATGAGGACACTTGGCGGCTCCCCAGACATAGTAAAGATTTAAAAAAAAAACGAAACTTTGATCTTCAGATCTCCTCTCCATTAGGTCAGATAACTTTTAGTTTAAGGACTCAGCTGCCTTTGCCTAAAAGCTTTGCACAGCAAAAAGGTATACGAACGTAAAGCAGACTACACATACATACGTGTCCGAACTTGTCCTGGAACAAGGAAATATAAAGCAGGGGAAGAGCAAAAGGTTTCTCTAAACAGCTGCACCACGAGTTGTATCTTATAACTATCCTTTTCTCTTTTCATTAGGACCATCAAAAGAAGGGGAAAAGCAGAATAATTCTAAAGTGAGAAGACTTAGGGCACATACACAGTTGGTAAGATTCACTAAATCAAATCTCTGATCTACGTAGCAAGTTTTAAGGGGTGTTTGGATTGACTCATATATATGTGATTATGAGGATACGTACTTATTTATAATAGATTATGATAATAAGTGATTATATCAAAAATAATTTGTGTTTATATATTTTTACCCCATAAGTAATTTTAGAAAAAGAAATGTGTTTGAATATTGGGGATTTAAGTGATTATTGGGTGAATAATGAGAAGGAAAAGTGAAATAAAGTATTATCATAAGTAGAAAAAATTAGCTTCTTCCATAAACACTTATTTGAGGTACGTATAAGTGCTTATTGAAAAATAACTTTTATTTGACAACTCCAAGATCCCATAAGTGATTATATATTGTATCCAAACAGGCACTCTGGTCAATAGGAAAATTTATCAATGAGAAATATGGTACATGTAACTGTCAAGATTGAAAAAGGGCTACAAAGGAAAGGGAAATAGGCACGTGATGTTTAAGATGATGTCTCAGTAGGCAGGACCTTTACAGAGCCAGCTACTTGCCTCACACGAACAGCTCATCTTCAGGCTCCATAAGGCTTCAACACAAGAGAAAGAGGATCTCATCATTTTCATATGCATGTAGAGTCATATATACCTCAAAAAGGTACACTACCGCATCATCAACTTGCAGTGTTCATGCGTATTTTTAATTAACATTATTTGAGTCTCTTTTGTGTATAAGGTTTATTTTCCTTTTTCTTCCTTATACTTGGCTACCATGCTTGGAAACTATGGGATTGTGGCATGTGCAGTATCTTGCCAAAATTGACAAAGAAAAGAAGAAAACAGAACCACTTGGAATTAGAGACCCACACGCCTGTCATATCCCACGTGGGACGCATTACTGCACATGGCTCTGAGACATTCTTGTCTAAATCACAAGATTGCTGAACTTTCTTCAGTTTCTCTGTTAAATCAGAGAGGCCTACCCTTATTGAGCCATTTTGCTACACCTTCAACCTTTTTGGCTTGTATATAAACATATACGGATATGTATTTGTGTGTGTACAGCAGGGTGCTTCTCTGATAACACATAGTTTGAGACCAGCTAGGTGTTCTCTATTTCAATTCAACCAATAGGCATCTTCAAGTTTGACCATTAATTCTCCAATAAGGTTGTGGACTGTAAGTCAGTGACCCTATTATTGAGAGGTTGTAGTGGTTTTGTGCATCCTACCCAACCATACCCCACCCAAAGAAAAGACAAAAAAAGAACTGTGAAATTGCTGTGTTCTACCACGTGGGGGTGGCTTTTGCTTGAATGGGATTTATAGTATTTCGTTAAGTTCAACATTTTGGTTCTCCTACATAAGTTAAACATATATAAGCGTGGATTCCTTAAACTCAGTAGAAATCCCATGGCTACCCCACATAGTATTTAGTGGTCCTGCAACTTGGAAATCAATATTTTTCTGACCCTGATGAGGAACATGCAATATATCTTTAGTGGTTAAAAGCTTACAACGTCCTGGTTTCCAGATTAAAACGTCTGGAGGCCTTGCGTTATTTAAATGGGTCAAATGCTAAATAGGAACAAGTCAACACTACCCATTATAACAATGGAGCATAACAAAGATTATCTTGGGTTGACAAATCAGATATGGGATATGAGTTAAAATTTTCATTAATGTGTGCGGGAAAATTCAACCACAAAACAATGTAGGAATGATTATAGTTAGATACGGTTGGATTTTGGGGGCTCAATATTTGTTGCATCTGTTGAATTGGAGACACTCTATGATTAGCCTGCAATTAGTGAAAGGTTCATACTTTATTATAATTAGCTCTTGTGAAAGGTATAAACTACCGAATCAAATCCTGAGAGCCATTAGGACATCATTCTGGTTGAACCCCATGAGTTCATTAAAGGTCTCAATCACCCTCCACCTAAATATGGAACACAAACACAGGTCAAAGAATAGCTTTCTTTTTTACTTTTGTGAGTGATTCCCGCATATTTGTGATCTTGCTTGTGATTACAAGCCTCTTTCAAAAATAGGCACTTCCTTTCCTGGTTCAACAGATTCCTTTGATACCGGAACTGAATATATACACCATCTTGACGTCAGACCCCACCAGACAAGATAGTAATTATAAGCTCAGAAAAAAAAAATTGCAAAATTAAAGGTAGGCAGGTACATGCTTCCTTAGAGCAAGAATATGCTGACCATTTTGCTTGATGAGTAGCATCAGAAGTAGCTGTTACCTAATTTACTGGGGGTGGAAAATATATTACAATTGAAATGTCAATTTGCAGATTAAGTTTAGGGGATTGACATTTTTGTTTGGTGGCGTGCATTGGATCAGTTGGTCTCTTGATCATCTTTTAGTCCCCAACTTGCATTAAGAAGAAGTGCGATCTGCACGCTTTGCAATCAACAAAAGTAAGTCCTCATTAATCGTACAAGCATTCATTATCCTTCTCTCTAATCTTTGTCTTCCTTACAATCCTTGTTATTCTATGACCATGTTGACTTATGTCTAATTAGTTATGCTGGGATTTTAGATGATATCAATGGTGGGTGTGAAAGAATGATTGCCAAATCCCCTAAAGCTATATTTAAATAATATATCTTCAACAAGGTACGGCTTCAAAACATTTCAATTAGTACCCACACATTTCTACTAAAAAATTAAAATAAAATGAAATGCAATTTCCTTTAAAAAAAAATTGAATCGTTTGTAAATGACTCATTAATCATAGTACTATGAATTATGAGAAATTGCCATATAGACTGCCCCACAGTTCCCCCACTCTCATAAAGAAGAGGATATGGTGAAGGTCGTAACACTATTTAAGGATTAAACGTGCAGTTGCAGAATCTCTCGATATCTATGGCTCTCACCCAATACAATCAACAAATAAATAAAATGCAATATGCGCACACATACATGAGGAGACAATAGATATCAATTAACACTAGCTAGTGTCTAATCTCGCACTAATCAATATTTCACTATGAGAATTGATTTTCATTAATTTCATTATTGGATTAGAAGTGATCATTGCTGTGATTTTTCACTAATTGTGATTAAAATAGAATAAATAAATTTATAATTATACAATCAAATAGTTACAAAATGACAATTACCATGAATAATTCAAATTGTATTATAAAATTTATCCTGATGGATACCTTTTATAAAACGTAAATAGTACAATTTATTTTTTAAATTTTGTGCAAATACACAGCATTTAGTTGTCTATATAATTCACTCTCTATCTTAATATTATCTCTTTTTTTACTTTCATTCTTGTGATAACAAGTTTAGGTAAATTGGATTTTGAACATTGATCAAAATTAAGGTGTGTCCCATGACTTAAAAGACACTTACAGAAGCATTTAACAATTACTAATCAATCAAAATTAAGGTGTGTCCCACGACTTAAAAGACACTTACAGAAGCATTTAACAATTACTAATCAGCACAGTCCTTACTGTGACGTCCAAACTTTAAGTCATGCCCTTGTTTGATACGGATCAAGTCCTTATTAACTTGACCAAACTATTTTAAAAAAAAGGTTATATCTGGATAAAAAAATCAAATAATAAACGGACCTGCATCCAACGCAATTAAACTTTGGTGTGAGAAAACTTTGCAGTTCAACCCAATTGATGTTTTTTATGGATGTGGCCAAAATGGACATCCAAGGCCCAGTATTTTCTGCGCTTGTAGAGCCTTATGTTTTATTGGCATTGTTGGGGACAAAATAAAAAACCGATACTTGGCTGTTTGGGCCACCATATTATCTGAACTGACACGAGGCGACATTGAAACAAAAAACAAACTTTTTCTTTTGGCCTGGATAGCATTTGGAGGGGTATCTTTAGAAATCCGTCTCTCGCATTTCCCTCACCATTCAACGACCTTGAGCACCATCTTCCTGGTGTTCTCTTTAATTTATTTTATACAAGTATGACTTCGTTGTACAGTTCTGACAAACTCGCTGCTGCAATATTCTCTCCTATTGCTTGTTTAAGCTCAAGATCGATGATCCATTTTAGTTCTGATTCCAATGGTGGTTGCTGTTAGAGGAGGCCGAGGATAAGGCCTGGGTAGCTTCTTCTTCTACCGGATCTTCGTCTATGCTATCTTCTCCCTCCTCTCTGTCGCCACGCTTACCGTTCTCTTGAGTCCGAATCCTTCCACAGTCCTGCTCTATAAGTTTCTGTGTCTGCATATTTTTCATTGACGATTGGTATTATTTCTGTTCTATTTGAAATGAGGTCTCTAGGTGCTCAATCTGGAACGACTCACGCGGTTCGGTTATCCGTTTTGTAAAATTAATTTAAGATAAATAAAATTTATAAAAATAAAATTTAGATAAAATAAGTTTATTAAAAGTTGTTATGTTTGGATATTTTTTTTATAAAAGTAAGTTTGACAAAAAATTTGTTTAAATAATAGAAATTAAAAGTATTTTTAAATGTATAATATAGAATAAATTTGTTTCTCTTTTTTCAAAACTCATGTTTTGTTAAAAGAAAAGTAATTTTTTCTCTTCTTTTTTTAAATCACAATTTAATTCACTTTTTCATTTTTCAAAAAGTTAGTTTATGTTTCATTTATGTTTGATCAATGATTGAAAATGATGATTATGTTTACAAAATAATGAACGAAAACGTGCAGTTCTTATTATAATTTCGCTGTTATACTGCCTTGTCATTAAGGATCATTGTGTTAATGTACAGGTGCTATGCATGAACGAAATACTCTAATAAATCAACTTTGCAAAATATATTTGATGGGAAAAATATTTAATGATATCTTTACTCATGAAAAACTATCTCATGTAATTTGAGAACATGCCTTAAGCTTCAATTAAATAAAATGTTTAAAGTAAAATTTATTTTTAACAGCGACCTATAAATTTAAGTACTTCTCCCGGTTCTATATAGAGAATCTTTTATTCTGATCCTAAATATAAAACTATTTATAATATTTGAGATAATATTTATTATATATTTCTAAAAAATATTTATATTTAATGTATTAAAAAAAATTAAATAAGAATAGTTTTAAAAAATATTAAAATTTTTAAAAAAATTAAAATAATTAATTAGTTTTAATTTTAATTTTTAATCTACTTTATTTAGTTAAAATAATTTTATATTAAGAGTATTAGAGACTATAATTAAGTGATGCATGAACACTCCTCTCTTTATTTACCGTCGCAGCAGAATTAAGAGCATGTTATTAGTTATTACTTTTCCTCCAAGCCAGTTTTTAATATTATAAAATTAATATATTAAATATCGCTGTAAGGGGCCATGGCCATTTGCTCGTCACCTTCTACCTCTCATCATCCTCATCTGAGTCTTCCGACAACGCTAAGCTATGGATCTTGCACGGCATTGCGGCTAGAGTTGCAATTGCAGCTGCGGTTGGTGCCCGCGCTTACTTCAATCGAATCAAGAAATTTCGTAGCTGCGTCGTTGGCATCCTACCTTCCCGATTCGCCTCATCACGGTTTCCGGGTAAACCTCTTGTTCACATCCTTGGGAAGCCCATGATCCAGGTACTCTGCTGCTTCCTACTTTGATTTTTTCTTTTATTTTCATTCAAAAGATTATGTGGTTTCAAATTGTCATATTTTATTTTATTTTCTTTTATTTCATTTCCAATTTCCAATTCCTTCTAGCTCCGTGATAGATTTGATAGCTGTTATTTTAGTTAGATTGTGCGCTCTCATCGCTAACTTTAACCCGCACTCCTATCAGATGCTAAGAAAGAATAGAGGGATTAAGGAAAACATTTAACAATATTTGACTGGATTTAAAATATATCAGAAACTAATCATATTAGTCTGTTTATTTGATGCAAAAAAGTTATAATATTCAGACTTGGTCATAGGAAATGCAAGGTATTGTGAAGATTTTTGTTTTTTAAAGTGATTTTTCTTTGTTTCATCGTTTGGAAAAACTTGTACCCCTCTATATTTTTTATATTTCAGCTAACTTTTTCATATAGTTCATCATATAATCATCAGGAAGCAATGGGCTCGTTAAATCGTATTTGGGGAAAGTAGGAAACAAAAACACCTGATCGAATTTTTTTAATAGAAAATCCTGATTGAGTTTCCATATTGAGAAATCACGTGCATGGAGAAGGCCTGAAGGGGAAAAGGAAACTTATGCATAATGATTCTCAAATAGTGTTAAATTGATGAGGACCATTATTTTTATTTAGGTGCAATTTAGGTGTACTGAATTCTGAAAAGAAACAAGGGATATAGATGGTTAGATTCGTTTGGAGAAGCTGCCAATTGTACTGCCTTTGGATGAATTCCGCCATATATGGGTACACTTTTCTCTGGCTAATGAAAATAAGCATGTAATCCATGTAAGAGTGCCCTTTTTGTTGAGTCTGCTTAGGCCTGTTGTGTTTATACTGAGAACATTAGATATTCTATTAAATCTTTCCACTATCGCACTTCCTTCACATGAATTTTTTATTTAATAACCAGCTTAGCACTTTGTTTATACAAAATAAACTCATTGCCACTATGATTTTCAGGACCTTTTTATGACCTTTACTATTTTCTGTGCTTTTTCTCCTCTTTGTTTGTTGTTCCCAAAAAGTCAAAACTGATGCATCTGATCAATTCATTCTTAATTTTACAGAGAACATGGGAAAGGGCAAAAATGGCTTCTACATTGGATCATGTTTGTAGGTCTATTTTCTTGACCCATTGTAATATGACATAAATAGTTTTTGCTGTATTAGAATGCCTACATTATTCCCTGAAAGTGGAAAAATGAATAAATGCTGTCAAATGAAATTATGCATTTCAGTGGATCTAATACTTTTGCTCACATATTATTCATACTAATGGCCACAAAAAACCTAAATAAGATACAGTGAGTTTTATTTTGGTTCAAGGTATCATTCAGTTCGAATTTCATTCTCATTTGTATGTCCAATATGTGTTGCACTTAAAATTTAAAATTCCATTCTCATTCTCACTCATCCTGAAACTGGATGAGCAAGCATTTTGTTTCAGATGTCACTGTTTCCTCACTGGTTGATGCATATAAAGACTCTTGGTGGGCTTTCCAAGGCTAGAAGTTCCTTAATGTTGGTTGCCATGATCTAACTGCTTTGCATTGCTTTCCTTTCTGACTATTTTGGCTAACGAATTTTAGAACATCAAGTTTAGAGCTGGATTGTGATATAGACAGGTTTTGATTCATCTAATATGCATCTAGTTTTGTATTTGAGGACACAGTTGATGCTTTCTTGGACATGCACATGTTTTTCTTGCCACCTTTATGTCTGATTGGTAGTTTTTTCTGGTCATAGTTGCGGCAACTGATGATGAAAAGATTGCTGACTGCTGTCAACAATTTGGAGCTGATGTCATAGTGACGTCAGAATCTTGTCACAATGGTAATCAGATTAATTCCTGAATATATTTTGCTATTTTAATCCATGATATTTTGGGGCCTTATTTCAGACTTGTACTCTTAATAATAGGTACTGAACGCTGCAATGAAGCCCTTCAAAAGCATGAGAAAAAAAATGATATTGTTGTCAACATTCGGGGTGATGAGCCTCTTATTGAGCCTGAAATAATAGATGGTGTCGTCAAAGCATTACAGGTAAGACATCGTTTTCTCTAACTTTCTGAAATGGGAAAAACAGAAATGTTTTATAATCACAAGATTCATGTCTGTCTGCCTTAGGTGCTGATTGTTATTTGCAATTCTCTTAATATAGTGTTGGATATATCTTATCTTCGCATTGAAATAACATGTCATTACTGGATTTATTGTCTTTGTGGTCAAATTGAAGTTTATTATGTGCCCTGCAGGCAGCTCCAGATGCGGTATTTTGTGCATAATATAATAAAAAAATTACCAAGGTGTCAGATAATATTTGCCAAAATATAACACACAAAATCGACTAGGGGTAATGCGATTTGACTCCGTATACACAAATCGACCGGATAGATATGTGACTTCTGATCTGACAATATTTTTCTTTTTAATTAAAAAGCAAGTCGCATGGGTATCCATGCGACTTACCTTTTTGTAATTTAAAAAAGGCAAAATTACATGGCCATCCATGTGACTTTGCCTTTATTTTTCTTTAGAAAACAATTCTTTTTTTTTAATTGTTGGAATGAAAAATTTAAATAGGCTCTGTAATCCTATTTAAATGACTAATGCTTCCTACTATATCAGATGAACTTTTTACCCTGTTCAAGTGATTTTCCACCATTCCCAAATATGATTCTTTGTGGGAAATTTTTTTTTTATAAGAATCTGAAATTATCTTTTTCCTATTAAATAATTATTAAGAAGATATAAATTTAATTAAAAATGTAACAAATATTAATTGATAATTAACTATATTTGTATAAGTCTTGTCCCAAATTTTCTCATCCCTAAACTGATATTATATACACATATTTTATTTTTTAAACATTCGAATATTATGTTGAAGTTGTATGAAGAGGTAAAGAATCCTTATATGCTATGTTAATTTATATGACTGAAATTTAAAAAAGAAAAAAAGAATGAAGAAGTTCAATAATTACGTATAAGACTTCTTAACTTTTTTTAAAAATTAAATTGAAGAAGTCGAATCTCTCCCTATTCGACTTCTTTAGTTTTTTTAAAAAAAATTGTTCCCTTACTTTTCTTTGAAGTAAATTGAAAAAAGAAAAATATTGTGTCTTGCATGGCTTAAATAGTGTAGCACGTGTTACATGGATACTTATGCGACTTACCAATTTCGAAAAGGTAAAGTTGCATGGCCATTCATGTGACTTTGGCTTTGTATTCTTTTTTTTAATTGTTGGAATGAGACATTTAAATGGTCCCTCTAATCCTATTTATAAATAGTATCATGGGTTGCACTGTTGAGTCCATACAAGGTGCAATATTTATTTGTTTTCAATTTATTTTGAAGAAAAGTAAAGCAGCAATTTAAAAAAAAAAAACTAAAAAAGTCGAATAGGGAGGGATTCGACTTCTTCAGTTCAGTTTTTAAAAAAAACTAAAATGTCTCGTACGTAATTATTGGATGTCTTCATTCTTTTTGCTTTTTTTTTTTAAATTTCAGTCAAATAAATTAATGTAGTATACAAGAATTCTTTATCTCTTTATACAACTTTAATGTGATATTTGAATATTTAAAAAACAAAACTTGTGTATATAATATAAGTTTAGGAATGAGAAAATTTGGGACAAGACTTATACAAGTATAGTCAACTATTAATTAATATTTGTTACACTTTTAATTAAATTTATATTTTCTTAATATTTTTTTAATGAAAAAAAAAAGATAATTTCAGATCCATATAAAAAAAATTTCCCACAAAAAATCATATTTAAGAATGGTGGAAACTCACTTGGACACAGTAGGAAATCCATCTAAGTACAGTAGGAAGTATTGATCTTTTAAATAGGATTAAAGATAACATTTAAATTTCTCATTCCAATAATTAAAATAAAGGATTGTTTAAAAAAACAAAGGCAAAGGGACTTTGCCTTTTTGAAATAACAAAAAGGTAAGTCGCATGGATGCCCATGCGACTAGCCTTTTCATTAAAAAAAAAAGTTATCAGATCAAAAGTCACATATCTATCCAGTCAACTTGTGTGTATGGAGCCAAAATACATTGCCACTAGTCGATTTTATGTGTTTTATTTTGGTAAATATTATTTGATATGTCATATTTCAGTAGTTTTTTTTTTAATTATATTATATTTAAGAAACCTCCAGATGCAGTATTTGGCACTGCAGTGACATCTTTAAAACCTGAAGATGCATATGTTCCAAACCGAGTGAAATGTATTGTAGATAATCATGGTTATGCCATTTATTTTTCACGAGGACTGATCCCATTCGACAGTAAGTGCAAATAATTGATAGCTTTATTTTCTCGTCTCATTTGATTTTTCATTCACGCTACATCTTTCTTATCAAATTAATGTACAAATTTGCTGCAAAAATTTCATTTTCAACAATATGTATCATGTCTGTATATATGATGCAGTTCAGGCAAGGTCAATCCACAGTTTCCTTATCTGCTTCACCTTGGAATTCAGGTACCGAAATGGAAACTCACAGGGGGAAAAATTTGGTCATCATAACATTGAATGCAACTTATTTATTCTTTTGTCACTGCTATTTTCTTTCTTGTGAGAATTACTAATTATCTGTCTACATATTTGCCAGAGCTATGATGCTTAGTTTCTAAAAATATATCCAGATCTTCAGCCCCCTCCATTGCAGCTTGAGGAGGATCTGGAGCAACTTAAAGTCCTTGAGAATGGCTATAAGATGAAGGTACCAAAAGTTTTGTGTAATCACTTGGTGAAGTCAAATGGCGTTAAAACCTTATTAAGGTCAGGTCCAGTCGCCACTGAAGCTGTCAGGTGTCCAACACCATCTGGTCCCCAGTTTTTTTGCATGGTCTATAAAATGCCTTATATTTTTTCAACTGCCAACAATCAGAATAGGTTCTTGGATATGGACAGGATTCTTTTATTTTTACTGTATTATGTGTGCACTTGGCAGTAATCTAGAATGCAAGCATTTAAGCTTTTGTTTAGTTTAGAAGTTTGGGAACACAGTTCTGGGATGCACTGGGCTGCAATGGTATTTGTGTTAAAGATACTGATAAGAGTAATATATTTTGCATAAAATTATTAAAAAGAATTCCACACTTGGGTTAAATGGTGCAAGGTGAGAATGCCTATGATTTTGAAATGACTATTCATTAAATTTTGTTCTGGAAATTAGATGACATTTTTTATAAGCTTACTATTACCTTTTCTTGTCATTTTAATATCACTGTTATAGCTGATTTTCGTAGCTGTGATCATTGGAGCAAATCAGACATATCCTATCATATATTTTGCATATTACCGTTAGCATATGCCTGTGTTAACTTTCATGATCTGTTGCAGGTAATAATAAAGTGGACCACGAGGCTCATGGTGTTGACACTCCAGAAGACGTAAGAAAGATAGAATCTGGTATGCGTGAGAGAAACTTGTCTTGAACTCTCACTTACCGTGAGCTCATCCACACGCGGTTAATTTTTTATAGTTTTTTCCCTTTGATTTCTTCTCATGTGTCTTTCAACGTAGTGATAGTGCAAGTGTTTTGATTTATAAATTATATTATATTGCATACTTAGCATCCTAGTAGGACTTGATTTCTTCTTACCCATTTGCAAGTGTTTTTCATGTAGTACAGTAGCGAGAATCTCAACTTCTGATGCATGCGGCGAGTTGTTATAGTAGGTTTAGAATTACATTACTTTCTTTTCTTCTCTAAAACTCTATTTTTCTTTGATTTGGTTTTTGCTATGTTGTAATCTTTGTGCATCTGTCAATAGTAAAAGGTCAAGTTATAGTTGGCCATGTTGACTTATGTCTAATCAGTTTCATTGCTCGGAGAATGGATGATGTCATCGGTGATTGTGAAAGAATGATTGCCAAATCCCCTAAATCTATATTTAAATAGTATATCTTCAACAAGGTAGAGCTTGAAAACAGTTCAATTAGTACCCACACATTTCTCTTAAAAAATGAAATTAAAATAAAATGCTATTAAAAAAATTGAATCAATTCATGTAGATAACTCACAGATCATAATATGATGAATTATGAGAGATCACCGTATAGACTGCCCCACAGTTCCCCCACGACGATGAAGAAGAGGATATGGGGCAGGTCGTAGTAATATTTAAGGACTGAATGTGTAGTTGCAGAATCTCTCGATATCTATGGCTCTCACCCAATACAATCATCAAATGAATAAAAAATAGTGTGTGCGTGTATAAATGAAGAGACATCAATTAACATTAGTGTCTAATTTCGCACTCATCAATATTTTACTGTAAGAATTGATTTTCATTAGTTTAATTATTGGATTAGAAGTAATAGTTATTGTGATTTTTACTAAATTGTATAATATTTTCTTACATTTGAAATGTATACTATATTTCGCTTTGTTAACATACCAGTGAGGCACCAAATAACATTATGGGTCAGCATCTTTCCTCTCTCTTATCAATTTTTTGTTAGAGACTCCTGTAATTTTCCTATTTATTTATTTTGTAATAATTCTAATTTTCCTAGATTTCTTATCAATGAAAGCTCTTTATCTTATTCTGTCTTTGCCTATTTTGTTTGATATCAAAGACCTCCTTGATAAATTTAGGTTCTTTTCCTTTATTACTTGACGTTCTTGTATTTATTCTTTATATATATTTATACACATCTTTTTTATCAAAATATATATAAGCTCAATATATATTTATAAGCTCATTACTTTTCATTATATTGTATTAATTAAACTGCTTAAAGTGTGGTGGGTGGTGAAGTTTTTCAAGAAAACCCATATACTAGGCGTTAATAGAGGAGTTAAGGAATGACAAATGACAATTAGCATGAGCAACTCAAATTGTATTGTAAAATTTATAACAAGCTGTACGTTTTATAAACCATAAATAATATAATTCATTTTTAAATTCTGTGCAAATACATGAGTATTTAGTTGTCTGTAAAATTCATATTTTATCTCTATTATCTCCTATTTTTTATTTTTATTTTTTAATACATTTACCAATTACTAGCCAACAAAGTTCTCATATCAACCATCAAACTTGAAAACGTGGTCTTCTTAGATAAAAGTTAAATCCTTATCAGTTGCACCAATTTTTGTTAGTTCTTTCTTTTAAAATTTGTTATCCCTTTAACTTATACCTATAAAAAAAAAATGAATAACGAACAGACCTGCGTCCAACCCAATTAGTCAAAAGCCCTCCATTTTGTGCGCTTCTGGGGAGCTACATTTTATTGGCATTGTGGAAAATTCAAAAAGAGGTCTGGCCGTTTTGGGCCACCAAAAAATGTAACTCTTTCCTGTTTTTTTATAAACACCAAAAAAATAACTGTAAATTTCTTATCCTAGTGTGAGAAATATTAGAAGCTGGGAAATCAGAAGTGACGAAATGGTGTCTAAACGGACGTGAAGACATTGAACCAAAAAAAAAAAAGACTGACGTGTTTTTCTTAGGCCTGCATGGCCTATGGAGGGTCATCTTTAGAACCATTTCAGCAACATATCAAGAACAGACTGTACAAACCAATAACACATTATGAAAAATGGTAACATTTAATGTACAAGATTGGGCCACAATGTGAGGATGCAATAACAACCTGCGGAAATGAGACAAAAAGAAGGATCAACGAACAATAACACTGATTTTGATGCTATGTATGTATGTATGTCTCTGCAGCAATACAGCAACTTCACGTAGCTTTTTCTATTTTCTGGGTGAAGCAAATTCCCGTAACGTAACAAACAAATGAAAACTGGGGCATGAAAATGTCTGCTAAATCTCTAGATAATATGGTTGAAGCATTTGTGGAAGGACACACTGCATAGATTGCCCAGAATCTGGGCTCTTTCGGAATGAGTGAAATTTGCATATTGATGGAAGCATGGTAATTCAACAAAGCTTATTACTCCTTTTAATTTCAAATATAACTTATTTTTAACTACATCATATGTATATTAAGAAATTTTATTAAATTCCTTAAATTTAATTTACTTCTCAGATTTGCCCCTACTTAAATGCTATAATTTTTCAATCATTGTTTTCACTACTAGAAAAATTAAAATTGGTGACGGATATTTAGTGATAGATTTTCAATCTGTCATTAATTATAGATATTAGTGACGGAAATTTAGTAACGGCTCCAAATCCGTCACTAAAAGGAGTAATTAGTGACGAATGTAAAAAGCGTCACTATTTTGCCAAAAATCACATATTTAGTGACGGATTTACGTCCGTCACTAATTTTTGTCATTAAATAATATATATTAAATTTTGCATAATAAAATTGCAACATATCTCAGTTCAACTGGCAAAAATGAAAACATAAAAGAGTAGCTTTAGGTTGCGAGTGTGAATCGAGTGAAAACATTTCTGAAATGAAAATAACCAAGAGTGATGTGGCATAGGTGGCATACGTGACCCGGATGGGACACATGACAAGTGATGTGGTGAGACACATGTGGCCATAATAACGTGGCAGATGACTTGGATGGGACACGTGGCAAGTGATGTGACATTAGAGGTACATGAGGCGGGTGATGTGAAGGAAAGATGATATGACCAATAAAAAAACTAATACATATAAAATAAATTAGTGATGGAAGGTTAATAAATTAGTGATGGAATTTGTCATCACAAAATTAGTGACAAATACATATCCATCACTAAATTAGGGACGCCAAATTTCTGGTAGATTTAATGTGAAATTTTTCGTCACTAAAACCAAAATCAGTGACAAATTTTGTCAGTGAATGATGGATTTGTCTATCACTAATTTTATTTTTTCTAGTAGTGTTTATTTCAACATGATTAATGAGGGGTATCTATAAAAAATTAATAACCCATAACTTATATTTTGAATCATGAATTTTTAGCTATCTACATTTAAAAGCGAGCCAGTATTTTCTAATTCATGTGCATTGATACTCAGAGGGCCATGATTGGATGTCGTACAGAGGAATGGAAGGAGATGTTGATTTTTCTTATGTCTATTCATATGATTCAGTCTGGTGATTGCTTCTTGTCTCCAGTTTTATGTCTTTGTTTTCTTTTAGTTTGTAGTCAGAAGAAAAAAAAGAATATGTTGATATCCTTTACATTGTTAGTTGCTACCTCCGTTCAGTTATAAACGCGTGTAAAGAATTTTTTTTTTAATGTGAGAAGAAAAAATACGTGATACTTTTATCATATTTATTTAGAAAAACAAAAAAAATTTATCATACTTAGAATTATTATTTTATTTTATTTTGCATAATAATCATCTTGTATAATTATATAGTCCTCATTATAATTTAATTTGAACTATACAGGTTTTTGTGCATTACAAACTCTAAAAAAATGAACCACACTATATGAGGTGGCTTTATATAAATTTTATAAATTGTCTTGTCTACAAAATATGGTTACAAATCGTGCTAGATCAACGTGTTTACTCGCATTATTTCTTAGACTCTAAGATAATAAATTAATTGACTATTCATTTTGCTTGACTATGAGTCATTCCACTTCATTCATTCCTATTGCTTCTTAGGTGTTTCTTTTTTGGCCAGATATTGCTTCTTAGGTTCAACGCCATAAAAATAAACTTGACAATATATGGTGTTCGAGAACTATTTATATTTGTGTGGATATATATATATATATATATATTATCTTATGTAACACTGATATAGATACATTGATCAAATACGATAAAATATAATATGAAAAATGTGGTAACTTTTTAAAATTTTATGATATAGATATCAAGAACATTTATACATATATAATATTATTTATATAATTATTTATATATATAATTGATAAATTAACTCATTAAAAGAAAAATGATTATTAAATATTCTAAAAATTATAGTGTAAATGTTAAAATAAAAAGTACTGTCAAATCGGGTTGGGTCAAAAAGCCCAATTTGATAAACGGGTTTGGTTTTCCAAACTCGAACCCGCGGGATCGGATCTACAGGCAAGCCCGTGGTTTTTTTTTTTAATATTTTTTATTTTTTTAATATTTTTTTATACAATTATTTAAATTAATACAATTAATTATCATCATCATTTATCAAAAACTAACATAATATTTAAATTTTATAATTTATATATAACTAATTAATAAAATAATATATATTTTCTAATATTTTAAACAAAAAAAAACAGAAAAAAAAGTCTCAGGCTTTCGGGCTGCAGGCCGAGTTCAAAAAGCCTAGATTATATATTTACTCCTGAAATTGAGGTCTAAACCCGCTCATTTTTTAGGGCTTTTTGGGCCGGTTTGTTAGACTTGACTCATTTTAACGACTCTTAAATAAATCATAAAATATTTATAACAATTTAAAATGATCTTATTTTATTGTAAAAATTTGAAGCCATATGAATTGGTAAAAGATAATACAGATAGATGTGTGCCCAAGTACAATACATGTATCATATCATATATCATATACAGATGTATTTACTTTTTTTTAAAGTATGGGTGCTTCATAAATTCACATCGAGTTGTATCTTTCATTTTTTTTTTTTGTTATAAAATTATTTGATATCCGGTTGTTACTTTGAGCTCAACTAAATCGGATTGAATCTTGCTGGGTCCTAGGCGGGAGGTCTCCTGCATTTACATTAAAACAGCCAATGCAGGTTGGCCACATGGTGTTATTTATTAATGGTGATTTATTTGCTTACCAGATTCGGAAGCTCATCTGATGCAAAAAATGAGAGAGTTAGAGTTTGAACAAGTGGGTCAGAGATGCATATATTTATATTAGAATTATAAATAAATCTTTAGCAATTTCTCCTTTTGATCTGTCACGTGACGTGAAGATGTTTGAAGCGAAAACCCAAGGAATATCCATGTCAGGACTCAAGAAACTTACAGGAGTAGTAATTCTGTTACAAGTACATTTTCCAGATCCTTCACGTTATCAAGTTGCGCCATTTTTAGTCTCGAGTCTCTTCATGAACATTTGCAAAACGCTAAAACTATATATATATAATCTTCTAGAAGTAGATTTTCCCAAGATTCCTCTTGGCTGCTAGCGTCGACGTACGGTATGGGCAGGTATGTGTGGCAATCTGAATTGGTTTGCTTATTTCAAAACGGATTTGTTTTTCTGCAGAAAATCGTAAATTCCATGCTTCTTTTGATGGGTAAGGATTTACTGGTTTCATGAAAAGGAAGTCTGATAATATTATTATCATTTTTATTCTGTTTCTGGGTGAAGAGATAAAGATAAGCTGACAGGTTAAATTACCGAGTCACGCAATATGCTTCAGACAATGATCAATGCCCCATGGATGACATTATGGAGGTACATATCTGAAATTCTGTGTGCAGTGAAAGTAACAGCCCCCAGATTAATTCTCTTATCAATTCACTCCGTCAATGGGTTCTTAACGTTACATATATAGAGAGAGAGAATAGCTTTCTGAGTATACATGAAAATATATATATATATATATATAGTTAGCACGGATCGATCGGTTTCTAAAACTGAAAACAAAAACATGCATCTCAAAATATCTGTTGGATTCTAATGGGAAGGAGTGGGACATCATAATGTGCATGGTCTCCTCCGAGGATGATATTATAGAGAACATATATATTCGATTTTCATGTTTGTCTCTTCTGTAAGGACAAAATATTCATATTGTAGATAGTGTTTCATACTCCAAGAAGCAGTGGGAATCGTATGTTCCATCCAAAGGTTAATTCTTTCCGTAGGATTGTTGCATAGCAGAACGCCATTAGTTACTTCCTGTAGACTTCAACGACACATTGTCAATACACACAATAATATATAAAATTATTTTTATCATATATAGACAATACTGTTTAGTAGTTGAATATGGAATAAGCTTACTATTTATATATATATATATATGAGTTTTAGGTGATCATAGGTAGAAAGATCGTCAATATTATATTAGTCTGACATCTGTTACAAAGTTTTCCTTTTGGTCAAAGCATCTGTCTGTTAAAGTTTATTTCCGCTAACCGTGTACGCAGGTTGGGGCTGGCCAAGTTTGATCTCAACCTAATCAACATCTCAGGTTGCAAAGTGCAACCGGCCGTGTCCTGGCCTGGCCCATCATGACCTTGTGCGGGTGGGTCAGATTTGGCTTAGACCAAACAAAAAATGTTTTTAAAGAATTAAAAATAAAAAATAATTTCATTTCATAACAAATATAATTACTTTTATCCAAAACGTATTTCCTTGAAAATAAATATTAGGATTAAAAATAGTCTTCTTTAAAATTATAAATATGTAATAATTATACATTATTTTTACATAATATTAAATTAAAACATTAATTTAGAATTTAAAATACAATTTAAAAATCAATTAAGTGCATGAGGTATATATAAAAAATATCCTATAAAATAACCAATAATCATAAAAAGACAAAAGAATTAAAAATATAAATACCCGGCTAGACCATACAACACCTAGCCCTAGTTTTTAAAAGGCTTGGCTCAAATGATTGGGTCATGCGATCATGTCACTTGTCATACATTCTTATGAATATCGTATCAATATAAATTTCACTTCATAAATTTGACTTGTTTGATTACAAGTTGGATTTTTCGAACCCCCTAAAATCTTACATTGTGTGAACACTTGTTTCTACTGAAACCAAAAAACAAAAAAATCACATTAAATGAAATATATTAATATCCAAAATTAATATTTGAGATAATAAAAATGTTGAACATAAATGAGGATTGTGTAAATTTGCTTTAGGTCAAAATCAAAATTTGACAACTCCAAACCAAACTCTCGTGGCTTTAGTTAATTAATTCATGTTCCATCTCTGTGTTTGTTTCTGTTTTAGAGCCCTGGTTTTATTATGTTCTCTGCCGACTCTTGAGTTGTAACGACAGTTCAACCTTTTTGGTCAAAATAAAAGTGCTAAAAGTGCCATGTTTTGATGGTTGATGACTTGATGTTGCTTGGGTGTGTGTAGATTTAGAATTGTTTCCTTTTGATTTGGATATAATATTGGGTTAATTCAGATTGGGTCTAAATTTGATTTAAGAAATTCGTTTTCATGCAACAACGCTCAAACAAAAGAAAAACTCAATATCCACATTATAAATATGCGACTCATGGATTTAAATTATACTGAGGAAATGTGAGCTTCATTACCATTAGCGATATGAAGATTTTGTTAATAAGTAACATATTTACAAATGTTATTTAAATTGTGAGACTTGTCTTGATCAATTCATCTTTTAAAACTCAACTTACTTTAATTTTTGTGAATTGAAAAAGAAAAAAAAAGAAAGTGAAATGGTAATATTAGCATAATAATAAAAGCCTTATTATGATGTTTTTGGGAGAGTTTTAAGATCTAAGGCCACTCAATTTAAATTAGTTAAAACCCAAATTAGCAACCAAATATTGAATGATTTAGTGTTTATTTGGTATCATGTTTTAAATCAAGTTTTGGGATAAAAATGGAGTTTGATGTATTTTGATATATGTTTGGCTAATTTTTATGCTTCATTGGAAAATCATTTTTGTTGCAAAGCTAAGTTTAGAAGAAGCACATCACTCCATACTTCTCCATTCTATTTCTTCATTCTAATTTGTATTTATTTTAAAATTAAATAAAAATAGACTAATAAAAATGAGAAAAATGAAAAATAAAATAAATTTTTTATAAAATTTCTCCTATCTAATAAATAAAATGTCCCTTCAAAATTTATTCTCCATAAATTATAACTTCTAAGAAAATGTTACATTAGATATATTATATTCTCAATTAAATAAATGCAGATTAAATTTTAGTTCAAGTAAATTAAATTAATCATGGGATAAAGTTTAAGTTTAATTTAAAAAAAAATTATGAGTTTTGTCAAATCATATTTCTAAATAAATCATCAAAATATAAACATGTTAGTTCAAAACTAATTTTTATTATAACTACATTGTAAAAACAATTCTACCCAAACTCAATTTCAACTAACTAAAAACCAAACCAAATGAGCATTTAAAAAAAACGACTTTATCCTTTTGAAGATGATGGCTGTGTGGTTATGTGATGAGTTGTGAAAATGAAATTATTTTGTACAAAAAAAAAATCACACACACATATAGAGAGAGAGAGAGAGAGGGGGGGGGTGGGAAATGGATTATTAAGTAGCATGGTTTTCAGAATTCACATATGGAAATGGACCCAAGAAAGCATCCAGTTGCGGTGGGTCCGTTACTCCATTATTTCCGCATTAGTATTTGGTTTTGGTAGCACCTGCAATCCCCTAATAAAATTTATAGAAGAAATCGTTGAATAATAATTATAAAAATATAATAAATATTGTATACAATTTTACATTTCGTTGTATTTTCTATTCATACCATACATAAGTCGTTTAGATTGTTGTCACACACGAAAATGCGACGTGGATGGCGTGAGAAATAGAAAAAAGAGAGAAATCGGCCTACACGGCGGGAGGCCGATTTCGGAGGGAGTCGCCACCAAAATTTTAAGGGAAAATTATGGAAAACCGAAATAAAAAATAAAAAGGGATAAGGATGGTCTGCGAATCAGAGTTGGGTTCGAGAGTACGATTGTGAGTGGGGAAGGTGTTAGGCACCCCCACAATACTCGTTCCTGGGAACGGTTACCTTAGGTTGATCATGCAATTTTTATGGCTTTGAAAAATTATTTTGGTTGCCCTTTCACCACTCACATGCGAAAATAAATATAAAAATAAGAAAAATGTAAAAATGAAAATAAAGAATAAAATAAAGATGAGAAGTTGGGAAAAGCAAATTAAGAGAAAAATATTATTTATTTACAAAAGTGGACTTGACCCAGAATGAGAGTCTGGGGCCTACGTACCCTGCGATAGGAATCAAAATCGACGTAGTTCGGACTAAAAAGCATGTCACTGGGTTGGTGTTTTTTATTATATATTTTCTTTGAAAAGAGAGATTTATAGAAAATAATTTTGTCTTTCCACAAATAAAACAATTTTCAGGATTGGTTGGTATGTTTTAATTTGTAAAAGACAGATTAATCTCTATTATTCGCTCTTTTCATTTTCATCATATATATATATATATATTTTTTGTTTAATCAATTTCTAAAAGAGAATATGTGTTTTTACTCAATTTAGAAAATATTGTTAAAATTATGTGTGATTTGAACATTTTTATTTGGAAATAAAATATTTGAAAACAATTTTATAATAAAATCAATTGGCTCATATGGTGACTTTATCACTCACATTTACCCATTGATACCTAAGTGTCCACGGTAGTGTTACTCGAGACAAAAAGGCGCAAAAAAATTCGAAAGAAAACAAATAAAATTTTGTACAGAATAATTTTTATTATTTTTTATTATAAAAATCATTTTATCACCTATTCATTTATATATATATTAAAAGAAATTAATAAATGTGATCATTATTAATGCTATGAAAAATAATAATCAGCATATGTGATCACTTCATCACTCACAAGTTACTGATTTCCATTTGTGCGCTCACGGTGTTATTACTTGGAGTAAAAAATATCATAAGGAAAACTTTAAATGAAAATCAAACAGCATTTGATGCCACTTGTGGCAAAAAACATAGATAAAATTGAGATAAATGAAATCATTTTTGCATTAAATTATAAAAATAAATATTATTATGATTGTCTTAAAAAAGCAATAGAAGAAAAATGATTTATATATATATATTCATGTACTATTTATTTTTATTTGTTTATTTGTTTTATTTTATTTCTGTTTAGAAAAAAGAATCAATTAGGATCTATGGTGACTTTATCACTCACAGCTCACTAATTAACACCTAAATGTCCACGGTGTTACCACTCGGAACATAGAGGCCAAAATAAAAATTTGAAATAAATGGCTCTCATTGAATCATTTATTTTTTACTTTTAATAAATAAATAAATAAAACATTGGTACTCATAAATAAACAAAATAAGATTTAGTCAATGTTTATACCATGACAACTACTCACTCATGGTATAATTGACCGACACTCTATATGCACACGGAGAATTGGTCCCTCGTGGCAAACTCTAAAGGCGAAAAGAAGAAACATCCATGACCAAATAAAAACTAAAATCAGAAATAAAAACAACAAAACATAAGAATCAACTACAATTTATTTAGATGTGTGCCAGCGTAAATGATTTACACCCAATCATGAGATGAAAAGATACAAACTCTAGTATCTTCATTTTCTTTTCTTTTGCCTCAAAGTGATAGCTTTTATTTCCTCTGCTCGGCTTGGTGGCCATAGCCTTGATTTCTCCCAAACTTGGTACATGCTCCCACATCGCTCAGAAAAAAGATAAAACATGATTAGTATTCTCCTTGAGGAATCTTCTTAACTAAAATTTCATATACACTCATCATGCCAATTCTTAAAATTCAGGTTGTATGAAATTTCAGCCCAAAAGCCTAATATGATGTACATAATCCAAGCTTCAAAACACGGGATTTAAACATTCCGACCACTAACTAGAATCCCACATGATCAAGTTTGTTCAAGATGCTCATCCAATTTTCATAACCAAAACAAACATACAAGAAATATTCATATTTCAAGACAAGAATCACAACAAGAAAGGAACACCCAGAGCCACTCGGACACATCTTTGCAACTTCAGATTTTGCGAGAGAAATGAGAGCAAACAAACAGGTCAATGTAGGTTCATTATTTCATTAAACTCCCCTAATGATAAAGTGTTATGAAGGAGAGGAGCAAAGGTGCAAAGCATACTTGGGATATAAGTCTAGGCTAAATCTTTAAGGCACTTGCTGTGTTTCATTCTTAGTTAAAACCACCAAATTTGAGCATTTTGTTGGCACCGGAAAAACAATCCTAAAGGTATAGGATTAAACAACATTATCACAATTCCAAACATTTGCATCAATATCTTACTGGGCAACGAAGTTCTTCAACTAACTTGAATCACAGCATAAAGTTCCAATTAGTGCTAATATTGCTTCCTTTCCCAAATCAAATATCATAAATAGTCTAACATTTTGAGCAAAATGATATCCTATCCTACACAGACACTCTGAACTCTTCCCATCAACACCAAACAGTCAAAAGAACATAACCAAGTATATTTAGCATACGGGTTTGGTTATGAGACTTATCTAGACAAGCTAAAGTCACAGTATCCTACATGCAGCAACCGTAAACAAATTACCAATCAACGACAAATTGGAACAAAATTTCCAGAAGCTGAGCACTAAAGACCAAGAATGATACTTCCAAAGACAGAGCACCAAAGAAAGCCAAAAAGAACCCATGATTCACTGGGTAGCAATAAGCTAAACTAGTTCACCATCAAAGTTTCAACCAACAGCGAAATTTGACTAAGCCCGAGCATATAGGGCATCACAAACAAAGGAAATAGAAAACAATAGCGAGCCTCATCGCATGTGCGCACCCACACCAACAATGACAAAATAAAAGGCTACACACACTAACTAAAAGTACAAACATCATGAACTAAATGAGAATAAACGGAAACCGCATAATGTATACATACAAAATCTAGGCTTGTAAAATACAGAAGACAGACAGAGTTCCAGTAGCAATGGCATGAGATGCCATGGCCCAAAACATCGAAATTAAGCTAGTTCATGACTAAAACACGACTCCAGTGACCATTTGCAGAGAGCTAAAGCATTCTCAGGGCTAAAGTACTACTCCCCTATCAGGTGCAAGCTTATTGGATGTACCTCATTGATTCTTCTAATGGCCAGCAACACAGCAACGGATTTTCAAGTGATAAACAGACTAAGCAGGAATATTTCCATGAAACTGAAATAGTACCCAATCTGAGGAACAAAAGTAACTAGAGAACAGAGTGGAACTTAAATGATCAAACCCAATCGTCCCATGATTCAGAGGGCATGTTTATTTCATTCCTTTTTATTAGCATTATTTATTTCATTTTATTCTTTCTCTCTTCTTCTTTGCTAAAAAAACCAGCACAGGAAACAAGTATTGACAGGACAAAGCAGCATCTCAGGAATGAAAACAACGACATTAGAGGTGATGGATTATCATTTTAAAAAGGGAATCTCAACTCGAAATTGGAAAGAAAAATATACCAAGCCGATGCTCCCATTACTCGATTGAAGCTCCTCCTGCGTTTTTGCTCTCTGTTCATCGCTATGGCTGCCATGGTCTGTGTCTCGCCTCCTCCGTCTCAAATCTCAACTCTCGGTCTCCTCCAAGTCGCCTCAGAGCCTCACCGTGGCTCACTCTGTTTCAGATCCCAGCTTCCTCGCGGCTTTTCTGCTCTGAGTCCTCATTTTCTTTCCTCAGCCGTGGCCTCCTTTCCTCTCGGTTTCACCCTCCACCAGACCCAAGCTCGCGGTTCCTTCGGTTTCCCTTCCTCCCTCTCTTCCTCTGTTTTTCTCCGGCCTCCTCCAGTTCCCTCGTGGTTCATCGTCTCCCCGTGCCGTGCTTCACCTTCTTTCCTCGGCCATGGCTGCTCTTTGGTCCGAGCCCCCTCTGCTTTTTTCTTCGGCCGAGCTCCCCCTGATGCTCTCGTGGCCAACTCCCTCTGTTCCTCGCGGTTCTCTCTCGGCCACGCTTCCTCTCAGCTCCCTCAGTTCCTTTCCCTTCTCGGCCGGTGGCTCCCTCGGTTTTTCACTCACAGCTAGAACTGTCAATTTGGGCCAGGCCAAAAAGCCCGAATTGAAAAACGGGCTTGGTTTTCCAAGCCCGAGCCCGCGGGGACGGGCCTACGGGCCGGCCCGCGGGCTTTTTTTAATTTTTTAATATTTTTTTTTTATGTTTTTTAATAAAATTTTTTATACAATTATTTAAATTGATACAACTAATTATCATCATAATTTAAATTAATATAACTAATTATCATCATAATTCATTAAAAATTAACATAATATTTAAATTTTATAATTTATATATCACTAATTGATAAAATAATATGTATTTTTTAATATTTTAAACTAAAAATTAAAAAAAAAATAAAAAAGTCTCGGGCTTTCGGGCCGGCCCGTGGCCCGCTCGGGCCGGCCCACCACGGGCCGGGCCTAAACGGGCCGGGCCCAAAAAGCCCGAATTATATATTTACTCCCAAAATTTAGGCCCAAGCCCGCTCATTTTTCGGGCTTTTCGAGCCGGCCCGTCGGGCTTGGCCCATTTTGACGGCTCTACTCACAGCTCCCTCTCATCTCCATCTCTCATCCTTCTTTCTCTGCTCCCCTCCTCGCTCTTTCCATTTCTCTTTCTCTTCTCTTTTCGGCCTCCCTTCCCTTTGCTGCCCTAGCTCCCCTCTTCTTTTCTCGTCCCCCCCTTCTTCCTGTGTCTCACGCCTGAGCCATCTATTAGGGCTCAGGTAATGGGCTCAGGTCCACTTGGGCTGAAACCATTTCAGCCCAAGTTAAAATCATTCTCCTCTTTTTTTTTTAATTAATTTATTTATTTTTTGTTTCTTCTTTTTTTTGTTGGCATTTTCTAGTATTTATTTATTTATTTATTGTCATTTTTTTAATATTATTTTTATTATTATTATCATATTTATATATATTTTTAAAATTACCCGGACAAAATACGGTGTTCACAATTGTGATGTGTATTTTTTACAAAATGAAATATAATAATATCAGCCGCGGATAAAATTCATTGGAATCTTTGTAACCCTCATTTCTAATTTCTAATATTTTTAATTACAAAAATCTTGTTTATATTTTGTTAAGTTTTTTTCTATGTTTTTGTAGGTTATTTTCAAGAAATCTTAGCTATCTAAGAAACGCCACAGAGGATGCTTATAAGAATAGTCGTTGTCAATAAAAATCTAAGGTATCTAAAATGCTTTTTTTTTTTATTTGAACCATGTTTGTTGTAAACTTGTTATTTTACATTTATTTTTGCTGCTTATGTGTGTAATAAAATTATATTTTGAAAATAAAACTAATTTTAGTTTACTGAAATAACAATCATATTGTTATTAGATTATCAAGAGCTATAATAAATAAGGGTCTGTTTGATTCATATTTTCGAAACAGTTTTTATGTTTTTGGAAACAGAAAAATAAAAAAACTTGTTTGATAAACCTGTTTTTTATAAATTGTTCTAAAAAATAGAAAAACAGAAAACTCAGAACGACTTTAAGTTGTTCTGTAGTTTTTGTTATGGAAAACAAAAGAAAAGGTAAAAAATACATACCTTATTAATGGTAAAATTATAAATTTTGAATAACTCATCTATTACTCACTAGTTATGATTTTGAGAACAATCATTCAAACAGATTTTTTTATTTTTTTGTTTTTAAAACTTATTCTCGAAAACAATTTTACAAAACTGTTTTTTTACCAAGATTTTACAAAACTATTTTGAGAACATGAAAATAGAAAACACTGTCAAGCTCTAAGTCTTTTATAAATTATATTGATATTTGATAAAATGTATACTCCCTTCAATTTAAAATATAAATCATGTTTTACAAACTTTACATTTACAAATGAAAAAATTGAAAATTAATTAATTTATTAAATTTATCAAAAAAAAATTACAATCCTTTTTACTATCATTCTATTAAGTGTATTAAATTTATTTCTCACATTTTAATTGAAGATAAGAACAAAAGAAAGAAAAATTATTAATATAACATATATTACCTAAACCTGACTTATATTTTAAATTCGGATAATGTTTTAAAACATTACTTATATTTTGAATTGTAGGGGTATGTTGGTTTACAATTAAGATAAAAGGATTAGAAAAATTCAACTAAAAAAAATGTCTGCAACGCAGTAATAAGTAATTAATATGGGGGCAAAGTTTTAATTGGACTCTATTTAGAGTGGGGAAAGAACGAGTTCGATGTCATAAATTGTATACTTGTTAGGCTGCTTATCACAAGGGTCAATTGAGAATATTTTTATGGTTCTTAATATAAGGCCTTTGCAAAATTTAATGAATCATTAATGAGTGATTTCAATAAATATTCTTAATAATTTTAATATTTTCGTGAAATAGAGGTTAATGATTTTTATTAAGGATATTTTATAGTAATTTTTGATAAAATTAATATTTTTAATTAAATTTAACTGCCCTTTCTTAATTCGCATAAAAAAAATACTAACCAAACAACTACTCTTTTTTATTCTTAATATAATGCATTTTTAACTGAATAAGGCAGATTAAGGAAAAGAGTTAAAATTAGTTAATCACTTTAATTTTTTAAAAAATCACAATATTTTTTCAAAACTATCATTGTTTAATTTCTTTCTCTTTGAGATTTATTAAATAGGAATATTTTTAAAAATATATAATAAATATTATTTCATATTCTAAAAATAATCTTATAATTAGGGTCAAGGTAAAATGTCTTGTATTTATAACTGGGAAGAGTAATCAATTTGTTGTCAATAAGACCCAATAAAATTATACTCCCTCCGATCTGTATTATAAAATATTTTGTATGACAAGTTTTTGATTTAAAATATAGAGTATTGGATATTTTTCTTTCCATTTTCCCTCTATCTTTAATTCTTTCTTATTCCTCATTTATAACTCAATAATAATAATAAAATAAAATATTTAATAAAAATAAAATAAAAAATATTAATACTTTTTATATTGATTTCATATAAAAAAATAATTTTTTAATATATATATATATAAATAATATAAAATATTTTATAATATGAATAGAATAAAGTATGTCATGTTCTTGGTCCCTTGTCTATGACTCCCAGGATCGCGCCATTTTCATCATAGCCATTCGTTCGTCCTGTGAATTTAGAATGAACAGTTAAAAGAATCTGAATTTTACTTAATAATGATTAAATTAAATAAAGATAATTTAATATGAGTTCAAACTTTTTTTATGTTAAAAAATACAGCATAAGTAAAAAATAAATTAATTAATTAGGACTATTAAATATATTTAAAAATCTGACTTTAAATATGTATATATACAAACACACACACACACACAAACAAACCAAGCACGAGATGGACAGAGCCACGGCCATCGGTGGCCTTTTTGTCTTACCCACCTCTCACGCCATTGCTGACTCATTCATCTCTCCTAATCCTTATCACTCTCGCCGTGCCGTGCCCCTATTAAATTTTTTACCATTCCTTCACGTGTGCGTGAATAGGTTTTTTTTCCCCCACAGATTTGCAATCGTATCTTTCTCTAGATATATATATATATATATATATATATATATACATATGTGAAGATAAAATATAATTTTTGGTTTTAAAAACAAATCAAAATACAATAATTTTAGTTTAATTTATAGATGATACGTAATTATAAATCTGCAAAAAAAGCTGAATCTTCCATTCACATCGTTTCCACCTTCCTCATGATAGCTTTTGCTGCGGATGATTGGTACCTGGTACTCAATGACGATACATGTATCTGTATTATACATAATATTTTTTATCATATGAGTATTTAACTTTTTCTAAGCATAATATTTCTACCAATCTCCAAATATAGTACTTCCTCTTATATTATATATAGGATCTTTTATCCTGGTTTTAAATATAAGACCCTTTACAATATACGAGATAGTATTTATTATATATTTCTAAAAAATGTCCATATTTAATGTATTTAAAGAGAAAGAGAAAAAGAAAGAGATTAAATAATGGTAGTTTTAAAAAAATATTAAAATTTTTGCATTTCAATTCTTAATTTGTGTAATTTGGTTAAAATAATTTTATATTAAAGATAAAAAGAAATATAAAAATAGGTTGTTTAAAGTGCATTACTTCTCACAATAAAGGTCAACCCTAAGGAGAAGAGAGGCCTTAAGCATAGTATAAAATACGTGGGAAGTTGAAAATCCCAACAGTGCAATTCATATCAGGTCAACGTTAATTATTATAATAATTAAGAAATAAAATCATATTAATTAGGAAAAAGAATAAGAGATGAAAAATAGACAGCTCACAGAAATAGAAGTGCTGGCCTCCAACTTGGAGGGTTGAATGCGACCGCAGAAGAGCAGGTTGGAATTAATCTAGAAATGTGAAAAAAATAAATTAAGCCGTTCCATATAATTAGCAAAAATCCGAATTATAATGACTCAATCACTAACCCAATCCAAAAACATCAGATCAAACCATCAATGCCTCTGTTTTCCTTCAATAATACTCCCTTTATATATATATATATATATATTTGCTGATTTATTTCACACTATTAATATGGTCGTGGCTAAAGGGACTTATATGGCTACTGCCTCTGTATATGCATACATCCTTATCCAAATGCTATACCTCACTTGACAAATATTTAAAAATTCTATAATATTATCGTTGATTTTTCATGAATATGCATGCATAAATAGTTATTATTTATTTTATTTGCATGAAACTATTTAAAATTTTGCTATCCAATTGATCTGATTTAACATTAAATTAGATTAGATAATTTAACAAAAATAATATTATGTGACAATACATAATATGTATAATGAAATGCATGCATGACAACTTAGTGTGTGTTTGGATAGTTCCCATAAGCACTTATGAGAGCAGATAAGTGATTATGTGGAGAAGTTACCAAATATGAGCTGCTTTTCAATAAGCACTTATGTTTCAAATAAGTGCTTATAAAAAAAATTGGTTTTTTCTATTTATAATAATGACTTATTCTCCTATAATCACTTATTTCACTTTTTCTTCTTATTATCCACCCAATAATCACTTAAATCTCAATATCCAAACATATTTCTTTTTTCAAAATCATTCATGGGGTAAAAATATCTAAACATAATTCACTTTTGACATAATCACTTATTTTTATAATCTATTATGAATAAGCACTTATATATCCTCATAATCAGTTATACATAAACTAATCCAAACACATCCTTAGCAAAATTGTTACCCAGTTTACACACATAGAATAACAATCATGAAAAGTAGCCCGATCGAAATTAAAATTGCTAGTCATATTTTCAATGGGTGGCTCATTCTTTTTTTTTAATATTTTTTATAGATAATTTATTTGTCGTATAAACAAAATATTGTACAATGGAGAATGAATTCAGATGTAACTCAATTTCATAAATCTGGAAACAAGGAAAATGGATCACATTATATGTCAATGATAATACTCACTGATCGATTATTCGGAATTTAATATTAGCATCAGATAATTAATCAGACAAAGTAGTAGTTATTGGTATGTGTGGGTAAGGAAGTTTGGTAGGGTGCGCGCGTTGGTCGTTTGAGTTTTGATTTGGGGAAGAAATTAGGCCAGCAACCAAAAGAATGTTAGGAGTTATTTACTCCGTTCTATTTTATAGAACACTTGGAACTATCATATATGTATCGAATTTTTTTTTTTTAAATTATTCTTATTTAATAATACTTTATATATTAATAAATTGCAGTCATTCTCTTATTTATTCTTTTTTTCTAGTTTCCATGGGTTATTAGCAATTGTGAAGCTGATAAAAAAAATTAGTAATTGTGAAGAGTAAAGTTTTTTGGGAAAATTCTCTTTCATTCATTTATAGTATGATCAAACTATTAAAAAATTTTCATTAAATACATTAGTAACTGTAGAATATATAAGATTACTTATTATGGGTAATACTGGAAAGATAATAAAAAAAATATAATATAATCCGCACAATTTACTATATTTTAAAACATAAATTTTTTAAAATAGTGTACTATATAAAGTAATGGAGGGAGTATAAACTTACTAAAAAGTGGATTCCAACAAGATTGCCTCTCCATAACACCACATTCTTGAAATCCCAAATTGTATGTGGCCTCATAAACCACCATTAATCCCCCCCCCCCCCCAACACATTTGTTTCCATGCACCGTGGTGGGATTCATAATCCTTGCATTAACACCAATCAAATACTATTCTTATTTTATCCTCATTTCTAAAAAAGTTTACTTGTCTGCCTTCACTAATAAAAATTCTTATCAACATTTTAAGACTTTACATTCGTGCTTTTCTTTTTTTTTTATCAAGAGAACATTCGTGCTTTGAAACCATCCTACTTCAACGCTTCTTTACATTATAAAAAAAAAAATTAAAACATGTTAAGCTTTTTTTTTAAGTAAACGACTGAATTTAAGTTTATATCTAGCATTTTAAGAATTTAGTTAAAAAAAAGAAAGTCTAAATGACAATTTTAAAATGCTTTTTTTTTTGCCAAACAATTTTAAAATACATTCGAATAACCAATTCGTGAATCCGACAAATAATAATAATTGAAATTAAATCCTTTTTTATAATAAATCTTAGAATTCAATATGAGTATTATTCTTATCTTAACCTCTTTCTTTCTTTACTGGTGGACACCAAAAAGAGATCTACCTCACAAATGACACATTGGAGAGGATGATAACATAATTGTATCTAAAAATTTGACTACATTTTCGGCCTCGTATTTTTTTTTCGTTGACTAACATAAATACTTCATTCGTGAGCCGGCAATCTTCACTAGCAAGATGCCATTTAAGCTGTCGTGTCTTGAAAACATAATATTTTCATCATAGAGATTGCGAGCAAATCAAAATCTGAGACATTAAAGGGTCTTGCTCCTATTGTAAAAAATCTTAGAGTACTTATATTATGATTCACTTTTCCCTGTCCGTTATCTCATCGTGATAGTTTTCCGACACAATTCCACCAGTTTGATTTTTTTTTTTTGGGTTAAAACTTAAATGCACTCTGCTTTAGGGTTTTTTTATTTATTCGACTTTAAATTTTCACTTGTGTTTCATCCTCTTTTTACCCTTCCCTTCTCTGCGTCATTTTCTGACCCTACCAAGACCCGTGGACATTAATAAGAGTCTTTGAGCTCCCTCGAGGTTTTCGAAGCTCGAATTAAGCTCATCTGGATCTCCTTCAGTGGAGGAAAAGTTTGATTCTTTGTGTAATTCTGATAGATTATTGAGCAGGTAGGTGTGTTGTCGTGGTTGAGGAGCGTGATTGGCAGCGAAGCTGGTGATGGGGAAGGTGGCAGTGGGAGCAACAGTTGTTTGTGCTGCTGCGGTTTGTGCGGCGGCGGTGCTACTGGTGCACCACCGCATGAGGAGCTCGGGGAAGTGGTCTCGTGCCATAGCTATACTGAAAGAGTTCGAGGAGAAGTGTGGGACCCCAATTGGCAAGCTTAAGCAGGTTGCTGATGCCATGTACGTTGAGATGCACGCAGGTCTCGCATCTGAGGGTGGAAGCAAGCTCAAGATGTTGATCAGCTATGTTGATAATCTCCCGACTGGGTTCGTAAAACTTGTTTTCTTCTCGTTCGATTCTACAAGAATCGGCACGCTTTTTTAATTCGGACCCGTTTAAATATGCCTTAACTAGATGAAGATAATTTATGCAATTCTACGGAATAGAGAGGGCTAATTGATTGAAATGCGCGAGGATAAGTTTTCTCTCGGATTTACGAGCTATGTATTTTGCTGTCTAGTGCCGATTGCTCTCTTGTTTGCTTATGTTTACTCCGCTTTTATATATATATATATATATATATGTTGGGCATCCTTTGGAGCTATATTTGTCTAGATCGATCCAGATTTTTTTTTTAAATAACTAGGTCTATTCTTCAGAAAATGGAGACTTTCATCATTTGTGCTCTCTTCCATTTTTTTTGCTCTTTATTTACTTAATTAGCTTGACTATTTTGATTAACCTTATGAAGCTTCTGAGCTTGCTGATTTTGGCTGACTGCATTCTTGAGTCTTGACTGAATAGCCATATGTATAACCATTCTTTTTTATTTTTTAATTAGTTGTCCAGTAATTCTCTGTTAACCTCACTTGACTAGATATTAGACAGTGTAACCCTAAAGCATTTTATAGTTTTAACTGTGTGGTGAAAAAAGGTGTGTGTGTGTGGGGGGGGGGGGTGTATTTGATAAAACACATTGGTGTCATATGATCTATGTAGCTGACTCCACATAGTAGGATAAGGCTAATGTTGTTGTTGTTGTTGAATTGTGTGGTGAAAAAAATTACAAACAGAATGCAGAGATATAGAACTTGAATGATTCAATATTGTATTGTATTTTATTTGATGGAAGAAATATAAAATTCCATCATGTGAGCTTGAAATTTTTTTCATGTCTTGTTCCTCTCTGTGTCAATCCCCTCACTTTACCCGTTGTTTCTAGGGATGAGAAAGGAATCTTCTATGCTTTGGATCTCGGCGGGACAAATTTTCGTGTCCTTCGTGTACAATTGGGTGGAAAAGAAAAAGGTGTTGTCGACCAAGATTTTGGAGAAGTTTCAATTCCTCCTCATTTGATGATTGGCTCTTCAGAGGTATGCCTTTGATGAGAAACTGTATCAAGTTAATTTGCTTATGCCTCTCTGAAATATATTATTTCATATCATTTCAGGCATTGTTTGATTTTATAGCAGCAGCTCTTGCAAAATTTATTGATTCAGAACCTGAAGTTTTTCATCCTCCCCCTGGCAGACAAAGAGAACTGGGTTTTACTTTCTCATTCCCAGTGAGGCAAACTTCAATTGCATCTGGGACTCTAATTAAGTGGACCAAGGGATTCAATATTGAAGATGTGGTGAATCTTGTTACCTTGACTCTGTTGTGGTCAACTTTGTCTGTATTACTGTTCTTGTTCTGTTCTGAAGACATCGAGATATGCATAAGTATTCTCTAATCTGTTAGAGAAATGAACAACCTCTGTTTTGTTGTGCTGAGTTTCTGGAGTTTAGATACTACTATGCTAACCTTATGATGATAAAAATGTGTACAATATGTGCATCTTTTTAAAGAAAGAATTCTCGTTTGGTGATCTTCTCTTTAGTTCTCAGTTCTTATTCTTCAAGTATAATAATCTGATTGTTATTCCCACTGGGTTCTGTTTGTCTTGTTTGTAGGTTGGAGAAGATGTGGTGAGAGAACTAACCAAGTCTATGGAAAAAATTGGCATTGATATGCGGGTCTCAGCTCTAGTCAGTTCCACTTCCATCCCTTTAGTTCCTTTGTTTTTAGTCAGGCTCTGAGGATGATGATTCTCATTCTGGGTCTGAGGAAAAATTTGGAGTTATGAGGTTTTATGTTTGCTATCAATTTTTATTGGTAATTTAATGTCTTAGGTAGGAAACCAATACATTATAGTGATTTGGTACAGGTTAATGATACCATTGGAACTTTAGCTGGAGGCAGATTCCACAATCCAGATGTTGCTGTTGCTGTGATTCTTGGTACTGGGACAAATGCTGCATATGTAGAGCACGCACAAGCAATTCCAAAGTGGCATGGTCCCCTGCCAAAATCAGGGGAGATGGTAAGTAGGTTATAAATATTTGTATTTTTGTGGGTTTAATTTCTTGTGTAATAGACTTATCTTTACAAGAAAACTAAGAGGCAACTGGTGATAAGTTGGTATTAAGTAACACATTACTTTTTGATGATATAGGTTATAAACATGGAGTGGGGTAATTTCCAGTCCTCGCATCTTCCTCTAACAGAATATGATCATGCTCTAGATGTAGAGAGCCTAAACCCTGGAGAACAGGTAATGATCATCCATCATGAATTTAAATGACAATTGTGCCATCTGTAACACTCCACTATTATTTGCAGATATTTGAAAAGGTAATTTCTGGTATGTATTTGGGGGAGATTGTACGGAGAGTTTTATTGAAGATGGCTGAAGAAGCAGACTTGTTTGGAGATACTGTTCCTCCCAAGTTAAAACACCCATTCATACTTAGGTGTGATAATATATACAATTAAACCCTTGCTCTACATGTCTTGGATGACATTTGTTTACATCTGTCCGCCTATTTTGTTGCTGGAGATGTATGCCTGTGTATCTATGTGGCGCGCGATGGTTTTGTTTGATACTTTATCTGCTTGTTAGTTGCTGTAGTTTCAGCATTGAGAGTGTATGCCCATTCACATTTATTTCACGTTTCTAACCTAGAACTTTATTGCTAATAGTGGCCAGATCATTGACACATTTGCTTAGCATTTTGTTTGTTTTGAAATGTGTTATTGACAATAGAATGTTGCAGTACCGCATCAGATGGTCATTGCCTCTTTTAGGTTGTGATTGGGAGTTGGTAAGGGACGTAGAGAATTGGGGAGGGTGAAAATGTGGAGTGATGAAAAGATTTTATGTTTCTGTTGTTATGCTTGGTAAAAAATGTGGGAAATTGTATTGTGGAATACTGTTTTCATCCCTCTTGTTATTAGTAAAACCATAGGGGAATGAACATGTTTTATGCTGATAATGAAGCAATTCATTATTGACGGTAACCGTAAGCAGAATATAGGGGAACAAGCAAAATGCTTTCTTTTTTTGTTTTCTTGGATTGTTGACATTACTAATTTTATCTCATTTTGTTTCCTAATTTGGGATATGACAAAGTTGTTAGAGTTCTAGTTTTTTTTTTTTGGCCAAATAAGAGTTCTATTGATGGCTACTCCTTTTTCATTTCTTCCTTTATACTTTTAACGAAGCGAGCATACAAATGATTTTCAATTATTTGGAAATTTAGGTGTGCCTGTGTTGTTTAAAATTGTTTTGAGATTTTTTTTTTTGGGGTGGGTTGTTACAAAATGGTAAGGTGCTGGTGGCAACTTGCTCTTGTATGCTAATTAATGCATTTTAACATATTGCTTTTATGGCATGTTTAAGCTTTAAGAGTTTTTAACGCATTTGTTTTATATGGGAACCTATAGGACACCTGACATGTCTGCCATGCATCATGATGCCTCTTCAGATTTGAAAGTAGTTGGAAACAAATTGAGGGATATATTAGAGGTATGTATGCTCTTGTTTCATACTTGGTGTGGAGGCTTTCAAGTCTTCCTTATTACATATATCCTTCGCTTTCACTTATCACATGTCATCCGGTCAATTTGTTTAGAAGCAGAACATTTTCTCAATGAAAAGTGGAGAGAGTTTATTAGGGTTTTTTTTTTAATTAGGTTTCTAATACATCCCTTAAGACAAGGAAGATTGTCCTCAAAATCTGTGACATTGTTGCAAGTCGTGGGGCCCGCCTCTCTGCCGCAGGTATTCTAGGCATTCTCAAGAAAACAGGAAGGGACACAGTCAAGGCTGGGGAGAAGCAGAAAACAGTGATAGCATTGGATGGAGGATTGTTCGAACACTACGCGAAATTCAGAAGTTGCTTGGAGAGTACAATAAAGGAGTTGTTGGGAGATGGGGCAGCTGAGACCATTGTCATTGTGCATTCTAATGATGGTTCAGGCATTGGAGCAGCACTGCTTGCAGCTTCTCATTCCCAGTATTTGGGAGTAGAGCAGTCCTGACATCAAGATGTGTAATATTTTATTTTTTTCCCAGCATAAATCATTAGGTTCAACTAGGCTATTAATCAAATGGCAATGCTAGAGTCCTCTTGGGAAGTTTAATGTAGGACTCTGTTTATTTTTACTGCAACTCGTTGTGGTTGGTATGTTCCCAAGGCGTCGTTTTGGTTGCAGGAATAAAAATGAGACGTGTAAACTAAGGAGTCACTTTTTCTGGAGTGTGATCTGTGTTTTACGGGAATAATTCAGGGCATGTTGGATGATTTTAATTCGAAGCCTACAAGTTATTACTAAAGAATTTTAAATATTGCAGGCTAAACTCACCAATTTTTTTTTTCCAATGCAACCACGCTTTATAATCTGATTATCTTCCAAAAAAAAGAATGACAACACTCATATCTCTGAAGAATGATTCATTCTGGGTTGGGTCAATAGAAATTTGTCTCGTAGGTAAAAATGGTCTCATATTTTATAAGTTTGAGTATTTTATAGATATAAGAATTTTGTTGGTGGGTATTTAACTCTTGTGAATCTGAACTTAGCTTAATAGGGAGGGAAGAATGAATATCCATTTGCCAAATAAACGCTTTTTCTTGATAAAAAGGTAAACAGTGTTATGAAAGGGTGAAAAAAATTATGCAGAGTTCAAATAAATAAAAGTAAATTTGTTTTCCTGATTGATACAAATAATTTTAATGAATTCATTTATTGAATACATAATAAATTATAGATATCTCTTATGAATTTTCGTTGAACTTAGCAATACATCCGTGCAATGCATGGATATATTTATTGTAAAAAAATATTTACAATACTTTTGACACATATATTAAAATTCTAAATTAGTACCACATTTTTATACATGAACCATCTTCAATTGTATTTATAGAATGGATAATCTTATTGTAATATTATAAGTAAGGTTTTAAGTTTGTAACAAATAAAGTTCTAAATCAATTACAAATGGTCATGCATAAATTTTAAATTTGTAATGCGTTAAATTTTGTAACTAATTTTGTTATAATATTTTCTTAGTTTGTAAATGTAGGAAAACATATACGAGATCATATTGTTGGATAGAAATCATGGCAACAGATATTTTGGTTGATTTTATTATTAAAATTATTTCAAATAAATGTTGGATAATAAGAATATTTGGAATTACTAACAAAATTTCAAATAGATGCCAGATTATAAGAAGGTTTGGGATCCACAAGTAACAACTAATTAAAAAGAAGTAAAAAATTTGGAATAATATTGTAACATATAATTTTACTAATTAAAAAAGTAGATGTAGCTTAACATTATATCAGCAAACCGCATATATACGAAAAGTAAAATATTTAATTACAACCATGTAAAATAATATGATTGGTTATGATCATATCTCAAACAATTTTGGAATAATTTTTATAAATTATAAAATCAAAACTTAAGTCTCATATTCAAATTTATAACTTCAAATTTATCTGGCCTCACATATTTTAAATAATATTTATTTTTTTATATATAATTTCAATTTTTTAAAAAAATTGATTTGATGATAAATATTAAAATGAAAATCATATATATATATACACATTTATGTATGTGAAAAAAATATGATTTGATTTGAAAATCTGGTCTCATATATTCAAAATAATATTTATTTTCTTATATATATGTTTTTATTTTTTTTAAAAAAATTGATATGATGCTGAATATGAAAGTGAAATTGGGTATATATTTGTGAAAAACCATGGTTTGATTTTTTAGATCTACAATGAAATCTCTATCAAGTAAATATAGAAATGAAAATCAAATATTAAAAAGAAAATAATGAAAACTTAAAAAATAAAAAATAGGAAAGTAATTTTATTTTTTAATTAAAAAATAATTAATTTCATTCAAAATATATTCCCCAAAAACTAATGTCAGATCAAAAGTAACATTCTCTTAAATTATACAATTTATATTAGGACAAAACTTAGGTATTTAATGTTATATCCATTAAGTCTAATTATTCAATATAAATCTTAGGTATTTACATCATGTTTTCAATATTTACTTTATAATATATAATAGATTTCATATTTGAAGCTTGATCCAAAGCACGTAATTGCATGAGAATCCTATGATGTCCATCTAGCTATCTACTTTTATAGATGTGATAGATTAAGTAAATTTTCTATTTTCAAACTATGCATATTTAAAAAAATAAAAATATCCTATACTCCCTTTTTATTTTAATTAAACAAAATGTATTTTAATGGAAAATTTTAAAATAAACTTAAGTGTAAGTTAACTTTTTTTTGTTTTAAAAATTCATGTTTTAACCAACCAGTATTAATCATAGTAGAAGAAGTTGGGGTTACTTAAATATTGTGTTTCTGATTTGAAACCGCGTAAATATGGAAAATACCTTTGAGAAATCTCCTCCCAAATAAAATTTGACTGTAGTTCAATCCAAATTAGTTAAAGTCCAAAATAGTAACCAAATAGCATATGGTTATTAATAAAATCATGTTTTAAAATTAAAGGAAAAAATTAGTTCCAAAATTTTAAAAGTTGAGTAATATGCTCATCAATATATAATTTTATTTTGAATGCATTCTCTTATTTATGTCATTGATTAACTCTTACGGGTAAAAAAATTATGTCATCAACTATGTGGCCTCGTTTACATCATACATATTTGAAAAATAAATTATACTTTTTATAACTTATAAATAATGCAACATCATGTAGAAGAGTTTCTTCAATTGAATGTGGATGCTTTAGTTAATGAACAACAAGTAGCATGCAGAGGAGTACTTCATGACACTCAAGACAACTAGAAAGCTTGGTTTCATAAGAAAGCTTGAATTTATGTCAGCGACAATTGCAGAAGCGCAAGTAATCTATACTAACAGTTTGCAAGGAGAAAGATTTTAACAAAGTGAAGTTCCTTTTAGACCCAAAGGCTATTAATTAAGGTATTTAAATTTAAATCAGTTATTGAATGATCAAGGTATTAATTCATGGTTTAATGGTTTAATTTGTGTTGAACTATAATCAAACTGATATTAATAAAAATAATATATTTTTTATTTTATTTGTTATATATTACATGCAAATAAAAAAAACTGTTATTAATAAATTTTACAACTTAATATTAAAATTTAAATAAGTTATTATTCATTCTTGATTACATTTTGAATACAAAATAATTAACTAATTATCTATTATTATATTATTTATTAAGTAAATTTATTATTATTAATAATTTTGTCTTATAATAATACTTATATAATATTATAATAATGATAGAAAATGAATTTACACACAAAATAATACTATTTAATATTAAAAATAAGATTATTTTATTTTAAATTAAAAATATAAATTTTAATAAAATAAAAAATTTTGACCAGTTCTAATTGGTTCATGACTGGTTTCACATGTTTTGAATTTAGTCGATTTTCCCTCTTGATCGAATCGGATCAGACACCGTTCCCAATTTAATTGGTCGAATTGATCAGTTCAATCCGATTTTTAATTCCATGCTATTAATCTTATTCTCAGGGACTATAACACTTATCACTCCGAACAAAGACATAATTAACAACATGAAAAAGTCTTCTATGAGAAGATTAGGATGTTACTCTAAAACATAATTACAAAGAAACCCTACACTGTGTGGATATAGATAAACTTGGTTGGAATTTATCTAGTGTGCAGATCATTCTTATAAACCAACAAGCAAGGCATGGACTTGCACTGAGTACCTGTTTTCTTTCTTATCAAGTTGTGTGTGTGTATAACAACTTAGTATTAATTTTATATTTGATATTAATATAATATTGATATTGATATTTTCTAAAGATAAAAGTATTTACTATTTTCCTTTTTGGACGTTACAGTCAATACAACTAGAATCTAGCCCTTTTCCCCCCACAAAAATCTAGTCATTTCCCAATTGCAGATTTGTTCACATCATCTTGCTCTAGTGAACTTATTTTTGGTTGAAACTTAATCGACTTTTCTTAAAATTATTTTCACTTCTTCGGCATACAAACGGTGTCGTTTTATTGCCCGTCCCTATTGACAAATCGACTTCCCTTACATTACCCTAACCCCTAGCAGTAACACCAACGGGTTCGTCTCAGCCTTCAAGAAGGCCTGCCTACAATTCGCCAATGGATGGCGGATAAGATATTTTCATCGTATCTCTGAGACTCACTAACTCCTATATTAGATAGACGCACGTAGTTGGATTTCCCTTATATTTATCTCTTTTATCGACCTCTGAGATTCGTCCGAGCTTCAGTCTATGGTGTAAAATGTATACTAACCTGATCAAAGCTCAGGCTTTTCCACTGGTTGCTAAGATTTCCATGGGATCCAGATGCTTCAAACCGTCCCACACGTCAAAGACCCAGTACTTACCATTCTGCTCTGCTACAAAACCCTCTCAAAACCCTGTATTAAAGAATCCCAAATTTTATTCACATAAGGCCAGGAATAAAATCGGAAGCTTCTGTTTGATGAATCCAGTAAAATATTCAGCCGATTTGCCGCATGGGAACTTGCAAATGGGAAAACTAGTGAAGTCCAGGCATGTCTCCTATGGGTTACTGCTAAAAATTTCTGGACGTTATTGCCTTTCATTAAGGCTCAGAAGTTTCTCAGGTTCTTATGCTGGAAAGGTTAACGAAGGCGGTAGTGTGGGAAGAGGGGGAAAGCAACTTCCTTGGTTAGCGTCAAATGAAGTTAAGGAAGCTAAAGAGTGTGGGAAGACAAAAATGACTCACATCAGGAGCTCCATTCATGGAGAATCGGCAAAGAAGGAAAAGAAATTCAGTAATAGTTCTTGTGAGGAGGAATCGCTAAAGCGGTCAGGGAAGGTGAGTTACAAGTCCTCTTGGGAAGAATCAATTCAAAGGTTAGAGAATACGTCGATTCCAGAATCTGGACATTCTTCTTTCCAGGCATCGACGGCAAGCTTTTCTACAAAAGGTGATATTTCTGCAGCATCAAGTAAAGAAGGTAGGAACGGGTCAATTAAGTTGATGGGAGAACAGAGAAGTGATTATGATGGCAGGCACTGGAAGTTTGATAAAGATGATGAAGAAGGTGATGATGAAATGGAGGAGGCTATTGACGATCCAAGGTGGGATAATATAAAAAATAGATTCAAGGGGATAGTGGGTGAAAGAGCTGGATCCGAGAGACTTGAGCTTCGGAGATGGAATAAGCAGGAAAGTTGGGGTAGAAAGACATGGAAAGAGGCCACACAATCAACTGTGCCTAAGATTGTTGGTGAGGGAGTCTATGGGGTTGGACCGGTTTTGGCTGCATTGTCAGCTGGAAGAAGGGAATTCTATGCCTTGTATGTGCAAGAAGGACTGGACTTGAGCGGCAACAACAGGAAGAAGAAGGACAAGAAAGGATTTGAGAAGGTTCTGAAGATTGCTGAAAAGGTTGGTTTAAGTATTAAAGAAGCATCAAAACATGATCTCAATATGGTGGTTGATAACCGCCCTCATCAGGGTTTAGTGTTAGATGCTTCACCATTAGAGATGGTAAAAATAAAAGAACTGGATCCTGTTTCTGTTGAGGAAGGGAGGGGTTGCCTTTGGGTAGCCTTGGATGAGGTTACTGATCCTCAAAATTTGGGGGCAATAATTAGGTCTGCATATTATTTTGGAGCTTTTGGGATAGTGTTATGTGCAAAGAATTCTGCTCCATTGAGTGGTGTTGTGAGCAAAGCAAGTGCGGGCTCGCTTGAATTAATGGAGCTCAGATATTGCAAGAATATGATGCAGTTTCTAGTGTCTTCATCTGAAAATGGTTGGCGAGTTCTTGGAGGCTCTGTGTCCTCAAAAGCTATTTCTTTGGATGAGATTGTTCCCGGTCCACCTACTATTGTTGTTTTGGGCAGTGAGGGCACTGGTTTGAGACCTTTGGTTGAGAAATCATGTACTCATTTAGTTAGAATTCCTGGGAACATTCCTGTTGACTTGACTGCTAGTGAATTAGATGGTGAAACTACTGGTTTAAATTGTGAGATTTCTGGTAAAGAGTTCCAATCTTTTTTAGCTGTGGAAAGCTTAAATGTTAGTGTTGCAGCAGGCGTGCTTCTTCATCATTTAATTGGAAAAAAAGTTTGAAGCATCACTGCCATATGGGTATAGTCAGAGTGATGCACTTGAATGAGACCTGAAGATCCCTGAATGTATGCATTGACTTTGTGCTGCTCTCTTAGTTTCTCTCGGTGGAGTCTTGGTTTATTTCTCTGAATATAGCATAGCTGTTTTTGTTCTTTCATCGATCATTATTTCTGTTGCCTTCATATTTTTTCTAAAACCAGAGCTAGTTCACAATTATGACTGTCTTTTCTCTGAAAAACCAAGAGAGAGTGTTACTTGAATTGATACAATGTTTCTTTCTGGCCACAATTTGCTGATATTTCAGTTTATTTGAATGTGGTTCATATCACATGGTATAGTAACATCGCGTCTCCTTGTCCTGGCCTCCTTGGCGTGCAGGTTTACTGTAGTTACTGGATCTGTGAGATACCTTTTTCTTGTCCTGGATATTGATCATTGCTTCCACGAAACATGACGTGTTTCTTATCCTGGATATATATATATAACCAATCATACAGACAGCATGCGGCGTTTTTTTTTTTCTTTTAACTTGAAATACAAGTGCGGTTTGATGCAAACCGGAAAGTAGGTACAACAGAATAAACATTTATAATATCTCAAGATTCAGTGTACACGATATTCATATCTCATGCTACAAATTTACGAATGGCATGAATAAGTACTCATTTTAAAGGTTTATGAATTCTATAACCATGGAAATAAAAATGGAATCAATTGAAGTTTATTTGACCTTTTAACTATCTTGGTTATTAAAAAGTTGCTCATAATAACCACTATAGGTCATTGGCTTTCCTTTGTTGCATTCCTCATTATATTAAACCAAACAAATCATGCAACCTCACAAATCTAGTGTCATACGCTTGGGGTATAAATATAGAATATCCACCCATTGTCATTCAACCTTTACTGAGAAATCATTCAATGTTTGTGATGCATTGCGCCATAGGAATGCTTGATAGAAACTATGCTAAGTTCAACTGTGAAATCATTTATTCCTACTGCAATTAAATTAATAATCAAAACTAGACTAAGCTAATCATGCTTCATCATCAAGCTCATGCAGCAATTTGCCTGTCCTTTCTTTTTCCACTAGTTTTACTTGGCATGAGTTAGTAAGGAGGTGAGATTTTGAGGAAAATTTCTCTAGCAACAATCTGCAATTCAAGCATGAGATGTTATTCAGACAAAGAAATATAGGTATACAGCTATATGAAAAATTATACAAGATAACATACATATAACTAGCTAGATAACGTCATAAATTTAGAAGATTCATGCTTTGTATAATTGCTTTAGGCTTGGGAAAAAATATCATGCTCAATCTCTTGCCTAACTTACTTATGCCATAGACTTTTTTTAACCACAAGGGCTCTCGCCAAGAAGGCATAGCTTTAGCCACAAAAGTTCTAACTTTGCCCATATATCTCTATGCAAAGGTAATTATTTGCTAAGAAGCTAACTATAGCCATAAAGGCTTTGGTTCTGCGCACACATTTTTACCGCAAGGATAATTCTTTCCCAACAAGGCAACATGAGTTGTGAAAACTCTAGCTTTGCATACATGTTTTTACTTCATGGGCAATTCTTTTCCAAGAATGCAACTTTAGTCATAAAAACTTTGACTTTACATATGAGCTACTCATGTTCATCAAATGCGGTGTTACATGCAAATAAACAAAATACTCAAAGAATGATAAATATACAAGAAGGTTGGTATTGCTACATTGTGAAGACACAAATTGTGAATTGGCTAGCTTCACACAAAATTTGGATTTTAGTGAGAGGTATTAAGAGTACGCATATTTTAAGCTTTGATTTTTTATTAAGATTGTTAAATAAAAACCAATATTGTCAAAATCGAATTGGACATTAGACTGAACAAAATATTGGTTCAATGGTTTAATCATTATTTAACTGGGATCGAATTGTTAGTGATTAAAATAATATATTTTAAATAAATAATACAAATTTAAACAAATTTTATGACTTAATTAAAGTTTTAAAGTAAATAATAATAATTTATCAACCTATTATCCACTGCTAATAAGTTATTAATAAGTTTTATAACTCAATATGTAAATCTAAATCAATTCATATTCATCTATAGTCACATTTTGAGTTTAAAAGAGTCATTTAATAATCCATTATTATATTATTTATTGAGTAAATTTGTAATTTTTAATTATTATATATCATAATAATAATTAAATAATATTATTAATTTATTATTATTATTATTAATTTTTAATAATTTCCAAAATAGTCAGTTAATTTCTAATTATTATAATATTAAAAAGAAAAAAATATTTTGTAATAAAATTTATGCTATTTAATTTCAAAAACTAAAAAAATGTCATAAATTTTTTTAAAAAAAATTAAATAGGGGGGATTGGTTGAAATTGGTTTAGGATCGATTCACAACTAGTTCGATTTCAAAACTAACGGTTATCATCTATGTCTGTACTAGACCTAACACTGGTCCTTGATCAAATTGACCGATGTAGTTCGGTTTTTACAACAATGATAAAAATGTCATGATTATATAATATGACATGATTGAAAATGACTATAAAACTAAAAACAAAAGAAAGGCAACATATTTCCCTAGAGAACCTTCTAGGCATTTGACAAAATAAAGGAATGAATGATTAAAATTAATCACGAGTTGCAAATTAATGACTATGATTTGGGGTGAGCTTGACCTAATAAGTTCGATCAATCCAAGCCAACTTAAGACTCAGTAGGCTAAAAGCCAATTGGGCAGCCCCAAGTTTTAGGTCTAATGTTCTACCCAAAAATACATGGACCAACCTGCCTATATTCCTCCATATTTATGTGATCACCACCTTCTTGAACATTCTATTTCTTATCTTCTTCAACTTCTTTGATAGTCTAGTCTCCCCCACCATCGCATCTTGTCACTCTCACTCCTGCCTCTCACCTTCATTTTATGTTTCACCCTCTCTCTAGATTTGCCTTTTCATCCTCCAAAGCCCTTACCTCTTCATTCTCCGTCTCACCTTCTCTCATTTGTTGTCCTCATCTCTCCCTCTCTTAAGATTTGCCATTTGCTCTCTTATCCTATCTCGGTCTCCCCTTGTTACCTTTCTCCAAATTTGCCTCTACTTGCCCATTAAAATGGAGGATGAAGATGATAAGGGAAGAAGATGATGAAGGAAGGAAGATGAAAAAGATGAAAGAGGTTGCTACTTACAAATCCTTTTCTAGTTTTCCTTTTTTACTTTCTTTTGTTTTATGGAGTTTTATTTCTATATCTATTTGCCATTTGCTGCCATCATTATGTAAAACCAAGTTTACCTAGCACAGCCTGACACCTGTCCTGGGTTGGATTGCGGGTTTGCATAAACCCAAGCTTGGTTCGACCTATGCTTAGCCTTTGATGAGTTTTTATTGCCTTTCACTAAACAAACTTGTTACTCAATCCAAATTTGTTTAGCACACCTGTTAAATGAGTTGGTGGGTTTAATCGTGCTACTAATATTCATGGGTACTACTTAACTATTAACATATTACTCTTTTCGATTTATATTATAATGTCTCTTAAGAAATTTTTTCTTAATTTATAATACAAAGTGTCATATATTGATTCTCCTTTTTACCCTTCATTCATTTAATAATTAGTCTTGTAAATTGTATTATAGTGGAAAAAATGGAATAAATAGGGGTCAAAGTGAAATTTTGACAATTTTTATTGAAAAGTTTAAGGATGTAAAAATTTTTTCTTAAAATACATAAAAGTGTTGGAAACAACCATATTATAGATAAATGAAAATATTTTTATCTAGTTGGCACTTACTCATCTTTACCTGTACCTACGTTTCAATACCCCTGAATAGTGCATGGGCCCTCGTTTAACAAAATAGTAAAATGTATTTCTCTTATTTCTTAGTAAAAATTAATAATAGTTGTATACAAATTGAATATATACAATTATAGATTATACACTCAGAGGATAAGATAATGACACAAAAGATGTGAAATTTTATACAAGACTCACACTTCATTTTTATATTTATTTATTTCCATGTTTCATTTGAGTGGGTGTATGAAGGCACTTTTGAAATTGAAGATAATGCTTGTAACATACATGCACACACGTATATGACACGTATAATATACAATTAAACATCTTTGTGTGGTATATAGGACGCTTAAAAAATAAGTTATAACTTATGAATAATGCAATTTGTCAAGTTTTTTTATATTATAGATTGGTGTTTCCTATAAAGCTAACGCTTACTCATCTGTATTTTGGAGCATGTGCTTGCGTTTCAAGTCCTCATACAATGCTCGGAGCCTCTCATTATTTGACAAAATAGTAAAATGTTTTTCTCTTCTTTCTTAATAAAGATTAATGATAGATATACAAATTGGCTTTATACATTTATAATTATAATTATACATTAAAAGAGAAAAAAATAATGACACAAAGATACGAAACTATATATCATGTTCACCCTCCTTTATTATATTTATTTCCATCTTATATATGAGTGCACTGTATCGAGTCACATTTAAAATTTTTGTAACGCATATATATACATGTGTAAGTTATGTCTAGGATATAATTAGATAAGTTTTTGTTTCAATGTATTGAATTGAATGGAGTTTAATTTTTAAATAAATCTAAATTATTTAAACTAATTGAATGATTAGTTTTTATTTAGAAGATCATTCCCCCCTTAACTAAGGGTCTATTTGGTTCAAAGGAGAGAAAGAGAGGAAAGAGATTTTAATGGAGAGAAAGGAAGGGGAGGGAAAAGAAATGATTTTAATTTTACCTCATTTGGAAGGAAAAAGGAGGAATTTTAGTGGAAGGATTTTAATTTTACCTCGTTTGGATTAGGAGGAAAAAAGAGGAAAAATAATTATAATTTAACTATTATACTCTTAATTTATTTAAGTTAACATAAGAACAAGACTGACCAGGATATTGTGTGGTCGAGTAATAAAAAAATGAAGGGTATTTTGGTCATTTTGGACACAATAACACATTTCTCCCTCACATTATCCCAATTTAGGGGGAAAATATATAAGGGGAGGGGAGAGAAAATTTTAATAACATTTTCCCTCCTCTCCTGATTGACAAATAAGGAGAGGGAAAATTTTAATAACATTTTCCCTCCCCTTCCTTTCCCTTCCCTCCATTTTCCTCCAACCAAACAAACTATAAGGGTCTGTTTGGTTCAAAGGAGGGGAAGGGATTTTAATGGAGAGAAAGGAAGAGGAAGAAAAAGAAGGGATTTTAATTTTACCTCGTTTGAGTTAGGAGGGGAAATGAGGAAAAATAATTATCATTTGACTATTATATCCTTAATTTATTTAAGTTAATATAAAGACAAGACTGACCAGTATATTATGTGGTCGAGTAATAAAAAAATGAAGGGTATTTTGATTATTTTGGATATAATAACACATTTTCCCTCCAAATTACCCCAATTTGGAGGAAAAATATATAAGGAGAGGGGAGGGAAAATGTTATTAAAATTTTCCCTCCTCTTGTTTGGTGCAACCAGGATGGAAGGAAAAATTTTAATAACATTTTCTCTCTCTTTCCTTTTTCTTCCCCCCATTTCCCTCCAATCAAACGAACCCTACAACATGAAAAAGGAGAGGCTTTCATGTCAAGATAGGGGGGGTAAGTGAATAGGGTTGGGTTCCCAAAAGTGCTTCACTAATTTGGCCCATCACCAAACGCGTCAGAAGCCCTAACGTTCACAAAGGTCATTAAAGTCAACACACCTTAAATTTCGCCTTCCCGCCCTCCCCATACAATCTTCAAAATTCAGCGCTTGATATAAATGCCCTCTTTTTCTTTCTCATTCTTGCCTTCTCCCAATTTTTGTTTCTATACACACAAACATCTAATCCTTCTCCCCACCGTGTAGTGGCCACTGTATAACCCTGCTTCTCCCCTCCACCGCGGCGATATTCCCTTCGGTACATCATCAGCCATGCCGAGCAAGCGCGGAACAGGGTCCAACGCTGATCCTGCTGCAGCGTCGGGCAAGTCTTCCAAGAAGTTCAAGAAGACACAGGAGTTGGAGGGAGAGGTAGACGAGCTGCTTCCTTCTTCAAAGACGCGTGCTACTGCTGATGAGCCTTCTGGTAGATTTGTCGGAGAACCAGTTTCTGACGAGGAAGCAAGGCAACGCTGGCCCCATCGATACCAGGGCAAGGTATTTTTTCGTGTGAAGTTTCCTAATTTAAACTGGGAAGTATTTTCATCGTGAAAATTGATTATTTGTTTTGGAGAATTGTTTTTTGGATTCACCTTTATGAACTGAAAATTTCATGCTCATTACATCACTGTCTCATTTGTTGAAAAAGAAAAGAAGATAAATTAAGTTTTTGCTGTCTCCCCCAATGTGTTAACTCAAGCAGCCCTTAAGAAGCTAGATTTAGTCAACGAAACCCAAACTTTTTCCAGCACCGAGGCTTTATCCCTATCTCCAATACTCTCAGATTTAGTAGAACTATATTCGGTCTATTCCACTTTCCTCTTTATTTGACTGGAGTAGAACTAATTGATTTTAGCTAGGTATCTATTATATTGGATATCCACCTACAAAAAACAATGTAACTTACATTCTGGGGCCTTCACTGTTTTTTAGGCATACAAAATTGAACCAGTACATCTGAACTCCAAAGGGAACTTATCAAATTGAATGAACTCTGCCAAAGGAGAGATTCCTAGGACCTTAACATAACAGTTTACTGTCCGTCATACTAGATTTTAAATTTATTTTATTAAATCCTATCATTTAAGGAGCTTTTCTTATGCTAGTATCTCATATACTCTATGGTATCTTGTGTTAGAAAATATATGGTGAGGAAATAAAAGAATAGTTTTAGAGGCGTGAATAATCACTTTAAAAAGTGATTATCTGTCTATAGTGGGCATTATGGATAATGCTCTTTTAGGATACAAAAAAAACCTCTTGGATATACTTTTTCATTTAGCACTTTTTCTTTTAAATTGAGGGAATTTATAGACTATGAAAAGACATCTTCAAAAGATGTTTTGTTTCAAGCAAAAGGTTGTCATGTTTCATATGAAAGGTGGTCTATATTCTTATGAACATTCATGAATAGACGCCTTGAATGTATTATTCATTATTCAATTTGTTTAGATTCATATGAACATTCGTAAATTTGAATAGATACATCATACATTTTCAAATTTCAAGACATGTTTTTATTCTCTGTTCACCAATATTACAAACTACTCAAACATTTTGATGGGACTAGAAAAGCCTTAGAAATGTCTATTGGGTTTAAAAATGAATTTGCTCCTATCTCTTGATTTAAAATTTTAAGCTCTTAAATCTATATATCTTTTTTATTTATTTCATTTATGTTCTTTTATAGTTCCATGTGACTTCCCCTCTCCTATTTTACTCTAATAATTTTCCCTCTAGTGTGAGTACAAGCCACTGTGTTTTCTTTAAGTGGGTGTGAACATGTGCTTCTACCTCGCTGCCTTCTCTAGATCTGTCCTACTCAAACATCATGGACTTTTATTGCGTCTTCTTTGCTGCATTGTGGAAGAAATTATATAAGTGAATTTTATATGACCTTTTAATTCAAAATCTGAAGCCTACAAGTCATTTCTACATAGATAGTTCTATTTTAGTCTAATTTAATTGAACATGATATTTCTTTTCATTTTCCCTCACACGTTATGTATAACTTAATTTCTTTTATTCATTGTATGAAAGTAAGGTGGGATAAGATGGCCTTTAGATTAATAATAAGGTGTAGAGAGAGATCAAGAAGGACACTGAGAGAGATTATAAGGTAGTATCTCTTGGTTAATGATTTATCTAAAGAGATGGTTTTTTATAGAGTCCAATGATGTTGTATGATATATGTAGTTAAATTCATTTAGTGGGATAAGATTGATGCTGTTATTGTATTGTATGAAAGTAAAATATACAATAGGTATTTTAGTCCAAAAAGAAAAAGAGGAACTAGTATATGTTACCTTATAGTGGATATGAACAATACCGATATTATATACTCAATAAGGATTAAAATTCTGAAGAACTTACACTCCTGCATTGTTGAATTTGATGCATTTTATTTTTTTTACCACGGGGATGCTTATGAGCTCTGTGTGTGTGTGTGCGCATGTTATTTTGTGAATTTATTTGGCTCTTGCCTTACTTGGAGAAACAAAGCTGAAGGACCTCCTTGTTTATTGCAATATGAAGGAGATTTTCCTCATCAAAGGAGCTTTAAATGATAAAGTGTGTTTGAAATATTCCATGAGCAAATCTGAACATTCAGATTTGCAATTGTTATAGAAATATGTTGTAGATGAAGAATTGATGCTAAAAAACGTGTGCAAATCACATTATTTTTAAAGTGATATTTGCTCCAGCTATCTTTGCTGTTAGAGATATGGCAAATCACCTTGGAACTTATCCTAAGCAGCTAGCTTTCAGACAGCAACTCCTAAAGTCTCACTGATACAGCAATATGAATTTCAGAATAGGATGAGTTTTGGAGGTGAGAATGAGAAGAATGAATATCTGTCTGTGTGTTCCTTCTCAGTCTGGTCACCTCTCTGTATATATAGAGAGCAATGAAATGTTTTATCAATTGATCATAAAACGTTTGATTAATTTAATCACAGTCATATATTATAAATAGGTAATTAATCTAATTAATTTGTGACAGTTTATAGCTGTTAAAATTTAAATTTTTGTTATAAAACCATTGCTATATATAAGCCCATTTATAATTTATGATAACCAGATTAGATTAGACGTTAACACTTGGTTCCCAAGTGGTTCCTAAGCTTCTTCTCAAGGTTCCCAAGCTTGGAAACTTGGTTCAAACTATTACTACTCTCATCCATGCTTTTAATTTTTAATTTCCATGTAGACTTTCCTTCAAAAATATCATGTGATGTGTGCTTTAAAACCTTTACACATATCTCATGTGCGATTTCGATATCTTCATATCACACATAGTTTATCAAACTATCTAACGACAATTTGAATTGGAAGATATGGGGCAAGAGCAAGGGCCACATTCATGTATATTTGACTAGTTGACAAGTCAAATCTTTCTTGAAGAACTTGTACATTCTCCCACTTGGCCCTTGCAACATATCCATATAAGTTATCAAAATTTAGATACATAATCCATATTTTGTGAAAATATCATATACATGAATCATGACAATAGGCCTTTTATTGATGAACATTACTTTTTATGTATTACAATGCATTTTGTTGGAGATAAGCTTTGATAAAAGTTTTACATCTAAAAATATGATAAGAAAAATGAATGAAAACATATAACTTATGCCTCTAGTCATTGTTGAATTTGAAGCTTTTTATTTTTCACCATGGAAATGCTTGTGAACTCTTTTTTTCTTTTCTCTTCTTTTTTTGGTGATGGCGTGTATTTATTTTGCTCTCTCTTTACTCGGAGAAACAAAACTCAAGGACCCTTTAACAATGCATTGCTCAATGTATTCCATGATAGAGCAAATATGAACATTGAAATTTGCAATTTGAATTGGAAGATATGGAGTGGGGTCACATTCATTATTGTTTGACTAGTTGACTTGTTGAATCTTTGAAGAAGAACTTCTATAGTCTTTCAATTGGCCCTTGCAATATATCCATATTAGTTCCCAAAATTTAGATAAATATTCAATACTCTATGAGAAAATCAAATACATTAACCATGGTGGTGGTTTCTTTATAGGTGAGCATTAACTTCCAAGAATTACAATATGTTTAACTTCTCCGCTCATCATAACTAATGAGCTGGTTTTATGCTTATTCTGAGCCCTCTTAATGTTGTTACTTTTAAACATTAATGCGCACACATAAGAGGACCCTGTTGATATACAATATGTAAATCTAAGACAAAACATGGAATCAGGTCCTGAACTAGTTGTATGAACTTCAAACCCAGTTGGTGGCATGCCTTTTGTTAAAAGATTAGCAGTCATCAACTCATTATTGATGTGTTCAATGAAGACTTTATTTTCCTTGACACATTTTTGAATGATTAAGCATTTAATGATGATATGCTTAATTCAACTTCCACTTTTTTGTTCTTAGCTAGAAAAACTACATATAAGTGGTCACAATATATCCTTAGTGGCTTAGAGATAGAATTTATAATTGTAAGTCCAGAAATTAAACTCTTAAGTCTTACATCATGCCATGTTACCTTAAAACATGATATAAATTCTTTTTTTTTTTTTTTTTTATGATAGAAGTAGTAATCAAAGTCTGTATTTTATGGATATTCGAGTGAAATGGGGAATTCTCTCCTAAAAGTTAGCTATTAAGGTGGGAGAACTTTCCGACTTAAGTATCCCATTGAACATTTTATACTACTTTATGCTGATTTAGGCGTTTTATATTACTTAAGTTTCCATTAATTGGCCTCCCTTGAAGAGTTGACATCTTGGTACCCATTGAGTTTCCATATTATTCTATGTCGATTTAGACATCCTATATTACTTAAGTTCTCATTAATTGGCCTCCCTTGGAGAGTTAATGTCTTGGCACCCTTTGAGTATTCCATACTACATGTGGATTTAAGCATCTTATATGTTAGTTAGGCTGGCTTCTCAAGAGGGGGGTGAATTGAGAAGATTAAAAATTTTCTGTAAAATATAAAAAATGTGAAGAATGCAATATATGAAGGTAAAACAGAGTATAAATAAATAACAGTGAAAGTAGTAGAAAAGAGAAGAAGACTCAGAAATTTATTCTGGTTCGGTCTCTCCACTTGACCTACGTTCAGTCCCCAAGTCACCACTTGAGATTTTCCACTATTCTGTAAGAATTCAATGGGCTTCTTGCAAATGCCACAGTACAACGTTTGTGCTCTGTTTTCTAGAGCTTCTCTCAATCCCTTTTTGCACTTTCACAAAGTGCTTCCTAATCCCTTGTGATATCCCCTCACAAGAAAATCTATCTTCCAGATGAAGATTAGATTGTTTACAAAGATTAAACTCTCTTAATCAGAGTAAATATGAATGTTGAAGTACAGACTATTGAAGTGTGAGAATATGAAGTTTTGAATAAATGATTTGGGAGAGTTTCAGTATATGCAATGTTAAAATTATATTTCACAACTTCAAATATTGTTATATTTATAGATTTAGGTCTCAAATATCCGTTAGAGACAAAATCTATTCGTTGGAGAAGTTATCCAACGGTTACTCTGAAAAATTATCTGTTACCCAACCGCATTTAATGCTTCTGACATACTGAAATTCGAATTTTGGTTGGTCAACAGACGAATTTCACAGATACCGAAGGTTAACAGCTTCAACGTTGAAAGATTGAAGTTCGTCTGTCATGAAGTGAAATTCGAATTTTGATATCTTGAAAATGTTTCTAAGTAGTAACATACGAATTTTCAAGTGGAAAGTTTTTCTGTTAAGTGTGAACAGTATTTTCAATTTGCTACAGTGCCTTCGAAATTCAAATTTTGGAATTCCAAAATTCGTCTGTTCCCCGCAGGCTCAAAAAGCACAGTATTTCATTTACTTCGAAATTCGAATTTTCAAAGAGTGAAGTTCGTCTGTCAGAGAGACCTTTTTTCAGACTTACTTTAACATTCGAATTTATAAACACTGTCATTCGTATGTCAACATATCATTGTAACATACTCATAACTTTAACTTCTGAAATTTGAATTTTCATGTTCAAAATTCGTTTGTCAATGAGCAATTTTGAAACTCAATATAATCTTGATTTCATATGAACTTTGACATTATTTCAGACGGATTTCTTTAGTTTTCATAAGTTGCATTTTGTCTGAAAATTGAATTTTTAGAACCCAAAGTTTATCTGTTGCTTAAAACTTCTTTCAGATACTTATGAAAATTCAAATTTTGGAAAATCAAAATTTGTCTGTCAGAGAAGCATTTCTTCAGACTTATTTAGTTTTAACTCGAAATTTGAATTTCCAAAGTCAAAGTTCAAATTTCCAACATGACAGTTCAACATAAACCTTTCAAATTCCGTCTGTTGTTGGGTGTTTTTCAAATATTTCATGATTTAACATAAAATCAAGGTTTTAAAACTTCTTTCCACCAAATTAAAGCCTTGTACTCAGAATAAAACATCCTACAACAAACTTTGCACAGATTTCTCCAGGATTTCTTCACTTGAACTCTTTGTGCACCTTTGATATCTTTTATTCCAAGCTCTTGAGAGTTGATTTGGAATCATCAAAACTTCTTGATTCAACACTATATTACTTAAGTTCCCATCAATTGGCCTTCCTTTTAGAGTTGATGTCTCGACAGCGGCACTCTATGACACTTTCTTGACTTCCTTGTTGGTTAAAACACCCTCCCCCCAGTAGGTAGCTCTCTTTGAATCTATTGACCACCACTAATCAATGGATACTTAAGTAGGATAGAGAATTTTCTCCTAAAAGCTAGCAATTAAGGTGGAAGAACCCCTCACTTAAGTATTACATTGAACATTCCATACTCTATGTGGGACTTAGGCATTCCATACTGCCTAAGAGCTGCTTCTCCTAGAACATGGTTTTCAATGAGAAACCAAACAGGCTATAAGTTCCTATTAGTTTTGCATTTATCCAAGACATTGCTATGACAGTTAACATGAAAATGTCATGCATTGGCCATCATCAAAGGTGCCTAGAAAGAAAAGCTTGTCTTTGAAGTTGTAAACATGTTAGAGATAGGATCTTGAATGTGTTCAAGAATATGAATACAATTCCAATTTGTTGAGGCACAAGCTTTCATTTCGAAAAATCAATTTTAATTTGCTGAGATAGACTAAAGTTTGGTTGGTGGCTTATGTAACTAGATGCTCGAGGATCACCTATTATACATTTATATATCCTTTGTCCAGGTTATTGAGGCAAGTCAAGCAATTGAGCAAGTAAACCTTCTTCTCTTTTAGAAATATTTCTCTTTTGTTAACCTGCAACAAATACTTGGTTTGTGTGTGCAATGTATATAGTAAAATGTTTTCTATGTCTAATTTTGGTTGATGTACATTTTTTATGATGATGAAGTTGTAATGTCTGCCTATTGAGCAAACCATGAGGGGATTGTGTTGGGTTTATAGTCTGGAAAATGAAATTTGAGATCTATTTCAAAAAAATAATCTGCAATTTATCTACTCATTTTTTTAAAAATTTTCTATCTTAGACTAACTTTCGTGAATTTTTAGTTTTCAATGCTACTGATTTTAATTTGAATATAAAATTCTTATTTTCAGAAAAAGGAGCGATCTATTGGTCCCAACGGAAACAAGTAAGTTAACCTTAGATTATTTAATCATAGACATTGATTTGCTAATTGTGGTATTGCTTTCATCATTGAATAGAGTTTGTTTTTATTATTATGTTAAAATTCAAACATTTGTCGTATTCTGCTGATGGTTTATTGACTTCCTATGCACAGTAAAGATGATGAGGAGATTATTCAAGCTCGAAGACACCATACACAAGCAGAAGTAGATGATTGTATTAATTACAAACTTAATGATGATGCTTATGTGAAAGTGAGTTAAAACAGATATCATTTATTCTATACACACAGTGGTAACAAAGATTTTTCAAATTGTTTTTATTAGATTGATTTAACTAATTTTAGTTAGGGATTGTATATTATAGTGGTTGTATTTTTGGGTTGAAAAAATTTGGAGTTGGGTAAGTTGTTCCAACTCCAAGGTATGTATTGCAATTAATGATTGTTTATTGACAAAGGATCATTAATATGAATTGAGTCAAAGATCCTTTGGTCAATGCAAGTTGATTCTCTACAAATTGAGCCAGTCCTTATAGATATACTTTAACATTTATCATGCAAGATTTCAACCATTTTCATATTTTTGTGTCATGTCTCAGTTTCTGCTTTGTTGTTGAGATACATGATGGATTGAAGAAATCAACATAACTATAGGATATTATAGGTGGACCTCTCAACATGAACACACAAAAAACGCAGGGGGATTTCAACATGTTCTAACTTTCACTTGTTTGCTTTTATGTTGAATTTGTAGATAAGCAGATGTGATGGAATTCAATGTATAATTCAGTTTGTTTTCAAATTATGTGACTTGTAAATTTTTTATGGCTAAACTTATTATGATATTTATACGTTTTTATTTGTAGGCCGAAGATGGGAAAGAAAATTATATTTGTAAAATTATTGAAATGTTTGAAGCTATTGATGGCTCATTGTACTTCACAGCACAATGGTATTATAGAGCAGAAGACACTGTAAGATATATTTTTGTTCTCATGTCAGAATGTGAGAGCTACTGTTATGCATGCTTGTTTACTGATTTTTTTCCCCATACATTTTCCAGGTTATCAAGGACCTTGGATATCTTATAGATCCAAAGCGAGTTTTCTTTTCAGAAATTCGGGATGATAACCCTCTTGATTGTCTTGTTCAAAAGCTAAACATTGCTAGAATACCACTAAATGTACACCAGCAAGTTGCATTTAGCTGTTTCTTTTTTTCGTTTTGTGTTGTTTTGTTTTTTAAGTTCTACGTTATAATTTTTTAATTTTCAGATGGACTCGGATGCCAAGAGATTAATTCCACCTTGTGATTATTACTGTGATACGATGTATCTTCTGCCATACTCCACATTTGTTAACTTGCCATCAGGTTATTCTCTTATCTGTATCCTTTTCTTTGTTAGTGATATATTCAGGTTGCTTCTGATAATTGGTACATCAACTCAGAGAGTAGAGAAACTGCTAGTGAGACATCATCAACCATATCTTCTGAGTTGGACGTAAAAGGACGATCTGAGCATAACTCTATGCTTGAGGAAGTTTCTCATGTTGAAGAACACAAAGAACCAGAGATCAGACTTCTAGATTTATACTCAGGTTGTGGCGCAATGTCAACTGGTTTGTGCCTTGGTGGAATTTTGTCTGGTTTGAACCTTGTAACTGTGAGTTATCTCTTGACCGAAAATGTCATGACACACACACACACACACATATATTATTGCCTTTCCTAGTTTTTTCTTGATATTAACTTCTCGTTTTCAATAGAAATGGGCAGTGGACTTGAACAAGTTTGCTTGTCAGTGTCTTAAAATGAACCATCCTGAAACAGAGGTATCTGTATGTGTTTATTTGTTTGTTTTTTTGCATGCATTTACTTGTTGTCTTTAATTGATATCATGCCATGATCTTCCTGTATGCTAAGTTTTACACCCCATTACCATGCAAATCAGGTCAGAAATGAAACGGCTGAAAATTTCCTATCATTATTGAAGGAGTGGGAGAAACTATGTAACTATTTTTCTTTGATTAAAAGCAATGTACCTCAACAGTATGATGATCTATTTGGAGCAGAAGAAGATGATGGTGATACTGACACTGAAGAAAATGAAAGTGATGCAGAGGATGATGAGGTGTTTGAGGTTTCAAAAGTGCATGCTATCTGCTATGGTGATCCAAATAACCAAAAAAAGGAGGGATTATACTTTAACGTGTGTTTACCTTCTATTTTTCTTTTTTGATTGATTAAATCAATAATTTCCCTCACTTTCATTCTCTTTTACTACCGAAGATGAAAACTTTTCTATTTATATGTATATATATAAATATGTTGATATAGGTCAGCTGGAAGGGTTATGGTTCTGACGAGGACACTTGGGAGCCAGTGGAGGGTCTAAGGTAAGGAAAAAATATGAATTATCTTAAAACTGTCATATACTGTAAGTAATTATTCATGTGAATGTATGCAGTGCACATTGCAATTTAATCATGTAAAATAATGTAGTCCAAATTTGAAGGCATCTGATATGTATGGTTGGAATCCTAGTCCTACTTACTGATGTAAGCTTATAAATTGGTGTCTCTTGTGCGATGATGAGCTGCATTCAATATCACAAAGTGGCATTTTGTGTTGATGCACTTTTGTTCAAATAAGTAATTTTAACTGCTCAATTAAAAAATCAATTCTTAAAATTTGGCTTAACGAATTTTGACTTTTAGACAAGCCTAGCAATGCTACTTTGAGAATATTTTTGGTATACAGGGTTGGTTGTGTTTGGTCTTTTCCCGGTGCTTCTATGGTTCATATATAGATTCGAACTTCACTTATTTAAGTATGGTTTTGCCACAGTAATTGCAAGAAATGTATAAAGGAATTTGTCACTGAAGGCTTCAACAAGAAGATCTTACCTTTGCCGGTAAGTTTGGCTTGAATTGTACAAACGGACAAGCCAATGTTATTGTTCAGTCTGACTTTTCTATCTTCTATCATGACATTTGTTATTTAGGGAGATGTTGATGTGATATGCGGAGGGCCTCCATGCCAAGGCATCAGTGGTTTTAACCGCTTCCGGAACAGAGAAAGCCCTTTGAGTGATGAAAAAAATAAGCAACTTATTGTATTCATGGACATCGTGCAGTACTTGAGGCCCAAGTTTGTATTGATGGAAAACGTCGTCGATATTGTAAAGTTTGCTAATGGGTTTCTTGGGAGGTATGCATTGGGTCGGTTACTTCAGATGAACTATCAAAGTCGAATGGGAATAATGGCTGCAGGCGCGTATGGTCTTCCCCAATTTCGCCTGCGTGTTTTTCTATGGGGGGCCCGTCCTTCAGAGGTACATTAGTAACTAGAGTGGCCTCATGTACTTCCACAAGCTGGAGGACAGTGCAGTTTTCTACACTTTTTATATTTTATTGATGGTGATTTTTGATAATGATATGGATCTATTGATTTAATTGTCTTTTGTTAACTGGTCTTTGTTCGCTTGGTGCAGAAGCTCCCTCAATTCCCACTGCCAACTCATGAGGTTATAGTAAGGGGTGTCATTCCTTTAGAGTTTGAGGTAACAGTCAATCAACGAAATGTTCATAACCTATATTTTGTTTTGCGCGTTTGTGAGTGATTTGTTGAATGACATCATATGTAGATAAATACCGTTGGTTATGATTCGGGAGCAAATGTCCAGTTGGAGAAAAAGCTTTTGTTAAATGATGCAATCTCTGATCTACCTCCTGTATGGTTTACTGTTCTGTTTGTTCTTCTTGTTGTGTAATGTCTATTTAGTCGTTCGTTTGTAATTTAATGCCACTTGTAAGTTTTTCAGGTTGAAAATGATGAAAGTCGGGACGAGATACCCTATACTAAACCTCCCCAGACAGAGTTTCAGCGGTTTATTAGATTAAGTAGAAGTGGTAATAATGCATTAAATGGTTTAAGTTGTTCGTCTGACTAATTTATATAATTCTCATGTTTGTGACATTTTTTTCTATTGTTATAGCTTTTAGAGATAGAACTAAGATGTGAAATTTTTGTCTTTTGCAGAAATGTTAGGTATTCCGGAGACTTCAAAATCAATAAAGATGATTTATGATCATCGTCCACTTGAATTGAATAAGGATGATTCTCAACGTGTGTGTCGGATCCCCAAAAGAAAGGTTCTTGTCTATCTAATAGATATAATTGTTGCAACGGAAAAGCGTGTTAGTACAAAGAGTGATAAGATTAATTTTTAATATTTGATTATTTTTTGTAATTAGGGGGCAAATTTCAGAGACTTACCAGGTGTACGTGTGCGACCAGATAACAGGGTTGAATGGGACCCTGCTGTAGAACGTGTATATTTAGAATCAGGAAAGCCACTGGTAATGAAGCTTCTGTTTCTTTTTATTTTTTATTCCGGCAACTGGGGGATCCTGTCGCTTTCGCTGTGATTCATGAAGTTTCTGCTTCTATTCCTTCATTCATCAATTTTCCTATCATATTTATTCTATAACATTTTATTTGTATCTCTATTTTGCTTCTTGGACGGTTACCCCAGGTACCAGATTATGCCATGTCCTTCATCAATGGTACTTCATCCAAGTAAGTAGTCCATATACGATAGTTTGGATTCAATCCTTCGGTTCTTATTGTTCAAGGTAGAAACGGAACTAGGACTCTTAAGAGTTAAATTTGGCGGGTGCGGTGCGGTGCGGTGGGGTGGTGAAAATTATAATTATTAATAAATATTAAAAATATTATTTTAAGTATTTATTAAATCAATATAATATTTTTTCTGTCTTATAAAAAAAATCAATATAATATTCCAAATTTAAAAATAAAAATACATAATAATAAAAAATAGAAAATATAATAATATTTAAAAATAAAATTGTCTAGATGTAAGAAATATATATTAGGGTTATAAAATATTATTAGGCATTAAAATCATTTCTTAGTTAAATAGAATTCTTCTATAATTTTTTATGATAATTTTTGGTAATCTTTTTTCTTTCATATATGGAATAAAATGTACAGGGAAAAAGTTATTTTTTATTTATTATAAAACTAGAATTTTTCAATTGCTAGAAAGCATAATTAAAGAAATGAACAAGAATAGATTTTATCAAAGAATGAGAAAAGAGTATAGAGTATATTATTAATCAATCCTAAAAAATGAGGATAAACGTATTCTTAAAAATTTACGATATATATTTTTTATAAATCTTAATTTAGAAGTACATATTTAAGATTCCAAAATATTAATGAGGGTAGATAAAAAATTTAGGATAAATTTAAAATTTTGTTAAAAAATATTATATGCTTAAAATTAATTTTGTTAGAGGAAAAGAAGATTGCATATATTGCAAAAAAAAAGTGTATTTTGATTGCCTTGTTTAATTGTTCTAATGTTCTTTCTTCTCTGCGCCGCTGGTGCAATTCATATTAGGGGGGCGAAATATTTTTTTTGTTTTTTTGTTTTTTGAGAACGCGGTGTTTTTTTGTTGTTTTAGGGTGGGGGGGGGGGGGCTAATGATTAAACACACTCATATTGCACAAGTGTATGCGTTTCTTTAGTGGGGGCGGTGGCCCCTTATGTTTTATAGCTTGTTCCGTCCCTGTGTAGAAAGTTTCCAGAACACTCTGATTCTGACATTGAAGTGGTTTTTGTTTGTGTTTAGACCATTTGCAAGATTATGGTGGGATGAAACTATACCGACTGTTGTGACAAGAGCAGAGCCTCATAATCAAGTATGTATGTTGGAAGTAAAAATTTTCCGGTTCTGTTTTGTGAATACTCCTTTCTCTTCAAAATAACAAGAGAGTTTCTTTGCCGTTTTGTCTCAAGTATTTTCACCCTTAGAATATATTCAATGTAGAATTCTAATTATGTATTTTTAACAGGCAATTTTACACCCTGAACAAGATAGAGTGCTGTCGGTTCGTGAAAATGCAAGACTTCAAGGTTTTCCAGATTACTATAGACTCTTTGGGCCCATCAAAGAGAGGTGATATCATGCTGCTTTTTCCTATTGGTCTCATGATTTACCTTTGTGAGAAATAAGAAAATTGAGCAATTTAATTGAAGTCACTTTTATAATGGGTGTTTTATTTAAAATTCACTTTTGATGGAACTTGCTAGAACAAGCCATTGCGAGTAAATTCTTGAATTGTAAAGATAATATGAGAAGTGTAGATAACGATTTTTCGGAGTCAGGTGTGGTAATCTTAGTAGGAGACTATTGCACTGTATTTAGAGTTGCGAGTGAGATCCTAGGGAAAGAAGGACGAGTTTCGATGATATTTCCTTTTTAGAAGTGTTGATTGAGATATGGTTTGAATTTTTTTGTTTATCAAAATAAAGATATAATAAATCACGATTTAATTTATTTGATAAAGTTAATATTTTTCGTTGATCATTTATATTGGGATGATTATTATTGTATTAGTTTTAAAAATAGGATGAATAAGTGGTCAAAGAAAATCGTTGAGGAGATATTAATGGAATCCTACCTTTAAGTGTTGGATGAGTTGGATTTTGATAACTCATCGGGGTGTAGCCTCTGTTATTGGTATTTAGGTACATTCAAGTTGGTAATGCAGTTGCAGTTCCGGTAGCACGAGTTTTGGGATACACATTAGGGGTTGCATTTCAAGGTTCTGCAGGTGATGAACCATTGTTTAAATTGCCTGATAAATTTCCCAAAGTGCGGGAAGCGATTTCTTCTGAATCATCAGAAGATCGTGTCTAGATGTATGCACTCACTCTAGGATTTCCCATAATCAGGGAATTGATTTTTTCTGAGTTATCTTCTGCTGTCTAGATGTGCTTACAATAGGCCTTGCAATCCATGCATTTGGCAATGATTATGTAATTTAGCTCCTAAATTTCTCAGTTGAATATGTGCTTCAGTGAGACCTAATATAACTTATTCATCCTTCGTGTATTGTTAAAAATTGTACTATTACAAACATTCAAGTTGTCTTGTGTAGTGCTAAACTTAAATTTTTTTTATTACTATTTGATTACAGATGGTTCTTATTGCATTGTTTAAATATTTTAGTTTTAAATATTTTATATTGATAGGTCATCAGTTTTGGAAAACAGTGGATCTTTATTAATCAAAATGAAATGAAAATATTTGGGACTCAAGGTAGGCTATGTTCTAATTCAAAAGCTTTCTTAAATGAAGCTGGTCGGTCATGTAGTTTTTGAAACCAATTGATTAACATTACCGGTGGAAAAGGGGACTCAAATTTTTTTACATAAGGACGCAAATAAATACCCTGGCTCCTTGCAACGAATTGGACCAGCTTGTGTTGGGTTAGGATATGTTTGGTTGGGGGAAAATGGGGGGAAGGAAAAAGAAGGGGAGGGATTTTGCTCCCATCTCCTTATTTGGCAATTAAATAATTGGAGGAGGGGAGGAAAAATTTTAATAAAATTTTCTCTCTCCTCCATTTGTATATTTTCCCTCTGAAATTGGAGTAATTTGGGGGAAAACGTGATATTATGTCTAATATGATCAAAATATCTTTCATTTTTTTATAACTTAATCATACAGTATATTAGCCAGTCTTGTCGTGTCTCTTCTTGGTCTCACTCTTAAAATATGAAATACTTCAGTGACATATATATGCATGAAGTCACGAACACACACAGACACATTCGTATAATTATGGTTAAAGTTGAGGAAAAAAAAAGATATATATAATCATGGTTGGAGTTAAGAAAAAAAAGAGTATTCCATTCTGATTAAGAACTTTGTTTAATATTAAAAAAAAACTCTTTTTTCAATAGAAAAAGAAAATATTAATTTAAATAAAATAAGGATATAATAGTTAAATTATAATTATTTTCTCTCTCTTTTCTTTCTAACTCAAACAAGGTAACATTAAAATCTCTCATTTTTCATTCAAACAAGGTAAAATTAAAATTCCTCCTTTTTCCTCCCTTTTCTTTCCCTCCATTAAAATCTTTTTCCTCCCTTTCCCTCTTTTGAACCAATGATAGTCTTAGGTAAGATTTATTCTCGCAAGTATGATTGGAACAATTTCAATCTTTATATGGGTACCACTACTTTAGAATCTGAACTTTTGAAGCTTTTGGGGCATGTCGTGAAGGGGGTATTATTGATGTTTTGTTGCTTGTCAAGTCTTACGTGTTGGAAATTGTAATTTGTTCAATAAGTAGCATTGCTAATGATTTGCATTCCAGAATAGTAAGATGACACGACTTCCCTCTCTCATCTCTTTATGGTATGAAACTTGGAGGAAACATGTTGTGCCTAAATATTTCTAAGTCAGTGTTAAGATTATAATCCCACTCCTTCCTTATCTTTTTTCTTTTCGTGTTGAGAGGGTGGTTGTGAATTTAACTTTTGGATATAAAGACAGATATTCACTGCGCCATAATTATGAGTCAACGTCACGGGGAGGTGGAAGAAAAAGCTCCCCACTGAATCCAATGATCAAGTGGATTGCTTTTCGGATGATTCCATTTGGTCCCTGCGTTGTTCATTGCTTTGATTCTTACCTGCACCCACAATTCAAGTCAACAAACTTACTGTAATTTCACACTTGAAAGGCCTTGTGCCTTTTTTCAAGTGAAATTTGAATTTCAGATCATAATGAAATTTGAAAGTTGTCGGATTGAAATAGAACATGTTTGGGATGGCATAAAATCACGTTTTAGACCCTAAAATTTTCAGCTTCTGCGTTTTAGACCCAAAACATGGTTTGGGGTGGTGCATTCACATAAGTTTAGTGATTAAGGGCCCATTTGTTTTCCTAGTTCTCTTGAAACGTAGTTTCTGACAGGAAAATAAGCAGCCCCTTGTTCTGTTGTAGTATCCATGGATGTGGGGGTGTCAAATGAGGAAGGACTGGTAGATGAAGGTGGTTTCAGAAACAGAAGAAGTTACGTGGGAAAAATGAGGAGAATTCAATGCAGAGGGGCCACATGGGGAGGAGTATGATATTAGAACAAGGAAAGCAATAGCTGGCAAAAGGCTACGTTAAATTAGGGGGCAACACATGCACATGAAAGCCACCAATCTGTGGGTCTTCTTGTGCTGCTCCATCCCCCCCTCCTCTTTCATTAACTCTACAAAACCGGATTATAATCACTTCCTTAATTCTAGTTTTTCCCATTTGTTTTTCTTCCCTGAACTATGGATTAATTAAATAATACGCACACACATCCACAGTACATGATATATAGAGCTTGTACGCAGCCAAAAATAATCTTTCTTGTCAACAATCATGCTATCTTGTTACGTCAAAATTAGATTAGTAGCCTTCATCTAAGTGGTAGAAAAAGGACTTAATCTAATAATTATGTATTATTATTAATAAAATAACATTGACGATGTTGGATCAAGCCATTTTTCGATTGTTAGATTAAGCCGACGTGCCTTTTTTCCAACGTAACTGTTTAAAACCGTGGAAAATGAAACTACTTTGTTGGGCTGCTGCTTTTTTTTTTTATATTAACCAAAAAAAAATCCCCATCCGATGCACAAAATACTTATTTAGTTAGGATTATTTTTTTTAAAAAAATTAAGCTAAATTGTTTGCTACTGTGCCTTCTTCATAATAAAAACTTTTTATAATTCAGTATATTAAAATAATTCTATCTAGAATGGGCCAAAAACTAGTTCTATTCAGCAAACCATGCAGTGAATACATTATGTTCCCATTAGGCACAACGCAAAAACATTTGTAAGGCAATAAATAATGAAACACACAATCTGAATATTAGTGCTCCGAGATGGTCCTGATGTTTTAGAATAAAGTCCTGAAAAATTTGGTGAATAATTCCAAAATCTCATTGGAAAGAAGTAAAATCAGCAACAATTGAGATAAGAATAAATTGATATAAAATAACGCAAATCCATTTCCTTTGATGGGCTCTACGGTTCTTCTTCTCCTTCTTTTTTGGAATTCTTGTAGGTGAACTTAGGTGAATTGCATAGAATTTGGAAAATAAATTATACTATTTGTAACTTATGAGTAGTTCATGTAATTATAAATTTTATATTTTATATTTATATTACTTGATATTGATTTATTTGATATTTGTCTCCCTTGCCCTTTCATCTGATCAAAAGTTTTGTTATTTAATATATTTGGTGGTAAAGTTCATTTTATAATTTCTCTACAATGTAAGAGGGGTTTCACTTAATTTTTTTTTTTCTGTTTGAACCACCTGCTATTTGATGGTTATTTTAGACTTTGATTAATTTAAGTTGAATTGGATATAATTACAAGGGTGACAAAACTCTTTCAATTAGTATTTAAGGTAGCTTGCTTAAAATATTTTTATGTTTAATGACAATTTTATATGATTTTTGTAAATTTGAAAGATAAATTTCTTAAAATTTGATAATAAATTTGTTTAACTTTAGATCTTAAAAAATAAAAGAATTAGTTTTAAAGTCAAATATAAGGTTATAAATGTAATTTCACTTAAATTGCAAGTGTCACATTCATGAAGAACAGGATGTATCCATTTGATGGTTTTCCTCTGTTCCCAAGCCTCCCAAATACTATCCTGGCTTATCATTTCAAATTAGACTTAGAATTACACCAAAAAGGGAGAGGGAGAGAGAGAGAGAGAGAGAGAGAGAGAGAGAGAGAGAGAGAGAGAGAGAGAGAGATCCAAGTTTTGAATGTTCGTATTAGAAGCGGAAAATGAAAAGAGTACCTGGAATCTGGGGGAAGAAGAAGATGCCTGGTCATGGATCCCCATCCCCACATGCACATGCCCATGCCCATTCCTCAAAATCAAATTATGAGACCTCATCTCTCTTAATCTCCGTAATCGATTGCCTTTCCCACCTTCTCTCATTCATCATCTCTCTCTCTCTCTCTCTCTCAAACTCCAATCCTCCTTTTTTCTTGTCTTACCAAAAAAAATAAAGGATGCACCTAACATTCTAGCCTCCTAACGTTCTATTTCAAGCGCTGTTACTGGATTCCATTCCACATCATCACTGGCTGGACGCAGGTGTCCTCTCTCTTTGAGCCCCTCTTGAGATTTTTTTGCACAGTATCTCTCAAGATTTTTTCTTAAAAAAAATGTTATGTGCATCTTAAATGTACGTACAGATGATTAGTGAATTTTGTTTGGAACACGGAACACTAAAAACGAGATTGCATACTACTCTACTTAGGTATGAATAAGATGGAATAATCAGTAGGATGACAGCTGAAAATGAGAGAGGCATGAATGAATTAGGTTAGAATGAAAGCAGTGATTGAGGCAGGCCGAGAAGGAAGGCATTTGTCTCTCTCTCTATACTCCAAACTCAAATGGAATTCACTTTACTGTAAGCGCCCCTCCCTCTTATTTATTTATTGGCACCAAAATGAAATATTCGAATCCCTTAAAAAGCATCTTCTCATTAACATCGACTCCGCACGTGACACCTTACGCTCTCCCATTCTTCCTGTCCCTCGCATCTGCTTTACATCACCACCAATCCAAACGGTCTCTCCCTCTTTTAATTTACTATATTTTCATTTAACTTTTAAAATTTGCAGAAATCACGCAATTTTCCTCACATTATATGTTTTTTTTTTATAAAAGTCTACACATAGTTTAGGAATATAAGAAAATATATGTAATTATAACCATATTTAATAAATATTTGTGTAATCCACTAATTTTTTGAATCATGCTTGCATAAATTTGAGGAAAAAGAAATGATTAGTGTAACTTTAATCAAATTTAAAAAATTACATTTATTACAAATTTTTTTTACCTCAGTAATTTTTTAAAATCTAGAGAGAGAGAGAGAAATTGTGTGGTCAAACGGCAGAGACTACTGTGTCTTCGGAATATAAATTAAGGCGCTCTCTCTCCACTGGTTCTCTTTACATTTCCGAACACTATTCTCTCCTCCGTTCTCTCCCGCTTGCGTTACTCAAATGCTGTCCAAGGTCATCTGAGAGCGACGCAGGGAGAGAAACCGCCACGCCTTCTCTCTGGCTGACCTTTAGGGATTCTTTTCTCGCCGTCATTTTTGTTTCATTCCCCCAAGCAACTGCATTCGCATACTCTTTTACATACACATATTTCCTTCGGGACTTCAAGTGGACATACACAGAGGGAGAAGGGTTACAATGCCTTCCTTCGGGCCTTTTGATTTGTTTCTCTTCTCTCTCAGCAGAGCCTTGTGCACTCCAGTCGCCGTTTTCATTCAGATCCAGGTTACGTTTCTCCTTTCATTTTTTCTTTTCCTGCCTGGTTCGGATCCAGGTCCATTAATCTGTGCTCCAATGCATCTGCAGCAAGTTTTAATTCCGTGGAATTATTTTAAAAAGTGAGCTTAAGACCTTCGTTTGGGTGGAATTCAGCTGAGCTGGAGTTATTTGGCTTTGTGCAATTTATTTTTGCAATAATAATTATCTGTCACTTAGGCTTCTTGATGGTGATAGCCCTTGAGTGAAAATTTATCATTTCTTTCCTAAACAATTTCTTGGCTATTTAGTGCTGGATAATTCGTTTGTTTTTTATTTTACGATGAATCACGGGTTTTGGGAGATGTATGCACCATATAACTGTGGCAAGGACAGCTTGACTTCACGTTTGGTAATGATTGATTCTGGTTGTGAAAGATAATTATCTTTTGGATTAGGAAATCCAGTCTGGGTCAATTGCAAGGTACATGGAATGTAAGATATTCTCTTGGTTAAAAGCAACATCAATTATGCTACTGCCAAAAAGAGGATCAAATGGTTTCACTTTGGCTCTAAAACTGCAGCCTTGGTTCTAAGTGCAAAGCTTGGCTTCGTTAGCTATACAATCTCTACCTTCTCCGAGGAATTTATTCTTTTTTTTTTTTTTTCATGATAGTGCTTAAATTTGGTCCTCCAATATACTCTGGTTAGGGCATCCGCTTGCCAGTGTTGCTTTCTGTACGCAATATTTGCATATGATTTTAAACTGTGATATGGTGATTGTGGGAAGGTTCATATCAATATCGGCATTTCAGACTGCCATTGTGGCCTGATGTGGCTGTGAAAACTCCTGCAACAGTAATATTACTGCTGCAATTGTATTCTGTTTAGTCTTAACGCCTGATGAAGAGACACTTTAAGTGTGTGTTTGGATTAGATTATATATAAGTGATTATGAGGATAAGTGATTATTCATAATAGATTATGAGAAAAGTGATTATGTCAAAAGTGAATTGTGTTTGGATATTCTTAACCCATAAGTGATTTTGAGAAAAGAAATGTGTTTGGATATTGGGGTTTAAGTGATTATTGGGTGGATAATGAGAAGAAAAAGTGAAATAAGTGATTATGAAAAATAAGTGATTATCATAAGCTGGAAAAAGTAGCTTATGGAAATAATCACTTAGATGGCCATAAGTGATTATTTTGATCTGGATTGTATTTGTTTACTGGCCGCATAATCACTTTTCTCTGCTTCATAATCACTTATAATTTAAAACAAATAGGCTCTAAGTCCAGCATCATCCAGGTGATGGGAAGTTCCACTTGTTCTATTTAAGGGGATTCCCCCCCCCCCTCGAAACTAACTGCTACTGTTCTGAGCCTTAGGGATGTCTAACTGCTGGCAGTTAATATAGTAGAATGGTCTAATTATTTTGGTTGAGGAATGGAAAGTGAAGGGACAACCAGCTTCTAAGGACTTTATGTCACTCTTTAGCGTCCATAACTGGCTTCACTGATCAACTGGTGTGTCATGCAAGTAATGTTGTGCATCCCAGTGTATATATTGCCATTTTCCTGATAAGAAACAATTTCATTATGGCATGGTAACATTTCTGTTGAGACTGCTTTAGCCCTGAGGTGCTTGTAGTTCTTGTGTAATGTTTTAAAAGTTCATTTGGAGCGTAAGGGCCCCACAAACTCAACTTCTGAAAATGCTACTTATTGAATGAAACGGAATTTGTAGAGGAGCAAATTCAGCTTCAACTTTCTAATACAGACTTTATCTCTGTATATCACCACCATCAACAGTATGGTAAACTTTTACCTTTCAGTTGCATCATTGCACGGTAATTATTGACTTAAGGTCTTTTGTTCCTCCCCTTCATTGTTCAAGATAATTTTATCATGTTAGCATGTCACAGAATCCTAAGTGTCATGTTTCCTCTGCAGGGATGTGTAATTTGCTTAGCCCTTGCCACTGGGTGGGCTTTTGCTTCTTATATCAGGTACTAATTGTTGTTGATGGAGAACACTATTAAGAAAAGTTTTAATAACACGTCAATGAGAAATTTCAGCATCTTTTATGTTCTTACAGGAACAGAGAGATAAAACAAATGAAGGATAGTATGCGGAAAAATAACAGTTTTGCTTTCCTTTACCATGACATAAATCAACTTGAGCATTCCAATCAAGTCAATCTGCCAAGGGTAACAGTGATTATGCCCCTAAAAGGTTTTGGCGAACACAATTTACATAACTGGAGAAGTCAGGTGAGAGCTTATAAGACATGAACCACTGGATCTTCTTTTAAGAAGCTGTTACCTATGGAAAACAATTTTAGCCTTCTGGGTTTCTCACTGGTGCTCTATTGGTCCCTTTACCAATATCAAGCTATGGACTTATGGCTTGACATCTAATTGAATCATATATGTGTTTATGGATTTTATATGCCTTTTCCTTCTCTCATTTTTTCAAAGTTTGGAAAAATCTTTCAAATTATATTTGGTCTATAACATTTTGTTAATTGTGGTGTTTGAATATCTATTTGAGTTTATGCTTGAGGTTTGGTTGTTATCCAATGTTATAGTATCTTTATGACTTATTTTTAAGCATCTCCTTTTAATAGCAAAGTTATTTTCAATGCTATTATGCTCTTTCAAATGCAGATTACATCTCTCTATGGTGGCCCTCTAGAATTTCTTTTTGTAGTAGAAAGTATAGAGGATCCTGCTTATCATGCTGCATCACGACTAATATCAGAATTCAAGGTAATAACTAATCATTGAATTCTTCTAAAAAATTTCAACGTAAATCTTAGTAAAAAACTGATATTCTGCTATCTTTTTTATATACTCATTTGATTTAGTTGTCTTCTCCCTTGGCCTTTCTGTAAAAGTGAAACTTTGATACTGAGGCTGGATTCTGGCCCCTTTTGTGTCTTTACAATTCTCTGTCGCTGTTTTGAGCCTTCCTTTTCTTTTGAACATATTCCCGGCAGTTACACTTCAGCCTGGATATAAGATGCCTGTTAACTGTATTCAGGATCACGTTGATGCTAAGATTGTTGTAGCTGGTTTGTCAACAACTTGTAGTCAGAAAATTCACAATCAATTGGTATGCACTTTTTTTAACATAAAATTTAGTAGTCTATTTTAGTGCAAAGTAGGGCCTTGCTATATTGGTGTTTTGTCGTCCTACATCTAATTAGTGTCAATATTTACGTATTAAGTTTTTGGTGAAAAATGTGATGTATTTTAGTTGTTTCATTGACTAGTTGTTATAAAATATATTCCCTTTTAGAAGGAAAATGCATGTACAAGCGAGTCAGATATTTTCTCATTTGGTTGGAAAATTTTGGGGCAGTTTTTGTTTTTTCAGATGGTCTTTGTCAGAAGTGTTTTACAAATTGTGTTAATAATTCATACTGTCTGCATCTGGGCAGGTTGGAGTGGAGACAATGCATAAAGACAGCAAGTTTGTATTGTTTTTGGATGATGATGTAAGGCTACATCCTGGGTCTATAGGAGCGCTCACTAGTGAGATGGAAAAGAACCCTGAGGTATAATGTCTTTTTTTCTTTATTTTTTATTTTTTAATAATTTTCGTCTATATTCTAGGTGTCTGATTGGAATAATTATGGCTCCACTTGTTTATACTATTTGATTTTGTTTATAACTGTTTTAATTCCCAGCAGATATTTATTCAAACTGGATACCCTCTAGACTTGCCATCTGGAAGCCTAGGAAGTTACTGCATCTACGAATACCATATGGTACACCACTATGACTTGCTGTGAATATCCAATCTATGCTGTTTGTCTGTGTATAAGATCGATCTTGTTCTCTTAATTTGCCTTTTGTTAAAGCCTTGTGAGTGTCTCACTATAAATGAAACTTTTACTAAACAAATTTGCCTATGGCTTTGGAGATTATTGGATACTTCATCTGTATGCTTGTAGTAGGCTGTTATGATTATAACATTTTAGGGATGGGTATGAAAGTCTTCCATGCTGTTTGCTAATAAATATCATATGCAATATACTTATGCAACTTCTTTTTTCCTTTTTTAATTTCATTGGACAGCCTTGTTCGATGGGCTTTGCGACTGGTGGAAAAACATTCTTTCTGTGGGGAGGGTGCATGATGGCAAGTAACTTCTACCATTTTTGAAAAAAATTGTGTGGTGCATAAAAGAACTTATGTTCTAATCGTGAAGATTATCTACAGATGCACGCTGATGACTTTAGACAAGACAGATATGGTGTAGTTTCAGGACTTCGAGATGGTGGATATTCTGATGATATGACTCTTGCAGCTATAGCTGGTATATCTTTGATTTTGTTTGCAAAAGTTTTGTCTTAAACACGTGGATCATTATATGATGCAGCTACACAGGTATTGAGCGTTGAAATTGGTGATTAAAGGTGGTTTTTATAGTATGATATCGGTATCTAAGAGAATTTTGCTTGTTCATGCGTGCTGTCTTTCACATTTTGCAGAAAACTTATTTTTCTTGGAAGTAGAGTTCTCTTGGATGACATTTTCTTCAGTAAATTAATTGTTTAAGAAACTGGTCCTTAAGTCTGATTTTGGTGCAACTTTTAATAAAAATTCCATCTCTGATTTGTCATGTTCTATTATGCAGAGGTTCTATAAGTTTCCAGTAATTCAATTAGCATGGACTAACACAGCATGTGTATATGTTTTACTTTTACTTTATTTCTTGTTGTTTATTATGTTTTCTCTTTCAGGGGCTCGCAAAAGCCTCATTACGTCTCCTCCAGTTGCTGTCTTCCCACATCCCCTTGCAAGTGACCTTAGTTTTGGAAGGTTTGTGATTATAGTTCATTTTGAACCAAAGTATCATTGGAAAAATTCTTGTTATACGTGGTGTACCACTCAGATATGTGCATGAAAACTATGGAAGCTAAAGTTGATTTGACATTGGCAGATGTGGGTTCCACCAAGCAGAATTTGTCAAACTAACTACCTGTTCCATTTTGTCCAGTGCACAAACTGAGTGATACTCCATGTGTAGGGAAAACTCTCTTGTATCTTGTTTAGTGTGATTGTGTGTTTAATTTTTTTCCTTTTTTCTTTTTAACATGTACAGGTACTGGAATTATTTGAGGAAACAGACTTTTGTTTTGGAGTCATATACATCAAAAGTGAACTGGATGATGAACCGTGCACTATTTACTTCCCATTGCTATCTGTCGTGGGGATTTGTAGCACCATATTTCATGGCAACAGTTCATGTTGTGGCAGCACTAAGATCTCATGTTAAAGGATACTCACTCGAAGAAGTGACTCACACTTCTCTTGGTGAGCCTTCTACTTTTGCTTTTGTGTTTTGGATAGTTGTTAGTATTGATTTAAATGTAACCTGAATCAGTCTTCTGATGCTGCGTGAAGATTAGTATCAAATTAATGGCTAAATTATAGATAACTCTCTTGGATTCTGTGTTATGTATAGTTAATCCCCTAAATTTTAAATTTATGTAAATAATACCATGTCATGAGTTTGTCAGTACTGTTATTTCACTATTAGAATGTGATTTGTCAGGTTGTTATTTGTGTATTAACTGCACATAATACAAGTTAAGGGAATTATCTACACAAAAAATAAAATTCATATGAGTTTATCATCATTGATACATCACACTCTATTAGTAAAATAATACACTAATGGAAAGGTTTCTGCACATTAAAAGTTTATGGGGGTTCATTTCATTGTCTAGTTTTATAGGTTAGAGAGTTATCTTCACATGACTCGGTTCTTAGAGATTCTGTACAATTTAGCCTACTAATTTGAGGTGTAAGGACTTACTGTTCACAATGAGTCTGAGGCTTTGCCTGACCAGGCTTGCTACTGATGCTGGCTTCTAGGCCTGTTTTGTAATCCTCCCCTTTTGTTATCGAAAAAGAAGAGTTTGAGGCTTTATATCCAAACATGTAGACTGTTACGTACTATCACTTTTGTGGAATAATATCTATTTACCTATATGCTTCAAAATAAGTTTATTCATTTAATTATTTCATACATTTGAACCCCGCAGATTTGGCCACCAAAAAGACCCTGCAGATTAGTTTATACAAAAAGAAAAAAGAAAAAAAATCATGTCGGCTATTATATTGTGAACTAATTGGGCGGATTACTTTGTTCCAATATCTCCGTGAGTATACAAAATATAATTTCAACTAGAACATCCTCTTCTAATTGAATTTATACGACTTAAATTTATTTTATTTATGATGTGTAGACAAGACCTATGAAGAAGAAATTAAAACTAGGAGAAATGCATTGTTTAGTTGAAAGTTATTTTTTGAAGTTTAACTTTAGTTCTTTTGTTTTGATGTACTTCCTTTGTCCAGGGTTATCACTGGTAATCTTACAGGCAATATGCACTGTAATAGAACTTCTTTCAATGTGGAACTTAACAAGGATCGAAGTTCAATTGTGCAACATGTTGTCCCCAGAGGCACCCCAACTTTCGCTTGCTTCCTATAATTGGTTTCTTGTAAGTATATTGGCTTGCCTTATACATGATTGATATTTAAACCAGATGTCTTGTACTCCTGTTCATTTCTGCTGCAGCTTTTGAGGCCTTTTGGTAACTTTATATGCCTTTCACTCCAGCTTTTGATTGCAATGATAATATTCAATGTTAACAGTGATTTAGTGATTCAAAACTTCAAATTGAAAAATGTTGATACTAGAAAAAGACAAATTTACTTTTAAATTGAATAAAATTTGACGAAAGACCTGGTGAATATGAAGAACTGACGTAGGTAAATTACATGAGACACTTGACTCTAGGGTCTTGACGTAAACATGATATATAAGGTGAAGTATGCTATAGGACAAAAGCATAAGCGGACTTGTACGAATATAAGTTGAAAGAGCACTTTATATTTAAATATAAAGATGCCTGATAGCCAAGGGATGTGAATTGTATGATTACTGATTGGTAAAGTAATAAATTTATTTTTCCCCCAAAAATGTAGTTAATTTATGTCTATTGAGCAGGTGTTCATCGCAATGCTGGTGGATAATTTTCTATACCCTATCTCTGCAATTCGTTCTCATTTTTCGCAATCTATCAATTGGTCTGGCATTCGGTATTATTTGAAAGATGGAAAAATAAGCAAGGTAAGTTGGTCAAGATTTTATTTTTAATTCAGTGAACATATTTTTTTTCCCAACTTGCCTGTTTAAGCAGACACATAATTGTATGCTATTCGAGATACTAGAGTAGGTATCGCCGTGCTTGTGTTGTATGTAATCCTTCACGCTGCCATGTACCCAAAGGGAAAAATTCAACGTTTTTCTGTATGATGAAGCATGTTGAAGTTAGAAACCCTGATTGAGATTATGTTCTCTTTTATATGAGAATAATGGCGCTTGGGAGTGGTTTACCGATGAATAGCATTCAGGATTGCTGTTGATATTTCTGTAATGCACTCTTGCAGCAATGTTTCTGTACAGAAATGATTTTGTATATTGTGCAGATTGAAAGGACTGAAAGAAGCAAGGATATGGATCCAGTTTTCACAGACTTGGGGGGGAAACATTTATACGGCAAGAAAGGGTTACCAGCCAGAGTGTCATTCCTCAGTTCTTTGTCCCGGAGTTTGGCGCAATGGCGTCAACCCAAGAAGTTTGATAACTAGGAAATGGCTTCATTTTGTGTCTCTCCACTTTTTTAGTTTTTGTGGGCAGCATGAGCTTGGGAAGCATATGGGTGTTGGGCAGACCAATTGGTCATATTTGTTGTCTGATGCATTCATGATTTATTCATTGATTTTTAAGTGTGTTAGGAATCCTAGATCCTTTTTTTCCCCTAGTTTATATATATTTTATATCAGCCATTCAGTCCATCATTCTTCAGCTCCATCCTCTTCCCATTAGGGCTCATATTGTAATTGTAACGATTCAGTTCTCAATTGAAATACAACTTTCTCCTTGCACTAATGTGTGCAATCTACTCTTGTTCCTTCAAAACCCTTCAACAAATAGAATGGACTAAAATATATTGTGGTGCGACAAGTTATATCCCATTTATTTTGCTCAAGTCATGAATTCTATTTTTTTGTTGGGCAACAAAAAGTAAACGGAAGCTCCTAAGCCGAAGCAAAGTCTGGCGGTGGTGTAACCCCACCAGCATCTTGAGCAAGAATGGGACTTGGTTCCGCAGGGGATAAAAATTAATGTAACTCCCTAAAGGGTAAGTGTACAGCATAATTAGCAAGGAAGTCTGCCCCATTGATTCCCTTCTTTGTAAATAAGCTTCAGTAGGACAGTCCGGTGGCACGAGAGGAAGTCTCTGATCGCTTGAACCAATCTGAAGGAGCCATTCGTTGGATCCTCCCAGTCCTTGGCCAGCATTTGCGTTACAGTGATGCCATGCTTTCTGAGAGTAAGAGTAATCTGGCATGGCTTGCTGCTCCGCTCATAATTGTCACAGGTCAGGTGTGAATCTCGCTCAGGCAAACCACAGTTTCCAGCAGGTTAGACCACATTCCAATTTCCAAAACAATGGTTTGCACTTTTATTGCGCACATTACAGGACAATCATTCGGCTAAGGGCATCATGAAGAAAGATTGGGTACAAATATAAATACATGTAGCTGCACAAAATAAATCCGCCGCTTATAGTATTGGGGTGGATTTCAACGTTTCGCCTCTTGTCCCATAACTAACATAGGCGCTCTTGCTGCTCCACATCCCTTAATGATTAACCTATTTTTAAATTTAACATCCACATACTCTCATTTGATTTAATAAAAAATATGTCAAGTATATAAATTTAAATGTGTAAGTATTCTCCTTAATCATTTGTATTTGTGAAGAATGTGATTTTCTCTGCTTTTTATATTCGATATTGATATTGTATACACCATAAAATTTTTCTTCAATCATAAAAAATTTAGACACTTCATAATGCTAGATTCAAGTTTATCATACCATCTAAATAGATATACTTTTTCATATTGCATAAAGTTTAAAAGTGAATATTAAATTCATGATTTGTGTATAGCATGATTTAGCATGAATTTTATACTTATATCAATATTAATTTTGGTTGGAAATAAACGATATAAATAAAATCCAAAACAAAGTAGGAATCCATTTAACCGGAGCAAACGACGTCGTCTGTTTTTCCAGGTAAAGATCCCAATTTCTTCGCAAAACATGAAGGCTTCCTCAATTTGGCAACGCTCCCACAGGCCCGAAGACAGGTCGAGCTAGATGGAGGAAGAGACGAAGCTAAGCATTTACAGAGCAGCGAGAACCATTAAGCGAAGAGACAATACTCTCTACAATGCTTTGAGATCAATATACGAGGACTCCATTTTTGTGGGTGAGATCTCTCAGCTGTGGCCCGACCTCCCTCTTCTCGCCAACCTTCGTTGTGGCCTCTGGTATTCCCCCAAATTCCACTCCACATGTTACTTCAAGTCCACTGATGGCCACACAAATAATTGGTCCTTCAGCACCTCTCGCCTCAATCTCCATGTTGCCCAACTTGCTGGTACAATGACCCTCTTTTCTTTTTCTCATTTCAAGTACTGTATGATTGTATGGAAAAGGACGTTAATGAAAAAGAAAGAGGAAATTTTGGTGTTTGAAATAGATGTAGGACTTTGCACTGAGCTTCAGTTTGATTATCTTGTTGAGAAAATTAAAAAGGCTTCTCCTTTCCCCTTTCCTCATTATTAGAAGCTTGAGTATAAGTTGATTACTTTTCTTTCAATGCTAATTTTATAGTTCTTTCTTCCATCAGTCATTCATTTTTATCTTTCGGTAAGCTGAGCTTGATGGAATTGTAATTTCGTCTCCGCCATTTAATACGCTCTTGGTTTTGTTTTGTTTTGTTTTGTTTTTTGGTCGATAATGATTCGGTAGGACAGAAGGGAGGGTGCATCATTGTTGATTCCACCCGACGAGGAAAGAGGTTTCCGGATAGCATGTCAAAAACAATACCCATTTGGACGTGTGTTTTGAATCGATCGATCAGCGATTACAGGAATAAATTTCACGATATAGATACTTCAACCAATGGGGTAAGTAGTGGTAACGCTTGGGGCGATTAAATGAATGATTCTAGTAATATGTCCTATTAGACTATATGCTTTTTAGCTTGCACTTAATGCTTCACGCTGGACTTGGTTGTATTGAATTATAGAATTTGCTTTCCTATCCTATTGCTTGTTATCATGATTAAATAGTGCAAGCTACTGCTTTGAGTAATCTTCTTTGCAATGAGGATGAATTCCTTTGACATTCTCTTTTGGTTTACCTTACCATGTTTATTTCAGCTGTATGGTTATCTATATATTATCTCTACAATTTCTTTGTGTTGTTCTGCCTTATAAACAGAATTCAAGTGGTGATGATCAACATAATGAGATTTTGGGAGAGGTGCCCCTTGTTTGGGATTGTTCCCTGCAACTTCCTCTGTGGGTTTCCAAAACTGAGAAAGCTTCCATTGAGGAGCGCCTTGAAGAATGGACTGAAAGGTTGAAAGAAAGTGGAGCTGATATTGCTACTCTTTCAGCATGCTTGAGGAAGCCCTTACGCCCTCTGTGGATTTCACAAAAAACTGTCATCTGGCTAAATGAAGTGCCTGACCATGATTCCTGGGATTTTACTCCCATCATTCTTGTGTCTGCATCTTCCTCAACCAGCATAAGCCAGCATAGGACTACCTCTGAGTTTAGCTGGAATTACATACCCGGTGCTGGAGATGATGAAGAAAGTTGGGCAAGGGGTTTATCTCCTAATCTTTTTTGGAATCATGTCTATGATATTATAAACTCTGGTCCCGATGTGTGTAATCAGAAAGTTGCAGATTTAGTTGAAAAGAATAGAGTATATCGTGCTTACAGAGGAGAAAATGCTCCACAGATCACAGTCAAGTCCCTCAAACCATCCTGTCTATCACATGACAAATTGTCGGGATCTTCTGGTATTTCAAACTTGAATATTGACATGTTGAGCCCTTCTGATGAATGTTCTACAATATCTTGGCTAGGTTCAACCAATCTTTCTGTTGGCACTTCTCAATCTGGTATGCAGAATGAACTGATGTCCTTTTATCATTCTCTAGTGCATGTTCTTGATGGATGCCCAACCTTCATGATACTAGTTTAATTGTACAGGCTTTATTTCAAGTGAATAGTGCTTCTCTAGCTGATTGTTCATTCTTGGTGCAGCTACAAAAATGCCTGATCTCGACTGCATATTAAATTGCGATCGTGAGCCCATATCTGTCCCTCTTCATGGTGAAGAATCATATTTGCATCTTCCCATGGTGGTGAGTTCATAGTGGAAGGAAAATTTACTTCCATTATTTCATAGTAGAAATTTTGCTCATCTTAGTTTTCTGATGCCCAGACTTCAAAATATGATCGATTTTCCTTATTAAACAATCTTCCTTCTGTGGTGAGCTTTGCAAAGTTGAATCTAAGCAAAGGGAAGAGACTTCTGGTTTGCTGTTCTGATGGTAAAGGCTCTTACATTCTCCCTCTCTCTCTCTCTCTCTCTATACATTGTTTAGTTATGTTAGAGGTATTAATCAAAGCATATTCAGGTCTTCCTTAGCCAATCCATTCCTAACAGCTTAATTTGACAATTCATTTACCCAAACCAGGATTTGTGCATAACCAGATTCGACATCGATTTTTCTTTTAAATTTGTTTAGGATCTGAGAACAACTTAGTCATCCTTGATAGAACTGCATCTAAAATGTGTTTGTAATCTGAGCATTCAGAGTAGCTTTTGGTACACTTTTCAACTTTTGTAATTCTATATTTCCTTTCTATCTTAGGTCATCATTTGAATCTCTGCAGTGACCTTCCACTCACCTGCACAGATCTATGGATAAGCAAATCATTTTAATCTCTATCTACTCAACAATACCATTATTCCCTACCTTAATATACTTTTTATTGCTTTTCAGGTGAAGATATTAGTGTATGTGTTTGTTTAGCAATTTTGACATCATTATTCAATGAGGAAGGTACATGTCTGTACTTTGCATTAGATACAGAAGATTAATTTTTGACTTCATATCTCATAGTATACAATCAACAGTTTCCTGTTCTTATGGTTTTTTAAGTATTCACAATATGTAAAATTGATGTATGAAGAGAGAGTGAAAGAGAAAGAAGAAAAGAAGAGGAGATGCTGATGTTTTTACTCAGTACTGAAAACTTACTGTTCAATATATAGCAAGGGTCATGTATAAGAAGGCAGTAATTTTCAAGTCAACAATAGATAACCACAGGAAGTATTAGTAAATCACATTCATTGCTCAAGCCTTTATAATATCCTAAAGCTGAATTCTCAAGCCTATGCCCAACACAAGTTTTTCATCCCTTATTGTTGACATATGAAATATGACAGGCCTCATACTTATAATTTAGAACAAAAATAAAATGCCCATCTGCTTTTCTTTCTAACAGCATAATTCTATGGATATGTATTGTCTTTTCTTAGACATTTGCACTAGTTTGCCACTTGCTGTAATGTAATCTGGCTGAAAGTTTTTGCAGTTAATATTTTATTGCTTTGTTTCTCAAGGCATAAAATTGAAAGCAAAGTTGTGTCTATCTCATAGCTGATTCAAATTGAGTTTTAGAGCGTAAGATAGGCTACCTTTGAGGTGCTTAATTTGGTCACTTTGCTCAGTTCATGAGAATCCTGAAATTCACTTTTATGCTGAATTGTAAATGATGCTTTCTCTGCTGTGACTCTTGTTACTTTGAAATCCCTTTCGGTGTGAATCCTGTAAAATTATTGGCTTGAAAAGGCTTTTTACCTTGTTGTTCAGTTGGATGAAAAGAAACCAAGAGATAACTTTCATTCATTGGCATCATGTTCTGCTTGTTATTAAGTGCCATTTAGGAACTTACAATAAGAGATGTTGCTGTGACTTACTCTAAAGCTATTGAACCAAATTAAAAATTAAATTGTGGAGTCTTCTAGTTGGCCTTCAAGAGTTATATAAGTGAAGCCGGTAATATATGGAGGCAATTACGATGTTTAGTTGTTTACTCCAAATATTTTCACTGGATGAATTTATGGTTAGCTGCTGCATTAGCATTAATATTATAATTACTTATTTGAATTGGTTAGGTAAGTATGATGATGGAAAGTCTTTCAGTGAGACCCTTATCACCAAATTGGAAATGAGGCGGCAACTTGTGTATATCTGCAAGTTTGCAACAAATGCAAGACCTTCCAGGGGAAATTTGAGGCAGGTTTTCAATTTTCTTATTGGTCTCCCTTCTCAACAACCAGCAAATGACTGCAATTAGCCATTCCTTCAACCTCTTCAAAGCTATTGATATTATCATTGGGATAGAGATATAGATTAGATTATGCAAAATTCGTGTATTCTAGTTGTATCTTACCGGTTGCTCTGCGGCTGTTGTAATAGTCATATTTCAAGGTTTATTTTTCACTAAAAGAAATTAAAATAATTTAAACTATAATTTGTAATTGTGTTCAATTTGTAATTCTTGTATTCTTTATGTTATGTTAATTATTAAATATGATTTTAGGTAATCAGATTCTATTTCATTCTTGTTTTCGTTTCTTTTCAAATCTTTCCAAATCAATCCCGCAGTGAGATATGAAACTTTTATTGAATTTTATATTTCCAAACAACTTAAGAGAGTAGGGGTTAAAATCTGACCGGGGTGAAAGATTCCTTTTAACTATGCTTGCTTTGCCTTCCTGTCAAAACGTGTATGGCTCAAGATGGTGATCGTCTTGATCATCCTTCTTTTTACCCTTAACGCAATGATCTTAATCATACTTTTAAGGACCTGCTTTTGAAGTGTCATGATGCGGTAAACGGTTTGAAAGTTTTAAAAAAGAAAAAGGAGAATAGTTGATGTGAGCAACGCCAATTTCTTACCACTTCACTTAATTTAAACCATATGGCCTGCTCTCGTACATCTGCAATCTGTTAATGATCAGCTTTATCTAAAATATATATATTCTTGAAATGACCTTGTACATCACGGGTGCATTCTATTGCCAATCAAATCATCAAAACTAATGGTTCAAGAAATTGATTTTTGCCGTAGTGGCTGACATACGTGAATCACGTGGCATTGTAAACTTGAAAGATATTTTAATGCCTGTATTAGAATATCCTAAGCATGAGTCTGCAATATATATATATATATATATATCCTAAGCATACATTTTTCTTATTGACATTACCTTAAAGCACATTAAAATTTGGTATGGTTTTATTTATCCTTTTGATAATTGCCTAATCCCCTTGTGAACATAGGGTGCACTTTAACTAATTAAGCAGATAATCATTCACATGTTTTAAATGGATTGGAAATTACAATGAAAGAAAGAAAGTTGAACTCCATGTAATTAACACTAAACAAATAGTGTAATATTTCTATTTTTTACGGGATGTAATAAAATATATAAAAAGATGGAAAAAAAGTAAGACGAAAATGTTATATACTTTGCTTTTAAAAAGAATTAATTTCTCATCTAATTTTCAAAAAAATTATATTTGATGCTTAACTGGAATTAATTTTTTGATTTGTAGCAGAAATTAATTCTAGAACTTACCCAAAAAAATATACAATATACCACTTGAATCAAAACTCGCTCCAAATTAAACGTAATGGTATAAGTATTGCATAATCGAGAGATATAGATTGAGAGGTAGAACAATTTGAAAATTAACATAAATAGTGAAAAAGAAATAATAAAAAATTTATCTTTGAGTAAAATTACATGAAAGTGTCTAAAAGAATGAATAATTATATTTTTACCTAGTTTAAGGGTATAACACTCATTTCCTAGATTAGAAATAAAATGTGAATAATGTATTTAAGATTCAAAAATGAAAAAATTGAGATCGTAAAATGCACAAGAAATTATGCACAAAGAATTGAGAAAAATGGAGATACACCATTAAGCGTAAAGAAAGATAAAGAAGTCATTTTTTCTGATTAAATAAAAAATTAAAAAATATATATTTTCGCCCTAAGAATTTACAAAGTAGTCCCGAGACAAAATGAAAATTTTAAAAAAAATTACAGCTAATAACTAAAAAATTTTAAAAATTATAAATTTACCTCAGATTAAGGAATTTTAAAAAAATATGAAAAATTATAGTTAAGATGAAGCTTTTGATGAGTCTAGTTTAATGGAATATAGTAAGGAATTTATTAAGATCAAAATAATATTTATTGGGTACTTATGGTTTCATATTAATATTTTACCCAATAAATATTATTTTAGACTGCTGAAAAAGGAAGTACTAATTTAAGAATAGTGATTGGATCTTATTAAAATATATTTTAAATCAAAATAATGATTTTAATCCTAAAGTAATTTTTGGATAATTCTGTACTAATTTAATGCCAATTTTGATAAAAATATTTAATCAGTACGGATAAATTTAATCGATAAAGGGTATATTACTCTATAAATATTATTGAAGTAATCTTTCGCCAAAAGGAAGGTGAATCACGTCTGAAATGAGATTGTGACACAAGTGAAATTTTTCCCAAAGCTTTTAAAAAAAAGTGAATAAAGTCAAATGAAAAAATTAATTGAATAATTATATTAGATAAATATTTATATTAAGTTATTTTAGCCTTCATTTTCAACCTCAATCAGGCACAAACAGTGGAGAAAGTGACTAAAAAGGTGTAAAAGACCTAGGGAGAATAGGAGAAGAAATAGGCAAAGTTTTGTCTTCAAAATTTTAAAGTAACAACTTGTGATCATTTTCTTGAGTTCCTAAGTATTTTTGAGAGCTTTCATGGCTTATTTCTCTTTATATTCACCTATGAAATTTTCTGCCTAGAGAGAGAGTAGAGAGAGAAAATGAAGCCATGAAGAAATTAATCCATAAAAAGTGATGTATAGGCTTCAAGGATTAATGATATACCATTGAATTGCAAATTAATCGGGTAGTTATTTTTCTACGATTTTATGAAATTTTATGCATATTTAGGGTTTGAAAAGGAAAGGGAATTTCATGATTTTGATCTCAAAAATGAATTCCTTCGGTCCAAAATAGGTAAAAATGAATGTGTTGTCCAAGAAAATGTCAATGGATAGCAAAGTGAAAATTTAATGTTTAAGAGAACACTTTGTTATTGAGTTCATGTAATCATTGACTTATGACATTATTTTGTAATACAATAAGGTTCAAGGAAATATTTAGAGGCTAAAGAAAGTGTCCACAAAGTTTAGAGACCATTGAAAAGTAAGAAGGTAGTTAATTTCCCTATTATGTCTAATGTTATCATGCTTTATTTTCATACTTTTATAACTATGTCATATATTTGTTTAGATGTTTATTGATAATTGTGCATTGATTGACTGGTTGTTTTAAGGGTTTTGTAATCCTTGGATGTCCATTTTATAAAGTGTTACCATGCTAAAATTTTTATGAAATATTATGGCATAAATTGTTTGTATGATTTCAATAATGATCCATGAATTGATGATGATAATATGTGTGTATAATTGAGCTAAACTACTGAAATTCTTAGAATCTCAATCCTTCCAAATGATCATCATGACTAGGTCCAAACTACGGCAAAAAGTGGTCAAGAGTGTTAAGGAGAAAGAAGAATGATGATGAAATATGATATTGTTCTCAAGTTATGATATTGTAGTTTGAAATGATATGTAAAGTTATGAATATGCTACTAAATTTGTATCTCCATGCTATTGTGATCATTAGAGTATTATGAAATGTTATGTGTGAATTTAGTATAATGAATGATGATGTATTATGTCTATGAAGTTTACTTTGTTAAGTTATGATTAGAAATACTTAATTAGATCACTCTGAGAATTATGAAGGTACTATTCATATGAACAGGGTATACTACATGAGTATTAGATATGCTAAAAAATTAGATGGAATAAGCTTTCTATAAAGTTAAAAAACACTTAAATTGGATAATTGTACAATTTATGATGAATTTTCAAAATTAGAATTCAGAACAAGGCAAGACTGGAAACTGGAAGTCTTGGACATAGGTAATGGAAAATTTTAAAGGGATTATAAAATCGTACATGACTCTAAAAATTTATTGATTTATATGTATGGAAAGATCTATGTCTTAACTTTAATATGCCATTGATTTGAGTGCAATTGGAGCTATATAACAAGAGTTATACATATTTCCCTAAGACTATTCCAATTAAAGTTGAGTGCTCACCTTTATTAGTTTATGTTAGTATCATGCCCTGTACAAGTTGAATAAATGTACAAGAAAAATATTTCTAGAAAGTAGCCTCGCAAGGATTTCTAATGACATAAGGAATACATGAATTGATTAGGGTAGAGTGAGATATGAATTTTTAAATATAAGGCTAAAATCCTAGGAAAGAGAAAATGATCAAATGTACAGTAAAAATTTGAGAAATGAACTGTACTAATTGGTCTAGAGAATGCTCTGTTTCATATTTTTCTCATAAATAGAATCATTTTATCTATTTTTAGAGACTTGACTTTGTTATGATTTTTTTGGAATTAATTATGAATTTTCAAAGTTCGTCTAGTAAACTGAAAAATGTACAATGAACAGTACCCAAAATAAAGAAATATTTGTTTTGATATTTTTATGCAATCAAGTCTCTAATCATGCAATAATTGATATAATTGGAGTCTAATACATAAAAAATGGACTTAAGGATAAGATGTTACAAATAGTGTAGACCACCTTTTAATGATGAAGATAACAAAACAATTAAGGATCTACCAACCTGTTTTAAACGTGAAAAAATAGTTAGTGAACATAATTTGTTCAGTATAAAACTAGATTAGTTCAGTGCAAAAAATTCAAACATGTGTAGATAATTGAGGATGCCGAGTGTCAAATGCTAGATTTAATCAAATGCATAATTTGTTCAGTGTAAAATCTTCAAACATGAGTAGTAAATTGAGGATGTCGAGTGTTAAATACTAAATCTAATCAGATAAATTATTTAAAATAATTTGTAGAAAATTTAAAACTTGTTATAACTTATAAGCAATTATCTGACTCGAGTATTGAGTTTTGTGTGATTTTAAATTAACTCAGTGTTGAATTTTGTGTTCAACTTCTGTTAATTACATTGTTAGTTATGATATTATTTCATATGCCTGGTTGAATCAGCACTATTAGTGATAGAGCAACGAACAATAAGTGACAGAGTAGAGGGCAATGGAGTGGAAAGAGACTCTAAAGGAATACGATGCGATGGAAAGAGTATGGATGACGAAGTGATGAAGACTCTGATCAATTGGTTTTATAGAGAGAGAGAGAGTAAGGATATCGAGAATTTTTTATTATTTGATTTTAGTAAGAGGTATTTAAGTAATTCAATTATTAAATTTTGTTGAGTTGAAGAACATTGATCTATTTTTGATATATCAAAATGTTCTAGTCTCTTAATGGTATGAATTCAGACCTGTGGCCGTTAAATGTCATTTTCCCTAATTTAGACCATAAGGCCTGCTCTCGTACATCTGCAATTGGTTAATGATCAGCTTTATCTAATATATATATATTCTTGAAATGACATTTTACTTATCACGGCTATATTCTATTGCCAATCAAATCATCAAAACTAATGATTCAAGAAATTGATTTTTGCCTTAGTGGCTGGCATAGGTGAATCACGTGGCATTGTAAACTTGAAAAATATTCTAATACCTGTATTGGATATATATATATATATATATATCTTAAGCATACATTTTTCTTATTGGCATTACCTTAAAGCACATTAAAATTTGGCATGGTTTTATTTGTCCTTTTGATAATTGCCTATTCCCCTTGTGAACATAGGGTGCACTTTAACTAATTAAGCAGATAATCATTCACATGTTTTAAATGGATTGGAAATTAAAAATAAAAGACAGAAAGTTGAACTCCATGTAATTAACATTAAACAAATAGTGTATATCACCTTTTAATGATGAAGATAATTGAACAATTAAGGATCCAGCTATCAGATTTAAACGTGAAAAAATAGTTATTTGTTTTTAAAGTACGCCACATGTAAAGTGTTACGCCAACTTTTATGCTTAGTTTGAACCTAATCTATGATAATAATATTAATAATAAATTCCAGAAAAAAATAATATGATATTACGAATAGAGCTATGTTTATGCCGTAATTATCGGATACCAATATTTCTTTTTATTAAAATATGGGAAGATATTAATCAGTCTGTAATAATTATATATCTAAAGGAAAATTGATATTTTATTATTGGTATGTATATGTGAGATAACATTCTAAAATCTTAAACTCAACAGTCAATAGTGTGATTTTATTTTTGGTAATGATAGGATTGTGTTACAATTATTGTTGTACAATTAATTAAGGGCTAACTTGAATATGAAAAAAGTGATCAGTTTCTTATAAAAAATTATTTTAGATAGAAAATAGGTCTCAAGTCTCAACTCTAATATTTGGGATGCATAACATTGTAAGGGAAAAATTTTATTCAAGCATTGCATATGCAGTAGCCATCTCTCTTTTTCTAATTTCAAATATTATGCAAATTTGTATATACTCAAACATTTTTAAGTATACTTCTCATGTTTATAATACGAATGAAATAATAAATGCGTCAAACAATTGGTAGCAAGATAATTGATTAGCATAATTTTATGATTTTAACTGAACAAAAAAGCCGATATCTATTCTTCTTCTGTTTTTTGGTAAAAGAACACATATTCTTCTATCTAAGTTTAGTAAAAATTATTGAAAATAATTATATAATACATGTATATATGTTAGATTAAATTGTTGTTTCCGTAACATTTTTCTTTTCTGAAACATTATTCAGTGACCGTAATTATGTCATGACAATCTTTCATTTATAAAGTTAGGTGTGACCGATGATAATTGGGGCAAGCTACTTTTTCAAAAAATAATTGCGTATCTTAATCATTAATTAGTTTTTAGAAGTTAAAACCAAAATATGACTCCCAAATTCTAATTACAAGAATTAACATTTGGAAGAGCTACCATCATTTAGACTTGATGATATTGGTGCCTTCTAATATCAAATACGAGATAATTATGAATAAAAAAACCAATTACAAGGAAAATAAAGTTATGCTAATTAACATGAATGGGTTCGCTTGACAAAGGGGGATTCAACAAAAGTCTCGCTATAACTCGTGCTACGTGGGTTAAATCAAAATTTGATGTTGATGCGAATTGTGATGCTTAAACAAGAATAAAGTATAACGAATGCAAGAACTTGATTCACTCAATTGTTTATTCAAAGCAAGATCATGATTCTTTTTAATAATTATTATATATCAAATTAATCAAAGAAAAAATGACTCAAAAGTGATATATGATTTAGGCAGATCATGAACATGCATCAATAGTGCAGGAGATATGGAATTTATCACCACGAATGATATAGGTCTAATTGAAAAGTAAAAAATTGGACAACTAATCAACAATATTAGCCAACACACTGGGAATATTGAAGTTTTCAGACAGTCTAAGTATCTTGTGTTAAACGTGTTGAATTTTTCAAAGATGCTAAAATGTCTGGTATTTCATGGTATAATCATCAAAGCACAAAAATATTATATTATATGATATCATATTATATTATATAGTACAGCATGTTCGATTATCCAATATAACATTCCCATAAACAAAGAGCTGTTCTCAACGCTAACAACATTAACTAATAAACAAATCCAAAATATGGCCATTTTACTTTGAGACGCCTCATTAGTATGAACGCGTTCGACTGCAGTTCAACTTTTTAAGTAACTAATTAGAGAAACAAAGTACTAATCATGCATATAGATAAATTAAGCCCAGTGACGTTTTATTCACAAAATGGAGCTTCAAAAGGAAAACTATAAATAGGAATAACGAAGGGGGAAATTATATAAGGAATTTGGTCTGTGCCATGCAACTTTATTTGGTGTGGCGGCCTCACTGACTTGTGAGGAAAAAGAAGAATATGCTACTTTAGATCATCTTCGTCCCTCTTTCTCAGAGACACTAATGATGCTGATCTTTCCGCCTTCAATGGTCAGATGTTGCTTTGATCTCTGAAAATTAATATATGACTACATAATGCAGACTGTAATCCCTTTTTCAGACGTAATGATTAATATAATTGGTACAGTAGCATTTTGCAGCAACTAAATGTCAAGGGAAAAGGAACCTAACAAAGTAACAACTAGTTTTTGATCCACTTGCACGCTACTGTATAATATTTAATGTGTTCAAGTCCATCCTTCAGGAGAAGGAGAAATAGAACTTGGTGAGTGATTGACCAATAACAGAAAAAGGCTCGGGAAAACTAAAATAAATAAAAGGGGAGGTAGCAAAATATTATACAACATGGTAAACCTTGACAATAGTTCTTCGTTCATTAAAACTAGACAAATAGTTTTAACATACATCTTCTCAGAATGAAAGCACCATAAGGTAACCCCACAACTTTAAGAACCCACGTATAAATAAATCTCTCATATTAATCAGACACTTTAAAAAAAATTAGGTGTGCTTCATTTGACTATTCCACTCACTAATGGTGTCACGCGCATGTGTCCACTCAATATATAAGCATGACGAGGTTATCAGCTGCTTCATTCATTCTTGCTTCCTCACTTCCAAGTTGAGCTTAGGAGTATAGTTGAAAGAAGCGGCATGGGTTCCTCAGGAAGGGAAGTGTTAGAGAAGGGAGAGAAGAGAGGAAAAGAGAGAGCTTCGAAGAATTCTATAGCCATAATTTTCAGATATGCTGATTTGAATGATGTGGTGCTCATGGTAATGGGTGCTTTGGGTGCAATTGGAGATGGCATGTCCACCAACGTATTGCTCATATTTGTTAGCCGTATTATGAACAGCTTGGGTTATGGAAGTAACCGCCAAAATAGTGGGAACTTCATGGCTGAGGTTGAAAAGGTTGGCATACATATGTTGTAATACTTAGTATTATTCACTACTGTCTACGTACGTTCTTCCTTACCTATATTCGTTTGTTTTCCTTCCTTACCTTTTTTTTTCTTTTGGTTTGGATTGCTGTTTACAGTGCAGTTTATATTTTGTCTACTTGGGATTAGCAACCATGGTGGCGGCCTTTATGGGTAATTCCAAATCTTCTTCTTCTTCCTCTTCTTCTGGCTTCACATTTGCAGACAGAGTAAAGTTTTTTTTTAAAGATGGCATTTAGCAAGAATTTAACTGCACTGTCACTGACGGACAAGGAGAAGTTATCTAGAATAGATCTAAGAAAAAGACCGACTAGATTTGATCTTGAGCAATGAAAATTAGAAAGCAAATCGTATCAACTAAAAAATGAAGAATGTAGAAGTCTGAATAATAATGATGATTGATGCAGAAGGGTACTGCTGGAGCAGAACAAGCGAGAGGCAGGTGCTGAGAATTCGTTACAAGTATTTGGAAGCTGTGCTGAGACAAGAAGTAGGATTATTCGATTCCCAAGAAGCAACCACCTCAGAAATCATCGATAGCATATCAAAGGACACTTCTCTCATCCAGGAGGTTCTAAGTGAAAAGGTCATTCATTCATTCACTCATATTTTTCTCTCTCCTTCTCACTTCACAATAGTTTCCTAAGCATAAAATATATTTTTGCAATCTCAATCTTCTCCTTTTCATTTCATCTTTTGTACCTCAGGTACCCCTATTCTTTATGCACTCATCATCATTCATCTCAGGGGTTGCATTCTCTGCATACTTCTGTTGGAGGTTGGCCATAGTAGCATTCCCTACGCTGCTTTTGCTGATTATTCCCGGCATGCTTTATGGCAAGTACCTTATCTATTTGTCAAAGAAGTCTTATAAGGAGTATGCCAAAGCAAACACCATAGTAGAACAGGCTCTAGGCTCTATTAAGACTATATATTCCTTCACTGCGGAGAACAGGATCATCCAGAGGTATTCAGCTATACTGGACAGAACTTCAAAGCTAGGAATCAAGCAAGGCATAGCCAAGGGTCTTGCTGTAGGAAGTATGGGTCTCTCTTTTGCAATCTGGGCTTTTCTTGCTTGGTATGGAAGCCGTTTGGTTATGCACAGAGGTGAAAGCGGAGGAAGGATCTATGCAGCTAGCATCACCTTCATTATGAGTGGACTGTAAGTAAATTCTTTCATTCTCTTTTTTTTTTATTAATTTGTTAATACATGAAAATTTAATTTTTGCAAGGTGTCTGGAAACTTCTTTATAAAATATATATTATACTTATCAGGATATATCCATACTAAATGTTTCCATTGATTTGGAGTCATGCAAGTCGAAGAAATCCTATTAAAAGCATACATCAGAAGGCCAGCTATAACTACTTTTATATTATATAACTACTGCCTAGTGATTAAGCCATTAGCATCCTACCCACCTCTTGTTGGGAAAGGAGATTTGAATTATTTCAATTTCATGATTGATGTGCATTATAAGACCAAAATCAAGTTGTTTATAAATTTTCTAATCATTATCTTGATTAATGTGCATCTAAAGAAGATCCCACTAGCCCCACATTACCTGCAAACATTGATCCTTGAAAACTCCAGCATATTCTTTTGGCAGTGCACAGATAAAAGGGCTTTTTTGTTGAAGGTAAAGAAGTCAACATGTCTTCTAACTTTCTTCGAGATAATGCCCTTCTTTCAAAGGAGTGCACCGTCAAACCCTTTTTGTGAAAGCATTAGGTAGTTGAATAGAAAAGGTTACTCTAATGGACTCCGGTTATAGCGCAAAGGGTTGTATAGTTGAGAGGTTTTGCCCTTTCATTAAGTGAAGTCTCATATATTCTATTTCTATCTTCAATTTTTTTTTTTTACTGTAATTTGTCAGACATATTTTACCAATGACTAAACGACAAAAATTTGTTGAAATGGGATTGAGGGATAGCTCAAGTCAAGATATTCAATTATTTTATGACACACGGGTGAGAAAAGTGAAATGATATATAATAGTGAAAGGAATCATAATTGACAATGCTATATTCAAATAAGCTCTTATTCATTAGTAAATCATAATACTCATACACTGGCAATAATCTTGGTGTCAATCTCAAGTTTTACTTCTTAAGTCATAAAAAGATAGCAAGGTTTCAACTGGTTTTACAATATGCCATAGCACTTAGAAACTTTTCGTAATCCTACATATATATAGATTTTACATGAACCAGTTCTTTCTAATGCTAATTGGTGCACTGTAATACAGATCTCTTGGAGTGGTACTTCCTGACCTCAAATACTTCACAGAAGCATCTGTCGCTACTTCACGCATATTTGAAATGATTAATCGCATACCATCCATTGATGGTGAAGACACAAAAGGACTTGTGTTAGAACGTATAAGTGGCAAGCTGGAATTTGAACACGTCAAATTCACGTATCCTTCTCGTCCAGAAACAATTGTACTAAGGGATTTCAATCTTACAGTTGAAGCAGGGAAAACTGTTGCTCTGGTTGGTGCGAGTGGAAGTGGCAAATCAACTGCAATTGCATTATTGCAGAGATTTTATGATGCAGATGGAGGTGTTGTGAGAATTGATGATGAAGACGTAAGAAGCTTACAGTTGAAATGGATTAGAGGGAAAATGGGACTTGTGAGTCAAGAGCATGCACTGTTCGGAACATCTATAAAAGAGAACATCCAGTTTGGGAAGCCTGACGCCACCATGGATGAAGTAATTGCTGCAGCCACTGCTGCCAATGCTCATAACTTCATAAGGCAGCTTCCTGAAGGTTATGAGACCAAGGTAAGTTTTAGTCTCATGGGACGAAGTAATTCCATTATTGTCTTGTCTAATGATATGTATAATAAGAAAAGAAGACTTCATTGTCACTCTGAATTTCTAAGATAGAATTCCAAAATCGATTTTCATCTTGCAAGCAACAATAATGGAATCGTTGACTAAATTGAATATTAAACCAGATTGGAGAAAGGGGGGCACTTCTATCGGGTGGACAAAAGCAGAGAATAGCCATTGCTAGAGCCATCATAAAGAATCCAGTAATTCTTCTGCTTGATGAAGCAACTAGTGCTCTGGACTCTGAATCTGAATTGCTAGTCCAAAATGCTCTTGATCAAGCTTCCATGGGAAGGACCACATTGGTAAGCACCTCAAACTACAATGCAATGCTATACTCAAACTACTTTATAGTAATTTACTTTATGGATTGTGAATGGACCAACTTTATTTGTGCCTCCCTTGTCTAATTACTTACTGAACATGATCAGGTTGTTGCCCACAAGCTATCAACTATTCGAAACGCAGACCTCATAGCAGTCGTCAATGGTGGCTGTGTCGTTGAAACAGGTACCCACAATGAACTCATAAACCGCCCAAACGGCCACTATGCAAAACTAGCAAAATTACAAAGACAACTCAGTTGTGATGACCAAGAACAAATTCCAGAAATGGGCATTTCATCAGTGGCAAGAAGCAGTGCTGGTAGACCAAGCACCGCCAGGTCAAGCCCTGCCATCTTCCCAAAGTCACCCTTGCCTAATGATGGCCCTTCAGATCTTGTGTCTCACCCTCCGCCTTCGTTTCGTCGTCTTCTTTCTTTGAACGCATCTGAATGGAAGCAGGGTCTTATTGGAAGCCTCTCAGCTATGTTGTTTGGCTCAGTTCAACCCATATATGCCATCAACATTGGAGGTGTGATTTCTGCATTTTTTGTTGAAAGCCATGACGAAATGCGTCAAAGGATCATGACTTACTGTTTTATTTTCTCATTCCTATCCCTTGCTTCTATCATCCTCAATCTCATTCAACACTACAATTTCGCTTTCATGGGAGAGAAGTTAACAAAAAGGGTCAGATTGCGCATGCTAGAGAAGATCTTAACATTCGAAACTGCTTGGTTTGAGGAGGAACAAAACTCTAGTGGAGCCTTATGCTCAAGGTTGAGCAATGAGGCTTCCATGGTGAAGTCACTCGTTGCAGACCGCGTTTCCCTGTTAGTACAAACTACTTCTGCCGTCACAATTGCAATGATCATGGGGCTTGTGGTGGCATGGAAGCTTGCTCTTGTTATGATAGCAGTTCAACCACTCACAATCGTCTGCTTCTACACACGAAAGGTTTTGCTCTCTGCACTGTCAACCAGATTCATCAAAGCTCAAAACCAAAGCACTCAAATCGCAGTGGAAGCAGTTTATAATCACAGAATCGTAACTTCATTTGGAAGCATCAGAATAGTGTTGAAACTATTTGACGAGGCTCAAGAGGCACCGAGGAAGGAAGCAAGGAAGAAGTCATGGCTAGCAGGGATCGGAATGGGTTCTGCTCAATGCCTAACATTCATGTCATGGGCTTTGGATTTCTGGTATGGAGGCACATTGGTGCAGAAGGGAGACATATCAGCAGGCGCTGTGTTCAAGACATTCTTCGTATTAGTCAGCACTGGTAAGGTCATAGCTGATGCTGGAAGCATGACTTCTGACCTCGCCAAAACCTCCACAGCAATCGCCTCCGTCTTTGAAATCCTTGACCGTAAATCACTTATTCCCAAGGTATGTATACATCATATAGCGCTTAAGCCTTCCTTTTTTTTTTTTCTCTTCATATAGAGTTACAAACTCACTATGGGTGTAACATGTGATTGTAGGCTGGGGATGGAACTAGTGGGTGTAAATTGGGAAAGATGAGTGGGAGGATAGAGATGAAGAACGTTGATTTTGCATATCCAAGTAGGAGGGAGACTCCAATTCTGCGACAGTTTTGCTTGGAGGTGAAGGCAGGAACAAGCATTGGACTAGTTGGGAAGAGTGGGTGTGGGAAATCAACAGTGATAGCTTTGATTCAAAGGTTTTACGAGGTTGAAAGAGGGTATGTCAAAGTGGATGGTGTGGACATAAGGGAACTAGACACTCATTGGCATAGACAACACACAGCACTTGTTAGCCAAGAGCCTGTAATATATTCGGGGACCATACGCGACAACATCTTGTTTGGGAAGCAAAATGCAACAGAGAATGAAGTGGTGGAGGCTGCGAGGGCTGCAAATGCTCATGAGTTCATCTCGTAAGTTTTCTCCGCATAATTCAAAATCACTACTGAAAATTGAGGAAACCCAAAATGGGTATATCGAATATGTTGTGTATATTTATGTTTCTTGTAATGCAGATCACTGAAGGATGGATATGAAACGGAATGTGGGGAGAGGGGAGTACAATTGTCAGGAGGACAGAAGCAGAGAATAGCGATTGCAAGAGCAATACTTAGGAACCCAACAATACTACTGCTAGATGAAGCAACAAGTGCTTTAGATGTACAATCAGAACGGATAGTACAAGAAGCGCTTGATAGGATTATGGTTGGGAGGACTACCATTGTAGTGGCACATAGACTCAACACCATTAAACACCTTGACTCTATTGCTTATCTTGCAGACGGGAAGGTTATAGAGCGAGGAACCTATGCCCGCCTAAGGAACATGAAAGGTGCCTTCTTCAACCTTTCCTCCCATCAAACTTAGAAATCAGTGGCAGAGCAATATGATTCAACACATGGCTCTCTGCTATAAGGGCCCAGATAGTCAACTTGTACTATAACAATCTATGTAATGTAAGAGCAAGAGTACCCACCGGAATCCAAAATGGAAAATTTTATTTTGTAAATATATAGTTTGAGACAGAGTTCTGAAACATCAAAGGAGGAAACTTTTCTTTATTAAAACACAGAACATGAGGGGAATCCCATTATTGTTATATCAACTTGTTTACTTGTTTCACCAAAAAAACCTTGTTCACTTGGGGCGTTGAGCAGTCTCGGATGGTCCGAGTTGGCGCAGCAGCTGCATGTCAATTATTCAATTTTAGTATAATGAAATTCGGAAGCTGTCACTAGTTATATGTAGAGAAGAAGGATATAGAGAGACCTGAAAGTATGGTTCAACTTTGGCCTTGAGATTTTGCTGCTCTTGCTTCACCTGCTTATAAGCAGTTATAGTCCTACACAGATTCATGCCTATTTATGTCAGTATTGTTATAATATTATATATATATATATATATGCAGTCACTGCTTGATAGCCATAAACATTTCTGTTTCTACGGGAAAATAAGATTAAGAAAGGTAGGTTCATCACTCATCACCCTTCCAAGTCGTCTTCTTCCCAACATTCCCTCATCTTATCCACCTCATTCAGCATCTTGAGCGCACCAAGACTGCAAAAGTTAACACAGCCAATTATCAGACCCTTAAAGGGACTAAATTGGACTTCAAAAAACCCAACTTGATCCCGGAAAAATGAGGGGAAATGGAATCCAATTAGCAGATATTTGTTATTTATCTTGTTTATCTGGATTAATATAAATAATAAGATTAAGTTATGCTTTTATTCAATATTTTTCAGGTTTTATGTTTAGATAAGTAAAAATTCTAACGTATACATATAGAAACTAGTTGATGAGGGAAGACACCTGACAACACTTCCCTTGAGTCGGTGAAGCAACCTGTCAGTGTTTTCCTTGTCTTCATATTCAAGGAACCTGCATGCACACGATCCTTCTATTACAACTCGCTATGATTAATAAATAGGAGAATACAACAATTTGAGATCAAAGTGCATATATATATATGGCGCTCACAAGTTTTGGTCAATTTCATTGAACTGTCTGATAGTGTCCCTGAAGAACAAGGCAAAAATCTCCTGAACGAAGTGAGGATTGTCCCTATCTTGCAGCTCCTCCAATTGTTGAAACTGGGGTGGACTCAAAAATCCCTACAATTTTTTCCACTTCATCGTTTCTTCTTTCAATTGGAAGTAATTTGACATCTGATATTGTACTCCCTTTGTGTGCGTGTGTGTGAATAATTTTATCTGATCTAAAATCCTATGAAATCTTCTCGTTTCGAAGAGGTATAATGAGGATTATGCTGATTTACTTTGTGTTATAGAGTATTTCCTTCTAATTTGGCTCCGTATGAACACATGGAGAAAGCAATTGATGTTTGTAAGAGAATTGTAAAAGCATAGGTTCACCAATAGCCAGACACATTTAGTGGAGTAAAATGCTGATTTTTTTATTTAGAAGTTAAAGACGGATTAAGGATAGAAGTAACAGATGGAATCTTCTTACATTGATTTCTCTCTTCTTATTTGATCTTTTTCTATTTTATTTAATTTTTATATAGTTCAGATCAAATTTCAATGAACAAAATTTATTTATTCTTTTAAATTTGTACATGTCAATTAAAATGGTAATAAATTTAAGTGATTAAAATTTAATCTCAACGGTACAAACTATACAATATAAGAGAAAGAAAAGCCAAAAAAAAAAGTCAAGTTTGGAGTCTCCAAACACTATAAAAACAATGAATATTTCCAAGTCATTAAACAATTTTTTAACACATGCAAACTTAAAAACAGAGTCATTTTTCGTACCAAACTATAATAATTTCTTTGTTATCGTCCCTTATCAAATCTCTCAAAACTTATAATATTGAAGCAAATACATATAACAAAGTATGCTACAAATGAAATATCAACATTATTGAAGCAAGGAGACGAACCTCATCAAAGAAAGACTGTTTCATCAAAGCAAGTTGCTGAAGCAAGTGTTGATTGGCCATGGCTGTATCAGTAGATCAGGTATGGTGTAGAAGGCTTTGGATGACAAAATGGTGACCCCAACAACATAATTTATATGTAGAGAAAGCAATTTAGGGTGAAATCTCTTGCATATGCATGCGTTAATTGTTTTTCCAAATTTTAGATTACAAAATCTAATCAAAAAAATGCTTAAGATTTTTTAGTAATACTACATGATACCGCGACGCACTTGGTATTATTGAAGTTGAAAGTGAGTTAAGTTTAATTTAACGGTTTTATGTGAGATAAAATTTAAGTTCGCTTTTCATAGCTTTATCAATAATAATTTCTTATATATATATATATTTATGAGTTTTATGAGTAATTAAACATACTTCTTTTTGTATATTATATAAAGTTTGAAAAATAAGTTGTACTATAAATAGTATAATTTGTTAAAATTTGTTATATGTATTGATATATCGAATAAGCAGAGGATTAAAATAAAATTACCTTGGCTTGAACTCATTTCATTTGCTAGTCAGAATAACTTGAATGTAAATTTGAATAAGTTTAGTTATACTTTTTATTTATTTATTTTAATTCCACTGGAATTATTCACAACATGAATATGATATAATCTTCATATTTATTCATGTAATAAATAAATTAGAGGAATTTACCAAGCTGCGTATCCATTATTCCATGAATTTAAAGATCTAAGAATTATGAAGATGCATAAATAGGGTGCCAAATTTTGGACAATGCAATGGTGCAAAATCAACAAGTAATAGTAGGTAAAAATTTGTGGTATAAGTGTGTGCGTGCATGTATGAGTATGTGTGACCCATGTGCAGACTTTTTAACATGACATTTTAAAATAAATAAACAAGATTCTCTTATCTATTTTAGTTATAAAACCAGGGCTGGAATCTAATGCATTAAAATAAGGATTCACCTCAATCGAATCTAAATTTATAGGTGTGAATTTGATTCAGTTGCTATCAAGGAAAGTAGCCAAAAATTAAAATTGTATCGATGGTACAATATATTTCGCTCCCGAAAATATGATAACTACATTTCACTCTCACATACTCTATTATTTTTTGTGATTATTTTCTCATATACAACCTTAATTCTAGTAACTCAGCCCACTTGCATCTACGAAAATTCATTAATAAAGCTACGCATTTAAAGGAGCAAGATCGCACGTATAATGAGTAACATAAAATTGGTCTTTTTCCTTTTCTTTTTTGGTTGGCCAAAAGCAGCATAAAAAAGTTAACTGAACTCAAAATGGCAGATTGTGGGAAAAAAAAAAAAGCGAAAATGGTAGATTCATACGATAAAAAAAAAAGGAGATTCTATCCATTCTTTTTCTGTTTTTAACGCTTCTCCAAAACTTGGTTTCTTAATGCAAAACGGGGGCCTAAGCCCATAAACTACATGGACGCGGTTTTCTAAACTTTACCCATATAAAACTCACAATACCCAAATGTGTTTGAAGGAATTATTTTGACCGGTTGGAGGGTTAAAAAAAAAAGAGTTATTTTCCGAATCAGATATTCTTCTCATAATATTATAATTACACTCTTATATGAGATGTAACAGTCATAACTTCAAAAAAATTCGATCAAATTTTTTATTTTCTCTTAATTTATATAAACAAGTTATTTTATTATTCGATTCAAGCTAAAATTTGAATTTAATTTTTTTTTTCAGTTGTGTTGGACTAAACATTGAAGGTTAAATTTAAATGCCTAAGGCAGATAAAAATTTAAATTCTTTTATCTTAAAAGCATCTCTAATACTACTTTCTTTTGGTAATTCCCTAAGACTTACTTGCTACCTAGTATTATTTTAAAATATCCTTTTAAATAATAATTGTACAACAATATTTTGTGTCAAATATTAAAACCTCCATATAAGCATTTAACTTTCTCTTGGCCACCATATAAGTATGGAATTTAAGTAGTCAAGGCTTTCTTTTTTTCTTTTTTTTTTTTTAAAAAAAGCATGTTTGCTAGTATTCCGTTATGTTTTGATTAAATAGTAGAACTAGGTATGGAAACAATCTCTCTACTATGTTTTTTCGTGCTCCCCTCTATGTTATGTTGAAACAAATAAGAATTTTATAAAAATTAAAAAAAAAATAGTGATTTCAACCATATTACAAAGGGCTTGTACAGGGAAACCAGTGAGCACAGGATCCGCACCCAACTAGCTACATGTACAATATGAAAATCGTTGTGAACGGCAAAAAACGAGAGACAGGATTGAGAAAGTTGGATTTCAGAATAGTGTTGTGGTTGATGCGGATGGTTATAGTGGCGGAATTTGGTGCTTGTGGAATCCAAATGGCTGGAAAATTATTGCTCTAGAACGACATCCCCAATCTATTATTCACTTACGGTGGGATACAGCGGGAAGAACCAGTTGATTTCTAACTATTATTTATGCTAGTTCAAACGGAGGTAATCGTAGAAGTCTATGGCCTGAATTGGCCCCGCTCGAAAGTTCCATTCAAGGTCCGTGGGTGCTCAGACGTGACTTCAACGCTACTTTATTGGACTGAGAGGAAATCTGATGCTAGAAATAAACTTTCACGTGACAAACTCTTTGTTGAATGGTTTAATGCTATGAATCTCCAGGATGTGGGGTTTAAAGGTCCTGAATTTACTTGGAAACGAGGAAGAAGCAAAGCTTGTCTGGATCGTGTTGTCTGCAATGATCAATGGGCCCAAGCATTTCCGGATGCTGTGGTTACTCATCTACCTTGTTTTAAGTCAGATCACAGACCTTCTTTTAGAGGTAGCCAATGGTGATTCTTATAATAGGACAACTCGGCCTTTCAGGTTTTTTGCGTCGTGGGTCTTACATGAGAAGTTGGATGATTTTGTGAAGAATGAGCGGAAGGACCAGGCTGATTAGAACACTAATATTGCTGATTTTGCTGATGCTTGCGAGAACTGGAACAAAACTACTTTTGGGCATACAGAAGCGAGGAAAAAGAGTACATGTACACTACTTTTTTTTTAGGGCCACAGTACACGTACAATGCTTTAAATGTTCGAAGTATATAAAATTGATATTTTATTTTCCGGTTTATTAGCTCTTTTGAAATAATGATAGAATAAAAGCTTGGAACTCGAGATTTTTTTACAAGTCACTCAAAATCTTACTCACCAGAACCTAATCCGCAACGCTTCTATATAATGATAAATATTTAAAACACGCACATGCATAAAGACGGACACTTTCGTAGATTGAGAGTAATATTGATTATACAATATCGAAATTCCTGTACATTCATGGAGTAAAATGGAACAATGTCCTTCCAAATCATAGATCCCCTTCTGGACCAAACCAACGAAAATTGAGGATCGATATCTATACTTGAACACGACAAGCAGAATTCTAGTTGCTTGCCATGAAGCCAACTCCCCTTGCCGGTCAGCCCTGTACAGCAAATGGGGTCAGACAAAAAGGGTTGGGTTTGTTCATGAATCAGCTACAACCTCATATCATTTCTGAGATTCTCATGTCTAAATTCAAAAATTGGATGTCAACTAGGAAAGCAAAGGAGGCCTTTGCTGACGTTTTCTCTTTGATTTCAGATCAATAACTATGATTGAAATATTGTCTTTACTACTTCTACCACATGCAATCTCAGTGAGGCTATCGGCGACAACTTGGGCGGGTGGAGTTTCATCCATGGACAAGGATCTTCGACGTCGTCTTAGAATATGGCGTGCAACTTCGCCAACCTCTGCATTTGTCATTACATCCCAAAGCCCGTCACTTGCCAATATTAAGCATTCGTCCTCCTCGCTTCTCGTCGTAAAACTGGTCTCAGGCACTGGAATAATCCATGGCCTCAAATACCGATCACCTGAAACATTAACCACCAAGCAGTTCAAGTGAGAAAACTACTCAAATCATTTCGTTTCCCACATATCTAAATGCCAACCATTCAATAACTTGGAAAATGGTTATTTCCAGCCTCTCGCTCTCGCAAAACACCTTATACTGCAAAACACTTTAATCTTGGCATGTATTCAAACAGTGTAACATCGTCACTTATGTTGCTTCTCTACAAACGGATAGTGAAAATTTTTTAATTTCATCGTATCTGTGAGTGGGATCGCTCCAGTATTGCAAGCCATTTAGGTTCTCAAGCAAAATAGAAGAAACTATTTAGCTGCTATGAACCCCTATCTGTTACACTGATTTCTACCCTCACTGGAAGATACCAAGATTAGTTGATTAAGGATTAAAAATGAAAGAGAGAGCGGAATGACCCACCTTGGCTGTGTGCTCGCTTCTTTCTAGTAGAAGATAATTAAAATGATTAGGTTGTGCCAGTCAAATGGAAAGTGAACAATGTGTATCTAAATTATTTATTGCAGGGCAAGCCTCTTGCGATCTAATTTTCAGGCACCAAATGATTTTAGCAACAAGAAACTAGTAATATTTGCCTGCATCAGTAGGTTAGGAACAAAATAACAGAATATAAGAATCTGGAGTAAAACACAGCACTATCAAGTTTTCCCAAGACCATGCACGCATAATTTCTTTCGTTGTAGTCCAACCTACTAGGCTTAAGCTCAACAGAATATACGGAAACTGCCATGCATTTAATTTCCTAGACATAAAAGCCTAGGCATTCTGTTTAGACCAGCAACACACAAACATGCACAGAACATTTCACCAAAAAATATACTGAATATCCAAGGCACTTTGGAATCTTATAAATACATGAACAGGCAGCAGAAATGACATCAAACCAAGAATTGAAGTCTCCTGGGAATAAAACTGATATAGCGAATCAAATGGCTACAGCTACCCGTGCATGCTTTTGCATCACAAGCTGAACAAAGGTAATTTTCTGTAAATGCCTACATTTAAAAGATCACAATGTATTGTGTAAATGCATTCTTGTTCTACTCTAGTCATCAGCATCCTCCTCCTCTTGGTCTGTTCTCACCTCTCCTCCCTCACACACTCTTGTTGCAGCAACATTCATTTACCATTAAATTAGATAGGAGGCTTTTGATAAATAGCTAGAATTAAACGAGGAGGGGCATTTCATTCTTGATTTCTCAATAGCTTATAACCTCACGATTATGAATACTTGTTTTAAGAAATAGTAGAAGCATTTAGTTACATATAAGAATTGAGCCCAAAGGCCGCAAATTGACTTCTTTTTGGTAATAAATTCAAATAGAAGAGCTTGTAAAGATAGCAAAGTGATCCCTATTGAGAGCTTAACTTTATAGCATAGGGTCTTGGTCCTTGATATGCTGATTAAGAGTTGTAAACTAAAAAGTCGAAAAACCTTAAATTCTATGATTAAGTGATGATAATTAAAAGGTGAGCAACAATTAACCTTTTAAGAGAAAAGTATTGAAAGCAGATAACTGGGACTCGTAAGGAAGTACTAAAATCTAGTGGGATGAGATGACTAAAAGGACTAGGGATACCACTAAAGCAATCTTAGGTGAATCCAAAGGTTTTGGATCAAGAGATAAAGAGTTTTAGTGATGGAATGAGAGTATGCAAGAAAGGGTTAAACATAAAAAAAAGTACTTCAAAACCTTACACTTGTGCAATAACGAGAAAGATTGGAAGAGTTATCGCTTAATTAGAAAGGAGACTAAGAACGCAGTGACCGAGGCGCGATCTAAAATTCTTGAGGAATTCTACCAAGATTTAGGAATGCAGAATGGTTAAAGCAAGATTTACAAAATTGCCAACACTAAGGAAAGAAAGTCAAGAGATTTGGATCAAGTAAGATGCATTAAAGATGAGGAAGAAAAAATTTTGGTTACTAATAATGATATCAAAGAAAGATGGGAGAACTACTTTTATAAACTCTTCAATAATTGATTGGGTATAAATAGTGATACAAAATGTTTAACAACTTACGAAGATAAACTGAATTTGAGTTTCTATCGTAGGACCTACGTTGGAAAGGTAAAAGAAGCTCTTGAGAGAATGCTTAGGAGAGAAAGGGGTTTCGTGGCTAACTAAGCATTTTAACGAGATTTTAAGATCAAAGAAAATGTTAGAGGAATGGAGAAAGAGTATTTTGATGTTTATATACAAGAACAAAGGGGATATTCATAATTGTGCTAATTATCAAGGGATAAAACTTATGAGTCATACCATGAAACTTTGGGAAAAAGTGATTAAGCATAGACTCAAAAAAGAGTTTCATATTTCAGAAAACCAATTTAGATTCATGCCAAGACGGTTTACAACATAGACTATTTATTTATTAAGGGGTTTGATTAAAAGATACTATAGTAAATAGATAGACTTGCATATGGTTTTCATTGATTTGAAAAAAGCCTATGATAAAGTACCACAAGATGTATTGTGAAAAGTAATGGAGAAGAAAGACGTTCATATGACTTATATTTGAGCCATAAATGATATGTATGAGAGGGCAATAATAAGTGTGAGAACTCTTGGAGATGAAACAAATGACTTTTTTGTAAGGATAGGTTTACATCAATGATCTTCCTTGAGACCATACTTGTTTGATTTGGTTTTGGATGTTCTAACAAAACATATGTAGCAAAAAATTATGAAGTGTATACTTTTCACGGATAATATAGTCTTAATTGAGGACTCAAGAGAAAATGTCAACTCTAAACTTGAGTTATGGAAACATACTTTGAAATCAAAAGGTTTCCGCTTTAGTAAAAGTAAAACGGAATATATGCACTGTAAATTTAATAAGAGACCAGTTAGAAATGACTTAAAAGTAAAAATTGGAGAGCAAACCATTCCAAAAGTGTCAAAGTTCAAGTATTTAGGGTCAATTTTACAGAATGATGGTGAAATTGATGGGAATGTTATGCATAGGATACAAGCTAAGTGGTTAAAGTAGAGAAAAACTTCAGAAGTTATTTGTAACCGTAAGGTACCTATTGAGCCTAAAGTGAAATTTTATTGAACTACTTTAAGGCTAGCGATGTTATATGATATTGAATGTTAGGCTCTAAAAGGGTAATAAGAGCATAAGATGAAAGTAACAGAGATAAAAATGTTGAGATGGATGTGCGGTTATACAAAAACGGATAAGATATGAAATAACTATATACGAATGAAAATCGGAGTAACACCCATTGAAGAGAAAATAGTTGAAAATCCTTTAAGGTGGTTTGGGCATGTACAAATAAGAGGACCAAAGGAGCCAGTAAGGAAAGTTGATAAAATGGCTTGAAGTCCTATTAAAAGGCGTAGAGGAAGACCAAGAAGATCACTAAGAGAAGTTATAAGGTGTAATCTCTTGAGAAATGATTTATCTGAAGAGATGATGTTTCATAAAACCCATTGGCGTCGTATGATCCATGCAGCTGACTCCACTTAGTGGGATAAGACTAATGTTGTTATTATTATTATTTTTGATAAATTGCTTAGCCCCCACCCCCGCTTTTCTTCACTTCAATCTCTTGCTTTTTCACCTCATTGAACAATACAATGCATGAGTGATACCAAATAGATAAAACACAGGCAATTAATAACTTCTTAAAGTTCATTAGCATATTAGTAGTAACAAGCTATGCATTGCTATTTGTAATTACCATAACAATGTTTATAACGTATAAACCATTTTGAGACCGATCTAATCTCAAGCATCACAAGTATCTTATGCAGTTAAAATACTGGATAAGCTTATTACAGCTAGACAGCAATTGCTGAATGCTATATAAAGGAGTAAGATGCCTTAATCAATAGTTCAACAGAAGAAAATTTAACACAAATTTCTAAACTAAGACTGCATATGAAGAAGAGAAATCAAGGTACCTATGGCCCTGGACATGGCAAGAACTCCAAACACCCTAGCTCCATTCCAGTTTATGACTTTTCCTCCTCCTCCTTCAATTCTCAATAGTTCATCTTGTCTATCAGGCTGTACAAACAACGATAACGGTATCTTAATTTGTGTTAATGAAACATCAAACTATATTTAAGTAGGCGATAAAATGTCTAACGGCTGCAGATGGGAAAGATGAGTCCTTCATCTTCATTTTATCCCTTCATCGGTTGCAAGTATCTCAAACTTCAAACGTACACACAAACAAAATCTGTCCCCTAATTCACATAATTCTACACACGAATAAACAAAAACGATTGAAGAACAGAGCATATATAACCAAATGCGTGTATGCATGTCAACATATAATAAAGAATGGGCTAAAATAAGATTTCAGAAGACCTTCTGATCCACAGTTAAGGGGATTGTTTGTGTGCCACGGCAAAGAACTGCCCTTGAGTCACCACAGTTAGATGTAATGATTTGGCAACGAGATAGAACAACCACAGCAGCAGTAGATCCTACCATTTCCGGTGCGACTGCATCTGTTAAGATTTCATTGTCAGTCTTCTCAAAGCCACTAGCAAAAACGGCCTCCCACCTTCCCTTCCACTCAGTGCCCTGAGCTATGTCTCGATCCCACTCTTCCACTATAGCTTCATGCATCCGTTTGGCACAAAACTTGGCCACCTAGGATTAAATTTCCACTGACGTTAGGAGGGTGATTATCTACTCATGATATAATACTACCTCTTTTCTATATGTCAAGATATTTCTCCATGTTCCAAATTGTGAAGGTCAGATTTTACTAACACAGGACAAACTCATTCGAGAAGAATAAAAGCTGAATGCAGTAAGCCAAATAGAGAATTCAGCAGGCCTTTCATCAAAAGTCCATAAACCTCTGTAATATAGTAAATGACCATGTCTACCATGAATTTAAAACAATGTCAAAGAATCATTCAAAACGAAACAAACTGTTAAATGAAGATAAATAAATAATCGCATAATTTGACATCCCCAACACACCTTAATTCATAAAATATCTTTACATAAGATCTTCATACATAGTCCTCATTTGAGCGCTATCCTAACAATGGTAAACATATTAAAGGTTGTTTTAGGGGATTCATGCAGGTTCCAGTATCGAATCCGAGGCACTAATAGTTATCCGGGTTTCAGTGACAATTGCTTGCACTAAGCTTGTTTTAGAGCCCATAATCTAAATTAACTTGCCTTGGATTGTTGTAATGAGAGGTGTAGGTTATTTTGAATCAACCTCTCATGGGAGGATATTTATCTTGTTTTTTTTTTTGGGGGGTAACAGAGGATATTTGTCTTTTTGTTTGACCGCGTGGACTCCTGGGCAGATTTATTTCCTCAGTTTAATTTAATGGATTCCAACCATTGATATTCGGTTTATCATTAAACTTCAGATACCACAAGTCAACTGTACCTGCCCACTTCGTAACGTAATCAGGCCCCCATTCCTCTCGTGATTCACACAAAATGTTAGGAAGAGAGGATCTCTCTAAGATTGAAAAAGACTTTTCCAAAAAAAAAAACAAACAAAAGAATTGAGGAACAGCCTTCCATGACAAAGCCAGGTGGCCAACCACTGATCACCTAGTATTGGACGTTCTATGTAAGACAAGACACTAATATATGTACTCTTGCAATATTTATAATTTATAATTTTATATATTATATATATAAGTGATTTCATTTGAATGTAACACAATAACTCGGGCATGTGGCGTAAGCTTTTCTCATTTTCCGTCTAGATGAGCTGAGCGGAAAGCAGAAAACTACCCCAAACGAGGAAAAGTTCAGAATAAAGTGGGGGAGTTAGGACCATAACAGACCAACTATGATCCTCTTAAGTTGGAGACGTGGCGCCAAAGCACTCAATGAACCACTGGTCCCACCTCCTACTACATACTATTATTATATACCTTTTTCGTTCAACTATAAAGGGTTTCCTGCTTCCACGTGGCTCCACCTGTTTCGACGGTTCAGATTTCAGACCCTCCCAAAAACTCAAGTATTTTATAATTTTCCTGTAATCTAAAGCTTTTCGATCCCGGGCAAAAATTACCACCAAACAACAAGACACAAGTAAAACCTAGCGGGCTAAAATAATTTTTTTGGGGGATAGTCTTTACTTTTTTTTTTGGAATAAAATAATATTTATTTTATAGAAATGTTGTTATAAATGATATGCTGTTCATATAATCAATATTATAAGAACAGCAAGGTAACCCAAATGGAAAGTCCTGGTTGGCACAGAAACCAGTGATTATTCGTCTGTGAGAAAGGCCAGTGTGAAAGTCGGTGACGCTAGAGAATAGTATCTCAATTAAAGCAGGGGGTTAGTAAGAGGAGCGAAGCAAGCGGAGGGACGCCCGAGTGACCCAAAAACGAAAAGTATTTGTACGGTCATTGTTACAGGTGGCGTGACATGAAACGGAACGCGCCATGGATTTTCTCTCTGGTGGACCACTCTTTGTATACCACGTGGTCTTCCTAATGCAATCAACATTCCAGCGTTTAATCATGAAAAATACTCTGCTAATGAGAATTAAAAATATTATTAAGCAGATAAAATATAGCAACACATTCTCATTCTCTCCGATCATTTCTGTTCGCGATGAAAAATATGCAGAATGCGGTACTTCTTCTTTCCTCCACTCTCTTTAGCTAGACGCAAATGGGAGCACGTTTTTTTAAAAAAATATTTTTAAAACATTAAAACGAAAGTTTTACGAAAAGATATGAATAAAATTGAACAATCAGCCCAGAAAGAATGCTGAATGAGGAATGAACGGGTGTGTACCTGAGATCCGCCGTGGCCGTCGTAAACACCGAAGAAATGAACAGGCGAGATCTCGCCGGAGGTTTTCGAGCAAGGAGCCGTACATCCGCCGACGCGATCGCACGGGATGGACATAAACCCGGGAATAACAGCAATAGCATCCTCCATCTCTTTCCTCCTTCCAATCACCGACGTAAATCCCCAACTCACTCCCTTGTTATTCCTTCCCACGCACTTGTCCCTCATCGCGCTCATCTCTTGGGCCGGAGGGGGATCGACAGACGGAGGCGACGGCAGTGCCTCGGAGATCATAGCCCCCGGAATGTCGCCGGAGCCAGTGCTGATGGTGGAAATGTCGCCGGAGCTGGAGTTGCTGCGGGAATATTCGGTGCCAAGTACAAAGGGTAAGGTGGAAGAGGAAGAGGAGGTAGAAAAGGAGGAGTCGGAGTCGACTCGTTCGACTTGGAAGTCGTCCAACTCCAAGTGCAAGGGTTGTTCCATGATGTGAGCGAAAGAGAGAGAGGAGGACAGGGGGCGAAGGCAGCGATAAAAGCAGAAGAAAAGACAGGTAAGAATAGGACACGTGTACTAAGATATTAGTCTACGGCACACGCATCCGGAGTGAAATCAGAAGCATATAATTTGTAGTTTTTAACTGCGTTTTTCGATTTTTTCCCACTCTTATACTACTATCGAGCTGTAATGCACAGGACATAGGTATTGACTATGATACAATATAATATGTTATATATAAAAAAATTTTAAATTTTAAAATATAGATACAATAAATAATTATATAAAATTTATTAATAGATTTAATAAATTAAAATATCAAATATAAAAAAATTAAAAAGATTGAGTTTTAAACGTGTATTTTAGGAGTATTATATATATATATATATATGTATCAATAAGAATATTAATATTATTTTACTAAGTGAGATTAATTATATTGATCAAATAATGTCAATAGATTATATCAAATATTATTTCTTTAGATAAATTATTTATTAAGAGGTCACGCCTAACTTCTCTCAGTATCCTTTTTTATCTTTCTTTACGCCTTTTAATATAGCTCAAAGTCATTTTATCAACTCTTCTTATTGATTCCTCTTGTCCTCTTCTTTGTACATGCCTAAACTATCTTAAATGATTTTATATCATTTTCTCCTTGATAGGTGTTACCCTAATTTTTTTTCGTATACAGTTATTTTGTATCTTATCCATTCTTGTATGACCACACATCTATCTCAACATTCTCATCTCTGCTATTCTCATTTTGTGCTCTTGATACCCTTTTAGAACCCAACATTTACTACCATATAGGATTGCTAGCCTTATAGTAATTTGATAAAATCTAATAGGTATCTTATGGTCACAAATAATTTCCAAAACTTTTTTCCACTTTAACCACCTAATTTATATTCTATATATAACATTCCCATCAATCTCACCATCATTCTATATAATAGATCCTAAATACTTGAATTTTAACACTTATTGAATGATTTGATTTCTAATTTTTATCTTTAAATCATTTCTAACTTATCTCTTATTAAATATATCTAAAAAAAATCAAAAGAAATTGAGTTCTTTTATAATATTTATGTAATTTTATAACTTTTTCAAAGAAAAAATATGGATATATATATATATATATATAATACGACTATGAAAATGATATAAGTATTATATCCATATGAGATATGGATATATTTTTTCTTAAAACATCAGTGCTGCAGACATCTACAAAAACACTAAGAGGGGTGGAGTCTTGACGCTTGACTCTTGAGAGGGTATTATTATTATTATTATTATATTAAATCTAAAATCTAAAAGTGTATACAATTTTTATCATGAACTAATAGTATTTTAGTAAGAAAGACTAATCTCCTCGAAGTAATAAACTAAAATATGTAAATTTTTAATTACTTGATTTATTAGGTAAGCAGTTGAGTCGTATAAGTTTAAGTATAAGCTTAATTAGAAATTTTGAGTTTAAACTTCATGAATAATATAATCGTATTAAATATTTGATAGTAAAACTTGTCAACCGTTGTAGTCATATCTAACTCAAATCGAAATTAGTTTGAACCTAATAAATCCTCCAATTGAAGTAAGATAAATATAAGATATTGGATGCTCACAAAAAAAATGTATATTTAATATAAAAAAATTAATTTATTTTATTTTAATTCAAATTGCATTATTTATTTTAAAATGAGTGTATATTTTATATATTTTAATTCAAATTGCATTATTTATTTCTTTAATTTTAAAATTTGACAAACCTTGTGTTTTTTAAATTTAAGCTTTTTTTTTTGCCATAAAAAGCAAAATCTTTCTTTTTAATTTAAGCTAAGTTCCAGTTCTGTAAGTTCACAAGTAGATTCGTTAGGGGGAATATTACAATTTAAATTTTTATGAAACATTGCAATTTGAATCTGATAAACTAAAATCGGCCGTTAAAAATGTGGGGTTTTTAATCAGATTAATTTTGAGGGCGAATATTCCGTTTTGTGACGAGTGAATGGGTCTCTCGCTCAACAATAGCATGTTGTTCTCACTTCTGGTGCTGCATCTCGACGTGTCTCTCTCTGTTCTGGCTTCCACTGTTCCACACGCAGACGTTGCACTCTTGGCTCGGGACGTTGCGTCACTGCATAACGTATCTCTTCTTTTTATTTTTTTCAAGCATCTAACAAATAAATAAAGATAAATTTTTTTTAGATATAAAAGTTGTTGAAATGAATTTTATCTTCTTTTAATAAAATTTTTTTCATATACACTTAAAATCAAATCTAGAACAATACACTTAACATATTTCTTTTGTCCTTTTGCTTTGTTTTGTTCTCTTTCCGTTTTGTATAAAAAAAAAATTGATAACTGTTAAGATATTATCATAAATATCAATATATTAATATAAAATATATAATGAGTTACATTATGATTGAGGTTTATGAAGCCCAGCATATAGCTAGAAGTTGTATAGCATTTAGAAGTTGAATAATAGTTTGAATATTTAAAATTTAGGCCGGTCAAAAAAAAGAATAGTTAAAATTTAGGTATTGTTATTATATATGTTTTGTTTCTATTTTTATGTTAAATTTTAAGTTATAATACAATAAAAATATACCTTTTACTTATAATGTCATATATATATATGTATATAGTTTATATGTTTTAAATTACACATTAATTATCATGTTATTAATAAAAATGTCTAATATATAATCAATTTAGGTTAGCATAGGGATAGGGGCTCCGGTCCCTTTAACAAGTGATTGGACTTCAATGACTAATTTTTTATGTGTGGGACAAACTCAGTTGATAATATTGGGTTTATTTCTTGCTCTTACTATTTTAAGAAAAATTAGTGTCACTTGGGGGCATAAAATACTCTTGGTCCCACAACTAAAAAAAAATGTCGATACAAGTGATAACATTTCCAAATAAATTAACTTGTCCAGTAAAGGTTGTTTGTTTTTAAAATGTATGAACATTAGTTGACTGTACGCATATATAGTAACGACAATCTCTCTTCCGTCCCCCCTTATCAATTTCTATATTTTGATATTTCGTTTTATATAGATCATTCAAATTCAATTTAAATTTAATAAAAAAAGTGAAGAAAAAAATCGAAATTAATATTCATAATAATCATGCATACACTCAATGATCCCAACATGTGAACATAATAACCTCCATTTGGATAAAAAGGAAAATATGAGGGAGAACAAAATTTAAGAAAAAAATAAGAGAGAATTTACACAATCTTTATCTAAATTCTTATATATTTTCCTTTCTAATATTTCCGTTTTCCTATTTTCCGTCGTTGGGAATTAATTAAATGGGGGAAGGGATGCAGGGAATAACTGACGATGTGGGTGACGTGCGAGGAACCTATACGTAAAACATACTAAGCAACTATACATTGCCTTCTCCAAGAAGTTGAAGGCTTCGTGTTTGTTTAGGTACACAGCCAAATGGAGACACGTTAAAGGGACGTGGGGCCTCCTCACTGATGAAACTCAAATCCCCCACAGCTTCACCGACAGGTGTGCTGAACAATCAAGTTTTAAATCATCACGGTAAAAACTTTGATTGCAACACGTGCAGTTTACTCGAATCGGGGGAGGTAGATGGACCGTCCGGATAGAACGAGGAGTTGCTTGAGGGAATAGGATTTTGATTTTGATGATGACGAAGCGACAGCTATGATAATGCAGTGCAGCTAAATGTAGTACGGCCACCATACCACGTCGTTTAAGCGTGAGAATGGACGCGTACCAAACTGCTTTAGCCTTTAGGTTTGATTCCATCACATCAAACGACGATGAGCAAGGTGTCGGTTAACACCTGGTAGCATGGGACCCACAGATCTACGTGGACACGTCAGTGCTTGGTGTTTTCCACAAGTCTTGGGTTTAGCTTTAGACCTCGCAAGACAATGACCTCCAGATCAGAGATTCCATTCCAAACAAGTTTGCGTTTGGTCGGTTAAAACAAGTCGTGGGAATTGGAATCTACTGGGAAAAAAAAAAAACTCTTCTACATAAATATGATATTTATTATATCTTAATATAATTATTTATTTTGATAATATATATAAAAGTGATAGCTATTTTTCTTATCATGTATTCGTTCTCTTATCTCTTCTATTCTTAAAAATTTTGCTGCCAAACAAGTACGGTCTTGTTCCGCCAATCCAAGGATAATTATGACAAGTGTTCAAGTCCAAGAGATTGTCCCTTCATCTTTTGAGATGCTCTAAGAGAAATATACATGAATTATTTAAATATGAATGATTCAATGTTCTCTTTATTTTTATTTCTTACACATGCTGGAATACATAAACTAATTAAAGACTCTGGGATCGATGGGGGCAGATTTTGTATTTCTCAACTCACTTCTTATATGTGTACATGCATGCGTGAGCGTGGAATGATGAATTGATAATGTTGGATCAAGTGTTTGATTTCCTATTGTGTCAACCGTATAAAAAACGAGAAAAAAAAATGTGATTTGCATTCTTAAATCAATATGTCTGACTTTAAATCACATTAATTAGGAACTTTTTCTTGGGTGATTAAGGGGCATCTTTCACTCGACAGTAAAAAACTAATTTTTTTAAAATATAGAGATTATTGAAATAGATTCTATCTTTCATAATAATATTTTTTTTTTCATACATATGAGTGAGAATCAAACCCAAAATAATATATTGAAGGGACTTAAATATCTACAAAGTGTGTTAGAACTTTATTGGTACATCAGGAACTTTTTATCTCTTCTTTCTCCACCGTCAAAGCTGTGTGTGGGAGAGAGCTTCCATAGTATTCACACATAAAAATATTCTAATGAGTGATAAGAATATTTCTATATATGGACTTGCATACATAAGAACTCATGACCAAATGGAAGAATATTAGAAATATAAATATTCATGTTTACCAAAGAAAAGAAATATAAATATTCATGAAGGATTAAATTGAAAAATCCTCCATTAGGAGATGAAAATATAATTTTAATCGATCTCTTGAAAAACCTCATACAATTACAGTGATGAATAGTAAAAGGAGGCAGCCGTACGTCGTGTGAAAACTGATAGATTTTTAGTGAGGAAGCATAAAAAGCTTGAGCAATTTACTATTTTAGAAAATTTGGGATGAAAGATTCAAAAGTCACAACATTGCTTGTTGGTCAGAAAAAAAAAAAAACCAACAACAACAACATTGCTTGATTTACATATTCTCTTCATGGTGAATCCTTCGGCAGCCGCAACTAAGTTGTCAAATATCGGGGGAGAAAACTACTGCATGGTTGTTGTTTATGGACAGGTGGCAAGTGTCTAAATCACTCTCGAAGGGCAGCAATGTCATTTCAGTTGATGACAAAGTCCATGTCAAATGTTGTGTTTGCCAAGTAAGTTCCAGAACACTGATTTAATTTGTTGAGGTTTGGTGGATGGGGGTAATTTGGCTTGCTTAAGTGAGGAAAAGAAAATGGAAATTAATAAAAGTAGGGTTTATTTTTTAGTGTAGATTTTATGCGGCCCTTATTTTATTTCTATCTGTCTTCTAATTTGGACAATTGGATGGATTTTGTGGATCATAATTAAAGTTGATTAGATTTATGGAAAGAGTCATTGAGATTATTAGTTTGACTAGTTAACAAGCCGGTGCATGTATGCGTAACCCACTTCCAAAATCCTTAAAGAACAGGGGATATACACAATGGAGGGCTAAGATCACATCCGTACGCAAAGCTTTAATATCGTCCGTACGAGGGGCCCGCTTACAAAGGCTCGTATGATCCAGATCATCAGATGTGCCTCAATTTTTTTTTTTTATATATTATCATATCAAATAAATTAAAATGATCACTAACATTGGGTGGGAGCCATTTACTTATTGCATTTTGCCACGTGCTTGGACTGCAATCCAACCATAATTACACAACCCGCATGAATTCTTTAAAGTGTGTTATGATCATTGGCTTAAAAAAATTTTGGATTGTAAGTATTATTTAGGTAAAATTAAAAGTATTAATTATTTTTTTTAATTTATCTTTATTTTTAATTAATTGATAAGAGAGAAAATTATTGTAAAAATTATCTTTATTAAGGATAATAATAAAAAATAATATGAGTTTTTGAAAAATTTAATTTTTTTTATTTATACATAATTAGATAAAGAGAAATTATATTTTAGAGTGGATGAGGTAGGATAGTTGAGAATGAAAGTCACATTGTTGAGATTTGACATTATGCCTTAATAAATTGATGATAATATAATGAATTTCCAACTCATTTGTTTGCATTAATAGTACTCGTATAGGGTTTAGATGTGTACGGTTACTTAAATATGGGTGAAAAAGATGATGAGGGTAGTCTTTTTTTTTTTTTCTTACCAAAATGATGAGGGTAGTCCAGGAATAATGATAATAGAAAAAGCGTGGCAAAAGGGGCTATAGAGCAATAAGGGAGCACTTTGCGCCATACGGATAAAGGATACGTTGCCCATTAACAAGTGATTACCTGCTTCTCTTGCTAAGCTTGCAAGGACTTGCTTGTATTGTAAAGATCCCTATGAGATTATCTATTGCATTCAAATTCTCTTGTAATTCTTGTCTGAAATAAGTCATATCAACGATATTAATAGCAGAACCATAAAAAGATGAGGTTGATAGATTTTCTCCTCAATTTTTCAAGCTGTATGCGTGTGTGTCCACATACACACACAATATCAAAAAACTAAATATCATATCTTTTTTTTTTTTTAAAATTTTTAAACGGACTAAATTCATACATGTAATATCCATATCAACATTAAGGTATTCATTTCACTATTTTTAGCTCAAACATGAAAGTTATCGCCAAATTTAAAAGAATTCGAATTTAAACATATGATATTGCCCATTACATGCATATATAAATGTTAAAACATGTTATAATTATTAAACTACACAAGTCATATTTAATATTTTTTTGACAAATTAAATTTGCAACTGTTTTGTTCAAATTCTCAAGCATACTCTACTTTTAAACATATTTGAACCGTGATATTCTTAAACTGTCTGATGCATTATTTTCTTTAAGGAAAAAAATGGTGGTGGTAAGTGATGCATTACAATTGAGTAATGAAGCATTTTTCGTGTGTTTATGGGGCCATAACATTGAATTGGCCCATTATGTTTTGACTCTCAAGTTCAGCTTACATATACTTTTATGGCCCAAGAACTCTATGCATATATCATTCTTTCCCTCGTCAACCAATGAAGTATCCCGCAAATAATACATATTGTATATTTCATTTGACTTTTTTTTAAAATTTTGTTTAAGAAATTAAGTTTTTGTACATCATGAAACTATAATTTTATTTCGAATTGATAATGAAAACAATTAAATATTTTATTTTAGTGAAGAAATGCATATAACGTACAGAATTAGCTTAATTGACAGAAATAAATTGAAGAAAATCCCAGTGCAAGCTGTAAAATAAGATGGTTATCAAAATTATTTAACCCCACCTTAAAGGAAAGTTCATATGATTTACTACCCAAGAAAACAAAGTAAAAATAAATACTTTTTCTATTACATGAGAATATTTAATTTATTCATTGAATAAAATAAATTATACAATTTTTTTTTATCAATTTTTGTTAAAATCATGTGAATGTTCTTTTATTTTCAAACTGAACAAATTTCTATTCAAACAAAAACATTACGTCACATTTTAGTTCATTTTAATTTTTCTTATTAAAATGGTCTCTTAAACTAAATAAATATTTTTAATTAAAATATCATCTTACATATTTTTCTCTAGAGGTATTTTGGTGAAAATAACTAAATTTGGATGAAATTTAATATTTTAAAAAATTGGGAAATATTTTTGTAACTTACCCAAATGCTAGGATACACATATACGACTTGCATGATGCCAATTACAATTCAATATAATACGTAAGATATGACAAATTTTAAAATTTGAGATACAAGTAAGTATAAGAGACATACATATAAAATTATGTATGTATTTAATAAATTAACATATCAAAAATAAAAAAATATGAATAAAAATGTTAAATTTTAAATAAATATTTTAAAGGTAATATAAAGATATGTATCCAAAACATATTAAATATGAAATACGATATGTATATCATATTTAATATGCATTGGGTTTTTTTTTGAAGTATCATGCAATATAACTCAAATATATAATTAAAGAACTCAAACATTTGCATGCATTTGTTTTGGCTGGGTTTTAAATATATTCTCTTTTTGAGCCCTTCAAACATATAATTATGCTTGTGGCCCAAAACAAAGTGCTTGTTTGTTATTCTTTTGTGGGACAATATTGTTTGTTGTTCTTTGTGCGCAGTGGAGTTGGATGAAACTTAACCCAAATTCTTGGGCGCAAAGCCCATAGACCTGACCTTTTTTTCCCCGTTGTGGAATGGTTTGTTTGTTCGGGTTCGAATTATGAAAACAAACGAACCTAAAAACGTGCGTGACTGAATTTTGAACATTTTGTTTAGTGCTCGATTCTAATTGTTAAGAGACAAAAAAAAGATTGATTCTAATGCATTTATATTTTTCTTAATCAAATTTAATGGTGACGTTTATTACCCAAAAAAAAAAACTAATGTTGACGTGATTAAAGCCTGATCTTGTCCGACTAGTAATAGGAGATAGTATTAAAATTCTATGTCAAAGTCCTAATCCTATGCATGAATCATGTGACTTGGTTTGGTGTAGAATTGCCATTAAGAATTAAATGATGGTTCGAGTAAAAAAATTTGATATTTCTTAAGTAAGATTTTAAATTTAAATCTTGTGAATAAAAAAAAGTCACACTAAAAAAAAGTTACCTTCCATTTAAAGTTTGACAATAGTCAAATTTAGATGTGTTTGTAGTTGTAGTTGCTAAAAAAATTAATGGCATATTACAATGGGAAAAAGGACAAATAAAGAAAATAAAATTTTCTATAACCATATAATTACTTATCAATATGCTCCATATAATTAGAAGTGTCCTTGATGCAATTAATGTACGAAAATTGAGATGAGTTACACTATTCATTGGTTGATATATTGAGTAATTTCCCATTGATTTTAATATATATATATATATATATTAATATCAACATGAAAGTTTAATAAATTTTATTGCGTAGCTTCTAGAATTTCATACAGTTAAAATTTAAAATTTTCAAAGTATTAAAAATTGGACTGACCATTGAATCGGATGAGGCAACGGTTTAAGGTTTAGTGGTCGGACCGGTTATGAATAAATTAATGTATTTTTAATAATATAGATAAAAAATAAAAAAGATATTTATCCATAATAAAAAAATTACCATTTATTCTAGGATAAAAAGTAAATTTAATAATATATAGAAAATTAAATATATTATTAATAAGTTTTACAACTTAATATTAAAATTTAAACAAGTTAATATTTATCTATAATTATATTTTGAATTCAAAATAGTTAATTGATATTATATTTTTATCTTATTTGTTAAGTAAATTTATCATTATTAATAATTATATATTATAATAATACTTATAACATATTATAATATAGAAAGAAAAAAATTTAAACTATAAATAATACTACTTAGTACTAAAAATAATGTTATTTTATTTTAAAAAAATTAAAAAATTCATTGAAGAAAAACCAGACTGGACCGACTGGTTCAACCGATCCGACTAGGAACCGGCCCCTGTCTTGTCCCGGCATAGATACAGACTGGGGGGTTTTAGAACCGGTGTAAACCGGTCAAGAACCAGGTTGAACCGGTCTGGACCTTCTTTTCAAAAATTTTTTAAAATATTTTTTAGAAATAAAATAATATTATTTTTAATACTAAATAGCATTATTTTAGTATAAATTTTTTTCTTTCTATATTACAATATGTTATCAGTATTATTATGATACATAATTATTAATAATGATAAATTTATTTAGCAAATAATATGAAAGTAGAATATCAATTGACTATTTTGAATTCAAAATATAATTATATATGAATATTAACTTGTTTAGATTTTAATATTAGGTTGTAAAACTTATTAATAATATTTTTAATTTTCTATATATTATTAAATTTATTTTTTATCCTAGAATAAATGTTAATTTTATGATCATGGATAAATATCTTTTATATTTTTTATCTATATTATTAAAAATATATTAATTTATTTACAACCGGTTCGATCACTGAACCTTGAACCGTTGCTTCATTCGATTTAATGGCCGGTCCGGTTTTTAATATCTTGGAAAAAAAAGGGGTCAGACAGGTTCAAACCAATTTTATACCGGTTTTGAAACCCCTCGGTTATCATCTGCTATCGGATCGGACTAGGAGCCAGTTTCCGGTTGGACCGGCTGGTCCAGCCCGATTTTTTGTTCACTAAAAATTTCTATGCAATGCACAAAGAGAGAGAGAGAGAGCTATTATGGTATAGAGATAATATGAGATATTTAAATAGTAAATTTTAAACATCTTCTGAGGCCAACTTCTCTTATTCACTATATTCATTTGTTTTCTGTATTCTCTCTTCAAAAGTACATTCATATTGGTGATTATAGAGAATTACTACACAAAGAAGAATAGATTTTGTGTACAATTTTATCCCCTCACGTTATTTACTTTCAAAACACATAATTATATAACTATACAAATGTAAGAAGATGCGATGTGGTTTGGTGCATGTGTATTATTCACTTGCTTGCGTCCCCAAAATATGAATGAGTTATTGTTTAATTATAACTGAAAATTTGACAAAATTACTATAATCATAAATAGAAGATAATTCTATAAGGCAAAGAGAATATTCTTTAATGCTAACTCCAGCCACCACCAAAAGTAACCATGATGCTTTTCATTACATTTTGATCTTTCCACCAATCCAAACTTGTCCCTGGCCTCCATACGAGAGAAGTCTATTATTATTTGTTCAAGTATAATATATTAATATTTAATTTAATTTTATAATTATCCAATCTAGTCCATGATCTTCTTAAATTGAGAAGCTTGAAGTAACTTGGAATTAAGAGGAACTTATAATTTGTTACCTACGTAGCACTGTACAATATATAAAATATATATATATATATTAAATAAAAAACTTTAGAAAAACGTATTATTTATAAGTTATAAATAATATATCCTTTTTCATAAACAATTAATTTTGGACTTTGTGTGAAGTATGAGACCATTTTGAATCACCCTACACCCATCAAAATTAGTGTTGGTTGTTATATATGAGATACCCTCAATATGAAAAATCTATTTTTATTTTTCAAATGAAATGATCAATTCTTTGCATCATATATATTTAAAAAATTACTTAAATATTGCTTTTCCTATCATACTAAAAAGCAACTAACTACAGGGCTTGATATTGAATTTTGATACTCACAGATTTTTTTTTATGAAAATACTCACAGAATTGTTGTTATTATTATATTAAGAATAAAATCATAGAATCGAATCTTATAAGAAATTGACTTCCATTATTATAATAAATCAATAATCAGAGAAATTAAAATACTTACTTTATATGTACAATATGTATGTGTATGGGGTCTGTTTAATTGCGCAGTGGGAGCACCGTCAAGTCAGTTGAACATTAATGGAAACATAAAATAATGAGTTGGGGCTGCCATCGGTGTTTGTAACTGTTTCTTTGACATTAATAAAACTTCTGTGTTTTCGTTAAAAAAAAAATCCCAACCCAACGAATAACGTCATCGAATTAAAATCTAACGACTCTGATGATAGCCATACCCCTAGTTTGGATTAGTGGCTGTTTATATATAAGGGTGATCGAGCGCCCCAAGTTATCCTCTCAAGTTCTCGCGACTGGACCAGATCGGAGTTTTGGGCATGGATAACATTCTTGTTTCACGAGCCATCGATTCGGGGGCTTTTGACCTCGACGAGGCTCTCGCATCGGCCGGAGAGTCGTGCCGCCGATTTGCCGAGTCCAAGAGCTTCGTGTCCAAGTTGCCGACCGTTCAAGGCATGGACGCCGATGCAGTTTGTTCGGTCTGCATGGAAGGGTTTGGCCACCGCAACTGCCTTGACGACTCCGTCGACGGCAACAAACGATTACCGTGCGGCCACGTGCACCATGCAACCTGCATCACCGCCTGGATCTCTCGCTGCAACTCTTGCCCCCTATGCCGCTCTCAGATCTTCCTCCAAGCTAATTAATTATTAGCTTTATCACGTTGACCAAAAAAGAAATTATTGGCTTTACCAAGTCTTCAATTGAATTAATATATTTGCCTTTCTTAATTCTTACTTCTACCTCTAGTTTTGGACTGGTATGTATTCGGAAACCTTCAGCCACACATATAATTTGTTAAGGAGAAGGATGGTTGTAGCCTTGTAGACTGATCAATTTGGGTTTGATTTATCGACAACACGTAAAAACCAAGTTTTATTTAACGGTTTTTTTTTAAGTTTCACATTACATTTGGATTTACGCAGAAATTAACACTAATTTTCGAGCATTCATTACTGAATATTAACAAATGTACAATAAATATTTTTCACGTTACATTTTGATACTTAATATTTGTATGGAAAAACATTAGATATTTGAATTTATGTACTTAAATTATTTTTTACTCTAATTAGGACAAATTAATTTTTTACATAGTATTACTTCTCCGGTAACTAATATTAATAATATTTTTAGCTTATTCTTAAATAATTAAAATAATATGAATTTATTTTTTCTAGGGTTTATTGTGCGGGAGGAGGATATATGCTCATTTGTCAATTTTCGTATAAGCTGATAGTTGTGAATTATGTTTTCTAATAATTTTTTCCTGCATAAAAAATCATTTTCTTATATTTTCTTGTCGTAAAATTGAACTAAGAATTGACATCGAGCGTGACTATTATTCTCGTTTTAACGTAAACCATATTAATTCATTATTTATATGGTTATTATTTATTTTATAGTGACTCTGTTATGACTGAGTTATTTACTCCGCAGCTTATTACATACAAGTTTTGCAAAATATTTAAAATTTCTCCAACACATCAATCACAGATTTACCTCACTTAGAGAGTATGTAATCAAATAAGAAAAGTAGTTATATATTTTTTCTTAAATACTTTTTGTATTATTTTTTAATAAAAAATTAATATGTGAATTATTTTTAATATATTATAGATTTAGTTATTAATTATATATTAAAAGTGTTAACTTTTTAAACTTAAAAAAATTTAAAATATTTACATGTTAAATTTTAATTAAAAAATAACATAAAAAGCATATAAGAAAAATTATATAAATTTAGACTATCAAATAATTCCTTCAAGATAAAATTTTCAATGTGCAAATAATTTCAGTCATTTAATTTAATGGCACTTTACAGTAATTGGCCTGTAGCATCTATTAAAATTTACCGAAAATTTTTTTTCCACAACATAGGCAAATCAATAATCATATCATAAATAATTTTTCATAATTTCTTTAGTCCGAAGACATTGTTGGGTAAAAAAGAATTCTCATAAACCATAGAAGAAAATAAGGAATTTATAAGCTTTATAGGGTCCAAAAGGAATTCGCAAATTAAAGACCCTATTTGTCATATATTTTTCATGATCCACCCATCAACAAATCTTTAAACCTAGTCTTTTCTGCGTAACACTTTAATTTAATATATGGTTCTTTAAAGACTCATCAATTCTTGATTGGTTCAGTCCAATTCTAAACCTCTAATAAAGTTATTATAAGTTTTTATCTTATAAACTCAATCCATTGATTAAAGTATCTAGCGTATGTAAGAACTAAATAATAAATAGTACTATACTCAGAAATTTAAATAGATTTGGACCAAAAAAAGATAGTCGCTAATAGTCACAGCTGAGGTCGTCTTCGTGATCGTGAACCCATACCCCAAATCCCTAATCCCTGATCGCGTGACGGCATAGGCGTCATCCCCAATCCTCTGGCCCTCACCACACCCCCAAATCCTTATCCGGCAATCCCCCATTCCATCGCACCCTCCGGAGGCATAGAGAAGCAGAGGTAACGCTTTGATCTCACTCAACCTAGCAACAAGTTCGACTGTTCGAATTCATGGAGTCCGGAGATGGAGTTCGGAAGTTGTCTGGTGGGTTTATCATTGTTAGCAATCTTGGTCTTCGACTTCTATGGAACTTTCTACATATAATTGTCAGCATATGGTATTCCATTTTGGCCCTGGTTAATGTGTTTGAAAGCTTCCTCATCTCTTGGGGAGTATTGAAGGACTACAAATCTCTTCATTTGGGAAAGCTTCAGTACCTTGCCATCGTGATAGAAAGTGATGATGCTCATCAGACTTCAAAAGTGGTTGTGCTTTTGCAGTGGTTGGATTCTATTGGTGTGAAGAATGTATGCCTCTATGACAGGAATGGGGTGCTGAAGAAGTCTAAGAAAGCCATTATGCAACAATTGAAGATTGGTAATTTCATGGAGGAAGCTAATGAAGCTGACACACTCTATGGTCCAAATCATATGGCTATAGAATTTGCTTCGTATTCAGATTGGAGGGAGGGGATGACTAAAGCAGCCAACTTCATTTTTGCACAAAGTTTGAAACGACATAATTTGGGTGACGGACTTGATGGTCAAAACTTGACAGAGCCTCAACTGGATGAGGCTCTTCAAACTGCTGGTGGTGGAGGCCAGGAACCTAACCTTTTGTTGGTTTATGGACCTGTGAGGTGCCACCTTGGTTTTCCCGCATGGAGAATTAAATACACAGAGATTGTACACATGGGACCGCTCAACTCCATGAGATACGGTTCCTTAGTGATGGCCATTTATGATTTCGCGAAGGTACATCAAAACTATGGTAAATGAGGAAGGACTTTGCATCTTGTTGCATAGCATAGGTATTTAGAATTGAAAGATGAAGCTTTGAGGAAGAACCCTTCCATTAGTTATTTTTTTTTTCTTTTTTGGTGTGAGATCCATTAGAAAATTTCTAAGGTGTAACACGATGAGAAATAGAATTGCCTAGTGATATGACTAGATATGTTATTTAAATTTCAAATTTGCTCATACTGTGGCCTGATTTGTACTTTGCTCTCTCGATTCATGGAATTATATGAGATTGATACAAGACTAAGTTGTTCACACAAAAAAAAGTCTACTTTTCCTTCTTTCATTTGCAAGTTGTGCTTATACAAACCAGCACTATAAATTCTTTACATAGTCCGAAAAGAAACGGGATTGTGCACGATAATTGGATTCCATTTTGAGTTAATTCTGAAAAAAAAAACTGCAAGTGGAGAATGCTTTTTGAACGTGGTGATCAATTGATTATTGTGTACATGAGCCAAGAAGATATGGGAATCGTTGCATAAATAATCGGAACACATTTTGAGTCGAGTATTAAGAAACAAACAAAAGTACACGTGAAGAATGCTTCTTGAGCATGCTCTGATCAATAGATTGTTGCATAATAGCAATAAACTTAACAGATAAACATTAGAATGCTGATTGCCTTCCAATGTAGCCTCTCTAATTTCATTCATTATCATAAACCACACGCCATGACAAGAACAAGAGCCAGAGGCTCATTTTCTTAAAAGTGTTACGAGGCAAAGTAACTTTGGCCACCATGCTTCCTCAAGCAGTTTCCAAGGCAAGTTATATTACCCTTGGCATTACATGAGATGAGGTAAGCTTTCATATTGGAAAGCATAGAATCACTCATTCTTTCATCTGATACATAAAAAACACATTGTTCTTTATATGCCACACACACATCTTTATTACAGCCAAAACCCAAGAGTGTAGAGTAATTTGGCTCCACCATTCACCGATAGTTGCGGTAGACTGGTGTATACATGCAGCTCTCAGCATACTTTACGAGATTCTCAGGACGAGGGAGACGTGTAGCCAATCCTACAATCGTAATTCAATGTTAGTTTGTAAGTTAAGAAAGATAATGCACGCATCCAAGAGACTCAGAGATTAGTAGTATGAAATGGATTGAAAGAAGTTTTAAGCCAAGAAGAAGCACTCACGTAGTTCATATGCCTTGGCAGCAACATTAGCAGCTATATTGGCTGAGATTTTTCTGATGTCAGAGAATGGTGGGTATATCAATCCCTTTTTGTAGTTCTCCTCTGTCACTTGTTTAGCTAAGGCTTCCGCTGTACATGACATAAGAACCATGTTCAATTGAGCATTTCTTTATTATTCTTACAACCAAAAGTAAATATTGTGGATTCTTCTCTCTCTCTCTCTCTCTCTTCCTTTTTTTATTTGAAGAAACGAAGAAAATATATGCAGCTTCGAGGGTAGAAAGAACAGAACATAATGTTTGTAGAAAGCATCATATGCTCCATTTGTAATCATCCACTTACAGGCTGCTAGAAGCATATCATCATGTACACGAATGGCTCCCGAGATTACTAAACCCAAACCAAAGCCTGGGAAAATGTAAGCATTGTTGGCCTGGATTCACAAGGAAAAGGGTCCGTATATGATTATTAGTTGTTGAACTAGTTAAAGAAGAATCACATAAAATGAGTTAGAAGAGATTGTGAAACCTGGCCAGAAAAGTAGACCTTGCCTTTGTATTCAACAGGATCAAATGGACTCCCACTAGCAAAAATCGCACGACCCTTTTCATGAAAACAAACACAAGTTGTGACTCTCGTTATTGCAATAAATTTAGTATCAATCATCATTTGCATCAAATGCTCCTGACCAGTTCTGGACTTATCTGGAGACAGATATGATTATCTGTTTCTGTCATCTTACCTCACTCCATTGGTAAGCTTCTTCAGCTGTACACTCAGACTGTGAGGTTGGATTAGAGAGAGCCATAATGAGAGGTTTCTGCAGGCCAAAAATGACATAGATACAGTTATTATTGAAGAAAATTGAAATAAACACATACATACATATGCAAGCAAATGTTCAGGCACAACATGAGAGATAGAGAGGCGTTTACTTCATTGAATGAAGATACAGCCTCAACCACTTCCTTTGTAAACGTTCTTCCCACTCCTGATGATCCAATCAAAACTGTAGGCTTGATTACCTGAATATATTAGCTATTTAAGCATTAAGACCATTTTAAAGACAGCCGTTTGAAACGAATAAGCAAACAAATTTTGACACCTTGACAGCTTCTAAGAGACTATTAATAGGTTCATGTTCATGAGCCCAAGGCTTCTTGAAATGTTGAAGCGAATTCAGTCTTGAACTGACAATCAGACCCTGAAAGAGATTAAGAAACAAAAAACACTAAATTAATCGGAACCAAACTAAACTTGAGAAAACAAGAAGGCAGATGAATGTAAAAGGAACAATTCTCCTAGAAAAATTATCAGGTCTTTTACTACCTTTGAGTCTACGAGCCATATCTTCTTGCGACTCTCTTCTAAAGGTTTTTTTGTCTGTAGCCAAACAATATAAATAAACATAAGAAATTTACCAACTGTAAGGTAATAATTCACTCGCTAAACTTTTTTTCTTTTGGGCTAAAAACCGTTTCCCTTTTTATAAACTATGACTAGGTTTTCACCTGCTTTGACATCTCGAGAGCTATTAGCTCTGCAATACCAGTTCCTGCCTGAAATTAAGTTAGATAAAAAAAAAAAAACTAGTCAGGTACATTATAACAAGTGAAATCTGTGAGCATGAATCATCTACCAAGTGAAGAAGAAACATAGAAAGCAAATAGAAAGATATATATATATATATATTGTTATAAACAACTTGTTTAATCTTTTGTATTACTTTTAAGCTATAATGAAATTAAGGAAAAGGATCATTGATATTTAAGCTATAATGAAGTTAAGGAATAATAAGGAGTCTTTACTTCTCCAGCACCAAGGAAAAGGAATGTATGGTCGGCCAGAGCACCGCCAATGAGCTTCATTGATGCAACAAGCCCAGCAAGAACAACAGATGCAGTGCCCTGATACAATAAGATAGTATTAATTAGAACATAACAATGTTCCAAGAATAGATGTCAACTTTCAAGCAGCTTCCTACCTGAATATCGTCATTGAAAACAAGATGAGTTGTACCATATTTTGCTAGCAACTCAAAAGCATTGTGATTTGCAAAATCTTCAAACTGCAGAATTCATTTGAAGCAGTCAGTCCGAGAAATGGATGAATGCATACAGATGCATAAACCTCATAATTCATGCATGAATGTTATAACCTGTACAAGAACTTTCTCTCCGTAGTTTTGCTTGACAGCTGTCATGAACTCTTGCAGAAGATCATAATATTCCTAAGAAGAAACCATCGCAGTTGCCTCAAATCAATGCAAGTCAGATGATGCAGATAGTAAATTATGTCAAAATAATCTTGAGCTAGTCTAGTCATATATGATGTACAAACCTGCCCAGTTGTCCTCTTTTGTCTAAGTCCAATGTAGAACTCGTTGTTCAGTAATTCCTCATTGTTGGTGCCCACATCAATTGTAATGGGTAAACACTAAACCGGAAAAGAAAAACCAAAAGTGAAACAAAAGAGATTGTTCCAGGATAATCTTTCTAAATTTTGATTCTTGACTTTTACAAAACCTAAATATAATGATATGATAATGAGAAGAAGCAAGCAAGAAGCTGAAAATGGTTACTGCAGAAGGACGAACTCCTCCAAGTGCTGTGTACAGAGCCAATTTACCCACAGGAATTCCCATTCCCTGAAACACATTCAACATTATTATGTGAAGGCTTGCTCATCTACTCTTACTATGACCGTATTTGGACTGATTTAATATCATTGTACGTCAAGGAATATGATTCCCCTGCAGAAATACCTGACATCCAAGATCTCCTAGTCCCAAAATTCGCTCACCATCAGTTACAACAATTACTTGAATACTCCTCTCAGGCCAGTTTTTCAATACCTCAAGGATCTTGCCCCTGCAAAATTCCAACGCCTCTGTAACACTGAATCAAATCAAATGTAGCCCAAAATTACATAGTGGAAAACACGAATTTATTTATACTTCTCTTTCAAACTTATATAGAGACCCTGAGGACGCCTGAAGATGCTTCCATATTTCTGGCAAGCCTCACCAACTGTTGGAGTATATACAACTGGGAGCAATTCCTCAACATTATCAATGAGAAGTTTGTAAAATAGTCTTTCATTCCTCTCCTGTAAACCAGAATAACAAGCAATGTTACTCTCTCATATCATCAGTTTCGTTCCTTTTTTTGTGAAGCTCAATAAGGAAGTCTAAGCATCACAAGAGGAGAAAGGACCGACTCCACAGAACAAAGTATTTGCAAAGACATACTCGTTCCAAACATGAAATGGAAACCTCAGATTTTACCAGCAGCTATGTCATGTTGTGTAATGCAACCACAACGAGGAGAAAATGAGTACCTGAAGGTCCATCAGTGCCATATACTTTTGCAAGGGGACCTGATATTGTCGGATGGAGTTCATCAGTTTCTTCTCCTGTGGACAGTAAAACAGAGATAAGAACGAAAGGGTAGAAAAATGAGAATATCCCACTAATAAGTAAAAGAGAAAGGTATTAGTTTTATGATTGAATGCAAACCTGAAGTTGTTGGGAGCTAACTACAGGAGGGAGTAGTCCGCGCAGATAGTGAGCATCCCTCTCTTTCTCAGTGAAAGCAAGCCCTTTATTGTATTGTGGATCCCTTAGCAAAGAGTAACCACTGCAGCACAGTTCTTACACAAATTAAGACCACCAAAGTAATCCCTCTTCAAAGATTGAAAATTTAGTCTAGCATTATGGGATGAGATGATAGAAAAAGAACCAAAAACAAAACAAAACATACATGGCTGAGAATCTTGGTGAACTCATTTGTTTGAAAGACTGAATGATCAAGTATGGTATCCATGAAGCTCAAGTAAACTAAAGAACGTAGTAGAAAGGTTAATGAAGTTGACCTGGCAACTGAGTAAGTCCAGGGGGTGACAAGTTGGTCCTCGGTGGCGCGATCCTCACCGTAGATATCCTCAACGCCGCCGCTGACGGTGGATCTTGGGCTGAGGTCCAGCACCGACTCTCCATCTCTGATCGACTTCAGTGTGCTCTCCATCCTGCGAATTCCTTCCAACTATGCTTTGATCCTTTGATCTCTCTCTGATATTTTCCTCTGTGAACTACCGAAGCTACCACTAATTCCGGAGTTGATTGGAAAATCGCGTCCCTGCTTCACACAAAAGTCTGTTTTCCTTAGCATGCACCGCAATGATTTTATACAACAAGTCAATGAAAGCCCATTAAGCAGGTGGCAATGTCATTTTCAATTTGTTTAAAGGCTAAACCATGTGGGTGTGTCATATTTGTTAAATGAAAAATAAAGTGAAATTATCTTTACCTGTAGTGGAATTGTTTTCCACTTTTCCTTCTAATTGTCAAGATGATGAAAAACTCATCAGAAGGAGGAAGGAGAATTATTTAATTGATTACCGTTTATCTTGTTTTGGTGAACGAGTTCATCACTCGTTATCACTATGAAATAGAAGATAAGACGTGAGGAAATGAAATGGGAAGAGAGAGAATAGACAGAGGCTCTTGTTTTGTCTGTGTTCGGCGCGAGAGGTAAAACTGAGCGGAGAAGTGAGAACTATCTAGTGGCATATAATATTTCATTTATCTATATTATAAAGTATATTAAACAAATATTTTTTATTTAAAATTAATATAAGAATATTAATATTTTATATTTTATTTTTATTAAATAATTCATCCTATTATTATTATAAAATTATAAATAAAAATAAATAATAATTAAAAATAAGAATAAAATAACAAAATATCTAACACTTTATTTTAAATAAAAAATTTGTTATCCAACCTACCTTTTAAAAGAATATTTCCTCTTTTTTCCTTTTTATTAGTCATATTCTATAAGTTTTTTATGATTCTAAATATAAGTCACGTTCTATGAGTTTTTAGAGTATTAATTACTTTATTTTTAAAATATTTTTATTTAATCATAAAAGAAAATATTGATTATTTAAATTTATAGTATTTATTATAGGATAAAAATAAAAAATACATCAATCTTAAGATAATTTTAATGATATAGTGCGACAACGACAACAGCAATTTAACAGCGTCTCTGTTTGACACACGTCTGAATCCGTGTCCATGCTGGCACTTGAAGGAAGTAAGAAATGGAATATGTTGAGTTCCAAAAGATATTCATTAACCACTTGTTAAAATAATCACAGTTAGTTCCTGATGTTTATTATAAGTCTTATTTTAGAAAAATTAAAATATAAATAATTATTTTCATGTTTGTTCCTATGATGAAGACCATTTAAATTATAACCTACAAATCTAATAATAAAAATTTAATATCTTAAATGATCCATTATAAACTATTAGATATCCAATAACTCAAGGCCAAACTAAAGATATGAAGAAAGTATTATAAAACTTGATCCAAAAATTATATAAAGATGAACTCATGTTTGAGAAGTAAAAGACCTCTAAACTCATTGTTGACAAAAGAATAATAAGTTTGATTCAAGCCCAAATTGCAAGTGAGATCTAATTCCAGAATTAAGATTTAATAATAAAAAAGCTTACTTAAGGGGATATTAATAGAAGAGTTTACTCAATGAGATATCTCAATCAGTTTTTTTAGATAATTTTTTAGATTTATTTAATTTTAATTTTAATTAATTTGATTTGATTTAAATTATGATTAGGAAAATTTTATGGTTCCTTATTTGTATTGCAATAGATCAATTATAGACTTAGATTTAATTTAATTTGGTTTAAATTCTATTAGATAGAATTTATTTATATCTAATAGCCCTTAGAGGTTTTATTAGGATTTAATTTTCTTTTTATATTTATAAACTTTTGTAGTGTCACTTTTTCTTCAGATTAATAATATTCAGAGTTTATTCAATTAGTGAGTGTTATTAGTTCTTTGTATTCTTCCTATAATATATATCGACTTATCAAGAGAATTGATCTTTCTTTTGTAGCGTTCTCCTCTAGAATTATTAGAATCCCCATATTCTATTGAATTTCAAAGTTTGATCATCTCTTCTATTTGGATTCATGCTTCCGCTTTATTGACAAATTCGACTTTTTGGATTCATAGGACATTGATCTTAGAGGATTCATATCACCCTCATTAAATAATTATGGTGAAAAGAGATTAAGAAAGAGATAATTAAGGTGGGTACTCCTTCTAGTCCATATTATAAGAGGTTTTCAATTATTTCACGCTTATTAAGAAAAGTTTGTTACACACCTTAAAATTCTTAAAAAAACCAAACATCACAATTTTATCCTTATTAATCACCAATAAAAGTTATTTTGAAAATTTATTATCTTTCTCTTTTCCAATTTATGGGATGATAATTGGGGTAAAAAAAGTAAATTTTCACTAAAAATTATAAAACACTTTATATTCTGAATCAAATAATAATTCTAGAAGAATCTTTATAATATAAACCGAGGAGAATATAATTTAATTAGGATAATAATAAAAAATTATAATAAATTTTGTGAAGTTAAAAAATTTTAATTAATTTTTATTAATATATACCCTATCTGGTCCTTAATATAAGATCATTTTAACCGAATCACGTGAATTAAGAATTGTAATTAAAACTAATTAACTACCTCAATTTATCTGAAAATTTTAACATTTTTCTAAAACTACCCTTATTTAATCTTTTTTTCTTTCTCTTTGGATACATTAAATAGGGGTATTTTTTGGAAATGTATAATAAATGTTATCTCATATATTGTAAATAATCTTATATTTAGGACCAGGATAAATGATCCTATATATAGGATCGAAGAAAGTATAAAATAATTATAAATTACTTATAACTGGGAACAGAAAAAGTAGCTAACATTATCCTCGACCATACGGTGGATAGATGCAAAGATTCATATCATAAATGGGGTGGCATGCATTTATAAGGTGGTGGGTGTGTGTGGGGTTAATTAAGTGAACAAAACAAACATAAAAAGAAAGAAAATAGATGAAAAAGACGACTTTGCATTAAAGCGTTGGGACTTTTGAATGGATAGACGCTCTTTTTTGCGGTATGGCAGGCAGCCACTTTTGAAGTTTGAATATTCTGTTGATCTCAATAATATTTCAGACCATATATGATTCAATCATTCATTATATTTAGATAAGATAGATATGTACAAATAAAAATAAAATAATAGTTTTCTTTTCCCTAAATTATACGAATACATGTTTTTAAAATTATATAATTTTTTATTGAAAAATATTTTTTTCAATACCTTTAATAAAAATATTCATTATATTTAGATATGTACAAATAAAAATAAAATAATACAAATTTTGTGTCAAATATATATAAATAAATAAATAAGAGTATATTGTAGTTTTAATAAAGTTAATAAAAATATATTTTAAGTTGATTGAGGATATTTTAATTAAAAATTAAACTTAAATTGAAATATGATGTAATTTTTTGCAAGAAAAAAGTTTGCATGTATTTTAAAAATAAATAAAAAGTTATATAACTTTTACAAAATTTTGCAATTTACTTGCTCTTCTCTAACTTCTTGTACGGTAGAGAGTATGAAAGTATCTTCGTACACTTTGGATAATAGTATGACGGAATGAATGATTGAAGCACCAGACAATTGAATTCAAAGGATAACGTAATAGTTTGATTTGATGATAAAAAAAAGTTGAGATGGTTCTTCTGCTGATGTGCTATGTGTGTGTGTGTGTTTTTTTACTTCTTTTTAATGTAATCGAATTGGCTGTATATCTGACGTGGAATTATCCAATTTCATTTCAACGTCATCTAGTTTAGGTAAGCGTTTGCAGCGCTGAACAATAATATGTATATATATGTATGTATGTATGTACATGTGTGTGTATTTGTATTTGTTTTTCGGAGAACCAACAAATGGGGTTGTTTGGCAGCAGGGTAAGAAATCAGAAAATGAAAAGACAAATTTGGGCATCTCCCCTTTCACACACCTGGGTTAAGAAAAGGAAAAGACAGGTTTGGGTAATGGATGAAAAATAAGGTTTTTATTGTACCAAAAGAAAAATAAGGCTTTTAAATTTAAATTTAAATTTATATAATATTTATTATATTTTTACTTACTATTTAATAACTCATTTTTTTAGTATTTTTTTAAAGTGAGAGTACAAGGATTATTATATTCACATTTTATTCTTTTATTATTATATTTAATTTTATAATTAATAATTTCGTGTGCTGAATAATCAGCTACTAGTTTTAGGACGTTACTGGAGACGGATAAGGGAATATGCAGTACTACAGTTAGAAAGCATATCACATAAATATTCTAACATATAATTTTGTTTTCAGCACATGAGGTATAACTATAAACTAATCTCATCCAGACAGAGATATTGAAATAAATTTTACTTCTTTTAATAAGATCTTTTCTATATATAGGGTGACGGATTAAATTTAGGATAATATATTTAAAAGAACTAGTTACCTACCACATGACCTTATTAATATACCATTTTTTTTTCAATAAACTACAACAGAGTTTTGAGGTTTCTAATAATTGATTTGATGATACATACCAATCATATAGACCGTCAACAATATAGAACAAGAGTGTGATTGATTTTTTAATCCTTGTGTTTCCTATAGTTTAATTTAAGAGATGTTTGTTACATTAATTATTTTTTTATTATGCCCTATTTATAATTAATTGGTGGACGATAAAGATTATGAAAAATGTAAAAGATAATATAATTAATAAAGATGAATAATAAAATACATCCAAATTTTTGACAAATTTAATGATATAAGCAATTTTTAACTTCTTTTCTTTAATATATGTGACATACTTAAAATGACTTAGTGATTGTTTGAATGTATTCTCTATTTTAATATTCTCAAAACAGTTTTGTATAAGTATCTTTTAGAAACAAAAAAATAAAAAAATTTATTTAAATAATTATTCCAAAAATCATAACTAACAAGTATTAAATGAGTTATTCAAAATTTTATAATTTCACTATTAATGAGATGGGTGTTCTTGGCATTTTCTTATATTTTTCAGAATAAAAAATAAAAAATACTTTATAGATGTTATGAGTTTTTTGTTATTGTGTTTTTTAGAACATTTTATCAAAAATATACTTATTAAATAAGTTTCTTTTTTTTTAAATAATAAACTGTTTTGAAAAATAATATTCAAACATGCTTTTCAGTCGGTAACGTAGAGAGAAAAGCTTAGTGACAAATTAGTTTGGGGACGGAAGGAAAGGGTTCACAGCCATGTACTACGCCAACGACCTCGATGGGAGATTGGTTGTTCTTAATTGTTAATAGACCAATATTATGCCTACCCTGCTATTTATGCGCCATTTAATCTCCAACCCCATAGTTCATCAGAAGCAAAAATTCTCAGACCCTTTAAATTACCGTGTTGACGAAGAACATGAATTTCCCATCTAACCACAGCCTTGCAATAATAAATAGTTAAATACCCCTCATTACAGGCAACCTTGCAATACACAACTTGGTCATGTCAGTGTATCCGTACATAATTATCTTATCTACGATCTTGTCCTTATGGCAGTTTATGGCCACAAGTGGGCTTTTCTGTATGTATCAGTTTACAACCACGAGTGACTTGAGAGTAGAGACCGTGCGAGGAAAGAGACATTGAGAGCCTGTTTGATTTTGTGTCATAAGTGATTATGAGCCCAAAAAAATAGTTTATGTTGTTATTAACCAAACACCCAGATATATTGGAAAAAGTGATTATCCCTTAAAAAGTTTAACTTAAATAAGTTGTGATTCCTAGCTTTTCATAATCTATTATAGAGAGAATATGATCGTTGGGAGCATTTATGGGGATTGTTAATTATTTACCTACCATATTTACCAAAAACACCTTAAATGAAGGAACAAACACACGCGGCTCATAGCTACCTTTGTTTTTCATCTCCGTGTAACCCAGGCATCCTCTTGTGCGTCTTCCACAAACCATCCTCCTCCTTCCACAAACCGTCCTCCGCCTTCAAACCCATTGGCTTCTCCTGTGCACTCCTCCAGAAAAACTTGCTCTACCTTCTCCTTTCTTTGTTTTCATCGCATCTGAAACATAATTTGGCCTCTCTTGCAAACCATTCTCTGTGTTGTCCGTCATCTCAAATCCAGTCGACCTGTCCTGCGATCTCCTCCATCAAAATGTCCTCTGCCTTTTACTTTCTTGCTCATCGCCTCCATCAAGTCTTTGTTGCTGATCACTGATATGGACTCCGGTCGGCGTTCAAAGCATCGTTCGACTGCTTGAAGTTCTTTCTATGCATGTGAGAGTTCTTCGAGTCAGTTCACCATTGATCCAACCTATCTATGCAAATAAGGTTATGTTCCACTTCTCATATTGCTTGATTTGTCAAATTTGGACTTCAATCTGTGTATTGTCCTCCATAAGCTTTTTGGTTCCCTGATCTAATATCTCTGAGACTCCACTATAGTTATGTATTTTTCTTTTTAATATTTAATTTTAAAGTTTTTAATTTTTATTAATATGTGCAATATCATTTGTTATGTAATATTTTCATATTATTTATAAATTAAAAGTTTAATTAAAAAACTATTAAAGTTTTATTATTCACCTATATAATTTTATTATGTATTAAATGATTCATTTAAAAAAAATTAGAATCATTTAAGCACCAAGGATATTTTAGACATTTCAAGTCATTATCCATCCAAAAATAATTTTAATCAATTTATCCAAACATAATCAATTATAAAAAATTACTTTGAATTAGAAATATTCAAACATAATTCACTTTTCTTTATAATCATTTATCTATATAAATAAGCCCGTTCAAACACACACTGAGTACACTACTCACATCAAAACCCCTTGAAACTTGCATCCAAAAAAGACATGGCTTGAGTAAAAACTCTTGATCGCATTAGCTTGGATTCTGACGAAGTGAAATTCATAATATAACATGGCTTCCAAAATAAGGAACCGAGATTTGGTAAATTTCCAGTATTAAATATTCACATTTCTGTTAAAAAGAAATAACAATTATGGCAACCAGATTTCCCAGGTTAATAACATCATGGAGTACATGTATTCCAAACACCAATGATTTAGCTGTCGGTCAAGGACCCAAAAAAAAAAAAACAGGAGAAAACAAAAACTGCTATATGCAAGTAGAGGAGTGTCGGTATCGGCAATGGCCCTTTGAATGTAATTTTGTATCTACAGCAGCTTTCTTCCCACTTGGATTGTTATTTTGGTGCACCAAAACAAAAGGGAAAGAGAGACTGAACAAAACATCCAATTATTAGTTCAATCATTTCCACTGGGCATGCTAACAATAAGAGATGCAGCCACCAGTTGGAATAGTTCAGCTTCCCCCAAGTTCCGTTTACCAAACCCCAACGTGCAGTAGTTTCTCAAAAGACTACCTAAAGATGAACGATGGCTGTGGGCTTATGTTTTCCATCTTCGGTTTGCATACTTGGTAATTTGCTGAACCATCATCAAGCGACCACAAGCAGTTAAATTGGCTACAAGCTTCGAAATATTAAGCCAGGAATAGATTAGCGCCGATATGTGCCCTGGAACATCCAGAAGATACTCATGGCAGAGTTGGGCTAGCAAGTCCCATAGATACGGCAACTTCTCTGGAAGCCAATTCATCAGCTTGTTCCTAAATAGATAAGAAAATACACCCAGAGTCAACAAAAATTGATGACGCTACGCAGAAGGGTCGTCATGGTTGCTTGTCTTAGTAATTGTCACAAACCGTATGCTATGAGTATGACAATCAACTGAACATTGTTACCTGAAGGCGATGCAACAGATACATCAAGAAGAGATGTACAAACACCTGCGGACAATTTCTTAAGGTTATCACAGAGTTCAAATCCTTTCTTGGAATCCTATTCCAACTATTTGACTTTCTAGATACATTTTGAACTGATCTCACCAGATAGAAAAACAGTATAACCCGAGCTGTTGGATTCCGCCAGAGAAATCTCGTGGCCCTCACAGCCCCTGAATCTAGCAGTTTCACTGCTTTCTGTAACTGCATTAAGCAAGTCAAATACGAAATCAAAATTAGTGCTGAAAGCAGAATGCAATTGACTTGAAATATGTTGGTTGTTATACCTGAATGCTTGCACCAACCATATGACGATGATATAAGGGAAGAGGCCTGCAATATTAATTCTGTGAAACCACTTTCCTAATTCCATAATTGTAAATGAAAACAGGAACTAGATTTCATATTCGGATGTAAACAAATGAATAATTTAAGAGATTAAAGCATTCTAGATTCTCGTCCCTTTATACCTAAGGAGGGAGGACATAAGATCCACAATGGGGGTTGGTAGGTACATATAACCCTACCAACAAGCACAAAACTATAAACCATTTAAGCCAAAGCCTCTAGTCGTTTCCTTCAGAAAATACCCTACAGAAAACAAGGATGCTAATATAAAATAAAGGGGAAACATACTCAAGGGGTTTTATTTCGGTGTCTTCTTCCCAAGATGAGGATGCCCGACGGGAAACTCTACTTCTTTCAGCCTCTATCTGTTCAAATGACCATGATTTCAACTCATGTGGACCAAACTATTGATTAAGAAGCCAAAAGCGCCTAAGAACATACCTGTGCTTCTTGAAGACGCTTTATTTCCTTCTCTAATTGAAACTCTGTGGCAGCTTTTTCACTGGCCATGGTTTCTAACTGTGTTTGCTTATAGTACTAAAAATGAAAACAACACCACATATCTATAACTCATAAAATAATTGAACATCACAAGTAATGTATGAAATTCAACAATGAATTACCAAAAGATCAGTTAGCTCACGATAGCGCTTCTCAAGCTCCATATGCTCCTGAGAATGTAAAATAACTATAATTAGTACAAGCAGCATTCCAACCTTATCATGACATCAAAACAGACACTTAATAAAGGGCATATTTTGTTCAACTTTATCATGTATCCAAAACCACTAAAGAAAAGCAAGATCAAATTTGAAGTAAAAATTATGAAGCACTACTACTCCCACGTTGATTATGGACTTAAGACTATATAGACAGCCATTCCTCCAATAGAAATTTTACAGCAATGGTAATATCCGATTGATATAACAATATTTAGCATGTGACAATGAAAACACCAGGATGCATATGATTGCCTATTCACATAAAACACAAAGGACCCCCCTCCCACAATGAAAGATGTGAATTTATGGCTGCCAGGTTATTCATCTTGTCCACCCAACTATCAACCATTAAAATCACAAATGCCAAGTCCATAGAGGCATAGACACCGTTATATCTTCAAGTTAAAACAATTTGAAATCACTAGTAGACTTCAACCAAAATTAACATGAAACCATGTCAAGAAACAATGTTGAAAGTGCTTCTTTCATCTAATATATAAAAAATTAAAAAAAAAAAAAAGCTCTTGATGAAATCAGCAGAAAATGATGAAGCCCATGACTTGACATTTGATTCCACCAGTAATGCAGCTGTGTAATCAAGTCTGAGTCCAGCCAATTTCAGAAACATGGTTTTGTGTCCCTCTCCACACAAACGAAGAAAATAGACATCATGGAGAATACTAGCTTCTACGCATGAACCATGTCCTTTTAGGAAATACAAGCTCACAGTTTGTTTCATAAAGCCATTACATTAAATTTCAATTAACGTGGTTTTTTGTCTTTACTGGAAGAGAAAAAAAGTGAATGGAAGACATTCTGAAATTTCAATTAACACAACAAATACAGGAAACACAACTCCTATCAGAACCTTTATAGGGTCAAAGAGACGAAGATTAAAAGAGAAACATATTTTTAAAATAACTTCAAAAAACCAACTCCATTTAATGCCATTTGTTACACAAACAGAAAGATAACTATAGATTTTTTATTCTTAAATCAACAGCAAAGTACATTAATTAATGTAAGTTTGAGAAAGATCTACAAGTGACAAAATATACATGCATGCACGTATACACCACCATGCATGAATCTTGCTATCCAATAGATTTATGATTCACGATTCAAATATAAGCTTTTCAATTTGCAATAGACATCTTTGCTCATAAATTGAATACCAAAATTTTATACGTGCACCTATGAAATTTCAAAAGGCCAGGGTTCTTGTTTAGTGTATTTACACAAGTTTGACAAGAAAAGTTAACTTGTAAATAAAGTAAGAAAAATCAGGGGCAATACCTGACGAGAGTAATGCTCAGCATCCCTCTTCATGGCAGCCATTTCAACTCTCATTTTTTGCAACTCAGCCTGAACTCAAAGAATAATGAATGCTAGTGAGCAAATTTTGACCTAAAAGGTTGAGAATTGTTATCTCATAAAAATCATTAAGCACAATTAAAAGCTATTTGCCTCCAAAGAAGAAAGCTTGTTTTCAGCATCTCTCTGACCCTGGCGTGCGCGCTCCACTTCTTCTTGCCATGCCTGAATCTATATGTATGAAACTTGAGTCATCATTATCTAAATGGATGAAACTTTTTATTTGAATAGAAATAGCAGGATAGCTGCAAGTAGTTACTCGAAGTCAGGACTTACTTCTATATAATACACAAAACCATTGAGTATGCATGTCGAAGTAGCAGCTCAAAATATAATTATTGAAGTATTAATGTAGGCAAATACATATTTTTTTTTGTTTATTTGCTGGGAAAATATAATTTATGATTGGAATTTCTCACAAGTATGATGTAATGACCCTCTAATATGGGGTCTGTGCATAATTACATCATAATAAAAACAAATGTTGTTTGAATAAGTTTAGGCAATGAAACATAAAGGTTCTCTTTGAACATGTGAAAATTATTTATTATAATTAGTTTATTTAAAGAGGCTAGTGTACAAGGAGACCTACAGCAAGAAAAATTAATTGATGATGAGACACTTCAGTAATACCTGAATAACTTGGTTTGTTTCTTCTGGTGACTTCTTTTGTTCACGGCGAACACGTGCTTCCATATCTTGCAGTTCTTGATTCAAAGATGCACATTCAACCTAGTAACAGATGGATCAAAAAACAATTTACCAGATCTTCGTTTCAGAATTAGCTGTCAGGTTAACATTTTCTTACTAAAAAACGTAATTAACTATTTCCGTGTGTACCTCAAGAAGAGCCACCTTCTGCTCAAGTTCTGTGGCCTTCGCTGTTCTCTCATCTGCTATTCTCTGAAAAGAGAAGGAATCAACTAATCAATGCATATGGTTAGCCTTGATGTCAGTAATGATTCTACAGTCCCCTGCAGCTTATCAGGGGAAACATAGTATCACCAGCCCTTTTTTTGGGATAGCTAGTATCATCAGCCTTATTAACACAAGGATATATACAATTTAATAGGATTTGCATGGCATGATAAGTGATCACATTACCTGTATCCTTGCAAGGGCTGTAGATGCCTCAACAGCTCTCTGCTCCAATTCCACTTCCCTCTCCATGGAAGCCTGTTTCACCAATCACAGAATAAGAAAGGTACAAGACAAAGTGCAACAAAACTTAAGAACTCTAGCCACAGACCATTTTGGAAGCACTATGAGCAGCACGCTCCTCTTCTGCTCTTCGTTCAGCAGATGCTAGCTCCTCTCTTAAAGCCTATGTGGGAAAAGAGAAATTATAATACTAAAGTTCATCTTATAAATCATAAATATCAGAATAATTATGGGAATCTTACATGTAGCAGATCTTCTACTTACCTGCATCATTCTTGTCTCCGTAAGTTCTCGACTTCTCATCATAGACTCCATGCTTGCCTGATTAAATGTAATTAAGCACAGCATAAATGAAAGACCAAAATCACAGAGAAAAACTGAAGCAGGCAAGCCAACATGCTACTCAGTCACTGTAGCAAACTAGCTGATGATTTTCATTTACAGCGAAAAGACTCGCAGATAACAGCTAAATGAGTAAATTCTAAAACAGACTATACTGACACACGAAGAGCAATTTATAGAAGTAGCTTGATTCTAATAACAGGTACAGCAGGTCATATTATGTTTGGGCAGGGACTATTGGCCATTTTCTTGTGTACGCAAACCAAATTTTTTATCATGCATTTCTAGCAAGTTTTATCTTTTAAAAACTACATGGTAGGTTATGTAAATTACATGGCTAATGCTCTTACCTTTACATATAGAAAAACGATACAATGGAAAAGGAGTTCATTTAAACTTCAAGGAATATATTAACTACGAAACATTTTCAGCCAAACTCAAAGGTGCCAACACTAGAGTATCCAATATGTTCATTGAAGAAGGAAAAAGCTTTTAAAAGAGACTAAAGTAAATAATGCAGAACAAATTGTTCAGGTTGAGACAGTAGCTGTAGGAAAAACACAAAAGAAGTACACTTGAATTTGACTATGAAGAACCTGCAGAGAAGCGAGATTTCCCTCCGACAATGCAGCCTGTCTTTTAACAGCATCCATGGAACTGACAAGTGTCTCAATTTCAGCATTCTTTGCCGCCAAGGCCTCAGACATATTTGATTCTACTCTTGATACTTCCCTTTTACATTCAGACAAATCTTTCTGTAGCTCTTTTATTCGAGCTTCATAAGATTTACTCAACTCTCTCTGCAAAGTTAGCATTAATTTAGTATTACAGCAATGAAATTTTTTCCATTTGAGAAACATGAAATAGTAATGTTGCTCCACCTCTGCACTAAGGAGTTCCTCCAGCTGAGCATTTTCAGCTTTGTATTCTTGAAGTCGGGATGATAGTCCAGCACAGACCTGAACATCAACAAGACATCTAATCAGCAATTAGAAAGAAATCCTTGCAAAGATCCCAGAAAAAATCTGCAGGATATGCCTCTGTAATCATGCCTCTCCCATTTAGGGAGGCCTTGGACAACAGAAATTTTGGTTAAACAATATTCTTACCCGAGCTAACCTTGCCTCTTTAGATTGACCAGTGGATTTTGCTGTTTTAAGCAGTCCTTGAGCCTATGTACCAACTAAAAAACTAGTCAGAAGTAATTCCACAGAAGATATGAATTTTAAGTACTAATTTATAAACTTCTCTCCTATAATAAATATGATACCTCATCAAGTTCATCCTGTACTTTCTTTGACGTATCAGTTTTATGATCCTCTTGGCTCTTTCCATTGTCAATAGATTCAACTTTTAAATCAGTATCTTTACGAACAATGTCACCGTTAGGAGCATTGTCAGAAGTCAGAGATTCAGATCTCTCTTGATCCTTTTTTAAATCAGCATCCAAATTTCCATAGTCCATAACTAGGCTAGCATCAATGGATTGATTTTCATTGGGGCCTTCAATCCCTTTGGTAGATGGAGAAGAATGCCCATCATGGATATCTAAAGCATTCTCTTTGGGAAGCTGGACACCTGCAGAAATAGTTGCAGAAAGAAGGGAAAGTTCAACATTATTATCACTTGCTAATACTTCCACATTGTCCATTTCATGCTTCTTCACATCATCAGTCAGCACTTCTGTCGGAGTGCTTGACAAAGGTGGCATTGTGTCAGTAGGTTGCTGCTCGTTATTTGCTTGGCTTGCAGACATAGAAGCACTCCCGTCATTCTCAGTTATAAGGTTAAAATCAACCTTATCACCTGGTGTAGAAACATCTGCTGGTGCTGCAAGTGTGCCAACTTGCTCCTTTGTGATATCAGTAATTATAGGAGACAGGATAGATTGTCCCTTTTGAGCATTTGTGGAATCAAACTTATTACTTGAAGAAGTTACATCTACCGGGGCTTCTGGTATGCCACTTTGCTCCTTTGTGGTATCACTACTTACAGGAGAAGGAACAGCTTGTCCCTTTTGAGCCTGTAAAATAATTTTTTAGGAAGACATGATCAAGGATCATATAACAAGAACACTACTTAAGGATAAACTTTGAAGGCAATACCTTAGGTTTTGATTTTGTCCTCTTGCCTTGAGATCCTTTCCCACTAGAAGCTAATTGTCAGAAAGATTTAAAAAAAAAAAAAGTTAGCACTTGTGCTAAAAAAAATTTTATGTACTGCATACTTTATAGCTGGAATTGTAAAATATGGAATTATTTTGGAAAACTGAGTTTTTTATTGTTATTATTTTCCTATAGAGAACAGTTACACTTAAATATTCCTCTTAGCACATCTATCCAGTAAAATTATAACAATAAAAAACTCAGCATTAAGTTCAAGTCATGCAGTCACTACTCAAACATCAGTGCATGAATTGATTGTGATATATGGGAAACCATAAGCCAAACAAACTAGAATCTAAACCTGGAGACTTAGAATCAGATTGCTCATCTGCTAACTCGCTGACAACTAGCTTGGCCCTTCGATCTACAACTTCGAATAAATCTGATAAATTAAAGAGAAAAAGAATGTCATAAATCAGATTTGATATCAATATGAGAAGCATATGCAGACCCAAAGATGGGGGCGGGAGAGAGAAACTTTCAAATTTAATACTGCAGCAGTTGATACAACCCAACCTCGCAACCACCCAAAGAAAAAAAAAAAAGAAAAGAAAAAATTGAATAAGGAAAGGACCAATGAAACTTCATACGCATTTCTCCAGCGTGATAAAAAAAAAAAAACCAAACAATGTGACAATGTAAAGAATTATTCAAACTTCAATTATGCTCACACGAAATTATAGAAAATTTACTGGCAACGCAATTGATCCTGAAGAGGTATTTACTTTCTGTCGGGTAGCTTTAACAGCATTGATAAGTTTGGACAACATGTTATGGTTCTTAGCCAAAAAAATTAAAGTACTATGCATTCTCCTCTGAAGCAGACATCTTTATCGAGTTAAAGACATCGACAACTCAGCAAGGAGTTGCTATGTGAAGTTTATGATCTTAGTTCTAACAGATGTCAAACATCCAAAACAATCCGGCAGAATTTCACTAAAATCTTCAAACATTGAATCAGAGCATCTAAAGCCAGTGAGCTGAAAACTCACATCACCATAACTCACAATTTGCAAAGGAAACCAGATCAATCTCGAACCCTAAGAAATGCTAAAAAGCGTTTACCAGTTAAATCAATGACACGATAATAGCACTGGAATAGACCCAAAGTACATATGAACCAATTAGAAACGGTCAAATTAGGGGAAAATGGGAATGCAGATGACAGAAGCGGGCAGATCGATCGATACCTTCAGCGGCTTTGAGCCAGGAAGCCATTTAAGATGAAACTGGATTGGGATCTGAAAGGGTTTTCGTGTCCTTCCTAGGAAACTATAAGAGATCGACGAATTGAGCCTCCATGAAGGAGCGAAAGAGATGGTACGACGTCGGTTTGATGCTGAAAGCTGGAACAGGGAGCTGAAAAATGCAGTGATACTATTTGATATACTGGGGGAATCGCGCGAGAAATAACACCGTTTCTTTGGGGAGGGCGTATATCAAAGGATCCAAGCAGCGAATAATAACCTTTTTTTGTTTTTGTTTTTTGGCTTGAAGTAACGCAGCAAATTATATATAACTTTAAGCAATCGAACGAATGGGTTGGTTAGTTATGAGAAGGTTGGGTTTGTGAAAGCAAAATCCGGTTTCGAGTACAACTGAAGAAACAAGGGACTTCTTCCGCTCCCATGTCCACATTCTTGTTTACCCAATTTTTAATGTCGGAACTTATAGTCTGTTTGGGAGCCAGTTGAGAATGGAGTTTGGGCCTGAAACTAAGTTTGATGGCCCAAAATTAGTGTTTGGTTATTCTGTGAAGAACCCGTCACCAACTCATTCTTGTCCTGAACCGAGGTATCTCAGAAGCGGCTTCACCCTTGTTTCTCCATCTACTTCTCCATTGCCAATGAAAGATCTACATTTATGGTCGACCGTTGGAGGATATTTTATTTCTAGTAATAAGTTGAACTCCTCTCTTTACTTCACTAGTTTATTCTTTGAAGCTTGAACTCTGCAACTCCAGAAATTCTCATTTCCAACCTCAGCTTCGTTCTAGTCACCAGAATCGCACAGGTTCGCACTCCCAACCGCTTTCATTCTCGTCATCGAAATCACATAGATCTATTTCTCTCTAGCCTTCTTCGTCACAAGAGAGCTGGGGGGGAGAAATGGCCATCGGGAGGAGAGGTTGTAGCGACGGAGGCGTCCATATGGAAATTTGCCGTCGCACCATCGAAGCCGCTCAAGTCACCATCAAAGCCATCGTCGAATTCGCCAGAGTTTGGGGGCTGGGGGAGAGAATGAGATTTGACCTTCGAGCACCTCGCACTTTCCTAGCATCGAAGCCACCCAAGCCAGCGGCTGCTGCTATTAACGCGAAAGAATGCACCGAGTATTTACACTTCTTTCTTTTCCATTTTCTAAGTTTCTATTCTCTATTTCTCTTCTTAATTTCTTTGCCTCGAAGATTTTCTGATAATGTATTTTGAAGTGGAGAGGAATAAAAATGATCTAGTTTGTAAATTGTCTATTAATTGTTATGGCAGATTTACGATCTATTTGTTGATTTACGGAAAATAGTGAAATTAGAATATTCATGAATCTTTCAAATTGTTTACAATGCTTTTTTTGAACATGGTCATTTTCTTATACAAGGAGCACTAGTTGTCTAATAGTAACAGTAGTAGAATTTATTATCTTGGAGATTTCTGATCTAATATTGAATACGCTATTTGTTCGAAACATATCATTCTACTGTACTTGAAGGATTATGTTTGTTCTCTTTATACTTATTCCAATTTTTGTTGGAAGCATGTTATTCTTCTTGTTTAGAAAGCAATTGGTAGAACATTGTTTGGTACTGGGAATATGAAAGTTTGAAGTGCAAAGTGGAATGGCTCACGAAGTCACGATGGAATGGATGGGTTAGTGAACTAACCAAAACGACGTCGTTATAGGAGGGAAGCAGAGGAAAAGTGATGGTTATAATATTTTAATTTTGGAACTTTTATTTTTTTTATATAAAAATACACACCCATGTTGATTTATTAAACAGGTATTAAAAAAAAAATTTATCTATTAAAAATTGGGAAAAAAAATTATACAACTAAAATTGCTTTTGTGTAAAATCATCCAAACATAATTACTTTTATCAAAATCAATTTTCAAATAAATCATCCAAACACAAATACGTTTGTTCAAAACTAATTTTTTTCATAACCATCTTACAAAACTAATTCTACTCAAACTCATTTTGATTTAATTGAAAACCAAACGGACCCTTAATTTCAATTTGATAAAAAAAATTGTTAGTAAGAAAGCACATCATTATCAAGTCAATTTTGAAGAAGCATTTTTTATTAGAAATAATTAACACATACATAGAATTTTGCCTTCACAAATTTTTTGCTACGTAACTAAGGGCCCGTTTGATTTTCAGTTAGTTAAAAATGAGTTCTGGTAGAATTGGTTTTGTAACGTAGTTATGATAAAAATTGATTTTGGACTAACGTGTTTATGTTTGGATGATTTGTTTAAAAATTGATTTTGATAAAACTCATAATTTTTCTTTAAATTGAGCTTAAACTTTATCATATGATTAATTTAATTTATTTGAACTAAAATTTAATTTGCATTTATTTAATTGAGAATATAATATATCTGATATAACATTTTCTTATCGGTTGTAGTTTATAGAGAATAAAATTTTGAAAAGACATTTTAGTCATTAAATAGGAGAAATTTTATGAAAATTTTATTTTTTTAAATTTTTTATTTTTTCTTATTTTTATTAGTTTATTTTTATTTGACTTTAAAATAAATATAGATAAGAAAATGGAATTTCACTTTGGGTTAAAATGAGTTTTGTGCCCAAATCATGCTTGCCAACGTGGTCACAAAAACAGCCAAATAGGATAGAAATTTCGGTAACCACTTTTGGGTTTGAAAACGGAGTTGCCAACACGTATCCAAACACAGCCTAAAATGGACATGGACTGTATCCCAATCCCTGAATAGTTGATTTTGGATTTTTTTTTAAATCAACATCGAAGTTTTTTCTTCCTCTTTCTAGGCCTGTCAACGTTTTCCTTTCGGGGTAATGTGCCTCACGTCCTTTTCACAACGAATGACTATAATTGGGCTTGTACAAGGCCCATAATTAAACATCAACTGGTTCGCCCTGCCACTGGAGTGAGAGAGAAACATGGGACCTGTTTGATAGTATTTTTTATTTTATTATTCTGAGAACAGTTTTATAAAACTGTTTTCGAGAATAAATTTTGAAAATAAGAAAATAAAAAATCTATTTGAATAATTATTCTCAAAATCATAACTAGTGAGTGATAAATGAGTTATTCAAAATTCATAATTTTACTATTAATAAGATGAATGTTTCTCATCTTTCTTTGTATTTTTCAGAATAAAAACTACAAAACACCTTAAAGGTATTCTGATTTTTTTGTTCTTTTATTTTTTTATTTTCCAGAACAGTTTATAAAAAACAGGTTTACTAAACAAGTTTTCTAAGTTTTTTGTTTCTGAAAACAGAAAAACTGTTTTCAGAAATAGAACCAAACAGGCCCTAAGTTTTGAAAACAAGAAAATAAAAAAATCTGTTTGAATAATTGTTTTCAAAATTATAACTAGTAAATGATAGATGAGTTATTCAAAATTTATAACTTTACCATTAATGATGTAGATGTTTCTCACATTTCTTTGTGTTTTTCAGAACAAAAACTACAAAACACCTTAAAAGTGTTTTGAGTTTTCTATTCTTTTATTTTTTTATTTTCCAGAATAGTTTATAAAAAGCAGATTTAATAAACAAATTTTTTGAGTTTTTTATTTTTAAAAAACAGAACCAAACAGACCACGGATTTTCTTAACAAAAAATAGCCAACATGGGTTTTGTTTCCCCAAATGAATGGATACTTGGATGTTTTTATGTTGTCAGTAATTCTTGAGAGGCCCCGTCCAATTCAATTGGCTCAGATCTAAACCTAAAAATTTACATTGAATGGGCCGCAGGTGGGAGAAAACGCCTCATAGATTCTAGCTGTGCGACAGGCCTTTAAAAAAAAAAACTAGCTGTGCTGACCAAAGCAAAAATATGGGTTTGCCTGTCTGTTTATATGCATATAAATAAGCGAAAGATATTTTTTTACCAAAATGATCAACGACTAGTTAGTTAATGACAAAATAAAAAGAGGTTAACTATGTTGAGTTTTGTACTAGTGTTAGTCATGTCAAATAGTTTCCATAATCAATATCAAATATAGAATACGTAACAGATCATGCTATATTAAAAAATTGTAACTAATATAATTCAATTATTAAATTTCACGTAAACTGGACCACAACCTAGTATGAAAAGATGCGTTTTTTTTTTGTTTTGGTTGAGCTGTTTATTGTTACAGTTTGATGAGTAGCAAAGCGTGCAAAAAAGCCCATCATTCAGGCGCAGAGTTCTGTCTTCCTCTCACAGAGGTTGTTGACGGGCAAACATCAGACAGAGACATCATTTTTTAAGCTTTTCATATATATATATATATATATATATGCCTCTTCCACATGCATATACAGTTATATATAACACCTCAGACAATGTATTCATTAACCGTTTTTTTCTTGCTTCTTGCCAATGTCGTATTTTTCTTATACTTCTGGAGAATCATAATGGCTCAACATTAGTTTTTTATTAATTCAACTCCTTTTATAATTATAAATTAGTTACATATATAGTACTATCAGAGGCAGATTTTTTTTTTCAAGAGAGAGATTAGTATAAAGAAAAATTTACCCATTATGATATCTCATTTCTTTATCTCTTTTTAATCTCTTAATACATCACAATATAATTATAAGAAAAAAATAATTTACATTCCTATATGTATATATATACATATATATATATATATACGCTGCAAAGTGAATGGAATTGAATATTGTGATCTCCACGTAATATGGAAAACTTTAGAAACTTATGTATAACTCACTTTCTTTTATTATTTTGCTCTTTCAAATTGACAGTGGATACTACTTTTTTTCTTTTAAAGAAATACGCAAAGTTTTAAAAGCTAGCATTCATATATATAATAATAGAAATAAAATTAAAAGATAAATAAAAGAGAGCTCCAACCGAAAGTCATGTCATCCTTCTAATCTAAATACCACAGAGAAAAAGGTAGTACCGACCAAACGGTAAGATTAGTGATAGGTGATAATGAGGGGATAATTTTTTGCTTTTATAATTCGATAATTAAGGATTCCTTTGGTGTTTTCTCTGCTTCATAACTTGTTCTCTTTTGATCCTTCCCACCATTTGGGAGAACCTTATTAGACCCTTCAAATTAAACTCTACATCTTCACCTCATGGGATCGAACTCACACAACATAATTTTATATATGATGAAAGCAAAACTCACATCCATAGTTCTTTAAAGCTACTGTATAACTATCTAGTAGTATTAATTATTATTTTTCTCAAAGTATGTGTAAAGCAAAGGGCTTTCAAAGCGTGTGCATGAATCACATCCACGTATGCTCATAACACAATAATATATATTATGTAAAAATGCTCATATTTTGATACACACTAATTAAACCTTAAAAAAAGCCCCTTTTTATGTATCCCACTATTATTCATTTACACACCTAACGAAGCAACAATTGTGTGACTTTATAAATGACTCCTTTTATTGAAGGTTGAGGCCCAAACTAAAGCAACCTTAATTTAGATGTGTGTTTGACAAAATAGCTCAAGTGCCATTCATTTCTGCTTTAGGAGGAAGAAATGGACAAAACCCAACCCATTCAATTCAACTATTAAAAGCAGTGACAAATTGTATTGCCCCACATATATACTCCTTCTATTTATAAGAGAAAAAATATTTTATAAGTATTAAAAAAATAATTTTAATAAATTAAAATTAATTAATTAGTCTCATTTTTTAAGTTCCCCCCAAAATTATCCCTACTTAATTTAATAGCAATTTAAATTATTAATATATTTAATTTTCCTGTATAATTAATAAAAGATAACTTTTGAAAAAGGAAATTTAATATACCATTAATTTTTTTCCTTTTTATATTTAGTATCACCAAAAGTAAAAATTTTTTTTTTATAAATAAGACCGGAGAAAATATTTATCAAATAGCTATATACATCCAAACTATAAAGCTTCCTTTTATATATATATATATATATATAGAGAGAGAGAGATATGACTTCAGAGATATGACTTCTAAAGTTGGCTAAGATTGTGCTCTAAAGTCCCTCCCTTTCCCTACACGATTTAACAATATTCTACAAAGCAATAGTTTATGCTTTTGTATATCCCCCTGAATCCTTATTTAATTCCTCTTTTATTCCTATATAAAAGATACTGTGATGGTCTAAGTTGTTATTTCATGACATTAATCAATTATGTTGTAGTATATAATTGATAAATGATAGATTTTGAAAACTAATTAACAAAGAATTACTGCTGTGAATCAAATGTAATAAACTGTCTTTTAAATAGGGGTGTGTAGGGTAATTGGCCAAAACAAAAATAGGTGTAGAGATTTCAACCCTTAAATTAGTTGCCCTAAAAAAACCCTTAAACTGCTTGGTTTTGTACATGCAACGCAATAAATTAACACTGATCATCGATCAAGGAATTATTAATGTGACAATGCGAATAATATTTTATATTATCCAAATTGTATAATACATATAGAGTCGAAATTCTCTACTCATTCCAAGGATGAGTTTGGCATGCTCATTCTTGAGGTGTACCTTGGATAAACCACCAGATTCATTTGAACCATCCAGATTTTAAATTTTTATTTTTATTTTTTAAGATAAAATATCATTATTTAAAAATGAGATGATTAGAAAATTGTTTTTGTATATTATGCTTTTATTAAAATAAAAAATAAAAATCATAAAAAATTGATCTTTTATATATGTATATACACACACACACAAAAACAAAGAAAAACAGCTCTAACTTACGAGGCTCCCATGCCGATTGTTACTACTACCAAAGCTAAACAACTCAGAGAGTGAGCAAAAAGAACATACAAACCCAATGAGATAAGAGAGAATTCTTCGCAAGCAAACCATCAGCTTCGACATTAGCTTCCCTAGGAATGATCTGTGTTTGTGTGATATGATCATTCAATTTTGATTTTGATTTGAACAATTTGGATTAACGTACTCAAAATCTTTGTGATGAGGAGAGGATGTGTATTTATATGATGTGTTTATGTATAAATTACTAATTTACAGATTTTTTTTATGATAAATTATACGGTATTTGATACTATTAATTAATCTAAATTTAAGCCTAATTGTATTTTAATTAAAAAGCTCCCCCAACATTTTTTTTTATTTTTTTTTCATTCACAAAGTTAAAATCTTATTTAAATGATTGAGTTTTTTCACTTAACTTCACGGGCAGCCTTATAAATGATGACATCCAAGAAATACAGTGTCCAGATCAGATGACCAATGACTGAGATAGCGTCTCCCATCAAATGGTTGATGTACGATCATGTATCACACATGTCTTGTATGTGGCTCCTCAGGTATCAATGTCAATACTAATTAAAAAAATAAATGTAACTAAAACAGGGGCCCCAAACATAAAAGCAATTAAAAAGCTTATGGAAGGGCCAAAGCATCAACAAAGTGCTATATTGTGTTATTAACGTAAATCACTTTTAATTATTTTATGATAATAAAAAAATTTGTTATACTATTAAAAGTGTCTTAAAAATAATGTAATTTTTTTCTTTATTCTTAATAAATACTACAAATTTAAATAATTTACACTCTCTCATACTTAAATAAGGGTATTTTAGAAATAAAGTAATTAATACTCCAAAAACTCATAGAAGATGACATATATTTAAGACTACTGAAAATTTCTAAAACATGACTAATAGAAAAGACTGAAAGAAGTATTAATAGATGTGAGAGACACCCCCTCCCCCCTCTTTCACTACGAAAGAAAAGTGGTTGAGAGAGTTAAAGGGCACTATTTTATTTGTAGAGCACTATTTGTTAAATTTTCCATGTGAATTCACTACATCAAAAATAAGAATACTTGACATTTATTTTTACCCTTACTTAGTGTTTAAAAAATACCATGTATTTGAGCACTGATAAAAGAGAGGACAACTTTTTCAGCGTTTGTGAAAAAGCCAACTAAAACTAGTTTTAGTTAGCGTTTCTCAACTTTTCTATTTTGTTTTTTTTAAAAACAATTGCAATTATTGTTTTGTTCCTAGGCGTTACAATTCCAATTTACCAGAATTAAAATATGCCAGATTTCATATATTTTACTTGGATCTTACTAGAGCTATGGAGATGAAGAAAAGAATGAATACAATTTCCAAATAAGGACAATCTATCAATATTAATTGACAAACTGTGAAATAGAGTCTTATCAGATAAACCAACATTAGTATATAATCAAGATTCAATTGCTTTAGGTTCTATGAATTTTTTTCAAACAGAAAGAAAAAAAAAGGGCACAATCAGACCAAAAGAAAAAGCCACCAGAAAATTGTAAACCAGAATCTTTGTCGCAACTTAGAAGCCTTCTCTCACAATCTTCTCGGCTCCTTCCTTTACTTTCTTTAGTCCCCTCGCAGTGAACAAAAGAGATCGACTAGCAAGAAGCAACCCAGATCTGGTATGAAGTGAAGATAATTCGACTATGCTTCGTTCACCTCTCTTCATCCACTACTCAAATATCCCTTCTCTTAGCAGATCCCTCACAATGGAGCACTCAAAAAACGTGGGGCCTACATGTGTTGCAGTGGCAATTTGAGGAGAACTCGAAGGGGAAGTACAATCATCTAGCAGCCAAAATGTTCTTACACTTCTCCTCATCTCTGTCTACGTCTTAAAGTGCAACAATTGTTGGAGGAGAAGAGAGATAAGTAAGGGAGGAAGAAGCAACCGATAATAGTTGGTCAGACAAGAGAAAGGGGTGATGGAGGAAGAAGAAGCTGAAAATATGAACAAAGAAGAATGAGTGCCTACGCATACGAAAAGAAAATTAAAGTAAGAGAGAGAAAGACAAGTAACAGAAAGATAATATAATTTGATCCGTTGATAATTTTCTAATCAAAGGTCTAAAATATCAATTCGTGCCTTCGATATTTTTTAAAATAAATGTCCTAAACTTTCAATCCGGACTTTAGTTGGTGTTTGTCCAACAAACACTATCTAAAGTTTATAATATTTTATTACTTTAAATGGTGTTTATTGGACAAATGTCATCTAAAATTCAAACTTTAGTTGGCGTTTCTAACTTCATAATATTTTATTATTTTAGATGGCGTTTGTTGGACAAACACGATCTAAAGTCCGGACTTTAGATAATGTTTGTTTAATAAATACCAACTAATCTTTTGATTTTTATTGACATTTTTAAAAATAAATACCAACTATTGAACGCCAATAAAACTTAAATCTGGCATAGTAATTTAACATAAATTATATTATTTTAGAAAATCTAAATTTAATATTTGGATAATTGTGTGGTTCTGGGGCTCAAATTATGTGATTCATTTTGTATTGGGTTACACTCATAAATTTAAATGGGTATTTTTATTGAGACTTGTATAGGCTAACTAATGATAAGTAAATTCACCCCATTAGGGTTATATAATGAGAAGTCCCTATGCTCTGCTTATATATATATATAGTGCTATTACTCCATTGATGTACTACAACACATAGTAGATCAAGAGAGGAGTTTACTTATTATCGTTGTTTATGTGTCAAAATCTGATACATTTTGAGTTGGCAAGGACATTATTAGCACGTTATCGATGCATTTATAAAATTATAAAGGAGCTTATAACTGAAATTGATAGTGGTACTACTTGCCTTAATTGATTTGAATATATGTGACTTGAGTGGGTTTTTTTTTCTGGAATTTGATTAAGATGGATGTATTATAAGCTCCGTAGACCATACTGAAATAGTATAGAAGGAACTAATTGACATAATTTGTAGTGAATGGATAAATAAAGTAGATTGAAACTGGTATTGAAAAAAAAAATTTCTTGACCGAAAGGTGTTGAAACTTAAAACTCTTGCTAATCGGATCAAAACAATAGTATTTAATAACTATTTCCATAAAACACAACCTGTTAGTTATATGGATTTCAATTATATCTCAGCCCTAAGATAATTCAGGGAGGAAAAGCGTAGTGGGAGATATTCTGGTGGAGTCCTCCACTTCATATACAATTCGACCATTACAAGTGGATGCTCTTCAGGAAATGATTGATTACTCATGCTTCTTCACTTTAACTATTCCAAATAATTTTCATTCTCACATATTACTCCATTTTCTAAATCCAATTCGTCATTCAGTTATCTTTCTTACTTATGTTACTACAAATGTAATTTTTGTTACAAGTGTTGCCCATCTATTAGCTACTGATCTAATCACATTCTCAAATGATTGCATTAGCTGATAATGTGACGTGGATTTTAACAATATTTGTTTGCTTTAGCGGATAGTACAGTATTAGAGTGCGTGCATGTAATTGCCAAGACGCTAGTTCAAGGCCACATAATATTAAGAAATTAATTATAATTACTAAATTATATTGTCTCTTGTCCTTCTTATATGATATTTTTTTGAATTTTTTTATCCTTAATATAAAATATTTTTAGAATTATCTCAATCATTAAATGTTTTTAACCCAAAATACCCTTTGTTTGAAATTACTTCATTCAATCCATATTATAAGTCATTTTGTATCAATTACACGTGTATTAAGAAAATTATTTTTTTACCTGAAATTAATGTAAAAATTACTAATATTTTCTATTTTACTCTTATTAAATATCACATTCTATTATCATTATATGGTTATAAATGATGAGAGAGAAAGAATTAAAAATAGGAGTAAAATAAAAAGAAAAATATCCAATATCCTATATTTTAAATAAAAAACTTATCATATAAAACACCCTACAATATGAACTGGAGGGAGTAACAATTAATGTTAATGTAGGTAATTACACAAATAGCCAGTGATATTTTTATTCTCTTGAAAAGAGGAAAAAATATTAATAAATTTCATTAAATAAAGAATTTTTAATAAATAATTAAGATTCTATGCAAATTTAATAAAATTACCATATTTAACTAAGTTAATATATATATGTGTGTGTGTAATTTTCTTATAAAAAATATAGGTGGGGGAGTATTGTATACCTCACCACCAAGTAAGAAAAGGAGTCCACAACCACAAGTTTATTCTCAAAAAGTCAGTGTATTGAATCTTAAGATCTTAATTTATTTGTGAACACGTCTTTATTGATATTGCATTAATATATATGATTAATAAACGCGTTAAATCAACAAGTGTGAAACACCCACTAATAAATGGATTACAAGAATTAATCAAACCATCAAATTTAAACACCACATTTTTCAAAGTACGAAGTAACCTCTGTGCCTCTGCTTTTAACTGTTTTGCTTTATCTATTTAAAGGTCTACAGCTGGAGGAAGCCGCGTGTATCCTTGAAAAGTGTATATATATATATGTGTGTGTGTGTGTGTGTGTGGCGATTTTTTGCCACGAATCCTTGTGAAATTAATTACTTGGTCCAAAATTTAAATTTTATTTTACTAGCAGCACATACACTAAGAAGAGAAATTAACTAATTAAATTTATTAAAAACTCGCATTGATTTTTAACATGACCTTTAATAAAGATAATTTTTAACACAATTTTTTGTTTCACAAGTTAGTTAAAAATAATAATAAATTAGGAAAAATAATTAATACTTTTGATTTTAATTAAATAGAACTTATATTTAAAATAAAAAATAATTCTAAAATAGAATTTATATGTTGGATCAGAGAGAATACTAATGAAAAGGAAAAAATTAAGTCAAACCAGGAAAATCAAATAATCAATTTATTAATCTTTGTATTTTTAATTCATTTTGGTATTGTGGAGGTTAATTATGAATGATTAAAATTGTCAACATAGAGCATTTGATTGGAGGCCTATGCTCTACCCCAGTTCATCAATCCTTGTGTAATTTTGTTTTAAGCTTAATTTCGCTTCATTTGTTTTGGTTATGCTTATTCCCTGCCCTCCTTACTCCCAAAAGATGGTTGAATTGAACTGTGTTTTTGGGCCGTAGTGCGTCTGTATGGTTATGGTAGTTTTCAACCCCTATCATCTCTTATTGGAGTATAATAATTTGGCTTCGCCCTCATTTGTGCCCCAAAAAAACATAATTAAAAAATATGTAGTATATGTCAAAGTTTTTAAATTGAATTATTTTCAATTAATTATCATTAAACACCCACTTTTTTTTTGGGAAAATAGGAAACTATGATTTTGTACATCATCGTACATCGATATTATCAAACGATTCATTGTCGTCAAACAATTACTAAAACGATTTAAAGTATAGCACTATGTAGCAGACGATCGAATGGATACTCAAATTATCATTGACTGAAAAAGACTCAAAATTCAGGTGACTCTGGATAAGCCACAAGAGGCCTATGCATATGAACTAGGAGCAGAACCCACCACTGTATAATGCAGAGTGGGCCAGAGACAAGAGAGACATAAAAAAAGGGCCAATAAAGCCAAATTCCAACTCACCAACCCTTAGAAAAAGCTAGCTGCGCATTGAATTTCTTCCTCTACCATCGACAAAACATAACGCTCTTGCTTTAATCCATCCCCTCCTTTATCGTCCAAAGTCGCAGTAGGTGTGCTTCCTTTATTGAAGGAAGAGAAATTCCTAACCTTCTACAGAATGGCAGCCACAATTCCATCTTTCCCCCTGTAATTTCTTTCAACCCCTTTGATTATATATCAACAGCATGAAGTAACAGTGCAATAGTGCTACACAAAGGGTTCAACCCTAAAACACAGAAAATTAAAATAGTGTCCAGTTTAAAAAAGAAAAAGAAAAGAAAAACACCAAGACCACGGTGTGAGGACAAATCAGATTTCACCACAAGAACGAATGGGCACACGCACTGGCTAGCTAGCTCACTCCATGAACCAACCCATAAAAACTGCTTCATCAAGTGACGTGTTACATCACAAATGTATATAGCAGCGAAAAAAGAAGGTCGTGCTTCGTGAGATGCAGCTAGCTATGAGGAGTGCATGGGATCATGTATAAAGAGTTCCGATTATACTTCACCTATCCCACAAGTACTTATGGTCAGGTGAATCAAGAACGGTCATTGTCTTCTGCAAATTCAGATCTTTGTAGAACTTTTTAATAAATTCTTCGGCTGCCATGTCCACTTGGTTATCTCCGTCGTCCCTCAAGGGAAACGGCGAGTCCGTCACTCTCAGTTGCTTCCCAATTGGGCTCTTCCCGAACCCCGGCAATGTCACCAGCGGCGAAGCTTCCACGACCTTGGAATTCTCATTGTTCAACATCTCGAGCACCTTCTGAACCGCATTCATGGTGCACACGTCGTCGTATTGGTACGACTTACCAAGCCGGTGCTTGCGTTTGATGGCGGAGGCGAAGGGGTAGGCGGGGCTGTTGCTGCAGCTGAACTCATAGTCGCGGGGGTAGATGAAGGAGTGGTGGTTGCTAGAGCGGGATGTGAAGGCGGCGGCGAAGTGGTGGTGGAGCATCAGAGTACTGTCGGCAAAGGCCTTTCCGGCGAGCTTGCCGCGCTTGTGCAGCAAATGGAGCTCAAGCACGATCTTACTCTTGGCTATGCCTTTTCTCAACATGACCAACACCACACGTACTATGTTCCACACCTTCTTGGCAACCACCGGAGCTTTAGCCTCGGTTTCCATTTTCGAGAGAGCTAGAATGAGAAAATGAACAAGAAATTGATCTGAATTGATATGGAATAAGAAAGAACGAGGGAGAGCAGGTATTTAAGGGACGTAATGCATGATTGGAGCGAGTGAAATCCCACTCTCAATGGTAGCGCGTGCGCGTGGGTGGTGCAGTGTTAGAGTGACAGTCACGAGTCGAGACAGAAGAAGAGCTTGTACGTGGGGACAAGAGTGATTTGGATAATTTTAGTTATTTTTAAATGTTAAATTGTCGGGTTGCCGTTTGTGCAATTTATGGAAATTTGGGGTTAAACTGTTGGTTTTTCCTAGATGGTCGCTGTTTTACTGGCAATGTGTATCCATATCCACACTGGACAGTTCAATAATTGGAGAGATATTTGAGCTCGAATTTGAATTATCATTTGCCAATTGCCGTGCACCCTAAGCTAATAAATACCGCAGTTGCACCGCGTTAACTTCACCCGCCATGTTATTTTTTTTATATTGCAGTGTAAAATAGTATTCCTTTTGTCCTGCATTATAAAATATATTTATGAAATTTCTCTTATTTTATAATATAAGATATTTTATAAGATTTAGTAAATTTTCCTTCTAAAAACATCCTTCATAAATACATTCTACAGATATTCTCTCTTTTTGATTGTTTTAATCAATATGAATGAGACATTTTTTGAATTACAATAATTGTTTTCATAAAAATCAAAACTTTCTATTAGCTTTAATTACATATCTTAATATGTATTATTTTTATAAAATTACTTATAATATGGGATGGAGGGAGCATACAAACCCAGCATAATCATATGATTATTTTAGAAAAATCGAAGGCTGAATGGTATTGCCAAAATTATAATGAAAACAATTATTTGTTTTGGAGACACGAACAATGGTATGCCAAATACAACTCTTGTATTGAGAAAAAAATACTACTCTTGTATTGAGGTGTGTGATAATTTCGTTGAGAGTAGATTCGGTTACTAAATACTAAAAGATAGAGGGAATTACAATTTAAAATCAAAATAAATAATTTATTAAACTTTGACACATCTAATTGATTAAATTATAAAAAGAGACCAATGATCCCAAAATGTTATGAATTCCATTGTCAAATTATAAAAATATCCTTAGCTTCTCTCTCATTCATACCATCACCGGCATTGGAGATGGACAACTCTGGCCGGTAGCTCATGAATGGTCACTGGATGCCAATGATTTTGCATTATCATTTAAAAAATTTGCAACTTAGTTATTCTAAATTAACAACTTAAATTCCCAATTTTTAATGCTAGTAGTTACTATAGTGATTGGCAACTTCTTTTTTACAATTTGTAATTTGATTACTCTAAATTTACAATTCGTTTTCCAAAATTTTAACATGAATTATTCTAGTAAATTGCAACTTATTTTCTAAATTTTACAATTTTTTTATTTTAAATTTACAACTCATTTTTCCAAATTTTTACTATAAATTATTCTAATATTTTGCAACATTTTTTTAGGTTTTGCAACTTGCTCATCTAAATTTGCAATTTTTTTTTCAAATTTTAACTTTGAATTATTCCAATGCTTTGCAATTTCTTTTTCAAGATTTGAAACTTTCTTACTTTTGTGTTTCAAATTTTTCACTATCACAGAATTCAATTCTAGCTATTAAATGTTTTCAATTGTTCTTGTAGTAAAAATTTGGAAATTGAGTTGAAATTTTAAAGTAAGCAAGCTGTAAAATCTTAAAAAAGAAGTTGCAAAATATTAGAACAATTCACAGTAAAAGTTTGCAAAAAAGTGGTAAATTCAGAAAAAACAAGTTACAAACCATTAAAACAATTTATAGTAAAAATTTAGAAAATAAATTACAAATTTGGAGTGACGAAGTTGCTAATTTTAAAAAGGAAGTTACAAATCACTATAGTAATTATTAGTAGTAAAAATTGGAAACTCAAGTTTCAAATTTAAAGTAAGTAAGTTGCAAATTTTGGAGATGAAGTCGCAAAACCACCTGCCACTGGTTTGGTGTTGACCCCATATTAACTCTAACTAATTTTTTTAATTTATATAAAGTAGTTAAAAATGACTTATAAATAAAAGTAGATGAAGTAATACAATAAGTTGAACATCAAATGAATAGTAAAATATATCCATTAATGTTCATTGTTATTAATTAATGAGAAAAAGAGAAAATACAATAAGAACAATTAATTTATATTAATTATTGAGCTATTTATTATATTTCTTAATTGGTATATATTTATGGATGCCACGGTCAAAGTTGGGCCATGTGTTCGAATCATCATCCTTGTACATATCCTTGAGCAATGTGATAAGCAATAAGGAAGCACGACCCTTTTGATTTAAAGCAGCATGGATGAACCATTGTTAGAAACAATATATGAAAACAACTAGTGCCTAAAAATGTATGGTAATATACTGTTCTTAAAGCGTTATTTACTTTCACTAGGTTTACTGTAGGGATATGGCGAATTATTTCTAGGAATTATCCTAAGCACCAACGACATCTAACAGTAACTTTAGATATCTTGAAACACATAATAAAACAAAGGGACTATGAACAAGAGGAGAGAATGTGAGAGATATGTTTTTTTAGTCTCTGGTTTAACCCTTTTATAGCAGTGAAAAATGAAACAGAATATCAAATACAATTAAAACAAAATAAAAGAAATTAATGTGCTATTTCATAATGTTGGTAATTAAATTATAATCAATTAGTCCGTTTCTAAACGTTGTTATTTAAAAATTCTATTTCTGAAAAATAAAAACTATTAATTAAATATATTAATCTCAAATTTATACCAGATCAGATCTCCATAGTTAGATCAATCCAATGATTACGACGCGCCACATACTAAGTGCTAAATACTTTAAATATTAAGTAAATAATAGTTAAGTCTACTTAGCCTTTCCCCTCTAAAACTATTTTACCATATTTTGTCTCATCTCTCTTATATATACTTCATAAGTCTTATTCTCATCTAATGTGAGACTCAAGTTATTTAAACTATCTCTAACAATATCCAGAGTTTAAAATGGCTGTTAAAAATTGATGGAGAAAGGATTTAGCTGTCAATGAAAGTTTGAGGGATCTTACTTTGTTTCTAAAGGATTGGAATGTCCATGTCTTTGGTAATATTAAGAAGCGGAAGAAGGAGCTTATGATGAAGATCAAGAGTATTTAGAATAAGCTTCAACATTGCTATAATCCTTTCCTTCAGAAGCTAGAATTGGAGTTACGAAGTAAATTGGAGAAGGTTCTTGATCAGGAGGAAACATTATGGTTTTAGAAATCTAGAGCTCAATGGATAAACTTTGGTGATAAAAATACATCATATTATCACACTAAAACAACCATTCATAGAAGGAGGAATCGTGTCACTATGTTGAATAATGATGCGGATCAATGGCTTGAAAGGAAAGATGAAATTATTAATCATGTTGTGGGCTTTTATAAATCTCTCTTCACTAAGAAGAATATATACAAGCCCTGGTGTATTACAAAATGTCGATGGCCATCATTAGAGAATGGAAGACCAGAAACCATGTCAAGAAAAATTACAAAAGAGGAGATAAAGGAAGCAATGTTTGGTATTGGCAATTTTAAAGCTCTAGGAGATGATTGTTATCCTGCAGTGTTCTTCAAACAAAATTAGGATGTGGTGGGAGACAATGTCTGTAGAATGATAAAGGATTTATGGTTACAAAGTAATAAGATCAAGGAAAACAACAGTACTTTGGTGGTTTTGATTATGAAGGTAGAGAAATAAAAAAAGGTGAGTCATTTTTGTCCTATTTCCTTGTATAATGTAGTGTATATATTGCTTATCTATAATTCTTGTTAGTAGAATTAAAGACATTCTGCTTAAGATTATTTCCCTTCTTTAAGCGAGTTTTATACTAGATCGTAATATTCAAGGTAATATAATCATTATTAAAGAAATTATTCATTCTTTGAAGAAAATGAAAGGCAAAAGAGGATTTATGGCTATTAAAGTAGATTTAGAAAAAGCTTATGATAGAGTCAGTTGGCAATTTTTAAAGTATGTGATAGAAGAGTTAACCTGACCAAGTAGTTTTATTAATATTGTGATAAATTGTGTTACATCTATTACTTCTAACATCTTATGGAATGGTGAGAAAATTGGTGGTTTTGTTCCTTCGAGGGGTATTAGAAAAAGGGATCCCATCTCCCCTTATTTATTTGTTTTAGTAATGGAGAAGCCGACACACCTTATTACTGAGCTGATGAATGATGGTAAATAGAAAGCAATGAAAGTTGGAAGAGGAGGCCCCCTTATTTCCCATTTGATTTTTGCTGATGACCTTGTCTTGGTGGCTAAAGCAAGTTCAAAGCAAATGGAAGCCATTATGGAATGCCTAAATTTATTTTGTGATATGTTTAGTCACAAGATTAGCGTTTTTATAACTTATGTTTATTTTTCACCTAATGTGGAAAGAGGGGTGAGGATAGAAATTTGTTAGAAAAGTGGCTTTCAAGAGGTTGAGGAGCTGGGAAGATATTTGGGGGCTCTAATTACAAATAAGAGGAAAGTTGATGATAGATTTGGGTATGTTAATAAAGTTAATGCAAAGCTTAGTGCTTGGAGGGTGAAATCTTTGTCTCTCGTAGGAAGAATTACACTAGTTAAATTTGTTACTAGTAGAATATCTTTACATCAATTGCAATATGATAAAATTCCTAAGCAAATTATTATGGACATCGAGAAAGCGGAGAGATGTTTTATATGGGGATCATAATGAAAGAAGGTGGCATGCTCTTAGGTGGAAGAAGCTCTGTTATAGCAAAGAGGAAGGGGGTGTTGGTATAAAATCTTTATCTCACATGAATGACGCTGTTTTACTGAAATTGGCTTGGGGCTTAGTAACAAAATCAAGTGATTTAGGGGTGCAAGTTTTGACAAGGATATATGAGGCTGATCTTGATGTTAGGTAATGTAACAGTATTTTACCATTTTTTATTCTCTAAATCTAGTATTTTTATCACATTTATTCGGCTATTTTTATGGTTTTATTGCATATATGTGTTTTAGTCAGTTTTGTGTAGTTAGTGGAAAATGTGTTAAATTCTTAGTTTTAAGCATATTTTATAATATTTTATTATATTCCATAGATTTGGTTGTTAATCCTTTCTATTGGTGTATTTTCCATATTGATTAGCTAGATAAGTGCTTGATTTGGTTTATCCGAATGATTAAATTATGGTTTCCTTTGTAATTTCGGATCAGATTTTTTCAAAGAGTTTTCATTCTATCATCCATTTAGGGTATGTTTAGTAGAAGGCATGAGAAGGAAAGGGAAGGGAGGGAAGAGATTTTAATGGAGGGAAGGGGAGGGAAGGAAAGATGAGATATGAAGGGAAGGGGAGAAATTTTAATGATTTGTTATTTGGTTAAGGAGGGGAGGGAAGTTAATAATAATTTGATCATTTTATTCTTGAAATTAAAGAAATTTTCTATTATTTTTTTGAGTATAAAAAATTTCAATATTAAGTATAAAATTATGCTTTAATATTTTGTACTAATACTCATAATTTTATACTCAATATTAGAGTTTTTTACATTCACTTTTTGAGATATGAGACTTAGATCTAATATTTTTTGGTATTAAGAATCTTCAGATAAATATTTTTGTTTTTAGGATTTTTTAATAATTTTTTTATTTTTTAAAAATATTTTTTATTTATAAAAAAAATAAAAATAAATAATTTGATCCTCCCGATTTCGGAGGGATCAATTTGAGGGGGAGGGCCCCTTAAAATGTTTGTCCAAATAAGGGGAGTTCCCTCCCCTCCCATCCCCCTCCCTCCCTTTACACTAAACAGGGGTTTAATGTCATTAACCATCCCATGTGATTAGATTTTAATCCATGTTAGACCCATTCCAATATACTATTTACTTATTTTTTACTTTTTCAAAAATACTCCTAGTTATAGTTCCACTTAAATTATATTTAATTATCCTTAATGATTCTTGTATTATTCACCTAATCATCATTTAGAGTACTTAATTAGGATTAATTTGAGTTACCAAACTTGACCATAATGATTAGGGTTTTTATTGTAGAGTCAGTCAAACTTTAATCAAAGAAGGACATTTTAGTCAACTTTCTTAAGAAGTCTTTTTTTAGCTATTTTCTTAGGATTTTTCTTGCTTTGTTTTGCATAATTTAGAGAGTGTTTTTCCCTTAATTTTAGTGATAAGTTTCTTGATTATTCATGCCCAAATTATGTTTGAATTGATTTTATAATTTTAGACCAAAATTTTATATTATTTATGTTACATGGTTTTATATGTCATATCTTGATTATTTTATGTAACATCTTTTGGTAGGTCTTTGGGCATGAATGTTTGGCAAGCTAATGGGCTAAGAGAAGACTTAAATTGTAAGAGGGAATAAGGTCCACAAGTCCACACAAGCCACCTAATATCCCAGTCACCATTCATTAATCCAACTAAACATCTTTCATGGATAATGACCTCCATACCTTTCATAAAGCCATAAACACTTACCCTAGCCGATCTGGCATCATTATTCAGATCTAAAAAGAATTACAGTTCATGCACTTTCCCCTCTCCCTCTAACCTTCTCCAAGTGCTCTTCCCCAAACTCATCAATATCCATTAACTTCTACCATTTTCACCAATTAAACCTTCATTAACTCATATATCCTTGCTTCCACCACCGTTTTGTCCATTCCTCTCAATTATTCTCTACTTAATTTCATCTCCTTCTCAAGGTTTCCAGATCTGGACATGAATCACACTTAAAGAGGAGTTGAAGAATTGAAACATTCACGACCTTGGTGATTTTCTAGTGCAATCAATTTCGACTCTATTTCTTAAACATGGATAAGCTCTTCTCCTCTTCTTTGTTTGCTAAATTTGAGTTCAAGATTATGGAAGCTTGGGATGGAGTGGTGATCTCCAATTGAGCCAGGGAATATGCTATGAAGTCATTGGAATTCTAGGACTATAAAGGAGAAATTCTCACTCTCTTTTTATCTTCCTAGTTAGATTAGTATTATCAGATTTTGGACAGATTTTTATGCTATGTTGATACCTTGGAATTGATATTGTTGCTGGATATTGGATTGACTTTGATCAATTTCATTTGAGAGTATTCATTTGGTATAATTCGATTGGTGTTTCTATGTTAATGTCATACACAATTTTTCAACTTATCATATTATTATCTTTAGCTATAGTTTGGTTATCTTGAATGTATGGTAAATGATTTAAGATGGTTAAATTGTTGATTTAGGTGAGTTGTATCATTGGTTGTTAATGATTTTGGGGTTGTAATGATTAAAGTATGACAAGGGATTCAATTACAATTGAATTAATTAATCTAAGGTTCAATATTGTGACATGCCTTTTAAGTGTCCGGGTGAAATTGATATAACTAAATGACCAAATCTTACACTTAACATGAAGAATTATGATTGGACTTAATAGTTACACAATGTCAAACCAATGCCTATTCAATTTTCCTTTGCAAAATCCTTAAGAGTCCTGTGATTAGTAACTTCCCTAATAAAATTGGAGAGCACCACAATTCACTACAGTGCATTCAAACTCCTCTTTCCTACCTTGTAAGTTTTGAATTCTTTTTGTTAATTTGGCATAACTATTCTCTTAGTTAATTCCTGTTCCTTGCATTTTGATAAAAATCAAACAAATCCCCAAACTTGCATTGCATCTAGCGTAGAATTAATTATATTTTTAGATAAACATTTTTTAAACTTTCTTAATTACTTCCACTCATTTCTCTTTTGTGAACATGACCTAGGTCGGATCACTATCCTATGGTAGTTCCACTTATTTATTAAATTGAGACCCTTTAAACACGAGCTTTCATTAGGTAAGATACTAGATTGAAGCCAACTGATTCAATTTTATGGAAAGAGATCATGAAAAGATGGGATTTTTTAGGGAGTAGATTAGGTGGGAGATTAGATTTGGGCAGCAAACTTCAGTTTGGAATGATATATGGGTTAAAGGTGAAAAGAAGTTGTGCGAGCAAGCGTTGCAAGTATTGAATGGGCTTGAGAATTTGAGGATTCAAGACCTGACAAGCGGAGATGGAGCTTAGGATTTTCATGCTATAGAAGGAATTGTCAATCAACAAATTTTATTGAAAATTGCTGCGATGATGCCTCCTTAATAGCAATTTGGAGAAGATATTATTAGGTGGATTCCAAATAAATATTGGGATTTTTCGGTGGTCAGTGCGTATAGAATGTTGACTTCTAATGGTCAAGTGGGTGTGGATAGTATTTGAAAGAAGATATAGAGGGTTCAAGTTCCTGAACAAGTTAGAGTTTTTATTTGGTTGTCAATGCATAGTAGATTGATGACACAGCAATTGAGAAGTCATTGGACTTCAGAAGATGGAACTTGCTTGGCATATGGATTATATGAAGAGGATATGTTGCATGTTCTTAGGGATTGTCCTCAAGGTTCATATATTTAGTGTTCTATCTTACCTCCTGTCATTCAAAATCATTTCTTTTCTATTCAGTTTTTCCAGTAGATGATAGAAAATCTTGTTAAAGAAGATAGTTAGCTTGAAGAGGTGGAATGGTGTAATGTTTTTGCTATTGCCTATTGGTTTATATGGAGATGGAGAAATCAAGTTATTTTTCAGCAAATTCCTATTAAGTTTCATACTTATAGACTTGTTGTCGCACCCGAAAAAATACGACGAAAGGAAAAAGAGAACAAATGTGATTTTCGAGTGAAAACTGACTTGTGAGGAGTCGCAACCAAAATTTTGAGGAAAATCTTGGAAAATCGAATTGAAGAGGAAATGATGGTCTGCGTAATCGAAGTTGAATTCGGGAGTTGATTGTGCGTGGGGAAGGTGTTAGGCACCCCACGACACCCGTTCCTAGGAACGGTTACCTTACATTGATTGTGTAAATTAATATGGCTCAAAAATGTATTTTGGTTTTCCTTTGATCATTCACATGCGAGAGCAGGGGTAGAGAAGAAATTAAGAAAATTTTAGAAATTTAGAAAACAAAAATAAGGAAATAAATTACATTAGAAATTAAGGAGATTTAAGAAAAATGAGAAAAATGAATTGGAAAAATAAATTGAGAAACATTTTTTAAATTAAGAGAAAAAACACCAAATAAATAAAAAAATATTTATTTATTTACAAAGGCAGACTTGACCCAAGATCAGAGCCTGGGGCCTACGTACCCTGCGATGAAGATCAAAGTCCACGTAGTTCGGGACTATAAATGCGTGTCACTTAGTTGATATATTTTTTTTTATAATAAGAGAAAGTTAATTGAAAATAATTCACCTTTTGGCAATCGAAATGATTTTCTGAGATTGAGTTGGTGTGTTTTAATTGGTAAAAAGATAATTTAATTCCTCTTACTTACCCTTGTTTTATTTTGCTTGGGAAATATTTTTTTATTTTTTCTTTAATTTTTGGAAATGTATTTATTTGATTTTTACTTTTTGAAAAGGCCTTGTATTTTTACTTTTATTTTTCTTTTATACTTTTGAACATTTTTCCAAATAAAGAAAATTAATCTACCTATTGCAGACTCACAGTCATGCTTGATAGATCAATTCCTTAATTACCTGCGGAAGTTCTAAACCTCGCGGTACAAAGGTTTTATTGCATTTTAAAATGCCATATAATACCTTTATTAACTATTTAAAATAAAATTTGGAAAAACTTGTCACACTTTTTTAATTTTGGAAATATGGTTATTTTCTTAAAAAAATTTGTTTAACTAATATATCTACGCGGATTCACAATCTCACGCGATAAACTCAATAAACCCGAATGCCTGCGTGGGTTCCAAAAACCTTACGTGGTGTAGTTAAAAATTATTATTTTTAGTATAAAGCATTCAAAAACACTATGTTATAAGATTTTACCCAGGCACTATCTTATAGATGATTATTAAACCAATTTTCATTTTATCATTATTTCTTTTAACTAGAGATAGAAAGAAATACCCTCCGATTTAAAAATAGGACTACATATATATAAATCAGTTATCCAACCAATTGATGTATCTGCGTGGACTCGCAGTCTCACGTGACAATCATTAGTTAAAATACTTACAAAAATTCCAAAACCTTCGGAGTATGATGATTTGTGTTGCAGCCCCAAGAGTCGAATAACTAAAAATTATACTAAAAACATCTATTTTTTTTATTTTCATATACAGATTAATACATATTTATTAATTTTAAGAACTAATATGTCTATTATTATATATACATTTAAGAAAAAGCAACTAACATCCGCAAAGAATTATCATCTCACAAAGTAGGTTGACTCTTCGAATATCTATCAAGATTTCGAATCCCCCACAAATAAGCAAAGCATTTTTTGGCAATAATCTTTATTGTGTGGATTTTTAACTAGGTAGCCATATTTCAGCCTTCATAAGACCCAACGCAATATTCCATGATGAGTAAAAACAATCTCATCTCATGCCTACCTTTCAAAAGTCATTATCACACGGACATTGTTTTTTTTTTTAAACGAACACACATAATAATTAAAGGAACCAAACAAACAAAATCGAAATCTTTGGGCAACAATCTTATTGTTTGTTGTTAACAAGATAGCCGTATTTCACATCAGGCTTTTGGTTAAAGAATTGTTAGAGCATTTGGAGCAAACCAAAATTCAGATCCTCTCACCCCATTTCCTCATTTACCCAACAATGAATCAACAACGTAAATCACCATATCAGATACACCTCAGCATACATTAACAGTCTTGAGACAAGATTCCGAAGTAGACAGTAACCCATAAGCAAGCATCACTAGAGATTTCATGTTTAGGGCCCAAAATCATCATACGTATAAATTTCAAAACAAAGGTTCTTCTAATGACTAGGAAGTGGTGAGAATAGGCTTCAGGCACTCGAACAAGACACACCTTAAAAAGATTATGCAAACAAGTAGGCAAGAATAAGTTCTCATCAACCAAAATATAGGAACCCATAAGATGCCATCGTTAACAGCACAGCCCCAAAATCTATCAAGTCCCGTATAGAGATGAAAAGCAAAATTCCCAGATCAGCTAAAGTCCCCTAAAACTGACTGAAAAAACAAGTATCCATTAACAAAAAAAAAAGTCACATGATCTGTGATTCCATGACCAGATTCAGCAGACAAGAAGGTGTTTTACCAGACTGAAATCTCTATTAAGCAATTCCTGTTCACGCGATGTCTTCCTCTTTCCTTCCTTCTCGTATCTCTCCTCCTCTGTTTTTCGGTGCCTCCAGCTTCCTCCCCCGGTTCGCGTTCGTGCTCTACTCCCTCTGTTTTGTTCTTGCCTCTCTCAGACTCCACCGTGTAGCTTTGCTCTGTCTCCGATGGATCGTGGCTTTGCCCTCTTTCTCCCTTTCTCTCCTCCGATCTCTCGATCTCCTCCTGGCTCGTGTTTTTTGCTCGGTCTCTCGGTCTCACACACCTGATTCCTCTGAGATCTCTCTCTCGGATTTCCAGTCCCAAAATTTTAGGGCTCCCTTTCTCGACCTCTCCTCCCCAAAGATCCCTCTCTCATCCGCGGCTCCTCTGTCCTTTTTTCATTTTTATGGCCTCCATCGTGTTTTTCTTCACACCTCCCCTGTTTTGCGATTCCTTGCACGTCTCCTTCCTCTCAGCTTTTCCTGTCTCGCATGCTTTTCTGCCTCCTGTGTTCCCTCCGTCTTTTCTATCTTTTTCAGTCTGCTCCTCTAGTCCTTTGCTTCTGCCCTCTCTTTTTCTTTCTCAGACTCAGTCCTCCGGCTCCCTCGGCCTCCTTTCTTTCTTTTTCGGTCCGCGGCTCCCTCCCTCTGCTGCCTAGTTTCTTTTCCTTTTTTGTCTGCTGCCCTAATTGTTTAGGTCAACCTTTTGGTCCAAGCCCACGAGTCCCCTTGTGGGCTCGTGGCACTTGGGCCTCATGTTACCCCCCTCCCCCTTCTTTTTTTTTTTCAAGTTTTTTTTAATTTTTGTTATTATTATTATTTTTTTATCTTCCCCTTTTTTATTATTATTTTTTTTGTTGATTTGTTTCTTTCTTCTTCTTTTTTTTCTTTTGTTTTAAATTTTTTTTTATTATTATTTTTTTTATCTTCCCCTTTTTTATTATTATTTAATATTTATTTTATTTTATTATTATTTTTTTTATCATTTTTATAAAATGTCCGGACAAAATGGGGTGTTCACACTTGTTATTTTAGAGTCTATTAGAGCTTTGAAATGGAAGGAAAATACTAATGTAGAAGTTGATTATTTAAGAAGACATCGAATACTGGTGAAATGGAAGAGACCACCTATGGGAAGGATGAAGTTAAATGTTGATAGGATGGTACAAAGTGGTTCTGACATTGCAAGTTGTGGAGGAATTTTAAGAAATGAGCATGGCAAGTGGGAAGAGGGATTTACTCATAAGATTGCAATATGTGATGCGCAAGTGGGAGAAATGTGGGCTGTTCTTAATGGTCTTCAATGGTGTTGGACAATTGGAATTAGGAAACTTATTATTGAATCTAACACGTTGGAGGTGTTTAAAGTTGTTAATGGCCAGGTTAAGGCCTTTTCTGGTGATGGGAGATTGCTTGAGGCAATTAAACAATGGATAAAGATGGATTGGGAAGTTAATGTTGTTCATGTATATAGGGAGGGCTAATATATGCACACATCAAATTGCTTCAACCAATTTAGGAGAAGACCAAAATAGACACATCAAATCCCCCCACACTTAAATCTTTTCTTGTCCTCAAACAAAAACTAAGTTTAAGTTTAATGAAATTTTTCTATGTAAAGACTCACATCCACCTATTCCCAAAATTTTAAAACAATTTGCTACTTGTCAAGATAGAGAGTGTAATATATATATATATATATATGAAAGAATAAGTTTAGTATCCAGCCAATGAGTATTTAGTCATATTCATGAAATTATAGTGTGTGTGCTAACCAGCGTATAATTAGTGAAAGATAAAAAAGATCCTCAAGAATTTATAAATTCCCTCATGCATCTTATGATTTTCTTTTGATTACAATGAGGTACTTTTCATCTTTATTTTTATTTTTTCTTGCACATTTTGTGCTTCAATTTTATTTGGAGATTATTTCCTTTCTTCAGCCATTATGCGCCCTATTGACATGAAGGTCTCTCATTTGTGATGCATGCCCCCGATTACTAAAACTAACATAAATTTGGCACAAAGATGCCTTTGGCACACTCATAGCTTACTTTGCACCATTTGATGCGAAGGACAATACTTTTTGGTGAAGCCCTCCGGTTACTAAGCACAGGTCAAACCAGTGGAATGGATAATTTTTTACACACTATTTATTTATTTTTAATTAGTTTCTTGAGTCATTTCTCACAAATAATAATACTCATGCATTTCAATTGAACTATGCAAGTTCAAAAATAAATATATAATCAACTATCTTACTTATTTGACTACTTATTTTCACTTCTCATAGCTAGCTAATTGTGCTCAAATTCAAGGCTCATAATTCTTTACTTATATTTGATTGGCTGTTTATCTCACCTATTTAGGAAATTGACTCAATCTCATGATTTTCAACGTAGTAAGTATACTTACATAAGTATAAAAAAGGCAGGTATCAATTTAGAATTAAAAATAAAAGCAAAAAATTTTGTTAGCTTGGCTAAAATTTTTCTAATTATCCCTCCTCAAAAATTTAATCGGAATCTTACAAATATACAAGGTCAATCGTAGTAATAAAAAGTTCAGAGTATTCCAAAGTCGAACCCAAGAGAGGTTATGACTCACTTAGTTAATCAATTTTAGTTAAGCAAAACAATTTGTAAATCATCAAGAAAAGATTAAAATAAAAGTACAAACAATATAGAAAAGCAAATATGTTAAGTTTAATTCAATCACTAAAAGTACTAGGGGATTAGATTTCACCTTCTTAAGATAATTAAAACCTACATTTAAATTAACTCTTTTTATAATCACAGTGACAGTTATTTCTAAATTGTCCTAATTACCTCTAGATTGATTAGTTCATATTTAATTAGGTTTCTAATTTACTCTCATGTAGCCAAAATTCCTAATTAAATCTTGAAATTATAACTAAAGTCATCATAAACACCTAATTCTATCTCTAAAATTGTTGTTTATGTCTATCTCTCTATGTCGAGATTAATTTTTCATCCCTCAGTCTATCAAGTTTACCTACAGAATGAATCTTATGGTGGTTAATCATGAAATTCGCTAGGAAAAATAAAAGAAATAAATATAATTAAACATAAATATATTGAAAAAATTGAATCACAAAACAAGAGTCATAATCTCAAAGTAAAACTTTAATCAATCCCAGTTAGACTATATCTCTACCTCTAATTAGGAGAATTAGTTATACAAAAACATAATTCTCAATATTAAAACTATAATAATTCCCCAAAACATTAGAACAAAAACTAAAGAAAGAAAAGTAGTAGATGAAGAGAATGATTCAATCTCACTATGCCTTCAATTTCTCTAGATATGCCGTCAGAATACTCCCTCTAATCTCCAGAGGCTTCAAAATAGCTTTTCTAGGGTGTTAGAATGAGTGATTGTGTGTTGTTATGTGTCTAGAAAGCCTTATTTATAGACCTCAGTGATGCTTGCTAATCAGGGAGGGAAGATGTCTTAAATGACGTCACTCAGCGTTGTATGGAAAGAATTTATGTTCACCCGGGACCATCTCATTCTAAATTTTTTATTCTTCCTTTGTTCTTCACCCAACGCTAGTTAGAGTAATTTAAGTTGACCCAGCATCTGGTCCATACAAAAATTGATAATATATCTTTCTGCCTCCTCACCCGTTCGCAGGTGTGGAAATTGCTTGGGGCCGGATGCAGTCATCAGTCTATGTTTTTCTTCATATTTTTTACTTTAAAATGCTCAAAACTTCTCATAATTTTCCTGAGATGCAAATATACTCAAATTATATAGAATCATACCAAAAATATATCAAAACTCATCATTTTGAAGGAAAAAATAACATAAAATATGAATATTTTATAGGTATAAAATAGATACATTAGAGACTTCGGCATTAATTATATTGCTTTGCCTTCGTTGGAGATTCAATGTCTCATGACTAAGGATTTGGCAGGCCATGGTGAGCAACGTCGAGTAGCAATTACTTTGTAATCTTAGTTCTATTTTGTAGCTTTCTTGTATTTAGGGCTTAGCCCCATGTCTCTCACCAAAATCTAATTATATTTATAATTTATTTATGTGAACATTCCTAGATTGTAGGCATGCAAAAAAGTCATTTAATGTACTAGGAAATTTGGCCAAAAAATAGAAGTTATGGGAAAATTATTTGTTATTGGTTCTAGTAGAAAAAGTTATGGTCGTTTAAGCATAATATTTTGAGTTTAAAGTTATATGACTGCAAAAAATATTTTTAGAAGAGTTTTCCTAAATAGGGCTCAATCATAATTTAATCCAAATTAGTAGAAGTGTAAAGTGGTTATGAGATATCAAAGGGATATTAAAAAAAAAAAGAGTTGCGTCGACACTGTGAACGAATGATCACACAAAAGGCATTGCATGGATGTTTAGGACACGTGGTACGCTCAGGTCATCGCAAAGCTATATGGTATTCAGTCACTGAAACATAGTACTTTCAATTTGGGCCGGCCCGCCTCAGGCCGGGCCCAAATCGAGCCTAGCCAAAAGGCCCGAATTGAAAAACGGGCTTGATTTTCCAAGTCCGAGCCCACAGGATCGGGCCTACAGGCTGACCCGTGGGCTTTTTTTAATTTTTTTAATATTTTTTAATAATTTTTTTATACAATTATTTAAACTAATACAACTAATTATCATCATAATTTAAATTAATACAACTAATTATCATCATAATTCATCAAAAACTAATATAATATTTAAATTTTACAATTTATATATCACTAATTAATAAAATAATATGTATTTTTTAATATTTTAAACCAAAAACAAAAGAAAAAGAAAAAAGTCTCGGGCTTTCGGGCCGGCCCACCATGGGCCAAGCTAAAAAAGCCCAGATTATGTATTTACTCCCGAAATTAAGGTCCGAACCCGCTCATTTTTTCGGGCTTTTCGGGCCGACCCGTCGGACTTGACCCATTTTGACGGCTCTACTGAAACACTCTTTCGTACAAACAAAGGCTCGGGCCAATGGCCATGCATTGAAATCTTGTTCTCATGTCCCACATGACACAAGTCACATGTTCCATAAACAAAGAATTACTACTTTCTTTGATATTTAATAAAAAATTATTTTAATCAAATTATGTGGATTAAGAATATGGGAGTGAATATTGAGTTTTGAAAAGATAACAAGAGTATAAGATGTGAGTAGTAAATATGATAATGCTGAGATGAATGTGTGATCATATAAAATTAAATAAGATTCGAAATGATTGTATATGAAAAAAGTCGAAGTAGCACCTATCAAGGAGAAAATAGTAAAAAATCATTTAAGGTGATTTGGGCATGTGCAAAGAAGAGGGCAAGAGGAGCCAGTGAGAAAAGTTGATCAAATGACTTGAAGTCTTATTAAAAGGCGTAGAGGAAGACTAAAAAAGACACTAAAGGAAGTTATAAGGAATGACCTATTGAGAAATAATTTGTCTGAGGAGAAGATGTTTAATAAAGTTCAATAATGTTATATGATCCATATAGCTGACCTCACATTAATGGGATAAAACTAATGTTGTTGTTGTTATTGTTGTATGTGGATTAAGAATGAGAATTAAAATTAGTTAACTGTATTAATTTTTTTTAAAATTACATTTTTTTAAAAAACTACCCTTATTTAATCTCTCTCTCTATCTAAAATACATTAAATAAGAGTATTTTTTTTAAATTTATAATAAATATTACTTTATATATAGTAAAAGGTCCTATATTTAAAATCAGGATAAAAGACCCTATATCTAGGATTAAAGGGAGTATAATTTTTTATTAACCATTTGTTTATTGGTATTTTTGGCAGTTTGAAAGTAAGTATAAAATATTTTAACTTTAATTTTAAAATATTAACAATTTGTTTTCTAATAATTAAAAGAAGAATGGGTGGCCAAATTTATTGAATTTCTATTTTCGAGAAGTTGCATTCTTATGAAAGGGATATGAACATTCACCCCGTAATTTCCCCTCAATTAACTTAAATTCATTTTTCACATCTTTTTCAATAATTTAGACATGTTTTCTTTGTACATTCTAAAAAAGAACCATTTATAATTTACAAAAAGTGAGAATATACATTTTATAAGATATTCATTCAATTCCATTATCATTGTCCTTTAAGATATTTTGTACTTTTTTCAATTCTAAATACATGGTACTTTTTCTGATTCCAAATATATCTGATTTTTATAGTATACGGGGTAGTATTTATTATACATTTTCAAAAACTGCTCATACTTATTATATCCCAAAAAGAAAGAGAAATAAATTAATTAAGGATAATTTTGAAAAAAATATGATTTTTAAGAAAATCGAGATAGTTAACTAACTTTAACTTCTATTCTTAATCCGCTTGATTCGGTTAAAATGATGTTATATTAAATATTAGAAGGAATATATAGATTAAGAAAGATATTAATAACTTAATGAATCATATAATTTTACTAAACTACCCTTAATTATTACTCTCAAATAATTATCTTTTTGGCCACTTACTCTCAAATTATTAAATTCTCCATTATTCTATATGAATTATTAAGGGCAAGATGTTAAAAACAAATCTAATTCCTCATTCGAATTTGAAACCTCATATTGTATTGAAATTTTTGCAATTCTCCAAGACATTAATTAGTAAGGAATGGAGTGAGTACACTAAACATTGATCATTGATATTGTTTTGGCAAAAAAAAAAAATATTGATAGATTGATTCAACCAAAACAATTCACTTATTATACTCCTCATTACAGTGAAAATGCATACTAACCTCACAGCCAGAGTGCCATGAACCTGTAAGCATTTAATCCTTAATCGAGAGAATAACGATAACAAGGAGATAGAAAACATAATAGAACTCATACATGAAGCGACGCTTATCAACCTTTTTATCTCTTTATTGGATCGTTGTCACAATAACTGATGTAAACTAAAACGCTTCTCTTTTCACAAATTCTCAATTTTATTAATATTTTATTGGCCAAAACAAATTATTAAGATTAAGCTCACATTTCAATTTACTTAATCTTAGCAATAAATTTTTAAAATACTCTTAACATATTCACTTCATATATGAAGTTTGCATTTAACATTAAAATTTTTTACTTGCTAGAATTGCCCCAATGGTAAAGTACACTTTGAGATCAGTGTTTGAAGAACCTGTGCAATATCTAGGGGTTCTACCCACCGAAGAACACTTGCGAGAAAGGGCAGCTACGTACAAACGTTAAACTGCATTAATTTTTATGCCCAAATGGTGCAGGTATATTATTGGAAAAAATAATAATAATGCATGAAATTACACATTTATGTTTTGACATTAGAGCAATTATTTCCATTGAAATCCACAGTTAAAATATTATAAAGTGTACAGCTTGGTTCATTTAAGTGATTATATATTAGTTGACTTTTTCAATATCCCAAAATTTGGGGAAAAAAAAAAGAAAAAGAGCTTGCAATAACCAACGAATAAAGTGAAGGACAAATGTAATATAGAACTATAGAAGAATAAAATAGCATAAAAAACTAAATATATATCGCTTGTCATCTCATGAAATGGGTTTGAAAATTCTAATACTGTATCATCGTATGATTTGAAACAATAATTTGAAGCAGGAGAATTGGTGAAGCATGATCCGTTTGGATTTTATGTTACTATGGGATAGGAAGAATGTACCTTTTGGACTAATTCAAAATGTTAGAAGAAATTACAGTATAGTAGCTTTTAATAATGAGATTTAAGGGGGAAAAAAACCCACAGTACATATATACTCAAATTAGTTTGTACTAACTCAAGAGTTAAGTGTAATAGAATCATCTCAATTTTTTTTAAGCATCAATATCCCTCTCAGCAAAGGGGTTGAAAACTAATCCTTTTTCAGGTATCATTAAAATGAGATTTACTCCTTTCAACAAAATCTTTTCATACAATCAGAAATTGAACGCAAGGCATTATACGTAAAAACCCAACTATATATTTACTAGCTAACTGTGATAGGATCGATCTTATTGGTATCCCAACTCTTTTTTTTTTATAAGCAAAATTGGCATTTGGTGAACCAACCCACCAATTTAATTTACTATAATTAATGGGTTATTATGATGAGTTAGGATTATTTTGATGGTGATGAATTTACTCGTACACCAACCAAATGTCAAAACAATGATAAATAGGGACTGATGCATATGGTCTAAATAGTGTAATAAAATATTGAAAAAGCACTTTCTAAGCATAAGATTTTAAACAAATATATTTATCACACTCACAGATTAGTTATAATATTATGCAATAAATACTCAAAATAATTAAGTTTCAAATACATTATAAATTTGTGAGTTTATGCTTTTTCATTTTTGTCAGACGTAACATAACAATAATACAAGTTAAATTCATGGTGGGTAAATGCAAATTATATATATAGCAGATGATATATTTTTTCCCGTGCTAGGAGCAATTGCCCCCTTCTTTTCGACCACAGGTATAATATAATTCAATTAAGATGGCGTAAAGAGAGAGAGGAAAAGGTATCCCTACATAGAACAAATTAAATTGCGATTTTTTTATTTTATTTAATACAAAATAAATTTATTTGGATGAAAATGAAATGTTCATATATATATATATATATATATTCTTTATGGTCACAGAGGCTGTTGGTGGTTTGCTTACCAGGGGAAAGTATAAAGGAAAAGCAGAATTAAAATAATAACAAGAAACTTAAATTTGTGGGAACTGTGATTTGACCATTAATTGGATGGGAGTTTTCTTAACAGCCTCATCTTCCTTCAAACATTTCTTTATTCACCAATAAGAAATTCGCATTCGCACGAAACACCTCACTTTTATACAACATCAATACAATATTGGAGCACTATGTATTGTTTTACTTTTTGAGTTTCATTTTTATAGATAGAATTCATTTTAAAATTGATAGAACACTTTATTTATTAATTTCGTGTGTGTGATCCACTACATTTATTTTATTCATTTCCTTCGTGGAGATCCCATATATATGGTGATCTCTTGGACGAAGACATTATTGCACAAACTGTCGAATTGCGATCATAAAAAATATTCTCTAATACTTATAGTTAATATTACCAAAACTCTTCAGATATGTAACATCTTTGATGTTAGTACTAGCTAGCTAAATGAGTTGAACAAAATTAAAACGAACAAGAATAATTATAAACACCATGAAAGCTAATTGAGTAATTAACTATAGGGATATCATTAATTTTTTATACAATGAAAACATCAATTTAGGTGATATATATATATAGTGAATTGGGAGTATAAATGTAGTAGAAGGGTTCTGTGAAGATATTTGGATATTCAATGTGGTTCTAAATTATTGGATATGTAGGGCATGCAGCGACTTTCATGTCATTGTCTTTGGTGTTTTTCAATTTCTTATAAATATTTCTACATATTTCATGTCATTGAACCACTTTTAAATGTAGTGCTTCTGCTTTTTTCCCACTTTAATTTTCCCAATCACATTTGCTTTTCACTCAACTTCTCTCTTCATAATTTATTGCTTTTTGTATTTGCCTCCCATTTGGCCTCTCCACGAGGAGCCTCTTCGTGCCTTGCCTTGTCCACATCTCTCATATATTATTATTATATAAAAACATTTCGTCCTTATCTGTAAATGATTGCAAGACTTGTGTCTTATATATGACTTTGTTGAACTTCAGAATGTAAAACATACGTGGCAATGGCATGTCATATCTCTTCCAAAACAATTTCAATATAAAGATATATTGATTTTCCTAATCATATAAATATGATAAAATGTTAGAAAAAAAGATGACCAAAATTATTATAAGCTAATATATTCTAACGATAAATAAATAATTCTTGTTATTTTTTTTTTTGGCCAAAATTTATTGTTAGATCAAAGAAAATAAAAGGTATATAAACATATATTTTTTATTTTTATTATTAAATTTTAAAATTAAAACCCACACGTACATATAAGTTTTTTCCAGCATAGTATACTATATTAACATATATAATACTGTATAAAGTTTACCTGGAAAAAGGGGTTCCAGTGGCGAGTGGGTGCTTTTCCTTTCAGAGAAAAAGTCAAATAGACAGCACATGAACGAACTAGGTTGGACCGAACATACCTTGACATCACTGGCTAGGAAGACCATACCAAACCAAGGCCCAAGTTACGTAGTGGCCAAAATTTTTTGGGCTGATCCGGGGTGAGTGTTGGATCTAAGAAGATCCAACCTTAATATTAGCCCATCAATTAAAAGTCAAAATTATTTCGCCTAATCTCAAAGGTTTGACAAATGAAAAAAGTTTAAATAAAAATTTTGTCAACGATATAATTAATTAAAAAGTACATCTCTTTCTTCTTATATAATATTCCAAGAACAGTTGGGTGCTTTGGGTTTTTTTGGGGGGGGGGTGGTTGTATTAGAATATTTTACATTTATACCCTCTGTAAAATATGATAACGGTTGGCATTTGACAATTTCATGCATTTCTTATTATTTGCTCATTCAAATTGAAATGCCAATTAAGATTTTATTATTTCTCCACCTCACATTACAACAGAGGCGAATGATTCCACGATAATCTTTATTATTATTTTTATTATTATTGGGGCGATTACTATTCCATATCAACTGAAAAACTAAACTTTCAATACAGGACGCCAATTTTTAATTTCATAAATAAAGGAAGGGCCGGTTGGTTCAAAATAAGACAGCAGAAAGTCCCACTAATAAATTTGAATCAATTGCTTGCGCATGTGGGTTTGACCATTTTCTATTATTAAACTAATATATCCGAATCATATGAGATCCGTCAAATTATTATAATAATTAATAATCAATAATCAATAATCAATAATCAATAACAACATGGTGGTCCTGATAATTCGCTGGCATGATATTTAAAATTTCTTGAACCAAACTTTGAGAGTTCTATCTCAACTTAATGACAACCATGGGAAAATAATTAAAAATATTTGCAAGAATACTTTTTTTCTTTTGGCCAACGATTTAATAGTATGACCTCCTCGAAAAATTGGCATTAATTTCAGGAATTAAAAAGAAAGAAAGAAAGAAAGATAGGGAAGGACATATAGCACTCAAGGTCAAGGACATATGCCCTCGGAAACTTCAATATATTGTCACTCTTTCACCCTCAGCTCGCATCGAGTAAGCTGTCAGGTTCGACGAAAATGCCGGGGGTATTTTGGGGATGACACATAAAAAGCAACCGCTACTTTGGGCATTCTCAACGACTCTACAGTACTGCCGAACTCCTAATTTTGATCTCCTTCTGAAGATTTTTTGAAAAGCACAAAGAACGAAAAGAGTAAGAAGACAATGCTACGGAGCAAGATCCTCACGCTCTTCACTCCCAAAAGGTAACTCTCATAGCGTTTTCTTTCTGGTTAAGAGTTCTTGATCGTCCCTTGGTCTTTTCAAATTTGCATCGATCGCTTCAGTGTCTGTTTCAGTTCGGTCGGTTTTTCTTTTGGCCATGATGATGCTTGTCTCTTGAATTCTAGAGTGCGATGAACTTCCTGATTCTTGTTTTGTTGCGAATGAGTCCAAAGATTAATTTTTGCTTGCATATATTTGGAACCAGAGAAAGCAATGTGCAAACCGACCTTGTTTTTCTTACACCAGAACCATTTCTCTGCTCTTTTCCCCCATTGATATGACCATTCCTCTGCTTTTGATTTCAATTTTTCTGTTCAATTCAGTACGATTTTCGTTCTCGGTCTTTCGTTGACAAGTTTCCAATTTCCCTGTTGTTACAGTGAATTATTAGGTCCACTCGTTTTATATGAATTACAGATGATAGGAAAGCAGGGGTGAAAGAAAATTTCAAGAATTGGGTTCTTCCGTAATACGAATTTCTATTCATCAATCAAATTTAAAGGGGCTTTGGTGTTGTTGGAGCCTAAAACTTGAATTTCTTCCCCAGGGGATAATGTTGGATCCGGTTCTGCAAATTCTTGAATTTCTATAATGCTAGAATCACCCTGTTGAAGAACATATTTTGGGGTTCTTCTTTCCTAGAGTTTGACTTCTTCATTATTAGCAAGAAACTTAAACTTGTTGAATTGGATCATTGACAGCATGGAGTATCAGAATTTCGGGAGGCAGCAGAGATCCAGAGGGGCTAACATGAAGCAGGCATTGCTGGTGATGTTGTTTCTGGTTGGTTGTGCTTGGTTGTTATTCCAGATCAACCGTTCAAGAAAGAAACCAGACAACTATGGCGGTCAACCCAAGCTTGTTCAACAATATGGGGTTGTGTCCTTGGGTCGTAAAGGGAGACCATCAGGGTTGGATGAAATAGACTTTCCTACCTCAGGAAAAGTACATATTGTGGATCCTAAGCAGATCAATAGTGGAAGGCTGGACAAAAATCCTGGAAATGCTGATGACAGATCAAGCAGAAGCGACAAAGGGCAAGCCAATGAGGAGAACCCTATGATACTGGCTATTAGTGATCCTCAAAGTAATGAGAAGGAAGCAGAAGCACAAATTAAAGGACCACCAAATGGTATGCAATTGCAGATGAGAATGAAAACTGAACCAGATGGTGGCTCCATTAAGGGAAACGAAGAGGTTGAAGAGCCTAAAACCACAACAGAAGAGGACTGGATCCATAGCTTTGATGATGAAAATGGTGTTCCTCCTGAAGTGAATGAAACTGAGGCAATAGGTGGCGTGGTGGTACACCTAGACATGGTGCATGAAGAACACATCAAATGATAGTAAGGAAAGTAGAGCTAGTAAAAGCAACATTTATGAAGTCACTTCTTCATCTTCAGAAAATGACATTGTTGAAATGACTTTGGGAGGCTCAACCTCGACGGATGTAATAGTTGATCCAGAAGTTAATTCTCAAAGAACAGCTGCTCATGTAGACAAATGATTTTTGTAAGATTCTAAATCTGTTTCTCATCATTGTAAATAAGAACTGAGTCACCAATTATTAGCAGCAAAATAAAAAAGCTGCGGTCAACAGAAGACCTTTTTTCTTTTTGAATACCTTACATCCATTATATACGATCTTGTTTTGTAGAAGAAATCAGTGGCTGCATGATTTTTGATGGATGCTTTCAAGCAGTATTAGTTGTTATAAACACAAAGACTCGTTCTCACCCCTTCTCTTCAACTTCTTTTCTTTTCAAGTCATCATCATCACTCATTAAGTTGCAAAATTTCTTATAAGAGTCAGCAAGCCATAAGTTTCATTGGTTTTTTTATTCAGTTTTTTTCCTTTCGAACTTGGTTAGGTGAAGTATAATGCAGATCCAATGTGGCCAATTAAGAAATACTATGAGGGACCATATGAGACATATCAAAAGTTCACAATCCTACGTTTCAGGGTTGAGAAGAATAGAATTATGGAAGATAGAAGCTTGTACTAGCAAGCTTATAAATGAATAACCACATGAGAAATTCTATCCTCTTACTTTTTATTGAACACGGAAAATGCACTTGAACTTTTATGTTTTGTTTATCATCTTACTCAAATTAATTGTGTCGCTGTCTCCCTGTCTCACTGACAGATAAATGTTGGGGTCTGATCATGTTGTGGGGACTGTGTCCAAATGAAAATAGACCATGAAACAAAAAAGGACAAGCAAATACTTGCCCACTACCAGTGGTGTTCAAAATTAATGAAGGATAAACATTTTCCAGGAAATCTAGGGGGTAGTGGCTCATAGACATTTTGTGATGCCCTTGTTTTTGCATTCTGCTAACCATCATGAGAATCACAATTGAAGAGTTGGACCACGGGACTGTCTGCTTTCTTAACCTCAACTTCTGGTTCATATTTCAGTTGGGCTGGACATTTGAGGGGACCATTGCACTACTAATTCAATTACCCATGATCCATTTTTTTCCACCAGAAAAGAAAAAACCATGATCAATTTTAAGGCTCTGACATGTGAGCCTTCCCAGTATTCAGTAGAAAGTTCTGATTTTCTATATTGCATCTTGAAATTTAGTAGAAATTAATTTGGATATTTTAAAATACAGAATATAGAATCTCTCTCTGAAGCATAAAGAGATTGATGTAGGTTTATTCAAGGACCATTTGGATATTTTCTATAGCATGATTGTTTAAATTTTAAATGTGTTTCATAAATTTTTTTATAACATTTATTTTATTTTAGTTGATGTGGGTTGATTCGAGGACCATATGAAATTTCCTAATTGATTCCTAAGTTGGATGTCTCTGTTTGCAACCAAATTAACCTTCATGTTCCTATACAAAATACTTAGATACCATTTGGAATTACTTGAAAGAAAGAAACCTAACTAAAAAATTTGCTTTGGTGATTAAAGGGTTTGGTTAGATGCGAGATGCTAAGTTGTAATTAAGATATCCATAAGAGTCAATTGATAACTGATTATAGGTGATAAAAGGGTTTACTTTATTATTTTGTGGCATATTAATTATTATTTTTTAATTTGTATATTTAACATAAAAAGTTTGGATATAAATTGATTTGATATGGTTTCTCATAAGAGGCTAACCTCCGAAGAGCCAATCATCAAATGAGGAGGAATTAAAACTTCCTTTTCAAACTCTTTGTGGACGACACCTTCTTTTCCACCCTACTGTACACGAATGACACAGACAGCTTGTATTTCTTTCATTGATTCAATATAATCATGATTGACTGACAAAGAATTACTGGACAATTGTAATTAAAAGAAACATCCCAATTCCTATTGACTAGGTTCCTGACGCGATCAAGGGAGTCTTGGTAAGGGTGAGCAATTGTCTTGTCTAGTGAGAAGGTCAATCACATCTGTACAGTCAGTAAACACTTACAATTTCTGGAAGTTCTTGCACCAATTTTATTATGTGTCTTAAAATATAATTATATTGATATTGACATATATTAATCATCGATCAGAGGCATTAGTACATCTGCTACATGGCAACCTCGAGATATTTATGATACTTTGGGGGAAGGATCTCTTCAGAATACTAAAAACGTGTGTGGGGATTTTCTAGAAGGCGAGGTGTGGTATGAAATAAACAACGTTATATAGATTCTGAGTTTCTAACCCCATGGCACATGGATGACAGGAACAAAAGAGTTTGTGGCAGCCCGCAGCCATGAACTTCAAGTCTTCTGCATAAGTCATGATAAAAGGGAAATTTTGAAAAAGAAAAAGAAAAAAGTTTTCAATACAAAAGAAATCTCAATAAAAAATTTTAATTTGTAATTCTCACAGTCAAATAGAATTTTGCGTAAAAATTCAGCATGGCAAAAAATGACAGTAAACTAAATAAAATAGTATAAAATTAAAAAGTAGAATATTCAAAAGATTTAGTTCAACATTTAGGAAAAGTTAGAAATTAAAACATCTGATAAAAAAAACTAATAAACGAAGATGTGTTTAAAAAAAAGTATTTCCATGTGGAATATGCAATAAGTGGTAAATAAATTTTTTGGACACATTTAATACTTTGTCTAAATATTGTCAAAAACAAAATTCTTTGTGTAAATTATAAATCGAAAAATGAAAAAAGTCGCAATTTCATAAAGGGAATAAATGTGTTTCAAAATATAATTTTGAACTTGTAAATGATCTGGCCTTGATATGGGTTAATTAGAATCTACAAACCCATTAGAGTTTAGACAATTATTTAATTAATTATGTAATTAATTTTTGAATGAGTCAAATGTCAGTTTTAAGCAGATGTTTGTAAGCTATCTCAATCACGTAGTTTGAGATAATTGGGATATTCTCATACTATGAGAAAGTGGTGGGATTCTAACAGTTACTCGACTAATTTTTATGGACTCACTCTCCTAATTTTTTTTCCCGTGAAAAAATATTACCAGTGAGAACTCTCTCTCTCTCTCTCACGCGGTAGAGTATGATAACTATGCTGTGGAAATTTAGGCTATCTCCAAGTTGGTTTGTTATAACATATACATAAAGTCTGTGATGGAGAGGATCCCCTTTCTTTCCACTGCGGCTTCATTCACCACACCTCCTCTGCGGTGATACATCATCGTTTTATCTAAGTGAAGACATGGAGAAGAGTTGTGACCCGTGACACGTGGGTGAGTGTGGGGACCACAAGGGTGAAGATCGGTGGGGCCCATCCCTAACACACCACTCCATACTGATTTAATTTCATGGATTTTGCATCTTTCTTGTGTAAAATTATTTGCTACATATAACACACCACTCCCTACTCCTCTAATCTCATGGACCCCACCTAACCTTCATCCTTCACGTTCAGCCCACCCCCTCACAATTCACAACTCTTCTCCAGGTCCTTGATTAGCTGCATGTCTTCACATGCATAAAACGATGACGTATTGCCACAGAAACGGTGCAATAAGTGAAGCCCGTGGTGGAGAGAATCGGGACTCGTGATAGAGGATAGCTATATAAAATAAAAGGAAGTTGATACTTATTTTTAGAAAAGAAGAATCAATTAAGTTAACAGTAAATTAAATAAATAAAAATGAAATTAATAATCTTGTATTAATATATTTGATTGGGGACACAATAAAAAATAAATAAGTTTTGTGGTGACATTTTCTCCCCATGATAATTACTTTTTGAGCCTATCCAGCCGGTTGCTACGAATTCTATTATTTGATCCATTTCATTTTGGCTCCTTTGACTCATTGATTTTTCGCACAGTAGATAGTATATAGAACTGATCGATGGCCAAGAGTGTGTGTGTGTGTGTGTAAAAGAGAGCAGCAAGCAAGAGTGAAGACATAAAAGTGCTCTTTCATTACCGACTAAAACCTAAGACAGTCGAAAAAGAGGAGGAGGAGAAAATGTTTCAAAGCAAATGTAACGTCAATGATTGACTCAGGGGTCACTTGATACGGGCCACTTGGTAGCTCCCTGGAAAGTATAGAAATTAATTTATTAAGAAATTTATATTTTATTTATTTATTTAATTTTTTAATGTTTGGAAAATTCAAATTATTTTATAAAATAAATATGTTATATTAATATAAAATATTTTTTTTACTCGGGAGATATATAATATTTCTTGAATTTTGCTCAGAAAGTTTTATTTTCTAAGAATTTTTTAAAATTTTTTTAACCAAATAACATTAATCAATCTATTTTTCAAGGGAGTTTAATTTTCCTCCACTATTTTCACATATAGTGTTAAATACATAAATACTTTTTTCTTTAAAAAATGTATTAAGTGGTTAAGGATATATTTGATAAAATAATATAAACTACTCAGAAAATAAAATTTCTCAAAGTTTTAGTATAACTTCTTGAATTAAGTCTAATTGTTCAGAGAGATCCATATTTCTTTTTTAAACAAGGTAAAAATGAATGATTTGCTTTTTGGGAGTTCCGCTTCCTTTCCCAATTTCTCTGTATCACGAAGTGTAATGATCGAAGCGTTTGATGTAACCGGATGGCATCAAAATCACTTGTGCTTGCTTGAACATTTTACGACTTTTTGAATTGACACGGACGCATGCATGAAAACAGCTGGTTCTTATAATTTCAGTCACATCTGTTGTCGCAATGTCACAAAGGTGGGAAGCATCCACCCCTTAATTCATTTTGCGTTTCAGTGCTCTTGGTACAGTGCACACTATACATGGTCGCCCTGTTTATTTGCCACGTACGATCCCCACTACACTTAATTTCTCCAACGCCATTAATATTCATATATGTGTGTGTGTGTGTGTTTGTGTGTGTGTGTGTGTGTGTGTGTGTGTGTGTGTGTCAAAACAAATTAATTAAAGGCCACAGAACTGAAGAAGGATCTCGTTTCTCTCTTCCCTCCTTCTCTATGACAAATCGCTACCAGCTCCACCCTCTGAGGACCCACAAGGAGAATCCTATGTTCTCTAGTCGAATCTGATTTCTTACAAGAGTCAGCAAGCCAGAGGGTTTCATTAACTGGCCTTTTTATTTCGTTTTTTTTTCTCCTTTTGAACTTGGTTAAGGTGAAGTGTAATGCAGATCCAATGTGGCCAATCAAGAAATACTCACGTTTAAATGGGAGCGTACGAGACACATCAAAAGTACCCAATCCTACGTTTCAGGTTTGAGACGAATAGAACTCTGGAAGATAACTACATGAGAAATTCTATCCTGTTACTTTTTATTGAAAGTGGAAAATGCACTTGGACTTTTATATGTTGTTTAGCTCTTACTCGGCTTAATTCTGTCGCTATCCGCCTGTCTCGCTAACAGATAAATGTTGGGGTTTAATCATGTTGTGGGGACTCTGTCCAAATGAAAATAGACCATGAAACAAAAAAGGACAAGCAAATACTTGCCCACTACCAGTGGTATTCAAAATTGAAGGATATAACATTTTCCAGGAAAATCTAGGGGGTAGTGGCTGGCTCGTGGACATTTTGTGATGCCCTTGTTTTTGCATTCTTTTTTCTTTTGGTGATGAATAGAGAGAGGAACTAAGTCTCAAGAATACATAGTAAAGCTAAAGGGAACCGAGGTTCCAGGAGCATCATAAAGGACAAGATGCCCTTGTGATGCCATTGTTTTTGCATTCTGCTCCATCATGAGAATCATAATTGAAGAGTTGAACCACGGGATTGTCCGCTTTAACCTGAACTTCTGGTTCATATATCAGTTGAGCTGGACATTTGAGAGAACCATTGTACATCTAATTCAATCAATCATGATAGATTGTAAGGCTCTGGCCTGTGAGCCTTCCCATTGTTCAATAAAAACTAAAGTTCTTGTATAAAAAAAAGAAACTAAAGTTCTGATTTTCTATATTTCATCTTGAAATTTAGTAGAAATTAATTTGGATATTTTAAAATATAGAATATGTAAAAATCACTGAAGCATAAAGAGATTGATGTAGGTTAATTCGAGGACCATATGGATATTTTCTATAGCACAATGTTTAAATTTTAAATGTGCTTAATTTTTTTATAACATTTATTTTATCTTAGTTGATGTAGGTTGATTCAAGAATTATATGGAATTAAATGTTTTTATACCAATACTCAGAAACCATTCAGAATTTCTTGAAAGAAAGAAACCCAACTCAAAATTATGCTTTGGTGATAAAAGGATTTGGTTGGATGTGAGATGTTGGGTTGCAATTAAGATATCCACACGAGTCAATTAACATTTAACTATATTATATACCCATAAAAAAACTTGGTATTATAGATAGGTCAAATACATCTAGAAACATTTAGCATTGAATATATGCATTATCATTCGCTAAAAAGCATCAAGAACATTAAGTAAATTCCTCTTTTGTTTATCAAATAAATAAATAATGATCTAAACTATTAAAAGTGCTTAAACTAAGTAAATCTACCATGTGATAATTTAGATTTAGGATAAAGGTTATTCAGTGTGGATGTTACCAACTAACACAAGGCTCTCCACATAATTATTGAAAAGAATTATAAAATAACGTCCATGAATAGCAAAAGTCTTAAATTCATTAGTAGTGCAGATATAGAACTGTTCCATCATTGTCAACTGATGTGTCCATTTTATACATATAAAATATCCATATTTAAACTTTAAATTGTATCTAAATATGTTTATATTGATATATTTTAGCGTGGTTTGACATATTTTTGTATTTCATGGCGTTATAAGCCCATTTGAAAGCATTTAGAGCAACAACGTTACAAATCGTTCATGCTAAAAAGTTTCGATATTTTTCGATATTTTGATCATAACTCTCATATATGAACTCTGATTGAGGTGATTTAAAATGAGTTGGAAAGCTAAGACATAGATCTATAACTTTCATGTTTTGAGTTTTTCCAAATTTCAATATTATCATAGCGAAAATCGAACTCAAATTGTCAACAAGAACTAGTGACTTTTTGAAGCTGAACGGTGAAGTGTCCGTACAGACAGAAGCACCCGGTGCCGGGTCAACGCATTTTGAATGTTTTTCAACCATTCAAAAGCACTCGGCATCATATTGGGTGAGTATATGGACACCCAGTGCCGGGTCAAGCATCAAAAGTTGATAAAAGCATGTTTTTGAAATGTTTTTGTGATATTTTGGACTTTTATGGGCTTTTAAATTTTTTCTATATAAGAAAATACGATAGAAATATAAAGGGATTCAGAAACACACTCAGAAACCAGAGAACACGATTCAAACATATCTTGGAACAACTAGGAGCATCTTATAGAGAGAGAGTAAGGAGATTTGAGGAGTATTAGCAATAGATTCATTCTTCTCTAATATAACTTTGTTTTCTTATTATTTTCAAGATAATTTGAGATTTTAGTTTTGTATTGATTTCTAATTCTATGAGTAGTTAAATTTCCCAGTCAGGGGTAGCGATGTAACTTGACTGGGATGGATTGGATTTATTTCTCTAGTTAAGACTCTGTTGATTTGTTCTTCAAGTTATAATTAATTTATCTTTTTATTATATTTATTTCTTTTATTCGTTCATGTGAATTTTATGCTTGATCACCATAGAATCTAATTAATGGGTAAACTTTATGAACTGAGAGGTGAAGAGTGAACATAGATCTAGAAAGATAAATATGAATAACTAATCTAGAGATAGAGTTAGGAATTCGTGGTGATATATGTTGTAGTTTTCAAGGTTTAATTAGGAATTTTAGTTATGCGAGAGCGAAGTGAATTCTAATTAAATAAGGACTAATTGACCGAGAGATAATTAGGAAACTTTAAAAATAACAGTCACTATAATTAAACAAAGTCTAACTAAGAAATAAAATCTAGTTATCTCATAAGATGAATTTTGATCCATTGACACTTTTAGAACTAAATCAAACTCAGATTTTGTTTTGTTTCCTATTTCTTTTCTTTTTAATTTGAATTCTCAATTTGATTATCACTTACTTTTGGGATCAAAAGCTTGGATTGATAAATTTACTACCTCCCTTGGGTTCGACCTCTGGAATACTTCGAAGATTTTTTATTGCTACGATCGACCCTGTATACTTACAGGATCTCGATCAGGTTTTCGGCGCTGTTGCCGGGGAGGTTGACAAATTTATTAGTCCATTAAATTTTAGTCTTTTGTTAAAAAAATAAAAAAAAATATTTCTTTTCTAATCTCTTACTGTATGTTGTTAAGATCTAAAAGTCTTGATAGTACTTCTAAATTGATTGCTATTAATCTTGAAATTTAACGTGCTTGCAAGGAGAATCGAGCTAGGGGGAGGCGCGAGATGGTTGATACAGATAAGCCTGAATCTAAAGGGCTTAGACCAAAGCCTATGAAGAAAGCCATCTTGTGATCTCCTAATCCGTTTGATTATTGACATTAAATTTAACACTTATTGAGAGGTAACCCAACATTATTTTTCTTCTTTTATTTTCTGTTTTTATTTTTCATTTTTGGTTTCTTGCTCTAGTTACTCCTGTTGAATCAAGTGTTTTGATGATTCCAAACTAACTTTTCAGAGCTTGGAAAGAAGATATCAAAAATGCACAAATGATCTCAAGTGGAGAAATTAAAAAAAAACTAACACAAGAATAGATGTAGAATTTATAGCCATAATTAGATTGAGTAAAAGACTTTGAATTGACAAAAAGATGTTTTAAAACTATGATTCTATGTTAATCCATGAAATATTTGAAAAACACCTACTAACAGATGAAGTTTGAAACATTTATACTAATATGCTGTTTTGAAAATTCGAACTTTGGCTTTGGAAATTCGAATTTCATATTGAATATGAACAAGTCTGAAAAAAACCTTCTCTGACAGATGAACTTTGACTTGAGAAATTCGAATTTTGATACTTGTCTGAAAAGAGCTTTGTCTAACAGACGAACTTTGACTTTTAAAAATTCAAATTTCAGACAAAATACAATTTATAAAAAATGAAAAATTCATCTGAGGATATGTCAAAGTTCATCTAAAAACTAAGTTTTGAAAGAGCATCAAAATGGCTCACTGACAGACGAACTTTAAACATAAAAATTCAAATTTCAGAAACAAAGCTTGTGAGTCTGTTATGATGATATGTTAACATATGAATGATAGTATTCAAAAATTCAAACTTTAAAGTAAGTCTGAAAAGAGGCCTCTCTGACAGACGAACTTTGCATTTTGAAAATTTGAATTTCGAATAGATGAACCATTGTCCCTTATTGAACTGCCCACTGACAGACGAATTCTGGGTATCAAAATTTGAATTTCGAAGGCACTGTAGCAAAATGGAACAACTGTTCATATTTTCTAAAAGAACTTTAAACTTGAAAATTCATATGTTTCAACATAGAAACATCTTTCAAAGATCAAAATTCGAACTTTGCTTCATGACAGACGAACTTCGAATATTCAACGTTGAAGTCTTTAGCTTTCAGTCTCTACGGAATTCGTCTGTTGACTAACCAAAATTTGAACTTTGAGTGTCAGGAGCATTAAATGTGGTTGGCGAATGGATAGTTTTTCAAAGTAACCTTTGGGTAACTTTTCCAACGGATAGATTTTGTCTCTAACGTATAGTTAAAACCTAAATGTATAAATATAACATTATTTGAAGTTGTGGGTAACGAATTTAACTTTGTATATACTGAAACTCTGTCAAATCATCAACTCAAAGTCTCTTACTCACACATACTTCATTATTTATACTCCAACTTTCATATACACTATGATTAAGAGAGTTTATCAATTGTAAATAATCTTATCTTCATCTTGAAGAAAATTTTTCTTATGAGGGAATATCACAATGGATTGGGGAAGCACTTAGTTAGAATGCAAAGAGAGAAAATGTGAGCTCTAAAAACAGAGCATTATAGCTGTACTGTGGCATTTACAAGAAGCCCACTGAATTCTTGTAAGATAGTGGAAAATATCAAGTGGTGGCTTGAGGACTAGACGTAGGTCAAGATTGAGAGATCGAACCAGAATAAACATCCGTGTCTTCCGATCTCTATTTCTACTCTTACTTGTTATTCACTTATATTCTGTTTTACTATCACATTTACTTTCTTCACTTTATTGATATTTTGTAGAAAATTTTAATCTTCTTAATTCACCCCCCTCTTGGGAAGACAGCATATCTAACAACTCCAAACTCTCCCTGAAGACTTTTTGTAGGATTGAATTGATTATGGTGAAAACAAGTTTGGAACAAATATAAAGAACTCCAAAAAGAATTTCAAGTATCATATACAAATCAGGGGAGTCTCAGTTTCTTTATCTTATATTTTATTCCTGCAACATTGAGGATAATGTTGGATCGAAGTGTGAGGGGGAGTTTAGTTGCTCTTATTTGATCTGTCCTAAGAATTGTGCTGATGAACTGAAATTAGAAAATTTTTTGCAAACTTATATGCTTAATTGATTTTATTTAGATTTATTTTGCTTATTTTTCTGAACTAGTAGTTATATCTGTTACCATAGGATACTCAATTATTGTGCTTAATGGGCAAGATAGTCAATTTATAAGTTAAGAATATGAGTCTTGAGCACTATAACTTAGCATGTGGTAAGTGTGGAAAAGTGATTGAGTTTGTGGGAAGCTGAATTATATATTTGTTTCTGAACTTGGGTATTTTCAATTATTGTGTATGAATTTATTATTTAGCTAAAGAGATGATTCGAGGTTTAAATGAAAAAAGAGAGAATAATATTTATATCTACTCTGCTGGCTTGAGCTGCACTTAGTAACTGGGGGCCTTCACCAAAAAATGTTGTCCTTTACATAAAATGGTGTGGTATACGTTATGAGTGTGCCAAAGGCATCTTGATGTAGTGGGTTATGTAGTTTGAGTAACCAGGGGTACGCATCATAAATGTGAGACCTTCACGTTAAAAGAGCGCATAACAACCAAAGAAAAGCAAACAAGTCCCCAGATAAAATTGAAGCACAAAATGTGTGGGAAAATTTAATGAATCATTATTGATTTCCATTGTATATGAGTTGAGTTGATGTTTATGCACAATTGATTAAAATATTTTAAGTTCTTAGATAAGTGCTGTAATTTTTCTTTCTCTTGCTTGATTGGCTATCTACATTTGTCACATGTTAGGTATATACACACACACACTAAAGTCTCATGGATGAATAAGAATGATAAGTGAGTTGCTATTGAACCTAATATTTGATTTGCTAAGTATTCCTTTTTTTTATATTGGTGACAGACTATCACTAGTAAAGAGGAGTGAGTTTGATGAATCTAGAAATTAACTTTGAAAGTAGCACAATTTTAATTCTTGCTTGAGGACAAGCAAATGTTCAAGTGTGGGGGATTTAATGTGTCCATTTTATACATGTAAAATACCCATATTGAGACTTTAAATTACATCTAAATATGTATATATTGATATATTTTAGCATAATTTGACATATTTTTATGTTTCATGGCATATAGGTCCATTTGAAAGCATTCGGAGAAAAAACGTTACAAATCGTTTATGCTAAAAAGTTTCAATATCATTCGGTATTCTGAACATAACTCTCACATTTGAACTCTGATTGAGGTGATTTAAGATTTTCTGGAAAGCTAAGACATATATCTACAACTTTCATGTTTTGCATTTTCCCAAATTTCAATGTTATCATGGTAAAAATCAAACTCAAACTGTTAATAAGCTTGTGACTTTTTGAAGCTGAACGGAGAAATATTTGTATAGACAGAAGCACCCGGCGCCGGGTCAAACTCATCCAGCACTGAGTCAATGCATTTTGAATGTTTTCTAACCTTTCAGAAGCATCCGGCACTGTATTGGATGAGTATATGGACACCCGACATCTAGTCAAGCATTAGAAGTCGATAAAAACACGTTTTTGTGATATTTTAGACTTTTATGAGCTTCTAAATTTTTCCTATATAAGGAGACACGATAGAAACATAAGAGGGATTTAAAAACATACTCAGAAACCAAAAAATATGATTCAAGCACATCTGAGAGTAACTAGGAGCATCTTATAGAGAGAGTAGGGAGATTTTGGGAGTATTAGCGATAAATTCATTCTTTTTTAATATAACTCTATTTTCTTATTATTTTCACGATGGTTTGAGATTTTAATTTTATATTCTATGAGTAACTAAATTTTCCAGTCAGAGGTAGGGATGTTTCCACATATAAAATTGTTTTTCTTGAAATATATATATATATATTAAGGAAAAAGAAAGAAGCTACTTGATCTGTAAAATAATGAAGAGGTTCAGGAAGAGAACAATTATTCCACTACAACAATTCATGTTTAATCAGTGAGATTTGTGAAAACAAATCTTGACAATACCAAATGATACGTGAAAATAATTCTCACTAACCAAACTAACTATAGAATTGGTAAATAGTTTTTTTTTCCCACGGTTTAATTTCTTGAACAATACTTCATAGCAGCTACCTCACAGCCTTAGGAAATTTATCGAAAACAGCGAATTGAAGCTTCCAAACAAACGGAAATTATGAAATGAGAAAGAAAAAGAAGGCATGGGAAAAGGAAGTCTGGAAGGAAGAACTTCAAAAATTTAATATGAAGATCCGAAAAACTTCATAAACTGGAAAAGAAGAATACTAAATTTCACACGGATTTCAAATGAGAGTTTTGAGTTTTCAATATGGAAAAAGAGAGAGAATTCGAAGCGATCTCTTGGGTAACAGTTACGTGAAAAGGTTGAGAAGCAAATAGAGCAGCAATTACGTGGGAGTGAGGAAAAAGGGACGATGGAGGTTAAGTGCCGAGAAAAAGTTAAAATCGTGGGTTGTAAAGGAAATTTATATATATATATATATATATAATTGAAAGAGTTAAGATCATGGATCATGGAGTGCAGTTAAGATTATGGGTGACTTTAAAAAATTTTCAATTGTCAATTTTTAATTGAAATTAAATTGAATTGAAATATTTATTAAAAGAAAATGAGAGAAGTATTGTTCATAACCAGTGTTTTCTTCGAGAAATATTATTATAGAGGGGATTTGTTGCAATGTTGTGCTTTGGAGATAACTTTGAATGTAAAGCATGTTATTTAAATTTATAATTATCAAGGCTAAATCTTCTGATACAATATAAATCATAACAAACTAATGAATGGATAATTAATATTTCTTTTGAATTTGTACATTTAACAGACAAGGTTTGGATATTTTAATACCACCATACACGCTCACCCAAAAAAAAAATACTGCCATACACCTTTTTTTTCTAATAAGATAAAGGGAACATTAAACCTTTTGTCCTTATGTTTGGTATACAACAATTGATGAGATAGAAAAGGAAATGGAAAGAGAATTCATATAAAAGTAGGTTTGGTACTCTAGAAATATAATTTTCTGGAACTCAAATTCAGGCAAAATTGCATGAATCTAATTCGATCATATTGTGGAAGGAATCGAGACAATTCCACGGAATTATTTTCATTAGACTTCTCTACCCTCCACTTATATGTCTCCTTCAACCTCCTCCTCCACTGCATCTCTTCAATCATCCTCCGGGTCGCCCCACCATCCCCAAAACATCGACACCACTGTCACCAAGGAGAGGTTGCAAACTTTGATGCCACCATCCCCAAACTTTGGTTGCAAAATCGATGGTTGTTGTAGTGGTTCTATGGTCATTGATAAAGGCTCGATGGGGGTCGATGGAATGACCACCTTCACCACTTCCTAATGTCGTTTGAGCTCAAATGAGCCTGGACTTCCAATGATGGCAAACAATGACAGCCATTATGCCTCTTGCTCGAACTAGATCTGAAGGAAAGAGCAACTGTGAACCATGTCCGATGACATCCTTGGCCTCCGATTCAAGTGAAACTCGTGATTCCTATTCTATGATGGGGAAGATGTCGTCGACGGATCCAGTGGTAAAGACCAACAGCGAAAACCCATTTCTTTTCTTTTGGTTTTTGTAATAATTTTAGTGAATTTCTGAAATGGCCACTTATGGATCTATGTATGTTGCCGATGTGACGTGATGTCGCTGATGGGCATGGGGTTGATAGTGTGGTTTGGTTGACGTCGATGGGAATTTTTTTATTTAATAAGGGTATTTTTGTTTTTCCATATTATAATACTCATTAAAATTAAAAATTAAATAAGGATTCCATGATATACTAAACATAAATTTAAAACTCAGTTCTATTCTCATTCTTATTCATATTCCTATTCTGTTTATTATTTCAATTCTCTCAAAAACCTTTCTAGCATACTAACATAGCATTATAGTTTCACCCAATTTTGAAATTAGTCCCTGTACTTTAAAATTTTTTATGTGGCTCCCCAAACTTTCCTCTGTCCAAGAGGTTACTCCCTCTATTTTTGTAAATTGAAGCAAGGAAAGTAGATATAGATCATCTGCTACAAAAATCTCTTAAACTATCTCTCCAACCAAATTTCAATTCTTCATGTAATCTAAGGGTTATAATATTTATTTGAAAAAATAAATAAAGCTGCAAAGGAGTGAAACAAGTAGTAGATAGAATATAGTGGAGGAAAATAGTGACGGGATAAGTAGTTGGTGAATTTAAATCACATGAAAGGTGGGGATTTGACTGGAGAAATGGCTTGAGAGATTTTGGTTGAAGAGGGTCCAAATCCCTTCCACCTAGCATTAACTCCGTTAATTCTATTGAGGTAGCTGATGGTGTGCTTATGTGGAAGGTGGCGAGACAATTGCAGGAAACATGGCAGGCTATGAACAACTAGAGGACACATCAAACTAAGGACCAGGAAAAAAAAACAAATAGTTAGGCTCATTTTGCTCGACATTCTTCGACTGTAAAAGAGGAGAGTAAATTTTAAGGCTCAGACTTCCATCGTTAGCCAATGGGATCCATGTATTACACGTAATGTGTGCTTTATTGAGTGGAGTTCCACACCATAAACTTCTCTCTTTGACACTACTGATCTAATGGTCTGGCCCTTCTACATAGATAAGGGTTAGTGACAAAGCCACCAGGCAGAGGAAAAAGGCAAATGCCAACTAGTGTGTTGACATTTTTGGCCACCATTGTAACGACGTTGTGAAAAAATTCATCGAGTAAGATATCAATTTTGTCGCTACCTGAAAAGAAAGATTACAAAAATCTATATGAGATTAAAAAAGAGAGCGTGTGTGTGTATCACAGTAATGGAAAACCCAATTCTCCAAGAAGTTCTACGCGCCATTTCATCACATTATAGTAATGTCATTTCGGATTGAGAGGTGTATGATACTTAAAGCCATTCTCAAGCACTTTAAATTCGCATCAGATTAAGTTAGGGTGGCATGCACTTTTGGCAATGAGTTTATGATTATAACCAGATTAGATGTAAATAGCGATTCATTATTCAAATGAGTCTCATATTTTTTATATCTATTTATATAAAGAATTCTAAAGTCACAAAAACAGAATACAAATTATGCAAAGGAGGGATACTTAGAACGAAAGTGCATTAATTGATTCCTATCCAAAAGTTATATTTTGTGTGTGCAGGAAAAGGATGGGATGCCTAAACGGGCCACATGTCCAAGCAACAAAGTTAATGGTAGGCCAAAGGAATAGGTTGTAGATAACGCTTGTCCTTTTGATTGGAATACTTGGCTGTCCTCGACAAGCACAACGTGCAATCGCATTCGCATGGATACTAATAAGGCATGTGCGGCTCATGAGTTCCAACTTGTAAAAGCCAAGTGATTATTGTAGCAGAAGTCAAAACTGATTCTTTGTATTTAGGGATTAACGAGTCATTTCAAAAGACATCAGAACTTTGGCTCAGCGGCGTCAGAGAGAGGAGTTGATGTTGGAACTCCTCTCAATACCACACAGCACACAATACCTGTAATATTTGGCTCACGTTACTCGACGATGGAATTCTAAGCCTTCCTAGATTCACTTTCCTCTCTTCGACGATCAAAGAATGTCAAGCAAAATGAACCCAACTATTTGTTTTGGTCTACTCCTTCGTTTGATGTGTCCTCAAGTTGTTCACCATGTCCTTACAATTGTCTCGGCACCTTCCACTCAAGCACACCGTTAGCCATCTCAATAGAATTAACGGAGTTAATGATAGGTGTAAGTCCTTGCTTCAATATACTCTCTCCAATTCTAAATATATGACTTTTTATAATATATGAGATACTATTTATTATATATTTTAAAAAAATACTTTATTTAATGTATCTGAGAAAGAGAGAAAGTGATTAAATAAAAATAATTTTAAAAAATTATTGTGATTTTTTAATAAATTAAGGTAGTTAATAATTTTAACGATATCCTTAATTCGTGTGATTCGGTTAAAAATGTCTTATATTAAGAATAAAAAAGAGTATAAAAATATAAGGAGTATCAATTTAAATGGAGTAAAGTTTAGAGAGCCATTTAAAAAATTTTAAAGTATAAGAATTAAATTCAAAATTGGGTGAAACTACATGGATCAAAGGTTTAAGTTTCCCTAAGATAAAAGCACTCTATGCTTTCAGCCTTTTAATTAATTTCCGCGAGACATTAATGTGTGGAAATTACTCCTAATTTGATATGCCTTCTCATCAAATCAAAGGAGCCAATCATCAAATGACGTGGAATTGAAACTTCTTTTTCAAACTCTCTGTGGACAAGACCTTTTCCACCCAGCTGCACGCGAATGACACAGACAACTTGTATTTCTTCTATCGAGCTAATATAATCATAATTGATTGACAAAGAATTTCATGGGCAACTAATAAAACTAAAATGGAATTAAGGGTCACATATGGCTATTCAGCCAATACTCAATAATTCAGTAAGCCAGAATCTGCTAGCAAGCTCAGAACCTTCAACAGTTTAATAAAAAAAAATGTCAAGCCAGCTAATTAATCAGATGAATAAAAAGCAAGAAATGCAAAGAGAGCACAAAAGCTAATCTGATGCATGAAATTTAAACAATGATCGTTTATGATTTGGAAGCAGTGCAATTTTACATAAATTTTATTATATGTATTAAAATATTATTATATTGATATTGACATATATTAATGACCAGAGGCATCGCATCAGTGCCGCTATGATGGCGCCCTCAGGATATTGATGATATTTTGGTGGAAGGATCTCTTCAGAATATTAAAAAGGTTTGTAGGGATGTTCTGGATACGAAATTCGCAAGTACCAAATACTCAGTATCAAAATTAAATTTGGATGGTTCAATTAATTAAACAGTTCAGATTTAAAATTTTTATTTTAATTTTTTTAATAATAATAATAATTTTTTAAAAAGTGATAATTATAAAATTATTTTTATTTTATATTTTACATCTAAATAAAATAAAAAAAATATAATATTAAAATTAAATTAAATTTGAACTGTCCAATTTTGATATGAACAGTCTAGATTTGCTGATAAGTATTGATAAACACCAAATGGGAATTCATGATATGACAGGAGTGAAAGAGTCAAGGGTTTGTGGCAGCTATGGACTTCAAGTCATGATAGAAAGGGAAATTTTGAAAAAGAAAAAGAAAAAATCTCAATAGAAAATTTTAATTTGTCATTCTCACAGTAAAATAGAATTTTGTCTAAAAATTGAACAAAGCAAAAAATAACTGTAAAATAAATAAAATCTTCTAAAATTAAAAAGTAGATCATTTAAAAGATATTATTAGTTCAACAGTAAAAAAAACTAATAAACGAAGATGTGCGCATTTAAACAAATATATGATAGTCACAATATATATATATATGATAATATGAAGATATAACAGTTAAAAACTAATTCGACGTGGACAATTGTAATGGGTGGTAAATAATTTTTTTGGACATTTAATGCTGTGTGTAAATGTTGTCTAAAAAAACAAAATACCTTGTGTAAATTATAAATTAAATAATTAAAAATCACAATTTCATAATGGAACTAAATATGTGTGTCAAAATATAATATTGAACCTTTTAAATGATCTATCCTTGATGGTTTATAATTAGAACCTCTAAATCCACTTCAACTAATATCTATATCTCGGAAGGATTAATCTTTAGTTGTTGATTGAAAGATATCCTTAATGCACACAAGAAAAAAAATTTCCAAACCCATTAAAGTGTAGATAATTATTTAATTAATTATCTAATTAATTTTTGAATGAGTCAATATCGGTTTTAAGCATATGTTTTTAGGGAAAATGACAATTAAATACTTCTAGAGATCAAAAAATTTCAAAAACATACCTTGAACTTATAAAATTATTATGAGATACTAAGTATATATTTGGAATTATTTTTTATCCACAAAATGACCATTTTGCCCTTTTTCCATTTGTGCCAAAATTACTAATTAATTGAAATATTCATATGCAACTGATGTCTGGTAATTTACAATAGACACTGATAAATTTACAATTAAGATAATAGTCGACCATCAGAGGGACCCCTTTGATAGTCAACAATCGCCTATAAGCAATTGACAATCGACAATTTGCAACTAACAATGGATCATGTGCAACCGAAGCTCAGGAATTTGTAATTGATTATGATACATTTGCAATTGACAACCCTATATTTGAAACTATCACACAATAATTTACAACTAAATACAATAAAAATTTATAGGCAATATCATAAAAAAATAATTCCATACATATTTGCAATTGATATAAATACATTTACAACTGTTCTACTTAGATTTGCAATTGATTGTCATATATTTTTAAGTTAAGCTAACAAAGTAAATCCAAATATATTTACAATTGATTCACGTAATTTTACAATTGATGTACTTATATTTACCACTGATATACATACATTTTTAATTTGTGAAAGTTTCAAACCACTAAATCTACAATATTTCAAGCCAACAAATCGAAAAAAAAAAAAAAAGAGCAGCCACCAAAACCAAGGAAATCATTGTAGATGAAGGGGCAAATGAGGGAGGAGATGTTAAAGGGTAGATCTAGGTTAGGTTAGAGAGGGAAGGGTGATTTCAGATCCGGTAACTATTCTGGCATGGATGCTGTCACAGCCACCATCGCAAGACCCCAATCCAATAAATAGAGACAACAACCAACATCGCAGCCACCATTGTGGTACTTCAACCCAAATTTGGAAGAGGAATGAAGAAGCACAGGCATTTGGGTTCAACCTTAGAAGCCTCTAATCATCGATACCTTGATCCCCATGGAATCATAAGCCTCATGTTTGGAAGAAGACATTACGATGCAAGATTTTTGCCATGTTGTGTGTGGATTTGTTGGTGAATGAGTGGTCGGTGAGGGCCTGATGACTCTGATAGGGATCGAGATTTGTGTTAAGGGTTGTGTGAGGAACAAGGACAGACAAAGAAAGAGAAGAGAAAGTAGGAGGAAGAGGGAGAAAAGGGAGGAGGAGGAAGAAAAAGGAGGGAGGGTAAAATCGTTTTTTTGCATGATAATAATATTTACAATTTGGTATCCTAGTACCTCATAATAATTTTATAAGTTTAAGGTATATTTTTAGAATTTTGTTTTGTTTTCAGAGGTATTTAACTGTCGTTCTCCCATATTTTTAATTGATTAAATGAAATTTTTGAATTACATTGACGGTGTAAGCTATCTCAATCAGATAGTTAAGATAATTGGGACATTCTCATATTATGAGAAAGTGGTGGGATTCTAACAGTTACTTGACTAAGCAGGTCTATTTTTATGGACTCATTCTCCTAATTTTTTTTTTTATCGTGAACTGAAAAATTACTACCATTGAGAACTCTCTCTCTCCCCCTTGCTCGATAGAGTATCATAACTATGCTATGAAATCTAAGCTAGATTCTAATTTGGTTTGGTTATAGCATATATCTATGATAGAGGATAGCAATGAAACTTTAGATATGCACTCTCTTAAGTCTCCTAACCATAAACTTAACATATATATATAATAAAAGGAAATTGATACCTTTTTAGAGAAGAAGAATCGATTAAGTTATCAGTAAATTAAATAAATAAAAATAAAATCAGTAATCTTGCATTAATAAGTTTTGTGGTGACATTTTGTCCACATGATAATTACTTTTTGAGCCTATCCATCCGGTTGATGCGAATTATTAAGGAGGAAGAGAAAATGTTTCAAAGTAAATGTAACCAAAATGATTGACGGTTGCACTTGGTAGCTTTTGGGAAGTATAGAAGTTAACTTGTGCGAAAGTTTATATTTTATTTGCTTGTTTAATTTTTTTAATTATTAAAAAGTATAATTATTTTTTAAAATAAATATATTATTATATTTTATTATTAAAGACATAAATCTCTTTTTTATTAAAAAATTGAATTAAGTAGTTAAGAGTATTTTTTTTTATAAAATTCCATAAATCACTCAAGAAATAAAACTTTCTAAAGATTTATAAATGAAGTGAAATTTTTCAAGTTAAACCTAATTTTTCAATAAGATTCATATTTTTTTAAAACTAAATAAGAGCTATAATAATCTACTTATTGAGAAGTTATGTTTCCATTCCGTATTAGTCTCATATCAAACACCCCATAATTTGATAAACGAAGTCTAATAGAGTGTTTGATGTGACAGGATGGCATCAAGAGCTGAACATTCTACACACGTTCACATGAAAACAATTGGTCCTTATATATAATTTCAGTCATCCTCGCTATGTCGCAATATCACAAAGGTAGGGAGTATTAATATATAATTTTATCATTAATGAATAGGGTATTTTTTATTATTTTTTATATTTTTTAAAATAAAAATTACAAAATATCTTAAAATTATTCTAAGTTTTTTATTTTTTTTTATTTCTTAGAACAGTTTATAAAAAACAGATTTATCATACAAGTTTTTTTATTTTTCTATTTTCAAAACCAGAAAAACTGTTTTTAAAAAAAGAACCTAAAAACACTTAATTTCTCCAACTCATCAATATTCATATATATATATATATACACATACTATAAAAAAAATTAATTAAAGGCCACAACTAATTAAGAAGGATCTCTTTTCTCTCTTTCCTTTCCCTCCTTCTCTATGACTTATATCGCTACCAGTTACTCTCTGAGGTGCTTTTGTTGAATCTGTTTTTTGTACTGATCATATGTATTCTACAAATCAGCTGCATATCAGCATAAATTAAAAAACACATAATATTAATAAATAATTACTTCTCTCATATATTCTTTTTCTCTCCACACCCATAAAAAAACTTGTCTATATATTATCTGTAAAAATTCAATTTGAAGACAAGCTAGCTCTAGTTTCTAGTCTCGTCCACTCAATCACTATGGTGTTATAAATATTTCTTCTTCTTCTGTCAAAGAACAATTCATTACTCGAAGAAAATCAAACAACCAGTCCAGACACAACAGTAAAACCAAAGAAGGACCAAAACAAAGAACTCATATGCATAAGCTAACTAAAGAAATAAAAACCAAACACAAGAAAAACAATACAGCAGAAACCGTCACCACTTCAACCAATGCCTTCACGATCCTGGGGTATAATAATTGAACCATTAGAGGTCCACTTCTCCGCTGCCCAGCAAGAGAAGGAGTTTTTTTTCAAAAAGGAAAAAAAAAGAGAAAGAGAAGAGAAAGAGCAATAGAAGATGAGCAGTACAAAAACCGAATATCGATTTTTTAGAAAAATTTAATATCTCATACAACCAACTAATCTAGATTTGATTGTCGGATAACATGATTTGAGAGAGAGAGAGAGTGTGTGTGAAAAAGTTCTCTATAAGATTGCGATATTTTAACCAACATAAAATCTCAGGATATATAATAACCAGAAAAAAATGCATGATAAGAAAATATAAACATTAAACACTATTTACGTTGTTGTTTGTTTCTACATAGATCAAAAGCAGAAAGTAAGAATAATTCAGAAGTATCTCGTACCGTGATTTGAATTTTTCAATTTTGGTGTACAATTTAATAGTTGGCCAATTAGAGAGGGCCTAGCCATCATCACCCTTACTCTATTATTTATTTTCACGTGTTGTTATTGATTCAAGCATCATTCAAAGGCTAAACCAACCTTGTATAAAATTTCGAGTATTCTTATGTTTCACTAAGACTCCAATTAAAATAGGAAAATGGGTTCCATGCTCATCTTGGGATTGGACGATTCAAATTTAATTTTCTCTTCTTCACATGCATATATCTAATATTTTTTATTTTAATAAATGTAAAATCTAAATAAAAATGATCTTTTAAAAGAGACAACAACGGTGATTAGTATAGTGAAATCGTTAATTTTTATCCGATTCGTTGTTTTATATATCTCCTACATTGTAGATGATGATGATGAAGATGAATTAAGCCAATAAACGAAATTACGTGGGTGTTAATTAAAAAAGATGGGGGGTGGGAATGGGATTGGCATGGAACCAAACATGAAGATATTAAAACACTAGAAAGTTGAAATGTCCCTACCATACAATGGTGTTCTATGGATATCGTAGTAGTTGGCAAAAATCACCACTAAAGTATTCTTTAATATGAAAATTAGTGTAGCGATACCCACTACTGATGACGATGGATGAAAAATCACTTCCATTTTCTTTTAAAATGTAAAATGCAATTCAAATTCAGGAAGTTGTCTTTATCATATCCTTGCCAATCGGGAAACAAAGAAATTTAACAGATTCGATCGACATCAATCAATCTTAGTGAACCTACAACCCAAGATTTGGGCACTGTAATTTAATCAAATTAGGTGGGTCCCATATGTTTTGACGCAATTTAAGATGAATTATATATGTGAATAATGCGATAACGTGTGAATAATGGGACTTCCCACATTTCTTATAGTTTATATTAATTTTAATGAATTTAATTAAGTTGATATTGGTAATGGTATCTAAAATTTGGAGAAAACAAAATGATAGTCATAAGAAATGACATACTTATATCGTTACATAACAAATAAAGTATAATTGTATAATAGTAATAACAAAAATGTACCATATACATTATATAAATAATTTTCTTGTTTTTTCATGATTATTTTCGCACTTCTTTGCTGTTACTGAAAACAGTGACCTTTTTGTTAGCACGTTTTGAAGATGGCATGACATGAGCGTATAGATTTTAGAACCCCATAGTACCATTAGGTACTTTCATTTAAATGATTGTTGTGTATAAAACCATCTCCCCCCAAGGCGCCAGCAACCTCATTTCCGAGTGGCAGTGTGTGTCTCTACGAGATTGCTATTATTTAACCAATATAAAATTTCAGGATATCTAATTATAAAATAAAAAAAAAACAGAAAAATGATTTGAATATTGGACTTTGGAGTACAATTTAATTAGTTGGCCAATTATAGAGGGTCTATTCATCATCACCACCCTATTGCTATTTTTTCTCGTGTTGTTATTAATTGAAGCATGATTTAAAGGCTAAACCTTCCTTGTAAATTTCAACTATATATTCTTATATGTTTCAACAGCACACCGACCGAAAGAGAAATTTCGATCCAATCCATTATTTCATATATATATATATATCTCCTACATTATAGAAAATAATAGCAATTATCATTCACTTAAGCCAGTAAACAAAAATACGTGCAGGTGTTAATTAAAAAAGATGAGGGGTGGGAATGATTTGGAGCCAAACAAGAAGATATTAAACACTAGAAGGTCCCTTCCTCACGATGGTTTTCTTTGGATATCGTTGTAGCTTTAAAAAGTCACCGCTAAGGTATTCTTTAATATATGGCACACTACTACCGATGAATATGGATGATATATAAATTAATTGACTTTTCCGCTAAACGTGTAAAACGCAATTCAAATTCAGGACGTTGCTTCATCAAATCTTTGCCGATTGGGAATTTTTTTTTTTTTAAAAAAAGATTCGACAGGTACGACAGGATTTCCTAATTTTTTAATCAAACTAGGATGGGCTCCGTATATGAAGACAAAGTTTAAGATGAATTGTAACAGTAGAGCTGCAGGTAAACAAAGAAGGTCATTTACTCCCTCATGTTCATTTTTTTTGGGGCCCATACTCCCTTATGTTGATTTTATAAGCCATTTTTAATTGCTTTAAGAATTAATAAAAATTTATTATATCATTAAAATTATTTTAAAATTGATATAATTTTTATTTTTATTCCTAACAAATATCACAAATTCAAACAAACCATTCACATACTCTTATTAATAAGAAAATTTTAAAAATAAAGCAATTAATATTTCAAAAATTTATAAAATATAACCTAATTTATAATTAAAAAAATTTCTAGAAAGTGACTTATAAAAAAGACTAAAGAAAGTACTTTTTTATATTTTAGTTTAATTAATGAATTTAAGTTGATCTTTGCCGATCACCTTCTTAAATTAGGATATTATTTTTTATTTTATAGTTGTATACTCTCTCCGGTCCATAATATAGGGTGTGAGACCCATTTTTTCTTAATCCACAATATAAGGTGTAGGGACTCAAATAGACAATTTTATCTTTACGATATTTAATTGATTGTTTCTCTTTCTCCTACAAGTAAAATCACTTATGAAAATTTGACATTTCATAAGAAATTGTTTATTTTAATTATTGTAACATTCCCTTAATAAATAAGGGTAAATTTGAGACTTTAATATATTTAAGAATGTTATTCAACTTTCTTAATAAATGTAAAAGTAGATTTCATATCCTATAATATGAACAGAAGGGAGTAATTTATAATATGTGGTTGGCATCAAAAGCGGCGACGTTAATTTTATTTTGGGCCAAAACATAACATTAATGTTGAGAGAATGGATATTTCTTTATCCTAAGTTGAAGTGGATCGGTCTCTTATGATCTTATTATACATGTAAAAGAAAAAAATAAATGGTAAGCATAATTGCATAAAAATGAGATATTTTGGCCCCAAAAATTGAGTATGTGTCTCATCACTCATGCATATAGTTACATTTTTATATCACTGTTATTTTTTAAAAAAACAATCAATTTCATTAGAAGAAGATATGACTGTAACATTTATGAGCACATTTTGAAGATGGGCCGGCATGAGCCTATGGATCCTGGAACCTCACAATATCATTCAGTACTTTTATTTGATTGGACTTTTCAGTACAAGTCACTACATATGGCCAGTGGTTCGTGTATATAGTACCATCTCCACACCATCAACTTCATTCAATATTGTGTGATTGCAGTTTACTAGTTATATACTTATACACCAATGGAGGAAGCTGCTGGAAGAAAATGGAAGGGGAAGGCGAAGACAGAGGTAAGAGGCCACAAAGCAGAGAAAGTGTGGCCTCTAATCGCCGACTTCTGTGGCCTCAGCAAGTGGTTCCCTACGCCCACATGCATCCCTGTGGAAGACGTCTCCGGTCAACCTGGCTGCGTTCGCTTCTGCGCCGGTTTCAAGACTCCGGTGGATCAGAATGGCAAACAAACTGTGAACTGGACTATGCAGAAACTGTTGTTCGTTGACCCATCTTGCATGACCTTAAGGTATACCATTGTGGAGAGTAACGTTGGGTTTTACTCGTACGTGGCGACATGGAGAGTGGTGGGTTGTGGAGATGGATGTGAGGTAGAGTGGGAGTATGAGGTTGAGCCTGCGGAAGGATGGACCCAGCAACAGTTAGATTCCTTCGCTAGCTCTGGCTTGCAGGTTATGGGTAAGAGGATGGAGGCTGATCTCACTGCTATGGAGCAAGTTCTCATGCCTCCAAATTAAATTAGCCTCACAGGTCACCAGAGTTTTAAAACTTGTAGCTTCTTCAGTTCTTGTTGTGTCTTTATCCATGAGTTACTTTGTATGCCCTGGTAGAGTGAGAGAATGAACTAGGCTTGAGTGTGAATGAGTTTCAGATGTTGTTTATCTCTCTCTAATATATATATATATATATATAGTACGTAATGTAATGCAGTGACTCTATCAGTCATGTGCTTATTCATCTCTTCTTCCATGCTTTCCTTCCTTTTGTTTGTTAATGTTTTACTTGGAATTTTAAATTTTAGAACTTAGAAGTTGAAGAACAGAATTAAAGATCAGAGGGAGAGAGAAAGGAAGAGAACCTTCAATGAAATAATAATTCTCTCCGTCCGTATAGTTAGATGGAAAATCTCTTTTTTTACTTTTTTTCCTCTTCTAGCTATTCCTTTAAACTAATTTGCTTCATCCAGAGCCGAGTGCCCTAATCATTTTGTCATTTATTTATTTTTTTCCATAGGTAAGCATGCAATCTCCAATCTCGGGCAATTTTATTTTTCTCACGCAAATAGGATTTTCTTCTCACGCTTGTTATTTATTTTGTCAGAAATTTCATGAAAAAGTAGTTTCTCATGGATTTTGGTTTTTTTTTCTCACAAATTTTCCTGTGAGAAAAGATTTGTGAATAAAAAAGGTACTCTTAGAGCAGGTCTGGCCAAGCGAGACCAGACGGTCCAGACCTGTTTAGCGTAGGTCCAATAACGTACACATGCCGATTAAAATCTCCGCCAAGATTGCAGAGCTACCATGTCCATGCATGACCCCACCTACTCATTCTCAAATTAACACGTAATCTATTAGTCTTTCCACTTTAAAATGTAAGTTGTTAGAAGAAAAATTTTTATAATCTAAAATATAAATCATGTTTAAATTATTAAATGAATTTTTTTCTAATTATTTATCTCTCATTAAGTATGTTGAATAAAAATAATACAATTTATTATTAGAAAAATATAACATTTAATTGGGGTAAATCTAAAATATATATAAATGAGTTTTGAGATAAATTTAATAAGTTTACTGATTTTTTTAATATATATAAGTAAATTAAAAATGACTTATGAAATAAAGCATGTGCCACAGAAAAAGCTCTTCTCGTGTTGCACCCTTCCACTTCCATACCAGTCTCCACATCCACATGATCTTTTGAGTTTCGGTCCTAAAAGCTTCGCAAGGTACTGGAGTCTCCTAAATGTTGATTCTTTATGGGCTTCGCCTTGATTACCATTTAATGCTTTTCCTCAGTATTGTAAGAATCGAATTGGATCAACCAGTTTGACCAATTCAATCGAAAACTGGTGTTAGGTCCAATCTGGATATAAGTGAGTATTGTCCAGTTCAAGAATATGTGTAAATAGATGGAACTAGCCTTGAACCAGATAAACCGGTTGTGAATCAGTCCTAAACAGGTTAGAATCTATCCCTTTTAAATTTTTTTTTAAAAAATTTTTTGTAAATTTTTTTTATTTTTAAGATAAAGCAGTATCATTTTTAGTACAAAATACTTTTTCTTTTATATTATAATATCATTTAAGCATTATTATCATATATAATTATTAAAAATTATAAATTTACTCAACAATATAATAATGGATTATTACCTAACTATTTTGAACACAAAATGCGATTGTGAATGAATATGAACTTATTTGATTTAAATATTAAAATATGAAATTTATTAATAATTTGTCTGGGGTGGATAATAGATTAATAATTTAATATTATTTAATTTGAAACTTTAATTAAGTCATAAAATTTATTTAAACTTATATTATTTATTTAAAATATATTTTTTAATCATTACTAATCTGACCCCAATTAAATCACAATTAAACTATTGAACCTTGAATCAATATCTTATTCAGTCCGGTTTTAACAACATTTGCTTATCCTTTCCTTAAAGCAAAATCAGGAAATTATTTAACACCATCTCAACTGGTGGTACGAGTAAGATATGGACAGTTTCCAAGATTTAAACACTCATAATATTCCTCTGGTACTAAATATAATCCTTTTGCATTAATCCTAAATATATGATTCTTTTATAATATAAGGTAATATTTATTATATATTTTCAAAATATACTTCATTTAATTCATCATAAAGAGAGAAAAAGAGAAAAAATAAGAATAATTTAAAAAATATTATGATTTTTTAAAAAATTAAAATAATTAATTAATTTTAATTTTTATCTTGAATCCACGTGATTTAATTAAAAAATCTTATATAAAACAAAACAGGAGGAAGTACAATAAAAGCATAAGATGCAATCACCTTTTTTTATTAAAAAATATATTTTGAGGCATAAAACATTTATTTATTTTTAGTTTACTTAAATTATATTGTGCACAAAAAAATAGTTCACAACAAATACTTTCGTATCTCATTATGTAAATTCAAATATATATCAAGGAAAATAAAATTCGTGTATGATCATACTTAAAACAACATTTGACTTGTATAACTAGTCTTAAACGAACAATAGAGATTACAAAACAAGGAAAAAGCACATAGTTGCAATACGGCTTGGCCCAGATTCCTATTCTATTATCAGTATACATTTTAAAAATATTATTTTTCATTTATTTTTTTATAAATAAAGTTATTTCTTTTTGTATAATATAAGATCCATTCATTCCAAAAGTAAAATTATATAATTTCTTAATATCATGAGGAATGAAAACAATTTCAGATTGGCGATTAACATCAATATTAAAAGTTAATTTTATGGATAGAAAATAAAAGGTCATCATATTTATCAAATGTCAAAAGAGGATGATGATATTCTTAATCTCACCTGGCAAGTGGTAACACTAGTTTCAGTGTGGTCTCTTTCGGCGTGGGCCTAATATCTTTTGTCTTAGGAAATTTCAAAAAAAAAAAGACCCCAATTCAAGCCCATTTGATCCATCCAGTCATCATCATACCTGACTATTGAGGATACTATCCTTCCCGCAAAAGCCTCGCTCAGTACATATTGCATTCCTATATATGTTTTGCTTATGTTAATTTTTTTTATTCCATTTGCTTATGTTAATTTTAATAAGGGTATGGTAGTATACTTTTTGTATTTTTGGTTTAAATTTAAATAAAATTATTATTATTATTATTATTATTATTATTTAATAAATATTTCAAATTATATTTACAATAAATATTAGTATTTATGTTAAAGACAAATCACACATCAATAGCGTTATTAGATTAATTAATATATAATAATACTAATGATGGGACTCTTAAGTATGCAATTTATCATTTTTTAACTAATCATTTAACATTGTAAAGAATTAGAAAGTTTTTTCATTACATCCTAAAAAGTTAAAAGATTAATATTAATAAAGTTAAAAGGATTGAAATGAAACATACGATAAACAAAGATATACTTTTGCATACTTTATATTATATTATTTTATTCAAAACAACTAATATGAAAAGGATCGCTTAAAGTCATGAAGTTCTGTGTATTGGAGGAAAGGATGAAGGGTCAGGATCCTTTCCCATAACTATCATATGGTTCACCTTTACGTACTGTCTGTTTTCGGGCCGCAATCTTCGCCATAGCTTTTTGAATGAAAATAGCATTTTTTTTTTCTAATTAACGAGAGTTATATATACGTGACAGGCACACCACTAAAACACCATTTAAGTTGTTATTGATGAGACAACCATCTAGATTGACAAGTTAATATCAGTATTTAAGTTATTTGCAATGTTGCATGATTCATCACTTAAGTTTATCCCCATCTAGATGAGACAAAAGAGTCATATTGTTTGCTTTAGTTTTTGGGCTGACACAAACAGTACGCCCATCATCGTTGCTTTCATAGCTTCGAAGCAGGGACGATTTGGTTGGAGAATAAAATCATATATTTAATATAGTAAATTTTATGAAGAATAAGTAAAAATATTAAATTTTTAATATATTTTTTTATGTTATTGTGCATAGATAATTTGAAGGAAAATCATGTTAAATAATTAAAATTTTAACAAAAATAAATCAATATCATATATATATAAGTTATAAATTCCAAAAGTTCATATAGATGGGTACTTTTTTTCTCTATAAAAAAAATTAGCTGATCATTTAAATGGTCATATAGAGAGAGAGAGGAAAAGATATTCGGAGATCATGATGTTCTTATGAGGAGCTTCAAGCAATTGAGGGCCAGGTCAATGTTGTGCTTAGTTTTGTTTTTTTTTGTTTTTTCTCGATAGACAGTGAGAGAACAAAAGAAATTACATCAGTGTGGGGACTGGCATCCCAACTGATCTTGTATCACGAGGGTCCTAGTGAAGTCTGGTACCATGTCAATGAATCTGTGGTCGCCTCTATTCTCTATTCGATATACTAAGCACAAGATCATTAGATTCTGTAGTCTCCGGTACCATGTAAATCTTGTGCCTTAATTGATTATTCTTTTTCCATAGTAAGTTCTTTGAGCCTATATACACACCTATCATCATATCTCTCTTTCTTTTCTGTCTTAGTCCAAAATCTTTTTCCCGCACCGCCTTAAAATGCTTCATGCCTCTCTTGTCTACTACTAATTCGCATATTGTTTGTTATTAACACTGTAAAATTTAAAAAAAGAAAATTGAAGACTGACTAATCCGACTACGACCAAAATTCGCAAGGGAGTATAGTGGTAGGATGGAGCGGAGAGAATAAAAGTGAAAATGGAAAGACCCAAAAGCATGGAGAGCTAGCTGGTTCGTCTTCTTCATCTTCAACAATGGAATGAGGTGGAGCTAGGTGGGGGGCCAGACCTGATGAACAGCATTGTGTTTGGGCGCGAAGATATCTAGAAATTTTTTTCAAGAAAAAAGGTGAGGGGTGTTTTGATTATTTTGCTCAGTCATATCAAATTTGACTTTACAGTAATTGTATGCATGCAGAAGGAGAAATTTGCGACTTTCCCCTTTCCAAATTAAAAATGATGCATCTGCCGGCGAATCCTGACACAATTTTTGAGGAACTGTGGAAACACAATCATCGAGGAACCACAAAACAATCGATAAGTCCTTTGTTATGTGACTTATAATATCTTCCATTATATATGAGAGGCACATTGGCACAACAAATCACGTACGGAGTGAATTGTCAGAAGTTGCTAGAGGATTGAATTAAGTCATTTCGTTTTGTTATCGTTAGTTGCTTTCATGGCTTCGAAGAAGAGTAAGGTTGCCGAGCTAAACAAGGTTGTGTTTGAGTACCTAGGGCAACTAGGGATGAGAGAGGAAGCAAAGCAAATGACATGATGGGAGTCGACGGCTTCTTGTCCATCTAGTTCCAGAGGATGATCGCTCAACTCAGATTCTGCGCCAAATCGCAGAAAGACGTCCTGAAATCGATCTCAATAAACCTCCTCCTGAACACAACAGGAAACAAGTTACAATCTATTAATACTTTCTTCTTCTTTTTCTTGGCAATATGCATGCATTTATAACACTAATGATTCCCATAGAAAATGTAAGAGGGCAGGAAATCTCCATCACTATTAAAAAAATTAAATTTAACGATAAAATTTAGTGAGAAATTACTCATTTCTCACTTAATGATCCAAATAGCGAGAAAATTAGCGATGAATTAAATTTAGTAAGAGAATTAGCGAGGAATATCCTTTCCCTCACTAAATTAGCGAGGAATTAGCAAAATTTTTTTTATTTCTCACTAAATTATTATGAATAATTTTAATAGATTAAAATTATTTTATTAAAAATTTAATTTTAATAAATTAATTTTTTTTAATAATTATGTTATAAAATTATTTTTATCAGTTGATTATTTTCAATTAATAAAAATAGTTAGATTAATTTTTATAACTTGCTGGCAAAAATTGAAAATGAAAATTCATTTATTACAAAATTCAAAATATAAAATATTTTATGATATTAATAATTAAAATTATAATATATTTTTATTTTTTAACAATATATTAATTTATAAATATATGTGTATTAGTGTGTAGATAAATAATATATATTTAATATTTCATATAAAGATTGCAAATACATTACAGTTTAACTGACAAAAGTCTGAATATAAAGGCACTAAGAGCATGAGGTCATGGGTTTGAATCTAAGTAAATGCATATTTGAAATCATTATATGATATGACAGTGATGTGGTATGGGTGGCGGGTGACATGACAATGATGTGATATGGCGTGGTTTTGGTGGTGACATGACAATTTTGAATTTTTTGTAGTTTAGCGAGAAATTTATCACTAAATTTAGTGATGTCATTTTTAACGACCACATTAGCGATGGATAAAATTTCTCACTATTTTTAATTTAGTAAAAAAAAATGACATTTAGCTAAATTCCATTTTTTGAATAGTGAATGCTGCACTGCGCATCCGTGAGAGTGAGGTTGGCCTGGCTTCGGGCTCTAGCATACCAAACCCTAACAACGTTCGTCCATTTGACAACCATATCAACCAAGTTACGCTGATTCTGATGTCCGGCTCTGACACTGAATTTGCCTGAACCACAAAACTGGATCCCATAAGAGCTTGCCTCTTTCTCGGGTCTCTTTTCTCTCGTACGCCCACCAGTTTGTCTTATGCTCCTATTTCTCCTACAGTATCTAGAGTGACCGAGTCTTTTTCTTTTTCTCCAAATGCCGTCTGCTTAATTTCCTCCAATAGTGGGTCCTATATATTATATATGCATTGGACGTTTCTCATGTTCCTGCAATGACGTAGTGCCCCTTTTGGTTACTTTTTTTTTTTTTTAAATTATTAGAATAATCATAATTTATAAAAATGAAATTTGAATAAAAGTAGAGAAATTTATTACAAATTTATTTGACTAAAAATAAAAAAAAATAATGATTAGAAACTATAATTTAATTTATAAAAATAGACCCGTAATATTAGAATAATACGGCATGTTTTCATAAAATTTAATTAGTATCTTATTTGAATTCAGGTATGGTTATTTGTTACAATAAAATTATCTAAAAATGCATTTTTACCCTAAAATTGTTACAAAATTAATTCTTTTCCAACATTGTTTAATAAAAGTATGCAGCCACCTGTCATGACCTTGCCTATTATATCGAGGCCTCAATAAACTTTATACAACGTCCAACTTATTGTGAAAGCGTTCAATTTCAGCTCATACTAGGTTTCATCAAACATATATGTTAGCAAATGAAAATGTCGAGTATGAGTGAAAAAAAACAAAGAAAAAGTAAAGCGAGCCAACTTAAATATGCCTTATCTACTTTCTCTTTTTTCACTCTTATATTTGACGAGAAATTAACATGGCAAAAATTGAAAGGATCCTTTCTCAGCCTTATTTGACCAGTCATAGTAACCAAAAGTACTTGCTTTGCAGTAAAATATGCAATATAAAATTATAAATATATTTTTTCAGGGAAGTAACTTCGACCAATGAGAAAAATAACAAGCTCAGTTAATAAGGCACTAAATTCTGCCAGAAATTCCATGTAATCCGCCATTGTCATCCCTGGTATATGTGGATGAAAGGTATGGATGTAAAAGGAAGAGAAAAAAAGGTCGCTTAAAAAAGATACATATATACACATGACACACCTCATGGTGACGTGATAGCATATGTATGTGTAAATGAATACTCCTCCACCATCATCCAATGTGGACAAGACATCAATTTGACCACAAAAAGCAGCCTTGGTGACATTTTATAACAAGCAACTGTGCAAAGATGGAGATACTTCCAACATAATTAAAAATCAAATGATTTGCCATAAATGGTAACAAGAATTCTCGCATCTTAATTAGGTTTACATGGGTCTTGACGAAAAAGAATAATATAACAGAACAATTCATCGTTTTCTGGCATTGCATTCTGGTCTTTGAAAATAGAGATATAAAAATTGCCTCAAGTTGGCCACTGCAGACACTGCAGTGGTGCCATATCTGAGACAAGCCTTCTTCAAGAAATATAACATGATTTTGTATAAGATATAAAAATTCATCATTTTCACCACCTCAATGTTCAATCTGATCTTGTAGCTAAGCTGTAGACAGGAATTTTAGCAAGCCTTCTCTGCTTCATAATAAAAGAAGTAGCAGCAGCAGTAGTAAAGAAGATTGCTTGAAAATATTAATATTTAAATTAAGGCAAAGCTTAAGATAAATAGACATCATTATAAAGAGAGAGTGATTTGAACTTGGATTTATTTTGTACACAAGAGTAAGCTTGGCAGCTAAGACTTTTAAGAGGAAACAAAATGATGTTAATAAAAAATTAATGACTGTTATATATTGAATAATAATAGCAAAAATGTAACACTACATAAAAAATTCGTTTTTTCTTTCATGATTATTTTCTCACTTTGTTGTTATTAGAAAAAGATATGACAGATTGACACAGTAACATATCCATGAGCACATTTTGAAGATGGCATGAGTCTATAGATCCTTGAACCTCACAATATCAAGTACTTCAATTATTTAATTGGACTTTCCAGTACAAGTCACTATATATGGTCAGTGGTTCGTGTATATAAAACCATCTCCACACCATCAACTTCATTCAGTATTGTGGGATTATAGTTTACCAGTTATACACCACATGAAGGAAGCTGCTCCGGGAAGAAAATGGAAGGGGAAAGCGAAGACAGAGGTAAGAGGCCACAAAACCGAGAAAGTGTGGCCTCTGATCGCCGACTTCTGTGGCCTCAGCAAGTGGTTCCCTACGCCCACATGCATCCCTGTGGAAGGCATCTCCAGTCAACGTGGCTGTGTTCGCTTCTGCGCCGGTTTCAAGGCTCCGGTGGATCAAAATGGCAAACAAACTGTGCACTGGACTAAGCAGAAACTGTTGTTCGTTGACCCATCTCGCATGACCTTAAGGTATACCATTGTGGAGATGGAGAGTGGTGGGTTGTGGAGATGGATGTGAGGTAGAGTGGGAGTATGAGGTTGAGCCTGCGGAAGGATGGGCGCTGCAACAGTTAGATTCCTTCGCTAGCTCTGGCTTGGAGGTTATGGGTAAGAGGATGGAGGCTGATCTCACTGCTATGGAGCAAGCTCGCACGCCTTCCAATTAAATTAGCCTCACTGGTCACCAGAGTTTTGAAACTCTTATTGTTGTGTCTGCATGAGTTTTAGTATGCCATGGTAGAGTAAGATAATGAACTAGCTTGAGTATGAGTGTGAGTTTCAGATGTTGTTTATCTCTATATACATATAGATTGTAGTGTAACGTAATGCAGTGACTCTATCAGTCATGTGCCTATCCATCTGTTCTTCCTTGCTTCCCTTCCTTTTTGTTTGTTAATGCTTTACGTGGGATTTTAAATTCTAATAGCACAGAAGTTGAAGAACAGAATTAAAGAAGAGGGAGAGAGAAAGGAAGAGGACCTTGAATTAATGAAATAATAATTTTGTTTATATCCTGAGTACATGTGAGGAACTCCTAAGGTATGTTTCGTCTTTGACCAACAGAGGAACTCCTAAGTGGAGTGGCGTCAAGGAGATCTCTCTGTAAATGGGGACGGCCTAAGGCCGAACAGCAAACAATAACAAAAGATGAGGGTGGGAACATTAGCATCATTACAGAGCAGGGACCGAACCCCCAAAACACTCAAATATACCAAAATTATGGGCCTACCCATATGAGCCAATTTGTTGTCTCATGATAAACATTACATTACATGACGCCCTTGAACTTGTCAATCTTTCCTCACCCTCCGAGGCTGAGGCACAGCAGGCAGGATTGTAGAATAAGGAAGTCTCAGGTATTCCCTGGCCTGCAAGTATGTAACCACAGCTTGAGCAGAGTTGAATGACTGCACTTTCCTATTGATCTTTACCCTACCCAACCTCAGCAATAAAAGGCTGCTACATTAAGATATAAAAAAAAAAGCATAATATAAACCCATTTATCCGGTGATAAAACAGAAACATATATGAATCCATCTATAAAAAAAGAGTCTTGGAATTTGATTTAGAAAAATTTTATGATCATCCTGATTTGGAATTTGTTTTTAATATTCAGTTGATTTATATATAGATTTACATATATGTTTCCCCCACTGTACAATAATAATAATATTAATTTTATCTCATTAAGTGGAGTCGACTATATGAATTATACAATATTAATTGACTCTATTAAATATCATTTTTTGAGAGTTGAAATAAATCATTTATTAAGAGATCACATCTTATAACTTGTATAAAAAAAAACTTCTGAGCTTGCTTGTGAACACCCCATTTTGTCCGGGCATTTTTATAAATAATAATAATGAATAAAATAATAATAAAAATTTTGTTTAAAAAAAAACCAAAATTAAAAATAAAAAAAAAAAAGAAGAAGCTTTAGGCCAAAATTCGGCCCAAAACCCAAAAAAGAAAGTGGAGAAGTTTTGGGCCAAAATTCGGCCCAAAATAAAAAAAAAAGAGAAAAAGACTTCGGGGCAAGATCAGGCCTGAAATCCATTTCAAAAAAAAAAAGAAGAGGCTTTGGGCCAAGATCAGACTTGAAATCCAAATATTAAAAAAAAAAAAGAGGATGGGGGACCACATTGGGCTGAAATGATTTCAGCCCAATGTGTCACGAGCCCAATTGAGGGCTCCGGGTAGAGTGAAGATGAAAAGGAAAGGGAAAGGGAATTCGGCCAAAGGAAAATCCAAGGGAGACTGGGACTTGGACCAAGAAGGGAACAGAGCTGAGAAAAGAGGAAGCCGCGGCAGAGCTAGGAGAGAGAGACCGAGAGAGCTGGTGTCCGAGAGCCTTAGGGCTCGATGGGTTGCTGGACCAGGGAGACCGAAGGAGATCAGAAAATCAGAGGGGGCAGAGATGGCAGAGCCGCGGGAGCTGTGGACAAAAGCTGCCCCACTACTCTGTACCAGGTACGGCAGAGTAGTGGAGATAAGGGGGCCTTCGGACGAGCCACGATCTGCAAGGGGGAGGCACAAGAAACGACAAAAAGATGCCTCCACTACTCGGAATCCTATTAGACAATGAAGTGGTGAGAAGGGGCGTAAGGGAAGAGCGTGGAAATGGGACCAGAAAGGAAAAGGGGCAGTAGCCACGCGCTCCATTGGTGGATGGTGAGTCTAATTGCTAAGGCCCTATAAAAGGAAGGCAGCCTGAAAAAGAAAGGGGGTTTTTTTTTTGGTATTGAAAAATCCTAAGAGCCACCGTGAGAGAAAGCTGAGAGGAGGAGGCCAAAAGAGACCCTTAAAGACCGAGACACTGTGAAGAAAATTCCAAGAAGCAGAGGATTTTCTGCAGACCAAGAGGAAGCCCTAAAAACTGAGACGGAGGGAGGCCACGGGTGAAAGTGGAGGCAAGGGAAGCCGGAGTTTCAGAGGCCGAGAGCAAGAGTTATGAAGGAGATCGTCACTGGTAATTCTTGTTGTGAAATTCCAGCACCGGATTGAAGCTCTTTTGTATATTTTCTTTGCTGCCTCGTCTTTTCATTGCCTTTTCTGCTGATTAAATTTTCTATGTTCATTAGAGTGGGTCATGATAGAGTTTAGTATTGAGAAGTTCTGCTCTAGGATCTAATTAGATGTTTCTCAGACTGTTTCCTTGAGTTATTGATTTCGTTCTGGCCTGTGACACTAGACCGAAACATTACTGGATGTCGCAGGGGTTCCATTATGTGCTTTGTTTTATTATTGGTTAGCTGAAATATTTAATATGTCATGCTGTATTGATCAAGCTTCATCAATAACCTGTTTGTGGATGCTTTGAGATGAATGTGAAGTTCCCTTTTTACTCCTCTTCATCTGAGTCTAAATTTTCTCATGAAGCCAGTGCCATTTTTGTACCTTGTGATTTATCCGTCTAGTGCTAATAAAATGATTCACTTGAGATGTGTTGAGCCGCCCATTGTGTCAGGCTGGGGAGGGAAGGGATGTTGGTGCCGAAAGGACATTACCATTCTTGTTAAGTGGTCTGGTTTTCAGGTTTGCTCCTTTGATAACTCTGGAACTAGATTGAGACTGAATGGATACTGTTATTAGAGTGAGTTTTAGCCAACATATTTAGGCCTGTCCTAATGATCCTCTCTCACACACACACATACGTCCCCTAGCTCATCTTGATGTTCTTATTTTGTTTGTTATTTTTATCTAAGCTATCTTGTAGGGAATTTCTATCTTGGTTGGGGAATTACAGTTATGTGTTGTAGATACTATAGTTGAATTTGTGCACATTTTGAGGGATTTTAATGGGGAATTAGTTTCCAACTGTTCGTTGTTGCTTTCTCATATCCTTCGCTTTTGGTTGGCTTTTGGGGTTTGAAATACTTTGAACCATTCCCATCCCTTCCTGTGTGTAATTTGCTGTGACATTATGGCAATGTTAATCTGAGTTTGGGGGTAAGGGATGCTAGTGGTTGGGTATAATCTTCCTCAATCATCGCATGTCCTTTCCTTTTTGAAATTCTAATTGGGTAATGTTATTAAATTATCCTTTGAATTGAATGTATAAATATAGTGATAGAGTTTTACTTAGACCATGAGTTTAAAATCACGGACCACAATGTCAACCTCCAGTAATTATTTTTAGAGTCTACCTCGAGGGACTAAATCTCCGTGGGTATGTAGGATGTCGGTCAAGTACAGCATGAGCAAGAAGTTGCCATGGTGCTTATATTGACTAACTTTTAAACATTTCAAGTTCAAAATGGCTTCTTTATTATAAAAAAAAAAGGGAATTCTTAATAGTTTTGTTTTTATAAGGAAATACAAATAATTTTTTTAATAAAGACACGAATAATTTTTTTTAGTAAATAAACAAATAAATGATATATATACATATTGAATGTGGCAATTTTATCCTTATTCCTTTTGAGTATGTTTTTTATATAAATATAGAATAATAATGAAATGGGTGTTCTAAATGCATTTTCTTTTAAATAAGTGCACAAAAAAAATAACAATAAATAAATAAGGAAAATGTAGGATATATACATAAAAGTCATCTTTTTATATTTCTTCTACCACTTTTCTTTCCATAAAACAATCATAATTGTATTTATAATAAAAATGATTTCTTTCTTTTTTTTCTCTTTTTTTTTCTTTTCAATTTTATCCTTTAAGTCTCTTTTACCTTTTGCCACGAGTAGAATCACCGTGAGCATATAAGCGTAAATCAGCAAATTATGAGTGATTAAGTCATCATATATGCTGTTTGATTTTCATTTAAAATTTGTTTTCTGGTATTTTCTACTCCGAGTGGTAACACCGTGAGCATGTCAACATAAATCAGTAACTTATGAGTGATAAAGTCACCACATGTGCTGATTATTATTTTTCAAAACATACGTAATGATCACATTTTTTTAATTTCTTTTTTTATAAATAAATAGGTGTTAAAATGATTTTTATAATAAAAATAAAATAAAAAATCATTTGTACAAAAAAAAATTTTTGTTCTCTTTCAAACTTTTTTTGCCTTTTTGTCTCGAGTAACACTACCATGGACACTTAGGTATCAATGGGTAAATGTGAGTGATAAAGTCACCCCATGAGCCAATTGGTTTTATTTTGAGAAAATAAAATTGTTTTCAAATATTTCCTTTTCAAATGAAAATAAAATGTTTAAAATCACACATGATTTTAATCCTTGTTTTAAAATCGAGAAAAACATATATTCTTTTAGGAATTGATTTTGTGAAAAAATAAATAAATAAATAAAATAAAATAAAATAAATAAATGAAAAAGTAAATAATGGGAATTAATTTGTCTTTTACAAATTAAAATACACAAATTAATTCTAAAAATTGTTTTCTTTGTGGAAAGACAAATTATTTTCTATAAATATCTCTTTTCAAAGAATGTATAAAATAAAAAATATCAATCCAGTGACACGCATTTTTAGTCCGAACTACGTCGACTTTGATCCCTATCGCAGGGTACGTAGGCCCTAGATTCTAATTCTGGGTCAAGTCCACTTTTGTAAATAAATAACATTTTCCCCTTAATTTATTTTTCCCAACTTTTCATGCTTTCATTTTATTCTTTATTTTCATTTTTACATTTTTCTTATATTTATTTTCGCATGTGAATGATAAAAGGGCAATCAAAATAATTTTTAAAAGCCATAAAAATTGCATGATCAACCTAAGGTAACCGTTCTTAGGAACGGGTGTTGTGGGGGTGCCTAATACCTTCCCTACTCACAATCATACTCCCAAACTCAACTCTGATTCGCAGACCATCCTTGTCCTTTTTATTTTATTTCGGTTTTCCAAAATTTCCCTCAAAATTTTGGTGGCGACTTCCTCCGAAACCGGCCACCCGTTGTGTGGGCCGATTTCCCATTTTTTCTTTTCCCGCGCTATCTGCGTCGCATTCCCAGGTGTGACACTACTACTATTCTTAGGTGATGTCCAACTTGTCCCGACCAATCAACACCCTTACTACCCATATCTTTAGAGTCGTATTGGATTGTTGGCATATGTACACATCAAAACAAAAAAAGTAGGGTGTGAGAATTACAAAATTCTCAATAAGATCAAGTTTTGAACTACTATTGATCTTGGCATAAAAAAAAATATTGGTCCAATTGTCACGAGTACATAAAACATAATTATATAGGGCCTATTTGACAGTATTTTTTATTTTCTTGTTCTCAAAACAATTTTGTAAAATTATTTTTCAGAATAAGTTTTGAAAACAAGAAAATAAAAAAATCTGTTTGAATAGTTGTTGTCAAAATCATAACTAGTAAGTGATAGATGAGTTATTCAAAATTTATAATTTTACCATTAATGAAGTGGGTGTTTTTCACCCATTTTTTTGTTTTCTAGAACAAAAACTACAAAACACCTTAAAAATGTTCTGAGTTTTCTGTTCTTTTATTTTTTTTTATTTTTCAGAACCGTTTATAAAAAATAAATTTACTAAATAAGTTTTTTCATTTTTCTGTTTTCAAAAACAGAAAAACTGTTCTTAAAAACTGCACCAAACAAGCCTATATATTCCCTTCAATTTTTATTTAAGATTGTTTTATAAATTAATATTTATGAAATTGATATTATTATTTAAAGCAACAAATATTACAATTTAATTTTAGAAAATAAAAAAATTTAAACTGCGTAAACTTCATCTGCACTGTCTTGAGATTACCCAATTTCATATTATTCCACCTCCACCTGCTATTGAAATGGACCGTATGGAGTTGCTTAATCCTTTTATTTAAGTTCATGCCGAAGGGGCTAAGATCCTTCCTTCCCATGGTCCACAAAATGCATTCTTTATCATCCAGCCAGTGATAGGACACCCTCAAATTTTTTCGATGTGACAGATAAATCCGAACCTGAGGAGGTAATTTATTGTTTGATATATTTAATTTGATAATATTTAATTTAAATTTATTATATTATTTGTTTAATTAAATATAATTTAATTGATTATGGTCCTTGTTTAAACAAAAATATTATTGTGATTTTAAAAAATAAGGAATAAAGTCAATTATATTTTTATTTTTATTTTTATTTGAATTTGAATTTAAATTTTAATTTAATAATTAATGATGATTAAGATTATTGAATAGAGGCTGAGTTGAGCTTAACATAAGCTTTGGTTTCCTAATTAATTAAGACTAAATTTCAAGTTTTATTACTAAGTCTTATAATTAGTTAAAAAAATTATTTGCATAAATTATTTTTTTATATTTTATTTTAACTAATTTTATATATGATTTCAGATCTAATATGTAGATCATATGAATTCCAAATCACTAGAGTTCCACCACTATTCTAAATAGTGAAAAAGTTCAATATATAAAATTTATATTAAAAAAATTAAATTCCTTTCATGGCTTCTTGCCGCACACACGGAAACAGAGCACGGTCTCTTTCTCACTCTCTCTCTCTCTGGAGTCTCTTTGTCGTTATCCATCCCTGGGGGTCTCTTTTTCTCATTCTCTCTGGACTCTCTTTGTCGCTGTGCATCCCAGGGGGTCTCTTTTTCTCACTCTCTCTGGACTCTCTTTGTCTACTCTTTCTCTCTCTGCTATATCTCATTTCATCTCCCGTTATATAAGAGACACAACAAATACGGAAGTTAAATTGTCAGAAGTAGCTAGAGACTTGAATTAACTCTATTCTTTCTTTCTTTCTGTAATTGTTCCTTTCATGGCTTCGAAGAAGAGTAAGGTTGCCGAGCTTAACAACATTGTGTTTGAGTACTTAGAGCGACTGGGGATGAGAGAGGAAGCGAAGCTAGAGTTTGAAAGCAAAGCTAATGCCATGACAGAAGTCGGCGGCTTCCACTCCATCTGGTTCGAGAGGATGACCACTCAACTCTCTCAAATTCTGCACCAAATCGAAGAAAGACGTCCTGAAATTGATCTCAATGAACCTGCTCCTGAAAACAACCAGGTACAGTCTATTTCTTCTTCTTTTTCTTGGCATGTTGTGCAATCAATCAATGCATACGTGGGAGTTATATATTAAGCATGCATGCGTGTAATAGTGTTTATGATCAGGTGGTTGCTGCTGTTGAAGATGAAGCGAGAAGTGATACAGATACTCATCGAAACCTTAAGAGGGGATGAAACCAACAGAGCAGTGGCACTAAGCTCCCTAGTGCTGTAGGCTGCAAATTAAAAATTCGTTAGAGTAAAAATAATCCGAGCTGTGTACAAGAACACTGTTCTTGAGAGTTATTCCGCCACAAAATGGCACTTCCCAGGATTGAACAGACTCTTCTACGATAAACAGGAACCAGAACAGTGAAAACTAAACCCAGAAGAATTCAGAGAGGAAGAGAAGAGCTTCGAAGATGTCCGTGAGCTCGATGTGTCGAACTTCTTATTAAGCCTCTCTATTTATTGGCACCAAAAGCAGCTGAACGTTAGACCTCCCTTAATGACATTAATGAGAACGTTTTGAACGTTGGGTGGTTTCTGAAAATCAAATTAAAAAAAATAATACTGGTTAATGAAGGATAGGAACGGACGACCAACATTCAAAACATTTACACCATGAACTCATAATTGAAGCCTTAAAACATGGATTTTCTGGAAGACTATTTAAATTCATTTTATTTTCTAAAATATAATTTCCAGCAACGGCAAAAAAGTGTCCAACCCCGGGTATATTTTCGCGTGCAGGGGGGAAATCCATGGAGCTCAACTGAATTGGCCCAGTTCTTGTCCAGTTTTGTGTGTGCGAGCCCATTCTCTTCCTAGGCCCATTTTGCTCATCCATAATCACATGTTAGTATTTATACTATTTGGTCTTCATTTGTTTGAGCAATGTGGGACCTCTTTTTCTCTCTTTTCCTTTTGACACACACATACACATGTATTCTCCAACAATCCCCCACATGTGTGTCAAAAGATCACTATTATTTGAATGAGTATAAGCATTTCGAATATGGTGTCTTACGGACTATGAACCATATCTAGGCCAATAAAGCTTAGTACACAGAGTTGTCAGTTATAGCTTCTGTGAACTAACAATTCTTTGTTGTATACTAGCGGCCTTAAGAACTAACTTATACCCCCACAATTTCCACTGGTATCACAGTTTTGCTCTTTAAACTATGGTCGTGTGGGTACCTGGTTTTAATGAATGCTCTAGAGATTTTTACCATTATCTCATAGGAGCTACCCCACTCCACATTCATATAGGTGATTTCATCAAGTGTGTCTATAATGAACACACCATCCTTAAGGAATATGAAATCATTAAGAGTTTTTACTCAGCCTCACCAATAATGCATCCTAACACTTTTCTCATATCATAGGAAGGGACCAAAAATAATAAAGTGTTAGTAGAACTAGTAAATGACTTGTTTTTACCCATATGAACCTCCTTCATGGGATCACTAATCACAGGAGTTGGGTTACCATCACTATTAATTTTCAAATTGGCTTATGTCTCATTCCCCTCGATGTTTCCAAAATTTGTTTCTTCCCTAAAGGTTTGGTTAGGGGGTCTGCTAGATTTAATTATGACCTTACAAAATCGATCGATATAACTCCATTTTTTAACAGCTGTCTTATAATATTATGTCTCAAACGAATGTGCCTACTTTTGCCATTGTAGGTCTTATTTTTAGCAACTGCTATTGCCGATTGACTATCACAATGTAATGACACTGATGGTGTTGGTTTTTCACCTAATGAGATATTTGTTAAGAAGTTTTTCAACCACTCAGCCTCATTACTAGCCAGCTCCAGAGCAATGAACTCTGAATCCATAGTGGATCTTGCTATAATATTTTGTTGAGTTGATTTCCAGGTTGCTACACCACCATTAAGAGTGAATACATAGCTACTAGTGGATTTGGTCTCTTCTAAATCTGAGATATAGTTAGCATCACTATATCCTTATAATACATCGGGAAATCCACTATAAAATATACTATAGTTTATGGTACCTTTCAAATAACTCATTAATCTTTCCAGAGCTAATCAATGTTCAGTACTTGGACAGTGAGTATATCTACTCAATCTACACACAACATATGCTATATCAAGTCAGGTGTAATTCATTAAGTGTAATAGACTCCCAATAATCTGTGCATATGTAGTTTGAACTACCAAATCACCTTTATTTTTAACTAATTTGGTGCTAGCATTATAAGGAGTGCTCACAGGTATTTTTTCAAAGAATTCAAATTTTTTAAGGATTTTTTCAACATAGTTCTTGAGATAGTAAAATGTCATATTTACTCCTTATGATCTTAACACCTAATATCACATTTGCTTCACCTATATCCTTCATATAAAACTTTGAAGAAAGAAACCTTTTTAGTTTTAATCACTACATTCATGCTTGTAGCAAAAATGAGCATATCATCAACATATAAATAGATAATCACACAACCATCATTCACAACTTTTGTGTAAACACATCTTTCTACTTCAATAGTAGAAAAACTATCACTCGTTAAGACTTGGTCAAGTTTTTTATGCCATTGTTTAGGTGCTTGTTTCAATCCATACAATGATTTAACAAGTTTATAAACTTTATTTTCTTGTCCAGGAGCAACACACCCTTCAGGTTGTACCATATAAATTTCTTCTTCTAAATCACCATTTAAGAAAACTGTTTTAACATCCATTTGATGAATAAATAATTTATAAACTGAGGCTAGAGCAATCAAAATTCCAATAGAAGAAATTCTTGTCACTAGAGAAAAAGTATCAAAATAATCAACATTTTGTTTTTGAGTAAATCCCTTAGCTACTAGCCTCGCTTTATATTTGTCAATGGATCCATCAGGATTATATTTATTTCTAAAGACCCATTTACAACCAATAGGCTTTGCTCCTGGAGGCAAATCTACTAAAATTCAAGTTTTATTTTGATTAAGATAATCAATTTCAGTTTTAATAGTTTCTATCCAAAAATGAGCATCAGAAGATGAAATAACTTCAGAAAATTTTGATTGCTCATTTTGTACTAGATAAGTATAAAAGTCATTTCCGAAAGAAGTTTCTTTCCATTGTCTTTTACTTCTCCTCAAATTTTCGACAAAATTTTCATTTTGATTTGACGAAGGAAGTAAATTTTCTGCAGTTTGAGAAATATGTTGAACTTTCAATGGAAAAATATGCTCAAAAAATTCTGCATCTTTAATTTCAATAATAGTGTTATGATTAAGAACATCACTTTTTAAAACTAGAAATCTATAAGATACACTATATTCAGCATATCCAATAAACATGCAATCAGAAGTTTTAGAACCAATTTTTCTTTTCTTAAAATCAGGCAATAAAACTTTTGCAAGACACCCCCACACTTTTAAATATTTTAAATTTGGTACATGTCCTTTCCATAATTGATAAGGTGTCTTATTTATTTTCTTATAAGGTATTCTATTTTATAAGAAACATGCAGATAACAAAGCTTCACCCTATAAATTATATGGTGCAGAAGAACTTACAAGCATAGCATTCATCATTCCTTTTAAAGTTCTATTTTTTCTTTCTGCTACTCCATTTGACTCAGGTGAATATGGAGGGGTTACTTCATGAATTATTCCTTCTTTTTCACAAAAATCATTAAATAAAACAAATTCTCCTCTTTTATCTGATCTAACTCTTTCAATCTTTTTATGTAATTGATTTTCTACCTCAACTTTGTATAAATGAAATTTATCAAAAGCTTCATCTTTATTTCTCAGTAAATATACTTTAGTATATCTTGAAAAATCGTCAATAAAAGTTACATAATATTTTTTGCCACCTCTTGTCATAGTTTGTTTCAAATCACCCAAATCAGTATGTATTAAACTAAGTAATTTAGTTTCTCTTTGTATAGAAAAATGAGATTTTTTAGTTAACTTAGCTTCTGTACAAATTTCACATTTATTTAGAAAATTTTTGTTAATTTCAGAAATTAAACCAAGTTTCTTCATTTTCTTTAAATAGGACTCACTAACATGTCCTAATCGAGCATGCCATATATCAAAAGAATTAATCATAAACACAGACAAGTAAGCAGAAGATAATGCATTTTCATTCATGTCAGAAATGTTGAGTTCAAACAGCCCCTGAGTACAATAACCCTTCCTAACAAATACATTATTCTTTGTCATTACGATCTTATCAGATTCGAATGACACCTTAATCCCAGCTTTGCTCAATAGAGCTACAGAAATTAAATTAGCTCTAACATCAGGCACATGAAGAACATCATTGAGTGATAAAGTCTTTCCAGATGTGAGCTTCAGTTCAACCTTTCCTTTTCCCAAAACTTTTGCAGTTCGGGAATCAGCAAGGTAAATACGATCTTTTCCTTCCTTGATCGGACTATAGGAGGAAAACAGCTCATGATTTGCACAAATGTGCCTAGTAGCTCCAGAGTCTACCACCTATTTCTTCACATCGGATACTAAGAGAGCTTGAGAAATGACCGCTGCAATGATTTCTTCATCTTCATCTCCTTGAACCAGATTGGCCTTAAGAGGATTGTCATTTCTAGCCCTCTTCCTGCATTGAGCAGCATGGTGGCCTAGTTTTCCACAAACAAAGCAACTACCTTTCTTTTTGAACTTGGGGTTAGAATTTTTGGGCTTGTAGTCAGGTTTTGTTTTAGAGTCATACCTCTTGTCGTGCTACTTTGTCTCTACGAGGTTTGCTTTCGAGGCAATCTCCTTGCCTTTTGCAGCTTGCATCTCCTTCCGGTTAGTGTCCTCGATTATGATGTGAGTAATCAGATCTGACAGTGACAATTGTTTTTGTTTGTGCTTCAGTTGTTGCTTGTAGTCTTTCCACGATTCTGGTAGTTTCTCGATTAGAACTCTAACAATGAACTCATCAAGTAGATTGATTTTTTCAGCACTTAACTCCTCTAATAGCTTGTGATACTCATTAATTTGCAGCTTGATATCTTTGTCCTCGGTCATCTCCCATTTGTAGTAATTTCCGATGATGAACTTTTGCTTCCCAACGTCCTCAGCGGTATACTTTGCAATCAATGATTCCCAAATTTTGTTTGCTTCTTTGTACACATAGTACACATTGAATAGATCGTTAGATAAGGTGTTAATAATGGTATTCCGGCATACCTTGTTGGCATAATCCCAAACAGTCCTTTGACTTTGGTTAGCATATGATGAAGGTTCAAACTGAGTGAGCATAGCAACAACTCCATGCATGTCAAGAACAGAGTAGACACGTTCTTGCCACCTTCTAAAATTTTTCCCATCAAAGACTTCAATTTTTGAAACGTCTGGTGGTGGCCTAGATAGCGGCATTGGAGGCACTGCTAGTGGAACAAAGGATGTACCAGCACCGGTAGGACGATCGGAAACAGCAACGTTGGTATGTTGTGACTCCAAAACTCTTAAGATTGTAGGCTGCAAATTAAAAATTTGTTAGTGTAAAAATAATCCGAGCTGTGCACAAGGACACTATCCTTGAGAGTTATTCCGCCACAAGACGACACTCTCCAGGATTGAACGGGCTCTTCTGCGATAAGCAGGAACTAGAACAGTGAAAACTAAACCCAGAAGAATTCAGAGAGGAAGAGAAGAGCTTCGAAGATGTCTGCGAGCTCAGTGTGTTGAACTTCTGATTAAGCCTCTCTATTTATAGGCACCAGAAGCAGCTGAACATTGGACCTCCCTTAATGACATTAATGAGAACGTTTTGAACGTTGGGCGGTTTCCGACAATCAAATTAAAAAAAATAATACTGGTTAATGATGGAAAGGAACGGACGACTAACGTTCAAAACATTTACACCATGAACTCATAACCAAAGCCTTAAAACATGGATTTTCTGGAAGACTATTTAAATTCCTTTTATTTTCTAAAATATAATTTCCAGCAATGGCAAAAAAGTGTCCAACCCCGGGTATATTTTCGCGCGTAGGGGGAAATCCATGGATTTCAACTGAATTGGCCCAGTTCTTGTCCAGTTTTGTGTGCGCAAGCCCATTCTCTTCCTAGGCTCATTTTGCTCCTCCATAATCACATGTTAGTATTTATACTATTTGGTCTTCATTTGTTTGAGCAATGTGAGACCTCTTTTTCTCTCTTTTCCTTTTGACACACACACACATGTATTCTCCAACAAGTGCTGCACTGCGCATCCATGAAAGTCTGGCGTCAGGCTCTGGATCGGGACCAGGCATGCCAAACCCGGACAACGTTCGTAAGACCCAAGTTACGTTGATTCTGGTATCCGGATCTGACGATGAGTCTGACTGAACCACATACAAGACAGCCACGAAACTGGATTTCAGGAAGAGTACGTAGAGCTTGCTATATTCTTCTGAAAACCTTCTTCAGTTGAACTTTGTTCTCAATCTGGTCCAATAAATTGTATGTTTCTCATGTTTCAGTAATAATGTTGGGATAAGATGGTGTATCACTATCTTCGTAAAATTTAAGGAGTATTATTTCAATATTTTGTATTAATTGAATTTAGATATATTAACTTTAGTCACAATATAATTTAAAAAAAAAAATTCACCCATAAAAATGCTACAAAATTATTTTTTTTTTCAACGTTCTTAAATACAACGTATGCCACCCGGTTGGTTCATGACCTGTGGCCAAGAAAAGAAAGAAAAAAAAAAAGAGTTCTCCTCTCAATTTGAGCTCATAAATGGTCCCAAAAAAAAAAATTGAACTCATACCAAAGGTTTTGTCAAATATGAGAGAGGACAGACTAAAGCCAACGTATATGCCTTATGTACTTTCTCTTTATGTTCATTGTCATAATTGACAAGAAATTACCTTAAAAAAAATTGTAAGCATCCTCTCAACCCTGCTTGACTGTTCATAGTAATCAAAAGTACTAGCTTTGCAGCAAAATATGAGGTAGAAAATTATGAACATTTTTTTCAAGGAAAGTAATTCGACCCATTAGAAAAATAACAAGCTCAGTTAAGGCATTAAAATCCACCAGAAATTTACTGTGAACCATCCTTCATTAACATTGGACATCCCCAGGATATTTAGGTGAAAGGTGTGGATGAGAAAAAGAAGTCACATCTAAAAGATATACATACACCTCCTGTGTGGAAGTGGTGGAAAGTGGATGCTCTGAATTTGGTGTCTCTAAATTTTTGTAAAATCAATTAAAAAAGAAAGGAGAGAGAATTTTTTTTTTCTTTGCAAATTAAACCAAACAAAAACAGAGTAAAAAATAAACTCGTTTTATCCAATGTGGACAACAGATGTCAATTTGACCACAGGAAGCAGCCTCGGTGAGATTTCATAACAAGCAACTATGCAAAGAAGGCTCCCAATATAATTAAATCATATGCTTGCCAAAAATGGTAACAGGAATTCTGAAATCTTATGTTGACATGGGTCTTGAGGAAAAAGAATAATGGAATGACAATTTATCGTTTTTCTGGCATTGCATTCTGGTATTTGAAAATAAATATATAAAAATTGCCACTAGTTGGCCATTGAAGACACTGCAGTGTCGCCATCCATGGGACAAGTCTTCTTGGAGAAAATATGACACGTCTGACCAGGGGGTAAATCAAATCAATGTCAAAACAGGATTCCACCAGCTCACTGTTCAATCTGATTTTGTTGCTAAGCTGTAGGCAGGAATTTTAGCAAGCCTTCTCTGTTTCATGACTGATCTTATATGCTCCACCTGCTTCCACATGCCTTTATCGGCATAGATATTAGACAACACCACAAAAGCCCCATCATTCCAGGGTTCCAATGCTTGCAAATGCTTCGCCACCCACTCTGCCATATCCACATTCCCATGTTTCTCACACGCACCCATCAAACAACCCCACACTACTGTATTGGGCTTCATAGGCATCTCCTCCACCATTTTCCTGGCCTCATTCAGCAACCCTGCTCTTCCCAGTAGATCCACCATGCACCCATAATGTTGTAATTGGGGTGTTATGCCATAAAATTTCTTCATCATATCAAAGTAATACCTTCCCTCTTCCACTGTCCCACCATGCACACAGGCACTCAGTACTCCAACAAAAGTCACATGGTTAGGCTTCACCCCTGCCTCTCTCATACTGCGGAAGAATCCAAGTCCTTCCTTTACATGTCCGTGCATTGCATAACCCACAATCATGGATGTCCATGATGAGACATTCCATTCTTCCATCGTTTCAAAAACTCTGAAGGCTAGGTCCATCCTGCCACATTTTCCATACATGTCTATCAGTGAGTTGGACAATAAAATGTCTGTCCGATCTGTGGATTTCACCTGCAAAACACATTTGTGGAATTGAGAGGCCATGTCTAAGTCACCAAGACTTCCGCAAGCAGATGTCACGCTAACCATAGTGACGCCATCCGGTACGAACCCATCTCTCATCATCTCCACGAACTTGTTTATCGCCTCCTTAGCAAGTCCAGCTTGGGAAAGGCCACCTATTAAGGCGTTCCAAGAACCCAGCTTTCGGTCAGGATTTTCCTCAAACAGCTTATGGGCACTTACAAATTCTCCCGCTTTACAATACAAATTTAAAAACCCACTTTCGCAGTACTCATTGGACTGGAGTCCAAGCTTTATACCGATAGAATGGATCTGCCGTCCTACCTCAACGGTAAAAGACTGACATACCGCCTTCATAACGATGGGTAGGGTGTAACAATCGGGGAAAGTTCCAGCTCGCCACATCGCAACATAGATGCGAATAGCTTTGGTTGGAGACTCTAGCCTAGTGTAGGACCTTATGATATTGTTCCAATGAAAGGGAGCAGGATTAGATTCCAAGAAGTGGGTTCGGATGATACGGGCATGTATGGTGTCCAATTCCAGTGTACGATTGCAATTTGACAAGTGGGTTGCTATATCTGTGAAGAGATCATTTCCAGAACGAAGTAACGACGGATTTGTAGAGTTTCGCTGATGTTGTTGGGTAACAAGAGCTAAAGTAGAGAAATTTGGATCAAAATAAGGAGAAGCGGCCAGAAGAATTCGACCTTTGGGATTCAAAAGCCTTAGCATTAAAATTTTAACAAAGTTCAAGGAAATTATCGGCTGGCGTTTGAAACCAATCTCATTGAGATTGAAGCATAACTGCCTCCTGGTTTTATTATCTAATCGTTCACAAGATCAGAGAATTTGACGTCATACTGGGAAAGGCAGACTGCGGGTTTCTCTTCGGCACAAGCAGGGTCTATGTTTAGTTTAGACGTCGACCAATGGCATGTTATGAGATCAAGAGTTTATGCAGGGATTTCAAATAGTTTATTTATGTTAATTTTACCTGATAATATATTTTATAAAATATAATTTAATGATTAATAATAGCTAAATAATTAATAAAACTTAGTGAATTGGGTAAAATAATTTTATACAATTATCATATCTTCAAAACTTGTGCTTCACCACGACTTCAATTTTACTCGACAACTTTCTTCTTACAGAAGTATCAATTCTCAAGTAATTAAAATTAAAGGTAAGGAAAAATTCTCAACTAAAATTAAGATAGTTAATTTTGCTCATAAATCGTCGATTAGTAGCATCAATAAACTCTTTTCATGATTAAGCATGACACTTTTGGCTTGTGCTTTATCCGGCAAAATGGATGATACACGATTTTAATGTGGGTTTTGATCATTAAGGAGTCTGAGAGCTAAATGGTGGCTTTCTGATACAACTATATTAGTCGCATCAACCTATGAATCCTTTATTGTATATGTATGGTTTGAATTTTGACTGAATATTATATATAGTAATCTCTGTGATATAAATGGTTCATTATGTTCGTATCTCTAGCTAATCATTTTCTATGATTGCAAACTGAATTAGCAAATCGAGATCCCAGTACCAGCAAATTTTAGTATCCGTTACTTGAGAATAAAGGCACTTAGAAAAGTACCATACACATCCTAATGCAATTCATGCAAAAAGGTGCCTGCTTAAAGGCTCTATACTGATAGTGATTTTCTGATGAAATGTTCATGGTGAAAAAAGAATTAACCAACTTCAATTTATATGAACTACGTAGCTTCTAATAGAAAAAAAATGATAAAATTATATTGGATTTTTTATTTTTCCTCTTATTATATTTTATTTTCCACTTTACTGTATATGATAGTAATTTGAAGGCATTGAACTTTCCTAACCCATGCCACGTATGGACAAGATTACTAGTTCTGTTTATAATTGTCTTCCTTATAAACGTACTTCATCTGTATTGGTAATCATCAAAAGAATTGAGATTGGGTGCTTTAAAAAAAAACGCAGAGAATAGATCAATGTCAACGCTAATTGGGTTTTTCAACAGGAAAAAAAAAAAATACTCCCTCAGGTCTCTTTTTTTTTCAATTATGTTTTAGAAATTTTTTATAGTTTTATATATAAATTATTTTTCATGAATTTATGAAGTATTAATTATCTTATTTAAAAATATACTTATTTAATTATAAGAGAGAAAATAAATTATTTAAATTTGTAGTATTTATTATAGGATAAAAATAGAAATTATATTAATTTTAATAATATAATAAGTTTTTCTTAATTTCAATAAAATAGTTAAAAATGATGTATATTGTATATTAAGTATTAGAGGAAATAAAAAAAATAACCTTTGATATAGTATATTAATTATGCACTTAATGCTACGCTGAACATAGACATCCAACCAAATGAAATATTATTGGTAAAAAAAAAACTAAATTTGACATACCAACTTTAACTTTATGGCCAGTATTTTTTCTTATTGAAGGAGATCACCTTACACATGTGACATCAAATATGGAATATTCTATTTATTTACCCTTATACAAGAACACATTTTTTAGTGACGTGGGGTGAATCTCATTCTAGAAAAGAGTGGCATGAAATATATCAATAATAATTTCTATTTATATAAAGTCATGGGAATTTTTTTTTGGTTACCTTAGAATTTGAACACTAAATCTCCATTATTCTCACCTCACCCTCAGAAATAATATCAATATATTAGTGTAATTATGATTTATAATAATTGTATATTTGAAAAATGGTTATAAAAAATTAGATAAAAGTGCATATTTAGTCCATTAATTTTAAATTAGATTTCTTTTTGTTACTTTAATTTTAAAAAATTTCATTATAATCCTTTAATTTTTAAATTACAAATAAAATTTTTCTAATTTTTAACATGGTTAAATATTTAACAGAAAATTATGATTTGGCTTATAATCATTTAACTTATAATTATACTTAAAATATTTTAAAGTCTTAAAATAAATAATAACAGTCTTAAAAATAAGTCTTATTTTATAAGTTTTATTTTTAAAGTTGTAATTATTTATTTTAAAAATTTTAAAAATATCTTATTTATAAAAAAATATTTAGTCTCTCTTGTTTAAGGATAATTTATATATTAAATTAGAAATACTTATAAAAAATACTTTACCCAATTAAACCAATCCCCGTCCTTTTATGCAACACATGGTGATTAGAGTTTTATTTTTTAAGTATACAATATTTATTTTAAAAATATTTCAATTATAATTATAAGTAGTTAGATTTTTATTTTTAATATTATAATATTTATTTAAAAAATATTTTAAGTATAATTATACGGTTAATAATTAGATACTAATACTAATAAGTTAGCTTTTAAAATACTAATTTATCATAGAAAATTTAATGATGTTAAAAATTGGGAAGCGTTTGACTCACTTTTGAAGTTAGGATCCTAATAAAACTTAAAAAAGTTAAATGAAATAAAATCAGTCTCAAAATTAAAAAAATAAAAAAGTTCACTTTTGATAAAAAAAAATTTATATGGGATTTTGCAAGGAGAACAAAATAAGATACAAATACACGAACCATGTTAACGCAACTTTACCCAGTTTCGTAACTTGCAAATCTTGTTACATCCAAACAATCATTCCATCTCACCATAGCATACTAATCGAGCCGGGTTGTATCTTCTCGAAATCATCGATCTTCAGCTTCAGGGATGGAAGATGGAGCCCAGCCTCCGGCGGGTCGGGATCCCGACGTTGAGGAACCCGTTGTTGTTGAGGACGAGCCTTCCTCCACGCTTCTCGATCTCACCAGCTGTCAACTGCATGACCTCGATTCCGTCGAATTGCCTCACCACCTCAACGAGCTGGACCTCACTTCCAACCGCTTGTCCACCTTGGACATTCGCATAGCCCACCTCGCTAATCTCAAGAAGCTTTCTCTTCGTCAGAACCTCATCACGGATGCTGCCGTTGAGCCCCTTTCTGCCTGGCATGACATTTCCAGTCTTGAGGTACTTCAACTTCATCCTTTTGCCTCCCTTCGCTTTCTAGATAGGTTTCGGGAAAATCGGTCCTTACACTCTCAATGCGTTCCCAAAGAGGAACGTGAAACCTAAATAAACGTTTTTTTTTAATTCTTTTAAAAACTTTTTGAGGCTTAGGTGGGTGCGGATGCTGTGAATTTGATCTTTAATAGCTGGAAAATTGAGTGTGAACGAGAAATTATTCTACTGTAAGATCAGTTAGTTACCTCCTTCATGGCCACCACCCCCCCTCTCCCCCCCCCCCCCCCCAACACAACCACCCAAAACCCCCACCGGAGGGAAGCCAAATAGGAGAATCGATACCAAAACTTGGAATATAATTGGGTAGTCTATCAGTTCTCTGTATAAAAATGTGACCCTTGGATTCAAAAGTAAGGAAGGAGAAGTTAAGGGAAGGCGTTCAAAGAAAATGGAAGGGAAGAGAAGGAAGGGAATGAATGGTTGAGTGATCATTGCTAATTGTTTGCAGAAACTCTCTTTAAAAAATTTCCAAATGGGAGGAACTTAAAATTATATAGCAGGGAGTTCACTGAAAAAACAATTATATAGCAGGGAGGACTTTGAAGGATTTTGAAAGGTTTACCCTACCCTCTTTGTTAACAATTCCCAAACAAGGGAAAGGTTTCAATAAAAACTTCCCAGCCCCTCCATTATCCTCCATCTTAACATTCTCCTATGAAAGGCATGACAATGCAGGATGATTCAGAGGAAATTTCCAATGGATTTTGGCGTCTTAAGTGAGATAGTTATTTTCCTAAAAAATGTTCATATTTATGTACCTACAATTTCAGGTGATAGGAGTGGGTTAAAAACTCAGTTATTTCTTTCATATTCTTCATGCTTTATCTGTTTGCTAAATTCGGATGAATTTCCCATATTGCTGCTTTAATTAACAGGCAACTAAGTAGTAGATAGTCTGTGTAGGACGCCAATTAATAATGTTTCTGTCTCTTGTTCAATTGTTCTTGTCATGTGTTCTATTTATCATGTTTATATAGCTAAGCTGATGACAGGCTGATATTTATACAGGAGCTGGTTCTACGTGATAATCAATTAAGAAAAATTCCTGATGTCAGCATATTTAAGAGACTGTTGGTTTTTGATGTGTCTTTTAATGAAATTACTTCACTAAATGGGTTGTGCTGGGTCTCCAACACATTGAAAGAGCTCTATGTATCTAAAAATGAAGTGACGAAGATGGAGGAGATTGATCACTTCCATGAACTGCAGATTCTTGAACTTGGTTCTAACAAATTACGGGTTAGTAATATGATTTGTTAAAGGAAATTTATTATATTAAGACAGATACTCCTTTTGTGCTGACACACATGATGTCCAGAGCAAGAGTGTGATTGTGTGCCCACTAAAAGAGTGGGCAGTGGCTTAGCTTGCTAAAGTTTCTAGTGTAGCTTGGTGTGGGTTCTGATTTTCTTGCTCTTCTGATTCAGGTAATGGAGAATTTGCAGAATTTGACAAATTTACAGGAACTTTGGCTTGGACGTAATCGAATTAAAGCTGTAAACTTGTTTGGACTTCAATGCATCAAGAAAATTAGCTTGCAAAGCAATCGCTTGACTTCAATGACAGGATTTGAGGTATGTCAACTACCAAGAGTTTAATATTGTTTTATGTTTTTCCTGTAGTTCTAGACAAAACATTGAGGGAAAATATGAAACAATCAATCAACCTCCTAGTATGAGTTATAGGCTGTCCTGTCAAATTATATCTATGAATCAGAACTCATTAGAATAGGGAGGATACGGATTTTCTACATATTTTCAATCCACTCTTACTCTTTAGTAAAGATAATTACAGTTTTTTAATTTTTTTTATTATTGTTTTTTTCTTTCCTTTCTCTGAATACAGAGTTGCATAGGTCTAGAAGAACTATACTTGAGCCACAATGGTATCTCAAAAATGGAAGGCTTGTCATCTTTATTCAACCTTCGTGTTTTAGACGTATCATCAAATAAGTTAACATCTTTGGATGATGTTCAGAACCTAACAAAGTATGTATACTCTTCGATTTCCCATCCTGCTGATCATTTTTTGCCTTTTATTGCTAATTTCAGTGCCTTGTATCATCTATTATAGATTAGAAGATCTGTGGCTTAATGACAACCAGATAGAATCACTTGAGGGAATTGCTGAGGCTGTTGCTGGTTCAAGAGAGAAGCTTACCACTATCTACCTAGAAAACAATCCATGTGTATGGTTTTCAAGAGCCTTACTAATTTTTGTATTGCTGTTTGTTTAAACATCCATGGGGATGATGCTCTATGTCTCAATCTCCTATGTATTATGAGTTTTCTTTGCTATTTGTCAGGCCTCTTGTTAGTTTTAACTATGATTTGATATTGTCAATGAATTATGTGAGCATGTAATGATGGAAAATAAAAGCATACTTTAATTAATTTTAAAAATTTTTTACAGTTTAAATTCCCTGAATTAGACTGTATTCTGCTTTTGTTTGTATGAGTCAGATGTTTGCGACCCTTGAATCTAGTTGGAGCTGAGTTTTTTCTTCTTCTTCTAAGTTTAATTACTGTATTAGTGCCTAAAGCTTCACTCAATTTTTAATTTGGTTCTTATGATTTAATAGTTTGTAATTAGATTCTTGTTGATAAGCCTTCACTAGCATGTTGTCAAATTTTGCTGATGTGGCCAATCATGTGCCATATTCATGCCTACAAAATTAGTGAAGGTAGTTATGGAATGGAATTCACTCACATGAATGGCAAGTGATGCCATGACTACGTAGGCTACGGACTACCTAGGTTACATGGTTGGATAAAGTGAAATAAATCATGCATATTTAGAATGTCAAGATTGCGATTGGTTAATCACGTCAACTGCATTCAACAATAGACTGATGATGATTTAATGACAAGGACCAAAGTATAAAATTTTAAAACTATAGGGGCCTAATTATAAAATTTTAGACTATCAAAACCAAGTAATTTGACATTTTTGTTATTTTAGTTTGTGGTCTGCAATTACTCTAGTTTCAGAATAGAAGAGGATGTTTTACCAATTTCCTTTGGGTTTTGAATATTCATTCATTGCGTTTCTTTAAGAACTCTTAATTCAATCCTGCTCTGCTCTTTCAGGCCAGGTCACCGGAGTATCTTTCTGTCTTGAGGCGAACCTTCCCAAACATCCAGCAAATTGATTCCAGTGTATTTTCTTAGAAGTGTCATGGCCTCAGCTTATACGAAAATCAGTAGCTGTTGAACTTTTGGCTTGTAATATCCTTAGGTAAGGTACCAATATATATATATATATATATATTTGTATGCTTATGTCGCCCTTATACTAGTATTAATGGATTAAATTGGACTTAAAGAAGCGTCTACAAAAATCGTGCAGATTCTGAGTTGAAAGATTTTTGATTTGGAGCTGTCTGCCTGATGAGAAGAATGGGCTGTACAATCCTCGGACATTTATGTGGCCCGACCATTAGTTACTGCTCTGACAAATATGTTATTAGCCGTTATATTTATTGTTTTGCAGATCACATTTTTATTTTTGTTTTTTCTCCCCTCTCGAAAACTTGGTTTTCGAAGTAACGCTCTAGATTTTGGTATGTTAGCATGGATGTTGTATGATGGTCTGTCGTGTTATATTTAGTCATAGATTTTTGTATTGCTGGCTTTACTATAAGAACAATGCATTACTTTTGTCTGCCGCAACAGTTTGCTTTGCATTTTTCCCAATCTATGCCCCTCATGCATCTCTTATAGTGACCGTAAGCTGCATCATATGGCATCTCGGATAAGATTTTTAATTTAGGACATGTAATGATGCTAGCGATGTTGTAGCATTCACCTTATGATCCATACATTTTGAGTTGCTCAGAAGGTGAACAATGTTGTATTTTTCTTGTCCTGTATTAAGAAGAGAGTTGACGTTGAAATAATAGTTCAGTTTAAGTTGTCAGATGTTAATTTCATTTATTACCTTGCAGTTTTATGTAAGTTACGCAAAATATGCTTGGGATTTACACATATTGCATAGATTTAGATGTGATCAATCATCTTGTCAGTCTCCCTTTGTGCTATCATATATGCTTTCAATGCAATGATTAAAATCTGATAAATGAGTTATACTGATTTTTCTTTTTGAAGAATGAATCATACCAATTATTACCTGTAAATATTGCTGCATGCTATGAATTTTATATTTTATATTGATGATCGATAATTTTTTATTTCATGTATAATTTATGCAATCGATGCTAGATTTCAGCGTAGGAGAAACATCATGACCTTGTTTACACGGGTTCTGCTGATTTAGCCATAACTATTATCTGGTAAACGACAAAATTCAAAGAACTAAAGAAATGATTTGCTACATAGAATAAAAATGATTTGGTGCATAGAATAAAATAAATTAAAGAGTAAAAATTAGAAAAATAATTTTGTAGTTTAAAAATGTTCTTTATATTTAAATGAAAAATGCGAATAAAAAGATAATTACAGTTTACAGTTAATTAATTATGACTATAAAAAATATTATCTATATTTGCTTTGTATGAGGAAAAAAAAAACTTCTCTACCATCAATTCCGGTAACAAAAATACATCTTATACTTAACAAAATTATTGATTTGAATGAAAAAAATCTCATTATTTTAATGTGAGGATTTTATTAATTGGTAATATCGAAACATTTTTTAACTTTTGAGACTTGCTCTGGCTAGCCCAGAGAATTCCTGACAATCATCTAACCTGAATTTTTTATTTGAAAAAAAACAATTTCCTTTCTCAGTACCAAACGACAAAACACCTAGGATAGGTCACAAACTACGCAACACGTAGTGTTTTCACTTTCAGTAATCTCAGTCCCACAGTAATCAATAAACATGATTTAATCCAAAAAGGAGTAAAAAGCTCGATTCAAGAAATATATATACTTCAGGCACAAGGAGAACACCATTTCTCTAGTGCATCATAGAGGGCAAATCCCAAATAACCCTGCAAAAGCACACAGGACCTCAGAATTTAAAAGCCTCAAAACACGTTGGTCCTTGCCAGTACAGAGGAGATTTTTAGAATTCTTCAGATTTATAGATTATAGATGATCTCAATTATCCTAGATCTAAGACTCCAGCAGCATACAGAGATAACAAGAAAGAGCGACTATGCCAACAAGAAAATGAAATAATAAGCGTCTCATTCCATTCGAATTTCGAACAGTAAATGAAGAGCCCTGCAATAGCAGTCACAAGTAGTTTACAAACGAGATACAAAAACTAGAGTTTATTTCAACAACTTGAAGGGGTTTCAAAAAAGCGAGTTGTGAACAGCCTACAGTAGTATCCCCACCATCCATTATAGAAATCGGTTTTCATCCAACAAGCCACCATAATAGAAATTCATGCAGACAGAAGTGGGCATGAGATCCATGAAATGAATAACAGAAGACCACTTAATGTCCTCTTTCAAATCCAATGCGAGTCCTACCAGAACCTCCTTCATAACCATCTCGGATTGAAGAACCACCACTTGCTCTCATAGTTCCTCCACTACCAACTTTTTCCATGGCTTTCTTACCCTTCTTCACTTCTGTCAAGAACTGATCCAGACCAAATGGATCAGCTTCTTCATTTTCAAATTCAACTGGCCTATCCCTTGGACCTGTCCTTTCAGAAGTTCCAGCAAATCCTTTGTCTGGTTTAAAGCGATCAGTCTTCATAATCTTTTCCAATTGCTCATCTGCACCTCCATAAGCTTCAGAATCCATATCTTTCTTAGGCCTGTACAAGGTTGAAAGTGTTGTCTGTGAAGTAAACAAGCCTGAGTCATACACATTATACTGATCATCAGTGGCAAAACCAGAAGATATTCCTTTATCCTGGTTGAATAGCCTTTCATCATACATAACTTCTGTCCCTGACTTCGTAGAAGCCATGCCAAGAGCAACCTTCTCACTAATATCACGATCCCTATCTCTTGTAATCTTGCTTTTCTTTCCCAGTGCTGCATCTTTAGCCTCTAATCTTCTCTCTCTCTCCCTCTCTCTTCGTCTTTCCTCACGAATTTTCTCCCGTTGCAGTCGTTCCTCCCTTTCCTCCCTTGTCTCCTTAGGGAAATTCTTCTCCCTTTCCCGTGAATGCTCATAATCAACTCTCATATCAGCATCTTCCATGCTGCTCTTTTCAGAAGGCACAGAAACAGCAGCTGGGGGTGCCACACCAGTTCTCTCTGAGCGTGCTTTCTGAGCCAAAGCTCTCAGCTCCTGCTCTTTCCTCTCCTTCTCCTTCAAAAGCATCTCCTTCTGAACCTTGGACCTCATCGCAACTGCTTCTCTAGCCTTCTGCTCTGCAACATACAATGCCTCTGAAAGCTTTGCAAAATTGTCATTAATCTGAACTTCTTGAAGGCCTCTCCCATCAGCTGCAAGACGTTTGTCAAGTGGGATTGTGTAACCTTTAGGATTCTTCCAATTTGAAATACAAGGGGGTATCTTCCAATCTTGCTGATCTTTCACAGTAACAGGCCTTGGAGGAGAATGCATCACTGGTACAGGGGGAGAACCAGAAGCCTTCGGAACACGCTTATGCTTAAACTTTGGAGGCTCAAGCGGATCCACAGGCATCTCAACCATCCTAATGATTCTCTCTTTTGCCCCAGAATTGAAAGCCCCAGATTGTTGTGAAGGTTTATACTTAACAAACTTTGCATCAGACGACTGTTTAGGCACATTCTTTGGCTGTGCTGCACTCAATCTCACATTTACTATCTTCTCAAGCGCAGCTTTTGTTTCCTGTGTTGTTTCTTCAATCTCTTTTTGCTCGTCCTCATCATCCATACTATCTTCTTCATCAGTCCTCAAAAATTTTGGTATCAGATCTTTCTGTTGTGAATAAACAATTTTTTTAGCATTTTCATTCTGCCTCACTATTGCATCATATGCTACATTCCCCTGGGCATCAACTGTCACAGGAAGAATCTTTGATCCTGGTTTTGACGATTTCTCCCTTCCCATGTCAAGAGGGTACTGAGCAACGTGGATCTCGGGAAATGCTCCACCATCGCCAAAATCCTCTACCTTTCGAGGAACAAAGCCTGCACGCTTTAAATAAGGAGGCACAGGCTTATCCTGAATTGCAGTAGATTTTTCAGCATCAGATGTGCTGAATCTCTGCTTGAACCACGGATCACCACTGTGGTCATAATATGAGGTTGAAGTTGATCTCACAGGGGGAAGAAGGTCTTTCAAGGCCGCCATAGTTATAAATATTACTGCCGCCCCGTGAAGAAATAAGGACCTGAATTGAACCAAATTACGTTATAAATGAATAGCTGAAAACACCAAAATTAAATAAATATCGGAAAATAACAGACAACCTCACTCAGGTGTTGAGCAATCAATCCAAGGTAGAAAGAACTTGGAATTTTAAAAAAGTAAACCCTAATCTAAATCGAATGAAAAATTAGCGAGATGATTGAAGGATGAAGACGAACCTGAGAAGCCAACAAAACCTTGGCTGGATTCTCGATGAGGCGTGTTCTGCTCAAGAACGGCTCAGGCTGTTCTAGACGATTATTTGTAGATGGCAACCAAACTATATAATCATCACCTCACCTCACCGGCATACTAGCGCCTTTTCCTTTTCAATGGGCGGGGTTTAACCCCATACCGCCCCACAGGCTAGGCCTAGGCCAGTCTAATATGAATAAATTTTTTAAAATATTAAAAATAAAAAAAAATTATTAACAAAAAATAATATTAAGATAAAAAATAACACTTTAAAAATTATAAAAACCCATAAATTGTACATTATTTTTACATTATATTAAGATAATAAGCCAATGTAAAATTTTATGATTGAGAATAGATAATTTTAAATAATTATAATTATTTATTTTTATTATAAAAATTTTAAATAAAATTATTTTATTAGTGTTAGCTCAGCTGATTTTTCAAGGGAGAGGTGAATTGGGAAGATTAAAATTTTTCTGCAAAGACAAAATATAATAGTGTTTCTAAAAAAGTAACTGAAAACAGAATATAAGAAATAAAGAGTAAAGGGAAGAGAACTCAGTAGTTTATCCTGATTTGGTCTATTCCACTTGACTTACATCCTGTCCCCAAGCCACCATTTAAGATTTTTCTACTAGTAAGATTTGAATGGGTTATTACAATAACTGCAGTACAATATTAGCCTGAACTTTGGACTTTTCTCACTCCTCACTTAAGAGTAAGACTATCTCCCTTAGCGTAATCTCACACTAAGTATTCTCTATGTAATATTCTAAAATTTTTCTTAAATGTTTAAGGTTTAATATTTTAAAATTTATAAGGAATTTGTAAAAATGAAGATACGCTGTTTTACATGAAATAAGATAAAGAGATCAATTATCTAGATTAGAAGGAAAAATGAAGAAAATGATCATTTAGAAGGAAAAAAAAATAAGAAAGAAAGAAAGAGAGAAGAACGAAGGCGGTGTAGAAGGAAACAAATTTTATGAATTTTGGTGAAAATTATATTTAATGATCCAAAAGTTTTAAAAATTATAAATATATCTCAAGTTAAGGGTATTTTTATAAATATGAAAAATTATAATCAAAATGAAGCTCTCATTGAGTTAAGACCAATGAAATATAGTGTAAAATTTATTAAAATCAAAATAATATTTATTGGGTAATTAGGATTTAATATTAATGTCTTACCCGATAAAGGTCAGTCTGGACTGCAGAAAGAGGCAGTATTCATTCAAGAAAAATGTGTGAATTTTATATTTGGACCAATTGGGATAAGTATATCATGATAATTTTATATTCCAATATAATTATAATTAGTATTCCAATAATAGTAAAATATACTGCTAAAGTAGTTTTATTTGTCCAGACCGGTTCAGGATATATCTGGATAAGTAAATACCTGAAATTTTTGGACCAAAATCCTCCTATTTCATGCTCCACAAGCTGCACATGTCAAATTAGCCATAGTTTATTATTTTTCATGAAAAAGTAAGAAAAATCAAGAGATTAAGTGGCAAATTTTCATTGGTTGGTGATTTTTATATATACTCCCTTCTTCCCCATGTTTTGGCCGATCAATTAGCAAGAAAATGAGGAAGAGAAGTCTGCAATTGGAGAAAGGAAAGGCAACCACGTGAGGGAGAAAGAAAAATAGGAAAAAAATTGGAGGAAAATCCAAGAAAATTTGTAAGTGTTTCTCTTATGACCTACAATTGTTCTAGTGTCTTTTTTTGGTTATTTGGCTTAAGTTTCCATGAAATATTTTCTTTCCCATCTCTATGCAATTTCGGTCTAAACTTTTTTGAGTATGGGGAGTTGTTTTAAAGTCATAAAATCATGATTTGGTATGAGATTTTGCAAGAGGAATTAAGTATAGTGTGATTTAAGTAGGTTTTGAGAAAAACTAATTTCTCTTCCTATAAGTCAGATTTTGGTGAGCTTATTATGATGGGAAAGAGTCGGATTTTCATTGTTTTGATGCTAAAAATGGATTCCTTGGGGTTCAAATTAAATAAAAATAAGTATTGGATTCAAGGAAAACCAAGAGATAAAGAATTTGGATTTTTAGGGTTTTAGTGAGACTTTGTAAAGCAATCTTTGTTTTGAGTTGATTAAGTTGATATTGAATGATGTTTTAGGACTTGTGGGAGTTCAAGAAAGCTAGTGAAAGTTTTGGTTCCAAGTGCAAAAGTAAAGGAAAACATAAAAGGTAGCTGAATTTATTTTATTGCAATATGTTATTCTTTGTTGTTTCTATGATTATAACTTGATGCCATATTGTATTTGTGTTGTTCTGTGACTGGTTTTGGCTGTTAAATGAGGGGTTTTATTCCCTGGGATGTCCATTTTCTAAGGGGAAACTCTGCCGAAATTTTTACTTGACAATGTGGTATTTTAATGATTTATATGTTTCTATGTAAAATATTTGTGAAACTTGAATGATATATTTGCAAGAGATAAACTAACTACTGAGATTCTCCCAAATCTCACCCCCAAGCGCTAACATAATAGGTTCAAGTGATGGCAAGACTCCCAAGAAGACAAGAGGTAAGGAGAGGATTAATGATGATTAGATTTATAGCCACCTTGGTTGCTTGTTTTCTTGTAATTATATATGAAATCATACGTATTTTCATGAAGTTGTGATTTGCTACTATAATGTTCCTTTAGAGTTATTGTGATGTTAAGAATATATTTTGGAAGAGTTTGAATCATGTGAGTAGGTTATGTATTTAGTTTTTGGAAGTTGGTATGTAAATCTGTCCATTATGCACACTGATCAGTTATATAGTTATTGTTTATTCGAAATTCAGTTTTCTATATGAGTGTTATATATTCTTGGAAAGTAGACATATAGATCTTTCCAAAGAGCTAAAGATCACTTGATTTGGATAAGTATACGATTTGTTATGAATTTTTGAAGATGGCCCAGAAAATCTGGAAAAGTAGTTTTGACCAAATGAATAGCATATTTCAACGAATTTTATGAATGTATTAGCTCAACTAAGTTCTAGTTGTATATTTTTTTCATGTAGAAAATGTTTTTAGCTATTTTTAGAGACTTGAATCATCCTCATACGATTTTCCTAGACTTAGTTATGATTTTTCAAAGTTTAACCGGGAAAATCAAATTACCAAATGAATAGTATTTTGTAAAATTGAATTTTTCTCATTCAATCTTCTAATGATTCAAGCTTCTAAATTAGCTCATTTAGCATTATATATGCTATCATACATGGGAAATAGTGTAAGAAAATAAGATATGACACTCTACAAGTGTATAGATATTTTACAGAATGAAAACACTCTCAAAATAGTAGATATGAAAGTTGAGATACAATGAATGAGCAAAACAGAGGGTATGTAAGCTTTAAATGAATCAATAAATGAATCAGCAGAGTTTTATCATGTATATTGAAATATAGGTTATGCGGATAACCTATTTACCCGAGAAGTCCAAGTATTTTGAAATATAAATTATGCGGATAACCTGTTAATAGAGAAGAGTCCAAGTGCTCTGTAATACACGTTATGCGGACAATCTCCCTAGGTTATGCGAATAACAAGCTGTACAGTACCACATACCTTCACTGTTCACTTCCTTATGTGGACAAGGTGCCAACCTTATTAGGATAACCACCAAGACAGACTTGAAAATTTGATCCCCAAGCTGTGTTATGCAGATAATCTCAATCTCTTTTCATGAAATTGAAGAATGGACTTTGGAAAAACTTTGAGATTGAATCTTTATCCCCATAACCTTAAATGGTTATGTGTATAAGATAAGACATTATCTTGAAAACAAGGTTAACACTTAGAAATAATTTTTAAATTGAAATCTTATTACCATAAGCTAAAATATTTTCATGAAAATCAATTGAATACTTCGAATCAGTTTGAAATTGAAACTTTATCCTCATATGATAGCTCTTTTCTTGAAAACCATTTTGAAATCATGAGCTAATAATTAATCATTCAATTAGTTATCTTATTTAATTTTAGGTGAATTGAAATTCAAAGTTTAACTACCTTCTTTTACAAATAGTTTCCTAAAACATGTGAAACAACTCTTCAATCTTCAGGAAACTCCAACTTTGTTCTTTATTTCTCTTGTATGCCTTTGATATTGGATCTCCAAATTCATTTGTTTTAGAATCATCAAAACATCTGAATTAACATTCTTCCTCTTTCTGATGATGACAAAACAACTTAAACTTATTGTTAGTACTTGGGTTTGCATGAAGCTCCCCCTCAATATGTGCGTGGTTTAAATAAGGTCAAATAATGTAAAGAATATATCTCAGAACAAGAAACACATAAATGAACACGTTCACATAAGGAAATTTATTATATTATAAATATCCATTACAAGTATAGAAACAAAAGATACAGAACCATAATTACTGAAAAGTAGCAGAATAGAATAAGCAAGTATAGATCAACAAATTCAGTTAAGTTTCTTTCTTTTTCTTAGATTTCTTCTTCTTTTTCTTTGCTTCTTTCTCTTCCTTCTCTTCTTTTTCCTTATCCTTTTCTGTTTCTTCTTTCTCCCCCTTTTTGTCATCAGTAACAGAGGGGATTTGAGCAACACCAGCATCCATCCTAGCCATGTTCTGATCAAGCTTGGTCTTCCATCCGTAATTCTTTGAAGTCTTTCATCCAAAGAAAGGGGAAGGGTGGAGGGTTGGGCTGGAACAGTGGACACTGGGACAGGCTAAAATGGCATACTTGCAGTAGCATGAGGAACAGAAGGAAATATAGGAATATAGTGAATATCAGACATTACAGGTGGAGGTGAGATAGTGGGAAGTCATGCAGGAGAGGGTTCAGAATCAGAGGCAAGGGTGATGATTTCCTGCACAGCAGTCTCAGCAAGATAACTGATGCCTTCAAAGGAAATAAGATTAGGGAGAGAAGGAAAGAGAGCATTAATCTCTTGTCTTCGGTGATGAAGATAGATTTGGTGAATGAAATTACCTTCAAGCAAGAGAACTAAGGCTCTACTTGAATCATGAATAGCTTATTCTTCAAGACCATAGTCCAGGTTAGGACCTAGGTCCTCTGATAGGGCAGGTGATTGTGCAAAAATAGTTGGTTCAGTGTAAGTGGGAGGTGGTAGTTGGATTGGGGAAGAGGAAGGGTGAGGAATACCAGGAGCAAGTTGTTCACACAGGAGTTTCACTTCTTGGGTGAGACTTTCAAATTTAGTCTCAAATTTCTCCTACATCTCAGCAATGAGAGGCCCGAGATTAATCATGTCTTCTCTGTGCTCTTTCCTAGTAGCCATGACAATCTAGAATAGGTTTTGGTACAGTGAAGGAATGTCTGTAGGTGTAGGTAGGTCAGTGGCTGGGATTTCATCTAGTTTGTTTGGAGTAGGATTAGTGGTTGTAGGTTTAGGTTGCATCGATTGAGGTGGTTCAGAGGGCAAAGATGGAGAGGAACTGGAATCACCAATTGTAAGACTCTTTGAGGCAGCTGTGAACTTATCAACCCTTCTTCAGTATCTCTCTTCTTATCAACCCATCTACCATTCTCTAGGCTCATCCCCATCTTCTGCAAGACTTTCTCACCTAATTCTTCTGGAAGTAGTACAGGCCCTCTCTCAAGATGCATGATATTGTGAAATTTTAGAACCTTGGTGATAATATGCCTAAATGGCAGCTGTCTGTCCTGTCTGTAGGTCCTTGCCTTCTACATCTTCTGTAGAATGATATCCACCATATTCACTGGTTTACCCTTTATCAACAGCAGCATGACTTGGAATTCTCCTTTAGACAGATAGTTGAAACCTTCACTCTTGTTGAAGAATATGCGATAGACAACATAGTGGAGAATCCTATTTTCAATAGTCAAAAGAGTTAGGGTAATTTTCCCTTCGGAAGGCGTATTTTGTCTTTGCCTAAGTAACTTTGAGACTATTGTGCTCTATTTGTAATTGGTTTCATCCTCATTGTCTTCATTTACAACTTCATTTTCAGGGGGATACTTTGAATTCTCAATGTTCACCCTTATTCCTCCAGTAGGCAAGCTCAGAATTTCGCATAACAAGTTAGGGTGCAAGGCAATCCATCTCTTCCTCAATCTCACTTCAAATACCTTTATGTCATGGTTAATTCTCAGAGAATTATATCAAGCATGTACAACCTCCTCATCATAATCCTCCTTCAGCTCAATCAGTCCCCTATAGTTCTCTAACAGCTCGGCAGAATCAAATTTGTTTCTTACAAGAAATTCTTCTATTCTCACAAAATGGGGTTTGATTACCCTACGTTTCTTAAAATCAGCCTCATATCACTCCTTGAAAATTCTTATGCTAACAAGTTCTTCTGTAATTAAAGCTTCCTCAGACTTAGTAGCAGAAGAACTTACGTGAGTGTCACCTTGAGTATCAAATTCTAGAATTCCCTTTGGCTTTTATGTTCTGGGCTTCTTTGTCAGATTACTTGGCTCAGATTCAGCTTTTCTCTTCCTTTGACTTGGTGATTTCGAAGCATATTTGGACTTCATGTTGCGTTGTGGTCGTTGGCTTTGATTGTCACCCTTAGTCTTTGCCATATCAGTGATTCCAGATGATTTAGGAAGATAAAAGTAGTTCAGAATTGCTTGGAAAGGGTTTTAAGATCAGGAAAATGGATGGGATTTTAGAGATTTTGGAAAGCTTAAGGAGTACAATTGGAGATTTTCATGATAGGTTTAGATTTTTTGCATAAGGTTCTGCTGAAAATCAGAGAATCCTATATATAGTCTCAAGGTTATGCGTATAACCTATGGAGGTTATGCAGATAATGAGCTTTAGGAAATATAAGAAAAGCCACGGATTACTAGGTTATATGGATAGGGTCCTTAGGTTATCAGCATAACCAACTTGAAACATAGGGGAGAAGAGAGAAGTTATCCAAACAAGCCTACCACGTTTTCATGAAAAGAAATTTCACACATGGTACAGAGAAAATTGGTAAACAACAAGTTATCTGGATAACCTTGTCTCCTTATGCGGATAACGTTCTTACTTTGGGAACCTCTTCTCTGGAAGTAACGTTATGTGAATAAGGTAGGCAGGTTATCCTGAAATCGAATTTCACAAAGCACATACAATGAAGCAAACAAGGCAAGTTATGCGCATAAGGTGGAGACCTTATCCAAATATCGAGTTTTCACAGATGCCAGAGGTTCATAAAGGGTCTCATTTTCATGAAAATCTTCATACCTTATGCGAATAACCTCAAATATAGAGACTATGCACGCTAGAAAATCAACTCATTTTCAGCATAAGGCTATGAGGTTATACAGATAACCAAATTTAAAAAGCTTATAAACATTTACTGATGGTCATGTTATCCCCATAAGCCTCTTCTTTTCACCATAACTTCATTCTAACGTGCAGGATACTTTATTTCATTAGATTTTGAATATTTCAATTCAAGAAGTACTTGCAAAACAACTTCTAAATACTCCGATGCTTAAGTTAGTATTATTATTGACTGAATTATAATTTAAAGAAGGATTTCAAAAATATTTACAATTTATTGGGATTTACTATTCCCAATTCTCTTCTGATTTTTCCACATCTATCTTCTGTAAGTGGCTTTGTCAAGATGTCAGCAAGCTGATCTTCAATAGGAACAAATTCCAGCTTGACATCACCTTTCAAAACATGATCTCTTATGAAGTAATGTCTTACTTTAATGTATGTTGTCCTTCAATGTATAACAGGATTTTTTGAGATGTTGATGGCATTTTGATTATCATACCTTATTTGGATTTCCTTCATCTCAATCTCAAGGTCTTCAAGTTGTTGCTTCATCCAAAGGACTTGTGCACAGCAACTCCCTGCTGCTACATACTCAGCTTCAGCTGTGGAGAGTGTTACACTGTTTTGCTTTTTACTGAACCATGACACTAGAGAGCCTCCTAGAAATTGGCATGTACCACTTGTGCTCTTTCTATCAGTCTTTGATCTAGCAAAATCTGCATCTGTATAACTTATGAGTTCTTCTCCAATGCCTTTTGGATATCAGAGTCCCATTTGAGATGTATTGAGCAAGTATCTGAAAATCCTCTTTACAGCTGTTGCATGGGACTCTTTGGGACATGATTGGAACTTAGCACACATACAGATACTAAACATGATGTTAGGCCTACTAACAGTTAAATATAGCAAGGAGTCAATCATTCTCCTATATTGAGTTATATCAAAGAGTTTTCCTTCTTCATCCATGTCAAGTTTGGTTGCAGAGACTATAGGAGTTCTCATAGGCTTAGCATTCTCCAATCCAAACTTCTTCAGCAGCTCCTTGAGATATTGAGAAAGATGCTATCATCAAATTGTTTGATTTGCAATCCAAGGAAGAAGTTTAGCTCATCCATCATCGACATCTTAAATTCACTCTGCATTAACTCAAAAAAGTTTTTGCACAAAGACTCATTAGTAGCGCCAAATATAATGTCATCAACATAAATTTGTATAATAAGTAAATATTTATTTTCTCTCTTAGTAAATAATGTTGTATCAAATTTTCCTCTTTTAAAACCTTTTTCAATTAGAAAATTACTCAGTCTCTCATAATTTGCTCTAGGAGCCTGTTTCAACCCATATAAAACTTTCTTTACTTTATACACATATTTTGGTTTAGTTGAGTCATCAAAACCTGGAGGTTGATCAATATAGACCTCTCCCATGATATGCCAATTTAGAAAAGCATTTTTCATATCCATTTGATACAACACAATATCTTTCATGCAAGTATAAGCTAAGAGAATCCTTATTGCTTCTAGTCTTGCAATTAGAGCAAAAATTTTCTCATAATTAATACCTTCTTCCTATATCCTTTAGCCACTAATCTAACTTTATTCCTTATTATTGTTCCTGATTCATCAAGTTTGTTCTTAAACACCTATTTGGTCCAATAATATGATGGTTTTTAGGCTTTGGCACTAGATCCCAGACTTAACTTCTTTCAAACTGATTAAGTTCTTCTTGCATAGCTAAAACACAATATTTATTAGTTAAAGCCTCTTCAGTACACTTAGGTTCAATTTGAGAAATAAATGCACAATTATTCATTTGATCCATAAATTATTTTCTGGTTTTAACTTTCTCTTGAATATCCCCAATAACTTAATTAACTGGATGATTCTTTTGATATCTCCAAACTTTACGGAGTTTTTGAAATACTTCCTCATTTATTTCGCATTCATTATCTTTCTCCCGGATATCTTCTTCTACATTAGTAGATTCAGATACTTTAGGAGGTTCAATTTTATTTTCTACTGATACATTCAAATTCTTGAAGCTGGAAATTAGATCATCCTCATCTCTAACATGCTTAGACATAGTTTCATTTTCAAGAAAGACAACACGCACAGACTCTTCAATAGTTCCAGACTTTTTATTGAACACTCTATATACTTTACTTCTATTTGAGTAGTTAAGAAATATATCTTCATCTGATTTGACATCAAACTTACCCAGATTATCTTTGTTGTTGTTGTAGACATAGCAAGTGCATCCAAAGACATGAAGATAAGAGAGGTTGGGCTTCCTTCATTTGTACAGCTCGTATGGAATCTTCCCTAGCATGGGTCTGATGTATGCTTTATTCATCAAGTAGTATGCTATGCTTACTGCATCAGCCCAGAATTGCCTATGCCGTCCTTTTTCATTCAGCATTGCACGTGCCATTTTCTCTAACACTCTATTCTTTCTCTCTACAACTCCATTATATTGAGGTGTTCTTGGGGCTGAGAAGTTGTGCTCCACTCCATTTTCATCACAGTAGTCAGCAAATTTTGCATTTTCAAATTCTCCTCCATGATCTGTTTTAATACATACAATAGAACAACATTTTTCATTTTGGATTTTCTTAACTAAGATTAGAAAAGCATCATATGTTTCATCTTTAAAGGGAAGAAATAGAGTTCAAGTAAACGTAGAATAATTATCTACTACAACAAGTACATACAAATTTCCAGCAATACTCTTAATGCGATTAAGACCTATCAAATCTATGTGAAGTAATTGCAGTGGTCTTATTATAGAAACAATATTTTTGGTATTGAATGAGGACTTTGTTTGTTTCCCTTTAAGACAAGCATCACATTCTCTATTCTTTTGAAACTTAATGTTAGGTAGACCAAGAATAAGTTCATTTTTAATGAGTTTATTTAATTGATGCATGCTAACATATGCTAGTCTCCTATGCCACAACCAACTATTATCATTTTCACTTATTAAGCATATAGAGTCTAGAGAAGGTAATCCATCTAAATCAATAGTATAACAATTACCATCTCTTTCTACCTTGAAAATCACCTTACAGTCACTTTTTCTGATGACTAGGCAGCAGTTGGAATCGAACGGAACCCAATTGCCTCTGTCATAGGTTTGACTTACACTCAATAGGTTATGATTGAGTCCTATCACGAACATGACTTCTTCAATTGATGTTTCTGGATTTCTTCTAACAATTCCAATTCTAACTATCTTACCGGACTGGTCACCACCGAAAGTAACATTTCCTCCTTTCTTATCTCTCAACACAATGAATTTTTCTTTGTCTCCAATCATGTGTCTCGAACAGGCACTGTCCATATACCATTTGTTGCTTTACTTGGCCTTGAGACACACCTGCAAAACAAGTTTCAGTTCTTTCTTTTAGGTACCCATATTTGCTTGGATCCTTTTTTGTTAGTGGAGGAATCCTTGGGAACCTATTTCATCCCATTGCCATTTCCTTCCTTTCTGAATATACAATTGGAGGGCATATGACCCTTCTTATTAAAGAAGTGGTAATGGAGAAAGAGCTAGAGGAAAGAGATGCAGTCTGAAATAATGACTATAATATTTATTCTTTTGATTTCTAGGAGCTGGGAATGACTCTATGTTCTGAGTTATTTTAAGGCTATTAGCATGCACAAAGTTTCTCAGGTAAAGATTCTATTTCTTGGTTTTCAATTTCTCCTTGACCGCACATAGGTCATATCCCAAACCAATTTTGTTCTGACTTATAATTTGGTTTCCCAATAATACTTTCAGCATGTCCTCATCTCTAGTGAGTTTGGTCAGAGTCTTGTGGAGATAATTATTCTTATCTCTTAACTCAATACATTAAACACAAACAGAGGTGGGGGAAGAAGAAGACTATGAAGCAGTGCAAGATGTATGAGACTTACTTTCAAGCTTGTGTATTTTCCTTTTAGCTTGACTTAGTTGTTTGGACACTTGGACAAATTCAGTCATTAATTCATTAAATGCATCATGTAGTTCTTTGTAAGAAGGTTTAGAGTCATTTACCTCAGAATCACTGTCATTATCTCGGTTGTGATTCTTCTCCTTCTCTGTAACCTCTTGAACCATCAGACATAAGTTAGCAATTTTATCATCTCCTGCTGCTTCCTCTTCATCTGAACTATCTCCTCAAATGGAAGATACGAAAGTTTTCTTCTTTTTCCCTTTGTTAGCCTTTTTGTCCTTCCCTTGTTTCTTACTCAGCAAAGGACATTTCCATTGATATGCTCAGGTTTCTTACATTCATAGCATATGATGGAGTCTTTGTTTTCTTTCTTGCTGCTGGTGGCCCAATCTTTCTTTGCAAATTTTCTGAATTTCTTCTTTCCATACATTTTGCCAAATTTCCTCACCAGCATGACCATCATTTCTTCATCTAGCTAAGCATCCTCCTCTGAATCATCATCATCATCTGATTCTACTTTGAGAGCCAAACTCTTCTTCTTCTTGTCAGATGAAGTAGATTCCTTAAGAGGCTTCAGTTTCCCTTTATATTCTTCAAGACTCCCAAAGAGGGTTGTCACAGATGTCATGGATTCCATCTAGCTTCCTAATTGCAGTCACCTTCGGTTGCCACTCAATGGGTAAAGCTCTGAGAATCTTTCTGATTTTCTCAGACTGCGTGTATTCCTTTCCAAGACTCTTTAGCTGATTCATAATGAGGGTGAATATCTTCTGCAGATCCTTGATATTCTCACCATCTTTCATCTTGAAGCTTTCATATTCTCTAATGCACGTATTCAGCTTATTTTCTCTCACGCCAATTGTCCCTTCATGAGCGATCTCTAAAGTGTCCAACATGCCTTTGACTGTTGTATATTAAGACACTCTGTAGAACTTATCTTGATTGAGAGCACTGACCAGACAGTGCTTAGCTTTAAAGTTAAGAAGGACCCTTCTCCTATCTTCCTCGTTCTATTCCTCTTCAGGTTTCTCTCTGTATTTCCCATTATCTTATAGTTTCATTGGAACAAAATCTCCCTTCTGGATGACTGACCAAATATCTAGATTAATGGATTGAAGGTAAATCTGCATCCTCATTTTCCAATACCCATAATGTTCTCCACTGAAACTAGGAGGTCTGTTAGTGTTGTTTCCATGCGGAAGGATGCCTTCACCAAAGCCAGCCATATCTTCTCCTAGATTATTAGATCCTTTAACTGGGGATCCGGGTTCTGTTACCACTTGTTAGCTCAGCTGGCTTTCCAATAGGGGGTGAATTGGGAAGATTAAAATTTTTCTGCAAAGACAAAATACAATAGTGATACTAAAAAGGTAACTAAAAACAGAGTATAAGAAATAAAGAGCAAAGGAAAGAGAACTCAGTAGTATATCCTAATTTAGTTTATTCCACTTGATTTACGTCCACTCTCCAATCCACCACTTAAAATTTTTCCATTATCTCTTACAAGATTTGAATGGGTTCTTATAGTGACTGCAGTACAACACCAGCCCAAACTTTGGACTGAAACAAGTTTTCTCACTCTTCTCACTCAAGAGTAAGACTATCTCCCTTAGTGTAAACTCACACTAAGTACTCTCTACAAGTGTGTAGAGATTTTACGGAATGAAAACACTCTCAAAATAGTAGATATGAAAGTTGAGATACAATGAATGAGCAAAACAGATGGTAGGTAAGTTTTGAATGAATCAATAAATGATTCAGCAAAGTTTTGGCGTGTATATTATTTTTTTCATTACCCAACAACTTAAATGAGGTCCTATTTATAGTCTTGGAGCAGAATTATCTATTGGAAACAAAGATTAGCCGTTACTCTCAGTAAAATAATCTTTCATTTATCGCATTAAATGCATTTGACAGAGATTATGTGGATAACCTCCTAAAGTTATCTGAATAACGGGTAACTGTTTGCTTTTGTTTTCAACGTAGAGCTTTTTATTATGCGGATAATGTACTACGCAGAATGACTCAGTTTTAGCTCAAAATCATTTTCATGAAAACCACTTAGTTATTAGGATAACGTTAAGTTTTTCTCCAACTGAGTTTTTGTGAAACTTAGGTTATCAGGATAACCTTCCAAGGTTATGCAGATAACCTGTTTACCTAAGGAAAGTTCAAGTATTATGAAATATAGGTTATGCAGATAACTTGTTTACCCGAGGAGTCAAGTATTATGAAATATAGGTTATGCAGATAACCTGTTAACTGGAAAGAGTTTAAGTGCTCTGTAATACACATTATGCGGACAATCTCCCTAGGTTATGCGAATAACAGGCTGTACAGTACTGCATATCTTCACTGTTCACTTCCTTATGCGGACAAGGTGCCAACCTTATCAGGATAACCACCTGGATAGACTTGAGAACTTGATTCTCAAGCTGTATTTTGCGGATAACCTCAATCCATTTTCATGAAATTAAAGAATGGACTTTGGAAAAATTTTGAGATTAAGTCTTTATCTCCATAACCTTAAATGGTTATGCGTATAAGGTAAGACATTATCTTGAAAACATGGTAAACACTTAGAAACATCTTTGAAGTTGAGATCTTATCCCCATGAGTTAAAACATTTTCATGAACACCAATTGAATACTTCGAATCAGTTTGAAATTGAAGCTTTATCCTTATAGGATAGCTCTTTTCTTGAAAACCATTTTGAAATTATGAGCTAATAATTAATCATTGAGTTAGTTATTTCATTTAGGCCCTGTTTGATACAAAGAATGGTTTTTGAGGGAATAGGAATGGAAACAGAAATGGGAATAAGAATGAGATTGGGAATGGAAATAAGTTTTAAATGTATGTTTGATATATTAAGAAAAGGGATGGGAATAACAAAAAAACATAGATTAAAAAAATTGTAAAAGGACTAAAATGCCCCCAAACTTAAAAAAAAAAAAAACTCCCCCTTCCTCCTATCTTCTTCCATCACCGGCAGCAACCTCCACTTTTAAATCGTAGATTTCAGATAAGCCAATCTCAGATGAAAAAAATGTCAATTGCAGGTCTGGAGATTGAAGAGTTATGATTGCTTGATAACATTCGAAGATTAAAGATCTGGAGATCTAGAAATCGTTGATTTCAACTCTTGATGCTTGGAGATGAAGATGGAGATCGAAGATCTTGATGCTCAAAGATGAAAACGAAGATCAAAGATTTGCCCACCGACAAAGACAGTAATTTCACAGGTCGCCATGCCCATTGACGAAAATGGAGATCAAACCTAGGAACTTAAATGCCACTGTGATGGATCTCTGAAGGAGAACAAACATAAATCCCGTTGCTGATCATAACCCACATCCCATATCCAACCACAACCCAAATCTCGTTGTCGGTCACAAACCCAAAAACCATTGAAGAGAAGTAAAGTTCATAGTGATGAGAAGAGGAGATTATTGTCTAGAAAATTTCAATTCCCATCGCTTCAGCTCATTCCCATGCCCCCCATGGGTTTCATGATTCCCATGTTTAAGGGAATGACTGACTCCTGGGAATGATACATACTTCATACCAAACACATACCATAAGGGATTCCAAGACCCATTCCCATTCCCTCAATATTATTCCCTTATACCAAATAGAGCCTTAATGTTAGGTGAATTGAAATTCAAAGCTTAACTACCTTCTTTTATAAATAGTTTCCTAAAATATGTGAAACAACTCTTCAATCTCTAGGAAACTCCAACTTTGTTTTTTATTTCTCTTGTATTCCTTTGATATTGGATCTCCAAACTCATTTGTTTTAGAATCATCAAAACATTTGAATTAACAATTAGGATATTTAGATTTAATTTAGTTTATTTTAAATTTATTATGATTTATATTTTATTTATTCTTAAGATTTAGTTATTTTTATCTCTTATTTGGATTTAAAATAATTTGACAAAAGAGTTATATGATCTTAGAATTTTTATAGAACTATACTCCCTCTGATCTTTTTTATTAGTCACGTTCTAAAAGGTTTTTATGGTTCTATATGTAAGTCATTTTTCATATATTTCTAAAGCATTAATTATTTTACTTAAAAAATGCACTTATTTAATTATGAAAAAGAAAATAAATTATTTATATTTGTGATATTTATTAGGTGGCAAACATGGAAATTATATTATTTTTAAGATAATTTTAATGATGTAATAAACTTTTATTGATTTTCGTGAAATAGTTTAAAGTGATTTATATTAAGGTTCGAAAGAAGTAAATGAAAAGATCACTACTTAATTGTTTTCAAACTTATTATTGATTTGAATATAGAATATAGTTTGAGATACTTTTAGTGATTTTTCTCTTACTTTCTTTATTTCTCTACCTTACCCAAAATAAAGTTAAAATATTAAAACATAATAAATTAATTTAAATTTTTAAATAAATTTAAAATATTAAAATCTAAAAACATTTTCATGATAACCATATATTACATAACACAAATAGAGAAAATATTATACAAAATCAATTAATATGTATAGAATAATAGAATAAAAACAAAAAATTAATAAAAGCTCAAGTCAAGCTGGGCTAACAACATTTTATCTGAAGCCTGGTCGACTTAACCCAGTTGACCTGAAGGGGTATTGGGTCAAGAGCATTGGTACAAAACTTTAGTTTCTGTCTATGAAGATGTACAAAGTGTCAAACTCATAAGCTTAAATAAACTCGTAAAACAAAGATAGACTTGTAACCTAAATTTTATATATTTTCATTAGAATAATTAAAAATGTATAAATAAATTATTAAAATATAATATGCAATAAATTAAATGATCAATATGTATAGTATATATTTTTTATTATTGATAAAAATATAAAATAACTATTTTAAAATGCAAAAATAACTTATACACATAATAAATGAAAATTATTAAGATAAATGTATTATCTTAATAAAATGCACAAGTAAAAAATATTTAAAGAAAATATTTTAAAATTTTAAAATAAAATATTATACTGATAATTAATGAAATAATTATAATAAAAATAATTACATACATAATTTTCTTTCAAATTATTAAAGAGAAAATCATAAAGATAAAAACGGTAAAAAAATCAATATATCAATATTAATAAAGTATAATAAATTCTACTGATCATTCTGAATATGGTTGATGGGTTGATTGTTCAAAAGAATATATGTATCAAAAGATAATTAATATTTAATCATATTTTAAAAATATAAATATATTTAAACAACCAAAAATACATCAAAATATAGAACAGTTTATGGTTATCATTTTTAGAATATATAATTTAATTTAATTTATATTAATTACATTTAAAATATCAAATTAATGATTAAGATAATGATTCAAAATATATAAATGAGAATCTCAAATTAGCTAGTAAATATTTATTTTACATATAAATATATATGGTTTTCTTCGAATATATGAAGACAATAAATAATGAGAAACATTAAGTTTATTACCAATTTTATATGATATTGGTTAATATGTATTAAATTAAATTCATATTAACTTCAAATTTACATTAAATTTAATAAAATCAAATAAAATTGAATTTCAAGGATAAAAGTAAATGAAAAGTCTGATAACTTCACTTATTACTAATTTAAGATATTAGTTATCATAAATTCAGAATAACACTTGTAATATCTGAACAAAATTATTGTTTTTATAAATATAGTAGAAGGCTATAAATTTAGAGCTGTAAGTTAAAAGTAACAGTAAACTTATTACTCTAATGAAATACACGTGCATTGCACGAGTATATTGTTAATTATAAACAATAAAATAAAAAAAATAAATAGAGAATTAAATACAATTATTTTTTGCTCATGTGTCGTTAATTTTGAGAAGTGAAGTTAATATTGATTATATTTATATATTAAATAGAAATAAAAATATTTAATTTTTTATTTAATTTTAAAAAAAAATAATTAATTTTTTTAATCTAAATTAAATAGTTAAAAATTACTTATTAAAAAAACCGGAGGAAGTACGTTTGACTTAGCCAGCAACAAATATTTATGATTGTAAACCGTGTATTCAAAGAGTTATGAGTTAAATCACCTTTTTTTTCTTTTTTTATGCAAAATAGATGGGAAAGAGGGAGGCGCTCCAGTTTCGATAGGACTCGAAATTCCACCGGTTAGCTAGGAGATACGTCTTGTACCTCCGAGAGAGATATAGGCTTTGGTTTGAGTTTTTTTGAAGGGGGGAGAGGAGGGGGTTAATTCCTGCCAATCCCCTCCCCTCCCCATTTTAAAACATTCCGAATTTGAGTTTTTTTAGAAAGGAATTGAGTAATTATAATTTAATCCCTTTCAATTTCTTTCTGAACTAAATAAGATTTCATTAAAATTCCTCCAATCCTCTCCCCTCCAATTCCATCAAACAAGAAAATTTTAAAATTCCTTCAATCCCCTTATTTAAAATATCTCTAATCTCCTCCCCTCTAATTCCCTAAGTTGAACTAAACAGAGCCGCAGTGTAAGGAGTTGGGCCATGGCTGAACCTGAGCACATAATGAATCTATTACCTGGGCTTAACTTATAGGTTTTGGGCCTATCATTTAGTTGTTATGGGCCCATATTTTGTTAGCGGTCAAAAACCGAGGTAGTGTCTCGGACTGAAACACACTCCTACTTCTTCCCTCTCCCTCCGTCCCCTCTTCGAGCTCAAATTGGTCGGCAATGGCGACCTCTGATACTTCCAACGGTACCTCCATTAGGAATGCTTTTGGGAATGTCCTTTCGTTCTTCATCCTGATCCTGATCGGTGTTCTGGCGTTCTCGATCCGACTCTTCTCTGTATGTCCACACTCTATATATACTTCCATAGATCGGATAAACTACTTTCATTTCGAATATTTACTTTTTCTTTTAACGAAAAGAATGAATTTTTAATTCAAGCGTTTTATTGTATGGATAACCCGCAGAAGTCCATAAAATCTAGCAACAAACGTAATTTACAGTATGCATGTATCATTTTTGGCTGACGAGAAAGTACTGAAAACAAGTAGTGAAAAGTAAGGGCAGCCGAATCTCGTTCGCAGCTGTTTACTGTTTCGAAAATTTGTTTGACTTGCGGTGCATGTTCATTCATCAGCTTGTTCTCAAGGCTATTATCTTGCTATCATCAATGTGGGCATTAGGCTATATATTATCACTTGTTGGTCATAGTTCTTACCGTTCATGACAATTTCTTTGCACTGATATACAGGTCATAAAGTACGAGAGCGTTATTCACGAATTTGATCCTTATTTCAATTATAGAGTGACTCAGGTTAGCCCTGTGTTAAGCGGAGCTGTTTCCCACCCAATAGCTCACACTCTTGGATGGCATCTCTCATGTTGATGTTGTAGTAGATTTCCTTTAACCTTCTCAGTTGTTGGTTAATTGCTTCATAAAATTGAAAGCTTATCATTAATGTATGTAAAATTTATTTCTGATTAAGAAAGAAATGCAATGACTTTGTTACCATGTAATATCGTGAACATACACAATAATTGACAGCCATGCTTGTTTATACTATCTTTCTGACAAAGATCTAAATATGTGATTTCTAGTTTAATTTTGAAAAGAGTATAGTGCTTGCATTGGTTCACAAGTTAACGCACAGACCATGACAGGCACTTTTGTTGGTTTCAGTATCTCACAAAGAAAGGGATATATGATTTCTGGAATTGGTTTGATGACCGAACTTGGTAAGAAACTGAAGTGTGGACTGAAACATCTCTATCACTGATTAATCCATTCAGTTTAACTACACTGATGCCTATTGTTTCTCGACTAAACATATGTGATATCCTTCCCTCTCAAGGTATCCTCTTGGTCGTGTAATTGGTGGAACTGTCTATCCTGGTTTAACCTTGACAGCTGGCACTATATGGTGGTAAGTATTTGAATAATACATTTTAAGAGTGGTAGTTTTCACTTTCTTTAGTTTTCCTTTTGAAGGCTGGCTTGCTAATAAACATTTAGCAATCATTTCAAAATTTTGAAAGCTCACTAATATTTTTTACCATTTCCTTCTGGTGTCAGGATACTGAATTCTTTAAATATCCCCCTCTCAGTAGAGACAGTCTGTGTATTTACTGCACCTATATTTTCAGCTTTTGCTTCATGGGCAACTTATCTGCTGACTAAGGTTTGTTCTTGCATAAATTATGTTTATATTTTGGTTTCAATGTGTTTGCTAATTTAGTGCAGCTGCCCACTTTTGTAGGAAGTTAAGGGCTCTGGGGCTGGACTGACAGCAGCGGTGCTTTTGGCTATGGTGAATTTCTCAACTGGCTGTGACAATGACATTTTCATTGTTGAAAATTTGTCAAACACTTCATAGCATTAATGATGACAACAAATATTTTTCAACCTTTTCTGTTCTTCTTGTATAAAACTAGGTGATGCTGTTTCTTTTATTAAGAGGCTGTCTTTGAAATATGTTGATGTGCATCTCTGTTAATTATTGATATTGCATGTTTCTTTATTAGTAATGCAAACTAATGCTTACAAAAATTAAAACGTCATGTCATTATTTGTGTACTGTCCATGAATATAATGGTTTTACTCCTATATCTTATCTTAGTTGTGCCATGTCCTGATTTGTATCTTGTCCCTGCATCACTCACTAAGGATGATCTTTGTTGGATGGTGGAAATGCAGCGAACTTCTTAATTTTTTATATCAAACCATCCAGTGGTCACATTAAACTTTGACTAATATGGGTCGAGTTGGATTAGTCAATGAACTTTATTATTACTAGTTGTTGAAATGGTCAAATTTGAGAATATAGGCTTGAGAGAGACAAAGGCTGTGGTGTTAATATAAATATAATAGTTTATTGCATTTTGTGATAAAACAGTGGATATTTGATTGAATGGCATTTATTTATATATCTGTATATTTAAGGGGGTCCAGTTGATAGTAAATTTTTTCTTCAATGTAAAATACAAGCTTCATATGTAATTATTTCTCTTTTCTAATTGCTTTTTGCTTGTAGCTCTCTGACTCCCCTAATGTTTGTAATTGATTGTTCTTCTCATTATAACATTTTTTGTGGAATTTTCCCTTAATAATTATGTTTTTGCAGGTCCCCTCATATATATCTCGATCTGTTGCTGGAAGCTATGATAATGAAGCTGTTGCTATATTTGCTTTGATATTTACTTTCTATCTTTATGTAAAGGTTGTTATCTATTAAAACTTGAAACTTCATCTTGAAAAGTCTTGTATTCATTTGTTTCAAAATTTGTTTTCTAAATTATGTGCTATATCATCCTTGACGAATTATATTATATAATGAGTTTGCTCTGCAAGTGGTCATTTATTTACCCATTTCTTCTCTATGAAGTTTCTGACTTACATGTCTTTCAGACACTTAATACAGGGTCCCTCTTTTTCGCCACTTTGAATGCCATAGCATACTTTTACATGGTAAGCTTTGTTTGTTTCTGTTATCTATTTATCAATTGTTATGCCTCTTCTGTACTGTTACCTGCCCTTTTTTCTTGCAGGTTTGCTCATGGGGAGGATACACTTTTATTATTAACCTTATTCCAATGCATGTGCTCTTATGCATCATTACTGGTCGCTATTCTTCTCGACTATACATTGCATATGCACCTCTTGTAAGTATCTGTTGCAATTTCAGTCATACAGTAATGCTGAGGCTTAGCTGGAAAATTTGAGAATGCTTGATACTTTTGCAGTTTTGCTTGAGCTTGAAAATAAACTGTTAACTTTTGTATTTGTTGGAAGTGGGCCTTAAGCCCATTATCTAGAATAATCTTTATTATTATTATTTTTATATGTTTCTTATCTGTTATATCTTTATTTTTATTAGGATCAGATTTAGACAGATTTAGACCTTGATTCTAGGGATTTTATGATTTGATTTTATTTGCCCTGGAAGGCCTATATGTACTGCTGCTGTTACTGAATGAAATAAGTTCTTCTGCCTAAAACATTGACAGTATTTAATCCAGATTTAGGAAAGTTAGCTGATAAGTGAAATGTGCTACAATCAGATTTTCCTTGAATTATGTTGCAAGTCTGAATTTTGCTCTGAACCTTGATAAATGTCAATTATATCACGATATGCATCTTGTAATTTTTCAATCTGCAACATGATGGGGTGGATAAATTATAAGGATGAGTTTACCAACAGAAAAACAAGAGAAAGAGAGACCCAGCCCAAGATGCCACAGCCAAAAGTGCTAAGAGAGCTGAGGTGTCCATCAGTAAGGGGAAAAATGGCAAACAGCAGGAATAATGATCCTGTCTGACATGTCAGAGGTGTGTGTGTGTGTGTGTAAATGGGATGCTGGATGTGTTGGCAGGCAGGCAAGAAGTGAGCATAGTGAGGGAGAGGTCCCAGCTCTCAATTCTATGAAGGGGAAGGGAGAGAATATCTCTCTTAGTTCATGTTTATTTGCTATCTCTTTTCTTTGTCATTGTGAATGTTTTTCTGCATTTTACTGTGATTCTGTTCCTAGTTACTGTTGTGTGGCTTCAAGTATGGACATAAACTTGAGGCATTTGGCTTGTTTGGATAATCAAGGAGGTGAAATTCTATCACAACATGTATAATACTGCTGCTTCTTATCGACACACTTTTATTTGCAATTACATGTCTGGATATATTCTCAGATTGGACTTTATTTGAATATTTGGGAAGTTTTTCTGTTCCAGCATTGCTTGTTTCTGGTTCACTTGAACAATTTTCTCTATTCAGGTTGTTTTGGGCACATTGTTGGCCTCCTTAGTGCCTGTTGTTGGATTTAATGCTGTAATGACGTCAGAACATTTTGCATCGTTTCTGGTGAGTTCTCCCCTACTATTTAGGCTGATTATAGGCTCAAATATTTAGTATTTAAAATAAATTATCACTTACCACCAGTATTTAATTGAGTTTCTTTGTCTTTATGCCATAATTCATTTTTTCTTTGGTTAGAAGTTTATATTTTATTCGTGTAATATTTGGAAAATAATTAGTAGGCTAGAATACATTATTTTTCCTCTTGCTAGTTGCTACTAGTAGAGTCTATACCAGCTTGCTAGATGAAAAGGCTAACCAGAAAGGATTGAAATTTAGTTGGTTGAATTGTAATATATTGATAAAGGCGGAAAATTAGTATTGAATTTACTGGTGTAGAATTTCAGATAATGATGATCTAACATGTGGAGGCCAAGAGAGAAATTTATGGTCATGGTCATATAACAATGAACATTATTTTATTATAATGTTATTTTTCAGTGATGGGTATTCAAGTGGGATGGGAAAATCCTCCCCCAAAAACTAGTTATTGAGGTGAGAGAACCAACCCACTTATATACCCCATTGAGTATCCCATACTACTCAATGTGGAATTTAAGTATCCCATACTACCTGGTACCAATCAATTGGCCCCTCTTAAGAGTCGATGTCCCGACAGCTGCATATTATGACACTTCACTCGGTGACACTTCACTCGACTCCTTTATCGGTCGAAACCCTCTACCGGTCAGAACCCTCCGTAGATAGCTCTCTCCAGAATCATCGACACCTATGCTCTGATATCATTAATGGGTACCCAAGTGGGAGAGGGAACCATCCCCCAAAAGTTAGTTATTGAGGTGGGAGAATCAATCCGCTTATATATTCTATTAAGCATCCTATACTACTCAATGTGGGATTTAGGTCTCCCTTATTACCCAAGTCTCCATCAGTCAGGAATATAGTTATGTACTTAATTTTATTAATTATTAATTATTTTAATATGTAAATGTTGCAAAACCCATGAATGCTGTTGATTTTATTTATATAATAAATAATGAATTATGTAAATGCTATTTATTTCTCCAATTCCACTTAATGATTTCACACTGATTCTGCAGTTGGTTAAGTTGAGCTTGATTGAACTCATTTGAATGTATTTTTAGCATTTACATAATTCATTTTTTTCAGCATTTTGCCTTCACTTTATCTGCTGCTTTATATTAAACACCATTTTGTTTTTGTTGATTTTTCTTCTATAGGTTTTCATTATCATCCATGTGGTTGCTCTTGTACACTACATTAAAGGAATTCTCTCCCCAAAGATGTTCAGAGTAGCTGTGACTCTAGTTGTATCTGTTGGCCTGTGAGCATCCTTTGCTATGGTTTAGTAAACTTTTGAAAACATAAAAGGGATAACTGACCCCCCCTGCTTATGCTTGAATTATTTTGCAGGGCAGTGTGTTGTGCAGTGATAGCAGTACTTGTGGCACTGGTAGCCTCAAGCCCAACAAAGGGATGGAGCGGGCGAAGTTTAAGTCTACTAGACCCGTTAGTGCCCCATTCATAACCTATTTTATTTGTAGTCATGTTATAATACTTCAATAAAATAATTATTAATAAATGTAAGTCGTCTTAGCAGTATAACATGGTGTTCTGCAACCATTTACTCTTTCCTTTAAAAAAGCGAGTCTCCGTTTGAGGTTCTTGTTGGTCTATGAGTTTCATTCTCATTATAAAACTTTCACCAAGCATGGCCAGAAGGATCTTTTGATTTATCATTTTGTGTTGTTTTGCCATTTATGATTTGGGGGTTGTGAAAAGGCTCGCAAGTTTTAAAGTTGTTGGCATTGTGACAGTACATATGCAAGCAAGTATATACCTATCATTGCTAGTGTTAGTGAGCATCAACCTCCTACCTGGCCTTCTTACTTTATGGACATCAATGTCTTGGCATTCTTGGTTCCAGCTGGCATTATTGTAAGTTTTTATTTTCTTTAGAAATGATGTACTTCTTTTCCTTTTCTTATAGTTTTGTTTTATGAAATATTTTATCTTATTGCTTACCTGCTACAGGCATGCTTTTCACCATTATCTGATGCAAGTTCTTTTGCGGTACTTTATATTGTGACAGCAGTGTATTTTTCCGGAGTCATGGTAAGAATAATTTTAAGATTGCATTCGCACCGTACATTGTTTTTCCCCTTAAGTTATTTTACTGAAATCATTATTCTGTTGTCAAAATCAGGTCCGCCTGATGCTTGTGCTTGCTCCAGCGGCATGCATCATGTCTGGGATTGCTCTTTCTGAAGCTTTTGACATTTTCACACGATCAATTAAGTTTCAATTACCACACTATTCAGGTCATTCTCATGTTCATGTAAGCAATTTTCTTCTTTCTTCACAGGTTTTGGTTCAGCTTTAAATTCTTCATTTCTTCTAGTCACTTAATGAATTTGACTTTTTCATATTGTGTCTTTTATAATTGAGGCTGGGGATGCTAGTTCTGATAGTGCTGTAGAACCAGATAATGCAACCAAAACTGAAAAAAGTGACGAGACATCAAAGGATCAGGGTTCAAGAAAGAGCAAGAAGAAGGAAAAGGAGCCTGTAGAAAAGCCTCTTAGTAAGTCACGAGCTAAAAGGCTTTTGGTTTTGCCTTTGGAGGCATCCATCATCGCTATTTTCTTACTTGTGTTGCTTGGTGCCTTCTATGTGGTAATTTAACTTTCCCTCTCTCTACATTATGTATTCAAAAGCATAGCATCATCCATTAGAAGTATACTAGGTTTGAACCATGACATTCTTCAGACTATCTACCAATTATGAACCATGAATTTGATTTCCAATTTATACAAGTGATTATTTCTCACCAGCGAGAATTTACATGTTTCTTGCCTTTTATCCAATTAAATATATTTTATGTCCTGCACTTCGCTATCTGGGTTGTATATTGTAGAAATCTCTAGTGTTTTTTTCCGGGTTAAATATTGTGAGACATTGTTGGTTACTTGTCTATTAGGAACTTAATGTATGCCCTGTTTTAGTGCATCCTTTATCATTATGTTTTATTACCTAAATGTGTATGTTTGGATTGACCTCACTGTATTGATCTTGCTTGTAGGTTCATAGTGTTTGGGCTGCAGCAGAAGCTTATTCAGCCCCGTCTATTGTTTTAACATCACATTCTGATGATGGTCTTCATGTATTTGATGATTTTAGAGAGGCATATGCTTGGTTGAGTCATAATACAGAAGTGGATGATAAAGTGAGTTTCATGGCATTTTCTGCTTTTCTTGATCTTGTGGTAGTGTATGACTTTATTCCATGTTGCAAACATTTTGAGAAAACTATCTCCCTCTCCCTTTTCCTTTTATAGCTAAAGTATTTAGGTTGGTTACTGGATTTTTTTTTTCTTAAATTAATTTATTTTGGAATTTATCATGGATTTTAAGCTTGCATGAATTCCTAGTGATGATTTCTGGACTTCTTGTTTAAGTTATTGGAATTCATAAAAAAATTTGCCTTTGCTTTTAATTTATATAGGTAAAATGCAACAGCTGATTTTTTTTGTCTGTACAGTGCTTTTAGTGTGCCATTGAGGTATTGAGGATTGACCTTTTCTCTGCCGGTATTTGATAATCTGTACTGTAGAATACAAGATGAATTTTGATAACATGTCAAAATTTATATAGTGGATTATTTGGGGCTTAATTTGCCTTTTACGTTTTCTTTGGTCCTGTGATGATTATTCTCTTTAAAATTTGGTTATAAGTGTGGATTTTGGCTGATTGTCTGTGAATTCTATTTTTTATACCGGACCTAGTCTGCTATATTTTGAAGAGTATCACATTGATGTATGCTGTTTCTTTTAAGGGGGGAAAAAAGAAATGGATGGATGAAATTCCCTTCCCCATTTTTTATCAGTGGATAATTTGTGTCTAGAATAGATTTATCAGTTGTTATGATATCATATCTGAATGGATGCTACATTCCCTGGTGCTTTATATTATTATTAAGTGATAATCTCCTAAAGGTGCTTGGTCTAGATTCAGCCTTCCTTCCACTCCGGGACACCAAAACCAAAATAAATTTTGGCTAACAGACATCTATTGGTTATCAATGTTAAGAAATATTTATGCATATTTATGCCTTTTTTGTAGGTGGCATCTTGGTGGGACTATGGATATCAAACAACGGCCATGGCTAACCGAACTGTCATTGTTGACAATAATACCTGGAATAACACCCATATCGCCACCGTCGGTACTGCCATGTCTTCTCCAGAGAAGGCTGCTTGGGAAATATTCCAGTCATTGGATGTAAAATATGTTCTTGTTGTCTTTGGAGGTCAATTTCTTTTCTCCATGCTGAGGTTATCTTAGTCAAATTGTCTTGATCTGATTTATTAATGTACTTTTTAGGATTGGTTGGCTATCCCAGTGATGATATTAATAAATTCCTGTGGATGGTTCGCATTGGAGGGGGTGTATTCCCTCACATAAAGGAGCCAGATTACTTGGTAAGTTACATTGTGAGCAACATAGGTTGTTTTATCAAGACTCAATATATTATTTAGGAAATTGTTAATCTAGCCTCCTTTAATAATTACATGGCATGTAATGTGTGCTGGATGCTAATTATTCTTCTTTTAACTCTTCTAAAAAGAGGGATGGTCAGTATCGGATTGATTCTATGGCCACACCCGCAATGCTAAACTGCCTCATGTATAAACTTTCATATTTCAGGTCTGTTTTTTTCAGCATTTGGTTGTTCGTAAACAGTTTATATTCAACTATTTAGGCTACTTAACATCCCCTGGTCATTTTTTCCATAGGTTTGTAGAGACAGATGGTAAAGGCTTCGACAGAGTGAGGCGGACAGAAATTGGGAAGAAATATTTCAAACTTGCCCATTTTGAAGAGGTGAGATGAACTCCTAATTTGACATTCAGTGTTTTCTATTGATCAAAAGTTCAAAATTGTGGAAAGGGTTAAGGTGGGTGAAAAAAAGTTCTAGCCTTGGATCTCGATGGCCTCCCTTATGGTTGCTGAATTTACATTATCCCAACTTTGAATTTTCCTTTGACATTTAACCTCTGCAGCAAGGTAGTCAAAGGCAAAAGGCGCAAGGCCTATAAAACGCCTGGGGCGAGAGGTGCTAGAAAGGCGCACGCCCGAATGAGGCGAGGCGCAACAATAAAAAAGGATGATACATAGAGTATAATATAAAATTTCCTATCATTAGCCTACATAATTTCTTAAATATAAAACTTTTCTATCTTGCATTAAATTTTATAACATTTAACTATCTTAAATCTTAATTCTTATTAAGATAATATCTTAATTCTTAAGTCGGTGAAAGAAACAAAATGGACAAGTACAACTAGAAGCAAAAGCAATGTGGTGACATAATGAGCAAACTCCATGACAACAAAAACAAAGCATAGTAAAGCCAGAGCATGCTAAAGGCATGCTTCTCTATTCTTCTAGGCACCAAAAGGCGCACGCAAGGTGATAGGTCTGTTTTGTGCCTCGCCTTTGCGCCTTAGGCACTTGGGCGCTCGCCTTCGACAACACTGCTCTGCAGTACAGCAAAGGCAAAAAAACAAAGACAAGGGAGGTCTATATGACTTCTGAAACTAGAAGTCAGTAATTTTAGCAGATCTTAGAAGTTAGTGAAATACATCCTAATCTCATAAATATACCGGGAACCTCATTTCGGGTTTGTGGAACAGGATCTGTTTTTCTCTAGAATAAGTTTCCTGTGTTCGTTTAGAGTTGTTTTATCTCTTGACTTTACATTCATCCTTCTCGGGATCTTCATTTGTGCTAGAGATATGCTGTGTGATTCTGATCAAATGTGAGAGAGAGAGAGATGCTGTGTGATTCTTTCACCCTACCGTACTTGTGTTGCTACTACTATACCGGAGTAGCTTAATCCCTTCGTGTTACCATGCATCCATCGGTGGTTCCTCATACCTGCTTGAGATATGCTATTTATGGATAACTTTGGTCCTTACTAGATCACCAGCATATATATTAGCATATTCAATGTTCATCAAATTAATAAGGTTTACTGCCACATGTCTATGTATCTAAGACAGTTGCACCTTAATTTCAGTTATTATATCAGTTTAATATATTACTGTTTTCTGGCACCCTGTAATTTTTCCTTAGACGTTTCTCTTGTCCCCTGTAATCAGGTTTTCACAACTCACCATTGGATGGTTCGGATATACAAGTTGAAACCACCGAAGAACAGGATTCGAGGAAAGAAAAAATCAAAATCGGTATGCTCTATGGTTCTCTCTTTTCCTTGAACATTCATTTTTGTTCTTTTATCTTCAACCGTTCAACGAGCCATAGCTGTTCTTAAGATCTTTTTTACTCCTTTTTGGCAGAAAGCAAGCTTATCAACTGGTTCAAAAATAAGAGGACCAAGAAGGAATCCATTTTAGTAGTTCTTTTTCATTGCTTTTTCAATAGGTGAACTTTATTTATCAGCCAGTATTCTATATGCATGTACAAGGAAAAGAAAAGATTTTGCTGGCAATATAGTCATTGAGTGCCCTATATCATCAAAGATTTTGAAAACACGTCTATTCCTAACTAAGTGATCTTCATCTCAGTCCGTGTATCAATCTGCACAATTGCCAATATCATTCTCTGCACATAAAATTTGTAGGTTTGTTAAGCATATAAATATGAATGAAAAAAATGAGAATATTGTAACCCACAAGAAAAGATGAGAATGTGAATAAAAGAAATGGAAGATGACTATATTCTTGTTTAAAAAATGAAAATAAATATATTATTAAATAAGAAAACAATAACAATAAAGATATAATAAATATTGTAATAAAATATTATTTTCTTATTTCTTATTATGCAAGCAAACTGGCCTTTAGATGGGGGTACAATTATTTGCTCCTGATCCCCCAAATGATCTGCCCTTGATTCTGCTCAATTGCCCAAAACCACCCCCTAACCCCCCCTCTCTCCCCCGCCCCCCCCCCCCCCAACCCCCAACCCCACCCGCCTTCCTCTGTTTTTTTTTGGCAATCCATTATTGGTATTTTGACGGAAGGTAAAGCGCGTCGCATTCGGTGGGCAAGGAGAAAAAAAAAAAACGCGTAACCTTTTCCCATATCCAGTTTTTGGTGGATTACCAGAGTTTTTTTTTTAATCAAGGGTTACCAACCTAGATTGTGAAATAATGGTATGTGAGCTATAGGTGAATTACGTCCTAATTCACACAAATTTATAATTATAAGAGATAAAAATTAATTCACACAAATTAAAGAATATAGTTCAAAACAGTTAGAATTATTAATTTTATAAAAATTTTAAAATATTTAAAATAATTTTAAAAAATGTCTCTATTTAATATTTAAAACTTTTATGATATAATTAACAAAAATAATTTTTAAGAGATATTATTGAAAAAAAATTAAATGTATCAAATAATTTTTATTTATCTCTTATATTTTGGATCAAAAAAAATTCCTCTATAAGACTCAAGGAAGTACATAAATTATAAATACTACAATTCTTTATAAATTTTATAAATATATAAAATATTCTCATGTTTTGCCACAATTCTCACGAGATGTTTAAACTTTAAAAAGATACAAAAATTGAAAATATTTAATAAAATATAAAAATAAGATTTATAGATACTATCGGTATCAATTAATGTGACCTTCAAAAGAGAAATTTACATTATTTACATATAGGGAACAGCAAACATTTGGTCCCCACCATTTCCACCTATTTTGAAATGGGTCCTTATAATTTAACTTTTTGTAATATACTCCCCATACTTTTTTCTAGTTTGGGCCGTTAGTCCCTATATTTAAGAATAATGTCTAAATAAGTCCAAATGCAATTCACCTGGCATAAACGGCGTTAAGATTGCTAACATTTATAATGTTTGAATAAGTCCAAATTCAGTCCACTTGGCATAAACGGTGTTAAGATTGCTAACAAATATGATGCCTGACTAAGTCCAACTAGTCCACCTTCAATTAGTTGCCATTAGCTTGCAAAATTTTGTTCGTTGCATTTCAAATAATAATACGAAGGCTAGTGGCAAATAATAAAAAAACATGGATCACTTACTAACTAAATTTTTATTGATGATTGAACTCATAAAACTTGTATATCATTTGTAGCTTGGGTTTGCCATTTTCTTAAGGTACAAACAAGAGAATAAATAATAAATCTGAAAAAAATAAACTCTAGAAAGTTCATTGTAATACCATTTCTCTCCTTTCCATTCTAGTAAATTTATACAATCATTTAGATTTATTGTAAATAGAAATAAATAACAAGCTAATATTTAGCCTCTAGTGCATTAAAAAAGCTCTGTTTTAATGGTAAAAACAAAGGATAGTGAGAATAGGTTTCATATTACTATGAGCCATTATAGAACATATAAGATACCTCACCAAACAAACAATCATATATGATATAACTGTAGTAAATGACAAAATCCCACATCGAAAAAAAGGAAAGGTTAATGGCTCAGAGGCTTAGGAATGTTGAAATTTTCATCCCATCAATTATTAATATATTTGATAATTAGATATTTTCTTTCTTTCTCATTTGTAATATTTCACTTGTAGCCTTTTTAGTGAAATAATATTGTGATAGTGTTAGAGGAGGTAGGCAAAATTTTTCGAAACTCATTAAATTCTGGTGTTCTTTATATTGTTATTTATTCTTCAAATAGCTATTATAGTGTATAGTTGTAGTGATATACTATGTCATTAAATTACATTTGAGTAAGAAAAATTCTATCTAGGAGATTAGGTATTAAATGGGATCGTCTATGACTCCTCCAATTTTTTCTGGAAATTTTTTTAATCTTATATGATTTTTTAATACAATATTTTACTTTCCATTTACCTATATTTCGTAACAATTGATATCAGAGTCAAAGGTTATTCTTAGTATGCTTTGTCATTGCAGTTTAATCTGATCTTCCACATTAGAAAATGATCTCTTGGGTTATTTTTGACATCTGCATTGAAGGCTATTGAAGAATAGTTGTGACCGAAATGGAGGACAGCACAAGAAGATCCACGCCAACAGTGTTTGCAATTCCATTGTCATCCATTTGGGCAAGAATTGTGGTGATGAATGTGAAACTTGCTGTGGAAATTTTTTATGGCTCGGGTCATTTTGGAATGTGGCAAAGTGAGGTTCTAGACGCTCTCTTCCAGTAAGGTCTAGACATTGCCATTGAAAAACAAAAACGAGATGATGTTGAGGAGAAAGATTGGAAGACCATCAATCGATTAGCATGTGATACAATTCGTTTGCGTCTTCCCAAAGAGCAGAGATATGCATTTTCAAGGGAAACATCTGCAAATAAATTGTGGATGGCTCTAGAAGAGAAGTTTCTGAAGAAAAACAGTTAGAATAAGCTCCACATGAAGAAGAGGTTGTTTTGCTTCACTTATATTCTAGGTACCACTATGAATAGTCACATCACCAACTTTAATCAGTTGGTTACCAATTTGATTAATATGGATGAGACCTTCAAGGATGAAGATCTAACTCTAATGTTGTTGGGATCACTTTCTGAGAAGTTTGAATTTCTTGAAACCACTCTACTTCACGGAAGGATTGTTGTATCTCTAAGTGAAGTGTATACTTCGCTATATAGCTGCGAAATGAGAAAGAAGGACAAATAAGTTTAAATGGAGATGCAGAATTTTTGTTAATCAGAGGTCGTTTGCAGAACAAGAGTAAAAGAAACAAAGGGAGATCCAAATCAAGGTCTAGACCATGCAAAGATGAGTGTGCCTTCTATCAGGAGAAAGGACATTGGAAGAAAGATTGCCTAAAGTTGGAAAATAAGGGAAAAGCTGATAAAGGAAAGGCTATAGCAGAATCAAATGTATCTGAGTGTGATGATAAAGAATCGAACTTCTCACTTGCTACATCATCAATAGGGCTTCTAATGTATGGATGATGGATTCAGCTTGTAGTCATCATATGTGTTCTCAGAAGAATTGGTTCTTTGATCTTAAAGAACTAAATGGTGAAATTATCTACACAGCAAATGATGCCCCTCTTACCACATATGGGATTGGATCCATTTGTCTAAAAAATCAAGATGGATCAATCATAACCTTAACAAGTGTTCGATATGTAGCAGGAGCAAAAAAGAATCTTATTACAGTGGGAACCTTAGAAGCTAAAGGTTTTGAAGTAAGAATAAAAGATAGGGTGATGAAGATTATTTCGGGTGCTCGCATGGTGATGAAGGGAACTCGAAAAAGCAACAATTTGTGGCACTAATCAGGTAGTACAGTTACGGGGATAGTTGCAGCAACTTCCATAGAGAATCGAGAGTCAAAAACAAGTAGGCTATGGCATATGTGCTTGGGGCATGTAGGTGGAAAATCCTTGAATCTTCTTATGAAACAAGGATTATTGAAAGGAGCTCGAACCTGTGAATTGGATTTCTGTGAGCATTGCAATAAAGGGAAACAAACAAGGGTGAAGTTTGGGACATCAATCCACAATACTAAGGGTATCTTGGATTATGTCCACTCTGATGTATGGGGACCCTCTAAAACAAGCTCTTTAGGAGGGAAACACTACTATGTAACCTTTGTTGATGATTTTTCCTGAAGAGTATGGGTGTATATGATGAAGACGAAGGATGAAGCGTTAGGAGTATTCATCAAGTGGAAAAAGATAATGGAGACTCAGACAGGCAAAAGGATCAAATGTCTTCGTATAGATAATGGTGAAGAATACAAAAGTGATCCTTTCAAGAAAATTTGTGAAGTTGATGGTATTATCAGACATTTCACTGTCAAATCTACACCACAACAGAATAGGGTGGCTGAACGCATGAACCAAACATTGCTGGAGAAAGTTCGGTGTATGTTATCTAATGCTGGGTTGGGTAGAGAATTTTGGATTAAAGCTGCAACATATGCATGTCACCTCATCAACTATCTACCGTCTGCTGCTATTGGTGGGAAGACTCCATTAGAGAAATGGTCTGGGAAGCCTGCTACAAATTATGATTCTTTACATGTGTTTGGTTCCACATCATATTACCATGTTAAAGAATCAAAGTTGGATCTAAGAGCTAGGAAAGTAATTTTTCTAGGGATCACCTCTAGAATAAAAGGCCATCATCTATGGTGTCCAGAGACAAAGAAGATAATCTTCAGTAGGAATGTCACCTTTGATGAATCTACCATGTTAAAAAAGGTAGATACTAGGCAGACAAATGGTACTACAAAGCAGGTGGAGTTTGAAAGAATTGAAATCCCAGCAGATGGAGAAATTACTGATTATTCTCCTACAGAGGAAGGATATTCTAATATAAAGGAGCTTTGGGTTCAAGACTTCCACAGCAACATGAATCAATTGCAACTCATAAGCCAAAGAGGACAATTAGAAAACCTGCTCATTTTTCTGATATGGTGGCTTGTGAATACTCAATTGCAACCTATGATATTCCTACCACTTATAATGAAGCAGTCCAAAGCTTAGAGGAGGAAAAGTGGAGGATTGCCATGAATGAAGAAATAGACTCTCTTCGTAAAAATCAGACCTGGAAATTGGCTAGTCTACCAGAGGGAAAGAAAGCAATTAGATGCACATGGGCATATGCAAAGAAAGAAGGATTTCCTAACCAAAGTGATGAACGCTACAAAGCAAGATTGGTTGCAAAAGGCTATGCTTAGAAGGAGGGAGTTGATTATAATGAGATATTTTCTCCAATTGTGAAGCATTCCTCCATCAGAATTTTATTGGCTTTAGTAGCACAGTTGAATTTTGAACTAGCTCAATTGGATGTAAAAACTACATTTCTGCATGGAGATTTGGAAGAGGAAATCTATATGACTCAACCAGAAGGATTCGTAGTTGCTGATAAGAAAAACTTCATGTGTAAACTTCAAAAATCATTGTATGGCTTGAAGTAATCTCTAAGACAATGGTACAAGCGATTTGACAAATTTATGATAGGGCAGAAGCACACAAGAAGCAAATACGACAATTATGTGTATTTTCACAAGCTACAAAGATGGATCCTTCATATATCTTCTTTTGTATGTTGATTATATGCTTATCGCTTCCAAGAGCCTGGTAGAAATTAAGAAGTTGAAGGCTCAATTGAAAAGGGAGTTTGAGATGAAAGATCTAGGTGAAGTAAAGAAAACACTTGGGATGGAGATAATCAGAGATAGAAGACTAAGGAGACTTTGTTTAACTCATAAACAATATCTTAGAAGGGTATTGGAGCGGTTTGGTTTGAATGAGAAGACAAAATCAGTTAATACTTCACTTGCTTCACATTTCAAACTCAGTGTCGATATGTCACCGAAGAATGAAGCAGAACAGGAATACATGTCTAAAGTACCGTATGCAAATGCTGTTGATAGCTTGATGTATGCTATGGTGTGTACAAGGCTCGGCATTTCATAGGCAGTTGGAGTTGTGAGCAGGTACATGCATGATCCTGGAAAGGAGCATTAACAAGCTGTGAAATGGATATTACGATACATCCATAATACGATGGATGTTGGACTGATTTTCGAGCAGGAAGGAAGTCAGCATATAGTTGGACATTGTGATTCAGATTATGCTAGTGACTTAGATAAGCAAAGATCGACCAAAGGCTATATATTCATTTTGGCAAAAGCACCAGTTAGTTAGAAGTCTACCTTACAGTCTACAGTTGCTTTGTCTACTACAAAGGCAGAGTATATGGCAATCACAGAGGCTGTGAAGGAAGCAATTTGGTTTCAAGGGTTGCTTGGTGAACTAGGGATTAAGCAAAAGTACGTCAACGTGCATTGTGATAGTAAAAGTGCAATCTATTTAGCAAAGAATCAAGTTTATCATGCAAGGACGAACCACATCGATGTCCGATATCACTTCGTGTGGGAGATTCTGGAAGAAGGTGGAGTAAGAATTCAGAAAATTCAGATCACCGAGAATCTTGCTGATATGTTGACAAAAGTAGTGACTGTAATTAAGTTCAAATTTTATTTGGACTTAATCAATGTCGTTAAAATTTGAATATGTGGAACTTGTCAAGGTGGAGATTTGTAGTAAATGACAAAGTCCCACATCGAAAAAAAAAAGGAAAGGTTAATGGCTCAATGATTGATATTTAAAGAAGCTCAAAATGTTGAAATTTTCATCCCATCAATTATCAGTATATTTGATAATTAGATATTTTCTTTCTTCCTCATTTGTAATATTTCACTTATAGCCTTTTTGATGAAATAATATTGTGATAGTGTTAGAGGAGGTAGGCAAAATTTTGTCGAATCTCATTAAATTCTGGTATTCTTTATTTTGCTATTTATTTTTCAAATAGCTATTATAAGGTATAGTTGTAGTGGTATATTTTGCCATTAAATTACATTTGGGTAAGGAAAATTCTATCTAGAAGATTGGGTATTAAGTGAGATCGTCTGTGACCTCTCCAATCTTTTCTGGGAATTTTTCTAATATCGTGTGATTTTTTAATATAATATTTTACTCTCTATTTACCTATATTTTGTAACAATAACATTAGGAGAGAGTCCTTACTCTCATAATCCTCTCTCCTTCCTCTCTCACACATGTTTTTCCTCTTACACAGAACATATAAGAAAACTTAAGACTTAAGTACCATGGATCAAAAAGAACATTCACTTAGGTAGCAGAAGCCCATTCAAAGTATTAGTAGCTGCGAGCACTTCTAATAAGAAAACATTAAATGGATATCATTTTCTTCAAAATTCCATCTGCATGATCATTGAACAATAAGTGACTGAAAATTGTCAAAAGTTTGTTCTCACTATGCTTTGTTTTAAAACCAATAAAACAGAGTTTTTCATTATACACTTGAGGTTAACTGTACTATTGCTTTCATCTTTTTCATTATACACTAATGATTGAACTTATTCAGAAAATTCAAGAACACAGAAAAAGTATATGTAGTCAAACACAGGTTGGCTTTCATTCCACGTAGAAAAAGGTCCAAGTTCTTCACCCCTTTCCATGACATGCACCTAGAACATGCAGTTGTCAACTCCATCCCTTTTGGCTCATTTGTCTTTCTTGTGTACCATTTGGGAGAATGTGTGTGTGCACACACAAATTTATATAGACACCGAGAAAAAAGTTAAGCTCAACACTTTGCCTCTGAAGGTTGAGTTTATGTCCAAAGTCTAAACAAACCATAAAGCCATCTTCTCTAACTTCATAACACAAATCTTCAATCTCTGCATCTTCAACTCTTGCTTATTTGCGACTTTCGCTTGCTACAGAAAAGATACCTTCAGGATTTATTTGGACAGCATCGATGCTGTAAGGGACTTTGATTGAGAATGCAAGGGATGACATCAACTGCATAGATATCAAGTGCCACTCTTTTTTTCTGCATCACTTGCTGACTTGGTGTGATAAGTTAGCATTTAAAGCGTTTAATGTGCCATGTCCGTAGTTTGTTAACATCGATATGCCACATCATCAGTTTTGGGAGTAAATTACCAATAGATAAAACTATAAGGACTTACTTAGTAACCATGATAAAGTATGAGTTTCAAAATTTTTAAACTCTAAGGACCTATTTGAAATTGTAAACTATAGAGACTAATAGATTAATTTTCCCGTATATCATTTCATCTTCCTGGTCGTTGGCACACCTCATTAAATGATTTCCGTTCTCAAGATAATTAAGTGACCGTTTAAATTATCTTTTTATAAAATATTTTTTATAATAATTAGAAATTACAAAAATAAAATTTAGATAAAAGTAGAGAACTTTATTATAAACTTATTTGGATAAAAAAAAATAATGGTTAAAAACTACAATTTAATTTACAAAAATGCATAGCAAACAGGTACTAAGGCTCATTTAGTTTTCAGTTATACAAAAGTAGTTAGAATAAATAAAGTTTGTAAAAATAAAATTTGATAAAATTAAGTTTGTTATAAGTTGTTATATTTGGATATTGTTTTACAAAATCATAGTTTGACCAAAAACATATTTAGATGATAAGATTTAAAAGTACTTTTAAATATAAAGTCAATATCCCTATCTTTTCCAAAATCATGGTTTTGATAATAGAAAAGTAGCTATCTCCCTCCTTTTCCAAAATCATAGTTTAATCCACTTTTTATTTTTCAAAAAGGCAGTTTATGTTTAGTTAAACACATTTTTTTTAAAAACCATGATTGAATACCATAGTTTGATTTTGAAAAAAGTAAACCAATTAGGCCCTAAATGGTTTTTTTTTTGTGGAATAATTAAATGATATTTTAATATACCTGGATGACAAATACTTTATCACACCGACTTGACCAAATAACCATAGCATGTTATGTCTTACAGCCTATTTGGTTCACTTACCTGAGGAGATTATGTGAAGTGATGAGCTTCACATCACCTGAGTAGTAGTGTTTGGCTGCACTTAATACATATGAATAAATAGATCACCTCAATTCAGATAATGATTCTCACACTCGTTTCATTAAGTGACCCCTTTCACTTCACTGTAATCATTTGAAAAAGAGCAAAATATCCATCTCCCACCTTCTCCCCCACCTTTGTTCTTCCATCCATGTTCAACGTTTCTTCTCAGGCAACCTTCATCTCCCACAACCTCCATCTCCATCATCATCATCCCTCACCTGAGTCAGCCCGTCACCTCCACCAGCATCCTTCATCCTTCCACCTCCAAATTCGAGTTTGTTCATCTGTGTGAGATCCCGTGTCTTAGCTTTTAATGACAAATTAAGAACCTCATTCACCTAAGTTTGTTCATCCCTCCATCGGTATCTCCATCGTCGTCCGTCCTCCTTCCCCATCATCAACCTTCATACTTCAGACACAACTAGTCCTCTGATTTTATCCTCCCCATTCATCCTTCAATCTGCAAGAGCTAAGGCCGGCGAACTTTGCTCCCATTCATCCTCAACCTCTGTCCAGCAAAGTCCAAATCTGGGTACATCCCAGATCTTCGATTTCACCTAAACCTTTCATTCATCTCTTGTCCAGATCTTGTATTTCATTGCTGAATTTTGTTTATTTGTGTTGGATTGTTGATATTTGAGGGAGATGTAGATTAAATGGTGATGGTTCTTTGTCAGAAACGAGCACGATAGGAGAGGGATTTTTTTTTAAGAGCAAAATAGTATATGCACTTGTATGTGTCTTTTTTATTTCATAAAAAGTAAACAACTTCTCTTTATTTCTAATATTATACCAAACAAACCACGTACAAAATCATTATCGCATCACATCTCTTCACACTCTTCCCATTACATTACCTAACCTCCGATAATTGAATCAAACAAGTTGTTAGTATTTTAGACAAAAGATAAAAAATGAACAATAAACAGCATTTCATTTGAATGAACAACCTCAGTCATCTGTTTAAAAAAAACAAAAAACAAAAGAAAGCTGCAGCGTCTACAAGCCAACAAACCATTCAAAACTGTAAAAAGAAACTACACATAAATAATATGAATCCTCCTAGTCGTTAGTAATTGGAAAAAACCAAGGCTTCTCATCTGTACAACGTATATTTTTTTAAAAATCATTATAAGGCACATCAATTAACTTAATATAGTCACTTGCGGCTTGCCAGAAGACTATCATCCAGATTGCCTGTTACCTCGAATCACAAAATTCTCAGAAAAGTACAAGATCTTCCAGATGAAGCAAATTAAGTAATTTCAGCATATATGCAGAATACATACTACCAAGTTGGTAGCTCCCACAGATGAAGGCTCCCCAAAACTTTAGATTTCGCAGCAGACCCCAGTATATTAAAGGTTACTTAGACATCAGTCATTGTGATCCGCCAAATTTGTTAGAGCTTCTTAGGTAAATTGTAAGTCTTCTTCAGGAATTTGGCTGCTGCTTCATCATTCCGATAACACAAAACCCGGAGAAGTGTGTTTGGTTCTCTTGAACTCCATTGACCTGTAGTTGGAGGCAATGGAAGCCGGGACTTAGATGAACCACCATACATCTCCTTTGTAAGTTGATTGAATTGCTCAACCAGGCGCTCAGTATCCACGCGAAACAGGGGAAGTATATCTCTTACAGTGGTAGAACGCTTCCCTATCAATTCGGCTGGTAATCCATCTCCATTGGACCAGAACAAATCGGTCAAAAACTTGAAGTCTTCCTCTATTATTACAGAATCTTGCATACTGAAAGCTCGGGAGGGACCCCCTGCTAACAAAACCATCAGGAATCCATCAAAAGATGTTTTCATTACATCAGTAATCACACGGGTTCTCACTCTATCATGCACTGTTGATGATATAATCTCCAAATATTGCTCAAGTTCGTGAAGAAAAGGCTCAATCCTTGAAGAACAGACTTCCCCAACGTATAGGCCATCCCAGAGAACACTACATAGATCATGGAATATGATCTTGTGTGCTATGGTTTCAGAGAGTTGTTGCATGCCTTCCACACAAGCAGCAGCAGAATGCTCAAATTTAAAGCCCACCCCATTTGCTATATCATCCTCATGAATGGATTTAGAACTCCCCAGATGGGCTGCTGTCCTCTTTTCCAAAACCCCTAGCTCCATGAGGATACGCTGCATAGTATTGATGCGAACACAAAGCTGAGGTATCCCAAAAGAGTTATCTACATTTGTAGTTCCAACCTGAGACTGCCTCCTATGAGTCACTTGTGACTTTTCTTTCTTCTTGAATACACCATGAAATGTTGATTTTATTGAGCATCTAGTCAAAGCAGGTATATGTGGTAAGAAAGCATTTCGGTCCCCTGCATATCACATAAAAGTAAAATCCGGTCAATGTATAGATAGAGGAACTTTTTGGTTGGTCAAATGCTATGCAGAAGCTATATACCACAGCCAGATTTGGCCTTCATAATGTAGTGTTCAAGAGATTTGTCAAGACCGAACATCAAATCAGGAAGCAAAACTGCATGCATAGATATTGGCAAGAGAAAGAACGCTTCCAAAGTGTCATCTATGATTCGTAGAACTTCAATAGCAGAAGGAGCAAAGCACTCTTTGTTTGCTCTTGGATTCCACACCTATTAGGAAAAAAGACAGAATGGTTAGGTCATGGATTTTAAGTAGAAGAACAAGTTTCATGTCAAGAAAGTGCACTAATGTCTGGTGAAAAGCATTACTGAACTTCAGAACAAATTTGTTAGAAGATACTTGAATACCCTCCTCAATAACAGAAATCCACAAGAAAGGAAACTTTTTATGGGAGAAGAAGAAGGAAAATATCCCCAGAAGCCTAATGAGGATCACTAAGGTCTACTATCAATAATTTATCTATTTTCTATTCCTCTTGAAGGACCGAAATATTCTCATTCAAGTGCATGAGTCACATCGAGACAGTACCAAAACCTCTAGTGGATAACTGCGCATGAACAATATTTTTTTGGCTAGAAGAAAGAAATTATTTCTCAGAACCCTATGAGGATCACTGAGTCCTACTATCAATAATTTGTTTCTCTTCTATTCCTTTTGAAGGAACTAAACATTCTTCACACAAGCGCACAAGTCACATTGAGACAGTGCCAAAAATCTCTAGGGGCTATTTATCCATGAACAATTTTTTTTTTTGGTAGTGCACCATGTTTGCATACATGGGATCCATTTGTTTGGAGAATATCTCAAGAGCATTATTTACTTTAGGGGAGAAAAAAAGGAAGCTTGACAAGAAGATTAGCAAGATTTTGGAATACCTCTTGCTGCAGATTTCTGTCAACCCATTCTTCCAGTCTATCAACTCTGATCTTTATCCATGACTTGACGAGATTGGCAATTACAGCTTCAGCCTCATAAGGAGGCATCTCCCTTATAATGGATTTCCCACCATCTTCACTGTCAACTGAATCTTCTACAGCTATCTGTACAAGATTTTTCTCCAATTTGTCAGCAGCCATCAGCACTTCTATAGCATCAGGTGTCAGCTCAGTAATACCCTTCACATATTGCTTCAATTCATTCCCATAACATGCATGAAGGGTAGCAACAGCAACACCAGCAGCAAGAGGATGCCAACTCTTGAGTACAGGACTATATATTGCCTTCTCATTGAAAGCCAGTTCAGTAATGTCTCGGGCAAGGACTGAAAGAGTGGAAAAGGATTTATTCTGTTTTCTAGATACATGTCTCCCAGGGTCCAGTTTCTCCAATTTCTGCCTTAGAAAACAGACTAAACAAAGTTAAGTCACATTTCTGCCACCGAAATTGGGCTATTAGCATTGTAATAATGACATGAAGGTATTTGTAAACTATCTTTGCACATCTCAGAAGTTTTTAGAGGTCTAAAGCTCCAGCAACGGAAAAAAAACTAACACTCCCTCTGATTCTTTTTATCTGTCATTTTTTAAGAAATTTTTTTCTTCTATTTATCTGTCATTTTCAAATTCCAAAGTAATATTAATTATTGTTTTTCCAATTATATCCTTATCTATTCTTTTAAAAGTCAAATATGACATTAATTGTTCTTTCTTATCTACTATTTCTTGAAGGGCATATTAAGAAATTTAAAATAAATTCTAACACAATTATATTTCTTAATTTGTATGCTGTGCTGAAATCTTAAACGTCACATAAAAAGAAATGGAAAAAGTAATAAAAAGTTTTTTAATAGTTGGAAAACCCAATGACAGAGTAAAACAACTGACTTTAGCCTATTCTAATCAAAGAGATCAGAAGCATGCATATATACAATTATTAGTAGTCCATACCATCAGCAAGGGAGTATTCTTTTTCAGGGAGATAGAAGAATGGAACTTGCCTGAGTAAAAGCAGCACACAGTGATGATCTAATATAATTGTCAACTATGCTGCGAGCCACATCAATTTCTTTCCTCTTTTTATTGTACTCACCCTCTGTCAGCATTTTTGCTGACAATACCGCTAGAGACACAACATTTTGCAGTGATTCAATATTATCATTATTGAAAGTATCACGATATCCAAGAAGTCTTTTCTCTGCCCAATTTAATATCAAACTCAAAGCAGAGTTCAAGGATTTTGTGTAAAGAGGATCTTTCCTAGCAGTAGCATCTTTTTCAACTTCTGCCAGTAGATTACTGGATGCAAACAGTAGATCATATTCCACTTGGCCAGTGACAACATACCGATGAAATAAGACCCAAGAAAAACAAATATTATGCAGCAAGTCATTCATTCCAAGAATAACCCAGGTCTTCTTAATGAGATCTAAAACTTCATCAACCTCTTCAATCACTGAAGTTTCGTCATTAATATCAAAACATGCTTCTAGAAGAGTTTGGTAAATCCTGAGGTTCAATGGAAACCCATCAGCCCAGTGACATGCCTCAGAAACAGATCCATCAGATGATCTACAAGCAAGAGACATTACAACACTCCGTAGGGCTTGCATTGATTCACTGCTTTTTCCCACATCCATGGGTTTCTCAAGGGCTGCACGAATGATACGCCGGAGCTGCTGAGCAGAAGTGTCTTTCTTGTTTAGTGGTAGGTGAGGATGCAAAAGCAATCCTGCTTCAAGAACCTTAAAATTTTTCCTTAGCCAAGCCTCATACTCTTGTTGAGTGGGGAAATCTGAAGACTTGAACTGTTGTATTAGTTCTAGTGGAAGAACCATTGATTCCATGCGTCTTCCAAGCTATTTCATGGACAAAGTATTAAGCTATCATAAGCGCATGTAAAGCAGCCAGAATGGTACGTGCTGAAATTTTAGATTTTGGTCCATGCGTTTCAATCCCAATTTATACAAAAGCGAATAAAAGGAAGCGTAACACTGAACAATATTAAAAGTAAAATATAGGTTCTAAACTATATAACAAATGAATGCACCAAAAAATGATGCCAGCAGCTAATGTTCATTAGCTTCCTCATCTAACTCATTTTAATTTTAGTCTTCATAAAATTGGCATTCATTATTTTTACTTTTGCACGAGAGTATTTCAAAAGATATATATAAAGCATTGTTGTTTCTCTTATCTGCTCAAATACAAAATCAATCTACTTAGTCTTAGAAACATAAATCGCCCCCACGAATTTCAGATTTCAAGCACCAATGCTTAGACAATCCATAGTTCACCGTTAAATTTTAGGTTGTGTTTCAAATTAAGAAATAAGTTTAAAAAGAGCATTGATAGGAACAAGACAAAAAGCTTTTCGCTTAGACAGTTATGAAATCAGTTTCTCCGTCGATCTTCTCCGGAACTAAGCAAGTCAACAACTGCTAGATCGCAAGGCTCTTTAGCAAATCAAACGAAATTCAAATGCAGCGCTTAAAACAAGAAACAGATCTACAATCTCCCCGTTGATACCTTCCACTATTTTTTAAAAGCATATTTCTCTACTGATTTTCCAAAAGAAGAAAGTTCTGCACTAAACGAAGTTCACACCTGACCAGCGGCCACTCTCAGAAGGGCTCGTCGGATTCTTGTATCCGTCTGCTCAGAAACCCTCATCTGCAACCTCATCAACTCCCCCGTCGTCACCGCCCGCTTATTCTTCACCTGACTCGCCAACTCGCCGTTCTTCCTTGACGACGACGTTTTGAGACCCAGAGCCTTCTTCACCTTGCTCGCCGCCGTCGAAGTAAGCGACCTATGCAGCGACGGAGACGGCGTTAGAGCCGAAGAACTCCGTTCCCCTTTCTCGGACTGAGAGATGAATGTCAACGGTTTTCCCCCGGAGCTCCGGCAGGCACCGACCAAGATCTCGTAAGCGGTTTCCGGGAGCTCCGAATCGGACATACTGGGAGCGGGGTCGCCGAAAGGGTAAGGAAGGTCTTCAATTGGGTGAACGGGCATGCTGTTTTGGAGTGGCTGGTGCCTCTTAGAGCCTCCGAGTGCTCTGTCCCTGAAGCTGATAGACATTCCTTATAGCGCAATAGCGGAAAAGAAAAGAGGACCAAATGCTTTTTTTTTCTCTTGTGTGGTACAAGCTGCTATCTTTGGGCCAGTGAGGCAGTGATGCCGATTTCTCTCTCTATTGTGCTTGGATGTCAGAGAAAAGTGTGAGGGCAAGGAAGATTGGGTGGGTTATTCTTGCTTGACTTTTAAGTTAGCAATATAATGCTGTGTGGTGGGGACAAAGAAAGGAGAATCGAGAGGAAGAGACCCGTCCACTGTAATGACAGAAGCGAGCGGTTTTTGGTAAAGAGAAAAAGAGAGAGCTTTCAAGTTGAGAAAGAACTCAAGAAGAATGGAGTCAAGAGGTTGGAAGAGAGAACAAGATGGGACGAACCAACAAATTCAAAAAAAATATATAAATATATATATATATCTTAAAAAATTTATTATTATTATTATCGAGTTTAGTCACAACAGATATTGTAACCTAAATTACTGACAATCTCTCTCAGTGACCGTTTGGATTGGAATTTGATAAAAATATTTTAAATAAAAAATTCTTTTAAAAATTAATTTTTATTGAAAATAAATTTGGTTAATGGTAATTTATGTTTAAAAACTTTTTTATAAAATTTTATTTTGAGAGAATTAGTAGTTTCATTTACTTTGCCTTTGTAACCACGACAAATTATGACTACTACAAAATGGTTGGCACAACAAGATAACCTATTATATAATTTTTTGGCATTGAATTGAGAATTTAGGTCCTTCGTTGGTTTTAAATTTTTGAAATAAAAATAATAATACGTTTTCGGCGTCAAATAGAATACTTGTCAATTCCTTATAGTTTATATAATATTATTAGGTTTTGATAACAAATATAATATTATTAGGTCCATAATGGAATTTCCTTTCTATTGTGATATGGCACTTGGAGAACTTATCTCTAAACAATTAGGAAGCTGGAAGCACAGTTTGATTCCCAACACCACAGAGGATAAACACCATTAGAAATTAGAACACTAGAAGAACTTGTTTTTATACATTCTAGCATTCTAGTTATGAATGCCACTATGGATGATTAGTCAATAGATAAGTCAGTGTATTTTATGAAGAACACAAATAACTAGTGAAAAATTTATACAATGGAAAAAAAACTCAAAATTCTTAAATTAATCTAAATTGTGTGTACAAAAAGGATTTTTAAATAGACAAAATGAAAGTTTAAAATAACTATGAATATTTAAGATTCCAGTAATCTTAATAAATATAGGAAATCTAAAAGAGATAACTAATTATTTAAATATATTAAAATAAAAACTAAATCAATCTAAATCTTAAATTTGATTCTACGGAATATAAGTTGGAAGCAACAAAATATCAATCCCAATTTGAATTCAAATCAAATTAAATTTAAAAAATTAACCTACTAATTCAAAGTGGCACCGGATAAAGTCACATATCTTTTGATGTGTCTATTTTATACTTATTAGATACATATATTTAAACTCTAAATTATGTAAAAGAATGGGTTTAATTGATTATTTTATTTAAATTTTACATATATTTATATTTTGATATATTTTAGAGCCAATTTATATTATTTATCGAGCTTTTTTTGGAGCTCCTCTATATAAAGGGACGGATGGAAACACAAAAACACGTTATATTAAGAGATTAAATTTACATGTTTATCTAGAGGCCACAGATTTGAAACCAAGAACGAGTATAGTTTACATGTTTCCCTTCAGTTGGTTTCTATTAAGAGATTAAATTCACATGTTTACGTAGAGTTCTAAAATTGTTGTTTTTAACTTTTTGAGATTATAGTTATTCATTTCGGACTGTTGTGCTAGACTGCCAGTAATGTTGATCTGAAAATGTCAAAATACCGTTTTCTTGATATTAAGAAGAAGAAGAAAATGGATTTATAACATAATATTGATAATTGAGGATTTAATAAATTAAAATTTCTCTCAAAAATTATAAAAGTAAGCTAGTATTGGTTCTCTTTAAAAGTTGTAATTTTGCAATCATACTTTCATATGAGAATAATTGGCAAATTTAGAATGTTCTTGTAATAAAATTAAAAAAGAAAGTTGTAACTGTATGAAACATATTTTACAATTTAAGAAGTTTTTCGCTCTTATAAAAAAAGTTATAATTTAAAAAAGTATTAGCAATATTAACTTGTTTTTACAATCTCGACGTTTTAATTTGCGAGGATTTTAAATGTCATTTTTTTTTTTTAACAACGATCCTCACGAGTAGAAAAACCTGAAAACATTTTAAAATTGTGGCTAGAAGATATGTTTTCAAGTATTAAAAAAAAAGAAAAAAAAATATGTTTGCAATTTAAATATTTTTTACTGGTAAAAATAAATATTTTTTGTGAACCATAGAATCCTAAGGCCAATTTTTTTTTTAAATACAAAATTATATTGAGCATTAAGTTCCTGTTATATCCACAAGTTAGCAAGATGCTATATAAGCAGGATCTCTATTAGAAATAAAGAAAGAAAAATTATAAAAGACTTTTTAAGCTAATATGGTCTGATTACAAATTGTCTTTTCCCACTTATATATTGAATTTTAACTCTTCAAATTGTACCAATCATATTTCTCAAAATTTAAATTCCAAAAGTTATTCAAATTTTTAAAATACTGGATACAAAGAAAGAGGCATTTATTGAATGAGTTGGGAGTACCTACACTAGTCTCAAATATAAAAATTTTTTTAGATTTTTTAATATTATTTTTTATTAATTAGAAAAAATTATATTTTTAATGATCATTAATTGGTTTGGTGTAAACTAAAAGCCATTAATTGAGAATAATTTTAGGAAAAAAAGTTCTATGTTTTAGTATAAATTAAATGAGGTCAACTAATAATATTAGTATAGGTAAAGTAGTTTTTAATTTTTAGACCAAAAGTAATATATCATGGTAGTATTTGACTGAACAATTAATTCCTCCAATCTAGACATTTTGTATTAATTATATGTATATTAAGAAAATTATTTTTTCATCTGAAATTAATATAAAAAGTATCAACATTTCCTATTTTACCATAATACATTATTCTATTATCATTGTAAAATTATAAATAAGAAGTATAAGAGAATTAAAAATAAAAAAATTTAACCTCTTATATTTTGGAAGAAAAACTTATTTTATACTCCCTCCGTTTCGTTATGTAGTGCATTTTTTTAGAAATGTATATTTCATAATATAGTGTATTACGTAGTGTGTATTTTTTCTTTTTTCAAAATTATCCATAATTAATAGGTCTAAATATTTATTTATTATTAAAATATTTCATTTTCAATGCAATTAATAAGAGTAATTTGAGAAAAGATGGGAAATTTTTTTAGTTACTAATTATTATTTTAGTTTATGTAATAGTTAAAAGTGCACTATAAACTAAAATGGGGGTTTAACATGCAAAGGATAAACTAACATACATCAATGTCATTCCTACCAACCAGATAGTATCGGTATCACCATCGCCCTTTCTACATAATTTAATTTGTTCCAACGTCATTTCCAAAATAAAATAAACTATAATCATTGCAGGGTTCAAGTTTTAATTTTAAAATAACGAGAAACTGCCATTATCATTTTAGTTGTTGCCCAATAAATAAAACAAGGCTTCACTTTTAGATATCTACACAAGCTGGAAGATTCTCTTCCTTATTCTGCACAACCAGGCGTCGGCGAACATATGAAATGGGTCCCCTCCCGTGAGGGCCTCAAGTGCGGATTGATTGGGAGGACCTTTACCATTGCTTGCCTGTGTAGTTTGCATTTTAATAAATTAAATCATAATTTTTAATTATTAGTATCTTATTTAAACAGATTTATAATAATTTTTTTTATTTTTATCTAAATTTTATTTTTACAAATAATAATTATTGTAAAGAAATTTTTATAAAAAAATAATTCACCAAACGTGGAGCAAGTGCGTTAGGGAGCTGTTCGATGCAATTAATGGTTAAGATCCTCCCAATTGAAGGGCACTTGAGGAACGCCCACATACGGGAGGGATCCACTTCCGCCAACAATATGTTCTGACCTCGTATCCTATGGGTATTTTTTTTAATTATATTTTTAATATTTTATTTAATTCGTTGTTCTTTACTTTTAATCTGCCTAACAAATCCTTAACATTTGTTTTGGTCGTCCAGCGGTTGCAGTAAATTCAAGGGAAAAAGAATTATATGTCCCTTTGGAAGACACACGTCTCCTAAAAATATAAAACACCCGTGATATTTTCTTGAGAAAAATTCTTATAGAAAATATCAAAATTGAATAAGCAAGCAAGTGGCGTGCAGTGGAATGCTGGGAAGACTAGTAACATTTGTTAAGAAATGTCTGTATCTGGATAGATTTGGGAGCAGTCTTTGTATTGGTCATGAAAAATTTTGTCATTCAGGTTCATTATTGACTATTTCAATTTTTCTCGGGCCCTTCGTCACTATTATTACTTCATTCAATACTAAATATAAATTTTTTTATTCTGATCCTAAATATAAGATCTTTTATAATATATATGATAATATTTATTATGTATTTCTAAAAAATGTTCATTTTTAGTGTATTGCAAAGAGAGAGAAAGATATTAAATAATGGTAATTTTTAAAAAATATTAAACTTTTTATCGAAATCGAAATAATTAATTAGTTTTAACTCTTATTTTTAATCCGCATAATTTAATTAAAAATATTTTATATTAAGAATAAAAAAAGTATTATAAAATATAAGTTGACTTCTGGTTTTAACTTTTAATAATGTCCCACTTTAAAATGATTTTTTATTTAATAAATTCACTTATTATTGCTTAAATCCAGTCATTCTTGATGACACCAAAACACTTGCCACTTGTGTTTTACTGAAATAAATCATCACTTTGAGGTTATTAAATGATGTGGCATACCTAATCACATATTAACATGTTTGATAGATAATTGGTAGATAATTGGATCTTTTAAGTATATTATTCTAGGTTTAATTTTTGACCATTTAAATAGAGAATACTTAGTTTGGAAAGTTAAATTACTTCGATGATGACTGCACCTTAAAAAATTACTTCTCGACTGTAGATTGAGGATATTTTTCTTATTGTGACTCAATTTTCAAAATTTTGTTATCCATAACATAAATAAGTCCCAATCAGTAATACCGCTGTTCCCTTTCTTTTTTCTTTTTATTTCTCGCTCTCCCTCCCTCAACATTTCGACTGTATAATTTAATTTCCACAACAGAGTTTTTATACAAAATTTTAAGATTATTGAATTTTCGGACCAACCTATTTGAATGCAAAATCTATTAATTTTACCACTATATTGCTTACAATTGGATAGGGCATATCTCTGGCATGAACCGGGAATCACAACCAACTCTAGCAGGATTGAATAATTTCATGGATGAAAATTATTGGAATTCAACAATTTAAGCAAAATAAGTGTTTTTCCATTTATCAACATCACATTATTAAGTATTCAGGCAAAAAAAAAATTATTAAGTATGATTTTAATAATTAATACAGCAAAATGATGAATAAGGAATGGTATCACGAGTAGTATTTACCAATTTTACCCCAAAAATTAAAATTTTACACCCTTTGCAGCCGTGCATAAGTAGAACTATGAAGAACAATGAACTGATAGCAAGTGATGAGCCACTCTGATTTTTTTTAATGAATTAACAAAGCTTAGTATATAATGTTTATTTTGTGTTTTTAAGTAATCAATATATATAATATAAAATATAGAAAGTCAAACTATTTACAAATTAGTGATTTTTTCAAAGAAAACTATTCATGAGGTTTGCCTTTTTTCTTAATTCCTTCAATCTTTTTGCATATTTTTAACAAATTTTAATTGAAAAATGAAAAAATGGATGTCTTTGAGAAACATTTTATTTTATAATGCATTATTACTTCATTTTTTTTCTTATGATCCCTCGTCACATGGAAAAGATATGTCTAATTAGTAAAACTATCCAGGGGCTGGGAAACCCCAATACCAATGCCGAGGGCAGTATCAAATCAACGTTTGAATGATGATACAAAATTAATTTACTTGATAACTAAAAAATACACCTAGAGGGGTGAATAGATGTTTTTAAAATTTTATTAACTAAATATAATTAGTAATCAGAAATTAATTCTGCAATGTAAACAAATCAGTACCTATACACAAGAAAATCAAATCATTTAATCATAGATCATAACACTTGAAATTAGCAAGAATATCACATAATAAGATATAAGAAACTAGACAGCTAGAAATAGATAAAAGTATATTTTTAGTCCCTCAACTTTGTAATAAATTTCATCTTGGTCTTTTAACTTCATTTTGTTTTTTTTAATTCTATAATTTTCAAATTATAATCTACAATTTCTCTATTACTAACACCATTAACTATGTTAACAGAAAATACTGACAAAACATTATTAACTACTCCCTCTAGTCTATATTATAAGGTATTTTATATCAATTACATGTATATTAAAGGAATCATTTTTCACATGAAATCAATGTAATAAGTACTCATATTTCCTATTTTACTCTTATTAAATATCTCATTCTATTATCATTATAGGATTATAAATGAAGAATATGGAAGCATTAAAAATAGAGGTAAATTGGAAATAAAAATATTCAATATCCTATATTTTAGACCAAAAACTTATTATACAAAATATTTTATAATATGAATCGGAGGAAGTATGTTAATAACATTGACATATCAATCTTTACTGCTAAATTATTAATATTTCTCATAAATCTTAAGTTTAAAATATATTTTAATTAAATTCAAAGATTTAAAATAAATAATTATAAATAATAAACTTCTAAACAAAACCTTAATCTTATGTTTTTTTATCATAAAAAACAAGTTGATAAATATGTAAGTATTTGAAAAATATTTTATTAGCATTTTAGAATAATTTGTCAATATTTTCTTCTAATATAATTAATCTTATTATTGATAGGAAAAAATTTGATTGTATTTTACAAGCTAAATGATTAAAAAGAAACAAAATAAAGTTAAAAAAAATAACAAAAAATCTAATATAAAGTTAAGGTATCAAAAATATATTTTTGCCGAACAAAATAAACAAATACAAACATTCAAATAAACAGAGATGAGGGAAGAAAATCACACAAAGGCAATTATGATGGTTCGATCATCTTTAATCTACATTCAATCCACTTAAATCTCAAGAGATTTTCTTCACTGTCAATTCAAACAAATACAAGGTAAGTTTCTAAGCTTATCTAGAATTCATATAAATGGATTTTAAGCTCACCACAAACTTCAAGACCTTCACAAATGTACCTAGAACATAATTTCTTCAACAATGAAAAATTTCAGATAAAACTTTTATAAAAAAAAACTACAAGATACCTCATATTCAAACTTTAAACTCTTAGTAACCAAATAAAAACAGAGACTAATTACATACATCAACAAATTAAGAAGATGAAAGATACTTCCTCCAGTCCATATTATAGGGTGTGAGACTCACTTTCACATCCATTAAGAAAGTTGAATAATATTCTTAAATACACCCAAAATTCAAATTTACCCATTTTTATTGAGAGAATGTTACAATAATCAAAGCAAACAATTTCTTAGAAGAGATCAAATTTTCATGAGTAATTATACTTATATGAGAGAGAGAAACAACCAATTGAATATAAAAAGATTAAAATTGTCTATTCAAATCTCTCTATTTTATAGTGTAGACCAAGAAAAAATTGAGCCATACACCCTGTATTATGAACAAGAGGGAGTAAGTGTTAGAAGGAGACAATTCTTTGTTGAAGCTCTCCGCTCTGAAATTTTTGTCCCCCGCTGTGCTGTCATCTCTTCTTCATGCTTCTTTTTATATTGCTTTGTATTCTAAAGCATCTTCAATGAAATAACCGTTAAGCCCTATCTTGAGAAATCTTCTCCTTTGTTAATTTCCATAGCAGCCTCCTCTCAGAATTAGGGATCATTTAATTTATGGAAAAGAGATATTGGAGAGACGATGAAGTTACAAAATTTCTTCCGCGTCGTGAGAGATGGACCGTGCCATTTTTTCCCCTCGGTAATTTGCGTCTCTTCAATGAATGAGAGAAAGGGACAACGAAATCTGCAATATTGTCTTCTATTCTCCTGAATGATGAGTCAATATTGAGAGCACTCAATGCCGATTTCTCTCTTCAAATACAGCTTTGACTAAAGAGAAGAAAAAAACTTTTTTCCGTTCTTCCGTGGTTTGCCGTCGAAAGAGAGATGGGAAAGGAAGAATTCATCTCTCCTAACCGATGTGCCACAACAACAAAAATGTATACAAACAATAAAAGCCTTTTAAGATCAATATTTTATAAAAAAAAATATAAAAGTAAAAATATTTGAATGTGTTGTAATGACTTAGCCCTTATAAGATCAATATTTTTTTCCTTTTATAACTTTATATAGATAGTCATCTAAAAATAAAATATTTCATTTTCGATATCCAATTTTTTCCAAATCAAAATTAATCATTTTGCTAAGTAAAATTTACTGTCACTTAATAAATTGGATGATGTGATAAATATCTCATGAGTTAATTTCTATGTGAGCATAGCTTATGATACGCCCATAAATTTAACAGTGGAAGTATATGCGATAGCTCTGTTACACGGACATAAAATCTGAGTTGATTAGTAGGTGTCATGTGTTTTTGTGAAACAAGAATATGCCGCTACAATTCATGGTTAGGGTTATCCTTGAGTTGCTCCATAAGTGGAACCTCCTCCTCCTCCCCTTTTCCACAACTTCCAGCTCTGTCATTAAAACATTGTAATTCTCCATTGTTGTAAGATTTTTGAGACCCACGATGCACATGTTGAGTCAGTACATACCACGTAACACTTTCTATAAATGATTAACTATGGAAGCCATAAAACCATAAAGAAAGAAATTAATTTAAGGTAAAAAACACAATGCATCCGTATAATGCATATATATATATATAACAAATAAGAACCTAAACTTGTAGATATGAATAATCTTCTATTATATTTATAACACTAATAATCTTATGTAAATGCTATTTGAAAAATTTTTAGAAGTGACACTTTAAATTGATAACAATTCATGTTATCATATTTTTTAAATTTTTTCTTTTTTTATCTTTAGATTTCAAATTCATTTAATTATTCAATCCAATGTAAATTTTAACTTAGTATGTATTTAATTTCATATAATCTAATTAATATTAATATAAAATATAAAATTCATACTAAATTTGGTGCTCTCAATATTTAATTTGAATAAAAATGATACAATTAATACTTTGAAAATAAATCAATTAATTTTTGTTGACAAATAATTAATTAATTTAAGATATCAAAATCTTATTAGAAATTGAATGAAAATTATTTAGTAAGATTTTGTCAAATCTCAAATCTTCAATGTTAAATATGATTTTAAATATCATTATTTTTCGCTTATCAATGGAAGAATACCTTTGGTGTTAAAAAAAAGATTTTAAATACATATTAAAATATGTAATTCTAAATTATTGATTAAATTTTAAGAAATTAATTCATAAATTATTTAATAGGAGAAATTTAGCTTTTGAGTTTTGATACAAGAAAACAATGTGACAATATCAACTGTTGAAGTCTTTTGCCGTTATTGTTTTGCTTTAATATTATTTCAAATTAAATAGCAAAATATTTTCATAAAATTAATTAATAAAAAATTCAAGGGAATAAAAACAAATATAAATAAAACGAATGGTTTGCTAATCTTGTGGTTTGAATTTGTGTGGAAAGTGGAAACGGAAGAGTGAAGATCAGTATTTTCTCGAGAAAAATTCTTATAGAAATTGTCCAAATTGAATAAGCAAGTTAGTGGCGTGGGGAGGAATGCTGGGAAAACGAGTGAGATTTGTTCAGAAATGTCTGTATGTGGATAGATTTGGAAGAAGTCGTTGTATGGATCATGAAAAATTTTGTCATTCAGGTTCATTATTGACTATTTCCACTTTTCTGGGCCCCCTTGTCAACATTATTATTAGAAAATATGGATTTTTTTTTGGGCCAATAAAATATGGGTTGAGTTCTGCCTGGTTTCAACATTAAAGTTTGAACCATCTCCAAAGTCAGGACCCAATTTCTCGACCCCTAACCGGTGCATAAGTTAAGCTATTTAAATTCCACTTAGCCTAGTAAGCCTAGAAATTCAACTCAACTAAACTGCAATACAAGTTAGAAAATCCCAACTTATATGATGGATACACAATAGCCACTATATAGTCTACCAAATAAAGTGAAACAACACTCTTGATCCACCCACATTTCCAATACTAGTTACCGTGACTTTAGAGTCTGAACACACAATCACTAAATATTGTCAGAACACGCCTTAGAGTATGCTAGCATTATTATCCTCAATCCTCTACTAGGTGATCTTGAAAAATGTAAATGAGTGGGGTGAGTTTGCTACGGAGTCAGTGAGAGCACAAATAACTAAATGAGTGGAAAGAGAAAACAAGACACGTACTAGAGTTTTTCATAACTGATTGCAAAAAAAACATAGACTATCGAGAGATAAACTTTTTCAGGACACACTTCATACATATAAAGAAGCATGTAAATATGAAACTATATAAAATATAAAACTAATTCTATCGTAGTTCATATGATGTAGGAAATTCATGTCACACTAATCACATTGCACTATCAGTCTCTACACCATACAGACATTCCACATTCTAGTGTCACAGCACTACATTATATTCCAGTGCCTCTATCCTATGCACATAACAAACTCTAATTGAGAAAATTAAATGTTTCAACCATTATCATATCACATTACATCATATGATAAACTATGGGACCAGACTCAACCCTTAAAATATATCAAAATTCAAGGGAAACAAACTCAACTTGCTATGCATCATAATATATGAGGACCAAACTCAACATGTCATGTATATCAAAATTCATGAGGACCCAACTCAACTCACTATGCATCATAGTGTATGAAGACCAAAATCAACCCATTACATATATCAAAATTCATGGAGATCTAACTCAACCTGTTATGCATCATAATGTATGGAGACTAATTTCAACTCGTCATATATATCAAAATTTAGAGGTGTTCACAAGCCGAGCTAATCCAAGCACCATCTTGGCTCAATGTCTGACCCAGAACACCCCAATGCTATAAAAATTTGTCCATGGCTTGGCCAGGCATGGGATGGCTTGGTACTTGACTAGGCTAGGATCAAACCAATATCGGGTCAAGGTGGGCCTAGTACAAATAGAAATAAAAAAATGAAAAAATAGAAAAATGGATAGTAAACTAACTTAATTTCTTAGCAAAAAATGTAATTACTTTTATCTGAAATATATTTCTATAGAAAATGATATTGGGATTAAAAGGTGATATTTATTAAAATTATAAATATTCGACAATTATACATTATTTACTTTTATACTCTAATATTAAGTTAATAAATAAATTTAAAATTTGAAATAAAATTAAAGATTGAAACAATAAAATATTCTTATCGTAATTATAAAATTAACTTATGACATGAGTTATTTGAATTTTCAAAGCCAAGATCAACTATGTTATATGATTTTCAGGATTTTCATGTAGACAGGTTTCACTCATAATAAGTTATTGTTCTCTGAGTTTTGATATATATACCTGTCGCACCCGGAGAAATGCGACGGAAGGAAAAAAAGAGAACAAATCGGATTTCCGAATGAAAACCGACTTGTGAAGAGTCGCCACCAAAATTTTAAGAAAAAATCTTGGGAAACCGAATTAAAAAGGAAAATGATGGTCTGCGTAATCAAAATTGGATTCGGGAGTCGATTGCGCATGGCGAAACTGTTAGGCACCCCACAACACCCGTTCTTAAGAACGGTTACTTTATGTTGATTGTGTAAATTAATATGGCTTTAAAAAATATTTTGGTTTTCCTTTTTATTGTTCACATGCGAGAAAAAAGGGTAGAGAAGAAGGAAATTAGAAAAATTTGGAAAATTTGAAAGAGAAAATAAAGAAAATAAATTAAATTAGAATTGAGGATATTTAAGCAAAATGAGGAAAATGAATTAAGAAAATAAGTTAAGAAACATTTATTAAATTAAGGAAAAAAACACCAAATAAATCAGAAAATATTTATTTATTAACAAAGGCGGACTTGACCCAGGATAGGAGCCTGGGGCCTACGTACCCTGCGATGGGGATCAAAGTCCACGTAGTTCGGGACTATAAATGCGTGTCACTTGGTTGATATTTTTTTATTTTTGTAATAAGAGAAAGTTAATTGAAAATAATTCACCTTTTTGCAATCAAAACGATTTTCGGAGATTGAGTTTGTGTGTTTTAATTTGCAAAAAGACAATTTAGTTCCACTTACTTACTCTTATTTTATTTTGTTTGAAAGTATTTTATTTTTTTATTTTTTATTTTTTTTAAAATGCTTTATTTGATTTAAAAAAACTTCACATATATATATTTTTTATTTATTTTATTTTTTATTTATTTTTTTTATTATGTTATTTTTTTATATCTTATAAATTTTACCTTTTTCCTTTAAGGAAAACAACCGATCTACTTATTGCAAACTCGCAGTTATGCCCAGTAGGCCGATTCCTTAAGTACCTGTGAAAGTTCTAGGCTTTGCGGTATGAAGGTTTTATTATATTTTAAAATGCCTTATAATAATTTTATTAGATATTTTAAAATAAAATTTGAAGAAATTGTCACATTATTTCACTTTTGAAACATGATTTTTTCCGGGAAGTTATTTAACTGATGTATCTATGTGGATTCACAATCTCACGCGACGAACTCAGTAAGCCCGAATACCTGCGTGGGTTCCAAAAACCTCACGTGGTGTGGTTATTAAATCAATTATTTCTATTATCTAAAAAATTTGAAAATCAACACATCTTACTCGTATAAAATATTATATTTGCAAAATCGTACTGCACAAAGCTGTTTATTATTGATGCGGACCTGCAGACTTACACGATGACATAATTAATTGAGACACTTGTGTTGGCTCGAAAAACCTCACGCGACATAATTACATAGGCAGTTATTTATTCACTTTGCTACCTTTTATTTATTTATTAAGAAAGCAAACTTTAAGGGCTAAAAAAAAAATGTTGGGCTTTACTAGGTATAATCCCTTGTAACATGCCAATACTCCTCTATGGGCTTCTGGTGACAGGCCCACTAAACACAAAAACAAAACAATAAATAAGAACAAACAAAAACACACACAAAAACTTGTAGCAGGCCTCTCCCCGTTAGGCCCATATGAAAGTTTGATTAGAATGTTCGTCACCAAAAACTCCTATGGCCCAACTCATAAAGGAAACCGATGGAATATCACAACATGCGGACCCACCCATACGATGGACCATAAACCCCTAACAGGCTCCACTAGGACAGGCCCAGATCAGGGTTCACAAGGCCAATGAGAAGACAAAACCGAAAACGCAACATTCAGAACTGAAAATGCACAAGATTCTCACAAAACTCTAACATCAATCGCATAACCACTGTCCTGTTGCCTACTTACAATTTATTATCGAATTAGGAATGACAAAGCGTATTAACACCTGAAGCAATCATGGGGTTTCCTCAACAAATGAACTAAGCCCCATTTTCCTAAACCAGTCGAGCATGAAGCTGAAGAACCCAACCAATGGACAATTAAAGGAGAACCAAGCGAAGTTAACAGAAAAAGAAAAAAAATCTCCAGTAAACAAACTCGAACGTCCTAAGGTTTTCCAAAGCAAACAAAACCAACAAGAGGCTTGCACAAATCATTCAGAAAGAAAAAAAGAAACGAAAAAGAAAAAAAACATGAACCACGTAAATCCAGGATTCCACAACTCAGAAAAACGGGGTTGAAGAAACTAAGGAAAATGAGTGCTAATCGAAAATGAAGACATAATTGAAACAGGAATTACCAAAAGCAAGCATCTTTGCTACTCAATTCCTAATTCCCACCATACCTCGTCTCCTATTCGGCCTCCGATCTTTAATTCTTTTCTGTGTTACTTCTCAGGCATACACCACGCTCGAGCTCCAGCTTCTTCGGCCTATGTCAGCTTCCAAACTCTGCCTCTACTCTCAACCTCCGTCCCTCGGCCGTCTTTTTGTCTCCTTAGGGTTACTCTTTCACCAACTTTATCCCCTTTTGAAGACTCCGTCCTCGGCTTCCCTCCCCCCTTCTTCAACCTCTAATCCTCGGTCCATTTTATAGTCATTTTGCGAGTGAAGGATAGAGGGGTCCCTAGCGCGTGTCTGTCTGTCAATTTGCTTTTCGTATGCCGGTTGTCTTGCTCCTCTGTCTTGGTCACAATTGTGCCGGTCGCCGTCTCTCTCTGCCCTGCTCTGCTAGGTATAGAGTAATGGGCGTGACTTCATTTTGGATGGGGTCCGTCACTTCTTCGCTCCCTCTATTTCTCGCTTTCTCTGGTGCCAGGCTCCGTGGCTCCCTCTGTTTCCTACTCACCCATGTCAGACTCCTCCTAGCTTCCCTTTCTTGCACATCTTCCTTGCCTTTTCGTGCTTGCGTGCTACTCCTTCCTGCAGCCTTCCCCCTCACGGCCATGTCTCTTGCAGCTTTCTCCGTGACTCTCTGTTCCCTCTGTCAACCTCTGTACTCGGCTCCCTCGGTTTCGTCTTCCTCCTCTGTGCTCGGGCTGCTCTGCTTCACTGTCTCTCGGCTTCTGGTCTTCTGTGCCTCCCTCTGTTTGCTTTTCTGTCTTCACGGCTACTCCCGCAGCTCTCTCTGCATCTTTCCCTTCGGTTGCCTACTGCCCTAATCATTTGGGGCAGCCTTTGGTCCAAGTTCACAAGCCCACCCTTGGGCTTGTGACTTCTTGGGCTGAGATGCTGAACGCTAATTCAGCATCTCAGCCCAAAACCGCCCTCGCTTGTTTTTTGTTTTTGTAATTGGTTTTGTGGGCTTGAAATACTGGGCTGCGTTTTAAGCCCAGTATTTTGAAACCCAGAGCATTCCCCCTCTTTTTGTAATTTACTTTATTTTATTTTTCATTACTATATTTTTCTTCCCTTTTTTTTTTCTCATCATCATATATATTTAAAAAAAAATTATTTTTATTTCGTTTTTTCCTTTTTCCTTTTTTTCGTATTAATATTATTTTTTGTCATTATCATTATTATTTTTTTTTCTATTTTATTATTATTATCTTTCCTATATCAAGGTCGGACAAAATGGAGTATTCACAATACCAACCAAGCAAATCATTTTTGAAGAATCATATAATGTCGTGTTTAAAATTAAGAGTACACAATGTTCAGAAGCTCAGCCCAATTCCTCACCTTCCCTGTGTCTTCGAGACTTTGGTCCACATCATCTTTATTATCTTTTAAAGCTAGTGAACTTATTAACTTTACTTGCATTAATACGCTTATCTCTGGACATCCTCTTTAAGAAATGTTCCTTGAGTTTTGCAATTTTGGCCTGCAAAGTCATGACAAAGTAAGAGTCACATTAACATAAAATGATTACCAAAACCTGTGGTGACTTAACTCCAAGAGTCATATACTAATCCATCCTGTTTTTCTATTTCAGGTGTTAAAATAGCAAGAATAAGTCCCTCAACAAATTTAGACGCATTACCCTTTCTGCTGATATTGGCATTAGAAGCTTCATGCTGATCTGGCAAGTTCTGAGCCAAAATTGAAAATGGCGCCCTTTTCTACTGATTCATGATTGTTTCATATTGCTTATGGGATTTGTCTCCAAAGTTGATCTTTTCTTTAGCATCAGGGATATGGACTCTCCTATATTGAAATAGAAATAGAATTATCAGTGTTCTCTATAGAAAGTGTAATGCACACCTCATCTTCAAGGCTTCAAATTTTGTGATTTGAATTAGTCAATGAAGTGTTATTCTCTTTTGCCAAGGCTTCAAATTTTGCTCTCTTCTTGCACGACATGGAGAAACAGTTTTTTTACATCATTATCTGTTTTGGATAGAAAGTATTGAATTGAGGTTAACTGTCAATATTGTATATTTGATACTTCCATGAATCAAAGACTGGACTTTTGTTTACCTACCTGAAATCACCTTTGCTATTTCTATCCATCTGTTACCAAATATTTTTTGAGCCTACATAAAACATCATAATGTCATATCTCAACAAGGGGATGAAAACGTTTTTCTTGAAATGTGGTTTCTGTCATCTGCTCAACTACTCACACAAAAGATCATATGAGTTTTGTTTGTAACCTGCTATTAGGAGGTTAAATTTGATGCAAAATGAACCTTTTTTGTCTTGGTACTAGCACTTAACATCCTCAAGTAAATGCAGGAGTTGGGGAAAAACATTAAAGGAAGTGGGGCGAAACATAAAAGGAAGAAAAGAAAGAATAAGGGAAGTCCAAAATTTGAAGTAGGAACCAATCATCAATTTACCTCAGTCTTCCTCCGATGACCATCCTCCTTTCTTGTTATCAGGGTTCAAGTAAGTGTATCATCTGATATGTAAACAACTAATTACTTTGGCATCATCAAATTGAAACAACAATGAATCATGAAAATTTTCAAGAGTGGACTGTGAACGGATAAAAACAGAGGATTCCTTAAAACCATATAGTCAATTAAAAAACACTCCACCTTCTTCTGCAATGTCTTGTCGTTTTGTCTTTGAATTTAGACGCAATAATTGCCCAACTGCATATAGTTAATGCAATCCAAATCCCTTTAGTTTCACATATCGAGGAAAATCATCGCATTAGTAACCCAAAATAATCAAGAGTGAAAAGGGAATAAGTGCTTTTTAGTTCCATGGATGCTTATCTGCTTCCTCAATATATCATCTTCCTGCAACTTGCATACCACATGCTCTGAGATATTAAATGGGATTAACAATATATAATAAATAGATAAATGGAATATAATATAGAAAGATTGTCCTCTCTTTCCAACCAACATTTAGGTTGGATCCCTCTTGGTTCCAATCTTCCTTCAATTTCCTTTTCGATTTTCTACTCCTTCATGGTAGATTCCTGATCCCTCTCGTGCAACCAAGGAGCAAAAGAAAAAAAAATAAACAGATGGAAAAAGAAGTGAAAGAGGAGAAAAATGAAAAATAAAAATAGAAAAAACAGAGAGGGAAATTTATATTGCCTTAAAAATGCACACCCTCTCCGGAGAAGTTTAATTTGACGTCATTTTTATCACACCTCAATGTCTAGAAAACCTTTTCAAGCAACGTCTTCGTACAAAAAAAATTCCATCCAATGAAGAAGCCAGAAGCAAAACCATACAACATAAAAAAAAAAAAAAAACAATTTCTTCAGCCTACCCAATTCCTTCACCAGAAAGAATGTACAAAAATGATAAGCATAAGAGAAAATATAGAGGATGATGAAACTTATAAGAGAGAAAGCTAAGATGAGGAAGTGAGTAAAGGAAAATTGAATCAGGATTGAAGCAGTGAAACATGAGAGAAGATTTGAGAGAGCCAAGCCCACACAAGAAGCTTGCCGTTGAAGTCAAGAGGAACCCACCTAAGTAATATGAACTAATGAAGCCTCTTGAGAGAGCCAAGACATGACGGTGCTAGTAACAGTGCAATATCCTTATTGAGCAAGTCACAACTGGAAGCTTGCGATGGAAGCCATGTCATCTCCCCTCACTTAGCAAGCCACAAAAGAATAATGATGTTTAAACGGAAGTTTCTACTATTCCTGGAATAGTGCCATAGGATTCTACTTTTATATATATAAGATAAGATTTCCAGAAGAGTTTTTATACAAAATTTTTGCTACAAAAATGGTTGAAGGGAACAATGTTTTCCCCCATTTTGATTGATTTGGACAACCAAACAAATACAGTTTTTTACTTTTTTTTGTTTAATCTGTCAGATGAGTGTAGCATAATATATTTGGACAAGCGAACAAGCGTAGTTTATTAATTTTTCAATCCGTGAGTTCCGAAATCAAAGACCAACTTCAGGCGCGTAATTGTGTTGCACTGTGACTCGTTTCTTTCTTTTTGCCACAAAAAAAACTAAGGTTCAGGCCTGAGGGCTTAAACTGTTAAATTTTTTTTTGTAGATTAACATTAAACACTTTTGAACAAAATTTTCATGGATTGACTAAAAAAAAAAGAGTTTTCATGGATTGAGCCAACTCAGTTTTTATTAGGTTTGCCATAGTGGGCTCAAGTCTGTGCCTGTTTTAAGCCCGATTTACGATTTTTGTATTTTTGGCCCAACCAATATTAATTTTACCACTATATTACTTACTAATATTGTACTCCTATAATGCATATCTTGGGGTCAATGTGATGTTATGAGGTCAAGATGAACATGTCATATAGGAGGATTTGGATTCCACCTCCTTCAATTGCTCAAATACAATGTAAAAGTTAACATATTTATGTTATTTTAATATTTTTATTTTATGTATAATAAATTTATCTATCTTCAATACATTGCATTTGAGCAATTAAGGGAGGTTGGCACTACAGGAAATCCAAATTTGAGGAAAACATGAACCGCGCATGAATCATAACCAACTCTAGCAGGATTGATTCAATTCAAGGAAGAAAATCACTGGCATTCAATATTTTAAGCAAAATATGTGTTTCTTAGTTTATAAACAACACATTCTTAAGTATGATTTTAATAATACAGCAAAATAATGAATTAGGAATCACGAGTAGTGTTTACCAATTTTACCCAAAAACTTTTAAAAAAAATTTGTACACACTTTGCAATCGTGCATAAGTAGAACCAGGAAGTTAAACTGATAGCAAGTGATGAGACACTTTGATTTTTTTTCAATGAATTAATAGAGCTTATTATTTATTTTTTAAGTAATCTATATGTATAAAATATAAAATCTAGGGAGTTACCCTATTATAAACAGTGATTTTCTCACAAAAACTATTTATCATGAAATGCATTTTTTTCTTTTTAAATTCCTTCAATCTTTTAATCGAAGAAACTTCATTTTTCTTTTCCCTATGATCTCTCCTCACATGAAAAAAGATATGTCTAGTTAGTAAAACTATCCATATCGCAAAAGAAACACTGCAAGGGGATGGGAGACCCCAGTGCCGGTGCTGAGAGCAGTATCAAGTATCAGCGTTGGTATAATAATATAAAATTAATTTACTTGATAGCAATGACTTAAATATAAATTTAATTTACACGAGCAAGAAATTCATTACTACATATTTATAAAAAAATTATAAAAATAAAAATATTTGATTTTGTTGTAATGACTTTGCCTTCACAAGATCACTATTTTTTTAGTTTATGTAGATAGTCATCTTGAAATAAAATATTTCCATTTACATATCAAATTTTTTCCCAAATCAAAATAATCATTTTGTTAAGTAAAATGAATTTGCTATCACATATAAATGGCTGATGTGATAAACGAGAGTTTACTTAACTATTAACCTTTGATTTGGACTATTACCCAAATACGTGGTTTGTACCAAAACGACATCATTTATAACATAATTAAATGATTAACAAAAGGTCATCATTTTCAAAGAAAATATCTCCTAAGTCCAGTCCATCTTAAGAGTTAATTTCTATGTGAGTAAAGCTTATCAAAAGATGCAAGAATTTTATCTTTGAAGGATGAAAACAGAGGGAAAAAATTCTTTCAATAACAAAATCATTAGTTTATTTTTTTTTTTTTCTACACAATAAGGAGGAAAGACAGAACGAAAAGAAGTACACGAAAAAAAGCAAGGGAGAAGTCCCACGAGATCATGACCATGATATGGTTGGCACCACAATCAACAACAAAATCTGCACTAATTACGAATTTAGATAGAGTAATTGGAAACAATATTGTTGAAGAGCTGACCAACAACAATGAACTTTTATGCGACACAAAGTGGTGGTGATAGGAGATGCAGTTGTTGAGTATATATGGGATCGTGCAAATTGATGTGGTCTGTCTCGACTTACATACAAAAAACTACACAGTCCAGAGGTAGAAATGTGTATTTTGGTCCAAATCCAATGAAACCACCATACACGACGAGGACGAGGCGAATATAAAACACGTGCAGTGGGTGTGGGACCCAGCAAGCAGACGCCGCAAATCCAAGAGTGTCCCTACGGAAGCTTCCCATAGTACAGCCTCTCCACCGCCCCACATGTTCATGCCAGTTGTCTCCTCCTACGTCACGTGGACCCCACATATCGGCACCTACTTATTGGCTAGTCTCATGATCTGGGGGTTATTATAGAGACACGTGTCCTCCACTTTTTATCCTCCTGGCACTGCCTGATTCCCCTTTTCTGCTCATGGACAAGAGAATAATTTGCGCTGGACCCCCCCGGTTTGCAGATTTAATACCTTCGTCGGCATCCCTTCTATGTATAGATATATATGGAGTCATTGAAATTACTAGTCTTCATATATTAATCAAACTTTTAATCAACCAGAATTTGGGCCACTGGGTAATTTTTCCACAATGCTAGACCTATAATTTCATTATAAATTCTAATGTTATATTTAATTTAAATTTAAATTCAAATAAGCTAAAACTAATCAATTAATCAATAAGATGAGAAATAAATCAGAGTCAATTACATCATATCAAGATATTATTTTTTTTTTATTTCAACATCTAGTATTCTGAGGTATCCTATTTGGATCCGTGATGTGTAGAATCTTATGGCTACACACAGATACTGATGGGAATACCTTTTTGAGGTCCTAATTTTTTTAATACTGCTGCATCTCTTAGGAATCGAAACCTTGACCTCAAGAAATGCTGGTCAAGTCTCTCACCACTTAACTAGGCGCTCATTGAAAATATTATTTCTAATCCATTGATTTTTTTTTATTGTAATAAATTTTCTTTCATCTTTTTTTTGGCCAATAGTTTTCCCTTGAAGAAAAGAATGAATGAAGTTGGTAAAGATATTTTATGTGCAGGGTTTTCAAGTGAACTCATGTATGGGGTCAAAAAAGTGTGCTCATGTAAATGTTAATATTAAAAAAGATAAAAAGAGAATCCAGAAAATAAAAGGGGAAAATATAAAATTATCAAGGAGGCAATTAAAATATTCTCTCAGTTCTATTTCTTTTATAATTTTAGAATTTTGATTTGTTCCAACTCTATTGTTATTTTCAGACTTACAATATATTATTAATTTATTTTTTCAATTATACTTTCTTCTCATTTAATTTAATGTAGGTCATTAAATGAGAGTATTTTAATAAAATTTAACATAATTAATGATTTACTAATTTTGAAATGAAACTGGGAAGTATTAATTAAAGGAACTAAAGAATAATAGAATAGGGTCCAATTAAATAATTAGGAGGGGGGAGGTGATGTGGATAATGAGATGAGATGGGCTGTCAGAGAGAGAAAGAGAGCACTGGATAGTAATGTCGCCATTTTGTGGCTGATGCAAAACTGTAATTGACATCTGATTAAAGAATAGAAAGTGGCTGTGTATCAACAAGAAAAAGAAAAAGAAGAAGTGAGAGCGTGACATCAGTGTCAAACCCAAAAGTAGCAGAGCTTTCAAGGCCATTATTTTAAAGCGAAAAAAAAAAGGTCACCAACAATTCAGTTGGGCCCATTGGGTGAAGACGAAGATATCAGGATGGGGCCCATAGTTATTGTGAAGAATCAAGTAATGGCCCTCCGAAGAAGGCCGCAAATATTGAATTACCCGTAAACACGGTGGAAGAATTAACTTTATCAATCCAACTTATGTTAAAGGAGGAGAACAAGAGAAAAAAAGAAAAGAGAAAAAAGAAGAGAGAAAATAATGATAAATAATTGAGTCACTCAACCAAACTATCCAATATTTGACTATTGGCCGTGTGTAAAATACTTTGTCATACGAAATGAATATTATATTGGTAACTAAGTGTTGTATGAAAAAAGAAGTGGAGAGAGAGGAGCCGACGGAGAGAGAGGGGGGGTGGGGGTCCCGTTATAGTAACGACTAAAGAGTTAATAGTAACAGGATGAGCAATGGAAGCCACGCTTCCATAGCCGACGCCGCGGTCTCTGCTTTGCTTTATTCTTTTTCTTTCTCCGATTTTCTTTCAGAAAGAAAGAAGTCAAAAGTGTTGATTAATTGTTGAAATGATAGAAAACAAGGGATAATTGCGTTTTGCAGCCCAACAAAAAATTTAACTTTTGGTACCAAATTTAATTTTTTCTGAAAAAATTAATTCTAACTTCAAAAAATTCAATTCTCAACTCAAAAAATCACTTTTATTCCAAAATCCAAATATTTATATTTTTTTTATCCAAAAACCAATTATTCCTAGAAAAAAAGGGATGCATGTATGCATATAAAGTGAAAGGGCTAGTGTTTAGGAATAGAGTGATGGCTTCTGGCTGGCAACAACCACAGATATATGATGTTGCAGAAGATAGTGCCTAATGCTGTGGCGATGCCTTTCTTCCTTGTTCCTGCTTTCTTGTCCCCTTTTTTTGCTTCTCACCTTTGCTTTCGGTCATCCAACCCAATTCCGTAATCCTCCGACATTAAAAAAATGAAAAAAAAACTTAGTTTGTAAAAATAAATTTATATCATCAATTAGTTCATTATTTTAGCAACATAACATATCAAAAGAGATGTTGGTGTGCATAAGCATACTCAAAACTTAAGAAACTCATGTGCAAAAAATAAATTTTTTAAAATTTATTATTATCACTAACATAATTTTTTTCCCATTACAAATTTAAAAAGTTTAAAAATATTATTTTGGAGCTTAAAATAAGGAGATTTATCGTGCATGATCATAAATTTAACAAATTAGGCACATTTTTTTTCATACATTACACAAATATAAGAAATAAGTCATATATATATTATGATTTATGATGTTGTATAAAATTAAGCTAAATTTAAATTTTAAAATATTAGAAAAGTCACGGATAATTCTTGTGGGATGCTAAGCACTAACTTTACATTGGTGAAATCTAATGTGGTTATTGGATGTCTGGTTGTTTGAAATCTAAATTAATCATAGCTAGCTGATTTCTGTACGTGTGGATATTTTGAAAAATTAATGATGCATTCTTCATCTGAACTTCCTTACTCTTAATCAATCAATATCAATATATAAAGAAATACATAATAAATTAGTTACCTGAAATCAATTCAAATGTTTAGAATGGAATATATAATACGATGTGAATAAAAATTATAAATAATATTCTCTTCATTTCAGAATTAAAAAACAAATAACCATTTCATTTGAGCTAGGAAAACTGTAACATATCATAAATATATCATAAAAGAAATTTTTTTACAATACTTTTATTTAATTCTCCTCATAAATCAAAATTACAAATAAATCTCCTTCTTATTTAATCCTCCTTGTAAAAATAACTATACTTTAATTATAGGTAAAACTGAAAAAACTATATTAATTAATCAGATAAACTTTATTTATCTCTTACTTTTTAGAGTAAAAAAAAAATTAAAAACTATCTCCTATATTTTAAAACAGAGGGAGTAATACTAATATATAAATACAAGAAGGTGCATTGTTGATAATTGCAAATTGTCTGGCCTTCATCTAACTTGCACTAAAAGTAAATGGGTCCAAAATTTAGTTTTTTTTTATAATATAAAAAATATGTCTAAATAAAATTATATACTGTTGTTTGAAGAGTGACGTAAATTATGAATAATGCATGTGTTAAGGTATGAAAGTGAAAACAAGAAAGGACAAGAAACCTGCCGACATCCGTCGGCAGACACATAATTATTTCTTGGCAAGAGCATACATATAGTTACAACTTACAACGAGAACGTTAACGTCAAAATGATCCCCTCGAAAGCTGCGCAAGGTGATGTACTGATGAATTTTAAAAATAAATTATAACTTTCAATTATAAATAATATAATTTTAAAATATTTTTAAGTATTAAAATCAATGTAAAATTGGGGAAAAAAAAGTCGCATTCTTTACAAATTGTGAAAATTGCAGCTTATTTCTAACTTTGTACAAACGCATGCAATTCACTACTAACTATAGTTACTAGCGATTTTTATGATAATAATTTAAGCATTTCAATATATTTTTTTATAAATCAATAATGATTTTTAAAAACCGTTTTCCAAGCTCTTCTAATTTTTTTAGTGCCTCATATTGCATCACAAAACCCATCTTACTCATAGGCTCGATCGTAAGAAGAGACAAAATACAAAATTTTAAAGCAAGCTTCCAATCACCAGATTTTTCATGAAAATATATATGGAATATTAATCTTTGTTAATTTGCAAATTAACATCTATCTATTATAGTCATTATTGTTATAGTTGTTCTTCAAATAGTACTTTTTGTTAGGGGTGCATAAAGATTATATAGAATTGGATTAATAGTTAACATAATACATAATCTTTGTGAGATTTGGTTAAAGTGAACCAATCCGGTATACCATATGGGATTTGGCCTAGTTCTTAAAAATTGTTTTAAAAATAAAATAATAAACTAATATTATTTAGTAATAAAAATATAATTACATTCATTCGAAATATATTTTTTTGAAAAATGATATTAGGATCAAAAGTAACATTTTCTAAAATTATAAATACGTAATAATTAATAATTATGCATTATTTTTACATCACATTAAAAATCAATTTAAAATTTTAATTGAAATTAAAAGATTGAAATCTTAAAAATATTCACTATAATAATAAAGTCAATTTATTACATATAATGTGTCAAAAAAAGTAACAATATAAATTAAATCAATATTTATAATTATTTTAAATATATATTATATATACACAGGGCCACGCAAGATAAAGTTTGGCCTCAACCTGGCACCTTAACCCGACCTGGTCTTTAGGCTGACTTGGCATGCTAGGTAGGATTGGACCTATTAGGGTGCCGGATTGATTGAATAAACTACTTTTTATTGGCAGTAAAAAAATTAATCATTTTAAGATATAGAGATCACTAAAATAAATTTTACATCTCTCAACAAGACATTTTCCACACACGGGGCTAGGAATCAAACTTTAGACATCATGTTTAATTAAGACACTTAACTATCTATAAACTTTTTTTGTGTGCACCTGATATTCTGACCTATTCCACTTCAACTATAGGATTTATTGGGGTTTACACTAATTTGGATCATTGGATAGGACTTTTCCCAATGGCAAACTCTACTACTAAATATTTAATGTAACTGCATTCCTAGGGTTTGAATTTGAGACATTTGATTAAATTGGTATAATTCTCTTGCAAGTTGAACCAAACATTTAATAGTATTGTCTATCAACTTTACTGGACATTATTGGTATTTTAAAATTATTTGAATATGCATTGCATATTCCACTTAATAGTTTTGTTGCAGAGAGTGATAGACCTATCCATCTACTTCCTTTATTTCTTATTATAAGCTATGTTTTAAAAAGATTTAAACATGTAAAATATAAATAAATTTATGAGTATTAAATATTCATTTTCATATTTTCCCTTTATTAAACAATTATAATCAAAAGAGATTAAAAATATATATATATATTTAAGATGTGTTACATAATTAAGATGCGTACTAATTTGATAAGAAAATATTAGAAATTTATGGTAAATTTTCTTTTGTAATGCTTAACAGAAGCGTGAGTATGTTTCGTGCAACATGTGTGTTAAGTAACAATAGTAAGCGCAACAACTAGAAGACTTCACCAGATTTGGCCTTATTATATAAATGGACACATATTTAGGTATTTATAATTTAATATTCAATTAATTATTGAGATTAACATTTCTTATAATATAATATTTATATAATTTTTTTTAGTGTCTGATGCAACCTAATGATTATGATTGTGGGTATTATGTGATGAAATTTATGAAAGATATCATCTTACATCAATAGATCTCGATCCCTGCCAAAACACGTAATTCATTTTTATGATATTTACATGAGATTTTAATAATGTAACCTGCTTCTATAATATTTAATATTTTTATTTTCAATATTTCCTGGATACTTACTGTGAGACATACTTCAAAGTTAAAATAGAAGAACTCATAGATGAGTGAAGTCAGTATGTGGTTGGACTTAGAAGGTGGGTATAAGAGATTATGGCCATAATATTATTTGTAGTTGTTTGGTTGTACTTTATAGCTGTTTAGTTTATGTTCTATCATATAGTTATATTGAATTGGTGGTTCTAATCTATTTTGGATAGCTTATGGATTTAAAGTTGGTCATGTTGTGGGCTGTACAAAGGAAGAAGTTTATAATGATCACTTTTAGAGGCTAGAAGATGCATGATTTTTTTCTTCTTGGTCATTATGGTAGATAGTTTGGTATATAACTTTTGATTATGTATATATATTAGTTGTTAGTGTAGAAGCTATAGATTGGCCCGGTATACATGGAACTTTTGGAAATCTAATGACTGGATAATGTTAATTAGGCTTGTTACATCATATTTTGCTCTTCTCAATGATATAACTATTTTTGTAACTTTTAATTGAGTACATTTTGGATATTGGTTGTATATAATACAACTTTTGGTTCTAGATAATTTTGGTTTTAGATACCATTTAGTTATTTGGTTTTGGATATTTAGTTCTACATATTGGTATTGAAATATGTTAGTGAAATTCTAAAAACGATAGAAATTAGTAAAAAATAAATAAATATTTTCATTGGTGGTTATCTGCCAAGATAAATGCATTCGTTTGCCATTATTTCATATAACTGCCAATGAATAGTAAATTCAAATTAAATTTAAAAAAATATACTTTTATTGGTGGTTGTTTAATATAACATACAATGAAGATAAAAAATTCAAATTAAATTTTAAAAAAATACTTTTGTTGGCAGTTGTTTAATATAATCACCAACAAAGAGTAAAAATTCTAATTAGATTAAAGAAGTATATTCTTTCATTGGCTGTTGTTTAATATAACTGCCAACGAAAGTGAATAAAATGAAAAATTATTTTAAATGAAAAATAATTTTCTTTTACTACTTTGTTATATAATCGTCAATGAAAACATCACCTTTTCTCGGCACTAAAATTCTTAACAGTTCATAATCATCAAGAAAAGTCAAAATAACCACCAAAAAAGGTTTTTTTGGCATAGAGAGACTAATGAGATGTCTTACCTTTCTAATGTTTCATACTTGTGAACAAACTTTTAGAGCTTGTGATTATCGAAGATGAGTAGTTAATTGTATTTTTCTGTTTTTTTAGACCGCCTGATTATTACAATCATGCCCAATATTCAAGAATACAAGTCACATTGTATGTAATTTACAAACAATGCGATTCACTATTATATACACTCAAACGGATAAAATATGATATTTTTTAATTATTTTTTATTTGTATTCATAAATATTATTTTATTTATAAAATTATTTTTTAATTTTATGTTACTATGTATATCCTACGTTTGAGGAGTGCTAATAGTGTTTTGCATTTGACCATTATTTTTTTTTATGACAACATTTGACCATTAATTAGCAGCAAGTGCTTGCGATGACTTTTCTAACTTCTGTGGCTTTGTCTTCAATTGCACCGCTGAAAAAGTTAGAAATTAAAAAGGGATTCAATGAAAAATTGGCAAAGGTATCGTATCCGTTCACTTTGTTAAAAAGGTGAAATGAATGATGGCCAGCAAATATATCACGTGGACCACGTAAAAAGCAAACACATAAAATAATGTGTTAGTTTAATACTGCCTCCTATTTTAATACGAATTAAAAATGAGTGTTAATATTAATTAATTATCATAATTTTTTAAAAATTATGTTTTGTTTAATATTTTTTATGATGAATTAAATATAAATATTTTTTATAAATATATAATAAATATTATGTCATGTTTAAAAAATTATCTTATATTTAAAATTAAAATAAAATATCCTATACCTAAGATTGGAACGGAGCAGGTGAAGTGTTACTGTCATTGTACCACAATGAAGTGATAAAATAGAGTGGGGTCCGCTCGTTGACCCGTTTTTTAACCTGGACTATAAAGCTCCAAAACAACATAATCTCCTAAAATATGGGTCAAATGATTGGAACTCAAAGTAAACAGACTTTTTTTTTTGGTGAATCAAGAAATGGGCTAAAGCAAATAGAATTTGTTTTGTTAATAACTGTAGATAAGTCTGTGTGTTGCACGGAAGTTGAAGTAATTTATATTATGCATGATTAATAAATAGTATAATTTATATAATTTATATAAATTTTATTAGGTATGTTCACATAATATAGAGGATACTTTCAAAATTTTAGCATTCTCCTACTTAATTACAATAGAATCGTATTAGATAGTTTGCTTCTTCTGCAACTCTTAAAACTGGATTGTAATAATGTACAGACTTCCTTGCAAGCCATGCTATTAATTTGCCCATAGGATTCCACATCTTGTAGCAACGCTCATGCTCTTTCAAATTTAATTAGAGATGATGTTATAGAAGTTGCACTCCCTAAATTATGAATATTTGTATTAATAATTTTTTTTGATTATTTTTATTTGTGAAACTTCAAAGACAAAGTCTATTATTTTTTTTAATTTTAATGCATGTGTATCTGAATGTAATACATATTATATAGTAGATATTTTGATTGAAATTTTCAAATTTTAAAAATGTGCATGTATAATTTTAATAGAAAATCAATAAATTGTATAATTCAGTAAAAAACTGCTTTAACTTTGCTTCTTCCTCATTTCTGTTTTTAGAACCTCCCAAGTTTTCCATATCTATAAAGCATTTAGTAGATGATGTGATAGTGTTACTGTTACCACAATCATGTAATAACTTACACACTGATAATTTTTTAGACTTGCCAATTAGAGTTGATTAATATAATCTAAAAAAGGTCAAGCAAACTGATCAGACTGTAAATGATTGGTATTCTAATTATTTAATTTAATGTTTGCTAAAAATGGTGCCTAGAGTAGTAGTAGTAATAATACTACCTCTGGTCCTATATATAGAATCTTTTATTATGGTTCTAAATATAAGACTCTTTACAATATATGAGGTAATGTTTATTATACATTTCTAGAAAAATGTTCCTATTTAATGTATTTAAAGAGAAAAAAAGAGAGATTAAATAAGGGTAGTTTTTAAAAAATATTAAAATTTTTAGAGAAATCGACATAATTAATTAGTTTTAATTTTAATTCTTAATTCATGTAATTTAATTAAAAGAATTTTATATTAAAGTAAGAGGAAATAATAACAACAACAACAACAATAATAATAATAATAATAATAATAATAATAATGTGGGAGCTTATGAGACAGTGAGGACAGAGACGTGGCATGCTTGCACGTGGTTGAGGAAAGATTTGATCACCATGTAATTGTTTCATTATCATCATCCACAGAGTCCCAATGATTTCCCTCTTTTTAAAAAGAAGAAATGCTTTTTCCTCTGCCATCCTACTCTGCTGACAACAACAGATTGATACAAAACACTATTATATATCTTGAAACGTCGCTGCTCTTCGGATTCTTTCAACCGGCAATCTTATATGTGTAAATACACTTACTGAAGAATTATCTACTGGCCGTGAACCAAAAAGTAAGAAATCTCCCACGAGTGAAAGAGGGGTAGTGTAATTTTTTGTTTTTGGATGTCGACATTAAGCGAATTGAAGCTGTTAAAATTAACGTGCAATATACTTATCTGGTTTGATTTAACAGTGACCCTTCCGCCATTAAAGCTGACTAGGGATGTTGGAAGTTAATGAGACAAGGAGCTTGAATATGCACGAATCTCCTTTCAGAGCAGGGCAACACAGAATTTAAAGGTTAAACTTTTTGGACCACTTTGAAACTGAGACGTACATATGCTTCTTTCTTCTTATTGCTGGAGAAATTAAAGATGGCTGTTGAGCACCCGTCATCTGTCTCTCAATAATTCGATACTTGCCGTTTCTGTCTGTGGTCATCAGCCTCTGTTCCAGTTTGCACGATGAATTAATGACCCAAGTGTTAGTAAACAAAAGAAACTTAAACTAAAATTTAACACTAACAGACTTCCATTTTTTATACTTAACTAAAATTTAACACTAATAGACTTCCATTTTTGATTGGGTTGAGAAGCTTGAAGTTAGCTGAGCAAGGGTTATCACTGTAGAGATAGTGTCTTACTTATGTGCCAAGAGATGGCCCAGAAATCTGATTCAGCTGTTGGAGTACAAGACTTGTCTCAATGGAATGAGATTTTTCTTTTTTATCATTCATTAAGGACAGAAACTTTTCAGGACATGGTTCTCAGTTCTCTGCACTCTTGGGACTCCTCTCTCTCTCTCCCTGCCATCAACATCATATCACCGCTATTATCACTATAGCTGCGGACCATTACTTATTTTATTATTTTATAATCCTATTCTATTATTGTGCTTGTGACTCCTCCTTCTTCTCTATCTATCTTCCAAGACCAGATTCATATAAATAAAAAATCAGACCAGAAGGCCTCTGAGAATGACGCATATTTAATTTATTAGAATCAAAGCCCAAAGAAAGAATCTTGTGGAATGAAATAAGGCATGGAGGGCAAATATCTGACCTCTCCAGCATCTTCTTTTTCTTCTTAAGAGCACCTAGAGGGTCTTAGTAATAATTCAGCCAGTCTGTTGCATCTAATAGTGATTTGTAATTCTTATGTTGCTAATGCTAATTAAAGCAAAACCCACTGACTCAGTCTTTTGAAGCGCCTGCTACGCTATGCAGAAGCATGTGACCTTAGAATCCTAGTGATTCGTCATCCCAGTGACTAGGATTTGCTTAGGTAAATGAAAATTTTAATAAACAAAGGTTCCGACTTTACTGGGATTATCCACAGTAATCACATGATCGTGTGAAGCTAGAACGCTTAACAATAATAACAATCCTAAGTGGGAACGTGTCTTTTAATTCACATTGAAACTGATAAAGAGGGAGCTTGTTTTATGTTATGTTAAGCATTGTATCAGTCATTATAAACAAAATATTGGTACTATATATAGTGTGGACATCGAGGCAAAATCTTGACTAATTAAGATTCCCAAATAATTCCCTTATTAATTATAAGTCAACCTTGGAACTAAAGGGCACATGTGAGCCAATAAGATATCAATCTAAGTGAGTCAAAAAGCATCGACAAAGCCAGTTAATGTTTGATCTGTTGACGAAAATGAAGCCCAGCATCACTAAAAAAAAAGGTCGGTAACATCAAAGGCCACCTTGCATCACTTCTGTATAGAACTCCGTTCTTAAAGGATCCAGCTTTTTTTCTTCAGAAATACACAAAAGGAGAAAAAAAATTATGTTGAGTTTTGATGCTTATGTGTCTTTAGATGCAATCTGATTGACTATGAATAATAAGGTTTTTGATAATTGGTCCATGAACATTTATTTAAGCTTTTGGCCCGACTAAAAAGATTAATTTAATTGAAACCAATCTGATTGCTAGTTTTAAGATTTTTGGCATTTCCAACCACAAAAAAGAAAAAAAAAATAATAGTAGATCGAAATCAAGAGGAGAAGACAAAAATGGTATCACAGAGAAATATATGGGTCCTTCGGCTCACATCTTACAGCTATGCAATGGGGTCATGGAGCTTTGACTTGTGCACTATTTGATTGGTAATGTAGAAATGAATGAATAAATATAGGTGGGGAAATCCAATTGGGAAAATAACAGAAGATAAGAAATTGGGTTTAGGCTTCTTGTCAATTATTGAAAAAGAAGTCATTACTCTTTGCCATGGTGTCCACCTACCATTGGGTTCCTTCTCCTCAATGCTGTGCTAAATTATAGGTACCTCAGAAACACAAGCACCTTTTGGTGAAGCTGCATTCTCGCAAGCACAGAAAATTTTGGTGGAAATACTAGGAAAATTAGTGGGGTTCAGACAGATAGAGACAGCTTTTATAATGAACATAAATTCATCTTCCTTTTAATTCCATGTCATTCTCCAGAATTATAGGTGGATGTTCTGTATCTGCAACCACAGTTCAAGATCACCATCGTCATATTCACTATCTCCACCCTCTATCAATTATTATGACACACGACCATCAGTTAGTAACCCTTGATAACATGGTGAATGGTAGATCGATGATATGATATACTATACCAAACGTAACAGGAAGTAAGTAGGGCCTTTTCCATTCCACTTTTAATTTGGCAGGTGAAAACATTTTCGTGATCAAGATGTTCTTGTTTCTCCCTTCCTGTGAATTTACTGTAAAACCCGTTTTCTTTTTCCTGCCCTCAACAGAGAACTCCTTTATAATCACTAATGCAATTTTGAGGCTTCGATTATAATCAATGTCTGACTATATATTTTATCATTACAAGCCTACCAACTAAGAAGAATAAATATTGAGTCTGAATCCTAGGATTACAGCCATGTATTTAAATACTTTGTGTTAGAATTTTGTTGCTCATTGTGACACTATCTAACTTGATTCACATTCAGATTAATCTAATCTTAATAAATATTCCAGTTAAAGTAAAATAGGTCATGATACTAAAAGCTGAAAGAAAAAAAAATGTGACTTTTGATTTTAACTTTTTGGCAGCAAAAGGAAGACCGTTTATTAACCAATTTTGAAGTTTCTTTCGTCTTGGTAATGATACAGTTTTTTAGATGGTTTTGGTTGTAATTAAAGATAAGAAATGGCGTTCAGGACAAATAAACAAAGATTTAAAAAAAGATTTATGAGTTTGTCTCAACTCGTTTGTATTGGTGTGAAGCATAAAAAACCGCGTTGCGTGTCGATAACTTACAGCTAGCTGTACGTATCGTACTATCATTGCTATGGTCAATTCCATTCAAAGCTTCTTCCACTTTTGGACATTCAAAGAACTGCCCTCACAGCTTTAGGCAGCATTAATTGAAATCTTATCATCAAGATTTGGAATTTTGTATGCCAACTATCAACATTAGTGTTCTTTTTCTTTTTTCCGTACTTATTTTAATGGCCTATGTTGATGAGGAGGATTCTTTTTGCTAAAAAACAAAGTCAGAAAATAGTAGAAAATGAGCTGTATTCCCAAGCTTCTGGAGTTATAGCAAAATCAGAAACACGCCAATTCTGTAACTTTTACAATGAGGTGAGTGGAACAATGGGATCTTACAAACCAAAAGGAAAGTGTGGGGGAGAATAACACACACTGGTAAGTACTATCTACTTGACATACAAGAAACGTTACGTATTTAGCCCTTAAATGAAAAATTGAACAAGGGCTTAATTTTGCCGTTGAAACCTCAAGGGAAGTAGAAGTGATTCTTCAGAGAAAGCACGCACCATTGGGTGATATTAATTTTGCCACAGCAAATTCTCGAAACCGCACAGAACCACACTCTCTGCTTCTTGCATTAATGTATGATCCCCAAGGAAATACCCACCACAATCCTTTTCATCATAAATGCTGTGATCCCACGGGTGAGGGTACAGCCACCCATCCGCCGGGTCAAAAAACACGAAATCATTACTCGGGTCGGGCGACTCGAAACTGCTCCCCAAGGGCGGTAGCTCCACTATCTCATCGAGCTCCTCTGGGGTCGACGGGTCGTCAGATAAGGAGGACATTGCCAATGATGACGACGAAGAGGAAGACGAGAACGACGTCGGAGGAGGATTAAATACTTCCATGGCAGCGGCTTTAGCAGCGGCGGCTTGAACATCTCGGGGAGAGTTGGAAACGGGTTGGGGCATGGAACCCGCGAGTTCGGGGAAGTTAAGAATGGCGGAGTTGCCTTTGATGGCAAGCGCGGCCACGTCGTGGGCACGCGCCGCCATCTCGGGCGTGGCGAAGGTGCCGAGCCAGATCCGATTCTTCTTGCGGGGCTCCCGGATTTCGGACACCCACTTGCCCCACGCCCGCATTCGAACCCCTCTGTACACGGGGTGCTTGCTGTTGCTGTTATCCCTCGCTCGTTTGAGCTTCCTCTGTTCTGTGGGTAATGGCTCAGAAGCGGAGTTTGGTAAACACTGAGATAGCCCAGATGTTGATGACGACGACGAGGAAGATGACGATGGAGACCGTGAGGACCAGTTAGCGTGAATGCTTGTCTCTGTCTCTGAGCTAGGTAGCTCAGCCATTGATATTGATCAGGACAAGCAACACAGTTGCCAGCTAATAGCCAAGTATTGTTCAGCCTAGTGAAATCCAAAAGCTTCCCTTTCTTTCCTTCGTGTCCACAAGGTTCAAAATGGGAGATACCGCTATATATTATGAACAGAATGAGGGCTTCAAGGGTGTGGTTGAGTTGAATGTATCTGTAGAGGGGGAAGCCCGAGGGGAAGAAGAGGGTATGAGAAGGGACGGAGAGGCAAGAGGGGGGGTTTTAGTAGAGGAAAGTGAGAGAGAAACGTGGGGCTGAGTTGTAGCTGGTGACCCCCACACGAATGGTTCTGCTTTGAATGCCCGCATTATACTGCAATGGACATATTTGAATCATCAAACTATACACGCACATCTTTCTAATTTCCATTTGTCAACATAAATAATTCTTTTATTTTCTTTGTATTTTCCTCGTTTGTGATTTTTTTTTTAAAGAAAAGGTGGCAGGATGAATACAAAGAAGTAGAACAGTGGAACCGTGGAAGAGCATACTTTGTATGACCATATTGAGATTCAATTATAATATGACATAAGAAACATATGAAAAGGAAACCAAAAGCAGTTTTATACTTCTATTTATGATAATGATGATAAAATATTCCGTTCATTATATTTTTCAATATATCATGATTCATGTCGTATGAAATATTCCAAAACATGGGCTACAGGTTCACCAGACCCTGAGGATTGGACAAATGTAGTAGGGGCATTTCCTACAGTACCATGGGCTAATGCCTTCCATTTAGTCACTTAGATACACTCATACACTCTCTTCCCAGTCAAATCAGTTTCAAGGTTAACCTTTTTTTAAAATTTTTTTTCTTGATTGACCTTTTTCCTCCGTGCTTGTGCATGATTATGACAGTAGAATGACACTATTATTATCCCTTGCTTTTATTTTTTTGTCTCTTGAGTTAACTAATTTGTTCTCTTATACTATACAGTCCTTTCTTTCTACCCTTAGAACTAAGTTGCTCCCTTGAGTTAGCTTTGTCTTCCTGCTAAAGAATAAAACGAAGAAGTACTATCTTTCAGGGTAGGGTTTCTGTCACTAAATTCACATTGTCCACCCATCCCTTCACTGGCCACCGGAGACTCGTTTTTACTTTTTACAGCTTTTTTTTTTTGTCCCATTGTGAGATTCGTCAATTATTTTGGATTAGGATTATTTAATCTATTTTTTTCGGGAAGATGACAACACGACAAAAACAAATAACATATATGTATCTTGGGTTCGGAAAATTTATGACTTATGGCCAGTTCCAGCGATTCACCTTTCCATTCATAAAATTACTCAAAATGAAATTTGAGACGGCTAAGTGTTTGTCTGATTTATATATTTTTATAATGTAGATTATAATTTTTAATTATAATTTTTATTTAAATAAATTTATAGTAAAATTTTTTATTTTTATCTAAATTTTATTTTTATAAACTGTGATTATTCTAAAAGATATTTTATAAAAAAATAATTTAAATAGATACCAAATTGAAAGTTGAAACCCATTTTAGACAGGGATGAGAAAGTTTGGGATTTTTCTTTTTCAATATTTACCCTTTTCGTGGATTAACCAGTTTTGGGGTAGTGAATTTGAGCCATCATTGTGCAGGTCCCAGCATTATTAATCTCTACGGATACGTGACGTCTACGGTCTGCTTGGAAGACGTATGATTCTTGGTAAGAAGAAACTGGAGATTTTCCCAAGCAAGAAAAATTGTACCCCTCTAACATTTTTAATTAAATTACATAAATTAATTAATAATTTTAATTTTTTTAAAAAATTAGAATTCGAAATCAATGTAATATCCGCAAAGCTCTAAGTATATCTAATATTTAATCCAATCATATAGATATGAATGTAATCAAATAAGTATGAATATAATATTATAACTAAATTACTTGAAAAAAAAATAAACATGACAGACGAATTAACATTTCAATAAAAATTAATTAAAAATGATTAAAGCATTACTTGAATTCTTAATGTCAAATTTAATACAAACTAATTTGAAGGAATTTAACCTAAATACTTGTAGTGAATTGATGCTATTTTTTGATATCATTATATCAAATACATAAGCAAATAAATATCATTTGGAATATGTGAGGTTAGATATTTTTATAAGGCCAGTCATATAAATAATTATGAATGCACTAATATGGAAATTATTAAATATTTAATAATTTTGAAAATTGAAATTAAAATATGGAAATGTATCATAACCTTTTTTTTCTTTTGGCCAAAATGGAAATATATCATAATCAATTAAAAACCAAAATTTAAATCATCTTATATCAATTTTAAATCTATATGCATAAAGATAATTGAAATGTATCTCCACAAAGGTACTTTAATTTATGTGTATATATATATATAATGTGATGTTTTCATATCATTATATCAAATTAAATACATAAGAAAATAAATATTACTTACAATATATGAGTTTATAGTCTTTTATGATCAACTTCGGATGATGTGGATTGAATGGTGTATCTACAAAGATACTTTAATATATATAAATAAAAATGTAATATTTCATATCATCATATCAAATTTTAAAAAATAAAAATAAATATATAAGAGAATAAATATTATTTGAAATATGTGAGATTAGATTCTTTTATAATCAACTTCACGATATGGAGGTCTAAAATTGTGATACGTTATACTTTTAACTTCTACTTTATAATATATAATAATAGATAAATTACAATATTTTTCTCTAAAATTATCCACATCGAAAGTCAATCATTATATTGATAGGTGATAAAAGTGTGGGTGAGCTCTATTTTCTTAAGTATTTTGAAATAAATTAAATAAAAATATTTTTATAATATATAATAAATATTATATTGTATTATAAAAAAGAAACTCCGATTTAGTACCAACTAGAAAAGTACATTTAAAATGAGAAGGAGTACTTGTTAACCCTTAACTTTATTCACAGTTAAGGTTTGAGAAGAACAAAACAAGTGCTGAAGTTCTTGTTTCTCAAGAATGAAGGGTAATAGAATTTCAGAGTCAAGCATCATTTATTGTTCTATCTATAATTAACAGCCGAGGATCTTATCGGTGCCAGGTGGTAGTTAAAAAGCCTTAATGGGATGAAATTACAACACGATTAATCAAGCTTTAGAAGGGCCATGAAACTTGGCTTTAAGCCATATATTTCTATACATTAGATACAGATAATTGAATAATATAAGCCGACATGAATGTCCTTTTTCTTTTAAGTACCACAGTACAGACAACACTGCTTCTATAAGCTGATCATTGGCCTCGCATTGCTGTACAAACGAATATCAAACCAGAGATCATTATATATACATTGTACAATTACAGCTTCAGCTTTCTCATCAAATTAATGAAAATTGAAGGACTAGTACCCATCTGAATTTTGATCTTAAATTATTGCCCAAAAGAAAGAGCTTAGCTGAAGATTTTTGAAGACCTGAAAAATGTGACCATGTTCAGCAGATGAGCATCACTTTCCTTCGGGTTGATGCAAACAGAAAAATTAGCAAAGATGATGAAAACCGAATCATTTGCGCAGATCCCTAACCTAAATTGAGGACCAAAGCAAAGTTAATTTGGGCCTACAAAACTATGGAAGTGAGATTGAAATGCTGCAGTACTGTATTTCTAGCTAGTGTGATAGGATCTTATACTAAAACTCAACACTTTGTTGTATATATGCCACACAAAGCTTGCCTTTTTTCCCCTCCATTATCATTTTAATTTTTAAGTAATGTTCATAACTGTCCCATACATATATGAGCTGTCAACAAACAAAGGCTAGTTCAATGATTAGCTTCTCTCATACGAAAGGTGTCAACACGCGAGTTTGAATAATTTGCAAGAGGTTTTGATAAATTATATTCTAGACCACCAATTAAGTTTTTTTTTCTTATATATATATATATATATAAATACTCATCATGCCACCTAATTGTTAACAATATATCTCTTCTGAAGTTCCGCTCCCTTTATATTACACTCTTTATAAAATACAAGCATGACCATAAAAACCAAGTATATAGTTACAACGAGTAAAATGAGAGAAGAACTCCAACCCAATATAATCTTAAAAGGGTTGGTTGCAAGGTTATTATGCATTTATTTAGCCTTTTGAAAATCAGCTTGTACTTGGTAGAGACATGGGGATTCAATCCCATGTGTATTCAAACCCCACATAGTACGTGCTTCTCAAACTCTATTAAAACAAGATTGGATCGAAGGACTTGTTCATTATATTACATAATTGTACCGTTAAAGTATATCCCTAGTGAATATGTCAGAGTAGAAATCACTTCAGAGAAGCCATTGATTAATGCAGATACTTGGTAACAGATCAGACGTGGCGTTCTCTGATAATTAAGTAATTTGATAATTTGCCTTCTCCTTAGAGAACGACACAGTTTGTGATCGAAGTTTTCTGTCATGTTTAATGAAGTCCCATTTGTTTACATTATCTTAGCATTTATTTCGAAAGGAAGCCTCAAGAGTCTATAAATTGATTGAATTGAAAGTTGTCACTTGTCACTCAAATTTTACTTAAGACGTTGTTGAAATCAGTGTTGTGCAATAATATTTGGGAAATGTTGTCTTTCCTGGAGTTGAAGCAAATAGCAGAATTAAAAAACACACATCCACGTAATATATATATATATGTATGTATTTATATTTGTAATATTAGTGAATATACTAAAAGAAGGACTGTTGTATGCAGTGGATGCAAGAGGGTAGTTGCTGGTTGCCACTGAAGGGCCCAAAGTCAATTGAATGAGTGGAGCCATCCATTTTTCGATCGGCCTAAAATGTTTTTAAAAATGAGATGAAAGTGAAATACAACCAATTGGAATAACACAAATTTGAATCAATTCAGTTTTATGCATTATCTTATTAATGAATGAAGAGAATATCATTTTCATTTGGATGCCTGTATTTTTTTTTTAAATATGATTATACCATGATAGTGTCCTCCACAGCACAGAGAAACCTCCAAAAAGAGATAGATACTGTGAAGATATATTGGTCCAGAAGTTTAAATAGGTAGACCCAAAACATTTCATGCATTAAATGGGGGTGGAGCCATTTATATATATATATATATAATTATAGGATATATTTTAGGTATGTGATCATATTCATATCACATGGAATTCAGGTGGAAGCCATACTGGTGCTGGGCAGTTTTGGGGTCCTCAAGTAGAACTGTTAAACGCAGCTCTCTGGTTCCAAAATTTGACGAAATGAACAACAAATAACATGGAAATGAGTCCAAAGTATATGTAATATAATCTCTTTCAAAAATGAATAATAAATAATGACTACTACCTGGAATGTCATTTAATAGCACTCGTATGGCTATATAGCTACCTCGACATGGCGAAAACTCATGGGTGTTACTCTCCTTCAATGCATCAGATAAATGCTACTGTACAGTTTGTTTGGCCATCAATGCTACTGTACACTACATTTGCTCCCTCAACCGCAATGTCTTGATATATGTGTGTGTACCTTGAATTATAAGATTTATCTAATTAAATTAAGAATGGAAATTAAAATTAATTAATTATTTTAATTTTATCAAAAATCATAATATTTTTTTAATAATATATAATAAATACTATTTTATATTTAGAATTGGAAAAACTACAATTTTTTACTTGTCAATCAATAGAATTTGTATGTCATACTTTTTATTAGCTCAAAATTAACTAGCAATAAATTAAATTTTGAAATATTATTTTGTTAATAATAAAATGTTTGCATCAAATAGCTAGTTTTAAATTTCATTTCTAAACAATTATTTTTGAATTTTTTTAATAGATTTGTTATTCATTAGTGACTAAAATATGTATGTTATATTTTTTATTAAGGATAAAAATATTTTAAAAAGATATTGTAAGGAAAAAATTGCACCTTTTATTTATTTATTTATTTATTTTTATGAACTAGTCTCCCACAATATCTGGGAATCAATAAACAAAATTTATGTCAGGTAATGTACGGTACACTTAGTGCATCGTTGAGGAATAATTGTAAAAGCTTTAATTAGATTGAAGTTTTTTTTTTGGCCACTAATTAGATTGAAGTATAACTTCAATTAGATTGAAGTATAACTTCAATTATAACGGGGGAAAATCTTATTTAGCAGCCTTAATTTGTTTTGCCAGATAGAATCCGTCCCATTCCCTCCCTCAGTTTCAGTTGGATCCCTCCTTAGGGGTGCTCTTTCTCCAAATCAAAATTGGACAATTCTGACTTTATTTTATTTATAATTTTTTTACAAATTATTTTAACAGGAATATAATGCACGATTAATAATCTAAATATCAACTATAAATAATTGATGTTTTAGCATTAAAAAATAAAAATAAATAATTCAAATCTGAATTATCCGAACTAAATTTGAATTATTTAGATTTCATCTCAAGAATGAATACCTCCTTCTCATTCTTGAGATGAGCATAGATCCAAATTAGTCGCTGCTTTCATTTAATCTTCCATTTCCACCAAAACAAATGTACCTCGGTTTTGCACTGTTTTTCTTGGCTTGTGATTGTTACAAGAACTACTGTTAAGAGAGAATTTTGGCTTATCTGTAAAGAGAAAGACAGATAAGAGAAAGTGTCTTTTTATGCACCAACCCGGCTCTAATGTTTTTCATTTTTTTTCAGACTTCATACAGTCATACAGAAGAATATAGAAGATTTTTTCACTGGGAACTATAGAATAGACTATCAGTCTTAAACATGGTATTTAGGACGAGTTATATTGTTCATAACTTAGAAGTATTGCAACTTTTTATAAATTTTGCAGAAGATATATAAATTTTAAATTATATATACACAGAATATAGATATATAAAATTTAGATTTCAATGAGAAATCTACAATTTGTGGCATTCGTAAGAATTTTAATTTCCAAGTCGTGGGGATGGTCTCAACCTTTCATGGTCCTGAGAAGACAGAATGTCTCTGTCAAGGTGGATCCTATCTTTTCGAACTTTTTCGTTCTCTCACTCTTCTGAAGGAGCAAAGGCATCACTCATCAGTACAATTCCTTCAAACAAAAAGGTTGATCCCTGTCGAGTCAGAATGTGAAACAATATATTGGATCCCAGTAGCATATTTTGAACCAAATCAAATATAACTGACGAAGAAAGTATGGTCAATCTCAAACGTTATTTAGTTAGCGTTAACAACTGCTCTCCAGTCACTGCTGATTAATTGGAACGGCAACATGTTAATAGCCCAATTATCAGATGAATGGAGGGAGGCAGTACCAACTGGAGACCAACATAATCAGAAACCAGCCTGCATCATCAAATGCTATCCTGAGATGTCGGTATTTTCTTGCAAATGCAGGAGTTATTTAGATGCTTTCCTTATCATCCAGCACATGCTGCTGTTTGGCGTTTTCAAACATTACCTTCTCAGGTTATCTCTTCCAACAATTTTAATATCATTGTTTGATAACCAGATGAGCCCCAGTAATAAATTACATATAAAATACGTTCTGTTAAAAGAAACCCAAGACCGACCTAACTTGCTCCACTTCTTTCTTTGGTCGTACCAAGCGCCACAAGTAGAGTCAGCAAAGCCTCACACATTTCACTTGCATCAGGTTCCCTGGGATTTCTCTTCTTTGAAGAATACACCATCCAGGCATGGTCAAGCTTCCTGTCTGGTCTTACAACAACGGATCCTGGAACTTCAGCATCCCGACATGTGACTAGGCCATCACTTTTTTCCCCATACCTGAGCTGAAGGTGGAGGGCACAAATAGCCATGGCAGCAGATATAGGCACCACTACAGGGACTTGGCGTCTGGATTGAACACAGATATTAGACTCTTCAGCCCCGTTGTCTTTCAGAGGGAGCCAGGGAACTTCAGCATGAGCAATGTGAGTCATTGTTGCAAGAACACCAGGAGCAATGCTTGCTTCTGAGTGGAAGGAAATCACAGGGATTTCCGGGGGAAGCTTGTGTTTCATGATAAATTCCTTTCGCCTCTCGTATGTGAGATCCTCTAATGCCCTTATGTCTCCCTTAAATATATAATTGACATACAATAAGAACTAGAATTGACACAAGGAAGAAAGAAACCATTTTAGAAAGAACTCGGATGGATGAGATTGAGATAAACTTTTGCACTGCAAATGAATGAAACATAAAGGAAAGGGACCAAAATCAGCTGCAGCAATCAAATAGGATTCCCTGACTCAGGTAGCAGGGAACGACCTCCAGTATTCAGTGCACGGGTTTGATGGTAGAAGTTTAAAGTTTAAACCATTAATAGTTTTATTATAATTACTAACAAATACCCTTTTACTTTTTGGTAAAATAAAGATAAGAAATAAGCAATCATAGGCACAGTTGTTTCTAGGGAGGAAATGATCACCTTAAATACTTTGCATATGAGAAGTTCCATGATTCTGCGAGTTTCCCTGTCAACAATTTGACCCTCGCGAAGAATATCAGAAGCTATAGGAGTGCCACCATATGGACTCTGTACTAGTGCCAAACCAGCAACTTTGTCTTTCAAGTCTAACCAATACAGAGACAGTGCAGCTGCAGCATCTATTCCACCTTTACTGTGTCCTAGTAGCATCAAACGCTTTCCAGAACCCCAGTAAAGCTCCTCAATGTACAGCTTCAGTTCCCAAGCATTGTGTTCTACTGAAGCCTTTAAGGCAACAAAAAATGGAAAATAAGATACCAGTATATTTCATCTGTTTTTTTTTTTTTTTATGTATTATGGGGTGAAAAGAAGTAATCACTAATTATGCAAGAAGCTAACTTTAGAATAAGTATTTTAACATGAAAGGAAAATTGATTTCCATGGATAAGATTGGTTGAATAAACTGATGAGTGATGATTAATCACCTCACTATGAACTTTTGCAATGTGGCAAGCAAGGCCCATCTTTGAAAAGAATCTCTTAGTGGCAACAAAGTACAAGGGTCCATGATTGCTGAAGAGACCTGTAACAAGTGAATCTGGTAGTCTAAACAAGATAGCCCAGTAAAGGAGAGAAGTGAATAATACATGGATTCTACTATACAAGACCTGGAATCAAGAGATAAACAAAGGAGTTGGGTAATGAGTGCGCTCCATTCCTGTTGAATTAAACCCAAATATATTATCAATAATTATGAAATTAACAAATGTGGCAGAATTTCCGTACGAAGTCCTAAAAAAAGTAAAAAATATGACATACGAAAGAATTGACCAGGAAATCATGATCTTTAAGAAGGATAATGAGTATTACAGAAATAAGCCTAAAGTGAGTTCAATTTCAAGTTGACACTTTATGACAAGATATTGTACCTAATGTCCGACAGCAATTCCAAGAACCTTGCAGTACCATCCTCTACCGGGGGCATTTTGGAATCTTGTTGCATCCATCCAATATCATATGAAGAGCCACGCAGTGTTATCCGCACACGAGATGCAAGTCTGAGAGGATGCCAATAACTATGTTTAACTAATTTTTACGACAAAAAAAAGAAGCCCCAATATTTCAAACAGTCAACGTCCCAACCAGTTTGCTTTAGAAAACCTGCTTCTTTTTACCTATGAACTTGAACTTGAGCCCTTCTAACGCAAGAGAAAAAATATCTCCATGGAGAAATTGCTAAACAACAAGCATATTGTAGACCAACTATTGGGAGAGTCAACCTGCATCCATATGAAGAAAATCCGGTAGAAATTGGTGAAAGTTCAAGATACTGGTCATTCCTCTTCAGCTAATATAAGCATTTAATCTGAAAGCTTTAATTTTTGGGTGGCAGAATACATGCTTGACTTTTCTGTAAATTTATCTGGACAATTTGTTTGTAGTGTAAATTTCGGCATGAGGGAGAAAAGATCATTACCCTTTTGAAAATAAAGGAACAATGGCAGAAGTATAACTGGTATTTAAAATTACAGATCCTGTATCATTTGTACCGTGAACAGCTCCTCTTTCACAGATATCATGGTTTGGACCAACATTTTGAGGTTGTGAAGATGAGCTGCTGGTGCTATTTTTTGTACAATATGCTGAAGAAATAACCGCCGGATTGATCACAAAATCTTCTTTCCATCTATCTGCATCTCTAAGTACAAGATTCTCTGCAATATTGGCATCAAGCAAAATATAGCTTGATTACACTACATAAAAACCACTTCAAACAGCACATGTATAATACTTGAAAAGTCATATCTTTTGACATTTTTAGTGATTAGCAAGAACTCACCAATGAATTGTAAGAAACGATTATTGATGAAACTTGTCAATCTCAAAAGATTGGTGAATATGTCATCCATCAGCCAGAAAAATCCAATCAGAGAATTGCCATTGCTATAAAACGAAAAGTCCTCTCGGATTGGATTCCTTATTGATTAAATACAGGCAAGTGAATTAGCAAGTTCTTGATAACCTTTACTCTCTGCAAAATGAAACAACGTCTTCCGTTACAGAACCAAAGAACAAGCAGGAAACTCATAAGACAAAGGATTTAAAACATTTGTGACAATCCGGTTTGTGTTGAAATGGCTCTGGAGCTCGATATTCTGTAAAGACTGAAGCTTTCCTAGTCTTGCATCTCTATTGATACCCAAGAATCACCAAGTTATATATGAAGGGTGAGGCATCAGTTTTCAAGAAATTAACTGGGGAAGCTTTCAGAATTTGTTAATTCATAGTCACGTATAAAAGCATATAAAATCAAATTTCGGCCAACAGAAGTTGTATACAGTACCACCACGGATAAGGGAAAAACAGAATATTAGATTTTCTGAAAGAAACAGATAGATCGAAGCATTTGTGGCCAAAACGCCAAAAGAGAACACAAAAACCTTATAGTCGAAGATTTTCCCCGCCCAATAATCAACATGGCTGCAATCTGCAAATAGCCAAATACATGCATACACGGGTTTTCTCCAGTATCAAGGCCAACATAGAACAAGGGAAACGAATGAATTCAATGGACATAACAACGACTGTGATCTCCATGAAAATGGGGCGATTTCTGGTCATTATCCTGATCGCTTTGATTCAGCATTTTAATTTGTCGACTGGGGGCCACTTGTGGTTATCCCTTGTAGCAAGCAATCTCCAGAGATAAATAGTAATCCGTGCTTCCCTTGTATAAAAGTCTTTTAAACATAGAGCGTAAAGGAGTAGAATTAAAATTAATTAATTATTTTAATTTTTTAAATTATAATATAATTGTAAAATTATTTTTATTTAATTTTTTTAATATATTATTTATATTATAAAATATTTTATATGATATTTTTTTTTAAATATAAGATATTATATTTTTTTTTTATATTTTACTCTTATTTTTAATATTTCCTTTCACCTCATTTATAGCTCTATAATAATAATAGAATGTGGTATTTAATGAGGGTAAAATAGTAACTATGAATACATTTTACACTTATTTTAGTTAAAAAATAATTTTTTTAATATACGTGTAATTAATATAAAATATTTTATAATGTGAATTAGGGAGTAATAAATTAAATAATTTTTTTAAAAAAATTTATAATAAATATTATACTATAATCTAAAAAAAATTATATTTATAATAAAAAAATTCTATATTTAAAATATGGTGAAGTATTAAATATCCTCTTCCCTTCTTTCACATCCTAGGAGCACCAAAAAATAATGCCGACCTTTCCTGAAATTGAGAGACCGCAATTTCAGCATTTACTTTCAAACCCTTTAAAAGCAGACACCGTTGGGAGCAGGAAGAGATATGATGAGACGCATGGCCTGCGAATATGATTCTCAGTTTAGTGTCAACGCTGATGTGCCTCGCCTCGGATTAAGGGAGGGATGAGACACGTCGAGTTCTGGGGGTAAATTCTTAGGCTGTGTCTGATTCTTCTGTTGTTGTTTTTTATTTTAACTCAAGGCTGCGTTTGATTTGTAGATTATTCATCCCAAGATCACAAATATACAAATATACCAGTAGCATTTTCGCAGTTAGTTGATCATAAATATTTAAACTAAAATAAATCAATTTAAATGTTCCACAATATAAATTGTTAACCAATTTATCATTTAATTTTTTTAATTTCATTAAAAGTTAAAGAACTCAAACGAAAAGTTCAAATTTTAAATTTAGCATTTTTTCTCAAATATACACTTTTTTTATGTTATTTAAAATCTATGTTTTCATTATTTTTTATTAAAAAATAAGTCTCTTGTTGAGGACTAAAAGATTTGTAATTCTACAAAGAATGAAAGTAAAAAAAAAAAATTCCCAGACAAAAAAATAAAAATAAATTTTTTTACCAATTAAACTTATAGAATAGTATAAAAGCATCTAATGCTCTGTCCTAAAATGTCAAAATGTTCAAACTTTTTGTAGTAAGTAAATTTAATTGGAAAGATTTTTTTTTGGTTTATATACTCTTCATTTCATATTATAAGGTATTTTGAGAAATTTTTTTCATTTCATATTATAAGGTATTTTTTTGAGGAACTTTTTTAATTCAGAATATAAGGTGCATATAGTAATTTATCTTTTTTATCCTCTAACTTATTATATTATTAGTATTGTAATTTGAGTTATATTTAATAAAATGAGTGAAATTAATAAGGATAAAATTAGCATTTTTAACTTTTTTTTTCGAGAAATTTAAGGATATAATAAAAGTTTATTAATATGCATGAAAATAAATCTAACACTTTATAATATGAACTAATAAGTTGATTGAGCTTTATCTTTCTCTCTCTTTTTAAAAATATTTGATAAATTTATCTCTTTTTATTTCTTAATTACATTGTTTGTATAATAAAAATGAATCTTAATCAAAAGTTTATCACCATAAACTGGCATAATACAAATAAATTACCACCTATTTAATTCAATTATTAGGGGGTTAAATGATGTAATATGAATAGTATGAAAGGATGTGATGTGATAATGATTATATAAGAGTTTATTTAGGATAAAATTTAGATGTGAGGGGATGAAGTTTATTTTTATTAAATAAAAAATATGGATAAATGTGAAAGCACTATTTTGTCCTTAGTAGGGGGTAAAAATACTTCCCTTGTTCTTCTCCTTCTTGGCGACATCACCATCATCACCACTGCCACCACTTACCCACACCAACATTCGACAATTAGCCCTCCCTCCCTATCATTCTTCCTCCTCCTCCTCAGCACTTAAATTGACCAGTAAAAGAAAAAAGAAAAAATGGAGATCTAGAACATGACCTTCCAACCTAGGTGTGATAGCCATGGACGATTGTGGTGCTTGGTGTAATGGCAATGGATGACTGTGGTGCTTGGTGTGACCGGATCTGGAGGAGCTTGGTGGCAATTGAAGGTTCGATGCCAAATCTGAAATGTTCAAATCAAATTTGAAAGGAACGATGTTCGAATCAGTATCACTAGACTTGAGATCACCTTCTCTTTGCCATATTCATTCAATGGATGTCACAATGATGGAGATTAAACGATTGTGGATGGTGCTCTAAATTTCAATGATGCTCAATAGACATTAAGAACAAGAGGACATAATAGTTGAGGTTGCTAGAGGTGGAGGACACTGATGGTGGAGGTCGTCATAGGTGGAGGTTCTGATGGTATGGTATTGAGGATGAAAGATGATGTTGCTCAGTGAGGTAAAAGAGAAGTGCCGTGGGGAATTTTTCATGGTGAAAATGATTTCCTAATTTAAGGTGATAAAGATTACTCAGGTGAAGATAATTCAACTAGTCAAACATACTTAACTCAGATAATGTAATTATCATCACTTTACATGCTCTTGAGTGTGGACGAACCAAATAGGTTTTGCAAGAGAATGTTTGATTGCATAAAATATATTTAAGATTAGATGATTTAATTTATATATTATTCACTACATTTGATTCAAAATATAAGTTTTATTTCAGAAGTTTATTTTAGTTTAAAATATAAGTCTCATTTGATATAAATATTCATTTTTTTATTTTGTCTTTATCTGTAATTAAATGTAAAAGAGATAATAAATTTTAAATATAATGTATTAAATATGAATACTATTAAAAAATAATGTATTTTTTTTATAAATTTAACAAGTAAAACAAGTAAAATTATCTTTCCTGGTTGCTGTGTAATTAATCAAATAAGTCTTATATTTTAGATTAGATGAGAATATTATTATTATTATTATTAATTTTTAATAAAAACTTTTTATCATTCGTATTATATTATGTAATGGTCTCATTTATTTCATACATACGTCACAAGATTCTGCTCTTATATATGGGCGAAGCCATAAAAACGACGCCGTTAAGATAATTCGGGAGAAATGCCCAATTTCATTTTTGACTGTTGAGAACGGCTGGCTCGGGTAGGCGATAGTATTTGCACGGTCGCACTTAGCACTATACGAGTAGAATAGAAATGCAAAGCAATTCATCTTATCAATTATGGCGCTGAAGTTGGCAATCCGGTTCCCTTTCCTGGCGCCAGACCCCAACCCCAATTCCCCCCAACTCCAACAGCATCATCGTCTATCAACGGAAGTTTGGTTCTCTCGCTGGAACAACGCCAACGCCGAGAAATTTAACCTTCGCCGGAGGACACAGCAGCAAATCGAAGATGACATCCGCTGCGAGCGCCGGTTTGACTCTGCTAACAAGATTGCCAATATGGATGACGGTTCTTCCTCTACTTCCTCCGCTGTTGAAACATTTAGGTCTACTGGTACACCTTCCGCTCCTTCCAGACCCTCAATACCTGGGAAAAAATCCAAGTACTCCAAGCCCCCAAAACCCAATGTTGAATCCCATCCCGCGTTTAGGTTTTCCAATTTACCCATTCCCAGTGATAGACCAGTCGTGCGTGCACCTCCTAATGTTACCGTGAGCGAAGATGGAGTCTCCTATGTGATTGACGGCGCCCCATTTGAATTCAAGTACAGCTACACCGAGACCCCAAAGGTGAAGCCCATAAAGATGCGGGAACCGCCGTTCGTTCCTTTCGGTCCGAGCACCATGCCCCGCCCGTGGACTGGTCGAGCCCCATTGCCCCCAAGCAAGAAGAAGCTGAAGGAATTCGATTCGTTCGTGCTACCGCCTCCGCATAAGAAAGGAGTCAAGCCGGTTCAGAAGCCCGGTCCTTTTTTGCCCGGGACGAGCCCCAGGTACGTCCAGTCGAGGGAGGAGATATTGGGCGAGCCATTGACGCAGGAGGAGATCGATGATTTGATTAAAGGGTGCAGGAAAACAAACAGACAGCTGAATATTGGTATTTTCTTTTTCTTACTTTGCTTAACTTGCTAGAAAAAGTGGGAAACTTTTTTTTATCTGTTGGTTCGTATGTGAGGGGGAATAACTACAAACTAAGAGGAGGGTGTATAAATGGAAATGGTTCTTAGGGTATGTTTCGTTGGAGGAAGGGAAAGGAAGGGGAGGGATTTTGCTCCCCTCCCCTTGTTTGGTAATCGAATAATAAGAGGAGGAGAGGAAAAATGTTATTAAAATTTTTTTTCTCCTCTGATATATTGTTCCCCTAAATTGGGGTAATCGGGGGGAAAATATCTTATTGTGTGCAATATGATTAAAATGTCCTTCACTTTTTCATAATTTAACCACATAGTATATTAGTCAGTCTTGTTGCGTCTTTTCTTGGTCTTACTCTTAAAATATACAATATCTTAGTGACATACATGCATGAAGTCACGAACACATTCAGACATATACATATTCGTATATTAATATATATAATCATGGTTAAAGTTGAGGAAAAAAAAAAGATAAATACAATCATGGTTGAGGTTGAGAAAAAAAAGAGTATTTCCTTCTGATGAAGAATTTTGTCTAATATTCAAACAAAAAAAACTCTTTTTTTAATATAGAAAGAAAATATTAACTTAAATAAACTAAGGGTATAATAGTCAAATTATAATTATTTTTCCTCCCTTCCCCTCCTAACCCAAACAGGGTAACATTAAAACCCCTCCATTAAAATTCCTCCTTTTCCCTCCAAATAAGGTAAAATTAAAATTCCTTTTTTTCCTTCCCCTTACTTTCCTTCCATTAAAATCCCTTTCCTCCCTCCCCCTCCTTTGAACCAAACATACCCTTAGATGTAATTTAGGTTTTGTTTGCTTGGGTCTATTAGGGGTATTGGGGGGATTTTAAGGGGAGGGGAGGGGATTTAATCCCTCCCCTTGTTTGGTTCTTAAACCTCCCTCCCTCATCCCTTCTTGCTTTCCCCTAATTTGGGGTTTTTTTTTAGGGGATTAAGTTTTATTACTCAATTCTCTCCAATCTCTTTCTCAACTAAATAAGATTTTATTAAAATCCCTCCAATCCCCTTCCCTTGAATTCCACCAAACAAAGAAATTTTAAAATCCCTCCAATCCTCTCCACTTCAATCCTCTTATTAAAATTCCTCCAATCCCCTCGATTGAACCAAACAAAGCCTTAAGGTTTTGGGTGAAAAAGTTGCGTCAGGTTTTCCTATATATAGTTCCTATCCAATATTTCGTGATGTCTGAGGATTCGCGAACCATAACAAGTTCACCTGTTCATATTTTTTATTCTTTGGTGCATGGTTTTCTCATATCAAACCATTGATTATCTATGATTAAGAGGTTGATGTTTTAATTGCATCCTATATAAGTAGCCTATGCTTATGTTTAGATAATGGATGTAGTTATCAACGTTGTTTTTTCTTACTTACATTCATTTCTTTTAGATGAATAGAATTTTTAAAATCTTGCTAGCAGGATGTGTTTACCTTGATGGAAGGGAGTAATATAATGTATCTAATATTCTAGTGGGATAGATAGATAGATAACATGAAAGCGAAGGAGATAACTTTAAGCCACTTATCTTTGATACATTCGGAATAAAAAGTTTAGATTTTTACATGCGTTCATACTTTCCCTTTTAGGTAGAGATGGATTGACACATAACATGTTGGATAACATACATGCTCACTGGAAGCGGAGGAGGGTGTGCAAGATAAAATGCAAAGGTGTTTGCACTGTCGACATGAATAATGTGTGCCAGCAGTTAGAGGTTGGTTGTTATGCTTATTTCCTCTGATCCTTCATGCTTTGTTAATACAAATTCATTTGGCTTTGTTCATCTGACTCCCATAAAATGAGAAGCTAACTGAATATCTTATTTTGTGTCAGTTGATTCTGTACATAATTGCTTTCAGATATTTACCCTTTTCTCCATTAGAGTTCTTTCCAATGAAATGTTTAGAATTTACTATTGAATGGTATAAGTAAAAATGGTCAGCATTTCATATTGGAGAAATTCTCAATCATGTTTTTTTAGTGTTGTTTGGAATAACTTATACGGGGATGATGGATAATTTGATGGAGCCCTTTCATTCTCCTTTTTCTCATTGGCAACTTCTTTGGCTTCTCTTAATGGTCTAAATTTTGAACTCTGAATTTGTTACATGTTCTCTTTGATCTTCCCTTCATTTGTTTATTGTCTATGCCTCCTGACACTCTTCAATTTAAAGAGAAAAAGAAAAAGGAAATTGATTTTTTTTTTTAATGTTCTTGTATCATGTCATCCCTTTTTCCAGGAAAGGACAGGGGGGAAAATTATATACAGAAAGGGTGGCGTTGTATACCTCTTCCGAGGCAGAAATTACAATTACAAGACACGCCCTCGGTTGCCTCTCATGCTGTGGAAACCTATCCCTCCAGTATATCCAAGGCTAATTCAACGAGCTCCAGAAGGTCTGACACTTGAAGAAGCAACTGAAATGCGTAAGAGGGGAAGGAAACTTGTTCCCATACGCAAGTTAGGTATTCTCTTTCAAATGTTCATGACTGTTTAACAAGTAAATAAGGAAGATGATTATTTATTCTTCTGGCTAACTGACATTTTGCCCATCTTTTCTTGCTACAGCAAAAAATGGTGCTTACTGTGACCTTGTAAAAAATGTCAGGGAGGCATTTGAAGAGTGTGAACTAGTTCGTATTAATTGTCAGGGATTGAATCCAAGTGATTACAGAAAGATTGGAGCAAAGCTCAGGGTATAAGCAATTTCACGTTTACCTTTGAAGAGTATATGAGCTGATTTTTTTTTTCCTTATTCATTTTGGCTGTTCGGTGTCTAGTGATTTTGTTGCAAGTTATGTAATTTATTCATTATGCCATATAATATCTTTTTTGTACATTCTTTGATTGTAGGATCTTGTTCCATGTGTACTGCTATCATTTGAAAACGAGCACATACTTATGTGGAGGGGAGAAAATTGCGTTTCTACATTACCGCATTCCAAAGATAACAGCGAGGAAGCTAGTAAAAGTGTTGGCAAAATTGAAAACTCTAGTACTTCGCCTTCAGATGCCCCAGAAGAACATGTCAGCCATGAAGTCCATGACACCAGCATTTCCCCTAGTTCAGGGGATGAGAGTATACAGAAGGTTGAGGTGCCATGCCCTACGGAAGATAGCAACCGATCTGTGTCTGCATCTACTGATGCAACTTCAGTTGTTCAGAGAACCAATAAAGTTGAAATCACAACGGAGTTCCGTGTCTCCTCTTGGGAGCCAGATCCTAGCATGAGCTCTAGTCCAATTATGACCTCATCAGACTATAACAGCGGCACCAGAGGTAAAGGAGAAGTTATCATTGATGATAACGAAACTGAAGCCATACTGAACTGTAAAGAATGCAGTGATGATCTTTCTGATTCAGCTGTGGCATCAGATACCATGATAGAAACTAGTGATAATTCATGTAACACCAAGGTAGATCCTGCACCATGCACCAAGGGCATTTTATTACTGTTGGAGCAAGCCTTTGAGAGTGGTAGTGCACTTATTTTAGGCGATGAATTTTTGGATGCTGATATAGTGTATCGAAGGTCAGTGGCCTTAGCCAAGTCAGCTCCTCCTGGACCGGAATTTAGGCTTCAACATAGAAAAGTTGTGGTTCAGAAAAGTGATACTGATAGGGACACGGACAAGCAGGAAATTTGGAATTCAGATGCAAAAGAAATGTTTGATTCATCGATGAAAGGTAGGGAGAAGAGTTCTAAAATTCAAAGAAAAGAAGATTTTGATAGGCAATATTTGAATGTAGTACCACAAGGAACATTAGGTGTCGATGAACTTGCAAAGCTTTTGACATAATACAGATGTATGTTGTAGATTTGTTGGCAGTGTTCTGTTTTATTGTTTTATTAAGCTGCTATCTTTCTTCTGTATTTTTTCAAACAATCTTCAACTAAATTCTAAATGTTTCTGAAATCATCGTTTTCTCGTCTTTCTTTCCTTCTCTGGTTCCTCGTAGTTTCAAGAAAATTTGTTAAACTTAGCCTGTTCTTCTATCTCGGTATTCGTTTTAAGTGACTTGAGGCGAATCGCACATTGGTGGCATTGGTCAGACAAACACACCACCCTCCATAAGAAAGCAGAAAATTATATTTTGAAGAGGAAAAATACATATTCGAAAGAAAAAAAAAGAAGAATAATTACATCAGCGATAAATTATCCATTGTGAACAGCTATGAAATGTTTATTATAACGTAGAAAGGAACTACTGGATGTACATGAAGAAATAATGTTTTTGGGCTTGTTTGGCACATTGAGTAAGACAATTTTTTTTTTGAGGAGGAATAAGATATAATTGTATAAATGAAATTAGGCTTAATTAGATCTTGATGTGTTAGCTTAAGGTTGTAATTTCCATTCCAACCCTCAACTTACGATAACCCCACCTTCCTTCATCTGACGATCGCCACCCTCCATCCTAGCTACGATTGGAAAATACAATATTTGAATTTTAACCTTGCACTTGTCTTGTTAATATAGTCTAAAAATGATATGTTGACATATAAAAAGGAATCATGAGTTATGTTGTGTGCAGAAAAATTTCTGAAGTCGAAGTTTTTTTTTTGGCCTGAGAAGTCCAAGATATTAACTCTAACTGATTAACCCCTTGCTAATTCAATAATCTCTCCTCTCGACCGTTTTCCTCGGGAGGGTAAGCTAAAACTATTTTCCGTTTTTTTTCATTACTATTGTTTAGCCTTGTTACACTCATAAAAAAATAACAATTTAACTTAAAAGAATACTTGTAAATTATAAATTATAATTAATATTGCCTCAAAAAAATTATTTCTCTAAAATAATAACATAATAGAATAAATATATACAAATTATATTTTTAAGTAAAAGATATTTTTGTCAAAAAGTTAATTTTTATTCTATCTATTATTTTGTTATATATAATAAAGCATAATATAGTATTATCTTATACAATATAATATGTTATAATGTTACATGAAACACTGTTATAAGGTTCTATACTATCATGTCTTATATTATTAGGCGTCATAAGTGTACCGAGCTAGCACTTATGGTTAAATACAATTGAAATAAATGGCAAGGAATATCCGTGCTCCCAGGGGGTGTTCATGGCCAGAGTTGACCCCTGTCCATTATCTAGCCCGATAAATACTCATATCAGTATTGAATCAAATATTAGGCTAACTTGATATTAAGTGTTTTTAAAAAAATTTAAAAATAAAAATGACTTTATTTAATAACAAAAAATATATTTATTTATATGTAAAAATAGATTTCCTTAATAAATAATATTAGAAAAAAATAACATTTTTTAAGAAATTTTGAATACTTAACCATTATATATTATTTTTACATAATATTAAGTTAAAAAATTAATTCAAAATTTTAAAAAATTGAAACATTAAACTCTTGAGAAGTTTTCATAATATTTTTTTTTTATATTTTATCATTCGGTATCTTGGGGTATCCTGTGCTCATTGTCCGTTCTAAACTAATCTGGATCAACTCACAGGTACCAATGGGAAGACCTCTATTGAGGCCTTAATTTTTTTAACGCTACTGCACCCTTCAAGAATCGAAACCTTGACCCCAGTAATGCTGGTCAAGCCCCTTACTATTTGATCAGGTGCCCATTGGCAGTTTTCATAATATTTATATAATAAATGTATTATATTAGATATATAAAGAACAAAAATCCTATAAAACTAATCAATATATATAAAATAATTGAAAAGAAATAAAAGATAAAAAGAAATATATATAGGTCGGTTGGATAGGGTGAGCAATACTTGGTCTTAACCTTGATCTAGTCCAAAAATTGGCCCGACTCGATTGATCCGACGTAGCTAGGTTGGATTGGGCCAACCAGGCCTCGACATTGTTGTTTAGCCCTACGTTCTCCTAGTTAGCCAAATATATATATGATATGCTAGATATGATAAATTTTAAAATTTCAGGATATGGGTATATAAAAACATACATATAAAATTTGTGTATATATTAAAGAAATTAATGTATCAAAGATGCAAAACATATACAATTTGAGTTTTAAACATGTATTTTAAAAGTAACATAAAAATATCTAAAATAAGAAATCAAAAATTAACATTTTAAGTCATTTTGAAACTTTTTAAAGAAGTCAAAATAAGAAATATATTGTGAAATATGGTATAAGAATTATATCCAATACGTATTAAACATGTATATGTATTCTTTCTTGAAGCATGGGTGCCATAGAGATCTCACAATGATAATAATAATAACAAATAATAAACCAAAATAAAATTTTTCGCCATAATCCATTAAAATCTCATTGGTTACAAAGAGAGTGATGCAGAAGAAATAATTAGATTATCATAAAATAATTAGAATATTATGTTATTTAGATTTAATTTATTTTGAATTTATTTTATCTTTTAGAATTTGATTATTTTATTTAAATTTATTTTTATCGTATATTTTAGGATATAGTTTAATTTATTATTTATCTTTTGTTTAGATTTAAATTATTTTATCCTTTTAGAATTCTAATTAGATTAGGATTTGAAACTCTATAAATCATGTATCTCAGCTGTTTTCTTTATTGATTAAATATTATTTGAAATTTTTTCAATGAATTTCCTCTTCTCTTTAATTTTCTCCTCTTCTCATCTATCTTCTTTTTTGTGCTACATCAATTTGGTATCAGAGTATGTTCCTCCACTCCCCTTGCACACTTCTCTTACCGGAAACCCATCAGAAATCTCACTGGATCCCTAACCCCTTCATTGTTCATACCGAAAACCTTACCTACAAACATCTGATCAACAAATGACTATAGCCATTCGTCTCGCTGGAGGAAACCTGGCCTGTCTGCCAAACGCCATCACTGGTGACCCTGCCACACGCCCTCACTCGCTGGCCACCTTCCCTGTGCATGGGCTCCATATGCCATCATGCCCAGATCCATCCAGATCCCATTTTTCACTATTTCCAAGATGTTTTTGCACAATTTCCTTCATTCCTATTCTATTTCAAACTAGTGGCAAGTATTTTGGGGACTCACCACGACCAAAAACTTTCAAATAACTCTAAATCAACTAGAAGAAGTCGAGAGACATAGTACAGAGTATGTTGTTCAAGCAATTAAGGCAGTGAATCAGAATATGAACATGAGGTTTGAAGAAACAAACCATGGCATTGAAGAATTGAGGATGTATGAAGACTTTATGTCGACCATTAAAGGAAAAGACACACAATATACAACAGAAGTTACAATTAAAGGTTCTAAAGTTCGGAGAGAAATCAATTTAGGGGGTGAATACACTTCTTCCTTTAGTAATGCAAGACCTCCACCTATTGGGAATCGTCTGCTTGCAAACGACAATGGAAATGGGAGTACTCCTCATATAACTTTTGAGTTGTCGCACCCGAAAAAATGCGACGGAAGGAAAAAAGAGAACAAATCTGGTTTTCGAGTGAAAATCGACTTGTGAGGAGTCGCCACCAAAATTTTGAGGAAAATCTTGGGAAACCGCATTAAAGAAGAAATGATGGTCTGCGTAATCAAAGTTGGATTCGGGAGTCGATTGTGTTTGGGGAAGGTGTTAGGCACCCCACAACACCCGTTCCTAGGAACGGTTACCTTACGTTGATTGTATAAATTAATATGGCTTAAAAATGTATTTTGGTTTTCTTTTATAAATCACATGCGAGAAAATGGGTAGAGAAAAACGAAATTAAGAAAGTTTGGAAAACAAAATAAAGAAAATAAATTAAATTAAAATTAAAATTAAGGATATTTAAGCAAAATAAGGAAAAGAAATTGAGAAAATAAATTGGGAAAACATTTATTAAATTAAGAGAAAAACCCCAGATAAATTAGGAAATATTTATTTATTTACAAAGGCGGACTTGACCCAGGATCAGAGCCTGGGGCCTACGTACCCTGCGATAGGGATCAAAGTCCACGTAGTTCGGGACTAGAAATGCGTGTCTGTTGGTTGATATATTTTTTTAATTTTTGCAATAAGAGAAAGTTGCTGGAAAGTAATTTAACTTTTTGCAAACAAAACAATTTTCTGAGATTGAGTTGGTATGCTTTAATTTGCAAAAGACAATTTAATTCCGCTTACTTACTCTTATTTTATTTTGTTTTGAAAATATTTTATTTTATTTTATTTTTCATTATTTTTTAAAATGCTTTTATTTGATTTTTGACTTTTGAAATAACATATTTTTGTACTTTTGAAAATTTTTCTTTTAAAAAGAAAACCAATCCATCTATTACCGACTCGCAGTCATGCCCGATAGATCGATTTTTTAATTACCTGCAAAAGTTATGACCATCGCGGTATAAAGGTTTTATTTTAAAATGCCGATTAATAATTTATTAGATATTTTAAAATAAAATTTGAAAAACTTGTCACATTATTTTATTTTTTAAATATAGTTACTTTCTTAAAAGAAAGTTGTTTAACTGATATATCTACGCGGATTCACTATCTCACGCGATGACTCAGTAAACCGGAATACCTGCGTGAGTTCTAAAAAATCTCGCGTGGTATGGTTATTAAATCCATTATTCTTATTTTATTTTATTTTGAAAATATTTTCTTTTTCTTTAACTTTTGGAAATGCATTTATTTGATTTTTTTTGAAAAACCGTTGTATTTTTTTGTTTATTATCATTCTTATGATATTATTTTTGTATTTCGAAAATTTTGCCTTTTCTCTTTTCGAAAAACAACCGATCTACTTATTGCAAACTCACAGTTATGCCTAGTAAATCGGTTCCTTAAGTACCTGTGAAAGTCCTAAACTTTGCGGTATAAAAGTTTTATTTTAAAATGACGATTAATAATTTATTAGATATTTTAAAATAAAACTTGTACATTATTTTCTTTTTGAAATGTGGTTATTTTTCTTAAAAGAAAGTTACTTATCCGATATGTCTACGTGGATTCGCAATCTCACGTGACAACCCAGCGGACCAAAATACCTGTGTGGGTTCCGAAACCTCACGTGATGTGATTATATAGGAAATTATTTATTTATTCATTTTATTACCCTTTTATTTATCTATTAAGAAAATAAACTTTAAGGGCTAAAAAATGTTGGGTCTTACTAGGTGTAATCTCTTGTAGTGCGTCAATACTCCCACATGGGCTTCTGGTGACAAGCCCACAAAAAAAATTTTTGTAGCAGGCCTCACCACCCCTATGAAAATTGATTAAATGTTCATCACCAGAATTGATAATGCCCAACTCGTAAAAGAAATGGGATGGAATATCCACAACATGCAGCCCAGAGTATTGAAACAATTTCTCCAGCCCAGATCCATAAGAAAACCGACCAAAGTACTGAAACAATTTTCCGAACCCAGGCCTATAAGAAAACGAGTAAAAAATATTAAAGCTTTTTCCCAACAGGCCCTTTTCTAATAGCGCGAAATTCACAATCAGAACAAACAAAAGGGTACTTCAAAGCTTAATCTTCCATCTCCCCCTTAATACTCTAACTATAAACATTCAATAAGCACAGAATCATCGAGGGGTGGCAAAACACGAAGCACTCATTGGATTTCCATAACGAATATGCCCAACGGCATTAAGCCAGTCGAGTGTGAATCTGAAGAACCCACCCATTGGTGATTAACAGGGAATCAAGCAATATCAACAAAATTGACCTCCAGTAAACATGCTCAAACCTCACAATTATTCAGTAAACGAGCCAAAGTCTTATAAGTTATTCAGAACCGACGTGACCAAGCAAGATGCCGAATCCAACAACACAGAAAACCGGACTCGGGCACCTAAGAGAAAAGAAAGTTGATTGAAAAGGGAAGCATAATTAGAACACGAATTACCGAATCCAAAGTCTCAGCCACTCGGCGATTTGCTACCGCACCTCGTCTCCAATTTGGCCTCCGGCTTTCAATTCCTTTCTGTATCGGTCTCCCAAGTACCCTCTCAGTTATCGGTCTCGGGTTCCTTACGTTCTCCGGGTTTTTCAGCTTCGGTCTGCTCCTGGATCATCCTTTTTTGTTCAGTCCTCCTCTACTTTCTTCACCCGCGGCTTCCACTCTGTTTTCGGTTCAGGTTCCAGTTCCCTCACGCCCTTTCACTCTCGCTATACCCCACAGGTTGCTCTCCTCGTGGACCTCGCTCCCCTCCGAGGATCCTCTCCCCGGTTCGCCTTCGAGTGTTGCTCAGCTTCTCCCAGAATTTCACTCCAACGCTCTGCCTCCCCTGCCCACCAGCGTGACCGAGCCCCCTTTGTTTTTCGGTTCTGCTTGGGGCTTCTTCTCGCCCTCGGTCCCCCCAAAATTTTTTCTTTCCTTCACCTCGGTCTGGACCCCCTTTTGTGCACAGATCCTCCCAGTTCTCCCGCGGCTGCTTCCTCTTCGTCTCCAACTGTCCCCTCTCCCTCATGCGTGCTCCCTCTGTTTTGCTTTTCGTGCACGTCTCTCCATCTTCACTCGTGCTCCGTGGCCAGCTTTTTCAGTCCTCGGCCTCTGGTCCTGCCTCCCTCGTCTGTTCACGCGTGCCTCCTGCTTTTCTTTTCTTTCGGTTCACGCCTCCTCCCCTCGGTCTCCTCTGCCCTGGCTGCTTTGGGCATGGCCCTTTGGGGTCCAAGTCCACGAGCCCTCAATTGGGCTCGTGGCATCTTGGGCCCAAAGGCCCCTCTCCCTTTTATTTTTTTGGTTTTAGATTTTTTTTTTGTGTTTCTTTTTATTTTTATTTTTTTTAGTTCATTTTTTCATTTTTCCTTTTTTATTTTATTAATTAGTACTTTTTCCAAATTTTTTTAATTTTTTTATTGTATATATATATTTTTTAGAAAACTTGCATCAATTTTAAATTAAACATGTTTTCTTTTTCTTGTATAAAGGCCGGACAAAATTGGGTGTTCACATGAGTCCTAACACAACTATATAGGAGATCAGTGGGTTGATCATGCGTTAAGAGATTATTATAACCGAAGATATGAGTTACTCCCTAGAAACCATAGGGGAGGTTATAGACAAACTCAATTACATGACATCTCTAAGAAGGTCAAAGTCGATACTCTTGAGTTCGACTGTCAATTAGATTTCAATGCCTTCTTGGATTGGTTAGTTAGCATGGAAAACTACTTTTAATGGTATGAGATGATCGATATGCATCGAATTCGTTTCACTAAGATAAGACTTGTCAGGTCTACTATGAAATATTGGAAGAATGAGCAACATAAACTAGAACGTTTAGGACAACCCCTAATTAATACTTAGGCAGAGATGAAGATGAAGTTGAAAGAGAAATATGTGTCTACCTATTACATGAGTTAGCTGTTCAATCAATGGCTGAACCTAAAATAGACCATGACAGTCTCTGAATACATGACTCATTTTGTCAAACTAATGATTCGGTGTGAGGTTAAGGAAAATCCTTAGATGACAATTCAAAAGTTTGTCAATAGTCTTCGAGCTAATATACAGCAAAAACTTAAGCTGAATCCTTCTAAATCTCTTGAGGAGGCTTACCATAAGGCCTTGGAGGTAGAGTCCTTACTTAAGAATTCATATGACAAGTGTTTTGCTTCTCAGGGTACTAGTTCTCCTCAGACTCATAGTTTCACACAATTCAATCAATTTACTGAAGTGCCTCCTTTTAAAACCAGTTCTTCGTTTCTATCTAGTTAGACAATTAGTCCTAACGGAAGTGCTTCCAAGAATGTTGAGTCGACAAGATCTAACTTCCGCTCTAGTGGTTATGATATTGAGTGTTTTCATTGTTATTCTAAGGGTCACATCGCATCAAGGTATCCACAACTTGCTATACTTCTTGAATCCTCAGATGAGCATAAGGAGGAAGTAGTAGATGCTGATGTGGTAATTGACCCCGTTGAGTGTCCTTCAGACGTGGACGAGGAGATTATTGTGAATGATTATGAAACATGGCGCATGGGTGTGATGGGTGCATGTTATCTGTACCCTTGCTTGTTAACTCTTAGAAGAGAACAAGTACCTTTCAAACTTTTGTAAAATGTAGGGGTAAGTTATGCAACTTAGTTATTGATGGAGGAAGCGTCAGGAATGCAATCTCCATCCAGGGAGTTGCTAGGTTTGGTCTTAAGCCAGAACCTTATCCTAAACTTTTTTAAGTAGCATGGGTTGATGAAAAAGCTTCTTTAACCATTACACATTGATGCCGTGTCCCCATTCAATTGGGAGAGTATTATAAAGAAGTTCTATGCGATATCCTTTCTATAGATGTTGCTCACATTTTATTAGAAAGACTATGGCTTTATGATAATGATGTTACAAGTCACGGTCAAGAAAACAATCATTCATTAAAGGGGAAGACAATCTTGTTACGTCCTGTTAAACTCAAGATTGAGAATAAATGCTTGACTAAACAAGAGAGTCAAGGTTAAAAAAATCAAAGCCTTTATCTTTCGACCAAGAAAAATTTGTGAAAGGAAGCAAGGATATAAAGTATCAACTTAACTCTCCGGAGGAAAATTCTTTTAAGCGGGGAGGAATGATGCAAAAGAGATAATTAGATTATCATAAAATAATTAGGATATTATCTTATTTAGATTTAATTTATTTTGAATATATTTTATCTTTTAGAATTTAATTATTTTGTTTAAATTTATCTTTATCTTATATTTTAGGATATAATTTAGTTTATTATTTATCTTTTGTTTAAATTTAAATTATTTTATTCTTTTAGAATTTTAGTTAGATTAGGATTTGAGATTTTATAAATAAGTCTCAGGACCCTTTATTGTATCTCGGTTATTTTTCTTATTGATTGAATATTATTTGAGATTTTTTCTATAAATTTCTTCTCTTCGCTCATCCTCTTCTTATCTATCTTCTACCCTGTCCTACATAGGAGAGTCAAACTGCATAAATTTAAGGGGAAAAAAAAAAGACAAAGTCTTCTACTTATTTATACTAAAACAAACCCAAAAGAAAAAAAAAAGTAAAAAAGTAAAGAAAAAACAAGTAAAGGATATATCGAAACTTGGCACAATTATATCCTCATGAGTCCATTAACCCTCAACAGTCTTGGCATCGGTTGGCTTGCCATCTTCTGAATTTTCTTGCAATGTATCCTGGTGACTCTGCCCCACATAATTCTTCCAGAACCAGTGCTTCTCAAACAGAAGATAAATCTCTTCAATGGGGACCTGTTTTGTCTCCGGCAAGAAGAAGAAGACAACACAGCACATGAACACAATCAAGCCCGCAAACAGCAAGAAGATTCCATATTTGAGATGGCAGAGTGATGCCAGGAAGAGCTGTGCCACCAACGCCGTGAAGATCATGTTCACACACACCACCACACTCTGTGCCGATGACCTTATCTCCAACGGGAACAGCTCACTCGGAACCAACCACCCCAAGGGACCCCATGATCTTCCATATGCCAACACAAACAAGAATATCACTATTACCAGAAATATGCCTATCCCTTTTGTCAGTTCTTTCCCCGTTCCAAAAAATTTAGCCAATACCACCGCCACAGCCACCTGCACAGTTTTGTTACCATTGATATTGATAAGATATTCTCTGAAACGTAAAAAGAGAGTAGTTAGTTATAGACTTATAGTTATTGGTTACCATGTAGCAGATCATTTCAGCACCAGATTCCAGAAAGAAAAATCTTCTTCCAGCTTTGTCGACTAAAGCCATAGAGATGAGAGTGCCAACGATGAGTGCTAGACTGGAGATAAGAGACGAAAGCAGAGACGAACCAGAGCCAAAACCCAGAGTCTGGAATATCACAGGAGCGTAGAAGAGAATCGAGTTATTGCCAGTTAGCTGCTGAAATGCCGGAATGCAAAGAGCTCCGATCACAAACTGAGGCCTGTACTTCCTCTTCAAAAGGTTGCGGAAGGGGTCCTTCACGGCCTGTGCTGCCTTGCTGGCATCGATCAGATCTTCGAACTCTGCTTCCACATTCTCTGTTCCTCTCACTTTCTTCAACACGCGCTTCGCTTCTTCTAGCTTGCCTAGTTCCATCAGACTGTTGGGTGTCTCTGGACATAGAAGGCCTCCCAACAGCATGAGAATCGCCGGAACTGCGGCTAATCCCAGCGAGATTCTCCAGCCGTAGGGATGAACTTTGTCTGTGAAGTAATTGATGACGTTCGCCACCAAGATTCCGGCGCATGTTGTGAATTGAAACAGTTGGTTCACTGCTCCTCGGATTCTCGCAGGTGACATCTCTGACAGGTACAGCGGAACAGCCTGACAAATCACAAACAACAGCATCAGGCACATGATCTCTCTCAGTGATGAAATATAATGTATGGGTTTTGGAGAAAGCGAGTTACTTGGTTGCCAAATCCGATGCCAGCACCGAGAAGGATCCTGCCGATGATGAGCATGGCGATGTTCTCGGCGGCTGCATTTAGGATTGCGCCGGCGAGAAAGCTGAGGGCACCGGTGATGATGCTGGCTCTTCTTCCCTTCTTCCTGGTCAAATGGGAGGCTCCGAACGTCATCACCAGTGCCGAGAAATACAGAGAAGACGTGAACAGTGTCAAAACCTGATTGTCATATTTACAGTAATCTGTCTCCTTCAGATGCGAACGCTTCCTTTGGTACACTTTGGGGAAAAATTTCACCAAGAAATCATCCATAGCTGTCACTCCTCCTGAAAAGGGTAACTCACACCTTAAAAAATCGCCTGCTTTGATGCTTGTTTTTTGTGAAATATATGACAAACCGAAAATTAATATAAAATAAGAGCTTCCAATCTGCTGGGAAACTTTATTGAAAATTAAATAGCTATTAATAATTAAATAATGATTTTTCCCCAATACGGGAATACGTAACTGGCTGTGAACAAAATCATCATTAGGCATGATTTTGATCCTTATGAAAGACAGAATTCCAGCATTGATTACAGATTTACAGGAAACGTTTTAGACAGGAACGAAAAATGCGGAACTTCCTCTGAACCAAAAACAGAGCCACTACGCAATCACTTCTAAAAACTGGGTATTTAACAAAGAACTAAGAACTGGGCTCCTACTTTGCGGGGGATTCATCAGAGAGGAGAAAGACACGACGATATGGAGTTTGAAACGATCAAATAGGCAGATATCGGGGGACTAAAGAGAAGAGAGAATGAATGAAGGAAGAAGAAACCTGAAACACCAAGATCATATCCGAAGAGAGCACCGCCAACAGCACCAACGATGCAGCTAAAGATCAAGTAATTTGTAATCTTATACTCATAAGACGCAGCCCTTTGGCTTACGCGTGTATCTGCAAACCCACCGGCCATTGCTCTTCCTCTCCCCTGCTTAATCTTACAGATTTTTGCAGTTCAGAGGCAGTCTCGCATAGCCTTCAAATATATATGTATATAATATTGGAAACATTTTAATTTAGACTTTGTGGAAAATAGTAATAATATTAACAAATAACAAATTAAAAAAATTAATTAACAATTGCTAACAAATATAATTAATTTAATCCAAACCATTTAGATAAATCGAAAATGTAGATTGGTTGGGAAATGTAAAGATTTAAACAGATGGATAAATCTTTTTTATGATAAGATACTGAAAATCTCTGATTTTCTATTTTGAAGACGGTAAGATTTATTGCAAGCTATTCAACTAGTCTGTGCTGACTGGAACGTATATCTCAATGGATAAACACGAAATACCAAACAAAACAAATTTCGGTTTAGGGTAACACCGTATCCCATTAAATTAATTACCTTGTTACTATATATTGCTAATAAAAATAGGGTCAATTATCCTTACATATTTTGTAATGCTTTAGTTATATATTTTTTCAATATTTTTTCCAAAAAAAGGATAACTTATTTGCTATGAGTTATTTTTTGTTGTATACTGTACATTTGAACTTCAAAAAAATTATGCATATATTATAATGATAAAAAATATGCCATTTAAGTATTGTTTAGCCTAAATTTATAGTAGTCCTGAATAATTTATAAGGTGCATTTAAGAATTTTTAGGCCTTAAATTAATGAGAATACATAATTTTGATGATAGCAAAAATCAGCTCATCATCTCAAGTTGTGGCTTTTCCTAATTAAATAATTAGGAGTCACTAGCGAATTTCATGAAGCACTTAAAGGAAGGAAGAAGTAAAAACAGAATCGTTCTGCAGAGGACCTGGTCATGTAATCTGAGGATGGAGGTGGGCGCACACAAAATGATGCACGATGGGGATGGGGAAGTGGGAGCTGAGGAACTACCATTTGACACACCTATAAATAGCGATATAAGCAACTAAAGAGAGGAGACATCAACATTTTAGAACACGTCCAATTACTCACAGCACAATTATCTTTTAAGTACACATATACAATTTCCTTTATCATTTTTTTCAGTCTTCACCCAATTTCCAGTTTTTATATTTTTCATTCTATATTATTATACATAGTTTTCAATTACAAACATGATCAATATGATTCCTTTGAATGATTAGCATCCTTCTTTGGCTCTATTTCTTGCAAGTTGTAAATTCTCAATTTCATTTTAGTTTCCGATATTTGCATATTGGAAAATTATGGAAAAGGATCTCAGAAATTTGCAATTATTTGGTTAGAAGTTGAATTTTTCTAAAATTTAAGTGTTAACACCTTTAGGATGCTTGGAATATCAAAATTATTTGCAACATATAATTTTAAGCACACTCGGTAGGACATATGCAGGTATCATGCTGCCAATAGAGTCGAGAAAATGGGTTTCAACTCATGGGTTGACCCGTTTTATGGCAATCCTAGGTTAGAAAACATAGAGCTCATATTAAAGCGGTGTTTTTTCAGCTTGAACCGCCAAACCCGGGGGTTAGCCCGTTTAGCTCTTTTTTTATTTTTTCTTTCAAATTACTTTCTTTTTCTTTATATATTTTTTGTTTAATATTGAAACTTAAAATTAGAATTGCCTTATATTTGGAATTAAAATTTTCCCATATTTTATATTTAATGTTGTTGAATTATGATACTTATATAAATGATGATTAGTATGCGTTAATGTATTTTGATAAATTAATGGTTTATGTAATTTCTATTTCTAATCTAATTATGAATCAATCATGTTATTTTTTTTATTATTCATATTGGTAATTTCTGTTGTATTTGAAATTCAAATACAAAAAAATTGAAAAAAAATATATATATATATATACTGCCAACCCACCTTAGTGGTCCTGAGTTGGGGAAAATCCAACGGGCTAGAAAACGGGCTGATCCGCCCCTAATCCATTTTCTGGTAGCTTACAATAGGTCAGCCCGTTTTAGGGCAGGCTGACTTGTTTCCCAACTTTAGCTGCCAAGTGCCTCAATGAAAAAGAAGTGATTGATCTTAAGATCCAAAAGAAATGCATAAAGGATACGGTTTACGAATCATAGAGATATTTGAGCTGAGAAGTTCCCAGTCTTCTTAGAGATAGGCAGAGATTATGAATCCTGTGTAGCCACCCATATTGGGACGATTTCATGGTAGGAGTTCTATATTTCCAAATGATATGTTGTCTGCTATTGCTAGCTAGGACTCTGGAAGAGTAGTTTAAACAAGCGTTTGAGGGAAAGTCATATATTAAATTGGTATTGTTTTGGCCAATATTAAATTGCTATGAGGACATTTTAAAAAATAGACATATAAAACTATCACTCTATAAATACATTTATATAATAAAGTACAAAAATAGTTATTTAAATTCTAAAATTATAAAAGATCTTGTGAACATCCCATTTTGTCCGGGCATTTAAAAAATAAATAAATAAAATAATAATAATAATAAATAATATAATAATACTAATAATAATAAATTAAAATAAATTAAATTAAAATTGAGAAAATTCTTAAATTAAATAAATAAAAAAAATTTTAACCAGAGCCCTAAGAAGAAAAAATTTAAAATTAATAAAATAATAAAATTAAAAAAAATAAAAAATAAAAAATATAATAATAAAATTGAAAATAAAAATAAAAAATAAGAATAAAAAAGAGAAAAGAATAAAAGAAAAGAAAAAATTTAAAATTATTTTGGGCTGAGATTCAGCCCAAAATCCGAAATAATTAAAAAAAAAAAGAAAGAGGGCTTTAGGGGCCAAATTTTGGTCCAAAATCCGAAATAAAAAAAAAATTGGGCTGAAACCTAACTAAAAAAAAAAAAGGAAAAAACTGGGGAGGGGGATGAAACGCTGAGCTTTCAGCGTTTCACCCCTAATTTCCTGAGCCCTCAATTAAGGCTCAGGACGGAAAGTTCAGAGGGAGTCTAAACTGGGGAGAGGGATACGACGTGAGGCAAAGAAGGAGGAGAGTTGGAGAGAGAGAGAGGGCTGGCCGCGTGAGACACAGAGGGAGCAGAGGGCTATCTGAGAGACCAAGGAGCTACAGAGAGAGGGAGCACGTGAGACTGAGAGAGCCGCGAAAAAAGAGAAGGTACGAATGAGGAGTTGGAGGAAAGGAGGGAACCGCGAGCAGAGCCACCGTGGAGCCGTGGAAGCAGAGAGAAAAAGGAGAGGCCGCGGGTGAGAGGCAGGTGAAGAGGAAAAGCAGGGAGGCACGAGGGAGCACGCGAGACCGAGAGTTGAGATTTGAAATGAGGGAGCCGTGGAGGAGACCGAGAGTTGAGATCTGAAACAGAGGAGGCTGCAAAGAGAGAGCTGGAGGCGAGAGGGCAACCGTGAGTGTGAGCCACGGTGAGGCTCTAAGTTGGCCGCGAAGGGAGGGTGCAGGTGAGACTGAGAGAGGGAGGAGCATGAGGAAGGAAAGGCAGCCGCGAGGATTTGGGGGACACAGAGGGAGCTTTAAAGAAGGAGGAAAGGCTGGCACCTGAAGAAAAGAAAACCACGAGTGGGGCCACAGGCAGAGCTGGGAGAGAGACCGAGGGAGTCTGAACCAGAGGGGGCCATGGGATACGAAGAAAAAAATAGAGGGAGCCGAGAAATGAGAGAAAAGGAGACAAGAGGAGCTGAGCGTGGGACTGAATGAGGAGCTCAGAGAAAAAAAAGCTGAGGGCTTTTGGAAATCAAAAAGGGAGTTAGGGTTTGAGCACGAGGGGGCGGTCAGAGGGACACTGAACACGCAAGACTAAAAAGGGGAAGACCAGAGGGAGCCTGGCACCAGTGAAAAGGACAGAAGGAGTCACGGGTGAAGAGGAAACCGGAGAATTGAAGTCAGGACACAACAAAAAAGGTTAGGACCATCACTTTATGCCTACCACAGCAGAGTATGGGAGGCGGAAGAGGGCACAGTTGCAAGTAATCGGAACAGGGAAGCAGATGGACGGCGCACGAAAGCAGGACTGAAAAGACGCAGAAAGCAATCACGCACAGTCACATACGGGAGGCCTCACTCGTTCTGCTTCTCTTGGGACCCTTATAAAAGACGGAGAGAGCAAAAAAGAAAGGAGGTGGCTGAGGAGGAGCAATTGCAGAAAGGCCGAGAACTTCCAGGAGGTTGCTCAGGAGGAATTGGGAGGACAAGGAAAAGAGGAAGGAGCAAAGAGAAACCGAGCAAGAGAACAGAGAGAAGGACCCTCAAATCCGAAGAGGTTGTGCCCTGTGTAGGCATTAGCTTGGTATAATTTTCCTCATTCTATCATGAATACTCCATTGTGTGAATCACTGAGTCTGGAGACCATTTAGTTTGTTTTGTTATCTTGTTAAATTGACAAGGATGGATGCTAGGCTTCTTTATCTGTTGTTTGTTCCTTCTGGCTTTGCTCGCTCTGGTTTTTTTTTTTAAAACGATGACTGGGAGTGCATTTTGCTCATTTGATTCATTGTTGCAATCTCATGACTCTATTAGCTATGTGATTTAGTCACCGTGTTTCCTTGCTTATCTGTAAGATTGGGAGTTTGTGCTGATGATAATGGTCACATGAATTGAGTGCTAATCATGTGTTTGTTTAGACTTATGTCCATGGGAACTGTTTGTTCTTTTCGCTCTGTTTTTTTCTTTCTGCCGTAGATCAAAGGCTAAGGTAATAAGCTTGGTTCTGCACAATAGGAAACAGATAGACCAATTTATAGTGAATTGGTTCCGAATGTCTATTTTACTGTAAAGGATTTTGGATGTTTAGCCATTGGTTTTGGGCAGTCTTGTAGCTTACTATCTTAGTAAGAGGCAAATTTATGATTTACAGCTTTGAATCTATGCAGCCATGCATTTGACAGAAATTGATGCTTTCCTGTGACAAACAGATCTGGGTTGAGTTTAAGGAACATGGTCGAACATGGTCATATATTTATAGTTTGCTCTTTGTATTGACTGCAGTTTAAACTTGTTATATTACTAACTCTTCCATACGAAAAATAAATAAAAGGGACCTTGTGTTGATTGCTGCATGGTGTGGTTTGATTTTGGGTTTAAAGCTAACCATATGAATATGTTTTCCATGAGAAAATCTGGTTTTATCTTATTGCCCATGGATGCCTGGCTTAGGTTTTGAAGGGCTGACACTAAATGGTTTAAGCCTAAGGAATGCTCACATATTCCTGTTTTCTCATATGAAATATTTCATGCTGGATACATTCATATGGTTGTTGTTTTCAGTTTGTAAATAAATTATTTGCTCATATCCTTCTCTGAGTTGATTGGATTTACAAATAGAACACATGACTTTGATTTCTCATGTAAATCGTGGGAGAGTGATGGCTAAGTGTGCACTTTACATGGTTGATACAAAATGTTGTCACGTGATTATGGTTTAGCTAGGGAATCTCATGTTTGGTAGTTACAATTGCAAGGTCTAGTTTGAACATGAAAGTTATCACATGAATCCTTCTTTTTTAGTAAAAATTCGTTTGCTCACTCAAGTGTTTAGGAGAGACTTTAGCATGGGAAATGATTCAAACTAGCATGAATTTGTGTTATTTCCACGATTATTAGGCCCAAACTAGCCCATGGTTTATCCACTTGTTAGATGAAATTGGGGTCAGATCCCATTTATCTCAACCCTTATATATGTCACACACATGACCCTTACTCACGTTGTCTTTCTTTTTTTTTTTTAGGCGATTCTCATTTATTTGTAGTTATTTGCTAGTATTATCATTTTCGAAATTTGCCACGAGGGATTAAGTCTCCGGGTGCATATGAAGTGGCTGTCAAAGGTATCATGAGTGAGAAGTTGCCATAATACTTCTATCGGTTAACTTTTAAACGTTTTGAGTTCAAATTTTTTTTTTAAATAATAATAATAATAATAATAACAATAATAAGAAAGATGATAAATAATTAAGATAAAGAAAAAAACCTTTACTGCAACCTTTTTCTTTTACCTTATGTTTCGAGTAATAATGCTGTGAGTATTTGGGGTGATAATCAGTATATCATGAGTGACCAAATCACTATATATGCTGTTTTATTTTCATTTAAAATTCTCCTTCTGGTATATTTGTCTCGAGTGGTAACACCGAGAGTATTTTAAATACAGATCAGTAACTTGTGAGTGATAAAGTCACCACATATGCTGATTATTATTTTTTCAAAACATACGTAATGATCATATTTTTTAATTTATTTTTCTTAATAAATAAATAGGTGTTAAAATGATTTTTTATAATAAAAAGAAAACGAAAAAGTAATTTGTACAAGGAAGTATTTGTTTTATTTCAAACTTTTTTATGCCTTTTGTCTCGAGTGGCACCATCGTGAACATTTAGGTACCAATTAGTGTATTGTGAGTGATAAAGTTGCCACATTATATCAATCAGTTTTATAAAAATAAAATTGTTTTCAAATATTTTCTTTTCAAATCAAAATAAAAATGTTCAAAATCACACATAATTTTAATCATATTTTCTAAATTGAGGAAAAATATATATTCTCTTTTAGAAATTGATTAATAATATATATATATAGTAATAAATGAAAAGAGAAAATAATGAGAATTAATCCGTCTTTTACAAATTAAAACACACCAACCAATTCTAAGATTGTTTTCTTTGTGGAAAGATAAATTATTTTCTATAAACCTCTCTTTTCAAAGAATATATATAATAAAAAATACCAATTCAGTGACACGTATTTCTAGTCCGAACTACGTCGACTTTGATCCTTATCGCAGGGTACGTAGGCCCCAGACTCTAATTCTGGCTCAAGTCCGCTTTTGTAAATAAATAAATATTTTCTTATTTATTTGGTGTTTTTTCTCTTCATTTAATAAATATTTACCAATTTATTTTTCCAAGTCCACCTTTGTAAATAAATATTTTCTGATTTATTTGGTGTTTTTTCCTTAATTTAATAAATGTTTCTCAATTCATTTTCCTCATTTTACTCAAATATCCTTAATCCTAATTTAATTTATTTTCTTTATTTTATTTTTCAAATTTTCCAAATTTTCTTAATTTCCTTCTTCTTTACCATTTTTCTCGCATGTGAATGATAAAAGGAAATCCAAAATATTCTTAAAGTCATAAAAATTGCATGATCAACTTAAGGTAACCGTTTTTAGTAACGGGTGTTGTGGGGGTGCCTAATACCTTCCCCACTCATAATCGTACTCCCTAACCCAACTCTGATTCGCAGATCATCCTTATCCTTTTTTGTTCTCATCTCGGTTTTCCAAAATTTCCCTTAAAATTTTGGTGGCGACTCCCTCGAACCCGGCCTTCCTTCGTGTGGGCCGGTTTCCCCCTTTTCCCTTTTTATCTTGTTTCCCGTGCCATCCGCATCGTATTCTTGGGTGTGATAGATCTCCATTATGTTTATTGCTTTTGATCTGCAGTTATGATATGATACGGTAACTTAAACTTGGTATCTACAAAAATATATACATTGAAGTATAATATTCTTAAATTAACAAATTTCCATGTAAATCAGTAAATGAATATTAATTTTGAATCTGTATTTTATTGTACTATACCGACTTATTATAATAATTTTAAGTTAACTACCTCATAAGTAAACATGATATTATTTCATTTTTTAATTATCAGATCGTACAAACTAAATTGAAATCTCCAAAAAATATCGAATTATTTTTTTATTAATAAAAATTTATGTTTAAATATTTTATATTTATACTAATAAATTAGCCCCTATTAACATAAGTCCTTAATTCCTCTTCATCTCTTCATGCTGCTACATGATGAAGCTTCTCCTGAACACGACGCTCGCATGCATGAAACTATCCTCCTTGCACGGACTGGTGAAGGTCATGTGGAATATCAATTTCAAACAAATTTACTCTGAGTGGATGGCAACCAAACTATACTTAAAGAGTTAAAGAAATATAAAAATGTGATTAATTGTGACTACATTGCTAGAAATATTTAGAAAAGTTAAGAATCGACACGATGATAGGGAAGTAAACAAACTTTACGCTGAAAAACGAGTGGAGGAATAAGAGTTTAATATATATATATATATGAGATTTTAAAAAAACAGTTTTTTGCTAAAAAAAAGTTTCTTTTTAATACCATATTTGAGTTTTTTTAACAAAAAATATAAGGATTGAAAAAAGAAAAAAAGTATTTGTTTTTTTGGCATAATAACGTAATTAAAACCATTATAGATAAAACTATTTACTTCCATGTATCCGTTTTTAGTTAGAAAAGTAATGGTCCGGTGTTAGAGAGAAGTAAGTTTTTTTTTTTTACTACATTTTTCAAGTTAAAAAATTAAAAAGAAACTTAATAAAATTGAAAGATGAAATTGAATACTAATTTAACATTAGATGACTGAAAATATATGTTTATTATTATTAAATGAATGATGTTACAATAAAGTTTAATGATATTTCATTAAAATATTATCAATTTAACCAACATGGTTCAACACATATGGTAAATAGTTGGGTTGATTGAATATACTATTCAAGATCTAATTCCTATATATGTATATGGAAAATGTCTTAATAGAAAAGATAAAACTCACTTCAATAATATTTATTCATTTTTTAACCTATGTATCATGACCTTAAACCAAAAAGGGTTTTACAAGAGAAATGCTCTTTTTAATCCATATTATAATATATTTTGTATCAATTACATATATATTAAGAAAATTATTTTTTTATTTGAAATCAATGCAAAAAGTATCAACATTTCTTATTTTACCTTTATTAATATTATCATTGAAGGATTATAAATAAGGAGTAAGGAAGAATTAAAGACATGAGTAAAATGAAAAAAAAAATATCCAACACCTTATATTTTGGGCCAGAAACTTATGATACAAAATATTCTATAACAATAAGGATTAGAGGAAGTAGTATCTTAAATGCTTTCTTTCATATTAATGTAAGGTAAAATAATTAAAAAAATAATGCTTAATTAAAATTCTAAAACTATAAATATTTTAAAAATAAAAAAAATCATAAAATGATAATTTTATATGAGCCATAGAGGTAGAAAAAGGAAATAAATGACTTAAATAATTTCTTAAATTCATGTAAACTTTTAGGGAGAAATATAAATATGTTATTGAAAAAATAAAACGTATATATCAATTGTTTTAATTTTGTTAATAAGAAAGTATTCTTCTAATTTTAAACAATTGCAACTTTGGAGTTATGTATATAAATTAAGAAAATTAATATATAATCTAAGAATTAATACAATGTGATTGTATTTTGTTATAATGCCCTTATTAATTATGGAGTATTCTTTAATACTTCTTTCGTTCTTCATTATTATTAAAGAGTGAAATTGTCAAAAAAAAAATTAATTATATCTTAAAATTATAAAGTAACAATTGTTTGAAAATAAAATAAAATATTCAAAGTACTAAAATAAGTTTTAATTTTTAAGATAAAATAATATTATTTTTAGTATTAAATATTATTATTTTTTGTATAAATTTTTTTCTATATTATAATATTATATAAGCATTATTGTGATATATACTTATTAATAATGATAAATTTTCTTAATAAATAATATAAAAAAATATTAACTGATATTAAATTTATTATAGATGAATATTAATTTATTTAGATTTTAATATTAAGTTGTGAAACTTATTAATAATATTTTTAATTTTTAATATAATATATAGAATTAAAAATTATTAAATTTATTACCACCATTTTAATTCCAATTAAATCACGGTTGAACAATTGAATCTTGAACTAGTGTCTTAATCGGTTTGATATTTGGTCCAGTTTTTTAAACCTTCATATTAACAAATTAAGAGTTAAGAATAATCTATCCAATCATGATAAAACAAAGTTATGGATTAATATTATGAATTCTTTTAAAGACAAGGAAATAATTAGATATGATGCCGAGAATCGTTTGTCACCTATTTTTAAGGTCATGGGATTTAGGACGTACACGACTTGTCATTCCAATAATATGAATTAAGTAAAGTCATTGGAAAAATGAATTGAATCGGTTTGATTATAAATTTTATTTTAATTGGTTTGATTTGAACGGAACTTTTGAACCCATGCATTTTAAAAATGATTTTGTTTCATATATGGATCACATTTGGCCCCTCATCCGATAAGCTCTTGACAAGGATTAGAAAATAATTGTTATGAGTTCCAAGTGGAGAAACTTTACATAAGAGGTGAGGCTAATAAGGCTAAAGGTTTTCCTGCCCAATGAATTAGTTTTTTGGAACAGTCTCTTTTTAGACTTATACTCATAACAATGATTAACCTCTTCCTCCCCTCTTCATTCCTATTGTTCCTCATGTTTTTCCTTTCTAATTGCCTAATGCTCTTTTCTAATTTTTCGGTTGGCCATCAAAATATGAATAATAATTTCAAGACTGATTCATTTATAGGTTTTAGTTCATTCATTTAACTTAAAATTTTTTAATTAATTTATATTTTTTTAGAATAATATTTTAATTTTTTGTTAAGTGAAATTATTTTTTATATAAAGATTTAAGGATTTGTTAATAATAATTGGTATTTTAAACAGTAGATATAAATTAAAATTTTATTTATTAATATTCTTTTACAAAACAACATTCTTTAATATGAATTAAATCAATTCAAATCATATTAACCAAACTAAAAATATAAACAAACTGATTATCAAGTCAAGTTGAATAGATTTCTAATTTTTCTAAATCAATTGGTTAGACTCGATTTTTTTTACATAATTAACTGATTAGGTCGGATTCGAACATTAACTGGGTTAGACTCAGTTTTGATCTAATTCAAATCACTAAAACCTGTAAAACTCCTCAATGAAGGGCACGTTTGTAATTTGGTGGAGAAAAAACTTGTTAGAACATATGAACAGGAAAATTTAATTTTAGCAATAACTTCAAAAACACTTAGGGCTTATTTGGTAACTATTTTCAAAACAGTTTTTTGTGTTTTCAAAAACAGAAAAACAAAAAAACTTGTTTACTAAATATGTTTTTTATAAAATATTCTGAAAAATAGAAAAAAGAAAGAACAGAAAACTTAGAACATTTTTAAAATGTTTTGTTATTTTTGTTTTGAAAAATACAAGACAAGGTGAAAAGTACCCACTTTATTAATGGTAAAGTTATAAATTTTCAATAACGCATTCAAAACTTACTAATTATGATTTTGAGGACAATTATTTGAATAATTTTTTTTATTTCCTTATTTTTAAAACTTGTTCTTAAAAATAGTTTTACAAAACTATTTTAAAAATAATAAAATAAAAAACACTACGAAACATATTTTTATTTATTTCTCCAAATAATGATCGTCATAAGCGCCGGACTTCATATCAAATGATTAAGGGCCCGTTTGGTTCTCCGTTTTGTAAAAGTAAGTTAAGATAAATGAAGTTTATAAAAATGAAGTTTAGATAAAGTAAGTTTATTGGAAGTTATTATGTTTGGATATTCTTTTTGTAAAAGTAAGTTTTGACAAAAAATCTGTTTGGATGATAGGGGTTAAAAGTACTTTTAGATGTATAATATAGAGTAAATTTGTTTCTCCTTTTCCAAAACCCACGTTTTGTTAACGAAAAAGTAACTTTTCTCCTCCTTTTCCAAAATCACAGTTTAACCCACTTTTCATTTTTCAAAAGGTCAGTTTGTGTTTCACATGTGTTTGGCCAAACACATCTTTTATAAAACCATGGTTAAAAATCATGATTATATTTTGTAAAAGATGAACCAAACGGGCTATAAGATGAAAAAAAAAAAATCCTTATCTTACATGCTGGAGCCAGTTTTGGAGAGCCTAAGAGGATGGTAGCGGTAGGTGTCGGCTTTTGTAAACAAGAAAACGGACGTATCTACAATTGTGTATATTCTGATAATTAAATTTTTTAATGAAACTATATTATATTATAGTATAAGTAATTTTTGATAAATTCAATAATATAATGCTAAGTGATAAGATTAAAATTTATAGAAAGAATAAAAATTTTAATATATTTATTAAATCGAATAAAAAACCGAAAAGCTTCAAATAAAAAAATGTTTCCTTTTGATTAAAACTAGATTGGTTGGTCTTGTACATCGCAGCAAGCTTGTGGCGTTTTTTTTTTTTTTACCAAAAAAAAAAGCCACAAGAACGCCACAAGCTTGTGGCTTGTAAACAAAGCAATATATAAATATATATATATATATATGTGTGTATTCTTTTGTTATGATGTGTATAGTTAGGGTGTTATTTGAAGGCCGAATGAGTTCTTGGCTCACAGGAAACTTTTTGAGAAGGGCCAACGGAAAAACCGGATTGGTGGGCTGAGCCCACTGTTCAATAAAGGTTTCATGCATAATTTGAATAATTTAAATTTTATCTTTTACAATCATCCAGCCTTTTTAAATTGAAAAAATTAAATAAAAAATAATCTTGTGACTTCCATGACAAATAATATTTAATCGTACACAAACAGAATTAAATGCAACGAAATTATATAACTGCACAGCACCTCGTTTGTAAAGATAAAAACAAGAATAGAAATAGCCAAATAGGACATGGTCTTGTTCATACAGGAGCCCACTCAGCAGTATTGGAAAGCTTTTGAAAGGGGTCGTCCTCTGTAAATCTTCTCCAGAACCAGTGATTTTGAAATAGAAGACAAATCTCCTCGATTGGAACTTTCTTCGTTTCAGGTTAGAAGAGTAAGACGAACATGCTCATGATCACAATGAACCAACAACCCCCCCCACCCCCAAAAGAAAAAACAGCAAGAATATTCCATATCTGAGATGGCACAGTGAAGCCAGGAAGAACTGTGCCACCAACGCCGTAAAGATCATGTTCACACACACCACCACACTCTGTGCCGATGACCTTATCTCTAATGGAAACAATTCACTGGGAACCAGCCACCCCAAGGGACCCCATGATCTTCCGTATGCCAGCACAAACAAGAATGAGTATCACCAAAAATATACTCACCCCTCTTGAAAGTTCTTTCCCTTCTCCAAACTCCAATGCCAACACCATCGCCACCGCCATCAAGTAGCACAACACTTCAGCACCTGCTTCCAAGAATAAAGCTCTTCTCCCAAACGTGTCGACGAGAGCCATGGAGATGGAGGAGCCACGACGAGGGCAACACTGGTAATAACAGAAGAGTATAAGGAAGCCCCATTGCCAAAGCCTAAACCCTGAAAAATAAGAGGAGCATAAAAGAGGATAGAGTTATTCCCAGTTAGTTGCTGGAAAGCTGGGATAGCTATTCCTCCAATGACCAGCTGAGGTCTGTTTCTTCTGAGCAAGAGGTTCTTGAATGGGTTCTTTAACTAATAGTTGGTTCACTGCTCCTCGTACTTTTGCTGGAGACATTTCAGAAAGAGACAAGGGAACTGATTCATATTTTTTTAACTATCTGCTTTTCAGTAATCCATTATTCATATATACTTGACATGCACCATATGATATGTGTGTCATGACGATAGCAACGTGAAGTACAATTTAAAATGATGTCTTGTCATATAGTAAATTTTTCAAATTCCGCAACTTTAACCTGAAGACCACTTGCATATTTTCATATATGCTCTCAGAATGTTCTATGTAAGATTTGTGCCTATTACTGACTCCTGAGTTAAATAAAAAGTAATATTTTGAATAATCCTGTTTAGTTGTTTACTACACATCTAATTACAAGATTAAAGAAAGAGTACATTTCCTTTTGATAAACACATGAATCAGGAGTACTAATTATATTTGAGAGAGTTTATTGTGTGTGGAGTTTCTAACCTTCTGGACAAGAGAGAGATGGAATACATTGTTCCTCAAATTTATTTGGAAGACTAGAATGAAATATAATAGCACTGAATTTCTTCCTCTGAAGAAGAAGGAATATCCTTGTTTCACCAATGGAAATAGGACAATAAAGGACACGGTAACATTTAAAAAGTAACAAAGGGTTTGAATCCATATTTTCCTCCACTTGTTGCAAATTCTCAAATTTTCCAAATTATTAAAATTATGTCTTATCACTAAAATCATATGTGTTTGTGTGTTGGTTTGGTGCTGTTGTTAAACACAAAGGAACCGTTAATTTGGACATTGAGAACATTAATTGAATGAAGGAACATACTTGATTACCAAATCCGATTCCGACACCGAGAAGGATGCGGCCAATGAGTAACATGGTGATGTTCATAGCAGCTGCATCGATGAAAGCTCCGACGAAGAAGCTTACATGATGCTGGCTTTCCTGCCTTTGTTCTTTGTCAGACTCGAAGCAAAAAATGTTGAAATCAAAGCCGCAAAGTATAGAGACGAAGTAAAGAGTGTTAATATCTGCTCACAGTAATCCGTCTCCTTACTATGTGCGTGCTTGTTCGCGTACACACGCGGGAAGAACTCTTTCAGAAAGTCATCTATCGACGTCACACCACCTTCAAAAATATATTCATATATACATATATATGTATAAACCATTAACCAAATATATACTATGACAGTATGATTGATCAATTAGTTATAGATATGTATATGAAGAGGAACTCACCGGAAACACCAAGATCATAGCCGAATAGAGAGCCACCCATAGCACCAACGATGCAAGAAAAGATGAAGAAGCCAGTAATCTTGTCCTGGTAAAGAAGAGCCCTTTTGCCTCTGGCATCGGTAAAGCCTCCACCAGCCATTTTCTTTCAATATTTTATTTACAGTGTATGTGTCACCCTCCGTACGAATTATGGTTAAATATAGGGAACCAAAATAATAAATTTATTATAAAATATATAGGACCTACTTTTACCCATTTTTTCAATTTTACTACTTAATATTTCAAAATTTAGCATTTTTTTATGTTAAAGTCGTTTCTTGTAATTAATTTATTGTTTTAGTATTTAATTATAATTTCCCCTGAATACTAATGTCTTTGTAATGAGATAGAATTTGAAAAACAGAAAATGGTTGTGTGAGTCTATGCACTGCGTTGACAAACCTTATTGGTTAATCTTCTGTCTGAGAAGATAACATTGCAAACGAAATTAGTTAATCTGCTCTTTAAAGGCGAAATATCAGATCATTGTATTATAATTTGAGCATATACATATATATATATATAGAGGGGCACCCCCTAAATTTTTTGTCTAACCAATTTTTAACCTATGATCTTGGTATAAATATTAAATAATTTAGGCTTTTAGGACTTACAGCCTCTCCCAAATATTTTTCTCATTGCCAACAATTGTTTGAATAGCAACTAGTAAGCTTGATTTAAGAGCTTTTTTTTCCCACTATTTTAATGGAACTGAAGATTTGGGGAGTATCTAAATCAAAATATGCAAGTCTCTTCCCATGGAATTATATAATTAAGACATAATAATTTTATAAAACCCATGAAGTTATCTAGGGAGTGCTAGTTGGAATTACATTGTGTCCTTTATTGTGTCTTGTGTAATTCACTTTATCTAGACTTTTTTTTTTGTCATACTTTGTTTAAATTTTTTAATAAAAGATATTTTTGCGCCCTATTATATTTTCTTAAGGCCCAAAAAAATTCTTTAATACCTAATAGGTTGCTTAGAAATTTGTTAATGAGTTTATATATGAGTTTCTTTAGTCACAAGTTTGGTCCCCCTAATAGTCAGTGCTGCAACCACCCCTGCTATATATATATATATATATGGGCTCAAAGGTTCAAATTTTGTAAGAGATTATAATAAAAATAATTTTATTTTCATTGGATTGCTTAAATTTCAAATCTTGAATTTGAAATATGATTGTTTGATAATTTCAAGCTGCTCTCTTTACAAATCAACTGGATACAGCATGGTAGTATTTTCTAATGTGATAATGAAAGAACTAGGTGTATAATGAGTGTTTATAACTGCATATAATTAGTCTCCAAGAAAACATTATATTTGCATTTAATATATTTTTTGTTAGAGGCAAAGATGCATAACCTAATCATCTACTCCCTCTGTTTCACTTTATTTATTACTTTGAGTTTTTTTTTTATACATATCAATAAAATTATTAAATAATATAAATTATATTATAGTAAAATTACATAATGTTTTATCAAAAGATTTTTAATTTAAATGTTAAAAGATGACTTATACTTACTACCATAATTTTTAATGAATGATAAAACAATGTAAAAAAATAAATATTTCATTGATTTTATAATAAAATGACAATTAAATTGAGACATTTAAATTTTTATAAAATAATATATAAAATGGGGCAAAGGGAGTAGTTAAGAGTCTAAGAACATAATCTTAGAAATGAGTTCAATAGACAATATTTGTTAAAATAAATGTAAATTATATGGTTTTCAGGTTTCTTGAGATAATCTCAAGTAGTGAAGCAGCTGTGTTACTTGAAGAAAAAGAAGATTTTGGCATTTATATATATCTAGTAGTATATGAACAGGAGAATTTAAATACTATATTGAAATTTGAAACCATAAAAAGTGTTATTCTTTTATTATTATTTGGATGAAATGGATTTAACAGAGCATCATGTTCAACCGGGCCGAGTCTTGTTTTTCTCCACTGTAACCTTGACTGCACCTCCACTTACATGAGACTACATCGTTTCATTCAGTTTTGCTCCCTTATTGCATACGCATAGAATCTAACCGTTGCGTTTCTTCTTCCTTCTCAAATACAAACTTCACATATAATTTTTTTAGGGAGAATTACAATTAAAAATCAATGGAGAGAATTAATTATAAAAAAAAATTTTGACTAATAACGAGTGGTAAAAATAAAAAAATTAAGTTATAAAATTGAAAAAATAAGTAGTGAAATATTATATTTTATAATAAATTTATTATTTTAGCCCCAAAATATGATTACTCCTTTTTAATAGAAACTTTAAATTAGTTGATACTTGAAAATTCATTAGAATTTGTTGGGTTTCACCTTTAATGGGTAGAAATTGAGAGTCCAAATATAAGGGCCCAAGCCCAAATAAAATAATTTTTTTTTAATTTTGATTTAAAAAAGAGGGAGGGAATAACATTCCCACACAACGCACGCCCAGAAAAAATTAGTGAATGTGTGTGCGTACGTGAAGGCGAGGCAAAGAGTTATTTCAAAAGTAACTCTCTCATCCCGTGGGTTACTTTTTTTTCTCTCTTGGAGTTGCTCTCACTCTCTTCCTCTCAATTTTTCCTTTTAAGTGTATCTACAGTGAACCAGTGAATAAAATCCGAGTGATTTTTTTTCTACCACCTGAAATTTTTCATTCTCTCTGTGTGGAAGAATACAATCTCAATCGGTATGTATGTCTTTCTTGTCTTTTATTCTTTCATAATCAAAATAGGATTTACAACTCAAAAAACTTATATTGATAATAAGATTTGAATTCGTATTTTTGTGAGGAATAAGCCACATGTTTACTAATTTATTATTATGCTTTTATTGCTCTGATTTGGAATTCTGAAATTTAAATAACTCAATTTAATTCTTTCTCCTGAAAAAATAACAATTTATAATTTCTCGCAATCTATTAAATAGATCCAGATTTAATTGTATGCTTTCGCTTTATGAATTCATGTGGATAATTTATATTTCATATCTTTCTAATAATTTATTTTCTTATATTTTTTTAAAAAATAAAATGTCAAGTCGTCAAACAAAAAGGAATCTTGTGATTTCCTTGTGAAAAAAAACATATAATTCGACGCAAAGAGAATTAAATGGAACTATTATTCTCACTAATAACTTAGCAAACGTTACACAAAAAGAAAGACCACTTGGTTTTATACCGTGGCCGCAGTGAACACTGTATAGGAATAGGACTTGGCATTGTTCATAGAATACAGAAGCACTAGGCAGTATTAGAAAGCTTTTGGGAGGGATCATCCTCTGTAAATCTTTTCCAAAACCAGTGGTTTTGAAATAGAAGATAAATCTCCTCGATTGGAACTTTCTTTGTTTCCGGCAAGAAGAATAAGACGAACAAGCTCATGATCACCATGAAACCCCCAAACAGCAAGAATATTCCATATTTGAGATGGCATAGTGCCACCAAGAAGAACTGTGCCACCATCGCCGTGAAGATCATGTTCACACACACCACCAAACTCTGTGCCGATGACCTTATCTCTAACGGAAACAACTCACTCGGAACCAGCCACCCCAGGGGACCCCACGATCTTCCATATGCCAACACAAACATGAATATCACTACTACCAGAAATATACTTATCCCTTTTGATAGTTCTTTCCCTTTTCCAAACTCCAATGCCAATACTACTGCCACGGCTACCAAGTAGCACAACATTTCAGCACCAGCTTCCAAGAATAAAGCTCTTCTACCAAACTTATCGACGAGAGCCATGGAGATGAGAGGAGCCACGACGAGGGCAACACTGGTAATAACAGAGGAGTACAGTGCAGCCCCATTCCCAAACCCTAGACTTTGAAAGAAAACAGGAGCATAGAAGAGGATAGAGTTATTCCCGGTTAGCTGCTGGAAAGCCGGAATAGCTATTGCTCCAATCACCACTTGAGGTCTGTTCCTTTTAAGCAATAGATTCTTGAATGGGTTCTTCATCGCCTGGGCTTCTCTGCTTGCCTCGATCATATCTTCAAATTCTGCATCCACGTTAGCGGTCCCTCTAATCTTCTCTAGGATCGTTCTTGCTTCCTCCATTCTGCCTTGTTCCACCAGGCTGTTTGGTGTCTCTGGGCACAACATGCCTCCTATGAACATTAATGTTGCTGGGACTGTGGCTAAACCCAGGGATAATCTCCATCCCCATGGGTGCAGCTGCTCCGTGCCGTAGTTCACCAGGGTTGCTATCAGAATTCCCAAACAGGTTGTCAATTGAAATAGTTGGTTCACTGCTCCTCGTACTTTCGCTGGAGACATTTCAGAAAGATACAAGGGAACTGCCTGCATATTTATTGTTCAATGATCAATATTTATTCGATTAAATAAACTTGCATATTTAAAATGGCTTGTCATAGTAATATTTTCAAATTTCCGATTTTAAACTGAAGATCAGCTGCGTTTCCAATGCAAAGCTCAGCAATGTTGTTTACCACACATCTTACAAGATTATTGAGTTCTATTATGAGATAATGAACTCAAATTATTTGTAGACCAGAATGAAATATTACAGCACTAAAATTTCTTCCCCTCGATGAAGGAATATCATAATTGAATCAAAGGAGATAAGACAAGAAAGGACACAGAAGCTTTTAAAAGTAACCGAGGGTTGAATCTATATATTCCTCCACTTGTTGCAAATTTTCAGTTTTTCCCCATGATCGAAATTATGTCTCATATATGTAAAGGTACTGTCGTTAAACACACAAGGACTCTTGATTAGTGTATTAAGAACACTGAATGAATGAATGAATGAATGAACATACTTGGTTACCAAATCCAATGCCGACGCCGAGAAGGATACGGCCAATGATGAGCATGGCAATGTTCACGGCGGCTGCATTGATGACAGCTCCAATAAAGAAGCTTACAGATCCAAGGATGATGCTGGCTTTTCTGCCTTTGTTCTTCGTCAGACTGGAAGCAAAAAATGTTGAAACCAAGGCCGCGAAGTACAGAGAAGAAGTGAAGAGTGTTAATATCTGATCATCGTATTTACAGTAATCCGTCTCTTTAAGATGCGCATGCTTGTTCGCGTACACGTGCGGGAAGAACTCCTTCAGAAAGTCGTCCATCGATGTCACGCCACCTTCGAAAATATATTCAATTATATAAATCATTAACTATATACGCATTGTGATTAATTGATCAATCAATTATAGTCAAGTATATGAATTGGAACTCACCGGAAACACCAAGATCATAGCCGAATAGAGAACCACCCATAGCACCAACGATACAAGAAAAGATGAAGAAGCCAGTAATCTTGTGCTGGTAAACATGTGCCCTTTTGCCTCCGGCATCGGTAAATCCTCCACCAGCCATTGCTTATCAGTATTTTCTTTGCAATGTTTGTGTCACCCTCCTTACGAAGTGTGGTTAAATACTAATGTCTTTGTAAATGAGATAGAATTTGAAACCCGAAAATGGTCAGTGTGAGTCACAGCCTGTATGCACTGCGTTCCAAACCTTAATTGGTTATTGTTCTGTTTGAGAAGATAACACAGGAAACGAAATTAGTTTTGCTTGATATAGGAGGTGGAATTGGAGGCTTATATTGATATATATATATATATATATAAATGCTGAGGTGGAAACAGCCCTGACCGGTGAAAAAACAGACACTTGACTTGTTCTTTGCCTTAGAACTTGATAACACCTTGTCCTCGTACTCCACTTCATCATACCGCCATTTCCTCTCCCTTGACCTCAAGTTAATTGCCCCCATCTTTTGTCTTCTTCGTTTTTGCTTTCATTTTTTCTCTTTGCATTACGATACATAAGAGGACCAGGCATCATGCATGCGTCTTTAAAATATTTAAATTCCACGTGGGGTGGCTCAAATGGTAAAAATAAAATGAATTGCGAATAATGATAAAGGTTGATGATGTAACAAAAAAATATATTTATCACACATAAAATAATTAAAAACAGATACGAATGAAAAGGTTAATTATATATGGAGCACCAAAAATTCAATAAAAATAAAACCATAATTTAAAATTTCTGGATTAAAAAATATATTTCGTTTTTGTAATTTAAGGATATAAGTTATCATACAATCTGAGAAAGAAGAATGATTTTGTTTCAGATTTATGATGCATGTCCATTTGGTAATAAGAGACGGAGGGAGTACACACCAAGTCCCGAACCCGGAGCCTTGTGGATGTTGACTGAGGACACACCAAAATGCGGTTGTCATTTTTTTTCCCCAAGTTTGCCGTCATAACTCATAACGTCTTCATTTCCGTATCGTGTTGTGTGTTATTTTATGCACATGTTTTTAGTATTTTTATTAATATGAATTTCCATATCCCTGTTACAAGTCACTTCTAGAAAAATGATCAAAAGTAATTAAAATTTTTAAATTTATAAAATTTACTATAACTTTTTAATATTACTTTCATTAAATCATATCTTATCTTAATTATATTTTTCTTAATCTCTCCCCACCATAATTATTTAATTAGAGGCAAACATGAAAATGAAGATTTAATACTCTCAAAGTGATTTATACTTTGCATATTTCAATCTTTCTAGAATATAACTTATAATAAGGAATAAAGAAATTATCTCTTGTTCTTTTTATAAAAAAAATCTATCTGGAAATATAATTAAATCCCAATTTATCATAACGTAAAAACTTTATTATAGTCACGAATGCCAGTAATAATTTCTTCCACACAATACTGACAAATGGCGACTACTGTAAGGATAAAACAGAAAATGATTATTTAATGCTTGTGACAATGAAAGTTGATTTTTTATAAAAAGGAAAAAACGAAAGGGTGAATTACTATTCAGGACTAGAATTACAATTTTATTATAAAATGGGATCTACTGTTTATTTAATTATAAAAAGACATGAACTTTTTAAAAGTAAATATAAAAATATAAAATTACCAAAATACCTTCAAATTTTATTTCTTCCCCTACCATTGCTAGTCAATGGACACTGGCAACTAGTCAACGCTAGTCAACAGTTATCGATGACCGGTCAACGACAATAACAACTATTGACGACCGGTCAATGTTCGCCAGAACAAAATAGCTTACAATTTTTTTTCTAGATTTTACAATTTGCTTATTCTGAATTTACAACCTAGTTTTCAAATTTTTACTTTATAATTTCTTTTTCAGAATTTAATTTACAAATTTTTAATTTTAAATTTGTAATTTGTTTTTCAAATTTTCACTATAAATTGTTTTAGTGCTTTTACAACTTTTTTTTTTAGATTTTACAATTTGATTACTCTAAATTTGCAACTCATTTTCTAAATTTTTAATTATGAATTGTTTCACTATTTTACAACTTCTTTTTCTAGAATTTGCTACTTGCTTACTCTAAATTTACAATTTATTTTACAAACTCTTACTTTGAATTATTTCAATATTTTTACAACTTGTTTTACATGTTTTACAACTTATTTACTTTGAATTTACAAATTATTTTTCAAATTTTTATTATAAATTTTTTCAATCCTTTTATAACTTCTTTTATATATTTTGCAACTTACTCTTTATTTGAAATTTGTTTTCTTAATTTTTATTATGAATTATTTTAGTGTTTTGTAACTTCTTTTCTAGAATTTGCAGCTGACAACTCTAAATTTGCAATTTATTTTCCAAATTTTATCATGAATTATTCCAAGTTAAAAAATTTTGGAACAAAAGTTGAAAAGCGTTGAAAAAATTTGGAAAATAAGTTATAAATTCTAAGTAAACAAGTTGTAAATTCTTGAAAAGAAATTTCAAGGCACTAAAACAATTGATAGTAAAAATATGGAAAATGAGTTACAAATTTAGAATAAGTAAATTATAAAATATGTAAAACAAAATGCAACAATACTGAAATAATTTATAGTAAAAATTAGGAAAACAAGTTTCAAATTTAGAGTAAGAAAGTTGTAAAATACTGAAAGTATTCATATTAAAAATTTGAAAAATAAGTTGCAAGTTCTCAGAGCACGTAAGTTACAAAACCTCGAAAAGAAGTTATAAAAGTACTAAAATAATTTATAGTAAAAATTTGAAAAATAAGTTACAAATTTGGGGTAAAGAAGTTGTAAATTTTGGAAAAGAAATTATAAAGTAAAAATTTGAAAATTAAGTTATAAATTCAGAACAAGTAAATTGTAAAATCTAAAAAAAAAAGTTGTAAGGTAATTTTTTTCTAGTAAATGTTGATCGGTTGTCAACAACCATTGACCGGTTATCAGCGACTGTTGACCAGCGTTGACAGGTTGCCAACAACCGTTGAGCTACATTGATTGGTTATCGGTGGCCGTAAATCAGCCTCCAGCGATTGTTGACCAGCAATGATTGGGTAGAAACAAAAGTTAAGGGTATTTTGATAAATTTATTTTTTTATATTTAATTTAAAAAAGTTTGTCCCTTTTTATAATTAAATGAATAATAGATTCTATTTTGTAATAAAATTGTTATTCTAGTCCTGAATAGTAATTCCCACAAGAAGAACCCCAAAAGTTGGTTTTTTTAAGTATTTTCATTGACATAATTCATAACCAATTATCAAGTGATGATTTCAAAATTTTAATTTTAATTTATGAAAATTGTTATTCTAGTCTATGCTTAGAATTCAACGATGGAATGAATAAGATTTAGATATTGAAGTTGCTTCCATTCAAAGCGTAAAACTTTATCAAGTACTAAATTAAGGGGTTGAAATGGATTGACAATGTTACATCTTATATTTTAAAGCTTTTCCCATGAAAACCGCTTGATTTTAATGTAATAAAATAGTTTTATAAAACTTGAACCAATTAAAATTTTAAAATTTTCTAAAACTATTTCTTATAGCTTTTTAATTTACTATGCAGTAATTTTTTAAAAATTATAATTAAATATAGAAAAATATTTTATTAGTGGCTCAAGTGTCTAAAAATCGTGTACATCTTGAATTTTCAAAAAAAAAATCAGAAACTGGGAAATGAATACATAGATTCATACAATTCATTGAGTCAACATTACTATTTATTTTTGCGTCTTTGTTTCTGTTCAAAAATTGAATCTCAATTTTGGAAATTTATTTCTTTTAACATACAGATCCATTTGGTGCATACTTAGCGTCTTTGGAAATATTTACATGTATACTTTCTAACAATAATTTTTTTATATATTTATTTTACTTCTACTAACTAGTACACTAATTTAAACCTTCAAGGGTTAGAGATGACTTTCGTTGGAGTAATTTTGGCAAAATTTGAATAACCGCCATTATATAAATCCAACTATAGCTAAATCAGTGTCATTTTGCTTCTAAGATATAGATTTATCTATACATATAGACACCAAAATTTTTGGAGGTATATTTGATTTTATACAATAGTTTGAATCAAACTATACAAAACAGAATATTAACAACTTTCAGTAATATTCCATCATCATTATTCTTCATATTCCACACTCTTCCCTTTGTCATGATTTGACTCTATCATTAGTTAACTATGGGGTGAGATTAGGAAATCTCAGTAGTCAACTTACACATACCATCATGTTATCACAAAAATATTTGAAAACATATAAAACATAATATATTTTCATTAAATCATTAAAACTTCCCTGTTGTTTAACAAAATTTTGGCAGCATAACAGCTTAGTAAATGAGTATCATGTGGCTTAACCCTTAACATAAAGTAGCTACCAATCATAGAAAATATTCATGACAATAACATGGTATCATTTACAAATCATAATAATATATAAAACATTCATAAGTAATAACATTAAGTAAGGGTAAGAGACTATCTTAGAACTTTATTAACTTTTCTTTGAACATTACTTACATTTAGCTTTAGATCACTTACTTAATTTGATTAAAACCTAGAGTATCATTAAACATTACTTAATAATTTATTATTATCATATAAACTTAATTCAACCATAAACCACAAATTCCTTCCTCAAAATCATTTCTTGATCCAAAAAGAGGAACAAGAGGAAGGAAGAAAATGGCTTAAACTCTTACTAATTTTAAACTAAATAAATGAAGAAGAAATTTATAAGAAATTTGGAGTAGGAGCTTATCTTGAAAGACTTCTGCTTGCCTTTCTTTCCTTCGACCTTCCTTCTTTCTTCTTTTTCTTCTTTTTTCTTCTTCTCTCCTTGGCTCACTCCCTCCTTTCCCTCTCTCTAAGCCTTCTCTCTCTTTCTCTCAATGCATGTGTGTGGGAATGCCAAAGGGGAAGGGGGTATTTATAGGAAAGGCTGGGAATTGTGGATCATCAGATCGAAATTTAATCCAAGGACTCACAGTTATTCTCACATTTTATATACCAATTTTCTATTATGCTCCTAGATGTTTTTGAGCTTGTGAGAGAGTAGGGAAGGGTAAAAATGTTCAACTTTTCCCTCCTAAATTTATGTCACATCAAGAAAATGGGATAGTGTACTTTTTACTTTTGCAGATAAATTTGGCTCTAGTTTAAATATTTTTTTATTCGGGTTTTCTATTATATCCAGTGTCATTTTTATTTATTTTATCTGGAGGACCCATTATCTTTCTCTTTTACTTTTTTTCATGTAGGGTTCACCTATCTTACTTACTTTTTACTATTTATCTCCTATAACATTTACTATTTATGTGGGACCTGTCTTTTATTGGATTTATACTTTTTTCCTCTCAAAACCCACATAACTAGTATCACTTATACTTTTAACTTGCATCGGAGTATTTAAAATATTATTTTCTCTCTCTTATTGTAAATGATAATTTTACCCTTTTTAAACTCCTTTTTATATTTTAGGATATTTTGAACCTTAAGCTAATTTAATTAAATATTTTGGCTTCTCCACTTATCATGAGTTAATCCAAAACACTTTAATATTATTTATGAAATGATCTGGTCATAAAATACATATAAAAATGAGGATGTTACAGATAATAATGGAGATCTTGATCAAAATGGTTGGATATCAGAAAATTCATTATTATTAAGTGATGAAAGGAGAGACTCCAAGCTTTTCAGCTTTTTGATGACTTTATACATCTTGCTTGCTATTACTCAATATTTCGATTATCAAGCACTTAGTTCAACTAATAAAAAGTTATATTAATTTAATTAGAAATATCAAATACGAATCCTGAGAATAAAGCAATGTTAAATTCCTCTAGCTTTCATATCTTCCAACTAACATTCTCCCAAATTTCTGTTAAATCAATCCTTTCGTGAAGAGTTATCGAAGAACCCTCTAATCTATCTTTAGAGTGCAGCACACTATTGAAATCTCCAGTAACAAGCCATGGAATGGAACAAGATTGTCATGTATCCTTTATATTTTTGCCACATAGGTTTCTTGTCATTGATTGCATGCAAGCCGTGCACAAAAGTCACAAAAAATTCTTTAGTGGAAGAGTCACCAAACAATTAACATGTTGGGAAAAATTGTGTTCAATCACAACCTAAGCAACATAGAATCCAAATATGACCTCTATGACTATGTTCAAAGTTGATGCGCAACTGCCCCAGGAAGACCAAAATTTAGGGAGGGTATTCAAAGTTAACTAAGAAATTAACATATGAAATAAAAATATATCATTTTTGTCAATCACCAAAGAAATGAGGATTACAAATAGATACAGACAAAAAGATACAGACTTGAAATTAACACATAAAGAAATTACCAATTCACTAAACTTTCAACCATAATTGGCATTATTTCCACATACTTGTGTTTCATTTTTTGTTGCTTCAGCGACCATGCCACCTTATGATAAGACTAAGTATGCTCATAGCAAGTTAGTTTGACCAAATCATTTAGCCAAAATCATTTACATAAATACAAAATGAAAAAAATATAACAGACGAAGCAAAAAAGTAGATTGATTTAAATTAGTTATTACTTTTTTTAGCGGGAGTTGTATTAGTCATATTACAGCAAGGTAAAATCAATATATTACATGTGACAAAACTAATTTAATAGAAACAGAGCAAAGGCATCATAATCCGCACTATAGATAGCAAAAGCCCATAGTTCAATGTTAACTACAGCTATGAAATACAAATTAAGATTATATTAAAATTTCCCTATGAATTAATCAAGATGGTCATTTCTCAGTTTCAATGGTCCGGAAAAAAACTATTATTATAGCAGCTTTTGTCCCATATTCCAATAACATTGGACTTTTGCGGGAAGAAAAAACAAATCGGAAACAGACTTATAAGCAAGCAATAAAGGAATAAAAAATTTCTATTGAGCTTCAAGCCATAAAGCTGAGAACAATTGATGGATCATATTCTAATAAAACTAGATTTTTGAAGGAAGAGAAAACAGATAACAAACATATATAGATTTATAATCAATGAATGAAGGAACAAAAACTTCAATTGAGATTTTGGCCATAAAGCTTTGAAGTGTTCCGTTCAACATTACACTAATAAAAAGTTAAAACTTCTACCTCATAAAAGAAGTAAAATCATGTACCTTATATACTGTAGTGTTTCCTCTTATTCCAATATTTGGCTAGGTACTCAAAGGTGCCATAACTTTAGGCGTCCCTAGTTATGGAACTAGGGGAATTCTGTGATGGAAGCAATGACCAAGGAGACAGACGCGTTGGACCGGAGCCGGAAAAAGGTTCGAACAAGGAGTGGTGACTTTAAGAATGAGATGGCCTTAGTCCCAAGGCAAGAGGATTGGATGCTAGATAAGGCTGAAGGAGTTGCGCAACCTGCAAACCAGCACACGTATAAGCAAGCCTTCATGAAGACAGATGACTTTGATACGGATGATAAGGGAGACGAAGAAGATTGGTGGAGTGGTGATAGATGGAAGGAGAGAGTTCATGTGGAGATGACTCCAAAAGGACCAAACGTGATCATTCCGCCGAAAGAGAAGGAGCGTTTAGCTAAGCAGTGGAAGAAATCTGTATATGTTAAGCTTTTAGGCAAGATGACTCGTTGAGATTATCTGGCTAGTAACAGCAAATTTGGGGCATGTATGGGAGCGTGAAGACTATTGATGTTGGGTTTGGTTTCTTTCTGGTTAAATTTCAGAGTCAGAAGGACTATGAGTTACCATTGACAGGGGGCCTGTGGTTGATTATGGATCATTATTTGGCTGTACAATCTTGGCAGGAGGATTTTGAGCAGGACGAAGAGGAAATTTCCAGAATTACAGCGTGGGTGCGAATAGCTAAATTACCGATGGATTAGTATGATAAAGGAATTCTTTAAGTATTAGGAAGTTAGATAGGAAGGATACTGAAGGTGGACATGCCAACACTCAAACGATCCATAGGACGTTTTACACGTATTTGTGTGAAGCTTGATTTGAGTAAACCACTTTTGCCTACTATCCTTATCAACAACAAGGTGAGAAGACTTGAGTATGAGGGTATTCACCTAATCTGTTTCTCTTGTGGTCGATACGGCCATGGCATTGATCATTGCGGCTTTAAAGCTCCATAAAATAGTTATGGTGAAAGCTCCACCTGTAGTGCAAATGGAGAGGCGTTGAGGGCAATGAAAGGGAAGGAAAAAGCAGTGGTAGAACAGTCGCCAGTGAACACCATGTACGGCTCATGGATGACAGTTACTAGGCAGCGGTGGGTCTGAAGAGTGACTTTTTAGGATGGTAAACCAAATGAGACGAGGTGAGATATACGGGCACGAAATGAGTTAGTTAGCCGAGGATCTCGTTTTGCTATCTTAAATGAGGAAGAGAGAGTTTTAGGGAGTGATGTGGGGAAAGTAGACGTGGCACAACCTCCATTGCAAGATATTAGTAATAGGTGTCCACTTGGTCATAATGGGGCCAACGATCGTGGTCATATGAAGAAAGGAAAGAAGATCATTAATGAGAGCAAGCCCAAGAACAAATCTATTTTGAGGGAGTCCAATACACCGAGCCCGATGGAAGAGTATCTTAGAGTAAAGGCTAAAATTGATGCTTTGAGTCATACATTAAATAGGCCACTTCAGATTACTAAGGGTGAGACTTTAATGGAAGTTGAGTTGGGGATGCTGTCGTATTGTTAAGAAGAGGGAGCACCAAATAATGAGGAAGTGGGGAAGCTGATGCGATTTATCATCTGTGGGGATGACAATCCGGTGGACCTTGGTGATTTTGTTGATGCTCAAGCAATGGAGGGGTCAGAGATGTTGAGTGAGGACGATCCTAATGGGGGCAATGTTGTTGCTGAACATGCGCAGGAATTCATGCAACAGTAAGGATATTTTTCCACGTGCTTTACCTTTATAGTCATGGTTAGTATGAATTATTTAGTTTGGAATGTAAAAGGGACGGGTAGTCCAGTGTTGGGTCGTTTGTTGTGTGATATTAAACACAAGTATGGGTTGGGTTTTATTGTCCTCTTAGAGACTAGGCAAAAAGGCAAGAAAGCAACGTGTTTTGCAAGGAAGCTGGGTTGGCAGCATTAGGTTGTTGTTGAAGCACTGGGGTTCAATGGTGGAATCTAGTGTTTTTGGGATGATTCAATCAATTTCTTGGTTATCGCAACAGGAGACCAATTCATTCATAGAGTGGTGCACTAAAGAGATGTGGGTAGTTGACAAATTTCACTAGTCTATGGGAACCCATGTCACTCGAGGCGACGACGACTATGGGAGATTTTGTATGCTGTTCATGAGGAGATGAGAGAAGCGTGGTTTGTCATTGGTGATTTGAACATTACTCTAAGGAATGACGAGAGGCGATCGCATGGGATAGTGGATGGTCATGTTGATTCTCATTTTTACCGTTGGTTCATAGAGTGTCATATGACAGACCTGGGTTTTTGTGGACCCCCTTTCATGTGGAGTAACAGTAGAAGCTCCAGTAAGATTGACCATGTGGTGGCTAATACCCAATGGCTCACTTTGTTTCTTGATGCCACGATAACTCACATTCCTAAATTCAAATCTGATCACCACCCTCTTTTGCTGAAGTTGTCTATTGTGAATTCTCACCAGGGTAAAGAGAGACCATTTAGGTTTTTTACACCGTGGGTTATACATGAGAAGTTTAGTGAATTTGTTTGGTATGCATGGCAGTCTCATACGGAGTGGAATAGTCAGGTGGAACAGTTTACGAAAGATGTTTTGAAGTGGAATAAAACTATCTTTGGTAATATTAAATCTTGTAAACTATCGCTCATGCGGAAATTGGAGAAACTAGATGGGGGAGTGAATAGTGGCTCGATTGAGCAAGTGAATAAGTTATGGGAAGCGACCTCGATAGAGTTAGAAGAAGTCATACATCAAGAAGAGGTGATGTGGCTACAAAAGTCTAGATGTAATTAGTATGCTCATGGAGATCGTAATACACGATATTTTCATGTGGCAGGCAATAGTCGACGTAAGAGGAATAAAATTGAAGCCTTGAAACAAGACAATGGTACCTAGTCTTATGATGCAAAAGAGATTATGGAGGGGGGATGAAATACTATGAGAACTTGTATAGGGAGGAGGGTTCTTCCATGGCATCACTAGTCTTCAATTGTAGTTATCCTAGCTTAGATGAGATGCATCAACGTCCGATAGGTAGGTCGATGGAGGATTCAGAAATCAAACAAGCTTTATTTGGGATGGGTCTACTAAAAGCACCTGGCTCGGATGGTTTGAACCCATTTTTTTCCAAAGTCAATGCAATATAGTTGGACTGGAGGTGATAAAAATTGTCAAACTGTTGTTTGAACATCCACAGCAAATCCGGGAGATTAATGGTACTTTTATTGTCCTGATTCCTAAGAAAGAGTGTCCAAAAACTATTAGAGACCTATGACCTATAAGTCTTTGTAATGTGGCTTATAAGATCATTACTAAGGTGATTGTGAATAGGATGCATCCCATAATGCCCATGGTGATTAAGCTAAATCAATGTAGTTTCGTGCCAGGAAGACATAGTGGTGATAATACAATTCTTGCCCAGGAAATTATTCATTCTATGAGAAGTTTGAAGGGTAGGAAAGGTTTTATGACCATCAAGCTTGATTTAGAAAAGGCGTATGACCGCCTTAATTAGAGTTTTGTTGTCAGTTGCCTTCAAGAGTTGGGGCTGCCTAATCATATTGTAGAAGTGGTGTCGGCATTTATATCCTCTCTGTCTATGCAGTTGTTGTGGAATGGGGTAAAGGCCAACGTGTTCTCTCCTTCACGTGGGATTCATCAAGGAGATCCCCTCTCTCCCTATCTTTTTATTATTACAATTGAGAGATTGGCTCATTTAATACAGAGTGAGGTCTTGAGTGGTCATTGGTTGCCTTTTAAATTAAAGAGAAATGGTACTGCTGTAACACCTTACTTTTATCTATATTTTCCCATATATTATAGTATGTACAATGTCCAAATAGCCCATATTAAGAGCTTGAACCATTAATAGAACCAAAATATTTGAATAAAAGAAAACGTGGTACTATTGATTTGGTTCTCAAGTTTTCTGGACGAACTTTGAAAAATCATAACTTAATTAAAAAAAAATCGTATCAATGTGGTTCAAGTCTCTAAATGAAGCTAGAAACATGATATACAAGATAAAAATATGAAAATTTCCTTTAACCTGACCATTTAGTATAGTTTATTACTCAAACTTATACTGTACAAATGGTCATTTATCTCTTTTTCCAGAATTTTGGCCGTAATTTTAAAAATTCATATCTAACTTTATACTGAGCCAAATCATGCATTCTATATGCCATTGGAAATATATATATGTCTAATTATCTTCATATCTTTCTTATACATTTATTTAGTCTAGACAGGGCACAACATTAATTTGAATCACTAGGGATCAAAACATCACTTTTTCTAGAACAGTATTGGGAAAACTTGTATATCTCTCATTGTACAACTCCAATTGAACTCAAACCAGTGGCATATTAACCTCAAAAGATAAATATTTTCATAAATGTAAACCATTGAATTTTTGGAGCTCTATACGATTTTATAGCACTTTTTAAAGAGAAGTAATATATTCAGTAAAATTCGCAGCTTTCACATCACTGTCTAGTTTTGACCTTTAAATTCAAAAATATACTATAAATTGTACACATATCAAAATTGAGTGTTCTTTAACTCATTGGAAAGCTTGTTCTCTCTAGTTTCAGATAATATCTAACACTTGGCTTACTTGCCCTGTCTTTGTCAAACAGTGTTGACTTTACTGTCATTGTTACAAAATAAACTTCTAACAATATAACATGGCAAAGTAAACTTCATAATAAGCTCACATGATCATTCCATGTTTCAAATCCATACCCAACATTTCATAATGCTCATAAGGACATAATAGCACAATGGCACAGATCTAAAAGCATACACATGGTTTTATACATAATTTCAAAATATACACTTATAGCTTAAAAACACCATCAAGCATCATTCTCTTCTTCATTCTCCTTACCTTTTCTTTGGACTCCTTTGCCATAGCTTGTGCCTAGTCATTTGGGATACTTGAGGGGATGAGATTGGGGTCAATCTCAGTAGTAAGTTACATTTCATGCAATTATGTCAATCATGTCAAATAACTCACATTTGATCACATTTAATCACATCAATCATATTTAAACAATAAATTGCCACATTGGTCATCAAAATTTCGGTAGTATAACGGCTTAGAAAATGGATATCCCAGGGAATAAAACCCCTCATTTAATAGCCAAGACCAATCAAAGAAATCACAATTTCAATATGGCAACACAATTTAATCATAGAAAGACAATGAAAAAACATAAAGCAAGAATATAAAACTTAACTACCTTTGGTGCTTGCACTTAGCTTTCCTCTTTAAACCAAAGCTTCCTCTAGTTTTCCCAAGCTTCCTCAAGTCCCTAAACATCATTAAACACATGCTCAAGCCACTAACTTCATGGCCAATCACAAAAAACTCTCATAAAATTCTTGAAACCCTTAAATTCTCAAACTCTTTATCTTAAGCTCTATCTTTGAGTCAATGCTTGTCTTTAAGGTTTTTCATCATGGGGAACTCATTTTTGCCATCAAATTGATGAAATTCCAACCTTAAGACACTCAAATGATCTGGCCAAAAATCTACTCCAAAGGAAAAAGAATAGTTCTTTCACAAACTTGCTTAAAACATACCATACTTATTTCCTTTAGTAAAATATCATGTTTTCTCTTGATTTTATGGTTTAAAAACAAATTTTCTTCCCATTAATCATGCTTGGCCTGATTAGAACAGTGGATGAAGGAGAGAAAATTTCAAGGGAATTAACTCATGGAGCTTAGAAACTATACTAGAACACTTAAAGAATACAAGAGGTTTGCTTACCAATTTTCCTTGCATTTCTTCCTTATTTTTTCTTCTCTTTTTCTTTCCTCCTACGTAGCCTTCTTTTCCTCCATTGCTCAGACCACTCATCCTCACTTTTCTAAATGTGTGTCTCATACAAGTGATGAAGGAGAGAGTATATATAAAGGCAATTAATTAAGATTATTTTTGCTAATCCTTCATTAATTAAGAAAACTTAATAATTAAGTCTTACCTTTTCTTAACCATCAAGCATTCCAACTTCAACCCATGAACTGCCATGTGGCGTCATAAATGAGGGTACACTTGTCCAAAACACTGCATAATTTTTCTAGTCTAGTAATACCCTGTGTTAGTTACTTTATACTTAGACCGGTAAAGTTATTTTTTTATAGTGTAAATTGATACAAAGTTAAAGTGAATTTGTATATGGTATTACTTTAATATACTATCTTTAAAAAGCTCATTTTGTGATGTCCAATAGCCTTTCTTTTTGACTTTTTAGCTTTTGCATATCAAAAAGTAGTTTATCAGTATAAAATTACTTTTTAATCTTTGATACTGATTATTTCTTCATCCTTAAATATTAACACTTAGTGCCATATATCATTGGACTTCTCTCGTTGACAGCTTCATTTTGACAGTAATATTGCACATTAAAAAAATTACCCTTGACCCGTGATAAATTTATAATTTTTAAAATATTTGGGTCATTAGGTGTAATTTTTGTTAAAATTCATAAAATTTGCTCCAATATGCTCGTACGTCCACCGTTCTTCTCATCTTTTTCTTTTCTTTTTTTTTTATCTTCTTCTTTTTCTTTTTTTTTTTGAGAGGTAAAATAGTCACTTTCTCATTTTTTCTTCTAACCGAAATAATTAATCTTTTTACCTTATATTATGTAAAATGACATATATCCATTTTTATAAATTCCTTATAGATTTTAAAATATTGGACCTTAAACATTTAAGAGAAATTTCAAGATATTACAATTGTTATTTCCCATCTTTTCTTTGCAAATGACTTGGTGCTATTTGCAGAGGTGACTCTAGATCAGGCAGGCATAGTGAAGGCTATACTGGATGATTCTATAAGGCATTGGGACAAAAAGTGAATGCAGCAAAGACTCGCATCTTCTTTTCAGAGAATATTAGTCACACTCGAGCGGAGGAGCTAAGCAGGTTCATGGGGTTTTCTCCAACGAACAACCTTGGGAAGTATCTAGGCATGCCTCTTCACCATGAAAGGGTTAATAAGAACACGTATAAGGAGTTTCTCGATAGGATAGATCTTCGCCTATCTAGTTGGAAGATCAATAACCTTTCTTTGGCTACTAGGAACACTCTCATCACATCAGTAATCTCTACAGTTCCTTCATACGCCATGCAGACTGAACCATTACCCGTGGGAGTGTGTGAGGAGATTGATAAAAAGTGTTGTCAGTTTTTATGGGGTGATTCACCATCAGCACATAAGCCCCATTTAGTTGCTTACAATGATGTTTGTCGGAGAAAGGAAAACGGGGGTTTAGGACTGCACCATGCTAGAGCTCAGAATGAAGCATATATGATGAAACTTGGATGGGGATTAATTAAACGCAAGGATGCTTTGTGGGTGCAATTTATTTGTGAGAAATATCGGTGTGGAAATGAATTACTTCCAAATATTAACAAGCATATGATAGGTTTGAGAACATGGTTGGGAATTTGAAATTGTTGGAAGAAGGTTGAAGATAGCTTGAGCTGGAAGGTAGGTAATGGGAAGCATGTACGATTCTGGAAAGATCATTGGGTGCCAGGCTATAAGAAATTGGAACATATTGCACGAAGCACTTTGGAAGAGGAAGTCCTGGGATGGTTTGTGGCAGACTGTATCAGGGAGTCCAGAGATTGGTGTTGGGAGAAATTTGAGCAACTGTTGCCAACTTAAGCTTTTCATGCCATTGGAAGGGTTAAGGTTACACCGACGCAGGAGCAATCAAACATGCCATTTGGAGGTGGATGAGTCATGGCACTTTCTCGGTGAAATCAACGTATGGGAGTCTTTTTCCCAACTCAAGCTCGAAACCACAGTGTTTATGGAGAGACATATGAAAGACATCGGTTCCACAACGATGCCGAACTTTTCTTTGGTTGTGTGCTTGAGAACGTTTAATGACAAACCATAGGAGGTTCAAGATGGCACTTCATGAGTCGGGGGACTATAAAGATTGCCTTGGGGTTCAAGAGAGTTGTCTTCATGCAGTAAGGGACTATTTGAAAACAAAGCCTCTCTAGACTGGCATTGTACCGATGAACCTACAGACCCGTTTTTTCTCTTTCACAAATATATAGCAATGGATAAAGTGGAACATTAATCAGACAAGTCTGTTGAAGGGATGGAGTGGTGTGTTTGGTTTCCCATAGCATGTAGGAATGCATGGCTGGCAAGGAACGAGGGATGGTTTGAATCTAAGGACACTAGCATAGAAATGTTTTAGGCAAAAACTAGAGCATGTGTGGAATGGTCAGGTATGTCCTTGGTTCCAGATATTCATAATCAATCGAAGTTAGTATGGTAAGTGCCACTAGTAGGAGTAGTGAAGGTGAATGTGGATGGGTTGTATAGCCTATCGCGCAGCGTGGGATCTCGTGGGGGGTTGCTACAAGATAACCAAGGCAAGTTTGTTCGTAGTTTTGTTTTTCATATAGGTTAATGTGATGCTTTTCTAGCTGAAATCTGGGCTATTTTATTAGGTTTAAAGGTGACTTAGGATGTTGGCCTGAGAGATGTCGTTCTTGAGAGTGATTATGCTGAAGGAGTGAAAGCTGTGAATAAAGGTGTGGAAGAGGACCATCTAGCCTAGGAGCTGTTTGAGCAGATTCGGGAGCTAATGGATAGAGACTGGAGGATAGGGATTACTCATTATCGACGAGAGTGCAACAAAGGGTGGACTTTCTTGCAAAAATGGCACTTACTATGCTTCCAGGGTTAAATTTGGTGGAATGTCCCACTGAGCAGCTTATGAGAATCATCCGTAGCGACATGGGTCCTAGTATGGAGCAATGCCCCACGCATAGCTAGTTTCTTTCTTGTTTGTTTTGCTTTATAAAAAAAAAGGTGCCATAACTTTAGTCTTTGATAAGCCCAATAATTTTGTGGGCCTAGTATACAAGAGGAATAAGGCCAAGGATACTAGAGAAATTAGAAAGAGGGCCAAGAGTCACACTAGGCCTATTCAAATTCAGACATGAGTTGAGAATGCTAAGAGGTGGGATCCAGTGATGATTTCTAGGGTTTTGTGCACAAGAAAGGAATTAAGGAACCAATGTGTTGTTTATTGAGGAGAGACTTGCCTCTCGAATGACAAGGATGTTACCTACTACCTTATCTTTTTCCATATTTTGCTATTCTCTATGTCTGTAAATACTAAGTAGCTACAATCATTAGAAGGATTAGAGTTTTGCTGTCATTTCCTTCTTATAATTAGGAAGGGAAAGTTGTATTGATTCTCTTGATTATCAGATAATAAAACTATGGTTCCCATCATATTTGGCATCAAAGCTGGTTACTTTCCCAGGCATGGTGGGGATGAGAATGGAAAACAAAGTTGAAACCATAGAAAAAAGTCTGAGTGAGGTGCAATGAAGTCATAATGAGAACAGGGGAGAGTTTAATGAAGTCAAGCTTTCGATCATGGAGGTCAGAGAACAAATGACAAGATGTAGACCTTTCTGGTGAATCAAATCACGGAGCTTCGAGCATTGATTCAAAACAGGTAAATGATGCGACCAAACCCGACCCGGCTTGTTTCACAAAATTTGGACCATCATGCTGAACAGACAAGGCCGATTAGTCATGGGGAGACTATAGGACCTCAAACGAACAAGGAAACACACACAAGGATTAACGCAGAGGTGACAGAAGGGATGGGTGAGAAAGAGAATCTGTTTCTTAGAAGGCTTAAGTTACCCTTTTTCTCTAGAGAGGATTCCATTGGCTAGCTATTTAGTATGGAAAGTTATTTCTTTGTTAATGGGATAGTTGAAGATGAAAAAGTTCATGCAGCTGTTATGGGACTTGAAGGGTGAGCACTTAAGGCTTGGTGTGAGTTTAAGAAAGAGGTTCTAGATAGATTTCATTGTAATCAACAGGGCAACAGTTATGAACAGCTAGCTGGCTTGAAACAAACAACCACTGTTTTTGAATATAGGGATAAGTTTGACTTGTTGTCAGCTCTATTAGCTAATGTGCTTGAAGAAGCTCTAATGGGGATGTTCAAAAATGGTTTTCAAGATGAGATAAAGGCTGAAGTTTGACTAATGCAACCCCATAACTTGAAATAGTTAATTGATTATGCCTTTTAAGTGGAGAGGAAGAATTTAACTCTTAAGAAAGCTAAAGAAAAGAGGTGAACTAAGTGTAACAAGAGTAGTACTGTTCAGAGGTGGCATAGTGATTAGGACAAAATGTGTAACCACAAGTGCACGAGCCGTGTCAAATAATAAAGTGATGAATAGAGTATCGTTTCCATGGAGATTTAGTTCCAACAACCCAGTTGAGTATTAATTTTACACATTTACTCAAGTCAAGCAAAACTCAAAATAAGAAGGAAATAAATCTAAACTACAATTAGTTATTAGTGGTGATTATAAAATGCAAGAAGGGCTACCTAGGATAATTACTCACTTGAATATAGATTAATTAAGTAATTACTCTCTCTAAGATCTTAGTTACATATATTTGCTAGCCTAAAGCACTAATTCACTTATTAGCATCTTCCGAGTATCTAATAAACTTACCAATTAAATAATCCATAATTCCTTATGCAATTAACTAATTAGTACATTAAATTGCTTAAACTCCAATTATGATTAAGTGGCTAATTAAGTATATTCTTATCCTAATTAACAAATTACTTAATTTTCAAATTCAACATGTTCACACCGATTAATTCACCAAATACATGAAATTAATCTATAAGAGAGGAATCATGAAGCTAATCCAAACACAAATTCATAATAATCCTAGGTATAAAGTAAACTTAAGCTCTTATGCTCTGTTTACAAAGGATATAACAAGAACAAACTGAACAAAACATAAGAAATAAGGAGTATGATGAGGAAAATGGAAGGAAAACTCAATATAATGAAGAAATCCAAACTTGAGCTTCCATTTCCAAATCTCAATGGCTAAAGCTCCAAGCACCACCTCCAGCTGTCCAGAATTGTTCCCCCTCAATTTTGTTCACTGTTTCCCACATTTTAACCCTTAAAAACCCTTAAATTCACTAAATTATTAAAACTTTGCATTTTGACAGAAATCCCAATGCTACAGCGTCCAAGCTCTACCATTGTAGTACAGAAATGCCCTTTTTTCAAAGATAATGATGCTATAGCATCCAGACTACAATGCTGCAACGTAGAAATGCCTTTTCTATGAGATATTGATGCTGCAGCATCAAACTTTTATGTTATAGCAGAAAACCTTCAAATCTTGATTCTCAACCTTTCAAACTTCACTTTCTCCAACTTTAAATATGTAATCTTCCCTACAAAAATCCATAAACACTAGTGAAAAGCTTATATGCTTTAATTGGACAATTTTCCCTTCATTTTCTATAATATTTGCAATATAACCCAATAAATGCAATTAATCCAAATATTTAACCAAATATAGTACAAAATGTATAGATAACTTCCTAAATACTCTCAAAAGTACCTTAGATATTCATAAATAAGGGGAGTAATCACATATTATGAAAACTATTACACCTAGGTACTCTAATTTGTTGGAAAACCCTAAGAGTACATACAGTGTACCAATTGCTAAGAATGGTGAGAGTAAGGAAGTGGACAGTTCAAAAGCCTGTAGCAACAAAATTCTATTACCTATTATAGGCACAAATAGTAGCAACAGTGGTAACAAATAGGCTCAGAGGTTGACTAAAGTAAAAATTAATCGAAGAAGGGAGTTAGGCTTATGCTTTCAATGTAAGGAAAAGTTCAGACCTAATCACAAGTGCAAAGGAAAATAGCCACAAATGTTGATCGTTACTGATGTAGATGAAGATGAATTTGGTGGGGTTGAACTAGATGAAATAAACGATGAAGTGCCTAATAAAGTCATGGCTACTATGGAGCTGTCGCACACCACCATCATGGGATTTACAAGTTGTAAAGCTATGAAATTAGTGGAAGAGATAAAAGGGAAAGCCGTGGTATTTCTTATTGAGAATGGGGCTTCACATAACTTTATATGCATTTTGTGCAAGCATTACAAATTGAAATGCAAGAAACCAGCCAATACTCAATCACAGTTGGGGATGGTAGAAAATTCTATTCAAAGGATATATGCAAGGATGTGGAGATGGAGTTACAAGGGATGAAAATTGTTCAAACATTCTATCCTTTTCAATTAGAGAATGTTGACATAGTGTTAGGGGTAGTATAGCTGGAATCTCTTAGAGAGACTAGAGTAAATTAAGGGTGTAACACCTTACTTTTAGACTTATTTTCTATGAATTAGACTCCTTTTAAGTCTAATTATACTTGATTCTAAGCTTGAATCACATAAGAATGAAAATCAGAATTTCAAAAATTTTCAGTTACTATTCATATGATAGTTTCCACTTTGCCAACTGAACTTTGAAAATTCATAACTAATTCTAGAAAAATCATTTCATAGTGATTCAAGTCTTTAACAATAGATAAAAACCTTATTTACATGGAAAAAATATGAAACTGAGAATTTACTTGACGAATTTATACAGTTTATTCCTTAAACATTTACTGTATATTTGGTCATTTTCTCTTCCCCAGGATTTTGACCTTATATTTAAAAATTCATATCTCACTCTACCATGAGCCAAATCAAACATTATTTATGTCATATGAAAGCCCTGTGAGTCTATTTATATAAATAATTTTATTCTACATTTATTCAACTTGCACAGGACATGGTGTTAACTTAAATCATAAAGGGTCAGAATTCCACTTTTACTGGAACAGTTTTGGGAAAACATCCATATCTCCTATCATATAGCTCCAATTATCTCCAAATCAGTGGCATATGAAACTTAAAACATATGCATTTCCATAAATATAAACCACTGAATTTTTAGAGCTCTGCACGATTTATATTATCTTTTTAATTTTCAAGTACTTAACTTTCAGTTTCCAGTTTTCCCAATCTTTCTCTGTTCTGAACCCTAAGTTAGAAAATTCACCATTAATTGTACACAACTCCAAATGGGGTGAATTAGGTGTCATGTTAAAGATGGAGATTCCATCTATCTGGCATAAAAATATCATAAACTTACCCTCACATTAAGTATAGAACAAGGGCGAATGAAACAGACATATTGAGAAAATGCCCTGTTTCAGTCCACATTGCAATTTCCTTGCCAAAACCCTTGCAAATGAACTCATTTTGGCATGTAACTTGGTAGAATATAACTTTATATCTCAACATACAGAACTGGAAATTTTCATACATTTTCTACAACATTAACATATTATTCACTATTTTATAATTTCATACAAAGCAAGGCACAAATAACCATTCACCCTATAATACAATGGCTTGCAACATCATTTCCTTCTTCATGCCTTTTGCTCCTTCCTTAACTCTTTTGCATTGGTTCTCCCTAGCATGGTTAGTCATTGAAGGGGGGTGAGATTCAAAGAATCTCAGTAGCAATTACCATTCATGCAATCATATTATCACATTAAGCATATAATTATCATAAAATATCAAGTAAATGCTTTTAAACATTTATGCCATAATATTTTACAAAAATTTCGGCAGAGTTTTGTTTTGTATTTTGGACATCCCGGGGTCTCAAAACCCTCAATTAACTCAGCCAAAATTCTCAAAGCATCACAATTGATCATAGCAAACAATAAGCAAGTCATCAAACTCATTGAAAATCACATGACAATATAAGGCAAGAATAGGTAAATTGCTACCTTCATGCTTTTTCTTACTCTTCAACTTGATACCAATGCTCCCCCTAGCTTCCTTGGGCTTCTTCAAGTCCTAATGCATAATCAAACAATTATTCAAGCTAATGGTTCCATGACTTTCTTCAAAAAGTGTTCATGAAACCCTAATTCTTCAAAAATTCACCAAAAATTCATTCCTAACTCAAAAATGATGAATTATACCTCTATTCCATGTAATTTTTCATGAGGAATCCAAATATGGCCTCAGAATTGCCAAATTCCATCTCTAGCTCGGTTACTGTTCATTCCGAATTAAGCTTCAAAAAGCTAAAAATTTCACTTTCTTAATCTTAAGCTTTTTCTGGTACAACATACTTGTATCTACCTATTTTGGACCCAAGGAATCCATTTTTGGGGTCAAAATCATGAAATTCTCTTTCATTTCCAAACCCTAAATAGGCAGAAATTTTTATAAATTTGTAGAAAAATATCTACCCGATTAATTTGCAATCTAATGGCATAATCTTAATCCTTGAAGCATATACATCACTTTTCATGGATCACTTTCTTCATGGCTTCATTTTCTCTCTCTACTCTCTCTCTAGGAAGAAAATTTCAGAGGGAAAATAGAGAGACATAATCCATAAAACTTCTCCAAATTCAAGGATACACAATAAAATAACCATAAGATTTACCTTGAGTTTTTGTGACTTTAACTTTGCCTTTCTCTTCTTCTTTTAATTTTCTAGGGTCTTCACGCTTTCTTCTCTCACTGTTGCTGAAGCCATCGTGAATGAAGTGAGGAAGATGAAGATTAATGAGTTAATAGGATATTTATGTAATAAAATATTTAATTAACCTTTCTTTTTTACTTTGATTACTTTTTGGCAAATAAAGCTTTTGTCAAAATTCCCTTGGTATCCATTCTTCACTTCATACTTAGCTCACTTCCTTTTTTGGCCAAAAATTGCATCATAACTTTAATGGACCAAAATACCCTTTACCGATTAAATTTACCCGTACCGATTGAGTATTTTTACCAAAATCGTCATTAAATTGGTACAGGATTATCCAATAATTACTTTTGGTCCAAAATCATTATCTAGACCCAAAATATATTTTATTAAGGTCCAATCATTTTTCTTGGATCAATACTGCATTTTCCTGCAGTCTAAACTGACTTTTATCGGGTAAAATATTAATATTAAACCCTAATTACCCAATAAATATTATTTTGACCTTAATAAATTCCATACTATATTTCATTGGGTCTACCTCATTGAGAGCTTCATTGTGACTATAATTTTTCATATTTACAAAAATGCCCTTGACCCGGGCTAATTTACAATTCTTGAAACTTTTGGGTCCTTAGGTGTAATTTTCCCCAAGAGATTTCTGATACTCATTCACCGTAATTTTTATGACTTTAAGGACATGGATATCCTTTTCATAATTCTTTAGGGACAAAAATATAATTTCTCATTTTTCCATTCAACCGGGAAAAATGACATCTTTGCCCTTCTTCATACTTAACGGTGTCTCTCCGTTTTTTCTAATTCCTCATGCATTTTATAATATCAACTTTTTCATTTTTAGGCCTTCAATTCATTATTCACATTTTACTTCTAATGTGGGAATGACCGTTTTGCCCTTAAGCCGGGTCAAAAATATAATTATTCATTCTTTCGGGCACTTCCTTGTAATTTCACCCAAAGACCAATTTTTAATTATTTCATTTTTCACTATTCACATTAACTTCAAATTGGTCTATCTCTCAACCTGAACCTCCCAGGAATGCAATACTTATATCATTGCGCTCAGTTTGGAGCGGGCTTTCATTCAAGTGGTATATTGCATATTTTTTTCGGGGTGAATTCTGGAATTAATTTCTGTCAAAGACCTTATGGAAAATTAATTTCAATTAAGGACCAAAGATAACTTCTTCAGAAAATTAGATGAGAAATTAATTCCTTCTAAAACCCAATTCTATATAACCTTTTCGTCTCACTTCATTTCTCATCTTTTATTCATTTTATAATATCTCATAAAAATAGGGATATTACAAAGGGCAGCTTTATATGAGAATTAAAGTAGACAGAAAGTGGGTATGTTTGATGGGAGACCCTACTCTCACCCAAACCCAAGCTTCTTTTAAAGCCATCAAGAAAGCTTTAAAGAGTAAAGGGAGGGGTATTTGCTGGAATTATGTGTTACCAATGTTGAGGAGGCAACTGATACAATAAAGGCTGCACCTAAAATTAAGAAGTTGTTAGAAGACTTTCCAAGCATATGTGAATCGATGAAAGGGTTACCTCCTCACTTTTCTAGGGATCATTCTATAGCTATCAAGGAGGGAGCACAAATCCCTATATGCGCCCTTATGGGCATACTTACACTCATAAAACTAAAATTGAATGATTGGTTAAGGAGATGTTAGAAGCTGAGATCATTCAGCCAAGTAATAGTCCTCATTCAAGTGATGTGCTATTGGTAAAGAAGAAAGATAACAGCTGGAGGTTTAGTGTGGATTATATGGCCTTAAACAAGGTCATGATTCTCAATAAATATCCTATTCTAGCAATTGACAAATTATTGGATAAGTTAGGTTGTGCAACATTGTTTTCCAAGCTTGATCTTAAGTCGGGCTACCATCAAATGAGCATCAATTTGGGGGACATTTAAGACATATGATGGGCATTATGACTTCTTGGTTATGCCCTTTGGCCTCACCAATGCTCCTTTGACTTTTTAGTCCTTGATGAATGACATATTCATGGATTATCTAAGAAAATTCATTCTGGTATTCTTTTATGATATTTTAGTATATAGCCCGGACTTCAAGACCTATTTGGAGCACTTACAGACTGCCTTGGGTGTGTTGCAAAAGAATCAACTAGTGATCAACCCCAAGAAGTGTGTTTTTGTTCAACCAAAATTCGAGTACCTTGGCCATATAATTTTTGCTGAAGGGGTTCAAGTGGACCCTACTAAGCTAGAAACAATGATGAAATGGCCTGTTCCTAAAAATGTGAAAGCTTTATTGGGATTTTTAGGTTTAACTGGACACTATAAAAAATTTATCAAGAATTATGGGAAGATTGCAGTACCTCTAACAGAGTTATTGAAAAAAGACTCATTTCAGTAGGGGGAGAAAGCTCAAAGTGCTTTTGAACAATTAAAGAATGCTATGATGAAAGCTCATGTCTTAGCAATGCCAAATTTCCAAATCCCATTTGAAATTGAAGCGAACGCCTTCGATAATGATGTAAAAGCTATGCTAATGCAACAAGGAAGGTTGATTGCCTATTTAAGCTAGTAACTATCCAAGAGGGCCAAGCATGGTTCTGTTTATGAAAAAGAACTTATGGCTATTGCTTTAGCAATTAAAAAATACAACACTATACATCTCAACCCTTCATCATAAAAAATGACCAAAAGGCATTCAAATACCTTTTGGAGCAGCCAGTAATTAACCTAGACCAGAAGAAGTAGGTCTCCAAGCTCATAGGATAAAAATTTTAGATTGTATACAAACTAGGAAAGGAAAATCGAGCTATTTATGCACTCTCCAAAGGGGTCAAACTGAAGCAGAATTTTCAACTTTTTCTTTGTGGTAGCTTGAGGGAATGAAGGAATATGGAACTAAAATAAAAAGGATGAGAAATTAAGCTCCATTTGGTAGCAAATAGTGATTGGGAAGGAACCTCCAACCAGGTATAGTATTAAAAGCATATGCTTGTTGTATAATGGTAAGCTTGTTCTGCCAAGGAATTCTCCAAGAGTCATAATAGTAATCAAGGAATTTCATAACTATCCTCTTGGTGGGCATTCAAGGTATTAAGGACCTATAAACGGCTTTCAAAATTTATTTATTAGGAGCGAATGAAATATGACGTGCAAGAACAAGTGGCCAAGTATGAAGTATGCCAAAGTAATAAATATGATGCCCTTAGTCCTGTAGGTTTGTTATAGCCCTTGCCAATGCCCAACCAAGTGTAGGAAGATGTAAGTATAGACTTTATTGCAAGGCTGCTAAAGGTTAACAAAAATGATACTATACTAGTTGTGGTGGATAGAATCACGAAGTATGGTCATTTTATGCCATTATCTTATCCATTTACAGCCAAGGAGGTAGCTGAATTGTTTATCAAGGAGGTGGTAAAGCTGCACTTATTTCCTAAGAGGATCATGACAGAGTATTAATAAGCCAATATTGGAAAGAGTTATTCTTGCAATCGATAACAACTCTTAGATACATCTCAGGATATCATCCCCAAACTGATGACTAAACAGAGGTAGTGAATACAAGCTTGGAAACTTACTCAAGGTGCTTTGTTGGGGAAAATCCTAAGTAGGTAAAAACTTTGCCATGGGCAGAATTTTGGTTTAACACCACTTATAATCAATCCATCGGCACGACACCTTTAAAGCTTTGTATGGAAGAGACCCCTTAACCTTGTTAAAGTGGAAAGATGATGCATACATGATTGAAGAGGTGAATGAGAAGATCAGGGAAAGAAATGAGATTCTGTAAGCGCTCAAGTCTCACTTAAAGCAAGCTCAAGCTAAGATGAAAGAACAAGTTGATCAAAAGAGAAATGATGTTGAATTTATAATTGAAGAAAATTTTTATTTGCATATACAGCCCTATAAGCTAAAGAACTTGGCGAAGAGACAACATGAGAAATTAGCACCACGTTTTTATAGGCCATATAAGATACTTGAGAGGATTGGCAAAGCCACATATAGGCTGTAACTCCTAGAAAATGCCCAGATTCATCCTATTTTTCATGTATCACAGCTTAAGAAGTTAACACTCCCACTGTTGAAGCACAACCACTACCAAAATTTTTCTCTAAAGAGCATGAGTTACAAGTCCAGCCAAAAGATATTTTGAAGGTGAGAAATATGACTGATGGGATTTGCCAAGTCTTGGTCAAATAGAAGAACCTCCATGAATGTGATAGTAGTTAGGAAGACATTCAAGTGATGGCTATGCAATTTCCAGATTTTCCCCTTAAGGACAAGGTGAAACTTGTTGGAAGGGGAATGATGAGCCCAATAACTTTGTGGGCCGGGTATACAAGAAAAATAGTAGTAAAGATACCAGAAAAGTAACCAAGAGTGACACTAGCCCATTCAGATTTAGACCTAAGTTGAGAATACTGAGAGATGGGACCCACAGTGATCATTTCTAGGGTTTCATGCACAGGAAATGAATCACGAAGTCAGTGTGTTGTCTGCTAAGGAGAGACCTGCCTCTTGAATGACAAGGATGTTACCTACTACCTTGTCTTTTCCATATTTTGCTATTCTCTATGTCTGTAAATACTAAGTAGCTACAGTAATTAGGAGGATTAGAGTTTTGCTATCATTTCCTTCTTGCAATTAGGAAGGGAAAGTTGTACTGATTATCTTGATTATTGGATAATAAAACTACTGGTCCCATCAGTCTTCCAAACTAAAATGCTACAAATTGTGTTTCTTCTCAACAAGTTCAAAATCACACAAACTATTATGTATATAGTGAAATTAATAGAAAATTCATAGGATTACACACACAGATTAATGAAGTTTCAAGCAAAACATCTAGATAGATAGAATCACAAAAGTGCATATATCTAATAACAAAAATGTAGAAATTCATCAAAGAGAGAGGCAGTAACATAGAAAAAACTATCAATGCATAAAAAAATCAATATAATTAGCAGGCATGACAAAAGCAATATTCATCCAAAATCTTTTACCACTTTCACAATGATCTAGCAAGAACCCCACATAGGTTCTATATCATAACAAAGAAGCTTGCTTAGAACACCAAATCACGATTTATATCATTGCATATAAGGCCATCTTAGCAAACCCCTTATTTCATAAAACGCTAGAATAAAACTCATACTACACCAAATAGGTACCCTATTTTCAGAAAGAGACTATAATGAAATAATAGAAATCCAAGAAAACCATGAAGAAATAGGAAATATGATGATCTCTAAAGCATACTAGTGGCAACATGCTGCATAGAACCGCCATTTCAAATTTGGTTACATCCTAAGAAACATAATATAACAATCTTGAAAGAATCAACTCACCAACAATTCATTAAGTGTGAGACTACTACAAACAACAAAACCATAGGTCTATGTTCATACAAAAGGTAGGTTAGTATCAAAATAGTTGATGTGTCTATTTTATACCTATAAAATACCTACATTTGATATGGTTTTTGTTGAAAAATATTAAGTTTTGATTTCAAAATTTCATGATTCTATTTAAATTGAGATATATTTACATTTCAGGAAAAAATTGAAGGACAAATGGAGATTTTAAAGTGAAAGAAGAAGGCAAGAAGGCACAAAGAAAAATTCATCCAATCCCCATTTATCATCCTTACCCGCAGCCGGGTGAGGAGGCGTGAGTTGCTCAGAATTGCGAGTTGACCCGGCGCCGGGTCAACCACAGCATTAATCCACCTGGTGCCGGGTGGATCACGCAAGAAGACTATGAAGTTGTTCACCCGGCGCCAGTTGGAGAAAAATGACATCATATAGCGCCGGGTGAAAGAGTTGACCGCATTTTAAATAATTGTTCCGTGAGCGTCGTACGAGATATATATATATAAGTTTAAGAGAGGAGGAGAATCACGAGCCATATAGGATTTATTCTAATTTCTCTAGAGCAAAAGGGAGCATTCTGAAGGCAAATCTGAGAGGATTGAAGGTGTAGTGAGGCTGAATTTTTCTATTCTTTCACTACTTTTCTTTCTTTAGATTTTGTTCAGATAATTTGGGAGATTATTCTTATGTTGAATTTAAGAACCATGTTTATGCGTAGCTAATCTTCTCAGTTAGGGATATGGATGTAGTCTAACTGGGATTGATTGGAGTTTACTCTGGATTTTGACTCTTGTTTATGATTGAATTTTTCCAATATATGTATGTTTGATTATATCTATCTCTTTTGTGCTTTATTGGGGATTTTGTAATTGGCCACCATAAAATTCATTCTATGGGTAAACTTGATAGACTGAAAAGTGAAGAGTGAGTCTAAACCTAGAGAGATAGACATAAACAATAATTCTAGAGATAGAATTAGAGGTTTATGGTGACTTTAGTTATAACTTCAATATTTAATTGGGAATTTTAGTTGCACGAAAGTGAATTAAAACCTTATTAAATACAGACTAATTGACTGAAAGGTAATTAAAATAAATTAGAAATAACTGTCACTATAATTATAAGGAGTCAAGTTAAGAGTAACTTTAGTTGTTCCAGGAAGATGAAACTCAATTCCCTAACGCTCTCAGTAATTGAATTAAACTCAAACCCTTGCTTTTATTGTTAATTTCTCTTAATTTAGAAGTTGATTAATGTTTCACAAATTATTTGTTCTGACTGATATTATTTAATTGAATAAATCATAACCTCTCTTGGGTTCGACCTCTGGAATACTCTGGAGATATTTTTATTACTGCGATCGACCCTATACACTTGCAGGATCCCGATCAATAGTAAAAAGCAAAATAAGTATAATGCCACAAACTTAATTCAGATTTCATTGAAATGAATATCAATCTTATCAATAGTATGCCATTAAAGGGATCTTGGAGTAGATTGATCTGTATAAATATTAACAATATCTTAGAAACAAAGGCTTACTTGTCAGAAACATAATTGATTAAAACAAACATGCATTAAAAAAAGTTAACAATAATAAGATCCCAACTATGTCAATGTCACTATAAAATGAAGTTTTAAAATACCGTTATTGTTGAAACTAATAGGAGAATCATTTGATTGACACCATAAAAAAGGTCAACCCACTAGAAATTATATGGAGAGGTACACAAGTGAAGAATGCACACTATACTTCTATTCGACAGGACCAAACGCCTTTTCATATAATCACTTGAATGTCATATTCAGGCATTCAGTTTGGGTAAAGGAAATTTTCAATACTAAGATAAATAAGATTTGTGTGTATGAGTAATATGTTATGACCAGATCAATATAAGCTAGTATTTCAAAGTTTTAACTTTATGAAAAATGCATCATGCCAAATTGCCAAATCCTTCATGAATTTTCTTTTTCACTTTTACTTTTCTTAACTAAGTCCAAACTCCCCAATGAAGCCTTTTCTTATAACACTTTGGACAAAGATATTAAAATCCCCGAACTTCTTCCCAAATGCAAACATGCCTTTCACATCGATTGTATTCATCGTTTGGCTTGAAAAACACTCAGGTTGTCCTCTTTATAGACATAAGGTCAATTCTGATGACTTGATTATGCTCATGCATTCAACCAGTTTAAGGCTTTTGGCTAACCAGTTTGACAACTGTGAGGAAACCATAAAGAGATCTTTGTTCATAGGGAAGAAGAACATACATGAAACTTAGAGAAACACTGTAAAGGCTTGGATGTACGGTTCTGATTGAAAGATTCAATATTCCAAGAAAGAAAATATTGTTTGGCCATATAGCTAAATATAATTCACAATGCAAACAACTAATAAAGATTGTAAACCTGAGTTGCTAGGACCTCAAATTCTCCACTACCAACAGCATAGAAATAGTCACCTTTCCCACCCTACAAAGCATAGTTATCATAACTATTTTGAATTTTAATTTATACCAATATAAATAAATAATATTCTTTGAAATAGCTAATTTAAGTTCTATTTCAAGATTGCAATTGAACTTCTCCATTTTCTGCCAAAGAATATATATTTGATAGGGCTATGTATAGCAGCTAGTATATGAATATATTAGGAAATAATTTCCTACCAAACTATAGCTATATGTATTAACTAGCAGAAATAATGTGCCTCGTGCATCAAACAAAGTGAGATGAGACACACAGTTTATGGACAATGAATAGCGTGGTTTCATATAGATTTTATTATTGAATTAATTAATTTAATTTAAAGTGGAAAAGCAAACTTGTTTTACTATAAGATCCCAAGGTTGAACTTTAATTCTTTGCATGCAATCCAATAAAACATGACACTGAGAATCAATAAGTTTTCTAGAAAGAAAATGATCATGAAATGCCCTCTCAATGTGTGCGTGTAATTTATGAATATGAAACATCTACAAGGGTTCATATAATTGAACTTGCAAATGGTAGCATATTCATGACAATTGACTGAAAAATGTAAAATGGAGGAGAAACTTGTTATAGGAAAAGGCAAAGTATTCCTCCTTCGATTTCTACTAGAACCAAAAAAAAAATGAAAGAACACAATTACTTTTAACTTCATTCTTTTCAATATTCTCATCACAAGTTACTTTCTTCTTGGGTCCAAAGACAGCTTATGCCAAAAAAAAATCCACAAATAACAAGTAGCAATAAGGGTCAAGTACTCAAGTTAATAAGGTAGTGCACCTCTGCTAAAGTAATGATTTTTCTGTAATGGGCATCAAGTCCAACTTCAAACTCTCTCAAGCCTTATAAACTATAGAGTGAAATAATATTGTTTGTCTATTGTGTTCATTATTCATTTCAATTTCAGATTTGAACTTTAGCATGATTGTTTAAATTTTAAGTGTACTTTATAATTGCTTTATAACATTTATTTTATCTTAGTTGATGTAGGTTGATTTGAGGACCATATGGAATTTCCTAATTGATTCCTGAACGAGATATCTTTGCTTGCAACCGAAACCATTATTTTAACCTCAATTTTCTTATACAAAATACTCAGAAACCAATTGGAATATCTTGAAAGAAAGAAACCTAAAAACAATATAGATAGAAACATTTGGCATTGAAAATCTACATTCATCATTCGCTAAAAGGCACTAAGAACAATAAGTAAATAATGATCTAAACTGTTATAGATTCATTTTCACCAAAACTACTTAGCAAATTAACAATGTAATAATTCAGATTTAGGATCAAGGTTCTCTAATGTGGATGTTGCCAACTGATACAAAGTATCACATCTCATTTTAGGACACTTTTCTCATGAATTCTTCCTCATTTGAAAGTAGTAAGCAGGCTCTTGAGATCTTGAACAAACTAAAAACCTCAAACTGTAAAATATACTTTTTGTGCATTGTTTATTTTATTGTGCAGTGAATTTTGAAAAATTATAATTAAATGCACAAAAATCATTTTGCTAAAGTTTAAGTCTCTAAAAATCGTGCACATCCTAAATTTCATAGGAAAAATATGAAATTAGAATTTGGATGCTCTAATTAGTACATTTTATTTGTCCAATTTATTATTTATTTTCTACTTCTAGTTTCTGTCCAAATTCTATTTCATAACTTTAAAAAATTCATAACTTATAATTCTTATGGATGTTTCATGCTATCATTGTGTAATTTAAAATCTCTACATGTCTACTTTATATACATATTTATTTTTACATTTATTCAATATGCATAAAGCAAAGTAGCAATATGAACTATCAAAGGTCATAATATAGCCTTTACTAGAATAGTTTTAAGAAAACATATGTATCTTTCATTGTATAGCTCCAAATACATTTAAATCAATGACATATCAATCTTAAGACATAGCTTTATCTACACATATTAACCATTAAATTTTTGAAGCATTATACAATTTTATGCATCCTTCCAAACGTAGACAATATTTACAACCATTTACAGTTTTCCTGTAACTGTCCAGTTTGGTTTCTCAACTTTACTGAGCCATATCTTATACCATAATTATCCAATTCATTCAAAATCTATCTTGGCTTAAAACTTAACATGCTCTATAACTAGAGGAATTATGCTTTGGCTCAGTCCTCTTTATCATATCATATTAAACATTTTCTAAATAATAACATATCATAATCTTTCCAATAAAAGGAAAAATTCATAACTTTTCATTCTAAGCTTTATTTCATATTTCAACATCATATGGCATGCTTTTCTATACATTATATGAATTCACTTTACATCATTGATGCATAATCATACATAATATACAAATCATGCTTCATCATTTAAACATCATTATAACATAATTTTTAACTTGCTTTTTCATCATTTTCTTCTTCCTTTCCTTTCCTCCATTGCCTTTCCATTACTTAGTATGGTTAGTACTTAGGAGAATGAGATTGGGCATATCAATAGTATACTTGCACAAGCATTTACATTATCACATTCATAAACATTGCATAATTCATTAAAAATACATGAAAATGCCATGTTGGCTTAAAAATAGGACATTCTGAGCAAAGCCTTTATTACACAAACAATCATAAAAACAATCATAAAAATAACATAATAACATTTACATATCATAAAACATGCATAAAATATAATTGTGTAATAACATAAAAGCATAGCAAGTAATACTACCTAAGAGCTTTAACCTTTTCTTTTCAAACTTGAATCCACTTGCTTGGATCCTTTCCCAATTACTTCCTTGTCATTTCCCAAGCCTAAAAGGTATCAAGAAAATTATACTAAGTTAACTTTTCCTAAAGGGACTTTCTTAAGGCTTACTTGAAACCCTAACTTCTCATATTTCACAAACTAACTTTTAACCTTAATCCCTGGGCCTTTCTTGACTAATTTGAACCTTAGGAACTCATTGGAATCATTAAAATCATCAATTTTCAACTCTAAGGTCATCTTTCCCCTTGGTCGAAAGTTATGCCTCAAAATTTCATCTTTTACATCTTTGAGTTAATCTTGAAACCTTTACATATCCTTTACTAATTTTTACATGAGGAATCTATTTCTATCATTGGATTCATGAAATTCTAACTCCTTCCTCACTATATGACTTGGCCAAAATCATGACCATAGAGGAAGAAGAGGATTTCTTTTGCTTACTTGTACTCATACAAATCTTGCTTTTAGTAACTTGTTTATACTTTTCCTTAGGTTATTGCATGAAAACACTTCCTTTATGCCCTTACATACTAAGGCCGAAATCTATACCCAAGGAGGATGAGAAGAGAACTCAACTATCCTAACTTGAATCCATGAAAAACTAACTTAATTTGGAAGAAGAACTTACCTTGAAACTTGTCTTCTTCCCTTTCAAGCTTGCTCCTTTCACTTCTTCCTTCTTCCTCCTCTCTTTCTCTCTTGATTTTTCATCATAGTTTCCCTCTTTTCCTCTTGCATATTTCATCCAAAGGAAGGGGGTATTTATCGACTTGAAGACTTCACAATTTCCTTCCATGTGTCCCTTGATATTTTTGGCCGAAAATAATGTTTTCGTGAAGATGTTTTACTAAAAACACCAAAATATTCCTCCAAAACATGTGAGGAAATTTTGGCCAATGAGAGGAGAGGGAGTGTCCTTTGTATAGTATATTTTTCCTAATTTAGATACATCATGTACTAATTACTTTTTATTTGGACAGATAAAAACACTTTTACAGTATTTTATAATACTGTATATTCTTTTAAGTATACAAAAATAATTTAGTTTGGGATATTTAACATAATATCCTATCCCAAACTGTATTTATGTGGGACTCACATACTTTTCTTTTGACATTTTCTTTATTTGTGAGGCCTACAATTCTCTATCTTTTTTTGTATAATTTCTACTACATTCTGCAATCTATTTCTTTTCAATCTGATTCCTTTAGACTGAATACATTATTCCATTAGATCTAACATGTCACAAGGTCACTTTTTACATTTATACTGAATTTTCAAAATTTTAGAAAATTACCAATTCCCCAAAATTTTGGATAATCACACTTAAGGACCCAATATTTTCAATTAATTACAATTGAGGCCCAACATATAAAATGATCATTGTGTCCCTTGTGGTATTCATTTAGCATATCAATACCACATCTTTTCTAGCCATGCTTTTCTCATATTTATGCAGGGCACATGATAATCATTTTTTACATAGCTCTAAATATTGGGATATTATACAAGACTATCCACATAATTGAAAAAAAAAAATCATCATAGTAACATCGATGAATAGCAAACCTCTCAAATTTATTAGCAGTGATATTGAATATATATGGATCAATAGTTTTTGTTTCATCTGTTTCATCATTCTAGACTTCAAATTTAGTTCTATGTGCATCAAAAAACCTAGGTAGGAAGATAATTGTGTTCCTCCAAATAGGCCTCGGACATAAAAGGCTAGTAGTATAATTCACCTCTCCTTAGATGCATCTATACCCTCCTCCATCACCCACAATTCGATGCAATATTCATAGTCTTCAATCATATTGGAATAAAGCATAGCAAGTTTGTTCTCATACATAGTAAGCATTCAAATAGAGTCTACAGTAGGCATTGGTATCAATGTGAACACTTCCTTTGCTATGTCAAATGAACCTATCAAATCATCTCCACCACCCACCTCGAATCCATACCAAAATATAGCTCCATTAGCAGTAATAGTTTCAAAATGAAACAATACATCGTCTAAGTTCCCAAATTCTAGTCCCTTCCACAACCTTATGGACAATGAATACACATCAACTCAATTCACTCAAGAAGCATCATCATGAATTCTTACTATTTTGTAATCATTAACAAATGGAATGAACCCAAATCCAAAACAAGAGCAACATTTAAAATCAAAAATAATTTTGGGCACATATCTAAACTCTCTAATCACTGGATTCCATAGTAAAAGGGAATGTGAATATATATTAGAATAACTGATTTCAAGACAGAGCAAGCCATTATTAAGACCAATGATTCTTACCCGCGAGAAGTTGATCAATGACAACCATGCATTCAGAACTTCATGGAGTCACATATCACAATCTAGCAAATCTAAGTGCTAATAATGGGATCCAAAATCCAACCGTGGGAGTAGAAGAGAAGGGTTTAGATGACTGGAGTAGTGGTGGAGATAGTCTTCAATGAAAGATACGGTTTTGAAGAGATTTTTCCAATATTTGCAAATATATTGGAATTGGGTAACGGATTTCATCAGAAGTCTTTTGAGAATGAATGTGAAGATATCTTGGGGAAGATGTTGAGTTGACTGGAATTCAAAATCTTACATATGAGAGTTGTAGAGTTGTATCAAATACATAAAGCTTTTTAGGAACTTTAATAAATAGAGGTGGATTTTTGACACCAGTTTAGATGATAAGGATATTAGAGGTTTTGGATTCAAATTCTCCTAATATAATTAAAAAAAGGTTGGACTTTTCATTAATTCTACTCCTTAAAATTCTTTTACCTGTATCTTAAACAATTACTATAGACTTGCCATTTGCTCCAGGAATGAATGTGTAGGTGATCCATCTTTAAATTGACATTAGACTAATTTAATATTACATGCCCTTGCAGGTAAGTAATTAGAGGATCGCAAATTCTAAACATGTGGCCTTCCAGGTGGGTTAAAGTCCGCGTGTTGATGGGTTGCCTGAAGATTAGGATGGGCTTCAGAGGTAGACTTCATGTTTGGATTAACTTTTTTATAATTAATTACAGGGACCAATGATTTTTTATAATTAATTATGAGAACAAGTAATTATGATAAAAATAATTTATGTTTTGATGTTTTTAACTAAAAAATAACTTTAAAAAAATAAATATATTTAGATTTTGGGGGTTTAAGTAATTATTGGATAAATAATAAAAAAATAAAATAAATAATTAACTTCTCTTATAATTATTTATTTATTAAAATAGGTGATGTGTTTGGTAAATTTAAAAAATAAGTAATTATGAATTCTTATAATCACTTGAGATATAAAAAAAAGAGCCTTATTCCAAATCCTTCACCATCTGTAACTTAGATGTGCCGTGGCAGCATACTTTGACTTTTTTTTTCCTTTTTCATTGTCAATTAAATCTCTCTCTCTCTCTCTCTATATATATATATATATATTAAATAGTTATCCTAAGATATAAATATGGTTCTTTTGTTTAAGCATTTTAGAAAAATGATTTTTAAATTATTTTAAAAAATAATTAATTATTTAAAAACTTTATTAAAAATGGAAATTATTTTGTATTTAATTAACATAAAAAAAGAACTTTTTAAATTATTTAGCAATTAAAGTGAGTAATAGAAAATAAAATAGAAAAGCAAAGATTTATATTATAATATTCTCTTAAAAGACAAATATTGTTATTTTTACCATTTATAAAATTAGTTGAAAGCACCTTATTTACATTTTTCTCTCCCATCTACCGTAAATATTTCTTTTAAAAGCTACTCAAATTAATTTATCAAAATAAATAGAAAATTGTTTGGATCCTTATTATTTTTAAAAATTTAAACAAATATCCTAAAAAATTTTAAAGTGCATTTCATATAAAAAAAAAGTAATTTTTTTATTAAAAAAAAGGCTCTATAACATCTCTAATCTCTTCTTATCAAGTATTTGGCATATCCTGGTCTATTCAAGAACAGTAGAATACAAACAACCCCAAACACGCGCACACATGAAAATTTTGTAAATCTAAAAATGGGTAAGAAAGCAAAATAAAAACGGTCTATTCTGGAAGAAGGCAAAGCCAACACCTGTAGCTTAATTTTCTTGTTAAATGAGGGATGTGATTGGGTATTTGTATATTCATTGAATTGCCTATCAAGGAAAAAACTTATTTACAATTGTAAGACTCTCTTCCCCTACCTTGTCATCATTATCAAATTCAACATATTCAAATGATAACCTTAAAAAAAAAAAAGAGTGAGAATCAAATGAAGATGCAACAGATAGCCTAAGAAGAAAACAAAGAAAAGAGACTTATGACCTATAATAAGAAGGTTATTATTTCTTTATCCACGAAAAAGGTTATTATTTGTTGAGGAGAAGACGCTGAACTACTCATTCACACCAACCCCATCAACAAAAGTTCAAACCTTTCAAGTCTCTAATCTCGAATCAGCAGATTTTGCTGCAGAACCATGAACCAACTGGGTCTTCGTCTTTCTCTTCTCTCTCTGATATTCGTCCCTGTCACAGCACTGACACAGCAGAATACAACTTCATTAGATGCCGTCTCCAATTTCCAACCAAGCTTAGCAGTTGTCATAGGAATCCTATGTCTGATGTTTTCACTGACATTCATTCTTCTCTTGTATGCCAAGTTCTGTCAACGCAGACCTTCAGCTCATGTTGACCCGGAGAACCCCCCTGCACTTCCGAGATCAAGGTCTAGATTCTCGGGAATCAACAAGACGGTCATAGAATCTCTCCCTTTCTTCAGATTCTCCTCCCTCAAGGGCTCAAAAGAAGGTCTCGAATGTGCTGTGTGCTTGTCAAAGTTCGAAGATATTGAAATCCTCAGGCTTCTTCCTAAATGCAAACATGCCTTCCACATCGATTGTATTGATCATTGGCTTGAAAAACACTCTAGCTGTCCTCTCTGTAGGCAAAAGGTCAATTCTGATGACCACACGATGCTCACATATTCAACCAGTTTGAGGCTTCTGGCTAACCAGTCAGAGAATGGTGAGGAACGTCCCAATATAGAGATCTTTGTTCAGAGGGAAGAAGAACGTCATGGGTCCTCTAGATTCAGTATTGGAAGCAGCTTTAGGAAATTCGAAAAGGGCATTAAGGAAGAAGAATTGCCAATTCAGGAAGAAACAGAGCATGATGGTGGAAAGTTCTATCATAAACATAACCACAAGATTACTATTAGTGACGTGGTGTTCAAGCACCGATGGAGCAACGTGAGCTCTTCAGATCTCATGTTCTTGAATTCAGAGATGATTAGTTCTATGCAAAGCAAAAGATTCAATCTTTCGGAACTAAATGGTGATCAAATTCCAGCTTCAAGATCAGCAGAAAATGGGCATATTATCAACATAAAGGAGGAAATGGAGAGGAAGATATCCTTTGAGACTAAGGTCAGTGCATTAAACCCAGTTTTAGATGAATCAGATTGTGCAGGAACTTCTTCTTCTAGTCATACATCAAAATATGTGAATTCGGGTGAGAAGAGATCGATGTCAGAAATCACTGCAGTGTCTAGATTTGGAGATTTGGGCATGAAAAACAGAGTCTTTGGGGATTCTTCTGTGATAGAAATTGATGTTAAAGAGGAAAGAAGGAGGCAGCTATGGCTGCCAATAGCCAGAAGAACAGTTGAATGGTTTGTGAATAGAGAAAGAAGATCTCAGCCATTAAATGTATAGTTGAATAAAAAATCATCACCTTCCCAAGGTAAGGTGTGTTGGGTTTTAGTGAACAGCACATGTTAAAGTCCGTTCCTTGATCAACAGCTTCATGTGCTTCATGTAGATTTTATGTAGCAACTTTCGTGAAGTTTATAGTTCAAGAGAAACAGATGCTCCTTTCTTGTTTTTGTTTCAATTGCATTTACGTTGGTTCTTCATTTCAGCATTTCTATAAAGGATGTTATATACTTAATTTTTTTCATTAAAACATGATCAGCATGTAGTACTTTTAATATATGATGTAATTATTTGTAGAAATCATACATTTATCATTTTCTTACTAAAAAGTACATTTGTCCCAGTTTGATTGGAAAAATTAATAATATATATATAAGAAAGTGCATAAAATTTTTTTGTTTTTATATCTCTCTTATCAAGTTTCTAATTTTAGAAATTCAAATAAATAATGTTGTGTTAAAAATTATATAATTTTCATATTATTATTAAAAAAAAATAACGCCCCATATATGCTCTTGAAATTGAAATTTTTCTTAGTTTTACAAATCAAAACACAATCATAGAATCATTTACATATATCTTTCATTTTCTTATGCTTGACGTATGAATATTATAACATTATAAACAAGATATTTTTTTAAGAAAGAAGTAATGAACTCAGACAACAAGTAGCTGATTACATGCCAACCTGTTTCCACTAATCGAGCATGTTCTTTAATTTTTCTTTTTCTCTAACTGTATGATCAAGCGAGAGATCAGATCCGAGAAGGTATCAGACTTTCGCTTATCTTCTCAAAAGCAAATGCAAAAGCAGAAAGCAACTTCAAGAAAACCAATACAGCCATGTTAATTATTGAGTTAATTTACTTTCCGCAAGCTTTCTAAAATCTACGCTTACACCCCTTCTAATTTTTAGTTATATAAGCATTTCTTTTCTCTTCAAAAAATTTCAAAAATTATCTGACAAAGTAAACCTGTTTGCTCTTAATTATTTTATTAGAAATCCATCAATTGAATCCATATATACCTCACACCTAGATGAGATGCCCAGTGATAACTTGCCAATTTGATTCAAGTGAACCAACAAAACAAAAATAGATCAAGATCAAGGTCTGCAATTTACTATATTACTGATGATAATGAAGGCATTATTATTAAATGCATAGTGTCATTAAGTTTCGCAGACAAGTGTAGTTTTGGTCAATTTCTTTAGTCTCAAGTATGCATCATTTAATGGCACAAGGCAAGGAATATCTAAAGCAAGTGACATATCTGTGGGTCCTCTTCCATTGTCTTGATCTGCAGAAGGAAGGTTTTACAAAACAACGTAAGCTGGCTGCTCCGTCATTGTTTAATTACACATCTCCAGAATCTGCAAGTAAAACAAGGGGCTCTAACATAACCCAGAAAAATTAATAAAATTTGCTAATTAAGTGGTTACGACATTTTAGACTCAACGGGGAGGACTGTTATGTCGTCATACGCAGGCTACTTTGCATTTAATTAATTAGTAAGTCAAGTTTGGATTGTGGTTCAGTTAGTTACATTTGTGTCAGGTTAGGTTGCCTCTCGTCCTTTCTCAGATTATAATATTCGGGGGATCCACCAGATAGAAAATTGGTTACCAGTAAAATACTCAACACAACGTGTGGACTATTATAAACCATGTGACGCAGTGATGTGATGTTAGCCATCTTGGTCAGTGGTTAAATTTGGTTTTGTGCAATTAATCCTTGCAATTGGTTTTCTTTTTTTTTGGGTGGCCTTCATGCTGTTGACTAATTTGAATTCCAGTATATTAGAACCCTAAACAGTACTGATTTTTAGTTCAGATCATCTATAGTTATCTTTTCTTTAACTTATTTATAGAGAAAAATTAATGAACAAGTCTAATTTTCAAAGGATGAATCATGTAAAAATAAAGTTTTAAAAATACATAATTAAGACATGAGACTTATATTTATGGGGGGCCACGACGCTAAATTAAAAACTTCATAAAGCTTTCAATTTTCACAGCTGAAACACATAATACATAAGGATGAATTCTGTCACTTGCCATGCAGAAAATTGACGAAAAGCGAGAATTTTTCACCTCAAAATGAAAAGAAACTCACCCCTATATATATATATATATATGCCATTTACACAGGAGGGAAACTACCTCCCAAGAGGTAAAAGCGAACACAGAAGGTGGCGGAAGAGATATATAACCTACCTACAATATCTATTGTACAACTTCAACAAATAAAAGAAAGCTAAGTAAATGATCTATTGGAGAAACACTGCAACCACATAATCATCATGTTATCAAAAAACTGAATCATGAAGGAACCCTTGGATTTCTCCGATTGCGAGTGAACCTATTGTCTTCTTAGCGATTTCTTGGATTGAAAGTGCTTCAAAGAACCAAGGTCAATATTGGTGCGCGGTAAAACATCAAAATGTTATAATAAGAACATGAAACCCAGAATCAATTTACTACCAGTCCTCAAGCCATTCTGGAACGTTAAGCTCTTCAACCTCCTGCAACGGAGAACCTTGAGAACCAGAGCAATCCTCAGAATGAATTTCCAGGTATTGAGTTATTCGAGAGGTAATTTCTTGAGGAGCAGGAAAGCTATGGTTTCTAATCCCTGCCCAGTCAACACCATCAAACCAAGGATGACTTTTAACAGAATCAGGACCTTGGCAACCGAGTCTAGTGTTTTCGTCACCATCAAGTAACTGGTCAAATAGTCAATCAAAATGAATAAATGAAAAGATTCTCCTTTTACAATTAAGCAAGATAGAAAGGGAGACAAGGACTAGGCTGTAATTCTTGCAATACCTTGGTGATGATATCAATGGCCTCGGGGCTGAAAGTTTCTGGAAGGTTTAGCTTCCGTCTTGCAATTTTGGCAACTGTATCAAGCTCATTTTCTCTCCATGATCCAAATGGCATCTCACCTCGTAACATAAAATAAATCAGAACTCCCAATGCCCACCTGCATTATCATCACCAAAGCTTGTTAGCTGCACATGCTTCCATAACACAGAGTCAAGGCACATTGGACCATAGCCACAAAATAGTTCACAATTCCAATGATTTAGGGCCACCCCTATGCAAATAACACAGTTTATTGGGATTCCCTTCCAGTGAAACAAACATGACATAACCATGAGCAACATGAATCTTTAATAAAAAAATAGTTGAATAACCACTTGGATTGAGTGATATGGAATTCAACATCCTTTTAACAAGATCTCGAATTCGAGTTATTTGGATGAAAAAATCACTTTGGAAGAGCTTCCCCAAATTTGGACTTGACCCAGCTTAAATCCGGATTAGACATTTGCGCTGGAAACAAGATGGTTTTTCACCCCCAAAAAAAAAAAAAGAAAAATCTTGCTGGCATGTTAAGAAAATTTCTGTTTCTAAACAATTGCTGCAGTAACAAGGCTCTAAAGAATATTAAATTTCTAGGAAGGCAAATCTTACTTGTCATAACTCATGTCATAGAAACATAGTTATCAGACTACATGAACTTTCCTTTTGCTTACAAACATTTATTTTAGAATATCTTATCGTTGTTTTGTAGCAACCAAGGAAAGAACCGACAGACAAGCAACTTTGGGGTCTGAAATAAATCAGTGGTCATACAAGCCTTGTCATACCAGTCAGCAGGGAAACCATGGCCTTTTCCCAGAACAATCTCTGGAGCTAACGAGTCAGCCATTCCACAAATTGTGAATGCCCTTTCATCTGAGAGCTTCGTCCCAAATCTGAAGTCCACTAGCTACAAACAGAGACGTAGTTAAGCACAGGTCTTATAGTTTTCTCCTTTTCATGGGTATTTGCAGGGAAAAATATAGTAATGCACAGGATATAGTGCGTCACATTAAGAATATAAAACGTCCTGACCTGTATACATCCAGTTTGGTCCAAGATCAGAAGATCAGGTGACACCCCTCTATAAAGAACACCATTCTGAAATGCAAATAAGAAAGGAACGAGGAAAAGAATGAGAACAATGAATATATGTAACCACAATTCAAAGAAGGAAAACTAAGAGAGAAATAATTATACGCAGACATAAGACCTCGTGCAAATCTTCTAAGGCAGTAACCACACAAGCAGCACAAAATCGTGCTGATGATTCACCAAAAGGACTTGTAAGTATGGAGGACAATGGGCAAGCAAGGCGTGTATTTAGTAGTATCCCAGCATGTAATCGATCAGCACAAGTGCACAGAACCTGTGGTATACAAGCCAAAGAGCTCATGTTCTTGATCAAAATTTTCTCTTTTAAGACTTGTGCTTCCTTTCCCAGCCTTTTCACCTTTGGTTTAGAAAATCTCTTCAAAGTAAGCACATTCTCTGCTAGCCAACCATATTTGTACAGCAAATTAGTGAATTACATTAGTGAAAGTACGCATGCATTGTTTCATCACAACATTAAATGCCATTACTGAATGAAAGCCACTCAAGTCGCCAAAGAAGGAGAAATTCAGTGGTATGAAAAGTTAACAAGCAACTATTTTAAGTTGGCCCCAGGAAAAATAAAAATAAACAACTATTTTAAGACAATTGACAACATCGGAAAAGAGAAATCTACCTGAGTCTCTTAATAGAGCAAGCCCAACCTCAGAACAGTCAGTGGAATATATGCTCTTTTTCCACTCCTAGAAAATGAAGACCATAAGCTAATTTGAGAATGTCATATCCTGGACATAATACATTGGATAATGGATAACAAGCAAAAGCAGGACAGACCGTCCCTTACCAAATCTGAGAGCTGGATTTTATTGAGGGAAGAAATATTTAAACTTTTAATTGATTCCTTCAAATGGTCTAAGGAACCGTCCCTTGGCCTATCATATCAAGGATATGAGGCTTGTCAATTTGGTTCAGCATATTACCTAATAAACAGACTTCAAAAAACTGTTTGAGACATGCACAAATTAAAACATACTTCTGATCTTCCTGAGAAAGCTTTTTCAAGGGGCCAATTACTGATTCAAATTTTTCCTTCGTCAATACAGCACATAAAACATCACCCACAGCAACAGCACTAAAGGTTTCAATATTTTCACCAAGAAGAGTCCATTCACCAAAATAGCTTCCCTCAGGCTTCTCTATTGATAACTTCTTTGTTCTCAGTAAATCATCATTCTCATTTTCATTGTCAAGCTTCAGGCTGCAGGCATTTGGGCTTCTCAGTAAATCAGAATCAAAAGTAATTCTCACTTGTCCCTTCTGGATTATGTACAATGCTGCAGCTTCATTCTGCAAAGAAATGCCAAGCATGAGAAAAGGAGAGTAAATTGACTAAATTAACATCTCCAACTCTTACTTTATCAATTATTGTTTGTCCATTAGAAAAGGAAACTTCAGAGAGGGACTCCGAGATCTGACTGAGTTGTAAGATTGTCAACTTAGAAAGGAGATCCACAGACCGAAGCAACTTCAGAGATGATAAGTTAGAGAACTCTGACATTAAAATTCCTCGAAAGTCTTCTCGCTTTAAGGCCCATAGAGTTCCTTCTGTTACAGCACGTACAGAGGCCTGGAGTGGTTTATTATACCTGCAAGACCACAAATTTCATAAACATTTATAAAGTTGTGAGGCAAAAAGCTTTACGCTTTTCCACCCAGTATGGTACACTGAACAAAAAAAAAAACTACAAGCAAATTAAATCCAAGTATGGAAGTTTTCAACTGTATCTTGACAACTCTTATAAAATTTGAATGGCCACGTTCATGCAACTCATGAGTTTTGTACAGGATCTGATATGATAACATTTCTCCAAAACTAATGTTCTAGTTACAGCAAGAGATGGAAATATGTCATGAAAATGAATTGAAATATTTTGAACTAAAATGAAGGGAAAATGCAAAAGCATCATACTGAGTATTTTCTATTTTCATGCTATGTGCCCGTTGTTTCTGGATGGCAGTTTTCAAGAAAAATAATTTTTTTACTTGAGAAAAATTGAATGTGTACAAAGAGGGGGGGAGGGTTGAAGAACTTACATTAGAGCAAGTTCTCCAAAGCAAGACAATTTTTCAGCTGTGTAGCGCTGCAAAACCCTAGGCACTTCTCCATTTTGTTCCTCCTGCAATTTTGAAACATATTGCACAACCATTCAAATGCGTCACACTAAAATTAGAAATAAATAAACAAGCACAAAACTTCAGAAAATACCAGGTAGAACGAGAAGCAACATTTATGATATAACAATTGGCCAATCAAAACATGATTGCATCAGGAGATTACAAACTGTATGAAGGATGAAGCCAAAGTATCAAGAGTTCGGAGGAGGAGCCAAAATTAAAAAGTAAGAATGATGAGTAAAAAAGTTTTGGGAGACATCTTCTTTGAAACAATCATAATGGCATGAAACTTAGAGAAACATTTAGACATTTTAAAGGCTTGGAGGTACCACTCTGATTGAAAGATTCAATATTCCAAGAAAGAACAGTTTTGACCATCATATAGATAAATAGAATTCACAATGCAAGCAACTGATAAAGATTATAAACCTAATTACCTGAGTTGCCAGGACCTCAAATTCTCCACTACCAACAACATAGAAACAGTCACCTTCCCCACCCTGCAAAGCATCATAACTCTTTTGAATTATAATTTATATCAATATAAATAAATAATATACTTTGAAATAGATAATTTAAGTTCCACTCAAAATTGCAAACTTCTCCATTTTCAGCCGGAGAATATATATTTGACAGGGCTATGTACAGCACAGGTAGAATATGAATATTAGGGAACAATTTCCTACCAAACTATAGCTATATGTGTTAACTAGAAATGTTCCCCATGCGTTGCACAAAGTGAGATGAGCCACACAGTTCATAGCCAATAAATAGTGCAATTCCTATAGATTTTATTGTTTATTCAATCAATTAAATTAATTTAATTTAAAGTGGAAAAGCAAACCTGTTTGACTATAATATCCCCAGGTTGAACTTCAACTCTTTGCATGCAATCCAATAAAACATGACACTGAGAATCAGTAAGTTTTCTGAAAAGAAAATGATCATGCAATGCCTGCTCAATGTGTGCCTGCAATTTATGAATATGAAACACCAACAAAGGTTCATATATTGAATTTGCAGATGGGAGCATATTCATGACAATTGCAAGTGAAAAATGTAAAATGGAGGAGAAACTTGTAATAGGAAAAGGCAAGGCAAGGTTTACTTCTTCCTCCCATGTTTTCCTATGAGCTGAAGATGGAGGAACCCAAGCTTGCCCATTCTCTAGGGAATTTTCAATTGCTCGGAGACGTGCCCTTGATAAGTCATGCCTTGCACGAGGGTTCCTAGAGTTCCAGCTTAAGGTGGAAGGAGACTCTGATCCTGTCACCTCAACAACTTGAGGAACTGGAGTCCTAAAAACGTCACTATAATTCACAGATTGACCAACAGCAGGCTGATGAGAAAAAATAAATTAGTTACAAACAACCAACAAGGGGAAATAAAGAATACCATGAACATTTCCCAAGAAAGGGTATACTCAAATAAAGGAGGGGAAAGAAAAAGTTCATACATCGGTTAGTCCATTAATATGAACAACAATAACAGTAATATCATCTGTACGAGTCTCATACTGTAGCCAAAGTCGATAAGATTCAGCCACAATTGCAGCGCAAGCATCACGAGGATCTTTGAATTTAGCAACCTGCAAAATATGGTGACAAATTATTCGACTAAATTTAAACCTTAGACTAATTTACTTCATGTTAAGCTTTCTATTTTAATCATGAGGCTACAACCAACTGGTGATACCTCATTCTGACTATTACCATAACAATTTTATGAACAAGACACCACCAACGAAGATGGGTCCTAACAACTTGCAATTTTAGCTGGACAGTGTGATTATTGAAAATACCTCTAACCAAATACAGAACACCATGAAACCAGAAAATTACTAGATTATAAAATCACTCCTATTCTTATATAGCAGTGAATTACTAAAAGTAAAAGAATTAACAGAAGATTAAATTCAATATCTTCGTATTGCAAAAGACAATCTCTGCTTCAAATAGGAAAGTAGCTAGATTGAAAATTGACTTAATGCATTCTCTTGTTTTGTATTTTGTAAAAAATTTCCCACTATCATATTAAAATTAAAAAAATATTAGGATATAACTCTTTGTTAATTTAGAAAAATTAAATTGATCTATCTAAACATCCTAATCAAAAGCAAATTCACTTGACAATTTTAGATAACAGTCCAAACATAATAAGATTCTTCCAAAATCAAATTTTTATAATTGACTGTTTTCATTTTTCAATATTAAAATACCTCACACCAATCTCAAGTCTCAAACACAAACTCAGTATCTTTCTTCAAATTGATCTCATAAACATTAGAAATTGTATTTTAATATCTGACAAGTTAACTTTGAATTCTTCCCATTTTCTTTTTGATAAAACATATTTCAAACTATCAATGACAATGGCACTAATTAGCTATCATTGTAAGGAAATGATAAAAGGAATACAAGATATAAGTGAAGAACTAATTCGTGGCATATCATCACACCTCAAACATCACTCAACCAATGACAAACAAAAATGCCACGCTTCTTAGTTCTTACACATAAAGACAGAGGGAAAGCGACATTCTTTTTCTTTAAAGAAATTTATCAGTAATTCAGTAAGTAAGGAATATCAAAGGATGCAAAATGGAGGTTAAGAAAATCTCATAAGCATTAAGGTAAAGGAACAAACTATGACCTTGTGTCCACTGAGGAATCTTGATCAAATTCAATGAAGAAATCCAAATATAACACTTCAAAAGATACCAGAACGTTTTCAACCAAAGTTAATTGAAATTTTAACATACTTCTTACGAATCATAGCAATTTACTTATATCCAGAAAAATTTCTTATATCTGCTGCTTACATCGTGTCAAATGGAAGAAATATTTAAGAACTAATCCAGGCATGGTTAACTTTTCATGCAGATATCAAGAACTCAAACTATAAATAAGTCCTTGTTCCTTGGCAAAAATAACACCTAAAAGCTAAACATGTATTGATAAACTGCTCTAAGTACTTGAAAGATTATCAATGCTTGTTTCATGAATCATAAAAATTATTACCTTGTTCCTCTGAAACTTGAGACTCAATCACTGGATATATTTTGTATAAGATAAAAGATTATGAAGCAAATACAAACACACATGAAAATGAAAAGTTCATAATAACCTTGACACAACTTGCTTTTTTAACCAGACTCCACGAATTTTGAACAATAAATAAGATAAGAACATTTGCTAACATTTGCTCTTGCGTTACAAATTGACCATGTATACTCTCTGCCAGGGATGGGGATCCTCTGAAGTAGAGGATTCCCTGAACCTGGTAGTTTACCTTCACCACGTCACTTGCCTACTGTTTTTTATTTTTTTGAAAAAAAAAACAGGAAAAAGATGAAATACATGGAACTTAATAAAAAACTTTAGAGGGTCCCATTTGCTCTGGCAGAGATGACATCAGTTTTCTACAGACAAGAAGAAAAAGGAAATATTACCATTTCAACCACAGTCTGGCTAGATAGAAACTCAAACACACCATCGCTGGCTAGCACAAAGAAAGGATGGTTTGGCGTGAGCTCGAAAACAACAATTTCAGGAGTAGCAACGACCCCAATTGTCTCGGCAATTGAATCACCAATGCTTCTAGTGAAAGCTGTTCCAGGGTACATCCCATTCGGTACCCACAATCTAGGTGGGTCCCCATCATCTCCTTCTTCTGTGCCCCAGCATTGAACATCAGGATTCTTTAGCCCTTCAATCTGATCCAGTGTAAGAACTCTGGCTCCGCAGAGCTTGACCCTTTCAAGTTCGTCTGACCTAAAAGGTGTTTGATCCATGGATAAGTCTACTGCCACAATATCGCTTCCTCTCCTCTCTGCAATCACCGCCCTAGAATCACCCGAATTGGCAACGTAAATAGTCCTACCCCGAACCAATACCGTGATTGCTGTAGTACCACTCATGCTATCATCCAAAACATCAGCATGCAACTGCGAGTTTGTCGCCAAAAACGCTGCGTGACAGGCCTCCACAGCATCTACGCGAAATTTACTATTTCTAAGCAAATTCTCACATAGCTTTCGCTTCACAAACTGCGAACACTGGGCCCCAAACTCTCCGTGCCCATCAAAAACACCGAAGAAATTATCATCAGGGTTTGTCCCAAACGGGGTGTGAATGCAAAAGCTGTCTTGGTTAGCCTTATCAAGAGCATCAGGGTAATAACCTCTCTGTGACAAGTACGAATAACGCAATTCAAAGTTTCCAGAAGGGACCTTGACGGTTCGCGAGCCATCGGGAGGGAGGAACTGCGCCGAAACCCTAGCTAGCCTTCTGATTCCTGCTTCAGAGTCTCTGGTTAAGCTCAATTGATTCACGTGGTCTCTGATTTCCCCTTCCTGAACACCTGAGGACGCAGGAGACAACCAGGCAGCGTCACCAGTTCTCGCATTTCCGCCTTCATTGATCCTAGAATTTCTTGGACTACAAACATCACCTATGCAAACCCTTGAATAAACGCAACCCATCACTGAAAGAAAGTACTTGTAGAAAAGCCAGATGATAGAATTGCCCAAGAACTCATGAGGTCGAAGACAGTTCAACAGCTTCCTAAAACAGTGAGCTGCAATACTGGCCTGCAGCAGTCTGACCTCCGAACTCTGCTTCAGCGCTAACTAACTAAACCCAATTATCGCGGGATATTGATTTATGATGATATGGTATCCCGAAGTCCGCGCAGCAAATGGGCACGTACCCAGAAATTAGCAGGTAAATTATCCCGGAAAATGCGTGAAACTTTGTCAGATTTCGGTTCAACCTCTTTCAAACTCAAACCAGGTAATTGCAAATACAAGAATCAGATGAAGCAGCTTTAACGAAACTCCAATTGATTTCAGGATCACAATTTGACTCACGTTGCCGATCCACTGCGGGACGCACCGTCACATAAACATGATAATATTGAATAGTTCAAGCGCAAAAGTACTATATTATTGATTTTAAAAAAAGGTTAAGTGCGGCTGGCAAACAACTAGTGGCCAAATTAGAAGATAAACGTGAATGGGTGGAGAGACCAAAAGAACAGAAATGGGAGAAAAGAGCAAATAGAGATAGAGAATGGGGGTGCAAAGAAGGGTAGGCTCAGTGGTGTGGTGAAATCAAGTGTAATTGGAAATGCGAGCAGGGGGGCTGCACAAGGGTACTTTTGGTAGGGTGAGAAGACAGTGATGGGCTTTGTGTGGATTAGGCTGTGAGTTTTGAAAATCAGGAGAGACCAGTGATCTTGTGTGAAGACGTCTCAGTGCATGTGGTAAGGTCAGACTCAGCTTTTGTGGGCGATCGCTGGACGATGAGCAATTCGCCTACCCACGCGTTTTTATTCACGCGCCTACTTTTTTACGTATTCCATCCTTCTCAAAAAATATTTAGGATCCGTTTGGTTCACAATTTTATAAAATAAAGTTGAGAAAAATGAAGTTTATAAAAATGAAGTTATGATAAAAATAAATTTATAAAAATGAAGGATGTTTGGATATTATTTTTGAAAAAGTATGTTTGGTAAAAGGGGATATGTTTGGATGATAAAAAATAAAAGTACTTTTAGATGTATAATTACCAAAAAGGACATACGTTTTATAAATCTGATTCTAATATAAGACTATTTTAACTGAATTACGCGGAATAAAAATTATAATTAAAACTAATTAAGTACCTCGATTTGTCATAAAATCGAAAAATTTTTGTATAACTACTTATTTAATTTCCCTCGCTTTCTCTTTGAATCTATTAAATAGAGGAATTTTTAAAAAATTGGAAAAAAAAAAACCTCGTACAGTATAAAGGGTATGATATTTAGAATTAGGACAAAAAGTCCTATATATATGACCGAGGAGTATGATATAACTAATTTAATGATGTATGGTATATAATAATAATATAGTTAATTTCAATTATCAGAAATAAATATAAGTGACATAATAATTTCTGAAATAACTAACCGATGTAATATAATAAATATACTACCTTCATTGCAAATTGTCTATCCACAATAATATTCATAATTTAGTCAAACATATTTAAACATTCGGCGTGACTAGTTCTGTTGCAAGTATTGTACTATTTGACCTCTGAGTGAGTCACGAATGCTATCCATCGTTGTTGAAGAGGCTATAGCTGAAAGTGTGCTTGGACCCTCACCTGCATGATTATGATCATCGTTGTCAATACTTATGTTGCCATCTTCATAAAGTAAGAAATCAGAATCAGTAATAGATTTCTTTCTAATGAAGTTATGTATAGCCATTGTTGCACAAACAATCTGGACTTGTGTATCAAAACGATAGTTTGGCATTTTGCCTAAAATCGCGAATCGATTCTTCCAAACTCCAAAGGTCCTTTCTATCAGATGATGACATCAGCTCAACACATCGAGGAAGCCAATTTTTATCATTTCTAATAGCTGGGATTCTTTTAATTTCAGCTACTACTTCTGCAATTGATGTGCCGGGTGGTGCAAGAATATTTGTACGCTTCTCAGACGCACTTGCAATCCTACTAACTGCAGAAGCTATCTCCTGTATGGGTGCACCTTTCCTCTTTTGCTGACCACGATAACATCATTCCCTCTTCCTCTTGCCTAAGCTTTGATCAGTGCTGCGAGAACTAGTTAAATTTATGTTTTGCATATCTGAACTAAGTCCCCCACTTTCTCCTGCACCCCCTCCACCAAGGATTTCATCACTATCACCTGATCCTTCCTCAAGATCAATGCCATCCACAGTAGGACGGTAGACAACATCCTCTTCTTCCATGGCAGTTGGTATAATACCAGAATTAGGTGACCATGCATGTATGCCAGAAGCTGCGGAATCCTTGAACAATGCAGTCAACTCCTTGGAAAAAGGAAGGCCACTATACCTGTATCTCTTATATAGTGGATTTTCCTACATGCATGTAAGCAATGAAGTTAAATTAATATCCATCCGAAAAAAATATATATATATATATATAGAAAATGTCATTACACGATTATTTCATACCATTTCTTTCTTCACCCACCAATCATCTGGAGCCGTAAAAGTATTGTACTTTGAACTCCATCCTAAACCTGTTTCATTAGCAAATAACTTGTATCATGCAGACCATTCTTTTTTAAGGTTATCCCATTTGTTTCTAAATTGCATCTTGGTCAAATTTCTGCCTGTGTTTTCATTGAAAGCGGCCATAACAGCTTTCCAGCCATTCTTTGACAGGTTTCCTCCAATGCGTTCATTCTTACCAAATTGTTGTAAGCATAATTTGATGAATAACTCAGTTGCAGTGTGATCCCATGTAATCTTTTTCTTTTCCCCAGTGCTCATCGTTATAAATGTCACCTTATTACCAAAATAATGTATGCACTAAGTTCACATGTGGGGTTATTCGCTATCATAATAACCAGGATTACAAAACAAAGATAATCAATCTGCATTGTTTCACTTACAATCAATGAACCAAGTCACAAAGAACAGAGAAAGTAAATGATAAGAAGACCAGATTCATGTAAATGCAGTAGCACCCACCCTGACTAGTTATGACCTCAATTTTGGAGTCTAACAAGGTGTCACTACATGCCCACTTACCATAATCTCTATGATGTTTTTGAATTCTACACTAACATGGCAGAATAGGAAAAATTAATAAACTCCAAGACTAACAAGGAAAAACTATGAGAGTTTAGCCTCTTCTAACACAAATCCAAACTCTTCCTTCACTGCCCTCACGCTTGCAACACAAAAATTAAAACTGTCCAACCACAAGTTCTCCCTATCTCATCTCCAACCAAAAAAAATGTAGCCTTCCCTAGCCCGAGTGATTATAAATTGCATATAATAATAAGAAAAAAATTATTACTCATTTGCTTCATATTACTTTCACAATGGCTTCTGCGAGAAAATGAAAAAGGAAGCCAGATTCATATTTGCAGCAACACAAGACATGAGCTAATTTTCGGTTTTGGAGCTTTTCAAGTTAAACATGCTACCTGACCAGTGAAGGGACTCAGCAAGAGCGACTTACAGTGGGTTCACCGGCGGCACACAGTCTTCGGTGGGTTGTGGGGTTGAGCTTTCACACTGTCACGGTCACACAGCCACCGCCACCGGTCAAGCAAAGTCCTTGAAGCTCAAATCTACACAACCGAAGATGCAGAACACCGATGATAGGCCTCACATATCTAAGAAGTCACGGATCTAACCAAATAAGCTTATGGGTGCACTGGAATCAAGCTACAAATCACAGATCAAGCAAGCACAACATAAAACCGAAGTTTCCGAACCTTCGCGTGACGTTGTTGAAGGAACAAGGGACGTCGCCTGAGAATGAGCAGCAGCAACGATCAACGCCGACAGTGAGAACGATCTGAAGCTGCCGATGAATGACCCGCGAATGGCTATGGTCAGAATGAAGGACGCCTCGGTGTGTGATGAACCGGTGTTCGCTCTTCTCTGCGACGGAGAACAGACGGTGGAGACAAAACAGAAATTCTACACGCTGGGCAAAGAGGATCAGAAAATGTTGCAACGGTCAGATTAATGTCAAGTACCATTCTTTTATTTTATTTGTAAAATAATATCAAGCAAACGGTTGTTGTGTAAACTGAGAAGGAAGGGACAAGGTGTGTTCAGAAAACGTTAGTTTATACTCCGTTTCATTTTTTCATAAAGTACGTTTTTGGCCAGCCAAACACGTTCATGCAAACACTGAAGTTTAAAACAATGGTTCAGTTAATTAAACAATGAACCAAACACACACTGAATTGTTTTCCAAAATATGTTTTGTGTGTTATTTTTTAATTAAATTTAATATATAAATTATTTTTTAATATATTATAAATTTAATTATTAATTATATACTAAAAGTATTAATTTCTTAAACTTAAAATATTTAAAAAATTTGTTAAATTTTGATTAAAAAATAGTATGAAAAGCATATAAGAAAAAATATATAAGTTTAGCCATCCTTTCTTATATACATTGAGATTCAAACCATTTTATTATATAATATAGTAATTGAAATTATATGGAAAAAAAATTAAAAAATTATTTATTATTTATTTTGGGGAATTATAATTCACGATGATAATCTCAATTTAATTAAAAAATGAGATCTATTGTTCATTTAATTACAAAAATAGACCAACTTTTTAAAATTAAATATAAAATATGAAATTACCAACATACCCTCAAATGTTATCTCTCCCCCCACTATCATTGTCAATGCCCGCAGCTGACTGATCAACATTAGTCAACAGTCACCAGTGACCAATCAATATCAATCAATAGTCACTGGTACCCAGTCAATGGCTAACGGCGACTGGTCAACATTGACCGAAAGAAATGCCTTATAATGTTTTTTTTCTAAATTTTGTAACTTAGTTGTGAAAATTTCATTTTACAATTTCTTTTCCATAATTTGTAATTTTTTTACTCTAAATTTACAATTTATTTTCCAAATTTTTCCTATAAATTGTTTTAATACTTTTACAACTTATTTTTTTAAATTTTACAACTTACTTACTTTGAATTTATAACTTATTTTTCAAGTTTTTATTATAAATGGTTTCAGTATTTTACAACTTCCTTTCTTAAATCTACAATTAACTTACTCTGAATTTATAACTTGTTTTTGAAATTTTTACTATGAATTTTTTTATACTTTTGTAACTTCTTTTACTTATTTTGTAACTAGCAAAATTTTTTACTAAAACAATTGATAATAAAAATTTAGAAAATGAGTTACAAATTTAAAGTAAACAAGTTACAAAATATGTAAAACAAGTTGCAATAACATTCAAACAATTCATAGTAAAAATTTCAAAAATAAATTGTAAATTCAAAGTAAATAAATTGTAAATTCTAGAAAGAAAATTGTAAAACACCGAAACCATTTATAATAAAAACTTGGAAAACAAGTTACAAATTCAGAGTAAATAAGTTGCAAAATCTGAAAAAAAAAATTGCAAAAGTATTGAAATAATTCATAGTAAAAATTTGAAAAATAAGTTGTAAATTTAAAGTATAGAAGTTGCAAAATAAAAATTTGAAAATAGAATTACAAATTTAGAATGAGCAAGTTGCAAAATCTAAAAAAAAAAATTAATTCATTTTTTTTATGAACGTTGACTAATCCCTAGTTGTCGTTGACTAGTCACGTACGACATTTGACCTATGTTGGTCGACCGACTGTAGCCATTGCGGCAAACGTTGGCCAATAATGGTAAGTACTTGTGAAGCCACTCTCCCCACACTCTTACAAGATGTGTAAATCTATTAATATTTCCCCACACTAAGATTTTACCCAGAATATATAGAAAAAAATATTTACAGAATGAAAACTCTCTTAAAGAGTAGATAATATATTGAAAGCTCACTCTATTGAGGTGATTTTTTCAAACAATGCTGAGATAGATAGATTTTACAAATTGTTGCAGTATTTTCGCATAAGCTCTCTTAAGATTGTTACTCATAAGTTCAAATGATATTCTATTTATAGATTTGTGGTGTAATTAGATGTTAAACACAAGATCTAACCATTAGAAACATTATCCAACAGTTACTCTGTAAAACTAGCTGTTCACCAATCACATTTAATGCATTAATACTCTTAAATTCGAATTTTGGGTGTCAACACACTAATTTCACAAGAACTATAAGTTAAAGACTTTAATGTTAAACTTCAAAGTTCATCTGTTTTAACGCAAAATTTGAAATTTCATCTTTGACAAATGTTTCTATATTGGAACATACGAATTTTCAAATTTAAAGTACTTCTGTTAAGTGTGAACAATTATTCTATATTGCTACAGTGCCTTCGAAGTTCAAATTTTGGTGCCCAAAATTCATTTGTCAATGAACAATTCAATATAACATAAGTTCTTCCTTTCGAAATTCGAGTTTTGGATGTGAAAATTTGAATTTGAATTTGAATTTTCAAAGCAAAAATTCGTCTGTTATACTTGAAGTTCGAATTTTAGATGTGCAAAATTTGTCTGTTGGCTTTTCTAGAAGTATTTTCACATTTTTGTGTTTCGAAATTCAAATTTTGAAAACCAAAATTCGTCTGTTAGACCTAAAGTTCGAATTTCAGAAGGCAAAATTCGTCTATCAATGGCAAGCTCAACATGACACAAAAGTTTTCTTCGAAATTCGAATTTCGAAGGCTCGAAATTCATCTATTAGACGCAAAACCTCTATAACTTCGAACTTTGTACTGTAGACAATTTTGAAGAAGCTATAATTCTCTCATTTTAACTCCAAATTAAGCAAATGACCTATGATTGGAAAGCTCTCAATGTCTACTTTCAAATGAAAGAATTTTCACTTCAAAAACAAATGTATTCTGTAAGATATGATCAAAATAATAATAGGAGATTAAAACTGAAAATCCATATATCACTATTCAACTTTAAATGACCATAACTTTTTCATATGAACTTTATTTTGAGTGAAATAACGTTCTTTGAAAAACTTATTAAGACTAGTTTCATATGAAATAAGTTTTCCATCAAACCCACATGTATTTTGAGAGATGTATTAAAAATACTAATCAAAGGTTAAACTCTAGATTCTAGAAAATCATATGTTTAAAAGTAAGGATATGTTACTTTGATACCCAAAATTTCTTGAGTTAATCAAATGCAATTGTAAATCATTGAGTTTTATTCTAAAGTTTGAATTTTGAAATCCAAAATTCATCTGTCAGAGGGAATGTTTTTTAACCCTTTTAGTGTTTAATTATCAGACGAACTTTGTCATGACTTCAGACGAATTTTGCACTTTTTACTAACTATGCTTGATTCGAAATTCGAATTTCAACACTTGAAATTTGTCTATCAGAGATGATATCTCTAGAACTTCAAATTTCAGTCAACAAAGTTCGTATTTTCACAAAACATATGAAGTTTAAATTCTCAAAATTCACCTGTCAGTCAGAGTTTTTAAAATTTAACATATGCTAACATCAAATTTGCTTAATCTAACTCATTTAAAATATATGGTAACAAGATTAAGTAATTTTCAAAGATTAATCTCATCTCAAGACCTAAGTGAAAACAAAATATAGCTAGTGACTAGGTCTTCAAATGTTGAGTTCCACTTCCACTTGGTCATTTCCTTATTGGCATGCTCCCTTCTGATCTTCCATTTTTGGAGCATCATTTCTTTCTTCTTTCTTGAGTGAGGCATGATATTGATTTCTATTTCTGTATTCCAATGCTCACTCTTCTTATTTGGATCAACCTACATTTAATATATTTCACTTACAAACCAAGTAGTTAATCAAGTTCATATATCTAACTGATGTTATTTATTGTAAAAGTATAGTGGATATATTTACACATAGCATGATATATACATTATAACCATAATTAAATACATGCTAATGCATATTTTACTTCTTTAAGGAACATTATATATGTCAGATACATATAATACATTTGTTCCTTATTACTCTATATTTATCATCATCAAAACTTATGTTATACTAAACCTTACAGTTTTGGTAATTTCATATTTTATGTTTAATTTTAAAAGTTGGTTTATTTTTATAACTAAATAAATAGTAGATTTCATTTTGTAATTAAATTAAGATCCTAATCCTGAATAATAATTTCTCCTATTTATTATAGAGGAGTACTATTTATTATACTATTTATTATATTATAATAAATAGTAATATAATAAATAAATAATATTTTTGTCTTCTGTTGTAAATGAACAAATTGTTGAACAATGAAAGAAAATCCTTAAATTTCAGCGGCTTAATATATTTACCACCGAAAATTAATTCAAAATTTACTTCAATTCTTCTCTCAAAATGATTTTTATACTAGAAATTAAACATATAAAATTATATCAATTTTCAAAAATTATAAAATTTTTGTTAGTTCTTTACATATTGACTTAGGAAAATACAAAAGGATCCTAAGTTATATGTATATGGTATTATTTTCCAATTAAACCAGGACAAATGAAATTTTTTACACATTACTCACTTGATATTAAATTCTGAGCTCATTTTTAAACATAAAATCAATTTTTTTCTAGGTTAATTAAAACATGTTAAATATATAAACTCAAGTATTTAAGTTTTGTTCATTAATTTAACTCTCAAACTAACATTTTTTGTTTCATTGTAAACATTCATTGTTCAAAATTGCAGAAAACTTACCAACTTAGGGTGTGTTTGGTTTAGCTTTTAAGTGATTATGGAGTAGAGAAAAGTGATTATGCAGCCAGTAAACAAACGCAATCCAGATCAAAATAATCACTTATGACCATTTAAGTGATTATTTCCATAAGCTACTTTTTCCAGCTTATGATAATCACTTATATCTCATAATCACTTATTTCACTTTTTCTTCTCATTATCCACCCAATAATCACTTAAATCCCAATATCCAAACACATATCTTTTCTTAAAATCACTTATGGGTTACAAATATCTAAACACAATTCACTTTTGACATAATCACTTATTCTCATAATCTATTATGAATAATCACTTATCATCATAATCACTTATATATAATCTAACCCAAACACACACTTAGATTGGCTTGGAAGTTAAGAGCTTTTGTCTCTTAAATAAAATAGTTGAAAGATCCATTTCTAATATTTGTGCATATAGCAAATCTATTTGGAAGTACATATACTTTGTCCTCAGCACTTGAAGGTAATTAGTGAAGTTAAATTACTCAATTTGAATTAATTGGAGCTCAGAGTGATAATTAGATACTAAACTTGTCATTATTCAATTAATTAACTGTCAATTTTCTTGGAACAATTGTTAACTGTTGATTTTGTTAGTACATGTAAGAAGGAACCATGCTCACGTATTAAACAAAAAAAAAATAGACCATTTTTTTTGTGACGTAACATTAATAAATGCCAACCAAACTGAGCTATTTTTTTGTAGACCGAAAATTGGTGTGACACATGTCTATAATCAAGTTCACCGTTACGTTATTGTAGCCAAAGAAGTCAGTTAAGTTGAAATCTAAGGCTGCTCGGCATAATCATACAGCATATCTCACGTCCCTGTATTAATTACCACAGTAATTGTTATTTGACACAAACTTAGCATCGTTAATAATATTATTAGCAAATAAATTGTGTGACCATTATTTTGAAAGAAGCAGAGCCAACTTCTTCTCTACGAACTTTGATGTTAGATTAATGTGTTTGGATGAGAAAGTTGAGGGAGAAATTGGATTATATATACAAGATCCCAAATGAATTATGACTTCCAATCTGCATGCATAATTCAGAGAGACTCAAAGCTCCTTTCAGTGCAGTCTCATTATTTTTCAATGATTTATATATTTTGACTTTGGCAATGAGAGATAGAAAGAAGAAGAGAGGCTCAGAAATGACATGGAGAATTGAAAAGGGGAGGCCCACACGGTGGGTCATTATCACACAACGCGCCCACCGTCCCCGTCCGCGGTCCCTCCTTATCTCTTGCGCCCTCAATCCCCCTGGGTACCACCTTCCACCCTCCAACCAAATTTCATGCTAACGCCTTCCTTCCGTTCCTTCTCATCACCACTTCTTGATCATGTTAGTTATCACTTTCTGTATTATTGCTCCCCCTCAATATTGACTCCATTCGTTACGTTCTTCAAAATATGTCCCTTTTCAATCAATTACTGTAACTTTATTCTGTCCACTAAGATATTTTTTATTAATTAATATATATTAAAAAATTATTTATTTAACTGAAACCAATACTAAAACTAATCGTATTTTTTATTTTATTTTTATTAAATATATATTCTATTATTATTATAAAATTATAAATAAAAAGACAGAAAATACTAAAAATAAGAATAAAATAAAAAAAATTCAATACTTTATATTTAAATAAAATATTTTATAATATGGATCAGAAAAAATATTTATTAAAATATAGCATTTACTTTGTGATAATTAGTGAGTCATATAAAAACTAAAGTCATCACTCATTTCATGGTAGCTAGGAAGTATTAGGAGAGGTGATTCCTTGACCCTTAAATATAAGAAAAAAATAATTATCTTACATTACTTAAAAAAAATTTGTTAAGTAGTTATCCTCCTTAAATGTGTCATAAATTAATTTTTTTCTTCAAATATCCATAATCTAATATTTAATTTTATTTCCTAATAGAATTATACTTATTTATTACACATAAATAAATGAGAGGCACAATTGAAATTTTTTTAAATGTACAGGACATATAGTAGCTTTTTTTTTTAATAAACTTGACCAAGATACTTCATTCAAAATTTTCTTATATTTGAAACCAAAGATAGAATTTGAGAAACATGCATGCTCGAACTAGTATTCTTTGTTATTACTTCTAAAAATAAGGTAAGAATGTATTGTGGTAAAAGTATATATAAATGATTTCATCCCATATTAGAAGGTAATATTTAAGGTTTCACATATATTAATAAATGAAAATAACATTCCTAAGCTATTTTAAAAAAAACCTAGACATTCATATTTTATCCCAATTAAATATCTCCTTTTTATAATTTCAACATAATTTACAATACTATATATTACATTAATGAGAGATAAAAGTGACAAATAAAATTATATTATCCTATATTATAGGAGAAAAAAATTTCATTTATTGCTTTATAATATGGAATGAATGAAGTATACTCCATCCAGTTCATAAAAATGATCACTATAAAGCTTTTGAGATTTTCCATAATACTTGTCGCTTTATAATTTTAATTAAATATTAATTACTTATTTTATTATTTTACCTTTTATTAATATCAAATAAATTATTAATATGGCATTTAAATCAAGATCATTTTGATAAAAATATTAATCCTTTCATTTAAAAAAATTGTCATTTTGGGCTTTTTTTTATAATGCTTAAAAACAATTCTCATTTTACAATTTTTAAGATACCATTAATAATTTTTTACAAATTTATATTTCAAAAATAATAAAGAAAGGGCAAAGTATTAAAGAGTATTATGTAGTTAATAAGGCATTATAGTAAAGTACACTCAAATTTTGTTAATTTTTAAACTATTTATTAGTTTTTTTATTCTACAAGCAGTAACAATTATTCTGAGAGGAGCATTAAATCTTACAATATTTAGGAGGAGGGCGAGTATATAATATTAATGGTGTATTTTGAAAGTTAATGAAAATATAAAATTCGTTGTCATTATTAATTTTAATATTCACGGTCGCCTTTTTGAAAAAACACATTAAAAGAAAGTTCTTTTGTCATGAATATTTTTTAATTATTAAAAAAAAGATGAAAGTCACAGCATTAACAAATGGGAAATTGAGATGATAATTGACTTTTTTTTGTTTCAAATATTATTAAAAGTTATAGCAATATTATTTGTTTGTCATAATAACAATTCCGATCAACGCTATCTATTTTTTATTTTATTTTTGATCTAGTTGCTTATTCCATAAATCAAGGATTTATATAATTCAGAGAGAATTGGTCTAAATTACAAACAAGGATAACTGTGGGCATTGTAAATAACAAAATATATATTATTTTCGATGAGATATAAAAGAACTGTCGATAAAGGAAAATGTAAATCCATTGTTGGAAGAAAGATGAGAAGTTGTCATTAGTATTTGGGGGCAAGGGACAGCACATAGAGAAAGAAACAACTGGAAATATGAAAAGTTTCGGGAAGAAGGATAAATATAGGTGGCTGTGGCTGTGGCTGTGGCTGTGGCTGTGGCTGTGGCTATTATATTATATATGTGTGCTTATATATTGTTCGTCCCAAAACGACAATCAAAAGCGAACAAACGCATGGACTGAAGTGAAGCAGCTGATAGATCAAGACAGTAAGCCGCGAAACGCGTCATGGGTCAGCCTCCATAAAGAGCGGGAAAAAGTACAAAATCCAAACCAAAAAAACTCATTCATTTTTATTGGTTAATTGTTAGATCAAGTCAGCGAATCATGTAGCACCAGGCAAAAAAGAAATTACTTGTTTTTCGGTTTGATTGAAAATCCAATTTCTTGCCTCATTTTTCTATTTCGTTTATACTTCAAAAAATAAACGATATTCATATCAAATATAATACACGCATCATATCTCACAATATATATTATTAATTAAAAAAATTTAAAACAACCTGAGAACTTATTAGAAAATAAAAGAACTTGATTTTTAGTTTGTTATTTTAGACATTTGTATATTATTTTAAAAATATTTATTTAAAATAAATTTTTATATTTTTACTTTGATATATTAATTCATTAAATATATACTGTAATTTTATGTATATATATTTTATATTTTTATCTTAAAATTTTAAAATTTCAAAGGTTCAAACACTCATATTTGTGCGGCAGAGCTTGATTTCCTTGTTCGTTATATATCAATTAATTTTGGTGTTTTTGGACAGACAGAGGATGCCTACGGCATGCATGGTGCCTATTTGCACGTTGCTGTGGTGCCACCGACTCTTTCCCTCTTTTATTCATTTCACTGGTTCATGTCCCATCACCCATTTAATGCCGCCGCTCCTTCCACTGCACTGGTTAGTACTTTTTTGTCATTAAAAAAATTAGATAAATTAGGTTTTAAGATAATAAAATCCAATCAAAACTAAGATACGCTTTGACCAACTATTAAAAATTGAAAATTGGACTGAGTATTAAACTATACGAGATATTAATTTAAGGTTTATTGGTGAAATTGAAATCAAATCGGACATGAATAAATTAATATATTTTTTTAAAAAAATAAAAAATTATTTATTTATAATCATAAAATTTATATTTATTTTAAATAAAAAATAAATTTAATAATATATAAAAAATTACAAATATTATTAATAAGTTTTACAATCTAATATTAAAATCTAAATAAGTTAATATTCATCTATAATTATATTTTAAATTTAAAATAATCAATTGATATTCTATTTTTATCTTATATATTAAATAAATTTATCATTATTAAGAATTATGTATTATAATAATACTTATAATATAGAAAAAAATTATACTAAAAATAATGTTATTTAGTACTAAAAATAATGTTATTTTATTTTTAAAAAATTTTTAAAAAAAGGGGGCCAGACCGATTTAAACCAATTTTTTATCGATTTTTGACCAGTTCCCACCAATTCTAAAGCCCCCCAATTTTCATTTACTATCAAACCAGACCAGGGGCCAATTCCTGGTCAGACCGGTCGAACCACCCAGTCTGATCCGATTTTTTGTTCATTGGCTTTGACTCAAAAGTATTTTAAGCAGATTTGGGTCTATATCATACTTTAATGGAGCATGGATGATGTCACTTTATACTATTTAATTAATTATATAGAAATAAAAAATTTATAATTTTACTTATTAAATTTATAAAAAATATATTATTTTTAATAGTATTTCTATTTAATATATTATATTTAAAATTTATTATCTCTCTTATATTTAATTATAAATAAATATAAAAAATATTTAATATTTTAAAAATTATTAAATAAAATTTATATTAAATTTTTTTTTAAAATAGGACTTATATTTTAAAGTGAGAGAAATTTTGCTTGGAGTGTAATGAAGTGTGACCCTCTTCATTCATAGGGTTCATACTCATGTATTCATGCACTTGTATTTTTTTATTTACTTACTATTTTGTACGTATGACAAAGACATAACATTGACAACTACGGGTCCGTTTGGTTCTCCGTTTTGTAAAAGTAAGTTAAGATAAATGAAGTTTATAAAAATGAAGTTTAGATAAAGTAAGTTTATTGAAAGTTATTATGTTTGGATATTCTTTTTGTAAAAGTAAGTTTTGACAACAAATCTGTTTGGATGATAGGGGTTAAAAGTACTTTTAGATGTATAATATAGAGTAAATTTGTTTCTCCTTTTCCAAAACCCACGTTTTGTTAACGGAAAAGTAACTTTTCTCCTCCTTTTCCAAAACCACAGTTTAACCCACTTTTCATTTTTCAAAAAGTCAGTTTGTGTTTCACATGTGTTTGGCCAAACACATCTTTTACAAAACCATGGTTGAAAACCATGATTACGTTTTACAAAAGGTGAACCAAACACACCCTAGATAGTCCATACCACATTAATTAAAAGGGATTATTATTATTATTGTTGTTGTTGTTGTTTTTAATTACTTTTCTGCCACCATTATTGTTATTAATTACTATTTCTTCTTCCACACACACATTATATTCTATTTTTCTATAACGTACTATAAGAATAAAATCTTGCACTTCTAACTTTCTTGAATAAGCAAATTAAAATTTGCAAGCGTGTAAGAAATATATGATCGTATAACTAAAAGTCGATGAAATAAATAAATGAAAATGTGCATTTTGGTTTAATGTGTCATGTTTTATATGACAAAATATGCCATGCTTATCTAATTTACAAAAATGCCATGTTTAAAATCTATTTAAAAAAAAAAACTGCTTTCAGTGGTCTGACTTTTGATCAATCAGTGACCCAATAGCTGACTACTCGGGACAAGATAAAACCAAACCTATCCCTTGGAGACCCAATATAAAAGCCCAAACTTGCTCCTTCGAATCCACAATCAATCAATCAATGAAATTAATTTTCCTTAGTAATGCTGCAGCATCTCGTATCCTAAACATGCTGGTACATACCAGAAGGCCGTGGATTGGGCCAGTTACATAGCAGACACATCTATGGCAATTATAAACATCTATCGCAATTAAAAACTAGGAGCTTGTAAGGCCCTTGAAGCTGAGGCACGGGCTCTTATCTCTGGACTTCAAACCTGCTGGGATCTGGGAATGAGAAAGATAAAAGTGGAATCTGATTCACTAACTCCTTGTCCGGGTACTCACAGCTATGAATAAAGAGTTCTAGGGTAATGGGAGCCTTATCCAGATAGCTAGAGATCGGATCGAACAGCAATGGGACATCCAAATTCATCGTACTTACAGAGAAGCCAACAGATGCGCGCATTTCATGACGAGCTTCAGCCTAGTTGGACGGTTAGGTTATAATTACATAGCTACTCCACCTTCTGCACTTCAAAGGCTAATGAGGATGGATGTAGCTGGTCATGGTGAACTACGCACTGTAGCGAATTAATTTTCTTCTGTATTCTGTTTTGTTTTAGTATTTAGGTCTCTAGATCCCGTTTGTACACCCAAAAAAAAAAAACACAAAATACACACGTCTTGCAAATGTTTTTTTACCAACATCAAATTAAAAAATCACCTATTTAATTCAACATAGAAAAGACTTTAATCTATTTAACGGACAATTATTTGAAATTTAAAAAACTTTAGTCTGTTTATTTAGCCAACTGTCATACTATGAATTCGAAAAGAATATTAGTTGGTAAGAAAACAAAGTATTTACATTTCTTTTAACTTGTCACCTATAGTATTCCTAGCCCTTAGGGTATGAAGAATAAGGAGTATACCTCATAACTAGATTTATTATATACAGGTTGAAAATCATACGTCTAACTACTTAGATAATGAATGAGAGCATCTACTATTTATGTCAAATTGAGTTGGTAGTATTTACTTCATTCATGACTTATTATACTAATATTTTTTAAATAACTAAAAATATTTTCCATGTATTTAAAAAATATGTAGTCCCCCTTTCTCCATATGGAACTTCGGCTGTTGTCCCACAAACTTGTTAAAGGAAACTCATCGCCCAAAAAAATTTATTATCTTCATGTATCTACAATGTAGGTTGGCATAAATGACTACTGAATTCAGACAAAGACTTTCACTCCCTTGATGGGTTCGAGTCCCCAATAGTCACTAAATCTTGCGTTAGTAGCAATTCTATTATGGGAAGTTCTCCCACCACTCAGAGGCAATGTTACTGAGTTTTCTGGATGTCCAATGAGTTTTTTGTCAGTAGTTATGGGAGTGTCTTCCCTAACTATCATTTTTGCTTAACCAAAAAAATCACTTTGATGAATAGTAAATAAATTGCAATAGATAATTAGTTATATATATATGTGCAATATCAAATGATAAATAGTAATGAATAATAATAGATAATTTTAGATTTATATGATATTTTATTATTCAAAATATTAAATTTATTTTAATAATAAATATGTTAAATATAAAAATTCACTTATATATTTAGTAATATTTAATAATTACTATATTAGTAAAAATTTTCTTAACATGACTCTTATTTATCCTTTTATTAAAATATTTTATATCTATTATGGTGAGTAACAGTTTGAGATTTGTTATTATGATCCTCTTTCTGTGTGTGTGCGTTTTTTTGTTTTGGGGTGGGGGTCGGGGTGGGGAGCTTGAAATTACTCTCGCGTATCTATGTATGACACTATGAATTTGGTATCATTATTCTTACTTAGCATTATAATAAAAGATTATGTATCAGTTGCTATAAGTGTAAAGGGGGAGGATAATTTATTGGCTGAGAAAAGAAAAATAAAGAGGAGAATATTCATTTATTTATTTTTAAAATTATACAGAGGAAAAAGTTTAATGATATGGAGATATGGAGTTTTTTTTTTCTGTTAAGAACTACGGAGTTAAAAAAATATAAAGAAATTATATGGATAGAGAAATACTGATTAAAGAAAGCGCCGAGCCCTAACAATGGGAGTACAGACAGAGAAAGAAACAAAAGCAAGAGACTTTTTTAAAATACCGTTTATTCAGGGGAAAAAAAATGTAAAACACCGACACGTAGAGCGTACGGCAATCGAATCCACAATAGCTCCTTGTTCATAATCTCTTGCTAATTGGTAACGCTACCAAAAGGAAAATTCCTTGTTCTCCTCACATCCCCAAGCGGAAAAGGAGGCCAAAGAAACAAAGCAAAGAATTGGAGTACGGGTTTATCAACCTCACTATTCGCTCGTTCAATTACTGAGCCAGACAGAAACCAAAGAGAGGTTTTCCAGCTACCCCCAGAGGCGGAGAGATGGTGAGAGTAATTCCCATGGCTTCTTCGATTCGACCTTCTTTCTCGTCCTTCAGGTTAACCGGTGGTTCTCGTTTCTTTCCTTCCCTCTCTTCCTACAGCCCTGCTCGGCGTCTCTCTTCATTTCATCTTGGTAGCGGTAAGCTCGATCTCTGACCCTTTTCAGATTTCAGTATTCTTATTGCTAAAGTTGCGTTATTTTCGCGGAGTTTCAATTCACATTGCAATTGATTCTTTATTTGGGTTATACATCTTACTGTGTGTTTGGGAGTCTTTTTTAGTGTCACCAAAGGAGTAATTTGTAGTTTGAACTAGTCAATTTATTTATTTGTTATTATCTCTTCCTTTATTTAATACTATTTTAATTGAGTCAGTGACCTGCATGTTGAGGAAAGTAGATTTTGATGCTGCAGCATTGGAAACATTGTTATCGGATAGTTCTTTATATTACATTGATAATAGATCATATTCTACATTTTAATGAATTGAAATGAACTGAAATTGTTTTGTTTTGTTGTCCAGCTGTTCCTCAGTCCCATAGTTTTGGCCTGAAAGCACCCAGGCTTTTTAGACGAGATGGTAACTGCATGGGATTGATATCAACTGGGATTGTGTGCCAGGCAAGCACAGCTGCTTCACCAGAAAATGTACTTGAGTGGGTCAAACAAGACAAACGAAGAATGCTTCATGTCGTTTATCGTGTTGGTGACTTGGACAGGACCATAAAGTACATTCAAATAAAATAAAGACTACTATTTTCTTTAATAGACCAAATAGTGGAACAAGTTTTTGAGGGGGAAAATGCTTCGTATTTCAGATTTTATACAGAATGCCTGGGAATGAAGCTGCTGAGGAAGCGTGACATACCAGAGGAGAGATATACTAATGCTTTTCTTGGATATGGTCCTGAAGATTCACACTTTGTTATTGAACTGACATACAGTAAGTGTCTGACCAAGTTCTTGATCTCCTCTTAAGATGCAAAGGCCAGAACTTCTTAATAACCTGTCATTTTGCAGTTTGCATTTCTTTATGTCAATTATATAAGTCTGTGCAGTAGAAACCTCCAGTTTATATTCGTTTTATTTAAAAATATTTCAGACTATGGGGTTGACAAGTACAATATTGGAACTGGATTTGGCCATTTTGGTATTGCTGTTGAGGACGTAAGTTTACAGAACTTTTATCCCCATCACTATCCTTTATAAAACGTTTTTGCCCTATCTTACTCTTTCTTCTCTGGTGTTTCCCTTTATTCTCATGTATGCATGCTACCTCGTACGTAATTGCACATTTCTTCTTTATGCTCTCTAGAATGATGGGGCTGGGGATTTGGAGCCCAGTTTTGTTCATTGATACATTTCAATTTCTTCTGTATTGATGCTTTAATCAACATCTTCAAATGAAATTCTTTATTCATATTGTGATATAATCCTTTATTAGGTTGCAAAAACAGTGGAACTTGTACGGGCCAAGGGGGGCAAAATAACTAGAGAGCCTGGTCCTGTCAAGGGAGGCAAAACAGTTATTGCATTTATTGAAGATCCTGATGGTTATAAATTTGAACTTTTGGAAAGAGGACCTACACCTGAGCCTTTGTGCCAAGTAATGCTTCGGGTGGGTGATCTTCAACGGTCCATTGAATTTTATGAGAAGGTGAGCATCAATGCTATTTTGAGGCTTGCTTATTGTTTTATTCCCCTTTATTAAGTCATTTTGGTGGTTGCTTGCCATTTAGGCTTTTGGTATGGAGCTTCTTCGGACACGAGATAATCCAGAGTACAAGGTACAATGCCATACTTTATTTTATGCATACTGAATGTCCTATCTCCTTACAACAAATTCCTCAGTACTCGGCAACTTAGATCTTTATGATTCAGGTTAATATTGGGGTTTTATTACCAACATTATAGTCACTGATACCATATCATCTCTACAGAAAAATTATGCTAAAGGGGAAGAGATAGATCATTGTTTGAATAAATTAAGAGAAGGAAATGACCTAACCTGCTAAGATGTTATGTTTCCTTGCAGGAAATTCTCCTGCAATAGTACTGTTATTCTTTTAATATTTAGGCATTCTAGTTTTCTTTTTAATTATTCTTGAATATCTCTTGTTTGTGAATTGATCCTCACAAAATATGCTGCTTTACTCACTTGCCAATTGTTTGGCTGACATGCAATGAAATTTTGAATCAAAACTTAAAGTGGAATGGAAGACTGACCTTAATTCTTGTTTACGTAAATACTAAATTCTCCCTTCTATTTAACTATCCAAAATCTTACATTAGAAAAGGCAACAATCAACTTAATATAAGTAAAATTTTTTAAGTCAACACATCTGTTTATTGTAGAATTATTAGAGGAAGCAGTAATGGATATCATTTTTGTGCAAATCTTCTGCAATTGCAACTGAACATTACTTCTGATATATTCTGATTTATATTGATTTGAATTGTGGTTTCAAATCTTAAGGTGTCTTTACAATTTTTCAGGTTCCATCTTGTCTGCTTTTATATTGCCAAATGTATTCATTATCACCTTGTTTAGTACTTTGGGCATGTGGTTCCATTCTTTACTTTTGATTCGTTGATTGCCCTTTTTTTTTTTTGGTAGTATACCATAGCGATGCTTGGTTATGGTCTAGAAGATAAAAGTACTGTTATGGAGTTGACTTACAACTATGGGGTCACTGAATATGACAAAGGAAATGCTTATGCTCAGGTAGACAGAGTTTCCTCTATTTTAATTCTTTACATGCTTTTAAAACCTCTGCTGAGGTTTCTATTGATGTACTTGTGATATTTAAATTTCGTTTCTGTATTAACTGAAACAGGTCTAGCTTTGATAGAAGATTTTGTTTTAAAAAATAATCTAGTGTGTTTCTTCATAAACTGTTTATTACCTTCATTTAGACGTTTGTTTATCTTGTTTAATTCTTTTTTTCTATGTTTACCTTTTACAGATCGCAATTGGAACAGATGATGTGTACAAAACTGCAGAAGCTGTTAAACTTGCTGGAGGGAAAATTACCCGGGAACCTGGACCCTTACCTGGGATCAACACAAAAATTACAGCATGCTTGGATCCTGATGGTTGGAAGACGGTATGCCTCTTTGGAATTTTATTATCATGGTGCACACACTTGTCAAAGAGGTAGTACTTTAAGATTTGTGAAAATATCTTGGTAGCAATATGGGTCTTCTGTCATGTTTTGAAGAAAAAGGTTTTGCAACATGAAGTCTCTCTCTCTCTCTCTCTCTCTCTTCATTTTTTATTCTGTCATTGAATGAATTTATTGGGTTTTTGTGGTGGTTATGACAACCACTCTACATGCTAAATCTGTCAAAATTATTCTGGAAGATCAATGCTTTCTTGCTGTGTTAGCCTGTGATCATTGGCCTGGGTGGCATTGTCTCTCTTACCTTGTTGTCATCTTCACCATAGCTGTAGAATCCGTTCAAGTGACTAAGGTCTTATTTTTTGGATCGAACCACTCAGTATCCGATAATTACTTTGGACTTCGACTAATCTGAGTTAAGCCAGGTAGGACCGCATGTGGCAAAGCTCTCTCAAGAAGTATTTAATGTAGCTGCATACTCAAAACTTGAATTTGAGATTATTGATTAAACTAGCATAGCCCTCAATCAGCTAAGCTACGTGCTCGGTGACTAAGGTCTTAAGAGTTTGCAGAATGGCCCTATTGATACTGAACTCTCCACATGCGGATAGACACTTGACAGTTCTCATGGTTTACTGTTAATTTCACCTTCAAAATTGGAGATGTAAATGCAGGACTCTGAGTTGGGAATCCAGAATCCCAAAAAATTGGGTAATTTGCTGTATTTGAGTGGTGTGTGGCTCCATACTTGGAACCTGGCGAAACTTAAGTTCTTAAGTTATCCGTCTCACTGTCTTCCTGCTCCTGGTCCCGAAAACTAACTCCCTAGCTCCTCAAACAGCATGCATTTTTCAATATCTGTTCATTTGTGATAGAAATGTAGCATCTTTCATTTATTTCTGATAGATATTAGCTTGTGACTTGGCTCGTCTTTTTCCCTTCAATGAACAGGTGTTTGTAGATAATGTCGATTTTCTCAAGGAGTTGGAGTAGTGTTTAAAAGCGTCATCACGACAATCTTGGGAAACTGGTATCAATTCACTTTGCAAAGAAGAAATGATATTCTTTATGGAAGCTGTCTAAATGATCAGGGAATGTATCATATTCAATTCCCATTTTGTAGAAAATGAATTATAAACAATAGCAATAACCCTTGTGGCGGAAATCTTTAGCCTTTGTTGAAGCAAGTTTGAGATGCAATTCTCTTTAACGCATTCACGTTATTTTTTCTTCTTCATTGGTTCACAATGATGCTTGTGAGTTTTGTATTTACAAATATTTAAAATATGCAATTAAAGGAAGTTACCTTTTTGTTTTGTGGCCAAGGGCGGTTACGTGTATTTCTAAAACTACTTAATAATAATAATAATAATAATAATTGTATATTTAGCATCAAAATCCAATACATACCTAGTCTAGGAATCCCCTATAATAACAAGAAAAAGTTTGTCGTCAAAAAATAAATTTATTTTGCAGCCGTGATCTGAATACCAAAAAGTTCTAGCAGAAGTGCATTGAGAGGAGACATATTCACACTATGGATGACAGTAGGTACATCGATCCTTTTTGGTCATGTAATAGCAAATAAAAATAAATGTTGATTGAGGGAAACTCTAATACTAATTTAACTCTACTTTTTAATACATAGGATAGAAGACCACATTTGTGATGGGAGACGGAGACTTTGCATTTGGTGGGATTGAATGTTAATCGGAAATTTAGATCATCTAAATTAAAACTAAATATTTTAGATTTAGTTTAATTTTATTATTATATTTTAATATATTTTTATTTTATTAGATGCAGAATTTAAAATAAAAATAATTTTATAACTGTCAATTTTTTTTTAAAAAATATTATTTAAAAAAATCAAAATAAAAAGCCATAAATATGAAGTGTCCAAATAATAATAGCACATAGTGCTCATCATTTATTGTGATGAGCACAGAATGGAAATTCGATTATCTGATGGGAAAAATTGAGTAGAGGATTATGGTTGGAGATTTTGGAGGGTATTATTATATTTGTTCAATATTTTGTTGACCCATGTTGCACCTAAACCATGTAACGTTTGCATATTTGTTACTAACACTTGGGACACAGTATCATTTTGGATCTTTCCACATACTTTGTACTCAAAACATGAGAGTCTGGAGAAGTTTATATTAATATATAGTGATTCTATAGGCATCCAATATCACGGGACTATTCTCATTTCAAATGCAATTTTTCTCAAAATTAAAAATTATGTCAAAAAGTTTTATTTTAAATTGTTTTGACTATTCTAATTTGATCAAGTATATGTGAAAATTATTATTTCTAGTTTTGGCAAAACCAAATTGTACCAACTAGAAACCGGTGTCAGGTCTAATCTGGTTATAAAGCTCAACCGCCAACTTCAGGAAATGGTACAAATTGGTCAAGAACCAGCCTTGAACCAGTCCCAATTTTGTCTTCTTTAAATTTTTTTAGTTTTTAAGACAAAATAACATCATTTTTAGTATAAGATATTTTTTCTTTTTTGACAGTCAAAACCTAACTGGACCGACCCGGAACCCATGTCAAGTTCGGTTTGGTTATAGAATTCAACTGCCAACTTTAGGAACCAGTACAAACCGGCCATGAACCAATGAATCGACCTTGAACTGGTTCCAATTTTATTTTCTTTAAATTTTTTTAGTTTTTAAAACAAAATAGCATCATTTTTAGTACATGATTGTTTTTCTTTTTCAATAGCCAAAGTAAAATTTTATCGAATGTTTATGACATGAATTAGGGATGTATTTGTGCTAAGACTAGATTGTTGCCCAGAAAGAACGTGCTGTATGGCTCGAATGCAATGTCAAATGAGTTAGAGTTGTTACATCGGCGCCTAAGTGTATTGTTAAATGAGTAAGGGTTTTCACATCATTCTAGACATATGTGAGTAAATAAGTTAGTTCAGGAGAGTAAGATTTTGTTCAGTTCTTACAATATTGATACTTTAACAGGTAAATTTATGGAGGTGGTAGATACTATAATTTAAAGGAGAATTAACATCCTGTGTCTTCAAAAAAATAAATGGGTGGAAGAAAAGGTTAAGGAACTAGACATTACTAATTTTAACCTTTAATACGTATGAAAGGTTAAAGTAAGGAATGAAATTAGTATTATTGTGGACAAAGATTGGAAAAAGAATATGGTAGGAATTGGAAGAATTAAAGATAGGATCTTATCTTTAAAATTGACTATTGGGCATGATACTTTTAATGTTATTAGTGCTTACACATCTCAAGTAGGGTCAAAAGCACATATTAAGGAAAAATTTTGGGAATATTTAAAGGGTTTGGTTTGAGATATCACACAAGAGGAAAAAATCTTCATTAGGGGGACCTTCATGGTCATGTAGAAAAAGAGACAAGGCATTATGTGGAAGCTCATGACAGTTATGATTTTGGAAAAGTAAACGAGGAGGGGTATTCTATTCTTAATTTTTCAATGGCTTATAACCTCACAAGAGGAGCACTTAATCACATATAAGGATAGAGTTCAGATGTCACAAATTGACTTCTTTTGGTAAGGAACTCAGATAAAAGAGCTTGCAAAGACCGCAAAATAATCCCTGGTGAGAGTTTAACTTCACAACATATGATCTTGGTCCTTGATGTACTAGTTAAGAACCGTAAACTAAAAATTCCAAAAGTCTTAAATCCTAGGATCAAGTGGTGACAACTCAAATGTGAAAAACAATTGACTTTTACGAGAAAAGTTCTAAAGGAAGGTAATTGGAACTTCGAATGAAGTACTAATATCTTGTGGGATGAGATGACTAAAATGATTAGGGATACCACTAAAACAGTCTTGGGTGAATCCAAAGGTTTTGGACCTAAAGATAAAGAATTTTGGTAATAGAATGAGAGTGTGCAGGAGAAGATCAAATATAAGAAAGAGTGTTTCAAAGCCTTGCATGTGTGCAATAATCATGAAAATTGGAAATGTTATTAGTTGATTAGAAAGAAAACTAAGAAAGCAGTGAGTGAGGCACAATTTAAAGTTTTGAGGAATTCTATCATAATTATATCAATTTAAAGCTTTTGAGGAATATATGTATTGCAAATTTAAGAAGAATCCAGTTAAAAATGATTTAAAGGTAAAAATCGAAGAGCAAACTATTCCAGAAGTGTTAAAATTTAGATATTTTGGATCAATTTTACAGAGTAATGGTGAAACTAATGAGGATATTAAATATAGAATACAAGCTGGGTGATTAAAATGGAGAAAAGTACCAAGAGTTATTTGTGACCATAAAATATCTACTAAATAGGTAGATGGCTTAGAGGAAATAAGGTATGAACAGAAAAAGAAATCTACTAGACTTAGTTTAAGCAAAAATCTTACTTAAGATAAGCCAATAACCAAGGAGGATCTCCAGGGAATAAGAATTCTGATTAATAACGCAAGAAGCTTCTACATGCTATTAATGACTTATTTATAAGCAAGAGAAAATACTAAAATCCTTAGAATATCTGGACCACTAAGATACTGCCCTTAGAAAATGCATAACAAGCTAGAAAATATCTGAGAAGTGGATACTAATAGACTCCTCACATCCCTAAATTAGTGCAATGGTTATAGTAATAAAATAATTGAATAATTAAACTGCTAGAAAAATTAAAAAATCATGAAATTAGATTTGTTAAATTGCCTTAATTGCTAACACGCGTCTTCCTACGTGAATAAGTGATGAGAGTCTTATCACGTCTTCCCCCTTCAAAAGTCACCTTGTCCTCAAGGTGAACAGATGGGAATTGTGCAGCAAGTAAATCATAGTCTTCCCAAGTAGCATCTTCAATGGGATGATCTTTCCAAGTGACTAAAAGTTCAAGTACTTAAGGAGAAATCCAACAATGATCAAGAACACATTCTGGTTGCAGCAAAAATTCCCATTCATCAAAAATTGGAAATGGATCTGGCGTGGATGGGGGTAGGACACCATGAGCAGAGCCAAGCAATGAAACATGGAAGATTGGATGAATTCTAGCATTAGGGGATAATTCCAATTCCAACTCAAGCAACTGTACCTATCCTTCTTTGAACCTTGTAAGGTCCAAAGAATCTAGGAAACAACTTCTCATAGTGCTGTTTAGAGAGGGATTTCTATCTGAAAGGTTGAATACGCAATAGCACATTATCACCTATTTCAAAAGAAAGCTCTCTCCTTTTTCTATTTTGCTATACCTTCATGCAAGCTTGAGCCTTAAAAAGGTTATCTTTCATAAATTGCAACATGGCATCTCTAGTTAACAGCTGGTCTTCTAACTTAGCATTAGAGGTTTCACCCTTCACAAAAGGATGTAGAGGTGGTGGATGTTTATCATAAACCACTTTGAAAGGTGTAGTACCTATAGCAACATGAAAGCCAGTGTTGTAGGAGTATTCAGCCAAGCATAGAAAAGAATTCCATTTTTTTGGCTGTTCATTAGCAAAATAATGTAGATAGGCTTTAAAGTATCAGTTTACAACTTTCGTTTGGCCATCCGTTTGAGGATGGTAGGTAGTACTCATCTGTAACTTCATCTGGCTGAGGCGAAACAATTCTTGACAAAAAGAGCTAAGGAATATTAAGTCTTTATCTGAAACAATTAAGCAAGGCATACCATGTAGCCTTACCACTTCCTTACAGAAAATTCCAACCACTGATTTAGCTGTATAAGGCTGAGATAGTGGCAAAAAATAGCTATATTTGCTCAAGCAATCAACAACCACAAGAATAGTGTCAGTACCTCAAGATTTAGGCAGCCAAACTACAAAATCAATGGAAATATCTTCTTAAATTTGCTTTGGAATGGGTAATGGTTGTAAAAGACCAATAGGTGCCAAAGTTTCATTTTTGTTACGTTGACAAGTTAAACATTGTTGGACATGGAGCTTAACATCCTTCTTCATGTGAGGCCAATAAAACTAATTTGAAAGCCTCTTTAAAGTCTTCAAATAGCCTCCATGACCACTAGTAGGGGTTTCATGTGCTTTAGCCAAGAGAATTACACATAAGTTGGAAATAGAAGGGATTACCAATTTACCTTTATACAAAAGCTTATTGGCTGACCACTGAAAATTAGAATGGGAGGATGAATCTTTCAACAGGTCAGTGATGAGATTCTTAGTGTAGTTATCCTGGAGATAGGCTTCCTGCAAATCAGAGTAATCTAGAGGCACTTGCATGATTAAATTAAAGAAATCAGCTTGCTTTGGTTTTCGAGAGAGCACATCAGTTGTAGCATTATCCTTCCCTACTTTATATAATATAGTGAAATCAAAAGGTAGCAACTTCAAAATGAGATGCTGCTAAGAATTTGTAGAGATCCGCTGCCCAAGCAAGTGTTTAAGACTGCTGTGATCAATCTTGACATAAAAATGGTGGCCAATTAAGTAGTGTTTCCACTTTTGGATAGCAAGCACAAGAGCTAATAATTCAAGATCATAGGCTGACTTATAGCGATTAAAGAAAGAAAGTCCCTTACTAAAATACACTATCGGGTGCTCTTGTTGCATGAGAACAACTCCAATCCGTTCCATAGAAGCATCACATTCAATAGTGAAGAATTGGTGAAAAATTGGTAGCTTCAGGACCGACACTGTTGTCAATGCATCCTTGAGCTTCAGAAATGCAATTTCAGCCCGTTCACTCCAGTAAAAAGCATTCTTTTGTGAGGTCTGTGAGAGGTTTAGCAATGATACCATAATTCTTCACAAACCTTCTGTAATAACTTGTAAGACCAAGAAAACCATGAAGCTCTTTGATATTAGCTGGAGATGGCCATTGTTTTATAGCCTCAATTTTCTCTAAGTCAACACCAACACCTGCTTGAGATACAATGTGCCCCAAAAAATTCACTTGTTGCTGGGCAAATGTGCACTTTTTAGCATGAGCATAAAATGCATGAGAGCATAATGAATTAAAAACCACTTTCAAATGAAACCTATGAAGATGCAAAGAGGGGCTATAAATTAAAATATCATAAAAAAATACCCAAATGAAGCACCGCAAGTGGGGTTAAAAGAGATCATTCATTATCGCTTGGAAGGTTGATAGGGCATTTGTAAGGCCAAAAGGCATTATCGTAAGTTCATAATGGCCTGATGCGTACAGAATATTGTCTTATGAATATCTTCAGACTGAACTCGAATTTGGTGATAACCAGAGTGAAGATCAATCTTAGAAAAGTAGGCAGCATCATGAAGTTCATCTAGTAGCTCATTTACAATGGGAATATGGTACTTATCGGGAATAGTGATGTGGTTGAGTTCTCGATAGTCAATACACATCCTCCATGAACCATCTTTCTTCTTAACCAGCAACACAAGACTCATAAATGGACTAGAGCTAGGCCAAATGAATCCTTTAAATAACAAATCAACAACTTGTCTCTTTATTTCATTCTTCTGAAAATAAGGATATCTATATGGCCAAATGTTTGGAGGTTGAGCATTAAGATGAAGATAAATAGTGATTGTAGAGAGGTGGCAGAGGAAGGCTCAGAAAATATGTTTGAGAAATCTTGGAGTAAGCCATCAATATCAGTGAGCTTCTGACTCCAACTCCTTGAGGACTCAGTTTGTTTGGTCATTACTCTGAGTTCTATATTAGAAGTTGAACTCCGAGGTACCCCTTGCAATTTGTATCTTCGTCCATCAACCCAGAAAATCATGAACATTTGCTGCCAATTCGCTTGCACTGTATTCAAGGAAGCTAGCCATTAAATTCCCAGAACCATGTCAACACCTCCCAAAATGAATGGAATAAAATCACCTACAATCTTCAAGTCTTGAACCTAAATTTGAAGCCATATACACACCTTGTTGCAACGAATCAAAGACCCATCTTCAATCTGGACCCCAAAAGATGCAATAGACTGAGTGGGTAAATTTAATTATAAGACAAGTGATTTAGCCACAAAATTGTGAGTAGAACCACTATCTACTAGAATGATGACTTTCTTTTGATTCAACATCTCTTGTAACTTCATGGTTGAGCCCGAGTTGCTGCCTAAAATGTCATGGAAGGAAATTTTTGCTGTCATCTCAGGTTCCGCACCTTCTTCAACATCAGAATTGTGCTTGTTAGGAACCTCCCCATCCTCAGTGATCTCCATCAACTTCAGCGACCCTATTTTGCAATGATGGCCAGGCTAGAATTTTTTGTTACACTTGTAGCATAGACCTTTGTCTCACCGATCAAGTGCATCCCCTTCAAGGTACATGGCAGCAATGTCTACCTTCATCTCATCATGAGTTTGATTATATCGAAAGTATTTTTCGGCCTTCAGAATCCATCCTCTCAGGTCACTACCTTAAAACTTGGGAAATTCAATCTTTGTATATGGACGCTTGGACAGATTTTTCAACCACCATGGGGTTTCAAAATCATCTTCATCATTGGAACTTCGTAATGTCCCTCTGCCTTAGTCACAGTTGTTTTGGCTTACTTCAGGTTGTAGGTTGTAGCTTGAGGCAGCCTTAATAGCAGCAATGTCACTATTAAGATTGTTTAATTGAGTAGCCATGTCAAAAATCGATCGCAACAAAGCTTCAAGCAAAAGGTGGTTGATTTTGGGGTTCTGATTGTGTAGAGGAGCATGTAGTCACCATCGTTTAACCAGGCTCTGATACCAAATTAGTAGATGACTTAGAGGAAATAAGGTATGAGTAGAAAAAGAAATCTATTAGACTTAGTTTAAACAAGAATATCACTTGAGATAAGCCAATAGCCTAGGAGGATCTTCAGGGAATAAGAATTCTGATTAATAACACAAGAAGCTTCTACGTGCCAGTTAATGACTTATTTATAAGCAAGAGAAAATACTAAAATCCCTAGAATATCTAGACCACTAAGATACTGCCCGGAAAATGCATAACAAACTAAAAAATATCTGAGATGTGGATACTAACAGACTCCACACATCCCTAAATTAGTGCAACGGTTAAAATAATTAAATAATTAAAATGCTGGAAAAAAATAAAAAATCAGAAAATTATATTTATCAAACTGCCTTAATTGCTAATATGTGTCTTTCTATGTGAATGAGTGATGAGAGTCTTATCATAAACTTAAAGGAAAATTTTATCAAACAGCTATAAGGTCACCAATACTATATGGTAGTAAATGTTGAGCTTTGAAAGGAAGATGAGAGTAATAGAGATAAGAATGTTAAGATAGATGTGTGATCATACAAAATTGGATAATATACGAAATGATTATATATGAAGGAAAATTGGAATAACACTTATTGAGAAAAAAATGGTAGAAAATTGTTTAAGGTGGTTTGAGCATGTACAAAAGAAGAGGGCAATAGGAGCCAATGAGGAGAGTAATCAAATGGCTTGGAATCCTATTAAACGGTATAGAGGAAGACTAAAAAGGACACTAAGATAAGTTATAAGATATGACATTTTAATAAATGATTTATTTGCAGAAATCATGTTTGATATAACGCTTTGGCGTTGTATGATTCATGTAGCCAACCTCATATTAATGGGATAAAACTAATGTTGTTATTATTGTTGTTTTATAATATTATATAAACATTATTATTATATATAATTATTGCAAATTATAAATCTACTTAATAAATAATGTAATAATGGATTATTAATGAACTATTTTGAACTCAAAATATAATTATAAATTAATATTATTTTATTTAGATTTTAAATATTGAGTTACGAAACCTATTACTAATTTATTTGTGATAGATAATAAATTAATAATTTAGTATTATTTAGTTTAAGACTTTAATTAAACTATAAAATTTATTTAAAATTATATTCTTTATTTAAAATATATTATTTTAATAATCACCGATTCAATCTTGATTAGATAACGGTTAAACCATTAAATCTTGAACCAGTGTTTTACTCTGTTCAATGTCTGGGTTTGATTATTTCATTAGACATGATCAATAAAAAAGAACAGAAATTAAAGACTTAACCAAATATTTTTATAGAACAAAGATTAAAGACTTAACCAAATACTTTTCTTTTTTTTTTGACAGAATACTCTTCATTTGTTTGGACATGATTAATTTAAAATTGTAATTTCACGGTTACAAATTTTTAAATATCCCATATATGGCAGGGAGAATTATCCTAGTTTTGATTAAAAAAAATAGAAATATAAATTTTTGTCCTATTTAAAAAATTCAGCTGACAAATTTAAATGAAGTTAAGGCGAGGCGAATGGAATTGTTGTGTTAGCGCCTCTTCTCAGTTTCCATGCCATCAAAACCCTTTAAACCCTAAGTACAATTCCCTATTTCCCCTGTCATGGGTTCACCAAGTTCTCAGACAGAGTTGCTTCCCGGAGGGGAGAGAAAGAAGGAATTAATTGGGAATAATGCGAAGGGCAAAGATGAAAATCAAAGCCGAAACCCAGAGAAAAGTAACAAGAAAAAGCGTAAGGAAGTCTTCCCCTACGGCAATTACAGGAATTACTATGGCTATCGAGTAATGTTTCTTTCCTTAATCTCTCTGCCTTATACTTCACCCGAGTTTCTTCTTACTAGAAAGCTTCAGAAAATTCTGAGAGTTCATCTTGCTCTTATTTTTTACCCATCTATATACAATGATCACAAAATAGCTTTAAACTATCAAAACTGCTTTTAACTTGAACTGCTCCTATCGCGTTGTTCACGTTGGTTGGAATGTTGGTTTTCTCTTTGAAGCGCTGATCTTTCCCTTGGGTACTTGACATGTCAAACTTCACAAAATACAGAACATGACACGGCACTGAATATATTTGTATAATTTTTTAACTTTTATTGATATACATGCACAACGGTTTCTATATTCTAAATATTTTTTAGTGTTACTTTCTAAATCAAATATACCCAGTCAAAAGTTGTCTTTTCGTATTTTGTGGGTTCATTTGTACTTCATCAACGTTTTTGCTTGATTTAGGCAATGTTTGTTCTGCAATCGTAAATTTACTGCATACATGGAGAAAAAAAGTGAGTGGGTTTTAAAGAAGGGAAGTAGGCCGGTACACACTTCCATCCTTGTGTCACTCAGTCTTCGACTATATTATTTGTATTTAATCAGTGACATGCCTTGAATATAGGAGTGCTTTTGCTATCTTAGGGTTAGCTTCTTTTTGTATTTATAGTTGATTGATTTTTGACACTTTGGCAATATACAACTATTATTTGATCTTTTAGATAGGTCAAGACCTAGATGAAGATCCTCGGTTGAAAGTCTTCAGGAAGGAATGGTTTGAAGGCAAGGATTGTCTCGATATTGGCTGCAACAATGGGATAATCACCATTCAAATTGGTAATATTTTCCTACTTTTTAAAGCACAAGATTAAGCAACTTATGATTTATATTTATGCTTGGAACATAGTTACTATATGTATTATCTGATTATTATTGAAAATAAAACAATAAGTGTCATATTATATTGCTATTTGTACTTTTCCCACCAAGTTTGTAGAGGCTGAGTACGTTCATACTTAAATTGACTTATTTTATGTAGTGACTGCATCCAGGTGACATAAATGAAGCTGGATTTTTTTAAGTGTAATTTATAACTGAACTTCATTCATTTCAATTATGTTTTTACTTTTATATATGTTTATGAAGTAATAAAACAAGGAAAATTATCTCCAGTAATTTGCTATCAATTTTTAAATGTAAAAAAGGCTCCTTGGAGGAGTCAATATCCACGTATTATGTTTTTACTGACTAACTTATTACCAGACTTTTTAGTAAAGCTGCAATTGACCCTTGTACTTAAAAAATGCATTTGTGCATTACAATTTTCAAGTTGAAATCTAGTCTGTGTAATCAGTTCACTGTCAACTTAAAAAGCACTGTTGTTTCTGTTACGGATTATTTTAACATGAAAATAGTAGCACACAGGAATTTAATCATAAAAAAGAACAGATAAAATTGGTGTTTTATTGTATGTTTGTTAAAACCATTATGTAGGTACATAAAACATGCTTGCTGATCAATGATTATTATCTTTTTGTGTGCAAGACAATTTTTATTTTTACTTATACATGTAGTCACTCATCTTCTTGAATTTTACATGACAATTTTGGTGGTTGGAACTAGTGTTAGTTTAAATTTTAGAATTCACTTGCTAGATCTTTAGTTGAAATTAGGATATAATAGTTTGAAGAAAGAAAATTCGATTTGTAATTATTAAACTGTCAGGATAACATCTACCTATGCAGTAACATTGGTGAAAGTGGATGCTAATTTGCCTTTTGTTTTAATGGAGGCATAGAATGTGGTTATTTCTTCAGTTTTGAGCTACTAAGACTCAAATGCATATAAAATGTTCCTTTATGATCTAATGTTTGTATTGTTGAACTAAATACTGTCTTTTCCCCTCAGCAAAGAAGTTTCTCTGCCGGAGCATTCTTGGAATTGACATTGATTCTGGTAAGATTCTTATCAATCCTCATGTTTGTTCCTCAATGGTTTCAAGTTTGACATGAACTTTGATTGTTTGTTACACAGTTTTTATGCCATTGTTCAAAATGGGAACATCAAATTCAAATTCAGGAAGTTAATTCTTTACATCCATTATTGGCACTGTGCTCATTGGGCCAACTCAAGCTCTTGGTGATACATCTTTGTAGTCCTGCTTTTTCAGCACCAACATGTGATTGATTTACATTACCTCTTTTTGTGAAGTAGCTTTTGAGCCTTGGAAGTTTGGACATAGAATGAAACTTAATTATAAACAATAAACTGACAATTCTGGAGTCTAGTTTGGATGCTTGATAGGAACTTAATGAAATAGTTTACATTAATTTGGTTCGTAAATTTATCAAGATTGTGGGAAGTTCTGAGTGCTTGCACCCCAGATCAGAGAGCATCAATAACTGTTTAATTTTTATTATTTTTCTTTTCCAATCTGCCAGATCGTGTTCAGGATGCATATTGGAATCTGAGAAAAGCAGTCAAATTGGAATCTTCCGGGAAGACACCTGCAAAGGCCTCAAAGCTAAGGGTTGAGGACCATCCTGATGGTAACTCAGAACAGAGTGTTACTGTTTCAACAATTGATGAGCCAAAAGAGTTTTCTGGAGAACTTTCTTCTATGGAGAAGAAAGATCTGTCTCATGTAGTTTCATTCCAAAGGGAAAATATTGTTAAGAGTCATCATTCACCAGAAAAGCACTATGACACAATTCTTTGGTGAGTTGCTGTTGGTACTGTTGTGCACTGCCAAACAAACAAGTTTCCTTTGCTGGAGAAAACTTCCCTTTGGGAGATCAATATAAATTTGTCAAACATTTTGTAGTGTATTAATTGAATTCCTATCAAAATTCCATTGTCTCAACTATAGAGGAACTGTGGAAGGAAACATAAATGTCAGCCTTTTTTTTTCCCTTTCGTTATCTCTATTTTTTCTTGACTTATACAAGATAGTTGCTATTCTTATGTATTGCTCAAGTATTGTAATTTTGTTTTCTTCTTAATGACAGGATTTTGTTGCACCTGTATTTTTATAAATGAATGCATTTCCATTTTTATGTACCAAAAAGTTTATTTTATTTTCAATTATTACAAAGTGGCTAGAAATGTGTGAGTTGACTCACACCTCCTGCAATGCAGTTTGAGTGTAACAAAATGGATACAGCTTAATTGGGGGGATGATGGCTTGCTCACATTATTTGCAAAAACTTGGAAACTGCTTCGACCAGTAAGTGTCATCTCTTTCCATCAAATTATTATTTTTCTTTTTCACTTTTGCATTTAATCAGCTAAAATTGAAGTTTTTGTGTTTTGATTTAGTTCTTTTCATTTATATAAGAGGCATTTTGGTATTGCAACTTTGGGATTGATTTTCCATCCTTTAGTTCAGATTTCATAGTTGTATATGATAAAAGAAATAGCTTCTCTTGTGACCAGGGTGGTATTCTTGTTTTGGAACCTCAGCCATGGAAGTCATATGAAAGTAATCGTCTAGTCTCAGAGGTGATAATTAGCTTACTTACTTGTCCTTGTCTATATTCACTCTGAAGGGCTATGGAAGCTTCTAGAATTATGGCAGGCTTACAAACTTTACAATATATGGTTTTCCTTAAACCTGTCCAATGGTTTTTCTTCATATTTATTTTTGGTTGCGTCCACAGGTTTGTTTGTTCTTAACTTTCATATGAATGGGGGATGAATGACCATATTTGTTCCTATTTCCATATTTACTTCTATTCTTGTTTGTTTCTTCTTTTGACTGTCACTAGAGCCTAGGAAAGGATTTTAAATTTGCTATTTTCATAATTAATGCATAAAATTGTTAAGTATTTTATACTCTTAATTTTGTGTGTGTTTATATATAGCTACTTATATCTTCCGTCTATTATGCAGACTACTGCTATCACCTACCGTAGTATCATGTTTCGTCCAGAACAGTTTCAGGAAATTCTATTAGATAAGGTTCGTATGAATTATTCCTTTGAAGCACTACTTTTCATTTTTAAAATTGGTTTAGTAAATAACTAGTTCTCCTGCTTTGTTGCCTAAATTACAATTTCCTCCTTGTGGTTTGTGCTGTTTCTCTTTGTCATCCTGTTGTTCAATAAGTAGGAACCACAACAGGTGGATATCCTATCATTGTTTCCCTATTCATTTCTGTATTTGTCCAAAACACCCATTATCTGAACCCTTATCGAATCCAAAATATCTTTTTTCCAAAATGATCTGATATCCAAAGTACCTGAAATATTTACAATATATTAGAAAAAAAAGTATTGGAAAATGGATGACTGGTATGTGTACTGGGTTTTGGGCACAATAAACTTGATACCCAACCAAAAATGAGTGAAGGGAAGCTACCAGATACGGAGAGAAGAAAATATGTTAGATGCTGAAGAAATTATCCAATTCCACTCATTGAGGAGTTGCTCGAAGAATTGAGTGCAGCAGCGTTCTACTCAAAACTGGACCTTAGAGCTGGTTACCACCAAATCCTCGGACGTCCACAAAACAGCACAGTAATAACAGAAACTCATAATAAAAGTTTTTCAAAGACAGTCCCCACACAACATCCTCAAAGCAACTAGCCATACAGGATTCTGAGAAACATCCATGCCCTATGTTATGAATTCCTAATTTGAAGCATAAATGCAAACTAAAAAATTTTAAAAATAAATCAAGAGGACTTACCGGCTCAAAACACAATAGCGGGGGATGCCTTGTCACACTGGTTCTCATTATTTAATGGCCGACCCTCCAAAATTCACTTCCCAAGCTATGGGTCTTAGCTTATGGTTGAAATGTCTGATCTTTATGAATTCTGAACACAGATAATAATTGGAAGATCTCCACCTTAGCTTCTTGTTAGTGAAGTTATTTTTAATTGAGCTCAAATGATTAACAAAAAAGAGAAAAAATTGAGAGGGAAACCAAGAGGTATCAGCGATGTCCCTGATTTAGAGAAAATTGATGTGAACATAACATGCTTGATGTGTGAGTGTGGCACCTATTGAGGAAAAAATGATTGAAAATTATTTAAGTTGGTTTAAAAATGTGCAAAGAAGGTTAATAGAGGCACTAGTAAGTAAAGTTGATCATATGGTTTTAGTCCTATGTGAACGTGTAGAGGCAAATCGAAAGGGACATTTAAGAAAGTTATAAAATGAGATCTCATGTGAATGATATATATTAAAAGTTCATTTTTGATAGAGGACAAAGGTGTTGTATGATCCGGATTGTGAACTTGGAGTATGCCCACTAGTACCAGGGACTAATTTCTCTTGGAGTATTGAGAGTAAACCTAAGGAATATTGATGAATAGTGGGGTGGTGTTTGCAAAATGAGAAAAAAAAAGGGGAAGATTTAGTGGGCAAGCCAATGAGATAGATGGGTCAGATAGTGAGAAGGGAGAAAAGTGTCAGGAAAGAGTCTGAGACTGAATGAGGGAGCTTCATTCTTATAAGGAAGATGATGAGACATTGAGACTTTTTTTTTCCCCTTGAATTATTATCTTGGGTAGTTTAGCATCCATGTGACAGTCGCATGCATTTTCTACTAGAAAATGGATAGAGCAAAACATAAGGTGTCTATTTAATGAAACAAACCTGGTAATACTTAGGTGGCAAGCCAAGACAGTCCAAACCGTGAGAGAGGAAACTTGTATTTTTTTTTTCCAATTTATTATTATTTTACTAAGATTTTTAATGTCTGGACATATTTGTAGGTTGGATTCAGAACCGTAGAAGATATTACTTCTGAATTGTCAGGGAGCAAGACTGGTTTCAATAGACCAATTTTGGTGTTCAAGAAGTGAGCCCTATCGAAAGTCAGGTAGATATCTCTGTACTTGAATTTACGTGGAATTATCCTTCCTCCTTTGAGAAATTCAGTGTGTAGGAAAGAAGGGGATATATTTGGATAGCTATATTTGGTTACTTGCAGATATATATATATATATTTGTTGGCGTTTGTAAAGAAGGGGATCCAAAATCCCAAAGGGAAAAAAAGTTAAGCTAAAGAAACACCGAACATAGGAGCCCCATTAACATCAAGAGGGTGCCACTGCTGCAGCAGCTCGTGGGGACTATGTTTGTGACACGGCCCAGTGTGTTTTCTGAATTGAGGATGGTGATCTTTCTTGTGCATGCTTGGTGAGAGAGAAGCACAGCAGTGATAGCAAACTGGGTAATACTTTTTCAATTTGAATATTTAGATAGCATGTAAAACTAAACCGGCAGAGTTTTAAGTACTGAATGCGTTTTACTCCGATTCTGTCAGGATGTAGTCCGTGCAACTCGTAAGATTCTCTAGTTGCATTAGATTGTCTCACAAGGGTTTGCTCTATGGACTACATTGTCTTTAACGTGAAAAAATGTTTTTTAAATAAAATAAATCATATAATACTGAGTAATTAAAAATCATGTTTACAAGATTGGAATGATCATGACAAATAATTGATGGAATGATAGTCTTATTAAGGTCGAATTATTTTCAAATATATATATATATATTTAATGTGAGAATATTTGTTACTTTCATTCTCAATCCAAAATGTTTTTACTATTAGAATGAAGCAGAATGCTCGCTCTCTAAAACCACTCGGGTCAATTATGGGGAAACAGCAGCTTGCAAAGATGGGGTGATTAAATTAGATGAGGCCAAAAAAAATTAACAAGATGAGGCTTCACTTGAGTCCTTTCATTTCCAATTACGGTCGACACACTTTGAAAATGTGCCTCCATAAGTATAGCACTTTCCTTCTAAATGTTCGAAGTTGGAGAACAAGATCAGCTTCTTTAACGCAAAACCCCCAACGCATTTCAGTAATCTCTACTCTTTGTTCTTTTGCCATGGAATCTAACCGAGAAAGTGAATGCTCGCCAGGGGATTTGAAGGTCCTTGGTGATGTAAGAAAGTGAACTGAGTCTGGATGAGGTAATGAAGATAGTAAATAAAGCGCTTGGATGCAATGGTTGGAGTTGGTAGCACAGAGCAATCAAGGGTGCCGACCCAAGTGGTGAAAACTATTATATACATGAAAACTGGAGGCTAAACCTGTACTACTCTGTCCTTTTCAACTAATTAACAATTTAAACATTTTACTTTATTTCCAAATAATTGTGATTTTGAAATTTCAAATTAATATTAATTACTTTGACAATTTTTCCTTTAATAATAATTAAAAAAGAGACATTAAAAAATACTAAAATACTTACAAACATAACAAAAATATTATAATAAAATATAATGACATTTTATTAATCCTTAAACTATATTAATTTTTTTAATCCACGTGCCTAACTTTAAAGTATCAATTGTTTTAAAATAGAAAAGATTATAAAAAGCTGCACGCACATTAAGACAAATAATAACCCCGTGTTCCATAAAATGAGGATATCTATGTTTTTGTATTAGAAAAGTCGACGCATCAATCAGCTAGTTCAACTTTTTGGAGTCGAATCTTCATTTTCTATGAATAATTGATCATTACACTTGCAACGTTCGTTTGGCGTGATGAAGCTCCTAAGATTCTTTGTTAGAGAAGTTAATTGTCCATTTTACAACAGTCTCTTGCTCACTTTAAACAGTCAACTGTTTATTTGAAATTATGCCAATAAAAATGTTAAAAAAATTACTTTGCATTTTTCATCCACACAATAAAATAAAAGTAATTTTAAAAGTAAAAACAATACTTGTATCTTAAATAATAAATAAGCAATAACACATATTGAACATGATATTTTATTTTTTATATTAACATCCACCATGATTGACTAGACTTAGTAAATAAAAATTTAAAATAAAATAGTTTTCATTTTCTGAGTAAAAATTAAAAACCCCGATAAATTGCTCTAGTGTAAACAATGCAGGAATTTTGTTAAAAAAAATACAAATTGAATTAAATGATCACAACGGCCAAAACCAAGCTCATTGTCTTAAATCAGATGTTCAACAATAATCAGAATAGACAGCAAAAACCTCTAAATCATATTATAGCAGATACTAACTAATACTCATAAGAAATTCCTGCATGTAAAAATGGCAATTAGCAATATTTAAACAACATTCAGCACAATGTACATCGACTATCTGACTCAGCATATTTTCAACCAGTATGTCAATGGCATGCTGGCAATGAGCAACAAAAGCAAAACTCTCCTGATCAAATTTAACAAGTCCAACTCACTGATGCTACAATCCTATTGGCATCAAGAGCATATTTCTTTCACTTGACGCCCATGGAGGCATATGCTACACCAACAATTTTTACTGGTATGCAAGTAACCTCACTATTTTAGTCACAGATAACTGAAACTGATTCTTGGAAATGTGGGATAGCTTGGGATCCAAGATGTTTAGAGTCTTGGGTATATTTTGAATTTTTTTTCCTAAAAATATGGACTAGGTAGTGCCAGAGTATAGACATTGAGTATGAAAAAGTCACACACCAAACTTCTCCCAAGAGTCTCTACTTGTTTCTTTCTTCGTCACAAAATAAATTCTTTCCATCTCATTTGATCAGTCTGCTGCATGATAAAAATGCTGACATGTGAAATGCAAATTAATCAAAAATAGAATATTATCATGAACTAAACTAGAACACATAAAAATGGCAGAAAAGTCACAAGATACAAGTCATCTTACTTACCTATGAGCTGAAATTATCATCTAACCAATGGAGCGTAGATAAAAGTGTAGATAAACCAGATCCAGCTCAGGATAATGAAGTTACCAGCCTTCAAACGCATTCTCTACATATCATTGTCCATGAAGTGGCGGCCATCTAACAGAAATGTTGAATAACAATCTAAAGGTCCCTTCTCCAAAAGAACTCTAGGCTATAGCATCACACACATATTAAAATCATCTCTTTTAAAATTCGCGACAAAGCCAAACTAGTGCCACAGCCAAAGTGATACAGTGTGAAACCAATCTGTCATCCTTCTCTCTTTTATAATTCATCACAAAGAAAACCCAATATTTACCTGACTTCTAACTTCTAAGGTTCAAAACATCAACATTTCTAACAACAATCAAAAGACTATCAGAGCTATAAAATAAATTGTTTCACAGATGATTAAATGTGAGACAAAGATATTTGAATTTTTTCTTAATCCCTAATTAACGGATTCAGAATAATCCAATATCAGCACAAGGCGCTTTGCAAAGCTCCCAGGTGTCAAACACTATGCAAAATCTGGAAACCAAATTATGATAGATAGATTGACTCATCCCCCTATTTAATGTATTTGAATTTGAAAACTTCAGCAAGTTGTTGCAATCCAATCCATATGACTACAGATTTGAGCCAGCAAGTGGCAGGTAAACTTAGATCCATATTTCTTCAAATAAGGCACCATCATCAAGTAGCTCTCCCATTTCTTTAAGTCTATGACCACTAGTAACTATTGAATTCGTGTTACTTTATTTGAAAGCAGTCAGATCATAGTTAGATGCTAAGTGAAAGAAATACTAGGATATTATATCTTTAATGCATTCTCACCATATGGCATTTAAACAGATGTAAAACTATGCAGAGGCAAGCACCTGTTGATAGTAGAATCTATTCTGTCATATTTCATCCCCAGATAATATTGGATGGGATAGAAGATTCCTGCAAAATTAAAATTATGAACTGATAATTGAGCAGCCTTTTTGCAGTCTGTTTAATCACAGGAACATAAAATATGCAGCACTGTATTCAAACCTTCAACTAGACTGACAAAACCAGATTGTACACATTAATCCCAAGAATTAACTGGCTGAGTACCAAAATTTGTGCTACCTACAAGTAAAGAAGTGCTACTTGATCATCCTGGTTGCACCAAAGAAAACTAGCGAACATAAAATAAGTTTCATAAAATCAGAGGTAAATTAAAAAAGAAAACCTCGTCTTTCAGATTGCCTCTAACAATTATATTACAAAATTTGACACTAGTAGGTTGTCAAAGCATTTTCCTTGAAGTAGAAAGTCAAAGTTTAAAAGAATCGAAAAGTATCAAAAGATAAGATATGGTTCTTAATAAATGAGTCAGCTCATTGCCCCAATAAGAGACCAGCCCATAACATTAGTAAGTGTAAAATAAAGCCACCAAAAACCACCTTTGATATTTATAAAGTTGTAATGACCTGATATATACTACTAAATATTTGTAGTGACCTGGTTTCTAACAAGAAATTGTAACTTACCATTGTGAGAGGAAAATGATGTGATGAGGAAGGTAGCAGTCAAAGAAGATATAATTGATACACATTAAAATCTTCCAGTTTACGCTTCCCCCAATCTAAGAATTTTATTTATTGATGCTTCATAACATGATATATGGGCAATAAAGAGTTTCTTATTTAGGAAAGAAAAAGAATAACTTGATCATGTAAAAATATATAGAAATTCAAAAGTTGCAATAAAATAAATCTCTATAAAGAAACTGAAGATACACCTGCAATTCATAATTACTGTCAACCAATTTAAACCAAACTGTATTGCCACTTATCACATGGCACAAGGAAGCTTATCACGCGACAAAAAGGGGAAAAGGTTTTCACACATTAACGTTACAAGGAAACATGAATACACAAGATTGCTGTGTGCCACATTTGACATCTATGTACAGCACAGGAGCCAAGCCTGGGTAGTCTGTATTTTATTATACCAATCGATTGTAGTCACCTTGAGAAGGAAGTAGCACAAGATGGCAGAAAATTTGACAGTCTCCATTGATAGATCATTTTGACATTCTTGATTCAATACACAGGGAAAAGATGCAAGTGAACCACCACCCATTTGCAGCTTCACATATGCATAGAGAATTTTCTTGATCTGATTCACAGCTGCAAATACAGCATAATATAATTGGTCAAGGATAAGTGTGATAATAATAATAATAATTACTACAGCACCAGAATCAAAGACTTTAAGAACCAGAAAATACCATATTGGTATTTCATTTGGCACGCTGCAGAGATGAAATCCAGCTGCTAGAAGGGCCAATTTTATTGCCTTGCTCATGTCCAGAATTAGCAGCTTCAGCAGACATAATGGGCTTCAAGAAGTCCCTTTTGGAGGTACCAAGGGAATATGAAGTAGAGGGCATATTCTCCTCCCCAAAAATCTACAACAATAAATGCTTGATAAACATTGATCTACTGATTTGTAAAATAACAGTTCACAGCTACAAGACTGAGGTTTCAGTGTTGCATCAGTCATGACAATAAAGAAGAGGTTATTAAACTTAGTAAGATGACTTACATTCTTCTTAAGAGGATGTTCAGAACTTAAATTTTTGCCAACTGGTGATTTAAACTGCAATTTAACACCAGAACTAGTAGCATTGCCTGATCTAATGCGATCTGATACATCACCTGAAAAGGTATCAACAGCTGCTCAATTAGATAAGATAATAATAAACCAGTAAAGATATTGGCTTCTGTAAAAAAAACATTTTAGTATTAATGGACATGGTTAGTAACCTAATACAAAATAAGAGATATATGGATTTAATGAAGCTGATTTGAAAAATTTAATAATGCCCCCTCCCTTATGAAGCTAATTTTCCCATCTAATGTAAGTCTATTTTCAAAATATGCAACTTTGAATGACAACACAAATCAATATGCACAAAGAATAGTAAACTAAAGCCTAACCATGATGGTTGTCAACATCCATTGCCATCGCACAACTGTTGCTTGCTCCAGTAACCGGCTGAGATATGACAAAATTCAGTATTCTCAGAAACATGGGAATATTTAAAAGGGAATGAGGAATGGCTCAACAAGGTATTCTTACAGATATGCGTGGCTGAGCTTTGTTCTTCTGCGCCTGCTGATACTTCAAAATGGTCCAATCAAATACATAATCAAATTCATAACCTGTCATACACCAAAACAGGACGAGGGAAATTATTTTGATGTACAGTGATAAGAATAAAGGGAGTTATTGCATACCACATAACCAAAATAGAATATGAAAATACGTAATGAAGAGTGCTTGCATTGATAAAAACGAAGGTCCATTTTACAATATCAATTTCTTGTGTTTTTTCATGCACTGCACATGATTAAACTAATTTAGTGCATAGCAAGATACATTCATATACATAGACAAAAAGATTGCAAAATTATATTAAAACCAAGCTTAAAGGAAAATTTTATTGAACAGCTATAAGGTCAGCGATACTATATGATAGTGAATGTTAGGCTTTGAAAGGACAACAAGAACATAAGATGGGAGTAGCAGAGATGAGAATGTTAAGATGGATGTGTGATCATACAAAATTGGGTAAGATACGAAATGACTGTATACGAAGAAAAATTCGAGTTGCACCTATCGAGGAGAAAATGGTGAAAAATCGTTTAAGGTGGTTTGAGCATATACAAAGAAGAGGGCAAGAAGAGCCAGTGAGAAGAGTTAATTAAATGGCTTGAAACCCTATTAAAAGACGTAGAGGAAGACCAAAAAGGATACTAAAAGAAGTTATAAGGAATGATCTTTTGAGAAATGATTTATTTGAGTAGATGGTGTTTGATAGAGCACATTGGCATCACATGATCCATGTAGCCGACCCCACATAGTGGGATAAGACTAATGTTGTTATTGTTGTAGTTTCTACAAATATCCGGAAAGCATAGTGGATTCTAAAAGCTGCGTCTTCTGAGGAATCCATTTTAGAGAGTAATCTATTCATTTCCCTTTGATCTAATAAGACATTGAACAAGATACAACTATATAGTTAAAATAGTTCTCCATACCCAAAGACTATTACTCAATCGTTATATAAGCACAACTCCGTAAATATCAGGTATTTGATTCAAAGGATAAGCAGAATAAGTACCTTCTTTAGTAAATAGCTCCCGAAATACACGCTTCAAGAATCCATAATCAGGCCGCTGGTCAAAAGTCAGAGAATGGCAGTAGTGAAAATATGAAGCAAACTCTGCAGGATGAGATTTGCAGAGAACCTTGGGAAAATAAGAATCAAAGTCAGAGTCATCATTAAGAATTCAATGCAACACACACACACACACACACAAAATAAAGCTAGTAATTCACCTCAATGGGAGTTGATAATTTCTTTTCACATATTTTATCATATTTCTGCTTCTTTGTTGCAGCCTTTAGACCTTGCCAAGGAAGACTAAACACAAAAGGTTTAGTCATTTAAAAGTGATCACACTCCATTATATAGCTCTCTCAATTTATAATAGATCATTTGGGGTAGGGGGTTAACTAGTGGAAGTAGATGGAGAAGAATGGCAGACCTTCCTCTAAGGAAGTACAGAAGAACATAACCCAGTGATTCCAAGTCATCCCGTCGGCTTTGCTCTACAAGTAATAAAGCACATGAGGAAATTGATTTCTTCTTTCTTTCTTTTTGTGCATTTTTTGAGATGCAAGGGTTCAATAACTTCTACTCACTTACCAATCCCAAGATGAGTATTGCAACTTGCATAGCGTGCAGTCCCTGTTAAATTTTTGTTCTCCCTGAGAGGTACAATTGTTATCATAAGTTAAAAATCAGGATCATTTCCTGGTGGAAAAAGAGGAGCAAAATAGAAAGAAAAGAAAATATTTGGAGCAAAAATACTGAGACATTTTGAACCTTTTTTATTTCTGGTGAGGCAGGACAAGCAAATAAGAATGGGCATGCACCAACGGAATATTGAAATACCTGTAAGGGATGTGGCGATTGGTGGTGGAGTCCCTATACCTTTTCGCAAGACCAAAATCAATTATGTAAACCTGCCAAATAGAACAGAACCACGACATATTGCTCCATAAAACAGACAAATTTGGATCGAAGGAAAGGTCCACCAAATCTAAATAAAGAAAACGGAAATCACAAGACAATTACCTGGTTAGCCTTCCGACCAAGTCCCATGAGAAAGTTATCCGGTTTTATATCCCTATGTAAAAATCCCTTGGAATGCATATATTCTATTCTAGTGATCTGAAAAAAGAAAAAGCAAAAGCTATTATCAAAATATCAAAAGCACAGTTATAATGCAGGAACATGGTGACACTCAATACATTTTTCTTAATTCTATGCAATAAGCCAAAAAAATTTGCTGGGCCACTGTTAGAGAAAGATGAAGAAAATTTGCTTTCCGGAGGAGGGGGAATTATGTTCAGCTGACCCTAAAAGTAAATCCATAAAGAAAGTTATGTATTCACAAACAACATCAAATTCAGAGATACAAGTGCAGTGATCATTGTATAAAAAAATAAAATAGAAGTGCACTGATCATTAATCAGAATGTATGTGCTATGATGAATAAGTGTGTAAGCACCCATCTCCAGACAATAAAGCATGCTAACTTACCATTTGATCAGCCAACATTAATACTGTCTTCAATGAAAACTTTCTTCCACAATACACAAACAGATCCTCCAGACTCGGTCCCAGCAAATCAAGAACAAGCACATTTTCCTCCCCATCCACGCCAGACCATTTTATGCTAGGAATGCCGCCTGTATGACAAATTTTAAAGAGAAAAACAGCCAGAATTTAAAAACTCACCAACTGTCTCAGAACATCCATGTGACAATTTACAAACTAAGAAAGAACAAGCCATAAAGAGACTAAAAGTATAGCACTGTATAACACATACTTCCTCCTTGAAGAATATTGTACAGTTTTGCCTCATAGAGCAACTGTGGATGCTTTGTTTTACTATTCTCCTGCGATAACCAAAAGGGCAAAAGTGAGTAACAGAAGAGCTCAACAATCTATATTTCCATCAATAATTGATTAAAAATGATCCAACAAGCTAAACAACACAGACTAATTTGCATACGAAACCTTCTACATCAATTCACCGAAACCCTGTAATATTACAGAGCTATACACAAGGACAACCAAGGCGTCGACTAGAGCTAAAAAGAGAGACTTACGATCTTGACGGCGACGATCTCAAAGGTATCGATGTGCGTAGCTGCAGAAAGAAGGAAAAAAAGAGAAGAAAAGCGAAATTGAGGAAGATCAATCAGTTCACAGTAACGCCAAAAAAAAAGGTTCGAAAATCGAGAGCAGAAGAGAGAGAAAGATGACCAAGATAGATTTCACCGAAGGATCCGCTTCCGATCTTGCGGCCAAGCTTATACTTGCCACCTACAATCCGTTCCATGACGAACGTTGAGAAGGAAAGAGATAGAGAATCTAGTTAAGCATGAAAGAGAAGCTAGGGTTCTACAACCCTTCGATCTGAATCTATAAAGTGTATACGAGATTGCAAAAGGATCTTTGGGAGAAGAGAAACCAAAGCCACAGAGACAGATACCCAGGTGCACGGTCACAAGGTGAGGCGAGGTTAATTTTTGTCGTTTGAATTAGGTCACGACGACTTAAGAGGGTATATTTGTAACTCTATTACCACCAGATGCAACAGTGAATTTATTCTCCGGTCTCCACTGTACGAGTGGTGAAACAACTTAAAATATATATACATATATACCTATATATAAAAGCATGTTTATTTCAGTTTTTAATTAAAAAATCACTTTTTCCTATAGAAAAACACCTATAAAATATTTTAGTATATTTATTTAAAATTTTAAAAATAATTAAAATTTTTAAAAAAGTAATTTTTTATTTATTTTGAGAAGTTACTTTAAATAGTTTCTAAAAAAAAATTACAGAGAGAGATAAAAATGTGAAAAAAAGTGGTGGTATATCCAATTAATTTTAAAAATTATAAAATAAATAATAATAAATATTTCATCATGAGAAAATATTATAATATAAACATTTACTTTTTTCTTTAATTGATAAATAATTTTAAAAGTTTTTTCATTTTAACCAGACACAAAATTATTTTTATTTTTCATAAATTTTTAAATAATTAATCTTTTTAAACAATTTGAGAATTACTTTTTTTTTTTAGTTTAAACAGATGGGGTTATATCGCGTGACCAATTATATATATATATATATGTATATTCATTTATAGTAATTATAATATCTTACATTTGTAAAATTGAGATTAGGCTCATTTTTAACGTTTTAGATCTTTTTTAAATATGTAAAAATTTATTAAAATAATAAAAATAAAGCTATACACAGTTTAATAAATAAAATGTATATAAAATTGAGAAAATAAAACAGTTGCAAATCTCAAAAGAAATGCACCTTTATATTTATAGTTTATGAATTATATTATTTATTGTAAATTTTATATTTTATATTTGTATATCTAAATTATTATTAAAATTAGATAGATGAACATTGCGCATTATATGTAAAATTTAATAGAAAAATGATAGATAAATAACTTTTGAGAGTGAAAAATTTCAAAAATATACCCTAAATTTGTGTAATTTCTATGAGGTATCTACATATCAAAATACCTTTATATAAATATTGTTATCTGGCAAAAAGATAATTTTACCCCTCCTTCGACTCGTTTTCCCTCCTCCTTTTTCTTACCCCTCCTTCTTCTTTCCTCATTCCTCTTCCTCCTCATACCGACAATTAGAATGATGTTGAAGGGAAAAGAATGAGACATCATACAAGGCTTCAAGTGGCAGAGAGAGGCTGAGTGGGAGAACAGAAATCCACCATTGTAGAGCCGAGATCCATCGCCGTAGAGTCCAGATCTACTATCATAATGCTTCTTCCTTCTTCTTCTTCTTCCTCCTATACTGCCCACACCTCATCTTCATCTTTCCCAACGAGTTCTTCTTTTTTTCTGGGTTGTTGCTGGTTTTTTTTTTTTCCAATTTACTGGGTTTGAAATATTATAGATTTAGAGTTTTGCAACTTTTACAAAACGGATATATATAAATCAGTTGCAAATATATGTAAAATAATTACAAATTTACGTGTATTAATTACAAATCTGTGTGAGATTTTTTTTTCTTTAGTTGAAATTGTACTTGTATCAGTTGCAAATCTAGGGATAACAATTGCAAATTTACATATATTAGTTGCAAATGTATGTAGAATTATTTTTTTGGAATGATATTAGCTATGAAGTTATATTGCTTTCATTTGCAAATCAACAAGTGCTAATTGCAAATATAGAATTATCAATTGCAAATTATCGATTATCAATTACAAATATGTGATGGTCAACCATAAGAAAAAACTCCCTTATAATGGTTGACCAAATTAGTAGCTTTTACTATTTAATTTGGTCGACTATTAGAGAGGCCCTCTCTGATAGTTGACCATCGTCTCAGTTGCAAATTTATCAACGTCCATTGTAAACATTGCAAACATCGGACATGAGTTGCAAATGAATATATTAAATTATTTAGTAATTTTGGCACAAAGGCAGGGAGGGCAAAATAGTCATTTCGCATGTTAAAAATAATACCGAATAAGCACCTTGGTGCCCTATAGTAATTTCACAAGTTCAAGATATATTTTTTGAATTTTTTGCTCCTAAGCATATTTATCTGTTAATAAGACAATTTATGAACCTTATAGCTTCTTATATTTTATTTTATTTTTGTCAATTGGACTTACAGGTAGGACTACACAAAACCACTTAAAGTCAGTATCAGTCTAAAACCTTTACTTTTTAATCTATATAATTGCACACACCCTCACCTCTTACCAATATGAGACTTAAATACTTCCACCTTTCTACTGATAATAAATGGATTGACTGGTGATAATAGATGGATTGATTGGCACGCACTTGTTTGGATGAAAATTTATGTAACCATGCATATTACATGGTTTGGTTTGTTGATACCTAATCAAAACAAAAGATAGGTATGTCCTACCATTTTTCATGCTTGGCATGGTCTTTTGTTGAAATTTGTGGCAAAGCCAAGACCTTTATTAGCAGGGATAGAAAAATTATTTCTTTTTAATTTTATATTTTATCAAAACAATTTTCAATATATTATTTTGAATAAAATATTTTAAACTTTTGAATTAAATTTAAATTCAATTAATTTAATAACAATATTTTTCATGCCTCTAAAATCTAAAAATATGTTTAAATTTATATGATAATTAACTAATACAAGTTTGCATTAGTGGTAAAAACTTTAATCTTTCAAGTAAATAGTTGAGAGTTTAATTTTCAACCTTAGTATATAAAATAAATTTATTTAAAAGAGGTATGCCTTTTACACTTAGTATTAGAGAAAAAATAGTCCTTATTGTGTGAAGGATATTTCTAGTCTAAACAATACATGTGTGTGTCTAAGAATTATACAAATTATTACTTTTTATATTCATATTAAAAATCTAACCCTTAAGGGCCTATTTTGGTAAACTAAAGTGTGCTTTCAAACTATCATTTTCCCTTTTTTTATTCAAATAGATTTATGATAAGTGTAAAAGCCATGATGCCTCCGAGATGATTTCCCAATGAATTATCTTTTTTGGAATAGCTGAGGTACTAGATCAAAATCTTTTCCCATATTGATCTGGGAAATTTCTAAAAAACATTTGATTGATTTTCTTGCTATTCTCGAGACACATGCTAGTAGGTCAAGAGCCCAACAATTGGCCAAAATGTTGGGATTTAAAAATTTTGTGGTTGTGGAGGCTCAAGGTTTTAGTGGAGGACTCTGGGTTTGATGGGATGAGGAAAAGCGGAAGTTTGAAGTTTTGTGAGTTCACGAGCAATTTATACATCTATGCCTGGACAATGGGGGGAGGAAAATGTTCCTTACAGTAGTCTATGCTAGTCCGAATGCTATTAAATGTAGATCTCTCTGGAAGGAACTGAGAAGAATTAAATCGCATATTGATGATGCTTGGTGTATTAGTGGAGACTTTAATAGCACTTTGTTTCTTCGTGACAGAAGATCTTTGTATCAAAGTGGGATTAATATAGATAGAAATTTTTGTAAGTAGGTGGAGGATTTGAAAATAACTGATCTTGGGTTTTGCGGTCCTTATTTTACTTGAAGAAGAGAGGGAAGTAAAAGCTGTATTGATAGGATATTTGGAAATAGCACTTTCTTGGAGCAGTTTCCAAATGCTTCTGTATTGCACTTGCCTTTTTTTAAATCAGACCACCATCCTTTGCTTCTCCAATTGATTGAGATAGGCCTTCATCAAATGTCATATAATAGGTTGTTTCATTTTAATGCATCATGGGTTCTACATGATGACTTCAGCAGATTGCTTAAAGATACATGGCAAGTTAGGGAGAATTGGAGTAAGAATGTCAGTAACTTTACCTCAATAGTGAGCAGATGCAGCTATGATGTGTTTGGTCATCTTGGGCGAAAGAAACGTCATCTGCTTAATAGGTTGGAGGGGTTGAATAGTTTAGACACGAATTCTTACAATATTCTAGATATGGAAAAATTACAGAAAGAATTATGGAAGTGATTAGAGGAAGTTCTCCTTCAAGAAGATCTTATGTGGGCTCAAAAAGCTAAATGTGACTGGTTTGTCTTGGGTAATCGGAATTTTAAACACTTCCATGCAAGAGCGAATGCCAGGAGAAAACGAAATAAGATTGAGGCACTTAAGAACGATAACAACAACTAGGTATGCAATGTTGAGGAAATTAAGACCATGGCCATAGAGTTCTTTCACCATTTGTTTCGGGAGAAAGGAGCTATTAGAGAAGTTGCATCCTTAAACACTTCCTATCCTGAAATTAATGAAGAACTACTAATTGATGGGGGGTAGATTCACTGATGATGAAAAAAAGCAAGCCATTTTCATTATGGGGCCTTTGAAGTCCCCAGGACTAGACGGGTTAAATGCTCTATTCTTTCAGAACCAATGGTCTATTATTGGACCTACTATTATGAATTTTGTTAAAGCTTCTTTTGCAAATAATTCTTTGATTGAGTCTATTAATGGCACTTTAATTGTCCTTATTCCTAAGAAGGACCAACCAGAGACTATCAGAGACTTCAGGCCTATCAGCTTGTGCAACGTTATCTACAAAACTATCACTAAGGTGGTGGTGAATCGCATTAAAATGGTCCTCCCAAATGTTATTGCTCTTAACTAGTATGGTTTTGTTCTTGGTAGACTTGGCTCAGATAACATCATCATAGCTTAGGAAGTAATTCACTCAATGCAAAATATGAAAGGGAAAACAGATTCATGGCGATAAAAATTGATTTGGAAAAAGTTTATGATTGCCTCTGATGGGATTTTATTATCACATGTCTTCAGGAACTAAAACTCCTGGATAAGATCATTGGTATTGTAAGACAGTGTGTGTCCTCCTCTAAAATGAAAATTCTATGGGAAGGAAACAAGACGAATGAGTTTATTCCTTCATGAGGTATTCGACAAGGGGATCCTATCTCTCCTTATTTGCTTGTGATATGTATTGAGAAATTGGCTCATTATATATAGGATGAGATTGATGTAGGAAACTGGAGGCCAAATAGGCTCACTAAAGATAGACCTCCTATCTCTCATCTTTTCTTTGTAGATGACTTGGTTATCTTTGTAGAAGCGGTTATGGATCAAGTACAGGTTCATACGTAATGCCTTAATGACTTCTGTCAGATTTCTGGATAGAAAATCAGTTTGAGCAAAACCAGAGTTTTCTTCTCCCGAAATGTTAACTATTCTTGGGCACAACAACTCGGTGATCTTCTTGGGGTATTGCATATGTTGGATCTTGGTAAATATCTAGGAGTTCCTCACCACCATGAAAGGGTGACCAAATAGACATATCATTTTGTGGTTGATAAGGTGAAACAAAGATTGAGCAATTAGAAGGTGCAAATGATATCCTTTGCAGGTAGACATACTCTTGCAAAAATTGTTATTTCTACTGTACCATTTTACTCCATGCATACTACTTCTCTTTCTCTTAGTACTTGTGATAAGTTGGAAAAGAGCACTAGAAGTTTTTTATGGGGATCCATTAATGAACATAGAAGAATCCATCTAGTTGCATGGGATAAGGTTTGTGAAGAAAAGAAGAGGGGAGGTCTAGGTATGAGACATGTTAGACTCCAAAATACTGTGTTCATGATGAAAGTAGGATGGGAGTTGGTGGAGAGAAAGGATGATCTTTGGGCTAAGGTTGTTAGGAATAAATATAGATGTGGTAATGATTTAATTCCCTCAATAGATAAATGTACGGCAGGATCTCAACTGTGGAAAGGGATTAAGAACAACTGCGAATTTGTCGAGAAAGGCTTGGAGATTGTGCAAAACAGAAGGGGTGATGAAGTTGTCAGATGGAAATTCAAAAAACATGGGGCCTTTTCTATTAGATCAGCTTATGAATCATTGGAATTAGATGCACAAGGAATGGATCCATTATGGTTGCGTGTTTGGAAGGTCAAAATTCCTCACAGATGTCATACTTTTATGTGGCTCACATTACATAATAAATTGTAGACTAATAAATCTCGATGTATTCATAAATTGAGTAGTGGTCCGAACTGCCCTTGGTGTGTTAATATTGTTGAAGATGCACTGCATGTACAACGAAACTATTCAGAAGCCAGAAGTATTTGGGAAAGGATTGTGAATCCTACCAATCTAAGGACCTTCTTTTCAGCTAACTTAAAGGAATGGGTTGCTTGGAATTTACGTGGAAGACATAGAATGGACATTGAGAAGTGGAGCGAGTTATTTACGGTAATGTGTTGGTTACTGTGGAAAAGAAAAAATGAATGTATTTTTGACAATATAATTAGTAAGCCAGAAAGTGTGATTGCTCAAGCTTTTGGTATTTTGGAATACATGGCCATGGCTAAGGCAAAGCTTGGGAATGTCAGGTTGCAAGGAAGCATGCAGCATACAAGCTTAGCGAATGTGGAATTGTAACACCTTACTTTTAGACTCATTTCCTATGAATTAAACTCTTTTTAAGTCTAATTAGATTTGATCTTAAGCTTGAATCACATAAGAATGAAAATCAAAATTTCTAAAATTTTTGGTTACTGTTCATATGGTAATTTCTACTTTACTAACTGAATTTTGAAAATTCATAACTAATTCTAAAAAAATCATTTCATAGTGATTCAAGTCATTAAAAATAGATAAAAACCTTATATACATGGTAAAAATATGTAACAGAGCATTCTCTTGACCAATTTATACATTTTATTTCTCAAACATTTAATGTACATTTAGTCATTTTCTCTTCCCCAGGATTTTAGCCTTATATTTAAAAATTCATATCTCATTACATCCTGAGCCAAAATCATACATTCTTTATGTCAAATGAAACCCCTATGAGTCTACTTTCTATAAATATTTTTCTTGTACATTTATTCAACTTGTATAGGGCATGACATTAATTTAACTATTATGGGTCAGAATACTACCTCTACTGGAACAGTTTTAGGAGAAATTACATAACTCCTTCTTTATAGCTCCAAATAGTTTCAAACCAGTGGCATTCATTTCATAAGACTTGGAGCTTTTCATAAATGCAAATCATTAAATTTTTGGAGCTATACATGATTTTATAATGCCTTTTAAAAAATCCAGGGTTCACAGTGTAAGTTTGAGTTTTTCCAAGACTGTTCAGTTTTGAATCCTAACTTCAAAAATTCATTATAATTCATACATTTATCCAATTTAGGTGTTCTTTAGCTATATGAAAATCTTGTTCTGTCTACTTTAAAAGCATGTATAACACTTATATAGGATGCTCTATTTCGAATAGAGTTCCTCTGCTCAAATCAATACTGATAATCTTGTTTATAATTATGCCATAACTCATATGATAAACTTCATAAATCTCATGCATCAACATTTATTATTTCAAATCCACACATAACATCATAAGAGGACTTTAAGGAATATAATCATGTATGATTACATAATTTCATCTCATATATACATGGTACATATTTTCTTAACTTAATATTATAACTTGCAAAATCAAGTAATTGTCCATCATCTTCTTCATTTCCCTTACATTTGTCTGAATACTTCCATGTCCTTACCCTAACATAGTTAATATTTGGAAAGGAATGAGATTCAAAGAATCTTAGTAGTTACACCCAATTATGCATTCACATCATCATATCATTTCATAAAATCATCAATGAAAATCATAACTTCATATTATGCCATACAATTTCATAAAAATTTTGGCGTGATAACACTTTGTAAAATGGACATCCTAAGGTCATAAAACCCTTCAAACATTCAGCCAATAATGAAAATACATCGTAAAGCATTCAAACAACTATATGGCATAGTCATATTATCATGGAAACAAAGTATGATAACATTAAGCATAATAGGGAAAATAACTACTTTCTTGCTTTCCAATGATCTCCAAACTTTGTGGACACTTCCATTAATCTTAAAACACTTCTTGATACCCTATAGCATCATAAAATAATACCATGAGCCACTAATTCATTAAGCTCATTCACAAGGTGGCACACTTGAACTAAAAATTCCATTTTGTTTTCCTTTGAGTTTTTCTTGTACAACATACTTGTATCTACCTATTTTGGACCCAAGGAATCCATTTTTGGGGTCAAAATCATGAAATTCTCTTCCTAATTCAAACCCTAATTCAACAAAAAATTTAGCATCTTGAAAAATCACAATTCAACAAACTTGCAATCTAATGATATATCTTTGCATCTTGAAGCTTATACAACACTTTTCATGGATCACTTTCTCCATGACTTTATTTTATCTCTCTACTCTCTCTCTAGGCAGAAATTTTCAGAGCAAAAATAGAGAGAAATACTCCATGAAACACTATCATACTTAAGTAGATGTAAGATAATCACTAAAGAAACTTATCTTGAGAGTTTGGGATCAAACTTCTGATTTTTCCTTCTCCCTTTTGCTCTCTCTCTTTCACGCTTTCTTTCCCCTTTTCTCACCTCTTTTGTTGCGTGTTTGGAGCTGAAGAACATGTGCTAAAACCTTAACTAAGGTGATTAAGTGTTAAACAATCATAAAGTAACTTTAGTTAATTATATCTTTGACTTTGATTGTTTTTTGTCTAATAAAGCTTTTAACTAATTCCATTAGGGTCCCTTATTAGCTGCAGCACGCCACTTGTCCCATTCTTGGCCAAAAATTACTTTAATATTTTTTATGGATCAATATATCCTTTACTGATTAAGTTCGCCTGTACCAATTAAATATTTTGGCCAAAATTGACATTATATTGGTACAAGATTATCCAAGGATATCTTTTTGACTAAGATCATTGTCTTAACTCAAAATATATTTTAGCAAGGTCTAATCATTGTCTTTGAATTAATACTGCATTTTTCTACAGTCTAAAATGACATTTATTGGGTAAAATATTAATATTAAACCCTAATTACCCAATAAACATTATTTTGATCTCAATAGATTTCTTGCTATACTCCCATAACTCAATGGACAAATCGATCAATGCCTTCATGTGTAGGATTGAACGTGGTGGGTGCTTGACAACTGAGCTATGGGAGTGTATGCTTGGTATTAAACAGGCATGAGACCGAGGATGGATGAAAGTGCTCTTACGAAGTGATAATGCAGAAGCTATATCCTTGATCACTAATCCTGAGAATGAGCTTCATGAGGAGGGGAAGTTAATCACTGAGATTAAGCTGATGATGCAGAGAGAATGGTAGGTGGATTTGTCATATGTTTCACATGACTAGAACGTTGATGCAAATATACTTGCGAAGAGGGCGCTATCTTTACCTTATGGCTTTCACTTTGTACCCTTTTGCTTACTTGATAGTCTCATGAACGATGGCCAAATGACTTAGTGTGTTTCGGTGCTTGGTTCCGTTTTTTTCCTTTCTATCCTATAAAAAACAACTTCTTTATTTTTATCCAAATTTTAATTATTCTAACATACCTTTTACAAAAAGATAATGTAAATGGACACTAATGTCCATGAAAACGTTATTTGGTACATGTTCAGCATGCACGCCATGCTTGATAATATACTAAAAAATGCACTATCATTTAATGACATCATCATAATAATCTAATGAATAATGCAGTTCAAAATATTTTACAAGGGAAATATTTTCAAGTGAAGATATAGATATTTATAATTGCCATTTTGTCAAAAAAAAAAATCATATAGCACCAAAATAGTATTTTTATAAAATTATAGTTAAAAAGCATGATTTGCCCATGAAAAAAATAAATCAATAAAGGAATTCATTAATACATAATATAAAAATTATGGCAGGTTGCACTGTTTATAAATGATCTACCTCAAACTCTATATTATGGACAAGAAAATGGCTACTGTTATATATAATCTAACTATAAAGTGAAACTATATATTAGCAATTTGAAACATAGAAAAGAATGGGATTAAAATGGGGAAAAATGAATGAAAAATATGAAATGATAAAAAAAATAGAGGTGTGGATTAAGTGAATTTAAATTAAAAAGTAAAATACACTTACCACTATTTTACTATAATGCAATTATAAAGACTTCCCTCCTATTTTAAAAACTCACATAGATCTTTCTTAAATCAAAGGTTATTTTAAAAATTCACATAGATCTTTCTTAAAATCAAGATTATGTTTTATATAATTCTCCTTTACTTTGAACATTTCATTTCCATACATTTAGGGTGTTAAATTACATGATTAAACTTTATTTGGACCAACATATATACCGCTCTTTTAACATAAATATTAATTAAGAATAATTTAAAACTATAGATTTTTTCCACGCACGTCATAAATTTAATCACTAACTTGATTTAATTTTTAACTTTTAAATCCTCAAAATCCCTTATAAGCATATCTTTTTCATATCCTGGGAAGAATACACAACTGTAAACTTCTTTTCTCAATGGGTTTTCACTTGTGTGGGAGCGTGAGAGAGAGAGAGAGTATTTATTTCCACCAATTTTGCGTCTTCTTTGAGCAATATGGAATAATAGATTGCTAGGATAACGAATTGCTATTTTTACACGTTATACATCATTTGGTTCGTTTACATGCCATTTTAAGAGATATAAATGAGTTTACGTCATGAGAGTTATTGTGTTTGATTTGCTAAAACACATGTAATTTAGATTATATGCTTGAAGCTGATTATACGTTAATATGTAAATGGCTTCAAATCTAAAAATTTAGATAATCTAGATTACATGCTTGTAAATGAAATAAAAATACTACAATACCCTTTATGAAGAATATTAAAAATAAATTCATTTAACACCTATCTCAATATCATACAAAAAAATTCCCATGTATTTTATTTATATCATTTTCTTTTACATCCCATAATCTTATGATAATTGAATCACATGGCCTGTTAGGTATTTGCTTGAGTTTTATGAATGTGAACAATACCAAAATAGGGAAGGAAAATCATCTTTGACACATACATAGATTTATTAGATATCCGAGCAAAGATAATGGGTAGGGACAATCGAAAAGAGAATAACAAGAAGATATAGTGGTTCTCGGCGTGGCAAATGGATTTGCCAAATCTTGTGTGCTTTGGCTCGCAAAGCGTCCCTCTTACGCTCTCTTTGGCTCAAGGTTGAAGATCAACTTTGACATGGTAGAGAAATTGATATGAGTAGGCGACGCCCTAGTTTCCTATTAGCTAGGTGTTCTTCATCATCATGGAATGGATTTGCTAATTAAGGATTTTAATTTGAGGATTTAAAAGTAGTCTAGTAATTAAATTTGTGATGTAGAAACATTAGTATATTATATTAAATTGGTAATTAAATTAGTATATTATTATAAGTTTTCTCCCTTTTAATATAATGAACTATAAATTGGTAAATAGAATTTATGTTAATATAAATTTTAATTAAAAATTATTTTAGAATCTTTTAGAAATATTTCTAATATTGTTAATAAATTGGACTAAAAAATAGACTTTCAATATATATATATGTATGTATGTAAGGTCTCAATAATTGCAAATCAAAAGGGCGGTTGGAGTATGTATTTTACACTAAATTAAAATATCAAATAATGTAAGTTTAAAATTTTTCAAATTTAATATATTTGAATTTTCAAAAATTATGACAATATATCATCAAAATGTTATACTACATGTATGCAACTTTTAAGAGAAAATTTGAGGGGCGAGGTAATAAAGGTAAGAGTTATCACCACAAGGTTGGAAAGAATCCGTGGCATTTGTTGTTTTTTTTTCTTAAATTATATTATGGTCAATCTACTAGCCATTACCACTTCTACTCCGTTAACAGTGTAATATAATTAGGGCTTCCTTAGTATGAGATAGTAGCTAGGGAGGGAAATTAAATTTTTTGAAAAATAAAGTAATTGATATTCTTTGATTTGAAAAAAAATTTAGAAGTTTCAAAAGTTGGGTTTAAATAAAAAATTAAAACTTTTCAAGAAAAACCAAATAAAATTCTATTTTCTGAATATTTTATAATATTTTTTCAAAAATCTTTTTAGCTCCTTGATTAATTTTTAATGGAAAGGATATTTATATCTTTAATATTAAAATATTATATATTTATTTAAAAATAAAAAAATTATTTAAATTTTCTAAAAAATAAAATAAGTGGATTATACATAAACTTTTCAGAAATTAACATCCAGCAAATACACTTTTCTAGAAATTGTTTTTTTGGGAATTAATCCAAGTAACCTTCATGGAGGGAGATTATTTAACATTCCCTTCAATCAAAGCTTGTACGGCTAGTTCTCTTTTGCTGGCCAAAACAAAAGGTTCGTACGGCGAGGGCCAAATTTCAGGCCAATTCCGCACATTCGACCGTTACTTTCTAATACTTCTTCACTTTTTTTTAATACCGAATCATAAAAAATAAAATTATAGAAACTAAAGAAAATAATAAATTTATTTAAAATATAAAATAATTTAAAATATATTTGTATTTAATATTAATAACTCTTACATTATTATTTAATACACATATATTATACTACTAGTTTTTTTTTTTAAATTATTTTAATTAGGAAAATTTAAAAAAAATCATTAAATATACCAGACAAATCTCATATATTCTTATATTTAAAAATATAGAAAGTTATCAAATTGTCTCTTATATTAAGAAATGAAAGAAGTATATACATGTCAATGTGAGAAATAAAATTTATTTTCTCTAAAATCTTTCTTTATTTTTAACCATAAAAAAGATTTTATCATTCTCTCAAAAGTTAAAACTAGAAAAGTATCCTACAATCAATATCTCAATATGATTATTAATACCATATATAAAAATAAAAATATTACTATCTATTTATTATTTATTTAATATATCCATGCATCTTGACTGACATGTGCTATTTTAAGGAGTTGCTACTTTTTTTTTGGGACGATGTGCATTCACACACAATAAACTTTTTATAATCAATGTATACACACATGCATTTTCACCATTTTGTAATAACCTAACCTAATCCAATCCAATCCAAGTGTTATTGTAAAGGAGGATAATTTTTACTGTTCATTAGTCACTTTTCCGTTTTGGGCTCCGTGTAGATGTATTCTATTCATGCCATGTGTCTTTGAATTGGTTTTGATCTTTGCCACATGTCCAATGTTTCAAGGTAATTAGCCATATGAATTGTTGGGCTGCGTGTTATGTGTCTCAGTTTCCTTCCATGACATGTGCCTCCCTTTGCCTTTTATACTTGCCACCTGTCATTATTTTCATTAGTCGCATGCCTAAACTTAGTACGAAACTGAAGCCCAGCCTATTTTGGTTAATCCATTTTGTTTCTTTTAGCCTAGATTACAAACTTCTTTCCCGTGGGATTACAAACTTTACAGACTAAGAGGGTAAGCAAATATTCATGGCTATGTCAAGTCAAATCATAGATTCATCATCAATCTTTCCCTGCAGAACCTGACTTTTATTGGGCTCTATGTGTCCAACAAGCACAATCCCCGTATGGTTCTCATCTCTATTTTCATATTAAAACTTGCTCCATGTTCGTACCTGAAAGATTCTAGCTTTTCTATTTATATTGCTCAAATAGAGTTCATAAATACCCAGACTCTACTGTTGAAGCCTCTTCATCTTCACGAGCATGGCGGCCTCACATCACGTGCTTCTCAATGACTTGGATGATTCGAAAGAAACTTGGAGGATCATTGTTAGAGTGTGGCGAAGGTGGACTGTCAAAAATCAGTCGTCTTCTAAGCTGATCTACTCGGCTTCCATGGTGGTAGTTGATCAACAGGTACATTGCCATACTTCTTCTGCATACTTCCTCAATTTTTCTTACTTATATAGTCTTTTATGGGTATTTGTACCTCATATCGACTTGTGAGACTATTTTTATCCTTATGAAAAATAAGATTCATATGTAAAAATTTGAGGAAGCAATGGAGGAACAAATACTCCTAGCCTAAAGAACAAGCTTCACTATTCACTATTGTAAGTAGTGTTAGACTGTACATCTTACAGCAAACACTTCAGCAAAAGCTTCACTATTCACTATTTTTTCCTTCAGGGAACTAAGATCCAGGTAACAATTGGAAAGGAAATTTTTCTGGAGGGATTTGCTAAGGAACCAGCTAAAGGCAAATACCATACTATTGAGAACTTCTCCCTTTCTGAAAATGTGTTACCATGCTACAGACCACCCATATAGAATCAATTTTAACAAGTGTACATTTATTGAGCCATTGGATCTTCCATTACCTACCGACTGTTGGGGTTTTGTGCCCATCTCAGACTTGGTCAGTGGCAGAAAATAGCCCGATGTTCTAATAGGTATACACTTTTTTCCTTTGTCACATATATATCTTATGCCTGTTTTATCATTCTTTCCCTTTTTGTTTTGATTGGATTTATTTTTGGTCTGTTGCCTATTCTAAACAGATGTTATTGGTTTCCTGAAAAGCTTTGGCCAGTTAGATGAATTTAGTAGGAACAGTGAAAGTCACAAAAGGTTGTGCTTCACCTTGGCTGATGAACAGTGAGCTCTTAATCAACCTTAGCTGATTAATTGATTAGATGTTGATTGTGTCATGATAGATTAATGATATGAACTAATTCATATGTAGTGACTATTGCGTTAATGTTGTTTTGTTTGGAGAATTTGCATATGATGCTTTCTGTTCGAAAGAAGAAGATATGGAGCCTCTTATCATGGTGGTATTGTAGTTGGCTCGACTAAAGTATAATGATGGTAACATTTTAATCAGTCTTCTATTTTAGTGTAGCTTCTTAATCCTAATTGAGGTACATATGAGATGTTGTTAGAGCCGGGAAAACAGGCTTCAACCCACAGATTGACCCGTTTTGGCCCGTTTTATGGTGGTCTTGGGTTAAAAAAATAGAGTCCATATTGAGACGATCTTTTTCCAGTCCGGACTGCTTAACCCGCAGGTTAAGCGGGCTAACCGGCTAAACCCACGGGTTAACCCGTTTAGCACACTTTTTTTTTTTAATTTTTTAATTTTTTTTCTTTCAAATTACCTTGTTTGTATTTCTTTATATATATATATTGTTTAACATTGAAACTTGAAATTAGAATTGTTTTATACTTGAAGTTGAAATTTTCCTATATTTCATATTTAGTGTTGTTGAATTATGATACTTACATATATGATGATTAGTATGTATTAATATATTTTGATAAATTAATAGTTTATGTGATTTCTATTTCTAATTTAATTAATTATTATGAATCAATCATGTTATTTTTATTATTATTTATATTGGTGATTTAAGTAATTATTTAAACTCATGAGTTAGCCCATTTAGCTCATTTTTTTTATTTTTAAATTTTTTCTTTCAAATTACCTGTTTTCTATTTCTTTATATATATATTGTTTAATATTAAAACTTAAAACTAGAATTGCTTTATACTTGGAGTTAAAATTTCATCATAGTTCATATTTAATGTTGTTGAATTATGATACTTACATAAATGATAATTAGTATGTGTTGATATATTTTGATAAATTAATGGTTTATATGATTTATATTTTTAATTTAATTATGAATCAATCATGTTATTTTTTTTATTATTCATATTGGTGATTTAAGTTATTATACAAATACAAAAAAATTGAAATATTTATATATACACATTATCTGGTGGGTTGGCGGGCTAAACCGCCAAGGTGGTCCTAGGCTGGGATTTTCCCAGCCTGCTAGAAAACGGGCTGCCCGCCCCTAGCTCGTTTTCTGGTGGCTCGCAGTAGGCTAGCCCGTTTTAGGGCGGGCCGGCCCGTTTCCCAACTCTAGATGTTGTTGCAAGAGTACCAAAGATTGCTAACTCATGGTCAGCTACAAGAGTTCTATTTAATCCACATAAACCACAAGTCACTAATCTCTTGGCTAGATTATCAGCCTCCAATGTGGTTGAAAAACTCAATTTCACCCAGGAAATAACGCCACACCAGTCGCACTCTGGATCCGTTGCTATAAACCTGCTTACCTTTCCTAGAAGATACACAATAGAGCAACTTCTGTCAAAATGCAAGGTCAGGAAAACATTAAGTTTACTTCTATGGTATCATTTTGTTGCCATCCGTTAAATTAATATTGATGTCATCTATTCCTTCTCTAACAAAGTACAATTTGTGTCATTATGACTACCATTCAGAAGATAGAAACTAATTTTGGTTGGATGTATGAAGGATGTACCAATTGCAGTTCTAAGCCCAAAATAAAGGACCATGTTCCCTACTGTTATGGATTCAAAAAGGACTTACTTGCAGTTGAACCTAAGTTTGACTCTCTAACATATAAGCAGTTTGCTTTAGCAGTCCTGTTTTTTGTGAATCTGAATGGTCTGATATTTAGTGATGTTTGCAGGTATAGGATTCATTATATTGTAAATGATGATACTGGAACTACATCTATCATGATTTTTGATCTTTTGGCTATCAATTTGCTGGACAAGCCCGCAAATCAGTAAGAGTTACCCTTAGCCAATCCAGAGACAACATGCTTCATTTAACACCGAAAGCCATTGAAAGATGTATAAGCAAAACTAATACAACAGTAATCAAGCTTGTGGAATGATGGAGCCATTGTGAAGAACATGTTGGTAAAGTATTATAGCTTAAACAAATCAGTAGGTAAGCTGTGCATGTTCCATCTGATCATATTTAATAATATAAGTTATTCATTATGAAGATAGGTTCTGCATTCAATGAATCAACAAGACCATTTTATAAAAGACACTGATAAATACATCTCAAAACACAGCAACAGCATGAACAGCTTACCCATATGAGACTTATCAGGTTTGTATCAAGACAAATAGAGGATGACAGACCATTGGGTATTGGAAAAAGATACAAGTTAATACAAGAAGGAAAGAGTAAAGTAAAGGATGACACTGAAGACTAAAGTACTTCTTAGGTTTGTATCAAGACAAATATATTACTTATCGCATCAAAATGATGGGACAACACAAAAACTAACACAACACATTTCCAGAGAAAGAAACAAATGTTTAGAAAATATTTAAGTTTTGCATGCAGTAAACATTTTCTTTTAATTTTCAAGATTTACAGGCTGGTATATTCATGAAGAAAAAAATATCTTTTGATTATGGAATGGATTAGTTAACTCAACTAAAGCTTTTTCTGCTGCATTAGAAAGAGAAAATACTTCAGTTAGCCTGAAACTACCGAATTTCACCAAGCTAATCTAATCAAACATGGAGTCTCACGTGGTTCAAGCTTGTAGAATCATTCAAACCACTTAGGACCTTGTGTCGAAGTCCACCAGCATAACATTAGTAAGATTGCTATTCATTTGTACATTCTCTTGCCTGATATTCAAGCTATCTTATTTATGCCTCTAAAACCTGGCATCATCTATGTTAGATAAGCTGGTTTCCCAAGAGGGGGTGAATTGGGAAGATTAAAATTTTCTACAAAAGTCAAGTGTATAATGAAGACAAACAAAACTATAAAATAGAGTACAATATAATAGCAATGTAAGAGCAGTAAGAAGAAGGATTGACACAGATGTTTATCTTGGTTCGGCCTCTCTATCTTGACCTACGTCCAGTCCCCAAGCAACTACTTGAGATTTTCAACTATCCAGTAAGAATTCAGTGGGCTTCTTGCAATTGCCTCAGTACAGCTTTGATGCTCTGTTCTTGGAGTTTACACGTTCTCTTTCTGTACTCCAGCCAAGTGCTTCCCAAACCCCTTGTGATATTCCCTCACAAGAAAATCTTTCTTCCAGATGAAGATAAGATTGATTATAATGAATGAACTCTTTAATTTAGAGTATATATAAAAGTTTAAGTGCAGAAGACTGAAGTATGAGAGTAAAAGACTTTGAGTTGAGAATTTGATAGAGTTTCAGTACATACAATGTTAAAATCGTTACCCACAACTTCAAATGATATTATATTTATAGATTTAGGTATTAACTATACGTTAGAGACAAAATCTATCCATTGGAGAAGTTACCCAATGGTTACTCTGAAAAACTATCTGTTCACCAACCACATTTAATGCTTCTGACATTCAAAGTTCAAATTTTGGTTAGTCAACAAATGAATTTCACAAAGACCGAAAGCTAAATACTTCAACGTTAATTTTCAAAGTTTGTCTGTTGTAAAGCAAAATTCAAATTTTCATCATTGAGAAGTTTTTCTGTGTTGGAACATACAAATTTTCAAGGTAAAAGTTCTTCTTAAAAATGTGAACAGTAGTCCCATATTGCTACAGTGCCTTAAAAGTTTGAATTTTGGGTATCAAAATTCTTCTGTCAGTAGGCAGCTCAATAAGGCACAATAATTCATCTTTTCAAAATTCAAATTTTCAAGATTCAAAGTTCATCTGTCAGAGAGAACTCTTATCAGACTTAGTTCAAAATTTGAATTTCTAAATACCAATATTCATATGACAATAGATTGTCGTAACAGACTTGTAAGCTTTGTTTCTGAAATTTGAATTTTCAATATCAAAGTTTGTCTGTCAGTGAGCCATCTTGGAACTCTTTTTAAACTTTGTTTTTAGATGAACTTTGACATATCCTCAGACGAATTTTTCATGAATTATGTTTTGTTAGAAATTCGAATTTTCAAACGATGAAGTTTGTCTGTCAGAGAAGACTCTTTTCATACTTGTTTCAAAGTTCGAATTTTTGAAGTCAAAGTTCATCTATCAGAGAAGGCTCTTTTCAGATTTGTTCATTTTCAATTTGAAATTCGAATTCCCAAAGCCAAAGTTCAAATTTTTAAAACAACATATTAGTATTATCCTTTCAAACTTCGTCTATTGATGGGTGTTTTTCAAATATTCCATGAATTAACATAGAATCATAGTTTTAAAATATCTTTTTGCCAATTCAAAGTCTTTTACTCAATTTAAACACTGTTAGAGATTCTACACCTATTCTTGTACTGGTTTTTCTTGAATTTCTTCACTTGAAATATTTTGTGTACCTTTGATATCTTCTCTCCAAGCTCTTGAAGGTTGGTTTGGAATCATCAAAACACTTGATTCAACATTCCATCTATAAATGAAACATGGACTTGCCTTAATGTAATACTGAATAATAAATGAACTAATTAAAAAAAAAACATGCCTTTAGTATAGGAATCTCATTTCTATTGTCAATCATGTCCAAAAGGAGTAGAACCATTCGAAGGCATTACTTATTACATCAGTGGTTTCAAGATGGTAGTTCTGGTAATGGTATTTCACTAACTCAATCAATTCTTTAAAAAAAGTTTCACCATCTCATGTGTGTTATATTTTCACCTCAACTAGAATGTTAAACTTCCTTCCTATCAAGTCCTGCATTTAATGAAACACAATGTGCCCAACAAAGTGAATCCTTGAAAGAAAGTGAACGATGGCCTCGCTAACAACTTGAGGACATTACAAATTCAAGAAGGAATTCAATGCCCACATTTGATGACATAATCAACTCAGGTGTTAGCAGTTTGTAACTAGGTACCAGTTAATTATGATAATGAATCTTAAAGATGTTTAACAACGAACTAATCGAAGTGACTCATGCATTTGTAATGTTTTTCCAAAATGTAGGCAATGTACCTCTATCAAAGGAGGGATGTGCATTTATTGCTACAGGGCCAATATTTGTGAAAAGTTCTTCACTGCATCACCATCAACAAAGTAATAATTGTATTAAAGGTTATAAAGAAGCACAAAATTCCTCAAATATGCGCAGGGATTTAAGAGCAACTATAATGACATTGAAGAACAAGGTATAACATGTTATTTCATTTATTATAGCTGATTAGACTAAAATACCTAAGTTCTGTACTTATAATATCATAGTTATTATGTGTAAATTATGAGTATGTTTCTTCATATTTGCATGCGTTCCTAGTCATTCTTAGGCCATCAATCATATAATTCGCTCAGATTATACCAACGAAAGCTAATGCATCATGTAAACACATTTTTTACCTGATAAATATCTAGGCCACAGCTTGAGATTTCCATGCTTCATTCCTCATAGTCAAAGTATGACTCATGTATAATAACAACAAAATCCAAGGCATGTTAGCAGATTACAGAGGAAATACTTATCCATATCACATGATAATTGTAATGCCCCTCATGATATTTTTCTTGGCATTGTGTTCAGGACCAGAGGAATCAGGACGGAGGAAGGCTTAAGTGGAGTCTGGAAGAGCTCCACGCTGCGACGAAGAGCAGGGCCGCCGCGGTGAGAAGCTTTCCAGTGGCATTGTTCTAGATTATTTGGTGGAGCCGCGGCGAGGCATACTGGAGCCGCGGTGAGAGTCGGAAAAATTGTTTAAATCCGGATTAGTCGGAAGCGAAAGAAAGAAAGAAAACGAAGGGAGCGACGCAGAGAGACGAGGAGCAGTGCTAGGGTTCGGCATTTTCGGTGTCCCGGAGTGATTCTCATCCATCGGGAGCTTGGATTCAAGTTGGTAAGCGTTCCCTACTCCTCTCTCTCCATTTTCTTCGGTTGAAATTTGGGATTTCCGGTTGTATGGTTGGATTTCCGGTTTGGGGTGAAATCTACCAATTGAAATGGATGTTTTGGGGTTAAGGAAGTATGTTTTGGTGTTCTTGTTGCTTGAATGTGAGTTTTGAAGGGATTATGTGTGTTTAGAGCTTAACCCTAGGTTGTCTTTGGTAATGGGTCTTAGGAATTCAAGGTGTCTGAGGTTGTGTGGTGTTTGAGTAATCCCTAAGAGCTTATTGATGCATAAAAAGGGTGTTGGAACCTTGGGTTAGGTTAATATGATGGAATTGTGAGGTTTGATTTGTTGGTATATTGTGCTAATGGAAGAATTGTGACATGATAAAGGTTGTTGGCTAATCGAGAGGGATTCACGCGTACTGGACAGTTCAAGGAAGCTTGTGGAACTCGCGTGTGTGTGGTAACGAAAATTGAGGTAACCGGATGTTTGTTTTATGTGATTATGTTGATATGTATATGTACGTATATGCATGTTCCTTTTCATACCACGATATTGATTGTGTGTGTGTACGATTTTCTACATATCGTGGTATGCACAGCTTGTTGATGTATGATAATTGTATATGTTATGATGTGTAGCATCCCCATACTATTGCATGCTAGCATGTCCATATGATATATGATATGATGGTATATGTATATATGTATGTAGAGGCATATTCGCATGACATTGATATCATCACCACATGATTGCATAGTGAGGAATGGATGACGAGGTGATGATGATGAGATATGATGTGATAAAGATCCCTATCGCTAAATCCTCTCCATGGGAGAGCCAGGCGGTAGAGGACATGATATGATATGATATCCCTGTCACTAAATCCTCTCCTAGGGGGAGCCAGGTGACTGTGGATTTGGGGATGCACCTTCTCTAAATCACCATCAATTCGTGATGGTCCAGGGAAAGGAGAGCCACGGTCCGAACTCTAGTGTAACCATTGGCCCGGTTGCATTAGAGTAAGGTGAGCTTGGTGATGTCCTGGAATCGGTCTTCACCGACTGTTGGAAGGGAATCATCTATTGAATGTCTTATGATGACGATAGCTCGTGGTTCTAGCCGTGTATGAGGGAGAACATGTATACCATTCATTAGCATTGCATTGCACGACTGTGTGGATTAGTATATATATATTAGTGTGTGTGGTTGTTCCCGGTTACTGAGACATCATCTCATTCCCATCTCCCATAAACTAACCTTTCAGGTGACGGTTCTGGCACTAGTTTGGAGATGACGCGGGAGTAGCTGTGTACGTGAGAATAGTCTATGTAGCGTGTGTATGTTGTATTAGTATCTTGTGCCAAGTAGGATAGCATGGTTTGTAATGGATAATGTTATGATTGAGACTGGCTATGTATGGATGTTTACGTATGTGGTATGTATGGTTGAATATTGTTGAGAAGTATGTGTGACAGTTTTGGTAAGTTTAGAGAGTGTGTTGGGCCTTGTTGGTTTGTGTAAGGGCCTGTAGCCCATTTGGTCAGGTTGGTTTGGGGGTTTTGGACCTGTATGAATGGTCTCTGAGCGACCAGTTGCCTTTGGTGGCAATTGGAGGTGGTTAGTGGTGAGTTTTGGTCAATAAGTGGCCAAAACGGTGTTAGGGGTCCAGAATCTCCATACGGAGTTGGATTGAGGTAAAAGTGGTGTCCTTGGATAGATGGGGACTAGATTGACTTGTAGGAGTTGGATTCGAGTTAATCGGAGGTCGGAGCATAAAGTTATGCGCGTCAAAAGTTCGCCCCAGAGTGTTGAAATTGCTGATATGGTATATCAGCAGGGGGCGCCGCAGCGAGGGAAGGCAGGCCGCGGTGCCAGAGGAGACAGAAGCGATGTTGAGACAGGGGAGGCCGGAGCCGCGGCGGTACTGTAGTGGCCGCGGCCCCAGCCCAATTTTTGGTGCTTTTGTGTCGTTTTCGCTGTGTTTATGATTATGAAGAGTTGTTTTGAGATGTCAGGGTTGTGTTTGGTCAGATTTTGAAGTTTTTGGTTAAGTTCAGAAGTGTCAGGAGGTAGGATGTTACAATAATCAGATCAAGAAAAAAGTAATTTACTAATCATTTGTAAATCTGGCAGATTTCCCTAAGTTTTGCATTCCTTTTAATAGTGTTTGGCTAAACTAATTCCAGTCAGTACTTATAGAATCACCATATCAAACCTGTTTTATTTCACTGTTAGCAGACATACAATCTTACTAACAGTAGATGATACCTAGACACTAATCAAAGTTATTCATGCATTTTTAATGTTTTTTTCAAATTGAAGCAGCCTACATCTGTCAAAGAAAATAGCTTCATTCATTGCTATACGGTCAACATGTGCTCAAGGTTCTTTACTCCATCACCATCAAGGAAGTAATTACTGTAGTCAAGGTTATAAAGAAGCCCAAAATTCCCTAAATGTGCGTAGAAAGTTAAGAGAACCGGTTAATGACACTCAAAACCAAAGTATAATATGTTGTTTCATTCAGTATGTGTCTTACCAAAAGAATGCATTAAATTGTCAACTTATATTAAGTTTTTATAAAGATACATTACGTTTATCCACAAAGAGGAAGATGGCTTCATAATTTGTATTCTTTATATACCATAGTCCGAGTTTAACTTGGTTCTATATAACAACATCAGCCAATGAATCATAGTAAATTGGAGTTGAATCCAATAATTACTTATATCACATGATAATTATCTCAAGAAACAACTATTTTGCTTTTGAACAGAAAATATAGCACATTTTCCTTAGTTTAGCAAACGTTCTAATATCATTCAGCTACACCAATTCAACTCACTAATCATATAATTACCATCTCAGACCTTTTTTTTTCACATATAACAGATTCTCTGACTTCATTACAGTCAGGTCCTCCATCTAATGAAGTGCAATATACATAGCTAAGTCAAGCTTTTAAAAAAAAGGCAACCATGTCTTTCCCAACAAGTTCAGGAAATTACAAATCTTTGAAGAAATTTATTGACCAAATTTGATGACATAATCAGCTCAGGTATCACCAGTATTTAAATAATTCTCAATTACATTATCATCATATAGTTAATATACCCGTAATCATAAGCCTTCATGCATTTGTTCTGAATTTTCATTAACAGGCAACCTACCTCTAGCAAAGAAGACATCTGCAATTATTGCTACAGGATCAACATGTGCACCAGGTGCTTTACAGCAACAGCAACAACAAAGTAATTACTGTAGTGAAGGTTCTCAAGCACAATCAAATAGCACAAATATGAGTAGGAAGTTAACAACAACTATTACTACTGCAAACGAAGAAGGTATTGAATGTTGTTGCATTGAGAATGTTGTTGCATTGAGAATTTTTGTTGTTAATATAATACATTCAGTTATGAATTTATTCTAATCTTTTTTGGTTGTAATCAGATAAACTCATGTATATGGCTCAAATTAGCTACCAAGATGAAGAAACAGATCTGGTGTTTAAGGATGACGAACAAGATATTAACAATCTCCTAGATAATGGTGTATATATATATCAATGAATAATGTACAATTCAACTTATGTGACACCTTCCTCTGACTTAAAAAACTCAATACTTTTATTAGATATCAATAGATGACTACAATGATGGATTTTTTTGCTTCTGACATGCTACTGACAGGTTACCTAGATGAAGGTGATCCAATCCATACTTGTAGCTATTGTGGGGCGCAGATGTGGTTTAATGAAAGAATTAAAAAAGGTCCAAAAAAGAAGGGCCTATAGTTTTCCATTTCCTGCAGTAATGGTAAGGTTCAACTTCCACCAATGCTACAACCACCATCTTACTTGTCTAGCTTGTACTTCAACAAGAGGTCTCCAGAATCCAAAAACTTCTTGTCAAACATTAGGAACTACAACAATATGTTCTCTTTCACATCTATGGGGGGACAAATCAACCATTCCATGAACACAGGTAGAGGTCCATATAGCTTCATCTTGTTAGGATAAAATTATCATAGAATTGAAAACCTGTTGCCTACCAATGGTCAAAAGCCTGTGTACTCTTAATTATATATTTATGATACAGAGAACAAGATAAACAATAGAATATCAACTGTCAGGTTGGGAATTCATAATATTCTTATTTTTGTCTCATTAGAATTAGTCTAAATACTTTTGCTAAGTGGTTTGTCAACTCTTACATTGTGCAGTAAACATCAGACAAAGGAAAACATTGATCCAAACATAGCAGGAAAGATTATGCATGAACTTAATGCATTTAATGTCTATGTGAAAGAGTAAAGACTAACATCAAGCATGTTACGAGCAAATAATTAGTTGGATATCAAGTTATGCCTTCTTTCAAATAGAGATAAAGATGGCCGTATATACAACCTACCATCATCAGCTGATATGGCCGCGTTGGTTGTAGGAGATATTGACATGAAATATGCCTCGAGAGACATCATTGTTGAAAAGAAATCAGGGTAACTTAAGAGAATCTCAGAAACGCACGCTACATATTTGCCCTCACAATACCCCATATTGTTTCCTTATGGGGAAGATGGTTATAGAGATAACATTCCCATAGCGATTTGCAAGGATCTAGCAATTCAAGGAGCTCAAAGGTCACAATAAGGGAGTATCTGGCATACAGACTTATGTATAGAAAGACTAAAACATCATTACTACTGTTTGCGAAGAAGTTACTATAGCAATTCATTGTCGATGGTTATACTATGATGGAAGCACAAAGACTCCAGTTTATTAGGATACATCTGCAAGAATTGCGAGTAGACATGTATCAAGGCATATCAAAAGCAATTGTCAAAGGGGACACAATCCATGCGTCACTTGGTAAACATGTCATATTACCATAATCATTTACAGGTGGAGCCAGATATTTAATTCAAACTTACCAGGATGCAATGACAATTTGTAGATGGGCCGGGTTTCCTGATCTCTTTATCACATTCACTGCTAATCCTAATTGGCTTGAGCTCTAAAGATATTATACACAAAATGAATTATCATGTTCAGACACAACTGAAAATATTTCCAGACTATTCAAACTCAAGCTCTAACTTCTCCTTACAGTGATAAAGAAAAAGAGGATATTTGGAAAAGTTCGTGCAAGTTAGTTCCATGGCTGAAAACTTTTTATCTTATATATTGAATGAATACAGTAAGGAGTATATATCCAAAATTACATCAGTAAACTAAACTATAGGTAAACTATGTACTTTATATTTTAACTTGGCAAAAAAACACTTAATGAGCATTTGCCCTGGTCAAATGAATTCTTCTATTTATCATTTTCGTTATATTTATCCATACATAGGAACCTCACTGGCTATAGTACAAATGCATCTACTTATATTTCTCAAATGAATTGCATGAAGAAAAAATTGTTATGTTAGGCTTGCAACAATGATTTAAAGGAGAAACCATTGTGATGTGAAGGTTATAAGTACCATGTACTAACACATTCTTTTGACAATTTGACACTTACATATCATTTTTAAAATTTATTTTGCATTTTCAATATTCGAACTTACTAATCATTTAATTACTATTGACTTTATTATCTTCAATGATTGTTTTCAGTGGTTTACACAATAGAATTTCAGAAAAGATGCCTCCCCCATGCACATATACTGCTTTTCTTGGATGAATCTGATAAGGTAAAGACCCCTGAACAAGTTGACAAATTAATTAAGGCTGAGATATCAGGCAAGAAAGAATAACCTCTCTTATATGAACTTGTGCAAAATTTCATGATTCATGGACCTTGTGGGCATTTAAACCCAAAATCCCCTTGCATGAAGGAAAAGAGATGCAGCAAACACTTCCCTAAAAAATTCCATCCTCATACAACAATTGATAACAAAGGATATCCAACTTACCAGAGAAGAGAGGATGACAAACATGTTGACAAAAACGGGATATCATTGGACAACAGATATGTGGTACCTTACAATCCTAAGTTGTTGATGATGTTCCAAGCTCACATTAATGTTGAGAAGACAAATCAATCTAGAGCAATCAAGTACTTATTCAAGTATGTCAGTAAAGGGAATGATCGTGTAATAGCTACACTATATCAACCGAATCATGTAGAGAATATCAACAATGTGGTTGATGAAATCATGCAGTATTATATCTGTCGTTACATATCATCATGTGAGGCAGCTTGGAGGATATTTGGCTTTGACACAAACCATTAGTATCCCCCAATTGAAAGATTGAGTTTCCACTTACCTAGACAGTAGTTTGTAGTATATAAAGCAACAGATGACCTAGCTAAAGTTGTTCAGGAAGAAACAGTTAAACAGTCAATGTTCATGTCTTGGATGATATGCAACCAAAGAATGGAAAAGCAAGAGAACTGACTTACACTGAATTCCCTCATTTTTTTGTCTGTGATCAAAAGAAAAGACATTCTTTATAGGAAGATTACATCATTGTTCACCATTATCTGGCGAGCTTTACTACCTCAAAATTCTTCTTAACAAAGTGAGAGGACCACAATCATATGAAGACATTAAGACAATCAACAACATTATTCATCCAACTTTTATGCCCTAGGGCTGCTTAATGACGATCAAGAATACATTGATGCAATTAGTGAAGCTTCAATCTAGGCATCAGGACACTATCTCCGTAAACTCTTTGCTAGCATGCTACAATCTAATTGCCTAAGTAGACTAGACTTCGTTTGGCAAAAGACAGCTAAACTACTTTATGAAGATTTGCTATATGTACCTAGGGATCATCCTTATTTTCCAGGTACAAATTATGGAATAGTTCTACTACAATACAAACAATTCTAATAAACTATATTACTCTAAGTTAATAAACCCAATAAACTAATCCTTTTGTGATTTTTGCTAGATATATAGGTCACTACACAAGAAAAGCAAGCTGTGACATTATTAGATATTCAGAAGACATTGCAAAGAAATGGCCGGAACTTAGAGCAGTATCTCCAAGTGGAAATTGATCTACACTATCATGTACTTGATTGCTCTAACTACCTTATATTAGATGAGCTTCATGTTGACAAGAATGCTTTGAAAGAAGATTCTAAGAGATTTGTTTCTACCTTGACAGCTGAGCAGAAATTAATCTTTAACACTATCATTCAATACACAGAATCCCCTGCAAACAAGTTCTTTTTTGTCTACGGTTATATAGGTACAGGAAAGACATTCTTATGGAATGCCTTATCATCCACACTTAGAGCGAGAGGGCATATAGTGATCAATGTTACATCAAAAGGAATTGCTGTGACACTTTTACTAGGTGGTAGAACCACCCATTCAAGGTTTACCATACTAATTGACATTCATGAGGACTCAATTTGTAACATTAAGCAAAACTCTGAGTTGGCAGATTTGCTTAGGAAAACGAAATTGATCATTTGGGATGAAGCACCCATGGTTAAAAAACATGCAATTGAGGCCTTTGATAGAACAATGAGAGATATTATGAGATCAGTGGTTCCAAGAAGCGATAACTTGCCATTTGGGGGGAAATGTTTCGTAATGGGTGGAGATTTTCGGCAAATACTTCCAGTTATCCCAAAATCAAGGAGGCCTGATATAGTAAACAGCACAATCAATTCATCATATCTATGGAAGTACTGCACTCTTTTCCAGTTGACCATTAACATAAGGTTACAATCTAATGAATCAAAAGATGATATCAATTAATTAAAACAATTTTCATAATGGCTACTTGATATTGGTAGTGGTAAAATTGGAGATGAAGAAGATGGCATCAATGAGGTTCAAATTCCAACTCAACTGCTCATAAAGGCATTCACAAATCCCATTAAGGCAATAGTTACTGCTATCTATCCAGACTTATGTCAAAATCTATCTGATCCACACTACTGTACCGATAGAGCCATCCTAGCACCAAATATTGAGACAGTCACTCAAATAAATGACTTCATTTGTTCATCACTACCTGGAGAAAGTATTGAATACTTAAGCTTTGACTTAATATGCAAGACAAATCAAGAATATGAGTCATTTGAGGATTTATATCCAACAGAATTTTTAAACAATATCAATTGTTCTGGCATGCCTTTGCACAAATTGACACTTAAGGTTGGTGCACCTATCATGCTTCTCCGCAACATTGACCACTCATGTAGACTTTGCAATGGCACACGACTAAGAGTCAATCAACTTAGAAGTCACGTCATTAAAGCAATAACATTAAATGGATCACAACCAAACCAAAGAGTTCTTATTCATAAAATGGACATGAATCCATCAGAATCAAGGTGGCCGGCCTTTCAAGATGCAAAAGAGACAATTCCCTGTGACATTATCATTTTCTATGGCCATAAATAAAAGTCAGGGCCAATCTCTCCAAAATGTTGGAATCTACTTGCCAAAATCTGTTTTTACTGATGGTCAACTTTATGTGGCACTCTCCAAGACCAAAAGCATGTCAGGTTTGAAAATTCTTATACATGATTCAGAAAGCAATGCCTCTGGTACAACCACCAATGTAGTGTACCAAGAAGTTTTCCAGAATCTAACATCATCAAATTGACATGCACATGAGTAATCATACCATACAAAGTTTTCATTACTATGAAGCACTTGATATCTTAGGTACATTGGCTTCTTCTTGTGGTGTGAAAAAAAAAACAATTGAAACATAATTCTTATGGTCACCTTATAGATCTATTATACATTGTAGGTGTCCACAAAACCATCATCACAATCTGGAAGATATGATTAGAATTTTGAAAATGACAGAGATCAACTTCCAGACACTCAAATCAGCAACACACCTTGACTACTCTATCAGTTACATGGCCATGCTTTCAGTATTTTGTGTGGTAACCAATCTTACCATGTAAAGTAAAACTTATATGAATTCGTATATATTTTGTGATTTTGGGTTCTCATTAATATGAATCATATAATTTGTACTGTGAATTTTGTGAAAAATTATTGGTAGAATGAATATTTTAAATAAAGATGCCTAAGGCAAAAAACCTTAGTAAAGCTTTGTACACATTTAATATTGGTCAGAATGATCTTCATGCTGGATTCTTCAATAACAAGACTTTAGAACAAGTCAATGCTTATATACCAAATATAATTGATACTTTCTCATATAATATCAAGCTAACTTACTTCCCCATTATTAATAATTTGGTTGTACGTGAACTAATTTTTGAGAATTAATTGGGTAATAAAAAACATATACAATTTGGGATGAAGGTCATATTGGATACATAAGATATGAACTATTGATTGCCTCCTTCATATTCTAGCCACCTTTTTATTAGCTGAAAGAGATAGATATGGTTGTGCAAAACATTATAATGAAGTAGCTCAATAATTCAACTACAAGTTGAAAGAAGGCAATTAAGTAAGTAGTGTCAAAATCATTTATTTACATGTGTCAAAATCCCATGCATCAGGTTCCCCCTCCCAACCTAAAGGTAGAAAGAAATTAAGTAAAATGGAATAGAATCTAACTTGTATAATATGAAATCATTTATTTACAGATTTGTCAAAATCAAGCCTATCTCAAATTAAATGACATGACCTAAGGTTCAAAGATCCCAGAAAGTAACTAGAAGTACTCATGCAAGGGCCTGAGTAACTAAACTTTCAGCATATCATAACTCTACTAAGTCCAAACCACTCCATGGAGAACACTATCAACAGGATACGCACCAAAAGTTAACCTCTAGACTTCCATAGGTCAGACTCCAAAATCTAAGCCTTACATGAGTACATCAACTAAAATACTTACACATTAATGTCAATATACAAAAATTGAACACCAAGTCAGGTCCTACAAGACAAGGACACTTAATTCACTCCAAACACAGCAAACAGACAACGAGAATAGCTTTGATGTCCTTAGTAAGTTCATATCAACTGCTAAGTAAAGAACTCCTAAGAAATATTTTAAATATGCCAGCCAGTAGAAGAATCTCATTTTGAAGATTCCAATTTTTTGCAATTCAAAGATTATTCTATTGCATGGTTATGATGTTCATTTAATTCTAGCATATATTTATAATAATCCGTTACTGTAATGACCATGTTAAAACCGTGAGCTATTTAAAATGCAGACAAGACTTGCCATCTGTTTTCTAGAATAATATCTAACTTCCCACTTTCATTAGTATCATATCATAGGAGAAGCACTAAACCCGTCCTACCACCTTATTCCCCTTCATTGTACATCCATCACAAGCTTTTTAATTTTAGTTTATTGTTCCCTAGACAGAAATGAATCCAACACAGCCTAAAACCTTACGCCTTACAGGTTCTTAAACAGTTTTTTTTTTTAATTCCCTTTCCCAGCTAAGTCAGAAAGTGAACAAAACATGATAATTTATTTGATTAATTTTACTGAAATCATCAATTCTCACTTCATGAAATCAATGGAAAGGAAAAAAAGCAAGTTCGTTCAACATAAGAAACCAGCCATATACTATAACCAACTAAAACAATCTACCGTGTTAAACTAAAACCATTAAACCAATCATAACTAAAAGGCAAGAAAGAAATGTTTAATTTGTTTATCCAAAAAAAAAATTATTAATGAATTTCAGCCAATTTCTCACCACACTAACAGGAACTAAGAAAAAATAAATAAGCTTATCTTACATTTTTAGTTCTACCATCAACAACATTGTCACAAAAATCGCTTCCCACTTCCCGAAGCTTCCTCGAGTTTAAAACTGCTTCCTAAAAAAAAGCAAAATCAACCACATATGGTCCAGATATATGGTGAATCAACCCAATCAAACACCAAGCTGTAAGCACTGCTAGCCATTGATAGTTGGTGCTTCCATAAACATAGCCAACGAAGGTAAAGCGATACTATCTCAAATATAAGCTATTAGCACTTGTCTCAAAAAATAATAACCACCTGTAGACATTCAACCAGATGATGCTTATCAGCAATTGTTTTCATCTCTCCTTTGAAGCTTATGCCATTACTCTGATATGCACCATAGTCAGCTATCATGTGGTGACACAAGAGAATAATGGCGTGTTAAGAACTAAAAAGAGTAAAGCAAATAGCCACATGGAAAAAAATCTCATGGATCAAGTGTTCTCAAAAGCCAAGTTAAATGAATTGTTGGGTCAAAATGATGGGACGTTCAGTGGCCCACATCGTGCTGTCTTCAGAAAATTATATTACCCGCACTGTATTTTTAAAGACAATAATTATGGTTGAAATGCTTATGTTCCTTAAATTATTTTCCACTTTTGATAAAATAAAAAAAATTTGTTTACTTTGAACACTAACTTAATATGCAATCTCATATTTTGACAATGGAAAACTATACAGCTCACTTGCGCATTTGCACGGGGGAGAATTCTAGTTTATTACTACATCAAATGAACATGGTCGAACATCATTTACTTTTAACATTTCGAGGAAGACAACGTCACTATCTTGTAATGCTGAATAATTTGCGCCGAATAATTGCAAGGTGCAAATGTCACTTTCACACACCACAACCACCTACCTCTAGGTTAATATGTGAACTTTTCGTGTCATATCTAATCACATATATGGAAGGTCATTTATTAAAGAAGAATACACACATGTATATGTATATGTCTGCTTTTTTTTTTGCCACAACATGTATATGTCATATGTGAAAGCTTCTACAAGGTTCTTCTAAGTATTTCATTCATGAAATGGTTGGCCATCTTGTGTAGTTCACAAATTATGTAAGTATTATTTAGAAGATGTTAAATAGCTTGTTAAAAAAACATTATATAAAGGGTTGGCGATCATGTGTAGTTTATAAAGGAGCTATGGGTATTATAAAGAAACTTGTAGTATGAAATTACTCATTGTATTTTAAAATTGGAGAGTAATTTTACCCTACACTAATAATCAATGTTAAAATCATAACATTGACAATTAGTTTAATGTTGACAATTAGACAAAAAAGAAGCTAATTGTCAATGTTATGACTTTAATGTTGACCGTTAGTGTATAATAAAATTGCTCTGATTTTGAAATATAGTGAGTAATATTGCTCTAAAAATTTATACCCTTTAACCCCAATATAAATTTATCAAGTTTAATATAAATACAATTGATTAAGAGTACTCACACACTTAAAATGACAACTTGTTATCAGTGGAACTTGGTCCCACGACCTCTCTCCATTCAGGGAATGTAAGTGCCACTAGGTCATCAAACCATTGACACCTACGTACTTAAGGTGCCAATTCAAGTGGGTAGAAATTTTTTATAACAAAACAAAATATATTAAAACATAGGAATTAAAAAATAAAAATAAGGATTCAAATTTCAAATAAATTAAAAGAAAGTTTATGCAATATTCCTTCTTTATTTATTATCTTTCAGGTTGACAATAGATAATAAATTTTAAAGCCAAATAATCCTAATTGTAGAATGGAATAATAACTATAATTATGGGTGTTCAATGTAACACCTTACTTTTATCTATATTTTTTCATATATTATAGTATGTACAATGTCCAAATAGCTCATATTAAGAGCTTGAAACATTAATAGAACCAAAATATTTAAATAAAAAAAACGTGGTACTATTTATTTGGTTCTCAAGTTTTCTGGACGAATTTTGAAAAATCATAACTTAATCCAGAAAAATTGTATCAATGTGGTTCAAGTCTCTAAATGAAGCTAGAAACATGATATACAATATAAAAATATGAAAACTTCTTTTAACCTGACCAATTAGTACAGTTTATTGCTCAAACTTATACTGTACAAATGGTCATTTCTCTCTTTTCAGGATTTTGGCCATAACTTTAAAAATTCATATCTAACTCTATACTAAGCCAAATCATGCATTCTATATGCCATTAGAAAGATATATATGTATACTTACTTTGATATTTTTCTTATACATTTATTTAGTTTAGATAGGGCACAACATCAATTTGAATTATTAGGAATCAAAACATCACTTTTACTGAGACAGTCTTGGAAAAACTTGTATATCTCTCATTGTACAGCTTCAATTGAACTCAAACTAGTGGCATATTGAACTCAAAACATAGTTCATTTCAACCATGTAAATCACTAAATTTTTGGAGCTCTGCATGATTTTATACTTCCTTTCAAAGTAAGTGATACTTACATTGAAATTCGCAGCTTTTACTTTATTGTCCAATTTTGACCCTTAACTTCAAAAATATATTATAAATTGTACATATATCCAAATTGAGTGTTCTTTAGCTCATTGGAAAGCTTATTCTCTCTACTTTTAGAGTATATATAACACTTGACTTAATTTCTCTGTTTTAGTCAAACAGTATTGACTTTACTTTCATAGCCACAAAATGAACTTCTAGAAATATAACATGACAAAGAAGACTTCATAACAAGCTCACATGATCATTCCATGTTTCAAATCTATGCCAAACATTTCATAATGCTCATAAGAACATAATAGTACAAGGATACAGATCCATATACATATACATAATCTTTATACATTATTTCAAAATATGGAATCATAGCTTGAAATTATCATCAAACATCATTCTCTCTTTCATTCTCCTTGCCTTTTCTTCGGACTCCTTTGCCATAGCCTGTGCCTATCATTGGGATACTTGAGAGGATGAGATTGGGGGCAATCTCAGTAGCAAGTTATATTTCATGCAATTATGTCAATCATGTCAAATAAATCACATTTAATCACATCAATCATATTTAAAACAATAAATTATCACATTAGTCATAAAAATTTTGGTAGCATAATGGCTTAGAAAATGGACATTCCGAGGAATAAAACCCATCATTTTACAGCCAAGACCAATCAAAGAAATCACAATTGCAATATGGCAACATAATTTAATCATAGAAAGACAATAAAAGAACATAAAGCAAGAATATGAAACTTAGCTACCTTTGGTGCTTGCACTTGGCTTTTCCTCTTTAAACCAAAGCTTCCTCTAGTTTTACCAAGCTTCCTCAAGTCCCTAAACATCATTATACACTTGCTCAATCAATTAGAACAAGTAGCTACTTCATAAAGTCTCATTTAAAACCCTAAAGACTCAATTTTTTTTATCTAAAGCTTAATCTTTGAGCCAATACTTGTCTTTAAGGTTTTTCATCATGGGGAACTCATTTTTGCCATCAAATGCATGAAAATCCAGCTCCTTCCCACCTTATTAGTCTGACCAAAATCTGCTCTTAAGAGGAAGAAATTGGTTTTTCACAAAAACTTGCTTTAAAACACACCTAGTTTACTTTTCTTGAAAAATCTCATGCTTTCTTGTAAATTTATGGCTTAAAAACTCCTTCCCTCTTCTTATCATGCTTAGGCCAAGATTAGAACAGCAAAGGGAGAAGGAGAAAATCCAAGAAAACCAACTCAAATTACTTAGAAACTAGGCTAGAACACTTACAAATTGAAAGGAACTTGCTTACCAATTTATTTGGGATTTTCCTTTCCCTTTTCTCCTCTTTTTTTCCTTCATCACGTGGCTTCCTTTCTTCATCACTTTGCTGCAGCTTCTCCCCTTCTTTTCTTGCCCAAATATGATGCACAACATGAGCCAAGGAGGAAGTATTTATAAACTTTGTCAACCAATCAATTTATGCCACCTAAGCTTCTTGATTTTTCTTGAAAATGACATAATTAATTGAATAATATAATTCTATGATGTGCAGCTTGTTGGCCACGAAATAGGGGGTATTTTGGTCCAAAAATTTCAGATTTTTACTTATCCAGATATATCCTAGACCGGTCTGGACAATTAAAGTTACTTTAACAGTATATTTTACTATTATTGGGATACTAATTATAATCATATTGGGATATAAAATTACCATAATATACTTATCCCAATTGGTCCAAATATAAGACCAACACATTTTTCTTGAATGAATACTGCTTCTTCCTGCAGTCCAAACTAACATTTATCGGGTAAGACATTACTATTAAATCATAATTACCCAATAAATATTATTTTAATCTTAATAAATCACATACTATATTTCATTGGTCTTAGCTCATTGAGAACTTCATTTTGACTATAATTTTTTATATTTATAAAAATACCCTTGACCAGAGATAAATTTATAATTTTTAAAACTTTCGAGTCATTAAGTGTAATTGGCCCCAAAATTTATAAATTTTTCTTCAATCCTATGCGTGCACCCTGTTACCCTTTCCTTTTTTTTTCTTCTAGGGGCAAAGTCATCATTTCTATAATTTTTAAGGGCAAAAATATAATTTTTCATTTTTTCATCCAATAAAAAAAAAACCTCTTTACCCTATTTCACGCAAAACGGTGTCTGTCCATTTTTACAAATTTTTTATGTATTTTTAGTTATCTAATATTTTAGGGATGTTACATTCAACCCATCCAGTGACCCGATAGGCCCGATCATATCCAATATACCAGATTGGTCTCAAAAACCGATTCAGGTTGATTACCGGGTTGAGGACAAATCTAGTCTCACTTGGTCCCGATATATATATATATTTTATATATTTCTTAAAAAATATATATATAATATTTTTCTTAATACAACATATGAAATAGATTGGTTATATCATTATTGTGAATATTTTTATGAATTTGATTTAAAATTTTAGATAAATTTCTTAATATTGTGTAAAAATAATATATTATTATTATATATTTATAATTTTAACAAATGTTATTTTTTATTATACTATTATTTTTTAAGGAAATATATTTTGGATGAATGTAATTAATTATATTTTTGTTAATAAATAAAATTAATTTATTTTTTATATTTCAATACTTTTTAAGATCGGGCCAACCCCAATATCATATACTGAGTTGATTTGGTCGTGCCCAACCTTGTAAAAACTAGATATTGAGTTAATTATTAACTCAATCTTAATTTGTCTTTGTGCACCCTAAGCTATAATTATGTGAAAAGTCCTAGATCAAGTTGGCTTAAAAGACAAAAAAGGCCTAGAGCACAGTATAATATTTATTATTTGCAACCTCTACGTTCTTTCAATCATTTATCTTTTTTATTTATTTTATCATTTTTTTATTTTTCTCTTCTTCCCTTATCTTGTTATGATAGTGAAAATTTAATTTGAGTCAATTCTTTTATTTAATTTTACAACCATTGGAATTCAATATATACCACCAACTAATTTAAATTTCAGTTATTTTTACTTAGGAATTACATTTTGAAGATAAAATCATCAATTAATAGAAGAAAAGAATATGAAAGAAATTTGTAAAACTGTTCACTCTCCTATCTCTTTTCTTTTGATCTATTTGTTTCTTGTTTTATTATTACATTTTTTTTAAATACAAAAGATTTAGTATATCCATGAAACCTCAGCTAATAAACTCATTTGCAGTCTGCACCATCATTCTGCACCATCACTCTAAGGGGTCATTTGGTTCAATTACATATAAAGTTATGTAATATAATGCAAAGGGTGTAAAAAGATATGATGAGATAATGATTATATATTGGTTTGTTTGATATGATATAAAAGAGTGAGAGGATGGTGTTTACTTTTTTATAAAAGAAAAATATATATAAATATGAAATGTCCATATTTCGCCTAAAAAAAAAAACTCAATGACTCTCTTTCCTCTAGCGGCAACACCCCTACCATTCGCCTTCCCCCTTCCTTGATGGCATCACAAACCAACATCAACACAATCCAAAGAGGAGGAAGGTTCACCATCTAGGGAGAATTGAAAGGTTCATGATCTGGGAAAGAACGTGATTTGGTTCCCCAACTCTCAAGTCACTAGCAAAGAATTGAATGGAGGGTTAGATCTACGATGTGAACAAAGGGAACTACACAAAAAAGTGTCTTCACCAATGGAAAATCGAGCTAAATAGAAGGTCATCAATTTTTTTCTCCTCCCCCCTTCCTCCTCCCTCTTCCTCACTAGTAGCCTCATCAACTTTTGCTTCTTTCCTTCTTCCTCCTCCCCCTTCTTTGCAGAGAACGCATCATTTGGATCTGAACCAAGAACGAAGAAAAGCTTGAACCCACAACAAAGAGAGGCACCAATAGTGAAGAACGAAGTTGTTGGAGATGGAGGTCATCAGAGATGGAGGTCACCGAAGGTGGTGGTAAGTGGGTGGGGGAGTTGTGGCAGGGTGAAAATGAAGGTGGAGCATTGGTGAGTTACGGATGAGAAGAGGAAGGATATGTGATGTGTTGTGTAATTTTCAATTTTGTGGAGGGTAAATTGAACTTTTACCAACCCATTACAACATTGTGATAGGGATCACATTAATTTTTGGAAGTAAAGATGATTACATGTACACAGGTGATTTCCATTACACATGTAATCCTAATTATATGTGATTTGTGCAACCAAACAGCACTCAGTAAAATAATGTAATTCCCATTATATCACATTATCACATATCTTCTTAGCTAATCCAACCAAATGAGTCTTTAGAGACCTCAGTTGGGGGAGTGATGACGTCACTCAGCCCGGCATATCTACCTCAACTATTGCAGCATTTATAGACGTCACGTCATTACCCCAAAAAAAAAAGAAAACATTCATTAGGCATCGTTTCATTTTGTCTTCCCCTATAGACTTCGTGTCCATTTGGATTACTTTTTTGTAAAAGGTCTTTTAGAATAATCACAGTTTACAAAAATGAAGTTTTGATAAAAGTAAAAAGGTTTACTGTAAATCTGTTTAGATAAAAAAGGAAAAAATGATAGTTAGAAATCATGGTTTGATTTGCAAACAAACACTTTGTTGGTCCCTTCATTTGAATCATTTCTTTTATATGATCCAGATCCTATAGGAGCCAACGAAGATGTTAATAGCCTTGCTGGATCTACTTACGATTCACAAATTCATTTTTCTGACTTTCACCAATCCTCCTATAGCTGGTTGTAGAGAGTTAATGAAGGTGGATATGCAGAGAGCTTTATAAGTTAACCCTTCCACTTTTTCAACACTGTTGTTTTTGTTGCTGTTGTTATTATGGTAAAAGTCAGAATAAAATATATCAAATTAAGATTACAACATCGTTGAGAACTCGGGACTAAGAAATGCTTCATAAAAACACATGAATAATGAATTACACAAGATACCCAGAATATTATTACTTTCCTGGTGAACAAGAATAGGATCACCAAGATTGAAACAGAAACACAATTAATGAACAAATCTCAAAAGCGAGGGAAAGTAAAAAAATAAAACCTTTCAGCTTAATTACTTGCAATCCACATTTTTAGAATTGGCTTTTAAAACAATCAGGAGCCATCTGTCCATTGAATCTCTTGACATCTTTGCAGTAGTCATAAATCATGTAATTCTTTCTCACCCTATTCAACTGACCCACCTGGGCATAACTCAGCTGGCTATATATGGGACTGGTCCACCAATTTGCAGGGATCTTTGAGGCACATTGACTAATGCTTACTGCTCCATCCCACTTGCAAGCCCTTGCTCTAAAACGACGAAGTCTAGCTATGAATGGAGCTTCACTCCAATTAGTCTTAACAAGTCCACCCTTAGTTGCCCAATCATCTGCATTCCATAAGCTGGTATACACCTTCATTCCTTGCTTGTTTGGATAAGCAATCCCTTCTTTTTCATAGTTTCGGAAAACTCGAAGTGGAAGGCCATCAACATACCACCTGAGACAGCACAGATAAACCTTAATGCAGATACAAAGGTATATATTTATCTTTTCTTTGTTTGAGATTATCTGGAAGAAGTTGACTGACACAATTTCTGTGGGATTCCAATGAATGGTGTAATTGTGGAAATCAGCTGTTGGATCGAACCAGAGGTAGAACTGTTGCTCCCTGTTGCCTATTCCTTGTGTATATACGTTGGTGTGGACAATATATGGTTGTCCTGAAACGTTGCCCAAGAACTCAAAATCTATCTCGTCATGCTGGCTTCCTGTGGAAGATAGCTACGCACATTTTGAGTAATGATGTATTAGCACTTAACCATCTGGAAGATCCATATATTCAGAAAAGTATGAGAGCTTTTAAGTCAAGTGAACTTACATAATAGGCTGTAACTGTTCCAGCGGAGTTACCAGGTATCAGCTTGATTAGCATTTCAACGCTTCCAAACAAAAATGCTTTCTTTGTTTGAGCAGCAGATCCTGAAAATGGAGAAGGAAATAAACACCAAACATAGATGAAAGCTGAGAACTCTTTCTCTCTGAAAAATGCAGTATATATGCTTTTCAAAGCTAAGCAGAGATGTAATGTTCCACCTGAAGTTTGATCCAGCACAAGCTGAAGATCTTCGCCATTGCCCTGAATTGCTGCGTGTTGAAGACCCCAAGTGATGTACATGCTCTTAGAGAAATTGGCATCCACTAGAGCGAAGTGGAATGCAACTGCAAATATGAACGAAGCTGCTAATATTTGGTTGAGTTTTGCCATGCTAACTCCGTGAACAACTTTTGCCTCTGTTATTTGTTGTATGGAGTTTCAAAAACTTGATGCTTTGGTTTGGGTTGTGACGTTTATATATAGGGTACAACTTACAACGGCTTGATAATTTCATTAATGATTTGGTTTCACCGTGTATATTGACATTTTCATAGGATTTCACATTCAGACATTATTGATTCTGAAGGAAGAGCCTCTACAGAATTAATGTCAGGCCTCATTAACTAGTTTGGCTCCTGATTGTGATACCCACTAGCCAGGTTTTGGAATGTGGTGCATATTAATTGGTATACGCTTTCCCTTTTTTTTTTTCTCAATTAAAAAAACTCCTTTATAATTCATAAACAAACTGGGGATGGTAATTAATTAGTCTGAGCTGGAAGGCTGAATGTCGTGCAAAGGACTAGTGCAAGTGAACGGTGCTATCCATCAGTTGAGAAATTAATGGGAGTGACGACATAAGGAATTAGTAGAATTTAGAATATAGTCCTCCGTACAGCTGTGGACGCGCAGGCCTGAACGAAGATAATGTTAAGGTTCAAATATGAAATACTTTTGGGCCGCGTCTCCGCAAAGTATTTATTATTTAATTAATGCTTTATTCTATTCTCGTTCATTCATGCTGGAGCATCTTTTTGGCCAAAAAAGAGTGGGTCATTTTTATTGCGAGGGGTGCTGAAGAGATTGGGATTGAGCGAGGTAGGAAACCAAATGAACATTCACCCATAAAAAGAAGAGAAAATGAACATGCCAAGTTCTTGATTTGTCCATCAGTATAGGAAGGAAAGCATCATAATTTTTTTTTTAAATTAATTTTTATTTTTGACTAAAAATGCTGATATTCCATGTGTTTTTGGTTCCATTAATGAATAATGACTATTCATGTGCAAATTTTTAGGGTCCTTGATGAGTTTAGATTCTCTAAAATTCTTCAAAACTAGAGATAAAAAACAAAAGTTTGAATTCCACGTTTGTTTATGTAGGTGAGAAAGCAAGGTCAAATCCACATTCAAGCTAATAGGATAGGTGGCCTCACAAAAATTTTGATTGGGGGAATCCCATGAACTAAAATAATAAATTTATTATAAAGTAAAATTTTTTATTATTTATTTTTTCAATTTTATTACTTAATTTTTCAATTTTTACCATTTTTTATTAGTCAAAATTTTTTCTTTATAATTAATTTCCTCCCTCGGTGCTTAATTGTAATTTCTCCAATTTTATTTTCTTAATATGTGTGTGAATTATGATGTGTATGAATTGCTCTTGATATTTGACATCTTTTTTTCAAAATTGATGATGCAAATGTAACATTAAATTTAAATATCTTAAAAACTCACATATCTTACAATAAATTCCGCTGTTTAATACTTATAAATAAAGCAGCTCTACACTTTTTATTTTTATATTAATATTAATATTGAAGACTAAAAAAGCTCAACTAAATTTTAAACATTTTAGGATGTTAAATCACCTATTATAATTTAATTTAAAAATATTAATAATAAATTAATAAGAGTTACTCATAAAATATTAATGATAAGAGTTAGTTATAACTCGTGATATAACATCTAAAACATTAATAATGAGAGTTAGTCATAAGTAATGCATATAAAAAAAATCACATTTTCTAATTTAACTGGAAAACACTATGTTAAGTACAAATTTAAGTATCTAATTTTTGTTATTGTTTTATATTTTTATCGTCAAATTTTTTAATAAAATTATAAAAATAATCAAAATATAACATATAATTAATTTAGAAATATATATATATTTATTTACAAAAAATATTCCACATATTTTTATTATCATTATATAAAAAAAAAAAGCATATTAGACAAGCTTCTCCTTGCATTACACTAAAAAAATGATAAAAAAGGAGATTACATTACATATAAGTTTTTTTCAAAATTAAATAAAAACAAGCACCAAAAAACTAAAGGGCCAACTACGTCTGAAACTACAAAGGAAGTCGGTATAAAGAAAAATTAGATAAGCTTCTCTTTGCATTACACAAAATATTAAAAATAAGTCATGATTTATCATGAATTTAATATTCAATATTAACATCGATTTAAATACCAATTCATGATTCATGAGTGGCCAAGCACAAAAACAATATTGATAGCAGGAAAAAAAATAAGCACAAAAACAATAATAATATATATATATATATATATAATAGAATTGTGAAAGAATGAAGTGTATTTTGTTTTGTTTTACCTCTGTTAAACAATAGAAAAGTGAGAAATAAGGAAGAAAAAGCACAATAGCCTCAAATACAAAACCAAGTCATTAGAACACGAACGGATACTGACTGCCCGATAGTAAAACTTGATTCAGGGCCTGATTTGCACCCACATCCCCTTGCCGGGCACTCCTCGGTGCACAACAAACAGCAAGTAGTACCCAGGTGGAGCAACCGCACCAGACGCCGGCGCCATAGAGGCGATCTTGTAAATCCCTCCGAGTTCGACGGTGAGAATCGCCGGCGGCAGTACTAGTTGTCTCTGATTCTGAGAGAACCCATGAGTGGTGAAGGGTGGCGAATACATCACCACCTTAATATCATTCTTGGTGAAAGTCGCGGTTTTATCGTTCACCGTGAATCTAGTCTCAAAGACCTGCTTGTACCTCAACTGCTTGGCCGAATTGTCCTCCGCGATCACTGGCCGGAACCCCTCGAGAGCTGGATCGAGGTAAGGAGGAGAGAAGTTCTCCACTTTGGTCTCCGTTGGGAACTTATCAACGTCCTTGTAAGTGTTGTGAGTGTTGCTTCCACTGACCCAGATTTTCCCACTAGGAAGCACTGCGGAACTCGAGTGATACATTCTGGCAATAGTGGTGGCTGCCAAGTCCTTAAACCTCTGACCCTTAGGCATGTCGGGGTTGTATAGCACCGGCGTGAAATTGGGAACGTCGGCGTCCCACCATGCTGACGTGCCGTTCTGTGCGCCGTTGATGAACAGGAGCTGTCCGTTGGGTAGATTCAAGAGGTCACCCATGGTTCTTCTGGAAGGCATCATTTCGGAGTCCCACATAGGGACACGATCGGTGATGACCATTCTGTTGCAGTCTTGGAGAGTTGGGAGGTATTGCTTGAGGGTCTCGGCAATGTAGAAAGCGTCCGGGGTGTTGCCGCCGCATATCATGACCTCTGCGGAGACTGCTTCGCCGGCGTCGTTGAGCTTGAGAGGGAGTAGGGCGGACATCCCGGAGGCGGGGTAGTTGCGGGAGCCGCCGGGGAGAACTGGGTAGGTGCGAATGACCTTGTTTGTGACAGGGTTGAGGAGGAGGGAGCGATTGTTGGAGAAGATGAAGACGTTGCCGTCGATGGAAAGGTGAACGAAAGGGTAGAGATTGTTCTCATCGAGATCGGAGGTCTCATAGAGGAAGGGGAAGAAGTGGAGCTTATCGCTTAGTTTGCCTTCCAATGGAATGAACTCATAGCTGAAAGCTCTGCGTCCTCCAACCAAAATGAAGCCCCCATCTGGAAGCTTTGCTTGAGTTGCATACCTATCATTATAATTAGCAACAAACAATTTTTTTCACTAATATATATAAATTTGCACTATAGTATGGGCACATACGTGTTAGTTGGACACATATATATATATATATATATATATTAATGAAGCTGACGATTTTGAATACATATGATTCGAATTTAAAATATTTATTAATTATTAATTTGACACGATCAATTACATGGTGAACAATATACAGCAAATGAAGAAGAAGGGAGCGTATATATAAATACCATCTATCATCTTTGAATGTATTCGGATAATCTCTCCACTGACAATCTGGGCAACCAGAAAGGAATCTCAAGGATCTTGTTCCGCTCACAAAACCACCAGTACTGACGAGGGAACCATCAGGTGCAACCCCTCCTGATGAGCACCACGGATCTGTCTCAATCTGTGTACATATATACCATATATATCGATCAATCAGCAATGAACATGCAAGCATGCATTTGAATTCATGATCAACACTACCTTCCTACGTATATATATATGAATGAACGTAATTGTAGTTATGGGACAAACCTTGATGGGCCTGACGACCTGATTAGTTTCAATATCGTATTCTACGACATGAGCCCAACAATCCGTCTGCGTTACATTTTGGGGGTCGATGAACGGAATACATTCGCCTGGTCGTGCTTTGATCCTGGAAATATGGTAAACGATGGTATCATAAAGATAGATCCTGTTATTGGGTAGCAGTTGCACGTGCATGGCCGAAACGCCAGCGTTGTCATTCACCATTTCCCATATCCCCAAGGAATTTGTCTCAAAATTAGGCTTCGCTGGCTGGTCTTGGTTCACAAGATTATTATCCCCTGGCCCAAACAGAGGATTGGGATTATTAATGGGATTGTTAATGGGATTTCCAGGTAAAGGATTAATGGGATTGGTAATGGGAATATTTGGTAAAGGCTCCGGAAAAAGGAGGGGATCGTTAAGGGGATCAGCAAGTAAAGGATTGGGATCGGGGAGAACAGGTGGTAACTGGTCGATCCGTCTTTTCGGGCGAACTGTGGGATCAGTATCGCCATTGGCATCTACTGCAGCAAGGAACAAGAGAGGGAGGATGAGAACAACCTTCTGCAGGAGGACTGCCATGTTTTTAATAATTTGATTACTTTAATAATTATAATAATGAAATGGACACTGCTGTCCCTGGACGTGACGTCCTGGTAACCAGAGCGTCAGAGAAGAAACTTCGCGTTGGCATTAATAAAGCTTCCTAGTTGCGTCAGGCATTGCCAACATTAGAAAATGGTTTGGCCTTGTTTACAGGAGAAAAAAGCGCTCCTATATTATGGACGCGCTTTTATATATCCATGGTAGGCAAATTGACACAGGCATATTTATGCTGGGACTTTCTGCTGACTTTTGGAGACTCAACTTATACCGACCAAAAAAAAAAAAAAAAGAAACCATGCACCTCGGTGCAATGTGTTATTACTTTCTAGAAGACGCAAAACCCAAAAACTAAATAAAATTATAAAATGAAACGTACATTTACAGTAACACATTCGTGAGTTAGGCATTGCTTTAATTAGGCTAATAATTAATTTGACCAAAGTGGGCCATGGGCTTGTACTTTCCAAAAAGTAAAAAATAAAGAAGTTGCATTATTTATGATTTATTAGAATTTTTAATGTGTATATATATTGATTTACAGTACTATATACGTGCTTCTAATCATATCCTCACCGTTGAGCTGAAAACAATTGTTCCTGTAAAAGATGTGTGTTCTGTGCGAATTACAAATATTTCGCAGAGCTCGTTAATTAAAAAAAAAATGTTGATGCCACATATTATCTCAATGTCTTTTCTTTACTTCTCCAACGGCATCATTTCAGTTAGACGGCTTTCTGATTTTACATCACGTTACTGAAATTATTTCAGTTACGCTCTGCAAACCCATATAGTTGATTTTAAAACAAGGTATGGACGCAAATTTTATGTGATTACGCGGTTGGAGTCAATATTTTAAAAATTGGATTAGATGTAGAACATGGTTCAACCGACGATTGAATCAATGATGTAATAATTAAATAAAAATAATATTATATATAATAATAATATATATATAAAAAGAAAATAAATTTAAGTAGTTTAAGTTTATAATAAGTTAATAACCTCATATAGTAATAATATATATTAAATAATTGAAAGTAATGTTAAAACATTTTAACACTACATGACTATAATTTATAAAATGATTATACTCCCTCCGTCCCCAATTATATAAAACAAAAAATTACTTTATCTGTATGAAAGAAAAAATAGTTTGGATAGTTAAACTCATTAATTGTACTACAATTTCAATTTTTTTTCAAAATTATCCACATTAAAAGTCTAAAGTAAGACTAATTAATTATTAGTAATTATTAATATAACCTTAATTACTCAAGGGTATAAAAGGCAAATGATATTAATTACTCAACAAATTTTATCCTTATCTCTTATATTTTAGGATAAATAAAAAGTTTCAAAAATTTCTTATAATTTGAGACGGAAAGAATATAATACAATGAAATTTTTCATTTTTATAATTAATAATTTTAAAATGAAAAAGGAAAATAATGTTTTACTCTCTAATAGTTTTTATAATTAATAATTTTGGAAAAAAAAATAAATTCAAATTAAATTTTACCCAATTTAAAAAACCGTTTAATTTTCTAAAAATAGCTTTGGTTCCCGGCTCAAGTCCAGTTTTTGACTCAAAAATCGGTTCAAAGTGGTCCAATCCAATCTATCCCCTAAAATGATCTAAAACTGAAAACCAAGTCGTTCTTAACTCCAGGTGACTGTCCAATCGGTTCGACCATCCGGTCCGGTCCGATTCTCATAACATTTGTTAGAGTCAAGGGAAAATCACATTTGGGACCAATATAGTTCCTTGATTATTTTTGGGAATTGTTAGTATACATTTTTGCAATTTTGCTATTCAATCATTTAAAAGTCTTGCTTCGTTATTAATTCTCTAAATAGATCCACAAGTATGATTCTCTCAATGCTCAATCTAAGACTAACTTTAATTTGGTTTTATAAAAGATGTTTGGTTCATTGGAGTATAGGCAAGCCTGTGCACTGTAGAATCATTGTCTTGTAGATACGTGAAGGTGAATCATAGAGACTCACAGAGTGGGTATAAATAAAACGTTAATTCATTAGAAGCTTCAACATGAAAATAACTCCTACCCTCCCCTTTTACAACTTTAACCAAGTGGCCATCAAATAGAAACCAACATGTTGATTTAAATTTTTTTAACATAAATATATATATATTCTGTGCAATTTAAACATGAATGATACATTGGTTTTGATACTCAAATCAAAGATTTACAGCCTAATTGAAAGTAGATGATGACTGATTACAGATTACTATTAGCTAAAGAATAAGGGGCCGGGTGTCTTGTTTTTTTTTTCCTGGCAGACGAGAAAGTAGAACCAAACTGGGCCCGTTGCCAATATGAAACGACCAAGGCCCATTGTTGTGGCCCAACTATTATTATCATTGCATTTAACAGCCATCGAACGAGTCTTTAATTTTTGCAGAACACTTTGACTCGACATATTTAATTTGGTGCATGCGTTGAGTTGGTTTTTCTATGAGCCTGACTGAGCCAAATATATGTTGTTCACTGTTCAGTGTCAACCATCTCTTCATCTATTTGCTTCTAATCATGCATGGGTCTCGGATAATGTCCATTGCCAAACGTTAAGGAAAGAACGATATACATATACACACACACATATATCCACCGGCATGCAACTCTTGAGTTATGGTTATGGCCGGCGTACGGACGCTGAAGGAATGGAATATTGAAAGAGAAATTGAAGTTTGAAGAGAAGGATCAACGAACAAAAAGATTCCCTTGTTAAAAAATTCATGGGTGGTGAAAAATGTTTTAGACTTAATTACATGAAAAATGTTTGTAGTTCTACATTAAAAAATTCTATAAATTAATTAAACTCATTTTTTAAACCCTTTTGGCCCGTTTCACTCAAGTCAATCACTCCGCAAGAAAGGGTTAATATGGACAAGTGTTTCTTGATATTAATTTCCCAAATCTTACTCCTATGATCTTTTTTATTAGTTACATTCTAAAATCTTTTTATGATTTTGAATACAAGTTACCTTCTATAAATTTTTGGAGTATTAATTACTTTATTTTCAAAATACTTTTATTTAATCATGAGAGAGAATATTGATTGTTTGAATTTATAGTATCTATTAGAGGGTAAAAATAGAAAATACATTAATTTTAAGATAATTTTAATGATGTAATAAACTTTTTTTGATTTTGATGAGTTAGTTAGAAGTGACTTATATTAAGAATCAGAGGAAGTACTATCTAATATTTCTTTTTAAATTAAAATGATGATGTAAAAGTGAATCATAAAAATAATGGTTCCCTTATTTGACTACCAAATGTCAACTGCTATTTAATACTTTCTCTAATTCAAAATATAAGTATTATTTGACAAATTATAGACAAATTAAGGAAAGAAATTAAACTATTTAAATTTGTAAAAAACTTGTATTATTTTCTAACATTACTCTTAATAAATATAATTTTTAAAATAACTTTCTCTCTCATGAACTAATTAATGATAATAATAAATTAAAAAAAAATTATTAATACTTTTGAGTAATTTATCTAAAAAGGGCTTTCATTTTGATCAAAAAAATATTTTAAAAGAAAACTTATATTTTGAAACTGGAAGAGTAATATTTTTGGCTTTAGGTTAAAAGAAATCATTTTCATTTGACTTTAATTTTCTTTCTTAAATTTTTATGTGAATTTTGGCAGATTAAATTTGACAAAAGACAACGGATCAGTACTATCAATTCAGCCTGCACAGAAGCAAACCGATATCTTTCCAATTTGAACTATTGATGCGTCATTAAGTGGAAGATTCTTCGAAATATCACGAAGTTATATTAAAAAAAGAATGGAGATAGCGCTGCAATTAATGAAATGGAAGAGACACCAGCAGGGCATTATCATTACTATTAATCTCATCCATTTGGAGTGATGTATGGTCTGTATTAACTAATTGTCAGCATTATTATTCTTTTCACTGATTGACACTAATATACAGCTGTTTTCCCATCATTTGCACCAAGAATTTGATTAATTGATGGCTAGCCATGGCACTGTGAAAATACATATGTAGTACAAATTAAACAAATGGCCAAAGAAGCCAAATAGCTAGTTTGAGTGGGTATTACTGTTAATGATTATGCATTAAGCAAAATGATAGACATCAAGGACTCCTGCAAAATCCAGCTCTACTCTCTGTACTGACAAAGACAAATGGCAACCACCCCTCGATAATATTGCTTCTTGCATTGCTGTAATTTTGTGACTATTTTTTTTTCTTTTCTGTTTTTTCTGAATGAGTCGGTTAAATTTTGTCCAAAGCATACACAAACAAATTAAACACAGTTAAAGCAGCACTTTATCAAAGACTCACAAAACTTAACAGCGCCCTCAGCCTTCCCACTAAAGAAAAGCAAGAAGAATTAATCAACAACTTCGCGTATTTGACGCAGACTGATCTATACCAATATTTTATAAATTGAATCGGTAATAATCAAAATTTAATATAAATATATAATTTATAAAAAATTGTACTATCTATATTAAACTATACTCCCTTTGATTCAAAATGTAAGTTCTATTTTAAAAAATGTTTTGATTCAAAACATAATTCTCATTTGATAATTTTTAAAATATTAAATATTATTTTTTCTATTTTATTATTATCTGTAATTAAATATAAGAGAGATAAAAAATTTTAAATGTAATGTATTAAATATGGATACTATTGAAAAATAATGTATTTTTTTGATAAATTTAATAGGTAAAATTATTTTTTTAGTTTCTATGTAATTAATTAAATAAAATTTATATTTTGAATTGGAAGGAGTGGATAAAAAATGTGATAGCTTCTTTTAAGCTTCTGGCAATTTTTTTATTTTTTAATCGTTATAAATCCACACAGTTCATTGACGTATGTGCAACTTTTTTTTTTTAATTCTTCTATCATTTTCTATTTATTTCAACAATTTTTTTTTGGCTGAACAATAGGTGTAAACATTAGAAAAATAAATATAATCTTTTTAAAATTCCTTAAGTTATTATTATACATGAAAATGTATCTAGTTTAAGTCAAGGATAAAACAATTTACGATTCTATTGTTTGAAAATGTAGTTAAATTATTTTTTTTAAATATGTACCAGATACCTAATATTCTATAATTAATTTAATATATATTATTAAATAAAATTTAAAATAAACATACATATTTAAAAATATAAAATTAGTAAAAAATAGTTTGCATATAATAAATATATAAAATATTTTTTGCCTGAATATATATAAAATAAATTGAATATACATTTATAAATTTTTATTACAGAATTTTAAAATTTTTATGTAGACAATAAAAGGAATAAAAATCAAAATTATTTTACCAATATATAATATTAAACCTAATGCTCTTTTATCAAGTTTATTAATTCTATATTTTTTTCTCAGACCAATTATATGACTAAAAAAATTAAAAATCATGATAGTTCACTGATTCTTCAACTAAACAAATTGCACTTTTTTTTTTATTATCATAGACTAAGTGTATCTCCTACTAGTTGAAATTAATTTCCCTCATAGTATTGAAGGTAAAAGATAAATTTCTCTTAACTAAATTTATTTTATACATAAAAGCTGAGAATTGAACTCTCAATCATTTAGGGATAAGAGCTCTAACTACTTATACTACTATGAGTTATACTACCTGAGTTGCTAAATTGCACTTTTTTTAAATTACTGCTTTTTATCAATTAGCGACCCTCTACTGCATCCAAAAAAAAATATGCCGACCAGCTAACTTGCAGCTACTTATATATATATACTCTTTATGAAGCATGCATTCCTAACCACGTTTTGTCCTACTTAGTTAAATATTTAGTGGGCTGATTGCCTGAATTTGACTGGTCGTGTCACTATGGGATCATGTTAAAAACGAAATTCTCGTTGGCTGCTATAACTTTGTATCATATATTCGGTGCGAAATCAGAATCGTTCATATATATATAGAGAATCTATAGTTACGGACTCTGGTGATTGATTTGGCATGGACGGCGTCTTGATTCATGGGACTTTGACAGATGAATGAATCTCCTTTCACTATATGTTGATCACTTGATCCTTAATTTTCCGCTTTTAACCACTGACCATATAACATATTTCTTGTAATTTTCTTATTAAGGTACATTATCTTTCAAAAGCATTCAGTATCTGCTTTATATCTATCACTTTAGTATACCGTGAAAAGAATGAAGTCCCTTCAAGGATGAAGGTAGCAAACCATGCAAAATCACACAACTTTCTATCGGACCAAGCAAATTTGCAGGCGAGGGACGTTTTAATTTTTAGATTAATTAATTACTTTGTTAATTAATTAGACTACTTTGATTCCTGATTTATATATGTCATTCTTGCACTTGTATCAAATTTTCAGTTTCTTGTATGCCTTCACGGTTAAACAAAAGATTTCAGATTTCCATTGTCATCTCAAATTTCAGAGGAAAATTGTTTTTCTTCTCCACTGGGGCTATATAGGCCTTGGGTGTAAACCATATACACATGACTGACTGTAATGTGTTAGCTAGCCCCGATTTTCGCAAGAGCTTTGATTAATTTCACTCAAATGCTATTGAAACAAATAAATGTATCTTAACTAATTTCTATGATTAGTCAATTTTGATGGAAACTACAGCACACGAATCTTACATATATAAGAATGAAACAAATGAACTGATCAGTGAGATGCATATGAGAAAATTGTATCCAATATATTTTATTCCTGCATTTCTGTCAGGCGATCTTTGGCTTCTTTTGGTGCAAGCAAGCAATATCAGTTACTTAATCTAGTTCCTATACATTAACAAGATGAAACTGCAGACTAGATTATATATATAGGCAGATGCTGTGTGCTAATTTTGGTAAAACTATAAGCACTAGCTAGGGAAAAACAATTTATCTTCTCATTTCTTTGAGAATTTATGTAAAGAAGAAAATGTTGTTTTGTCTTTGCGAAATGGGTCAATCTATCTTCCATTACACATGGCTATCTCCAAAATGCATGAAACTTTAAACAAACACATGGGCTGCCTTGCTCATTTTTGTTCTTTTTCAAGCTAGCTAGCAACTAATGATTAAGTCGCAAATGAAAGCATTACATTTTTGAGAGTTGCTAGCTGATGATTAGAGAGATAATCGGAGTTCCAAGTCTGGCTCTTGAGGATCACTTGATTCAGAATTCTGACTGCTTGAGCCAAAGGATCCACTCCTATAATTTTGCGTATCTGTGTGTTGTGAGTGATCCTAAGAGAAACAAACCTCAGTTTGAATATCAGCTGTAAAATGTTAAGTATCAATCAGGAAAAGAAAAAAAGAAATCTCCTTACGTATAGGTTTAGGAAGGGTCTGGTGATATTGGGTTGAGCAGAAGACTGGGTCTGCAAGATGGAATTGGCATTGTCCCATCTGGTTTTAGATGAAGAAGTTCACATATATATATATCAGCAACAAATTCATCTTACAGCATAGTCTCTCAGTGCATGAAGATTAAATTACCTTAATGTATTAGTTGGCTGAGAACTTCCGTATTCGGGTAGGCCCATCTGCACTTGCAAACTATTATTTCAAATCCAGTCTTTTCCGAAACTCACACTCTCTTCATATACATATTTAACTTCAACAATGAACATATCATGGAAAAAAAATTACATATACAAATTTCTTGCAGCATTTTTATGTGCAAATTAGGTGAAAGTAATGGTGAAGATGATTTGAAAGAGAGGATCTTGACTTGACAGCAGGACACTTAATACGTAGGGTTGTTACTTCTGTTGACCAAAATAATAAAATACTCTTTTCATATTCAACAAGACATTAAACTGAGTTGGTTCAAATCTGATAAGAAGATTCTGGCCAAAAAAAATAATCCGATATAAGAAGATATGCTAGGGTTGTCCCTTGAATTTTCCAATACCGAAAAATAATTGTGGGAAATATGCAAAGATTACCCATGATTCCTTTTGTGGTACAAACAACGACACCTTGCACAGATATAGAATGATTTTGCAGCACAGTTAAAGAGTGGTCGCAAACAATTACTGTGAAACATGGTACAACTGTACGAGGTAAAGTGTATATCGAAGTGGAGCCAAAGCCAATATTGGGGATATATTGATGAAAATAAGAATCATACATACCTGCACAATGTTGGGATGGAAGCAGTGTGAAGCCGAGTACGAGGAGGATGAGGGTGAATAAGAAAAAGACGATGATGGTATTGATGAATATGCGGTTTGTGCTCTTGGATCTTCCTGCTGCATGTTCATGAGAGCCAAAAACTCCATCAGTCAATAATTTCTCCAGAACAAAAAGGAGACAACAAGGGGATATACAAATATAGGGTTACAATTTTACATTGTTGAAATTAGAGGGACAAGGAGCGTGAGGAGGAGGAGGAGGATATCCACAATCTATTTGGCCATGTAATCTGATCTTCTCCAATTGAGCAACCCCAAGACCTCTCTGGGGTTGCTTAGGCTTGTCAGAATTGTTCTTTCTTCCTTTCCTTGATGATGAAGAAGACGAAGCAGAAGATCCACTGCCTCTTTCAGTACTTCCCAAGTTTAGCTCTCCAAAATAACTGCTTCCCATCTTCTGCCTTTCTTTTTCTGCACTGATAGCTAAGCTTACTGTGTCTATGTGAGGAACAAATGACAGAGAGAGAGAGAGGCTTTGATTTTGGGTTTTGAAAATCCCGGAACTTTAAGTTGCAGAAAGCTTTGGACAGAGAAAGAAGATGGCAAAAAATCAGAGATCTCCGAAGCTCCTTTTAAGCTATTTTACAGGAATTATTGCATCGCTGGAGCAGATTGTGTATAGATTTGAATGTTATATATACCTAGATTTTATGCCCCTTTTATCTCTCCTCCTGCCTCAACTTTTCTCTCACAACTGCATAATTTTATTATTCGAATTCTAATAATGATGATTACGCCATTAATTAATGTCTCTGCTCGTTTATTAGTTTTTTAGCCTACGGATGGGATGGGATGCTATCTCTGAAAGGGATTGTCTCTCTTTTAAAATCTTAATAACAATTAAGCTGTGCTGGTGGACAACAAGTAGCCACGCCCACAAGGTAGGCTGCGCAAGTGTGAATTTTTTTTTATACCTTTGTTTATAAATTAACAATATTATTTCAATATGTAGAACAATGAATACAATTTTAAGAATTTGTGATGATTAATGTAAATACGAATAATAAAACATATATCATTATTAATATAAGGTGAGGGTAAAATATTATTCATCATAAAGAACTTATTCAAAAACAAATCAAGGAAAAGCCAAGCCCCAATATTATTGTTTTATATAACTGTAATTTCATGAATATTTACTGTACATTTGTACTGAATATTATGCTATATATGCAAATATATATATATATATATATTAATGGGAGTGGCTGGCACTTGCAATATTTGTTATCAACTTATCATGAATACTTTGTATATAGTTAGAGAAAGTGACTACTTGAAAAGTAAATTTTAAAATTCATTAGTAATAAATTATGTGTGTGTGTGATTGAATTAGAAATTTTCACTCAGTTGAGTGGAGAGGACTAGATACCTTTTAAATATGGTTATGTATTTGAATTTAGTAGATTAAAAAAATTGTGTTAGAAAAATTACTTATGTTTAAATCTGATAATACTTAAATATTGATGAATAGTACTAGATCACAAATAATTGTATTAAAATAATTGGCTTTGATTTTATCATTTTGATACCTGATCATGTAGGTAACAAGACCTTAAGTGGGTTCCATTAGCACGTGGTTCCCTAGTTCTTGGTCAATTTGTCTTAGATGATAAAAGTCCCAGCTGTAAAATTTAATCTATAATCAAGCAGCTTATCAAGAACGGGAATTAAATTAATACAGTGATCACAAAAAATATTAATAGTTAAAAGCAAATCGCGTTTGTATTACATATCCCAAAATCATTATGGAGTTTCAAAATGTATACGATTTAGGAGGCGAAAGCAATATATTATTTCTGATGCGCGGTAATATACATAGCATCGGGAAATTGAAGTAGCCAGGATATTGTAAAAGTAAAGGCGGTAAGATTGCTTAGTTAAGAAGGATAAAATATATATATATATATATTGGATAATTAAAGCGACAAATAAATGATAATAGTGGTGGTATAATTATTGTTAAATGTTAATTATCAGATCAAATCTAATTTGTATCTGTTTCACGCACGATTTGTGGGTCATATTTTATGAGTTGTGCGTGTGGTGGAAAGTGAGAATCCTTCAATTTGTTAGCCAGACATGTGAACCCATGCAATTACAAGAAACCCCACTAATTAATTAAAACAAAACTATATATGTGTCATTTGTTGCTTCACCCTAGGACGCACACTACAGTTATATATAAAGTACTATATATTAATTAAATATTAATATTGTGAAAACAAATATGGTATTGTGATGCTTCACATAATTTGGGGATTTGCTTCCTTTCTTACCCCCCCCCCCAAAATCTTAATTCGTTCTTCCTTCTCTTTTTGCTTGTTTAATTTAAATTCTCTCCAATTAAAAAAAATTATATATATAACAGAATTAAAAGTTGATAAAAAATTATGAATATAAAAGTTAAAAATAAACTACAGACCTTCTCTCGTTTCTTTATATCAAATTTTTAAGTCTTTTTTTTCCCAAATTAAATTATGGGTGCAAGAGAAAACACCTAACTTTTTTTAATGAGAACCATTCTTCATTAATTTATATTTGAATCGTATCAGGCCTTGAATGGTAAAAAAATTCTTTGGACGTGATTTCCTTTTTCAACTTATAAACCTCAAATCTAAAACTTTATTTAAAGGATATGAAATCATTTTTACTGTTATTTTTCCTTTCCTCTCATCCCTACCATTTTCTAATCTTTGGCCTAGGGTTGGTTTGCTGATCTAAAAGCACCACTTTCGATTATGGCTGCCTCCACTTCTGCCTCCACTTGAACTAATCAGTGACGATAATAAATATATATCAAAAGTGATGTGAACCACATAAATAAACAATTTACGGAACAAAAATTATCTCTTTCGATTTTAATACAAACAAAAAGCAGCAAAAGTCAACAACGAGAATTTTTTTCGTTATTCGTCAAAGTTTAGAAGTAAATTTGAACGATATATGTGTTTTATGTCTCATCAGTCCCCTTTAAAATAAAATTTGGCAGTTCAAAAACCAAAACATGACAAGATTAATAATACTAATAAAACTAGGCAGTTATAAGCGGGAGTAATAAAAAAATAGTACAAATTCAGCAAAAAGTTTTTGTGTATATGTGTGTTTGTATGTCTATGTCTATATATATATATAATGAGTATATATCTTCTGCTAGGTGGACATAGAAAAGAATCGAATTTTGCAATAAAATGTTGAAAGTTATTATTTTATTTTAAAGTCCTATTCTTTCTTTGTCATCTTTTATTAGGTTTAGGCAGGTTGTTTGGTTGATGAAAGAAGTTTGTGGCATTACGGGAGTCTATTGGGCATAATGTAAAAATATGATTATTTAACATAAAACATATTCAACACAATCGTGAATCAGGTGACAGCAATATATAAATAAATAAGATTCTCTTAAACCAAATTCTCGGCTGTGTACGTTGGTAGGGTTTATACTTTCGAGGACTTATAGAATCATGCCACATGTATGTCTAGTCATGCACCAAATTAACGCTATATATGTGTGTACTCTTCTGATGATATTATAATATTTTAGTGGAAGAAATGAACAATTATATATAATCATAAACATATTCATCCTTGACTTGTTTAGAATTTGAGGTTTTGAACTTATCATTGGTATCGTGCAGTTTTGTGTAATTTACGCGTGAGATCTTAATTAAACTTTTGCACCGCCATATTTAAAATAAAACTTATATATAAAATTATAGTTATAATTTATTATTAGTTTGGTAAACAGATATGGTCGTTCTCCTCCTCACTATATGATTGAAGGTTTTAAATATTTCTAAGAAATAAATTACTGTAAACAAGCATGATATATATGCTGTACCTAATTATATATATTCTAATTACTGATGAACCACTTCAGTTTTATATAAAACTATATCTACATTATACATGTCTTATTGACGCATACACAACATTTTATCTATGTATTTTGTGCCAATATTTTTTTGACAACTGTGCTAATATTATTTTATATGAAATAGCAATTAGCTCCATAATGTGTATGTGTATAATTGTGCATGTATGAGAGAGATTATTAGTGTTGCAAGCTTTTGTCCAATATATAGTCAGTGCACTTTTTCAAATTCAGTTTATATTTATATATAAAAATTTAATTATCCAACTGTTTATATTAACTAAATTTTGTCATTTCATATCTTATTCTTATTTTTTGACAGACTGATATTTTCTTCGATTTTATTATCCATCTCTTCTCTCAACACAATCTGTGTCAGGTATGTATAAGTATATCCCTTAATTATAAAATAATCTCCCATTTTTCATTCCAACATTTGAATCTTAAATTATTAAATGGAATTAATAAAAAAGAACTGGATGATACGTGCGTAGATTACGCGTAAAAATGGATTATGAATTGTATTGAACATGGTTGAGAATCGAATTTTCAACAAGAAGGAAAAAAAAAAACTCTTACTACAATTTATGAGTGTGTTATGTGTGTGAAAGAAATGAAAGAGATGGGAATATCTGACGATGAAAACATATCATTAATAAGAATGATATTGATTATAAAGTAAGGGATTGTGTTGATTAGGTTGACGTGGTTAGTAAGAGATGGATGGAGTTTAATATATAACCAAAAAACAAAGACAGAGAAGTGGAAAGAGATACGTAGAGAATATATAGTATGTACAGTAGATTTGCGGCACATGCACACTAAGAGGACGCATCACTCTACACGATCACAACTATATATATATATATATATATAAACGTACGCTATATTCTGGAATTAATATTATTATATATGAATCTTTTCATCCTATAACATATGGGGACATGAGACTACCCTCATGGTCATGGTTAAGAGTTTAAGATACATGAAGAGCAACTTAATTAATTAAATTGGACATACATACATAGAACAACTATATATGTTGCGGAATCTTGGAAGTTTCCTTCTATTATCACATCAAATCTGCCCCGCTGGGGCTGTCTGTATATATAATATAGGTCCGACAGTTAAATTCATGGATTCATTTTTTAGGATTCTCTTCGTTTTTCGTTTTGCTTTGAGATATATATATATATATATATTGTTTGAATGCGAGTCTTTGGAATTAATGATTTTAATATTCTCATGTTTTTTCTCTTAATACAAAAGATTGAGAATATTATTTCAAGGAAGGAGGTTATTAACCTTCACAATGCTAGCTGCTAGTGAGAAGTTAGCAATCCTTATATATTACACACACACACACACTCACACAAAACACTAAAAGAATAATTAGAAAAAAATTCAAATCCAAAATCTTCGTGAACTTCGATTAATTAGCAGCTAAATTAGTAGATAATAGAATTTAGACATCAAATTTGAAGTGTGATTATACACATATGAGTCATGAGTCCTCTCTTACATATTCGGTGCAAGAAGACATCAGCGAAAGATAAGAAAAGTAATAAAAGGAGAAACAAATTTCGTACTTATTCTTACTCTTCTACATCACGTTTTCTTCATGTCTTTAAAACAGAATGGTGTAATGAACAACAGGAACTAATGATTTTACCTTCTCACAGGATAGCGATTTAAAACCAATCTGTTCTCCTTAGTCGTCCTTACTCCTTAAATAGTAGAATCTGTGAAATTTAAGATTTTGCCACCATATTAATAAAAAGAAAAAAGCGTGTTATAGCCATAATTAATATAGACTTGCAGGTGTAGTAGAAATACATGCTGTCTAAATCAATGTTTTTTTTTTTACGTAGCACACCAGTGCTGAGTTTGGTATATATCACAATATCATTGTTTTCAAAGCTTTAGGTGTCCGATGATCCCATATAATTCATTAAATAAAAATAAAAAGAATCATTAATGATCTGTGTCCAGTTAAGACCAGACTGATATCTAGATCTCCATACCTTGAAAGCTGCTTGATCACCACCCATGAATCCACGTTTTGCTTGGATGAAAGATTTTCTGACATTAAAAAATTGCTAGAAACCTCTCTATAATAATTAGGACTATGCCTTTAGCACATCTGGAAATGGGACCTTGCAAGTTACAAGGAAATGGTCCTGACCCACATGTGCAAGGCCTTTTATATATATTATATAAAAAAACTTAATTATTATATATATATATATAAGGAGGTCCCAGGGCATTACTTGGAAATGTGGCAATTTCAATGGATTTGGTTCCTCTTGTCTCCCAGCCTTTTACGATTGTTTATCACTTAAACCAACATCCCCTCAGTTATAATCTCTTTCTTGGATGTCATTTCTGCAACACTCGGTTTTCCCATTCAATCATGATGACTTTATATCCAATATTTAATCTCCATTTGTTATAATCTACACTGCATTATATATATTAATATATATATATATAATTGATTAGGTGTATGTGTCTCTCTGCTTGTAATATTATCTTAAATATATATATGGATTAATCATATGTACCGGAATCTTCTTATAAACTTCCAGCAATCGTTTTCAGTGCATAAATTAGCTTTTTTTAAAAAAAATTATATGGAATATACAAGTTCTTAAATTATGAATTTATTAAATCTAGAAATATTCTTTTTAAATATATTTCAAGTGCAAATTTTTAATTTATAAATAAGTGTTTAGCCCAAGATTTTTGCCAAATATATTGCACTTCTCATGAACATAATTAATATTAAGAAATTCTTTTGTTCTTATCGTTATCTGATCTCTGATATATATATATATATATCAAATGTCACCTTCATATCCCTCTCTTTCTCTCTCCATATATATATATATATATATATCTAAGGAACAGTTTAATATAATTAAGATTTATTTGAACTACATTTTGCTAGGCGGATGTAAATATAATTAGACCGAATCATGGATTGAAAAAATCGACTTGGTCTATAGTAAGCCCATCTTAAAAAAATGTAATATAAGAATGAAGTCCAATAAACAATTAATAAGCCTGTTTTATAGAAAGTGTCCATAACTTATGCTATAATGATGTTTTTAAAATAATATTAATCAATAATATTTTACTTTTATCGTTCTCACTTTTTTAGGTAGTTATGGGATTAGGTTGATGTTGATCATTAAGAGTAAAATTGGGGTCAATTATACACCTCCTTTACTACGCAGTTGAAATATGTACGTATACTAGAAATTTCTAAACCAAAAGCAATTAAAAATAATATATATATATATATCAGTAGTCTAATATAGAATTTCTCTGTATCGGTTGCTCTTTCTGATTTAAGTGTAAATCCTTTTATTTTTGTTTGACACACTCAAAAAATGAAGTGTATTAAGTAGTACATTTTTAAACTTGGTAGAATCATTAACAAGAGGTGTAGGCGAAGTGAAAATTGATTGTGTGACACGAGCAAAACTAGAAAACATAAATTACAAGACTTTAATTCTTTTTGTTGTAGTTTATTTATTGTTTTTCTTTGATTGGATTCTTCATCAAGATTTCATTAGTTCTCCCTCATTCTTTTCCTCTATTTGTTTTTTCCGATCATTCCACCTTAGATGTTTTTGGCTAAAGGAGGTTCTTTGCCTTGATTTCTTAATTCCTTAGTATATATATATGATGTTAAAAACCTCCTTAGCTCTTTTGTTCGTTTCTCGTTTTGTACGGTACAATAATTTTATTGTAATAGTATTATATTATCGTTTCTTATAAAATATGTTTTTCTTTTATAAAATAGATTGGAATAGATTTGACTCGCTTTCAATGAGATCAAGTACCAAAAGATATATAAACACACATATGCGCGCACACATATATTACATAAACAGTTTTAGGCATTTAGGGTATATTTGATTAAAACTAAATTTTTGTAACAAATGTTTTGATGATCTAATTATTTTTAAACAAACATATATATGACCAATTACAAATTAATGATTAATTATTAGCCCTACGCATGAGAGTATAAGACACTAGGAAGATGTATTGGATTGCTCACGCTTCCCCTCACAATATCTTTTTCTCAAGCTAGTATGAACACATCACTTGGGCTCTCATTCAAGTCATCATCTTTAATTATAAAATTTGATTTTAAGGTAAAAGTAGCTATATGTGTGTGTGTGTGTGTATGGATTTAGAGAGATATTGAGAGAAAATATGAAAATGATCGAAATCCATGTATGTGTGTGCATGCTGCATGCATCTTAATCACTTGAACTTAGTGCAAGCATTGAATGTGGTACAGAATTAAAATGAAAAATCTTGACTTGACTGGGAAGTTATAATTTTACTTTTCTATAAAATTTGATTTTTTAAAGTATGAGTAGCTTTACATACGTATATGTTTTTTTTTTGGGGGGGGTAAGCCTTCGTTTATGCATTTTAGTTACCTGAATATTAAAATTCTTGACTTTGAAGTTTAGTTTGTGATACTCGTAAATTTTAATTATAACGTGTAAAGTAAACGTTTGGGATAAAGGAAATGCAAATAAGTATTCATCTAAATACATTTGGATTATCTGATTATTTTATTTGTGTTAGGTTGCTAGCTGATTAATTTTGACCTTCAGTTTATGATAGAAAAAGTATGGCATAATATGAATAATAATTATTAATTATAGATATAATTAATTATATCTTTGTGCTCAAGATTTTTAATTAAACTGTAACAAATATTTGAATGTTTTAATAAAACATCACAACTGTTAAGTTTTACTAAAGAACTATACTCTATTGTTCAAAAATTGTATACTTATTATATATATTTAATTACAAAAAATTATAATAAATGTATGAAAAATTAAATAAATATTTTAAACAAAAAATTATTTAACAACTAAAGTCCCAATTGGTGATCTTAATCAATTGATTTATTCCAAGACCTTGATGCCTTAGGTTCAGTTTCAATGGATTTGGACACACATTGTTTTAGAAAAATGAAAGGAAAAGGTTTTATATTAAGCTTGATTTCCTAATTAAAAAAGAAATTTTCGTACAACGATAGGAGTTTAAACAAATTACTATGTCATTTCGCTTTTAAGAACTATATAAAATATGTTTTATTAGTTAGTTTATTCCGATATTTGACGGACTGACATGGAGTAAGCTATACAATATTAATGTGTGACGTCACGAATGACATATTTTGTGTGGCCTTTTCACGTGTCGCTGAGTTTCTTTCAGGCATTTGTTTGCAATTTGGATTCTTTTTAAAAAATAAAAAAATAGAAGAACGAGTTTGCCTGCCATCCCATAAAGTTGTGTTTAAATAAGAGAGTTTGGTTCATCACTCCCTTAATTTAATTTCAAGCATATCATGATGATGTCTCGAGTTCTACACATGCTCACCCATTATAGTTTAATCACACTTAGTTTGTCGATTTCTTAAAATTAAATTAATTTGGTGCCAACAATACGGCTTCCATATAGAGAGTTAGCTTCCATGCATGCATGTGGCCGTACTGTTTAATTTTTTCTAGCTTCTTTACATGGTTAGGAATTCATTAGATTTTTTTTAAAGTACTAAGATATTCTTAAGTAGTAGTCGAAGATTAATTTCTTTAAAATATAGAAATCATAAAGATGGGCTTTATTTTTTTTAATAAAATCTTTTTTTTATAGATACAATACAGATAGAAATGAAACTTTGGTTCGTATTAAAATTCTTGTGTTACAATCAATTACTACTTGGATATTGGTCTGTTTTAATGGGCTAATCAAGTTTAAGGGCTCAAAATTAATTAATTATGGAAAATTAATTAATGTATGTATTGAATTTAAAATTTAAAATTGAAATAAAGAACTTTTTTTTTAAATATGGATATTATATTTTAACTTGTATTCTCACTCCCTTTTGGTCAACTTCAAAATCTCCCTCACAAAAAATGAGGGTCTCTTCTCATTTTTTCTGTGTACATGATAATTCTTTCCAGCTTGTTGCATATGCTATGAACAGTGGTAGTTATGGGCTTGTATTGTTCGATCAACCTGTGTGTAGAGCCATCAAAACGGGTCAAGCCCAATAGGTTAACCCGAAAAACTAAAAAAAATGAGCGGACTCAACCCTCAACTTTGAAAATAAATACATAATCTGACCCGAGCAGGCAACAGGCCAGCTCGAAAAGCCAGTGTTTTTTTTTTTTTTAATTAATAAATATATATTATTTTATTAATTAATAATATATAATTTGTAAAATTTAAATATTATATTAATTTTTAGTAAATAATAATGATAATTAGTTATATTAATTTTAAAAATTATATAAATTTTTTTTTAAAAATAATAATATGTAAACAGCATGGGTCCACGGGCCGGTCCACTAGTCTTAATGTACAAGCTCGGGCTTTTAAAATTAAACCCATATAACTATTTATGCTTTTCAGCTTGACCCGGCCGACTCGGATTGACAATACTTAGTGTGCGTCATCAGCTTTCAAAGTTCTCACATACACATGGCACGCCGAAACCCATCAGATTATGCGCCATTGAAAGAGGATGACGTTGTTACGTCGAACTAAAGCAATCCAAAAAGAAGGTCGAGCTTTCCAAAACTCCCCCATGGACAAGGTATTTTCGGGTAAGCCATACTATTTACTCAGAATGTGGTGAGCGTCATATGGAGCTAGCTAACCAAGAGGTGAGAAAATAGAGGATTTGGGCTCCAAAATTTTGAGACTAATTGAGGAAAAAGTTGATATATAAGCGAAGGATCCTCAAAATTTATAAACCATCTTCGGTTTTTTTTAGCATAATATAATAAAAAAATAAAAAATTACTCAACATGTCATCTTATATTTACCAAAATATAATATACAAAGTCAACGAGTGATTACGTGATTTGACTCAATACACATAAGTCAATTGGATAGCTATGCGACTTCTGATCTAACTATATTTTTTTTAATGAAAAGGTAAGTTGCATGGGTATCTTTTTATAACTTTGAAAAGGTCTTTGCCCTTTTTTAAAATAATTTTTTTAATTATTGGAATGGAAAATTTAAATGGGCTCTTTGATCTTATTTAAATGACTAATACTTCCTATTATAGATTGGGCTTCCTACTCTATCCAAGCGAGCTTCCATCATTCCTAAATATGATTTTTTGTGAAAAATATTTTTTTATAGGGATATGGAATTATATTTTTCATTAAATAATTATTAAAAAGATATAAATTTAATTAAAAGTGCAACAAATATTAATTAATAATTAGCTATATTTGTGTAAGTCTTATCCCAAATTTTCTTATCCCTAAACTTATATTATATACACATACTTTATTTTTTAAGCATTCAAATATCACATTGAAATTGCATGGAGAGGCAAAGAATTCTTGTATACTAAGTTTATTTATATGACTAAAATTTTAAAAAGAAAAAAAAAGAATAAAGAAGTCCAATAGGTTTTTTTTAGTATAATATAATAAAAAATAAAAAAATTACTAAAATATGACATGTTAGACAATATTTAACAAAATATAACACACAAAGTTGATTGGTGGCAGTGCTTTTTGATTTCATACATACAAGTCGATCGGTTAGATATTTTGACTTTTAATTTGAATATATATTTTTTAATGAAAAAACAAGTCACATGGATATCCATGCAACTTACCAATTTAAAAAAGGCAAAGTTGTGTGGCTATCATGTGACTTTGGCTTTGTCTTTTTTTTTAAAACAATTTTTGTTTTAATTGTTGAAATGGGAAATTTAAATGATCCATCTAATCTTATTTATAAAATGTTGTTAACCAATGAGTGAATATTAAGGAAAGTTAATTATACTTAAAAAGTTTAAAAGAATTAACACAAGCTTCCAATTTTATCCTTACTCCTCAGTCAAGTAGTAAAATTATGTGTGGAAAAGAGAGTGTTAAAATAGGAAACAATTTATGAAAAAAAAGTTATTGAGGGTAAAGTAAGAAAACCATATAAAAATCTCACACTACAACTTGTAAATACAATAAAGTAAATATTTTAGATAACACCTTATAAATAAGATCGGAGGAAGTATAAATTAATAATAATTGATATATTATTAAAAATAATTATTAGTTAACAAATTTTAACAAATATTAAATAAAGAATATTGAATTTTTATTTTTGTTGAATAATCATGAAAAAAAATCAATTTAATTAAAAGTCGAACAAATACTAATTATAATTAACTAATAATAAGTAAATAATAATGATTAGAAACAAAATAACACTATAATGAAGTAGTAAATATGTATCAATAATCAAAATATAAATTTAATAATTAATTGATAAAAATGGTTAAATATAAAATGAGAAAGATAATTAATTAGTAATAATTAGTTATTAAGTATTAAAATTTAGTTACTTTATACATAATGACTACCGGTGCCACATTTTGCTCTTCTTTTATTACGTTGTGGTTGTTCTGGTCGTATGTCCTATTCTGTTTGCTGCAATTCAGGTGACTCAACTGTTGATCATGTTTGTGTAGTATTTAAATCAAATAAAGTAGAGTTAACTAGAAAAATTGACCAGCAAGGAGTCTCAAATGCTTGATTTGATAACTTACCATGTTGAAAGGAATACATGTTGTACTCAACACTAAATAAAGTTGGGTCATCTAATAAAGAAATAAATGTTTCTTTTTTTTCTCTTTCCACATTTTAAATATAAATGATTAACTTTAAAAATAAAAATTGGATGATAAGAAGAAAATTTAAAACTATAAATTATGATCAATTAAATTATATTAAACAAAGTTTACTATATCAACACAAAAATTAACATTACATAGAAAAAAACCATATCAAAAATTGCATTAATAAAAAAATAAATATACTTACTAAAATTAATATTTTACCTCTTGTGGAAACTAAATGAAACTAAAGGATTCACATAGAAGAAAAATAGAGTAATGCTATACAAATTAAGTAATATAATTATTCAAGTGTATAATTTAGTTAAATCTACTTGTATACAACTTGATAATTAAGAGGAGAATAAGTACCCATGTGAGAAGAAAATTTTTAATGTAAAATGAAGTCGTGGCAATAAAACCCTAAATATACATGAAGTTAACAAAAATTGCTGAATGAATATGGAAGTATGGATGGAGCACCATGTAGAAATGAAGAGCTACAAAACTGAAGAAAAGCAACTAGAAATGAATGAGACAACCCTTTAAATAGAAGAACAATGAAATGAGAAACTCTTATGATATCACGGGCTGCACTGTTGAAGCTATGTAAGTTGCAATGCCTTTTTTTTTCCAATTTACTTTGAAGAAAAATAAAAACAATTTAAAAAAAAAACTAAAGAAGTTGAATAGGAAGGGATTCAACTTCTTCAATTTAGTTTTTAAAAAAAGTTAAGAAGTCCAGTACATAATTATTGGACTTCTTCATTCTTTTTTTCTTTTTTAAATTTCAATCATATAAATAAAAGTAGCATATAATGATTTTTTTGTCTTTTCATACAACTTTAACGTGATATTTGAATATTTAAAAAATAAAGCATGTGTATATAATATAAGTTTAGAGATAAGAAAATCTGGAATAAGACTTATACAAATATAGTTAATTATTAATTAGTATTTATTACACTTTTAATTAAATTTATATCTTCTTAATAAATATTTAATGGAAAAATGATAATTTCACATCCCTATAAAAAGATATTTCCCACAAAGAATCATAATTGGAAATGGTGGAAACTTACTTGGACAGGGTAAGAAATCTATTTGAGTATAGTAGGAAATATTGGTCATTTAAATAAGATCAGAGAACTTATTTAAATTTCTCATTCCAACAATTAAAAAAAGATCATTTTTTTTTTAAAATAAAGGTAAAATTGCTTGGATGACCATGCGACTTTACTATTTTGAAGTTATTAAAAGGTAAGTCGCATGAATACCTATGGGACTTACCTTTTCATAAAAAAAATATTGTCAGAGCAGAAGTCACATAGCTGTTCAATTGACTTGTGTGTACGAAGTCAAATCGCATTGTCACCAGTTAACTTTATGTGTTATATGTTAGTAAATATTATTTAATACGTCATATTTCGGTAATTTTTTTATTTTTTATTATATTATGCTAAAAAAATTGTTGATTTCTCTTTGTGTGACTGTACTAAAAGTCCTAAATCTGATTTCATTCTTAATAAAAACTTTTTGGTTGGAGGGAAGGGGAGGTGAGAGGAGGAAAAATTAAAACTTTTGCTAATTTGGTTCAATAAATAGAAGAGGAAAAAAGGAAAAATTAAGATTTTCCTTCATTTAGTTTAATAAGTAGGGAAAAAAAGAAAAAAAATTAAATTAAAATTTTAATAAATTTTTCCTCTCTATCCCTTCACTTGAGGAAAATTTAAAGGGAAACAAGTAAATCCATCCTCTTTCCTAACTCCCTTCCAACAAACCTAATAAAAAAATTAAAATCTCCCATCTTTTCCCCCCTTTTCTCTCTTCTCTTTCCTCTATTAAAATTCAGTTCTTTTCCTTTTCTCCGATTATTTCAGGAGCCCAGTCTTTCCACCAAATATAAAATGCTTAATACTACCGGCTTTGTTAATTAATTAATTAATAATATAACCCTATATAAATGCACATTTGAAAAGAAAAAACGACAACAATGCCCGATGAAGTTTAAATGTGTGTTCTCCTTTTTCATATCATCTTTTGTTTTCTCCTTATAATTTTTTAAGCTTGTGAATTACTTTTTTTTTTCTGGTGAACCTATGAATTGCTTTCAGACTACCAGAGATGAACCATTGAAAGCTGCGAAAAATGGATTTAAAACTTTGTTTAATTTTAATCCTGCTGGAAAGATATGATATAGCCACAATGATTTTGTAAAGAATGCATATTATTTTTAATTAAAAAAATTTCCTCCTATCTCTGCTTATTAATTGTTAACAATCATCATGTTATAAATGTTGAAACATGATATTGGATTCATAATATTCAAATAAATAAATAAATATTATATTATAGATTCGTGTATCCGAGCGCATATTATAACTTTATACTTCACATTCGCTTATATATCCATAGTTATATTTATTTTGACCAAATTTATTTTATATTTATTATAATTATAGTATAAAATATTACATATGCATTTCATTAATACAAAATAGTTATTTTTAAATTTGAAACAATTAAATTCATGATCGTTGTTGACACAAAGTAAATAGCACTGAAATTAAAAAATTCTAAAAAATATAACTAAACGGAAAAAAAAACTTAAAAATTTGAGTTTTTGGTTCATTAATTTTTTTTTTAAAATATTTTTGTGTACAAAGAAAGATAAAAAATTAGAAATTAAGAAGCACTGGAAATTAAGGATTGTTGTCAAACAAGAAGGGTCCATCGTACACGGGCCGAAAGCCTGAGGCTAAGCCCATTAGCCCGACACGACAAGCCCGAAACCTGAGCAGAAGACCGTCACCGTAAATTTCCTCGGAAACCGATCACAATAACTCCGTAAGATATGGATTTAAAGCTTCGCCTTTCGTTTCCCTCCTTAATCCGTTTGATGAGAAGGCACTGTCGTCACGTCAGCCCAGAACTAGCTGCCTTAATGAATGTTTTCCCGCTTTTTAACAGTTTTGGAACTGGCAAACGATTAGCTGTTGTGAAATTTTAGCCTTTTGAAGCTTTTGACTTCTGAGGTATGGACTTTACTCCAAACACTAATGGGTCTTTGGTATTTTATGCGCTTCGTGTTAGCTGCGGTTTTTCAGCACTCTGCTATCATCATATAGCTGAACTTTGAGTTCACTTCTTACTGTTACCAAGTCTTTTTCGGGCATTGGTGTTTCATTGCGAGCTTGAATTGAAACTGAATGCTCCATTTCAGCTTTATTCGGTGAAGTTATCTTCCCTGAAAAGAAATTTGACGAATTTTGCTAAAGAAATGGCGAGTTTAGGCGATTGTCTGTATTAGTGCAGTGTAAGATTTCCTTGAAATGCGCTAAAAGAAATGTTTTTCAAGCGTACTTTCATGTAGGATGTACTATTTTTTAATTTCGGAAGATAGGGAGTTTAACGAGGCTGTGTATTTCCTGGTTGTAATTTCAGTATGTAGTTCTTATAGTGTATTTTGTATATGATGCAGATGCCTACGCTACATTCATAGAGTAATTCTGGTTTTTTCTGTCAGCCATGTTTGCATCATGATAAGTTGTGCTTTGTTATAATAACATAAGGGTAATATAAATATAATCTAGATTATTATATTGAAATTCATATATTCTTTACCAGTTTCTCTCTACCATCTTTTCAATTATTTCTCAAACTTCCTTTTCGGGCAATATCTGATTATCTTCTTTTTGGTTTAGTTACTATTGCATGTTCTAGGACTGCATAAACCAGGAAAGTTTATATATTTATAAATAGTATTCCTTTAGTTAATTATTTTGAGTATAGTAAAAGAAAATCCTAATTCACACACTGCTAGTGGCTTTTGTCATCTAACTAGTTCCATTGACTATCTTTGTCAGTATAAAATTCATACGGGAATAATTAATGGATATTTGTGAAATTTAATGTAGTTAGTGTCTATAATTACTGATGATATGCAAAGTATTTGGCCATGTTTTCTTTTGTGCTTCCAAACCACAGATGTGTTGGCCAAGAAAAAAAAAAACCACAGATGTCTTTTTGTAGATAAGGATGCTAATATATGGAGCAGTGGGCATCATTTACAATTTTTTTTTTCGTGAACCAAGTAAATGCCTTCCTTTTCAATTCTAGTTGCTTTTTATCTCAATATGTACCAGTATGCTTTGTTTTGTAAGCTTGAGTTGATTTTTCACATCCTTCATATGTTCTCTTTAAGTGACTGGAGATGAGCTGATTCTGCTTTAATTTAGCATTCAAAGCCCACATGAATCCTGTAATATCATGTTCTGTGGGAAATGTTTCTCTTATTCCTGGAACTGCATTTTCAACAAGGAAGAATAATTCTTTAACTACACCCAGTTTGTCAAGGAAGTCTGTATATCATGGATCATCAACTCAGAGGCTATTCTCACCTCAATTTGTTTCTTCAGGATTGTTCTCGCCGAAACAAGGGATATGTTGTTGTGGTGAGACTTATGAGGAATTACATTTATTGTAATTATTTTAAATAGTCATCAGATTTATTCTCTTTATTTGGATCCAATCAGAAGCTGATATGGTGTGATAGCTAGAAGTTTTGTATATATCTGAATCATATGTACAGTTTACCATAGATGAATGAAATCAATATTCTAGCCCACATGGTATCAGCTTAGGGTCTGAATTTGAGCCAAACCAGTTGAACCTAAAAGGAAACTGCTTAATACCCACGGGAAAATAGTTATTCAGCTAAAAAAGTGATTGAGGACGTAGAAGGGGAGGTGGTGTATGCATGGCTGCAGCAGATTGGCATCCAAGGGTTCTTGTGAATGTTAAAGGGCTCAAGCTCTTAAGAATCAGAGATTGGCGTGGAGAGTTCAGAATTCACAAGAAGCCACTAATTCCCATTTCCAGTTCTCACCTTGAGGACAAGGTGAATCATTTGGGGGGGAGTATTGATAGGTTCCAATCCAGTACTGCCACCAAAGCACATAGAAGAAGACAGGAGTGGCAGAAGGGCAGAAAATGGGCGACTATTGATCCGGAAGAAAACACAGAAGTTGATATACAAAAAAAAAGTTACTCTCAATGATGATCCTTGGTTTTCTGCCCTGCTGCATTTTATTTTTTTCATTCAAGTCATTTCTGATTTTAAAATCTTTGTTCACTTTTTATGAATTTCAGCAATTATATCACCAGCTCTAGTGAAGCAGCTTCGAGAAAAAACAGGAGCTGGAATGATGGATTGCAAGAATGCTCTATTAGAGACTGGAGGGGATATTACCAAAGCCCTGGAGTTCCTGAGGAAAAAAGGCTTAGCAAGTGCAGAAAAGAAAGCTAGCCGAGCAACAGCTGAAGGAAGAATAGGTTCTTATATCCATGACAACAGGATTGGTATTTTGGTAGAGGTGAATTGTGAGACAGATTTTGTCTTGCGAGGTGAAATTTTTAGAGAACTGGTTGATGACATAGCCATGCAAGTGGCTGCATGCCATCAAGTAGAGTATCTTGTAACTGAAGATGTTCCGGAGGAAATTGTGGACAAAGAAAAAGAGATAGAGATGCAGAAAGAAGATCTATTGTCAAAACCTGAGCAGAAAAGATCAAAGATTGTTGAGGGGCGGATAAGAAAAAGGCTGGAGGAGTTAGCATTGCTTGAACAGCCATATATTAAGAATGACTAAGTGATAGTAAAGGACTGGGTCAAGCAGGCTATTGCAACCATTGGAGAAAATATCAAAGTTAAGAGATTGTGCGGTTCAATCTTGGAGAGGGCTTGGAGAACAAAAGCCAGGAATTTGCTGCCGAAGTAGCTGCACAGACTGTGGCAAAGTCGGTGCCAATGCCCAGAAAAGAGCAGCCTGCCATTATAAAGGCCAAGGAAACAGAGCAGAAGTGAGTACTGAGTAGTTCTTTATAAATGCTTGCTTACAAGAACTTAGGTGATTTTTTGCCAGTGGCATATGGAGTGAGTTATTGTCTTGTAATAACATCAGATGTATAAATCTAATTGCGTGACTCATACAAACAGCCTGCCATTATGACTCATACACAGTTATTCTCCTTTCATAAATAATGAAAAGACAATTATTATATGTAAAGCATAGTAAGAGTGACGTTTTAGTTTATCCTAGACATTTACAAGCCTTTAATTACACCCAACTATCCTTACATATCTATTGTTTCAAAATAATCTTTTAATTGTTCTCTTTACAAGAGACACTGAGCCTAAGTTACTGGATTCCCAGTATCACCAGGTCTGAATTCTGGTGTCCAATTTGTACATCTTACATACAATTCATGTTTAAGGTCCAGAGGAAAAAAATTGAAATCTTTAATTTCTTTGCAAGTCTTACATAATTCTAATTCTGCTGCAGGCCATCATCAGTCGCAGTCTCAGCCGTGCTGGTAAAGCAGTTACGGGAAGAAACTGGAGCAGGGATGACGGATTGTAAGAAAGCTCCTGCTGAGACTGGAGGTGATCTCGAAAGGGCCCAACAATACCTAAGAAAGAAGGGTCTCTAATCTGCTAAGAAGGCCAGCAGGCTAGCAGCTGAAGGGAGAATTGGTTCATACATTCATGATTCACGTATTGGAGTTCTAATTGAAGTGAACTGTGAAACTGACTTTGTTGGCAGAAGTGAAAAATTCAAAGAGCTGGTCGACAATCTCGCAATGCAAGTTGTGGCCTGCCCTCAGGTGCAGTTTGTATCCATTGAAGATATTCCAGAAAGTATTGTGTGCAAGGAAAAAGAAACTGAGATGGAGAAAGAAATTGAGATGGAGAGAGAGGATCTTGCTTCAAAACCTGAGAACATCAGAGAAAGAATTGTTGAAGGAAGGGTCTCAAAGAGGCTTGGGGAGCTTGCTCTTCTAGAGCAGCCTTTTATTAAGGATGACAGTGTTTTAGTGAAGGACCTGGTGAAACAAACAGTTGCTGCAATTGGAGAAAACATCAGAGTGCGACGTTTTGCTAGGTTCACTCTCGGAGAAACTGCTGAAACTGAAACTACAGCAGCATAAGATGAAAAATTTCAATGAACCTTGATTTGTTACAAGGAAATCCTTGTATACGTCACAACAGCATAAGAAGACTGATGAGGTACACAAGGATTTTCTTTTATTGTTTCTCTTCGGATGTAAGCTCATAATATTAATTTTGGGCCAAAAAAAAAAAGCTCATAATACAACTAGTTGATGACTGGATGCATTTTGGAATTAGCAAAATCAGACAGACTCAGAATAAACAGAAAATATTACGTTAATTTTCCTTATTTAATCATATGGAATGGCTTTGTTATTCCTTAACTATGGTTTTGGGGATTGCGCTAGAGTCACATAGTCGGGTCCAACTCTCATCATTGCTAGCATACATGATATATTTTTTTTTATATATAATCACACTTCTTATGTTATACTGTCTCTGAATATTTAAATTTAATGAATCCAATTTAGTTTATTTTTTATTTCTTCACGGACCGGTGTTATTATTGCCATTACTAGAAAAACCTTTGTGCCATTTCTTTCACTTTTTTGAAACAATATATTCACAAGCAATTCCGAATGATAAAGAAATAGAGAGAGAGATGTCAAGGAGGTGTTTAATAACCGCCTCTTCTCTTTCTCTCTTTACAAGTTGGTTCAGTTTTTTCTTTTTATTTTCAGAGATATTTTATGTACACTAGCATGCCATGGGATCTTGGCCTCAATTCATCACCAGCAATTCTCTTGCTAACTCTCAGAGGAAGAGAAACTGCAAAAAAAGTGTGAGGAACATTTGAGCCCAAAAGTTGGAGTACTAGAGATGAAGTCAAAAGCTAAGATCCCAAAGGATATAGTGGAGTCCATCATATATCTTTGAAAAAGAAAGACTGACCCAACATATAGAAAAGCAGAGAGGAGTGGGTGATTTGATTTAACACTCCTCCTCAACTACCACTCTCTTGGTTTCTTTCTCATTCCAAATTGCTTCTTGCTTCACTCAACTCATGCATCAGTTCTATGCCAATTGCCAAGCCATCTATATTTAGAGGGCCTATATGCTATCTTTTTTCTTCAATCCAGATTGTTCTTCAAGACTCCACTACCATATTGTTCTCTTTAACTAGAAGCTTTCAGATTTCTGTAGATTCTTTTTTGTTTGGGGGATAAAGAATATTTAATTCCAAGAAAGCATCAGATTCACTCTTGAATATTAGATTTGATTCATGAAGTAGGACTCCTCAGTTACATGCAAACATATTAGATTCTGACAGTGGAAAACTCAGATTCATTCAAGAAAGTTCTCACAGGCTCTACAGACGATGGAATGCAGAAACAGATTATGAAAAGCACACTGAATGTGATTCTTGCAAGTGAAAGGGAATGAAAAACAAAAAAGGAAAGTAAATTCATGAAGGTACTGTGAAGGGAAATGAAGCAATTCACCCAACACTTAAAAGAGAAGCTTCAACGCCCAGTGCACTACAATCACATCCTGAGTCAGGTTCAAAGCATCGTGTCATCAAAGAAACAGGACTTTTAAGTATCTGGAATCACAATAATTGTATCCCTAAAATTAAATGCATCAGTAAAACAGGACTTTCATGAAAGGGTAATTGATTATGAAATCGTATAAGAGGTGGGGCTGGTTGATTTTTCTTTTCGGGGCCAGTAAGGATGGTTGAATTAAGAATTAGTCAATACACAGGAAAAATCTGGCCAGAAAAGAAAGACATAGGAAAAAATATTAACTCTAAATTTAGCTATTATGAGTTCAATAAAAACGAAAGGGGAAATATGTGTTCCCAAGAAACTACCCTTCGACTTTATGCTTTGTAAGAACACACTCTAAAATGGCTTTTTATGAGTTCGACATTTTTTTTCCGTTTGCTTCGCATTCTCTTAATTACTGAGATTTTTAATTAAGAGACATTAGATAGAGATTATCAAATGTCAGTCTTTTATTTGAATCAAAATAAAAAAATAAAAAAAAAACACTTTTGAACTTCTATAAGAAAATTTTAGAAGACTATCCTCATGTATTTTATTTCATGAAAATAATAAAAATAAAACAAATTAAAATTTGATAGAGCGGGGTCAATTAAAATTGAAAGCCACTCAATTACATCATTCTTATATTCCTAACTTTCATTATATCCAATTTCTGAATTGAAAAAAAAAAAAATCATCAGCTCGCCTTATGTGTCCTGCAAGTTAGCTCCAGTGATCAACACCGCGGATTTCGCCGATCAATCACAATGATCCGTCGTTGCTTAAAGCAACGTTCAATTATATATATATATATATATATATAACTGACGCATGAACTGGATGAGAATCAATCCATATATGTACACCAGGTGCACACGCAAACTGCTTTTTTATACGTTGATGATTTCTTGAAAAGACAACTTGGGTTAACTCTATTCATAATGGGTATGAAGCTCACATAGCCATTTGATGATTAGTCAAGTCAAGTGAGCCATGTGATCTTAACTTATCTGCAGAGGGAGAAGAAGAATAAAAAGAAAGAAGCCACATTTGCCACGACAAGACATGTCCCCTAACCACCATCACCCCGTATTTGTCAACTGTACCAGAAAAAAGCACCGAGGATAACACAGCCTCCACTGCCTTGATAGTTGATATTCATCCACATCTCACAAACCCTATCTTCTTCGTCTCAATCATCGTCCACACAATTATTTGTGTTCATTTAATCATATCCTTAAACCAGGTCTAATCATCTGTTTTTCATTGCTATAGAAAACCAAATGCTCACTTACAATAGCTTTTACAGGAGAAGAGTCTGAGAGACAATAGATTTCTCAACAAATACAAAATTTACATACTAACAATATCCTCACCTTAGCCTTGGGAAGTCAGCAAGATAGGTAGGTGATTAAAGAGAAGGAAGGCCCAACAAACGTTAGAAACCTTAAACCTTGTACAACATGTGTCTTGTCTACTAAGAAGTTTAGTACACTCAAATTTCTCATTGGGAGTAGGATTTTAATTATACATAAACAAGGAAGAAAGCCACCTCTTGTGTATAAATGCTCAAATATGTATCAGCAGTTGCGTTGCCCTAGTTGCGGCTTTTGCATTTTTCCATTGCTCTTGGTGCTGCAACAAAGAGATAGAGATAGAGATGAGTCTTACTGAAAAGTTTGACTCACATGGTTACATTTACTGAAAATTTTTTCATTTTATGGTTTCTCTTAATTCAGAAGCTGGGTATAAAGGAAAGCAGAAATTGTCAGAGGATAACAGTAGAAGCTGAGGTTACCTAGCCCAATTGCTTCAGAGCTCTTCATTATCCTCAATCTCTTGCAAGAGGCAGTGAACATCCTGAAACAAGAGTAAAGGGATAATATCAGAAAGATAGATTCATTTCTTAACTTGTTCTTTGTCGAATCTGAAATGGTCAGAAAAGGTTGTGTCATTCCATGAAAGTCTAAGTGTAATACATAAGCAGCAGAGTCATATTAAAATCAGTGAACACAGCTGATAATCTACTCAGAGAAAATCAACATTATTCCCAAGAATCTAACCAGAGATCAAAATTCACAAAAACTAGGAAACAAGGATAGCACTTACTCCCAGGGTACATCACCAACTAGCATCCAGTCACAATCCTTATCTTCATAGGTAAGCACATATTCTGAGCCATGAAGGAGATCCATCAACCTACTTTCACTCAAATTATCATGACTCGAAATTCCATTAGATCCACATTGACCTGAACTTGTCATGGATTAAAAAGAACACCATCAGAATCTGTAAAACATATTTGCAAATGCAGAAAATATGAATCCCTGTCTTTGAAACATGCAACAACGGAATAAACCAATATTGGACAGTAATTCATGTGGCCAACTTGGCAAAATCTCTTCTTTCAAAGTTTAAATGGGTAAATTATAAGTTTTTCCTTTGGTAAAAGGCAATTGTTTATTGTCAATCTGTGGCTCCAAAATATTTACTTTCGAGAGACTCATGATCCTGATTCACTCACCATAAACTGAATTCTTTATCCATTCATCTAAATCATATGATCCTCAAAAAAGATGATGAAAAACTAAGGTAAGTGGTATAGAAGGAGTTACAAGTAAGCAGAAACTCACCAATTGTAAAACAACTGAACATCTTTTCAAGTGCCGAAGAAAGTTGCCGGTAACTACTGAAGTGTTTGAGGTCCACTTTCCTCAAGTAGGGGGCACCATCCATGCTTACTTTTACATAAAGACATCCAGACTTGCCTTCTGCATCATCATCGTTCTTTTGAGGATTAGAAGCCATCGAGTTCTTCCTGAAAGATCGGATTGGTGGCCAGCCCACAACTTGTTCCCTGATTCACACAAGAAGAGCACATCTCACGTTAATTATAGTGGGCTTGTGCAAAGACATAAATTTTCTGACTAGAGGCAAAGATTACAATTTCAATAGCAAATAGATTTAGCTAATACAGATCCTTATCCTCGTGTTTTAGTTAGAGTTGAAGAACAGAATACGAGGGGAAAATAGACAAAAGCAGCAGATAAAACCAAGGTGCAGAAGAAAATGGATGAAACTAGAAAAACCACCCCATGAATGATTAACATAGGAGGAATATCCTCTAAATTACTTTAAACTAACAACAGTTTCTCTAACATTTGGAGCCACCAGATGAAGAAATTTAGCAACAAGATAAACTAGAGAGTGCTCAGAATTTCCCATGGAAAGATTTTTCTCCCTTCATTTCTGTTTAAATTCAACTAACAAATACGGAACTTTTTTCAAAAAAAAAAAAACCTTTAAGTACCACCTCCCTAATGACTCAACAACACAAGAATCATCAAAGTCAATATAGTTTTGTGTTGAATTTATAAAACATATAACATGAATTCTCAGGAACATCGGCCAGCAAAATATGGACAAAAATTTATGACAATAATGAAACACAGAACAGTAAAGCATTAGAACCAGGGTAAAAATCAAAGGAAGATAATGATACTACTTTGGAGGGAGAGCTGATATCTGGGGCTTCTTCTCATGCAACAATGGCTTTGGTGAGTTTGGGGTGCTATCTTTGACAAGGGAGGCACCCAAACATGTTTGTAGGTTGGTGCCACTCCTGGGAGAGAACAAGCTACCATCTTTACCCAAACCCATTTCAGATCCTCCATTCCCAGACATAACCCACTTCCCAGAACCACCATTAATGGTGTCTGAGAAACCCCTCTTGGCCCCACACACCACCGCACCCTTCACCACTCCGGCGCCGGCGCCATCCCTCTCTGGTGACTCGGACCCAGGTAAACCAAGTCGTAGCTCAGTGGCTTTGAGGTTCAAGCCACTAGTGCTTCTCTGAGAAAACTTGTCTGAGCTTTTTTCCATTGAAGGAAGCTCTGTCAAGCCTACATAGTCCTGCTCCTGTGGCACAGACATCAAACCTCGGCTTGTGAAATGATTATGGGAAACCACAAAATGGGAAAGAAGGGGCGAGAGATAGAGAGAGACAGGGAATGAAACCGATATTGAAGAAGTTTAACAGTGGAAGAAAGATACGTTGATGAACAGAAATTTCTCTATGAGCTTTTGGATTCTGTTGTGCTACTATATAAACTCTGTACACGCTGTGTATTGAGAAAAAGTAGTGGGATATTAACGTTACTAAGCTTGTAATTTGCGAAGGGAATAATGTAAAATTTGTTTTTTCGCTTTATTCTTTCGTTTTAAATTCCTTGAGTACTGTGCTTCCTTTTAAAAAAAAAAAAAAATTTGCGGATCTCTTTGTTGGCAACCACTCCGACAAGCCACAGAAAGTCCCCGGCAAGCTCTCTCTATTCTTTATTTTTTTTAATGAAAAATAGTTTTTATTACTTGATCAATGAAATTCTTGAAATAGAATATATGATTGACAGATTGTTCATTTAAGATTATGTCAGTTTAAGTTAGTCATTTAATTAAATCAATTATTTATTGCAACTCCTACGAAAGTTGTTTTTATTTTTTTAGAATAAGCATAAAAATCAGGCGTATTCTCATCACAAAAAAAAAGTAATAATATAGGATGAGCATGTGCTAGTTGGCGCGAAAGAAGGTAAGGTGCAGAGTTTGGACGAAAGGAAACAGATGATGGAACAGGGGAAAGAGGGTAACAAGAACAAAAAGGAACAGAGGAAAGAGAGAGAATCAGAGAAAGAAAGAGACGAAATCTGTCTCTGAAAAGGCCATATTTTATCGAATTTCAAAGCAAATGCAGGAAATCTCACAACTTGCAACAAAATGCCGCAGATTTAACTTCTGGGCGTATATATACTGATTGGAATCTCCGGGAAAAAGGAATAAATTTGGAACGGAAAAGGGAAAGTTGAATTGGGTAGGAGAACAGAGAGAGAGAGATGACAAGATATGCGTGAGGAAAGGTAAATGGAAAATGAATCGAGCGTCGAAGAAAAACGGGAAAATGGGTTGAGGGAGAAAATGAAAACAAATGTTTTGTAGGTGAAATTAAACAGAACTGACTCCCTGTGTGTGTAGTGTACGGGATGCCTTGTTTGAATCTCTGAAGTGTTTAGTGGTAAAAAAAAAAATAGAACCTCTGAAGTGTTTGGAATTTCTAGAAATTTGCGGCAACGTCGATTAAAATGTGTCAGATCAAAAATGAAAAGCAAACACACGTACTCCGCTTTATTTTCGATCATTTTAAATACTAGATTATATTATATTCATCCACATATAAATTTCATATAAGATTTTAAAAAATCACATAAATCTCGTCCAAGAAATATAGATTAAGTAAGGTGATTAAAATTAGTTGAAATTTTTTAATTTCCTCTACTATTATTTTAAAAATACCTTTTATTAATTTTATTAATTTTTCTTCTAAAAAAATATATTAGTTATTAAGTAAATTTACAAAGGATATTTTTAAAAAAAACTTACAAATGCTTCATTAATATAGGATCTTATACTATGAGATAGAAAAATTTTTATAAAGAATCTTATAAATTAAAATGGAATGAGTATAGAATAGAACTCAAGGTGAGTGGTTGTTGGTAAAAAAAAAAATATATATATATATATATATATAATTTAGAATAAGTTAAGCACTCACCTGGGATAATCTAGTCTATCTAATAGTAAACTATAAGAAAAATTCAGAGCAGCATAATTGATCCCAAAAAAAAAAAGCTCAAAGCATAATTTATCATTGCATTCTTATCTTCTTAAACTTAGATGTTTTAAGATTAAAGGCTGAGATATAATTTGGCCCAAAAAATGTGGTCATTATAGTGTTTTTTTAATTGTTTGTAAAGAAAGTCCCCTCGAAAAGATGGATGGGTTGGTGGGAGACAAGACGCCGTTACGTTCGTTAGTGGATGGAATGACCCAATTCCATGTACTAAATTCCATTTCCCATTTTTATTGCATTGAATTGAATAGTGAATGGACGTCAAAACCTGCTTTTTTTTTTTCCCAACTTTTCACGTCACACATACGTTATGATTATTTTGTTAACTTCAAACTAAAACTAAGTAGATTCAAAAGATAATCAATGCTAATATTTGGAGATAGTTCAAGTACTAACAAAACACTAATATTATAATTACTGAAAAAATAGCAACAATAGATCAGAGACTCAATTGATTCATTACTTAATTAATTATCCTTGAATGATGATAATTGTCGGAATGTGAAGGACCACATACATTAAAAAAAATCTTTAAAAGCATTTTGATGCATATACAAAAAAAATGTTTTAACTATGGTGTTCTCATTCAGACCCTGGAAAACAAGCTATATTATTTTCATTACCTTAAGGGTGAAATCAAACTAACTTATGAAAACAACAGGGACATAATCAGCTCTTTATAATAAATCCAGAATATATCCATTTTCATTTTTTTAATATAATAATAGAAAAAAAATAAATCTAAAATCCTTCTGCAAAACTAATGCGAATTACTAAAATGTAAAGTATAGACCAAGTTTTCTCTCACTTTTTCCCAGGTTTTCCTTTACAAGTTATACCTTCAAACACACCAAGTACATACTTGATACTACAGAAACCGCACCAGTCTAAGGACAAGGCACAATTCAGTAATAGTAGCTAGGAAACTGAAACAGCTTTACATGTTAGGGAACTGTTATAATTAGCTAAAAGGACTAACAGGAATGTAAATTGCAAATAACATTCCTGCAGCAAAAAAGGAATACTGGGGACTAACGAATCATTATGCCCATAATCAAAACGTTGAACAAGAGAATCCAAGGCAAGGGCCCACATTCCAAAAATGGGTCCTACTATCAGAGTTCTTGCTTCTAGCTTGGCTCCCCCCAAACCAAGAAAAAAAAAAAGTACCAATAGCACTGTTTGTTATAGAGCAGTGCTTTCAATCTCTCTCGTTCTTTCATTTTTGTGTTATTATTTTATCCTCATCTCAAAGAAGAATTATGATGGCTACTCCACTAACTATATTCAATAGGGCTCTTAAGAGGTTTCCTGTTATCATCTCTGCTTTTTGGAGTTTGTTTGGCAAAGCTCAACTATATATCATAATCGACCACTGCAAGGTTTAATGGTTATGGCAATTTGTGGGTCCAATTTTGCCATGCACTTTTGCTATAGTCATCCCACCAACCTAACTGTATATTTAGATAAGTCTCATCTCTTCACCTCCACATGCACTCGAGGGTCCTAATCTTTTGTCCTCAACACTCAAAGCATCCTCATCCACTTGCCTGTGCAAGAATATTAGACCCTAACTGTTATTCTTCATTATGAGAAACTTTGATTTCTATTTCAAATATTCATATTCTGTGTAGGCCTTGTTCGCCTCTGCAGAATAATTTCAAATCTGTCTAATGATGGGCCAAAATAGGAAGAAGGATTAGATTTTTCTAATTTCCATCTCTTTTCTTCTGTTTTTTTGGCCAAGAACTGACAGATACTAGCAACTTTTAACTCTAATTATAATCTCTTTCCATTTAATCAAAATTTGTTGTCACTAAAGCTGGCAAACCGACCTCTCAACCCAGGGTTGTCAAATTGCAATATATTAGTAGTTACTTTTAAAAATATATATATATATATATATATATATTACTCCAGAATATGATTATTATAGTCATAACTGATTTATATGTATTACTGCATGAAAGAAAATGATTGAGGAGACTAATAATCAAAGTTTAAAGTATAGGATCATCCCTTTTTCCCCATCACCTAAATATGTCAGCATCTTAGTTTTATTTTCTTTTGTTTTGTTCATCATAAAAAAATAAAATAAAATAAAGCTAACACAGAATGCCGAAAATCCAACCAAAAAGAGCAGCCAAGGAGGACAACACTTAACTATAACACTAAATAGAAAAAGTGAAAAAAGAATTACTACTACCGAACAATTACTTTAATGATGTCCAAGTCCAACATGTGAAATGGTTGTCATAATCAGAACAAAGACTTTTAGGTAAGGGTTAGGAGACAGCATGAATCTTCAAAACAACACTCTCACGACCCCATCTGGGATTTGATTGAACATCAAGTGGAGTCCCAACTTCCTTTTTCTTCTCTTTATATTAAATTTTATGGTCGTAAATGGACTACCACAGTCCTGTATGAATAATAACACAGCCTGCACTTCTCAGCCTTACACACTTACACAAGAGAGAGTTATGGACCCACCATTTCAGTCGCTTCCCAAGATGCTCTTACTGAATTTTCACTTTAAGCAAAATAGAACCAGCATCAATAAGATGGTCATACGATATAAACTCAGTTTCTTCACTGTAAGAAAGGAAGGCATAGAATATTAAAAATTAAGCATGCATGCGTTTCATGATCAAAGTAGTAGTGCTGTATGTTCATCACGTGAACTAAGAGCAGTTCAAGCACAACATAACTTGAGTCTTGTTTGTGCTGATCAATGGAATGCCTATTCATACCTTTTACTGAAGCAGTGTGTCTTATCAATGTAGATAACGCAAGGATTGAAGCTTGTCATGTAGTACAGTCATGTGTAGTGGGATACTGCTAAAAAGCCTGCAGATTTTAATGTATTCCAACTCGCATTAAGGGGGCCCTGCATCAAAGATGAATTATTGGCGCTTAAGGGGCCCTGCATCTCACTTGGTGTACTATGATTTAACATGAAAGTTATGGTTACCACATATATTTAGTGCCAGAGGATCAAAAAATGGTTATTTGACAGTGCTGCTATAACCCTTTTTTACCTGGACCCATTGGCTTGTTTCTTTAGGTAACACAGGACAGGAGGATGTGCAATTATAACCTTTTGGATTTTGGAAGTTGAAATATTACCCAAGTGAGCTTGAGGGAATGAACACAAGAAAACAGGAACAAGGTGATCGTTTACAAGTAGTAGAGATTTTACACTCTCACATGTATGCTAAACTAAATTGCAAAGTGAGAATGAAATTCCTTTCTCTTATATTATCTAGTAGCATTCAAATGCTGGTTCTTACTCTTAAAAAATGGCTCTGAATACCCAGGTGGAAGCAACTGAAGCCTGTAGCACTTACATTATAAAATTCCATGACTAATGTCATAACCAACTTCAGTATATATATATGTGTGTCTCTGTAAAAGGTTTGGAAAAAATAATGGTGTGGAATACATTTTCCTTACTAGCAAACGAGCTACGCTAACAATGAATTTTCCGACTTGGAAGAGATCACAAGAGCTTTTACACTCGACAAAAAAAAACATGTGGTGTATGCCCGTAGTGTAACTGCCAAAACTTTAGGGCATAACGAGTATCGCGGTCTAACGCTATTATCTGTATTCTATAGAGATCTCTTAACCTCTCATCAGACTGCGTCTTTCTGCAATGGGAGAAAAAAAAGGATTACTTTACAATGTGCGGAGCCCACTAAAATTGAGTCTCGTGACAAATTTGAAGGCCAGTGGTGAGTATAATAAGGGTCTCATGTGTGTCATTTATTTCCTTAACAAATATTGTTACTTCGTTGTATAAATAATTTTTTTTTTGGCATTCTAACACATTTCAATTGGTAATTTTCTATCCTGAGCCTAAGGGGATGATAAACTGCGGAATAAACTTTGTCTTTAGAGTCTTTCCTAACGTGCAGAAAACATAATGGGATAGACCACAGAAAATTGGGAACCAAGTTACAATTTTGGCTCATAAGCTTTAAAATGTTTTTTTGTTGCCACAAAATGTAACGTTTTAACTCTTTTGAATTATCGGTGACAAAAGAAAAATCTCTTGAATTATCTCTAAATATGGAAATATTACATTGCAGTTAAAACTAATGTCTCATCGCGCCCCGGATGGAATGGGGAAAATAATAGAGACATCATGTAACAATTACGTGACTTTTAGACATTAGTTTTGACTGATATGGAACGGTTCGCTTTTTGGGATAATTCAGAGGATAAAGTTCAAGGGATTCCCTGCATAGTTTCCCCAGTAAATATTTTACACGTTCTAGCTGTACAGCAAATGTATGACAAAAGTGGGTTTTAAAAGCATCTTTGTTTTCTCCCCTAAAAAGACCCTCCAATTGTGCAAATACAAAGTTAATTTAAATATATCAAAAAGTTTCATTTCTCATTGTAACATTGATTTGAGCAGGCATGCACTTGCTAATGAACTGAAAGGATATTTTTCTGGGACCATGTGTTGCAGTTAATATTAGGTGAACAGCAAAGAAAATCTTGAACCACTGCCACTACTAGAGTAGAAAAACAAGAAACTAAACTTGTAATGGCACCGTATAAGACTTAACTTTTAAGTCTCAAGTCGCCATAGCATTTCTGATTCTATGCAGCGAGCATGTGAGGCACGAAACGCCAATCTACTAATCATCCACCATAGAATTAAAGTTGATTTGATATAGAAATAGAAAAAAAAAGAGGAAAGATTTTTGTACATATATAATTTCAAAGGGACCAGTGCATGAAAATGGAATACCATCTTCCTTTAGATGTCTTATTTTTTTGAAGCCTTTTCCAGCACCCAATTGTGAAGAGGACTTCCGCAATTCTTTCTTTTGTTGAATTTAGCAATCGTTTCGGTGGTTGCAGGCGTTGTTTTAGGATCTTCTATTTGAAGATTACAACAGGAAATTTTCAGAAGCAGTGATTGATAGGCTGATATGACAATGGGAGCCCTACGCCTGTGGGATTGAGTAGTCACTTGAACATAAAAGTTTTAGCATGTGCTCAGTGGGATTTGACTTTTGGGCACAACTAATATATATATATATATATATATATATGCATTCAAGTGAAAATCAAGCTATGGCTCCCGCCGTACAACTCAAACTAAAATGCTGTCTATGTTATATTACCAAACAAGAATGAGAATAACAGTTCCAAATGAGCCAATCATCCTTCTCATTTGAGGATGTTTAATACCAAAATACACAAAGAAAAGCAGCTTAGCCATGAAGCATGATACCTCAAACAGGAGTTCAAGAGCTACGTGCCTTCTCTTCTTCCTCCTTTTCTTCTATCACGGAAAGGACAACATGATGAGAGTGCCGTACTGAGGGTGGCACTTTCTACATTGCTTATTTCTACATCCACTCGAAAATTGATCTAGGATAAATTCATTTTAACGGATCGAGAAAATACCCAGTGTAATAGTATATAGTATGAAATTATATGTTTAACAAAACAAATCTCACTAGAATGGAGCATTCATCAACTCATCACTGGGTAGATGGTGTAATACAAAACTCTTGAACGTACCGATGAATGATGTGCGTATTCCCCGGTCCACACGTTAAAAATAAGCATATTTCTTACTATATATATATATACACAAAATAGGCGCGTTCTGCCTTATTTATTGGCTGATTCTCTGAGAGAAACATCCACAGTAACAGGTGACTTAATGTGAGTACTTGAATAGTCCACCGACCATAAGTAGTGAGCAAGATATTTCTTCCTATTTGGCTTACGGTTAAAAGTACCTGAAGTCTTTTTTATTCCCCTCAAATATTCATGAAGGTTGTCACTTTTATTTGCATTAAATTCGATTAATAAAAAGCAACAGTGGTTGTTTTAAAATCACGCATTTAGATTTAGTTATCTCGAGACAAAATGTAAAACAAATGAAACCCTAGAAAGGGTTGACTCAGTCTAGAGTAACTTTCAAGAGAAATGCAAGACTACTGTAGTCCCTTTCTTTCAACATAATACTCATAGATCGAATTGATTTCTTCATAATCAACAAGAAAATGATCTTATTGTTGTCATGAGTATCAGTTCCGCTGAATGCTGATCATTTCCTTGCCTCTGAAATCCCAATTAGAGAGAGCCCGGGGATGGTTCTGTGCATTATTCAACCAAATCTTTCTCGTCCTTTTCGCACTGTTTATAGCCCTAAAAAAGGCCAAAACATGCTCACAATTAGCAGCGCTTTTCTTTTCTGGCCATTAGCAGCGCTTATTATAAAGAAAGCCTGAGAAGTCTTTTCCCATTTCCACGACATGCATCTTCCAAAAACACATTTCAGCGTTTCTTCTCTATTTTTTTGGGACATAGACCATTTCAGAGGGCTTCTGAAAATAACAGTATGATAATTCAGCATATTCAACTATCAAACTTATTTATGAGAAATTTAATGTACATTAGATTGAAAGCATTAACTAAGCCTCTAACGCATCAAATCAAACTAGTAATATTTGAAATTTCAGAAGATGAGGAATAGTATGTTTAAAGGAGGGAAACTGTTAAAATGGCGCCTAAGCCTTACCTTTGCCGAGATAGCTTCCATCTTTTAGACCACAAGGTCATCTCTGATTGTTGTAAAATAACCAAGGATTTATACATGTTAAGACCTGAAAGGTTCTTCGATTCAGGAAAGCTCCAACGTAATCTTCGACGGACGGACGATATTCCGGTGGCACAACGCAGCCACTCCGACACAACGACGGTGATCGAGGCTATTTGGGCCTACTGTATGGACAAAAACTCAGTTGGCCTTCGCATCAAAAACAAATTATGGTAAGATTTGAGAGCCTGAGTGGCCCATTTATCATGGGCCCGAACAAATAATTGCATTAAAGCCCACACATGACAATGGAAAAATAATGTTCGTTACATTTTTCCTTGTTTTTGGGCTTTGGGACCCATATTCACTCAAAAAAAAAATGTCCGGTTTGACGAAATCTATGCTCTATTGATATCCCAAAACAAAAGTGATATATTAGTTACCATGAACATTGATGTTTTCTTTGCCTGAACATTGATCTTTCTACCCATATTGATACCCTTGGTTAATATTTACATTCAAAAAGACAATCTTCTTTACTTTCAATGCACAAGTCAAGTCATGAAGATTTCTTGTTGTGATTGCAAGCTCTATTTATGGGGGAAATGCTCAATTGGGAAAGTTGTGTGTGTGTGTGTGTATAACATTTATAATAGTTATAGAAAAGTATACTATTTGTAATCCATAAAAACTGCATCTAACCTTAAAATTCATGTAAATATAGTGTTATAGGGAAAGAGACTCATAGTGTTTTGTGGCAGTTAAAAAAGAAAACAACACTGCAACTATAAAATAAATTAAAATTCATGAGAATGTTGTGCATTTGAATGATGGTTGAGAAGTAATCAACAATAAATGAATTTTCAATTTTTTGCTTTACGTAAGATTTAAATCAGTTTAAAATAACAATAAATTTTTAAAAAAATAAATAAATTTGAATAACAAATAGTTAAATTATAAATAATTAATAATGAATATAAAATATAAAATCACATTATCCATAAACTATGAATCATGCAACTCTTTTCTTCAATTTTTTTTTTAAAGTTGTGGAATTTTCAACTCTTTTTTCCTTTCTTTAATTGTTTTCTTCAAATCAAACAAATATTGTGTAATATTATATATAATTTGTTTCCATTAATGACTAAGTATATGTTTGGGTAACATTCTTCCTCTTGTCACTCCTGTCAATTGACATTCTTACAGCCCAACAAACCTTTTATGTGTAGGTCAGCAAAAGTAGAAAGAAGTCAAAACAAAACTCATGAGAGGGTGAAATGAAAAAAAGGATTAAACTGATGATTATGGATAAATTAATATGGAGACACCAGTCATCCATATGGGTGCACATTGAACTTACAGTATTTCTCTAAGAATGCAAGTGGAAGGCATTGACAAATGGGTTTACTTGGCAACTAAGATGGGTAAGCACCAAGCAACTACTCCCTCTTTATTTTAGTGTCCCTTGCTGTTCAACAAGATAATGGTAAACTATGTGATGATAACACTAACACCTTACACCACCCTGTGTCAGCATTCTAGTGTTAGACAACAGATACTGTGAACTTACCCTCCCTCTAATAATTATCTAATTCTTTTTTATATTAGTGAAACCATATGAAAATAAGTAAGATATATTATATATATATATATATAGTACTTATTGCAGTCCTTTGATTTTAAATTTGTTTGTATACTAATTTAATTTAATTAGAGGTGTGAGTCACATTTGCGTAGATTGAGGCGGGCGTGAAAGGGTAATTGGGTGTTTGGTGTAATATTGGGGGAAATTAAAGAATGAAAGTAGGGGGGCGTTGAGAGCCACAAGTTAAATTAAATTAAATGAATGATGTGGGGGGGGATGAAGAGTTGAATTGTAATTCCTTCCTTCCTTCCATCCAATATTGGAATCATGGATGGGTAATTGCCAATGAATGTCATGTTTGGTGGGATTCCAAGGCGCATGCGCAACAACCGTCATCATGATCACAAATACCATACATACTGCTATCATATGATTCATTCACTACTCTCTTCTCTCGCTCTTTAACTCCCCCACTTATCCAATCACCTCCTAAACCCTTTTCCATGGACACCCCCCACCCTCCCTCATTTCTTCTAATCTGTCTGACTCACAAGATTCATGATTCACACGCTCCCCTATTTCTTCCCTTTTTCACTTAGCCTACATAAACCGACCTATGACCCCCATCCACTTTCCGGATGCACTTCTTTCACAATATTGCTCCTTAATTTCAATTATCATTATTGTTATTTCATTTTTTTATATTATGACGATGATCTTTGCTACAGAGGAGATCTGAGTGATGTCAACTCAAATTGCAATTTCCATTTCTCAATGGAATTATTAGATTTTGGATTCTTTTTTTATTCATCATTATTACACTACTGTAAACCTGAGTAATAATTATAATTCCTCAATAAAATTTGCATTTATTTTATAAATTTAGACAATCATGTCAGATGGATAGATATCCCACCCATGATTCAGCTCCGCCTCACCAGCGCTCCCTAAATTATGGACACGTCACATGCGACGTGAGGATGACGCAGAAATTACAAGCTCAAAATGCCCTCTAATTTCAAGAAATAAAATAATAAAAAATTAAAAGAGGAAATAATTACGATGTGGGTCTAAATTGATTCTGGCCCCTCAAAGGATGGGTGTGGACTGTGAGGGGGCAGAGGTGGGGCCCAGCCTATAGAAGAGTACAAACACTTTATGTCGCTGTCGAGCGTGAAAAGCCCAAATGGAAAAAAGAGGCATGTTTGTACAGGACGGAACTTTCACAGTAACCATGGGCCCCCCAAACCGCCCCCTCTTTCAAAAACTTTTGCCCATTTTTTTTTTACTAAAAAAGAATTATAGCAAAATATTTTACTGATTATTCTAAAAAATAAATATATTTACATGTTATTCATTAATAGAATCTTCATTTTCAAAGTGAGCTGAAACCACCTTCATCGACATTCATTTGGACATCTCCATTTCTATCACTTCTTTCTTGTTAGTGTTTCCTTTGTTTATTATTTAATTTGGAAATTTTATTTGATTTAATTTTTTATCATATATTATATATTTCTATAATTATTATTCATAATTTTTATATAATGGATTTTAAATAATAACATAAAACATAATATGCTTAAATATTATTATATTTATTTTTTTATTTTTATTATGAAAAATTTTTAATTTAAAATTCAATCATGAAATAATAAAAAACATTTCACATAATTTTAAAAACTTTACAACAAAATAAATCGATCTCTCAAAAATTTCAATAGGCAGATTCTTATAAAATTAAGTCAAATATATAAAGTGCATTTATAGAATCTGTGACCATATATAGTAAGACTATACAAAAAAAATTTAATTAATAATTATATTAAGCTTTTTTAAAAATGAATGAAATAAAGGAAATGTTGGCATGTGTATTGGTATAGCCAAGCTACTAGTATACCGTATTATTCTACTCAAATTATGAAATTAATCCTCTCCTATAGTCATGTAAAAGAAATTAATGGAAAAAAAAAATTAAGGTGTCTCCGGGAAGAAAGGGTAGAAATAGAACGAGTGGGCTAATTGATTTCATTGGAGTATTCATTACTGTCAATCAACGTCAAATTGTCATTTTCCTCACTTTACAGTTATATCAGATAAGTATTACCATCTTTCCAGATTTAATTTTTGGATTTGGTAATTTGTTTCAATTTTTAACCAGTTTTCCTCGGGACAATGCGTTTGAGTTTGACTCTATAATTCGCCCTTCAAGACTTTTCTTAATCACTGTCAAATTAAACAATTAATTAACTGTTGTCTTTCGAAATGAACATGACAAGAATATACTACTTACTCCCTCCGTTCATTTGTCATTTAGAGGGGAAAAAAATATGAGTACTAAGGAAAAAAATTAAAATTAATTAAAAATAATTAATTTATTTTATATTTTTAATTTTTTAAAATTAACCCTTTTTAACTAATTTCTTTTTTTATTTCTTCAAAAAATACACCGACTCTTAATAGTATTAATGAAGAAAAATAATTTTAATAAAAAGAAATTAATGTAATAATAACTCTATTTTTCTCTTATAAATAAAATTATAAAAAAAATATTTTCTTATATTTTAAATTTTTTTAAATTATTCCTTTTTAACTAATTTCTTTTTTTATTCCTTTCAAAAATGCATCTCGTAACTTTTAATAATATTAATAAAAGAGAATAATTTTAATAAAAAAATTAATGTAATAATAACTCTATTTTTTTCTTGTAAATAAAATCATTAAAAGGAAAAAAATTTTTCTTATAAATAAGTTCAGAAGAAGTATTATAAAATAATCTTCGACATTACCAAATCCTCTTAAATAATTTCCATTACTCAATGATTTTTGTCTTTTGAAATTTCAAAGGTGAGTCCAAATTATTAATGATGAGCGACCAACCATCTTTTTTTTTTTCAAAAATGATTATATTATATTATACATAATATGAAGCAAACTTACAAAATTTAAACATGTGGAAAGGGATTCTAGCCAAAAAAAAAAAAGGGAAAGGGGATAATAACCCAAATCTAACACAAATAATTAAAATGTTGTGGAACAAGATTAGACATTGAATTGGATAAGACATTTATTTAAAATTTAATGATTCAACCGTAATCTAATCAAGGTTAGATCGGTAATGAATAAAATAATATATTTTAAAACAAATAGCACAAATTTAAATAAATTTTATGAATTAATTACAATCTCAAGCTAAATAATGCTGAATCATCAATCTATTATTCACCACAAATGAATTGTTAATAAGTTTTGTAACTCAATATTTAAATTTAAATAAGTTAATACTCATCCATAATCATATTTTGAGTTGAAAATTGTTAACTAATAATATACTATTACATTATTTATTAAATATATTTATAATTTTCAATTATTATATATCATAATAATATTTATATAATATTATAATATAAATATAACAAATACTTTGTACTAAAAAAGTTGTTATTTTATCTTAGAAATAAAAAAAATTTAAAATTGGACTATTTCAATCAATTCTTAGGCTATTTCAATGAGTTCTTAGGCTGATTCATTACCAATTTGCACTGTTTAAGGTTGGTTCTACCGATTCTTAACTGATTTTCACAGGTTTTGAAACTAGTTGGTTGTTTCCCTTATTCAAATTGGACCACTCATAGTTTCTAATATAACTGGTTGAACCAGGTGGTTTAATCTAGTTTTGATAACACTTAGATAACGAATGTATATCCTAAGAAAAGAAATTCTCTTAGACCTTGATCTATATCAAAAGGCCTAACAAGATCATAAGAATTTTTTAAAACAATAATAAGTTCTAGGACCAAATAACTGTTGATACCTACAAATACTGTTTTTTTAAAACAAAATTCCATTTAAAAATGTCTTCATAATTATTTTTATTTTCAAATAATAGACCTCAGGACCCCTTCCCATATATTCTGATTTCTGGCTCCATCCTCTTATGTTTTGGCCTCAAATCGGGCATAAAGTTCCAATTTGGATCGTCCCAATGTGGTTTTTCTTAATTTGTCAAGATTTTAATTTTTTACCATTAAATCAATATTTAACTGTCAGATTAATCACCATTTTATGAAACTACGAATTTTGAATGATATTTTTTAGTGATTGATCTCTACCATTAAATATCAATCTAATCATTAAAAATTAAATTGAAACAAATTGAGTCACCTTCAGCCTCTGGCAGTCTTGCACGTGATCTAGCACATGACTTCACATTCCCCTTAATTCTCTGTTTTTACCTTTTCTTTTTGGGTTGAAATATTCTCTCTGTTTTCCGATGTATTAAAATGTGTGTGGAAATTTTGCATAATGGTAAATTCTCTCTGATATACTTCTAATTATAACGAGAAACCAACAAAAAAAAAAAGAAATATCATGTATTTACTCAGCGAATTGCGTAGGTTAATTGAACATCTGGTTCTTCTTGAGGTTCCATCATTGCATCGTGTATATGTACAAAGCTAAAAGGAATAGAATTGAATGATTAATTAGTCCAAAAGATTAGTTCAAATAATTTATTATTATTATTTTTTCTTTGGAAACTTTTTGCTTCTTTAATTCCTCTCTCATTTGACTTATTTTCTCCCCTATCCACACATGACACATTCACTTTTAACACATGGGAGGCTATAAAAAGCTAGCTAGTGGAAAAATAAGCATCCCTCAAATATTTAAGTAACAATCAAAATCTTTAGGGTGCAATTAAATATAGACAGTGATAATTATTTTCAATAAGATATATAAGAAGACAAAAAAGCTAGAGACCACACTAGAAAAAAAGCAAGATCTGTAATGGAATTTAAGTTTTAAAAATGAGGTGTAATGTAACTATCAATTCCAAGTGAGAAGGATTGATGGTGTTTGTTTATATTTTATAATCAACTGAGATATTGTGCCGAGGAATTAATTATTTATTTTTCTTTTATTTAAGGTACTAAAAAATGTTATAATTGGATTGTAGGGGTTCATTTCGGCAACAAGTTGATCTCATCAATCACCAGGTTCAATTAATCAGGATGGATAGGTTAAATTATTAAATCCATATCAATTTTTTTAATTCATAGACAATTGCGAAAATAAATTTTTAATTTATATATTTTGTTCATATATGAATGCAGTCTTAGAAATTATAAAAGGATGCAGAATCCACAAAGTTTGTGTACGGTCACAGTCAGGCCATTGCATGTTTTATCACCTTGAATTCACTGAACATGAAAAGTCAACAACCTCATGTAATTAAAAACTAAAAAAACAAAATAAAAAATATTCTTAAATTTAACATTGAAAGTTGGATTCTTACCGTAATCTTTTTCCCACTCAGCTACTGTATACCCTCTGTAAATATCTATTCTATCAGTATCGATAATAATGATAACAAAATTTAATCAGCGAATAATTCAATTTGGAATATTCTTTTAGCAAATAATTAACTAGAATCCCCTAAAAAAATGCATCTTGCAAGGATAAATCAACAAGCATCCATTTTACATGAAAATTCGCTCAATTGCTTCCCTAGGTTTATATATTCTGAAACTTGTAATCAAAACATAAAAGTGTCACACTTATTCTTATTATTATAACTGTCAATTTAAGGTAGAATGACAAGTAAAATAATTGAATGAAATACATGCATCTAAGTACAGAGCCAAGATAGAGAATAGAGATGGCAATTAATCTAGCTAGAACACAAGTTTGAGCCACAACTTTTTTTTCTTTGTTTGGTCCATATGCACGCACTTTCTGGCGAATTAAGTATATCATGTACAGTAGTGCAACTAAATTAAAATAGTATAGCACAACAAAAGTAAAGTGAAAAAAAGTATATACACTCATCGATCATATTGTCATGCGTCAATAACTTCTCTGGCGGACAGTTTTTCTCTGCTGTGCCGTGAACAGGAGAAATTAAACTTAGAATTAAAAAAAATTACAAAAAATAAAAAATAAAAGGGTAGGCCTCCTAGTTCGGGCCAATTAACCAATGAAGATGTATAGAAGGCATAGTAGTAACCAACAAACTCTTAATATAGTTGATAAATTATTAGACCTCTTAAATATATTATTTTAGATTCAATTCTTAATTGTGTTGATGAGAAATCTCTTGTTAAGAAATAAATTAACTTTGATGATCCCTATATCTCAAAAAGAGTATAAATATCTTTGGTGCAAAAAAAAAAATAGCAAAGAAGCCTGAGTAGCTATAATACGTCTATTCTTACCAAAAACAAAAGCTATATGCTTCTATGCTCGTCTTTTTATTTGGTGGTAACCTAAGAAGGATAGGCAAAGTTTCATGTTACGTTCCCGTTACGCAAATACAATTTTAAAACATACTAAATTCTCCTTGGATACTCTTACGCTCAATAATTCCGGGAATTAAATTTCATTAATATAATTGTTAGGTTTAAAGTAATAATTATGCTAATCTTTTAGGAGACAAGTTCTATGAGTCTCACATATACAAATATATTAATTTCATAAATCTTAAGGCGTTTGTTTCATCCATTGAAATTTACAGACAAAATCTGGATTATCATAGATTAGATGTACTTCACCTAAATTGTGGAGAGAGATACTTCCTCTGATCTCAAATATAAAGCACCAATATTTATTTTATACATACCAATAAAGTAGTTAAAATTAATTAATCTAAATTAAATTTGTAACAAAATACTATATTTTTTTCTCAAATTTTCTTTTAATTAATTATTAATCTTTTTCTCCTTGTAAATTTCAAATTTATCTCTCATACTTTATTTAATGGAAAGTATTTTAGAAAAATAGATATTTAATATATATGCATAAAGTCTATAATGTAACATATCATGAAAAACTTGTACAGTGCCTTATATTTGAAAAAGAAAGGAGTATTAAAAAAGTTAACAACATGTGTGGATCCCACATAAATTAGACCCATCTGTTTATCTCTCTCTACACATTAAGCAAAATGTACTTAAGAATTCAATTCACACGTAATTCTGAAACTAAACAACAGTTTGTCACCAAGCGTTCGATATAATTAAGGACATCAACTCTAGAATGCAAGGATGAGATCTTACATTGGTTGCCATCCTTAAAGAATAGTCACTCCATGCCAAACAAATACACGACACACACTAATCATTATAGAAAATCCCTATTACTCCTCTTAACTAAGTGAAGAAATTTATTGTCCACTATTCATAGAGCTAAAAGGTCCCCAGATATATAGGCTGCGCTTTTTTTTTATTGGTCATAATATTAACGCTACAATGAAGTAGGCAGTAGTTTCTTTTATTTGAATAAATAATGTAGATTAATATTTGAATGTTTTCATGGAAAGCAAATTAAAAAAATTGGGTTAGTGATAATTCTTGTGAATATGAAATTCTTGGTGGGTTTAATCCAACTGTAATTTTATGTAGAGGTTCAAGCCATTAATTTTGCATGAGGTTGAATAATTTCACACCATTAAAAATTATTCAACGATGTAAAATTAATTTTAATTAATAATGTTAATTTATTCTATGTTTGTGTGTATAGAAAGAGAGAGAGGGAGAGGGAGAGAGAGTAAAGGAGAGAGGGAGGGCCAATGCTTGGTACATTACTTTAGATTAAGAAATAGAGTAAAGTAGGATATAGGGAGACTCGAAGTTATTGTACTATAAGATGTTTTATAAAAATCATATATTTTAAGAAAAGCAATTAAAGATAGTTGGAAGTTTTAATTTAAAGGAAAAAATTATTGTGATTTCAAAATTACCCTTATTTACTTTTCCTTTGAAATTTATTATAATAATATTATTTATTAAATTGTCTCTTTCCACAATGAATTTATTAAGGATATTTTTAGTAAAAGATCATAAATACTCCAATAAATCCTATAGAATAAAAAAACATTTATAAAATATCTTATAATATAAGATGAATATAATATATATAATCAAAATAAGGAGTTATAAAATAAAATGTCCAGGGACCAGCAAGGGGCATTGAGATTAATTTTGAGGGAAGTTGTAATTAATGCATGTGAGATGAGGAATCCAATGAGCAATATTGAGACAAATTAATTAAAGCGCACACTTTTATACTCCCTCCGGTCCTTATTATAAGATGTTTTTAACTACCGCACGTGGATTAAGAAAAGTTAGTTACAGTCTAAAATTAATGAAAAAGATTTCTGACATTCCCATTTTATCCTTAAGGAGAGAATAAAAATACATTAAATAGGAGGAGGGAGAAGTTAATTGAGATTTGTAATGAAAGCATTTAATAGGGGTAAAATTGAGACTAAAATTAAATTTATTACTTAACATCTTATATTTTGGATAAGACAAATTTTTTAAATAACACCCTATAATAGAGACCGGAGGGAGTATATAGTAGGGGTTTATATTCGGGTTTCGAAGCAAACGACATTCCAAGTTTCAATATTGTCGTTTGTAGGTGTAACACAAATAATTACCCGTTTTTGAATTGAGAGAACAATATGTTTTCTGAGAACATGCCGTTGGTCACGCCTTATTCAACCTCATGTCGGCAGTGGGCTACCATATCGATTCATCCCTTGATTTTGTGGCGATAAAAGACAAAGCAAACGACAACAACATCAACATAATTAATGATTAAAGATTAAACTGAAAGTAACTTGTAATTTAGAATTATCAATACTTGTTTGATGAATTTTTAAGACAAATTAAGTACTGCAAATCAACAATCTTGAGCAAAATATATTTACATGTTACCTTGATATATTGAAATATACACTTTTGATATAGTCTAGTTTTATGAAATATTCAATTTTACTCCACTTCTCTAGTGTTATTAAGAAGAAAGAAAGAGTCATATATGTATAACTAGATACATTTTTTTGGTGTTTTTATATGAAATTTGAAGAATTAATTAGTTGCATTTCATGATTTATGAATAAGGAGACTTGTTGTAAATTTTATATTTTATATTGACATATTGATGATTAATGTGCATTACCCAATGAAGGGTTCCATAATTTAGTTACAAAAAAGCAATCAATATATGTAAAATATAAAAAAAGTATATATATATATATAAAAAGCCACAATCTTTATGAGTCATGAAAAATGAAATTCATCCTAAAGCTTATGTAAAAGTACAAGGCTCATTCTAATTTTAATATAAAAAATGTATGTGCCACATTGCGGGAGAACAATTGAGAACAACATCCTACACATAGGTAAAATTAGTTCCATTGAGTAAATCAACAGAGATAAAACAAATGCAAATTGAGATAAGGGCAAACATACATACATACATATATATAAATGTGCGGAAATACACACACATATTCGACAGGGAATCCGTTAGTTATTAATTAATTAAAATATAAAAGGAGAAAGAAAAGATGGAGAAAAGAGACGAGGGAGGGAAGGAATATAAGAGAAAGAGGAAAAGGACAAGAAGGCAAGTGTTGTTAGGTGGTGTTTGTTTTGTGGGGAGAGGACATAAAAGCCAAAGAAAAATAAAATAAGAAAAGAGTATTTGAATTGGATGGAATTGATAAATGAAGTTATGGGTCCAAACATTTGGCAGGGCACCACCATCAAAACTAAAATCCATATTTATTCTCTTCTCTCATTCCTATTCTCTGGTTTTGTTGGGCAGTGTTAGCTCCAGATTTTAGGGCTTTTTTTGTTTGTTTGCTAGTTACATGGAAATGCGGTTTCGTTTCAGGGAATGTCTGTTTTTCCCAATAATTACTATATATATATATATATATATATATATAAGCCTTGCTAGCTGGCTCAAGATCAATTCAGATCAAGGAATTATTCCATCTTGGCTTTGTGTTCCTTATTAGTATTTACTTTCATATGACTAAGAATGTTTATAGAAGTTAATGTAGGCATGTGTGCGTGATTAGATCTTAACGTCTTTTTTATTTTATTTTAAAATAAATATGCTCAGTGCCCCATAGAAACAAATTTTAGTAATAGAGTATAGAAAGAAGCATATGCTACTCTAGTTAAATATTTGAACGTTGATTTAGATGATAGGGAGGATATTGTAACGAAGAATTAATATATTAGGAGATCGATATCATAGATGGGAAGATTTTTTTTTTTTTGCCAAAGATGGGAAACATATTAGCACATTTAAAAGCAGAGAAATAAAGCAAGATTCATAATAAATAAATTTAATTAATTTTTATTGAGATTTATTTGAGGTAAAATCATCAATATATTCAATACATTTAATAAAATTTATAGAAAAAAATTATTCATTAGTTATAAATAGTGTGACATAATTTTAGAATATGTTTAATAAGTGGGGCATACTTCTAGCTAATTAAGTTATATAAGTAACATCTACATGTGACAATTTATGGGATTCCCACAATCCATCAATTTTGCTTTCTTGATCCTCATTATTTATTTTCTAATAAACTATGTTTGATGGTTTTTATGTTGGTTGGAGCATAAGAATTCAGCAGTGGTGCTCGAAAGCCAATATCTAAAAGATGTGTAATGGTTTTTAATTCCTGGGAATTGGTAATCGTTTTCTTAAAGAATCCGTGCTCGAAGTTATTTTTGATCTGTTGCGTGAGTACAACACTTCTCTATTTCTTATTGATCTGTAATGTGTTGCTTTATAATACTCACTTCGTTTTAAAACTATCTTTGTTTAACGCTATTACACATAGGTTAAAAAATTATTAATTAATATAAAATTTTACTATACGATGATAATTTATGTTGTAATTAAGATATAAGAAAAAAAATTAATACTTCCTCTAATATTAAATATAAGACACTAAGGGAAGAGTTTTCATGATTCAAAATATAAGTTAATGTTTTGATCATCAAATAAATTTTCCCTAAATGTCTCTTATTAAGTATGTTTAAAAAAATCCATTACAATTTATGATTAAAAAGATATAACATTCAATTAAGGGCAAACCTGAAACATAAATGAAATTTGAGACAAATTTAATAAACTTAATTTTTTTAATATGTTAGAACTAATTAAAAATGACTTATATTTTATATGGGAGGATATAGTATATAAATGAGAGTATAATTGGGAAAAAAATTGACCAATTTAAATCTTGAAATTCTAAAATAACAAAGGTTTTGAAATAAAATGAAAAATTTAAACAACGAAAGTTTTAAAGTATAAGGAGTAATTTTAAGATTATATCATTTATTATTCGAGTGGTACTCCCTCAGTTACACTATATAAAACACAGAAATTAATGTTTTATAGTAGTAAGACATTTTAAGGATTTAGTGGATTTAATTTCCTTTTATCCAAAATGTCCTTGAAAAATGATGTAATTTAATTAATGTTGGAAGTTTAATTTATGAATCAACTATATTAAATAAGAGTAATTTAGGAAAATATGAATAAATGTTCAGGTATTAATTATCACCTTTAGTCTATGTGTGGTAGTTAAAAGTGCCTTATAAATTAGAACAGAGAGAATATTATTTTTCAATAAAATTAAATAAATGGTTTAAATTTTGATTTACATTGTTCAAGTTTAAACATTCAATTAAATTAAATCGCCACATGCTAACAAATAATTAAATGAGTACTCCCTCCAATCAAAAGGCATTTTTAACTACCTCATGTATATTAAGAAAAAGAAAATTTGATCATTAAATTTATCAAGAAATTTTAATATTTTCCACAATTTACTCTTATTAATTATATTATCCTCAGACTTTTTCATTAGGGATGCACAAAGATTAAGTAAAATTAGGTTGATAGTCAACCCCGTGCCTAGTCTTTATAAGGCCGGGTGGGACCAGACCAACCCAGCATATGAAACCGAAGTTGACTCAGTCTTAAAAAGTATTTAAAAAATAAATTTAGTTATTAATAAAAATATAATTACATTCACCTAAAATATATTTTCTTAAAAAATAATATTATAATCAAAAAGTAATATTTGTTAAAATTATAAATATTTAATAATTATACATTATTTTTACACAATATTAAGAAATCAATTTAAAATTTTAAATAAAATTAAAATATTGAATTCCTAAAAATATTCACAATAATAATATAACCAATTTATTATATATGATATAGTAAGAAAAATATCATATAAAATTAATATTTATATAATTTTAAATAACATATAGAATTGTATATGTATACCGTGACTAGGCAAGACTAGATTTGACTTCAAACCAGTACTCAATTTAGCCCGATCTTTGAACCAACCTGATATACTGGATAGGATCGGGCCTATCAGACTATCGGGTTAGTTAAGCACCTCTCTATCTCGCATAACATTTATCTCTCCTATACTAATTATAAAGTAGGGACATGAATGAAAAAATAAAATCAATACGCCATATAATTTTTTAAATTATCCTATATTTTAGATCAAAAATTTCTTCTAGAAAAAGCTCTCAATATTTAGGGGCGGAGGAATTACATCATAATTCAATAACTATTTTGCCGGTATTGATACCATTGTCCAGTTTCATCGTTTGATGACTTAATTGAATTGAACCAAGTAACGTCGTTGAGTTTTCATGACTTTGGCTGACCTATTAAACATATACATAAAACAGTAGATTTTTTTTTTAATATGACATGCTAGTCAAGAATAAAACAGGAATTTATTTAATCGTATTCTCAAAAAAAAAAAAAAAAAGACTTTGGCTGCACGTTTTTGTGTTTTCAATGATGCAATGCTACATATGGGAGATCGATATTTATAGTTGATTTGTTGATGCAACTTATATATCACAAGTCACAACTTCCTCCTTCATTGCGTCCAGGATTCTCCTAGCTTTTTGCTAATCATGCAACTTGTACAATTCATCCATATATTTATAATTTATTTTTTCCTTTTTTACTAAAAGAATAGACGTAAGACTTCAAGAACAAGAAGAAATGAAATAAGTGGGACAAGAAACATGTCCTCATACGTTAAAAATTTTTACACTTATATATATATATATTTAAGAGCAGTACTGCCTATAAATAATTTAAATAGCTAATAATTCATGTGCAAATTTTTTTGTTTTATTTCGACACACTAGATATATCATAATAAGTATCCAATAATGCATTGTATATATTAGCTAGTATATATATACTTGCATTGAAATGGGTTTCGATTTTAATTTTTGAAAATTGAATGTATGATAATTTTTTCGTACAATTCGATATTACGTACTATTATAGTATTATTGGATGGATTATTGGATTGGAAGCAGATAAATTAAAGAATATTGAACATGGTGAAGGCTGCCACGGATGTTTTTCCCCTCTACTTTTGAGGACTTTTTATCTTTAAAATGACAATACGATGTTGACTCGGAGAAACAGATCTTTTTTTCTTTTACTCCCAAGGTATATTTCCTCCGTGATTTCCTATGATAAACATATTGTAAAATGTAGGTTGAAAATGGAAGGATTATGGAAATGATAAAATCTCTTGATTTCTTAAGCAATTAAAATTGATCTTCATTCCTCCTACTTTAATTAATCGATCGACCTAATATTAGAGTTTGGGCATATTAGATTTTTCTCCACTCCAATCTATTACTAAATCAAGATCATGTATACCCATTACTTTTGGCAAGCTAGGTAATATGGCTTTGGTTATCTCTCTCTATAACTCATCCCTTGTTACTCAATCCATCTATATATATAGGTATAATTTAATCGACCACATACAGGATCGTATTCTCAAAATAGAATTACTTCTAAACCAAAATTAAAGAACAACACTAGCAAAATATATAATTACTTTTTAATAGAGAGAGAGAGGGAGAGGGAGGGACCGATTTCACTCATTGGCTTTGGTATATGAATAATATATGGAGTGACGCATGGATCAAAGTTTGGAAGGCTTTATAGAGTTTCAATTGTTTAAGTCAAAATTCCAAAAAATTTACACATTCGTCGACTTAATTGCCACACACACGCATTGCAAAATGCTATGCAACATGTACATGTGGCCTCACGAATGCGCCACGTAGCTACATATCATAGAAATATCATGCACTCGAATGTGATGAGATGCATATATATATATACATATTATATACATATATATTGGAATTTTTAATTTAATGGGAATTGGTACCGCCTTTTTCTGTACCGCTTTAAGATAAAGCAAAAGCAAGCCGGGGGAAATAGAAAGCAAATTTAAAGGGAAGAAAGGAAAAACATCGAAAGGAAGGAAGAAAAGAAAAGAAAAGCAATAAGGAAAGAAAAGGAGGGGGAAAACAAAAGACACAGAGGTTTCTCAAAACTCTAGCTAGCTACATTATTATTATTCAAAATGCATTATATTAAAATAAAAGCATATATGGGACCAAGTACTAGCAGTATCGTTCCTCCTAGTCCTACATAATCAACAGCAAGGGGACCTCTCAAAGTTTCTACAAAGACCCTGTTTGACGAGGAGCATCAAGAAAGAAAGAGAAGGAGAATTTCCTTGTCTCTGTAGAGAGAGAGAGAGAGTTACAGAATCAGAAGAAGGCATGAATAGAGGCCATCTTCTTCAGAGCTCCCCGGTGCAGCAAATGATGGCCAACCCTAACTGGTGGAACATCAATATTAATACCATGCGCCCTCAACAACCCTCTCCTTTCTTATCCTCTCCTTCCAGCTTTCTACCCAATCAACAGCTTCCTTCTTGGCAACATGACCTCAATCAACAACAGCTTCCAGACTCATGGACCCAACTTCTCATGTATCTATCTATACATATATTAATTTCTTTATCTGTTTATACATATATAAATATTGCTGCGTCATATGTATATCTGTTTAAGTTTGAGCTGGTGATATTTGTGGTTAAAGGGGTGGATCGGTGGCTGAAGAAGATAGAGGAGGCATGGGTCAGTTTCAGGCACCAAATGCTGCTCTCGTGGACATTAAGCAAGAAAGTTCAGTGAACAGCTATGGTTATGGACATGGAAATAGCGAAGAATTCCAGGTAGTGAAACCTGGTTGGCCTCAAATAGCAGTGCCAGCTTCTTCCCCCAAGTCCTGTGTCACAAGTTTCAGCAGTAATATGTTGGATTTCTCTAACAATCAAACTGATGCTAAGCCGTCGACTCTGCCAGATCCATCTTCTGAGGTAAGAGAAAGATGTAGATTTCTTATAAATATATATATGTAACTCTCTCCCAATTAAGGGTCCTTTGATTGATTATACTTCTGCGAACTACTGTCGTTTTCCTTTTCTTCTTAGGTGCGAGTTAAAGAAACTAATTTTATGGAACTTTACCATCTCGATACATACCTTAAGTGGTGTTTGATGTATGAGATTTTTTCTTTTATCACAATAAGGCCTTGAAGTTGAGTGGGAAATAGACATTAGGTTCCCTTGGCACTTGTGTAAAAGAAGGTGTTCTTGAGCTAAAGTTCTTGGGTTCTGCATGAAAATTTAAATTGTGCTGGCACCTGAAAGCTCATATTTAAGAATATCAAGAGTTCCGCAGCCTGCTTTTCGCGAATTGCTAGGGATTCGTTTTTCCACTTATAATTTCATTGATTTCTCTTTTGTGTTCTTTGAATCAACTTAAAATAATTCTTACTTTTCTATACTTCTTTTTTAATTATTTAGTCTTTTGGGGTTATAAAACATTATTAATTAACTAATTAACTCTAATGAACCAAAATTTCTTTGTCAAGTGCAACAGCAGTGCAGCTGGTGGGGCAGCGAAGAAAGCTAGGGTTCAGCCCTCCGCAAGTCAGTCTACCTTCAAGGTATATAATTCAAACAAATAGGCAGAAATTTCCAAACCTCAACTCTCTTTTAGGCTTTTAGATAGCACACCCACACAGACATCATGTACAGTGAGTGGTAATTCTTGTCTTTCTTGCTTGTCCAATTCCCAATCATGCTGATTCTTTGTCTCTTTCTTCCTCAAATTATCCCAGAAGAAGAATAATCATACTCACCCAACTGATGAAACAACCAATCCATGTGTAAACTAACTGTCAAGGCATGTGTGCCTGTCTTTATCTTCTCAATTTCAGGTTAGGAAGGAGAAGCTGGGTGACAGAATCACAGCCCTTCATCAGCTAGTGTCTCCATTTGGGAAGGTAAGCCTAATTCTCTACGAATAAATAAATTCCACGTATCTAAATTCTAATTTATACCCAAAAGCCCAGTAGAAAAAAGAAATCTCTGTGAGGAAAGGAAGAAACCATGATTATAAAAAGCATATGCCTTTTTCTTGCTACAAGTTTATAATTAGACTTTTCTTATAAAAAGAATTCATTTTTAACGCAAAAATGAAAATTTATTTAAGCATTAATCACATAAATAACTATAAGCATAAGCATAGACTAGATTCTCTCGTATTCAAGAGATTTTCGTTGTGACGACACAGTGGGTAATGAATTTATTTGAATTTATGAGCTGCTTATAATTAAATATATTAAATGTAAGTTCCACTGCGCTCGATGTCCATAACACTTAGTCACAGAGAGAGAGAGAGAGAGAATTTATTGTGGAGGATTAATAGCGTGGTGTGTGTGGTATTGGTGACTTTTGCAGACTGACACAGCCTCAGTGCTGTTAGAAGCTATTGGGTATATCAGATTCCTTCAGAATCAAATCGAGGTGATGTTTCTTCATTCTTCTTTTACCAAACAACCATGAGTCAGTCAGTGATGGCATTGCACGCTAGCTGTCAAAGTTCCATTTCACTTGGTTCTTTCATTATTCTATTTTCTCGAAGTTCGCAATGTACCGTCCTCATCTTTCTCCTCCCTCGGATTCTGCAGGCCCTTAGCTTGCCATACTTGGGCAGTAGTGCATCCCCAAACATCAGGCACCAACAATCCGTAAGAAACTTTTACATTAATTAAAACCTTTTCTGCTTAATTACCTCATAAATCATCTCCCCATTTCAGCTTAATCATTTATTCTTCTTGATCTCTCGCATGTGCACGTTTTTCTGGTTTTAGTCCTAGTGCTTGCAAGAGTGTATATACTCCTATATATTAGTGGTATAATTACTATATGTGGTAGTAATTATGTGATGATTAATTGTAATTATTTGGTGTTAGGTTCAAGGAGAGAATAATTGTATATTCCCTGAAGACCCCGGTCAGGTATGGTGGCTTTTTCATTGGATCCATTAACCTCTTAAAAGGGCCGGGGTTGGGGATTTTGCATTTGGAAAGATGCTACGATAGTTCTTATGATTAAATGAACACAGTAGAGATGACTGAAGGGACGTGTCACCAGCTTTATCAGATTTAATATTATTATACTAAAATGAATCAGATACGCGTGGTTTCCTTTCATCTCCCTCATCAAACAAAAGTTGTTGTTTTTTTTTTTATTTTTGGGCCAAAATCAAACAAAAGTTAGAAAGAAAGGTTCAATGCTTACTTACTATTATGTTAATTAAATTCTCATCTATCTCGTTTTATTTTCTGGCTATCATTATAGCTGCTGAATGAAAACTGCTTGAAGGGGAAAGCAGCTGGTAATAATCTGCAGGTAATAATTCTTCCCTCCAAGTAAACTCACACACATATATATATAGACAATAACTTACAAATCTAGATAATATGAATAATATTACATCAGTTTATATTGATGATGTTGCTATATATATAGGAATCAAAGGAAGAAGGAAAGAAGGACTTGAGAAGTAGAGGGCTGTGTCTGGTACCAGTGTCATGCACAATGCAGGTTGGGAGTGATAATGGAGCTGACTATTGGGCTCCTGCTTTAGGCGCAGGCTTTCGGTAGATCAAAGTTTCATTTCACCATTAAGCAGCAAGCACATGCTCACACAGAGATAGAGATTAATTCAAAGGCAAAATGAGATACCATCATGAGCAGTCAATCTGCTCTAAAACAATTCCCAAGGCTGATTGCTCATGATGCTATACTCTCCATCTTCCTCAATAAAACTGCATGCATGCATGTCTGCTGTCTCCTCCATTAATTTCCACTTAATTTGCAACCCCCACTTCCTAACTAAAACTCCTTATTCTATATGTTATTCATGCAAATCAAGCTTTTTCTTTATTTTTATTGCTATTATTATTTTCCTTTAGCTTAACCGCGATGGCTATCCTAGCTAGATTTCAATGTGTATAAACAATCTATATTTGTATGATTAATCATTTGAATGCTAAGCTGCAATATTAACTACCCTCTCCTCCTCTTCAATCTTAATCTACATATATTCCTAAACTTCTTCCTGTTTTTTTTGGGTATGATATAATATCCATCTCTTGGCCCTTAATTTGGATCTCTGCGAAACTTGGAAAAGATAGTGATTACTTCACACACAAGCACAGACACTCAAATAATCTTATATATATAGTTATATATTTATAGACCCACACACACACTCACATGCTTTTAACATAATGGGTCTATATATATAGCTATCTTTGGTTACCACTTACCAGTCAATTATCTCAATTTGTAATTTGTTTCATTCAAGAACTCTTCGCCGTTAAAGCATGGAAGACTCAAAATCCTAACAGCTATCCTTTTATATGAATAGAAAATCGAAATAAAAGAAGTTTGGGATCAATATGGCCCCAAAGCCATGTATTAATTCAGCATGAAAGAAGGTGCGATCCATTTTTAAAGGATTATCATTTTTTTCTTTGAATTTTAATTTGTCCTGCAAATTGTTGGCATTCATATCTTAGTAGGTTAAATTACATGTCTGTACTCTAGGATTTTGGCTGAAAATAAAATGCTCCGTCAAGACATGAGACTGATTATGCCTAATACAAAAAAGATTAATGTTTTCGATGCTTCATATGATCATGTCTGTTCCTGACACAAATATCTCTCCCTTTAATTATCTGTTGCTTTGAACAATATATGTTCATGTATATATAAATAATAATAGGAAAACAAAACCCTTTCTTGTGGTGCACCCAATTAAGAAAAAAAAGAAAAACAGATGCCAAGAATGACAAGACAGAAACACATGATCACTTAAAAATCCGTATTTATATTACATGGTGACAGTAGGAGATCTAATCCATGAGAGAATCACAAAGAACAACGACAGGAAATTAAAATAGCATCTTATACCTATCACGTCCCAATTTTCAAAATAGTAACTCTAATTATTGAGAACTTCAAGTTATTTCTACGTGATTTTCTTCTCTTCTTGACAAGTACCGTATCCAAAGAAGAATATATTGATGGAAATTCCATATAAGAAATGAATAATTCCTAACACGCGCCCCTGTCATTTCCATTTACCCATTCTAATTTTATTCTTCTTTCGGATGTTTGGTGATGCAACGTCTGTCGTCCATCGCCGCCTCTAACGTAGACTTTCGCTGCTGCTTGTCGTCTCCATGTCAGATTCTTTGTCGTCTTATATAGATCCTTTTTAGGGTGGTCATTTGTTGTGTTATGAATTTGACCATTATTCCGTAATTTCGCTTTGGTTTAACAACCACAGGCTCCTGCTAAAAAAAAAAAGCATATCGAAACAAAACAAGTGGGGGGCAAAAAAAGAATCATGGGCCAACTGAAGAACTGAATATCTTAATTGGGCTGGCACAGATTCCACGAACGGGCTTCCCTCGTAAGCCTAAGCCCAAATGATTGCAAGTCTTGGCGTTCTAAGATCTTTGGCCCAAAAATAGTTTTTCAAACTGTTAAGCTTTTTGGAGTTACGCAGGCCCAATCTTTTCGCCAATGGCTGGAAATTCTATCCCATCCCAATCCTTTTGTGACAAGGTTGATATTTTAAATTGGTAAAAATATACTTTTAGTTTCTTAATTTTATTAATTTTTTTTAACTTCTAAAACAAAGTAAAAAATTTCTTTCTTTTAAAACTGTTAAATGACTTGACGGAAAATATTTATATGTGATTTTTAAAGCTAACTCAACAACTAAAACATCTAATTCACTATTATTTTTATTTATTAATTAATTTTATCCTACCTTTAAAATATTTTTAAAATCTTAAAATTAATTGTCAAACATTATAAGAATCTTAGATTTGCTATACATACATAAAAACTTGTACTGTCAACACGAAAGTTATTTACAATTCCAAGTTGCACTCTTATGCTAATATAGGAATCAGTAATCAATATTTACATTCTAAAATAGCAATTTGTTTAATATATGCATTAATGATACTTTATTCGGTAGTTTTTTAGTGTGATAGGAAAACATTTTTAGAGACCCTACGTTTGATTTTTTTTTTTTGCCACACAATACATAAAATAAAAAAATATATATTGCTGTTTTAAATGACTGACAAAATTTTCATATAAACAAATTTAAATTTATTTAAATATTTTTTCTAAATTTTTCTCTAAAAACTACACATCTAACTTTTTTTGTTAAGTTAGTTAATAGTGTTAAAATAAAGGAAGATTTGGATTGTATTTTAAAAATTGAAGGACAAAAAATAAACTTATTAAAGTTAAATATTCATGATTACTGATAATAAAGTAATAAACAGATTGGGGTTATGAACTAGCCCTAACAATATATATCTTTAAAAAAAATATTTTGTGATGCCCAATATCACTTTTTAAAAGCAAGGGAGATTAAATTAAGGATATTTTGGTGTGAAAATTTGAAATTTGACAAAAAAGTAATTTTTTTTCTTGGAATAGATCTGTTTGTATTTTAAAAATGACAACAATATCAGGGGAAAAATAATGAGGATGCTTAACTCACATATGAGTCTGGTTTGACACTGACAGGGATATCAAAATTGTTATTAACGACAACAAAATCCATCCTTGACCTTAATCCGAAGTTTGAATGAAAAAACTACGGCAACACGGAACGCATAGACAAATAATAACTTTTATTTATTTTAATAAAGAAATAACAGTTTAGAGTATAAAGAGAGACATTAAAAAAAAAACCAAAGCATAAGAGAAATACTGAAAGAGAGGTAATCACACTTGTGTAGCTTTGGGAAGGAAAATATAATAGAATAGGTCCAAAAGGATGCGACTGTGAAAGTGAGGAACACTGATGAATCTGGAACGCGAGAGCAGTATTATTAATCGGCCTCTTGATTTTATTATACGCTCATTTGTAACGGTCAATTGGGCGGGCAGGGCGGCATTACTATGAAATTACTAGAATAGCCCCTCGTTTGATCTTCTCTTTTACCCCGATCCCCACCAGTTGTGTATGGGATGGAATAAGGTTTGGTAAAATCTGAAAAATCATCAATATATCCATATTAAAATATATAATAAAATTTATAAAATATTATCCTCTTTATCAGCCATGAATACTGATCAATGCAACTCACTTTACACTCTGTAATCTATGCACTCCAATTCTAATTACATTTAAGTGTGTACTAAATAACGACTCATGTAATATGCAAATTGATACTATGATAATAAAAAATATCACAATTTTCATTCAAACATATTATAGAAGTAATAAAAATTAAATATTCATTACTATATATATAGTCCAATAAATCAAAATCCCAAGTTGTTGAACACTTCTTTATATACTACATTTGAAGTCATTTTCATTGCTCTCCCTTACGAATCAAGTATTAACATTTTAAACCCATGCCTATTTCGAACTCGGGAATAGCAGCATATGGCTGGTCATGTGTGAATACAACCTTGAGAAGGTATAGGCTAACACTGCATAGGCTTTGTCCCTAACTCTTATTAATAGTCATAACAAATGCTAAGTATAATGGAAATTGTCTCTTATGCATGTTGAATGAGAGCTTTGAGTTAGAAGGCGTAATTGTAATTCAATGAATAAACACCCTTAATCCATCACTAATTCCTGCTATCACTTTTACTTCAATATCATGCTTACCAGTCTAAGTAACAATCAAACATGTTCCATTGCACCAACCTAAAGATTTATTAATGTTTCTCATTAGCATGATAGGATCACTAACTTTCATATGCAATGTATGGTTAGAGAGACCAGACATAGAAATAGAGTTCAAGAACTCAGTTGAATGATAATCATATAATAAATTGACAATGTCATCCTCAGCGCACACATTATCAAACCTTAAATAAACAACTTCCTCACCATGTAGTATAGATAGCATGCAACGATTAACTTCTTCCATAATTGCCAGTATATGAGCCAATATTACCCTATCCCTATAGGATAAGTCGTTAAAATGATCCATAAAATTGAGATAAGTGGATTCTACTATATTCCTAATAGGATCATCAAATTATGCAATATCAGATTTGGAGGAATCTTGATGTCAGCTTCTCCATCATAGTCATCCTTAATTATTCCATTATCAACCAATATTATCCAATTAGAAAATTCTTTTATTTCCACATTCACCTCGACTGAATTTGAAAGTAATAATCTCATATTTTTTTGTTAGAGTTAGGATTTTACAATCTTTCCATATGTATGATGAATTGCTTGTTGCATATACTATGTCTTGTTGTATACCTTTAGGTAATAACCTTATATTATTGTATCCCGACACGACTGATAGAATTTGGCGACAGTCTCCACCAAGCACAATAGCCTTCCCTCCAAAAGACATGTCAGCAGAAGAAGGATTGTGTAACTTCAAAATATCTCTTAAGCTTCTATATAGTGCTTCAAAATAGAACCTATCTGTCATAGGGACCTTGTCCCATATAATAAGTGAGGTATGAACCAATAATTTAGCTAGATGACTACTCTGCTTATTGTTACATACATAATCTCCATTAATGGATATTGATATATATAATTGTGAATAAGTTGTTCATCCTTCAGGTAATAGAAGTGAAACAATGCCACTTGATACAACATTCAAAACAATCTTTCCCTATGATCTGAAATAAGTAGAGAGAGTGTTCCAAATATAGGTTTACCATAGCCTCCATAGTTTATTTATTTAATTAATTATTTAATAAGTAATAGAATATAAAATAATTAGTTATTTTCAAATTTCAAATTTGTAATTGACAATTTTGAATAAATTTAATTAATATCAAATTAATTATTAATTTCACTATACGTAGAAGTTATCAATCACCTTACTAATAGTGAAAATTGAAATTTAATATGTAATAAATTTTCAATTTAAACAAATTTTTTTGTAAGGGCAATAAATTGATTTTGCACATGAGGAATCACTTTAGAATTCAAATAATTGGTCAACCATAATTTGTCATAATTACATGTTGGAGTTCATCATGAAATTTTTTGTAAGGCTAATGTGGCTAATAAAAACAATGTGAAAATAAAATACACATGAGATTATTATATGGCCTTTCACCTCAACAATAATTATATGGCATTCCATTTTAGTAGTATTTAAAAAGATTTAATGCAGAGTTAATGTCTTTTACCTCTAATTTTATATATATAATAGATAGACAAATGCTTTGATTATTTTATAAATTTTAATCCACAATTATTTTATAAAATTGACCTAAATCCTTATTAATTCAAAATAACCAATCATCTTAATAGTTGAAAATGTTGTAGTTGATAGATTGCAATTTATCATATATTCAAACAAACATTTAGAATTTTTTAATCGAATTTGACTAAAACTCATATTTTTGGATTAAATAAGCAAAGAATTGTACTCGCAATTATATCCAGTTTTTAAGCTACTACAAAGTTAAAATGGTAGAAGCTATAATTATTGGCTCTACTTTTACAAATTTCATAGTTTCGGCTTATGAATAAATCATTATATTAAAATATTTAGTAATTTAATAATTTTCCTTAAATTTATATTTGTTGTATAACATTGAAATTTCCATATAAGCAAATAAAATTTGGTTGATTAATGTGAATTTATTATCATCATCCATAACCAATAAAAAAAGATAATAAAGAATATAAATTATTATAACTTGAATAAATTAATTATTATGGACAAATTTAAATTTGATTGTAAATACTACACAAACAAAATTAGAAGTATATGGGCATGCAATGGTCCACAATTTTCAAATTCAATGACATATGTCACTAAATGCACATTTAGTTTAATTTAATAATTTATTACAATCGAATGGACTTTTAGTTTTAAATGTAAAGATTTAATTAAATTCAGTCTCGTAAAATTAGTAAAATTATACAACCATCGACACATTTTGTATGTTGAGTTGCAATGGTGTTTGAACATTATACATTCAACAATGATCCAAACTTATTAGGTATATTCTAATGCCTCCTTTTCAAATAATCAATTGAATTACGTATAAATAGATTCCGGTAGAAATTGATCTTACAAATTTAAATTAATCTAACTGTCATTCATTCTCCATGCATCAACTAAATATTTCAAGTATAACTTGTGTTCATTTAATTTTATTTTTTAAATAAAAAATACCAATGTCATAGTAAAAAATAAATTAGAAATATAGCACCTATGCTTAGATTTTGAATATTAAGGGAAAACCCTACAATTTAAAGTAGTCAAAAAATTGCTTCTAGTCATAGTTTGTATAAAAAAATTGTGTAAACATATACCTTTGTGTTATTAATGCATTGAATCCAAACTTTCAAGAAGATGAATAAATTGTAGAAGAAGTAGTGTAGAGTTAATTTTTTATCATAAATCATTTTCAACAATTAAAAATGTTACAAATATAATAAAAGTCAACGAAATCGATATAAAGTCCCACCCGTCATGGATTAATGAACAACCCACCGAATGGAGATGGAGATAAAGCGTTGAACAAATTCAAAAGTTAAATATGCATCAAGAGGCAAACAAATTAGAAAAAAGAAGAGGAGATCATTTGAAAAAATGATTATGGTGAAGAACTAAAATAGATATGATATTTTTAAATATATATAGGTAGCTAGAAAAATAATTATGGTCATATGGCATGACACATTTCATGCATACATGTCATTCCATATCAGCAGCATTAACTCATGCAGTATGAATGTCTTTCATTGTTGTTTATATATATATATATATAATAGATAGATGTACATTTTTTTTAGCCATTTTGAAAGGTTAAAACTAAAATGACCATTCTCACGTTGTGGAAGATAATACGCTTTCAATTATTATCATTATATATAATAAAAATATGCTTTTAAAAATTAAATCCCCTATACATTTCAGGCCAAAAAAATCTCCCTACACATTACATAGAGTCAATATAGCCCAACATAAAAAGTTAAAAACAAAAAAGAGGGGCCTCACACATCAAATATGTGCGCATAACAATTACAGAACCATTCGGCTAAACATGAGGTGCCGTGTCAATATTGACGGTTGCTCAACAATAATTTTGTTTTCCATACAAAATTTTATTCTTCACTCAGCTCTTAGCCTTGAAAGCATAGTTTCAATTTTAACAATATACCAAGTTTCCACTTTTTTTTTTTAAATTTGATTATCATTTAAGTTTACATGCACTTCAAGTATTTGAATCAGCCTTTTAACAATATTATTCACAATTCATAAATTCAAGACATCTTATTCATTATTTTCTTATATGTGCACTACTTAAGTACTTACAAGTTGTACAGATTTTTTGCGGAGACAAATTTTTGCGAAATTCGTAACAGTGTAAATCATTTATACATATTTATTGGACATCAAATATCTAATATAAACGTAGGATGATTAAATAATACTTTTATTTAAATTTTAAGTGCATAATGATAAGTGCATCCTTAATTAAGATTATTTTAGGAGAGAATTCAATTTATAAAACTCAAGAACACCAGCAATTCAAAAAAAAAAGTATTTTGTAATGTAACCTCCCTCTGTTTTTTTGTTTACAGCCTGTTCCATACCCCAATTTTGTAAGGAAAGTCAAATCTCTTGCTGTAGGGTCAAATTGGTCATTTCAGTGTCAGCCGTCCGCCGGTCCGCCCAAGACCTTTCGCGCCAGCAAATTGAACGGGTATCACCGGTACCAATTATAGCCTCAAACGATGTCTCCATTGTCTTCATCCTCCAAAGCCCCTGCTTACTCGTCTCACTCCCACCACCACCGCCACCGCCACCGCCATGACAACCACCATCACTTCATCTCTGATCCTCCGACACACCACCGCCTTCATCTCCAACGTCCTTTTGCATTCCGAACTCCGACGTGGCCTCATTTCCACCCTCCTTCGCGAGTCTTCAATCTCCAACCATATCACCCTGAAACAACTCAATCTCGCCGCCGACACTCTAGAAAACGCCATCTCCGTCTCCAGCCCCACCATCCGATCCTCCTCCATCAACCTCGCCGAGAAGCTCATCCTCCCTCTCCCTCAGAACCCTATTTCATCGTTCCTTCTCTCTCTCATTTACACCCTCAACAAGCGGCAAGTCGAAGCCGCCTTAAGTCTCCTTCAAATCTTCCATCTAAGACCTTCATTGGCCCGATCGGAAATCTCACCGATTCTTTATGAGCAGCTGTTTTCTCTACACCTCCTCCCTGTTTTCCAATCCTTCGATGAGCAGAGGGCGAAAATACTGCCATCTACATCGGCAAATTCAGCACACTATGCAAACGATTATTCAATTTTAGACGAATCTGTTGTCTTACCCTCCACGAAATTGTTGTCACGGATGAGCGATGATCAAGCTTCGAAGCTGAGGGAGTTGGAGAGAGACTACGAAGAGGCTCTAGATGACAATTGCAGGATTGTTGCCGACTACTTCAAAGAAGTTTTGGTGACTAATATTGGGGACTCGTCAATTAGTCCGCCATTGTTGGTTCTGAATAGCAGTAGAGAGGATGCAGAAATGGAGAATGGCCAGGAGGAGACAGTGGAATCAAATATGCCTTTGTTTAAGAACGGACGGTATAATGTAATGTTGTATTTGTCTCTTTTTACTTATTTATAATTATAATTTTTTCTCAAATATATTTTTCTCTTTTTACTTATCAATCATGTTTTGAAATACACGTTATTTTAAGAGAAAAAAAAATATTCTCCCGTGGTATCTGTCTGCGGGCGAAACTACTTTAATTCATTTATCAATTTGATAACCCTTATATGGCTAATTTGTTATATTCGCTCACGGCTTGGGTTTCCGCGAAAAATTGTAATCGTTATTGACAGAATTATATAAGAGCGGGCTACTTTAATCCAGATGAATCAACTAAAGGATGTGGTCTGACTATATAAAGAATGGACTCAAGCCCTTTTCTGGCTCGGGAATAAATTTTAGTGTCAATTTTAGTTTTTTCCCCTGTTTGAACTTAGATGCCTTTTGAGAGAATTACTATCCCACATGAGGAGAGGAAAAAAATAAGTGTTTAAGGCTTTTTTTTTTTTTTTACTGAAAGGCAAAAGTTTGATTTCGTTCGGACAAGCCTCCGAATTCTATTAAATATACGTTATTCCTCTGAAAAAGAAAAGAAAATACTTGCATGGTTGGGTACATTCATAGCAAACAACAGAGAATCAACATATCTATCGTAGGTTGGACAAGATTTCTGTCTCCTGCACAATGAAGTTCATGATCTTTTACTATCAAACATATCCTAATCTTATCAGTTGTACTGGAGCTACTCAAAGTTGTCAGTGGTACATGATATCTTTTTTTTTTTTTTCCAAATGACGGCAGCCAATATGGACCGAAAGGGAAACGTCTAATGAAATTTCAAGCAGCAGTTTTAGCACCATGTGCTTGAATGCACCGGTTTATCCTCAAAGAGTCTCTCCCAAAATCCTCACACACCGAGAATCTTCTAAAAAGCTGTCCTTGCCAGCCCGTTCAGACTTAGACACTGAAACTGAGTCTTCGGTAGATGAAAATCTGCCTTGTTATTCTTCAGAATCTAAGGCAGAAACTAAGGTAATTGATACTTACAAGAGGAGCAAAATCCAACGCGGACTGAATTTACTATGCTAGTTATTTTAGTTTTTGTTGAAGCAGTGAAGCTGTCTCCTGTAGGAAAAAGACAAAACGATGGTATTGCTAGAGCCTCGACGAAGCCAAATCCAAGAATCAATGCAAATTAGTATTGCAGAACCTGGAGGGTATGCCTTAGAAATATTCATTTATGATAGTTTTGTTGTCTGCAGTATTTTCTCAAACTTGGATTCTTCCTGTTCCTAGTTCCCCAGATTATCCTATGGCAGATTATGATCCCCCGCCGCATGGAAATGGAAAATGTACGCCTCCCAAGGACTTTGTTTGTCCAATAACTAGCAATCTATTTGATGATCCAGTGACTCTTGAGACAGGTCAGACATATGAAAGGAAAGCAATCGAAGAATGGTTCAATAGGGGGAACTCAACTTGTCCAATCACCCGCCAGAAGCTGCAAAATACCCAGCTACCTAAAACAAATTATGTGCTCAAACGACTAATTGCAAGCTGGAAAGAAAAGAATCCCAATTCAATCCCATCTCCATCTGAGAGTCTACATGCCGAAACTGAGGTTGCACTCAAGTCAACAATGCCTTCAACTTCTCCTAATAGTGTTATAACACAAGCCAATGTTGATGGGATGATTAGTAAGCTACGACAAGCAATTAACAACCTGTATATGTCAGAGATCCTTGAGGAGTCCGAAATGGCTGTGCTTCAAATTGAGCAGTTATGGAAAGACGTTAACCTGGGAGTAGATATCCAGAGCATGCTATCAAAACCTCCAATCATTAATGGATTTATGGAGATTCTGTTTAATTCTGTTGATCCCGAGGTGCTTCAAGCAACAGTTTTTCTTCTGGCAGAGATGGGTTCAAGAGACAATGCTGTTATTCAGACGCTTACCCTGTTGGACTCTGATGTAGAATGTATTATGGCGCTTTTCAAGAAAGGGTTGACAGAGGCTGTTGTTTTGATATATCTCCTGAGACCTTCAGCTACGAGTCTTGCAGAAATAGCCATATTGGAGTCTCTCATAACAGTTTTCAGCGAGAACGAGGAGGACTTGCTTAAGATGTGTATAAAGCCCAAGTCAGCTGCGGTACTTTTACTGGCACACATTCTTGGAAGCAATGAGGAGAGAATTGCATCTTCAGTAGCCAAGACTTTGATAACTGAAAAAGTAATTGAAAGTATTGTTGGCAGTTTTGGAGCTGAGTGGGCAGAGGAGAGGATTGCTGCAGTGGAGATCTTATTAAGATGCATCAAGGAGGATGGGACGTGCAGGCACCCCATTGCTGAAAAAGCTGAGCTGTCTCCCATTTTGGAAAGCTTTATCGGGGCGAATGATGGAGAACGCTTTAAGATGGTTCAATTTTTTTCTGAGTTAGTCAAATTAAATAGGTAAATCTGGTTCATATGTATGCGGTTGCATTAAACAAACTAATTTACTTTGTAGTTGATGTATTATGGGCTGCTAAATAGGCTCATTCAACCTTTCGGTTTCCTCCAGAAGGACATTCAACGAACAAATTCTCCACGTTATAAAGGAAGAAGGTGTTTTCAGTACAATGCACACTCTCCTTGTTTATATGCAGACAGCCCTTGAAGACCAATGTCCTGTTGTGGCTGGTCTCCTACTCCAGCTTGATCTTCTGGTTCGAATCTGTCTATTCTTCTTCTCCCTTCTCAGTGAAATTAACTTTGATTTCACCATACCTTTAAGAATGGAAAAAGAACAGTTCTGTGATTGCTAGACAAACTGCTTTTGCTTTATTGCCTTCAGACTAGAGAATAGAGATGCTGAAATGTTGTACTAGTACAAGGGAGTTGTAATCATGGTTTCGTTTGCAGGTAGAACCAAGAAAGAAGAGCATATACCGTGAAGAGGCTATAGATGCTCTTATTTCATGCCTTAGAAACACCGATTTCCCGGCTGCCCAAGTAGTAGCTGCTGAGACAATAGCGTCATTACAAGGGAGATTCAACTTAACCGGAATGCCTCTTACCAGGAAAGTCCTTCTTAAACGTGCTGGCTTTGACAGAAGTTATAAAAGTCTTGATCAGATGGATCATATCAGCAATATCAACAGAGAACTTGAAACCAATCCAGTATATTTCTTTGAAACTGTACTTCTGTGATTTGAGATTCTGATATTTGCTTGTCAAACATCTTTTTTAATTTCTTGTATTTCGTTTGACTTCCTGATAATAGAGATAATGCTTTTGATTCCCTTATTTATTATTATTTTTATTTCCAATTCATATTAACAGGAAGAAGAGAAGGCAGCTGATGACTGGGAGAGAAAAATTGCGTCTGTTTTAGTTGGCCATGAGTTTGGTTTACTTTTTGAGGCATTAGCAGAAGGCCTGAAAAGCCAAAGTACACACCTAAGTTCGGCATGCTTTATATCAGCTACATGGCTTACGTACATGCTTTCCATTCTACCAGATACAGGAATACGAGGAGCAGCCTCTGTCTGCTTACTGAAGCGCTTTGTATCTATATTAAAATCCACCAAGGACACACAAGACAGAATCCTTTCTATGCTTGCTTTAAACAGCTTTCTACAGTACCCTGGTAAGTTGCACCAACCATTTTTCTTTTTTGTTAGAACTAAAAATTTGGTTCAAGAAATAATAAAAGCTGGTTTGCTGCACCTAGAAATATGTAAAAATAAGACACACACAAAATGCAACAAATTGAGATTTATGTCAGGCTTCATGGATTTCATTATTTTGGCATCTTTATATTTTGAACAATATCAAACTTGTCTCCTTATGGTCTGTGCATAAAGCTCTAAGCCTTAAAGTAGACAAATTTGTTTAGACTGATTAATGTCATTATTGAACGAAGTTCAGAAAATGGTGAGTGTGCTTGACATTGTAAATTTCAGATGGATTGCGTGATCTTACTAACTACAGTAAGGATGTCCTGAAAGGTCTGAGAGAGCTAAAGAGATCTTCCCCCCTGGCATCTGAAATGCTTAAAGTTCTGGTTGAAGAGAATGAATCTAAAGCAGTAAGTTCGCCATATTATCAAATCATTCTAAAATCGAGCCACTGTGGTAGCTATCTAAATGTTCTTGATTGAAACAGGGCATCTGGATGCATAAAGAGTTAATTCAGGCAGATTGCAGTGAGAATGGAGAAGTGTTGTCTGTCATTTGTCATAAGGATAAAATTTTTTCAGGTCATTCGGATGGAACTATCAAGGTAATTAAACTAAAAACTACACGATTAGTATTTTACTTTAATGATTTTGAAGTGCTGAGAAGAAACATTATTTTGCTTGAGATTTGAATAACTGATCATTTGAAACTAAATCAATGCATGTTAGTGGAATTGTTAGGTTCACGCAAGACCTAATTATGTTCAAACATAGATTTATGTTTAACCAAAAGGGAATTGATTGATATGCAATTGTGCGGCATGCTTGATAGATTGAATAGCTTGAAACCAAGGACAAACTCGAATTTGGATAAATACAAAATGTTATGGTCTGCTTCATCTAACAAGTTTGTGCCATATACTAAATGAGTTCGTTTGTCAAATTTTTAACGTCTGAAGGTCTGGACAGTAAGGGGTAGTTCATTCCATCTGATACAAGAGATGCAAGAACATATGAAGGCTGTTTCCAGTTTGGCTATTTCAGAATCTGGTGACAGACTATACAGTGGTTCACTTGATCGAACCATAAAGGTAATGTCCTTTGCAATTTTGCTAAATAATTTTATACTTCATCTTAACAAAACCCTCTTTTCAATGATGACCAGGTCTGGTCTATAGGAAAGTCAGCAATTCAATGTGTACAGGTGCATGATATGAAAGACCAGATCCATAATTTAGCTGTAACGGATGGCAAATTCTGCTACATTTCTCAGGGAAATGGTGTCAAGGTACTAAATGAAATTATGAATCCTTGATGTTCTTTCATTGGATGGGCCAGAGTCTGATCTGACCACCCCTTTGCATGCCAGATCCCAAAATAACACTAGTCTTTGTTTTATTAGGAAAAAGCCTTTCTGTTACTCTCAACATTCTGCTTGATTAATTGCTATGAGCTACATGGTGCATTGTGTTCTTTTACTTTTCTCTATCTGATTTGCTTTATGATAAGTAAAATACCTATGTGGCCTAATGAACGAAATGCTTAACTGTCAGTTCATATGTACTAGTAAAAGAAGAGGAATCATTTATTCACCTAAAGTCCAAAACGACGTTGTTATTTCTTAAGGTTCAATCAATGAATGGAGAACCGAGGCTGGTAAGCACTAACAAGTACGTCAGGTGCTTGGCTATTCTTCGCGGGAGACTATACTGTGGATGCCAAGACAATAGTATTCAGGTATCAAGTTTTCAAAAGTATAACAGTCTAAACCCATTGTGATTCTTTTCACCATTCTAAAAATAATACTCGTGAAATATCAGGAGATAGATTTGGAAACAGGAACAGTGACTACGATTCAAAGTGGTTCTAAAAGATTGCTTGGAAAAGCAAATCCCATTTATGCCCTGCAAATTCGGGGTGAACAAATATATGCAGTTTGCTCATCCTTGGATGGAACTGCTATAAAGGTATCCTTCTTAAGAATATAATTTTGTGATGTATCACTAACACAACTAGAGAAATATATAGAAGAAAAAAAGAGAAAATTAAAAAATTGCCTGAGTCTAGTTATTATGTTCCAGTTTGAAACTTCTTACTTAGGACTGAAGGTGCTGTGTGATTCCCATAATAAAGATGAATTTAGATACTCTCAATTTGTCTCAATTTTAATTTTTTTGTTGTTAGATCGATATTTGATCAATTACTGAAAAGAATGTTATTCAAAACTCAGTTTTATTTAATGAAATTATAATTGATCAAAATTGAGAGGATCCAAATTCAAATAGCGATTAGTGTTGGGCTCAAAATGGACTTAATTCGATGTTAAGAAATAATAAGTTTAAAATCGTTGTCATAACTCAGATATAAGAGAGTGAGTTCCCCTCCTTTGCGGTCATTGGCCTATAATTTCTTTAGAATCTTGGGAGGTTCTCAAGAGTTTTGTAGCATGAAAAAAGAAACTAAACTAATTGATGCGACTTTTGTTAGAATTGTACCAAATTTAGTTATCTAACTCTATTTTATTTTTTTGTATGACTGCCAAGATATGGAACACTTCCAATTACGGTATGATTGGATCACTGGTAATTGCATCAGAAGTGAGGACGATGGCAATGAGCTCAGAATTAATTTACTTAGGGTGCAAGGCTGGAGCTGTGGAAATTTGGGATAGGAAGAAACAGAATAGAATCGACACATTACAGATTGGTACAAATGCTAAGATTGCTTGCATGGCTGTCGATGGCAATGAAGAAATTTTGGTGATTGGAACGTCTAATGGCCGAATTCAGGTACCCTTTTCCTTTAGAATCCTCTTTTTATTTGAATGTATTGATTACATCTCATTTCTTTTCTGGATTCAAAGTTTGCACCTTCATGACTTCTGCACACCAAGAAGCATTCTGCATGCATACTTGGTTTTTCTGATCAAATGGAAAAACAAGTTTAATGATTAAACAATAGCGTTTGGTTTTTTTTTTTCCTTGGCCTTAAGAGTTACTGAATCCTCTGATAATTTGCAGGCATGGGAATAAACTAAAGGAGGGTGATCAAAATTTTCCTGTTGGAGACGAAAAATTAACTCATTTGACCGATATTAAATTCATTGAACTTTTGAAAGTTTATACGATAGATGTATATAGCTCAAAAGTTTATACGCAGAGAAATGTCAATATACATAATTTATTTTTATTAGATTGCCAGTTCTTGCCGTCTTCTTTCTTTTCTTTTTCTTTTGAGAGAGTCACAATTAAACAAAACAAGGTCATTAGCAAAAGTTGCAATGAAATAAAAGCATATATTTTTAACCCCAAGACCAAGAAAATAATATTTCTGATACTTATTCTTGCATAATGCAATGAGCTAGCATGAAAAAGTTAACCATAGAAAATCATTATTCATCATTTTTTTATTGATATTATCTATTCTTGCATAGAAAATCATGTTTTTATTTTTGTTTTTGTTTTTTAACCATACTTATATCACAAGGTACGACGAAGAATTGGGACGTTTTTTTTCCCGTTAATTATCACAGATCAGTCAGAATTGTTTTTGTTATACATACATATGATAAAGTGCATCAATATCAAATAAAACTCTGGAAAATTTTAAAGACTGATATAAGGCGGTATATGCTTTAAATTGTTCGAAACAAAATCCATATCCATATATAATACAAAATCTCATAAAAGCCGCACTGCTGGTTAGCGTACTGTTCATATATAATATAATAACGGCTTGACTTATTCTTGGCTATCTCCAGTAAAAAGTTTTTTAATATTTGACTTGATGGTTTATGTGGCTTTGCACGAAAACTATTAACTTATATGATTTTATGATAAAACTTATTTAACACATTCTTTTAATTTTATGTATAAGCTCCATCATATTAGGGGTGCGCAAACTGAACTAAAATCAAATATCAAAACGAACCAAATTAAATTCGTTTATTTGGTCCGGTTATTTAGTAAATTTCTTTTAAAGTTTTAATTATATTGCTTCAATCCAGTTTTACTTTTTAAAAACCTAAATAGATCGAATTAAGTGAATTTTCTATTTTTTATTTTATTGATTGTTTAATTTATTATAATACTATACTTTTGGAGGTTATATAAGATCACAATGTAGTATTTTTATTTTTTATAATTTTCTTAATCTTTTTCAATAATGGATTTATATTTGATTTTTTTAATCTTAATTTTTAATTTAATGTCGTGAATATTATTATGAATGAGATTGTTACTCAAGTTAATATTATTCAAGATTTTTTTGTATTTTTTATACATGAATATTTTTCAATGTCATTTGGATGAAATATTTGAATATATATATATATAGATATATTTCTAAACTTTTTTTATTGTTTTGCAAGTGTTTGTATATTTTTTAATGTTTTGAAAGCTTTTGAATTTTTTTCATAATTTGTGCCATTTTACTTTAATCAAAATTCCAAGTCGAATTGTAAAAATTGAATCTAATCAAAATATTTAGGTCCGATTTAATTTGATTCTCTTAAACATTTCAGTTCAGCTCAGTTATTTTTTAATCATCATTTTGGTTTTTAGACCAAACTAAACCATAAAATTAAATGCACAACCTATATCATATTGTTTTTTTTTTATTTTTTTTTCAAAATTTAAATTTAAATTTGAAATGCTTATTAATCTCATTTTTATTATTTAAATTCTTTTAAAATGTGACTTTTTAAAATTAGCACTGTGGAGGAAATGAGATATTTTCAAGTTTTAATTAAAGAAGTCGAGTACTGAAGTAATGCAAATAATTTCCTAGCAAGTCACGCTCCTGGCAAGTCACGCAAAAAGTTTTTTCCATCAAAACTGCGGCTGGGCGTATCTGTCCACAAGATACACACGAACTACTTTTGCTGCAAAATTCACCGAATTTTTTATTGGATGAAAAAATTCACCGAATTTTCCCAGACCAAGAATGTGGTCAAGAAATGCAGAATTTATGTCATTAAAAAAGAATGTGATCAAGAGATGCAGAATTTCAAATCAATACTCATCATTTATATCAAGATTTGGCACCAAAATGAATCTGAAAATTGGAATGAAAATATCCATAATAATAACTTTATTAAAACTTATTGATTGTACATATAGAATTACGAAACCATTCCATTCACACATACTTGCCATAAATAAAGATTGACCAAAGTAGAACAACCTCCTGATCTATATTTTTTGAAATACTACTCGACTTTCTTTATATTGGATGCATTATTATATTTTTTATTTTTTAGAATACTAATTGACTTTATTTTTAATATATTTTTAACAAATAAAATTATGTAAATATTTTTATATTTATTTTAAATAAAATAACTATTCCAAGTTACTGCTTAAAATTGATTTAATTATATTCGCAATTAGTATGTGGCCAAAAAAGTATATTCACAATTAGTATAAAATAAATTATAATATACTTCTTTTTTATCTTTAATATAAGACATTTTAATCAAATCACGCGAATTAAGAACGTGAGTTAAAGTTAATTAACTATCTCGATTTCTTTAAAAATATCAATATTTTTCTAAAACTACCTTTATTTAATATATTTCTCTTTCTTTTTAGATACATTAAATAGAACATTTTTTTGAAAAAGTATAATAAATACTACCTTATACTCCCTCCGATCTCATTTATAAGATATTATCCTGAAAATTTGTTCGGTCCTATTTATAAGATGCTGTATTATTTTGTATTTGAATTTTCTCTTTACTCTTGTTTTAATAATTTTTTTATCTCATAAATTATTTCAATATTTAATTAGTATGGGTAAAATTGAAAGTTTATATTAACATTTTATAAATTTAAGAGTATAATTATATCTTCTTAATATTCGTGTAATAAATAATAATATCTCATAAATAGGACCAAAGCGAGTATAATATAAATAATGTTATATTTAGATCAGAACAAAAGACCTTATATTTATGGCTGAAAGGAGTAATAAAATCAAAAATAAATAAAAATTTATAAAAATTAATTAATTTTTAAAATAAAAATAATTAATATAAATTTATTTAATAAAAAATAAATTGTTTTGGTATCCTTTTGACTTCATTATTATAGTAGGTTTTTGTTTTATTTTGACGTTGCTATTCACACTCTCCCTACATGACATTAGTCCAAAAAAAATGGGCTGAGGATAATAACAAGTCCAAATCAGACCCAAAATGACTTTAAAATATACACGGACTCTTCCTTGAAAAAAAAAAATACATGGACTCCAAATAATTATCAACTATAGTACAATAGCGAGTGAAGTACGCGGAATTGCAGGGCTTTTTTGTTCTCTCTCTCACTCTATATGTATATATATACACACACACACATATACGTAGCACAGGAAGAGCACTCTCGACTATCCTTGTTTAATACACCGATACAGTTGTCACTTTTCTCAGTTTAAGCAGCGTCTATGGCTCCGATAGCGGTAGGAGATGTGATTCCCGACGGAGATTTGTCGTACTTGGATGACGATAACAAACTTCAAACAGTGTCTATCCACTCCCTTGCCGCTGGTAAGAAAGTCATCATCTTTGGTGTTCCCGGAGCCTTCACTCCTACTTGCAGGTAAGACCGCTTTGATTTTCCTATTATTCTTTGATCTTGCTCTGTAGTTAGTTTTGGAGAAGAAAGAATTGGCTGGCATCTTCAACCCTAAAGATAAGCCGATTCGATTGTTTCTCGCCGAAATCTGTTTTATTTTATATTCATTTCTTAGGGATAACAAGTGTTGAACTTTATAGTCAAGAATCGCGAAGTGGCCTTGTCAAATTGTATTTCCCCCCTTTCTGTTGCATTTTTTTGTTTGTCGCTATAATTTTTTTCCATTTCCTCTTGATTGAAGTCGAGGTTTCTGTGTCGATTCGGCATTGAATCTAAGCTTGTTGGGGCTATTTTTACTGGTAATGTTATTTTTGACCTGACCTAAGGCTACAAGTTTTCATCCATTTGTTAAATTCTCGTGGAACTTGGGACTGTGGTATGATTAATTGAATGAGTAATGATTCTCAATCGGTAAGAAATGAGAGAGCATAAAAGTCACAGTCATTGTTGCAAGTCAAACTCCACTGGATCCTAAAATTTTATATTTTGGAACTATGTGATTCTATCTATCCTACACAAGATTGTTAATTGGATATGTTTCTACGGTTCTAGCATCGTATTCCATACCATGCAAAGTTCTCTTTTATCTCGATTTTAAAATTAATGCTACATTTATTTATGTCTAACAGCTTGAAGCATGTACCTGGCTTCATTGAGAGAGCAGAAGAACTTAAAGCAAAGGGCGTGGATGAAGTTATCTGTATCAGTGGTATATGTCAAATCTGATTTTTTTTCCCAACAATGTCATTACGTTTTTTTTCTCTTTTAACTTCATATATGCATCTTTACTTAAAAGATGCATGCTCCAGTAAATATCTGTCCCTAATCTTGTTTTGTTCAACTAAAGACTAGGTATGACCGTTTTTATTTAATTGCAGATTTTGACTTTTTCTCTATGTTGCCACTGACTTTTTTTTTAACCATGCCTTTGAAACGATCCCTCTTATTCATTCAATTTGGCCCAGTCAAAAACTCAAGATATTATATTACAGGGTTGTTGCTTTTTACCCAATCTGGTTGATATTGAAATCTAATGGATAAGTACACATTGCATGCATAGAATTGAGTATTTTCATTTAATTTATTTTACGTTAAATGAAAAAAGTTACAAAATAGTATCAGTGTTTTAACTATCACTGTATAAAAAATAATGATTTAAATTAAAAAAATACAAAGAAGAAAATAATAAGAGTTGGACTGTCATAAGGATGTGCACCAAATCCATGCTTATTCTGTAAATTGCTTGTTACTTGATTTTTAGTGTGTGCTGAATCTTAATTTTTATCATGAATTTGAATAAACATATAGTTATAATTTATTAGACCTAATTGGGTGGGATCTGTTATTGATGTCCTAAGGTGAATAAAAGATTACTCTGTAAAGTTTTAGAGACCCATACAAAATTGAAATAATGTAACTGGGATAAGCTCATGAGTATAGAGCATTTTAATTAGGTGGGTAATTTGTGGTTGATATAATTTTGCAGTGAATGATCCCTTTGTGATGAGCGCATGGGCCAAAACTTACCCAGAGAACAAGCATGTGAAGTTCCTTGCTGATGGTTCAGCCAATTATACCCATTCTCTAGGGCTTGAGCTTGACCTTGGAGAGAAAGGCCTTGGCACTCGCTCTAGAAGGTTTGCCCTGTTGGTTGAAGATCTCAAGGTGAAGGTTTCAAATGTTGAAAAAGGAGGGGAATTCACTATCTCCGGTGCTGAGGAGATCATCAAAGCTCTTTGAGCCCTTCCATATCTTTACTATGCTGTGTGTTTTTAGCCGCTTAGCTCGATTACCGTCTTTTGTGTGTACTCTCATTCCCGGTGATGCTAGCCCCATAACTTAAGCATTTTGGTTTAAATATGTACTATGTGCTCTAAGGGGGATCTGACAGACTGCATCTGGAAATAAAACGGCTCTTTCATATTACTAGAGTTGTCCGTGTTGAAGTGCCTGTGTTGATTTCTCTTTTTTCTGTTTGCGCCAAAGCTTGTGTTCATTTCACTGGACATACCAAATTGAGCAGTTCTTTTAGGAATAATTAGAGATAAAATGAGAAGTAGGTGGAAGCTAGGCTTTTTGATCCGGATACAAATGAAATTACCAAAATATTATAAGTTAAATATTATTTTTTAATATATTATAAATTTTGTTTCTTGGCGCCATAAATTTTGTTTCTTGATGCCATTGACACTGAGATAAATATTACAATTTTACACATATCGGTTTGTATCATATGAAGATATGTTTTTTTTTTTTTTTCAGCCTATAAAGATGGCAGGGTCCCCCCCCCCAACCAAAAACGCCCATTCCCATTCCCCGCTCCCACTGCGTACTCCCCTCCCCCCAAAATATAATTATATAATTATAATTATAATTATAATTATTTATAATTATAATATATTATATATTAAAATAAATTTTATTTAGATTTTTAAAAGATAATAAAAATTTTAAAATTTTATTTAATTCAATTAAAGAGATAAATATTTTAAAAGACCTCTATAAAATTATTTTTAACTTAAAAGATATTAAAAATTTTAATTAATCTCATTTAACCTACTTATAAGATATTTTACTTTGATTATAAATATAAGATTATTTTTAAGATATGAAATGATATTTATTACATATTTTAAAAAAATATTTATATGTAATTTATTTCAAAGAGAGAGAAAGAAATTAAATAAGAACAGTTTTGAAATAATGACTTTGAGTTTTGAAAAAATTAATGTAGTTAACTAATTTTAACTCGCATTCTTAATTCACATAATCCGGTTAAAATAATCTTATATTAAGTATCAAAGGGTTCTATATTAAGAAATTGAAAATCTTGATACCATAGATAATCGGATTCTTAATATAATGAAATTTTTAGAGGGAGATCATTCTATATGTGTGGACCGTGTCAGGGAGGGAGGGATAGTAGTTGATGAATTGTGTGTGTCAACTTTCTTTTCAATTCCATGGGACCCTTATATTGTCAAAGGGGAAGAGAAAGCAGCTTTATTTCTGATGAATTGCGCGTGTTTGTAGACCCTTGTATTCTAAGGTAGTTTGCAGTACTTAATGACAGTCATCTATTACCTGATCCATTGGTTGTGTTTTGATAACACCATTTTAACCTATCAGTTCTTCTTTATTAGCAGAGTACAGTAACAAGTATCACATTTGAAAAGATTAAAAATATGATAGATAGATAGATAGATATATAAGCTTGCGGTGATTATCGTCAATTAAGTTATTTTGATTTGATATAAAGGATACTTCCCAGTATAATCATATGAAAAACCTCAACATAGTATCAGAGTCTAACAGCCGATCTATGACGGAAGAAAGAAGGATGCTCCTCCTAGTATAATTATACATCAAAAAAGTAAAAATTCAACATCCTTCAGACGCAGCTTAGGTATTGGTAAATGTTTTATAACTAGAACATACCTTTTCATACGGGCAACAATAAGGCTTTTTAATCAAAACCTATTGTGTAAATATTTTTTTTAAGAACTCGTTTAATTAAAAAATATTTTTATTGGGAAACTCTAACAAACAAAAATTGCACTCACTTTTCCCTGTTCATATACTTGTTTTTATTTTACTTCTTATGCAAGATTTAAAAAAAAAGTGAACAAAAATTAAATGTGGTTTGAGATTAAATATTTTAATTCAGAAACTCAATAACAAACAAAAATTGCACTTACATTTCCCTTATCATATACTTGTTTTGTTTTAACTAATTCTTATGCAAGATTTTTTTTAAAAAAAAAGTGAAAAAAAATTAAATGTGATCTTAGTTTTTCACTGTCCGATACGGTGACTTTAACACTTGAAAAAAAATAAAAAGAAAATCCCTCTAACCTTTATGCATTTGATTTCATCTGTTTTGTTTTTTTTTCTCTTAGTGTTAGGCAAAGTGTTCGATTTCATTTGTAGATCCTACACATGTATGCTGGGGGTTGCGTAGAGTGCATGTTCGGACAAAAACTCCAAAGGTTGAAAGATTTGAATTTTTCTTTGCTTTTTTTAATTGATATTTAATAAATTCGAATGTGTGTGTTATAAGGCCATAACTCATAAGGGGGGAAAAGAATGTGTGTATTACGGGATGCTAGATTTGGATCGATGCTGGGGTCACGTATAACTTAGACACGTGGGTCCATTGCCAATTAACGTTTTTGTTTAATCACAACTCTATTTGCTGTTGTCCTCTGTCCTTGTTTTTAACTTCTCATTTGAACTTTGTTGATTAAAAAAATAGATTAAAGACCAAATAATTAATTAATGTAAAGAAGCCTGATACTTTAAAGAAGCTATTATAGGTAGGAAGGAGAGTTTTGAGTTGGGGATTTATATAAACTGTTGAGCGGGCTATTACTGTTACTGTCACTATTACTATTAGTATAGCAGCAATGTCTAAATTGTGATAGTTAGGTAAAAGTAGGGCTGTGCAAAAAACTCGCGATCCAGTTGAATCTGTCTAATCCGGTTTTATTGGACTAACCGGGTCGAGTTTCATTTCGGGTTGGCCCGGACTTCGGGCTCGACCATTTTGTCCGGCTCAACCTGAAATATATATATTTTTAAAATATATTATTTTATATATATTAATTGATTTTATAAGATTTTTTTTATATATCTTATATAATACATTTATTATTTGATTACTATGAAAAATTTTGTAAGGTTTTGATATTTTAATTTTATTTAAAATTTTAAATTGATTTCTTAATTTAATATTATATGAAAATAATGTATAGTTGTAAAAATTTATAATTTTTAAGAAAATTAATTTCTATCATAACATTATATTTTTAAAAAAATCTACTTTTATATTAATAATTAAATTTTTTTTATTAATACATAAAGTTAGCTTTTATTTTACTTTTAATGTTTAAAAAAATCATATGGTACCGGCTCTACCCAGCCCGGTACCTAAACCGACTCATGCACACCCTAGGTAAAAGTATATTAAGAAAAAGAATTACTTTGAATTGTTTATGGTAGAAATTAACTGCGTATAATATAATTAAAGAATAAATATAAAAATGAGGTTATATTTATAATTAAATTATATTTTTTTCACTTTATATTTATAATATCTCTAGTAGCGTTATTTGATGTAATTATTTTTCTTATTTGTTTTTAAGAGATATAAAAGAAGATGTTCATTTTTAATTTTATCATGATATTCCGTTAAACTTGTCCTAACCCATTATCAGGTTGGTTTAAGATGGTGTAGGAGGGAACCAGGTCCTCTGTACGGAGATGAGACCAATATTTCTTAGGGAGAATCACAATTTGATGCCGGCCATCAACGATTTTTACTATTTAATGCCCAAGGGGAAAAGTAGGACACTGAAGGACCATTCCAACTTTTCTCAATTTACTACATGGACCGAACTGCCCTCATGCCCTGCTGAGAAAAAAAAAAAAAAGAAGAAGAATTCACGGACCGCCTCCTCCTCTGCATCTCCTTCATCCCTCATGCCTCCTCCTCCTCCTTCTCATCCTCTCACCCCTTGCTCAATATGTGGATAAACTAAAATCGGTGAGTAATCTGGACAGTGACAGTGGTGACCCAACAACGGCGACCAAAAAACGGTATTGTTATTCCTTCTCACTCACACAACAAACCAGTTTCAGACCCCTCTTCAATCTCTTCTCCAAGAAATTGCTGTAAGCTTTCATTTTTCGCGTAATTCCCATTTCCATTTACGGTTTTGTATCAGGATTTCAACTTAAATTGTTGATTTCGTGCTCTATTTTTGTGACTCTTACGCGTGTCCACTTTGCAAGACAGTTTTGATCTTTCGCCGGATTACTTTGCGCAGCCTCCACACGATCTTCGATTAGATGTAAGGGGGATATGTATTTTCATCTCCGTAGTTTCATATATTTTTTCTATTATTACAAACAGAAGTTTCCATGTGATTTGTGAAGCTCAAGATGCGGCTTTCGACCTTTCAAATGGACCTATCGTGGATGAGGTTGGTAATAATTACAATTGCTCTAATTAGCAGTTTTTCCCCACTTGAAAAGCCTTTTTGTTTACAGGACTGGTCACTTGACTTTCAAGCATTATGTGCAATATATGTTGTTACTGGTATTCACTTTCTGCTGCAACACTAATTATCAAACTTTGTCGATATTAATTAATAGATACTGAATAAAAATATTTTTTCAATGAATGAGATATATGAAATTAAGCTTGAGAAAGACCTCAATTGTTGGGCATTGTTATGTGTTCTTTTGCAAATGAATTCTATGATCTTGCTGAACTCTTCTCTATTTATAATTAATAATATGCCGTTTATGCTTGAATTTCTACACTTGTCTTGTAATATATATTGTTGATTCATATTCAACCTAATGATAACTAATTTCTGAAAATCTTATCTTGCATGCTTTGCTGGCAGAGTTTTTTCTGGTATAATAGAAGTAGAGCAAGCGCATCCTTTATTTGTTGTCAGTTTGTAGGTGCAGCACGGTCTCTTGGTGCTGGTGCTATCTTTGTAAATCCATGAAATATCACCGATGTTTCTGCCTTTGTTGCTTATGCCCTGAACATGTTTGCTGATGAAAGAGAGAAACGACATCAGTGCCAGTGCCAAGTGGGAAATTCGGTCGACTGGCAGATTCGAGGAATGCCAGTTGAAATCCACACTTGATCAATCAGTTTTTCCTTCATTTACCTTGATGATTTGGTGATGTCAAAGGTAGGGTGCTGAATGTAGGGCATGGTGGAAGTAAGGCACGATCTGTGAGGTGGAGGGTCGGGGAGAAGTTTGGATGGTGATGAATAACCCCAGAACTACACCGTTGTGTTTTGAATTACAGCTTCTCATGGGCTATGAGTTCCAAATCACAAATGTTCATGACCATCTTGTAATTTTTTCAATTTAAAAAATTTTGAGTTCATATTGTTAATTTTTAACTCCATCTTGTTAATTTTTACTTGAAAGTTGTAAATCAGGTAATATGAAATTTTTAGCTCTTTCTTATAAATTTTCATGTCCATTTTATAATTTCTTTTATCTAAAAAAATTTCAAAAAATTTCATGTCCACATTATAAATTTCAGCTCCATCTTGTTAATTTTCATTTAAGGGTTGTAAATCCAACAACATGAAACTTTCAGCTCCTCTTGCAAATTTTTATGCCCATCTTGTAATTTTTTCAACTTAAAAAATTTCAAGTCACATTATTAATTTTCAGCTTTATCTTGTTAATTTTTACTTGAGAGTTGTAAATTGTACAACATAAAATTTTCAACTCCCTCTTAGAAATTTTCATATTCATCTTATAATTTTTTCAACTCAAAAAATTTTCAAGTGCACATTATTAATTTTCAATTCTATCTTCTTAATATTCACTTAAAAGTTGTAAATCGAGTAGATGAAATTTTCATCTTTTTTTTTTTATAAATTTTCATGTTTATTTTGTAATTTTTTTAAGTAAAAAGATTTCTAGAAATTTCAAGTCCACCTTATTAAATTTCAACTCTTTTTTTTTTACTCGAGGGTTGTAAATGTTTGAACATGAAATTTTTAACTCCCTTTTGTAAATTTTCTTGCCCAACTTGTAAATTTATATATTAAGAAAATTTTAGGTCCATCTTTTAAATTTTTAGCCCACTATTATAAATTTTCACGTTAGTTTAAATGTTTGAGCATGAAATTTTCAGCTCCTACTTATAAATTTTCATGTCTTGCTTATAAATTTTTCAGCTCAAAATTATTCTACTCAACTTTGTAAATTTTCAATTCCATCTTATTAATTTTCATTTAGGAGTTGTAATTGTTTCAACATGAAATTTTCAACTCCCACTTGCACTTACAAGGGAATTTCTGAGTCTAGTGAAAAATTATTCAACTAACAGATAATGAGAATGAAGTATATTTTACTAATTGGTCGACGAATTTTCATTAACTAGGATTTTGACCATTAACTATGATTTTGAACTTTAAAAATGGTTGACTAGCATATTCGGTAATTCCAGTTCAATTCCAAAATTGGTAGGCTATTTTTTCCTATCTCATTGAATTTTGAAGGGAAAAAATCTTGGAATAGTTTAGTGACTTTAAATTCAATTATGAAATTGGTCAACTGACTCTTTTAATTTAACTTACCTGAGGTGAAAAAATTGGTCGATTGAAAATTTAGTGTTTTTAAGTTCAAATCCGTAAGTGGTTAACTATTTTTTCCATCATGTGGAACTGTGGTTTAATTAAAGCTTCTTTGAGAAAAAAAATGAAAATAAAATCAAACGAAACACCACTATAATTAAAGCATGGTAGATTTCATCAAAATGTTAAGATTCATCTTCAAAAGCAACATCAAGAAACAAGGGTATCTGGAATTACCTAATAAGTGAAAATTTTCAAGTGATATCTAAAAACTTCCAACAGAGGCCTGAAATTTTCTGAGCTGATAAATTTTCACTAACTAGGATTCTGATCATTAACTGTGATTCTGGACTTAAAAAATGATTGACTAGTTGATTGGATAGTTTCAGTTCGATTCCAAAATTGGTCAACTATTTTACCCATCATAACTTGCAGCTCAACTTTTTCTGTTAATTTAACTTGAACTTGGGGTCTTTGTTCATATACGATCCTGTAGTGGAAAAATTGGTTTATTAGTAATTTCGTGTTTGTAAGTTCAAATCCGCGATTGGTAAATTATTTTTTCCATCATGTGGAACTGTGGTCCAGTTAAAACCTCTCTTGCATTTTGAGATAACTGATTTTTTTTTTTTATCTTGTGGTCTAATTTGTTTGTTCATTTTTTGCAATTGTTAACTAATCAGTCCAGTTCACAATGTCCATGTTATAATCAGTAAACCACATGTTATATCGTGAGAATCAAAATAGAACCAAAAACTCCCAAACCCATTTAGGAAAAACCATTCAGTAAACCACAAAAGAAATGTCTCTCTCAAAACTTCAAAATCAGCTTGACTATGGCAGCCTCTACTTTTTCTGCATCTTGGACTCCATGAGTGAACCCAATAGCAGTGGCAAATGAGTTTCGACAGAAGGATATTAAAAAAAAAAAAGTAACACTAGAGAAACAGAGTAAAAGCAAAAAAATAAAAAGATGTGGCCTACTCGTTGCCTCCATAGCCACAAGAATTCACAAAAGTTAGAACAATACAGCACAGAAATCCATTCCAACAATGGGGTTTGAGAATCAAGCAAAGCTTATCTCCCTACTCGTTGCCTCCATACCCACTAGAAGACACTCCTCTTCTCACCAAATCGCCTCCTCTGTCCTCTAAATTGAAGACCTTCGCCAACATCTTTATCGCCATAGTTGGTGCTGGAGTCCTCGATCTTCCCCATTGCTTCAAGTGAACGAGATAGGTCATGGGCTTGCTCATGATCTTCACCTTCGTGCTTCTCACCTACCATTGTATGATGCTTCACTCACCGCAAGCTAGAATCCATCACAAGTTTCTCCAAAATCAACTCCTTCGGCGATCTTGGCTTCGCCATATGTGGTCCCATTGGCAGATTTTCTATCGACACCATGATCAGCCTTTCTCAAGCTGGATTCTCCATCGACACCATGAGGAGAGAGCGACTTTTTGCCGAGAGACTTTCTCCGCCTCTCCTTTTTGAAATAAGGGCAAATTGGTAAATGTACATGACAGCTTAAAAAAAAAGGATTGTTTGCAGCTGCTGCATTAAATTGAAAATATCTTAATGATTTTTCCTATTTCTTATTAAACCTGGTCCTATTTACGAACTCCGGAGGCACTGTCTCCAAAAGTAAAAAGTTATAAAGGGTTGGGTGTTTTTATTATTATATCATAGATTTTATTTATATAAATAAAAATCATGTTGGGAAAAATGTGACTTATCTTCTATAGAAATGCACAAGACCTTTTTTTTTTCTTAAACGTGAGACCCATTTTAATTTTGTCAAGTTAAAGTAATATTTGAAAATGCATGGTAATGATAACTATCTTCTTTAGACAATTAAACATTCTTAACTTATGCAATTAAGAAATTTAAAAGTTAAAAATTCCTATCTAGGATAATAAAAGCAAATAATTGTAAGAAAGATAACCACAGAATGAGATGAGATTTTAGACAGTTTTAAACAATACTAGCAACCAACCCGTCATGAGATGGGCTTAAAAAATCCTTTTTAAACAAATCTAACTTTCTTATGTTTTGTTCGAACTCAGTAAACTTATAAGTGAACTCATAAGCTTGTATTTTTTTAGAAGTATTTTTTCTGCATTTTCTAAAATCATTTTTATATAATTATTTAAATTAGTGCAACTAATCATCACCATTATTTACTAAAATTAAGATTATGTTTAAATTTTACAATTTTTACATTACCAATGAATAGAATAATTTGGTTTTCTTTTCATTTAGAATTGGAAAATATTAAATTTTGGATTACCATTGATATGTTGTTTAGGATATGAGAGAGAGCTTTGTTTTTTTAAGCTAGTATTAAAAAAAAAAGAAATAAAGAAAATGAGCCGACTTGTGGCTTACACCGGCTAGCTCATTTATTTTATGGGCTTAGTGGGTTTAGGCCCAAAAGTTTATTTTTTATTCGGTTTTAATTTTTAAAGCTCAACCTACTTTTTATATTGGATTAAACCAATATGTTAAAAATCGAATTGGCCATTGAACTAGTTAAGACACTTGTTCAAAATTCAATAGTTGAATCGAGGTTAAACCAGTTATGAATAAATTGATATATTTTAAAAATATAAATAAAAAATATAAAAGATGTTTATTCATGATCATAAAATTAACATTCAATTTAAAATGAAAAATAAATTTATATATTTTTAATTTTTAATTTTATATATCATATAAAAAATTAAAAATATTATTAATAAGTTTTAGAATATAATATTAAATCTAAATAAGTTAATATTTATCTATAATTATATTTTAAATTTAAAATAGTCAATCGATATTTTATTTTCACATTATTTATTAAATAAATTTATCATTATTAATAATTATATATCATAATAATACTTATATAATATTAAAATATAGAAAGAAAAAAATTATATAAAAAATAATACAATTTAGTACTAAAAAATAAAAAAATATAAATTTTTTTTAAAAAAAAGACATCAGATCAATTTTGTTCCGGCTTTCAAATTATCCAATTTTCATTTATGGTTAAACTGAATCAGACACTGGTTCCTTATTGAACTAGTGGATCCTATCCGATTTTTAACATATTGGATTAAATAGATTGACTCGTAAAATTTGACTCATATTGATGTTAAAGCAATGTACTTTCTGGACAAAATTTTGGATGACTTTAAATTAAATATGTACATGAGATCTCTTGAAATTTGACTATTTATATTATTTATAATTATTGAGATGTTGTTGTGATATCAAAATATGAAATTATAATTTTAAAAAATATGAATGATAAATTTAAGAAACATAATAAGTGATCATTTATACTTCATTTGTTCCAGTTTATAATGAACTTTTAACTACCAGATTAAGATAATAATTATAATTAAAAAAATTTCTCATATTTTCTCAAATTACCCTCATTAAATACATTGAAAATTAAATATTTTAATAATAAATAAATATTTGGATCTATTAATTAGGAGTAATTTTGAAAAAAAAAAATATATATTACATAATTCGTAAAGTATATTATATTATGAAATATAAATTTCTGAAAAAAATGTATTATATAACCGGGACGGAGGGAGTATTTAATTTCAAAATCAATTATTTTTTAACAATATTATTGTAAATTATAATTATAATTCCTTATTAATTGGGGCAGGTAGGTAGCCAGTAACGAAACTCATCCCTTGAAGGTCTCACATTCGGAAAGCAACAAGGAGGAGGCTAGCTGTAGGTGCCGTTTGAAAGAGGGGACCCATTCGTTTAATTCAAAATTTTGTCTGTTGGATTTGAAATTTATTGAGAGGGACGAAAAGGGACAGCGACTCTTACGTACAAACACTACTTACTAAATTCAACTCCCTCCCACATTCTTTTATTCTATTTCTTCATACCTACTCCCTCCGGTCCTATTTATAAGATGTTATTTTTCATTGTACGGGTATTAAGAAAACATAATTATGCTCTTAAATTTATAAAAAAATAGTATAAACTTCCAATCTTACCCCTACTAATTAAAGACTGGAACAATTTACGAGACAAAAAAAGTTATTAAATGAAGGGTAAAGAAGGAAATTTAAATAAAAAAATAAAACAACATCTTATAAATAGGACCAAGCAAATTTTCAAAACAACATCTTATAAATGGGACCGGAGGGAATATTTATTTAATTTTAATTTAATATATTGAGTGCCCTTTAATCTGCCCAGAGACCAGAATCCAGGCACTGTCGTCTTCTTTCTTCATTTCCTTCTCCACTTACAAGCTTTTGAGGGGTCAGTGAGCAAGTCATACCCTTCTAAACCCAAATTTTCAGAAGATGAGTGCCTCAAAGTTCATTAAATGTGTCACAGTTGGAGATGGAGCTGTCGGCAAGACCTGCATGCTCATCTGCTACACCAGCAACAAGTTCCCCACTGTAAGTCTCTTCAAAATTTGAACCCCATCTCTCAGAATTTCTTCTTTTTCCCTGTTTTGAATTTTGCCTTATATATTTTATTTACAGTGTTCATTAAAATATTTGGGTTTAACCTCTAGGGCATTTGTTCCATATCTTAGATGTTTTATGATATGTGTTTCGATTTGTTCAAGACTCACTGTTTTTTGTTTCTTTCTTATTTGGGTGACATCCGGTGGAACAGGACTACATACCCACTGTATTTGATAATTTTAGCGCCAATGTGGCCGTGGATGGGAATATTGTCAATTTGGGACTCTGGGACACAGCAGGTACTAGGATTCTTCTTGCTCCAACTACCTCTGCAATTAAGATTTTATAGTCAAGCCCAGTGGTTTGGTCTGGTTCTTTCTCTCTTCGTTCTTGATACAGTTGTGATTCTGTTTTTCAAAGGTCAGGAAGATTACAGCAGGTTGAGACCACTGAGCTACAGAGGCGCAGACATTTTTGTCTTGGCATTCTCATTGATTAGTAGAGCCAGCTACGAAAATGTCCTTAAGAAGGTATCGACTCGAGTCTTAACTTTTAAGAGTCGAACCCTATCTTGCATGGGATTTGAATCCTTTGTGAAAAGACCAACATTAAGTAACACTTACCATCTACTTGTGGTTATCTTGAACTGTTAGTGTCCGTAGGAAATTTTGGGAATCCCAATCCATCTGCTTCCTCTGTTTTTACTTTTTTTTCCCCTGTTGTTCCAAGTTTTTGAAAGTGGGTATTACTATTTTCTGCATATATTTTCATGGAACTGGAGGCATGCTTGTTCGCCTTGTCATAAGAGTTAACAGCGGTGAAAGTCTAGGATTTTTCCCCCTCCAAACGGCAGTAATTCATTTCAGCTTTCGTTTCTTTTCTTTTCTTTCTTTTTTCAATCCTTCAGTGGATGCCAGAACTGCGAAGATTTGCTCCTAATGTTCCAATTGTTCTTGTTGGCACAAAGTTAGGTAAGCACTTAGCAGCAAATTGAAAATTTTGTGATTTCATTATGCTCATAACTCTGTCTGTGTGGAGTGAATAGCTAAATGACGTCAAGTACTTGATTATGTGTTCCAGATCTTCGTGACGACCGGGGATTTTTGGCTGATCACATGGGATCTAATGTTATAACATCTAATGAGGTTTACATTCTAAGCTTTGTTTAGAGAATGAGCGTTAAGCTCTTTATATATACTTTTAATGAAAGGAGCTCATTTACTTACTGGCCATCATTTATTGCCAACAGGGGGAAGAATTAAGGAAACAAATTGGTGCAGCGGCTTATATAGAGTGCAGCTCAAAGACTCAACAGGTTAGGGAATTTGTAATTGTTTCATATCTGTTGGTTTGCATGTACAGTGCATTATGACAGAAAGCTTCCGATGATGATTTCTTTTCATGGTTTAGAATGTCAAAGCAGTGTTTGATACTGCAATTAAGGTTGTTCTACAACCTCCAAGGAGGCAGGAAACGGAAAGGAAGAAAAGGCATAGGAGGTCTGGTTGCTCGTTTGTGTAAGTTCCTGACTTTATTTTCTCCTTTAGTGTGGCTCATTCATTTACTTAAAAACATTACTTTTGTAGCATTTGACGATAGGCACAATTTTCCGTTCTCTCCTACACTTTAGCTACTAAGTTTTGATGGAAGCAATGCTTATTTTATGGGGGAAACAAAGTTTGAAAACTTCAAACCCTATCAGTAACAGGTCTACTGATTTTTACTAGTTAGTGTTTCATGAATATTTGATCTGCAAAATGAAAAATCTCATGGCTTTTCAGTGCTCTAGAACTATCTCACACCATAGCCACATAGTTTTGAAGAGAATACTAACAGGGTGTATTCTTTTACTGACTGGCAGAAGTATTGTGTGTGGAGGCTGTGCAGCTTACTAATACACAGCAAAAAAGCAACAACGTTTCCTGACATTCGATTACATATTTAAATGTATCCCTACAGTTATGTCTGTATTGTAGCTGATGTAAGATGATAGTATATGTGGTGGTCAATTCACTTGAGACTTATTAGTGGAGGGAATCGTTCATTCTCTCATTTATTGTTGCCCAGCCTTTTTGTATTATATGTTAGAAATACGTTTAACTAAGTTTCACCTTTGTTTCAGTATTCTCTAGAAAGTTTTCCAGAGAATATGATATATTGAGGGGCTTATTTGCTTTCCACTCTTATCAGTAGGGAGATCTGTAGGAATTTCACCATTTGTTGACAGATTCCGCATCCAATTCAGGAATCTGTGAAGAAACACTTTTGCTCACATATGATTCCTTTATTTTCTGACTTTAAGGGATGCCAAATAAATATATCATGTGGTTTCATGAGGAGGGTCCTATAAATAAAGCAAGCTGATATATGTATCCCATTAGTGGGTTATACGAAGTGTCATAAATATATGCACACATGCGAGTAATTGTGTAAAATCTACTTGGAACATGTCTGTGAGGTAAACTAAGACAGAATGTAAATGACTAATGTTCTTCTTAACTTCTTTTTTGCATTAAGTCACCCTGTCTCTGAGATGATATTGGATTTCATCTAATTTGAGTCAAATTATGAGGATCCACTAAAGGAGAGAAAGTTCTCTCAACATTTATTATTTACAAAGTTTGAAGACCTTTTTTTTTTTGGCGAAGAAAAGTGAAATTTCTAGTCATTCAAACCAACGGACAGGTGTTTTCCCCCTTGTTTCACTCCCATGGTTTTGTGTTTTTAATGAAACAAGAAAGAAGGGATGTAAATGGTAGGATAGAGGTAAATAAAACGCTCCCTTGGAGCAGGTGGTGCGAGGAGTATTGATAGAAGTGGTCCTGTTTTGATCATTCTGAAGGCAGAAAGAAACACAGGATAGGTAGAGGAGGAGCCATCATCTTGTTGGGGTAGGGATTCATTGCAGTAGGACCTGGGCTTCCATTCCATGCGCCATTACTTTCCACAAATGAAATGACCTACACACCTTCATCCGTTACCGTCCAAAATTAAGACAATAGGGCAAAGAAAATGAAACATGCCCTGTCTTTAACGTCAATGATTTAGATTGGGGTTTACATCTTTTTCTTGTGATAAAATTGTTCTGATGGTGGGAACGGGGAAAAAAAGAAGAGAGCACAAAGCCCATGTGTTTTTTCCCAATTGAAATAAATGCTCCTTTAGGCCTAAGAAACTAGATTGGGACTGAAAATTTTAATTGTCGACAATAATGATAATTCAATTGATGGTACTTTCGAACTTGTGTACATGTGAGTATTCAACTTCTTGTGTATGTGGAAGAAGGTGATCTGCTGTATTATCATTCATATAAGTTATCTGTTGTTGGTCCTAATAATTTGAAGACATGTTAATGTACAATTAATTAAATTAAACATATATTAGGTATAGTTTTTCTAATTTACTTTTTATTTTTTTTTATATACACTATATTATTTTTTTGGCCAAATATACACTATAGTATTTGAAAGAAGGTAATTAATTAAAAATCCATCATCAATCATCAATTATCAATTAATCAATTATATATTTATATAAAAAGTAGGATCAAGCCGCATTGTGTATTAACTGTACAATTTCGGCTCATGCTTAAAAGAAAAAATGAGTTTAGTGTATTCCATTCACTAAAACTGAGAAAAATGTGAATTTTATTAAAGTAATGTAACTTAAAGAGATAGTGCAAAGTTCTAAGTATGAGTCAGAATTTTACGCCTTGATCCCACTTGATATATAGATAATTGATGATTAGTCTTGAACATAGCCACCCACCATACCAGCTTACTCTCCTCCAAAAGTTTTCCTAGGAGTTGGGTTGCAAGGCAGAGTGAGAGGAAGAAGGCGAGCAAGAGTTGAAAGTAAATCAACGGCTAAGATCGCACATAGTCCAATGGCTGAGATAACGTGAAGCAAAATGACAATGTTACCCTTTCCCAATTCAGTAGATGGACGTGTATGATGAAAAATAAGGGGGAAAGAAACAAACAGTCCGATCCGCGATTGTGCACTTTCTGTGCACTAGATCTCCTCCCTCACTAGGGGAAAGGGAAAAATATAAACTTACAGTTTGAAAATGTCAAAAAAAAAAATATTAAATTATTAAAAAAATCAAATACATTAAATATGTTAAAAAATAAATTTTTATAAATATTTTTATTTAATTTTCTCACTTAATTCTTTTTTAACTTATACCTCATAATAATAAGTTTACTTTAATTAAAGATAAAATTAAAAAATTATATTAATTTATCTGATAAAAATAATTTGTATCTTATATTTTATATTTTGAATCAAAATATATTTAAAATTATCTTCTATATTTTGGAACCAGGGAGTACCTCTTAGTGATACAATGGTCATTTCTCCTGGAATTTCTTTTTCAATGCTTTCCTAAGCTTTAATAATTGTATCTGTGTCAATAGTTCCATAAATACAAATATGAAAATGATGCCTCAAGTGGATCGAAATTCATGTCATGAATATGCTCATTTGAAGCAGTCAAGTAGATGACTCAATACTTATCACAATTTACTCAATTTAAAAAAAAAATACTAGAGTTAAATATGAATAAAAAATTTAAAAAATCACCATAAATGAATGAGGAAGACTTTTGATGGAAAAGTAAAGTAATATTAATCTTATTTATATTTTTATTTCATGATCATATAAGAAAGATACTCATTAGATCTCTTTAATGTTTAAAACTCTACTAAACCTTAATACTATATATTTTCATTTTAAAATTATTTTTTAAAATTTTTTTCCTTTGGATTCTATCTAACTAACAATTAATAAACATTATATTATATTAACAGCCTATCTATTTAATATCTTTAGATGAAAACGTATATTTTTTTTTTCTTGACCAACTGAAAATGTCAAGGTAATTCAACATTTAATTAGTTTAAAATTAAAACTGAATGATAAATGACCGAAAAGCAGTTGAACGAGAATTTCCATTTTGGTTTCGCTTATATCAGACACAGTACAAACACAGAATCCAGAGAGCGAGCGAGTCCCGTCGTGGTGGTTCTCTGCTCCAAATAGAGTGAGCTAAGTCTTGAGGACACGTAACTGTCTGTATTCCGATGGCGGACATGGACCCTCCTCCCAAGAGCTGGAGCATCCACACCCGAGCCGAGATTCTCGCCAAGTACCAAATCATGGAGCGGGTCGGATCCGGAGCTTACTCCGACGTCTACAAGGGCCGCCGCCTCTCCGATGACCTCATCGTCGCCCTCAAAGAAGTTCACGATTACCAATCTGCCCTCCGAGAAATCGAGGCATTGCAGATCCTCCAGGGTTCCCCAAACGTCGTCGTCTTGCATGAGTACTTCTGGCGCGAGGACGAGGACGCCGTCCTCGTTCTTGAGTATTTGAGAACTGACTTGTTCACGGTCATCAAAGAGGCCAAGAAGGATGGTGCGGGTCTCAGCGTTGGGGAGATTAAGCAGTGGATGATCCAGATTCTTTGCGGTGTCGATGCGTGCCACGCAAATATGATCATGCATCGAGATTTGAAACCCAGTAATTTGTTGATTTCGGAGGATGGCGTGCTCAAGTTGGCTGATTTTGGACAGGTAACTTCTCTCGCGGGATAGAAATTGAAAGAATATACTCTCGGATTTCTACCTGAGAATTTGTCCAAGGTTGAATATTCGGTACTATTTCTGGCTAGGATGATGAATTGAATATTTACTGTTGTTTTATCAAATCGCTTCACCGTTGGATCACTAAGCATGGGTCTCTATCGTCAATTTGGTTAGTCGTTTCAATATGAAGTTTACGAACCATATCAGCCTTGCGATCTATTTTTTGTTTTCCTGAGAAGCGGTTGACGGGTCATCTATTGGTTATTGAAATTTTGTCACTATAGCATTCTCTAGAAGTCGAAAGAAATGTTCTTGCTTGCGTACATGGGACAGGACAATCAATGTGTTTTATTTTAGGATTGATTGTTATGTGCTTCATGAATCGCTTTGTCATGAACTGCTGACTGACCTCACCAAAGTGTTTCATTTTTGCTGAAGATTGCTAACTGAATAAATTTGTTGCCTCATCTATCTTTGCATTTACGTCCATGAGTGAAATGTTCTATTTCTTTCCATTTTCAGGCAAGGATACTAATAGAGCCTGGATTTGTTGCTATGGATGAAAACCCACCACCATTTGAACAATATACTTCAAATCTTGAGAGATCCCATCAAAATCCTGAAGCCTTTCCTCAGACTGACAACCAAAACCAAGAAGGCTTTGTAAATCAAGAACAGGGAACTGTAAGTCAAGAAGAATATTTTAGAGTCTTAGATGAGCTGAAAACTAAGAGCTCCATGGATGACATTGATAAGGATACGAACTTCCAGGATGGAAATACATCTTGTCTTGCAACTTGCACAGTAAGTGACATAGAAGAAGATGATCTTATGAAGTGTTCTTTTACATACGAAGCAGGTGAGGGAGACAATGAAGAAGACTGTCTCACAGCATGCGTTGGAACTCGATGGTACAGGGCTCCTGAACTGCTTTATGGATCAGCTGACTATGGGTTAGAGATTGATCTCTGGTCATTGGGCTGTATCTTTGCGGAGCTCCTAATTCTGGAGCCCTTATTTCCTGGGACAGGTGATATTGATCAGCTCAGCAGAATTATTGATGTTTTAGGCAGTCTCAATGAGGAAGTTTGGTCTGGTTGTTCCAAGCTTCCTGATTATGAAAAAATCTCGTTCTGTAAGGTGGAGAACCCTCCTGGTCTTGAAGGCTGTCTGCCCAATCGATTCCCTAGTGAAGTCTCCATAGTAAAGAAACTTGTTTGTTATGATCCAACTAGAAGAGCTACAGCAATGGAGCTACTCCATGACAAGTATTTTAGTGAAGAACCTCTTCCTGTACCCATTTCTGAGCTGCGGGTTCCTTTGACAAGAACTGTACAAGATGTAGACTCCCGTGGTAGGAGTAATGATCTCAATGATCTGGAGTTCGATTCTGATTTTGAGGACTTTAGCCCTTTCAAGGTCACCAGAACTGGTACTGGTTTCTCTATACAATTTCCCTGAGTTCAAAAAATTCAAGATGCATTCTAGTTTTGAGACGACTGGTTTTTTCCCTTGTTGAATGTCACCTGTAAAATCTCCGGATATCAAGTGTGAAAGTTTTCAGAAATTCCATGTGAATTTTTTTTTTTCAGCTGTCTTTCCCGGGAATTTTTGCATACCTAGTGTTGAACTAAAGGACAAATTCTTGAAAAGTAAACGGGGATGATTGTGTTACAGTGATGCTCTAACTTGACATAAGTTTGTGATGAAGAAGCATCGTTTAAGTTCTGAATGGACTGGAGCAAGCAGCTAAGTCCAATTGCCTTGTTTTAGAAAAAGCCACTTGTGCATCCACATGCATCTTGCACGTGAGCTACTAATATTTGCTAACTTCCTTTGCTTCTTTTTTAGACGATCAAAACAGGAACTTAAAAGAGTATTCTTTCATTGATTAATACATCCCTTTTCTCAACCCAAAAACAAAAAGGAACTTAAAAAGAAAATGGACAATGAACCGAGCTTGAGGATTTGGATTTAAATAATCCATTGAATGCCTGCATTGTTTGCAATCTTAATGGCGCAACCTATTATGATATTTCCAGAGAGGGAACTTCAGTCAATTTCTGTCTGGCGCTCTTGTCAATGGTTGTTTGCCTTACAAATTTATACAGGTGGTCATCTTTCCTTCGTGAAAGGTACCTCAAACTAATTACATAGATGTGATTGCTACATAAAACTTATGGCATAGATTTAGTGTGCTTTAGGATACTCTAAGTTGATGATTGTCTTGCAATTGGATCCATGCAGCTTCGAGAATGAAGTGTTTACCATCCTCGACCTAGAGCATTCATTTGTGATATTGCATTCTGAGTTCTGACACACAGCCACCGCTCAAGCCAATTGAAATTGGACAGCGTGGCATCTACTGTAGAAACAACCTTCCGTCATAACGGGGAACATATGCAAAATTTTACCTGGCAAAATTAGTTGTCATGGTCAAATTTTCTTTTTTTTTTTTTTTTAATGAACGTCACGGCCAAGATGTTATTGTTCCTTTCTTTTGCTCTTGGACATATGTAACAATATTTTCATCAGGATCCAATATAAACCAAAGATCAAACACGCGATTGACCTCTTCTTTTCTTTTTTTGTGGGGAGGCGCACAAAGATGATATTAATATTACAGCAAGTACATTTTGATTGGTTAATAGGATACATACATTTTCCTTAGCACCGTCCTAACATTGGAGATTTCATGCTTTAAACGAAGAGATCGTTGTGTGGTACTTTCAAGCGCACATGAAGCACCTACTCAATCGCCAACCAAGCCTCTAATTCTCAATGGGAAGCAGTGCATAATTCCCGCCTTGAGCTTTCTGTACTAATAAGGCAGACCAAAGACATACAGTTCATAGATGAAATATGCAAAATTCCAGGGCTCAGTGCAGTATGATGGTAAGATCCTCTAGTCCTGTGGAAGAAGCGCAATCTCAATTTCATGAAGTGACTTCCCTTTGGTTTCTACCACATTTCTCTTCACGAAAACTACTGCCATCATGCAAAAGGTAGCAAAGATAGAGTAAAGCAACTGTGGACCAAGTTGTTCGAGCAAACGCAGGAACAGTAATCCAACGAAGAAATTTACAACCTGTACAACACCAATCATAGATATAATGAGAGGGAGATTCTATAAATGATTGAAGTCTGCCTCTTATCAGTCATTACGAGATCATGTTAATAAAATTTCAGTAGTTTGCCAAGACAGCTGACGATTCTAAGTTCTAACGGGCATCATCTTGTTAATTTAACTTTCGCAGCTCAAAGTTTAGCCAGATTGTAGAATCAGTCAAACCATAGAATATGGAAAGCCAAACTAATCCAGACTGACTGAAGGGTAGCACTACACAGCACAGTAATGGAAAGCATGTTACAGTAGGGGGCTACAGAAAATATAAAATAATCAGAAGAAACTTACCCAATGCACTGACATACAGACTGCCATTGCTTTGGCTCTAATTCGACCTGGAAAAATTTCTGGCAGAAGGAGACCTGGAACTGGACCAGCCCCAAGAGCAAATGTAAAGACAAACCTGCATGAAAGAAGTAAAAGCATCGCACGTCACTATATATATATAGATAAATGGTTATAAGACTAATTTTACCTATTATTACTAGTATGGCTGCATCTATCACAAATCCATCTTCTAAGTTAAAGAGACTCACATTAACATGCCGCCAACAGATAAGTATAGAGTTACTAGGTCTGATACAAGTGAACTTGCTGCTGTGGCTTGAAGGACCATTGCAATTGCCTAGATACAAAAAATAACAAACAAATTTCTTGATTAGAGGCCAACTTTATTTTGTTAAAATTATAGCGACATATGAACACCCAAAAAGCAAGACATGTTCCTCTGCATTGCAGTTTCATACACTTGCACTAGTTCATATTCAAACAACCCTCTATTCCTTACCAAAAGTAACCATTTAGGATTAGGAAACACAAACTCTTGTGCGAGTCTGATATTTTCTTGCACATGATATGAACTTCAGTACCATGATGATGTGTTACCATTGGATATAAAAATTAGTATTTTTACATGACTTACCATGCCAAAGAAGCTCCAAAAAAGAAGCACCTTTCTTCCTAGCTTATCCATTAAAACCATTGATATGATAGATCCTGAGATCAGAAGAATACATAATTAGCTTTCAAGAACAAAATGACCCAATGTTTTAGAAACATAAGCTGAAAACCAAAAGGTAAATCTGTACCTAACAAATTAGCCACTCCTATGCAGACATTTGCAAGGCTTGATGGCACTCCAGCACTTTTAAAAACAGTTGAAGAGAAATAAAAAACAGCATTTATACCAGATAGCTGTTGTAAAGCATATAGGGTTGATCCAATAAAAACAACTGCAAAACAAACTCGTAAATGAAAGAGAATTTTTGCTCGAGTAAAGAAACCAGTGACAAGAGAACAATGAGAACAAAGTCCTCAAAAGATGCCAGAGGAAGAAACAAGAAAAAAGATATACCTTTAAAGTGGCGACCATACAGTAATTCTGAGAGCTTCACAGTATCAGTGTCATCTCCTCTATCTACCTTTGATAACTCTTCCATTGCAAATTTTGCTTCTGATACTCCTAGAAGTTTCTCAAATTCAGCTTCTGCTTCAGTAGCTCTTCCTTGCTAAATCACAACAGAGGAATTATCAATGTCTAGCCTTATGCAAAAACTAATCATCCCCAGTAGCACTTTTCAGGTCAATAAGAAGGGGTCAAATTTCACTTTACATTTAGTTATTTAAATAATAGAGCATGCAACGTCATTAAGGGATGTATGCAGTTGATTGGGAAGTAAGCAGTTTAACTTGGGAGTTTTTCTTTTTGTGAGCAGTGGCAGAAGAATATATAAGTAAATCCTGGAGAGTTTTGGATTTTGTATTCTTTAAGAGCATTGCTGTAATCCAGTAGGGTCAAATATTTTCCAGAGTCCAGGTTAATTTTATTTATTTCAGGTAAAGCACATAGATTAGGAAAAATATCCTCTGCTGGGAAAGCACGCTGCTGTCCCAGAAAGTATGTATAAAAAAATAAAAATAAAAGGGTGGCCCCTGTTTGGGAGGCCACAGCACCTCTTTTACTGGGGACACCGCAGATGAGGATGCACCCCTTATGACATTGAATTCTAAATGCCATTGAGAAGTATCAGCCTATATCATCCATGAGTGCACGTCAACTAAACTCCTAGACTGAAATTCAGAAACTGCATGCACCAGCACATTTGCATCAGGTATCTAGGCGTGAGGTGATGGAGAATGGAAGACATATGTTCAGCATAGGAAAACCTCGAAATATTGACAATGAAAGGGAACACCAATAAACTATTCGCATAATTAATAAAGAAATTCCATTGTTGGACAAATAAGGCAATGATATGTCACAAATAAGACTAATAACACTTGAAGACAAAATAATATTAGGAGTTGACCTTGTATAACCACTGTGGAGACTCTGCACAAAAAAACATAGCAAAGGCAAGTGTAGCAGCTGGAATGATCGATACCCAAAAGCAAACCCGCCACCTGAGCAAGAACATATGCTGGATTATCTTAAATATATCATCCGTGATTGAAGGATAGAGTAAATTTAAGATTTGTCATACCATCCAAAAATTTCTTTGACAGGGATTCCAATAAATAAAGCCCCCATTAGACCAAGACATGTTGCAATCTGGATGAAGGCTCCATAGGTGCCCCGTACAAAAGCAGGCGAAACCTATTGAGGACATTTGGAGAGAGCAAGCACATCAATGTACCAGAAAATTTTCAGCCTAGTCAACTAGAAAAAGATGCAACCATTTGCATACCTCGGTCACATACAGGGAAGCAACAGCGGGACCCAGACCTAGGCCAGTCCCAACAAATAACCTTCCTACGAGCATGCCAAACAAGTTGTTTGTTGCAGCACTGAAACACAGATTTTTTCCCATCAAAGCATTAGCCATAAGAACTCATATTCCAAACATAGATGAAAAAGATTGACATTGACCAAAGTGAAGTCCCAAATGGGGAAACAGGAATCAGTGAAACAATCTCATGGCAAAAAAGAAGGAACCTTGAATAAGATGCCAACAGTATTGTAGTACAACAAAACACGTGTAATCCGAATACCATAGATAGGATAGGCTCAAAGCATATATTCTTTCTCTAAAACAGATATAACATGTATCATAATAATAGGTGGAGTCCTATTCAGAGTTTGAAACCATAAAGTTCATCATGGTACAGGTAGACAAGAAGATGGAGAAAATTGAAACATAATCACATTAAAAGACACGAGGGATCCATCCAGCACTTCCAAGGTAGCCGACTTAAAACTTTTAACACCTAACAATCCAAACCTAGAAAATCAATCAATCAAAACCGAGACAACAACCACATCAATCAGTTGATTTAGGAAATAACATATTATGTTGGCTACACTATGGAAGTATGGGTATGAAATCATCACGAACAAAAAGTACCTTAAAAAGAATATTAACCATCCTCCTTAATTATAAAGGCAGAGATTACTATGGATTTCAACTTACAGCATATCAGGACAACAAAGAGGAAATTAAATGCGAGATAAAAGCTTAGGTGCAAAGAAAAGATCCAAATTCTCCAACTAACAAATTGAGTAAATTACATAATATAACTTTGTTCCAGAAGTACAACCTCATAGAAGCACCAATTATCATGGGCAATGAACATAACTGGAAAGCTCTGCGACGCCCCACCCCATCAGCAATCCAGCCACTGAGTAGACATCCAATCAAAGCACCGCCAAGGCATATACTCACCACCAGACCTTAATTTGAAACAAAAAATTAATTATGATCTCATAGAAATAACATTCAAATAAGAAAAATGATAAGGATAGGGCCGGAATCTTATATGTCACCTTCAGCCAGGGTATTACCGCTGAAGACAAGATCGACAGAAATGCTCTCAAGTGGTTCATTAACTACTCTGAATAGGAAAAAGAAAAAGTATAATTGAAATTGAAGTTCTTACTAGATTCTCAATTAAGGCTAAGAAACTAAGAGAAAATGATCTAAAGGAGAAAATACTAACCCAAGATGGTATCCAAATAAGAATGAAGAAATAGTTGCCACAAGTACATGCGGGAAAGAAAGCTTCCAAGAAGGATTTGAACTTTCCTTGTCCAAGGTATTATCTATAAGAGCTATTAAGCATGAAAAACAGTAAGTTGTAGTCTGCTTGCGTACTTGAAGAACTTAGAGTTTGCAATAAATCATTGAACCAGGCTATGTTCCTCAAGAGTCTTGTGTTATTCAGAACTGAATCATTTTAAACTTCATTTTGAGCTCCAAATCAATAGCAAATTATCAGAAACAGAATCGAGATCAATATCAACATCACACACACACACACAAAAGCAAAAAGATAGAACCCTATCAAGATTAATTAGTCGGCCGTCTATTTTATCATATGAAACCATGAAGGGTTATAATGGAGCAATAATTGTAGATTCACAAGCAGGAAACAGTTCCATTAGGAAGTATTAAGGTTAGATTCTGAGTTCTACAACAAGACAGAATAAATCGATTTATTTATATAATATATAACCAAACATAAAAAATTTTTTCACTGTTTGATAAAGGAATCTACCTGTGTTTTCTTCCATGTCTACCACGTTTGTATTATCCCTTGAAGACACACGCTTGTACATAGTCATAGATGAAGTCTCACAATGACGACCCCACATACCAAAATATGACCTGCCTGCTTCCTGTATTAGCAGATTCCAAAAGTTTCAAGATAGCACGGGCATGTCTGTATAAGAGTTAAATTACATGAAAGTTCAGCAAACTGGACTAAATTACAATCGGATTAAACCAATTTGCTTTTATGAAATCAAGCGAGAAACAAGAAAACCCAAACAATTTGTTACAGGAAATGATTTCAAAATATCTCCCACCCTGTTTCTGGATTCAAGATATAAATCAAAATTGAACTAATAAATATTAACCAAAGGGTTGACAACATATTTTAATCCATCCCCCGTTTTAGCATGAAAGATTTTCCGTATGAAATTTTCCAATGAAGATAGACTAAGGGGTAGTAAATCAAAATCTTAATTCAATAATTCAAGCGTTTAATTCCTTTCACTAATTTTCATCAGGAAACCGATAAAGTGTGGTGCAACTGTATAAACCAAAAAGAAGCTAGTTAATAATATATCAGCTTTAATAGTGGATCATCAGTTCAAGCAAGCACGACTGAAACACAGGCAAGCAGCTAGCAAGATGTTACCCTTGTGCATAGTATTACACGGCTCAGAAACATGAACATGAAATTATCCAACCCCTGGATGGTAGTACAAACATATGATGGCTGAAACAAGTACTAAACTGTTTTCCATTCTTTATATTGCTAAAGTTTAGACAGTTTCAAACATAAAATAAGAAGTCACCATGCGTAATACAACGAAGTAATCAAATTAATCAGTACTCATCTGCAAGGATACGCCTAAGAGTACAACAATGGTCAGGTCCGCGCTAATGATCAAGCAGATAACAGAACCAATAGGCTAAGCAAAGATTAGATATCCCCGTGCAGTTGTGACCGATAACTTTATCAACTACGGTGCGTGATTATTCTCAGTTTATACAAATCAAAGCACTTAAGTCATGGATCTGAACTAATATAAGGAAATAAAGTAATACTGTGTTTCTCTCTTCTTCTTCTTCTTCTTCTTTTTTTTAGTCGTGATTCAATTGAGATATATATTATGCTCAAGCAGCTCAACACAACAAAGCAAACTGAAGTAATTGTGGTAGGACTTGTGTTCTATAACGTATCTCAAATAAGTTCCCAGCTATTCTAGGCAAACAAGCAGGAGAGAGGAACCAACGCAGGTAAAGGGAAAGGGACAGAAGAAGAAGGAGAAGAAGATAATCGAACTCAGCACCAAAACAGAGTTTCCTAAACATCTGCAAAACGGGCGAAAAAATGAAGCAAAATAAAACTAAATTTTGTAAATGAAGCAGGGGAAACACAATCAGCAGAGAAATATATTTGCAGCTTGATTTTCATGGAAACGCGCGTAAATTAGAAAACTAGCTGAATACGCACCAATCATTTAACGAATAAAGAGGATCTGAAATATAGTTGACAAACAGAGAGCTCGATCACGGAGCTTTTGCCACTGAGTTCCACGTCCCTTCTCTCCGAGAATCCTCCATGAGCAACCGATTCAGGGAGAGAAATAAGAGCCGAAATCCGAAATTCTCAGAGCAATTCGCAGAAAACTGTTTATGACTGGTGTGACGAAAAAAAATACCGAAAACGAACGGGCTAACATGCGCCGTGAGCGACGATGTTGCTATAAAAGAGTTTGCTGAATTTCAAAGAAAGAGAAGCTTGCAACAAAACCAATCAATTGTGTTGGGGAAAAGGTTAGAAATTCAGAGAAAGCTGGGAGAAACAGAGTCATGATATAATTTTTTATGACGAACTAATTGAGGAACTAAGTGGACGGTTTCCAGAACGCCACGTGCTCGATAGAAAAAAGACAAGAATCTATTCGACGATGGGGATTGAGACAGGTGTGGAATTTAATATGCGGTATTCCAGATAGTGCCAGTCCCTGTTGTTTACTATCAAACCCTCGGCAGATCTTTGTTCTTTTCTGTGCTTTTTCTTCGCGCCTGAAGTTCAATAAAATTACCATTCTCTTGTCATTGTGTGAAATTTCTGTGATTCTGTCAACTTTGCCCTTTCACAAAATCTGCAAGGATTTGCAAGCGGAAGATTAAGAAGAACATGTGGGTCAATACTAAAATAATTACGATGTTTCACTCGTAATCACAGTGACCTTGGAATCTTTTTTCCAATCATGTATTTGATTTAATTATATGCCCGTCTTTTAATCCATTTATTAACTGTTATTAAATAAGTTTTTATGTCAGTCTTAATTGTACTAGTGTGTGAGCCTAGTGCTAACCTAAGATTATACTTCCTCTATTTCTTAATATAAGGAATAATTTGGGAAGTTTTTGTGTTTCAAAATATAAGGTACATATGGGGTTCGTCTAGTATATTTAATAACTTTTTTCAAAAATACTCCTAATTAAGATGGTATATTTTCAATATAATTCATTTATATTAATTGTATGATGAAAGAGTTATTAATATTAAATGAGAATATTTTTTAAAACTACTTTATATTCCAAACAAATTTATTATTTTCCTTGGTCTGTGTGATTTTATCTCTTGTCCCTTATATGAAGGAACGGAGGGAGTATATGTCTGTTCGACAATGTTTTCTATTTTTTTATTTTCAAAACAGTTATGTGAAACTGTTTTCGAGAATAAGTTTTGAAAACAAGAAACAAAAAAATCTGTTTGAATAGTTATTCTCAAAATCATAACTAATGAGTGATAGATGAGTTATTCAAAATTTATAACTTTACCATTAGTGAGGTGGATGTTTTTCATCTTTTTTTGTGTTTTCTAGAACAAAAACTACAAAACACCTTCAAGTTATTCTGAATTTTTTGTTTTTTTATTTTTCTATTTTCCAAAATAGTTTAGAAAAAACAGGTTTATCAAATAAATTTTTTTATTTTTCTTTTTCTAAAAACAGAAAAACTGATTCGGAAATACGAATTAAAGAGGCCCTATAATGCTCCCTCCATTTTAAAATATAAAAAAAAATTAAATTATTATAATAAAAAATAATTAAATATCAGAAAAATAATTAAACATTTTAAATATGGTAGAAAGGAATTTTTTTTACAAATATTCTGATTTAATATTCTCATTAAATTCTCATTTAACTCATATTTCATAATAATAAATATAAAAATAAAATTAAAAAAATTAATTTGTCAGATAAAAATATTTATTTTTTATATTTTAAAATATAATATATTTAAAAATATTTTCCACATTTTAAAATAGAGATAATAACACAGGTTTAATGTATACTTGGTCAATCCAACAATCTAATTGGTGTTTAGCTATGGTGGCCCAAAGAAAAAGCTACGGTTAATCTACGAAAACCATGGCTTACAGGGAAAGAAATACGGCAAGGAAAAATGAAACGCAAGCATATGGTAAAAAAAGTGAGGCCACATATAAATTGATTTGGTATGCCGCGTCCGGCCTATTGGACCAGTTTTTGACACAACATCTAACCGTGACGTTTCTAACGGTTAGACTTACTCTCTCTTTCAATCAATCATTTCCTCGGCTCACCAGATTCTATATACTCCCTCAGCTTCTTTATATTATTCACTCGGATTCTTACTATAAAATTTTTTTAATTAAATTATATATATTAAAAATTAAAATTAAAATTAATTAATTATCTCAATTTTTTTTTAAAATCTCAATATTTTTTTAAAATTACTCTTATTTAATCTCTCTCTTTTTCTCTTTGAATATATTAAATGGGAGTATTTTTATAAAAATATATAATAAATACTACCTTATATATTATAAATAGCCTTATATTTATGACCAAAATAAAAGATCATATATATAGGACCGAAGGTAGTATAAGAAAAAAATAATTCATAAATATTTAAAAATTTATTTATAAATAATTAATTTATCTCATATTTTTTATTTTTTCTAAAATTATTTTTACTTAATTAATTTTCTCTCAATTTCTTTTAAAGATACGTCTTATAATTTTTAATAGTATTAATAAGATAGGATAATTTTAATAAAAAAATTAACTTAATATTAATTTTTTTTTAAATAAAACAATTAAAAAGAAATTTTTTTTTTTTATAAATAGAATTGATGGGAGTAGATTTTCGTTTTTTTATAACACTTTGCGCTTGACATTTTAACGGGTGATTTGATTAAATAGAAATTTAAAAAGAAAAATAGAAAAAAACATGATCACTTCCATTTCCAAAACGACCTTTTAACCAAGTGTACGTGATCTATTAAAAATATTTGACTTTGTGGACTTAAACGCCATGTCACTCTACCGAGGCTGCGTTTTGATTATGTTCCCAATTATCTCTCCTATTTGTGTTTTCCTCAAAGTGATCCTTTTTTTTTTCTTCGTTTTTCTAGCACTAAGAGAATTTCAAGTGACAATAAAAAATTAATCCCTCATTATTGTGTTTTCCTCAAAGTGATTCTTCTTCGTCTTTTTTTTCAGTACTAAAAATATTCCAGTTGATAATAAAAAACTTATCTTTTTGAAATGTAAAGATTATCAAAATTAGTTTTATCACTCTTAATAAAATATTTTTTATACATAGGATTAAAAATCTTTTCTAAAATTATAAATACTCAATAATATTATATGTTTTACATGATTTAAGTTGAAATTAATTTTAAATTTTAAATAGAATTAAAAGATTGAAATTTTAAAAGGTCTTCATTATAATCACAAAATCATTTTATTAGGTGAGATATATTACGAAATACGGAAGGCAATCGTATAAAATCAATCCACATTCATAAAAAAACATTAGACCAAAAAAATAAAATAATATATGCACAGGCCAGGGCAGGACAATGCCTTGACCGGTTGTCTGCCAAGCCCTATCCCACGAATCCATCATAGTACCGAGCTAATTGAACCCTCAGAGTCTCCATAACTAGCTAAGGCTTTCAGTTTCTGACCAAAAAAGAAAAACCAAAGCTGTCGTTTTAGTTGTTTATTTCATCGAAAATAAAAATACTTTCATTTTTCACCACTGTTATATGTAGATGGAGTTGTAAAGGGAACACTTTAAATTTGAGAAATTTTTTCTGCCCTTCCACAAAATCTTAAGAATAAGCAAAATAATCTACAATATAAATAATACAATTTATTATAAATTTTATATTGGATATTAAATTTTGATATTGATAAAAGAAAATCTATATCTATATCTACATATTTATTAATGGAGGAATTATGAATTAGGACCAAAATTAGCAATTAGTTATAAAATGAGATCAACTGTACAATTAATTATGTGAAGAGACCAAATATTTTAAAATGAAAAAGAAAATAGTGACATAACCAAACTGCCCTCAAAACTTACCCCCTCACTATCGCCATTGATCAACGGTGGCTACTCACTAATCAATGACATTGATTGTTTGCCAATCAACAATAGTCGGTCAACAATTGACTACAATAACTAGTTTGCAATTTCTTTTTTTAAAATGTGCAATTTGGTTATTATGATTTTGTAACTCAACTTCCAAATTTTTGTTTTGCAACTTCTTTTTAGGATTTACTATATTTGTAACTTACTTATTATAAATTTGTAACTTATTTTTCTAAATTTTATCTATGAATTATTTTAGTGCTTTGTGACTTATTTTTCAGATTTTGCAATTTGTTTATTTTAAATTTGTTACTCAATTTTCAAATTTTTACTACTAGGATAGTAATTGAAAACACTTAGTTGTTAAAATTGAATTCATTTGTAATGAACAGTTAGAAAATGAGTTATAAATTTAGAATATATAAGTTATAAAATATGTAAAAGAAGTTGCACATCATTTAAACAATTTATAGTAAAATTTGAAAAAACAAGCTACTAGCAAATTGCAAATTTTGGAAAAAAAAGTTGTAAAGTAAAAATTTAGAAATCAAGTAGCAAAATTAGAGTAACCAGATTGCAAATTTCAAAAAAAAGAAGAAGAAGCTGCAAACTAGTGGCCACATGATCATTGACCCGTGGTCATTGACTACTATTGATTGTAATTAGCAGTCGATGACCAACCGTTAATATGAAATTATTTAAATTAAGAACCAATAGTCTCATAACATAATTAATATGACATGTTCACTACTTGAATGACTTTACTAGTTTTGATCAATTTGGGTTTAATTTAACCAATTTTTGACCGTTGATTGATTCCACAGTTTTTCCTTTAATTTTGGAATTAGATCAAGCACTAGCTCATTGATTTTCTAGATGAATTGGCTAATACAATCTGGTTTTAATACATTGCATTTAATAGAAGTTAAATGACCAAATACAACAATTTTCCAAGTGTTACACCACCGATGCTATATATAAATTCTCCAAGGGTCCTTAATGGAATTCATGTTTTGGAACTTAAACCATCGTGTGTGTGTGTGTGTGTGTGTAAACCACCAAGTGGGAGTCTCAGGCTATTGATATGCGGCTCTTTAGTTTATTTGTAAGCTCACGAAGAGATGGAAACCAATTTCAAAAGTTTTAGTATTTTTAGGAAGATGTTTATGTTGCTTTTATAGTTAAGCTACAAGGAGCAAAACAGGGTGACCAAGAACAAGGGATTATGCAAGAAATCGCTCAAATATTGAGAACTTTTCCCTTGCTTGCAATTAATTTGACATGACATACATGTTGGTAATAGAGCAGCAGTTGACAAATTCCAATAGAGAAAAGCTTTTTGAATGGAAGGGAAGAAATTCATTCATGAATCAAAAATACAAAAGACACAAGAAGGCCCAAGCAAAGGAGGCCTAAAACATATTAAAACATTATACAAGAGATTAACCAAAAGGCTAACCCAGAACCACGAAAATGCAGATCCTCACGCTGCAATCAAAGTAGGACACTATGACACATCATCATTGAGCATGCCTTCACTACCATCCTCGTCTTCAGTTTCTGTGTATAACATTGGCTTATACGTTCAGCCTTGATAGGCTTTTGGTGTTGGAACATATTGGCAGATTCTGAGGGATTTTTTGTAGTGTCTGTCACCCTTTTTGTCTGCATGGGTAACCTCCATCTCGATAGTTTCAACATCAAAGATTTTAATCTAAAAGAAATAATTCCCGAATCTTGCCTTACCAAAACAATGAAGAAAACATCAAGGAAGGAGTTCGGAGTTCCCGTCATTAAGTTTGGAGGAGATGTGAGGCAGTATATGATTTGAGTTTCAAATTATGGAGATCGCACTTATACGTTTTCGGCCAAGGGACCTTTTTCAGGTGGCAACGAGGATTGCAGGTTGGACATACCATCAGAGTTGGGCTTTTTTGGTAACTGAAACCCAATTACATCCTTTTTCACAACCTTTTTTTTAGGTTTCTTGAATGGATATGATGAACATATGAAATTGCATATCAAGTATTTTTTTTTTCTCTTAATGCTTATTCATTCATTTTTTTAATCTCTTTTTAATTGAATTATATGCACTCAATTTAGGATTACAAAAATTCTACCGCTAGATAATTAATGTTTGACTTTAGGTTTAATTGAATATATAATGGGATGATGGGTGTAGTTAAGATAATGGGATAAGGGGGCGAATAGTTAAATCATGAGTGAAGTTAAGATTATGGGTGATTTTTAAAGGATGTACAATTTAAAATTTTGTATTTTTTAATTTAAACATTAAGCTATAATTAATCTGTTTGACTTTAGGTTGAATTAAAAATATATTATTTTCTGAAATTTTAAATATAGGATATTTTACCTCAGTCTTAAATATAATACAATTTTTAGAATATGAGATAATATTTATTACACATTTAAAAAAAATGACCTTATTCAATTCATTACATAGAGGTAGAGAAAGAGATTAAATAATGATAGTTTTAAAAAAATGTTATAATTTTAAAAAAATCAAGGTAGTTTTCATTCTTAATCTAGGTAATTAAGGGTTTTATATTAAGAATTGGAGAAAATACTCCCTCTAATTCTAACTATAAAACTTTTACTTGTTTCTGGCCAATTAAAAATTAAAAATTTAGAAAATGTATAATGCAAGTTGTTAGCTCCGACTTGTGACTTCAACTTATTATTTTCCTCTCCCTTTTACATAATCGAGCCAATGTCGTCGGTTGAGTTTTTTTAATTTTTTCCCCTCAGTCTTCTATTGATTGACTAAAATAAATACCCATAAACAAAACGATGTGTTGTGGTTTTTTGGGGAAGGTATTGAATTTAATTTTGTCGTGAGAGGTTAGATGAATAATTCGAGGATGATGCCTGGCGGATTTGGTTATTGGAAGCGCAAAATAAGAAAGGTTTTTCTTTCCTTCTTCTTCTTTTTTTTTTTTGCCCTTTCGAAGCCGATACAACTTACAACCCAAAAGATCCGATATCTGGAGATGATATTGATTATTATTCCAAATGTCCCGTTCATTGAATAATATTTTTCTACTTCCTAATCTATTCTTTTTTGACTTTTCTTTACCATACAATTTCTTACTTTTTTTCAAAATTTCCCTCTCATAACAAATAATATGTATTTAAAAAAATTTATTTTTATTATTCTAAATGTGAAATGTCCCATCAGTTTATTTTTTTTCTCTAAAATTTTTTTGTTACATCAGGTAAGTCTATTTAATCATATTAAATTGCAAATTAAAATTCCCTTTATGTAATATTTTTATATTTCTCTGAAAACTCTATCTTATTAAATAAAATTTATTTACGAGATAAATTTATTTATCCGTGCTACCTAGGTGAAACCGCTATAGTTAAATGAATTTGTGTCTGCGCGTGTGTGAAGTTTATTATTTGTCATTTTGTAGAGGTAATAATACATTTCATTTCATTTTTCTAAAAGTGTGAACTTCAAATTTGTCATTGGTTAAAGAGGAATGCACCGCAAATATTTTTTATTCTTTGCCTGCGAGTTATTTTACGCTGATTTTGCCTCTCATGTTCATTGTAAAGGTTACTTAATTACATGATCATTATTGGTTTTTTTGATTAATAATTACTTGTCACGGCCTCAATTGCTCTATCCTTAAACATTACGGCAACGCAAAAAGAAGCATCCTTGAACTTAATATTGTATGATTTCTTCTTCTTCTTTTTCTTTTTTAATATATGAAGGGCTCCACCTTTCCAACACATAAAATCAAGATATACATGTACAACTAGATATATGTATTTTTTATCTTGCATGAAATTTTAGAAATGAGTCACACTTTCATATATGTGAATAATGCGACTTGTTATAATTTTATTATATATATATAGATATATTAATTATATATTAATAATCATAATGAAATGTTATTACGTTGCATAAACTTCATGGTCTTCCGTTATTTGTTTATTCAATGTTCTTGTAGCGCGTTTCAAAGTTTCATAGGTAGCAAAATAAAATTAAAGAAGATCATGTGTAATCAGATTTTAGTTTTGATCATATTTTTGGTTGGAAGAAGTTTCTCTCATCATTAAAAAAGGAGGAAAATAATACCTATGTGGCAGGGCATTTTTTATTTTCCTTGCAAGCTGAGAGTGTAAAAATAAAATGACAGACTTTGGATTTCAGGCTTAAATTTGAATTGAAAATCGAGTCTTAGGTATTGTTTGTGTTCTGTTCCCATTGCTTTCTATAAGAGAGTAAGGAAATTAAAACATAGAATTATTATCTCTTATAATAATAAAAATTACTTCTTTTTCTGAAACTCCCACAATAATAACCAATTCCTTTTAATTTAAAAAATTTAAACAAAAAAATTTAAAATAAATATCAATGAAACTGGAGCCAAATTGGGTCTTATAGCGATCAAAGGAATTTTGTTGTATACTTGTATATCTTTTCTTTTTTATAATTATTTGATATATAATATTATCAAAACATATTCATGATATTGTTGGATCTAGATAAAGATAACTCTATTAATATAATTTTTTTTCCATCGATAAGACTCAAAATTGAGACCTTATGACTCAAAGAATATTAAAACTTTTACCACTTAATCTAACGGTTAATGATTGATTTGAAGTAGATCTCTTGTCTCATGTAACTTAAATGAAAATGATAAAATGAACTTCCACCTCTTTTCAATGGCAACTGTATTATTCGCTCATTTGTATTATGAAAAATATAGAGAAAAAGAAAATTTAGAAAAAAAATAAGAAGAAACCTATATACTCCTTATTTATATTTCTCTTTATTTTTTTTTAGTATTTCTTTTCTCCTATTTTCTCCTGAATCTAAACAAAATCATAAATAGATCAAGTCAAAAATGTTAAGGTCGGAGAAGATCCAGTCATTTTATACCCCATTTTATTTTTGGTGTTTTAAAAAAAATCTAAATAACTTTTTTCAAATTTGTAGTTTCGCACGATTTAAATGGAAATCATGCAATGAACTTCCACTACTTGTTACACCTAATATGTGCTAAAAACATATCTTTGTTTCATTTCAATCGTAAAACCTAATGGTAAAAATGTAAGAATTTGTAGTATATAATTCCTTTAGAATAAAGTTGTTCATTCATTCAATAATACTTTTTCCAGTTTTTTTTATTAGTTACATTTTAAAAGTTTATTATTATTCTAAATATAAGTCACTTTTTATAAGTTTTTAAAGTATTAATTACTTTATTTTTAAAATACCCTTATTTAATAATGAGAGAGAATGTTAATTGTTTAAATTTATAGTATTTATTAGAAAGTAAAAATGAAAAATATATTAATTTTAAGATAGTTTTAATGATGTAATAAATTTTTCTTGATTTTGATGAGATAGTTAAAAGTGTCTTACATTAAATATTGGAGAAAGTACAACATCATTGTCATTGAAAAAGAAAAAACAAACAATGTTAAAACCATGTCTACTATGTTTGTAAAATGATCCAATTTTATGTTTGCAGCAACTTATAAGTGCTCGTTTGATTCTTTGTTTTATAAAATTAAATTAAGATAAATGAAGTTTACATAAAGTAAGTTTGTTAGAAGTTGTTATATTTAGATATTCTTTTTGTAAAAGTAAATTTGATAAAAAATCTGTTTGGATAGGATTAAAAATACTTTTAAATGTATAATATAGAGTAAATTTGTTTCTCATTTTTCAAAACCCATGTTTTATTAAAAGAAAAAAAACTTTTACCTTTTTTTTTCAAAATCACAGTTTAACCCATTTTTTTATTTTTTAAAAAGTCAGTTAATGTTTCACCTATATTTAACTAAACATATTTTTCAAAAAATTATAATTAAAAATCATGATTTCTTTTTTAAAACGGACAACCAATCAGCCACTAAATTGGTTTCCTTATAGAATGATCCTGGTATTCACATGTCAGGTGGTAAATTTTCAGAAACATGATTGTAAATTTGTAATCATATGATCACGATATGATACATTAAAAAAATACTAATCACAATAATATATCAAAATATATTAATTAGAATACAAATTTAAACTTAAATTATTTTAAATTTTAATAAACATTAATTCAACTTTTTTTCTTCGTGAACACATTTTTAAATGTAATCATCATCTCACGTAAAAAATGGACCGTGGAATTTGCGATTCAGATGGGAGAAAGACACTTAAGAATCCCCATATGAAGATATTTCCTTTCAAGGACCCAAAATAAAATTTCAGTACTCCTGTAAACTAAATTTTCAACTCAAATCAACTAAATTTAACACTTATATTATTTATTTAATAATATTTTTACATAAAAATTCTTAAGTGTCTTTCTCCCTATTCAGATTTACGAGATGCTCCCGTGCGGCACAATCCGTATGAGACTTTTCCTCCTCCGAGTCAACAACCCCGCTGGGACCCCCCTTTCTTTTAGCGCCAAATTCTTTCTATTTTCACGTTTAACGGTGTGGAGACAGAATCTTTAATATATAATGTGACCATCCAATCATTTGCCCACACGTTGCCACGTGGCTTTCCCATATTGAATATCTTTTCTTTCAGTGGCTCTAGTCGCACCTGATAATTGTTCACTTCAGACAATGAATCAACTCGTACTTCTCTCTTGGAAAATTCTTTTTGATGGAATCCAAATCGAACGGTCAATAAGGAAAGGTCACTGACGCTTCTATGAATTTCCACCCTCCGATAGATCATTTGATCACATACGGTCCGATTAGGCACATGGAGTGATCTCACCGTTCAATATTTGCGAACTTGAATTTGAAAAGCTTTGAAGAGAGAGGGAGCAGGGGCGAAGACAAAAAAAATGGTCCCTCTCTTCTCTACATGAGGAGTGTCTCTCAACTCTTCTCATCTTATTCGTTGTTGCTGCGTCTTCAATCCCCGGCCGTTCTTGTTTCCTCACTATACGAATTCTACAATCTACATCTTCCTTTTTGGTTGCTATAGGCGTTTGGATCGAAGCCCTTCAATTGTGGGCACTATTCGCCGAACTTGGCCTTACATCCTGAGCTGCATAATCGCGAGGCTTTTTGTGTGCGTGTGTGTTTGTGTTTTTTTTTATTACGGGTGATTCAACAGTAGGTTCTTGATCGGAAAGCCAGCATGTTTGAGTTGAGTTTTAAATTTGTGGGATTATTGAGGGAATCATCTGTGGGTTAAGTTTATTTTTAATGAGAAAGATGAATTTAGAATTCGCGGTAAATTTTTAATTTTAACCTCATCACATGGGAGAAGGTGACGGGGGTGATTGTCCTCCGAACAATGTATTATCGGATTCTGCTGCAGCACCGTTGCCGGTGGATGTTCCAGGGAAGAAGCTAGCAAGGCAGCTCGATTTTACGGGACTTAGTGGGGTATCGGATACTGTGCCTTCGCGGGAACATCAGCAATTACAACTGCAGCCTCAGTCACGTCCACAGTCAATACCTCAGGGACTGACACAGCAAACGATGGTTGTAGTGCCAGTGCCGCCGCAGGTTCCTCATTCTTCAGTGAGGGTTGGGTAAGTTGGTGAAATTTTGACTGTAACTCGATTGATATTTTTATTTCTGAAGGACGTGGTTTGAGCAACCTTAATCCTCAATATTGTGTTTCTGGGGAGAAATTTGTATTTGTTCAAAAACAAACAAAAAATGCTGCCTTTGAGATTTCTGAATAGGGCAGTTCATATTATTTATTATGGTTCTGCGTGAAGCTTCCTTTCCATGTTGATTTTTTTTAATTTATTATAATATGTGGCTTTATAATGGAAATCGCAGTTTTGGTATGGAAGACTTGTATTTCTGCGTGAGTCTAAATGCATGTGCGATATTTTGAATTTCATTTATCTATTTTGCCTTTCATATTACCATTTTCTTACCATTTCCTTTTTGCTTCAGGACTCATCAGCATTTTATTCATTACTTATACTGATTTATTCTTATAACTCTTTCCTATGCGAAAAAGATGGTAGGAAACTAAACTGCTCGTAGGTTCTTCATCATTTTTTAACAGCGTCCTATGGAATTCTTAATATAGATGGAAAGAATTATTCATTCTTTCATTATTTAAAGTGATTGTGAATTCAAGGTCTAATGATGAATATTCATATTGTTTGTCTTCTTTTATTGTATGTTTTGATGTGCTTGAACTTGTGCATCTTCAAATTGGATCCTTTTCAGCTGTACAATTCGAGTGATAGTGACTCAAATGAGTGGAGTGTTTATAAGGCCAATTTTCTCTCTTTACACATATATCCTCTTTTCTCTCTATCTGTTTCTAACTGCATTATATGCAAAATACTTGTAAACTTAGGCTGCAATTTTAAGTTGTCAATTAACTCACAATTTCTTTATCCAGGAAACCAGAATCTCCAAAATCAAGATCAAGAACTAACTTTGAGATGAAAGACTCCACTCCAAAGAAGCAGAAACAGTGCAATTGTAAACATTCAAAATGCTTAAAGCTGTAAGTAAAACTTATCTTCTCCCTCTCTTTTTGGACATGTGCTTGCAAATATATTAGTTCTTTTTTGTGTGTGCACATGCATGTGTTCACTTTTTTTTTTTTTGATAATATAATATGAAATTGGTCTTACACCATTATTCACCCACAATCTTTTATGGGCATGCATTCTTATTTTGCTTTGTACTACACTAGGAGTGTGCTCCTATTGCGAGCATATCATTTTTTCTTTCAAATGAACTGAAAGAATGACTTAGATGACTTCCTATTTATTATCACTTTTCTTTTTGTTTGTGAATATGCCCATGATTTTCTTGAGTTGGGCTGGACAGTGGAAATAACAGGCACTTGTTAGTATCTAGCGGTTTCAACTGTCAATTTAGGGCTCACCTACCAAAGTTTAATACCACAACTTTTCTTACTTTGAAATATTCTTTTGTTTGTTTTCAAATTTATTTGTAGTTAAGTTGACTTATATGGTTATATGGATGGACTCATTGCATTTTTCTCCTTCCTCTAGTTACCATTTTCTTTAGTTTTGTTATTTGTTTTAGTTCTTTCTGTCTTGACTTTTCCTTAATTTATCAACCCATATAAATTATGAGTCTGGGAAATTGTATATTTGGGATGGAGTAAAATTATTGACCAGGAAACTGGGATATTTTTTTCCATTATACCTTAGGATTTCTTACATATTTCTATATGCAAAAACATATTTTCTTTCCATATCCACGACAGAATCCTCTCATGATTACTTGTTTCTTTGTAACACAGCAGATGTTTGCTTTCATTTCCAATTTTTATTTTCCAATAAAATACATTTATGATACTTGACAGTAACACCTAACATCATAGTGCTGAATGCTACTCTGTTTCTAATATCAAATGTTAAGTTTTGATTGATTTATTCATCCATATTGTTGTTCAAGGTTGCTAATTCTTTGCCTAAGGTTTTTCAATGCTGCAAAAGATTAGCTGCTATAAAGTGATTATAAATATATAAAGCTAATATTCAAATTGTCTCGAGCAGATACTGTGAATGTTTTGCATCGGGAATATATTGTGAAGGGTGCAACTGTGTAAATTGTTATAACAATGTTGAAAATGATGTGGCTAGACGAGAGGCTGTTGATGCTACTTTAGAGCGCAATCCAAATGCATTTAGGCCAAAAATTGCAAGCAGCCCTCATGGAACACGTGATAGCAGTGTATGTGGGATTTTGAACTTAACAATTTTTCTCGTTAAAAATTGTGTTAAACAATTTACTATGGTGTATTTCTTTTTCATATTGCTGATTATCTGTGAACTTCAAAATAAATATAGGAGGAGACTGGAGAAGTTTTACTATTGGGAAAGCACAACAAGGGCTGCCATTGTAAAAAATCAGGGTGCCTCAAAAAGTACTGTGAATGTTTCCAAGCCAATATTCTTTGCTCTGAAAATTGCAAATGCATGGACTGCAAAAATTTCGAGGGAAGTGAAGAAAGACAAGCTTTGTTCCATGGAGATCAAAATAACAATGTGGCATGTATTCAGCAGGCAGCAAATGCTGCCATAACTGGAGTTATTGGATCCTCTGGCTATTCATCCCCTCCAGTATCCAAGAAAAGAAAAGGTCAGGAGCTCTTATTTGGGCCAACAGCCAAGGATCCATCTGCTGGCAAGCTTGGGCAATTTCAGCAGGTAAAACTAGATCTTGGCATGAGTTGTTGAGGAATCGGAGAACAGCCAATATCATATTGAAATGACAATTTTTATTTTCCTAAACCATAAGGAGTTGACATTTTTATGATTTTTTAATAGATGTACTTAAACATGAGTGAATCTTTGCTTTAATTGAACTGGTTGCCCTCAAATCATTATAATTCTGATTGTTTTCTAGCTTTGTTTTATGATTATTTGCATGCTACTAAAAAAGCTTAGTTGTAAAATATCGCAAAGGATTTTTATCATATTAAGTTGAAGAAAGTGATCTAATATTTGGATTTTATTATTCCTTTCTGGTTTGGCCCAATGTTTATGTTTTCTGATTTTGGATGGTGGATGTATGTATACAAGCTGAGTCTGACAGCAAGACTTGAGTTTCATTTATTATGGTCACTTGAACAACTGCTCCAAATCTAAAAGCTTACCCATGAAAAAGGCTGCTAGTTCATTGTTGAATTTCTGCAGTTTACAGTGAAAGCTTGCATAAGATTTTTTGGTCGCTTGACTTATATTCAGTGTCACTATCATTTATTCGTTATGTTTACCAGACAAACAGTGTCAGAGTTCCTGCACCCTCCTCATCCTTGTCTTCTGTCCTTGGTGCTCGGGTTGGAAGTCCTGCATTAGGCCCTTCAAAATTTTCTTACAGGTAAAATTGGTTATGTATGTTCATGGTGATGAGGATAAGCTTACTTAATTTAGTTACTGATTCAATTACTGTTGAAGGTCTCTTTTAGCAGACATCATACAACCACAACACTTGAAGGAGCTTTGCTTAGTTCTGGTGCTAGTATCCGGACAAGCTGCAAAGACACCTTCAGGTATATAACATTTCAAAGCACTAAACATGCTATTGGTTTCAGAAGGACCATTATGTCTTCATGCATGTTCCCATGTATTAATGTTACGTGCCCCAGTAACCTTTAGAAGTTTCAATAATTCCATTTATTGCTGTCTTACTGGAATGATCAATCAAGATAATACTGTTAAAAAAAAAATCAATTTCTTGACTTATGTTGCTGGAAAATTTATTCCTGAAGATGATAAAAGTGATGTAGCATGTAAGGTGAGGAGTTCTTATTTCTAAAGTAATTCAGCATTTTGCTTGTATTTTGTATATTGTTGTTTATATTTTAGCAAGAGCGTTGAGGATATAATTCATTGATAAATAATTGAATTCAGCCTGTTTCAATTATTAAGTTAGGCTGCAAACAATATTTTGTCCCTACGGGAAGATCATACGGCATGATAGGTTATTCCCGAACTGAATTAAAAAGTGATCTTCTGGTGCATCTAAATCTCCCCACCCAAAAAAAAAAAATCTCAACTTATGTGAGTAGCCTTGTTATGACATAGAATTAACGCATTTGATCTTGTCAATTACTGATACTCATAGGACCTGGTCAGAAAAATTTAGTGGACAAGAAGCATACTGAAGATCAGACGGAGACTTTCCTTGCTTCTTCAACTCAAGAGCAATTGCCTAGTCAATTGGAAACTGATGTTGAGAAAACTATGGATGATGGTTGTTCGAGTGCAAACCAGACAGATAAAATCAGCCCAGATGATTCCGGTTCTGATGGTGCTGATGTCTCAAAGGGGAGGCCAATGTCTCCTGGAACTCTAGCCTTGATGTGTGATGAGCAAGATGCAATGTTCATGACAGCTCCCTCTCCTAGTGGTTTGATGGTCCATGCCTGCAACACATCTTCAGAGTCTGCCTGCGGACCAGGCATGACAGAGATGCATGCAGAGCAAGAAAGGATTGTATTGACAACGTTCAGAGATTTTTTAAATAGGGTTATCACTATGGGAGAAATAAATGGCAAGTTACTATTCTCCCTTCTGTAGACTCGATATTTTTTAGGGAAAATCCACAGAAACCCATCCCAATTCCGTCCCACCAAAGTATGGGCTTTGGCAAAGAGATCCTCAGCGTTCAATTTTAGCAATTAACCTTTCTCGACTATGAAAATTGTCTTAATAGCCAATTCTATCCTTTTCTCTTAGTTGCTGCCTTCCTTAAAACCCCATGCCAGAGTTTTCCTATCAGCTTTCTATCCATTTTCCATTATTTCCTTGACGGAAGAGTTTATGCTCGGATACAAAAACCTATAAAACTAGCCATTATACAGGAACCTGATGTAGCTTTATTGAGACGCTTTGAAAATTGCGAGAGTTGATTGCCAAGGGTTTTATTTGTCAAATCCTGAAGTTGCTTTAATGTTCTTCTGAGTTAAAAATAAACAGTGAAAAACGATAGGTGAACTGTATGGGGCATGAGATGAAGTTGGCCTGATAATCACTACAAATGGCCAGCTGTTAAATATTTTATTCATTGTCTGGCATTTTTTATCTAGCAACTCCAATGAATTAGCTCTAAAATGTTTTATTGCCTTCACAGAGGAAAGAAAAAAAATGGAAACTTGTGTTTGGGTTGGGGATCCTGAGTTGATTCTGGTGAAAGAAGAATTATTTATTATTGTAGTATTATATGCTCTAAGTATTTTGGAGTGGCTAATGTTTTTTAATTCCCAATTTCAGAAACAAAGTGTTCTTCATTAGCTAGAAGTGTATTGGAGACTCAAAGGCACCCAGTCAGCAATAATGTCGGAAATACAAGTTCTAAGACAACAAATCAGCAGGTAGCCACTAGTAATGGTGTAGCCAAAGCTGTAGGCCCACCCATGGTCACAAGTATGAACATATTAACTTCAACAGCTTTAATCCCTGGTGATCTTGTTCCTGAAAATGGGGAATGTAAGCCAAAGATTGAAAAGGAGATATGAAAAGCTTCTAATGTAGAAGAATGTGTTTAGAAGTCATTGAAAGGAATAGTCAAAGAATATTGAAGGTATGCTACAACCTGTCCGTGATATTATTCACACTGCCACTCTCAATTTTCTGGCTTCTCTTGGAAGGGGCCTTCAAGATAACCATACTGGCTTCACTGCCAATTGAAGTAGAATAATTTAAAAAAAAAACTATTTTTTTATGGTTTTTTTGCCACAAGGCTTGTAAATTACAGAGTTGTAATTTCATTAATTATCATTTAGACTTGGGTTTCATTAACTTCCATTGCATGTAATTTAGATTTTCCTTTTCAAACTTTAGGTACTTTTGTTCATTAGTATAACCAAATAAAGGAAGCTATTTTGTATTTATTCAGTTTTGTGGTTATTAATTATTATCCTGGCTCTGGTTTGGCCTTTTAAGCGTTGGTATTGTTATGTGTTGTCTTGGGAAAAAATATGGCTTATGTGTTATTAATAAATATTATTTTGTATGATGGTGTTGATGTCCGTTTCATCAGAGGTTAATCATTGAAGACAAGCGAGTTAGTTTTTCTTATGGTTCTGTTCTCCAAGGAACACCACTTGGATTCCTTTGTAGGATAGGAAGTTCGGAAATGATGATGCAAATGCGGAGATTTTGGAGCCAAAGGCAATGTAAGAGCAGGCTCTAGACAAATGCTTCAATATCATCTGCGGATATTATTATAACGGCCACCTCTTGAGTAAAGAAAGTTATATTTAGGGTTCATTTGGTTGTTAGAAACGAGTCTTATGAATGAAAATGAACCTTCTCTAATCACTTTCCTAAACCCGGAGTAATAAGCCAGATGTTTAATTCCACCTCTGAGAATATAAATTTTTGGCCAAATGTGAGGATATAATTTGATATTACTAATTGTCACAATTTAAATTTCATTTATAGTAGATTTTTTTTTTTGGCTATCATTTATGGGAAATTTGTAGATTGGAAAGTGATGATTTTTATTAGTTGAACTAAAAATAAACTTCTAACTAGAATTTGAATCAAGTATTTGAATGTTAGTTTTAACTCATTTTTTTCATTAATGAATTTGAATTTGAGTATCCATTTATACACATCAAAGATTCCTAGTAGCATAATAAAATGTTTTCACATAGTTGACAAATAGTTAGGTTTCTTAAGTATATTGTTTTAAATTCAATCTCTAGTTATATGTATAAACAAGACTTGATTGGAAGAAACAAAATCCACTTTGATAATTTCTATATCTCGAGGGAATTAATTTTCAACTCTTAGCTGGAAATACCCTTAGTGTTAAAAAAAAAGGTGGTGGCATTGTATTAAATTAAATATATATTGAATTCAAATTGTATATTGGGTTGAATAAGAATAAAAATAAAAAATATGATAACATGAATTGTTACCCATTTAAAGTGTCACTGGTCATAAATTTAGAACATCACATATGGCATTTAAACAATAAAATGGCATTTGTCACAAATTTAGAACACCACTTGTAGTATTTAAATAATATAGTGTCATTTGTCACAAATTTAGATCATCACTTATTGTATTTCTAGATGCTGACTTCATTTTCAAGCCAAATTTTTTCTACGAAAGAAGAGATTTTTGTTTTCCTTTGCTTGAAGAATGAGGAATATCTGAGATACATAATTCTAATACAGGACTATTATACTTCATGAAAGGAAAATACAAGACTGCTATATATTATTTGAATTAATATTTGAAAGAACTGGCCATGGGTATCATCTGACTTTCACTCTATCATAGCCAAGATTTTATGTATTCTCTAGCAGATGGAGAGAATTTCTACTTGAAGAGGGTCTTTGGCCCAATAGTAGCCCAATCTTCTGACACTTGGGATTTGTAGAGTGTAGCTGTTGTACGTACAACAAGAATAATTTTTTTTCTGGGAGAGAGTAATCAATTGATACCTATAAAAAATAGGAATAAGATCCATATCTCTAGAAAAGAGGAATGAGGTCCATTGTCCATAGGTTCATTAGCTTTTTGTTAGGTTTTGTAATATAAGCTATAGCCCAATTGTAAACTTTGATTGATAAATGAAATGAAGATTAATATGCCCCCTATTGGTATTTGGTAAGTAGAAAATGGAATGAAAGAAGTGGAAATGAAAATGGAAATAAAATCAAATAACTGTAATTTTGATATAACTGAAATGGACTTTTTTGGAAGTCCACTTTTGTCAAAACCTGATAAATAGACATCCACATGGATACCAATGGAAGTGGTCAGAAATGTGTTTTTCTTTACCATTATACCCTTCTACCATTGTCCCTATCACCCCAATAGCAGTGGCGGCAATGAGCGATGACAAGATTAATGCCATCTCCAGCCTCTATCACAGTACCGTCACCACCTTCGTGACCTATATCGAAGTTCATCATCTTTGTCTCCCATTTCCAACTCCCTCCCAAATCAAGAGCATCGTTTGTCGAATATGTTTATCGGCATCACCATCTCTGTGACCCATATCCAAGTCGATCGCTTTCTTGATGGTGATAGCAACGGCCTGGTCAATGAAGATAGCAACCTTTCCTCTCCCCCTCGGCAATGTTGGCATCATCTCCGACAGCAACGATTTAGTTTGAAGGCTGGGAGTTGGGTTCGCAAATTGGGGGTTCAAAATTTCCCAAGCTATAGATCTGGGTTTGGTCCATAGAGATAACATATCTAAAACAACACGGTGTGGGTCAATGGTGGTTCTGGGTCAATTTCTGGATTCGCAGATCCGGGGTTTCAAAATTTCCCAAGTTTTTTTTTATTTGATTGTTTTTGTGTTTGATGATGGAAATGTTGGGGGTTCAACGGATTTTATCTTTGATGGTGTAGTTTTCTATGTTGAATGCCACTCTGAAAAAAATGGAGGATGCAAGTTATTTCCAGTGATGGTGTGGTGGTGATGAGTTTTTTTTCTTATTTTTATTTGGCATGAGGAATTTGGTCTTTTCACATGACAAATATAATTATCCAATTAAAATTATACCATATTCCTATTATCATATTGAACATATATTGAACATACTTTTAAATGTTACTTCCGATTTCATTTTAGAGGTCTTGCGCACTTTATTCAAAGATTCTCAAAGTATTATGTCATTTATATTTTTTAATGATATAACAATGAATATAAAAAGAAAAAAATACAAAAATATTTAATAATATAAAAAACATAAAAAGAAAAAAAGGTTGATGAGAAGGGAAATAGGGTATTCAATGAACTTATAAATTACAAATGAGTATTTAATAATTTTTTTTATCAAGACAAATCATGCAACACACCTCCCCCCACATAGGCAATTTGGTATATCTCATCAACTGGCGTAAGATCTTTTTAAGATTATACCTTTTTTGAACCCAAAGGATGGATTGAACTTGTATGCTGATGGTTATGTGTGAGACACCCAATCCATCAAATCCCAAGCCCATTTGGACAAAGTTATATATATATATATATATATATGAAATATCATACCAATTTTTTAATATTTAATGTGTCCTTAAAATAAAAACACGAGCGTCATTTGATACTTACAAAATTATTTTTTATTATATTTACTTTCATTCTCTGAATCAAATAAACTTATAGGTTATAGCTACATTTAAACTACTATGCAGATAGCTTTAAAGGATTACCAAAATAGGGCATGTTTAATAGGATGAAAATGCATGAAACAGAAAAACATAAATAGATAAGAATCAAGATGAAAAATAACACTTGTATATTTATTTTTTAAAAATAATAAAAACATATTATTCAATAATATAAAATTGACGAATTCTACAATATAAAAAAAAATCTTTGTTAAGTTAGTATTCTAATTTGCAGCATTACATGGGTAAAAAAAGAAAATTCACTGATCTGTCGCCATAGATAGACTCATGGCTGGTTACAATAGAATTTTATTCACACGTTATAGGAGAGGTTCCAAGCTGCCTACCAGAATCCCAAGATCTAAATATTTATCTTCAAACTATTTTATGAAAGCAACCAATTTACAAGAATCAGCATCAAAATCCGAAGTTTCAGTTAGTGTGGTTTGATTTAAAGACAAAAATAAAAGGAAAAGAAAGATGCGCTAATTTTCAAACCAGAAGTTCCAAGGATGTCAATCTATCATGAGGATCCTTTTGTATGCTGCGCCCATAATAGAATCTACATGAAAAAGGAAACAAGTAGAAAGTAACATAATCCACAAACCTACTGGTCAAAGGCGGACATTATACTTACTATTTTGCATTCTAAAGCATTAGAGTTTTTTTTTTTCTTGCTAACCAAGATGGAAGGGAGGGATGACGCTCTCAATTCTTGGCATGGCTTAAAATTCCAATAGTTGGGGGTTCGTCTCATAGTTTAAATAGCTACTTATGATTTTTTTAGACCTAGGGTCGTGTGAGCGGGCCAACCATCGAACCATTAGCAGACACCCACACTTGCTAGGGGTGGGGATCTCTACACGATTGGTTGCCACCAAGCAAAATTTTAACAACAAATAGAGGAATCAAACCCAAAATCGAAAAGTTGCAGAATCATCTTTCTTACTACTTGCGCCAATTTGCATTGGCTAAAGCATTAGAGTTGCTCCTTTGATTATCGAAGAAAAACAGTTGCCTAGGAAAACTGGTAGGCTGGTAGCATTAGAAGATTACTCAGACATGCCCACTCTTAATTCAGGTTGTATCAATTTGCAAATAAATTGGGCATAACTTGTTCTGTCATAAGCCTTTTCAGTATGAGATGACACATCCCTACCCTAGCACAACACTTAGTTACAGAGAATATGTAGCAGAAGTTATTAAAAACCATATTCACATAATTGCATTATTTTCAAATGTAATAGGCCATAGATGCTAGAAGTTGCAATTTAACATTCATTCTCAGCCCCTATATGCTCAATTAGAGCTTAATGCTAGCAAATAATGTAAAGCCCTCTTCTTTTCTTTCCCTATTCCTTTATTTACAATAAACAATGAAAGAAAATGAAATGCATGCACTTGAACTCCCGGAAAATAGGGTAACCAAACGGGCTAGAGAGAGAAAGATAGAAAGGAATGGTGGAACTTTTGAAAAATAGAAACAGGGCCTTTGAAATAGAGAAGCGCATTGCTAGTGAGCAAAGGCAATCATGGCAAAGTAAAAAAAGATGGGATTAAACTGCTTGTAGTTGTAGGTTCTTGAATCAGTATGACACTTTTTGACTATAGGTTCCCTTTCAAACACAAAGTATTATAAATTGTAACAAAATTATAAATATTCAAGTTTTCCTCAGTTTTTTTTAATTTGTTTTTGGGCAAAACCCTGCAATATTTTTTTGATAGCATCCTAGGGAATACTTAACAATAGATTGAAAGAATTATTCATTCTGCTACATATTCAGTGGTAGAGTTTGTCGATTAAAAGGGTCTAACCCGGTTCGATATGGATTAATCTGGCTCCGATACAGTAACTTCCAATTTAGGGCTTACCTACCAAAGCTTCTTAAATAATGGTATCTTTTTTTTTTTTATCTATGGTGATTTTTTGTTTAGTTCCTTGGATGCTCTTACAAATATATTCATTTTACGAAAGGAGTTTCTATTATATTTCCAGTAGAAAAAGTTGCTATTTTGATAATGACATTATTTTATTATGATAATTTTTTTTAATAATTGTTGTTTTAATAAATACCATACGAAGTTTTTAGAAAGAAACTTACAATAAGGACTTGGGAGTATTTTTCATGCATATCGTTATGTGTATTGATTAAATAGTTTAATTACCTCCCAACCCATCCAGCAATTTCAAACAATTGTCATTTTGAGATTTTGACAATTGTTTCATTTTAAAATTAAATTAAACGATATATAAAATTTAAATTGTTTTACTTTAAAATACTATTGCATTTTCCTAAAACAATTGTTTCACTTTAAAATTGCAATAAATAAGGGTCTTTTAATAAAATACTATTGTATTTTATCACTCCTCAAACTCTTCATGAGCATTGTGCATAATTTCAAAATAATAATTATTTAAAAATAGAGGGAGTACGTTTCACCCTTCAGTATTATTTTTAGTTTTTAATTTTAATTACATAGTTATATGTATTGTTCGGACCATGACACTAAAAGATCCCAAACAAATTTGTATAGATAGATTAGCCAACATAAATCGCAAGAAATTACTTCCAAGTTCCAAATTCATAATGGCTTCAACATGGTATGCAAAGGATTTAAGCGTTGACCATTGAAACGGTTCAAATCACACAAACAAGAAGGTTGAAAACATATATATATTTATATTTATATATATATTTATTTATTTTGAATAGATAACCTATCAATTTTAGATAGAAGATGAACTTGGGCATTTTATTAATCCCAATAATAGTTCAAAAATAAATTCATTGACGTTCACGTGTCCAAGAACTAACAACCAGAAGATTTTTTTTGGGCCAACAACCAGAAAAAAATTCTTATGGCATCTATGCAACAAACCGTATTCTCTCCTTCTCTCCTATTTCTTTTTTATTCTTGGGGGAGGGTATATTGGGGAGCCAAATCTTATTAATTCTGAAACTAATAAATATGATAGAGGGAAGCAAATTAACAGTTTTATTTCGTCGAACATCCATCCAGATCCAGTATGCCGGAAGACTTGGCAACATTAACACCTATAGGCGTGCCTTTGACCTTGAAATAGATGAAGCAGGCGCACTCTGTAGTCAATACAAAACACAATGTCAATTAATTGTTCTTGTTACTCACAGACACTATAACGCGTATATATGAGCATTGAGAGATAAACAAGTCTTTCTGTGATTTAAGAAGCCAACTTTCATCTTGAAATCCATAATTCAGCAAAAACAAGTAGAAATACGTTCCCTTCCCTCTGTTTGTTTATAATAGTTGCAAGTTACTCGAGTGACTACTTGCAGTAGTCCTACGCATATCATTTTCAGATTTTTAACTGCAACTTCTATTGTTTAGGTATCCAAGGTTCCGTGTATGATGAAGAACCACAATTGTTCCAATAATAAAGAAAGGGATAAGAGCCTGATTCGTATGTCACATATTTCCAAATGTGAGACCAACAGAAGTTAAGCATCTCATACAAGTGTCCTAGATGTCTGATAAGGGGAAACCTCACGTGCTAGTGTGAAAATGCCCGCATACACCCTATTTGATGGTTTCTAAATATTAACATTTGTAGTTTTTCATTTTTTAGTAGGTCACCTCCATGATAGAACCCAAAGAAAACGAGAAAGAAACAAAAGTCCATGAGATTTGAATAGATGAAGAACAAGATTCTTACCAAAGGAATGCCTTTCATTGCTCTTTCTTCCAAATATCTAGATGGTTTGTAGAAGTTACCGTATAGTTCTGACCATTTTTTCAGATGAGTATATACATAATTGGAGCCAAGCAAGTCTGCCCAGAAAACAATGCCACCCCTGCCACAAAAAAAGGGATTATGATGAGAAACAAATTAGGGTTCAAGGCATGCTGATGCAACTTGCTTAGTTCTTAAACAAGTGCAGGATTAAGCACATAGAACGCAGAGACAGTCAATTTCTACTTTTTACAGAGATTACACACTTCTAAAGATATTTATTGAAGACAAACCATTATTCCCTAAAACCCAGAGAAAGATGACAATGCTTTATAAAGAGTTCAAACAAATTACAACCTATTAAATCTAATCACGTCTTCACAATGCTGTTCTCACTGTCAAGGTCATTCATGCACTTAGTTTGCCCTTGGTTCAAGGATAAGAATATTATGGATATGGACAGTACAATGCACAATAAGCACCGGAGGTTAAAGAAATCTTGTGAGCATGTCCTACACAGATAGGCCGCATATTACAAATCAAACAGAGCAGAAAGGTAGAAAAATCACTCAGTAGGTCATTGTATCCTTGCCACTTGACCACTCGTCTTTCCTTTTTTCTTTACTCCTCTTTCCATATTTCTTTCTTCATTTTATGGCTGTATCCTTATTAATTTTATTCCCCATTTCAATATTTTTATAATCTACACATAAATTCCACTTGGCTATGCCCTGCTTAGCCCCTTTCTTAGTGCAAAAAAATGGCAATGCAAAAGAAAGCAAAGAAAGGAAAGGCCCACCGGTAAGAAGGGAAGCTCATTCCAAGAACAGATGCAATGTCAAGGTCTGATGAACGGACAACAATTCCTTCATCTAAAACACGACATGCCTCATTCACTACTGGAAAGAGTACCATCTCCAAAATGTCTTGGTCAGTCACAGAAATAGGCTGCAAAGTAACATTGAATTCAATTCCTCTAACGTTAGAGAGAGTTCCATAAATCACCAAGAGCTTAGATTAAAGTGCTTCTTGCAGGTCAATACTGTCAACTCAAAGCAGTGCAGGGCTAATATAATTGGTATCTGTCATATGACACTGTGAAAGAAAAGTACCTTTCCGTTGGGCATAATATTGCAGAGTCTTATAGATTCCTTAATAATTGGTAAAACTGAAAGATCAGGTTTTGGCTTGCTGCCCTTTTCATAAATGTAATAACCTCTCCCATTGTTCTTACCTGATTAATCAAAAGTGCAGACCCGGCCAAGTACAGAAAGCATTAGTTCCAAGTCACTGAGACATAATGCGTGGTGGACAAAGGAAGATTTTTGTAGAAGCAAAAGATCTTGTATTACCATTTCGCCCGCTTTTGACCAACAGTTCAACCAATGGAGATTTAAATGTGCGATCAGGAAATGCACCAGCAAATTCTTTTCCAACTGCTAGGGCAACTCCATACCCAGCCAAGTCCTGAAGTCTGCAAGCCACAAAATTATCAACTTCCAACTGGAGGAAAAAAATGTTTCAACCTTTTCTCAATTAGGTTATCAGTGTGAGGTGAGGCATATGCCTGGAGCCTAGTGTCCTCATGGCTTAATCTTAAAAATTTATTTAAAACCCAGCCCCGGCTTTTGCCATATGGTTACTGGCATGAGAGTATGTTTCTAAATGTCACATCAACTTCAAAGTTTATACAAATAATAGCATAAAATTGAAGCAGAAACTTTTGTTTAATCCACAAGAGATTTGCATGATCCCGAGATCATGGATTTTTTCTGGGATAATATTGATGAGCAAATTGATGAAGATGTAATACATTTTAATTGACATATGATGATAATATGGATACTATTAAGAGAAGAAAATTACTGGAAAGGGCCCATAGGAAGGCCAAAATTGCTGATTACTCTGTCGATTCTAAACACGTCCACACCCAAGTTGACCAATAAATGAGCACCTTGTGAATAGGGGAAGAAGGTTCTGTTGACTGCAAAGCCAGTACAGTTACCAACCACAACGGGTACCTTTTTAATGATTTTCCCAACAGTCATCAAATCTAGAATTACTTGTGCAGAAGTTTTCTGTGTGCGTACAATCTCCAAAAGAGGCATAATGTGAGCAGGGCTGTGCATTAAGAATTTAGAATCATAAACCTTCCATATAAGATGTGTGTTTGTACGGACAATTAACAACAGCAGGAACACAAGATGGGACAAAAATGTAATCTCAATCTGTAACTCTCATGCCATCAACTGCTATAACATAGAAACTACTTTGACGATAGAGATGGAATACACAGTAAAATATATTGAGAACAAAAATAATGCAATTGCGAACAAGAATCTAATAAGATACATTATATTAAACTAACTACATAGCACATGATCATGCTAGAATATTATATACATATTTATGCTAAAATTCATCAGCATTTATGTTACCTATCTCTTCGAGTCTAAGGCTCTATCAGATTCTTCTCTGCTGACACATTTCAAATCCAGTCTAAAGTATGGCATCTTGAAAGATCTGGTTTCTTTGAAGTATTGATAACGAATAATTTCTTTTATTTTTTATAACAGAACATATTGTAGAACCTATCTCTCACATCCATAGCTTCTAAGATTCATATTTATGCCAAAAAAAAGGAAAAAAAAAGACTGATAGTAACAAAAGCGTATTAATACATTGCAGCATAATAAGGTTAAGCCGTTAAGGCCTATGATCCATTATTCCCAAAGCAACGGCTCCAGTACTTTGGTCAGTGGTACATTCATTTTAAAGAAAGACAGTAGAGAAATGAGTTAAATAACCTGAAAAAATGAGCTCCTATAATGCGATCTTGCGAGCTGGTCTTTTCACCAATGATATTAAGATCAATAGTTGATGTGTTTGTTGCTAAAATGCAGTGGGGAGGGCAGGTATTCTCAAGATCCTTAAATATAGTTTGTTTAAGACTAACATTTTCAATCACAGCCTGCAAAGAGAGAAAAACCTTAATTGACTTCCAACAATACCTGCAAAGTCATTTTATGTCACTCATTTATACAAAATTCCTGCCATACTTACACAAGAGCCAGAGAAAAAGACCATGAGTTAACATAAAATACAAGGGCTATTATCAAACTTCTTTAAAGCACCCAATTCAAACCAAGTCAACCATTTTCCTACTAAAATCGGGCCTTCCTTATCACACAATATCCATATTAAACTGAAAATATAAGACTTCAGGTGACCAACCTCAATGACAATATCCACATCTTTAAATTCTGAGTAATCAAGAACACCTTTAAGCAGTGAGAGTGCTCTGTCTGCCCCATCTTTTTTCAACTTTCCTTTTGTTACTAAGCCACGAACATTTGCTGTCATACAAGATGAAACAAAAGCAAGATGTAAAACAGTAATAAAATGAATCTTTCCATGTGTCAGGGAATAGAACTGTTTAAACTTGTCCTTCCTTTCGTAGTTGCTGATGTTTAAATGTTTCCGACATATTAATAGAGCAATTTGCTATTGTATCTTAAGCAGAAGTCAAGTTCTTCCATGTATAGGGCAGATGCTATATATAATACTAGTATATCAGAGCAGTAATATGCTTTAGATTAGCAATTAGTCATTTATGCCAATGGCCTTTATAATACGTCTGCAATCACCAATAGCAGCTTTTCAATAGCACATGAAGTGAAATATTAAAAACGTTGAAAGAAAACACCATCTGTAAATAAGAAGCTCAAACTACTGAAGCAGACAGTATATATAGCAAATACTCCTTCCATTCCATTTCTTTCGTTGTTTAAAGTTGTTTCACACAAACTGAGAAATCATTGATTATGTTAAAAACTTTCTAAGAATTTGACTAGAATACCGTCATTTAATGAACTATATTGAATTAAATAACCTACATTGAATTAAAGGAGAGGAGGATATAGTTGGAAAAAATAATAATATATTAAAAGTCCAAAACAATAGATTTGAAACAAAATCAAAACTCTAAAACTACAAAAGAAATGGAATGGAGGGAGTATATATACTCTAATAACTAATAAGTATCATCCAATTAAAGTTAGCCTTCTGTCTCCAATTTGACCTACTTCACTCAAATGATAGAAGAATTACCTTCTATTGATTTTATTCCCTTGAAAAGATATTCAGAGTTGACTTCCTTGAGTATAACTTGTATGTTGCTAAGTATAAGAGCTGTAGCAATGCCAGAACCCATTAGACCTCCCCCAATAACAGCAGCCTTCTTTATATTTCTTGGTTTAAGTCCAATATCAGTTACATTAGGCACCTGGCAAAGATAGAATTCAGAGAGCATTCAATACAAGAAAGAGAGCCAGGTCTCACAGTTGTTCTAAGTTCAAGAATGAGATGATATATCTACATCAAAAGTAAAAGAATGATACAAAACATCGATCTGTCCTTTGTTGTCTAAAAAGCATAAAAAATATTTTTCTTTACTCAAATGTTTGAAAAACAAAAGGTTATCCTGAGATAAATTTGCCACTTCTACACATCCTTGTCATGCATTTTATTGTCCACAAAACAGAAAGAGAAACAAACTCTGAGCACCAGACATACTTTTATTGAACTGCATTACTTTAAAAGTAATGGAAATACTGTACGATAATTGAACCACAAAATCCCAACAAAAGAAGCACAGAGGTTTCATGCAAAACAACATATGAGAACACAAAGGATAGAGTTGACCTATTCGGGTTGGCTAATCATTCTGTAACAGGAAAAAATAAGTTCAGATTCCACTACCCATAGAGGAAGATCATATCTAATTCAATACCTTTGATGTTGCACGCTGGGCAAAGAAAACATGGATTAGACCTTTAGAGGTGTCAGATATGACTAGCTTCTTGAATAGTTCTGCCTCCTGCAATTACTTTAAGAAATTAACAAATCTGTGAAGTGATCATATCAAAAGTTACATGAAACAAGTGGCAAGATACTTATAAATGTGAAGTATGCTAGATCCAATAAACAGGATGCAGTATCTGTCTCCGTAGCAAAATAACAATGACAGAACTACCAATATCAAACACCCTCAGAACAACAAAGCACGCACTCCTTACGACAATCAAAGAAAAGAATACCCTCAGAACTCCACTGTAGCCTCCATAAACTATTCCATGCTCAATCACATCTATGCAAGCCTGGTGCTGAGGCATATGTGGAGCAGTCTTCTTGACTTGTTGTCTAGCAATTTTCAATGCCTCACGTGCTTCAGAGAGGGAAACAAGTCTGTCTGTCCTATGAAGGGAACGTATCCAAGGTTTGCGCCTCTCTTCAATGTCAACAGCCCACATCCGAGATACCTTCAGCAACTCTTCAGGAGACATGATAGCATCAATAAGTCCTAGTTTCTTTCCTTCTTCGGACGTGATTGGTTTAGAAGTCTGCAATAAGCGCGATATTGAACAAACCATAGTGCATAAATAAGTTAAAAGCTGATACAAGCAGTACAACATGTAAAGTTCTCTGTTTTATCATGGTTGATTCCCATCCTTCCATTTTCCCAAGGTAGAGTCAAGAAAAATATGTACAAACTAACAATCTATAGAAACGTGGCATGAACATGTTGGTGCAATAAATTTGTAGATTTCACTATTCCCACAACATTTTGGAGTATGCTTGATCTTACATATTAATTCAACTGTCAAGTGTAAGAAAAGCCACACCTAAATTAACAACCTAAAAAGCATTTTTTCAGTGGTAAGAGCTTCTGAACAAAGCCATATACAATAATAATCAAGACCCACGCACAAATAAAGAATCTAAATGTTTGAAATCTACAGAGCAGTGCCATTCCTGACAATTTTTTACCATAAATGAAAGCTCTCCAATTCTCTTTCATTCTTACCTTTCCTTTTCCTTTCTATTCAATTAACATTTGCAACCTTTTACTGCAATATAGCAAATAAAATGCAAGAGGCAAGAAAGTTGCAAACTGAAAGGAGAGAGTATTACCAGCATCATTTCAACAGCCTTAGACAACCCTAGTAGCCTTGGAAGACGCTGTGTACCTAACACCATTTGTTAACAATTTATTTAGTGCTATGAAATGTAGAAAGATTCTTAGCTCCTAATCTAAAGCACTGAGGAATTCATATGCATAAGAAGACAAACCTCCAAATCCAGGAATAATTCCAAGTGTCAGTTCTGGAAGGCCTAGTTGAGTTCTTGAAGCAGCGATACGTGCATGGCATGCCTGTGCACAGTGCAATTAAATTTCACATAGTCAAGAAGATATTTGGATTTTTGTCAACTGGTGAAGGGAATACTGTGCCTTCTCAGTGACAACGACTAACCATGGCCAATTCTAAGCCACCTCCAAGAGCAAGTCCCTCTATGGCTGCAACAACAGGCTTCTTTGAATCTGTAATTATTAACAGCATTAATAATTTTGCAATGATTAATACAAACAGAATCACCAAGTTAAGTTCACAAGGTAGGCTTCTTGTAAAGTCACAACCTTCAATTTTATTGACTACTAGTTCCACAGAGACATCAGGGACAAGCGTGACATCCCCTGTCAAGAAGAATAGCAATTAGTGCACTTTCGAGGGTCATGCTCAAAACTAGAATGGAACTAACAGTTCAGTATAATTATTCAAGATACATATTTAATCATTGCGCACCAGTTAGGTGAACCTTCTGCATCACACTGATGTCGAAACCACCAGAAAACCTCCCACCCTTGCCTGCAAGAAAATTCAAAACATTCACAATCCTTTATACTTAGACAATCAAATAGTCACCCACTTTTATTTTAAGGAACAGGTTGAAGGCGATGTTTGTCCCCAGTGAGCAATTAACTCGAGGATGCAGGCCATGTTTATCTAAGCTTAAGGTCCCATTTTTATTACAAACAAACCAAATCCAGTATCATAAAATCACCGCATACGTTCAATCGAGATAAACTTTACCAGTCAAAACTATAGCCTTTACATCATTTCTTCTTGTCGCCTCGTCGAACTTCTCCTTCAACCCCTTAATAACTAAGCCAGGAAAAAAAACACATATCACATTAAAAGGGAAGAAAAAACAACCATGGGCGAAAAAGATGAATAAAAAAAATCAGAAGCTCACTTGGAATAGCCAAGGCGTTGACAGGAGGGTTGCACATAGTGATGACTGCTACCCCCTCATTTCCGACCTCCAATTCAACCTTAACCGTTGCCATCTTTGAGAGACCTAGATCCTAATTTCCTTCCTTTTAGAATCTAATTCTTATTTTTCGGCATAAACAGACGCAGATGGTGGTGGGCTTCAGAGGAAAGTTGATAATGATAGTGGTAGTAATGATTCGGAAGGGACGAATGAATATCTATGATATGGGAAAGGCAATGGACCCTTCGGATAGTGCTTCGCTAGTTCGGTTGCTTTGCCATTTCCCGGGTGACTTCGAGTGTGAAAGTTGACTCGCCGACCGGCTGGAATTTTCCGGTGGTGGCCACGTGGATAACATGCAATAAGAGTTAGAATCAGATGCGGGTCCCCACGAATGAGTTCGAGAAACTTCGGAACGTGATTGGCTGTGGCTGAAGGTGAGACGTCTTGAGATGATGCGTGTCGTAGGTGGCTCTGTATTAGCCAATCGCATCGATCCAATTCCTTACCTGCAAAAGCTTACCCAATGACTACGTTCTCACAAGTATTTCCCAAAATTGTAATTAATGGCCTTTATGCACTCATTTTTATAAAAATTACAAGAAAAAATGTCCACCACGGACGTGGGATGATCGGCCAAAAAACAGTATCCATGTGGGAAATACTTTGAGTAACTGATCTGGCTTCAATTCATTCAGTGTGAGCCATTGCCCGAGCAGTTAAAAACAAAAATACTTAGAAATAATACACTCAACCCAAATACACACACACATTTGGGTTGTTAAGATAGAGCTCTCAGCCAGCAGTGGATAAGCACTTCTTTTTCTTTTTTTCAGTGAGATTTTGAATTATATTTGAATTTGAATACTGTAAATAGAAAAATAACGTTAAGACCTAAGAAAACTTTATATCTATATTATCCAACTTAGCTTAGTTTGAATCAATCTAGATCCAATATAATTTACAGAAATCCTTTTTTTTTTCCAAAACAGAAATCCATTAGTGTATAGTGAAAAAATGGAACTACCAAATTATCCGTGATGGGTTGTGGCTTGTGAGCTAAATGGGTTTATTTAACAAAATAAATAATTATGTTTAAAATTTGAATAGTAGTAAACAGTAGTATTTATGTTTGGCAATCAAATCAAATTAAACAATTCATTGTATAATTGAATCAAATTAAGATAAGTAATTTTTGCCAAATGGAATAAAATAAATAACAAATTTTGGAAATACATAATTCTTTGAATTTTTCATAAAAAGCATTTAAGTCGGATAGTTAAAAATTGTTTAATTTAAGGAAATCAACCTATTAGACGGCTGTAAAAATTGAAGGATATATATATATATATACACATATTCATAGAGACATAGACATAATATTATGCTTCTTTTCTTTATTTCTAGTTTTCGGGTCAATAAAGTGGATCTGGTCAAAATTTATTATTCTTCATATTTTTTCCTACGACACACTTCCCTTATATATTGAGATATGTTTACTAGAAACATGTTGTTCTCAACTTACGCACATAAATTTCATGCTCATCTTTATGTTAGAAGATCAACTTGAAGTGCTCAATATTGCTCATTCTTCATTTGGACCGCCAATTTTAAAGTTTGATTATCTAAATTAGATTTAAAAGAAACAATAATTAAAAACTCTAAATTAGATTTGGACATTTAATATCTCATATTAAAGATTAGCACTTTTAGAATAAACAAGAAATTTGAACACCTCTACTTATAACTTATTATCCATGCAATTCTTTACCATGTTTTCACACATTCATGTTGCTGACTAGCAATATTGAAAGGTTTTCCCTTTTATAATATTAGGGTAGGAAAAATCAAACTAAGCTGAACCGGCCAATTCAATAAAAAATCAGCGCTTGATCCGGTCTAGTTAAAGATGAAAATTAGAAATTTTTATAATCGGTACAAAACTAGTCGAATCGGTACAAAACTAATTTGAAACCAGTATGGCTTTTTTTAATTATTTTTATTTTTAAAATAAAATAGCATTATTTTTAGTACTATGTGACTTTTTATGCAAGTTTTTTCTTTCTATAGTATAATATGATATAAGAATTATTATAATACATAATTATTAGTAATGATAAATTTACATAACAAATAATATGAAAATCAAATAATAATTAACTATTTTGAATTCAAAATATGATTATAGATAAATATTAATTTGTTTAGATTTTAATATTATGTTATAAAACTTATTAATAATATTTTTAATTTTCTATATATTATTAAATTTACTTTTCATCCTAGATTAAATGTCAATTTTATGATTATGAATAAATATTTTTTATATTTTTATCTATATTATTTAAAATATATCAATTTATTCACAATTAATCTAACTCCAATTCAACCATTGAATTCAATGGTCAATCTAAATTTTAATACCTTGATAAGTATGATATGCAAAATATAACATGTATTTTATCAAATACTAGCTTGTTGATTACCCACGTATACAAGCCACACCGGAGTAAAAAGTACATAGGATTGTAGTAATTAATTATGGCATGTCAAAATCAATAATGTCTTATTGGTTTTTGGCCCGAATCATGTTTTACTGTATTGATATCAATTTAAGAAAATAGTACCTCAGCCTTCTCTTCTCTCTTACTCAAGTTTTGTAATGCTTGTGAGATGACAGAAGTCGGTTGAGTGAAGAGAGGAGGTAAGAGCCTTATTTATAAGCTTTATGACTAATTAGTATTTAAGGAGGGTCTTGGTACTTCACTTTCCTCTGCATTCATGAATCTAATTAATTTAAATTATTAAGTAAAAAGACCATTCATATGCATAATCACCAAATACATCTACTCATAATGTTTATCCTGATATATATTTATGCATATTAACTAAATACATCTCCTAATACATTCATATTGGATAATGCTTATCATGGATTTCACATAGATTAATAAAATCATTAAATGATTCAGATTATTGTAAAATTTAATATTAGTATTTTACTAAAATATCATTAAATTAAATGCTCTCTTAAATGCTCAATTTCACATTAGTAAAGGGTAAAATAGTAAAAAAAAATCAATACTTCATTAAAATTATAAAGTAATAATTATTTTGAAAAATTATAAAACCTCTAAAGTGATACCAACCAGAGGAAGTATTACATGTCTCAGTATTGGTGATCACATCTCGTGTTACGCAACATTTGACTAGATTTTATCTTGTAACCTTAATGTAGATCATGTCCTATCATACAGTCATAAAAACCATATTAAATCTATTATTATAATTATAACTTGAATATAAATTAAGTGCCGGTTTAGTTTTTGATTTTATAAAAGGTAAGTTAGATTGTTAAAATAACTACAGTTTGCAAAAATGAAGTTTGAATAAAATTACTGAAGTTTGCTACAAACTTATTTAAGAAAAAAAAAGAAAAATGATGTTTACAAATTACAATTTGATTTATACAATGATAAATCAAATGGGACCTTAAATCCTTTCATGAAGGCTACATTAAGTTTGTCATAATCCTACATGGAATTTTTTTGATAAACAAATCCTACATGGAATACTATCCCATTGGCCAGACTTAAATTTAACGTTGTTAAAAAATTTTAATAATAAAAAAGTTAAAACCTCAAAAGATTATTATACTTATAAAACAAAATTTATATTTTTTTAATTTTTAAAAATCTATATAAAAATTGTTACTTGAGTTTTTTAATTCAAATTTTGTATGTTAAATTTTCATGTTTTTCTACGAATAGAAAAGCTCTTAATTTGACCACCATGAAAAGGCATACACACCTTTGGCGCACCCATCTGAATAACAACGTATTTCATAAAAAATAAGTTTGGCGATTCTTTGATATCATAAATCATATTTTTTATAAATTGTAAAAATATACATATATGTGTAACTATATACATAATCTTTTGAGGAAATTATAGGAATTCGATTCCAATAATCTTTCTGGTCAGAAAAGGAAAAAAAAATCCTATAAGAAAAATGTTTTCCACACCAACTCCCAATTTTGTTAATCCCCTTGGAAGAATCTAGGTCATTTGTGGGAAAAAAATGACAAGATAAAATTATTCTTATAATTTTTCTAAGCAAAATTAATTAAATTTTTTTAAGTGGGTTAAATTAATTTTCTAATATAAAAGAAATGAACTAATTTTTGAAGTTGATTAAACTAAATTTTTAAATATATTGAACTAAATTTTTAAGTAGATTGAATTAATTTTTTAAATGAAATGAACTAATTTTTTAGTTAAATTGAGGTAAATTAAACTAATTTTTTAAGTAAATTAAACTAATTTTTTAAATATAATAAATTAATTTTTTAACTGAATTAAACTAAATTTTCATGGTAATTTTTAAGTCATTCTTTTTTTATCTTTCTTTACGAAGGAGCCAAGTCCTATGACGAATTGACAAATCCGGGCATTGGGGATTCTGTGTGAGAAATATTCCTAATATGTCTTTTTCAAAAACAAATCCAATAATCTCATACTCCTATTTTTGTTCATTTTCTACGTCGGGTCGCTCTTATCATTGATGGTTACTTACACGTGGCAAACTAGTTGCATTTTCTACTAACACGCTTGTTTGCCGACAGACATGCAGCGACAAATGCTACCCGTAAACTACATTCGGTGTATGCGATAGCCTCCATCCAAGTCGTCTAACCATCACCGTCTCTTTTTTCACACACAATCCTCTTCGTTGATTATTATGGTATAATTAAGAAAATAAGTTTAAAAACAAAATCGCAATACTTATTTATAATAATGATTAAATGAATAATATATTGGATTTAATATTATAACCATGACCTTCTACCATTAAATCAAATGATTGATGAAAAAAACCATGTATAAAGAGAAAATATTGAGATCATCCATTTCCATAAATACTATGTAATATGCTTGCTAATCCATTTATATGAGTCATTTTCCACAATAATTAATTTCGTTCTTATTATTTTACTATTTTGTTATTTTTTATTTTGAACGGAGGAGAATGTGAAATAAAAATAATTGTTAACTATTAATTTTTAAAAATGAATTTTTAACATAAAAAATAAAAATAAAAAATATAAATCTGGTGATCCAAATAAATCTAAATGGTCCATAAGTTATTTCAATGATTAAAATGAGCATTCGTTTGAATCCAAACATGATATAATGCCAAGAAAATGGGAAGTTCTTCACCACTTTTTTTTTTTAAACAGAAAAAAGATGAAAAGCAATAAACTTCACCAACACCAAATTTAAATTTGAGAGGATGCCCATTCTATCCCAACATAGGTGTTTATTTATCCTCACTTTGTCATCGATATTTGAGATTTAAATATAATTTAAACGTTTTCCGTTCTAAAGTTTGTCTATTCGCTGCTTGTAAAAATTGATCACAAGATATCTGAAGGGAAAAAGGGCATTATCAGCTCATAAACAGTGGAAGGCTAGCTCATCTATTTTCATTAGAGAAGATAACCAAGTAGTGCTCTGAAATGTTGAAAAGTTAGTCTTAAACCCTCACTAAATAGCTTAAAGATTAAATATTTTGACAATATATATGATGTTGAAAAGTTAGTCTTAAACCCTCACTAAATAGCTTAAAGATTAAATATTTTGACAATATATATGTCTGATCATTCTAGACCAACCAACTAACATATATGTACCCAAAAGATTACGCCTTCTGAAAATATGATGATTAAGAAATATACACTCAATTAATGCATGTCGTTATTCTAGTTTTTCAGGTGAGACATACATCTTTGTGAGCGAGCATATATAGGTAAGTATGTATGTATGTATGTATAGTGAATCTGACATGAAGCTCTTGCATGTGCAGTAGCCCAACCCAATAACCTCTCCAACCATTCATCTGCCATTACAAAATGTAACGAGGGATGCAATTATTGGTTTTGTATCTATCTTTCTGTAAACTTGGGTTAAAATCGAGACATCACAGAAGGATTAGCAGCATAATTTTGTCATTATCGAAAGAATTATACAGGTGATAATCTCACTGAATAGCCCTAAGCTATAATTGCTTATCAAATTTTCAATTTCCAAGTTGATGTAGGGTTGTCATTACCTTGCCCTGTGAGTCACTTACCCCGCCTTTTTTAAATAATTAAAGCTGAGAAAAGCGAAGAACAGAATGTCACGGGAGTGAAACTATTGATTTGTCATCTTCCTCCATATCATGCTTGGCTGGTTTGTTTGTTTGTTTGTTGCAAGATTTCACAAGCCACGGGTCACAAAAACCCATCTTTCTCACTCTGATTGGGGCACAAAACAGAAAGTTTACATCGAAAACTACGACTCAGAAAAAGAGGGAAGATATGAAAACTTTTTACGGTCTATCCTCGTGTTTATAAGCATTACTTTCAGAACTGGACTGCAATTTCTCCTTCCATGGAGGTTGAATCCAAGCCTTCTTCCTTTAAAACCCCAGAAGCCGAGCTGGAAGAAAGCATCAACTTTGACAAGTCTCTTCAGGTCCATATGCATATATACTCTGCCAAGATGTCACACTCTTTGTCCCTCGTCTTACTACTGTAATTTACTTTGTCATGAGAAGTTTTAGGTTTGTTCATGGTGATTGTGCAGGAGCTAAGAGAGCTGAGGTTTCAGCTTCACCATGCAGCAGATTACTGTGAAACTGCGTTCTTGAAAGGCAAAGAGAAGACACAGTGAGTAATAAAACTTAATTTCTGCGTTTAGGCTTCATCATCTATCTTCCATAGAATGGCTTTCAGTAATGTTAATCAGTGTGCTATTACTTCCCGTTTTGTTCAATACAAAGGGGTAAATAATGTGATGTAGTGTAATGTAATAACACATGGCCGTGGTGGCATCTTGCAATTATAGTCATGTAATTCGCATCATATAGCTTCTTGAGAATAAAGGAGATTACGTGATTTAAAATAATGATATAATCCTCAATACCTAAGTTTACTCAACCAAACATGTCCAATCATATAATGCAACAAGGATTACATCAAATACCTTCGTAACCGAACAAAACGCGCCTAAATTTAGGATGCATTCATCTAATGATAGGTCCAGGAAACGTGACTACAAATTATTGGTTAGCTAACTTTTCTAGTAAACATAGCCAAAAGATTTTGCGTAGATCCAGGAGCTGGGCTTAAGCCCAAGACTAAGCCCATTCATGGTATTTAACATACATGGGCTTATTAAGCCGTGTGAAATATGGCCCATTGTCACAACATAAGTTGTGTGGTATCTTGAAGATGACGAATTAGAATTCCTATTTGTTGACACAGGGTGGTGGAGAACACAAAAGAGTATATATGCAGGGCAGTGGTTACTGTTGTAGATCATCTTGGAAACGTATCTTCCAATCTGGAATGCCTTATTTCTCAGACCAATGCCTTTTCTGAGGCTGAACTACGCATCAATTCTCTCAAACAAGTTAGAATTATCACTTTGCAGCTCCCATATACCAAAAAAAAATCTTTTTTGTTGGCCAGCACGTAGATATATAAATGAGTGTATACGCATCAAGGCTATGAGTGTTCTTCACTAAAACAGAGATGTAAATTAAGTAATTAACTCGGTCATTTTTGACAGAGACTTCTCTCATGTGAACAATATGCTGATAAGCTTGCCCTCACCAATATGCAATGGGGTGAGAATTTGCGACGTTTCCATTCCCGTTACTTATCATCCCGTAAGTATTTTATGTCATAAGAAATTGTGTCATGGCTTTTCTGTTTACCTGGTTCTCATTGTAATTTGGTTAATTTTTGTCAAACGGTTTCGTTGATCAGCACCCACCATAGAGAGATCAAGCAGTGAAAAGTCAAGGTACTTTATCAAAAGATAAAACGAGTTCGGCCATACGATTTAATGATTGTCAAATATAAACATCACAGCCCATAATGAGAGTGTTCGAGATTTTCATGATTTTAATGCAGGGATTCTGAAGGTACAGATACAGAGCCTTCGAAAATAGAAACTAAGCATGTAAGGGAGACGAAGGAGGCACCTGCTGTATTCCCTCACAAATCATTGCTCGCTCAGAATATAAAGTCAGCCACTGCTACAAGTAAGACGCATAGTAAGATATTATCTTCTTGTGCATGTCTTTCTTATAATCTGACATAGAATAAACCCCTCTGTTTTTTGTATGTGCTATACAGTGGTACCTGTTCGGGACGGTTTGTCAGTATTGACGAAAGTGCCAAATCCTACCTTTCACTTTCAAGTGAGTTTAGTTTCTCTATTAATTATTGAAGTGGGTTTACTCTCTTGTGTGATTGATTTTTCAGTTGTGAATGGTTGTTTGCGTTTGCAGGGTACCCAGAAGGTTGGACGCCATAGAAAATCATTCCATGGAAGCGACATCTTATGGCTCATTCGACGCGCAAAACGTACGCAATGAGATTATTGCCTTGGCCTATATTTCGCTTCCTCGTCTTAAGTTTGCTCATCTTTGATTTTTCATTTTTCCTTAAACTAATGTATGTGCCCCCTCCCTCATGTTCCTCGTGCACGTGGCTGATCAACTACAATCTTAATTCTGTTGTTAAAATACCAAATGTAAAATGTTTTTAGCGTTTACTTTTAATTCACTTCGAAGGTTGTTACTTCTGTAATTCCAGGAAATATCGATAACAAGACTAATTTTAAGGATATTTGAGAGAGATCATACTGATGAAAATTTTTCATGAGTAATCAAATTGAAAAGAAAATTTTGTGAAGAATAAAATTAAAAAAATATTGTATTTGTAATAAAAGCCTTGTATAAATAATTCTAATTCTAGTTTGAGTAGTCTCTCTATACATACTCACAAGCTTTCTAATTAAATCGACATCCAAAGAAAGAAAAGAGGATTGGTGAGGATTCAGTTACAATAATGATAGTTACCAACCCAGAAGTGCCATTCAGTGCTGCACAATATTGCAGCAAGAGTCCTGTAAGACAACATTTTAAAAAAATACTGTTTTAATAGTTACCCTATTTAACACTTGTAAGTACCAAGAGAAAGGTGCAAATATAGATTCAGTTAACTAAAGGGTACATAGATTTTAAATTAATTGTAGATTCTTACTTCGGAGAAAACAAAAACTTATGGTAATACTTACGTTTATAACGAATACTGAATGTTAGTTATTGAACCAATTGGTAATTATAATGAATACAAACATTATAAAATTAACACTACTTGCTAAAGACATCGCTTTGGCCGGCAAATTTGCAATAATTTAAGCTAGCTTCCTCTAGATCTCCTACCAAAATTTTCCGACATTAAAGATTGGTGGGGTTAAGCTAGCTCAGTTGGTGAAAACTAGTTCAAGGCTTAATCAAGCAAGAAGAATTCAACCCAGTGAATCTTTGGTAAGGGTCAAAGGTTATCCTTCTTTCTTCATGAGTCGGTCAATTTTAATTTAAAAAAACTGAATGGCACCCTTTAGAACAAAAGTAGAGGTTTATTTACATTACATTCATATTTTGATTATGCGGTAATGTTAGACTTGGTTTAAAGCTAACTAGATGACAGAAGAGGGTGAAAAAATCCAATTAATATGTATCAAATGTATGTATGTATGTATAAACAATTTTTTTTTAACCAACATTGCATGCCTGCTCCTTTTGTCAGATGCCAACTCAATCATTTCTATGTCCAACTTGTCCCACCTCCCAGAGTCTTGACTTTTTTAGGTAAACAATGGTAATATGAAGATGTCAAGACTAAAAAATCTAGAAAACAAATAATATCCGGTATTTATTTACAGCTTACCAACTAACAAGGTTCTAATATTGGTAGGTGGATCTAAAACTCGTACTCTTGTGAAGAATGAGTCACATTTTTATCAATTGGACTAATTTCGCTTAGTATAAGATCTCTCCATTCTACAATGGTATTTTTATAATAGATAATGTATAACAAATCTAACATAGTTTGATTACATCATAAAGATTAGGTTATAACTTAAAAATTGAGTAATAAATAATAATTTATTCTTATAATTTCATAAAAATTTTAATTTTCAAACTTTATTAATTTTATAAATACAGTGTCAGGTGTTATTTTTCCAAAAAAAAAATCAGAAATATTGGTTTTTATTAACTCGTATGTGTTGCTGTAATTAAATAAAATTTAAATTATTTAATTTAAGTTTTTTGGTTTAGCTTAATTTTCTAATTCTATTTAGGTTGATTTGAGTCTATTTATTATACTTATTGTATTGATTGATTATATTTTCCTAATTTGTATCAAGTTTCCAATTCTCTCGTGTTAAAACCTTCATAAATAAATATAATACATGAACCATTGTCTTCGACGTTGCCTCTCTTTTTTCTTCTCGAGTTTTCTTTCTGAGCCGAACTCACATTACGGAGCCAATCTCATTCTGAATATTCTTCCCTCTTCGAATACTCAAATAAAAAAAATGCTTTTAGCGGCTTCCGAAATCTTAAACCAGCATTATGATGTCCAGCTTTCACGACTTCCGTTAATTCTTATTATTTCCAGCTTCCAAGTTTTATTTTCTTAGATTTTTACATATCGTAAACTCCCCTTCTCCCCAGGGCCCCATGAGCATTAATGGCCGATAAGTTCTTCAGGAGTAAGTTAGATACATGATTATATGACTATAGCTCTATTCTCGAAAATCAATGCGTTAATAAGTTCATCTCTTTTATTTATGCTGTTGATATTGCTTTGACCTATCTGCTCTTTAGTTGACAATGTCTAGATGAAAAGAAGACTATTTATTTCATACATCTGTAATATCTCAGTGAAACAAACGAGTATTATTTTTGCATGATAAAACCCCACTGTGAGATCGAAGAAGACAATACCGCGTAAGTATTCTCATTTTGTGCAAATTATTTGATCTTGTTTCGGTCATTGGATTTTGGCAGCATGTCAACTAGTTGATGAAATTTCTGTGACAGAATATCTGCCAAGACACAGTCATGTATAGAGGATTCATGAAATGTGATGATCCAAAAGGAGCTGTGGAAATTAAGTGGGACATTCAGCAAATGCAGGACTGGTTCTCACAAAATGGGAAGAAATATGAAAGGCCAGAGAATGGCTAAGAAATTAGATGAATCTTAGACAAACAAACCAGACAACAAAGAGATGGTCCTAGAAGGATTTACACACAAATTTTCTGATTCATCTTCCTTACAGCAGCTCATGGAGGTCTCTTGGGGGGCTCAAATGATAAACAACATGACTGATTCATGGTGTAAAGGACCAAGGCACGACGGAAGGTCTGAAGATATTGCAGAAGATTTGTTGAGAGGGATCTCTAATCTCCGTAATTTGCAGGAAGCTTCAAAGCATATGACACGCTTGACAGCAACCAGAATGAGACATCTCAAAGCGGCAGGATCAGAGTGTTTAAAATAGCACGGAGGAGACATGACTTGTCGGATAAAAAGCTGAACAGAGGACAAACGGTTTAATGAAGATAGAAAAATAAAGTGCTTTGAGGAAAAATGGAATGAATATTTTATTCATCATATTACCATTATATAGGCTCACATGATAGAGATGTGGCACAATTTTCTAACTTGCTATCTCGTGATTCACTAACATGATCTTACTAAAGAATAGAAATAACTCAACAAACTAAAGATATTACAAAAAATTCAATAACAATAATTAACAAATAAAAACACATGACAAAAGACTTGGTCAATAAAATATTTTATTCATACTGACGTTGCTAACTTCAACACTCCCCTTCACTGTCAGCTTTCAAGCTTTTCTAATCATGTTGAGCTTGCCACAAAAACCTCCAAACTAAATAACACACAAACTTTTTGTGAACAAATTTCCAACTTGGTCTTTTGTCTTGATCTGTTTTAATCCGATTTCTTTCTACAAGACTTTCTCCCTGATAAAATGATAGTGTATTTCCATATGTTTTGTTCTTGCATAGAAAACAGGATTTTCTACTAAATGAATCATTGACTGATTATCACAAAATAACAGAACTACATAATTCACTGGTTGGTGTAAATCCTTCAAAAGCTGCAAGAGCCAAGCACACTCTTGAGCTGCCATAGCTACTGCCTGATACTCTGCTTCTGTTGTTGATAATGATATCGTTGGTTGACTTTTACTATACCAAGAGATTGCTCCTGAGCCCAGCATAAACACATACCCAGTGGTTGTTCTATGTGTATCATGATCTCTTGTAAAGTTTGCATCACAATAACCAACCAGCTTGCAATCTTCACCTTTTTTGTATAAAATACCATAATGAATCGTGCTTTTCACATATCTCAACATTCATCTAACTACTTCCATATGAGGCTTCTTTGGATTTTGCATGTATAGACTCATGACACTAATTGCATAAGAATTGTCAAGTCGGATAAAAAATAAATAGATTAGACTACCCACTAATTTCCAATACATCAGGGCATCTTCCAAATCCTTTCCTTCATGTGCACACATCTTGACATTGGGTTCCATTGGAGTTGAAATTAGCTTGCACGCAAGCATTCCAAACTTCTTCAACAAATCATTGGCGTATTGTTGTTGATGAAGCACTAGTTCGTCTTTTGTACGATCAATCTCTAAACTAAGAAAACGCTTGAGTTGTCCAAGTTCTTTCATCTAAAAACAAACTGATAAATTCTCCTTTATTTGAAGAATTTCTACCTTATGGTTACTAGTAATAATTAAACCATCTGTGTGTGCCAAGACAACAGTTAGCTTCCCATTATTCACTTTAACAAACAAACTCGAATCTGCATGGGTCAATGAATAACCATTTTAAGTTAAAAATTCAGTAATCTTACCGTATCATGACCTTGGTGCTTGCTTTGAACCGTAGAGTGCCTTTCATAACTTACACAGATATTCAAGGTATTCTTGATTTTGAAATCCGATCGGTTATTTCATGTTGATCTGTCGATCTAGCTCACCATGAAGGAATGCATTTTTCACATCCATTTGCCACAAGTTCCAATCTCTGTTGGCTGCAAGTGCAAGTAAGACTTATACAGTTGTAAGCTTTGCTACTGGGTTAAATGTTTCATTGTAATCTAGCTCATATTGTTGAGTGAATCCTTAAGCTACCAAATAAGCTTTATTCCTTTCTATTGAGCCATCTGTATGATGCTTTATTTTATAAACCCATTTACAAGAAATAGGCCCTACATCTCTTGGCTTTGGCACAAGTTCCCAAGTTTTATTTTGCTCAAATGCTTTAATCTCCTCTTTCATTGCACTAATCCATATAGGGCACTAAGATGCTTCTTCAAAGGCCTCTGGTTCTTTTGCATCCATTTCTTTTGTAATTACTGCATTTGCATATTTGGGATTTGTCTTTCAGACTCTTGTTGATCTTTTAAATATTGGAGCTGGCACTTCCACTTGACTAGTCTCATATTCTTCACTCAGATGTTGATACACACCTATTTGCTAAGGATTCTGAGGCACTTCATTTCCATCACTACATGAATCATTAAATTCATCTAGACTCAACCGAATTTGAGGAGTCTAAGACTCATCTTTTGATTCATTTGGATCAGCCTCTTTTTTTGAAGGCCACCAAGATGATGCTTGATCAAACACCACAGCACGTGATGTATAACACCTTTTGGATATAGGATCATAGCACCTCTATCCTTTTCGCTGATTGTCCTACCCAACAAAGATACATCTAATAGCTTTCTTATCAAATTTGCTACGTAAATGATTTGGAACAAATGCAAAGCATGTACAACCAAACACTCAAAAGTAGTAAACTAAGGTTTTGCACCCAATAATTTTTCAAAAGGTGGGAGAAAATTTAACTTTTGTTGAGGAAGCCTGCTACTAACATGTGCCATAGTCCTCATAGCTTCTGCCCAAAATCTTTCTAGTATATTCTTTGCATGTAACATACTTTTAAATTTCTGCTAGGTGTCTGTTCTTCCTTTCTGCTACACCATTTTGTTGTGGTGTATTTGCACAAGTAAGTTGATGATGAATTCTATATTCTCTTTGATACTAAGAAAACTCATTCGAGTTATACTCACCTCCATTGTCCGTGCGTAAGCAACGAATTCTTTTCCCAACTTTTGCATCAGCTATCTCCTTGAACTCCTTAAATTTTGAAAATGTGTTAGATTTCTCTTTAATAAAGAAAACCCACACATACTTGGAGAAGTCATCAATAAATGTCACCATATACTTTATTTCTCTATTTGACAATTACTTAACAAGTCCAAACACATCAGTGTGTACTAACTCTAGTGATTCTTCTACTTTAAACTTAGATTTTTCATACGGTAATTGATGAGCTTTATCATACTAGCATCTTGCACACATTGTATCAGTATGTACTTCAAGGTGGAAGCCCCTTGAGCATAAACTTCTTCATCATTATCTTAGCTTGGAGTAACTAACATGAGCTAACCACATATGCCACAAATCAGCTATCTCATTTTTCCTTATTTTGTCTACATATGTAGACTTTGCTGACAACACATAAATTGACTCTAATTTTCATCCCTTTATCATTGGCTCATCCAGGATCTTAAGATCATGGTATACTCTTACATCTTCTGGACCAAAGAGAACATAATAGCTTGAAAAATGTTAACTGTGGCACTGAAAGTAGATTTTTCATCATACCTGGGACATTTTAGATATTCTCAAGCAACACCTCATTATCATCATAAGTAGAAACCCTTGTCTTACCAATATGGGCTATGGGTAGCTTTGAATTGTTAGCTGTCATCACCACATGACTTCCTTTATATTTTGACAAATTTTGCAATTTTGCCTTATCAACTGTTATATGAATGAAGCACCCTGAGTCAACAATCCAATTAGGACATGAATTTTACATTCTTGTTGCTAGGTAAATGTGAAAGTATGAGAACTATAATGTAGAAAATAGAGTTTGCATGATGTAACCAATGAATGAATTGAGACTTTGTTTCTGAACCTTTAATAAAGTGTTTCAACATAGGTTGACAATCAGGACATGAAGAAGCAGACAAAAGGATTGTTGTTCCGCACAAAGATGATTGCACTGAGATTAGAAACATCATTACAATATATGAGGAAACCCTGTTTGGGAATGAAGAAAAATCATTTAATCCATCTTGAAGTATATTTGGTGGTAAGCTTCTCAAAGTTATCATATATGCAGTAGTTATGCTTGTCCATTTGCACTAATCATGGATAGAGAGAAGTGATGCTTATCTCTAATTATGAGATTAGCATCCATTATTTATTTCCTAAACAAATTCGGTTCTTTGCCTACCCCCCTTTCTTTGTTATAATACTCTATATGTTGATTAAATTCTTTATATTTTTTGCTCCTTGATTTTACCATATTAACATGACAATTAATTTGGAAGTCAACATTTATTCTCATTTCAATTCAATAAGCTTCAATCCATATCAACTTTTTTTGTTCCAATTCCATTTTATAATCTCGTGCTATGCACTGTGATACGTGAACCCTTATGGAATAAATCCAAAGAACCTACTTGAAACGAATGACACTCGGATCGTTACAATTACAAGGAACACGAAAACTGAAAAAATAGAAACAGCAAGAAGGAAATAGAAAAGATATGTTGGTCGAGGTGAATTAGAACCCAAGAGAACCGGTCTCTTGAACTCTAGTTCCGGTAACGCCACAAGGAAGGACCAATTTCTTGATAAGTTATAGTTTCATCATAGCACTCAAAGAACGCAAGAGAAACTCACAAAGTCTGAAACTTTAATCATTCAAATCTTAAAAACGTATATGATAGTTAGCCTTAAATAGGTAAGGTAAAATCTAACATAATAAGCCTAAAAACTCTAATTAATTTGGGCTCAAGTAATCCTAATAAGATTAGGAGACTTTAGGCCCAAATAACATTCCTATTAGACCTAGAAAACTAATAAAATAAAGCCCTAAAATAAAATAACGAAAATTCATAAAAAATAACAAAATAATACTTAAACCCTTATAAACATGCCAACACATTAATGAAATCACATGTTTGGTACATGACATGTTTATTTACAAGGTGAGCTATCAAAAGACTACTAATTAACTAATTGGGCTTTATTAATTAACAAAGTTCAGCCCATAATTAATAAAAACGAAATTAATACTAATTAAGCCCAATAATGCTTAAGTCACATGCTATTTTAGTGAAGCACATAATCTTTTAATTAATTTCTTCCAATGGGCTTCTCTTAGGCTTGAATCTTTCCAAGTGATAAGGCCTCTAACTATGTTCCTGAATTTGTCCAAGTCATCCTCTATCACACTGTGCAGATACTAATTTTGGATGAAAACTATGAGTTATACACAACTACCTGAGTTTCTTTTTAAGTCATTATTGTTGTCATGTTATAGTTATATACAGAAAAAGTTCCTAGTTTTTAGAGTAGTCCATTTGACATACTTCTTTCTAATATATCTGATGCAATGTAGGAGATTGTAAACAGAGTAAGAGCTTTTCTGGTGATGTTACGATGCTAAAGTCTGAACATGAGGGTATCACGTTGAAGAAGCTTATGAAGGCACCAATTGCAGCGAGACATGCAGCAACACTAACAAAGAAGGTGCTAAGTTGAAACAATGGCTCTCAAATAATCATTCATTTATTGGCCATGTAGAGGAGCTACTCAACCTCGGACTCTGTCTGCATTGTGCTAATGAACTCATTAGGTGTAAACTCCTGAAAGATTCACAAACAGCTTGCCCTTTCTTGCCAACTTGTGCAGAGAATCTAAGATTACACACCTCTTTAGATAGGTTAGTTGAAGAACTCTATAGTGCCATTGAGAGTCTAAGATTCTATAGTGAAATTTTTGGACAAAAACTTTCTAAGAAAAATCTTTATGCAATGGTGGAGAGGGATATAAATTGCAATGGGCTAATAAATGGAATACGGGATTGGGGTTGGGGCCATGGGTTTTCTGCAGATGAAGTTAAGCAAGCTGTGAATGAACTAGAGAGCCTAGTCTTAAATGGGTTGATGGAGGAGGTTATTATAAATTTATCATTACATGTTTAGAAACATATAGATAAGGAACACAACTTTTGAAAATCAGTGGAGAGTTTTAGGATAGTTTCTTTTCATAGCTTTTTGGGTTTATATAACATCTAATTTACAGACACCGAAAAATATCAAAACTAAGGTTTAAAAAATTAGACAAGATATTGAGCCGTTTAAGATACTGGTTCAAGGTTTAATAGTTCAACCGAAATTAAATTTATGATAATAAAATTAATAATTTTTTAATTTTATATATTATATAAAAAATTAAAAATATTATTAATAAGTTTTATGACATAATATTAAAATTTAAACGAATTAATATTAATCTATTATTATATTTTGAATTCAAAATAGTTCATTAATATTCTATTTTCATATTATTTATTAAGTAAATTTATTATTATTAATAATTATGTATCATAATAATACTTATATAATATTATAATATAGAAAAAATTATATAAAAATTAATATTATTTAATACTAAAAATGATGTTATTTTATCTTAAAATTAAAAAAATAAAAAAATAAAAATTAGACCGGTTCATGACTAGCTCGAAAGATTTTCCTTCGGTTTTGAAATAAACAACTAATATTTATGGCTAAATCAAACTTAGCACTAATTTTTTATCCGAGTGATTCAATCTAATTTTTCAATGTTGATCCCATTTAAGGTCGCACAACAACTTTAAGGTGATCTATTTTTTGGATAAAACTTTAAGGTGATTTAGTACAACTTTCAAAAAGTACTACGGTTTCTTAAATTTTCTAGCATTACATTTGTCACTTCACTAGCTAAGTAAAAAACCTACCATGAGTGCATTTTTTATTGTTTCCGAATAGAATTTAGTAACCATTTGATTTGTTTAAGAGTGACAGCGTCACACAAGTGATCGCTCAAAAACAAAGTAGCCCTGCATTCTCTGGAGCTTCCGTCACTTCTTTCTTCCGTTAATGACATTTGATCATCCTGTTAAAAAAGGATTTTATATGACAAAATGTATTCTCTTTAGTGTCATCAGATTATTATTTTCTAAAAGATTCCATTTAGGATCCCATAATAAAATAATCTCTTTTTTTATGGCCAATATATCTACCTAGAGAAATTTCAATTTTGTATTGTGAAGATAGAGAAATAATAAATTGTATTGATTAATTTATAAATTAATATTAATTATTAAGTTAATTAACAAATAAATTGTGTCTCTGTGATGTGAATAAGTTACTCTTTTTTTTTTTTTAACTCTATAAGAAACATATCTAATTCAAGTTTAACAGATAAGTTCCTCTTGGCATCTGTTTATTTATACTATTTATCAAATAAATGAAGCTACTCTTCTCTAAATAAAGTGAAAATCTCCGTGAATACCACACGCCACTCATTAATAGCTCAAAAAAACCAATTCAATTAAATAAGCAAAAGAAAAAGAAAATTAATTCAAACCCATAAAACAATCTTTCTGCATCTTTCCAACTTACGAGAGAAATACAACCTTCTTGATGTGGGCAACAGAGTGGAATGCATGTTTCTTTCACCATTGATATTTTTTCCCCTTTCAGCATCTTTTTTTCCCTCTGTGAAACGTAGAAATGATTCTCTCCCTCCTATTGTTTAGATAGTGGATGAGTGATTTCTTGATGGAGTGAGAGTACTCCAAGAGAGGCAAGTAATCCAACGTCTAGGTGTAGTAATCTTATCATTATGTATATCTGCCTGTGTCAAATACGTTTTCTCCGTCCATTTACGGAGTTCGTGGACCAATCGGAAATCCCATGATTTGCCTAATTGAAATTGACACTGAACAAAATAACTGTCATACAACTAATTTTTAGCTTTCCTTGGCTGCTTGCCGATTCCAGCTCAACTTTTTCGGCCGGACAGCAGGTCACAAGTGCAATGGGCTCATTTGAAACCAATTTTGTCAAACATTAATCCTTTGAGTTGCGGGGATTAATTAAAATGAGTTTTATTTCATTTAATAAGACTTTTTTTTATACAAAATTGGGGATAGAACCTAATAAAGTTTAAGGGATTCAGCTATTTAGTAATCATGGGAGAATATTATTGGTTGATTTGAAACCAACTTTTGTTCTCAAATTATAAGGAATAACTAGGAAATTTTTCATATTTCAAAATATAAAGGATATCAAAATTTATTTGGTATATTTAATAATTTTTTTAAAAATATTTCTAATTAAAATGATATTATTTTTAAAAATTAGTAGTACAACTTATTTTTATTAATTACATAAGTAAAAATTATTAACATTAAATGAGAATATTTCTAAAAAATATTTTATATTTTAAATAAATTTATTACTTTTTTTTAATCTATATAATTTTATCTTTTATGGTTTATATTAAAAACGGAGGAAGTAAGGTGTTGCATCACAGGAATATAAAAATTTAAACACATATTTTTATGAACTGAATTTGAATTTCTGTACCCATCTCACCCCATATCATTCTTATCACTTGATAAGTCTCAATTTAATCATGATAAATAATTATTTATATTTTTATATTAAAAATACTTAAACTTCACTAGCCACCTCATTTATTTTTGGGAGAATCATATTTTGGGACTAACATGTAAAATTAATCATAAAGAAAAGTTTTTCACTAAAGAACAATGATAAAAATTAGAAGACTGAGTTGTAAAATTGAAAGAAAAAATAATAAAAAATTTTACTTTGTAATTAATTTAAAATATTGGTCCCAAAATGTAATTTCCCCTTTATTTTTTAACATCTTATTGCCGCATGGATTGACTTAAACTTACAAGATTAAAATAATAATATATAATTTAAAATAAAATATTACTCCCCCTATTTTTTATTATAAATATATTTTTGAAAGATTAGTATTTTAAAATGTAGTAAGTCATTTTATGAAATTTATACATTATTTAATATTTATTTTTTATTTTTATTTTTTTTGTAAATATCCAAAAGAGTTATAGTAAAGAGAGATATTCCATTTGTCATTTTAAAAAATTTTAAATATTACAATTTATTAATCATTTTATATTTCTGATAAAACTTTAGTTATCTTTTTTATTATTTTACTTTTTATTAAAAATAGTAATAGATAAAATATAAGTTATTTTTTAACATTTAAATCAAAGATATTTTAATAAAATATCATCAAATTTTATCATGATCTAATCAAAGTTATTTAATAATTTCATTAATGTATAAAAATAACCTTAAAATAATATATAAAATAGGATATAGGGAATACATATCACCTTAATTATAATTTACTCCCTCTATTTCTTAATATAAGATTATTTTAATCATGCGGATTAAGAATTAGAATTAAAACTAATTAACTATCTCAATTTTTCTGAAAATCCTAACCTTTTTTCAAAACTATTCTTATTTAATTTTTCTTTTTTTTTCTTTGAATACATTAAATTGAGATATTTTTTTAAAAATATATAATAAATATTAGTATATATATATTGTAAAAGATCTTATATTTAGGAGAGAGTAACCTATCTTATATATAGGTAATTAGAATAATTTAAAAAAAATTGGGATAATTTTTAAAAATATCAACCCTCTGCTAAATTTTTTAAGGAAAATAGAGCTTATAATTTTCACGTTACAGAATCCAAAGCGAAAATCAAATTGGAGATTTCGGGGTTCCCGATGAAGATGGTTAGTTTTTTTTGCTCGTTTGGAACTGTGTCATTTCTAATTGTCTCTTTGACTGGGACACAGTTGCAGGAGTGAAGGTATTCAGCTTTTGAATTTGTCAAACGGCGTCGCTTCCTGGGACTGCCGTCTGCCGGTGATGGGCGATGACCAATCATCGATTGTAATGGCCAACAGAGACAAAGATCGAGAACTTCTCATCCCTGTGGCGGATTCCGCCGACGAAGACGCTGCTTCCAAGCCTTCGTCTTCGTCATCGTCGTCGCATCATGCTGGCCGTGAGGTGATCCCTTCATCCGTTATTTTAGGGTTTTAACGTTTTATGTGCATTTGCCCATGCTTGGTATTTTGACAAATACCAAAAAACAAAAAAAAAAAGAAACAATTTATCCGTGGTTGACTTTTTTTGTGGTATCTCATGGCCACGGTCGAATTGCTCATGCGGGATTGTGCGCATGCTTGCTACGTTTTTGTTGACTGTGTTGGTTTAGGAAACTTATTAGAGTTCCTTTGACTTGGATTAGGACTATTCTCTGGCGTGAAAAGGTTATCAATTAAGGATGAATTTTAATGGCAGATTCTCTTTCTTCCTAATTTTATCCTCTTTTGATTCTGAAATCGATTTGACATTATATATCCTGAAGTCGTCTTCCTTAATTTTTTTACCGAATGAAGCTATGTTTTGCTGAGATATAGTATAAACACTTTCAAGCGACCATAGCACGAGTTCAGCTATCGTGTCAAACCTACATTTATTATTTCCGAGGCCTTTAAGTGTAGTGAAATCACTTACTTGTAGAATCTGTCTTGATGGGGCTTCTTGTGCATCAGATGAGAAGGAAAAAAAAAAACAGAGAGAGAGATCAATTGTTAGTTATATCGAGAAAAATTTTCATCTATTGTCTTTATAATCTAGCCCTCTACATTTTTTGAGTAGTTCTTTGATAATGAACTTTTACTTAAAGAAAGTGTCCCTCATGATTCATGAGGCATCTGTGCATTGGCTATTTTTTGCATTACTAACTCAGCCATTGTACTCCAGTATCTTTATAGAAGGAGTGCTGCTGTGTGTTTTTCCCTGCAAAGGCTGCTAACCACCCTTTTAATGTGAATATCTCTGTTATATTACCAAAGATGTTACTGGAATAGATCTTTACTAATTGAAGGAATTTCTAGACGCTTTGTAAGCTTTAATAATTGATTGACATAAAGAAGCCAAGGTATGCATAAAATAAATAGTTTTTGTGGTGAACTGTTACATTATATCTTGAGGACAGAAAATTTACGACTAAAGATTGTGTTAGAGAGATTTAACTTTATGATTGTCAATTGTCATTCTCTGTTTTCTTAATCATGAGTACAATATCACGTGTATGTAGGAAAAGCATATATTAATAATAAAATAAAATAAACATTCAGTTTATAAATTTTAGTTGATTAATGTAGAATGCAGTATGCTATGTACATTCTCAAGCCACAAGGAAAGCAATTTAGCTAACATATTATGATCTTTCCTCTTGATAACTACTAGACTTGTACTCACTAATTGAACTGGCTTTTTCTTTTCACAAAAATTTAATAAATAACAAAATGTTCCCTCTATTTTATTTGCTCACACCTTAAGTATTTGTCTGACAGAATGCTATGTGTTCTTTCATCATTTTGTAGACTTTTTACAAAGTTGTTAGGAGCTGGGCGTCAAAAAAGTTCATGACTGGCTGGTGTGCAATTCTTTCTTCAATCTGATATCTTGCTACTTATGCCATGTATGCTATGCCATTGCAAATTATGACATATGCACATACTGCTTATATGTGTAACTTTTAATTATGTGGTTGTGTTCTGAAGAAACATGTCCTTTGCATACTTTGCATTCTGTAAAATCTCACTTAAGGTTCATTTCTTTAGCCACATTTTATAGGCATGTTGATGCTTATGGTGTATGTGGTCTCAACTGAAAATTATAGTGCATAATAATCACTTTATGTCTGAAAGCTCCTACCAACCCGCTTGATTAGGATGAGAGGTCTATTTCTAATTATCTATTCAAAGTGATACTCATTATTTAATATCAAATCCTAATTGAATAAAATCCTAGGTTCTAGATCTTGTATTCCCAAATGACTTATTGAGATGTACTAAGTTCATTTTATCTCTATATGCTTATCTCCAAAATAATTGCTCTGTGTGTGTGAAATATTCTGAATTGTAGCATGGCTTGAATTGAGAATACATTTAAAAGACAGTGATGGAGAAACTAATTGCACACAAATTATTGACGATGTTAGATATAAAATGCTTGTTGCCAAGAACGTTTCTTCTTCTCAAGTCTCCACTCTTCAACTTTCTACTCTTCTAGATCTATGATTCATAAATTCTGGCCTTGTGATTGCTTGAATTTTCAATTCAGGTCACATATTGCTTTAGCCTTTTGTAATTCATGAAATCATTTTGTCTTTGAGACATTTGTTTCCGTCTTTTGCATCATGAAGTATCTTGATTGTTTGGAGCTTTGGACAATAAATAAAGCAAATGAGGAATAAAAGCTTTTCTGTAAGGTTTAACAGTTTATACTCTCCTATTTTTTTTGTGTTGTTTGTCCTCTTGTCATGCTTTAACCAATCTACTTGTTTTCTAACTATTGGGTGGCAATGTCAGCAGCTCCCTCCACAAATCAATTGCTTGCCACATATAGTGGCATAGGCAACTAAATGAATGGATTTATATGTTTATCTGTGTCTTATGGTGATAGCTTACATTTGGTTATTTTGCAGTGTCATTCTATTTCCAATTGCAATTACCTTCTATATCACATGGTGGTTTATTCATTTTGTGGACGGATTCTTTTCTCCAATCTATGCTCAGCTTGGAATTGATATTTTTGGTAAGTGCTTCTATTTTTATGGTACTTCACCATATATCTTTACCTCTTATGTGCCAAATGTATGTGAGAAGTATGAGGGAATGTATGTCTCCAACTTGGAAAAAGAATTCTCTAAAGTTATTCTACACTTTAAAGAGTAAAATGCAGAATGAATAACTATCAATAAAAAAAATCAATGATTATGTTTGTATAAGGTACAGCTGTACCAGTAACTAGATAACTCACTCCCTTGATTTTCTCATCATGGGTAACTACCTGCACTATATTCTCAAAAGTGGCCCCTACCTTTGAGGAACCAATGCTTTGACTTCTTTTATCTTGTAATCCACATATTATATCCTGTCTGCGGCAGGGATTTTTTGAGAAAACGTTTTGTTGAGGTTGTTAAAAAATTGCTATTTAGTAATCTCTGGTAGACATTTTAATGGATAAGAATTCTATATTCTTCACATTCGTTATATTCATGTTTTACTGCATTCAGCCTCCTTCCCCCTTCCCCTTTTTTCGGAAGTAAAAATACAGAAATGGAGAACTAAGCTGGTGCAATGCATGTGATTATTAGGGAACTAGAAAAATTTGCCTGGGCATTGCATGGGAGATATTAACTTGTAATATGACACACAATAAATTAATTATTGGTAACGTAGAAAATGTTAACCCTGAAGTTTGAATCAAATAATACCTCAAATAAATAAACAAATGTGAACCCTTAAATTTCCCTATCTTTAGCATAAGTAATTCGTATAGTATAAGGAGGGCCATTACCAAAATTTAAATGGAAACAAATAGTAGGAACAAAAAGCTGTTGACTATGTAGATCAAATATAGTTAAACATTAGAAGCAGTTCTAATTCATCGAAGACATATATATTTGTCTGTTTGCCAGCAGCCAGAAGACCAAAAGATAAAGAACATTATCATCAAAAGTAACATAACAGATATTATTTGGTGGAAGTGATGATTTGGAAATTATAGAGATAATTGAGCATTTTTGTCTCTAGTACTCCAGATAGTTGCGTTTGAACATGATGTTGATATCATTTGCTAATTCCTAATTAGGTCTTGGATTTGTAACTTCCATGACTTTCATCTTCTTGGTCGGGGTTTTCATGTCATCATGGCTGGGTGCATCTGTCCTGGGCCTTGGCGAGTGGTTTATTAAGCGAATGCCTCTGGTTCGTCACATTTATAATGCCTCTAAGCAGATTAGTGCTGCTATCTCACCAGGTGTGTCACTGTGTGTATGCTAACCCCCTAGCTCATGTAAGATATGTACGTAAAGATGTTGACTGAGAACAATCATGTTAATATATTTGTTGTCACAGATCAAAACACACAAGCTTTCAAAGAAGTTGCTGTCATTCGGCATCCACGTGTTGGTGAATATGCTTTTGGATTTATCACCTCATCTGTTGTCCTCCAGGTTTCTAAGGAGCTTTTGGTTTGATATATTTCAATTTTGGAAAATATTCTTGCAGCACTAGTTCGTACAGTATGGACCTTTGTGTTGCATTATGCTTATTGATACTAATATGCTATGCAAATCTTTGTCTTGAATTGTGTGATATACTCATCCATACAGTACATGTATAATGTATTAGATATATGAAATACAGATGCTTAATCAGCATAGCTGTCAAGTTTTGGCCTTAGCATCAAAACTGTGGTTTTATTGGCCATTGGTACAGTTTAAGAGTCAGAATTCCTTTAGTGGCATCAATGATTATGATATGAGGGCCCCCTAACTGTTGGCTTGCTGCCATTTGCTGTTCATTTGTCTTCCATTATTCTCATGCTTTTTGTTGCTATATAGCCTTTGAAGTTCTTTTACTTATGTAGTATATCTCAAAAGTCAAATCCAGCATGCCAATTTGAGTCAAACACAAGTTCTTGTTTAAATAATGGAATTTGTGATTTATCAAAGTTGGAAGTCAGGAAATTTTCAAATGAATAGTCATTTGATGTATTCAGTTGAACTTGGTGAAAACAGTTTCATGTCAATTAATATAATTTGTGTGGTTATTAGAGCTTCAAGCAATTTTACTTGTTGAAACTTAAACCTTTCACATGTACAGAACTATTCTGGAGATGAGGAGCTATGCTGTGTCTATGTTCCAACGAACCATCTTTATATTGGTGATATATTTCTTGTCAACACCAAGGATGTGATTAGACCAAACTTATCAGTCCGTGAAGGAATTGGTGAGTGATTCTAGCTTTGTAATAGCTTCTTTAACTTTTCACGCTGCTATTATCTCTGAGCAAGGCCTATATTCTACCGAACTCCTTAACACCACTCCTCTCAAAATTGGAACGAAGAGATTTTCTGTTCTTTTTTTTTTTTTTGGGGATAACTTGCCAAAAGCGGGCCAGAAAAAAAAAAAAAGAAATTATGGACTGACTTGAGTATTTTAAGTTGCATATGTGTTATTTTTCATTGATGGAACAAGGCGTTGCTTGTTCCTGTTCAATGCGTTAAGGAAAATAAAAAATTGCATTAAAAAGATGTAGTTGTATTTATTCCAATATAGTTTTAAGAAATACTCCATTAGTAAGTAGCTGAATTTTGTTTTGAATTGCAGAAATTGTTGTTTCTGGAGGCATGTCAATGCCACAGATCTTATCGACGCTGGATCCTCGCGTCATGCCAGCGGATAGAATTAGACCTGTCACCTAAAAGAAGCTGAGGGTGAAGAAAATAGTAGTTGTTGTAGCACCTTTATTATTATTATTATTATTTTTATAATTTTTTCCCAAGTACCTTGGTTTGACATGGAGCGAAGAGCAATGCAATATTTGAATTTAAATTAGTTTTTTTCCCCTGAGGAATAGCGGTCAGATTCTGATGGCATATATAACATTTGTCTCTGTGTAATAGAAATTAGAATTTAGTGTTTGCTTATGAATGTAATTTGGGTGGTGATACAGGCATTGCATGCCGGATGCACAAATAGTCTACTAATCTACTCATAATTTTGTGGATCCACACTTGTTTGTTAAGTCAGTTCTGTGGTGCCGATTCTTGGCTTTTCCCTTCATCAAATGCTTATGATCAAGGGTGTGTTTGGAACCAGTTGGAAACGTGGTTGGAAAAGTGGTTAGGGACCGACAAAGAGTTTGATGAAATTATGGATGTGTTTGTTTCATTTTCACAAATATGATTTTGGGCCAAAAACGAGTTTTCCGAAGTAGATTTATTGTTACTTTTCTGTTCCACTTCTTTATTTTTAATTTACATTTATTTTAAAGTTAAATAAAAATAAATTAATAAAAATGAGAAAAAATAATAAATTTAGGGAAATAAAATTCTCATAAAATTTCTCCTATTTATTGATTAAAATATCCTTTCAAAATTTTAATTTTCATAGATTATAATTTATAAAAAAATATTATATTAGATATGTTATGTTTTTAATTAAATAAATATAAATTAAATTTTAGTTCAAAAAAATTAAATTAATTATGAAATAGAGTCCAAACTTAATTTAAAAAAAATCATAAATCTTGTCAAAATCAATTTTTAAATAAATGATCTAAATATAAATATATTTAGTTCAAAATTAATTTTTATCATAATTACATTACAAAATTAATTTTATTAAAACTTATTTTTAACTAATTGAAAACCAAACGGACCCTAAGTCAGTAACAACTCCGTTCATATTGGACATATAATTTAAATTTAAATGCCTTAAAATGTCTTAGAAATGACCTACTATTTTAACTCGACAGTGTAACTGTAAACAGTATAACCAAAAAACTGAAATTGAATGGTATTCTCCCCAAAAAAGGAAAAGAAAAAAGACTGAATATGAATGGTAACCATTCGCAAGTTCCGAACAATATTTTAACCGCACGAATTTTGAATTGTCATTTTTTATTGGATGCAGATTCTTATTTTGATTTTTGGTGAAAAATTTGGAAATTGGGGCTTAGATATGAGAATTTTTTTTCCTATTAAGAAAATGGTTGAACCTTGTAATTTTTGGTGGCCTTGCATCCTATTTATTCTTTTTTTATGGTGTCTGCTGAAAAATTGTAGGCCCTATTTGGTGGAGTTCTGTAAAACAATTTTCTTGTTTTCATAAACAGAAAACTCAAAAAACTTGTTTGGTAAACCTGTTTTCTAAAAACTGTTTTGGAAAACAGAAAACAGTTTTATACAGAAAACTCAGAACACCTTTTAGGTGTTTTGTAGTTTTTGTTCTGGAAAACACAAGAAAAGATGATAAACATCCACCTCATTAATGATAAAGTTATAAATTTTGAATAACTCATCTATTACTCACTAGTTATGATTTTGAGAACAATTATTCAAACATATTTTTTTATTTTCTTGTTTTCAAAACAGTTTCTTAAAAATAGTTTTTCAAAACTGTTTTTGATAACAGAAAATAGGAAACACTATCAAACAAGCTTGTAGTCTCTCATTACAAAATTACAAATTACAAGATTGTGACAAAAATATCCTCCACATCCCTTCTTCAAAGGTACGCACTACAATATCAGGGGGAAAAAAAAAGATACACATACTACACTATGCATCTCGATAAAGTAACCGCGTTAAGCGTCATCTAAATTTAAAAATATAAAGTCTGCTTCCCCTTCCTCATCGCGCCTCCGTTTTTTGCTGTTGTTTGCCATCCATTAGATACAAACTGAGAGAGTTGATTAAAAAAAAAAACCTCAGATATTTTCGTCATCCCTCCTCATTTCTTATTTATATCCTTTATCTGCTGTAAAATTTATAGAGACAACATTCTTTTGATCTTCCATTGTAATGGAGCTTTATAGAATAATAATTAAAAGAGAGAAAACAATTGCGATTTAAAGATCTAACAGTGTCGTTTGCAACAAGAAATGCATAGCATGTATATCTTTAAGGAAATATAAACGATATAAATTCTTTGTTAAAAAAAAAGATATGAATTCTAAAACAAATTATACGAATGACCAAAATATTATTTAAATAACTATTAGGATTCACAATAATAGTGAGGCTAAGAGTATGATTAGATGACCAATAAAAGTTAGTTTAGTTTGTAAATATGTAACTCATACTATATATAAAAATATTGAATTACTTATTATATTGCAATGATGGATAATTTATAATTATTTTTATAATATTGTAATAACTCTATAAGTCATGAGACCTTCTTGATTCTAGTACCTCAAATCAAATTTTCCTAAACTTTTTGTTTGAAAAAAGTACTATAATTACATGATTAAAAGATTTGTCCATTTTAAAAATAATTAAAACTATTGTATAATTTGGTGAAGTAATAATGATTGATGTAAACTAGTTTAAATTTTCTAAATCATCCATAACTATATATATATATATATAGCAAGAAAATAACTAATTATATTATAGTACATCTTTTTTTTTCTTGGGCCACTGTATTATAATGCATCTTAAAAATGGTTAAATTCTGCCTATAAAAAAAAAATGGTCAAATTCTTGCGGCGCAAGTTAGCTGGAAGCGCTCCTTTTGCGCACATTCTAGAGACTGAGTCAAATACGTCTGCTGGGGAAACCCTAGCTCCCAGACGTTCTTTATAAGCACCGCTTATGTATCGCTATTTTGTGATCTCCGCCTAGTGGATCTCGTATTGTCATTTAGGTCTCTGAGCTTCTTGTAGGAGATCATACCTTGTCATCTTAATCTTTAGTTGTTTCTGCTGGTAATAGGGTCTTTATCGAACGTCTTCTCTCTTTTAGCACATGATTTGTTTACGGGAAACAAACGGGACGGTGACGATTTTGATGTTAAGGTCTCGTTCGTCGTAATTGGCCTAACGGGCCTTGCCGACAATCCTGATATATCACCACCCATATTCCGAGTCCCATCGTTGATTAAGAAAATCATTTAGATGAAAATATTTAGTAGAGTATGTTTTATAGGGATTTTGGACTTCACAGGCATTTGATTTTGATCTGTATGTAACGCTTGCATTCCTTCAAGATTTATCGACCAATGATTAGATCATAAGAAATAGACAAGCATATGTCTGAAATTACTTGTGTAGAACCATCTAATCTTCTCTATGAGGCCGATAAACAGCTCTTTTTCCTTTTAATTTGGTTTCGTCCGTTTAATTTGGATTCGTGTCAAACGAAACACATTATTTTAACTATTTTTATGACTCGTCTTATCTTTAAGAATAGGGTGTCTGAGTGTCTTCATTGTAAATTTGACTCTGTTTCTCTGCCTTGCCAATGATGAAAATTATGGTATTAAGTAATGTATGAGATTTCATGATTACTATACCAACTACTGCCTTCCTTCTGAGGCCATTGATTACGGTTCTACTGAAGTTATTATCTTTTGTGTTATTTAAGTTTCCTTTTCAGAATGACTAATCTCGTTGTACCTTTTGATTTACTAATTCGAATTTGAAGTTTGGCGTATGAGATTTGATGGCAGGGTCGTGTGATGAACTTAAGCATAGTTCAGATGATTTATATGTGATTATTTCAATTTAAGTCTTTCGCTCCTATCTGATGACCCCCTATGATCTATATTCTTATCTCACTATCTGAAGGCATGGGTGTGAATATTTCTAATTTTCGTTGTCTAGTGGTTTTGTCTGCCAGATGTTCCTTTATGTTTCATTTGGGACTTTGTCTGCCCCTTTAGCAGAGTCATTGAGTGCTTTAGGGATGAACACGTCCCAGATATTCAATTTAACCATCCAAATCACTTTGTCAGCTTTTGTTCTTGATATCTTGCTGATCATCATAGGATGGAATATTTACAATTATTAGCTGATGAGGTAAACTATGTACTCTTCCTTCAAACGATTTTAGTGATGGCATCTTTAAAGGCTTCTTTCTCAGAACTTTCGCAGTGGCCGCCTAAGAGCTTTCGCCTTTGCGGGGCTTGGGAGCTAATGCTGCACTAATCCTTCCTTGGATGTATGAGATATTACGTCATACTTCCTCTTATTTATATTATAAGCTATTTTGTATGATGAGTTTTTTTGTTTAAAATACAAAGCATTTCATATTTTTTTTTCCTATTTTATCTTTATTTTTAATGTTTTCGTATTTCTCATTTATAATTTTATATTATAATGATAATTTTATAATGATAATAGGATGTGATATTTAATAAAAGTAAGATAGAAAATATATAAATATTTTTGGTAAGTGAAAAAATGATTTTCTTAATATTTGGATGTAATTGATAAGTAGATCACAGGGAGCAATGTTTTTGCAGAAGCTTCTTTATTTTAACCCCTTTAATATTTTTTTTGTAGAAATTGTTAATTGTCATTTTGACATAGAGTTGTGTGTTTCCAAATAACTCTTGGGTTTTTTTAATTGTCAAATATTGTTTGTCTTTCTTCTAATGTTTGTGTCTTTGAATCCTCTGTGATGCGACGGTTATTAGAAGCTTAGAACAAATCTGATGGCACGCTTATTCAATAATGTTCAATGATGACAAATCCAAAGGCTTGTTTCTCAAAACATTCGCAGTGGCCGCCTAAGAGCTTTCGCCTTCGCCAGGCTTGAGAGCTAATGCTGCTCTGATCCTTCCTTGGATGTCTGAGACATTTTCAAGTAATTGTTCTTTACGAACCTTTCATTATAAATGGATTCGTACTTTTTATTGTAGTTTTCCCAACTGCATTTTTTACCCCAAGAGAATTTAATTTTTGAAGTTAACCTTGGGTTTTTTTTTTCTGGAAACAAGTTACCCTTGGTTTTTAATTGAATTACTTCAAGTCTGCCAATTGGTTGTGCAGACACTAGTTATTGTCTGTAGTCTGTCTTTTAGTAGTTCTTGTGATATTGTGTCTTGATACCTCTGTTGCGTGATTGTAACAAGAAGCTTGTAACAAATGTGGTCAATGCGTGATTGTAACAAGAAGCTTGCAATAAGTTGGGTCAATGTGAAATTGGTGCCCGATGATGACAATTCCAAAGGCTTGTTTCTCATAACATTCGCAGTGGCCGCCTAAGCGCTTTCGCCTTCGCCAGGCTTGAGAGCTAATGCTGCTTTAATCCTTCCTTGGATGTCTGAGGCATTCTCTCATGCAACATCCCTTGTCGGTTTTTCATTTTTTTTGTTCTTCCCCTTTTTACCTCTGTTGCGTGCCTCTAACTAGAAGCTTTAATTTGATGGCATGGTTTGTTTATGTGAAAATAGTGCCCAATGATGACAAATCCAAAGGCTTGTTTCTCAGGACATTCGCAGTGGCCGCCTAAGAGCTTTCGCCTTCGCCAGGCTTGAGAGCTTGTGCTGTTGCAATCCTTCCTTGGATGTCTGAGGTTAAATACTGAAGCTTCTTGTGATCAAGAAATCATATATTTTCAGTTAAATTTTTTTTTTCCTATTAGTTGTACCGTCTCCTAACGTTTTGGAGATTTGAAATATGATTCTGTTTTTTTGGTGGATAAAGGTTCTACATGATTATGTTTGGACTCGTACACTTACTTCCCTGGTCCAAAATGTTGGTGGATGCTATTTTACTTCATGCTGCGTGTATTGTCCAACCTGACGGGATTTTCGGCTCGGTGAAACTGATGACTGGGCAAAATTAAAAAAAGAAATAGTTTATGACAATTGAAGGTTTTATTTTAGTTGTCATTGTACAATGAATATATTACGCCAAATGCCATTGTCTAATCTTAACATGAATGTCTTGCAATTTAAAAGATAAAACATGAACTCGAGATTATGGAACATTTAATTGTGCATTTGAGTTCCTTCTCTAGCGATGGAACTTTCATTTGATGATTGAAAAGCTGATTGATTTTATTCATGATGATAACGACATCATTTTAAAAATTTTAAATCGATTGAACTGAGCTAATGATTTGGCGCATAAGCTGGAGCGGTGGATTGCTAGTAAATAAGATTTGGGTAAATCACAGTTCAAGCAAGTTTGAGTAGGAAAATTAAGAAAATATTTCAAGGTAATTATATTGGTCCCTATATATGATTCCTCCTAAAATTATTAGAGTAAAAAAAAAACAGATATAAATCTCACCTATGTTAACAACAAAATTGTTTTTGTCCTTGCAAATCAGAATATATGCAATTTGTTGATTTGTTGATGCAAGTAAATTACTTTATGGTGCTTTAGTGTCAAGTTTACACATTAAAATCCTTATATGTTTTTTACCAAAAAAAAAAATCCTTATATGTTTTTATTTCAATAGAAAGAAGTTTAGCTAATCATTTCACTATCAATTTGTGGACATTAATCACAACTGAATTGCAAAGGCATATGAAGTTTTGAACGTGATTCATAATTATAAAATATACTGTCAATTGGTATCTCTTGAACATTACCCTTCAGAGTGATTCAACAAATGAAGTTTACATCAGCATTCTGCCAAAATTGTAGGTGTATATTAAAAAATCCATGAATGATATCTACAGTTTTTCCAGCTAAAACTCATTAGCCTAGTCTGCAGCCATTGGAGCAAATTGAATATATTCACAGTAAGACTTTGCATATCATGGTTGACCAATATAAGATCAGCTCACAGCTGCAAGTTTCCCTGTTAGCTTATTGCCACTACTGTCCAAGAGCGAAGTAAAGGCTTAACAATCTTGTGAATTTGCTGCCTACTTACAATCAGTGGTTGTACCCTGAATGAACTTGTACGAGCAAGAACCAACGAAATGGTGGCGCCCTGCATGCTGACGGATGAAAATTCATATCCCTTGACCATCATCTGGCTTCTTATGCTGCCATTAGATGATCTCTCTGGATGAGTTACCACAACTTCAGGTATTTGTAGTATATTAGAGTGAGGAGCACTGAGTTTTTGTTTCTCATAAATCCTCTCCAAATTCTGCACTCGTAGTTCTTCCCCTCCAAAATTTTGATTTACTTCAGGTTCTTCCGAACCATTTAAAACTCTCTTGGCTTCTTTAATTAAACCGATGTCACGCCAAGCATCAGCAACCAGGTTCTTAGTAGTCATTTCAGGATTAACACCTCTCTCTTCCATAATTTTGAGAAGGTCTTCTGCTTTCCCTGGTTGTTTTGCTTCTCCATACCCCCAAATAAGAGTTTCATAAGTTTTTAGGTTTGAGGGAATTCCCATTTCACGCATTTTATCATGAACTTGAGAAGCTCGGTCCATTTTGCCAGCAGCGCACCACCCACTGATGATGGTAGTGAAGAGAACAACATTTGGGTGCACACCATATTTGCTCATTGAAGTTAGAAGAACCTCTGCTTTTCCTGGCAGTCCAGCACGTACATAACCTTTAGCAAGGATGCTAAATGCATGGATGTCAGGTTCTATCCTAGCCTTCACCATGTCATTGAAGATCTCCTCACAGTTGTCCATAAGCCCTGCTGAGCTCCACGCGTTCATCATGGTGCTAAATGTAATTACATCTGGTTTGACCCCAAATTCTTCCATCAATGTCAGTGCCTGTCCAATTTACATTTGTAAATTTGATATTTCATAACAATATTGGATATGAATAAAAATACAAGCCATCAAGATACATACACAAATAAACATGTGACACATCATTTCTATCTGTGGTAAGGGTTATATCACTTCAGGGCATTTGTCTGTCACCAAAGTGGAAAAACAGAAACAACCCCAGACCATAATTATCCACAAGATCCAGAGGACTGAACAAAATGAACAAAAGTAGGAAAAACTATGTTGGGTGTGTATCAAATATGAGTATTTACCTCATCTACTCCATTTGTGTCCATAATGTCCAAATATCCTTTGATAAGAGAGTTGAAAACTACTAGATTTGGATGCACTCCGAGCTCCTTCATTCTGAATAGAAACCTCAAGGCATCTTCCATATTCCCTTCTTTACAATAGCCACTAACTATGATACCACAAGTTCGTTTGTTAGGTGACACTTTGTTATACTGCATTTTCAATATCAACCTTTCAGCTTTCTCTGTCTCTCCACTCTGAGCATAAGCCCTTGCCAGAGTGTTGTAAGTTACAACATCAGGCTGCAATCCAGAAGCCACCATCTTGTGCACAACAGTCCATGCCTCTTCCAGTTTCTTCTTGGTACACCAGGCTTGGATGAGAATATTATATGTTATCTCATTGGGTTTCACAGTTGCACATTGTGTCATCATTTCTAGCAATTTCATTGATTCATCAGGCCTTCCAGCAACTCCATATCCCTTAATGAGGGTGTTAAAAGTACTTGTTGTAGGTTTACATCCATACTGCTGCATCTTTTGAAAGATTTCCATGGCTTCATCCATGTTGCCAGAATCAGAAAAGGCATTGATCATGGCATTAAAAAGTATTGAGTCAGGCTTCAAGCCATTCTCTTCTACTTTAGACAGAAGTGAAGGAATGGACTTCAAGCGCTTCTGGCGGGTCAGGGCAGCTACAAGAGTGGTGTACGTTATAAGAGTTGGCAGATGTCCTTCCTCTATTAAACCATTAAAGATGGCCTGTGCTTCCTGCGGCTTGCCCCTCCCTATCAAAGCATTCATCAATTTTGTTCTTGAATGAACAGTTTGACAACTGTTGTGGCCCATGCAGATGAGACAGCGAGATTCTTTACATGGGTCTTCTTGAGTAGAGCTTAATTTTGTTTGACTGTACTGCTTCAGTCCCTGGTTCAAATTACCACAAGTTGAACATCACATTCTCTTGTATGTAAATTGATCCCTTAAGAAAATCCATTAATTAGTCTCACAAAAATAATTATTCTGGTCACTTAATTAGAAGAGAACAAATATACCAGCACAGGGTATTGATAGTTGTCTTTGACACATTAGTACAGATAAGATGATCAATCATCAGACATTGTTTAGTTCCCAACTTAAAGAGGGTGAATTATTTGTTCAGATGTATTACAAGGATATAGATATTGGATCCTGCATATTATCATAGGTGTGATTACCGATTACTTGGATCCTCCAGTAACCGGAGACAGAATACAGTTTCAAGTTCCAAGTGTATTACAGGGGTTTAGATAGTGGATCCTGCAAATTCATAGTTATGATTAATAGATCCTTCACTACCCGGGGACGGAATAGTGTTTCCAAGTTCCAATATATTTACGAAAGTTATAACAATTGACCTGGGTTTAGAGAGTGGATCCTGCTAATTATCATAGACGTGATTAAATTAATCCTTGACCTGGGGACAGCACAGTGTTTCCAAGTTCCAGTATTTACTCAAGTTATTATTATAGTTTCAAGATATCAGAAAACAATAAATAACAAGAAGATTGCAAAAATCTCAACAACTAATAACCATATCTTTGTCATAATAAATAGAATTTGTTTAACATCCTTGGGCACTAGATTAAACCATTGAAATCATCTCAAAGATCCTGAAAGAACACAGTTTATATTTTTATCAGGCTTCTAGCGATCTGGTATGGGCTTCAGTTAAGTGGAAATCAAAGTACAATAGTTATTCAGATAATGAGAACAAGTTAATATAATCATATTGCTCCCTGCCCATTAGTTTCAAATACAACATACTCTAGTGTGTGACATACGAGTCTTGTTTAGTTAAAGAAGAATAATTCGAACAAAGCATCCACCCCACATGCATGAGCCAGAATAGTACAATTCCTGATCAAACATTCTAGTGTGCGACATCGAAGTCTTGTTTAATGGCCATCGATGAATAAACAGTTAGCCACACATAACAGTTCATCCAGTTGAGTATGACCTTTCACTAGAATGATTGAGTTGACATAAATGAATTTATGGTCAAGAAATGCAAGAATTTTTCTTAGTAACTTGCATTTTGGACAGCCACTATCTGGTGCTATTGAAATCACATAATTCAAGAATGAATAGCAATAGGCTAGTAGAACTCTTCCTTTCTCTGCATAAAAGTTCTCGATGACATAATGGTCGGAGATTGTATTAACATGTAATACATCTACGAGTTTATATTCTTAATGCTCAACACCAGGGGGCTGCTTATTACTCATTAAACGTAATAGTTAGGAAACAGCACAGCCACAGATGAATAGTTAAGATAACATGAGAAAATACTGCTGTTTATGTTACCATGACTGGTAATTCTTTAACTCCTTTATTGGTCATGAGAGCTCCCTTCTGGCTGCCATCCATGATGGTGAATCGACTTGATCAGATTTTCTCAGTTGTTTTTCCGCCTACTTCTTAAATTCTCAATGAAGCACCTTGCTGCCCGGGCCAAAATTAGATTCTGAAGACCAGACCCAAATCAATTTCTAATCATTATTCCATCATCATAAAGAGCTTTGTTCTATGAAAATTACAGTGACGAACCAATCAGCGAAGATTACCACAGAGTAGTAAAGTTGAAAAGACAGACAAGTGGGCAAGTATTATAGCTTGATGGGTTGTTTTGAGGGGAAAAAAAAAATAAAGCAGTTCTTAAAATGGACGATTACTTCATTAAAAAAATGAAAGGAAAACAAGCCCATTGCATGAATCCAGAAATTAATAAAATAATGCAGCATTCGAAAGCAGAGGCTGAAAACTCTGATGAAGTGCCTGAATTTAAAAAAATAAGTGATTATAAAATTTACAAGTAATTACGTGTTAGAGTTGTAATAAAAAAATTACTTTTCAATAAGATCCATGCCTTAAATAACTTCTTATAAAAGAAATTAATTTTTTTTTTTAGAATAATTACTTATTTTATCATATATTTTTTTTTTATTATTCACTTAATAATTCCTTAAATCTCAATATCCAAACTTTTTTTTTTTAAATTACCTAACTAAAAATATCCCATCACAATTTATTTTTCCCATAACCACTTATCAATCACTTATTCCAAACACATGGAAGGCACAAACATAAATTCACTAATTGTAATTGATCATATAAACCGGCAACATTCCCCAATCCTCTCTCAACCCAGGAAAGAATCCCAGCAAATAGTCAAGACAAACTGAAATATGAATCCAAATCCACTTCACGTATGGATTTCTAAGCTTGATCGTACTTGGAAAACAAAGGTGATGCACATATTCAAGGATCAGAAGCAAAATCACACTTCGGTACTGATAGTATTCTGGAAACGTCCACCACCAGTAAAGAAAGAAAAGAAAAAAAGTTCGAAAGAGTAGAAGTTAAGGGGAAGGTACCTCATGAGTTGAGGAGGAGAGAGGGTGGGAAGAGCATAGTAAGGAGAGGACTTGGATGCATGTAAATTGTAAACAATGGCAGAGAAGGGGTAGTGGGATTCGTGTGTGTGGCATCCGCTGGAGATTCTTATCCACAAATATTTATCACTATTATTAGATTTCGCAGCACTTTTATGAGGCCATTCCAACAAAAATACAAATGCGAGGGCAGATTTTCTATGGGATTGCTTTGGCCACACCAGCCTTGTATTGGCAAGGTCCAATTTTACCACGTATTCGGTATTCTTTTGTTTTTTTTAATGTTTTTCTTTGAAATATTGTACATTTCCATTTCAATATTATAGCCTTCTATTCCTATTCTATTGCCTATGTTTTTTTGTTTTGCTTCAGATGTCTGAATAGGGTTCTAAATATAGGATCCAACTAGAGCTGTTAAGAAAAAAAATCAAATGAATCACTGATTGGACGGTAGAGATATCAATTAAATTAATATATTTTTCGTTTTATTTATTTATTAAAATATGGGAAAATTGGGAAATGAGACCTAAAAATCATTATAATTAGGAATGCATAAAGACCGGATAAGAGCAGGTTGATAGTCAACCTGATACTCAATCTTTGTGAGGTCAAGTGAGGCCAGACCAACCCAACCTCTAAGACCGAGGTTAGCCCAGCCTTAAACAAAAAGTATTTAAAAATAAAAAATAAATTAATTTTATTTATTAACAAAACTATAATTATATTCATTCAAAATATATTTTCTTAAAAATAATACTATAATAAAAATAACATTTAGTAAAATTATAAATATTTAATAATTATATATTATTTTAAAACAATATTAAAAAATTAATTTAAAGTTTTAAATAAAATTAAAAGATTAGAATTTTTAAAATGTTCACAATAATGATATATGCAATTTATTATATATGATGTATCAAGAAAAATTATATAAAATTAATATTTTTAAATTTTTAAATATATATATATAATTATATATATACAAGGACTGGGTGAAATCAGGTTTGACCCTAACCCGATGTTCAACTTGGCCTAATCTTCAAAACCAACCTAGTATGCCAGGTAGGATCGGGCTTACTGGGCTATCGAGTTGGTTGAACATCCCTAATTATAATTGGAAAATTGAACTAGAAGCAAAAAGATAATACCATGGAATGACTAGTAAATTAATGATGCGAAATGATGAAAATGACCTTGTACATTTACAAAAAAAGGCCAAAAGAGGAAAATTTTGAGTAACTACTCCATCAAATTTGAAAATAGTCACTAATAAACTTTGTTGCACCCCAAAATATGATGCATATGGTGCGTAGAAAAGGAGGGAGAGAGAAATCAAGTTTTTAAATGAAAATTAATTTATGAGGAGCCGTCACCAAAATTTTGAGAACAATTTTGAAAAAAAATTTAGAATGGTAAAGATGGTCTGCGTAAATAGAAATAGGCTCAAGAGTTAATTATGTATAGAGAAAGTAATAGGTACCTCACAACATTCATTCCTAAGAATGGTTTGCACAAATTAACATGGATTTAAAGCATTTAGGTTATTCTTTTATCATTCACCTACTAAAAGAAACAAAGGTAAAAGAGAAAGAAATTAATGAAATTTGGAAAACAAAAATCAAAAATAAATTAAGAAAATAAAATTAAAAAATATTTATTTATTTATAAGGGTGAATTTGATTCAGAATTAGAATATGTGACTTATATATTTTGTAATAAAAATCTTTACATAATTCAGGATAAAAATGTGTGTAAGTTACTTGGTATTTTTTTATTATGATTTATATAATAAGAGAAAACTAATAGAAAATAATTTACCATTTTGCTAACAAAACAATTTTATAAAGTATTAATGTCACATAATATTATATCATAAATGTTTTGAAATAACCAAGTGAAAACATGCCATATCCCATAATAGGAAGTATATTTTTTGTTTCGCTGATAATTGTTTAATACTTTAAAAGAAATAAGAATAATTTCTATAAATAAGCATATTGAAAAATACCTATGCTACACAACGTTTTGTGTTTTTATTTATTATCAAACTTTTCAGCCAGAGCATAACAAATTTATTGTTTTTAAATAATATTCCATTATTTATTTTATTTTCATTTTTTCACTCTTCTCTGATGCATGCTGAACTTGGAGTCATCTATATATTTATTAAAAAAATTTTATGACTATTTATTAAAATTTTTAGCATGAACAGTTAACTTTTTTATAATTTACTGTTCTCATGTTAGGTTAATAGAGTCTACATGTTTCTCTTTATTCTCTCATTATTATTTGTTCTCTTTTTTTTTTTTTGAAATTTTTTCTGTTTGAATTTTAAATTTTTTTAAAATTCAATATATTTTTTAGTACAAGAATTTTCATCAAATTGGCATTTTTCCTGTTTAATACAAAGAAAAGAATCTAAAATTCTAACTCAAAATAAATATTTGTCAGTATAAGCTTATTATTGTTAAGTTTTGCTATTTTAATTATATATTCTAAAACCAAAAATTAAAATTAGAAGTCGTTAAATTTATATCTTGTACTTAATCTAAATATTTTGATAAATATACATATTTTTAATTAAATTATGTATTTTCACAGTAATTATTGAAGATTTGGAAATGTAAACAAGTATTTTGTATTTTTCATATCTTCGCGTCAACATCTCGACGAGAAAAGCAAGAAGTCTTCTCACGAAATGTCAGAACTAACTAGATTGCAGTATTGCTTCGGCAGTTTCCCCAAATCTGAACTCTTTCCCGTATTATCCAAACTTCATCTTCTTCTCCAACGCAGTGTACCTTTTGCTCTTCATCGAACCGATTAAATGATGATGAAGCTGTGGAATTGGTACACCAATTGCCTTTCCGTTCATCCCGTGAAGACCCAAGTTATTAGCTCTGGCGTTCTTTGGGCTGTTGGCGATATTACTGCTCAGTACATCACCCACTCTGCATCCAAGAAGCGTCTCCAACTCTCTGTAAGGAAAACTTGCTTCTCAATTTAAGCTTCTCACTTCGACTTCTTTAGATGTTCATTCTTTTCCACAATACTGGGCATTGTCGAGTATATATTCTGCTGGGTTGAAAAAAAAAAAAACTCAATTACCAAGGTCATTGGGGCATGTCCGTGTATTTCCTATCCTTTATGTGAATTTTCTGTTGAAGGCCGAAGATGTATTATGTACCATTTGGATTGCCAATTTTTTGTGCTCTGTCTTGTACAGTTGGACGTAAGCTATCAGCTTCTTACTCAGAAATCAAAATGACGGAATGGGACAAATGCCATTGATGTTTCAGATCTTATCGAAGGCACATTATAAAATCATGACTACCAAACGGTTGTATAATTGCTATTCTACCCGTTTGTTCTCCGTTTTGTAAAAAGTAAGATAAGATAAATGAAGTTTGTAAAAATGAAGTTTAGATAAAGAAAATTTGTTGGAAGTAGTTATGTTTGGATATTCTTTTTGTAAAAGTAAGTTTGACAAAAATTCTGTTTGGATGATAGGGGTTAAAAGTACTTTTAGATGTATAATATAGAGTAAATTTGTTTCTCCTTTTTCAAAATCCACGTTTTGTTAAAGGAAAAGTAACTTTTTCCATTCTTTTTCAAAACTACAGTTTAACCCACTTTTCATTTTTAAAAAAGTCAGTTTATATTTCATCTGTGTTTGGCCAAATGTAATGTTTACAAAACAATGAACCAAATATGCACATAGTAGTAATTGCTTGTGTTGAAAATATACCGTCAAAACCTAATAAATATTCATTTCTCTCTCATTTGTGAGAAGTTACGACATAGCAAATAGATTCTTTGGGTTCAGATGATATACCTATGATTAATTCTTCCAACGTTGTTTTACTTGGACTTTGATGTGTCCTTTGGGAGTTCCAGTAATTGAACTTGATGCAAATTGAAGTTGACATTGGCATTTTCTGGTTGCAGCTGATTTTAGTGTATAACTAACTATTAACAAGGTTTCTCATCATTCTTAAATCATCTTTGATGTGGTAGGATGCAGATGCTAAATTTATGATCGACTGGAGGCGTGTGGCTGTCACAAGTGGGTTTGGTTTGGGTTTTGTTGGGCCAGTTGGCCACTTCTGGTGTGTGTTTCCCGTGTCACTTATTTCATTTAAGCAATGTAGTTTGTTTACCTTTGTTCTTTTTGGTTTAAAAAAATCATGTCCAAATAATGCCAAGGGAATCTCTGTATAAGTCTTGTAATTCACTTCTTGAGAAAAAATTGTCAATTTTAAGGGCCATAGACATTAATTTGCAATACAGACAAGGATGACTTTATTTGTTGGAAAATTTTAATTGAGTTTCTTACAAAGGTGACAATACGTACAGGTTTTGAAACATGAAGTGAGTGATCATTAAGTCAGAGCAGATTGCCATTAAGTGTATGACATTCCTAGAGTTAAGTTTCTTGAAACCAAATAGTTACTCTCTGTCTATGGCTGACTTTATGTTTTGTTTACTTGGTTTGTTGGATTATCTAAGAAAGCATGGATTATTATCAATTATCAAGCTTAGATTTCAGTTCATCCCCAAGACCTGTTATCTGCAAAAAACTAGGAGGGGATTTTAGTCAGAAGGAAAAACCATATATAGAATTGCAGATAGCTTACCATATGGAAGATGGCTAAATGGAGAGAATAAATTTTGAATCACAAGTGGTTCAGAAGCAAATTGCTGATTTCTATAGCCTAACTGATGTGGCAAGGAACACTATAATGCACTTGAATCCTGTCTATATCACCAAAATTCAAAGATTTCAATCACGGAGAAAGTGTGAGCATTTGGTCCCTTGTAATTCACTCCTTTGGTTAATCTTTGGTTTATCAACTAAATTTACTTCTAAGTTGATTGTTTTGGAAATTTAATATTCAACTATATGACATTCATTTTACTTGAAAATACGCTAAAAGAAATGCTCTTGTGAAAATACTTTAATAAAGCCCAGTTGTAATTCCTGCAGCGTAACATTGAATTAGAAAGAGTTGAAACAAACCAAAAGTAGTGCCTAAGAATTTGTACTAACATTTATGTCTTGTAGGTATGAAGGGATGGACAAGTTTATAAGGATGAAGCTTCAACTGCAGCCAAAGTCTCTGCGATTTGTAGCTACTAAAGTGGCAATGGATGGCATCATTTTTGGCCCCATCCATTTATTTGTCTTTTTTACTTATATGGGATTGTCTGCGGGCAAAACTATTCCACAGGTGAAGGAAGACTTGAAGAGGAATTTCGTCCCAGCCTTCCTTTTAGAAGGTGGAGTGTGGCCCATTGTCCAAGTTGTGAATTTTCGCTACATCCCTGTGAAGTTCCAGCTTCTCTATGTGAACCTGTTCTGCTTGTTGGACAGTGCTTTCTTGTCATGGTTGGAGCAACAGAAGGATGCACCTTGGAAGCAGCGGTTTATGTCATTTGGCCCTTTGAAGCAAAAATGAGATCAACATGGTTTAGGAGAATTATATCTCAACAATAGTATTCCCCTATTCCTTCAATCTTTCGGTCACCTTGCTAACAAAGTCACTTTTTTCCCCTCTAGAAAAAAAAGGAGCTGGAATATTTTGTGATAAAATTGAAGCTTTCACATTTGTAGAACTCTTTTGAATACTCTTATGCATGGGAATATTCTATTATTTGAAGGGCATAATAGATTAATTTCATTTGCAAACCATGCGGGATAGGAAAGCGCAAAATTTTCTGGGTTACTTTGTTTTCTTTATTGTGTCCCCATCCCGTCTCTGGTCTCACCCAAAAACGATGTAGGAAATTTGATTCCTAAGGGGGTCATGTCTATAACAGATTAACTGACGCAATCTGCAAAGGTAAAGAACCTCTTCATTTCAAACGAGGCAACATCAGAATTCTCATTGTATGCAGCTGAATAATCTGTTTCATGCCGCTAGGCAGATCAAATTAATATTTCTTTGTACAACACAAGTAGGACTAGTCCCAGGTAAAAATATCAGAGATTTGCTCATATAAATCACAAGATGATTGTTCATGCTCCTCAGAAGTCTCCTTTCAGCTGTCATGCTGGTTGAAGATAAATGCAACAACTTGAGGATGAACTTTGACCTGTATAAATTTTCTTTTGGTATTGACTAGGAGTATTTCCTGTTGGCAATAAGAACTAATCTCTCCTGAGATATAAAAGGCAAAGGGTAGATCATCTCCCATTTAGGGTTGCTCCATGTACAAGAATTGGATTGACCTGTATAAAATTTACCATGGAATAAAGCTTAGTTGCTGCGATAGGGCTGCAATGCCAACCTTTTGCTCGCAGAACCTCTTGGCCTCGTTCCATGATCTTTCGTAGCCATTAACTTTAGATCCACCACCCCTCTGACTTGAGATTTTCCGTAGGTTTTCTAGTGGAAGTTTGCTTGGTGAGAAGCATATTATGGCTTCTGTGCCTCCACAGCTTGAATGCTGTTTCAGCTCCATCATGCCGAATTTGGTTGCCTGGAACTTGCTGAGATTCAGGCAGTTGGAGCAATTTCTCTCATTTCAGACTAGGATTTAAAAACCAAAGAAATTTTGAATCGTGGTTTATAGTGAATTACCATGTTATTCCATTGCAGTGACTCTCTTCTTAACTTGGAACAGTCAAATATAGAAAGTGACACTGCAGGAGTTATTGTACCTACATGAATGAGCTGTGACCTCCCCCAAGTGGTATTTTTGGCTTGAATTCTGCATGTACAATCAAGGATGGACAATGGCTGAAATTGACCGCCTGGAAAGGAAAAATGCATGGTATTAGGTCCCTAATACATAAAAGTACTGACCTCAAAGCAAATATTTCATAGTGAATAATTTAGATCTCCAAGAGGGTGCCTTGTAAATAATTTGAAAATTGCCTAAAACACAGGATAAAGATATGAACTAAGGGCAGTACTAAGGGCAGGTTGTGACTTATTCCTCTCTTAATTGAATTCAGACAAAAAGGTTACTTTAAAAATAGAAAAACAAGTAAACTTGTCACTGTAGTTGTGAAAAGCTCAACTTACTGGAATGCTTAGTAACTGTCCATGCTGATTAACCAGGACAGGTAGGCTTCTTCTTGCAGCAACTGGGATAGATTTTAACAACAGGAGAGCTTTCTGTGCTGATACACTGGCATGATGGAAACATTGAGTTTTCTTCTCCATCATTTGCTCCATTTCACAAGATGCTATAGCCCCTTGTTGCTGGAAATTATTGGGAGGTGGATACTTTGACAACTTGCCAAGATAAAGCCAGTCAGATTCAATCATGTTACGCAATTTTAGTCCTGTGTTATGATCAACAACATCCGACATGCAAGAACAGTTCCAGCTTTCCCCTACCAAATCCATGCCACAGGTAAATAAATCAGATGATGCACCCTCAGCAATTTTTCCTTTCAATCCCCATGTAATAATAAATCTATTCATGAAGTAACATATCTGCCCTGGTTTGAATGTAGCAACAATATCAACTTCAAGCTTTCGTTCAGAGTAACTTTTGTCCTCAGCTTTAGACTTGAAGCGATCAGTCTCTTCCTTCTGCAATACAAAAATATTCCTGTAGGTTGACTCACTAATTATATTTAGCCTTTTTCCTTCCGTCAGAACTAACTCAGGAGTCACATCCATAAAATGGACATCTGATGCATCTAAAACTAAGTGACTTGCACATGATTTTCCATCTTCTATAATTCTTTCCAATTCATCCAAAACACAACATTGTTGTTCCCGATCAAAGTATGACTCAAAAATCTCCATCTTTGACGGCAGAGGACAGTCAACTGAACAGCAAACCAAGACTCTGGACCCTTTAGAACCAGGATCCGGGCAGAGGTAACAACCAGCTGCTGTGAGAGAATTCTATGGGACAACGGGACATGTAGTAGTCAGGGGAGAGGCAGTCAATAAAATTTAATCACCAAATATAAACAAAAGCTGAAACAATATACATAAATATATGATGGAATGATTAATTGACACCGGTATCAATCAAAATATATTTTACACCATTGAATAACTTTGTGTATGACGCATTTCTTACAAACTTCACTGCTCTGTTAAAAATTATAATCATAAAGATCATACACAAAATTTTACATCAATTTAACATTGTTTTATACTCCATCAATATATTAATGTTCAATGTACTTTTCAATAATAGACTTGTATCAATTTGATTACATAATTCTTGTTATCTAATTGTTATCTAATTTTTTTAAAATTTAGTATATAACATTAACATGATAATTACTTCTAATTCATCGATCAATGGAATTCACTTCCAACAATTAAATATTGCGATGTCTGTCTGTGTGAATCCCAAAAGACCAGTTGACTACGAATAAATGGACTGGTTAGAACATCTATACGATGAAAACATATTTACCTTGCATGGGAAAGTACGAATGTAATCCAGCAGCAATTTTAAAGCACTACCTCTGATTGGCCTTTGCCTTTGTGATATGAACTGAAAAAACAAGTTAGACCACTATTACACCAGAGTCTAACAAACAGAAAAAGGTTTAACGATAAATAGCAACGTATGAGATCTGAAGTACCTGCAAAATGAAGGATATAAACTTGGACAGGCATATATCCACAATTTTTGAGGGATTAAGAATCTTTAAATCAATAATAGCATATCCATACTGCCAACAAAAACCAACCCAATCCCAACAACAGTCAAAAGGTAAATGCTGAAGAAATATTTCTCAAGCAAGGACAACTTCTATGTAAATACCATTTCTAATATTTCGTCAGATCAACAGTACCATAATCATCTTCAAATATTTGAATATTAAACTATGAATGGACAAAAGGGTCAAAGTATTACCTCCATGATGATCACAGCTTCATTTATCAAGCTATAACAAAATTGATCAACATATACCCGTGTCATTCGACATGCAGAAATGACTGCTTTTAGCTCAGACTTGAATGTGGCTGGAAATATAAATATAAGTCATCTAAGAAACTCAAAGCCTCTCATATCAAAATCTAAAATGAAGTCATAGCTATCCCATATGATCTTAAAGTAAACAATATGCACAAAAAAATCCTAAAAGCAGAAAAGTCTTAGACTCTTGAAATATATAGTTCTCTTGATTTTAAAATGGCATAAAATCTTCTAGTTTTTACATACTATGTGGTCAATTAACCATGGACCAAGAAAAAAACTAACTTTTCAAATTTTCATCTTTCTCCCTTGAAAAATTCAACCTTTCAAATTTTTACTATGAAAATGACTTCTGCCTTTCTACCCCACCTCCAATTCTGATGCCATTTTTTTAATTACAAAAGCTCTGCTTTGAACAAGAATCTAATCATGAACTAAACAAAGCATGTTGAATGAATCATAAAAAGCGATTTTGACCCTAAAGAAATGTTGGCCAGAAGATTTTTTTTTGAAAAAACCTTATTAAGAAAACAGAAAAAATATAAAACAAGTTGCCGCATTCATCACAACTTACATGATGACAAATCATTCAAAGACATCCGTATCCTATTACGTGCAAATAATGGACTTCGATTTGTTGGATCTTCTACCCAATCCTTGCTTCCGCCTTGGCATACCTGTCAAGATAATGCAATGAGTGTTTCACATTATCAAAATACATTCAGATATAAAGAAGGAAAAATACTTATTTACAGTGCATAAACATATAAGTTGTTGCACCAACCTTATACATATCTTCTTTTGAAAATTCTAAAAGAGGACGCACAAGAAGGAAGCCATAATTCAGTGGAGCTTCTCCACAGGAATGTGTATGTGTGGAGAAAATTTGGGAGGTAAAAGGCATGCCAGCAAGTCCAAGCACACCACTATTTCGAGAAAGCCTTAGGATAAATAATTCAGCCTGCATTGTGTCTCAGCAATCACTACATGTCTAGCATGCATAACAAGCCTTGAATCTTGCAACTAACTTGAGAACAAAGTGATGCATTCCATACTAGAAATCCAATTATTTTATAAAATCTAAACTTTAACATATGTTAAAAAATCTACTCCCAAAAGGAACCAAACTGCTTATGTTCAAGACCTCGTAAGGAACTAAAAGCATTAACGTGTCACAGATAGAATTAGAGAACATTAAAATGGGAGAACAGAGATACAGAAAAAATAGCAGAGCCAACCAAACCTGGTCATCGGCATGATGTGCAATAAGCAATACACCAATCCGGTGTTGGGCACAAACTTTTTGAAACATTCGATACCTAAAGTTCAAAATTAAAAATGAAATCAAAATTTTTAACCAGCATATTTTGTCAAGGTCCCCTTGCTGACTTAAAAAACATTTCTCTATTTAAAGTTAAAAAAGAATAACCTCATTTCACGGGCAGCTTGTTGCAAATGACCCAGTTTTGGCCTGCCATTTGACCAATCACAATGGGCAATCTCACATCTGATTCCTATTATAAAGTTTGTTTTGGCAGTGAGAATTGCTGAAAATGTTTAACAAATGGATTCACATTACTAAAGGTACAAATATAGCACCCAGATATGGATGTACCCATTTCAGAAACCCGGCGACTGACAACGTTAGCCTCCCGTTTACTCTCTGCTCGTAACCCATGATCAACAATTATTGCTAGTAGCCCGTCAATGAAACCACCATTGTCGGCCTTAAGACCAGCTGTTTTCCACCACGCAGTTAATACACAGAGTGCCGTACTGTCAGGGCCACCGGAGACTCCTAAAGCTGATAGGAAAATAGGCATGGAAACATCAAACAGCAATTATGCAGGGAATCAGTATGCTATTTGCAGCGTCGGAAATGAAAAATATGAAAAACAGTGTCTTCTCTTTGATAGAGTAATTTTATCAAATAATTTATCATCATCTCAATTCACCCAGAGACAACCTATAAAATATAAGGCATTCATGTCTTTAAATTACCAGAAAAAGTTAACAAATTAAAAAAAAAGAGGGAAAAAATTCAAATTTGCTGCAGATTCCCAGGAAACATGCAGAATGTGGTGTTGGGAGGTGGTGGAATCAAACTAACTAACCAATTCGATGGTGAGGTTGAAGCCCCGCCAAAGCCATTCGCCTTGAGAATGCTTCTCTGTACTTAGGCATGTCGATTCGGTATTGGGCAGAAGAAGAGTCGCAAGAGCAGCGAGCTAAAGTAAAATAGCGAGGTCGATGCTGGTAGTGATGCCACAGGGGAAAACCGAGTAAGAGTTTGCATTTTTTGTGGTGCATTTTGGAGAAAGACGATAATAGAATATTTGAAGCGTCCGTTTTGCTCTGACAAGATTGGAGGAGTTCCCGCGCCATAATCTCTTCGTTGCTCTGAACAGAGGCTGTCAAGGTCGGTTTTCTTCGTAAGGTCATTGTACTTCAAAAAACAAAAAATATGGAATCGGAGACGAGTTGGTTTCCAGTTTTACCCTTGTCTTTCACAAATAAATATAGAATAAATTATGGCCAAAACAAATATAGAATCAATCAATTTTGTTGGAGAGATTAATATTTAATAGATTATTAACTTTGTTATAAATATTTTTTTATCTTCTTTGAGATGAGATTTTTTTGCCAGATTTGAATGATTTATAAAAGTTAAAACTGACTCTTTTGAATTTCTTCCTATAATATTGAATTTTTCCTATAGTTATTGGAGGAGACAAAATTTTTAGTATAATATATTGAATTGTATGTTGCCCAACCCCTTCTAATAATTTTTTTTTTATTTTAAATTTGTAATTCACTTTTTTTTTGTTATATCATGAGGATTTTTAACATCATTACTCAACCCTATCCTTCTGTTTTATATTGATAGTATAGTGCAAACTTTAATTTAGCTGGTATTAGTAATGAATAATGATAGTGTGTGTGTATATATATATCAATCATAAACCTGTGATATGGTTGCCACTCTTATTTAATGTTGGTTAAAATAAAAAACTTGTGTTATGGACTTGTTGCTAGAAATTATGCGTTATAATCTTATAATGAACAGAAGTGTACTCACTAATTTTTGGGTCCAAATGTGAATATATCGTAATCTGTATATCTAATATGTAAGTTTTGAATGTTGTGGCATTTTGTGAATAGTTCAAGGATGAAATGGATTATTTTTCTCAGAAATTGTAATGGAACAAAGCTAAGATCCTTATGATGAATTTTTTAAACATCCTATAATTTTTCAAGATGGCTCCCAAGTTCAAATTTTGCCAAAACAGTGTGGTAATTAACATATAACATTTTAGGACCAAGTAATTAACATATAATTAGATTGCACCCACCTGCATAATATATGAGTTTGAATTTTTTTAAAAATAAATTAACTGTGTACTGTTTTATTTTAAGTTGCATTCAAGTATTTGATACGAAAATAATTTTATAATTTATTTACTGAAAAATTAATTTGATATGTCTATAAAATATAAATACTTTTACACTATTTAAAAATATAAAATATATAAAAATCAGTTTTTTAATATTTGAACATTTCACAATTTTTTTAGATTTTATATATAAATATATTACAAATAAATATTTATACGGTTCTTTTTGCCTGATAAATAGTATTTAAACACTTGAAAAATTAAAATTTGCATCATACATAGTGTAGCGCAGGAAATTAGTTGGGGAAATTTTATCTCAATATTATAAAAAAATTTGAAATTCCCAATATACTATAAGTTAAAAAATATTTTACCATATACTACAATTTAAATTATTTCAGTATCTCAAAAATCGAGATATAAGTTTTTAATTTTTTTTATTAAATAAGAAGGATCTTAGTGTCAAAGGCATATTGAAGAAAGGGTAATAAAATAAAATTTATTCAATATTCCTTTATATTTTTAATCTCTCTCTATTGTTCTTTCTATTTGTATCATCCATCCATTGAGTTAAAAATTTGATTAAAATGTTTATTTTTTTAATAAGAGAAAATTTATATTATTTTAGTAATATTAAAGAAAATGTAATATATCCTGTTATTTTGTATATTAATATAAATTTTAATTAATAAAAAATATTTTTTAATAATATTAAAAAATTAATTAAAATATATGTTTTTAAAATATAAGAAAATCAATATAAATAAAAAAATAAAAATATTAATAAAATTTTAAAATAAAAAATAAGCGTAATTAGGAGAAAAAAAAGAAGAGGAAAGGGGAGGGGAGGGGGGAAAGTAAGGAACGAGAGTTTTTTTGGTAGTGGATGGGGAGCAGCGGGTGGGTAAGTTGGTGGGTTTGGGAGGGGGGCTGGGGGGTAGGGGATTAGACTAGACTTGGGAAGAGAAAGAACTTGTTGTTTTTGATACTGTGATCCTTCTTTTTTAATAAAAAAAATTAAACTATTAAGAATTTATATCGTGATAGTTTAGTCATCAAAATAATTTAAATTATAGTATATAAAAAAATATTTTTTAACTTGTATTGGGAATTTCAAATTATTTTGCTGACGTAAAAAAGCTATTAGTTGGGATGACTTTGAGACAAATCGTTGCGAACAATAACGGTGGACAATGTGAAACCCAGACAGATCATTGAACTACACTGAACAAGAGCCAAGTGAAAGAGACTCGCTCTTCGTCTCCGATGTGGGAACTCAGCTTTCCCGCCAATTCAACGAACTTCCAGTGCCTTCCCTAATATCGCCATGGGCACCCACCGGAGCTACATCTCTTCTCTCTGGTTCCTCGTCGTGATTATCGCTGTCTGTTTCTATCACTTCCGTCCCTCTATTGACTCTGCTCCATCACAAAACCCAACCCTAACTCCCTCGAAACCCATTTCAAATTCCACCGAAAATGTCCAGAGTCAGCCCCAAATCGCTCGGCAAAACTACATCGTGCGGTTTCTGGAATACAAGACAGCCGAAGAGCACCGAACATATCTGCAATCGAACATTCGATCCGAAGGGTGGGAGTGGATCGATCGGCGAAACCCAGCTGCGAAGTACCCCACTGATTTCGGATTGATTTCGATTGAGGATTCGGTGACAGAAGGCTTGATCGAGGAGATTCGGAAATTGGGGATGGTAAAGGATGTGAATGTGGATATGAGTTATAGAAGGGGTCTGCTTAAGGACGACAGAGATAGAGTAGGTGCTTTTGTGGACGGAAAGAAGCGACCCGGGAAGATATTCACAGCGATGTCTTTCAGTGATGGACAGGGAGGTCATTCTTCTGAGATTAGCAACACTAGCATTAATTGGGGGCGGCAACTCTTGATGCAGGTAAAAAGTTTTATTTTTCGTTTCTTTCAGGGGCTGGGTTTCTCTTGGGGTGAATTTGTATCCTTTAATTCCTTCAGGAAAAGTAAAAATAAGAACTTCAGAAACAGAGACACGTACACATTTTTTTGGGGGTACAATTTCTTGATTATCGAGAGTATGCATTCTCTGAGAGGTGTCTCATTCTAGCAGAGATCTCAAGTTACTTCCATGTTTGGAGCTCAAGATCTTTGGGCAAAAGGGTACACTGGTGCGAAAGTCAAAATGGCCATATTTGATACTGGCATTCGTGTTAATCACCCTCATTTTCGTAACATCAAGGTAATACTCACTTTCGGTGACATGGAGACCTTTATTTGATTTAAAATGTGTTTGTTAGACGCTAGATGAATGGATTTTGAGGACCTTTACAGGAGCGTACAAATTGGACCAATGAAGATACACTGAACGACAATCTTGGACATGGGACTTTTGTTGCTGGTGTAATTGCTGGAGTAGATGCAGAATGTCTTGGTTTTGCACCAGACACAGAGATTTATGCATTTCGTGTGTTCACTGATGCACAGGTAATGCACGTTGGACATTATCACTAAGGTCTTTTTGCTGCAAAGAAGTGGCATTTTAGTTTATCCGAAGTATCATTTTTTTTTGGCCTCATCAAATATCTCTGAAGGACGCAATCCTATTTCCATTAATATATACGAGTTTATTTAATCAATGATGTAATCCTCATTTGTCAATTGTCATTAGTTTGTTGACTAATTTTTGCTAGCTTTAAACCGGAGAATGCAGATGCACTTGCAATTTCACAATTTATAGACCATCATATAAAATAATATTAAGTTGCAATTTTTTTTATAATTCTTTTGCTGATATTTTCATTTTATAAAGTTTGGCTAGAATTTGAGAACAATTCATTCAGCCCACTGCAGGTATCTTATACATCATGGTTCCTTGATGCCTTCAACTATGCTATTGCTACCAATATGGATGTACTAAATTTGAGCATTGGTGGACCTGATTATCTGGATCTTCCATTTGTTGAGAAGGTAATTTATTGTTCCTGGTTGTTCTAGTTTAGTAGTTTGACAGGATCAAGGGGTACTTTGATACCTTGGGAAACAGTTTTGTGGATTCTTTAGAATCATAATGTTTAAGCTAGTTTGTAATGCTATATATTTATATAATTGGTTCAGGTTGTCCATATTTTTTATCTTGAACTAGTAAATTATCAAATATCGTTTTGTGAATCTTAGTGAACTATTTTTAAAATTTCACCTAAAAAAGCAGAGAAAGGTTGCTGAGCTATGAAAGCACAGGCTCTTTAGAAAAAGAGGTTGGTCTATGCTTGACATGTGATATACTCTTGTGTTCAACATGATGTGATGCATCAAGTAAAACTTAGACAATTTCGATTTTGTTTTGTATCCATATCTATGTTAGTTTTAAGTTTCTTAGAAACACAGCAAAGAAATGAGGGAAGTTTTGATTCAAATAGAAAGTGATTGTGTGAAAAATAGAACTTTTGAAGGATCATTTTTTAACTAAGTTTGAACTAGAAATCATCAGATAAGGATGGACTTTTCAAGATTTGAGCGGTTACTGTTACTGGACACAATGTTTTGGGATCAACTTTACTGTATTTGAGTAGGATAACTACAAAACTTTACTTATTGAAATGCTAGGTTGTATTTCTTGGAAAATTCAAACAGAATTTTTTTTCTCTACCATAACCTTATATGTAAAGAAATCATACTTGTCACATGATTTGTGTGCATCTTTGGTGATTATTTCTTGCAGTGTGCACAGAAGCATCCCTTAGAGTTTTTTGTGTTGCTAACTTGTTGATCAGGTCTGGGAGATAACAGCAAATAATATTATCATGGTTTCTGCAATTGGAAATGATGGTCCATTGTATGGAACTTTGAACAATCCTGCGGACCAAAGTGATGTGATTGGTGTTGGTGGAATTGATTATAGTGACCATATAGCCTCCTTTTCCTCACGTGGCATGAGTACCTGGGAGCTCCCTCATGGGTACGATCTACTTTTTTGTTTCTCTGGTGTTTATTTCATTGGTCCTGCTTTAGTGAGTATCTAATGAATGCAATTCTAATGAGGACTGTGAGCTTTTGTTACCAGCATGATAATCTAAACACCGTAATGATGAAATAGGATGCATTTATCGGTTAAAGAATCTATTGAGCTCAAGCAATTTAGTCCTCATTTAGTCTGGTCACTCTCCAACTCCCATTTGTGTAGTGTTTCTGCACCATAAAGAGTGATGAGCCTTCCAGAAATGTAACGTGGCATGGTGGATATTTAACATGCACTAATTTAAAGGGAGAAAATGGGCTTGGCATCAAGCAATTATCTTGAAAATTGAACTAAATCTTGCTTTAAATACTATATGTACGTTGAAATTTTGGCTTTTCTATATCCATCCTATTGTTTTTGGTCCTTGCCATGATTTTCATTGAGCGTGCACATGTACACACACTTCTATGACACACACACACACACACACACACACACACACACACTTCTATGATTCCTTTGACAGTGCCATTAGTTTCATACATATAATGATATTTTTATTCATAATCTGTCATTCCCTTCATTTTTACGCAAGTTGAATTTTTTATGATAATAGCTGTGCAAATTAATGACATCTTTACCATGCAGTTATGGTCGTGTTAAGCCAGACATAGTTGCATATGGACGAGACATAATGGGATCCAAGATTAGCACAGGTTGCAAAAGTTTATCAGGAACTAGTGTTGCTAGTCCTGTGGTTGCTGGTGTTGTATGCTTGCTTGTTAGTGTCATCCCTGAACCAAATCGAAAAACTCTTTTAAATCCTGCAAGCATGAAGCAAGCATTGGTTGAGGGTGCTGCAAAACTTTCTGGTCCCAATATGTATGAGCAGGGTGCTGGCAGAGTTGATTTGTAAGTTCTTCATTTTATGTTGCTCATTGTTTTTAAATAATCATATAAATTGTCAGTGCATGCAGTCTAACCTGGCAATAATTGTTGTCATTATTATAACTGTGAGGTAGGATAGGGTAGGGGAAGAGAAGAAGTTAGATGAGAAGAGGAGAAATTTAAGGAGAAGAGGAAATTTACTGAACAAATCTCAATAATATCCAATTAATAAGGAAAATAGCTTACTACAATGAGAAATTCTAGGGTTTATTTATAGAGCTCTAAATCCTAATCTAACTAGGATCCTAAAATAGTTTAAATCTAAAAGATAAATATTAAACTAAACTATATCCTAAAATATAAGATAAAGATAAATTTAAACAAAATAATCAAATTCTAAAAAATAAAATAAATTTAAAATAAATTAAATCTAAATAACCTAATAATTATTTATAATCATAATTATTTAATTATTCTTTCTGCATCAAACTGTCTTTTGTTAATCTTTGTGTTCTGATTTAACCCTACTGTCAGGTTAGAATCATATGAGATTCTTAAGAACTATCAACCCAGGGCAAGCATCTTCCCGAATGTGCTTGATTATACTGATTGTCCTTACTCATGGCCCTTTTGTCGTCAGCCACTATATGCAGGTGCCATGCCTGTCATCTTCAATGCCACCATTTTAAATGGGATGGGCGTTGTTGGTTATGTTGAAGGTCCTCCAATATGGCATCCTTCTGATGAAGAAGGGAACCTTTTAAGCATTCATTTTACATATTCAGCGGTCATCTGGCCTTGGACTGGTTACTTAGCACTCCACATGCAAATCAAGGAAGAAGGTGCACAGTTTTCTGGAGAGATTGGAGGTAATGTGACTCTCAGGGTTTCCAGTCCTCCAGCTCCTGGAGAGAAAAGCCCTCGAATAAGCATTTGTGTGCTTCAATTGAAGTTAAAAGTAGTGCCAACACCACCACGATCAAAACGAGTTTTGTGGGATCAGTTTCACAGTATCAAATACCCTCCTGGTTATATTCCAAGGGACTCTCTCGATGTTCGTAATGATATTCTTGACTGGCATGGGGACCATCTGCATACAAATTTCCATATCATGTTCAACAATTTGAGAGATGCTGGATATTATGTTGAAACACTTGGTTCTCCTCTTACATGCTTTGATGCTCGTCACTATGGAACACTTCTGTTGGTAGATCTTGAAGATGAGTACTTTGCTGAGGAGATTGAGAAGCTGAGAGATGATGTTATATATACTGGATTGGGACTAGCTGTCTTTGCTGAATGGTATAATGTGGATACTATGGTAAAGATGAGATTCTTTGATGATAATACACGGAGCTGGTGGACCCCTGTCACTGGAGGGGCAAATATTCCAGCACTTAATGATCTCTTGGCTCCATTTGGGATTGCTTTTGGAGATAAGATTCTAAATGGTGATTTTTCACTTTTGGGTGAGCAGAGTAGATATGCATCTGGAACAGATATAGTGAGATTTCCAATGGGTGGTTATGTACATGGATTTCCTTTCTTGGATAGTTCAGAAAGTGGGGCCACTCAGAATGTACTGCTGACTTCAAGAATGAACAAGATAAGCCGAGAAGGAAGCCTCTATTTCATTAATGATTATTGAGTGGGAGTGAAAGAGATGATAGTTTTTGAAGAAAAATTGATAGATTATTAATGATTACTGAAGTCATCTGGGCTTTTCACTCACTGTTAGACTAATGTATACATTAGTCATTTGACATTAAATGGTGTTGTTTGACTTATTGTAAATGATAAGCATGAATTTATGATAACCTCATTACAAAATGCTGAATCAGGTTCTTATGAGCACCAAAATTGTTGGGGAAAGATTCCCACAACATAAAGGTATTTCTTTAATATTATTCTGAAAATGACAATGGTCTCTTTTCTTGAAACAGGCAGATTCTCCAATTCTTGGCTTTACAGTGATGGGTGAAGGCCGCATAGCTGTGTATGGGGATTCAAACTGTTTGGACAGCAGCCATATGGTTACTAATTGTTATTGGCTTCTCAGGAAAATACTAGATTTCACTAGTGGGGATATTAGGGATCCAGTGCTTTTCTCTGATTCAGTGAAACTAGATTCCTCACTGTATGAAGACGACAAACAATTGCCGTCTCGTAGAACTGATGTGAATTTCTCTACATATTCTGCAGTTGTGGGAAAGGAATTGATCTGCAGGACTGACACAAGGTTTGAAATATGGGGTACAAAGGGCTATAGTTTGCAAGTTAGAGGAAGAAATAGAAGATTGCCCGGTTATCCTGTGATTGATTTGGGTAGAGGTTTCAATTCTACGCTGGATACCTCTAATAGTGTTAGGCGTCCCATGTTGACTGTAAGAAGTAGGAGTGACTCTCGAGGGAACAAGTACTTGGGCCTCTTTAACGGGGATGAGGTAAGAAACCAAAACAAGCCTATGGATTGGTTCTTTATAAATGAAGTGTTCTTTTATCTTCCTGCTGCATATGTTTGTAGTAATACCAGAGTTGCATAATGCTGATATTCTGAATTTTATGATATATCCTGCAGCTTGATGCTCCTCTGCTGGCTCGTAGTTACTGGCTTGTTCCTGCAGTTGTTGCTGCAACTGGTCAGTTAATAAGTTTGAATAGCGATCTAATTTTTCCTTTCCATCTCTGCTGTGGTTTCATTATTTTTATCTGCCTGCAGGTATTTTGTTATGTTGTTGGCGCATTCGCCAAAAGCGACGCCGAAGGAGGAAAGGATCAGGCTCTGGCAGATTGTCCAATTTATAGTCCAACATGAAGTTCCTAAATTATTGTAACACTACCCCACCCCACCCCCAAAAATAGAAAATTTTCCTGTAGCATAGTAACAAATCTAAGAAATTTTCCATCAGCATCATGGTAGGAAGATGCTTTTTCCCTTTAGGGTTATATCTCTTACGAATTACTCAAATCAATAGATAATATTTGCTTCAGTAATTTTGGTCCTAACTCATAATTCCCTCTTAAAAATATGGCTTCTCCCAATTATAGTAACATGATAACTCTTTAAACTAAAGAATGAGTATCATCAATATATAATTAAAAATAGCTGGAGTCGTACTCTATATTAGCCATTTAGTGATTCTATCCCATTGGGTTCGTGTCTTTCTATTTTTTTTATTTTTATTTAAGTGAATCTTATTTTTTTCTCATTCATTTTTTTTTGTCAAATGGGATTTATTTTTTTCCATTTTTTTAGATGGTCCTTACATTTGTTCTTTTTCTTTTTCTTTTTTCAAATTCAATTTTTTTTAATTTTAAAATTATAGAAATTTTAATTAATAATATCAGTTTTTGAAAATATGGAGAGCTAATGAATTTTTTTTTAATTTAATATATTTTAAAACTAAATAAAATATCTTTTGTGCAGCACGTGGGAGGAAAATTTAGTTTTATTTTGAATTTGCCCCGCATCTATTAGTCTTTGTTCTTCATTTCTACCATAATCCACGTCAGTGATGAAGTCATTTTTTCAATAGACAACTGTCCCTGTCTGTATATACAATATTTCAAATAGTGCTGTTTACAGGCTAGAAGCACACCTGGTCCACCAAATCTCTATTCACCAAACGTGATGACCTTCATCTTGTTAATGATTCTACGCGACGAGAAAGCCTCGCGTGACAGACTGTCAAAGATGGTTAACTATACAAGAAACTCTGAAAGGTATAACTTTCATTTAATTTTAGTTTTAGCATAAACTTGTGGTCAAAACTCAGAGTCCCATGCAATTTAGGCATGTATTTCTATTTCTAACATTACGTGACATGGGTCTGAAGTTTGAATATCAAACACTTGAATCCGGCTTTTGCAGCACTTAAATTTGACGTATTCATGAATGCCGGGTCTGTCTTTACCTATTTTTAAGCACACATGGTTGATAAATACAAGGACTCGAAAATATCAGTGCACCAACCATCTTACGAATCAAACTACAAGCTAATGGGCACATGAACAACGACGAAAAAACAAAGTTGATGATGTATTTGAATGCAATTAATCAACAAATGAAAGAATCGAACTTATGCTACTTTGTTGTATATACCCCGATCAATACAATTTAAAAACTGACAATTTGTGAAAAATAATTTGGTAATTTACCCAGAATAGGTCAGTCAAAACATAGATGTAAAATCAAAGGATATAGGTTTATACATGGTAAAAGGGAAGAGTTGTCAAGAGCTTCCTCTGTAACCATGGTTGTTATTCATCTTTCTCATTTCCATTTCCCGGGTGGTCTGGCGGCTCTGGCCTTCACTGCTTGATCCAGATGGGTATAGGCTGTTGTCACTCGTAGGTGCACTGTATTCACTGCTTATGCCATGCTCCTGAGTTCCCAAAGCCATTTTCCTGAATTTTTTCATGTCTTCCTTGTATTGTGCAGTGTCGTAATCTGAGCTTCCTCGGAAACTGTAGCCAGAGCTGTGTCCTGGTTTGATTCCCTCGTTCAAATCTGCTAGAGACATATCTCCTTCCAGAGCACGAACAACCTGCGACATTTTCGAATTGTAGAGTAGTTAGAAGCATTGTTGCAAATAGTACAGTACTCTGAACTCGAGTCAAAAGCTTAGATAGGAGTACTCTGTGCAACTGAATTCTTCGAAAGAAACAACGATGACAATATCCTACTTCACAACTTCCGTATCTAAGTTATCTCTTTTACTTTTTTTTCTCATCAATCGTACAAGGATGCGGTTATATAAGTTTTGCATTTTACATTAACTGGCAATCGATATAAATTTAAGGTACCAAATATAAACCATAACTTGCTTCCTTAAGAGGAACTGCTCTGGTCAATCAAATGCGGGCCTGGAAACATATTGATTTACCTGGATCACTTTTGGTCTTTGCCGCGCTGAATGACGTGTGCAAGCTGCAGCACATGCAACCAGGCGAGTCATTTCATTGGGGCCATATTCATCTTTAAGCCTTGGATCAACCAGAGAATTAAAATCATGATCTTCCAGAGCACGGATAAGCAAAGGCCTTGCCTGTGATAACAAGAGGAACATTCAATTCAAAGGCTACTCCCAGGCACCTTTCTCTTTCAAAGAGAAAGAAATGCAGAAAACTGTCTTTTTTGCGAGCATGCATGTATTGTACACAGATAAGGTTGAACGTGTAAATTTAGGCCCAGAAAGTTGGAGCATCATATTACTGACCCAATCTACCAAACTATCCTCCATGAAGGTATGACTTGTGTCAACTGGTCGACGTCCAGTAATTAGCTCCAGGAGCATGACCCCAAAGGAGAAAACATCTGATTTGTCTGTCAGTTTCCCACTAGAAGCATATTCAGGAGCCAGATACCTACAGCAGCAATCAATGTGAAAGCATGATAAATATGTAAACATACAAGGCCAAGCAAGATATTGTGGCTTTGTTTGACAACTATTGATTATACCAGACAATTCTAGGCAAAAAAATATTAAGTGGAGAAGCAAAGTATTGAGCAGCCTCAACAAAGGACTAAATGCATTCATCAATGTTTTTCAGGGTAAGGTGGAGAATGGAACAGGGACAATTCGGTCCATATGTTGGATCATGAAGTATTATGATACATCGATATCAAATATGGATATGATTATGAACAAATTCTTATTAATTTCCTACTTCTTTCGAAAGTTCTTGATAAAGGAAGTTGCTCTCACCCAAAAGTCCCCATCACAGAAGTGGAAACATGAGTATTGACATCAGAAGAAAACTTTGCAAGTCCAAAATCAGCAACCTACCATCAGATAATAAGAAATGTCATATAAATTCAAATTCTAATACCAAATCAATAGATGTAACTCAGTAGTAATAAGAGATATCCACTTCCCAGTGATGCCAAACAACTAAACCATGTCTAGAGTTAGAATATGGAAGGCCCTTATCTTTTTGCTAAGGAAAGAGTGAGCAGTGAAAGATGTTGTCAAACTTACCTAAGTGCTACCGATAAGAAAAGTGGCAAAACAACACTACAGAAATTATTACCTTTGCTTCAAACTTGAAATCCAGAAGTATATTAGCAGCTTTGATATCACGATGGATGATCTTAGGATTACCTGGACATAAGGAATATTACAAGAAGTATTTAATTTGAGATAATTCAGTCACATCTTAACAAATAATGCCCATATTCATAGCACATACAATCCTCATGGAGATACGCCAGTCCTTTCGCTGATCCTAATGCAATTTTCAGTCTTGTGGGCCAATCCATAGTAGGTTGCCCTTTTCCTGCAGTAAATATATCTATCAGATCCTTGCAACAAAAATCAATATCCCATACAAGATGCATCTAGTCAAGCCAAATAATAACTACATATATTTGGAGCTTTTAGATTATAACAAGTTTAAATGTTTGATCAAAACCAACTAACATTGGAACATAAAATCAATGGAGTCAGCCACTTAAAGTAATACTGAATAATAGCTGTTCATTCCACAATATATAAATATTGTCCGAAAGCTGCAGATAGCTAACACGACTTGCCATGTAAATGGAACTCCAACGTCTTGTTTGGTACAAATTCATAAACCAGTAATCTCTGGTGTCCAGTGATGCAGTATCCAACCAAAGAAACAAGATGTCTGTGATGAACTCGGCTAATGATCTCAACCTCTGCTTGAAATTCTCGTTCTCCCTGCCCACTTCCAGCCTTTAGCTGCTTGATTGCCACCTCTTTCCCATCCGGCAGGATTCCTTTGTGCACATATCCAAATCCACCTTGTCCAAGGAGGTTGGCATCAGAGAATCCATCTGTTGCCCGAACCAACTCTTCATATGTGAATGTGCTCTTTGAGAAACCCAATGCAATACCAGGAGAAGGGGGTGGGAGTGGATTTTCACCGCCAGAATAATTGGAACCAGATCCACCACTGCTGCTCAGGACCAGTGGTGGCGAAGGAGGTTGAGGGGCATAAGCTGGTGATTGGGGTGGTCGTGATGCAACTGGTGGCGGGGGTGTTGGCTTTTGCATCACGGAGACAACATTATCTGATGGAGGTGGAGCATTATGTTGCCACTGACGTGGAGGGCCACCATAGTGATCATCTGGCAATTGTGAAGAATTTAGTATGAAATGAATATTAATCAGTGGTCAAATATCTCAAGGCATCACCAGAAAACAGAGTCTACCGAGACTCCTCGCCCCGTCACGTAAGATAAAAGAGAGCCCTTTCTGTATAAAAAGGATAATTTGTTTTGCTAAGGACCCTGATGCAATATGCCTTGTAAAATATATAGGCTTTGCTAAAATATGCAGATGTTCTGAAAAATTGTGGGTTCACAAATGATTCCATAATCATAAGAAAGTCCCATGCAGGAATATCAATGTTGATAGCTTGAGAATTTTAATGCATCAACGTAAAAAATCTGAGAAACATCGGAGAAAAAAAATATGTTCTATCAAAAAGTTCTGGAAGTTTCATAACACATTCATGGCGTATGTTCAGATCCATAAAGAGTCAAATAAGCAAGGTGTATGGTAGAAACAGAGACAAAAAAACGCATGGTCCAATGGAACAAACACTTCTCGATAAATCTAATTTCAAAATGAATACTGAGAATAATTAATTGTGAGATACAGTATTGATAGACTTCACTCAAAATACCTTTAGGTCCCCGTGGTGGCACATAATGTCCCCCATTATTCGTTCTCCTCTTCTTTCTCCGACAACATAAGCACACAAAGCTCAAAACTAGAAGAATTGCCACAACACCAACGGCAATTCCAACAATAACACCAGTTGATATAGTCGACGATGAAGAAGGAGAAGAAGGCGGTGGCGGAGGCGATCCTGAGCTGGGCGGAGGAGGAGGAGGCGAGCTGCGAATTACCGGGGTCGGTGGAGAATTGGTAGTAGACGGAGGCGGCGGCGGCGGCGGCAAAGTTGAAGGCGTGGAGGGTGGAGGTGGTGAGGAAGACGGCGGGCTGGGAGTGGGCGGGGCCGCCGCCGGAGGCGAAGGAGTAGGCGGTGGTGGAGCAGAGGGAGTAGCAGGAGATGGTGCAATAGGGGTAGCCGGGGGCGGAGGTGAGGTTGTGTTGGTCGGCGGCGGAGGAGAGGTTGTATTAGTGGTGGGCGGCGATGTGGGGGCCGGAGAAGCTCGGGGAGATGGCGAGGTTGACATTGCACCAAAAGAATATGTCAGTTGAATGAAAGGTATCTGGAAACAGCAAAACAGGAAGGTAATTGCAGTGTAAATGGTGGCGAAATCTCTCTCTGATTAAAGGAGAGAGGTTGAGGATGCAGAGAAACTCAAAGTGAGGAAGTGATTTAATGGGATGGGGACTAATGAGTACGAGAAAGAAAGCGTTCCGTTCAGAAGTAGCTTCATTCACAACTCAACACCTTTGGTTTGAAGCTTCTATTCTTTTTTCTTTTTTGAATAAATAAATTCAACCAACCAACCAAGTGACAGGGACCCACATGACTTGCTCCCATTTGTTAGCCAGAGAGCGCCAGAATTGGATTTGTGTAATTATATCATATACACACGCACATTATTTATATTTATTTATATTTATTTTTTTCTTTAATATATAATTAAAGAGAAACACCTTTTAGTTTTTCCTCGGGCCTTTTTTCTTTTTTTGGATTGTTCTTGTTCTTGGGTCATTGGGCGTTCAGTACATTATTCCCACCAACTTTTCAATTTTGTTTCTTGGCGGTAATGTTCATTCAACGTTCCATGCTGGCTCTCGTCATTTTTGTTCTCCGTTGAATATTATTGTTGCTGTTATTTATTGCATAGATATTTGCACAAAATAGCAATAGCGATTTCTTTTTCTATAACAACAGTGACTTAATGCGCGAAAATATCTGTCGATAATATCATTTTTAAAGTAAAAGTATAATAATTCAATTATTAATTTTGTCATCATCAGCTTTTAAAAAAATAATTTTAGCTTTAATTATTCACTTGTGTCTTGATTTTTATCATAATATATATATTAGCTGATCTCAGTAATTTTTTCATATAATACTTACGAGTACCTGCTATTGTAAAAAATAGTTAATTTTTTAATGGTTATTAGATAGAAATAGTTAACAGGGAAGTATTTTAGCCTTCTTATTTAATACGAACTTAAATTTTCTACTCTATTAAGAAATATATAGAATAAAACAAATACCACAATATTTCTAAGCAAGTTTTTGCGTAATGTCTATGCAAGAATCTGTGCACCATGAAAAAAGGCAGGTATGGAGGATTAGATTTTTGGAAGATTTGCGTTAATTAAGGAGGTGATTGTCAATTTACATGGAGAAAATTTTAGAATGGGGTCAAATTCTCAAAAAATTTATGAAATGTGTCAAACCCTATAACTTTGATATTCCTCATCCGCGATAAATGCTCCTTTTAAAAAAAAAATTAATACTCTGAGATTGTAAAGGACCCTAATACAAACTGGCCTGCACTACAGATTTTATCCAGTCAAATATCACAAACTCTTAAAAAAAAATCACATACTATGCAACTTTCTATTGCTACTACAAAAATAACAATAATCTCATTCAAGGGAGTGAGATCAACTATATAAATGATACTTGATATTGTTATACTCTATTAAAAATCATCTTTTATGAATCATCAATCATGAATTCCAGTGTTATAATCTTTGAAATTTTTTTTCTTTATCTACATCTTTTTATAGAGTTAAGTATTATTTGATTAAGACTCTTTATTGATTCCTCTAGCAATCTTTTTTATACATATTCAAATCACTTTAATCAACTTTTTTACCATTTTTTCTTTAATATGTATTACTTCAAATAATAATTTCATATATTTTTAAAAAATTATTATCATTTAAGTAATTAAATATTTTTTAATTAATTTTACTCAAAATACTAAATATAAATTTTTCATAATGTTTATGTTAATGATAATATAACAAGATATAAATATAATCACATACTCTTTCTAGTTCTTTTTATTAGTCAGATTTTAGAAGTTTTTTGTGATTTTAAATATAGGTCATATTCTATAAGTTTATGAAGTATTAATTATTTTATTTTTATAATATCCTTATTTATAAATAAGGGAGATAGTTAATTATTTGAATATATGATATTTATTAAAGATAAAGATAAAAATTATATTAATTTTTTTAATTTCAATAAGTTAAATAGTAAAAATAATTTATATTAAGGACGGAATAATAAATAACACCTTCAAATGCGCGTGACAACTACCACGACCTTTTATTTATCAATTCTTATTGTTAAGCACAATTTGTCTAAATCTTTTTTAAATATGGTGGCCAGACAAAAAAAGCCTTTTTAAGTGTCGTTTGTTAATAATAATACTCTTTCTGTCACATAGCTTTTGTAGTTTTAGTTTTAGTTTTGTTCCAAATTTTTTATTATTTTACACTTTCAATGCATTATTAATTATTTTTTCAATTATACTCTCATCTTATCTAATGTAATGGATATCATTTAATTTAATGAAAGTCATTAAATAAGGGTATTATAGTTAAATTTTTAGAAAAAATTTAATATAATTAATGATTTATTGACATATGTAAAATAATCTTAAAGTCTCTTTCTATATTATCCTAGAGGTTTCTCTAACCTTATTTTCCCCAATAAAAAAATATATTTAGGCCTTTTAATGCAGTTAAACGACAAACCAGCTGGCTATTGCCATTTGGCACTTGCCAGTTGCCACCACAAATTAATGAAGACTTTTTCTCAGAAAGATATCAAATAGATGAATAAATAAAAAAATGTGGCAACTTGTAATATATTTATAACAGTAAATTATAATTATTGCATGAGTTTCGTTGACATTATATAAATAAGTAAAAAAGTTATTTTATATTTTAGTTAAATTTAATTTTTGATAAAATGTTCTTTATTGATTCTAAAGCGTATTTTTCAAAATTAAAGTTATATTAAAATAAAAAACAATTATTTTAATGATATTTGTTGTTCATGCTCTTAAATCATCCCAATTCCCGAGTTACATACTCTTAAAAAACTTTGCGTTTTACTACAAGAATTGGACTTTGAATGTTTGGGTGCACTCTTGTTTTTTTTTACCAACACAGGAACAAATTTTATATCAACAAAGAGTCTCAACTCAGTACAACTAAAACCAAATAGTAAAACAGAGCATAGGCACTTCTTTTTATATACGTTTTCGCTACATCCCTAAAAAAAAGGAAAATTTGTAAAAACACTTAAAAAGTTAAAGTACGGATTTAGACAACTAGCTTCCGCATTAGAATTCCTGTTTGTGTTTTATATTATTGCGTTTCGGACTCCGATAATAAAAAGCACAAACAGAAATTCCAAACAGAACAAATAGAAGGTGGCTGCAGCCACAGGGATCAATTTGAAAATTCAGGTCAAAGGATCCCGCTATTACTTTATTTATTTATTTATTTATTTTGATCATTTCTAGTTTTAATTATGTTAGATTTAATATAATATAAGTTTTATTGATAATAAATATAGAGTAATAAACAATAAACACATCATATTTATCTAATATATATTTTGTTTATAAAAGAAGTAAAATGTGTATCAGTATTTATTTATAATACATATATTTTGTTATGTACTAATATATCTACTATACTTTTATATTTTATAATATAAATTAAATTTATAAATTGGATTAACTATTTGGTTTGTAAGTGTGATAGAGATTAAAGAGGTACGTCAAAAATTCTAAAGCGCTATTCATATAATCTCTCTTAAAAAAATTCTAGGTCTTTTTTTGTTAGATAATTTTATTTCTTTATTTATTTTTATTTCATTGATTTCCAATTTATTTTTCCTTGGGGTTAAAGTTATTAATTAGATTTATATTAAAAGAAATAAAATCTATTAGATATCTTCTAAGAGATTTCTAATATTTGAATTTAAGAGATTATCTAATAGTATTAGGATTAGATATCAATTTTATTATTTTTCTTTGAATTTTCATTTTTATTATTAGGATTTTTTTATAATTAGATATATCTTTTAAATTTTCTAAATCTATTAAGATTATTTGGGTCTAATTGTTTTAGGATTAAGGTTTTTTTTATTTTACCTATATAAAGACCTCTATGTAATGCATTTTCTAAAGAGAATGGTGGAATAATATTATTATGAGTTTTTCAATAAGGATTTACTGAGTTATTTCTTTTCTCTTCCTTATTTTCTATCTCTCACTCATTTTTCTCATTTGACCTACCATGAGGAGTGATCAAAATCTTTTGAGTCAAGTTCTTCTGTTATTCTATATTTTCTGGGTGCTTAAGACAGATTCTTATTGTGTCTATATCAAAGTGTAATACATTAAATATAAGATTGTCCAAGAAGAAAAAGTGAGCATTGTAATAAAGAAAAGAAGATCAATATCATGTCCTATTCAAAGAAGAAGAAGAGAAATAATACTTTAAGAATTAAATATCAAAAGGAAGCATGCTAAGAATAGAATGATCAAATGAAAGTAGAGTTTAATTTTTTTAAGACTAACTATTAAGTATATTTTGTTTTCATTTAAAAGTGAGCATTGGAATGTTTGTTGAAGTTTGAAGTTACAAAGGTTTTATCTTTTATAGATAAATTTTGAATATGAAATTCAAATTTTAGGTTAAACATAATTAATGAAAGTGTGCAAAATTCGCAAGGAGTTTAGTTAAAATTTAACTGTTGATGGAGTTCAAAGTGAGTTTAAAGTCATAGCCTCTAAATGACAAATTTTGAGTTTCAAAGTGTGAATTTCGAAGTAAGAGCCTTTGTGTCTCGTTAGAATAAGTCTTTGACAGACGAATTTTAATTTATGAAATTCAAATTTTGAGTGTATTGTGAAAACTTGAAGTCACTGTTCAAACGCAACAAACATATTTCCAATATGAAAATTGGTACAAACTAACATGGGGTATTTTTTGCAAAATCAAAATTCAAATGTCACTTAGTAACAGATGAATTTTAAAATTTAACATTAAACACATAACTATACTGACTTATGAAATTAGTCTATTGAGTCTCAAAGTTTAAATATTGACATGTTAGACGCATTTAATGAGGTTGTTGAACCATTTTTTTAATAGAGTAATAATTAGAATTTGTGTCTAACGGATAGATCTTGTGTCTAACGACTAGTTAAGCTACAAATCTATAAATAAAGCCTCATTTGAACTCATGAGTAATGAATTTAAGTGAGTTACGTGCCAAAATACTACTGCAATGGATTAAATCATTTTGTGCGTGCATTTAAAGTTAAACCCATTACATTAAAGTGAGTTTTAATATATTATCTATTCTTAAAAAGAGTTTCTATTTTGTAATCTTTCTTTTTACAATTTCTAGGTAGAATCTTGGTGTGGAAAAACACTAAGGGAATTACACATTTTGTAAAGATGTGGGAATAGTGGCTTCACAAGTATCTAGTGAAACTTGTGGGATGTACTGAGACTTTACAAGTAACCAGATTAAACTCATGGGATACATTGAAAAATCTCAAGTGGTAACTTGAGAACTAGACATAGGTCAACTGACTCGGATTCAATCAGGATAAATCTTTATGTGTTGCACTTCATTTTCTCATTTCATCTATCTATTTCATCATACTCTGTTAATCCCTATTCTGCTTCAACATTTGGTGAAATTGGGTTGTACTTAAAAAAAGGTGAAAATATTGTATCACTCAATTATCCCCCTTTATGTCATCAGCCAACCTAACAAATTAATCTCTTGGATAAATTATAATTTTTGAAACATTGACACATTTTACTTATAATAATTTGTAGCTATGTTTGAAATATCATATTATTGGTATTATCTTAATATTTTCAACAAAAATATTTACAATAAACCAAATATTTTATGTATATATGAATGCAATACTTGATAACAAAATATGAATTCAAACAATATTTTATGCAATAATAGAATAATAAAACTTATTATTACATGAGTAATAGTTCTAAAAATTATCAATGATAACTTATTTTTATAATTTTAAAAGTGTTAACAATAATTAATTGTGCAAGTTAAGTCTTTTGCCATTTTCTATATTTAAGAAATTAAAGAGAGCATGGAAAAGCTCAGCAGCTAGGCAGGCTTGTAACTTGACTGGGAATTAAAAGCATTTTTATAGTAATTCCCGGTCAAGTAATTTCCATGGAGCTCAGGGAGAGCCATTAGGCATGCCTTTATGCTTCCTTCTAGAATTAGACCAATTCTTCTTGATACCCTTTCTCTGTTTTTGCTTTTGACAACTATTACCGCCAGGTCCTTCTCAATTGCAAAACAACTGGAGTATTTTTTATTTTTCGGAGAATAAGAGTATCTATCATTGTCAGCAAGAACTAATCTTCTTCAACTTTAAGGTATTAAGAGTAAAGAATAGATTTCTTCTAATTAAGTTTGCTTCATACATTATTAGATTCTCTCAATTGCAAAACAACTATGCTATACCACATAAACGATTATTAGAGAGAAAAAAAAACTATTCCATATTGTTACGTTCAGGACCATGGAGTATGGAGTTTATTGTGTTATGTATTTAATAATTAACATTTTATATTTAATAATATTAAATAATTCAACAATTTTTTAACAGAACGAGGATTTTAAATCTAGACATCTACCCGGATCTCATTCAATATTTACCACCTAAGCTAATTTCAAGAAGTTTTTATATAATTCAAGTTTAATGTTACTTAAATTATTAGATTATTTGATAAGTCCTTTTTTTGGCCAATTAGATTTATAATATTAAACAAAATCATATTACACGGGTAGTAGTTTAAAGCCGCTGCCTCCAAAGTTTATTAAGTGTTTTCTGGCCAAAATAAGAAGATAGGTTGTGTGCAAGTTCATTAAAGATAAAGTTCCGGCTCCTACTATTTGATAAATAATGAAGAAACATAAACTAATCATTTTACTTATGCTAACTAAATTTTGGTTTGTGACAAAGGATTCTTATGTGACTTGGGAATATTGAGGAGTAGCTTAGTATGTTTCTTGAAAATTAAAGTAACTTTCTGAGAAGAATAAAGTTAATTTTTTTGGGAAGTTTCATCCACAACTTTCTTGTTTTATTTTTTTATTTTTAGAAAAATTTAAATTATTTTTAAATAAATATGTCATATTTTAATATTAAAGACAAAAATATCATTTATATTAAGAAAAAATTACAAAAATAAGGATATTTTTTAAAAAAATACAATAAGTTGCTTCGGAAGTAGAAATTTCTTAGGTTTACTTACGAAATGGAATTTCCCAAGTGAAATTCAATTTTACATAAATTTATACCAATTTTTAAAACCAAACAATATTGCTTCATTTACTTCTTAAAAAAATTTAACTTTCATGCTCTATTTCTTCCCTACCAAGCCACCCTACAGTTTTAACATTCTCTAATCTTCCCATACTTTTTCGCTCTGGGATTTTCAAGGATCATGTGAGCACTCAAGCATCATACCGAGAATACTCTCTTTCTTCTTCTTTTTTTCTCTATCTTTTACTCTTAAGAAAAGTCTCCATTATTATATTTTAGCATATTGAGCAGAATAAAGTTTGGCCCATGTGGATATTTATTCCCGTGGTGAATTGAATCTAACTAAACGTACATTTTGTTCTGGAAGTGGAATGTTATTTGTTATTATGAAAGCACCAAATAAGCCAATATTGTGATGTTAGATTAATTTTTATTAAATCAAATAGATAAGAACCCATCTGTATGAAGTGAGGTTTTTTAAAATATTTTTTTGATAATCATCCAATATCTAGTTGCCATTCTAAACTCCGACTAATATGAATCGAGTTGTGATTATGCCCCATTCGAGAGAGTTTTTTCAAAAATAATTTCTTCATTCAAAATCTAAGTCATTATGCTTAAATTCAACTAAAACCAATAACTATTAGTAGATTTCTTAAAATTATTATTCTGTGGATTGTAATATGTAAGATTATCGACAAGTCTATTTTAAAAATAGATCCTAACTTAATTTAATCTATTTAAAAGTAAAGATATAGAGTTTTATCAACTAACCTAAAATTGATATTATGATAAACTTTCAAATTTCTTCAAGATAGATTATGGGTTATGGCTTATAACTGCGGTTTGTTCTTGTCATATTTTTGTGGCAGTTGTCTTCTAATAAAAATGGTTAGTAAATTATAATGAATCTCCTCCTCCCAAATTTAATCCATATTATCTACAGTATATTTATTTATTTATTTTCAATTAAAAATTGAGATGGCCGTATTTGGTAAACGGACTCACATGGACGTTGAATTTTACATAAGCAGTACTATAAATCCTCCTTTGTCCTCTCCTCTCGTAGTTATTGCCGCGACATTCGTTGTGGTGAGTGCTAACCGGGACCATATTAATACGTTGGACTTCCTGGTCCTTCAAATTCACAAGCAGAATCGTGAAATTCCGGGAGAGCATAAGCATGGCGCGCTTCGTCTGTGACTGGCAACAATTATATTTGGAAACAGTTAAATACTGCGACATGACATGAATAGAGAGTACTATAAAGATTGACAGGGAATTAGGGATGCTTCTTTTATGGTCTTGATTTGACAAACACCCTGCCACGTGTAAAAATATTGTACTCTATCAACAACCGCTAGATTAAGAGGCTTGTTTTTTTTTTAAAAAAAAAAGATCGTCAAAGCTTTACAACCATGATGTCAGGCCTTTCTCAATCCAGAAACTTTGAAAAGTCGTTTGGAATTAAAAAATTAAAAAAGTCTAAATTATGAGTATCATTTTGTTATGCTTCTTATGTTTCCACAACGAGTAACGTGCTTGCCATGCTATTCCTAAATCTTGTGTCATTGTGAAGCGACAAAGTCCCCCGCTGGCACAAGACGGTGGTCAATTTGTCGTGTCGTTTGACTGATCCCCTAATTTTGTGTTGTTTTGAGAGTGCCAATCCAATCCTGATGGACAAATTCATTATTTTATCATCCTCTATTGCTCTCATATTTTATCTTTTTCCTTTTTCCAGCTTTCATTTCGGTATTTTTTTTCAATAAAAAGTATACCCGTGTATCAAGTCAAAACAGTTTGATGTCCCAAGATAATGCATAGTAGAAGTTTTTATTATTATTGTTGTTGTTGTTGTGGTTGTTGGGCCTCTTAAGTTAACTGTTAGGAAATTTGGCCCAAAAAACTGTTAGGCAAAATTCCTTCCCAAAGAGATGATGGTCAAGTCGGTTAACGGGTAAAAAAAAAAAAGAAAAAAAAAAGTCGGTCACTATATGAGCTGGTGATATATATATATATATTCAAATTGTATCATACTTTTATATATATAAAATATTCATATTTAAGTTTCAAATTGTATCTAAATATGTTTATATTGGTATATTTTAGCATGATTTTACATATTTTTATGTTTCATGGTATTATAAGTTCATTTGGAAGTATTTAGAGTAAAAACGTTACAAATTGTTCATGCTGAAAAGTTTCGATATCTTTCAATATTTTGATCATAACTCTCATATATGAACTCTGATTGAGGTGATTTAAGATGCATTCAAAAGTTAAGACATATAGCTACAACTTTTATGATTTGAGTTTTTTCAAATTCCAACGTTATCATGGCAAAAATTGAGTTCAAATTGTCAACAAGAGCTGATAACTTGTCTGAAGCTGAAGAAAGGGGTTTTCTATGCCAAGCATTCACCCGACACCGGGTCAATACAGATTTCACTTTTTTATGACTTTCAGAACCACCCCGCATCATATTGGATGATTATATGGCCACCCGGTGCCGAGTCAAAGTGCAGAAACCCATAAAAACATGTTTTTGACACGTAAACTGACCTAGAAGCCAAGTATTCTACCTATATTATAAATAGGATGTAAGAGAAATATAAGGGGAGATTTAGAAACACACTCGGGGCCAGAGAATACAGTTCAAAACGCATGTAGAAGCAACTAGGAGCATCTTATAGAGAGAGAGCAAGGAGATCTATGAAATATTAGAAATAGATTCATTCTCTTATACTATCACTCTTTCTTCTTGTTATTTTCACTATGTTTGAGATTTTAATTTTGATTTAATTTCTATTTCCATAAGTAGCTAAATTTCCCAGTCAGAGGTAGGGATGTAGTCTGATTGAGATGAACTTAATTTGTTTTCTCTAAGTTAAGACTCTATTGATTTGTTCTTCAAGTTATATTTGATTTGTCTTCTTATTATATTTCTCTTTTATTTGTTCATGTAGATTTTATACTTGATCATCATAGAATCTAATTAATGGGTAAACTTTATGGACTGAGAAGTGAAGAGTGAACCTAGATCTAGAGAGATAAATATTTATAACTAATCTAGAGATAGAATTAGGAATTTATTGTGATATACGTTGTAGTTTCAAGATTTAATTAGAAATTTTAGTTGCGTGAAAGCGAATTAAATCCTAATTAAATAATAACTAATTGATTGAGAGGTAATTAAGACGCTTTAGAAATAGTCACTATAATTATACAGAGCCGTACTAAGGAATAGAATCTAGTTATCTCGTAAGGTGAATCATGATCTCTTGACACTTCTAGAACTGAATCAAAACTTAGATATTGTTTTGTTTTCTATTTATTTCCTTTTCAATTTGAGTTCTCGATTTAATTATCACTTGTTTTTTAGATTAAAAGTTTGAACCGACAAATTTACTATTTCCCTTGAGTTTGACCTTTAGAATACTCCAGAAACTTTTTATTATTGCGATCAATCCTGTATACTTGCAGGATCCCGATCACATACATTTATTGGTATTTTACATTTTTTAATGGAATGAGAGAAACAAAATAGACTGCTTAGAGTTTGAGATATTTGAGTGCATAAACTTTGTGCTTCTTGACTGATGAATGGGGTCCCGACAAGCAAAAGAAAACTGGGTGCAGTATTAAAAAAGTTGATATCAAGTGATGGAAGGTTGACACAGTGAAAGCAACTGAGCATGAGAATGTAAGCAGCCTCATCACAAGTTCTGTATCATATCCGTCTTAGAGATTTGTGTATTTACATCTCTTTCACTCATTCAACCAACTACTTTCCTGTGTTCTGAAATATTAAACTCGTTAAAAAATAATATTGGGTTTGAGCCTTCTGTTTTACCTTTTTCTAGAAATGTTACAGCTAGAGGATAGAGTTTAGACTAATTTTCTCTCTTGGCAGTTTTAGAATGCATTCTCCCACATTGACCAGGATAGCTCTTCCTGCTCTAATCTCTATAATATATGTTGTTATTCAGTGATAGTATGAGCTCTGTTAAATTAGCTTTCTATCACCATTACCTTATAAATTCTTGAAAAACTTTTTTCTTGTTATTCCAATTATCTTTTCTATTCTTCTGATGGTTCAACCATTGGTTGTTACTGCTCACCTTTGTTTCATGATCATTTTAAATGGGGTCAAGGGAGGAAAATCGCATGACATTAGTGACGATAAAACCAATGAGTCTCTTGGATTTAGTATGCTTTTGAAAAATGAATACTCAAAAGCATGCATCAGATAAAATGCTTCATTGCATTTGCAGTGCACTCCGTACAGAGAGCCCAAACAGTACACTCCAGAGTGATACATACATAGCAAAATGTCTGAGCTCATAGTTGGAGGCAACATAAGAAGTTCATAGATCGTTGTACAGAGTGTTTATATGGATATGGTGGGAAAAAAGGTCCACCTGCTTCGTTCCGTTGTATTGATGATTTCAGACATAAATTTGCCTACCCACTAAAAGCAAATACACTTTCATAATATGGCCAGGACATCAAGTGCCAGGCAAGTTACTGCTTGTGCTGGAAAGAATTATAAAGGCACAAACAACAGAAAGTGAGAAGACTGATAACCAGGTGTTCTCTGTGTACACTTCCATTGCATCAGTGAATGAAAAACGGGTTCGGTTTTCAGCCCAGTTCCGGAGTCGATCTGCCTCAGCTGCATACAAAGCTCTCCCCTGAAATACATATAGCTATAAGTTCTTGCTTAACATTTCTATTCAACAACTCACAATCCATATCTACTGAAAAGTGAAATGTATGTTCTTTTAATGTTAATTGGAATGTAATTTTTCAATCTCTAAACCAACAATTATTAAAGTACAAATCATCTAAAGTGCCACTTCAAGTGAAGTGAAGACACAGAAAGAGAGATGGGACCTACAGAAACCCTCGAAAATCCAACAGAAATGGGCCCTTCCACACCCCCCCCCCAACCCCTCCTCTTTTTTTCCCTTTCTTTTTCTCTTTTCTCTTCATTTCACTTGAAGTGTGTTCAGAGGATCTGTTCACAACTTATCATCATTAATGCACATTTAGGAGCAAGGCTATGTTGTAAGTCAACGCAAAATGATGGATTACGATGTCATGTCCCAAAAGATTTGTTACCTGATCATCAAACCAGCGACCTCGTCGCAACCAGGCAGTGATTAAAGCAAATAAGATTCTAGGAGGGGTCAAGTAATTGACGGCCTTGCCTGTTCCCTTGACAACACGCATCCGAGGAACTAGAGTTCTTGCAACAGTTTCAGGGAGCTCGCAAATGATGCTGAACATTTGTCTATTTTGTACAGTTGAGCCGCTGTGCAGAAGCCATCATATGGTTTTAGCATAGTTTTAATCACATGTTCACCATAATGCATAACTTTTGAATGTAAAGAGTTATAAGTTATGAAACCCACAAATGCTATGAATTTGTTGAGAAAAGAGCGAATTCAACGCCACATACTATGCACACAACTATCTCTCTCATCAAGACTAGGTGTAACAGAAAATGTTGGTGCAATAGAGAGGAAAACAAGTTGGAATCTGGAACTTTCTTAACTAACAAGCTCAGGAAAGTGATCCAACAATAAGAAAACCAGATCAGAAACAGGAACAGATTCAACTTGAGAAATACCTTAACAGCAGATCTGTAAGAACCATGCCTGGAGATGCTGTATGCACTCCTACTTTAGATCTCTTGCACTCCTTCAACAGTGATCCTTGAAGCTGCCGTAGGCCACACTTTGTAGAACCGTAGCTGCATTTCAAATATTAAGGAACAAAAAGTCTTGGATTGTAAGCATCGTCATGACATGAGTAAATATAAGAATTAAACACCAGGAAACTATCAGCATCATCCCAGAGGATAAGAAACTATGCACCAGGAGAATAACTCACACAGCCGTCAGAGGGGTGCTGGAACCTCCAGAACCAGCTCCATCCATATTAAATATGTGGCCCCCCTTGGGCTGGTTTTTCATTAAATGTATGGCTTCTCGAGTACAAATTATAGGCCCAACCAGATTTGTTGAAACAATCTACAGGCAAATCAGACGGAAGAAGCAAGTAAATTATAAGATGAGGTAAAGATTAGGAATGAATTCGGGTAACAGACTTGAATGTCTCAACTGACAATTAAAGCCATGAATATTTTCTTCAACAAAGGAACTACTCATTAACACATACCTGTCTAATATCTTCATCACTAAATTGAAGCAGTGATCTAAAACCTTTATTTGTGCCAGCATTGTTTATCTAAGTTCAGATACAAAAAGCAAAAAAATCAGGAAGAGAAATGGACAGTGCATTTTGCTTAATATATGGAATCATCAGACATTCTAATGTCTTCATTAATCGTGGAAATTTTAATGGCCCCTGAAAATTACAAAATTCTCATAAGAGTGAATTTTTATTGCCATTCTTTTTAAAGGGAACTTGTCAATCATGGTCACGTAGTGGATACTGCTATCCATGATTTTCCATTGCTATCAATGATGTTAACATGTAATTCCAATAGAAAATCAAAGAGAAAAAAAATCTAATAATTCAGAGTCTGAACAAACCCTACAGGATTGCTATATTATATTCAGTTTGTGTGTCCAACCAAAAAAAGAAAAAAACATGTCGGAAAGCAGTGTTGAGATGTACATAAATAACACCAGCCTATGATTGAGAACAAAATCATCCAAATTCCAACACTAACTATTGTCAGCTTTGAGTCTTGGCCAGAATGGCTGCAATACTTACCCAAAGGTCAATATATCCCAGCTCACTGACAGCAAAGTTTGCCAATCTATGCACATCACGAGGCTCACAAACATCACAGGCAATGCCTACCACTTTTGCATGAGACAGCTTTGTCATAGATGAGCCAAGTGCAGTGGCAATGCCTTCCTTCAGGTTTTCCTCAAGCTCTCTTATAGTTGCTTGCACAGATTCAGGGCTGCCTTCACCGAATGTTATAGTGGGAGCATTGATGTGAGTAATATGTAGATGAAAACCACACAGTAATCCAAATTTCAATCTCAATTCAACTAAAAATTTCTCATAATCCAGGACACTACCTGCGAGAGGTAACAACCACACGATCTCCAGAAAGAAGAAATTCCCGTGCAAGTGCTTTACCCAATCCTCTTGTACTGTACAAACCATTTAGAAGATGCAGAAAACAATGATATAAAACCATATGCCAATTTTTAATATCATAGATTCAAGGTGTAACTTCAGATACCGAAAGCCATATGCCCATGTAATGATTATATATATCTTCTCAGATGATGTGATATATACAAGTTCCACTTTGAGCCACACATGATATATACGTCATTGTGTAGGTACACTAAACATCAAACATGTGTGTGTTCTTAAGCTGAATTACTCTGCGTGAGTTTTTTTTTTTTGCCAATAAACTGCATAAATTTATGAAATGAGACTTCCATGTAGCATGATACACAATTCAAAAGAAGGAGAAAGAACAATCCATAAAATCAATGATTCTAAGATGACAAAATTCATAGTCAACAAGCAAAAGTGAGGGAATTCCATTATTTAAAAAAAAAAAAGATCAAGAAGCACTTTCTCAAATGAAGCAAGTATTGTGGCAAAAAAAAAAAAATGAAGCAAGTATACCTCCCCGTTATGACAACATTTCGAGGACCAGTACGACAGTGTTCCTCCAACACCATGTTAGCACCAATCATTGTTCCAATGATTATTCCTCCAAGCCAGCTATACCATATCAGTCCATCCATCTGGCTGTCTCCACCTTCACAAAAGTTGCATAAAATTTAAAATTTGATAGATGGGATACCAATGCATATAAGAGCAAAATAATTTGCATACATGTCTCTGTTAGAAGACATGTATATGCCAACCTGACATCAGAAATCCAATTGCAAGGATTACCCCCGTGCTCATCATAGTTACAATATATCTTCCAATTTGAATGGCAACCTGGTTTTCAAAACAAAAACACCGTCAAAGCCAATATTTAATACAATACACTATATATGCTTCAACAATTTGAAACTTGGATGCATCTTTCCAATGGCAATTTTTTTTTTTTTTAAAACTTAGTAATGTTGTTAATCTACCAAAGTAATGAAAAAGAAAATTTAAAGACATGCTAAAATACTGTTGTGAATATCTTAAACCTGTTAAGAAACTATATACATGATAAATGATATATTCAGTAACAATAAGAAGTCTACCAAAACATCTGCTTTCTAATAACTCGTGTCGTTCCAAGAAAGGCTAAACATAAATTAGTGGTTATCCCACATAGACCTCAGTCAAGCGCTCAAACCTCAGACAACTGAATAAATACATCACGAAATTATTCAATCATGTGCTCTCCTAATGTTTAGAGCCGTAACAGTTAGCTTTGAATCTAACTTCACTTGAAAAGAAAGAAATCACCAGCATAATTGTTCTTATTGAACTCAGCTTGCTTGTGCTTCTTTGCTAATTTTATTAGTCTTTGAAAACAAAAGAACCATTTAAAGAATCCTCCTGATGTATTAAAGAATCAAGGACTCAATGACAGAGAACCCTGTCTTTTCTCTTCTATATCTTTTATTTATTTTTTTATTTTTTTAAAATTTTTATCCAAGCTAGTCAACTAATGAAGCCAACTTTCCATTAAAGCACGGAAAACTTCAATTTTTTACTGTCCACCGTTTTAACTCAGAAGCTTAAGCTACCAACCACAGGTTAACTATCGCGCTCAAGCTTAATTTCAACTAAGAAATATGAATATGGAAAGCCATGAATCTTGAAGTCTAGAGCCTATACCACTAGGTAATATTTGGTCACGGAGGTTTTAGATTTCCGTCAAAATATTTCAACTTAAAAGTTTATGCCTAAAAGCAAAATCACTTGATGATCAGGGGCGGAGGTAACTTGCAGAAGCTTTAGTTTCGAACAACCCATATATGGAAAAAACTACAGAATAGTAATAATTACTTGAAGGTTGAAACAACTTACTGAGGATAGCACCTCCTCCACCTTCGCCACTGCTTGCTGATACTCGTCATCTGATTTTGAACCCGAATTGAAAGTCTTCAACAACATAGATTTTAAGGAAACCCAGAACCCTTTTTCCCTATTCAAGTTTATTTCATTCTTCAAAATTTGATCTTTTTCTTCACTTGCCAACTTTTTATCCTCCGAATGCCCTCCATCCTCAGACTTGAACGCCCAACACTGTTTCAAAGAGAGCCCAACATGGCCACCAAGTATCCTCCGCGGACTGGACCAGCGAAACCCTCGTCTGAGCGGCCTCCTACTATGGTGACCTTTGAAGCAAAGGTAGTCGAAGCTTTCTAGGCAGACGTGAAGCTTTACGACTGTGGCCATGGCTGTGATTCAGAGAGAAGGGAAAAGACGATATACATGAGATGAGAATGTTAACACAAGTTGGGAAGTTTGGTAATTGAGCAAGTTATTGATGCCTCTGTTTTTGTAATTGTGCAGCCTAAAATATCATGTGTATGTATAGATTTGCGGGAGATCCACAAGAGTAACGAACGAGGGGGAGATTGCGACGACCACAAGTTAAAGCAATTGAGATTGATGACACGTGGCTATGTAGGTCTGTGTCCACCTCACTTTTCGGTCCTGTGTGTTGTCGTTAGTCAACCGAACTTGAATTTGAATCCCCGGGGGATTGCCGTGATAAAAGAAAACCAACAAAAACATTGTTTTATAGCCTGTGCTTGCGTAAATTTTTTTTTGTTTAGCTTTTATTTTCTCATCTTTGAAACTAACCAGATATTTTCAAATTTACTAATATATTTTTATAAAAATAAATAGATAAAAAATATTAATATTATTTTTAATTTTTAAAATAATAAATAAGGATATAAATAAAAAATAATAATTAATGTTATTTTAAAATTTTAAAATAATAGAGAAAAAATAAAAAAATTATTAAAATATAATAAATAAAAGAAACACATAGAATAGAAAAACGATGTTTGCATATATGAAGACATGCAGTAAACAGAGTTGGGAGCTATAAATGAGTATATTTCTATAAATGAGTATATTTCTGAATGGAATCTTTTTAAATTTGGTAGACCAAAATTTTTAATTAATACTATTTTAAGATTAAAAAATTAAAAAATAATAGAAAAATACCATAGTATCAAATTAATTAAAATTTTAAATAAAAAATAATCTAAATATTCTTGTTAAAAAGTTTTACACTTAATATCTACTTTTTACTACTCGTTTTTCCACAATTTGAGAATGAACTTCCTCAATTTTATATTGAAAACACTAAAAAATTTAATTTTCAGAATTTTACACTCAACTTTCACATTTTACTACTCATATTTCACGATTTGACACTGAAAAACTTCGATTTTACATTGGACAAGTCTTAAAATTTTACACTCAATATCTACTTTTTACTACTCATATTTCATAATTTGACAATGAACTTTTCTGATTTTGCACTAAACTTCCTCAATTGAATTCTTTCATTATGATAATGTGTTTAGTGTAAAATTGAGGACGTTCAATGTCAAATTATGGAAGAAGAGTAGTAAAAAGTAGATATTAAGTGTAAAACTTTTTAATAAGAACGTTTAGGTCATTTCTTATTTAAAATTTTAATTAATTTAAGATTATTGCCCATTTCTATCATTTTCAAATTTTTTAGTCTTACAATAGCATCAATTAAAAATTTTGGTCATTTTTCCTTTAAATTTTAGTAAGTGCAAGTATTTATGACCACATTCATTATTCTTTATTCCCTTCATTTCAAAATATTGTCATTTTTAGTTCTTTATGCTAATAAAAAATTATTAAATAATTTATATTACAATAAAATTTAATAATAGTTTATCTAATTATTCTTACTTAAATGCTCTCTTAAATATAATATCTTAAAGAGAGACTTACATATTGTGCAAGTGGAAAAAATCGGAGTGGGAGGAGGTCTTTATGTGTTGAAGGCTCTCTCTTTGGGAGGTAGAAACTCTTAAATCTCACATCTGAGAAGTGAGTGTATAAAAGTATATATGTAAAGAGATATGGATTTTGAACTATTACTCATATTAGGTAATTTTGTTCAGTCTTGTAAGTTTAATTACCGAAAAAAAAGAGACTTGTACCTCATCTATCACTATATTAATTATGGGTAAAGCAGTAAAAATATAATTAATGCTTGATTTAGATTCTAAAAATAATAAATATTCATAAAATTCATAAAAATTCCAAAATGACAATCATTTCATTTTGCAACGAGGGAGTTAGGGAGTTTGTGTTAGAAATCAAAGATTTGTTTTCCTTAGATAAGAGAAAATGATTTACTATAAAGTCACCTAGTCCTTTGTTAGAGATCATCAAAATGGACTTTACTTCTATCTTAGGAAAGCATACCTAAGGGACCTATCTATCTGTGTTAGGCCTTATGATTTCAATTATTTTCGATTTACTTTATTTATATATCAATGCAAGATTAGTGTTATACTAAAAAATTTTTAATTCTATGTTTGTATAGAAATTATTTATTGTTTTTTTATTAATTTTTGATTGTATACAGATATTGACTTTGATTAATTATGAATAGAAATGTCCTCTTTTGTTTGATTCATAACAGCAGAGGCATCATTTTGTCGTAGACCTCTGCAATTCCAAAACAAAATCTGTGACCTGAATATAGATGAAGGACTTTATTAGTATTTCTGGAAGGCAGTTTAAATTATGATGCAATAATATATAGGTGTAATTAGCTTGGGTTCCGTGGCCGAAAAATAAAAATTAGCTTGGGTTCCTGTAAGCATTAATCTGCTGGCATGTCTACCTCTACTGATCAAGGTTAGACATTTTTCCAATTACCAGCTAGATGATGAAAGTAGCCCAGTTTAAAGTTGAACACTAGTAGATGTTGAAGGAGGAGGATAGAAAATGGAGTTCAGAATGGGAATAATCAACAATATGACGGAACTTGAATCCTATGATTGTGCCCTCTGCGACATGGTATGTAGCAGGAAAAATTTGGTTTTTTGAATAAAGAAAGTTGCAGTTTCTTTCAAGCCAATAAATAATTGATACACATTCAGTGTTACTGACTCCCCAGTGATGAAATCATTCCATCTAGGAAGGGTTAGAAAACTATCCTAAATAATATAATGGTACGTGTTATGTGCGTTGTCTTCACGAAAAAAACTCAACATCGCATTCTTGATGTTCGTTGCTTAGGTCCAATATTATCTTTTCCTCATCAGTTCAGGCTAGAAAAGGTGAGGGCTTGTTTACTCTTGGAAGAGATATGTCCCTTCGATCTGCGAAGGCAATATTGCAGCCGGCTTCTTCAGTTGCACAAGATCTTGACTCACAGAGAACCTTGCATATATGGGCTTTGCGTGTGCTTTTCATGCCATTTGTTGGCCTTAATATCAGTGGAAGCTTTTGTGGTGTGAAAAAATTTTCAAAATAAAAAGGTATCTTAAAGGATTCATGAATTAATAATGACTCTTGAGATAATTCATGGAAAATCACAAGATTCATGAAATATGAAAAGAAATAACTTTTACCTCGATTTATGAATCATTACAATGTATATACATTAATCATATGAAAAAATATGACTTTTGTCTAGATTCATGAATTATTACAATATACATACACTGGTTAATGTATGTGTTTTTTTATTGAAAGAGTCATGTTGATTCAAGAGGTGTCTGTTCATTTCCTATAAATAGTCCACAATATTTCATCATTCTATATATGATTCTAATTTTCATTCATCCACACTTTTTCAACATATACAAACTCACTTGCTTTTATCTCTAGTGCACAAAGGATAAAAAATAAATTATCACTTTGTAAAAGCTATTGTTGTCTAGAATTGAATTTTGGAAGTATAGCACCTATTCAAGGGTTTTCGTTGTATCCAACAGAAAATTCGTCACTAACTCAAGTTATACAAGATTTGGAAATTTATTGGGGCGAATTAAGCCTAAAGAAAAGTATTGCCCACACCTTGAAGACTTGTGCATTACCTTTTCTCCGATCTCTTTTTCTTCTGCACTTCAAAATTCCATCCTTTTTATAACGGATGTCGAAAGCTGAGCATCAGTATATCCTGAAATTGAGGCATTGTCAGGGCCCGATTTTGGTGCTGCAGCGAAGGTCTTTGCTCGCCGAGCGTTTGACGTCTGACTAAGTTTCTGCTAGTTCTTTCTTTTGATGTTTTCTGTCCTTTATTATGCATACAAACTATTTCTTTTGTGGGCTTGAGTCATGAGCACAGTCTATTGAGTCATTCGGATACAGAGTCCACTGACATGAAGCTTTGTTGATTATGTCTGGCGTTGTAATTGTTGAGCTACATATAATATCATATTCATTTTCTTTCTTCTGGTCATTAACCCAGGTACTTACCGATGCAAAATTACTTTTGTGATTTGTGAAGGTTTTTCAGACAGTTGACAGCAGAGGTAAAGGAGGGATTTAGTATAATTGGTGACAGAAATTAAGCCGTAATGGACGCCCTCACTAGAGCAATTGAGGATGCACATAATAAGATTGCCATACCATATGGGGTAGCCACATGCCTGATCTTGGGGGAAGATTAAGGGAGGATTTTGATCTATTTTCTTCTTGGATCACAGCTTGATCTGTTCCCCTGTATCTATCAACAAACTAGCTATAAGTTACATGTGATATGGAGACAATTGAAAGGGTTGGCTTGAACAGCTATTTTTAGTCATTAATTAATATGTGGAATCATGAAACTCTTGACAAAAAAGAATAATTATTTTTTTATCCTTACTATCATTGATCTTGATCATATCATTTCAAATGGGAATAAAATTCAAAACAGTATCCAATCTGCTGTAGTTCTTAAATTTTGTTATGTGATGAGGGCCCAAAATGCTACAGTTCTTGGTCAATTTCTTAATGCCTGTAAAATTGACGATTTCTTGATCTCGGTTGGCTAATAAAATTAGACATCATAATCTTTTCTAATCTCTGTTGCCTTCTTGTGTGGATTATTATGCTGTCTGAGAGAAAAGAAACTACTGTTGTGGAATGGATGAGGTGGGCCAGCCTTCATCTTCTATTGTTCTGCACGTGTTGGGCGTCTTACAAGGCACAGAAAAACTATGATTTATTTCAAAGATTTACTAAAACACGTATAACCTCTAGGCTCTAGTCTTATATGGTGCAGTTACTTCGTTGACAAGGCTTGCCCTTGTTGAATCAGTATTTCTGTAATATAAAATAGAGGAATATCTTGTGTTCACACTCAATTATCTGAACTGGAAGATACCGATTGAATTATTAAGACTTGGAAAATATCCACAACTAGTCGCAAACCTTTTAAGGAAGTTTGCACGTGATGATTTGGATAATGATAAGTTTGGAGACACAAAAACAATATACATTTCTGACGGGACCCTTCAATAATTCGGCTCATGTGATGGTAGCTTTTCCCAACAATCTTTTGAAACGTGTAGATTTCGATCAAACTTGCTTATTTTGTATTAAATTAGGATAATCGTATAAAATTACATATCCATCTATTATTATATTTTTGATATTATAGATGTTAATCTGAATAACATTAGACTAGAAATCGCCGTGCATCCTGTGACCAAGCCGGTCAAGGTCACATATGTAATTAAAAGCAAAAGCTGAGTCATGTGCAGCCTGGACCAATTATTTGAGAAAAACGTCACTATAAGATAGGCCCATGTACAACGTTTTCAATCATTATTTTAGCAATTCCGGTTGTCGTTACTTTGTCTTCTCCGGAAGAATAGATTTGAAGGTATGAAAGTTAAAGAGAAGAAGTAAACGGCTTTATGTAGTATTCTGTTATTATACGTAAGAAAATAGAGATATTTATCGCATACCCACGAGTCAAGGGTTCTGTCCAGTTTTGGAAACGCCCCCTTTTGCTTTTTGAGCATTTCCTCTTTCAGAGATGCAGAACAGCCCTGATCCAGAACAGTGCAAGCACCACTATTACTTCCCACTTCCTGCTTCCGATTCTTGTGCTGCAAAAACTGATCTGAAGAATGAAAGAAGAGGAGAAGGGTCATCATGGGTTGAGGAAGAGGATGCTGCTGCTGGATCCCATAAAGACAGGCCTGGCCTCAATAAATACGCACTTGTTAGTGCTATTTTGGCTTCCACAAACTCCATTCTCTTGGGCTATGGTGAGTAATTTCATTCAGATCAGTTCAATTACAAGCGAAATCAACTTTTGTTTTTGATTGAGATAAAATGGTATATATATTATGCAGATATTGGCGTGATGAGTGGTGCTGTTTTGTTCATGAAGGAAAATCTGAAAATGACATTAACACAAGAAGAAATCCTGGTGGGTTGCCTGAACGTATGTTCATTGATCGGATCTCTAGCCTCTGGGAAAACCTCTGATTCTATTGGGAGGCGTTACACCATAATTCTAGCGGCATCAACATTTCTGATAGGGTCACTTCTGATGGGCCTAGCACCTTCATTCACATTCCTCATGGCAGGACGTGTGGTTGCAGGCATTGGAGTAGGCTACTCCCTCATGATCGCCCCAGTGTACGTAGCCGAGCTCTCACCTTCTCTGTCTCGAGGTTTCCTTACATCCCTCCCAGAGGTCTTCGTCAGTATAGGAATCCTTCTGGGTTACATCTCCAACTACGCTCTTTCAGGTCTTCCACATGACATGAACTGGAGATTGATGCTTGGTCTAGCAGCCTTGCCTGCAATTGCAGTTGCATTTGGTGTACTAGCAATGCCAGAGTCCCCTCGCTGGCTGGTCTTGAAGGGAAGATTTCGTGAAGCAAAGGAGGTTTTGCTAAGAACGTCAGAGACAAAAGGAGAAGCTGAAATGAGACTTACAGAGATATCAGAAGCTGCAAATGCAAATTCTTCAGGGACAAGGCATCGACAAGGGGTTTGGGAAGCCATGTTTGTAAGACCTTCCCGACCTGTCTTGCGGGTTCTTATTGCTGCCATTGGAGTCAACTTCTTCATGCAGGCTTCTGGGAATGATGCTGTGGTGTATTATACTCCACAAGTGTTCAGGGAGGCTGGGATTCACTCTGAGAAGCAGCTTGTTGGTTTTACAATTATCATGGGAATCGCCAAGGCTTGTTTCGCTCTCGTGTCTGCCCTGTTCTTGGACCGGTTTGGGAGGAGGCCCATGTTGCTATTGGGCTCATCTGGCATGGCAATCTCACTGTTTGGGCTGGGCTTGGGCTCTAAATTTCTGGAGCACTACGACAGCAAGCCTGAGTGGGCCATTGCACTATGCGTGGTTGCTCTGTGTTGTACGGTCTCCTTCTTCTCTATTGGGCTTGGTCCTATAACATGGGTTTATTCATCAGAGATATTCCCGTTGAGGTTACGAGCCCAAGGCACGGGCTTGGCTATTTCGGTGAATCGGTTGGTGAGTGGGGTAGTATCCATGACATTTCTGAGCATTTCCGAGCAAATAACATTTGGGGGCATGTTTTTAGTTCTTGGTGGGATAATGGTAGTTGCTACGCTTTTCTTTTATTGCTTCCTGCCAGAGACCAAAGGTAAGAGCTTAGAGGAGATTGAAGCTCTGTTTGAAGATGATGAGGCTCACTGAGAATTACTTCATGTCTTTGCTCGAAATAAAGCTCAGCCTGCACAAACGAATGCGGTGATCGCCAGATAGAAAGGAGATAAGTGCGGCGTGGGTAAAGAGAATGGCAGAAAAGAAATTGCAGTTTCTATTATTATGGTGATGAGGAAATCAATGTAACTGTATCAAATTGTAAGTGTGGTTGAGCCTGATATTCTCTGGACGACTCTTGTACTTCTGTGAGAGTGGATAATATATAGATTTTCCCATTCGTTTTCATGGAACAAAAGAGTTCGTGAATTGCCAAATAAAAGTACTGTTTTCTTCCACCTATGTCATCTTAATGAGGATTTTAAGTGAATAGTATAACCTTTGTCTGTGATACTATTTGATTAAGTGGGATACTCCTGATTCCCACACTTGACATGAACTGCTATTGTTTGTTTTCAATATAGCGCAAGGTTTTGAAATGCAAACTGTAAGCTTGGTTGTTCATATTCTGATACAGTATTGGGATTAATTAAACGCATACCTAATTTACCAAAACTTGTGAACTTTAATTTAATTATCTGATTTCATGTGGAAAACTCTATGCTATTCTCACATTCTAAACATTTCCCTCAGTAGTCTTTTGGTGCTAGTGGATTCTGATGTACGATGCTTACGAAGAACGTTCATAGACGTAGTCACCCCGTGCCGAAATCATAAACTAACTCTCAACTCAATAACTTTATGCAAAAAAGAAAACTGAATCAGAATTTCGCTGACCATACGCAAGTGTTAGGAGCAAAACATGTTTGTTTCTGTTACTTCAATATGTGAGAAGATGAAGACAACGTACACTTGGGTTCACGGGAGGGGAAAATCCTTGGTAAAATTGGGTGTTCTGCTACTCAAATCCCACATACCCCACACACATACCGGTTGACATTATGATCTAAAGCATTCCACAGCTACTTTTACTTTGTGTAGCTGCCCAAAATATTGATTTTCTGGCTTCTGTTAGGAATAATACTACTTTGTACTATCTTCAGCGGTGTCTGCTACCCTTCTTGCCAAGCTTGATTGTTTCAATTCAAACTTGAAAATATTATTACAACTGTTTCGTGAACTGTCCTTGTCCAGAAGCTCACAGAGTCAGTTTGTTTCGATGTCGCTTGTCTGCTACTGTGACTGTAATCTCCAGAGCTTGAATATTAACTTAACGTTAAATATTTGAATTTGTGACCTAATCACTTCTACATACATATGATATAAGCCAATGCAAAGGACAAGCCCATGAGATCGTAGATGAAAAATGAATTTAATAACAACATATAAGGTCCATACGTCATAGTCCATATGTCAAACACTACCAATCGTTGTCGTCATTGACGAGCCATAAAGTAATATATGTATATTTAAAGGGAGGCCTGAGACTTTCAGAGGAACAGTATATGAAGAAATCCATGGAATGGGCAAGGATTTTCTTCTTGTCATTGAGCTTATTTGGTTTTAAAAAGCTGATTGAAACTATCACAAACTGTCTTTTATTACATGGTGGGCATTATAGGTAAAGGGGAAGATCTGCTTTCTTTCACGTGTCGTTTTGTGTTTGGAAGCTTCCAAGACTCGAAAGATGCCGTGTTTAGAGAGAGAAACACCCCGAGGCTTCATGTTTCCAAAGTCGTTTCTTAGTATTGATGTTTATAATTTAATTAAAAGGTGGTATATTAATGGTTTTGAGAAGATAGGGCGTACATGCAGCTGACTAGTGAGTAGTACTCATGAAAGATTCAACATGATGGTGAGGCCAAAGACTGAGAGCCTCTAATATTGTCTTGTAACCACCGGACGAGTTGAGGAAGACACGAGCATGTGGACAAATGAACCTCTCTGTATGGTATCCATTTAGATGAAAACATTGAAAAGGTGACAACATTAACTTTGTCGTCCACTCTCATCTCACATCTCGAAAAACAATTTTATTTTCTCTCTCTTCCTCTGTGTGTGAAACGTTTACTATCAACTTTTGTAGCTTCCTATATTCATTTCAGAGAAGGGGGAAATATATTGGGTGACCCACCCCTCTTTCTCTCCTTCCCTGTTGCCCTCTGTGGGCCTCTTGGCGTCCTGAAAAGAAAAATAGTAGCAATGGGGTCCAAATCAAGCTTCAGAAATAGTAGAGGATAGGGTTTAGGTTTATCGGAAGCAATAATTGAAATATGCAGAAACACGAAATGGAAAGTAACAACAAATTTGATTCAAATGATTTGGTCAAGGGTCTCTGTTCGAAAATTAGTTATAGAAAGTAGAAACTATATATAGGATATATATATATATATATAGTTCACTGCCTTAGAGGGCTATCAAAATAGGTGGCGGCTGCCTCAGTTAATTAACCTTGCATTCCATGCATGCATAGTGGTCTTTATACTCATTTGAAAGGAGGATATGAGATTGCAAGGAAAATTCCATGTATTAGTACAGAGATTTGCAATTCCTATAAATTAATCATGCTAGGGTAAGATTCAACACTCACATATATACACCCTTTAATATTTTATTATTGGATGTGATTTTCATTTATCTATCCCTTAGATTAGAAGTCTAACTGCATTGAGCTTCCAGTTCCATGTCAAATTTTACAAGGCTAACATAATTATAAATACACAATAAAATAGTTAAAAAATTTTCATATTGAAAATATATGTTGTAATTATATTAATTAAATGATGAGACATCAAAACGATTTTGAATCAATTATTTTTTCTGAAGATAGTTTCTATGATAAAAATTATTAATTAATAATTTAATAATCTAATGATAGATGGATAGATAAGAAAATTAATTCTATAAAAATGATCATTCAACGGCAATGAAGATTAAGGGTCCGTTTGGTTCTCCATTTTGTAAAAGTAAGTTAAGATAAATGAAGTTTATAAAAATGAAGTTTAGATAAAGTAAGTTTATTGAAAGTTATTATGTTTGGATATTCTTTTTGTAAAAGTAAGTTTTGACAAAAAATCTGTTTGGATGATAGGGGTTAAAAGTACTTTTAGATGTATAATATAGAGTAAATTTGTTTCTCCTTTTCCAAAATTCACATTTTGTTAACGGAAAAGTAACTTTTTTTCTTCCTTTTCCAAAACCACAGTTTAACCCACTTTTCATTTTTCAAAAAATCAGTTTGTGTTTCACACGTGTTTGGCCAAACACATCTTTTATAAAACCATAGTTAAAAATCATGATTACATTTTACAAAAGGTGAACCAAACACACCCTAAGTTTTGATCAATACCCACTAACTAATTAGGTATATATTGTTGCTGTCTTTTGTACGTGAGCGGAGAATGATAAGATAATAGTTTTGATTTGACGGAAAGAATGAGTAATGAAAGAAAGAAGAAGTCAAGATGGAGATGATAATGTACTAGACGTAGAAGAAAAGCAGCTGAGTTTAGGTGAAGGTTGTGGGAAAAAGGCAATAGTAATGTAGGAAGCTTTTGTTTTGTTGTCGTTATCGTTGCGACTACCAGAGGATATACGGACCCCTTTATTTGAATTTCAAACATCATTAAGCGCCAGCAACTCCTTTCACTGTGCATCTTAAATATACTTCCTAAATTCTAAAATGTAGTAAATAAATAATTAAGTTATTAAAATTAAAAAAAGTTAGAAATTTTAAATATGTTATAAAAGAATTCATAAATACTCTAGTTTAATATTTTCACTTAATTCTCTTTTGACTTATACTTTATAATACTCCCTATGTGATATTATATAAGACACTTTTTAGATAATATAAGATATTTTAAATATCTCATAATATATTTAATTTTCTTTCACCCAAAATATTTCTAAAAAAATAATGTAATTTAATTAATACTAGAGAATTTAATTCATGAGTTAACTATATTAAATAAGAATAATTCAAGAAAAAATAATAAGTTTCTTTTTAGTTATTAATTATTACTCTTGATCTGTATATGCTAATTGAAAAATATCTTATAAGCTAGAATGGAGGGAATAATAAATTTATTTTAGTTAGGAGTAAAATTAAAAAAAATACATAAAAATTATTTATCTTTCACATTTTGAAATAAAACATATTTAAAAATAATTTCCTCCATTTTGGCAGTATATCATTATCATGCATGGTCCCCTCCCTCCTCCTAGATCTTCATATATTCCACACCACAAGTACTAATCACTCCCTGCATTTATCGGTCGCTCGTTTCTTTTCGGGGAAAAAATTAAGTAAACGCTTACTAATCTGCAGTAATTATTGTTCTAATAAAGAATTGCATTAATCTGGTTACGTGGAAAGTAAGAGGGATATAATTAATCGAGCAGCTTATTTTTCAGCTCATAAGTCTTGCTCTTACTATCCTTGCTCTTACTATCTCTGAACTTGAAACCTTCCTCCAACTTTTCTTGAAAACTAGGCTTGAATTAGTAACTTCAACATCTTAATGAATATGTTAGCACTCTTCATTATGCCATCTCCTTGGGGTTAGAAACAAAAACTTGGGGAGCAAGTGAAGTGAGGATTGTGCTTCTCTCGTAAGCCTCTTGTTCTGGTTGTTCTTGTTGATCAGAATTCTGCAAGTGTACGGGGTCGATCGCAGTAATAAAAATATCTCTGGAGTATTCTAGAGGTCAAACTCAAGGGAGATTATGATTTACTTAATTAAATAATTTCAGTCAGAATAAACAATTTGTGAAACGTTAATCAAATTCTAAACTAAGAGAAATTAACAATAAAAGTAAGGGTTTGAGTTTAAATCAATCACTGATTGCGTTAGGGAGTTGGGTTTCATCTTTCTGGAACAACTAAAGTTACTCTTAACTTGACTCCTTATAATTATAGTGACAGTTATTTCTAATTTATCCTAATTAACTTTTAGTCAATTAGTCTGTATTTAATCAGATTTTAATTCACTCTCGTGCAACTAAAATTCCTAATTAAATCTTGAAGTTATAACTAAAATCACCATAAACATCTAATTCTATCTCTAAAATTATTGTTTATGTCTATCTCTCTAGGTTTAGGCTCACTCTTCACCTTTCAGTCTATCAAGTTTACCCATTGAATGAATTTTATGGTGACCAATCACAAAATCTCTAATAAAGCACAAAAGAGATAGATATAATCAAACATACATATATTGGAAAAATTCAATCATAAACAAGAGTCAAAATCCAGAGTAAACTCTAATCAATTCTAGTTAGACTACATCCCTATCCCTAACTGGGAAGATTAGCTACGCATAAACATGGTTCTTAAATTCAACATAAAAATAATCTCCCAAATCATCTGAACAAAATCTAAAGAAAGAAAACTAGTGGAAGAATAGAAAGATTCAGCTTCACTACGCCTTCAGTCCTCTCAAATTTGCCTTCAGAATACTCTTCTTTTGCTCCAGAGAATTTGGAATTAGTCTTCTAGGGCTCAGAATAGTGATCGTAATCATCCTCTTTTCTTTCTTTTCCAACTTATATATATCCCCTTCTCGTACGACCTTCGAATGATTTAAGGTTCACTTAAATCTTCACTTGGCGCCGTATCATGCTGATTTTTGTCCAGCCGGCGTCGGGTGAACAATGTTACAGTATTCCTCTGTGATCCACCCGGCGCTGGGTGGATTAATGTTTTGGTTGACCCGGTAAACTCTAATCAATTCTAGTTAGACTACATCCCTATCTCTAACTGGGAAGATTAGCTACGCATAAACATGGTTCTTAAATTCAACATAAAAATAATCTCCCAAATCATCTGAACAAAATCTAAAGAAAGAAAACTAGTGGAAGAATAGAAAGATTCAGCTTCACTACGCCTTCAGTCCTCTCAGATTTGCCTTCAGAATACTCTTCTTTTGCTCCAGAGAATTTGGAATTAGTCTTCTAGGGCTCAGAATAGTGATCGTAATCATCCTCTTTTCTTTCTTTTCCAACTTATATATATCCCCTTCTCGTACGACCTTCGAATGATTTAAGGTTCACTTAAATCTTCACTTGGCGCCGTATCATGCTGATTTTTGTCCAGCCGGCGTCGGGTGAACAATGTTACAGTATTCCTCTGTGATCCACCCGGCGCTGGGTGGATTAATGTTTTGGTTGACCCGGCGCCGGGTCAATTCGAAATTCTGGACCTCACGCCTCCTCACCCGCGGCGGGGTGAGGGTGATAAATGGGAACCTTGTGGATTTTCCTGTGTCTTCTTATCTTCTTCTTTCACTCTAAAATCCCCATTTGATCTTCAATTTTTCTTGGAATGCAAATATATCTCAATTTAAATAGAATCATGAAATTTTGACATCAAAACTTAATATTTTTTAACAAAAACCATATCAAATATGAATATTTTATAGGTATAAAATAGACACATCACTTGCCTCCAAGTTTTACACATTTTACGATTGTACTCTAACCCACATGCATGAAGTTAAAAGTTAAAACAATAAACAAGGATTAAGGGAAAAGCATTAAAAGTTTTATCCACACATAGTACTAGTACATTTAATTTTGGGGGCCTTCCAGCGTGTTTTTTTTTTTTTGATACAAGGGAAAAGACAGCAAAACTAAAAGAGGCTAAGTGAGGCCTTTCTGTTGAAGGATATCAGACGCCTCTTCACGTCGCAAAAGACGTAGATCTATCGCTTGACCAAGTGCGCATTTAGCAAGAATATCAGCAGCTCCGTTCTCTTCACGATCAATCTGTTTGACTCGTAGCTTCCATTCTCTCATCATTAGAGACTTGATTTCCTCGATCAAGTCATGATCTATGTGAGTCACACAAGCTTCAGACGTGATCAACTGAATAGCTTCGGTAGAGTCGCCGTACAGCTTGACATTTCGGAACTCATTATCCCAGGCTTGCCGAAGACCCAAAAGGCATCCCCAAAGCTCAGCAGTGAGGTGATCTCCAGCAGGCAGCCTCACAGAGAATGCTTCCATAATCCCGCCCGTGTGCCTCCGAGTAATACCTCCACACCCTCTTGCATTAGCAACAGACGAGTACGCTCCATCCTCGTGAATAGTAATAGCATCTTCATCTTCAATAGTAACCAGATCGGGTGTGAGCACATTCCTCTTGATAAGATCAGTATTATTGCACTAACTGTAAGTCAAAAGTAAACAACGAAGAATGCCTGTTTGCTTCAGCTACACACGAGTTGGCACTCTCAGTGGCATTTAAGAATACTCGTTCATTTCTTCTTCTCCACAGCAGCCAACACACTATGCTGAATAAATCGCACCATCGTCCATTAACTAGATGCTTTTTATTCCGAATATTGTTTCCGACCCAACCCTGCAAGTCTGTTTGCTAGAAGCTACAATCAAGTTGAGAGACACCAGAGGCCACCCAAACCTCCTTAACAAGGATGCAATCATGCAAAACATGAAGCACATCCTCTTTTCTGTTTGTGCAGTGGTCACAATGTCCATTTGCATGGAGACCTCTTCAGAATTTAGCTTCATTGGTCATTAGTCTTCCATGTTTAACTAACCACAGGTACATTTTGCATCTTTGGGGCACTTTAAGTTTCCAAATATTCGACTAGGACTTCTCAGTTTAGGTCCCATAAGTGCATAAACTTGAGTAGGTCGACTTAACAGAGAAAATGCCCGACTTGTCACCCTTCCAGATGGCTTTTTCTGCACCAAGTTCATGTTTAGTAGTAATTCCAGAATTAACCATGTCCCACGTAGCTTTGATACCTTTCCAGACTCTTGACCCAGGGCGATTCTTATCGATATTCGGGAAAAGGTCATTACCACATCTGTATTTTCCCCTTATCACTTTAACCCATAAAGCATCGCGATTCGTAACCAACCCCCAACCAAGTTTCATCACGAAGGCTTGGTTTTGAAGTTTAGTATGACGAATACCCAAACCACCAACATGTTTGTCGCTGCAGACTCGTTCCCAAGCAACAAGATGAGCCTTCCTTTTTACTGAGGTAGAACCCCATAAAAATTGTCTTGCACTTCTGTCCACTTCTTCACGACACTTTAAAGGGAGTAGCGAGGTTTGCATGGCATAATTAGGAATGGCAGACACGATGGACCGCACCAATGTATGTGTAGCACGTACCTTGTCTACCACATATTGGTATGTCTCCCTCGTGACTCGTTCATGATGGAGGGGAATGCCAAGATATTTGCCCAAGTTGTCTATACGACTGAATCCCAACGCGTCACTGAATTGCAACCTAACATTGTGGTTCACATTCCGGGAGAAGAAGACCCTAGTCTTGGCCGCACTCACCTTCTGGCCTGAAGCACTACAAAAAGAGTCTAAACACTGCTTAATTACCTGGACCTGCAAAAAGTTAGCGTCTGCAAAAATAACCAAGTCGTCAGCAAAAAAAAAAAAAAAAGATGAGTTAAGGGAGGGCCTGTTTTGTTCAATTTGATAGGGTTCTATCTGCCGCTACTTATCTCCACTTGAATCAAGTGTGCCAGTTTCTCTATGCAAATAACAAAAAGATAAGGAGATAGAGGATCCCCTGCCTAATTCCTCTCAAAGGTTTGAAATTGTGTGCCTTGCTTCCATTCCATAATAATTGCATAGATGCGGTGCTAATACAACATTTAATGATATCCACCAATTTATCTGGGAATTTCAATTCTTGTAGATAGTTAATAATGAAAGGTCATTGAAGCCTTTCATAGACCTTTTCCAAATCAATTTTAATAGCCATAAACCCCTTATGCCATTGCATTTTCCGCATGGAGTGACCTCCGGGCCACAATAATGTTATCTGAACTCAATCTCCCAGAAATGAAACTGCATTGATTGGGAGAGATGACTCCTGAGAGAATATTCTTGATTCAATTGATCACTATTTTTGTAATAGTTTTATAGATAACATTACACAAACTGATGAGGCTGAGATCCCTAATAGTCTCAACGTTGCCTTCTAGCATCTATGATTAGGTCCCCGATAACTAAAAAATATATATTGAATTAACGGTAGTGTAAATTGAAGAGTTATTTAAACTGTTATCAATATGTCGTGCTAAGGAAAATTTATTTGATGAGATTTCTTTGAGTAAATAAAGTGAAATTAAATTCAAATTGAACTATGGCAAAAAAGAAAAGAAATTCAAATTGAGGAAAATTATGTGATTAATTATTTATAAAAAAATTAGTTCAGCAAAGTTGTCCTCATTTATAAAAAATTTAATACTCTTCTCTTCGGTCCTTATTATTATAAAAACCCTCAACAAAATTATAGTAGAAACCATGGAAACTACCTGTTTTTTTTTTTTGGGCAACAGGAAATCACTTGTTAAAGTTAATAAATTTATAAAAAAAATTTAAATTTTTTTCCAATTTATCCTTAATGACTTCTTAGTATATTTATGAGAGTGAGTGTCTAATACATTAAATGTAAGAGTATTAAATTAAGAATATTTAAGAAAAAAACTAATATACCTTATGAAATATATAGGGTTTTGTAAGTTGTAATGAAGATCAAGTAAAGTTTTAAGAAGAGTCCTTATTATAAATACAAGAGGGAGTAATTTGTAGTAATAATTAGGATTTTTTTAAACTATGTAGTTACTTAATAACATAATACTCAATTCATTTCAAAATGTAGGAGACATATTTAAATATATTTTATTTTAAAATATAAGAGATAAATAATTTTTGTTCAATAAATTAATATGTTTTCTTTAATTTTATTCTTAATTAAAATAGATCTATTATTATCATAAGGTATAAGTTAAAAAAATTAAGTAAAAATATTAAATGAGTGTATTTATAAAAAAAAAAATTTGTGATATATTATTTTTTTATTATAATAATTTAGTTATTTATTTTTTAGATTGACGTGGAAAGAATATAATTAAAAGGACCTAAATATACTGGTGAACGTTATTTAATGATAGTGAATGAGTAAAAACTAAAAGCAGTATGGAGTTTAGCGTGTACTTTGAAACTTAAAAAAAAAAGAGGTTCTTTTGAAACTAATGATAAGTTAATGAGGACAAAGAAGAGGACGAGAAACACGGCATAAAGTTGGTTCAGAAGGTTTGAATATGGTTATGTATGTGACTTCCACTTTCGGTTTCTCATGCATTTATATCTCTCCACTTCCATCCTTCTTATATCTCTCCACTTCCATCCTTCTTACCCATCACAGCATACCACCTCCACATTCTCTCTTCCATTTCCCTTCTTCCATACTCACTCTCTGCGCCTTCCTTCCATTACTTTCTCCTTCCTCTAATGGAAAGCCGTCTCAAAATGCGAATCTCTCGCATGTTCCGCCACTCTTTCGGCTCTTGCCGGGCCCGGAACCTCTCCGATGTCACCGAAAAAGCCGTCTTTACCCAACACAACCATCGGCCCTTTCACCCCATCGAGCCATCCTCTCCCAAAGCCCATCCCTTTTCCTCCATTTGTGGACCCAAAGCGTTGGAAACGTCTGAAACTATAGATTCGCTTCCGAGAAGGAAAGTTTCGGAGTGGCCATCGTCCCCGTTCATCTGGGGTAATCACGAGGGAAAATCCTGTCCCCCAGTTTCACCGATCTCGCCTCTGAATCCAATCTACGAGGACGAGTTTGGTTACTGTGAGAAATTGAGAAATTCAGGGAGGAACGAAAAGAGTAAGAAGAAAAAGAAGAAGAAGATGGAGGACATGCACAAGAAAAGAAAGCCCTCGGATATGTTCCCATTTAGCTCTTGCGCTCAAGACGCAACCATAGGAGGGTACTGGTGGTACAGCAGCGACGAAGATGACGACAACGAAGGAGAGGATGAGACGGACACACTTTTCTCTTCCAGAAGCCTCTCTTCCGATTCCTCCCGTTCCCGCCGCCGGCGTCATCGATCTCGCCGGAAAAGGCAGGACGGTGGCCGAGTGGGTTCTGGGAGCCGGAGTTCTGAAATGGGTGTGATGCCACTGAAAGGAAAAGTGAAGGATACCTTCGCTGTAGTGAAGCAATCCAGTGACCCCTACAATGATTTCAGGACGTCAATGGTGGAAATGATAGTTGAGAAACGGATATTCGCGCCCAGGGACTTGGAGAACCTCTTGCAGTGTTTCCTGTCTCTCAATTCGTATGATCATCATAAGATTATTGTTGAGGTTTTCACTGAGATTTGGGAAGCTCTGTTCTGTGACTGGTTTTAGGACCCAGAAAAATCATCTGTTATTTGTGTTTGTTTCCGTGGAAAATATTCTAGCTCTAACTTAACTTAGTTCTTGTGTATGATACTCCATTTCCCATTCAATCTAAGTTACTTGAAGTTCTATTTTCTTTTTGTCTTGTGTGGAACTGAATCTTCTTTCTCGTGGGATTTTCTCTTTCGTTTTTGTTATGCTTCCCGTCGGGAAACTTCTTCATATAGATAGATACACTGACAAAGAAATGTGTCTGCAAAGGTGATAGTAAAATCAACGAAAAGACCTAAAATAGAGATGTTTCATGGTTTTGTTATGCATTTTGATGTTATGAGAAAATTATGTGCCAGGCCTTTTCAATCCTTGTTGAATAGATCGCTCGAGTGGGAGTGGGAGTGGGAAACAAGGTGCTCCCTCTGCGTTGGACTTTTGGCCCTAAAACGAGAAAAAGATGGTGATGGGATGGGATGCTTTTGTTTGATTTGAAGGCAACGTTTGAAAACACAAAAAGGTTGTCTCACTCTCGTGTTGGTTGGATTGGACCTTTTGAATTTCTTTTCCTTCCAAAAGAATACAAAAAGGTTTGCTCGTTTTCTAAAGTCACCCACCAAAGAAAAGTAGCTTTCTTCTCCATTGAAATTTTGAAAGTTATTGGTTATTGTTAGAATCCATGCTTCCCCTCTCAGAAGCTGCAATACAAACTGTGTCTCTGTCTGCCTTTTGTAAGCTTCCAGCTAGCCCATCTTCATCTTACTTGAGTCACATTTTCATCTTGAGCAAAAGGAGGATGCGGAGTGAGTGAGATTCGTCTTTTTTTTTTTTTTTATGTGGCTTAAGAAAGTGAGATCTCATATGATTAAGGTATTATTCACAGGTGTAAGCTGGAAAAGATAAAAACACTTGGCCTGTTTGGAAACTATTACTTTATGGTGCCCAAAGGTCAAATATGACAATTTTTTTTGCAAAAAACAATAGAAGATGGTGGAAAGTTGACCCAAAATCTGCGAGATTAATAAATAGTATACTATTCTTCTCTGGGTTGGAAGAGGATTCACATGACGACCATATGTGTGTCCATTTATTGTATTTAAATCCAAGTGCTTCAATTTTGAAGTATCAGGTTGAAGAGAACCCATGATCCGGATATGGCTCGATGGCGATTCAAACGAAGCTGTCTTGACTTAATTTATTGTAAGAGCAAGTATTATAAGCCCAATAGCAGCCAGAAGATCCTTAAATCTTCCAAATAGTACTTTCGCTTGTGACACAAAAAAACAAAGCCAATATTCAATATTAATAATTTAAGCATGAGAGGTTGGACATGAGAGTTTATTAGAGAAATTTGTATTCAAAATCGGGGAAAAAGGGAGAACAAGTTGAATTTGCACAGCAATGGTGCAGAAAAGAGACAAAATTTAAATAAAAAAATGCTGATTGGTTATATTATTTGGGAAATCCATATTATGAGTGCAGAGAGCAGAGAGCAGAGAGCAGAGAGCAGATCAGATTTATATGTGGGGGATCATTATCATTGGCATAACAAACCAAGCATTGTCAAGGCTTAAAAGAAGGTTGTATTTCTGCTCACTATATGGAGACAGTTAAACAAATATAGGTAGTGGTGGAATGAGAAAATTGAATATACAGTAATAGGAGGTGGTGTGAAAATTGAAACGAAGAAAGAGGAGGGAGAAGCTGGAAACAGAGAGAACGAAGGAGGAAGAAAATAAGCATAATGTCTGAGGAATGAAAGCAATGTGACAAAAGAGAGAGGAAGGGAGAAGGAAGTCACTTTCAGGGGGATGGAGATTGGAGGCACTGCGTCTGCTATTCCTCAAATAAGAATGAAGCCCCATTAATGGATGTCTCTGTTCCGTTACCCTACTGCATTAATGATCGTATTTTTTGGGTTATCGAGCTCCTCATCTCTCTCTCTCCCCTTTCAGGCAAAAACACCAGATATGATACGCCCCCCATTAATTATACCCACATCATGAAGGCGTTTTCATTTGTTTTGAACCATCAAGAAATTTGTCTTCTTTTTTTTTTTAATTGGTTTAGCAGGAGAAGAGAGGCGCATTGTGGACTGAAAAGAAAACGTGGATTGGTTAATTTTGGAAAGATGGGCTAGGGTGCTCTGGTTGGAGTCGTCCTAATGTGGACCCACTTTGACAAAGCGCCAAGCCCAGTACGCCTTTTACCTTCATTGCAGACAATGGAATTAGCACCGTCAAAATGGTTCAGCGGGCCATCACGGGCTGGGTCACAATCGGGCTTGGCCAAAAAGCTCGATCACTTAAACGAGCTTACTTTATTAGACCTGACCACATATAATAAGGTCCACGGGCCATAGTCTTTTTTTCCCCTCAGTTTTCTATCTTCAAAATCTTAGAATTCAAATCTCTAATATAAAAATAATACAAACTTAATACTAAATTCACAATCAAACTCCAAAAGGCATAAAAGTTTGAAAACCATCACCAATTATAATCATTATTTATCACCAGATAGATTTATCACTACTTCATTAGTCTAAAACCAAAATCGAACGTGAAGGACTAATGAGCAATAGAGGAAGAAGCAGTGAAGAATCGAACCTGAAGCTCAGTAGCTCACGCACAAGACCTTGAACTTGGAAGGGCCAATGGGTGATGCAGGAACAATCAAAGGACGGCTTGCACACAGCACACGCACGAGAAGGCTGAAGCTCAGTAGCTTACACACGAGACTTTGAACTTGGAAGGACTAAGGAACAATAGAGGAAGAAGCAGTGAAGAATTGAACCTGAAGCAATGGAGGAAGAATTGAAGGACGACTTGCACACAGCATAGGCACGATGGTTGATGGCATGAGATGACGATGACGATGACGAGAGGAGATGCCAAGAACTCAAGAAGAGGTTAGTGCAGTGGCCGCCGATGAAGGAGGAAAGGAAGTCGAGATAAGACAAGAAGTCATGACTCGAGAGGAGACCGGAATTGGAGGACGAAAGGACGTTTGACTGCGCCGATAAGATTGGAGAGGCTGAGAGGATGACTAAGTGGATCTAAAACTGATTTAGGAATTAGGGCTAGGGATTATTCAATTTTTTTTTCTTTTCACTTTCTTAGCTCAGCTCTGCTTAGATGCACACAGGGCACACAACATACTCACTGACTGACAGACACAGGGAGGGACCAAGGAGATTTTATTTCTAAGCAATTTTTTTTAATGGGTTTATTGGGCTAGCTCGAAGCCCATACGGGCTGGCCCATTTTTTACTGGGTTTATTGGGCCTGGGCCAAAAAGTCCAAACTGTCTATAAATTCTAAACAATAAGGCCCAGCTCATTGATTTTTTCAGGTTTTTTGAGCTGGTCCATTGGCTCGACCCGTTTCGACAACTCTAAATAGAATGTTGCTACTTTCGGATACAAATGCGGATCCTCTCTAGTGTCATTACTGAGGAAGTAAGCAAACATGTTATGGATATAGAACTTCATTGGGTGTTATCACTATAATGACTACAAAATCTAGATCATCCAATTTAAAATTGGACGTTTGAGACTTGAAGTTTTTTATTTAAATTTTTTAAATGATAACATTATTTTTTTAAAATGATAGTTATAAAATCTATATATAATTAAAAGTAGAATGGAGTCGCACTGTGTATTAGCCACACAGTGTGAGTGTGTGACCCCATTCATTGGGTTCCGTGCCTCCTCTCTGTTTTTTTTTTCCTTTTGTTTTTCTCAAGTGAGTCTAATTTTTTTTTATTAATTCATTTTTTCTTTTACATGTAGGATTTATCTTTTTCCATTATTTTAGATGGGTTCCACATTCTTTTTTTTTTTTTAGTTTCTCAATTTATATTAATTTTAATTGATGTCATATTTTTTGGAACAGGGGAGTTAATGATGAGATTCTTTTTTAATTCAATGCATTTTAAAACTAAATAAAACGTCTTCATGTCCATTCAGGGGAGAAAAATCTAGTTATCTTTATTTTAGATTTTGAATTTAATAAAATAAAAATATATTAAAATAATAATAATTAAATTAAATTAAATCCAAATTATCCAGTTTTAATCTAAATAATTCAAATTGATAATGAACACTTAATGTGTTTTCTGGATATATGTCTTTTTATAGAAAATGTTCATTGTGATATAAGAATTTTAATCAACGATAATACTTTCGGTTAAACTAGAGGATTTAACCCGTGGGATGTGTGAAATCTTTTGTGTTATCCCATTCTACAACCAAAAATTGACATTGAATTGTTCAAGTTTTTGTTTGTTCATTTGTATGATCTAAAGCGCTATACTCTTTATTCCCATACTCAGAAAAAGACAAAACAACAATTAAAGTACATTAAGAATGGAAACTACAGCAAACAAAGCAAGCCCATAGTCAACATTTAAATTAGAAACAACACATTAAAACCTGATGGGCTTGGACTTTCAAGAAAACCATTCTCATTTAATTTACTAAATTTTGTTTTGCTCCTTTAGAGTCACCATTTGGAGGCCGCATCAAAACTTAATCATCCGATCATTGTGGTGCCATCCTGAAATGATATAAAGAGTAGCTTATAAGTTGATGAAAAGTACAATGATGAACCCTTTGCAAGAAATTCTTTGCCCTGAATCTGTACAATTTCATTCAATGCCAACATTCCCTTTGACAGATAACTCAAACCTGATTACAAACATGTTAGTCACAACCATTAAATGAACTTGTGAGCAAGGGACCCAATCCGCACATCTAATACATACACTTGGTATTAAAGTTGTGATATTTCTATTAGGTTCAAGGAGAAATTATGGAAGGAAAATAAAATAGAAGAAACTGCTTCACAAAAATCATTAAATCTCTTAGCATACTCCAAAGATCAAACTCTTTATTTGTAGCTATCATGTAAGACAATTTCATACTTCATGAACTATAACTCTAGTACTTCCGGTGTAGAATCCTTCTATGGCCAGTGCATGCCCCATAGTAGTTGTTATGATATCCAACTTCTCAACCTACAGCAAATGATCATAAATCACAAATGCCAATGCAATTCAAATTGTATATAGATTGCACTCAGTGCCCACATACATGCTTGCACAATCATTGATTTCAACACATACTGGAACTCCAAAATGTTCAATAAACCTCTCACCAACCTTCCAAGCACAGTAATTGAGTCGTTCTCATCCCCCCAAACACAAGAATGGTATTTCTCCTTCAATCTGATTATCTTATCTAATGGTACAATTTGGCAAGAATTATGCAAATTTCAAAGGAAAAATGATAATAGGTCATGGTCAAGCAATTTCAATTTAAAGTAACCAAATGTAAGACTGGCAACAACAGTGAAGAGATGAAGAGTTCTATTAATATATGAATGGACAATCATTCTTTTATGCAATAACATTGCAACAAACACAAATCTCATAGCAACATAGTTATTCTTTCATATGCAATACTACTCCTCCTTGTCATCTAGTTTATTTCTACATACTAGTTGCAAACCGATCCATATAACATAATCACATATACAGTGCAAGCATATAAAGATCTTGCACCCAACTTGATAGGAATTATGGTACAAACCAATGTCCTTATCGAAATTCAAGGGCAAATAATATTTTAACAACCAAAGAGTACAAATCCCCTGTTGCAACAGATTACATGCGAGTAGTTACCTGCTATCTAGGAGAGAATGACTTTGTGGGTCCCATTCTTTAAAATAAACTTCTTTACACTCTACAAGAATTAGATGCCATATACTTTCTATGACACTGATAAATGCCACAAAGTATTAAATAAATTATACTTTCCATGACACTGATCATATATAGAAAGTATAAAACTCGTGCAGGACAAGCTCAAGGACAGAACACATGGAAAGCATGCAAACCATAAGCGCATGACAAAAATCAAATCCATTACAATTAGTAATGTTGGCTAGTACAGTAGGCCTTCATGCACTATAGAGATATATGTACTGTTTGAGAACCATGAAAGCCATTTGTGTGAACTTCACTAACATAGAAATTGCCAGATTTCTGTGAGCTTCGCTAGCATAGAAATATATGTACTATTTTAAAACCATGAAAGCCATTTGTTAGTGAACTTAACTAACAAATTGTATCGCATTACAATTTGTGTAAACAAATGTCCAAAAATTTGTGCACGCATATCTTGGTCCCTACTTGGATAAAAAAGAAAAATGAGAAGTATTAGTGCAATGGATTAGTCAAATTGAGTAAGATCGTTCATGAATAAACATATCATGGTTGATAAATGTCCCATGTTACAAACATTCTAATGCATGAACTTGCCATGGAAGTCCTTAACTTCCAATAACTTTAAAATAATAAGTAATGTACATGAAATAATCATAAAATAAATATGTGAATAAAATTTCAACAGCACTCTGAAAGCAATAATTGGAAATAACTATTTGGAGACATACTCCATTACTACGTAGACGTTATTGACATCCTCAAATACATCATGAAATTTTACCAAATTATTATGTCCAGATAAAACTTTCAACATCTTCACTTTCACTACTACAAAATAATCATTTTACATCTTTTATTTACGTCTGTTGAAATAAAAACAGACATAAAAAGTTGAGTTGTGGCAATTTTGTAAATAAATGGATAATATTTAGACTTTCTACGACTGTTTGTTAAAAAACAAATGTATATAAAAGCTTTTTACGACTGTTTTTCCAACAACAGCCATAAAAATGTCTCATTTTAATAAAAAAAACCTCAAGCTTTCTATGATTATTTTTCAATAAAACAATGGTAGAAAGATTAATATTTACTCATTGTAAGATTAAAAAAATCAAGTTTTCTATCTAATTTTTAAAAATAGTTGTAATTAGTGAAATATTTTGTGACTATTTGTTAAATAATAATGATATAAAAGATAATATATATTTATTTTAAATAAAAATAGTATTTTCATTTTTAAAAATAAAATAAAGTCAAGGTTTTTAATTAAAAATTATTTTAAATAAAAAAAAAGATGTTTTAGATTAAAAATTTTGTGTATTTATTTTCTTTTTTAAATTAAAAATAAATTAAAAAAGAATGTTTTATTTTTCAAATTAAAAAATTTGAAGGTTTTGTTGGTTATTTTTAATAAAAGCAGCTATTGAAAATTTTTCAATTAAAAAGAATGTTCTTATTTTCGTATGATCTATATATTTTTTAAGGAGGTAACTTATCAAGCTTTCTATGGTTATCTTTTATAAACTAACTATAGAAATATTGCAAATTAAAATTATAACTTTTTTGCTATTTCCTAAATTAAAAAAATCTTTTTATTTTTTAAATAAAAAATTATGCTTTCTACTGCTGTTTTTTGAGAAAAGCCGTAGAAAGCTACTTTTCTAGGGATATTTTTCAAAAAATAGCCATAAAAAGATCAATTACAGATTTTTAAATTAAAAAATAAAAATCAAAATTTCTAATTGGTTTTTTAAAAAATAGTTATAATTAGTGAAGTATTTTGTGGTTATTTATTAAATAATAATGGTAAAAAAGATAATGTTTATTTTCTTTTTTAAATAAAAATAGTTTTTTAATTTTTAAAAAATAAAATAAAGTCAAGGTTTTTAATTAAAAATTATTTTAAATTAAAAGAAAAAATGTTTTAGATTGAAAATGTTGTATATTTATTTTCTTTTTTAAATAAAAAAAGAATGTTTTATTTTTTTAAATTAAAAAATTTGAAGGTTTTGGTGGTTATTTTTAATAAAAGCAACTATTGAAAATTTTTCAATTCAAAAGAATGTTCTTGTTTTTATATGATCTATGTATTTTTAAAAAAGGTAACTAATCAATCTTTTTATGATTTCTTTTATAAAATAGCTATAAAAATATTATAAATTAAAATTATATATTTATTTACTATTTTCTAAATTAATTTTTTATTTTTTAAATAAAAAATTATGCTTTCTACGGCTGTTTTATGAAAAACAGTCGTAGAAAACCATCAACATCATTTTCCCACCGTCAATAACATTAGGCGCGATTTCATTTTCGGGTTCCTTTTTTTTTTTGGCTCAACTACTCAAATGCTCCTATGAAATTTGACACTCAAAGCTCGAAGCTCCCTCAAGTAACCCTACGTCTCGTCGTCGTTCCGATTCGCGTGTGTTGCTCGGTAGTTAACTGGTTCACTTCCCTTCCTACTCTGTAACTTCATTTCCATTTCATTCTGATTCTATTTGCTTTGCGTTTTCATTTTGGGTTTTGTTGTACTCGTTCTCCATTTCATTTGCATTTTCATTTTGGGTGCTTCATATTTTTCCCTTTATTTCTAGGTTCATTGGTTCAGCTCATTCTCTATGTTCGATGCCTTCTCTTCTACTAGAGCCGCCAAATACAAATTTCTTGATCCAATTCTTGAATTCGCTGATGCTTTGAGTGTCTATTCTATTTTTTGGGTCTCTGTGTCTATTTAGTGAAGAAAGTTGTTTCACTCCCCTCTTTTCGTTGCTCTCAGGAGACAGAAAAGTTCAGAAACCATCTTTTGAAGAAGCTTTCAAAGAAAGATATGTATGGGGAATCAGTTGAAGAAGGTGTAGGGGTTTGCACCGAGGTGAGTTTCCATATTTTGCTCTAATATAAAGTTCAGAAAAATACTGTATTTACTGGTTTAGTTCATGGCCTTCCTGATGTTTGTTACTGATAAATGATGGAGAAATATTATAGATATACGATGGTGTTATATATATATATATTCATTTGTTCAAGAATGTTACAAGTGGAGAAAGTTGGAAAGTGAAAACTGGGTTCATTTTCTTTTTTTATTCACACAGCTGGCTTCATATTTGAGCATAAAGAAAACTGAAGATTGATATTATACCGATTGTTCAAACTACCCATGAACTAAAGATGAGGACTATTCATTTTGCTGCATAACCATTTATCTTTGCTTATCTCTGTTTCTGAGACAAAAAAACAGATACATAAATAATATGGTGATAGCGAGATAAGAGGATTGGCATGAAGCTTTCCAACTTGAAATGAGAAATGAAGTTGATTTTTGAGCACTAACACTGACACGTGAATAAAAGGGTGAGCATGAAGCATTCTAAGATGAAAGTTCATGGAAAGATAAAAATATAAATCATTACATGCAGAGTTATTCTATTTAAAAAATATATTTTATTATTTCTATATTTTTATTCTTTTGAATGCATTGTAACAACTTACATAATTCATATCAATTTTCCATGCTAGAATGATTATGATTAGTGGTTGTTAATATGGTTGTCATCATAATTGTTTAGTTATTAGATATGTAGTCTTTTAGTAAATAAAGCCAGGACTCCTAAGAAACTAAAACTTTGTAGCCACATATACATTATTATAGATATAAAAGTAAGTGAATAACTAGTAATAAGCAAAAACTTGATCGGGATATCTTGCAAGTATACAGGATCGATCGCAGTAATAAAAGAAAATCTCTAGGATATTTCAGAGGTCAAACCCAAGGGAGGTAGTAAATTTATAGTCCAAATTTTTAATTCCAAAAATTAATTGATAATTCAAATTAAAAAGATAAAAAAAAAACTAGGAAATAAAACAATGTCTGAGTTTGATTCAGTGCTAGAATCGTCAAGGGAACAAGATTCACCTTATGAGATAACTAAATTTTATTTCTTAGTTAGACTCTACATAATTATAGTGACTGTTGTTTCTAAAGCGTCCTAATTACCCCTCGGTCAATTAGTCCTAATTTAATTAGAATTCAATTCGCTATCACGCAACTAAATTTTCTAATTAAACATTGAAAACTACAATATATATCACAATGAATTCCTAATTCTATGTCTAGATTAGTTATTCATGTTTATTTCTTTAAATCTAGGTTCACTCTTCACCTCTCAGTTCATCAAGTTTACTCATTAATTAGATTCTATGGTGATCAAGCATAAAATCCACATGAATGAACAAAAGATATCAATATAATAAAAAAGATAAATTAAATATAACTTGAAGAACAAATCAAAGAGTCTTAATTAGAGAAATAAATTCAATCCATCTCAATCACGCTACATCCCTACCCCTGACTGGGAAATTTAGCTACTCATATAAATAAAAGTCAAATCAAAACTAAAACTAAAATCTCAAATCATAATGAAAATAATAAGAAATAAAGTTATATTAAAGAAGAATGAATCTATCACTAATACTCCTCAAATCTCCTTACTCTTTATCTATAAGATACTTCTAGTTGCTCCCAGATGCGTTTAGAACAGTGTTCTCTGACTTTTGAGTGCGTTTTTAAATCTCCCATTGTGTTTCTATCATGTATCCTTATATAGGCAAAATTTAGAAGCTCATAAAAGCCCAAAATATCATGAAAACACGTCAAAAACGTGTTTCTACGGACCCCTGTTGGATGACCCGGCGCTGGGTAACCATAAAATCAATTAATACGGTGCCGTCAAAATCCACGTTGACCAGGCGCCTTACGGATTTGACCCGGCCCCAGGTGGTTACTGTTGTACGGACAGTGCACCTCCAGCTTCATAACGTCATCAGTTCGTATTGACATTTTGAGTTCGATTTTCACCATGATAACATTGGAATTTGGAAAAACTCAAAACATAAAAGTTGTAGATCTATGTCTTATCTTTCCAAATCATTTTAAATCACCTCAATCGGAGTTCATATATGAGAGTTATGATTAAAATACTGAAGGGTATCATAACTTTTCAGCATAAACGATTTGTAACGTTTTTGCTCTGAATGCTTCCAAATGAGCCTATAACGCCATGAAACACAAAAATATGTAAAATCATGCTAAAATATATCAATGTAAATATATTTAGATATAATTTAAAGTTTAAATGTGGGTATTATATATATATAAAATGGACACATCAGTATAAAAAAAAATAGTAATAGGCAGTGGGTAATTATTTAAAGATTCATAATACCTCCATTGTCTAGTTAAAACAATAGTGGATGTTAAAACATGTCATTAGTTGACTAATGCCACCTCACCAATTGTTAGTTGGATTTTTATTTACTGTCTTTTATTATGTTTCTTTGTGCTATTCTCTTCATCCTTATCTTCATGGCCAAGTGTCACTTTTTTATGTCATGGCCTTGCCTATTTATTCGCACTGTTTGTATTGGTTCAGCATGATTAAATGAGCAATTATATTTTCACATAATACAAATTCTCTGACAATTAGCATTTCGAGTTTAATATTTTTTAAATGTGATTAGGAATTGGGTTTCCAAGTGTCACTTTTCTATGTCATGGCCTTAGATTTCAAGATACGTACCATGCATGCATTTCTGTTCAAAATCCACGCATAATGCATTTTTGGCACTTGAACGGATAATAAAGCTTAATTCATCGGCCAAAAACATAGACATTGACATGACTTCCATTATATTTGACTTTCAGTTTGCCAAAGACACAGCAGAACTTGTCTTCTTCTCTAAACAAACTGAGACAAAGTTCATCCTCTATTTTAGCATAAAAGCCATATACATTTGAATATCCCCAAAGGACTCAAAAGGTACATTCCTCTTCTAGCTTGTAAATGCTTCTATAAGTTACATTAGTAATTGTATTCTCATATTTGTAAAAAAAAAAGTTAAAATTAATAATTTATAAATGATATTAAAAGTATACTACAATATATTATATATATTTTTATCAAACCTTGATATAGGGTCTACTTCAATAACCAAATTATCTTCCTACATTACTTGGATTGTTGACTGATCTTACATAATTAAGATTGAGGGCTGTGAGAATCTGGTTCTTTCTCCCATATTTTGAATGAAAATGACGCCTGCGAAAAACATGATGTGGGCAAAACTTCTAAAATAGAAATGAATATGTTTTCTACTCGATTAAATATTTATATTGATTAGAGATTTGGTTATCCATTTGCCTTATACAATTGGTTATATGTGCATTGGGATTATTTATACTTCAAATTTGATTTGTTCATTCATGGATGTTTAGATAGGTAGTGATGGATTGTAATTGGATAAACGCTAGAAGGACTAGTGATGAATATAAGAATGGGGTTGAGCATTTTCTAGAATTTGCTATAAGAAATGTCCCTAATAATAATGGGAGGTTTTACTGTCCTTGTGTAAAATGTTTGAATGGGAAGAGATTGAGTATTTCAGAAATAAGAGACCATCTAATTTGTTTTGGGTTCAATAAGAACTATACACAATGGCTATGTCATGGAGAAACAGAAATTCCAAATGTGTTTGAAAAGGAGGAAGTTGATGTTGATTTCAATGATCAAATAAAGGATATGATCCGTAATGTAGGAGTATAGTATTTTGAGCAAGCACATGTATATGATAGCTTGTGCAATGCTGCAGATAAGCTTTTATACCCGGGGTGCAGTAAGCTTTGTTGAATCAAGAGTTTTGATGATTTCAAACCAACACTCAAGAGTTCGGATTGAAGATATCAAAGGAGATCAAAGTTGTTTCAAGTGAAGATTTTCTGAGTATTTGTTGTTAGATCTTTTGTAGGATCTTTAGTTTTAGTTGTGATTGGGAAAAGATTTTGATTTGAGAAAAAGATGTTTTCAAACCTTGATTTTGTGTTAAATCTTAACTTATTTGAAAAACACCCACAAACAGACGAAGTTTGAAAGTTTAAACTTAACTGTCAAGTTGGAAATTCTAACTTTGCTTTAGGAAATTCGAATTTTGAGCTAAAACTGAATAAGTCTGAAGAGATGGCTCTCTGTCAGACGAATTTTGGTTGTTCAAAATTCAAATTTTCATACAAATTTGAAAGAAGCTGAGTATGTTGCAGCTGGAAGCTGTTGTGCCCAAGTCATCTGGATGAAGCAGCAGCTCGAAGATCTTGAGGTTAAAATGAAAGAGATACCAATCATGTGTGACAACCAAAGTGCCATAAATATCACCAAGAATCCTGTCATGCATTCAAGGATAAAACACATTGAAGTTAGGCACCACTTCATAAGGGATCACGTTCTTAAAGGAGAAGTTAAGCTGGAGTACATCCCAACAGAGAATCAAGTTGCTGATATACTCATAAAGCCTCTATCAGAAGACAGGCATTGCAAAATAAGGAGAGAATTGGGTATGGTAAATCCCAGTGAACTGTAAGTCATTCTCTTGCAATCTTGCTTTCAAAAGGTTTCATCTTTAAGATAAATTCTAACTTTAGCATCGGAGTATGTTTAATTTAAGTTGCAGGTGCTCCCCACAAGATTCAATGGCAATAAACCTGAAGATTGGAGCACACCAGAATGGAATAACCAGAAAATGAAGTAAATGATAAAAATTCTAAGTTCTAGATCCATTCTGTAAGTTTTTAAAAGATGAAATTTGTATTGTAATGAGTGTTAGACGTATTTTGTCTCATAAATTGTGTTCTTGAACTAGTCAACATGGTCAACATTCGAATTTTAGTTGACCAACAGACGAACTTCGGCCTATTAGCCTTGGAACAATTCTCGGTGATGCCTTGAAATTCGTCTGTTGGATCTTTGAAGTTCGAATTTTCAAAAACAAAAATTTCAAAGTTATGTTTGTCCATCACTGTTGTATGAATTATCACTTCTTAAAATACAAATGTTGGACAACCTTTACAAAAGTTGAAAAATGCGAATTTTCAGTTCAAAATTCGTCTGTTGAATCATGTTCTTCATGTTGAATGCTTGAAAGATGAAGTTCTGCATGCTTAATTCGTCTATTGATTGTTGTTTTGTTGCCTGCTGTTTGCTCATCAACATTCGAACTTTGTTGGAACAAAATTCGTCTGTTGTGTTTGTATTACTTGTTCCAAGCCACTGTCAGACGAACTTTCAGGATGAAAATTTGTCTGTCAGTAAGCTTTGCTGAACGGTTTAATTTGTAACTGCTCGAAGTTCGAATTTTGACCCCTCAAAATTCGTCTGTCAGACAGTTACATACATTAAATCTGACAGTTTTCCAAAGAACAAACGCAACCCTATTTGTAACTCCTCCAAGTTTGTTCTGATTCTCTCTTCAATCCTCTTAACTCCTGTCCAAAAACCATCATTCTTCACCGTTTAAACCTTCATTCGCATCCCATAAACCTATCCTTAGCCACATTCTGCATCATTCAACTCGGAAATGGTGAGAATGAAGAATCCTGGAGCAGGACAAGCTAAAACTCGGCCAAAGAGAACGGTCAAATCTCAATATGCTACAAAGGAAGGAGATAAATCCAAGAGAAAGGCTGAACCCAGTAAAGCTACCCCTTCCAAACACCAGAAATCTTCATCCAAAGTAGAATCTCAGAAAGCTAGACCCTCCTCTTCAAAAAGTGCAGAACCTTCTGTCCCTACTGTTGCTTCTTTTGCTTCTTCCAGTACTAAATCAGGAGGGTATGAAATGACTATACTGCCACTGTGGAGCACTCCTGAGATTCAAGAAGAGTACTCTACCAAGTTTTCCAACAAAAAGGTAATCAAGCCTCACTGTGTAAATGTGGAACAATTTTTGATATCCAACAACTTTGATGCTGCAATATGGTTGATAAGATATAAAAATCTGTTGGAAATTGCTGAAAAATATGATGATGAGGTAATGAAGACTTGGTATGCCTCTCTTCAATACAACAGCAAGAAAATGAAATGAGAGGTCAACTTGAGATCAAGGACCATTTGGCTTGCTGATGAAACCTTCAATGAGGTGCTGAAAAATCCCAGGACAAGATGGGCTGAAAGTTGACATCACAGCCTCTGGATATATGGATGAGGCAAGTACAGCTGATGAAGAAGGTGGACCCTTCCTGAACTACAAGGAGAGCACCATCTTGGACACCCTATTCAGGAGAAGGGAGAACAGACCAACGATAAATCTGTTGAAACCCACAGACCTAAGTGTACAAGTAAGGATCCTGCACTACATAGTGTCCAGGATCATATTCAACAAGGGTGGCAGCTTCAATTTGATAACAAGGGCAGAGGCTCATGTGATGACTGCTATCATACGTGGAAAGCTGATTAATTTGGGTCATATCATCCTCCAGCGAATGATAAAGGTAAGGGATCAGAGGAAGGATTCCACACTCCCATATACAGCAATTATTTCAAGAATCCTGCAATATGCTAGGATTCAACACATTGAAAAGGGGAAAGGGAAACTCACAGAGGCATTCAAAGAAGAGGAACTGCAAAGGATGAGTATTGAAAGAGATGAAGGAAGATGGGTTGGAAAGGGAGCAGGGAAATCTGAAGATTTGTTCTTTGCTGTTGATACTTCCCTCCAACAAGAAGGCACTTCTGAGGCCCCTGGCAGATCTGTACCTCAGCCTTCTCAGCCAATTCCATCTCCCTCCAGGCCTACTCACCCTCCTTCCACTCCCTCCTCACGGGCCAAGCCAACCAAGATCACTGAGTTGTTTGACAGTTTGTCAACACTCATTCTCAGCATTTGGGATGAGCAAAATGTCAAATTTGCTCACCTGCAAGATCAGATCCATCAGTTGGCTGTGAATATGAAAGTGGTAGCTAATGCTTATGAAGAAATAAGAAATGCAATTCCTTCCACTTCAGCTTCACCTCAGCCTGATATTTCTGAGCCTACTCTGTCTCCAACTCCTGAGCCTCCAAGCCCCTTCGAGATTGCCTCCTCTGAACATGATGATGATACAGATGATGCTGGTGCAATGAGGACACCAAGTCCTGGTCCACCCCTGGACTATGAATTGGAAGAAGAAGGACTTCAACAGACAAGCCCTCTTGAGCCTATGCAAGAAGATGCTCCAGATTCAATTCTGTCCATTCAAGAATCAGAGCAAGTTGAAAGACTGGTTGCAGCCATTTCAACCTCTTATATGCCAGGAGAAGCAAGCAATGAGGAAAGGAGCATTGTGCCTGTTATTGATTTTGAAGCCATTGCTCACAATGCTCTACTGCAAGCTCAAAGGAGAAGGCTTGAAGAAATGTTTTCTCCTGCTGAACCAGCCTCTCATTCTCTTGCTGCTTCTGGGCTATCAGAGGAACAGAGAGCTCGACTAGCTCTTTCCAGACAGAAAATGCAAGAGCTGCTTGAGGTCTCTGATGATGATGGTGATGAAGAACCTAGCCCTGAGCCTGCTGAGCCTCCTGCACCAGTTCAGCCAGAGATTCATTTTGCTCCTGTCCCTCTTCGTGCTATTCCTGTTTCTCAGATCCCTCCTCCTGCTGATTTTGTTGGCCTTTTTGATGATGCCAAAAAGGGGGAGAAGATAAAGCAAACTGGGACCAAGGAAGCTGGAAAATCTGCTGAGTCATCTAGGAAAGGAAAGACATACAGCAAGAAGACTAAGTCAAAGAAGAAGTGATGATTTTAGATCTTAGGCTGAATCTTCTTGTTGTATCTTGTTTTAGTTGTTTGATTGTATTTGTTTGTTTGATGTTTTGAGAACTGATCTTAAATTGAAATATGTATTGCAACAATTTGATTAAATGTATTATGTTCTTGGTTGCAATGTTCTGGGCTTTGAATCTTTTCACTTAATCTGTTGAAAATGATATCTTATGAACTGTAATGCATATGTTGAGGGGGAGCTTGTGAAAGCAAATCCAAGTACTAACCCAGTGTGTGAGTTATTTTGTCATCATCAAAAATAGGGAGAATGTTGAATCAAGAGTTTTGATGATTCCAAACCAACACTCAAGAGCTCGGATTGAAGATATCAAAGGAGATCATAGTTGTTTCAAGTGAAGATTTTTCGAGTATTTGCTGTTAGATCTTTTGTATGATCTTTAGTTTTAGTTGTGATTGGGTAAAAGATTTTGATTTGAGAAAAAGATGTTTTCAAACCTTGATTTTGTGTTAAATCTTGACTTATTTGAAAAACACCTACAAACAGACGAAGTTTGAAAGTTTAAACTTAACTGTCAAGTTGGAAATTCGAACTTTGCTTTAGGAAATTCGAATTTCGAGTTAAAACTGAATAAGTTTGAAGAGATGACTCTCTGTCAGATGAATTTTGGTTGTTCAAAATTCGAATTTTCATACAAATCTGAAAGAAGTCTTTTTGGTAACAGACGGACTTCACACTTTCAAAAGTCGAATTTCAAGTAAAATGAAGTTTGTGAAAACCAAAGAAATTCGTCTGAAACTATGATAAAGTGCATCTGAAATCAAAAGAAATTGAATTTGATAAATGCTCTCTGACAGACGAATTTTGGCTTCCCAACATTTGAATTTTCATCTAAGTCTGAAAGAAGTTTTCTTGAAACAGACGAACTTTAGATCTTTAAAATTTGAATTTCAGACAAAACAAAACTTGAGAAAATAGAAGAAATTCGTCTGAAACAATGTTAAAGTTCATCTGAGATCAAGAATAATTTAAGTTTCAAAACTGCTTTCTGTCAGACGAACTTTGAACATTGAAGTTCGAATTTTAGAAGTTAAGTTCTTGAGTCTGTTGAAGTGAAACATTGACATACGAATGATAAGAACTTACAATATTCGAATGATGAAGTTAGTCTGAAAAGAGTCTCTCTGACAGACGCATTTCACCTTTTCAAAATTTGAATTTCAAAGAAAGTGATCTACTGTGCCTCTTTGAACGTTCAATGGACAGACGAATTTTGGGCTTCCAAAATTCGAATTTCGAAGGCACTGTAGAAAATTGAAAACACTGTTCACACTTAACCGAAAAACTTTCTTCTTGAAAATTCGTATGTCACATTGTGAAAATATTTTGTAAGTTTCAAAATTCGAATTTCACTTCAAGAACAGACGAACTTCGTGCTGTAACATTGAAAGCTTTAACCTTTGGTTCCTTCGAAATTCGTCTGTTGACCAACCAAAATTCGAATTTCAGTATGTCAGAAGCATTAAATGCGGTTAGTTAACGGATAGTTTTTCAGAGTAATCGTTGGATAACTTCTCCAACGGATAGATTAAGTCTCTAACGGACATTTGAGATCTAAATCTATAAATACAACAACATTTCAAGTTGTGGGTAACAAAATAAAACTTATATATACCGAATTTCTGCTGAATCTTCTTCTCAAAAGCTTTTACCCTCTCAACTTCAATATATGTACTTTAACCTTCATATCTACTCTATTAAAGAGAGTTATATCTTTGTAAACAATCTACTCTTCATCTGGAAGATAGATTTACTTGTGAGGGGAAATCATAAGGGGATTGGGAAGCACATTGTGAAAGTGCTTAGAGTGTTTGAGAGAGCTCCAGAAATAGAGCATACTCGTGTACTGTGGCATTAGCAAGAAGCCCGTTGAATTCTTGCTGTATAGTGGATAAATCTCAAGAGTTGTCTTGGGGACTGGACGTAGGTCAAGTGGATAGACCGAACCAGGATAAATCACTGAGTTTTCTTCTCCTTATCTTTACTTTTAGCTTGCTCTGTTTTATACGTTGTTTCCCTTACACTGTGCTATCTTCACCCATTTCATTTTGTGCAGAGAAATTTCAATCTTCCCAATTCATCCCCGCTCTTGGGAAGTCAGCCTTGCTAACAAGCTTGTACGTATGTAGTTTTATCCTAATCTTAAAGGAAATTAATCCAAGTATTTTTATTTTACTCATTTTCTTTTTTGATTTTTAGTTTCGTTGCCAACGTAGGGGAACAGAGTATGGCTACTATGTTATGAGAGAAATGTATGTCATAATTACTTGTAATGTTGTTAACCCATTGGATAAGGTAATTATATCATCTATAACTTAGTTTCTTTTCCTTATGACTTCTTACTATATAAGTTGTGTTGATAAAGTCTTAAACCTGCAGCATTTCAATGATGATAGTCTGTATCTCTAGCAAGAAATTGACCACATTCGGAACATGTGGTCAGAATTTCTTTTTCGATTCATTTGAGTGTATTTTGTTATCATATAGATTAGTTTTAATTGATTGGAATAGTTTAGAACAATATGTTAGATGTTGTATATAGCTATTATGATGTAAAAAAGCTAGTTAGTTTTTTGGCTGTAAAAATTGCTTTGTTATTTTGTACATTTTGGCTGTAAATACAGGTTTGGGAATGGATAGTTATGAGGTATTAATATATAAAAAAAATAGTTTCAATTTATGGCTGTTATTGGAAAAACAGTCGTAGAAGAGTAACCTTTCTGCGACTGTTTTTTGGAAAACAGCCGTAGAAGGGTGACCTTTCTATGGCAGTTTTCTGAAAAACAGCCATAAAAGGCTATCTTTGTATGGCTATTAATTAACAGACGTAAAATGCTAAACTTTTTATGTCTGTAGCTTCTACGTCACTTTAAGAAAAACCATAAAAAGTCCAAAATAACAGATGTAAAATGGTGTTTTTATAGTAGTGGATCCCCCAAAACATCTTCAAGTGCTATTGCCATTGTCATCTACCATACAAAAGTTAGTTAATTACAATTATATTTATTAAGGTAAATCAATCAGGTAAGTGTGAGCACAACTTGAAGATAAGAGTTCAATTCATGTTGATGTATGATATAAAACAAACTTGAAAGTAATTATTGAAGTCACCAAGAATCACAAGTTAAAATGATAACACCCTCTATGCCAAATAAGAGAAAACAAAATATAAGAATAGAAAGTGCATAAATCTAAAGGTAGCTTTTGCACAAACTCTTCCAAGAAATAACATAAGTCAGCCATATGATGTAAAGTAGTCAAAATCAAAGTTTACATCATTTGATGCCCATGGTGTTTGCAATAAAGAATTGATTAGGAGAAAATCCAGTAGAGAAGAGCCCTTGAGGAAGGTCGAATGGAGGTGAGCACAAGACAACCACCCTCCCATGACTGAGCCTTAGTTTGAATATAGAGGTAATATTTGATAGGATAACAAAAGAAAGAAACTCCCGAGAAAGGAGAAGATAAATTCCCTTGCAAGCTAATCCGCTACCTTGGTCCAAAAGAAAAAAAAAAGGAACTCTCCAAAGAGAGGAGAAGCTGAATTTTTGGCAAGCCAACACACCGACTTCCTGCGCAAGCCACAATGCCTTCCTACACAAGCCATGACATAGTGTCTTCTTGCACAAGCCACATTGAATCTCAATCAAATAGTTGTATAACAAACAATTAGTAATTCATTTACAACTATATATCATTCAACATGAAGTCAGAATAGAATGATGAACGCTCAAGATCATTGGATTCTAGCAATATAGTGTTAAGAACAGTAAAATGTGCCTATATGACTAATAAACCATGTAGTTACTTTCAACTTTTACAGATATAAGATAAGATTTCTTATTCTACGATCATAATTTTTCGCTCTGCTTTATTATTATTTCTTCTAAACATAGGTCAAGCATATATGATTTATTATGATTGGCCTAGAACTTCTTTTAAAATCTCGCCCGAAGTCACCCAAATGATCACCATAAAAATTTGTTGTGAAATCATGCTAAGTTATTATACAATTCAGCACAATTTAAGAATAGAGTATAGCATACTGCTGCTAATGGAAAGAAAGCAAATAAGAGAACAATGGAGTAGTATTTTGAAAGCAATTGGAAAACAGAGATTATTGGTCCAAAAAATTGGAAAACATAGATTTTGGTAAATGCACTATATGTGAGTAATTATCTTCCTACCATTAATGTTATTAATTAATTAATAGTATTATTTTGTTGAGGCTAAGATACAGTGTGAGTTGGGCCAAACCAAATAGACCTAGAGGACGCTGAATCAATAGAAAATCCATCAAAGTAAGAAATCAAGGTCTCCTAATGGCAGACTAGACCCACTGGCTCTGGCAGTATCAGGCTGGTTCTCGCATGGTCGTTACAAATCTACCGTAGAAGATCCCAGCTCTCCATGTGAACAGGGAGTTTTATAATGGATATATTGGCAATATATTATTATTAAACCTTTTGACAATTTGTTTAAGAGGAAAAGAATCTATTACAGTAAATTAAATTAGCATAACAACATGGTTCGCATGATAAAAATTAGAGTTGCAATAACATACACAAGTGATAAACAGAAAAGGAGAACATTTTTAGATGAGAAAGAGAGGCATGAAATGAAAGGGCATGTGCATATATAATACACACAATGATACAAATGAGGAAGAAAGGGTAGTTACAAAGCATAGAGACGCGTGGCCAACTTCCATTGCCCAAGTTTGATGTGCAGTACCATTTCATGTGAAGAGAAAGGCTGCCCTGTAACTATCCTCATCTGTTATGACGTTACCCTTGCTTACTCCTTGCTGACTCTTCCTCTTTTGCTCACTGCCCACCCTCCCTTCCCTTCTCCTTCTTCTCTCACTTCTCCACACTTTACTTCATATACTGTATCCATACCATACACTTATGCTTCCATTTTAGAGCCATCAGCTTCCGGCTTTGGCTGCTCTAAATCAGGAATTTAAATTTATTTAATTTAAATGATAATGCGCATTTATGCTCTCCGCCTTCCATTCAAACCCACCGCTACTTTAACATATCTCCAACATTCAACTTTCCTAGTAAATGCTACTTCTGGTCAAATGTTCGCCCAGCCAGGGAAAATTATGCCTATCAATCAATCAACCAATTAAGCTCATCTCTAATGATTACAAGGAAACCATCATTCGATTCGATCAAGACGTTTATTTTTCTATTTATAAAAAAAAAAACAATTCAACAACCACCCGCTCCTTTCTTCTTTCTTTTTCCCAAAGCGGCCACACACCAACTCCACCATCAAAAGTAAAAGCAACGAAACTTCAATTTAACCTCTTTATATAATGGGAATCAGTCACCATCTTCCTCGCCCTGATAAGACAGAGATCGCAAACTTTGGTGGTCGCGGGTCCCGTTTGGAAGCGGAAAGTGATCAAAGGAGCGTGTGTGCGGACAAAAGAGAACAATTAAATCGAAAGGAATTCTATGAGAAAAGTTAAACAGGCTTTAATGGCTCCCCTGATTTTGTTATCTGTATAAAGAATTCTTAACATCATCACCTACAACCACAACCCCAGAATCAGGCACTTTCGCAATCACACAGGTATCATCTTATTCACTGCCCTGACAAGCCCACCACAAAATCTGATCTTTTTCACGCCAATTTATACCGTCACCAATGCTGCTAAGAAGCTCCATTGCCAACACCAAGAAGTTCTTCCACAGGACCCTTGAGAACTTCAAGTCTTTCTTCTCCCCAGCCTACCAAAGGCTTCCCAAAACACCACCCCACAACCATTTCACTTTCTCTGTCCCTGCAGCTTCTGTCGTGGACGCCAACAATAATAACCCCACTTATGAAGACTTGGAGAAGTTCTATGCTAACTTCACTGAACAATGGGATTCACAAAACCATAAACCTAAGAGAGGGAGCAAGAAGAAAACTGTGATGTCGTCCACAACAAGGCAGGTAATGCAGGTCTATGATGGAAATTTCGTCTGTGCAAGCCCTGTGAAGAAAATGAATCACGTGGAGAAAAGAGAGGAATTTGATGACCAAAGTAATAAGAGGATCATAACCCATCAAAGGGGTAAAAAGCAAGATTCGACCCTTGTGAGTTCTGTGGATGTGAGGGAACAGAGAAATTGTATTGTGGAAAAGAAGCTGAGGGAGTTGGAGATGCTGGATAAAGGCAACGTGGATCACGTGATGGACATAGAAGAGGTTCTTCATTACTATTCTAGACTTACTTGCCCGGCATATCTTGAAATTGTGGAGAAATTCTTCATGGAAATGTACTCTGAGTTCTTTGGTCAGGCATCACCTGCTTCACCTCGCGCTGTTAAACCCAGATTGAAGCATAGATCACTTAGGTCTTAATTAGGCTTGCCTTTTGCCTTCTTTCTGAAATCCTTAACCCTCCCAAATCGTTTAACATTTTGTTCAGTTGATTTGATTGTGTTCATTAACCTTGTATTCATGGATGATGAAATTTGCTTTGTGTGTCGAAATAATTTGAAGTAATTCTGTTCAATTATTTCGTTGATCAATCGATGTGACATAGACTTGATATATTTTCTGGAAATTGATATCGCTCTTTTTCTGAAGAAGTAAATATTGTTTCAGGTAATTTTAATTTTTGGTTGCAGTTACCTCTTGAAATGTGAAATTGAAGCCTAATAGGAAGCTCATTTGTAGGAATGGAAGGTACTAGAGAAAAAGACTGATAGATAGACGTTTTCTTTCCTTTTCTTTTCTTTTTCCCTCTCCCTCAGCAACAGTGACTGTAATAGAGTTTTCTTGCTGATTATACTTCATATATGTAAACAAACTCAGCTTCAACAAGTTAATACACCATCATGCAGGGTAAAGCACAACCGAACAAGAAGCAAATCATTCCTATAGCGAGGCCACATATATGACTATCCAGTTCAACTTGTAATCTTCCCCCTTCTATGAACAAAGAGATTTGTCCAACGTATTGTTTTTTTTTTTCAAAAAAAAAACCGTTGCATAGTTGCTGTCCAATGTTTAAGGTAAGGCCATATCCATTCCTGCAAATGTAAGTTGGGCCTGTACTCTCTTGATGGGCCGAACTGGGAATGGGCTGGCTAAGAGGGATTAATGGACAACATATTGTTGAACTTAAGACAATATTCACTAGGGTTGAACACAATCAGGCCCAATATGGCGTAAAGCCCATCTACTATGCTCACTGGGTTTGATTTTCTAGCCATGAGGCCCTAATTGAAGGTACGCTTACTATATTGCCAAGGGATCCCTAGTGAGGAAAAGCTTAAATAGGACTATGCTCACTTCTTGATTGGTCGAGGACATAGGAGGATCATGCAAAGCATGTGCTATGCTAGGATAGGGTCACATGGTTGAATACTGATGCGATGGGAAAGGATAAAGATGAAAAGTCCAAGGAATTGAAAGTGGGGGTTGAGTAAGTACAGGATCTGAGGTTCTCCGCCAAGCATTGTGCGGTGGATCCCATGAAGCAGCTAGCTAGAAGACGAATCCCAGAGACAGCCCCAATGCCATTGGCCTTGTTCTCGAGACACAGAAGATTCCATTAGTATCTATTCTTATTCCAAGAAAATTGGGTCGATTCCATTAGCTAGGGAAATTTGCCATGCTGAGTTGGATTCTCCGCCTTGAGGCAACACTTTGGGAATTCAGGACTCTCCCATTTATATTTGTCCCTCTCAAATTCTTCTGTTTTTTTGTATGCATCAGCATTATGCAAGAAGGGTGATTTGATTGTACTGTACAGATACTGTATATGTTCTATTTTTGCTCTCTAACTTCATATTATTGGAGCTTAATTGATGGACTGTCATTTCCATTGAAAGCCCCTCCTAACTAGCTCTTTCTACACATGCAAATCAGATCTGTTGAGAAATCAAGACTCGGTGAAAGATACAGTTTGTTGACCGCTACATATGTTAATGATTGATGGTCCACTTCCCACTCTAACTAAAACCCCGTAATTTTGGGCTATATCATTTTCACGGCAGTTGTGCCTGAAGCTGTCACATCTTTAATTGATAGAAAACCACGAGTCTTACCTCTAACTGCTCTTAATTATTCTTCTGTTCAAAACCCATTCGTTGAAATTTCTAACACAGGAGTAGAATTAACTTGCTGGAATTGGGTTTGGGACCCCTTTGAGTGGTAATTAATTAAGATCAATCGCGTATGTATATGCGCTGCACTTTATACAAGCTTTGATAATAGGTAGTAAGAGCAACAAGAAAACTAAAGGTGGAGAGTGATGGAGAGGTTACACGAAAGTGGAAAGTGCAATTTCTGTGTGCAATAGCTGTAAGCTTTGGAATCCCATAGATCATGTGGAGTGTGTAAATGATTGAAGAAGACAAGTTGGGAGTGGTGGTCCATAGTGGAAGAAGAGAAGCAAAGAACAAGTGTACAAAGATGTGAAGTATCCATCTCCAAATTCCTTTCTTACGACCTGACTATCTCTGCACAACTCTACATATACAGCTTCCCCTTCCTCTTATGCCCATCATCACTATTCCTTCTCAGTTCTGACCACTCATCATTTTCACCCCTTCTCACGCTCACCCGCCTGCATGTCTTGCCGTTTTCATCAACGTAATAAAGTGATCATCAGCACACCCCCAGCAAACAGACAAACACAACACACACACCCTCCTAATCTTTCTATGTCTATTAATAAATATCTCACGCCGATATTTAGCTCTCTAGACTTTTGCTGCTAATGTTGACAAATCTCCAAGATTAGGGACAAAACATTGGGGTTTAGTTACTTAAGCCACCTTGCCTCTCTTGCCCGAATGAAGCAATCATTGTTTGTCACATCCATGTCAAACTTACATTACGTCCTCCACCTTCCAAGTGTTACTAGACACTACTCACAAATGAGTTTGTGACAATTAAGAGGACTTCATTTGTAGATGAAGTCTTACATGACATGTTAAGTGCTTCTTATCTTAAAATGAAAAGTCATTTGATTTTTAATCCTAAAGTGACAACTGAGTTTGAAATTTGAAAATGAAAGAGGTGTATATTTACACTTGTTGTTGGCATGGTTGTGGGTTTTAAAGTTTCAAAGCATGCATTATTTGTGTTGCTGCAGGAAAAAGTTAGGCAAGTGGTGATGCGCTCTCTCCATCTAAAACTAATTCATTGCAAATGGTCCTGCAGAATAATATATAATACCCAATTATACGGTCATTACAATAAATTTCTTGGACCACGTACAGTCAAGCCAGTAAATCATATGAAATATATGTATGGTCCAGAATAGATTCTTGATCATCAGAGCATGTGTGCAGCCATGTGTGCCTAAGCAATTGCAAAGCTCAACTGGGGATTTAGACGCTCTCTTTCACCTCATATCACTCATTTTCAGGACCATATACTATTTCTACTGGGCCACGCTCTTTTGATAATCGTATATATATGATTGCACTTGCAGTTAGTTAAGTACTAGATAATAAATTAATATATGACTCCATTTATAAATTGATTCATTAATTGATTTTGTTACGATGATTAGTAGAAGCAAAGTTTTAATTGGAATGGATGTCTTATTCTGCAGTATCGCCGTCCAACCTAGCTTAATCACAATCACTACATTATCATTATCTCTATCATATACAATCGCGTGCCATCAGTGTGTGTGTATATATATATATAGGAATATAAATAACATCGTCATCGTCTACATCGATCTACAACCAATATGCTACCTCTATCTTCTCTCCTTACAATCACTATCATCACCATAACTTCATTGCCATATATATCCCTTAATTTCACTCCTGGTAAGGGCAACTTGTCTTCAAATAACTCGGTTTACCTAAATCTTGTAGGACAGAAAATCTCAATCCCATTAATTCTGGACCAAGTTTGAAGAGGACAGATTGTGTTCATACAGTTCTAAAGCATGAAATTTGGTACAATCTTCCTAGCTAGCTGTAGCTGCATCTTTTTTTCAAAACAGAAAATTCAAGGTATTAGTTTGAAGTTCGCTTTCAGTTTAATCATCCCCCACTTCTAATTAAGCTCCCGCCAGAGTTACATATATAGTATTCGACCTAAAAAGTAAGGCTCCGTTTGGACAACATTAATTGATATAAATTTGTTATATTACATCCGTTTTCAAACAATATATCATATAACTAAATGCCCAATTAAATATCGTCAATTCAATTCTATATTATAAAATTACAAGCCGATTATGTGTATATAATTAACAAATTCCACTTAAACACTTTGTGCTTCAGGAACTAAAATGCTTTTTTTTTCCGAATATCATCCATTATATCTGATGATTAATTTGAGTTCGAGTTATGTGGGGTCCGAACAAGGATTAGCATTATTACATCATGATATCTCCATTTACAAGGTTCAAACCTAAAATTTTGTTCAGAAAATTTCTTCCACTCTGATTTAATCACTATTAGTAACATGCTTTGTGTTTAACAATGAAGTAGTTTGTGATCACCACTAATTAAACTTAGAAATATATTCTTCATAGCTTTGAGTAAATTTGGCTTAAGTTTATTAGAGCTTTTATTCGCATATTTGATTGTATAGAGTTGGACCCAAAAAAAAAAAAGTACAGTGGCAGATAGATGTAAAGAGAGAAAAGAAATAAGATGGCAATAAAATAATTGAAATCACACCCCAATTACTGAGCATGTCAGTGGGAATCGAGCAAAAGGGAAACAGAAAATCTTTGTGGGAGAAGGAGAAACACGCCCGAATCTAAAAAGAGAACAAATGGTGGCATTAATTAAGTAATGAAACTTTTAGCTAAAATTCTGTAATCCTTGGCTAATATTTCCTCTTATTCATATTAGAAACTTTATATGGTAAGTTTTTTTTTTTATATAAAATATTAAATATTGGATATTTTTCTTTTTATTTTATCCTTATATTTAATATTTTTATACTTCTTATTTATAATCCTACAATAATAATAATAATAATAATAAAGTATTTAATAAGAGTAAAAGAGAAATATAGGTACTTTTTATATTAATTTTAAATAAAAAATAATGATCTTAATATGTATAATTGATATAAAATACCTTATAATGTGAACCAAATTTTAAAACGAGAAAAGAAGAAGAAGATGGTCGGCAGGCAAGAGGAATTAAGGACAACTAAACGATAGAACAAAGGAATGTCGTGGGTCAGGCAGTAATTATAATTAGTAGGCCAAACCTTGCTGGTCCTCTTCTGAATTTACATATATATATATATATATATATATATAAAGAGAGCGAGAGATAGAGAGATTTATTTGAAAAAAGAAAGCCTTTGATGTTGATGTTGAGGGAGTAGGTTTAGGGATTGGGAGGGAGAAGTGATAACCGTTTTCACATAAGCTAAAGATTGGATTCTTCTTAGGGGCTCACCAATTCAAAATGGTCGGAATAAAACACACCAATATTGTTTCAAACCTAACTGATTAACTCCTTCCATTATCGTCATCTTCAATAAATCCAAACCATGTTTGATCTCATTTTAGCTACATCTTGTGCAAGACATTTAGACATTTATTCTGTATCATTTCATTTGTAGTTAACGTAAATTTTTACCCGTCCTTTGTCTCAATTAATAAACTGAAGGTCTTAGAAATACTAGATATCATCAGCTAGTTTAATTATAAGTTCATTTATTACTCTTGCTTATAAGTAGTACGTTTAATAAGTTTATTTTTAGCATATATAACTGTAGTGTAAAATATCAAAAGAATTCAATATTTTTGTGTTCAATAAAATATAACAAAAGTAAAATCACTTTTTCATTTGAAAGATGTTTAAATTATGTAAATCTTTTTTATGTCTCCATCCTCTAAAATAGTGGAATTAAAAAAAATGAGAAAAGTCTTAAAGAATATCAACAAAAGTTTAGTCTTTGTTGATAGTTATTTTGGTAGTGTTTTATATTTTTTGGCCTCTCTTTTATAACTGTCAACTAATGTGAGCTAACATTACCTATTTCTAGCGTAGTATATATATATTCCATAAAAGATATTGAATTTCTGAACATTTTATTAAAAGTGTTTTGTTTTGTTTGAATATATGATGGTGTCCCAACTGTCACCATCTCCACATTGAGACAAAAGGGATTGAGAAGCTTGTGGATGCGCATAAATTTTGTTCGCTGCAAAATGAGAGTGAAATGCTTGATCAATAAGAGAAGATGTGAGATATATCTTGTCCTTTCATGCTCTGATCAACTAGCTTGTAGCTGCTACTTTGAAATCGAAATGGCCCCTAGTCTTTTGAATTCCAAGTACGCAGTTTTCATGTGCACTGGACTTTAATTTCAACCCTAATTTGTCATGCATTAATTAGACCCTCCCCCAGTAGCCCATCTTTGAATGGTTTTTGTGGACTTTCCATAACCAAAGGTAGGTGGTCCGGTCGATCGAGTTCTTTATGACGATGGAGGAGGACATGGCAATGAGACAAACGAAGATGACGATTAAAGCAAGTAAAATATTGAGAGGAAAAAAACAAAAGAAAGGAAAAGAAAAGCTAACCTGCAGAAGTTTACAAAGATAAGTATATAGAGGGACGCTAGCTTTCATATTCATCGGAATTAGAACCGTTTCGTAGACTAATGGGCTTTTTCTTTTTATGCCATTGTTTTTTTCTCTCTTTTTGAACGCCGGCCTTTTGTCCATTATGTGTTCCATCGGAATAAGATGATGGTCCCCCAGGCAGCTAGCTCCAAGTTATGACTACGAAATTATGCCACTCTAGTTATGCCAGATTTGGTTGAAATTAATTATCTTCAATGAATAACTTAGATATACTAACAAAACCAAAGGTCAAATACATGAAAACATATCATTTAATTTCTATACACTCAGCACGACGTAAGGAACTACGTAATATTAAAACCCACTTATTTCTCTCCCACAAAAAATACCTAGCTAGGTAGCTATTACGACAATGTACAAGATATATACACATCTATAACATGACAAGCACGTAATTAGTTGCAACCCACCAAGTTTCCATAGAAAAAAAAAACATGAATCTAACCCCTCAAATTGGTATACACTCAAACCCCAAGTATTTGTCATGAGTGGATAGATATAGAGGAATCGCACCACGTGGCTGTACGCTTCTTTTTCTTTTCTTTCTCACTGGCTCCTTTTCTTCTTTTTGGAATCTGCTGATCTGCTCAACTGGGGAGAAGAAGTGTCTGGGCACAGGGCATTGTGGGAAGGGCACGTCGAATTGGAAGGGCCATATGTCCTTTTTCTTTTTCTTTTCCTTTTCCTTTGTTCTTTGCTCTTTTTTTTTTTTTCCCAATGGAAAACATTAATTTGTGTGTCTTTGGGATCATGGCATAATGCAAGTGGACAAGCGAACTATCTCCAATACATGGGTGGCCTGGACAGCTTTCCAGCAATGTTCAATGTCTTCTGCGATTCGTTGTGCGTCAATGGAAGCACCCAGGAGGCCACGTTTGGTGAAACCCACAGAGTACAGTCCGCTTTCACCTTTCCATCCATTGGGAAATGCTTTCCGTGGCAACCCATCTTTCTCATTAAACATGTCACTCCCCTGATCACAACAATTTCAATTTCAACCCCACAGTATATATATATATATATAATTAATTGATCAGGGTATAATTTACTATACTAAAGAGACTATGTTTGGAGTCATGCATGTGAAATAACTTAAAGGAAAATAAGGGGTTAAATGATGGCCTTTGTCTTTTTATTTTATTTGGAAATTGGAAATACTTTGTCTTGATTCCAAAACCTTTTAAATTTGAAAACTTGAAAAGATAAAAGGATTAGAAAACTTTGGAAGGTTCGTTGAAAGCAGAAGCTTAGGTAAAACATTTTAATCTAGATCTTTTGTAGTTAACAACGGCACAAAATGCAAGTAGATCAGAAATAGAAAAAAGAGTTTAAAGTTTATATTCAATATCTCAGTCATTTGTGTCACTTTTTCTATATAAATATTTGATTGTAGAGAATCTATTTTTTTAATTATTGCCCATTTTCCTCTGCAACACGAGAATTAAGAAACAGTGTGGAACATTGTATTGGAATTTGGAGCTCGTGGATAATATTTGAACTCAACCCTTTTCTTCTTCTCTATGTCCATTTCACGCTTAAAGTACAAGGAGTAACTTTAGGAGGTTAAATCATAAATTTATGGACTTGGATTTGTAATTTTAGATATTTATCAGGTTTTACAAGGACATGCCAAGTGAATTTTTTTGCAGCTCAACATTTTGTGATTACATTTTTCAAAACCAAAAAAAAAAAAAAAGAAATCTCCACAAATTTTATTTTTATTAATATTGAAGGCCTACTAATTGACAAATGCTTAAGAGAATTTTAACTAATTAAGCCTAACTTTAATTGTAAACCCTTAATTAAATCCTTCAGCTCTTGAGAAAAACGTTTCAATATTAGTTACCTAACATCTCTTAGCCTCTATACTCCGGTTATTTCTATCTATCCAAACATAAAAAGTACTGCCAAAGCCATATACACGCCAAACAGAGAATAAAAAGGAATCACCTTTAACCAAGAGGGTACATTACTTTTGTAACCAGTTGCTAGAATGATGGCATCAAAGTTCTCTACTTTACCATCAACAAACTCCACTGCATGCTGGGTTAGTCGTGAAATTCCCCGGCAAACCTATATATACATATATATTCCAGAAGTGAATGTCGGAGACAAGGAAGAGAAAACATGTAATTTTTTTGCTTTCTTTTTGTCTTCAAATCATCATTATCTCGAAGGAAAAGTCACATCTAGTTGCATTATGACAAGAAAACAGAATAATTATACGAGGGAGTGTGTGTGTGTAATTCTAATAACCTGAATATTGCCACATTTGATCTGAGCAAGCGTCCCAACATCCAAAACTGGCGTCTTTCCGCACAAGTTTTTGAGCTCCAGAGGACCAAGCTTGGGGCGATTGAGTCCATATTGAGATGTGTCCCCAAGCATGAGACGAGACATCAGAAGCAAAAACCGATCCACAAGCCGTATTGGGAACCACCTGAGCAAACACATCGATAAACCAAAAGTAGATTTCCCAAACATCTGCTGAGGCAAGATATGCACCTGCAGCCCAAAAAAGAAAATATAAAAGGTGTTCAAGAAGCCCTTTTCAATAAGAAATTGTAGGCATGGCATAAGGGCTAGCAAATCACGGTCATGCTTTCAAATTAGTTGCCAGAGATATATATCTATATATATATATATATATCTGAAAACACTGACAGTAGTTCAAGATCTTGAGATGCTCGTGAGCAGGTTTGCGCATGCATACGGATTCCAAGAAAAGTGTGAGTCCCCATGTATATATAAAACTCTGAGTTATTTCGCATATTATGAGTTTAAAGTAAGTAAGCTCACCGTGTCTCTGACCACAAGGGAAGGGCCAGCATTATGATTGCAGAGGTCCAAGCAGACTTCCATGCCGGAATTTCCACATCCAATGACCAGAACTTTTTTCCCAGAAAACACACTCCCTCTCTTGTACGAGCTACTGTGTATTATAGGCCCTTTAAAATCATCCATCCCTTCAATTTGAGGCACTACCTCCTCAGCATTCTCTCCTGTGGCCACTATGAGCCATTGACAAACATATTCTGTCATCTCCTTTTTCAAGCCTTCAGTTTTCACTCTCCAGTACCCAAATCTATGATCGAATTCTGCGCTGATTACTGTGTTACTGAAGGCTGGCTTGATGTCAAAGTGAAGGGCATAGGCCTTCAAGTAGGCAAGAAACTGCTGTTTGGTGGGATAGGAAGGGAAGTTTTTGGGAAATGGCAGGAGAGGGAGCTGGCAGAATTGTTTGGGGAGGTGAAGGCGAAGGCGATCATAGGTCTTGAATTCCCACATTGAAGCTAAGCAATCGGACCTTTCGAGGATGAGGCTTGGGATGCCTTTGTGTTTAAGGCAAGCAGCTGCGGCTAAGCCAGATGGACCAGCACCCACTATCACTGGTCCACGAACCCACACAGGCCGTTTAGCTATCTTTACCATTTGAGCATCATAGTCGTGCACTCTTTTGCCTTCTAGCTCCTTCAGGTACTTCATCACCTGCCAGAAAATTGACAACAGGAGGCACACAGGGTAGACTACTAGTTTCAAGAATTCAAAGCCCGCCAATTAAGATGGCCATGCTTGATTCTTCGGAGAAATCAGTTATATATGGGATATTTGTGGGTTTTGGAACTAGAGCGTTCTGAGGTCTTGAATTACCAAAATGAAGTCAGACCTTTAAAGTTTGGGGAGTTATGCTCAGTGGAGGAGAAAGGGGGAGTAAGGCAGTATTAGGGGGACTAAACGCACAGACACAGCTATATATACATATACTGTAGAAAGCAAGTTACTTCGATGCAATTTCACAAGGGATTTAAGGAGGTGTTGGGTTTAGTGTGTGTGTATATACATATTTATATTTATATTTATATTTATATTTATATTTATATGAGGTAGTATTTATTATATACTTTTAGAAAAATATTTATATTTAATGTATTTAAAAAGAAAGACTAAATAAGGGTAGTTTTTAAAAAAATATTAAAATTTTTTAAAAAATCAAGATAATTAATTAATTTTGATTCTAATTTTTAATTCGCGCTTAAAAGGGCTTAAAAAAAATATATGAATTGGTCAGGGTGGTGATGAGTGATGAAGGGTTTGGTTTTGTGGGAAATGTTTATGTTAGTAATAATGGCTAATATTGACCAACAACAACCTTTGATCTACCCAAAATAACATATACCCAGTGAGTGAGAGAGGACATATATATGTTGAAGCTATATAAACTATAAGGACAACAATTCTATTTGATTAATGCAGTACAAATATAGAAAGAAACTTGTAAACGCTTATTGAATTCAAAGGGATCTCTTACTGCAGTTCATTAGAAAAAAAAAAGGCTCTCTCTCACTGTACCAGTCATCGTGCTCCTTGAGAAACACGAGAGAGCAGTGAATACTGAATAGTAATAGATGGGATATATTAGGACTAGCAATCATGCAAAACTTGAGAGAATTTGTGGCTAGCCCACGTCGCACTTAATTTGATGTTGCTTAGTCTAACCATCTGGATCATCACTTACAGTGAGCTTCTTTATTTAATTTTTTTTCTTTTCTGACCCCTCTTGAATTTACTAACATACAAAATGCCTGTGAAAGTGAAATGCATTTTAAGGTTTACAAATAATTTCAAAGAAAAAATGAAAGAGAAGAGGAAGAGAGTTGTATGATCAGCCGCCCTCCTCTTCTTACATGTCATATAAGTATATATATATCAAAACCTTGAAAAGGTTTTTTAAATAGCAATCTCCACACAACAAACTAATCTGGAAAGATATAAGAATAACTGTCTTAATAAAAATATTGAGAAAGTGATATTTTCGGCTAGGATTCACGTGCAATAAATTTGGAGCTTCGGGAAATAAATCCCGTACGGAGTTAATTTTCTAAAATTGCAAGTCAAAGATTATTTAATTTAATACGTTAGCAGTACCGGTGCGTTGGACACGGGTCTGTCCTGCAGAGACCCTCCTGCTGACACGCTGGGCCTGGCACGTTTCTTATTTTTTTCTTATTAAATTAAAATTTATAGATGAGCTAGAAATATACGGTCTCAAATCAGTCATGTGTTTATATAGTTTTTAATTTTTATTTATTAAAAAAAATCATACAATAAAAACTAAATTTTTGCAATCATACAGTTTTTTAGTAACTAAAAAAATTTAAAACTGCTTAAATAAATATAGGTATGATTCCTAAATAAATAGTGTTTTTAAAGATTGATAAGACTAGGTTTAAATTTAATATTGAACTCTTGGTGGGTTACCCTATTGGAAGCCCTTCCAATGGGGTTCATCATTGCACTAGGTTGTCAATCAAAATGCCCAGTTCGAAGGGAGATCCATATCTATTTTCATAAAAATGTGTATCCATTTTAATTAGTTCGTTCAGAATTCTTTCTTTCGTACATATATCCCTTCCTACGCGTGCACATTAAAGCCCTCTCGTGATGTCCCTTTTTAGTTTCTTCACTTATCAAATCTCTTCTGCCTTTTTCGCCCTTGAATAATTGGCTTTATTTGTCATATATCTTTCATAGTTAAAGTTTTTAATAAAGGCTGTAGTATTACTATGACCAACATCTGCCATGGAAAAAATATATGTACTTTCTTGGTTATTTGTGAAAGCAACTCCTAAAAATGGACATAATGTTTTGACTTTGAGAATATAAATACATATTTCTTTTTATATTCTACTAAAGGATTTTTCAAAACACCATTTTTCACTCTCCTATGATTTTTTTTCCCAGAATAATCAAGCCAATCCAAGTCTATATATTGCCCTTAATTTATTTCGCTTAAGTACGAAATAGAGGCAATCAAGTTTCACCTCCATACATTTTCATTTCATCTAGTTGATGAAGATGCACGTTGCATTTTGATTATACCATGATAACCAGCTTCAACCCTATATATTTGCATGGAGATTGTACTTCGACGATTATATAAAAATTAAACCAATTGCACGGAGATTCTAAAAGTTTTCAAAACAATACAAGGTTGAAAAAAGAAAATAAAATTGTAAAATTCAACAAGTTAATAGTAACAATATTTTTCATTCTACTTTTATATAATATATTAATATTTCTCAGTCTATTTTTATACAATATATTAATCATAACCTATATATATTCTAAAATATTTCTCATTCTATTTTTATATAATATACTCCATCCGATCATATATATAGGACATTTTAGCCTGATCCTAAATATAAGATCCTTTACAATATACGAAGTAGTATTTATTATAGATTTTCAAAAAAATGTCCCTATTTAATGCATACAAAAAGAAAGAGAGAAAGATTAAATAAGAATAATTTTAAAAAAATATTAAAATTTTTGAAAAAATAGAGATAGTTAATTAGTTTTAATTTTAATTCTTAATCCACCTGATTCATTAAAAAAATCTTATACTAAGAATCAAAGGAAGTATCAATTATGACCTATATATATTCTAGTAGCCTTGTTTGTTTGTTTTACTTATATATGTATATTTAATAATAAAGGTATTCCCAACTGATACATAGTTAAAGACTACTTCCTCTAAAATATAGAAATTATTAAAAAAAAAATTATTTATTTCTAATAAAATATTTTTCATATACAGTAAAAAATAGAAATAAAAATATCATTTTGGATAAAATTAGGAGATATATAACCTATACAAAAAATCATGAAAAACCCTACATATATATTGGTACATAGTATCCAGATCGGGGCCCCCCTAAGATTTTTTGTTTGTCTAGACTTAAATACGTACATCCAGCTGGTGCTTGAAGGCTCTCTCATTCTCTGGAAAAACAAAAAATTAGAATGGTTGATTGGATGTTTCAACTTTGAAGAGCTATATACTTCATATGTTACATGGTCAACCAGTGAGTAAATTAAAGTACCATGGATTGTCAGGTAAAGTAATTAAACTATTTTCGCATGTTACAAGGAGAAACATTTTAGGCCGTTGTTGGTGCTCGTGATCATCACCATGGAGCCTGACCAATTGTCCTCCCTAGAGACCAGAGCCTGTTAGCTCCTTTCACCAACCCCTTTCCTTCCTCCTTTACACACCCATTCAGATATATCTTCTGGGAAGCTGGTTGCCGTAGTTTCATACTCAACAATTCAAGTTTTAAATGTACAAATACCACACCATATATTTTTGGAATTGAAAAGCAACGGTCTTTAACTAGCCATCGTATCACATGAGTTAATAGAAAATCTTGCATGTTTCCTTAAATTTCAAATATAAAATTAAAATTATATGCGCACAGTAACTATAGAGGAAGAGACTGATTTATGCAGAGAATAAAATGTCAGAAAGAACATGTTCCCTATGGAATTAATTATAGGGTAGCCGTTTTTTATTCGTCATAAGGATTATAGGGTCACATATTAATGCTGCAAAGTGATTGCAAGTTAGTTACAAGGTGGTAATAAATATAATTAAGTGGATGGGGTGGACTATGCATATAGTGGAGTTAAATTAAGCGCATTAATTCCACTGAAGTCAACTGGAAAACAGCAAAAGGCCTCGCTTTGGGTTAGAGGAGCTAGCGCAGTAGTATTATATATTAATTAGCTTAGCCTTGCATCTGACAACAGTCAGCGTCAGTTTGAATTGGAAGGGCATAGATCCAAGCACCATAATTTGTGTATATAACTCGATCGTCTCCATGCCAACTGCCTTTTATATAATATATGTGTGTGTGTGTGTAAAAGACTATACATATCTATATATGTAGCTACTTGAGGGTTTATAAAGCTAGCTGCAAGAACTCTCTTTCTAAGCCTGTAAGGGGAAAAGGTAAATAAGGTGCATTTGAAGCGCAGGTGAATCAGATATATTTCCCTTTGAAGTATGTTGGGCTTATTTAAATGTCATTAAGCTTAATTATGTTTCGCTTGCATTGTTCATATTATATGCATGCGTGTGTGTGACCCGGCCATTGGGGCGCACCTGAACATATACTATATATATAACAATCCCCAGAAGAGTCTAGCGTCCCTAGCCTTTACAATTACTTGACGTGCTGATGATCGATCACTCCTAGGGTTCCTTACTTATTCGTCAATTTGTTTAATGCATGCACTTAATTTGGTTGTCAACCTTGAAAGCTCAGATCCCACAGAAATGATAAATAAATAAAAGTAAATGGAACATCTGGTGGATCTCTAGGAGCGTGCATTGTTCAGTCTCATTTTGTCTAAAACAGAATTTGTAGCAAAGTAGTTTATTATTTCCTACATTCGTCTATGGATCCTCCACTGTTTTAAAGAGGAAAACAAAAGAAAAGGATTGGAGTTGTTTTATTCATTTCCCACTTAGGAATGTCAAAAATGCTACACGCCCAATGCTTTATTCTTCTTCCCAGAATCGCATGCTATTGCACTTCCAACCATTCTCATTTTTTGGCTCTTTAAATATGAAATGTCTTAATATATATATATATGTGTGTGTGTGTGTGGGCATGAAATTATGAACACACACAAAGACGCTTATATATATTAACATAATAATCATAGTTGAGGTTGAGAAAAGAAAAGAATATAAAGCATCTAAAATAAACAGAAACAGTGAATTAAAGCGCATATAGAATCTGAACACTTTCAAACAAAAATTCCTCATTCCGCAATTTGTTCATGCTTTCTATCACTAGAAATGCTGGCTACTGGCTGTTGGCTACTGGCTACTGGCTACTGGCTACATTAGCAGTGGTTATATTCACCAATCTCACTACCTAATTAAAACAGCAATCCTCAATTATTCAATTTTTTTTATGAGCACCTATAATTTCAGTTTAACCAACGCAACATGTGTGTGTGCATGAGTTTAAATTTGTGATGCGGCTAAAAGGGGAAAAAGGTTTAATTGTGCAGTTAAGTGTTTAGAGCGTGCAATCTCTTCATCTAAAAGTCATTGATCTTTGGATTATATGAGGCAATAACTTTGCAAAGTTGAAATTTGAAAATAGTTTCGTGATTATACAAACAACGGAAGGGCAGCCATCATCTATAGTGCCATAATAATGAGCTTCAATTTATCAAATGAAAGGCCAGGAAAAAAAAACGAGTATTAAAAGTTTGTTCCACTTTTGATTTTTTAGCAAAGTGTGATTGGGACTGTGGCGATCGATATCCGTTTGACTCAAAAAAAGAGTTCCAAAGAGAATATGATTAACTTTTACAATAACCTATGGTGACTCAATTGTGTTACAATCAACTTGTCTTGTGCTAATTCTATATTGCCCAGAAACAGTGGAAGAACTTCAAGTGCTATATATATATATAACCTGAAAAATACTCATGAAGTGCTATGAATATATAGTTTTATTCATCAACTTCGCTATATAGACCCCTAATTTGTTTCTCCGTTTGTTCTGCAGAAGAATAATAATTTTTAAAAAGTGAGGCCAATAAAAATTCAAATAAAAAGAATTATTGATTGTTTTAGTAGAAAAAAGTGTCTTTGGACCCAAATGTAGATCACACTGAGCTTTAATAATTAAGTTGCCCCATATATAGTGAAGTGATAGTGGGGGGAAAAAACTTGATTATAATAACAGATTGAACTGACAATGGAAGCATTTATTTATAAAAAAGAATACTTTCTGTTGAACAGATTAGGTGTTCGTTTAAATTATTTTTTCATAAAAAATATGTTAAAATAATTCTAATTTATAAAAATGATTTTAGATAAAAATAAAAAAATTTATCACAAACTTATTTAAATAAAAAAATCATGATTTTATTTAAAAAATATAAACTAAACTGACCCTAAATCTGTGTGTCCAAGAGTGTTGGTTTCTTTCTCTTTTTATATAGATGGGAGAAGAATAAAATATTTTAATTTTAAATATAAATTTAAATATAGGATTTTCAGTTTGATATTTTTTTAATTTGTTTGCTAGATATATATTAAATTTGAATGAATCATATTTAATATTTCATAAAAAATATTGAGAAATTAAAAAAATGAATTTAAGTGGTTATAATTTTAATAGGAAATATTAAGAAATGAAATTAAGCTGTTGGGAATGGAAATGGTTGATGAGTGAGGAAGAAGGATGGTGGCACTACAAGACAAGGAATTAGAGTGGGCACCATTTGTTCCACAGTGCTAACCTTTTATAGGAACCACTGATAATAATACTAACCGGTAGCTCTTTAAAGTACTTTTGACAGCTTGATTAGACATTTGTGGGAATCACTCTCTTTTTTGTCACTCTATTATAATTCAAATTTTTTAAATCAATTAGACGTGCTTGTTTTAAATTGCTGGATAAAATGTCAAGACATTTTTCCTTTCATGTGTATTATATTAAATTTAAAAATAAGTCACCCAATTTATGATTTGTAAATTATATGATTTGCTATATATCTCAATATAAAAAAGAAAACATCCCATCAATTGGGAATGTTGTGTGCATATGTCATCATATTTTAAAATTCTTTACTCGTATTAATTAATCATTAGAAGATGTTGTCCACCTTTAACTTAAATTATTCAAATTAAAATTAGATAATTTCCACTTTTATTTTATTTTTTATTTTATTCTAAAATAAAATAAAAATAATTTGTAGACTATAAATTGAAAAAATATTTTAATTTTGAAAATAAAAATAAAACTTGAATTGTACGTTTCCAAATTAAATCATTCAAATCTCATAATCTCATTTAAAAATGAATATGTGCTCATTCATTGTGATAAGAAACTATATTGAAACTAAATAGAATTAAGGTGGGAAGTAAATAATTAAGTGAAGTTAAAAAATTTAAAGTGCATTTTAATGTAAGGAAACAAGAGATTTTGTTTTAATTATAGCCAAACGGAAGGGTGGGTATTGCTTGAAGTGGCACTTAATTGGTACAAAATTTTATTTATTTATTTCCTGCAATTAGTTGAAAAGTAGCGAGAGAATATAATGGTGGAAATTATCAAATCAAAAGGGGAGAGTGTGATTGATATTCGCAGGCTGCATGTAATTGTAAAAGTGGGAGGTCAAAAGAAAAATGTAATTGTGAAAGTGAAATTTAAACTTAAACTACAACAGCAATAATACTAATAATAATAATTTTTTCAGGGTGGGGGTGGAGGAGATTAGGTAGGCACAATACGTTCTAGAATGTACAAGTAATTGATCACAACCCCATTGAATTTGCTGAGAATAATATTTTATAATCCGTGTTAATGAAATTCAATAATTTTAAAGATGATGAAAATTATAATACCATGAAACATGATATTAGAAAAATCATCCATTTAAAACTTAAAGAATATAATCTCATCAAACAAGAGACAAAATTCAAAACAGAGACGCACGGAAAGAGAAGCAACGCAAGTAGGGGTCCCTCCAAACTTCAAATTTTCACTTGCTTATTTTTGTTTGTTAGAAATTTTAAAATATATTGTACGCAGTCCTCCATTTGCCATACAGTTTTTGTTTCAGCCCCAGCAGTATAATTAGTTTTAAATCCGTCCCTGTCCAAAAAGATTATTCTTAAAAAGTCATGGACATTCATATGTCATGATAATATTTATAACCATTTAATAATTTTAAAAAATAATATTTTATATGAAAGTAAAAATTTTTTTTAAATTAATGTTATTATTAATTTTCTAAAAGATTATAACTCAATCTTTGAAATACTATAAGATTATTTTGAATCTGTAACTTTAAAAGACATGAATTAAGTGGCTTAACCATCATCTGTATTACAAAACAAGACTCCTAGAAAACATGGTGGCATATTTATTGATTAATTTTTTTTCAATATTGAATTAGTTGCTGAAATAATGAAGATATTGATTCATAATTTATTACTAATACAGTAGTTGTTAAATCATAGTGGAATCAATGATAGTTTTAGTTTAAATTACTTATTCAATATTTCATAGCTTCTGCTACGGATAATGCATTATATTTTGGTGATAATTTATAAGTATTCTCGTCGTCAATAGTAGGAATTAATTTCTTTTGGAGTGTCATAGACAAAGAATAAAGATTTCTGCTAATTAGGTTTACTTTATACAAAAAAAAAAATGGAAATCAAACCCTTAACTTAAGGAATAAAACCCCTACCACTTAAATCAACATGAATTGACAATAAATTAATAATACTTTATAATTTAAATATCCTATATATCAATAATAGTAGTCAGGATAGGTCCTTTCGGACTTATATATATAAATAGTCAGGATAGGTACGCTTTCCCATGCTGCTTACAAATGTTTGCTTACAAATGATTGGATTAAATTATATATAAATAATTATGAGGATACGAGATTAATTCATAAGTGATTATGAGAATAAGTGATTATGACAAAAGTGATTTGTGTTTAGATATTTTTTTCTCATAAATAATTTTGAGAAAAGAAATGTGTTTGGATATTGGGGTTTAAGTGATTATTGGATAGATAATGAGAAGGAAAAATGAAATAAGTGATTATAGGAGGATAAATGATTATCATAAGCTGAAAAAATCAGCTTCTTCCATAAGCACTTATTTAAGGTATAAGTACTTATTGAAAAGTCATTTCCGTTTGATAACTTCACCACATAAGCACTTATGGGATCTATACATCCTTAAATTCCAATATAGGCTATTAATTAAACACTGAATAGGTCAGTGCCTTATATGTGGTGGGGATTCCTGCCAAGGGATCTGATTCAGGAGAGTGAAATGACAGTACAAATAAATCCCTAATTAAAGCTGCATTATCGCAAAAGACGAGTTTGGAAAGCCAAATTAGTTTATAAAAAGAACTAACGATACCTTTTTTCCTTCGTCAATAATGAATGGGGCCATTATACTTGGAGAAAAATTAAGATGATTAGTGAAGACTCATAAATTTAGAAGAAGAAAAAGAGCCTAAATCAAGTTCCGACATGAACGGCCAACCCTCTTCTCTAAACTTGGAGCTGCACCCTGGGTTTCAGGACATTAATTATGCTTTGTGATTCTAAAATACAAGTCGACCATGAAATGTTTAATGTCTATTATTCTACTTCTCCCACACCATTTCATTTCCATTCACTCAAGGATTTTCAAACAAACTATCCTCATTAGTATAATTTTCTTGGCAAAGCCTGTAGTTCCTTCAATCCAAAATATAAATTTTATTTACTAACTGCATGATAGAGAGTTTAACTAATTAAATTTATTAAAAATTTATATTATTTTTTAATATTGCTCTTAATAAAAATAATTTTTAAGATAATTTTCTCTCTCATAAATTAATAAAAGACAAGGATAAATTAGAAAAATAAAATTTCATGCTTTCAACTTTACTTAAATATGACTTATATTTTAGATAAAAAAAATTATAAATCATTACATTTTGGACAAGAAGGAATAAGTTATAATTAATCTCATGGAATAAATAAGATAATATTTTCTCTGATTCTTAGTATAAGATTATTTTAACTGAATTACGTGAATTAAAAATGAGAGTTAAAGTTAGTCAATCATTTTGATTTTTTCAAAAATTACAACATTTTTCTAAAACTATCATTATTTAATCTCTTTCTCTCTCTTTAAAATATATATTAAATAGGGTATTTTTTGAAAATATATAATAAATACTATATCATATATTGTAAAGAGTCTTATATTTAAGATCGAGGTGAGAGACCCCATATTTAAAACCAGAGGAAGAACAATATAATAACCAGTCAATACCTATTAATATTAATATATATAAAATAAAATTTTCATATCAAGTGGCATCATTCATAAATCATAAATAACATAACTTATTTTTCATCTTTTTTCGGACAATGCATAGAAAAACATATCTATTTATTATGAACAATGTATATATAATGATTAATATGTCAGTATTATTTTGTGTAGAATTACCATTAATTACAAGTTGGTTTTGCCTAAACTCACATTCCTCCTGTGTAAAAGATTTCTTTCCTTCTTTCTTTCCTTCGGGATCATTAATATGCATTTTGAGTTAAACTTTAGTTCAAAATATTATATTCACCTTTACACGCGCACCATAAGTAGGAAGAGGCTTGAACTTGTATAAACATTCCATAAAGTAAAAGGCCAATATTGTTTCACAAAAATTGGAAAACAATTTAAGTTAAAATATAATAGTAAAAAGTAAATATTTGATTATTTTTTTTGAATTGAAAGACACTTAAAGTAACCAACGACAGTTGAGTTAAGAGATTCAATAAGCGAGAAATAAAATGGTTGGACCAGGCATTTTTTGTTTTTTAATGGACCAAATTTTTTCATATTGTTGCAATCTTTGTTTTCGAAAATGACGCCCCAAAGAACATCTTTGTTATCGAAAAGGCCGTCCTAATTGAATGGGCCAGCCATGTTTTGTTATACGAAATCCAACAGAATGACCTAAGTTACATAAAAAAAACAAAAAAAGACATGAGAAAAAGGAGCATTAGCTTTTTATCTATGAGACAAAAAAATTGGGCTTGCCCAGCCCAGTCCATCCCATAGCCCTCGTAGTAGTTAGATTGAGCTGAATGGGTCCATTTTAACACTTGAACGTGGGGAAAACGATCAACACTTTGGGGGGGGGGGGGGTGCAGATAAATATTGATGGATTTGCAATTGCTGGCTGCTTTCTGCCTTCGTATTTCCTTCAAAATCTCCTATGTTCACTTATCTAATTTAGTAGATGATAATCCAGGTGAAGATTGAAGTGGAACTGTTGATATTAAATTAAAATTAAATGTAATATAATTAGTTGAGAAAGGCATATAAAGTGAATGAGGATTGCATGGCACAGGTAGAGCAAGGTTAGGTGAGGGTGATGAAGAGGGAGGAGGGGAAATGGACAGGGAGGGATATCCCTTGGACTTGGAGAGGTAGGTGATAGATGACGAGAGCAGTGACTCTATCTGAGAGCTGAGGTGTCATTTATATATTAAAAAAAAAAAACCATTCACTCATTCATTCCCTCTGCCCTCCTCAATAGGACGTGGGCGTTTCAGAGCCCCAACTTTGGAACCATTTTTCTACTATTCTCTCCTGTTCAAATGTCTCTCCGCTAACAGACAACTTTCTCTTTATCTGCTCTCCCCACATTTCCTCGTACTCCGCTCTTCTTCTTCCATTTTTTTTTAAATTTTAAATTTAATTATTATATAATTTTTTAATTTATTGTTGAACTGTACTTTGTTGACGTACATAATTGTGTAGCATTATTCTCATTAGGGTGGGGTGTGCTCAGCTAGAATAGGGCCACCTCTTTTACATTACGCCCACCCAATCACATGCGGCTTGAGCAGTATGGGCCCAATAGTTGGTGGAGGAGGTCTGCTCATGGTCGGGCGTTGCAGCGTTGAAGCATCTTGGGCTGCAGTAAATATGGACCCACCATTACAATTTATGAAACATTTATAAGGATTGAGAATAATAATTAATATTTTAAAATATTTTATTATTTTTTAAATTATTATTAATTAATATACTTAATTCATAAATTAAATTTTCAATATTAATTAAAATCCATATTTTTTAGAAATGTTTTGTGTAAAAAAGTTAAATATACTGTGAAATACATAAAATCTCTTGTATGTGAAACATTATCTTCTCTAGAAAAGGAAAAGGAGGAAATACTCTAGTAGGGAGAGTACCACGCTCTCGTTGCGTTTGTCTCCGTGTGATCATTTGGATAGTCGACACGTGTGGCATACCAATGAGTAGCCCCCATCTGGTTCCAGGCGCCCTTTCAAAATAAATTTTAGTAAAATTAATTTTATAATATAATTATGATAAAAATTAATTTTGAACTTATATTTTAAAAATTTATTTAAAAATTAATTTTGACATAACTCATAATTTTTTTAAAATTGAGTTTAAATTCAATCTCATGATTAATTTAATTTTCTTAGACTAAAATTTAACCTACATTTATTTAATTGGAAATATAGTATATCTGATATAACATTTTCTTACAGGTCATAATCTATGAAAATTAAAATTTTAAAGGAATATTTTAGTCAATAGATAGGAAAAATTTTATGAAAATTTTATTTTCTCAATTTTTCCAATTTTTCTTATTTTTATTGATATATTTTTATTTTATTTTAAAATAAATACAGATAGAAGTGAAAAAGTAGTACGAAAAAGCACATATTTACCTACTTATACTGAAACTCCGTTTTGAGTAGAAACTGATTCTTCAATGGGAGTGAAAAATTGAGCCAAACACATCTTGAATATATCAAACCAAGTTTGGAGCATCAAACTTGGTTACTATAGTGTTGCCAAACACGCACTTAATACCCCTACCATGGTCCATCCATGGTGCCACCTCATATTTCCTCCCATTACATCCTTTTTTTTTTTTAAATTATTTTTTAAGATTTTTATTACTAAATTATTAATTAAAAAATCATTATTACATGTATATATATATGTTGATTCAAAATTAAAATTAAAAATACATAAATTTTTGCAAAAGTAATTATGCATCATCCCGTCAATCCTTTATATAAATCACCTTCAATTTACTCATTAAAACTAAGAAAAGTTTGTTAAAATATTAAAATTATCTTAAAATTAATATGATTTACATCATTTCCTCTAATATCACAAAGTCAAATGATTCATTCTTTCTCTTACTCATGAATAGAGATATTTTAGAAACAAAATAATTAAAACTCTAAAAAGTTATGAAAAATAATTTATATTTAGAATTACAAAAAAATTATAAAATATAATTAATAAAAAACACCGAAGGAGTAGAGAACATCAGAAATTGATATACTATCCCCCATCTTAAGAAGGGAGAACGCATCGGAGTACTATATACAGCTAATCATTTCAAATTTCTCAATTTTTAGATTAAAATATTTATTTCTCAATGCAAACACAGTCTATTTAATATTATTATCATGTGGATTTCATTAAAAAAATTATAACGTGGATCTCCATATATATTATATGGAGTTTAACAAATAAATCACACTTTTATAAACAGTATAATTAACACTATAAATTTTAGTATATTTTATATTGATTCATGTTGATTTTTTAAATTTTTATTAAAAAACTTTTTGAGAGCACAATCGTTACAATTTTTAGGGATTTGAATTTTGAAATACTAAATCGATTCTCACGAAAAAAGAAAAAAGAACAGTAATTGGATTAATAGAAATAATTGGGATGAAACGGAAGAAGTGCCTCGGCTATCTTAAACCATCTTAGAAGAGGGAATCTGTGGCTCAAAACAAAACAAAAAAAGAAAGAGAGAATCTAATCTAACTTAAATGAAGAAAGAGACAGTTAGCCAAGAAAAAAAACATGAAAGAGACAAAAGTTAAGAAATCATTGCATTTGCATATTGCATACTTTCCCTTTCCTTCACACCCACCTGTTTAATTAACCAAGGCACTCTTCCATTATGCATTCAAGTCCTTGCGTTCAATGACCTTTCCATTTTTCTTCTAAACATTTTCCAAGTTCTGATGACTATTGAGAATTCTCAACAATAAGAAATTATGAAAGAGTATTTAGTTTTTATACATTTTCTTCAAATTTCACCTCATTTAATTTTTATTTGAGGCATTGTCTTCATTCTTGGTTCGGCTGTTAAAATTTTATTTGTATGGAAAGCCTTCTAGTTAAACTTTTGTCATATCAAGTTTTATCTTCTAGACAAAAGCTTATTTTACCGCTTTAGAGAGATTCATTCTAAACCAACTCTCTTTTATCAAGAGTGAAAAATTCTTTGCAAACATACACTGAAATAAAATCCAACCAGATTTTCCTAAAAATTGAACAATCCCTCAAAATATGCACATTGTCTTCATTATTATTATGGCAGGAAACATAGATAGGTGAAGCACCAAAAATCTTACTCCTTCTGACTGAAGTGAGAAGTTTATTACTACCAACAAGTCATATCATAACATGCACTCTCCTAAGTAGGGCTGAACATTCATGCCCGAGGCCCGGTTGACCCGGTCTGGCCCGACCACTTCGGGCCAATTGGGCCGGGCCAAATTTCGGGCCGAACTAGGGTTAGGGCCAAGCACTCTAACCTTAGCCCGGCCCGATCTATATATATATTTTTTAAAAATTTTTTTCTAATTTTTTATATATCTTAATTGATTTTTGTAGAATTTTTTTTCTTTATGTATCTAATATAATACATTTACTATGTAAATATTATGAAAACTTTTTAAGATTTTAATATTTCAAATTTTTTTTGAAATTTTGAATTAATTTTTTAACTTAATATTTATGTAAAAATAATGTATAATGGTTAAATATTCAAAAATTTTGAACAATTTTATTTTTTTCTAAGATTATTTTTTAAGAAAATCTATTTTTTAGTATAAATAAATGTATTTTTTATTATTAAATAAGTTTTTTTTATTTTTTAATTAAAAAATATATATATATATATATAGTATGGGGCCAGCCCGGTACTTGACCCGAAATATTTCGGGCCGGGCATCAGGCCGGGATCAAACCCAGTCCGGCCCGACCCATGATCACCCCTATTTCTAAGTCCTTTCCATTCCCATATTGAATACTAGGAAAAAGAAACGACAGAAACTCCAGAATGTGCAAGAATTTCACACATTTTAGCTACAGAAAAATCTACTTTTCTCATACCTCTTCATATTACATGGTCTTCTTCCTCCTCAATACAAGGATGAATAGTTGCATGAATTTTGAGGATGGCTTCGTCTTGGAAAAAATTACAAAACTCGTTAAATCTCTAGTTTCCTATTTCATCAATATATTCACTAATAGTCTTATTTATTTCATTAGCATCTAGTTGTCTGGTACATTTGGAAAGAAGGCAACTCGAATTATCCAACCATCTATCTGACCAAAACTTAACTTTGGTATCTCTATTAACTTTCCATCTAGCATGTTGGACAATGTATTCCTATGTGGCACTAAGTCTCTTCCATAAGGCTGAATTAGAATCCTTCACCACACAAGATGAAAATAAATCCATGTTTCTACCATATTTCCCTTTCAATACTTGTGAACAAAATTTCTCAAGCTTGGCTAGCTAATCACACCCAATCTTACTAATTAGAGCATTATTTATCATTTTGAGGTCACAGAACCTATAACCACCCCCATCCTTAGGCATACACAATGGTTTCCACCCCATAGCATGTACTTTCCTGTGTTCAAGCGAGGAGCCCCAATTGAAATCTCTCTGTATTTTATCCAATTATCTACATACTCCACTTGGTATGTTAGCTTGAAGCATGCGGAAAATAGGAATTTGTTAAGTAATCGATTAGACTAAAGTGAGGTGACTAGTTAAAGAAAGAGAGTCACTTTTCCATCCATTCAATTTCCTCTAGACTCTGTCAAGTAGAAACTGAAAATCTCTCATTGTAGTTGTAAACACCGTATTTTGTCCAGGCTTTTTATCAAAAAATATAAAAATTGAAAAAAAAAAGAGACACAAATTTCCTTTTAATTTCAATTTGAATGCATATTTTCTAAATTGAAGAAAAATCTAAAAAAATATTCTCCAATTCCAATCCATCTTCTTTAAGATTTTCAATAAAAAAAATTAATTTCCTTTCTTTTAGAATTCTCAAAAATAAAAATCCTCCCTTTTAATCTTAAAAAGAAAAAAAAATTATATCCCTTTTTTTAAGCTTCTTAACTAAATCTAATCCCTGTTCCTTAGGACCTTTAAAAAAATACATAATAAATAAAAATCAATTTCCTTTCTTTTAAGATTTTCAAAAATAAAAATCCTACCTTTTAGTCTTAAAAAGAAAAAAAGAAGAAAAATCCTAGTCCTTTCTTTTAGTATTCTTATCCAAATCCAATTCTTCTTCTTTAGGATTTTCCAAAGAAAAAACAAACAAAATAAAAAATTAATTCCCTTTCTTTTAAAATTCTTAAAAATAAAAATCCTACCTTTTAGTCTTAAAAAAAACAAACAAAACGGAAAAAATCCAACTCTTTCTTTTAGAATTTTCACCCAAATCCTATCCCTTTGTTTTAGTTTTTATTTACAAAAACAATAAATAAGATAACAAAATAAAATATAATAAAAAAGAAAAAAATCAATCACTTTTCTTTCTTTTAGGATTAATTTCTTTTTTTTTGAGAATTTCCATAAATAAAAATCCTATCCCTTTCATTTAGTTTTTATTTACAAAAATAATAAATAAGATAACAAAATAAAATATAATAAAAAAGAAAAAAATCAATCACTTTTCTTTCTTTTAGGATTAATTTCTTTTTTTTTTTTTAGAATTTCCATAAATAAAAATCCTATCCCTTTCATTTTAGCATTTTCAAAAATTCATTCTCTTTCATCTAGGATTCTCTTAAAAAAAAACAGAGAGAGAGAGAGAGAGAGAGAGATGAATAAAGAAGAATTCTATTTGGATTGGATTTTGAGCTCAAAATATCCCGTGTTTAAATTATGTTTTTTTATTGCTTTTTCACAAAAAAAAAAAGGATAGGAAAGAGTCAAAACGCCAGGCCATGTAGCGTTTAGACTGTGCGCCCTAGTTTTCCTCTTTCACGATAACGCTAAAAAAACAGAGAGGAGCAAAGCCCTAGCTCGTTGACAACAGGAAGCAAGTGTGATGGAGGTATGTTGACCGCGCCTGTATATTTTAATCTTGACAACGACGGTATCATGGAGTACGGAGGGCGGCCCTCTCGATGGGTAATGCCTCTCTCCAATCCTTTTCTTCACCTTGATTACGGGGAAAGAGGAAGACGCATCGTGGGTGGGACAACAGAGGAGCAGTGATACAAAGAGGCAAATATGCGAGAAAGGAATACCATCTGAAAATCTCGTAGATCTAGTCAACAATTGGTAGTGCAAGAGAGGAAGAGTTGATTTGATTTCTCAATGGATCACTTCACCCAAGGTATGGGACCTCGGATTATAAAGAGAGGAGAACGATTTTGGAGAAGGGGAGGCGAGATAAGAGAGTGAATGTTAGAAAGGAGAGAATAACAGAGAAAGCAAGGGAGGAGAATGCCTGAAGGAAACAACTTGGAGGTTATGGTGACGAAAGGACAGTAGGAAGCATCGACAAAGCTAACTAGAAAGGAGGTTTCAGTACAAAGACCAACACCAGTTCCGAATTTTGACGCCGTAGGTTTGAAGTCTCCCCTTTTCTTCTTTGACATGCTATTCTCTTGCTCTGTTATATATGGCTTCATGGGGGTGCTGGGTTAAGTGCAGAAAGCTTCTTGTCTCTTACCTTTTAGATAGCGAGGAAAATTATATACGATTTGGAAAAGTTCACTTCTTATTAGAAGTAGTATTCGTTTTCAGGTTTACGAATAAATGGTTCTAGTTGATGTTTGACATTGGGCTGAATGGCTTGTATGTTTGTGTATGTTTGTTTGCCTCCCAAAAGAGTTTGGTATGATGTTTGATTTTGTTATGGTATGGTGAAAGAGCATGGCTCGTGCATATGTTCTTTGGTTTACCTGGAGGTGTTATGTGATTAATCAACACTAGGTTGAAACTGTCTTTAAGTTAAAAGGCTCCCTGATTTTATTTAGCTTATTTGTTTTCATTCGAAGTCAGGGAAACTACATAAGATTGTTAGTTGGTTTAAGCCATGATGAGTTTTTTTTTTAGCAAATTCAACCCCTTAACACTTTAGTTCCATATTCCTTTTCCCTAAAAAAAAAAAGAAATTAATGTCATCTACGATACTTGAAAAAGAGATGTGAAAGTCCTTAATAGATAGAATCTGGGTAATTTCCTTCAGCAGTAGCCTTTTTGTTTTGATCTTTAACATTGGTCCTTTCTTTAAAAAAAAAAAGTATGAAGGAAACTAGGACCCTTTCGAAGGAGTAATATTTATGTTATAGATTTTGTGAGCTATTTCGAGGGTAGAATTTGAGTTAATATTATTTAAAGAACTAAGTTTGGGAATGTGAACGCTATCTTATTGCTGTAACTTTTATTAATTCTACAGGTTCATTTGCTCCAATTCTCGCTAAAAAAAATTTCAAAGTCCCTTTTATTTAGTGAATTGGGTCTAAGTTTTTTTTTTTTTTGAAACGTGGGCTCTTGATTGGGTGGTCAATTTTACTTTTCATTTTAATTTAATTTCTCTTTTTCGACTTTGCCGCGAGGGACTAAATCTTCGTGTGCGTATTGAGTGTCGGTCAATTATACCATGAGTAAGGAGTTGTCATGGTGTCTATGTTGACTATGTTTCGATTTTTAACATTTTTTTTTGTGCTAATGGCTTTTTCTTTATTAAAAGTACAAAAAAAAAGAATAATAAAAATAATTAAAATAAAAGCTCTTTACTTCAAAGTTTTTCTTTTTACCTTTATGTTCTGAGTGGTAACACCATGAGTATCTAGGTATCAATTAGCAAATTGTAAGTGATAAAGTCATCATATATACTGTTATTTTGAAGTTGATTTTGAAAAATAAAAATACATGTAGCAGTTCTACTTTAAATTTTTTTTAACACTATTTTAAGTTTAAAAGAAAAAAAAGAAAGAATTTAATTGCTAAAAAAAAGAGGAGATTCTCTAATTTCTTTTTTTTTTTATCTCATAATTTGAAATAAGCAAATAAAAATAATTTAAACTAAAATTATTCATTTTTCCCCAAACTTTTATTCTTTTCACTTATCTGCCTTGAGTGGTAACATCGTGGGTATTTAGGTATCGATCAGTAATACGTGGTTATTTCTTTTTGGAAATCTATGTAATAATCATATTTTAAATTCTTCTTAATACTTTTCTTTTAAATAAATAAATATGTGTTGATGGGATCTTATTTATTTCCATAATAAAAAAAAGGAAAGTAAAAATAATTTATACACAATTATTTGTTTTCTTTCAAACTTTTTTATTATGCCTATCTGTCTCAAGTGGTATCACCGTGGATATTTATGTATCAATGAGCAAATTGTGAGTAATAAAGTTACCACATGAGTTAGTTGATTTTATTTTGCAAGAATAAAGTTCTTTTCAAATTTTCCTTTTCAAAGTAAAAATAAAAATATTCAAAATCACATATAATTGAGGAAAAACATATATTCTTTTGTTAGGAGTTGATTTTAAAAAAAATGATGAAAAATAAAAAAAATGAGTGATTAGAGAAGGTAATCGAGATTAATCTATTTTTTTCAAATTAAAACACATCAACCAATTTTGAAAACTGTTTTCTTTGTGGAAAGATAAATTATTTTTTTATAAACTTCTCTTTTCAAAAAATATATATAATAAAATATATCAACCCAGTGACATGTATTTTTAGGTTCGAACTACATCAACTTTGATTCTTATTGCATGGTACTTAGGGTTCAAATTCTAATTCTGGTTCAAGTCCACTCTTGTAAATAAATAATATTTTTCTATTATTTTATTTTTCCAACTTCTCATCTTTCCATTTTACTTTTATTTTTATATTTATTTTTGCATGTGAATGATTAAAGGACAATCAAAATAATTTTTAAAAACCATAGAAATTGCATGATCAACTTAAGGTAATCGTTCTTAGGAATAGGTGTTGTGAGGGTGCCTAACACCTTCTCTATTCATAATCGTACTCCCAAACTCAATTTTGATTTGCAGACTATCCTTTCCTTTTTATTTGGTTTACCAAAATTAATCGCCCTTTGTCGTGAAGACCGATTTCTCTCTTTTTCTTCATTTCTTATGCTATCCGCGTCGCATTTCTGGGTGTGAGAGTAGTTTGGCCTTATGAGACAAAGGAACCTAGATATCAACCCAGTTCCTATGACCTAGTGAAACCACTTTGTTCTATAACTTCCTATTGCACTATAGAGGTTACATTCTTTGAAAAAAAGAATAGTAGTTTTTTTAGGATTAATATGTTGTCTAGAAATACACCCAAGCAGTGTCAAGACTCAAAGAATCATGTCAATTTGTTCAACACTAGCTTAACAAAAAAGCAACAAGTCATCAACAAATAAAAGATGGGATATGAAATACCTCTTATATCGATCTTGATTGGCTTCCATAGCTTAGCCTCAACTTCCTCTGCTATCATATGAGACAGCTTTTCTATCCGTAGTACAAAGACGTAGGGAGATAGCGGATCACCTTGTCTCAATCCATGAGACGGATTAAAAGTCTCTAGATTTTCTCCATTCCATAGCAAAGACATAGAGGTAGAAGAAAAGTAGTAACTAATGATATCCCTCAGTTTTTTAGGTAATCCAACTTCTTGTAAAACTTTACCTAAAAAACTCCAACCCATACAGTCATATGCCATCTCAAGATCAATTTTAATTGCCAAAAAACCTCTTTCTCCCACTCATTCTACTCATTGTGTGCGTGACTTCTCTTGCAATAGTTATATCCTCTTGCATATGCCTACCTGGAACAAAGCTAGTTTGGAAAGAAGAAACCAACTTAATCAAGATAGGTTTCAGTCTATTCACAATAATTTTGGACAAAACTTTGTTGACCATGTTGCACAAAGAAATCGATCATAAGTGATTCACCCCCTCAAGTTTTTCTATCTTCGTGATTAGAACAATAAGAGTTCTATTAATTTCTTGCAGTCATCTAGGGTTGTTCCACATAGCCTATACTCAACACACATCACTCCCAACTAAACCCCAGTTTCTATGAAAGAAAACAACTGGAAAACCATCCTCCCTAGGGACTTTAAACCCACTAATGCTAAACATAGCTTTTTGTATATCCCTTTTTTTTGGTTTACGACCCATTTCTTGTAATTCTGGATACTGTAATCCTCGCTAACGATGTTCAATAACTAACCACTCGATTATGCTCTTCCTCTGTAAAGAGCTCTTTGAAATGATTCAACAGCATCAGTTGTAACTCATCCTTATTATCAACCCATATACTACATGAATCCATCAAAACAAAAATTTTACTATGCCTTCGTCAGCTTATAGTCTTCAAATGATAATATTTTTTATTACGGTCTCCATGCTTAATCCATTCACTTCTTGATTTTTGGTACCAAAAGGTTTCCTCCTGCTATAGCATATTGAATAATTTAAGCTTCCAACTGCTTTTGTAAATTGGACAGACAGGGGTTACTATCTTTTTCTGGGCTTCTTTGAATACCACCAAGTCTAGCAAGAATTCTTCGCTTCCTATTGTTAGGAAAACCAAATATCTCACCATTCCACTTGTTAAAGGGTTCTTTAAGTTCTTCTAGTACAGCATGAGCTTCTATCCCTACTATCCAACTAGGCTGCAAGAACTCCTTAAAGTTGTGATGTTGAAGCCACATTACCTCAAAGCAAAAAATTTTCCAGATATCTCTATTTGTAGGCACTAGGTTGAACAAAAGTGGATGGTGGTCTGACTACACTCTAGCTAGTACACTTACCATAGCATCATGGAAAATATTATTGCCAAGATATATTACATAGTCATCGATCAAGCTATTTAAAGACTCTCTCTCTATCGTCCCACTTTGGCCCTCTCCAAATTAATAAAGGACCATGTGCTTCCAAATCAATGAGTTCACAATTTTGAATCCAATCTCGCAATGCTTGGCATCTTCGTATATTAGGTCCAGGTCCGCCAATTTGCTCTGAAACAAAAGCAATATCATTGAAGTCCCCAGCAATTAACCAAGGATCCACTGTTCGATCTCCAATATTCTTCAATGCTTGCCACAACTCTCCTATTCCATGTCGATGAGGATTAGCATAGGCCATAGTTGAAAACCATCCATCACTAACCCCTTGCTTCACTTTAACATGAAGGAATGCTGAAGACATCTTCATAATATTGATATGAAGAGTATCATCCTTCCAACATAACCAAATTCCTCCTACAAAACCAACCGCATCCACCATTACCCAATGTTTAAAACCCAAATGCTTAATAATACTAGTTGCTTTATTACCACTCACCCTAGGTTCCTATAAAGCAACTATATTTAGACTATTAATCCTCATGAGTTTTTTACAAGCCAACATGAACTCTTTACTAGCCGCTCCATGGCAATTCCATGTAATAACCTTTATATTAAGCATTCACAAAAAAGGCAAAATCAACAAACCTCTAGCTCTATTTGAGACTCGCTATCACAGCCTAAATTAGACATCATTATAATACCATCTTCCTTTTCAAAACCTCCCCCATCACAAATAGTCACTGGACAGTTTGTACCATGAAGCACTAATCCATTATGTGGAAACATCACTAGTCCCTTCTCCTCCACTGTATGTTAAGTATTCAACTCATTCTCCTTACATAAGACCCCAGATAAACCTCTATTTGAGCTATTATCAATCATCATCATGTTAGAGCTACCTGGAAACTTTTTATGCACCACTTGTGAATCATAGAACCCTTCTTTGTACTTGGAGTAGTTGTCTTAGTAGGTAGTCTCACTGATTTGCCTTTCCTTTGTCTTCTTACGTTGTTCTGATGCATATTAGTGATATCTGCTAGAGTAGTTCGTCCTTGCACTTCTTCATGAGACTCCTCTTTCACTTTAAGAACTGCAAAACGAGAACTACTCAATTTCATATCATTAGAAGCACAAGATTTTTGACCCTTCCTTTCTCTCTAAACCACCCTCCATGGACTTCCATCACCTCTTTTGTATCCATAGCAACCTTAGTGCTCTTCACATTAACAGAAGTAGTTAAAGCATCTTTCTCTTCGACAATCCTTTTTTTCTTACAAGCCTTTTTGACATGGCCAAGCCTTCCGCAAGACAAACATAGCAAATTCATGCTCTCATACTCAATTGGCATTTGAATCCCTTCAATAGCATAATGGGGTAGTAAGGGTTTAGTTAAGTCAACCTCAGCACAGATTCTAGCAAATCTACTTCTTCCTTTTGTGGTAATATATATGTCAACCTTGATCACCTTTCCAGTAGCACTCTCAACAATAGAAAGAAATTTCTTATCAAAATATTCTGAGGCAATTTAGTTAGCCTAGCCCAAATAGTAATATGCGATATTGTTTCTACTTGAGGATTAAAATCAGGTTTCCATCTCATCACACTCAAGTAACTATCAAGCATGACCCACGGCCCCCCAGTAAAGGTTTGGCTTCCCCAAAGTCATCTTTATTATGAAGGCTTTCCAGGAGGAAATTGCAGTCTAGATCAGACACCCTTACACGACCCCTTCTTGCCCACATTTGATTTAGCTTCCTGGATAGAAATGTTAGACCCACCCTTCAACCAAGCAACTTCACAATCAATGATTGCAGAAAAGGTTTTTCGATTCTCTCCTGTTCCACATCATTAAGGACCAAATTAGGGCACATGGGATCATCTTCAATGTTGGTTATGCCCTGCATAGGGTTTAGAACAAAGTCAAAACCAGTATTGACTTTGTCCCCTTCCAAACCAAAGAAATCAAATTCGTCTCCTTCCAGGAGTGAATCCTTATACGACTTCTAAAACCTATCACCCTCAATGCCCTCAGCAGTGTTCAAGAATTTCTTAGCATCATTCATAGATTCCTCCTCCATCCATTCTTCAACTCTTGGTTGTAGTGACATCTCACTAGAGAATCCTCACTTTCCCTTTTGCACCTTCTTCTTACTCCTAACTGCCGCATCCGCTTCCTCCGCCGTAAGAATGCCCTCCTGCACTAATTTCGCCAAGTTCGTCTCTGTCGTCATTCCATTTTTGAAAGGTCGTACTCAATTCTACCTCGTGTTTAATACTAATATAAATGATAATTTATCCATTTTTTGCTAGGATAATTTATCCAAATTTATTTTCATAAGTTTTGTGTTGTTTTAGCTTTTAAAAATTTTTATTTAATTGATCTCAAATATTTTACAAGATATTTGAGTACTTATAATACTATATAATTAATAACAATAATATATGTGTGCGCGTGTATTAGATTGCAACATAAATATATTTTTTTAAAATTATAACTAAAGTGAAATAATTATTTTTTATATAAGATTTAAATCATGTAATGAGAAATAATTTGACATTGTTAATATGGTAGCATGTAATAAGAGTAAGCAGTGAAAGTTCCAAATCTGTGATATACTAATGGGGTGTGACGTGATGTCACCCACGGTTGTCAAACTCGCAAGTTGACTTGCTGAGTCAATCGACTTTGCTTTTCAACCACTGAAATTTGAGTTAAACTTAGAACCTCTACTGACTCAGTCAGACTTGTAACTTGCCCTTAAATTCAGAACCTCTAATGACTAGGTCAGGCTTAGGGGTGAACATGGGTAGGGACGGGACGGATTTGATCCATGTCCGATGTCCGGTCCGATATTTTTCAGGCTAATATAGGACCAAGTATCGGGATGACCCGATACTATATATGTATAAAATAAAAAAATAAAAGAAATTTATTTAATAATAAAAAATATACTTATTTATACTTAAAAATATATTTTTTTAAAAAATAATCTCAGAAAAAAATAAAATTATTCAAAATTTATGAATATTTAACTATTATACATTATTTTTATGTAAATATTAAGTTAAAAAATTAATTCAAAATTTAAAAAATTTGAAACATTAAAATCTTAAAATGTTTTCATAATATTTACATAGTAAATATATTATATTAGATACATAAAAATAAAAATGTTATGAAATCAATTAAAATATATAAAATAATTAAAAAAAATTAATATATATATATATATATATGTCGGGCCGGGCCGAGGTTAGGGTGCTGGCCCTAACCCAGGCTCAGCTCAAAATTTGGCCCGACTCGATATGGTCGGACTGAACCAGGTCAACCGGCCATCAGGCCAACTTGTTCAGCCCTAGTCAGACTTGCAATTAACTTCGATCAGACTTGCCTTAATTAGTGTGTTTTAAGCGTGTTGAACGAGTTGAGATGCCAAGGAAGTGAACACAAAATACGTCTCTCAAGGAGTTGAACCCATTATCAGAGAAAAGTGAGGTGAACGCCAATGCCGATGAAAGCCAAGGACACTGCCATAACTATAGAGCACACTTTTTTATGATATTATTTGCGTCAAACCTCTAGCTTGAAAAATATGAAGCCTTTCTCAAACTAGTGAAAAGATCATGAAAATGAAAACAAAGGCTCTCATCGTAAAAGTTGAAGCAAACATGAAGTTTGTAATTGCTGATCTTAATTTACATTTATGAATTTGTGATTATGGATTATAATTTCTTACATTTTTACTTTTTTGGCCATCAATATAAACCCATTTACAATGCATTTAGGGATAAAAAACGTCTAATGTCTTGAATTAATATTTTTAGTATTATTTTTATTTAAAGTAAAAATATAATCACAAATTCATTCACATTATTATCTTTGAAAATAAGTATATTCAAGATACAAATAAGGGATAGATAAAATATATATATATATTTTTAATGGCTATTATTAATAAAAGTAAACTCATGAGTTTGACAATCTTCATGTCATCCCTGGTGAGATCAAGGCTGATAATAATACAAAATTAAGATGAATTATAGGTGTGGTTGATTAAATGTCACTTGATTCTTTTTGTATATAAGAATATTCCCCATCTCATATCACATGTGCTCTCCATTTTGCCCCTGTTTGTGAAATTCACAATTTTTACTTAATTTGCATAATCGGAAAACTAAACAAGCATATATACCTAAACCTAATCAAATGATGGACGACTGGGATTCACTCCAGGAATGAACGGCCAGGATTTTTTTTTCGGCGAAAAGTTGGGGAAAAAGAATTATAAAACGTACTGCTTCATTTTGCAAGAACCGATGTGTTTCTGGGGAAGCATCGAGCATAAAGTGCTATAGCAGATTAAATTTCTCCCCCGATAATGTGTAAGTTTCATTATAGATTTTTCGTCCTGAGAAATTAATTAAAAAACTAAATTTTGAAAATAAGTGATGGAGCAAAAATGCCAATTGAAGAATATTGATTAATTTGCCTACTGAAATTGTCCAATGGTCAATCATGTGTTTTTTTTTTCCATGAATACAAGATCAATTATGTTTTTCCTCCTATTTTTAATATAAGTCACTTTTAATTATTTTACAGAAATAAAAAAAAGATTAGATATACTAATAAAATTATTTAATATTTGATTTGGTTTTTATGTTTGTCTCTAATTAATATCATATATTTAAATTTTTTAAAATAATTAATACTTCATAAAATAATTTTTAAAAAGAGTATTTTTTTGATAAAATAATTAATTAATATTTCATAAATTTTTATAAAATAACTTATATTTAAAATTATAAAATTCTTTTAGGAAGTAAGCTATGTAAAAGATTGAAGGGATAATTATTATTAATATTATCTTTCAAGGCATTTCTCTTATAATTGAAAGGATTCAGTTTAGATCCAAGGGCGCTCGAGTGTGACGTACTGATGACAAACGACGATGTTGGGACTTTCTTTAGATCGATAATTAGTAATGACCTGACATCTTCCTTTTCCCCCTTGTTTTTTTTTTTTTGCCGCAGACCCGACACTTTCAATCATTGTAATTTTTTTTATTTTTGTATGATCTTCTGTTTTTAATATAGATTATTAACAAGATTTTTTTTAAAATATTTCTGAATAATAATCCTAATTAATTATTGAGCTCCACATATTGAGGCTCAGTCATTATCAACACACCTTAATTTAAAAACATTTCATAACCCTCCACAATCCACGACGATCTCCTTAATAACCATTCTTGTAATCGCTCAACCACTGCTAAACAATAGCTCTATGATTACGTTTGGTTGGTTTAAAAATACTATATCATTATAATCAATATACAAAAATACATTATTTACACAAGTATCTATTATTATTATTATTATTATTATTTTAGCCATATTTATTTTTTTGTTACTTTTTATAGAAGAGTTTAAAAATCATTTACCATATTCTCAGTTATGAAACCTTCCTCTATTTTAGTTATGCAATTTATATCTTGATTCCTGCTTTTAAATTATCACATGATTGGGGAAAAAAACAATGTTGCATTAATTGCTCTCATCACAACTAAACTCTCCCTAATAATACTATTTTCTCTTTTGATGGATGTTCTGCAATGAGCTAGCTTCTTCAAAGCACTAACTAATGTTGCTTTGTGCTTTGATATTAAAAAAAAACTAGCCGCAGGTTCATTTAATTTAATCATCAATTATCAAGTCCCCTTTTTCAATTTTTTTTACCCGAACTTTTTTCCAATTCATTATGCTTCACTGATGCTTAGATTTTGCGCTTAGTATTACACCATACAGTTAGCCGATGGCCAAAAAGGGGGGGATTACTATTCAGCAAAATCACAAGTTTATTGCAAAGTCAAATGTGTTGTTCATTTAATTATAAAAATAGACTAACTTTTTAAAATTAAATATAAAAAATATAAAATTATCAAAATGTCCTTAAGTTTTATTTCTTCCTATATTATCACTGGTCAACACTTGCTAACAACTAGTTAATGATCACCGGTTATAGAGTGTGTTTGAATTAGATTATGTATAAGTAATTATGAGGATAAGTGATTATTCATAAGTGATTATATCAAAAGTGATTTATGTTTGGATATTTTTACCTCATAAGTGATTTTGAGAAAATAAATGTGTTTGGATATTGGAGTTTAAGTGATTATTGAGTGGATAATGAGAAGAAAAAATGAAATAAATGATTATCATAAGTTGAAAAAATCAGTTTCTTCCATAAGCACTTATTTCATATATAAGTGCTTATTGAAAAACTGTTTCTGTTTGGCAACTTCACCACATGAGCACTTATGGGGATTCATAAGTGCTTAATTTTGTTATCCAAACAGGCTAACAATCAATAGTCACCGGCAACCGGTCAATGGCTACCGGCAACCTATCAATGCTTGTCGTCTTGACAAATGACTTACAACTTCCTTTTTTAGATTTTGCAATTGACTTGTTATGAATTTGCAATTTAATTTTTAAATTTTTATTTTACAATTTATTTTTTAGAATTTATAACTTTTTTACTTTAAATTTACAACTTATTTTTTAAATTTTCACAATAAATTGTTTCAGTGCTTTTACAATTTCTTTTTTAAATTTTATAATTTTGTTACTTTGAATTTGTAATTTAATTTTCAAATTTTTATTATGAATTGTTTCAATGTTTAACAATTTCTTTTCTAGAATTTGCAACTAGTAACTATGAATTTATAACTCATTTTTCAAACTTTTACTATGAATTCTTTCAATGTTTTTGCAACTTGTTTCATATGTTTTATAACTTACTTACTTTGAATTTACAACTTATTTATAAATTTTTTACTATGAATTTTTTTTATGCTTCGACAATTTCTTTTATATATTTTACAACTTATTTACTCTTAATTTACAATTCAATTTTCAAATTTTTATTGTTAATTATTTTAGTGTTTTGCAACTTATTTTTTAGAATTTATAATTTATCTACTCTAAATTTACAACTTATTTTTTAAATATGTCTCATGAATTGTACCAAATTAAAAAATTTTGGAACATAAGTTAAAAAGTATTGAAAAAATTCATAGTAAAAATCTGGAAAATAAGTTAGAAATTTTGAGTAAACAAGTTACAAATTCTAGAAAAGAAATTGCAAAAGACTAAAACAATTCTTAATAAAATTTTGGAAAACGAATTACAAATTTAAAGTAAGTAAGTTACAAAATACATAAAATAAGTTTCAACAATATTGAAATAATTCATAATAAAAATTTGGAAACTGAGTTACAAATTTAGAGTAAACAAGTTAAAAATTTTAGAAAGGAAAATGTAAAACACTAAAATCATTCACAATAAAAATTTGAAAAATAAGTTGTAAATTTAGAGTAAGTAAGTTGTAAAATTTGAAAAAAAAAGTTGTAAAAGTACTGAAACAATTCATAGTAAAAATTTAAAAAATAAGTTACAAATTTAGATTAAAGAAATTACAAATTCTTGAAAAAATTTATAAAGTAAAAATTTGAAAACTAAGCTGTGAATTCAAAATAAATAAGTTATAAAATCTAGAAAAAAAAGTTATAAACCATTTGTTCCAGTAAATGTTGATCGATCGCTAGGAACCATTGATCGTCACCGTGACCGTTGATCGACGTTGACGGGTCACTGGCCACTTATGACCTATGATGGTAGGGAGTGTAATTTGATGATATTTTGATAATTTTATAATTTTTATATTTAATTAAAAAAAGTTGATTTTTAATTAAATAAATAATAAATCCTATTTGGTAATAAAAATTGTAATTTTAGTTAATTTATTAAAAAATATAACATCCAAATTGTAAACTTTTTTTTCTTTAAAAACAAATTTTAAGGGCTTATTTGATAGTGTTTTCAATTTTCTGTTCTCAAAAATAGTTTTGTAAAACTGTTTTCAAGAAACTGTTTTGAAAATAAGAAAAAGAATAATTGTTCTCAAAATCATAACTAGTGAGTAATAGATACGTTATTCAAAATTTATAACTTTATCATTAATGAGATGAATGTTTCTTATTTTTTCTTGTGTTTTCTAAAACAAAAACTATAAAATACCTAAAAGGTGTTCAGAGTTTTCTGAATAAAATTATTTTTTATTTTTCAAAATAATTTTTAAAAAACAGATTTATCAAATAAGTTTTCTAAATTTTTTGTTTATGAAAATAAGAAAACTGTTTTGGATAACCTTCACCAGTCAAATCTAAGTCATTCGGCCCTCTTTTTTTCGCTTTATATAACTGCGTGAGATTTACAAATGTCAATATTAATTTATAAGGAACGATATAGAGGAGAAATGGATAAGGGAAATTAGGATGAGCATTAAAACTATAACTTAATACAGAAGATAGAATCCAACACAAATTTTGTGAGACAAGCGTATCTAAAAGCTCCCGTCCAACAGTGAAAATGGATAAGGCGGCGGCGGAGGATCGCTCTGAGTCTCCGGCACCATATCTTTAAAATACGTCATTTGGCCATCACCGTTGTGGCATCCAGAGTACGTCCCTGCCAGTGGCCGCCACACCGGAACCGCCGTAGGAATGGCGGCGCTATCGCTCTGTTGACTCTGAGGAGGCGTATCAAGGGTAGCTAGGCTTTGGCCCCACCAATAAGGCGTTTCCTGTGGCGGTGAAGATTGACAAAAATTGTGGATTTCGAAACCAGTCTCCGGCGACGACGATACTATACCCCCCATAGTTGCCTCGTCTTCTTCCACCTCTGTTTTGACGGCCATGCCAGACGAAGATGAGGACGAGGTGGCGGCGGCGGTTGCTGATATCAAGCGCCGCCTCTTCCCCGTCAGCTGTCTTCTTTCTCTCCCGGCCAATATGCGGGAAAGAACGTGAGGGTCTTCCACCACTTTGCACAGAAATGCCATCATTTGCTGAGGTCGTCTCTCCGTAGCCTCCAGCCTCTTATTCATCCCTTCCACCTTCTTCTCCAACGCCTTCTGCTCCTCCTTCAACCTTGCTATCTCCATCACTAACACTTCCTCATCCAAGTCCTCCAGCTTCCCCTCCATCCCCTCATAATACACAATATTCTTATTCTTACTCTGCTTCTTCCTCACTATGTTAACCAGCAGCTGCTTCTGCCCGCGCAGGAACCACTCGTTTGCAAATTCCCATCGATCCGGATCCACCTTCTTGAATCCCTATCATCACACACATGCTCATGATTAAACAGAGGCTTTAACATACATAAATTCTAAATTCTTGTTTAGTTAAATGAAAAACTCATTGGACTCATGAGGAAGATATCTAACATAGGTATTGAGCTGACGAACGAAGCTGGAGAAGTTGTTGTGCTTGAAATACACAGGCAAGATCCTCTCGGAGAAATCCGAAGGCTCGACAACGATGAAGCTGTTATTGGCCGGCCCCCAAGTAACGAGATTATCAGTCCTGGGATCGCTGACTATGTGGTACGTCTTAATGACGAACGGCGCGATCACGTCGTTCTGCTCCATCCCATCTACTTGATGTCGGCTTTTGTGTGAACCTGATTGTACCTGAGTTTTTTTCTGTTTTGGGAAGGGGGGAAGGTTCGCTTTCTTAAGGATGATGGAGCACCACCGTAAAATATAAAGGGACGCGCACACAATAACAGAGGAGGCTAACGTGGCAATCTTTGGGAATCACGAGAAGGGCCCCACGTGGCTGCCATTTTTATTTTTATTTTTTGTCAAAAATATTTTTTGGGTACACGTCATGTCGAGGTTGAGAATTTGAGATATTTTGGAAGGGGACAGCATAGATGACGGGAAGCACGCGCGCATTGGGAGAGTGGGGAAAACGATTAAACAGAGCGAGTGAGCGGGCGGGGAGGTGGTCCCCATGGGAGTAAGCGACACGTTTTTGATTTGGCACCGCGAGTGCTGGCGTTGTCACTTCCATATCATTTTTTTAGAGTTTAATTGTCACCTCAAATTTTAATCAACAGTTTCAGTAAGTGGCAAAAATTTAGACATCTTTATTAGACAAAAAGGGGAACAAAAACGGTAGAGAAGTTTTCTATCTATAAAAGCAGCGATAAATTCCAAAAAAATAAAAAATAAAAACGTTTGATTTGATTGGAAACCAAGAAAAATTGATATGCTAGTAAAGCTGCGCGTGAGGAAAATAAAATAACACACGAAAGAAAATAAATGCAGATAGAACCTTGTAGGTTGAGGAAACCAGTAGAGTACTGTATGATTGCTACATGTTTTATAGTTAGATTAGAGAAGGGGATGGTGTAAAGAAAAAACTGAGAGAGAGAGTGTCATAGTTCGGGGTAATGAAAAAATGAATTTGGATGGAAAAAGACAAAAAGAAACAGCGGGTTAAGATTCGGTTGCTTGGGATATATATATATATACAGTACTTTTGAAGTAGGCAAGACGGGACGAGGCATAAGGCGACTATCGAAGTGTCTGTTGTTTGCTGGTTGGTCCACGTGTAAGTTAGTCCATTGGGATCATGGTGTTTCAACGCTGGGGAGCAGCTGATTGATAATTTATCCATACACTTGCAAAATTTATGTGATTAATTAATGGAGAGCAATATACTATATATATATATATATATATTTTATGGAAGAGCTACACCAATATGGTTGAAGCAATGTGAAGATGAGCGAGGTTTTGATGGTGCAATGTGATATATCCAGTAGGAGCGAGGAAGGGATGAGAGTTGATTGGGAGAAAAGGATTATTAAAAGGTGTAGTAGGATTGGGTATTCCCCCTTTGGGAAAAGGGCGACCCGTTACTTGACAAAAGCAGTAATATAGGATTGAGTAATTTAGTGGAAATCGAATAGGATATATATATGTTTATATATATACATAATAATAGTTGAAGCGTATCTTTGTATATATTAATATAGTTTTGGGCATTGGACGATCCCAAGTGCTCTCCAATAACATGTGGATTACATTCCATCTTAGCGTGCGCTCCCAACAAAAGAGAAACAAAAGATCATATCTACTTGCCTATCTCACCACCAAGCTACACCAACCATACCCTTCTCGACAAATTAAAGCTCTAAAGGGTGCTCTCTCTCTCTAGATATAGATATAGATATAGATATAGATATAGATATAAGTGCATATATATATATATGTGTGTGTGTGTGTGTCTAATAAGTAGACATCCAAAGGCAAAGGAAATGCGCCACTAGTATAGGGAGCTAGGTGTTTATTATAGATTGATGGACAATTATTTAGTGAAAAGAAACTTGATCAGGGTCATATACAGGGCTCGTCTGGTTTTTAGTCAAATAAAAATAAATTTTGATAAAATTTGTTTTGTAATGTAGTTATGATAAAAATTAGTTTTGAACTAACGTATTTATGTTTGGATGATTTATTTAAAAATTAATTTTTATAAAATTTATAATTTTCTTCTAAATTGAGTTTAAACTCCATCCATGATTAATTTAATTTACTTAAATTAAAATTTAAGTTGTATTTATTTAATTAACAACATAATATATCTGACATAATATTTTTTTACAGGTCATGATATATAAAAATTAAAATTTTGAAGGAATATTTTGATCATTAAATATGAAAAATTTTATGAAAATTTTATTTTTTTAATTTTTTTCTCATTTTTATTGATATATTTTTATATGACTTTAAAATAAATACAAACAAAAATGAAGAAGTAAATGGAAAAGCAACAAATGAATTGCTTCACCCTCAACTCTGTTTTGACCAAAATTCACGGTGTCAATATGGTCCCATTTTAACACCCAAATACTAACAAAAAATGGAAAAATTGATTTTGAGTTAGAACGGTGTTTGAAAAGCATAAACATACTGCGCCATAGTGCCAAAGGACTTTACTTTTCTAGCTGCAGTGCATGTGCTAACTCTCTTTCCTTTAACTTGTTCTTGCATTAGTAACAGTGCACCATATATATATATATATATATGTATATATAACTTTGAAGTTTCAGCACCCGACCTACTATTTTTTTTTTCTACAAAATAATTTATATATATAGTAAGGGTATATATGTAGATTTATCATGAAGCTGTTTAGTGTACAAAATGTAATGCAATTGAATGAAAACTAAAATAAAATAATTCTGACAAAAAATATTCTTGCTTTACAAAATAATAAAAATTAATGAATAATAATCTCAAAGATATAATAGCCAATACAAAAAACAAATATCTTCAATAATATCCGTAATATATACCAAATGGATAACATTAGTGTTTTTTTCAAAAAATAAAATAAAATATAAAACCATAATATGTGGGCCAAATTATATTATTAGTCAAATAGCCAGTGATTCTAAGTTATCAGAAAAATTCATTTGTTTTGTTTTAATAGCATGTGCACGCGCACACACTAAGCAATTTCATGAATAAAACACTGCTACATATAACTCTAATTTACATCAGTTATTTTAATCTTTTTAAATTAATTTTAAAAGTAATGTAAAAATAGGTGATATAGAAAAAAATATTTTTATATCGGTTTTTTAATCGATGTACAAAAATTACTTTTATATTGGTTTTTAATAGAAAAACTTATATAGAAAAACTATTTTTACATTAGTTTTTAATACAAAATTGATATAAAAAATATGCTTTTTATATCAGTTATATTAAAAAACCAATGTAACTTTGAAATTTCTTTTTACGCCGTAATAAGTGTAATTTATATCCAGACCTAAATTTACAACCAAATTTCCAAAATAGCTGAGCAAATTTTATAACCATAATAGCTATAATGCAAAAAATGATTATTGAGTATATATCTAAAGAGAACTTTTACTAGAGTTATATCCTAAAAGATGGTTTAATAGAATTAATGGAAATTGTAAAATTCATATAAGTCTCATAGTAAAATATTATATTTCCAATATCACACTAAAATATCCTAAACTATTCCCAAAATACTAAACTAAAATAAATTAGCTCTAGTAGTAAAACATATAAGTATCCATATCTTATTTATATATCCAAAATACTGAACTAGAATAAAGCAACTATATAGGTTTAGTAGTAAAACATTACGTCTTTGTCATTATCCTTGATTGTAGGAAGGGTAACCACTACGTTAGTACTCATACTTCCACTTTCTGTATCCCCATCTGATAGGACAAAAAGTTGAGAGACTCTTCTTTAAATATTAAAGGTATTGTATATAATCATATATTCAACATAAATAATTCAATGAATAGGACAATAAGAAATATATGGATTCCAATAACATAATTTCCATACTTACAAAATTCTCACAAACAGCAGGTGAAAAAATGTATAACTTGCAACTAAAACCAAGAAATATCAAGCTTTATACATAGGAGATATAAGTATAAATCATAAAGTACTTCAAGTAACCAAATTAAGTTTGCACACTTCAGCCAGATAACATTACCAAAGGTGGATTATTCATCATAAAGATATTTTAAAAAAAACTTACTCATTTTGCTTGCAAGATACAAATCCAATTTTGGTAGAGTCATCATTAAATATTGGACCTCCTCATAGTTCTACAATAGCTAAAATTGAAACACAAAATTCAGGAAACAATCCATAATTACGTAAAGGAGATTGGCGTCCACAAGGTATCTTTAATTATAAAGAGCTATATTATAATTTCCATATTCAAGAGAAGTTAAGCCCCAAAATTTAATTACCAGAAATAAATCATTTGCATTAGTTTCATAATTTTCATAAAACATGTTAATATTCTGAGTTATGTATAAATTTTAGCTGAATCTCCTCTAAATAATAGATCTCCCTAAAATTTTCCAACAACCAAGATTGAAATACCAATACAAAATAAACTCCCTTGAGCAGATAAGCACCCTTGAGCTAATAGATTTGGCTAAAATCCCCAATAGAAAATAAGCTCATTTTTAGAACAAGGAAACAAAAAGGATGAGTGTTTGCATGAATATAGAAATTAATTAAATTAACTAAAAATTTAAAAAATAAATTCAACTAAAAATTAAGAAAAAATAATATAAAAAAAAACTCACACAAATGATAAAAACAGAGACTGACGGAGGGAGTCGAGGCGGAGCACAATGGTGACCCATGGAGGGAATAGAGTGTGTGATGGAGACTGATGGAGGGAGCAAAGTGGATGACGGCGGCAATCGCGTAGGAGGGAGTTTCGATCTGTTCGTGGGTTTCAATTGAGAAAGTGAGGCCGAGTGCGAGAGGGATGGAGTGTGGACGGCAATGGCGTTCAAGAGAGAGGTGACCGCCATGTGTGATAGGGATGTAGTGTGGTGGCAATGGAGATCTAGAGGAAATGGACGAGTGTGGGAGTGGCAAGCCAAGAGCAGTTCTGGAAGAAGAAGACCACATTTAGAAGGAGCTGGAATCTGAAACTTAATTTTGAGCGCTAATAATGGAGGGAAATAGATAAAAACTAAAAGTTTTACATTGGTTTTTTATATAAAACCGATGTAAAGTTTTTTTGAAAAATTTATATTAAAAACAAAAAGAAACTAAAAATTTTACATCAATTTTTTATATAAAACCGATGTAAATTTTCTTAAAAAAATTTGTATAAAAAACGGAAAGAAACTAAAAGTTTTACATCGATTTTTTTATATAAAACCAATGTAAATTTTTTAAAAAAATTTATATAAAAAAAGTAAGAAATTTTATATAAAACTGATATAACTACTAAGAATATAATAAATAATAATTTTTCATTGATAAAATGATAAATCATACTTTGTAACTCCTCAAAACAATCACGACCACTTGATTATTCCCGGTACCATCTCTTCTAGCTCCCTCTCCATCATCAGCAGTTTAATAGTATATATGACCCAATAGCTACAAGATCATTAAAACAAAAGCAGCATATTATGATCATCACGGTGTAAAATCAATTCGAAAGAGGGTTTTGACACGAATCTATATACGTGTGTATCCTTTGTTTGTTTAATTTTTTTCCTAGTGATTAGTTTCCCAATCAACCCTAGTCGCATTCCCCTTTGCTTGAAGGTATTCATTCACATTACTTAGGTATGACGACGACCTAAATAACACCTGTCATTAATTTTGTGGGTAAACTTTCTCCTTTCTGCATCTAATAATTTGTGCTTGTGTCTTCATCTTTTCCATCCACCCTCGACAAGATATATCGGATCACAAAGTCAGATACAAATCCACCACTAAATCTCAAGTTCAATTCATGTCTATATACGTATTCTTTTTTTTTTTTAATCCTTTTTCTCTAAGGTAACATTTCTTACTTTCTTTTTTTTTTAATAAAGAAAATTGTTAAATTCCTTAAAATTATCCCAAATTTATCCCTAAATAAATGTTGTATCTTTCCAATTATAAATTTAATATTTTGTGTGATTCTCATTATTTAATTAATGGGGATATTTATGAAAAAAATTATTTAATAATTCAGATATGATTTATATTTGAAACTATAAAAACTTTTCTATCAACTATTTATATTTGAGGCTGGTGGGAATAATTATAGTTTTGAGATCATGATAAGTACCCCTATTTGACATCCTTTCCAAAAATGAAGATCACTTTAGACATCCTTTCCAAAAACGAAGATCACTAAGGTAAAGCAGCTGACTAGAGTTCAAATTGATTGGTTAATCAGAAAAAAAAAAACATTAGCGTAAGTGACACAGACTAATTAAGTAGCTGATTGGTGGAATATAGGTCAAGAGATTTGATAATAGAAAGCTTTCTTTGTGTCTAAGTTTGGTAAACAACTCCATATATATATATATATAGCAACAATCCCAAACACATGGACTAGTAAATGATCCAATCACATTACTCGAATTTTAATTACGTACAAACCCAAACGTTCAATCATCTCTCTTAGCTAAGTGTGTTTGACTAATAATATTATCAGGTGGGGGATCTGAACAAGCGGTGAAAATCGAGGACAATATTACTCCCTCTGTTATGCTATATAGTGTACTATTATGAGAAATTCATGTTTTAAATATAGTGTACTGTATGGATTACATTGTGTTTTTTTATTGTCTTTTCAGTATTACCTCTAATAAGTAAGCTCATATATTCTGTGGTTACCAATGCATTTAATGAAATTTTTTTAATGGTTCGGTCAAACCATAAATGAACGAAGGAGAATTTCTCTCAAAAGTCTCACTCTTCACGATAGCCGATAACCCATGAGAACTCGGAAAAAAGAATGAATAAGAGAATGACTGTAATTTATTAATGTAGGGAGTATTATTAAATGAGGGTGATTTGGAAAATAATGAAAAAAAATTTGGTTACTAGTCGTTGTCTTAGTATATGTATAGTAATTAAAAGTGCACTATAAACTAGAATGGAGGGAGTATTATTTAAAGATTACACACACACATTATGCATCATCCTATTTAAGTGTACGCACATAATTTTCAAACTATCAAAATTTAATGATAAAAAATATTGTATAATTTCAAATTAATATATGTGGTTGTTGCCCATTGTTAACTAGTTTATAACAAGAAGTTTAAAAAAATTATTGTCATCGACATTGTACAATTTAATTTTAAAATAACAGATTAATTAAAGGTTGAAAGTAATATGTATATATTTTTATTTTTTTAAAAAAATTACATCCCATTTTTAAAAATCGATCAGGAATTGTCCATATAAGATTCAAAGTCCAAGCATTTTGTGTAATTTAACTATGTTTAAGATATTCCAAAAGTCATTTATTTTAAGATTTGTTATATTTCATAATAATAAATTAAAATGTTGTTTGCATATCATAATTATACAATATGGTTCAATAGTGAATTACCTGAAAATAAAGCAAATACTTTTTTTTATTCAATTATAACTAGAAATTAGACATGCTATAATATGAAAAATAAATTGTAATGTTGAATTATAAATAATATGACTTTTTATAAATTTTATATCAATTAGTATATTGATTCTAATAGTTAACCTAACCTAACAAACGTTGCGAAAGAACTTTAAGGTAAGATGAGGAAATATAGGCTCAATTAAGGTGCCCAAGTCTCAGGCAAGATCCAGAAGATCTAATTATGATCTGCATCAGTATGTACGTGTCATCAAGAAGTGTCCAGAGAGTAGTGTCACCCTTCAATAGTTTCTATCTTCAGATTGATTATGCTAATTCAAATTCATACATTATTCGCACAGACAAATATATTACTTTGGGGAGTGTATAATACTAACATAATTAAATATAGACATGTATTTGGTCTCAGTAATTTATTTTTATTTTTAAATTTAATTATGGACAACCATAACATTCTCAAGAGACACAGAATTCATCATCATAATTTGTTAATTAGTTAGCAAGAAAAATATTTCAAGCAATAACCAATTTGAAGCATGTGTATATTGTGTGTGTGTGTGTGAGATTAAATTATAGAATACTAGGTCACTGTACAATCTGGTAAAGATGAATTCGTTAATGACAACTTTAATCCTCGATGAGGGTTTTATTGACATGATTCGCTAAAGTTTGGCGTTATATGTATATATATGTCCATAATCTAATGGAGCGCCAACTACGCTTGAGCGTAAACTGTTTGGTATCATGTTCATTTAGGAGCCAGCTTGACTTTCTCAGAACCTAACTCATCAGAACATTCTGTGGTGTCAAAAGGAGATTAGGAAAGCACTTATTGAGAAAGAGAAGACAAAAGATGCAAATTACTCCTTTTGTTATAAAAAAAATAAAATTATATAAATTAAAATTTTATCTGAAATATAAAATAGTTTTTAAAATTATTCTTATTTAAAGTTAATAAATTTTACATAATATAATCAATATAAATAAATTATATTACTTATTTTTTTAAAAAATCATTTTAATTGAGATATTTTAAAAAAATTATTAAATATGTCATATAAACAAATTGCATCCTTTATATTTCAAAATGTAGAAACTTTTTTAATTACCTAAAGGAACGGAGGAAGTATAATGAGGAATTTAGTGGCACTCGTACCATTTGGCGCCACAAGTTGGCACTTGGAGGATTCCAATTAGCTGTATGAAGATTATGATTCGAAACAGGAGCTAGGAACGTGCGTGTCACAATAACTTAAGGTGAAATGGAAGGACATGATAGAAAATTTGACGATCAATACGAACTCAAACGTGGTGATTGATGACACACGCAGAATCCACGTCTCGCCAGGTGTTCGCCTACACTGTAACAATCATTGTCGGGGACAAAGCAGAAGGGAACAGGGACAGCCAAAGACATATACATAGACAGTGAAATAAGAGATGTGATTGGCCAACTTTTGATCAGTGATGATGTTGCAGTCGAAGGCAACAGGTGGCACATTTTCAGATTAATTATGCATATATTTAAAAATTATTTTTTACTTAAAATTAATAAAAAATATTAATATTTTTTATTTTATTCTTATTAAATAGTTTACCTTCTTCTTCTTCTTATTATTATTATTATTATAAATAAAAAGTAATAAAAAATTAAAGATAAAAATAAAATAAAAAATATATATCTAAAATCTTATATTTTAATTAAAAACTTATCATATAAAATATAGGGTGGAAAGAGTATTAAATTGTAGTCATTAATACTAAATTATTGGGGGTAATTGTAGAAAAGAATGACATGTAGGTGAGCAAAAGGTTAAAGGACGAGAAGTAAAACAAGGGTGAATTATCAGCGTGGCCACCATAGGCCATTGGTTATGCATATGTGAAGGTGTCAATTAATTAATTAGGTTACAGAATTCACAAAACAGCTTTAGGAGAGCTTCCTCAAAATAAAGGCTTGATTGTACACGATCTCAATTAGTTAGAGTTGTGATTGGACACCGTAAAATGATTAAAAAGGTAAAAATAAAAACAAGTTACCATATTGATATGGTGAAGGCAGGCACCGACTAAGTCACACAATCAAGTTACTGTTTTGGAAGCTCGGGAGATGCATGGTGGTAAGTGTCTATTATTAATTCTAAGGCTACTGTGCATACTGCATGTATATAGAATTCAATTGTTATTTGGCAAAGTGTTATTTATATATGTATATGTAATTATGTATCATGTAGAGTGGAGTTACCCGAGCTACAGTATATATAGGGGAATTGAAGCCTCAAATCGATGCTAATTCCGTGGGTCCTGTGAACTCATATACTTGATCCATTATAATTTATCTGAAATATAATTGGCCAAACTGATGCTGACCGTGTGTGTGTGTGTGCGTGTGTGTAAAGAGAGCTGGGGGAATTTTAAGATTCAAACCCCTTAATTTCTATCCAACACTTGGGAGCCATCACGTCCTCGTCCTGCTTCTTTCCTCGATCTGGATATATACTTTTACTTTATACACTATTATTTCAACGTCGGCTTATTATTTGGCAGCTGCAATTTACACTCTGCTCTCTCCTACCTACGTCATTAATCCAAGCCCTCCCTGTTATGGCCATACTAAGCTAATGGAAGTCACACAATAAAGCTACTGAAAAACTTACAAAACGGCATTAAGAAATCCTTCAAGGGCCATAGTTTAATACAATCATAGATGCAATAACAAGAAATAAACACAGGCTAATTGATAAAGGAAGAAATTAGAGAAGAAGAAGAAGACTAGAAAGATATTCCCAAGATGTGGGACTAGAGGGGATTCAGAGGAAGAAGAATGCCAAAGGGAAGACATTCATCCACATCCTTCTCACTTCACATTATTTAATCGTATAGCCACTGCTCTACAAAACTCTTTGCTATCTTCTCGGCCCATTCCTTTATTTCCAAACCAATCCTCCTCTTGGCCCATCAGATTCAAATCTTGTAACATTCATTATACTACTTTCTCTTGGCCCATCCCTATATCATCACATTGTCCTCCCCTTGAAATTGACCTTGTCCTCAAGGTCAAAAGATAGAAGAACAACTTTGAAATAATTTAAAAGGGGTGAAAATTATCTAAAAGCTGTCTTCAATGGACCAACGTGGAATTGCTCAAGAGTGGCCAAGCTTGACACGCATATTTTCTCAGAAACAAGGGATTTTGCAGCTATTGAATGTCCCATTCCAAGTGTAATAGAATATCTAACACTTGTTGTGGTACTAAATCCAAATAACATCACTACTTTTTGATCATCAATATAATTCAAGCAAATATAGAAAGAGTCTCCAATGATCACTACATTTTTAAAGTGGTCAGCAAGACACATGAAGCTTAGTATATGGCAAACCTTAAGGCAACGCATTATAGAGGACTCAAGAGATAATGAACCGAAAACCATATATCTTAAGATGCTATCCAAGAAAATCCATGGCATCTTTTTTTACAGCAACTGTAGTCAACTTGAGCCAATGAAATCCTGACATCACATGCCACATATGCAAAACCCAATCTTCTAAAGCATAATGAATTGAGGGAGGCCAAATACAAATTTTGTCTCAAATGTTTAACATCAGTGGCAGTAGTGAAATTATTGAATAAAGGAATTATCTCATTAACAACAGTCAAGCACACAACCCCTATAGTAATTCCTAGATCAAATACCAAAATCAGGATTTGTAATGTAGTGGGAAATGTAGTACATGATAATGGGGACATCTTTAAAATTGAAGTGTTCCTGTAAATTAGTGCAGGACAAAAATTGAGGAACTAAAGTGGGTTAGGACCAAATACAAGTCAAGGCAGCATGTAATCAAATACCAATATAAGCCGGAAGCACTAGTGCAAAAATGTCTTTTTATGTCTCTTATTTATGTCTGTTATAATAAAAATAGACATAAAAAATTAATTGGTGGCATTTTTGTAATTAAGGTTGTAATATCTAGATTTCTTATGTCTATTTTTTGAAAGACAGACGTAAAAATTTTATCAACCATGTCTGCTTTTTTTTTTTAACAGAAGTAATGAGAATTTCTTTTTTTTTTGTACTTTTAAAAAGTATTTTCAATGTCTATTAAATGAAAAACAGATGTAGCCTTCTATGCCTGTTTTTAAAAAAAGTAGGTGTAGAAAGGCTTAAAAACTTTTTTTTTAATTTTAATTTTAGATGTTTTCGCACGGTACCAAATATTCTCCCTCGCGCCAGACCCCAAAATATTTCTATTCGCGGCAACCTCGACTCTTAAACCCTTGTCATTCCCAATCGTATCCACACAAACTAGTCGATTCCAATTGCAAGCTCCATGCCGGCGTCCACCTTTGCAATGTCTCCCTAGCTTACTACACTTCATCAATCCAGTCTATCCAACTCCAGTGGCAACCTCTACAATGTTGGTAGTGCTTGCTGACATTTGTGCCATTGGTGATTGTAGTCGGCCTTGTCTTGTGAATCTCTAGTGGCCTCCAGGTCATCATCCACAGGTTTCCCCTTCTATTCTATTCTTTCTCTTTTTTGCTTGAAATTTTCCCTTTTTTTAGATGTAATTCAATTGGCCCTTTTTCTTAGATTAGGTTCAATCAGCCTTCTTTTTTGTTGTTGCACCCTATTTTTTTGTCTATTTGTTTGTTTGCCTTATAATTATTTGCTTTTTCTGTTGAATGAAATTATCCCTTCTCATTCAAAAAAGATTGGGTTCAATCAATGTTTTCTACGTCGTGCACTGTTTATGTTTTTGTGGTGTTTATTTGCTTTTTTTTTTTTTATAGAAAAGGAGGATATTACCCATTCATAAATTAAGTAGAGTCATGAGTATTATTAGCCTGAGTTACATTAGAGCGAACGAAGCTCCCAATGAGGTTAGGAGGCTCATCAAAATACATTATATCATTACAATCATGCCGTAAATTTGCCCATCAACTGGGCGATTTCACCTTCTATGAATATATGAAAACCTAAGATGCTAGTCTTTTGAGCACCACCAGTAAATGAGGAGAATAATAGAGGAACCATGTGGTATTTATTTGCTTTGAGGAAACATGCTCTGCATTTCTTAATATATAAATTTCAGCCTTTAATCATCAAATAGAGCACCCAATTTATGCTCGTGTGATTTGAGGCCTTTTATATTGCTATCATCATCTGAGATTGACTGCTGTCATTACCTAGTTTATAATCCTTTGTTAATATATAAATTTTGTTATACGACCATCTAATTTATAATTTATAGACACACACATCCAGATATATATATATATATATACGTATATATGTCATTACTTCATTTTCTCCCTTCAATTTTTCTTTCTCTTGTGTATATCAGAAGTAAAGAAAATGGAGGTTTGTCATTATAGCCAGAGACTGTACCTGGGTACAAACATTGCAACACTTGAGTTCTGTCCCAGAGAAAGGTAATTTTTTTAAATTGCCAACACACTATTTTGGTCGAGAACTAGACTTAGGCAAAGTTCATAATTGTCTTTTACCAAGTTCCTTGACAAAAACACATACGGGGGACTTTTTTTTCTTAAAACAGAACTTAAGAGCTGTACCAAAGTTACTTTGACTGACCTTTTTTATGAAGATCATGTAAACAGAAACAGTTGGTACACAACAAGGCTACTAGAGTTATGGTTACAAAACCAAAAACTAGAACCTATATAGAATATTCAAACTGCCACGAAAGACAGAAACTTAAAAAAAAAGTGTGTGATATGCATCAGAAAGTGACTTCTATTCTATTAGGCCATACGTAACAGTCACACTCCCTGAAATGCCGAACGTAATTTCTATATATAAGTCATAGAGAAGCTGCCAATTTTGACTAAAACAAAAGCCTGTGATCTATAGGGTATACCTAGCTTCAGTGAAATTTTTTAAAAATATAAATTTAGTTCTTCTTTTGAAAGCTAAGTTACCGTTTGGTAATTTGAAAAAATGCCAGATAAGTTAATATTATTTATTGTAAAGATTTTGGTACCATCTCTAGCCATAAAGACCTGTGCAAGTGCCTACAACCTGAAGGTGTCTAAATTGCTCTGGTGCAAGAATGTTAGTTTTTTTCTCAAAGTAAATTTGGCACTATTAGTTTTCGTATTTGCAATTTAGTTTCCCTATTTTGATTATAACATTTCAATATCTAGTCTTGGTTTAGGAGATGCCAACTAAATTTGTTATTCTATTCTTATATGTTTTACAAAAGCCCAGTTATCCGTTTATATTGTACAAAATTACGGGAGTTATAAACATCAAAAAGAAGAATATATAGTATATATGCCTTTTTATCATGTCATATATTCTAACAAGTAAGCTTTTTGCATTAGGTCCGTAGATGAAAATGTTTTGCCTAGTGATGAAAATGAAACCTTAATTTTGATGCAATTTTTATATGGTGGAAACTATTTATTTCTATTCATTCTTATATGGTCATTAACTTATCAATCATTAATATCAATACATCAATATAAAATATGATTGTACCATTTACATGTCATTAACTCTTCCATATTTTTGCAAATTGTACCATTAATGACTTTGTGCAGAACAAATCTCTGAACGGAGGTGGAAAGCATTTGGTGGACAAACCTAACCTCGGTTAGATTTGTTCATGGAAACATCCTTACTGTTACTGTTACCCTCAATGAAATCTCTTAACATGTCAAGGAGGTCTTCTTAACTGGTGCCACTTCTAAGCTTGGAAGAGCAATTGCCCTCTACCAGTGCTGAAGGAACATATAAGAGTTTTGGTAAGTCTGTATCACTATATATAGTTTTTTAAAAAAGGAAAATTTAATATTTAGGTTTATAATTAGCTTTGTCATCTTTTTTTTTTCTGATTATTTGAAATTCCCTTTCTCTAAAATTTTGAATAAATTAGAAAAAAGTAGCTCGTTGAAAGTGGTTGATTATATTTTTCAATGTAGCCCATTAAAATATCTTTACTTTTTTATTATGTATTTTTATTTTCATAATAAATTGCTTCAAGATTTAATCTAATCCATTAATTTAGACCTTCTTAAATTGTTGCTTTCTTTTCTTCTTGGTTTTTAAATAGAACCAAAAATCCCCCAATTTGCTGGGATCAACTTCCTACTTTCCACTACTTCCAGGACCCAAATTAAATCCCAAAACCCGGATTTTTTGTCCTTCCCTATATGTATTCCACCTGAACATAGATTATAATATATATATATATATATATACCCACAATCCCTAATTCCTCTATAATCGAACTTTGCTATCTGAAAATTCCATGTCTTCTTCTGAATTTCTGCCCTTCTTTGCCAAATTAAAAGCTTGCAGCATCTTTATCTTTCTGATAACATCCTTAGCTCAATCACGTACAATTTGAACAATGAAATAAGAGCAATTGATTATTAGTATACTAGTTTTTTAAAATGCCATCAAATAGTTTGAAATTGCATAAGTAAATCCTCCTGTTAGCATACTTAATATTAAGGTATTTTTCACATTAAAATCCATATCTTGTTAGAGGTGGCAAGATTAAATTCAGCTTTTTCATCCCCGACTCTAAAAGTCAATTTCTCGTTTGGCACATCAATTAAGGCACCTGCAGTAGATAAGAATGGTCTTCTTAGGATTAGAGAAACGTCTAATTCATCCTCAGTATTCAACACCACAAAATCAGCAGGAATAATCAGCTTACCAATTTTAACGAGTACATCTTCCATAATTCCTATTGGGTACCTTACTGACCTGTCAGCTAGTAGTAGAGTCATACTCGTAGATGTTAGATTTGTGACCTCAAGTTTCTTGCACAAAGAGTACGGCATCAAATTAATACCAGCCCCTAAATAGCATAAACAATTATTAATCAGTTGAGAGCTAATAACACAGGGAATAGAAAAACTCCCCAGATCTTTTAGCTTTATAGGCAACTTTCTTTGCAGGATGGCGCTACATTCTTTAGTCAAAGGTACCTGAGTGCATTCTTCTAACTTCTTCTTATTTGACAACAGCTCCTTGAGGTGTTTGACATATGAAGGTATGTTCGCAAGTGCTTCAGCAAAAGTGATATTAATACGGAACTTCTTAAATATATCAAAAAATCTTTGAAAATTAGCATCTTGCCCTTTCTTTTGCAGTCTTTGAGGGAAAGAAATAGGGGGTATATATGGCTTCACATCAGTGGAAGGAGACTGCCCTTCACTATTAACATAAGCTTTTGGAATCTCCTTATTCTCCTCATCCTTACTTTTCTTACCACCCTCAGTTTTTTTCTTCACCTCTTCCTTTAATTCCTTGTCATTTCTGAGAGTAATTGCCATAACTCCTTCTTTTGGATTAACTTCAGTATTGCTAGGGAATTGGCCTTGTACCTTTTCAGTCACCATGTTTGCTAAGCAACTCATCAGTGTCTCTAAGTTTCGAATAGTAGCTTATGTAGCATTATTAGTAGTGATCTGGCTAGCCATAAATTGATCAAAATTTTTATTGATGGTTGTCTGACCGACCATAAATTACTCTAAATTCTTGTTGGTAGATGCTTGACTAGCCATCATTTGAGCAAGCATCTCCTCCATCTGAGGAGACTTTCCTGTAGATAGTGCTGGTGGCTGAGGGGAAGCCTGTTACTGGGATCCTGGTGGTGCTAGTGGATTTTTCCAAGAGAAGTTTGGATGATTTCGCCACATGTGTCTGACAAGGGATTATATGTGTTTGACAAGGGATCATTCTTTCTCTGTAGAAATTGTGGACGTTCAACATTTGATCCGATATAATTAACTTCTACATTCTCTTCAATCATGTGAACACATGTGTCTGCAGTATGACCCGAACCACTGCATGCAAAGCATAATTCTTTAGAAGGATTAGAATTATTGCTCTGTTGTTGAAAAAGAAGATCTATAAGTTGATTTAACTTTTCTAACTGTGCAGACACATCAGAATAAGAATTAACTTCCTTGACAGGTACCCTCCTGCTTCATACTCCTTTTTGTTTGGTCTGAATTGCCACTTGATCATAAATATTCATCATCTCCTCGGCAGTCAGATTATTATCCCTTGCAGCAATGTCCACTAAAGACTGGGAGGTAGAGCACAAAGCATTATAGAACAGTTTAGTAAGCATCATATCTTGAAATCCATGGTGTGGACATTCATAAAAGTAATCCTTGAATCGATCCCAAGCTTCATAGAATGGCTCGCCCTCTAGTTGTGCAAACAGATATATTTTATCCCTCAGGTCTACAGTTCTCTGAGGAGAGTAAAACTTAGCAATAAACGCATCGTAGATCTCCCTCCATGATGTCAAGGAGTTTTCCGGTAGATTAAGAATCCATTGTCGAGCACTATCCTTCATGCAAAAGTTGAAACATCTCATTTTAAGTTCCTTTGAAGTCAAACCATTATGACCTTAAGACGAGGATATGTAACCATCCAGTATTTTCTTGGACACAGAAACACGAAACTTATGACCACTCAGAAACCTAGAACCAAATAAACACATGTCAAGCAGCTTCCCAAATTAAATCACCCAAAAGGGGCCTTTAAGGAGGCTAACCATATACTCCCTCATATCATTCCTAAATCTGAAGTGAAAAATAGGAGAGACCCAAATCATTAGTTACGCATGGCCTGATCCACCTATAACCTAGGGACAAAGTTTAAAGATATGTTTGGCCTTCAACTGAATCTCCCTGACGGCCAGAAGTCACAAAATAGCCATACATATGGAAACAGGAACTCGGGACTTAATTCCTAATACTAATCACATTCAAATCACAGTTGAATCAATTCAAAATTCTAGCGTTTCAGTGATCTCTGGGCATCAAGCTCAACTAAACTTAAACCTCAAGGTGCGAAACATAACATCCTCCGATTGGGAGACTTCTCTATAACTTCACAGAACACTCAATAACTCCAATGGGTTCAAGAGGACATAAGCAATGGCGTTGTCACACACTGAACACCTAATGCTCGTCACAATTTAACCAATTCCATGATGAACACGCTTAAAACAAAATAATCACGCAAATACAAATACGGACTACAGACCCTTTTCTGATAGGAAGGAAATTAGTAAAGCTCATAACATATAAAGCATAGGAATCAATGGCTTCGGGTTCCCCAGAATACACACAACAGTTAAGAAGCCAGTAAGCACACCCACACAGCACTGCTTGATACAAAGCTCTGATCAATGAGAAAGACAGAGCACCTAATCCAGTGGCCACATTAATCATGATTCAAACCAGAATTCGAAGTTCTTATATTAACACAAGAATCTGCCTACCCATTGCCTAGAGAATTAGCTTTTTGGAACATGTATTACCAATTGAAGATCATTATACCTTGCACCTCCATTCTCTGTCAAGTCTCCTTCCTTCCTCCTCGGCTTTGCTCCTCCTCTGCTCCTTGGGACTTCCCCTTACGGCATCCTCGGTCTCTCCTCTTTTCCTCTCTCGGTCTTCCAGTATTTCTGTTCCTCGGTCCCTCTTTATGCCTCCAACTTTAGGATGCTCTCTCTCGGTCTTCCACCCCCCCCAAAAATGTCCTCCTCCTCTGTTTCTCAGACTCACCACCCTCGGACCACAGAATCTCCAGTCAAAAGAAAAGGCCCCCTCCTTTAGGGTGTCACTCCACGGCTTATATAGGCAACACCGAGGGTGATAGGATGAACCGATGGAGCGCGTGATCCTTCTCTCCTCTGTTTCTTCGTCCCATCTCGTGCCTTCGTTCCTTCTCGCCTCCACTACTCTGTTATAACATGGTGCGTAGCAGAGCCTCGTTGTCGTTTCTGGCCTCCAAGCTGTCCCCTTCTCGTAATCTCACTCTCTTTCTCTTCTCTCTCTGCGGTCCCAACTCGTGCTCGCCCTCAAATGCCTCTTGCTTCCACTACTCTGCTGTGACAGAGTACGGAGTAGTGGAGATCCCTTCATCGTGTCTTCTCGGCTCCCTACTCCTCTGACATCACCGAGCCCTAAGGCTCCTTCAGGTTTATTTCCACGGGCAGCTGCCTCGGTGGTTTCCTTCGGCCGAGCCCATGCTCGAGTCTCAATCCCACGGTTCCTCTCCCTCGGTTTGTTCCCTTCTCGGCCGGTGGCTCCCTCTTCCCACGGTCCAGCCTCCACCGAGGCTCCTTCGGCCGAGCTCTGCAGGCTCCCTCGGTTTTTCTTCCGCGGCTGAGCTCCCTTCGTTTCCTCAAGCTCCCCCGTGTTCCCAGCTTCCAGAGCCCTAAAGGCTCCATCTCCACCCAGCCCTAAATGGCTCTCTTCCTTTCGGGGCAATGCCCCCTGGACCGGACTGGATTTTGAGCTGAAGTTTCACTTCAGCCCAATATGGCAAAACCCCCCTTCTTTTTTTTTTTATTTTCGGGCCTAATTTTGGCCCAAAATAATTTTATTATTATGTCTTTTATATTTTTTTGTTATTATTATTATATATATATATATTTTTTGGTTAATTTATTTACTATATATCTATTTATATATCATTTTGTTTTTGTTTTGTTTCTTTTCCTCTTTTTTTTTTTGTTTTTTTGTATTTCCTATTATTTATTTATTCATCTATTATCATTATTATTTTTATTATTTTTTATCATTATTATATTTATATATATATATTTTTAAACTTCTCGGACAAAATACGGCGTTCACAGTTGCCCCTCTTTACTAGTTTCTTATGTGAGAACGAGGAAAATGTAGTTTTGGAGTTCTGTCGTAAGACACAAAGTAAAGAAGAGAACCCGAATTTTGTCCGTACAAAACACACAAAAATTCACTTGCCCCTGACTCAAAGAAATGCAAAATTTGACATGAATTTAGAGTATACAAAACTCTATCTTTTGGTATGAAGGACTTAATGGTGAATGAATGTTTTGATGCAAGACATACGTGGTAAATGCGAACTGGGATTTGACTAAATAAATTGAACTAGACTTTAATAGCTGCACAAATGAACAACTAATTCGAGCTAGAATCGTATTAATGTAAGATGCAATGATATGACACAAAGGAATAACCATGTCAACTAGACTGGAACTGATGCAATAGGTACAAATGCACACTAAAACAAAATGTGATAGCAAGATCCAAACAAAATACCATGTTGATGAGCTGCCCCTCTTCATTTGTTTTCTAAGGAAGAGGATCATGAAATGATATTCATACTTAGAAACAAATGAAGAAGCAAACATGTATTTTGTTTGGGGGGCAAGATGCATGAACAATAAAGACAATAAAGACAGAGATTAAATGACAGAAACTTAAATGGTGCCTGTCGCCAAGCCAGGGCTTTGACAGAATTTAAATGACAGAAATTTAAAGGGTGCCTGCAGCTAAGTCAGGGCTTTGATAGAATTTAAATGGTGCCTGCAGCTAAGTCAGGGCTTTGACAGAAATTTAAAGGGTGCCTGCAGCTAAGTCAGGGCTTTGATAGAATTTAAATGACAGAAATTTAAATGGTGCCTGCAGCTAAGTCAGGGCTTTTGACAGAATTTAAATGGTGCCTGCAGCTAAGTCAGGGCTTTTGACAGAAATTTAAAGGGTGCCTGCAGCTAAGTCAGGGCTTTGACAGAAATTTAAAGGGTGCCTGCAGCTAAGTCAGGGCTTTTGACAGAATTTAAATGACAGAAATTTAAATGGTGCCTGCAGCTAAGTCAGGGCTTTGACAGAATTTAAATGACAGAAATTTAAAAGGAAGCCAAGGCAACATCCGTCATGATGTAGGACACGGAGTGCCTAAGCAATACTTAGCCAAACCTGCGACTCTCTTTTCTGTTTATCCGGCACTTATCAGATGCCAGTACAATGCCATCTCTTTTGTCTTCCCTCTCTTTTTCTTTTTCCCCTGAGGTATAATGATCCCCTTTTGTCATGTATACAAAATGGAGATTTCCTTTTTAGTCTTCCTTGAGATGTGCATGAAAAATTATTTGTGGAATGCAAAATTCTTATTATTATTTATTATTATGACTATTTGCCCCAATTTGTACAAAATGGAAGATGCGTGTAGAATGTCCATTATTGCCTCAATTTTGACAAAAATTTATTGTAACCACAATGTTAGAAATGTAATGAAATTGGGTTTTATCTTTCAATTTCCTTGTCTTGATGTAAAGCTCTATTGCCCCTGATGAAGGAATCCAGTTAACCCCACAACTCTTAAACTTGTCATAAGTGATGTTGGAAAGCCACCTTGCTAGTCTCTATCCTTGGGTATTGCTGTGTCGTCCAAAAAACTCTTTCTCAATCCAACTCTATGAGCTTCCATTCTACTCTTTGTACTTAGCACCGTTAGCTGACAGTCAAGATTACTCTCACGATGCATGCCATTAAGTAACATTTTTTTTCTTTTTCTATATATATATTTATTTATTATTATTATATATATATATTTTTTATTTGAGGAATAGATATAGCAACTTACCAGAAGGAAATCAATAATAAAAAAGGAATATACACAACGGCTAGTAACAATCCAGGAATAAGAATAGAAAGTTAGTTTGTTATATGAACAAACCACTAGGATATTAGATCTTGAAACAACCAGAAATTATAGATATTGTCTATTAAAAATGAGAGAAAACGCCTTCACATCGGTCTCTTAAGCACCCAGTCGGATAGCTTGCATTGCTTTTGGACACGCCCAACAGTACGTCTGACTAAAGATTATGCCGCGTTTGTCATTCACCCCTATCCATTAGCAGCTTAGAATTTCCTTTTATTTGCTCAGAAGATGATTTGCTCTTCCCTTTTCCTGGGCTTCTTTTCTTCCTTAATGCTCTAATTTTTGCCTAGGCTGCCTTTCCAGGTTTTCAACCTAGCGAGCTTCTTTTCCTTTTCATGCTCTAATTTTTGCCTAGGCTGCCTTTTCAACCTAGCGAGCCCTCTTTTTTTTTTTTTTTAGGCATAATACCTCTTGACAGAGTCTGCATTGACAGGCTTCGTCAATTCTTGCCCCTCGACGTCCATCAAAATAAGTGCACCTCCTGAAAAAGCTTGCTTTATCACATAAGGACCCTCATATGATGGGGCCCACTTTCCTCGATTGTCCTCTTGATTTGGAAGAATTTTCTTTAAGACTAAATCCCCTGGCTTAAACTCCCTAGGGCGAAGTCTTTTGTTAAACGCTCTGGCCATTCTCCGTTGATATAGCTGCCCATGACACATGGCGACCAATCTCTTTTCTTCAATCATATTCAACTGCTCATATCGGGTTTTGATCCAATCATCCTCCCCAATAGCTGATTCGACCATGACTCGCAGTGATGGGATTTCCACCTCAATTGGTATCACTGCCTCCATCCCGTACACTAGAGAATATGGTGTAGCTCCTGTTGATGTACGAGTTGTGGTACGATACCCGTGGAGAGCATATGGGAGCATTTCATGCCAATCCTTGTATGTGACGGTCATCTTAGCAATGATCTTTTTAACATTCTTGTTAGCAGCCTCCACTGCCCCATTCATCTGCGGTCGATAGGGAGCAGAGTTATGATGCTGGATCTTGAATTGTTCACAAAGTTTCCTTACTTCAGCACCGTTCAGATTAGGAGCATTACCTGTAATGATCTTTTCTGGTAAACCATATCGACAAATGATGCATGATCGTAAGAAGCGAATAAAAGCCTTTTGGGTAACACTGGCAAGAGAGACGGCTTCGACCCACTTGGAGAAATAGTCAATAGCTACAAGTATGAAACGATGACCATTTGTGGCTTTAGGATTAATAGGACCAATCACATCAATTCCCCACATGGAGAAAGGCCACGGGGCCACAAGGTTGTGTAGGGGGTGTGGTGGAGCATTGATTCGATCAGCGTAGATTTGACATTTGTGACATTTTTTTACATATTCGATGCAATCCCTTTCCAGGGTCAACCAAAAATACCCACATCGTTGTATTTGCCTAGTCATAGTATGACCATTAGCATGAGTTCCACATATTCCATCATGAACTTCAGCCATCACTCTCTTGGTTTCAGGAGAATTTATGCACCTGAGTAGTGTCCCATCATGAGCCCGCTTATACAAAACCCCCCCACTAAGGAAGAAGTTCATTGCGAGGCGTCGAAGAGTCTTCTTGTCATTATCTGTTGCCCCATCTGGATATTCCCTATCTTTGATGTAGGACTTAATGTCGTGAAACCAAGGTTGCCCATCGGATTCCTCTTCTATATTCAAGCAATGGGCAGGAGTATTCCTTGCTTCAACGCGGATCGGCTGAACGTGAATCCCACAATCTAGTTTAACCATGACAGCGAGTGTTGCTAAAGCATCTGCAAACTGATTTTATCACGAGTCATATGGGTAAACTTGATTTCATCAAACTCCTTGATCAACTCAGTTAAGTAACTCTGATAGGGGATCAACTTTGGGTCCTTCGTTTGCCATGCCCCCGTCACTTGATATATTATGAGTGCTGAATCTCCAAAGACCTCAAGTTCTTTAACACCCAGAGCTAGGGCGGCTTGCAAACCACTGACACAAGCTTCATACTCTGCTACATTATTTGTGCATTCAAAATTAAGCTTGATGGCGACAGGAAATTGTTTCCCTTCAGGGGACACTACCACTGCACCTACCCCACATCCCTGCGTATTGGCGGCACCATCAAAGTACATTGTCCATTGGGCATCCTCCAACTTATCCTCAACAGTCAAGACATCTTCATCTGGGAATTGAAAGTCTAGTGACGGACTCTCATTTAATGGGTTTCCAGCTAAATGGTCAGCGATGATACTTCCTTTAATGGACTTGTGAGTCACGTACTTCACATCATATTCGGATAGTATCACTTGCCACTTTGACACCCTACCTGACACGTAAGGGCTTTCAAAGATATATTTAATCGGATCCAATCGCGAGATCAACCAGGTAACATGATATAACATGTATTGTCTTAATCGTCGCGTGACCCATACTAGCCCACAACATGTCTTTTCGATGATTGGGTATCGAGACTCACAATCATTGAATTTCTTACTCAGATAATAAATGGCATGCTCCTTTTTTCCATATCCATCTTGCTGTCCTAACATTGCCCCCATGGAAGATGTCAAGATGGTTAGATAGAGGATTAATGGTTGACCTGGTGTAGGGGGTGCTAAGACAGGAGGGTTCAGCAAATATTCCTTTATCTTCTCGAATGCTCGTTGGCAATCTTCATCCCACTTCCCAGGATTTCCTTTTCTCAACAATTTGAATATTGGCTCGCAGGTGGCAGTCAGGTTGGCAATAAATCGGGCTATGTAATTCAAATGGCCCAAGAAGCTTCGTACATCTTTCTCTGTTTGGGGTGAAGGCATATCACGAATTGCCTTTACTTTATCTGGATCCACTTCTATTCCTCTACTGCTAACGATGAAGCCTAGTAGCTTACCAGACGTAGCCCCAAACACGCACTTGTTGGGATTCAATCGAAGCTTGTATTTTCGCAGTCTCTCAAACAACTTTTGAAGAACTGCTACGTGACTTTCTTCTTGCGCTGACTTTGCTACCATATCGTCGACATAAACCTCCAGTTCTTTATGCATCATATCATGGAATAGTGCCACCATAGCTCGTTGGTAAGTTGCACCTGCATTTTTTAAACTGAACGGCATCACTTTGTAGCAAAATGTTCCCCATAAAGTAGTAAAAGTGGTTTTCTCTTTATCCTCCAAGTTCATGGGGATCTGATTGTATCCTGAATACCCATCCATGAATGAGTACCTATAACCCCTCGCCGTATTGTCAACTAGCACATCAATATGAGGCAGAGGAAAATGATCCTTAGGACTGGCTTTATTCAAATCCCGATAGTCTACGCACATCCTGATGCGGCCATCCTTCTTTGGTACCGGTACTATGTTCGCAACCCACTGTGGGTATTTAGCAACATCTAAGAAACCAGCATCCCATTGTTTCTTCACTTCTTCCTTGATCTGAAGAGATGTCTCGGGACTCATTCTCCTTAGCTTCTGTTTCTTTGGCTTAAAGTCAGGGAACAAAGGAAGCTTGTGAGAGGCGATGTTGGGATCAAGCCCTGGCATATCTTGGTACGACCAAGCAAATACATCCAGATATTCTAGAAATAAATCTATCATCTCCTTCTTCTCAGGATTATCAACTATCTTCAACTCTTTTTTATCTTCCTCAGTTCCCATGTTGATCACTTCTATGATTTCCTCATGTGGGATGAAACCAATTTCAGAGGGTTCGATAAGCTTTGCGAACGTGAGGGGTAATTCAACTAGCGCGGCATTTTCTTCAATCCCGTCGTCAAGCATATCCATAACAATGCGAGTGTCATCCCATTGGGGTTCAAGAGTCTCCGTGTCAGACTGGAGTTCCGTGAATTCTAATTCCCTAGAAGGCAACAAACACAACAGAAGTAAACGATGAGGCAGGAAATAGTATAGAGAGTTAATCTGAGGAGGGGCCAACACAAACGGATAAGAAGAAGAATAAAGTGAGATGAGGAAAAGAGTAGAATAAAGAGAGTAATAAGAGAGAGTAATAATGGAAAGCTGCTTTGCATTTAATCCTCAAATGTAAAAAGTTCCAAAAGTCACGAATACAAGATTTTCAAAAGAAGACATAACAAAAACTCTAGAATATTACTCTAACGACATGACATCAGGGATCTTCTCAGACTCCCAGTTTTCCAGGGCTTTTCCAAAGGTATCATACTGAATCCAATGTCCTTGACCATAACACTCCCCTCCTTCTTCCGTTGTAGCAATGGAGTCATTCATATTGACTATCTCAGAGGCTTGTGAGAATGTCTCTTTAATATGAGGAACTTTTGATCTTGCTTGCAATTTCCCTCGGCCTAACTTCACTTGCTCAGCCAAGAGAGTCTCTAAATGGGGATCGTATCCTATCCCTTGACGTCCCTGATTCCCGAGCAGTTTGATTGGCTCCTTTACCCCTTGTAGTTTAGCTCTGAGCCCTTGTCCTTCCTTATACCCGCCATGCTTCATTATCTTGTTGACTACTTGTTGCACATCTCTTCTTGGCTTGTCACCCTCCACAACCTCAAAACTGTGATAAAAATTACCCCCTGTCCGTTCTACATTTTCGACGTAAGGCACGGCACTTGGCTTGCTAATCACGATTTCCTCTTCTCCTTTAACGGTAACAAGTAGGCCATCCCTGACGAATTTAACCCTCTGGTGTAAGGTAGACGGTATAGCTCCCGCGTCATGAATCCAAGGCCTTCCTAAGAGCATAGTGTATGCCGCATCAATGTCCATTACATGGAATTGTACTGAAAAGATGCTTGGCCCAATCTCAAGTGGAAGATGGACCTCCCCGAATACCTCCCTTCTCGCTCCATCAAAAGCTCGGGCAATTAGATCACTATGCTTAATAGTGGACCTGTCTACTGGAAGCTCTTCTAAAGTGGCTAGTGGCAGGACATTGAGAGCAGACCCATTATCAATCAGAACCTTTGCGATCACATACCCGTGACACTTTAATGTAATGTGGAGAGCTTTAGGTCGCCCCGCCGGAGTTTGAACAATCTCATCCTCATAGAAGGTGATTTGAGTGGCATTCTTCACAACATTAACCATATGAACTACTCTCTCGGGAGTTATGTCCGGACGTACATATGCGCTTTCTAACACCCTCTGGAGTGCCTTGCGATGGACCTCTGAGCTCATGATAAGGGACATAATGGAGATTCGAGCTGGTGTCTTTGTGAGCTGCTCTACTATGTCATACTCACTGTGCTTCATGATCTTTAAGATCTCATCGGCACCAATGCTCATGTCCGTCACCGCCTTAGCTCCTGAACTCTGTCCCTCTTCCTGGCCATTTCTTGTTGCCTTATCATTTTCTTTCGAATAGACGCGACCACTCCGGGTAATCCCGTTTATTAGTTCCTGGTTATTGACTTCCACTACTGGTTCTTCACTGGTTTCTCCCTGGACTGCGAGAAGCTCCGTCCTTAGGCCATATTTCCAGGGTACCGCACGATTACTAGCATACGGAAACGGTGCTGGTACGTGAATAACCGCCACCGGCTCCTTCTCTCTTGTTGCTGCCTGAGCGGTTGAGTTTATGACCAAGAGAGATCCCGTTGAATTCGGCTTAAGTGTCGGTTCGTTAATGAACGAAGAATGAGATTCTGCTATTTCCAATAAGGGCAATTGCTCACTACTTCCTACAGTCGGAGCTTGCGCGTTGATCACAAGGAATGACCCCTTCGACTTGTCCATGATTGGCAACCCGCTTAGTTCCTCCGTCATGCATACGGATTCATCTCTTGATGTTTCCCTTTCAATTCTGATAATCCCCAGCACCATCATCTTTTGCACAACTTCCTTGAACACTTCACAACCCTCAATGTCATGATCTATGTTTCCCCGGTGATACTCACAAGAGTAGGGATCGCAACTATCGATTATACCCGGCTTTCCCTCACCATAAAGAACAAGTCCTGCTTCCTCAAGATGATCAAATATCTCTTTCATAGTAAATTGGAGCGCATTTGGGTCTTTAATCAGCCTGATATCTTCTTCAATAACACAGACCTGCTTCCCCTTGTCATGCTCCGGAAGGGGATTCGAGATTATATTCGGATTGCTGTCCCGCCGTACACTGATATAATTATTATCCAAAAGATTCAATACGTTCTTCCGGAAAGCATCGCAACGATCGATTGAATGTCCCACCGCTCCCATATGATATTCACAAGTCTCATTTGGATTATACCAAGCAGGGAAATGTGGTTGCCAAGGTTTTACAGGACGAGGACCCATAAGCTTCTTTTCCACTAACTCTTTGAAAAGTTCTAATCTGGAGACATTGAAGTCGGGTAACGGGCGGTTATCTCTCAGGGGGCGAACAGCTTTGTAATCCGTACTTGGGTGCGAGACATTCGCTTGCTGAATGGGATGAGGTGGCGGGACAGGTTGAGGATGTTGGATAGGTTGAGCAAAAGGGGCTCTAGGTTGATAGGCAGCATGCTGCATGCGTGCCCCGGGTGCAAAAGGTCGTGGATATTGGGGTTGTGAGTTATATGGAGGGTACTGTGGGCTAAATGAAGGTCTGAACGACTGTTGGTAAGGGTCCGGCACGTGATTCACATCACTGTCTTTCCTTTTGACACCCTGTCTTTTTCTATTTTCGGGGTGTGCACTCTCCAACCTCCCATCCCGAATGTTAGTGTCAATCCTTTCGCCTACCTCAATGAGGTCGGTGAAATATTTAGCATGGGTTCCTAGCATGATTCTGAAGTAGGGCTCTCCCAGCGTATCAATAAAGTATGAACACAACTCAGATTCCGTTAAAGGAGGTTGAACTTCTGAAGCCAGGGCTCGCCAACGCTGTGCGTACTCCTTGAAGGATTCGGTGGGTTTCTTCCTCAATCCTTTCAGCTGCTCCCTAGTAGGAGCTGAATTCAAATTAAATTGGTATTGTCTCATAAAGACATCTGTCAGATCCCTCCATTTCTTTAGTCTAGAGTGATCTAACTTCATGTATCAATGTAGAGCCGCCCCAGTGAGACTCTCATGAAAGAAATGGATAAGGAATTTCTCCTCCCTGGACCATACTGACATCCTGGTGCAGTATGTCTTCAGATGATAATGCGGGTCCCCATTACCATTATATTTGTTGAAGTCCGGGATCTTAAACTCTTTCGGAATAATCACATCCGGAGCTAGGCATAGTTCATCCAAATCGAGGGATTTATGCTCCATTACTCCCTGCAGTGCCCGTAACTGATCTCTCATTTCTGACACCTCCTCTTTCAAGCTGACCTTATCAGGAATTTCACCGCCATGAGAATACATATTATTGGGAGGTGGATTCTGAGCCATAAAGGCTGTGACATTCTCCGGGTTATGGACATCATGGGTATATGCATATCCCTGATCCCATTCCTGGAATCCTTGCCTACCGACCCCTGGGGTTGGGATAGGTGGAAGCCTATTCTGATCATTGTCAGTTGCATCGGGTATCCCTTCCGCGCTCATACCATGCGGTTGGGCAATGTTGGCATTAACGTCATGCCTTCTCCCATTCGTGTTCATGCCCTGAAGCATTTTCATCATTTGTTCCATTTGAGTATGCAAGCCACTGAGTTGACCCTTCAAATCCCCTACTTCTTCCTCTAATCTCCGTTCTACATCGGAAAGATGACTTTCCATCGCCATTGCTTTTGTTCTTGCTCGAGTTAAATGGATTCTGTGCGGGCGATGTGTAAGGTTAACTGGATTCCTTTTAATCGGCGCAATGTTGTCCTTCTTTCAAGAAAAAGAAAACAAATTAATTATTTTTACCTTACCATTACTTAGATACCAGTGAATTATAATAGGCGCTAGCATAAGTTTCTCAACAAAGTGACTTTGGATCCACGTTGGCGTTCGTCATAATTATCCATGGAACTCCCTCAAGTTCCCCCCGATACATATTGTATTCGGGGAGTCGTGAGGTTGACAATCAATTCATAAGAACTCATGTTACTTTATAAATGATGTCTATAACTAGAGGGCATAGGTGGAATCAAAAGCTGTAATTTCATATGGTTCAATACATCATCATGGATCATAACTACATCACCAAGTATGAGCCAGAAATTTTAATTCTTTGACAAGTTCTTTACATAATGAAAAGAAATCTGATATTTCTGCAGAAGTACTAAAGGGATGGAATTTTTGTCCAGCTCGCTCATAAACATCGGAGAATTTTGGGATGCTTGAATTCACCAACATAATTAGCCTTTCAGTGCGATCTCTCCACCTATCTGACTCCATCGCCCTTTCTGAATAAAGCGTTCTCCAATTTTCCACCGCATCAGCATGTTGTTGCACTTGTTCAAGCAACCTCTTGATTGTAGCTGATGAATCCCCTCTGACGGCTGCTAACTCATTCACCTTATCCTCCAACTGCTTAGCGACCAACTCCAACTCATGTGATGAACTTTGTAATGGACGGAGTTCTTGTACTTCTTTCTCAAGTGCATCCCTTTCTTTCACAGCTTGCAACAACCGCCTCCGATTATTCTTCATCCTCTCATCATTCTCCTCCATACGTGTATTCACATCCTTAATTGTTCGTTTGAGCTTCAGATTTTCCTCCTTCAATCTCTTTACTTCCGAGCTTACCTCACAAGCTTCTCGTTTCCTCATTTCCTCCACCGTCTCTTGTAAGGCCGCATATTCATTCTGCAGACGACTCCAAGCCTCTTTCCGTTCATTATTTTCCCTCGCCAGCTTTTCCAATTCTTCTTCCTTCTTCTGAAGTTGTCTGGCTAGCTCCTTGTTTACTTCCCCCTTATTGCCACGGAGCAAAGGATCGGGTGGTGCAAAGGTTGGGTTGACCCCCTTAATCCTCTCTGACAACCAGACTTGGTATTCTTCCGTGGCATATATCCGACGTGCCCCCAATTCTAGCCATCCTTTATATATCACCTTACTCCAAGCGCTCACCACATTTTGACTTATCTTCATCGTAGAATCACCATGTTGGAAGTGCATCATTTGAACCACGGCTTCTGAGGGAGCCTTTTGTGGGAAGGCATATTGTCTCAATAACAACATTGGGTTATAATTTATCACTCCCCGTGGGCCCATCAACGGCACATTTGGGAAATCCCCACAACAATAGATTATTTCATCCTTCCACCACCATGCCAATCTCCAACGGATACTTTCTGCTCTGAGTTGGCCAAAAACTTCGATCCACCCCTTACGATCGTATTTGGCTTTTCCTTCTTGGTTTCTAAATGATGCAAGAGGGGAGGAATTATCCTTTTCTCCTTCTTGGAGTCTCTTTCCATATAGGTGATTCATGACCCACATATACAATAATTGGAGACAACATCTAATTCTCCCTCCCTTCTTAGTATGGCAAAAGCTCAAGGTCATATAAGTCTCTGACAATATGGCAGGTACTGGATTCACCTGATGATGCTCTACCATATGAAACACACTGATGGCATGTCTGTCAATCACCCCCTTCGCAAATGGAAACAAAATTATCCCATAGATTATCATGGCGAGCACCCTGTTATAAACTATCCACTTCTCCTGTTCAGCCAGCTCTTTCAGACGTGTTTCCATAAACTCCCTTGAGACCCCCTCTATGCTCTTGGTAGAGATGAAGTGCACCTTGTCTATACTGATTTCCAAAAGCTTTGCTATCATTATGTTTGAAGCCACATATCCTGGGTATCTATAGACACGATCCCCCCTGTTTAGCGGTAAGCTTAAAAGCTCTCCATACTCTTCTATGGTTGGTGCCATCTGGAAATCTGGAAACGTGAAGCATCTCAAGGTGTCATCCCAATATTGTCCCAGTACAGAAAGCACTTGTGTCTGAACGGGTACATTGAGTAGCTCTAATATGTCCCCATATCTTTTCCTGAAGTCTGACAAGAGGTTACCCTTGATACGCCGGGAAAATTTCTTCAGACTATCAATTGGCTCCACAACTACTTCCAACCTGAGCCCCTTCCCACCATAGGTTAACCCTGTTGGTCTTGGATCCATGATCACTTTTGTGTCTTTAACTTATGCTAACTTTCCCTGATAATTCACCGGTTTCCTGAGCAAAAAAGGCAAAAAGAGGAGAATATGAGATAAAAGCGGTCATGAATTTGATTAGTTAAAATATTATTAGGCCCCCGTTTAACAGTCGTAATAATTTCTCTCCTTAAAGATCCTTATTGAATTCTCAAGGAAACAGAAATGAATCCTCGTATCGTGAAGGACAAGGTCTCTCCATGAATGAGGTGAAAAAATAATAGAGGACCTATTAATATGATAACCATTCTATTAATGTAAAATTACATGAAAAGAAAATGCATGGGACTGGATATGCTTCCCCGTGTCCTACATTAGGTGTATCCTAGGGTAGGATTCTTGGCTTTAACTGGCTGGCTTAACATCTAAGCTCCATCTACTATTACATGCAGGATTCAGGACGGTTCTATTTTCCAACAAAAGCTCCCAAGTTGCCCCCGTCATCAAGACAGGAACCCTATCCAGTAAACTTAATCCTTTGAGAGCTTTAATAGCTCTTCCCGGACTAAACTTAGCGAATAGGTAACAACTGAGTGAAGTCTTCATAATGGTCTCTGGGAGCTTAATAGCCCCTCAAAGGCATTGTTACAAACTTCAACTATCCTAGGATACTCTCAGACCCGGGTATAGGGCCCATTATGTGTGTGAGGTTGGACGTGAAAGTGCCCAGTGTGTGAAGGGAGCATACAAACCTCATGACCCAAACATTTCCCAAATCCCCCACCTGCAGATAAAACAGCAGATAAAACAATATTCAAAGAGGTAACAGTCATCTATCTTAAGGTTTATTCTGCATGTTATCTCCCTAGCACATTTTATTCAACTCATCAATACATATAAAAGCATATGAACAGATAAAATTACCAAGCATATTATCTACCTTAATCATGTGAGGCAAACAACATTAAAAGGGCAACCAAACGGACAGAATTATCAAACATATTACCTAATCTAATCATGAGAGGCAAACAAAATTAAAAGGGCAACCAAAATAAACATAAAGCCATAAAAAAAATTACATAGTCAACTCCTACAGGCTTGACTCTCAAAATAATCCCCAGTGGAGTCGCCAAACTGTCACACCCGGAAATGCGACGCGGATGGCGCGGGAATAAAGAAAAAAAAATGGAGAAAAGGGAGAAACCGGCCCGCCTGGCGGGAGTTTGGTTTCGGAGGGAGTCGCCACCAAAATTTTAAGGGAAATTTTGGAAAACCGGAACATAAAAACAAAAAGGGACAAGGACCGGTCTGCGAATCAAAGTTGGGTTCGGGAGTACGATTGTGAGTGGGGAAGGTGTTAGGCACCCCCACAACACCCGTTCCAAAGAACGGTTACCTTAGGTTGATCATGCAATTTTTATGGCTTTTTACAAATTTAGTTTGGTTGCCCTTTTACCATTCACATGCAAAAATAAATAAATATAAAAATAAGGAAAATGTAAAATGAAAATAAAGAATAAAATGAAAATATGAAAAGTTAGGAAAAATAAATTAAGGAGAATATTATTTATTTACAAAAGTGGACTTGACCCAGAATGAGAGTCTGGGGCCTACGTACCCTGCGATAGGGATCAAAGTCGACGTAGTTCGGACTAGAAATGCGTGTCACTGAGTTTGTATTTTTATTATATATTCTTAGAAAAGAAAAGTTCATAGAAAATAATTTGTCTTTCCACAAAGAAAACAATTTTCAAAATTTAGTTGGTATGTTTTAATTTGTAAAAGACAGATTAATTTCCAATATTTGCCCTTTTCATTTATTTATATATTTTTTGGTTTAATCAATTCCTAAAAGAGAATATATGTTTTTTCCTCCATTTAGAAAATATGATTAAAATTATTTGTGATTTTAGATATTTTATTTTGATTTGAAAAAAAGAAATATTTGAAAACATTTTTATTTTTATATAATAAAATCAATTGGTTTATGTGGTGACTTTATCACTCACACTTACCCATTGATACCTAAGTGTCCACGGTAGTGTTACTCGAGACAAAAAGGCATAAAAGTTTGAAAGAAAATAAATTTTTTATACATATGATTTTTATTTTATTTTTATTATGAAAATCATTTTAACACCTATTTATTAAAAAAAGGAAATTAAAAAAAATGTGATCATCCTGTATGTTTTGAAAAATAATAATCAGCATATGTGGTGACTTCATCACTCACAAGTTACTGATTTGCGCTTAAATACCCACGGTGTTACCACTCGAGGTAAATAAATGGGAGAATAAAGACTCAAAGGGAATCAATACTTTTTGCTTCAATATTTTTTTTTTTTATGAAAAGGCAATAAAAAAAATAAAAATGACATGAATAAGAAAAATGAAACTAGAGGAAAATAGATAACATTGGCCTGAATTATTATTATTATTATTATTTTTTACAAAAACAGAAATGGATGAAATTCCCTTGACACATTTATAACAAAAAAAATCAATAAGGAAAATTTAGAATATTATATACATTTATTTATTTATTATTATTATTGTATATATATATTCTTTAATAGTAATCAGCATATGTGGTGACTTAATCACTCACAAGTTACTGATTTTCACTTGTATGCTCACGGTGATGCCACACGTGACGAAAGGCGAGAGGTTTAAGAAAAATGTGATTGGGAAAATGAAATCATTTTTATATATAAATATGCTTAAGGTTATTTTATAAAAAGAAAAATGATAAAAAGAAATTAAGACTTAGACTTTAATATATATCACCTAAATTTTATTATGTATTTACTATTATTTATTATTTATATTTGTGTACTTATTTAAAAGAAAACGCATTTAGAACACCCCATTTTATTATTATTCTATGAAATACTCAAAAGGATAAGGAGAAAATTATCACATACCTATATATATATACGTATAATATTTATTTACATTTCCTATTTTAAAATTATGAAAAACAAAACTATTTAAAAAAAAAAACCCTTATTTATTATTATTTCTTTCCTTTTTCTTTTCTTTCTTTTTTTTTCCTTTTTTTTTCACTTGAAATAGTATTATATATATATTTTGTCTTTTATTTTATCTTATATTTTTTTTGTTTTAACAAAAGATTAAAGGGAAACTCCTCCTTATGTTTTCATTTTTTTTTTTCAAAATCAACTCCCAAATTGAACAGCGTATATGGTGATTTGGTCACTCATAAGTCGCTGAACTATACTTACACGTATCATGGTCATTCCACACACAAATATTTTAAAGTGTTTAGGCTCAAGATCACTCAAATAATTTAGATATGACCTTAAGACGAGGATATGTAACCATCCAGTATTTTCTTGGACACAGAAACACGAAACTTATGACCACTCAGAAACCTAGAACCAAATAAACACATGTCAAGCAGCTTCCCAAATTAAATCACCCAAAAGGGGCCTTTAAGGAGGCTAACCATATACTCCCTCATATCATTCCTAAATCTGAAGTGAAAAATAGGAGAGACCCAAATCATTAGTTACGCATGGCCTGATCCACCTATAACCTAGGGACAAAGTTTAAAGATATGTTTGGCCTTCAACTGAATCTCCCTGACGGCCAGAAGTCACAAAATAGCCATACATATGGAAACAGGAACTCGGGACTTAATTCCTAATACTAATCACATTCAAATCACAGTTGAATCAATTCAAAATTCTAGCGTTTCAGTGATCTCTGGGCATCAAGCTCAACTAAACTTAAACCTCAAGGTGCGAAACATAACATCCTCCGATTGGGAGACTTCTCTATAGCTTCACAGAACACTCAATAACTCCAATGGGTTCAAGAGGACATAAGCAATGGCGTTGTCACACACCGAACACCTAATGCTCGTCACAATTTAACCAATTCCATGATGAACACGCTTAAAACAAAATAATCACGCAAATACAAATACGGACTACAGACCCTTTTCTGATAGGAAGGAAATTAGTAAAGCTCATAACATATAAAGCATAGGAATCAATGGCTTCGGGTTCCCCAGAATACACACAACAGTTAAGAAGCCAGTAAGCACACCCACACAGCACTGCTTGATACAAAGCTCTGATCAATGAGAAAGACAGAGCACCTAATCCAGTGGCCACATTAATCATGATTCAAACCAGAATTCGAAGTTCTTATATTAACACAAGAATCTGCCTACCCATTGCCTAGAGAATTAGCTTTTTGGAACATGTATTACCAATTGAAGATCATTATACCTTGCACCTCCATTCTCTGTCAAGTCTCCTTCCTTCCTCCTCGGCTTTGCTCCTCCTCTGCTCCTTGGGACTTCCCCTCACGGCATCCTCGGTCTCTCCTCTTTTCCTCTCTCGGTCTTCCAGTATTTCTGTTCCTCGGTCCCTCTTTATGCCTCCAACTTTAGGATGCTCTCTCTCGGTCTTCCACCCCCCCCAAAAATGTCCTCCTCCTCTGTTTCTCAGACTCACCACCCTCGGACCACAGAATCTCCAGTCAAAAGAAAAGGCCCCCTCCTTTAGGGTGTCACTCCACGGCTTATATAGGCAACACCGAGGGTGATAGGACGAACCGATGGAGCGCGTGATCCTTCTCTCCTCTGTTTCTTCGTCCCATCTCGTGCCTTCGTTCCTTCTCGCCTCCACTACTCTGTTATAACATGGTGCGTAGCAGAGCCTCGTTGTCGTTTCTGGCCTCCAAGCTGTCCCCTTCTCGTAATCTCACTCTCTTTCTCTTCTCTCTCTGCGGTCCCAACTCGTGCTCGCCCTCAAATGCCTCTTGCTTCCACTACTCTGCTGTGACAGAGTACGAAGTAGTGGAGATCCCTTCATCGTGTCTTCTCGGCTCCCTACTCCTCTGACATCACCGAGCCCTAAGGCTCCTTCAGGTTTATTTCCACGGGCAGCTCCCTCGGTGGTTTCCTTCGGCCGAGCCCATGCCCGAGTCTCAATCCCACGGTTCCTCTCCCTCGGTTTGTTCCCTTCTCGGCCGGTGGCTCCCTCTTCCCACGATCCAGCCTCCACCGAGGCTCCTTCGGCCGAGCTCTGCAGGCTCCCTCGGTTTTTCTTTCGCGGCTGAGCTCCCTCCGTTTCCTCAAGCTCCCCCGTGTTCCCAGCTTCCAGAGCCCTAAAGGCTCCATCTCCACCCAGCCCTAAAGGGCTCTCTTCCTTTCGGGGCAATGCCCCCTGGACCGGACTGGATTTTGGGCTGAAGTTTCACTTCAGCCCAATATGGCAAACCCCCCCCCTTCTTTTTTTTTTTTATTTTCGGGCCTAATTTTGGCCCAAAATAATTTTATTATTATGTCTTTTATATTTTTTTGTTATTATTATTATTATATATATATTTTTTGGTTAATTTATTTACTATATATCTATTTATATATCATTTTGTTTTTGTTTTGTTTCTTTTCCTCTTTTTTTTTGTTTTTTTGTATTTCCTATTATTTATTTATTCATCTATTATCATTATTATTTTTATTATTTTTTATCATTATTATATATATATATATATATATATTTTTAAACTTCCCGGACAAAATACGGCGTTCACATTCATCCATTAATTTGCTTCTATGTATGTGATAAAAAATAGGATTATCAATCGTTTAACCTGCCATAAGATGATTAAGATAGAACCCATATGTACTCATCCTACTTCCATGTCCCTCCAGGGTCAAACATTAAAATATAAATTAATGAGAAATTTGAAAAGCCAAGACAGGAGAGACAAATTGTAATGCAACGATGGAACAAAAACCAAGTAGGCATCACAATAAGATGGACAAAAATAATTGAAGTGGTCAAGGACATTGGTGCAACACCAAAATTGTTCAAGTAAAGCGAACCAGGATCAAATACTAATATAAGTTGCAAGCCATGAGGCTCCCAATGGTGATATGCAACTTGTGGGAAAAATAGGATAACTCTATGAAAAGCCCAAGGAAATCCTCACCCATTAATTTTTTGCTAAGATTTTGACTAGTATCATAAACAATTGGAGCACCCATAAAATGGTCGATAGAGAACCCAAAAGTGTGAAGCATATGAATATACATTCCACCAGTGAAATGAGCACCGACACTTACATTAATATAAGGGCTTGATAGAAATTTAGGAATATGACTCTGTGGTTCAGTGCCAGGATCAAAAACAAGGATAAGATGCAACCTATTAATAACCCAGAGTGCAAGGATATTAACATCAGATTTGGTCCTCATAACATAATCAAGTGAGAATTGTGAAAGAGACAGTGTTGTTGGGACAAAAGTCGAAGAAAATGTGGCTAACATACCAGTTATGTCTATGAAATCGGAAAATGCTGAGCAAGCAAAAGGATGAGATGTAGGAGGCTTACCTATAGAAGTCATAGATGAAGATGGCACATTAAACATCTTAGGTCAAGCCATTAAACTAAGGAGTAAAGAGTGTGATAGAGCAAGCAGATCATGCTTGATCATCAACGGCACACATATGAGTAAGCTGTCGAGCAACACTTCTGATGTGAAACCATCAACACCAACATCCAAATAGGGGGTTGACATACTCGATTTGCAAATGGTTGAAAAAGTGAGCTACAGTGGCCCAATTGATTATGGGTGGGCCCGTTAGAAATATGTGAAATGAAGGTGTTGCAAGCCCAGCAACATGGACAGTAGCAAAGCCCAGAAGAATAACACCTGACAGAGATACGACTAGACTCCACAACATTAGAAAAGATGAATTCAAAGGAGGTGGAGCAACGACGATGAAGTTCGGGCTTGATGGCACTATAGAGAACACGAGAGGCACTGGTAGGTTGGAGCTATGAGTTTTGACGCAAATGGCAACATCGTCTACTTCTTCAAAGATATCGCCAAGAGCTTCAGAAATGGCATATGGCTTTGTGACCATCAGCAACATGAATTGAGTGGTTGGAAAAGTCGTAGTCATATTCAAAAAGTGCACATCAAAATTGGGAGGGAAAAACAGTGGATCATATAATTGGATCTGTTATTGCAAATCAAATCATGCCTCAACCAATTTAGAAACATATTCTGAATTTTACTTGTAGTGCCTCTGAAAACTCTCAACCAAAGAGTCCATGGATCAAAGAGTTTGGAGAAGAGTGGACTCTATTCAGTTCTAGCTTTTGTTCACTACGTTGTGCGTCATAGGTGTAAAAGGCAGAAAACCACCTCTCAATGAAAGCACCAAATGGTATGGTCACACTAAGCTAATGGAAATCACACAATAAAACTACTGAAAATCTTACAAAAATGGCATTAAGAAATCCTTCAAGGACCATAGTTTAATACAATTATAGATGCAATAATAGAAATAAACACAAGCTAATTGATAAAGGAAGAAATTAGAGAAGAAGAAGAAGAGTACAAAGATATTCCCAAGAAGTGGGACCAGAGGGGACTTCGGAGAAAGAAGAATGTCACAGGAAGACACGACAAAATTCATCTACACCCTTCTCACTACACATTATTTAATTATATAGCCACTGTTCAACAAAACTCTTTACTATCTGCTCAATCCATTCCTTCATTTCCAGTCCAATCCTCCACTTTGGCCATCAGATTCAAACTTTGTAACAGTCATTTACTACTTTCTCTTGGCCCATCCCTATATCATCACACTCCCTTCCATTTTAACTTGAGAGTTCAGACTCTTCTGTTATATTAAAATATATGCGTTAGTGTTTAGCAAAATATATATATATATATGCGTTAGTGGGGTTCAGAAAAAATCACCACGCTGAACCAAATAATTGGCAATCACACCTCTTATTTCTTTGACACCTCAACACTCAACCAACACTGTTTTCCCACATGTGATGTCGTGGACTTATTTTTAAATGACACAATTTGTTTTCTTTTTGAACCAAAATGGCAATTAGTTTAGATATTAATCTTATGACCTTTTTTGACTAGAGGAATGGATTTAAAAAAATTTTTATACAAGGACTTACTTAAAATTTGAAGTGAATTGTAGGAATCTATTGTTTAATTTTCTCAAAAAAAGTACTTTTATTTGAATTTACTAACACAAAAATTATCAGCTAAAATTTACCAGCAATCCAATTTTTCACATTTCATCTTTAATAAATTGAATCTAAAACTAGAAACTTTTTATATATCTTTCCTAATAAAATAATAAAACTGAATCGCTCTTTCAAAATTCATTCAATGATAAATAAATTTTGAAACAGAAACAGCAAAGATGTTGATGTTGAGATAGCTGAGTTGGTCTAAGGCCCCAAATTAGTTTTTCTTTTTTCTTGGGTGAACCCCAGAGACTGGTCTGGAAATGAAAAGGCGTGGGTTTATATCCCACTCTAAACACATGTCTATCTTTTTTTGTAAAAAAATTTTCCGGCTACTCGGGTTCAACTTTGGCCCAATAAAGTAAGCGGATTTCATGTGTTGTATAGTCACCATGCATGCACTTTTTTTTCCCTTCGTCGGCCCAAGTTTTCATTTTAAAATTGTCTGCTTCTTAATCAACTGATCCACTCCCCTTCTTCCTGATCCCAAGTTATTCTTACCAAAACAAAAAATCTAAGTTATCAAATAAGGAATTTCCCGTTCCAGATTCTCTATCTTATCCAGAATCAGCAGACACTTATCTACTGATTATTTATTATTATAAAAATTCTTATATATCTATATTCGAAAAAGGATAATATAACTACTAGTAGATTGTACACTTACAGTTAAAAATGTTTTAAATTATTTTTGGAATAAAATTAAAGATAATATTGACGCGATGAGTTCCGATGGATTCAATAAATGTATATGTAAATTATTTTTGTTTGTCTCGTCAAGTGTTTGAAATAAGTTTGAGTCACTAATTCATCCAATGGGAGGATTTAATCAAGATATTAAGCTCGCAATTCAAAGATTTGATGCTACCCCAATAAGTTGGCAAAGAGCTTAATTTACAATGAAGTATCTTTTTGTCTAAATTATCTTGTATTGTAATTGATTTTATTAAACATAATTATAGATAAAATATAAATTTTTGAAGTATTTTCAAAATACTATAATATATATACTTTTGACAAAATGTTTCAGTGTCATTGGACTCGTGGATTGTTGTAGCTATATTTTGGTGCTAAGATGAGTAATTTTACATGATTCTGTCATATTTGATCCATTGTGATCTGAGTTATATTATTAGTGAAGGTCTTCCTGAAAAAGAAACAGAGTGCCAGACTGGTTAAACCAATTAAACCTACCCAATCAGACTCGTTTGGTTTGAAGTAATTGTCCTGTTAGTTAACTTGGAGTAAGTTTTTCTTTTACTTTTTGGTTTTGGTCTTTCTTGTTGGGAGTTGTGGGTCAACTGCTTGAGCTAATTGATCAAGAATTGAAGTTTAGGTGAAGGGTAGGTGTGAATGTTAGATATAGTCGTTGTGGTGCAAGCACAGGCAAAATGAACAGGACGACCCTCCCCTTCTCCTTCGATGATCTAAAAGTCCGATACTGCACCTCCTCCATTTCTGTACCTCTATATGACTATCAATCAGCCGACAACTCTGTTCGTTCCTTCACCACACTCATGGTAAAATTTGATTTCCCAACCTCTTGTTATTCTTCCAAGTCCTTGTATAATTTGTTCGTTAATTAATAATATATATATATATATACTAGACAATTAATATGGTGATGATTGTGAATGCATGTGTTGGTGCAGTCACTTACAACTTTGATGTTGAGGTCGATGGTGAGGCTGCTGACGACGCTGATGGGTGAGCCAGTTGCAGCATTATCAACCTTGTTCTTTTACAGTGGCCTTCTTCCTCCGAATATGGTGCTCATAAGGATGGTTCGCCATGAGTTGCTTGATTATGAGAATTACCTCTTCCGTTTTCTCATAGACTTAATGAGCTGTTTGATTTGAACTTTTTACTACTACGTTCGCCTAGGCCATTTTTTGATCCTCCTCTGTTTTGGGTTTAACTATATATCTTTGTTATGGGAAAAAACGAAATGCCAACAACTCTCTGTTTCTGGGCACATGGCTATGAGGCTGAAGACAAAATGTTATGTATGGTTTTTGTTATCTTTGCTTTTATTTGCAAACTCATGATACAAAGTCACATATTAAAACAAAGTTAAAGGGTATATAAGGTTGTGGTAATCCTCACTAATTAACTTTAGCTATTTTGGTGGAAAGAATACCCCAAACCAATGATCTTCTAATAAGAAAATTAACGGGGCTATGCACTAGTCTTATATTTAAATAGTTAATAGTTAGCTAACCAAGTCAGTTCATAGGAGAATGTGTCATGGTATTTGGAATTTGTCTCCCCCATCCCCTTTTAGCTTCTTTTACGGTTAGATATATAATGGTTTGTTAATGTGGGAATGAACTTGTAACGATGGGATTGCTGATGGTTACTGTCAATGCAATGCAATGAATTTCAGTTTTTCAGGCCAAAAAAAAAAGACAAAGAAAGAAAGAGTTAACAATATGTATTTTATCACACCCTGATACAACCATGCCACCAACGTACAAGTTGGAAGCTTGGTGAACCTGAAAGGAAATATTATCTCTTGCTACCAATCACACTAGTCAGATATTGGAATCTTGATGGACTCTGAAAATAGTATTATATCTCTACACATCTATCTTTATTTTTTTTTTTGTGTGTTGGGGGGGGGGGGGGGGGGCACCAACCACTTTTCAACTTCACTCATAGTGAGAACCAAACAGAAAGAACAAGAGTCCAATAACCAAAACAGCAGAGAAACAGGAAAACACAGAAACGTCAACGACAAGAAATACAAATCAAAGAAAGCCATCGCTGAAAGATTCAACCACCTTAACAACTTAACAAACTCCATCTCCAACTCCTCTCCCCCACATGGCTAGTACTTGCACTTTGATACTTAAGTTATTGAAAGGAAAGGGAAGTGTGACACTGATTTCTCTAATTGCATGCAAGCAACTTTTTACGTAATTAATACTTGAATTTCAAAATCAAGATTGTTTTTAAGTAAGAATACCAAAGCAAAAGTCATTTTTTGTTATTCTCTTCAAACTATTTTTTTTTTAACTTGGTATATGAATAAAATAATATGCATTTTATTTTTATATAATAAACATAATTATTTTATCTACACACACACACACATTTTCCCCTTTTCATGCGTAAAGATGCATAATGGACCATTCAATTCAGTCTCGCCTTGGAAGGCCAACTACTACTCTATATATTATTCTGGAATTATTTTAAGTATAAAGATTTCAATTTTTCTAATAAATGTTTTAGCTGTGTTGACTTATATTGACCCAATGAGATCGAACTTGTGTGTGTGTGAGATTCTTGTTTTAGGTATCGTTCCGTGTAAAGTACTGCCATATATATATAATAGATTGAGATAGGAACTACGCACCACTACGTCAAACACTACCATCCTTAAGTTGAAGAAAATATATTTATGTTGAAAGCCTTCCAATGGTGTCGTGGTTCTGTGACTTAAAACAAATTAACATACAAGTTTTATATGTGGTTCGTCCATAGAGAGAGAGAGAGAGAGAGAGCTCCATTCATTTCTTATATTTATTAAGCCAATAATTGACATTAGTTTATTACTAAGTATAGATGTATGTTTTTCTTCTGCAGGATGTGTGTATAGTACTACAAAAGGGGGGAAAAACGACATCCAGACTCTCCACTTTTCAAGCTAACCCTACCCACCGCTTGTGTCTTTCTCTTTCCCATAGATTCATATAAAGACGTGGGGAGTTTATTAATTGTCATATATTTTACTCTCTCCCATCCCGTCCCATGTTATAACATAAGGTAATATGAATTTTTCTTGTTTTTTAATACAAAGTAATATTTAGTATTTATTAATTATTTATTTTCCGTTTTCAATCAAAGTCAATGTGGTTGCTTTACTTACATTTCTGTTAACCACGCTTCGTCGATTTGATCACGTTCTTAATATTCTTTTCCTCCAGACAAGGAAATTCGCCGTTTTCTCCTTTTAATTCGTAAGTCACAAATATAAATTCGAAATTGCAACAATTCAATTGGTTTTCTATTATTTCAAATGAATAATAGAGAAATAAAAAATTTATTTCTTATTTATTAAATAAAATGTCAAAATAAAAAAAACATATTATTGAAATTTTAACAAAATATAATTAAATTCACATCATTTAAGGTTAAATTTAAATGTTATGTGCTGTTCCTTTGGAGCATGAAAAGCTAAGTCGATAACAACCAATTAAGTTTTGATTCCGATGCACAGATGATGGGTTGGAGTTGGACACAACTAGACGGATGGTCTATTCTTCAAGTTACGTGAAATAATAATATATCTTTTCCACTTGATTTAACAAACTTTTTTCCATTTCTTAATAACTTAACAAATATTTTATAGTAATTTTTATTATTCAAAACAAGCTGATATATTATTTAAATTGACACAGGTAAACATCTAGCACCGGCATCTCATACTTTGCCATTTGCATTATTGAAGTACGTCGAGCTCAAAAAAATTAAGACCCGAACATAGAATTAGGTTGACTCATTGGTCAAATTATTTTCCTTTCTTTAAGAAGGCAGCCTAAACAACCTATTTCCAGGGCATCACTTCATTGTTTTTTTTTTCCTTTTCAAATATAAAGGTCAAATCACTTACATAAATTAAGATGAACAAGATTTTTTTTTTTAAGGATAATGATGAAAAAAGACATCGAACGTGATAATAACCCCTCTCACATAATTTTTTTTTTTTTATAAACAACCCATCACATGATTATACTATACTTATTCTTACATCTTAATTTATACAAGACTACAATCAATAATCAACACTATTCCGTAATTAATAAACGACATTAACGCATCCACAATTTCTGTATTTTCTTCTGTCATAAAAAATAACTTCATAGGAAGAAAAATAGATCGTTAAAATGATGGTTTTGACTCTGATGGAACGGATAAGGACCCCATTTCCGTGTTGCCCGCGATGCTGCTCTCCACAAAGATTACGTTCAACGTTAACAACTTTGAATCGTGACCGTCCACAACTTTCTCAAGCTTCAAAAATAGTCATCGAACCTAGCGGTAACCATCACTCCGTCTCATCAAAGTTCACATCCATATCCGTAAGGGATCATAACTCGCCCTTTTACCCAAAATATCCTTCTAACGTTCACATGGATGGTGTCATCGACATTGACCCCACCTGTGTCCTAATCGCAAAAGCCAAAGGTCATTATCGTAAGTTTAAACTATGAATTTGTCACTGCGTCAGACACACTCAACTGCAGCCTTTTTTGTTAATTCGGAATTTAATCGTCCTCCCACCATTTCATTCTTCTTCGTAGAGCTCTGTGCTATTGTTTTCTCTTGTATGGATTGATCCAAGGGGAATTGCATGTTCTGTGTTAAGTAGTTTACTGAGTCGAGCTACCGAGTTGAGCGCTGTCTGAGATCCAACATGTTGGACGGACTGCTTGGTCGAGGTTTCGCCGCTAAGTGGTTAGTTCTATGATCTTATCGCTGTGTGTTTGCTCTGTTTTGATTCGATTTGGGCCTTGATTTTGAAGTATTTGAGAAAGATTGGCAGAATGTGTTTATGTGTGTTTGGGTTTTCTTCTGTATTTTCGCAGCAAAGCGCTGATCAAGCAGACCAAGAGTCGGATCGATGTGATAAGGAGGAAGAGAAAGGCGACTGAGAAGTTTCTGAAGAAAGACATTGCTGATCTGCTAGCTAATGGTTTAGATATCAATGCCCACGGAAGGGTAATTGATTTATTGTTTTGCGTTACTTTTGGTCTGGGTTTTGTTTGATTCTATGCTTGCTCGATCTCTGGAATAAATAATTTCGAGTATTCCATTTCTGGTTATTTGTGGGGTTGGTACTGGGCATGTATGGTTTGTATTTGCTGGACTGCTGATAATTGAAGAAAATTTTCACTCTGTGGAAAACTTTTGGGTTGACCCAAAAAAAAAAAAGCGTATCTAGAAACAGGAAAAAAACTAAAAACGCAAAAGGAACTTAGTGAAGCCTAAGAAGCAGGGACAAACATGACAAGGACGCCAGCATCCTGACATAATGAAATCTGAAGTGTCCTTGTAAAATAATGCCATGACATGTTTAAAATGATGGTGTGTGGGCGTGATTTATTTTTTCAAGTGACGAAGCTTCATATGTGGGAACTGTTTCTCCCCAGCATTTTTGTCATGATTTCCGAATGATGACTATCTGTCTCTTTTCTTTATTTAATTATGTACCTCAGAGACTTCTAATCCTACCTACAACTATATTATGTGTCCTATAATATTTTCTGAAAGTCTTGTCTTTCTTGTGAGGCAGGCTGAGGGGCTGCTTGTTGAATTGACACTATCATCTTGTTATGATTTCATTGAGAAATCGTGCGAATTTGTCGTGAAACACCTCCCAGTGATGCAGAATCTGGGGTATGAATCTTTTTCTGTGATTCCTTCTTAAACATAGATTTCATTTCGTTTGCTTGAAAAAAAAAAAACTTGAATTATGGCCGTTCAAGACAATCTACTGGACTGATTGGGTTTATTACTCCTCATACAGCCTGTACATGAAGAGTAAAAATATGGGTCTACAACATGAATAAAGAAGGAACAACTGAACCACAAATCTGTATGGATACTGATGGACATGGGATTTCTTATATGGAGTTCAATATTTAGATGTCCAGTCAAATTTTTTCTTGGTTTACTTTTTGAAAGGAACAGTTTATCAGCATTTTAAGTTGTTCACACATCACAATGGGAGAAGATTTTTTCACTTTCACTTTCAGTTTGTTCCTAGCTGAGTCTGGTGTTTACTTTTATTTTCTTTAAATCTTCACTTTCTCATTAGTAACATCATTTTCCTCCTTGCTTGAACATCGGAATAATTAAAAACTTATTTTACCAAAAAAAAATTACAAATTGTAATTGCTTCAATTTCTTTTATAGTGGATGCCCTGAGGAATGCAGGGAAGCTGTATCATCTTTGATGTTTGCTGCTGCAAGATTTTCTGATCTACCAGAGTTACGTGAGCTTAGGCAAACATTACAGGAGAAATACAGGGATTCCCTGGAATGTTATGTGAATCAAGAGGTCACTCATTATGCTTGTATTTTTGTGAGAATTTACATATCTATGATTTGTTGCTGAACTGACTGGCTACATTGCTCATTTTCAGTTTGCTGCAAATGTGAAGTCAAGTCCACCTACATTGGAGAAGAAGGTCCGCCTAATGCAGGAAATTGCTTCAGAGTTTTCAATAGTGTGGGACTCCAAGGCTTTTGAACAGAGGATGCTAAAACCCTCTGCTTTTGCACAGGTGCTGTCATCAGCATTTCATTTCAATTTTACAATTAGCTTAACTTCCTTGTTGAACAGTGTCTGTGCCAATTCTTAATCTGCTTTATGTGAAATAACACTCCTATATATTGTGTCTTATTTTTAGATGTTAGTCCTGTTGGAGAATGTTTCTGAAAATGCAATGGCTTCTTATATATGACTTCTGCAGGATCGCAATATTTATAATTATGAACACTTGACTGATTATAATAAACCATCATATGGCAACAATGCTGTCATAAAAGGGGTCAAGTGTGATGTTCCGTTGCAGAGAAGTCCTGACCATCCTAATGATGGGTATAGATTTCACAACGGTATGGAAGCACATGTTCTAGCAAGAGGTGATCACAATATTCAGTCTGAAACCAAACTCCCTAGAAAAGGACTTGAGAAGATAAATGGTGGAGATGATGCCATTTCAAGAAGGGATAGACATGATAATCGATTGCCAGGAAGGCTAGACTCCACTACTATGAAGAGTGATAGAGGTTATTGGAAGGAAGATTGCATGCTGGATCCAAATAGACCAGATTGTTCATTGCAGGGTAAAAGAGTGGAACACTTTGATATTGGCGCTAAGCTGCATGATAGATGGGGCAATACCTCTTCTCAAAAAGTAAGCCATGATACTGTAGCCGCCAGGAAGCTAGACTTGAATCCTGGTCATGCAGGACTGCATTTGAAGAGGAATGTCAATGAGCTATCTGCTGTTAATCGTGCTGGCCTACCTGAATTTTATGACTCAGAGAGGAAAGTACAAATGGATGAAACACCTAGGGTGAAGCCCTGCTACAATAATGCCATCCCACCACCTTATGTTAAGCCTAATTCTAAACAGAAGAACAGCACATGCGAAGTCAACATAGGATCTTCAGATGTTGTTAGCGATGGCATCCCTAAGCATCCTTCAGTGTATGACCAGCCTCATGCTGCTGCTGCTATATCTGGTAGGAGCCAATTAGGTTTGGATAATTCTGACCCAGATAGGCAGGCCGGTAGACATGCAAGACGTAGTAGATGGAGTCATGAAAAAGAACTCTTTGATCAAGAAGATATGTCAGAAGTCCCTGTATTAAAACCAAAATCCACAAGGCGGAAGCACTCAAAATCACGGTCTAGTCACAATGATGACGGTGCTGAAGATGCTGGAGTTGTGACAAGAAAGTCAAGGAGCAGGAGAAGAGATGAATCAAGACCCAGACATGGTCTGCAAACTCTCTTTGATGATGAGCAGCATCGAAATGATGAAGAGGAAAGGATGATAGATAAATTACTGATTCACTATAGTAAAAAACCATCCATCCCTCTTCCTGAAAAAGCGAGAAGAAAGTCTAAAAGTCGTCATGCACATCAAATGGATGATGCAGCTGGAGAATTTTGGAAGAATGGAAGCAGAGAGGGCCACGGAGAGACACCAGAGATGGTTACTCTTACGCCTCGTTCCATTTCCCTTCCTCGTGAAGAAACAGGAGCAGAAAAAGTTAACAAAGCATTTACTCGTGCAGCTACATTTCAGACAGATAGATCAAGGGAAGCTCGGCATGTACATCCTAAGTTACCAGACTATGATGATTTGGCCGCAAGGATTGCAGCCTTGAGAGGAACCTGAAGGAAAAGGACTTAGCAATGGATATGTGCTTCTTTACCTGGGCACCGATTGAAGCGTGATGAATGTAACCCCTCACTTTGGCTTTAATTGATCAGAATTGATTATTTTTTTTAGTGAAGCTTGAATTAAATTAAGTGATGCCCTATAAATAGGTTGTTTATACTGGCTTTTTAGTTAAAGAAAGGAAATAATTTGGCAATGAGCCAACCTAATTCTAAGTCTTAATTTTTTTAGCTAGAATTCAATAATGCAAAGAATGAGGTGCAGGTGCTAGATGTTTACCTGTATCAATTTAAATAATGCATCAACGTATTTTCAATAATGAAAATTACTTTAAAATATTTGTTTAAATATTTTACATAACTTGAAGAATGGAAAATGGAAAAGATATTATTATTATTTGACATAACTTGAAGAATAGAACATCCGTCCAGTTGTGTCTAACCTATCATTTGTGTATCAATGGAATCAAAATTTAATTGGTACTCCCTCCAGTCCAGTCTTAAGTTACACTCTTAGGGATGTAACTTCTGGTCTTTAAGTCAGTTTAGAAAATCAACGAAGCATGAAAGAATTATTTTCAAATTTGACCTTTATAATTATAAAAGAAGAAATAATCAAAATAGGTATAGTTGAGAGAAATTAACAGAGATAATTAAGTTTGGACTTATAATTTAATGCATTCAAGTAAGGATTAATTTTGGAATGTTTGATATTTTTGAAAAATTAAAAAAAATGAACTAATTTTATCAAACTTTCTTGATTTATGTAAATTAATTAAAAATAATATATATAGACCTAAGGGAGTAATTATTGACTTATAAATATTTTTTAGAAAAATATTTAGGTAAGTCTTGGGGGCTTCCTAGAATTACGACAGATCTCATAACTCAAAGTTCTTAAGTAGTAAAATTTGAATTCATGTTATTGTGAAATGAATCAACTCATTATCAACTATACTAACATTTGTTAGCAATTTAGTTTTTCTTCCTTGAAAGAAACAACAAATAACATTTGAATTTAAGTTTGAATAGGAATGATTTAAATTTTATTACATTTTGTTAAAATTTTTCATGCTTTATTTTTTTATATCGATATTTTATTGAAAAAATATGAAATAAATTTTGATTTATCTATTATTCATTTGAAATAATAGAAAAATCAAATTGAGTAGTTAGAATTTCAAATTTATATTTATTACTTACAAATGAAAGGAAAAAACAGAGAATTTCGTAATCTGCCGGAAAAGAAGACTAAGAACATGATCAGATGGACAAAGTGTGGTTAGCAGAAATGAAAGTAATGCAACTACATTGGCTTTGATTGAAAAGGGGAAGAAATAATTAATGGCTTGACCATCCGGTATGGCATAAGTCACAACGTCAAAGATATTTTTTTTTTAAGTGTAGAATTTAAGTGAAGTAATCTCTAAACCACATGAAGTCTAAACAAGCTCAACTTGGTAAGCGGTGGCCGTGGAAACATGGTAATTGTTTAAAGAGGAAAATGTGAAAGAAAGTGTGGGAGAAGAGTTTTTTTTTTAAAAAAAAATCTTTTGTTGTTAAGTGAGACGGTGTCGTTTAGGGGAATAGCACGGGTAGGAAAAAGATGGGCAAAGTTTCCGGACGCCTAGATTTGGGAGTTTAGTTTGGGCTGATCATTCTCTAAATGACCCATTTGGGTACCTTCAGAAAGCCTAATCCGGACTGCATTACCTAACTGGATGTATTTAATAATTTTTAAAATAAAGATGAAAATTTAATAAATCTGGTCTTTGCAACTTAGCTGCACCTTTTACTATTAATGAATCGAACTATACATAGATTTTGAAAAAACAGAAATAGAGAATCCAATCTCTATAATTTTTGGGTTCGGAGCTTGGCAAGTGTTAATTTATGGTATAAAAAAAAGGATAGGTTAAGATCTACCCAAAAAACAAGGTTAGGTTATGATAACCTGTCGTGTATGATGTATTCCCGCCAAAAAAGGGCATCTCAGTTTCTCACTCCCCGCACATATATAAATTATTACTGCACCTCCATTTTACTGCCTGCGAAAGGAAGGCACAGACCAAGGCAAGGGCCAGACAGGGCTCCAGAAAGATGAAGGGCACATCAAAAGTGATAATGGGTGCTACATTGGTGATGGTGGTCAGCCTTGCGGTGGTTCTTGGCCTCATCCTTGTCCTGCTGGCTGAGCTCTACTGTTCTCTCTTACTCCGGCGCCGCCGCCACCTCAGAAACACCACCTCCACCGCTGCTCAAACCTCCGCAGGCAGAGCCAGTGCATCACCTTCACCAACCTGGTACCCTCAACACCAATCTCCTCCTCCACCCTTTGGTAGCATCTATGCCCAGGGTGTTCTCCAAGCTCCAAGAAGTTTCCTTTTTCCTTCACTTGCTTGCAACGAGGCCAATCAAGACATGACTGATTCAAAGAAGCAGCATTCTGAATCTGAGCTTCCCCAGTTTCTTCAAATCCAAACCCAAGAATCAGTTGCTCTTGCACCCCCACATCATCAGATTGGCCTTCTCTCTACTTTTTCCCCACCTGCATCGTTCAGGCCCAAAGCTCCTCCAAAGCCAACTCAAGAAGGCCCTGTGCAAGGAAGCATTGAGGGAACTATTCCTGTTTGTCCTGATAAATCTGACAGTGGTGGGGAACACCTTGTGTATATTTCGAATCCCATCTATGAAAACGAGGAAAGCAAGTCTAGCAGTGGAGCAGAGACTTCGTTTGAAACGCCGGACACTTCACCTTCGCGTTTGGAAAGAAGTGGCTCCTCCGGCGACGATGACGTGGCAGCTCAGGCGTCTCATTCACCTCCTCTGTCTCCAATGAAGAAGCTTCCTGCAGAGGCTTGTTCTGTTTCTCTCAGCAATGCCAAGTCATTGGGCACTTCAGGCAGTGACTCCAATAGTGTCAATGGTCCCTCATCGTCATCCTCTGCTTCCCCTTGTACTTCTCCTTCATGGTGATTCATCAATGGCGAACTCAGGCTGGAAAATCTTTCGTTTTTTTGTTTTTGTCTTTTTTTTTTTAATTACGTGGGCAGTATTGTGAATATAGGAATTCTGGGTTATTATTGGTAAGATCGAAAGTGGTAGCAGCATAGGGCATAGCTAAGGGAGAATGCCGGAAGCACCTAATTTTGCAGCAGGCGATGGCCATGGCACATCTATCTAAGTCACGCCTGTACCTACCCAATTTTCACCTCGCTTTCCGTTCTTTGCTAGTTACCTTGGGCAAAATGCATATTAAGTTTAGATGGGGAAAAAGATATTCTAGGACCTGGAAAATATTGACCAAATATTGATAAATAAATAATATTATTTAAAAATTTAGTTCATTTGAGTTGAAAATTCTATTTATAGAAGTACTGAATTTTTAAATTGAATGTTAAAAAAAAATATTTGAGATGGGCATCTGAAATATCATTTTCCCTTAGTTTAGTTTTCATTAGCTTGTATTTGGTTTTTTGTAAAGCTGGTGCATTCCAAGTAGTGGTGGTTGTAGAAAACGAGCTTCTATTTTTCTTTTTCTTATTTTTCTTTTTGTTTGTCTGTTTTTGGGTAAGGTCCATGAAGATTGTAAATTTGAGAGAGTGCACCTGAATTTTCAAAGTTGGGCTAAAAACAAAATCTTAAATTTGCTTGTGTTGTAAAAAAAAATTAAAACTAAAATACTGTATCTGAGTTTTTAAGGGGCCTCGAGTAATGGTTCCAATGCATTGAAGCCTATAAACAATAAAAAATGCTGTCAGCTGCAAAGCCCTTTGTCCATTTCGATAAGGATGACCCCAGTTGTGTTACTGGAACTCCATTAGGCTACGGGCTTCAGTTTCGCCAGACTTCACTGCATTGACTCTGCATGTCGTTCAGACAGGTGCTTACCTGTGATCTGCATTATTATACTAATATATCGTACTCAAAAGAAGTCCTATTTTCATATCCTTCATCATCTTTGACTTTCCTCTGCCTTTTCAATATGCCATTTGATGAAAGATGGGTAGCCAACATAACCAAGGACTTCGGAATCTGAGTCTAAGATACAAGCTAATCCTGTCAATATTATCAGCTCGTATTGTATGTGTGGAATATGGCGTCCCCAACCCTCCTTGGTTCAGTACCCTGTGCAGATATTTTTATGACAGCTCCAAATGGCAACATCATTACATCAATAAAAGTAATGACCCAGCTGGTTTCAAACTTCACCTTTTCATTCAATTTGTGTTTATAAAGAGATCTTTCGATGCCTAGATAACACATTCATTAACACATTATTTCAAAATAATAATAATAATAATAATAATAAAAGAAAAAGGCTATGATTGATGCGACATAAGGATTATGGTTTGTTTGGTTGGAGGAAAATGGGGAAAAGGAAAAGGAAGGGGAGGGAAAATGTTATTAAAATTTTTCCTCCCCTTGTTTGGCAATCAGGAGGGGAGGGAAAATGTTATTAAAATTTTCCCTCCCCTCCCCTTATATATTTTCCCCTTAAATTTGGGTAATTTGGGGGAAAAATGTGTTATTGTGTCCCAAATAACCAAAATGCCCTTCATTTTTTCATTATTCAGCCATAAAATATACTGGTCAGTCTTGTCCTTATATTAACTTAAATAAATTAAGGGTATAATAGTCAAATTATAATTATTTTCCCTCCTTTCTCCTCCTAACCCAAACAAGGTAAAATTAAAATCTTTCCACTAAAATCCCTCATTTTCCTTCCAAACGAGGTAAAATTAAAATTCCTTCTTTTTCTTTCCTTTCCTTTCTCTCCATTAAAATCCCTTCCCTCCTTTTCCCTCCTTTAAACCAAACAGATCATAAATATCGAAAGCAAAGTAGGAGCATAGAGCTCCCTATTCATGTCGACATACATATATCAGATTAATACATCTTATGAGTGGATCAGAAAACAACATCAACTCAGTTTCCATCATATTCATGCATATGAGCTGGTTGACCAAAACAATCCGTTGGCCAAGAAAAAGACCAAAACAATCCGCATACACATTAGCTTCTCTGAATATACATAATTATAAGTTAGGAAACCAGTTTTGCATGGTTAAATCCCTTATCTTTCAACACGTTAACACATTTATTTGCTGGTAGTCCTGGGGCTTCATATGAAGAAGGGATTCAGGGCTCTTACAGTGCCAGTGGCATTTACTTTCATAAATTCTGACAATGCTTTATTGCAAATAAATGAAGATGACAAAAGCATCTGATTTTCTTATTAAAAAATAAAAAGCATTTGATTCTATACATTTTAATGCTGCCTTTAAGCGTAAAATGAAGGCATTATCCACAGATACAGTGCTCTTCCTATTTGATTGGGGCAACAAAATCTCATCTTGTTGGAAAATGTATCTTTAAATAGGGGAGGCCTGCTTGAAAACGAAAAGCCATTACAGGAAATCTTCATTTCTTTTTTATCTGAATAAGTAGTGAAACATCCCATCAGTAAACAAGGTTTCAGAAAAGAGCGAAGCATAATACAAGTGAAGGGATATATATCATGAAGCACAACAAAACAATATTGTCCTTCTTTCTTGAGCACTGCTGTGCAGCTCGATTCCAGCTTGACGTGAAGGATTTGCTTTAGCCAATGTCTTAGCTGCCAAAAAAAAAAAAAAGTGTGTTACTTTAAGTAATAAACAGAAGCAGATTGAATCAGTCACAGGCATTAATAGTCTCATTGGTTTTAATTTTAGTCTTTTCACAATATTCAAAGGATATATACTACTGCATTTAGCTAGCTATAATAAATTAATAACTAGAAAAGGGAATGGCAAACTATTCACCTATGTCATAAAAAAGCTCGTTAACATTTTCTGCAGTTTTTGCTGAAGTTACAATGAAAGACAAGCCGTTTTCTCTGGCATATTGCTCAGCTTCCTGCATCAGTTGATTCCAGTTTTGATCATTTGAAACATGAGTAACTCAAGAAACCGATGAAGTTAGAACACTGCAATAGAACTACCTCATTTCCCACCGCTCTCTTGTCTTTCAAATCAACCTTGTTGGCCACCAAAAACATAACCACACCTGGTTTTCCTGATGAACAAAGCAAACTATATATCAAATTACTGTCACATTAATCCTAATTCATGCTTTATGATAATTAGTCTTGAAGAACAAAATTTCTGCCTCTGGATGTAAGGTCGGAGTACATAGAATTCTAATTCTATACAATTTTTAATCACTGGAAATGCAATTCATGCTTCTAAACGTTAGGATTTGACTTTGAGCATAATTACAAAATTCCATAAATCACAATTCCACAGAGAATTTGTATCAGAAATATCTTACCTTGTTTTTGCACTTCCTGAACCCACTTCTTGGCGCGCACAAAGGAATCCTGAGTCAAAACACAAACATTATGCTTACATGGGGCTAGAAAACCACTGCTTCTAATTCAGAACTTAGTGATAGTATAAGCAATTATCAGGTAGAAAAGGTCAGAAAATGCAGGAAAGAAACATTGTTAAGGAAGCCCCATGAATATAGTTACCTTGTTCGTGATGTCATAGACTATAATAGCAGCAGCAGCACCACGATAATACATAGGAGCCAAACTATGGTATCGTTCCTGCCCAGCTGTGTCCCATATATCCAATCTTATAGTCCCTTCATTTAGTGACAATACTTGTGTGAAGAATGCTGCTCCTATTGTTGATTCCTGCACCAGTCACTTTTAATTGATGGCAATTCACTATGGAGGCTGAAAGAAAGTCAGAAGATGTAAATCTTAACAACACCAACCTGGTACTGAGAAAAATGGCCTTTCACAAACCTTAGGACCAAACTTGTCTTCCCTGCTCCCATGTCCCCAAGAAGCACCTACCAAATTATAGTTGATGATCGAAAAACGTTAAACATCTGTTTGTGTCATATAATCAAATAGAAAGGGGAAGAGGTATATACCCATCGGTAATTAATGGAACAAATTTAGTGCATTGTTTCTCTTATCTTAGTATTTCCTCAGTAACAACATCATAAGAATCGTTTATCATCAAATGAAAAAAAGAAATAGAAAGGGGAAGCCATACCCACCAGTTTGGCTTGCGGATTCTTGGTTCCTGTCCTCGCCATAGCTAATCAAAGGGATGAAGATAATCAAGTGTTGGTTATTCTTGTGGGAGACTTTGGCATATTGAGATGAGAAGCAACGAGGGAAGGCGATGACTATGCTGATGCCAGAAAAAGAAACAAGGGTTTTTCTCCAATGCTTGATACTTCTGGCTGAGACAAGGGATACTGTGAGCAGAGAAGAATGGTAGTTTTATTTAGTTGGACTGGTAGGTACGCTTTTTTAGCTGTATTATATTGTTCATACATATGTTTTAACAAGAAAACATGATCAGAGACGTGCTCTAAGTTCGAAATATGCGATCTCTAAATTTAAACATGGGAATTGGATTTGCAAAATGAACCATAGCACGTCAAGTTTAAGAACTCAATCTGCAAATGGAATGAATTGTCCTTCACAAACGACTCTGTTCTAATCCACTCGTAATACGGTTTACTGTGATCTCTGTTTTGGTTTCAGAAATGGTTTTCTTTGTTGACGAAAGTGCTGCAACGTGGCAATGTCCAGAGGATATGGATTAGTCAAGATAGCTCGTAAACTCAAGCAACCTTTGATTGATTGATTGATTTCCAAAATTTTTATGTAGATTTGTCCAAATTTGTTCGAATTCTAAAGCAAATTGAGTTGTTTATCCAAATAAAGGAAGGCACTTCTTACCAACACGCATCATATCATACTCCGTCTTATCCTTGTTACAAAGCTCTTTTAATCAATTTCACATATAAATTTAGTTAAAATTGATTAACTTCATTCAATTTGTCTAAAATTTCATTTATTTTAAAAAAATTACTCCATTCAATTAGTTAATAGCATTCCTTCCTCCCTCAAGAGAATGACACTTCATGTACTCCCTCAGGCCTACAATATAAGATATATTTAAGAAATTTCAAATAAGTTAAAAATATGGCTTATATTATAAATTAGAGGTAGTAATTATTCATATTAATAGCAATTACTGAGTATTAGATAAAAGGACATTTTCGATCAGGATGGGCTTTAACTTTTCTTAATATTTTTTTTATACACAGGATTATAAATTAAACCCAGAACAGCATATTTAATGCACTAGTTATCTATCAACTATAATTACATTGAACCTTGTTGAATTTGTATTCTAATTTAAATTTAAGCACATATTTCTCCGTAATCCATTTGTAGTATAATTTTGGGTTGATGTTCTCTCATGTTTCGAAGGTACGAGGACACAATTTTGGTGTAGTGGTTGTTCGTTATTACGTATTGTGATTGGATTTTGATTTTCTAACATGTCTGCTAAGTATCCATCCCGTCCTACGAATTCACATGCCCATCCATTCCCTTTTTTTTTTTTTGGATCAATGAATGAAATCACATGCCTATCCTTTCCCACCCTCCTCCATCTTCATTATATATATCTTTTCGCGCATTTCTTTTTTCTTAATGTCAGGAATAATCATCTTCTTTTCTCAAGGGATTGGGTCTAATACGATTTGAGTTTCCTTAAAAAAAAATCCCCTCAATAGGTCACTCGGTTCACTGATACTGCCATCTTAATTGGGCGCGGTCAATTGCACAACGGAATAAAGCAGGAATAAAACAGCACCACTCGATGATATTTTTGCTGTATTTATTATTTTAATTATTTCTTAAAAATATTACGTTCCGAAAAAAGAATATCAATTAATTATCTTTATAGATATTAATTCACTGAACACAAGTATCTTGTGTTTCTAAAACATAATAAGTTAAAATTAAAATAATAATATAATAATAAAGTCATGCCTTGTACATCTCTTCTAAGTTTACAAGAGAATTAAAGTAATCTATTTATCAGATATACAACACATGAATCACAACGCTACAACAAAAATGACCTTTGGGTATATTTATATCTTGCCTTTAGGTATGCTTTTGAGGTGTATCCTATGAGACCACTCCAAAAGCCTTTGTGTATGCTTCTTATAAATATACCCAAAGAATGTTTTTTCGGTACATTCTTTAAGAAGCATACCAAAGGTCTTTATTTTTCAAAAAAAAAATTTCATTTCCTTCTACTCCCTAAGTTTTCAGCCAAAAAATGAAATTTTATTAATATTAAAAAATGATTACACACATATAATTAGGAAAATAAAAAAACTCTATTATACAACCTATAAATTAAAGAACAAAATAAAATAGACAAATCACAATTAACATATAAACTACAAAAAAAAAACAAAAAAACCAACAAGAATGCAGTAGAGCCAATCATCCAACACCATTTTTCGCACGAACCTTTTCATCCCTGTGATGCTTGGTTTCACAATTAACAATTATTTCTCCACTATTCTTATATACATGAGATCAATTCTGCACTTTACCCAAATTTCATATAATTATATTAATTCAATTTAGAAATGTCATATATACATCTTAAAACTAGGCCTACCTTAAAAAATGCAGAAATAAATATGATTCCAACTAAAGGTGAATATTCTGATAAGCACGCAGAATCACAGTTAAAAAGTTGCTTATTGGATACTCTACAAGAAATAAAGCTTCTTCTGCACAGAAATTATTTATGAATGCAAAGCAACTTTGAAGTCAAGCAATATATAAGCTAGAGGATACATTTTGTCACCTTATCCACATTAAGAATGTCAAGCTTGTTAAGAGAGCCAAAACCTGGACAGCACTTAAAGTATACAGATGTGTGGGTCATGTCCAATGTTACCACAAAATCCCCCTAAATACCACCAAGCATCTCATCAAATAAAAAATCCTGAGTAAAAAGTATCACAAAAAAATTCTAACCCTGATCCAAGAAAGTAAGAGATCAAATAAATTCTTAATAAACCAGACTCATGCTGACAACTCATGAGCCATGAAATAACCTCATTGACATCCACAGTATGTAGCTTTCTGAGAAGATCAAGGTTAGTCAATACCCAATATGCCCAAGTCATTTTTAGATGCTCCATTACCATAGACTCAAAATCATCTTTACTCTGAGAATCAAGGAAGGAAAAAGATAGAGGAAAAATTACAAAATACAAGACATGTAAATCTCACGCATAAAGTTTGGAAGTAACTAGCCACTCAAGATGACATCTTTCCTTAAATTATAATAATGCATAAATGGGAAGCACACCTTTTCATCGAATAAACTATATTGAACATGCTTCTCAGTCACCAGCTCCCCCATCTTGCAAGTAAACTGCACCAACAAATTAATAATGACCTGATCAGAGATTAAAGAGCTAGGTTGGTCAAGAAAAAGCAAAGAGCTTAGTTGAGCTTAAAAAGATCAGAGATCTCCACATGCTGAATTTTCCTATTAAAAAAAAATAGTAGCTATGCAGCACCCTATTTTCAGACAAAAGCATATCAAATAACTTTCATACATCATCGTTGTCAATTAATCTCTAAAGTATTGATATTTCAAACATAATGAATCAATACAAGTACAACAGCTTCTATCTAGAAAACTTGGGAAATAGGTTTCCCACCTTGCCAAACCAAATCATGCATAATAACATCTACATGCTATATTTCTGACACCTCTACTCACACAAACTACCTATCAGCCTGCTTTCCCACCCTGCAATAGATTGATGAACATTTACATAAGCAATGCCAAACACAATTTTGCCCATCTCCATTTCAAATTTCCACGAAACCAGATCTTCCAAGTGTGTAATAGACTGAGAACTAACCTGTTTATATTGATATACTGTGCCAAATTCTTTGAAAGTATAAGAAGTGAATCATCTGCATGTTAGAAGTACCTAATGATTAAAAAAATTAAGGATTACACGACATCAATAACAATGCATATATATATATAAATAAAACACATAATTAGATATTAGCCATCAAGTAGAGGTATATATAGCCAAATAGTTGTTTAATCACCAAAGACCACTCAAAGACCATATGTGCAAATAAAAAGAAAAAATAAAAAGGAAAGTTTCATGCAATCTTCCCTTCCAAAAGTTAGACCACTTACGTTTTCTCATCCCCAAATTTCCACAAGACCTTGTCTTAGGTCAAGTTTGAAAGGTTCATTTGCAAAAGCTAGGAATGTTAGCCATCTACCCTCTAGCTTGAAGGGGAGAGTTAGATATCACATGCCTACACCACTTAAGGTTTATTGATAATTAGCATTATCCCTTCATGATTTATCCCCCTTCTGTTTCCTTTTGTATATATCTTGGTTGTTATCAGTTGTCATTATACTTTATTTAAATTTTGAATTAGCTAAGTCAGTGGGATTGATTGGAAGTCTTGTTTCCTACCTTCATGGATACACCTTCTCTATTCACAATGAAAAAAATCACGCAGAGCATCAATTCCTCTAAATTTCTACACTTATCAAACTTTTTAAAGTGAGATGCTATTATTAGGATTATCTTCTCATAAGAAAGCTATTTGGATTAGAATTCTTTATAAAAGAAATGAGCAAAATTTGTCTGGGGAACAAAATTCTAATAAGCAAATAAACCCACAAACCATGTTCTTCAGCAGTTTCAAACTTCAAATAAAATATAACGAATTAAGCATGGAAGAAATATTGCAATTAAGGGAAGAGAAACATACACTGTCATAGTGACGATAAATAGAAAATGGGGAAGAACTTAATATGGTACATAACAAATGAAGTGCCTCTTCCTGCATGGAACCAATTCAGATAATAATGAATCTTAGAAATGAACAATAAAGCAGATATATAGAAACTGATGAACAAAATCAAGCATAAAGAATATAGGCCACATAGGAAGCATTTCTATTCAAAGGCTTGTCTTTAATTAGTAAACACGGTTCATTTAATAAGCATTTAACTTTTCCAGCTTAGAACCAAAAGTTTTTTTTTTTGCCAGAGCTTAAAACCGTAAGTTATCATTTATTGAACTTTCTATCTAAATTTGTATGATTTAAACTAGTAGAAATGGGATCGTCCAAATGTCTCGTTTTACTAGTTTCTTTGAAAACCAAAACCTTTCAAGGAGGAAGGTTATCAGTGGCTTTGAAAAATAATAATTTTGAGGCCAAATTGATTGCGGTTATCAGTATAATTATTCTTTTTTCTTTCGCATTTGAAAATAGACCCAAAAAAAATTAACACCTTTCACAACAAATTTATAAACAATACACACAATATTCAATGTTATATACCTTAGCAAAAGAGAAACCCACGACCAATCGGCACCTAAACGTACAACCCACAGCCAATCGAGGGCGAAGCATACGGAGGAGACACCCACGAGCATAAACCCCCCAAACTTACGGAGGAGATAGACCCACACGCATAATCGATGGCCGTAACTCGTCGAAGACACACACACGCGCCGAGAACAGAGCACCCACACGAGACCCAAATACCTTGTGACCCACTCACAACAGTCGAAGAAGAAGGGCGGGATTGTCGAAATGTGGAGGAAGAGAGAATGGATGGCGCCCAAATAAAGAAGGCAAAGGGTTCATACGAGTTCGCGCAAATGGAAATTAAGGGCGGGACGGGTTTTTTATTTGCCACAAAAGCAAAGTTTTAATTTGGGTGTGGGATAAACTCGAAGGAATTGAGTTACTGTAGGTTTTAATGAACTTTTAGGTATGCTTAAGAAAATAGCGCGTCAAAAAGGTCTCACCATATGGGTATACTTTAAAAGTAAAGCATACGGAAATATTTTTGAATAATGACATTTTGGTACGCTTTTACCAAAATATGCTTGTTTGAGTATGCTTTTTATTATAGGCATACCCAAACATGCGTACCTAATTCCCAAATCGGTAGTAGTCACATGTTTGGTACAAAATTTTAAAAAATAAATAAATTATATTCCAAGTACGTTGATCTTTATCCTGTAGATCTACATATGAATTACATCATCAAGAAATTCTTTTGTACACGAACATCCATAATAAAAATATGACAAAATAAGTTTTATATGGTAATTTACAAATCACAAAATATCTTTTGGGAATGCGAAAGAAATTGTTATTGACCACATAAAATGAATTTGAAATTGCAGTAGTCTGGAAATTACAAATTCCCCTGTATATAAATTAGTCCAATCCTCATAATTCCAAACTACCTTCAAAGAGTTGGAAGCCAATTGATTTTTTTTTTCTTTTCTTGGTGGGATTGGGATCGCAAGAGCCATGGCTTCACGAACAGAGGGTGAGAGTCAGCATAATAGAGGAGTATCAATATCGCCCAAAAGCGACAACGGCAGTGGCGGCGTGGTGTCGTCGCCGAAAGGGCAGTGCTTATGTTCTCCAACGACACACCCTGGCTCCTTCCGATGTCGTTTCCACCGCTCATCGTCCCTGAAGCGACCCAACTCTGCTCCTCATGATACTCTCTCTCCTCACTCTACCACATGACTCTGCTTCTGCTTCTGCTTCTGCTTCTGTTCGCCCTCTCTTCGGTCTCTGTTAGTAGCTTTTAATTTTTACTTTCTTCTCAGTCTATATATCCTGTCTCGTTTTCCATTTGTTTTTGTGGGTTGTATGTAATTTCTTATTTACGTACGTACATGACGGTAAAGGATGCTATGCTTGGGTCGACTCTCGCTAATAAATAAGATAAGCGATCCATGATTTGATACTTAGGTTTTAATTTTGCATCTAAGTTTATATCACCAATTCATCATCTTCTCCTACTCTTAATTTCTTGCAATTACGGAATATCTTAAAGTATCGTTATTAGGCCGGCTGAAAACAACTATTATACCGACTTAATTAATTTAAAACCTTTATGGATTAACATATGTTCATCAAATCTCAGATCCTGGTCATAAAGAAATCTTGGTTTGTCGTTATGTGCATGATAGCATGAAGGAAGACACAAATATTTGTATACATACTTACATATATATGTATACATATTGATATATTCATGAAGTAAAAGTAAATGCATCGAACGGTAATGTGTATTTTGATAACAAAAAAAATTTGATATTATATTTGCCTGATATTGTGTACACACAGTACAGAACTTATGATTTGGATCACTAATTGTGACTACATAATATCCAAACAGTTTGGATGAGTTTTGAGTGGACATATATGCAGTGATTCGGGGATGTACAATTTTTTTGACAGAAATTGAAATCGAAGATAATGAAAATATATAATGATTAAGGTCAAAACTCAACAAAAATGGAGACCCTTTGATAAAGACAGTGATCGAAGGTGATCTATATATTATATTTCCATACTCTTTTATCGTGGTTGCTGTCTTCCTCTATCACCCACCTCAATTAATTAGACATGGAAAAGTAAGCAATTTAGGAAAAAAAATCACATTTTAATGAACCTTTTTACTAGTTATACCGAGGAAAACTTTATCCCTGATTAATATATTCCTTTGCTATTTATACAAGGAAAAATCAGGGTGCCACCACCTTCTAGTTGTTTCTTTGGTTATTGGCTATATATATAATTAATGATCTATGCACTAACTATAGGAAACAGTAATAAATACACTAGTTTAATTAACAGAATTGATGAGAGACGTTAAAAGGTCACGATCGACGTTACTTCACATCAGAAATAATGTGATGTACATAATACTATATATATATATATATATATACACACTAATTCTGTGGCCTGGGGTGACCATAGCTTGTTGAAGATTGCACATCTGATATGATCACCCCCTCTCGTTACTTTCATTGCTGAGTCCCCAACTTTCTAGGGATTCTAGCTTCCACACCACAACTATCAGTCTATCAGTATCACTTTTGACCTCTCCTCTCTCCTAACTAGTGGTAGAAACTGGGAGGTACAAACATTCTGTGGGCCAAGGGAAAGAACCACAATTCTCTCCCACCCAAACACCCACCCGGCCCCTAAAAGAGAAGAAAGAGACATTTACTTTCTTCTTCTTTTTTTTAATTTATTTTACCCCCTGTTTCACCATTCATCAGTTCCTAGTTCAAAACAAAAAAAAATTCAGACAACTTGATGGCCAGAAGAAACCAATTTTCTCGATATATATATACACGCTTTCATATATATATACATGTATAGAGCTTGTCTCATTGAATTGATCACTGGACAACCGCTAGTTGATGATTCTTCTGCTAGGCCACACGTACTGGGAGTGATGTTGCCGGCACCGGGATGATACTGGATGGAGCGACGGTGAACATACACAGCGCCGGATTGTACTGGCTTGGCCAGAGCCACCCCCTTGTTCTGTAGCACCCCCACCACTCTCCACTCTCACGGTGTCAACCACCACAGCAGGTACCGGCAAAATAACCCAGCTCGCATGCACTGTCAATCCTTTCCCACCAACAAAAGGAACCCCAGGGTGACACATTGCTCTTTTTCTTGTTCAGCTGCTGCTGTTGATTTTCAGATTAATATCTATGTCTTGGTTTGCTTTATGAGTTTTCAGCGTTTAAAAGAAGAAGAAAAGAATATGGGGGTTATGATATGACAGCATATAGCAGAGAGAGAGAGAGGAAGATCAAAAGAAATAAAGCTATGGCTGTATGGGTTGGTTGCTGATAGATTAGATTCGCCTAGGGAGAAAGTTGTTGTTTAATTCCTTATTCTTGAGGTTGACGAGGGTGTGTGAGGTCAATCCGCTAAGGCCGGCTTAGCTTCAAACCCTACGAACACAAACCAAATTTGCAAGCTGATGTGGTCCCCACCAGGTTGAATCACATATTTAGAGCCATCTGCATTGGAGATGATGCCACGTGGTAGCACATGGTGGCTCCTAAAACCTAGTATTTAGTACGTGGCATGTCATGGGCCAGTGATAATTGAAATTGGAACGTTTTGATCCATTTCTTGATCGTGAAAAAAAAAATCCAGCCCTTCTCCATCTAGGCTTTTTTTTCCCCTTCAACTTTTTTAGACCAATCCTTACATATAAAAACAATTGAATGTTTGGGAGCCATGTTGTTAACGGTACAGTTTTTATTTTGTTCTAATTTTTTCTCTCCTACTACAAAACTGAATAACTATAGAAATTCAGTTTCCATTTTACAATATTTTATCATAAAAATTTCAAAAACTACACAATTACATAACTACATGATTATAGGGATCTATTTATTCATTTGTAAGTTTTGGTTTTAAAAAAAAAAAAAAATCAGATGACAGGAGAGAGGCAGGATGGGGTGAAGCACCTAGCCCATGATAATTGGATGAGGGGTTGGGGTAAGAAAACTGCATAATTATTTGGTTAGATGTTACAATTAATAATTTTTTACAATTCAAATAAAATGGACAGAGAGAGGATTATACATAAAGAGAAGGTATGGAAAGAATTAATGCAAAATCCAATTCCATATATATGTTTTTTTTTTATTTTGTACTTGTTTGGATTTATTTAACATAATCAACTATTCATAGGTAAAAGTAATAAATTATTACTTTTAGATAATTGAATTTTGGGCTCATAATTAATTATTTAAATGAAATCAATCAGGCAATATTTTGGTTTTCACATTAAATTACAGGGAGAGTGTTCATGTTTCATTTTGGAGAGTGTTGTGATTTTGGAGAGAGAGAAATAGTAATGCCAAATTGATGGGTTGGTGATGAAGAATGGAGGATTGCCTCGTCAGATTCTCTTGATCTGAAGTCTTATTTCACTTTTAAACGCTTAGCCTTTTTCTGAGTCATTTCACAATCAGTTTAATTTTCATTGCTGACATAGATGTAGTTAGTACGTCCCCTTCTATATATTAGCGCAGATTCCCCTTCACGTGTCTCAGATTCGAGACCTAAAAGTCGATCCACACACACACACACACATATATATTCCTTTCTTTCTTTTTCTTTTTTTAATCAAAGCATTTCCAGCCTTTTTTAAAAGCATTGAAATTGCTCAAGAAAATAATCCAAACCATAATTGATGAAATATCCAGCACCAGCTAGCAGTTATGGCTTATGATCCTACTGTGTTATTTTCTTGGTGAAAGATGAATAAAACAGAAGATTTGTAAAAACAACATTGGTTAGTGGCTTCTTCTTACAAGCACGAATGAAATCTCTTTACAGCTCAATCATTTGGGAGAGTGCAAAGCAACCCATGTCCGGGACTGTCTTCCAAATTAAGGATACATTGTTGTGCTCTTCACATACTTCAGATGGTCGAGTGCCGCTTTTCTGAGCTTTAAAACTGCGCTTGGATTTCTTTTAACTTGCTTCTTAATAACTTACCAGTGGATCTCCAGCTGATCCTGCTCCAAACTCTCCTGCGGCAATCATAAAATTGAGAATCTCCAACAAAAGTCTAAAGAGGAAATCAAATTCCACTTCTAATGTGGAGCTCAATTAATGTTTACGCCATCATCAGTAACACGAAATAGTCCTTGTGAAGCGCATGCGCCAGCAAGTGTAATCTTGCATCATGCATTTTTCAAATCAATATATCAATATATATATCTATATATAATAAAATCTAAAAGTCGTACTATTTATTAAGCAGAAGTCAAATCCTACTCATGTACTCTTTCATGATGCTAAAATTAACGAGTTATAAGAATTTTTTGTAGATAATACTAACTGAAAAGAGCAGTTGACTTACTCCTAAGCACTCCACCATCTGGTAATAAGCTCTACCATGCAATGGGGTATGACCTTCATGAGATTCGGAGAAATATCTAGTCCTACAAGAAAAATATACGGTTTTTTTAGTCAGATAATCATACTCAAATGAACTAGGTGGTCTATCCAGAAATCCTAATTGCCAAGAGAAAATTGTATACCATTCTTTATATCCAGGATCCACAGTAAAGCCATGCATATCAACTGATTCCCATACACAGAGAATTCAAGAGCCTTAAGCCCAGTTCCTTTTGCTGCTAAACCAAATGATGCACCTAGCATGAGATATACTGGATTTGCTATGGGCACTTCCTGCACAAGACAGAAGCCACAAAAAAAAAAAAAATCATTTTAAGACCTGGTTAGACCATTGACTCCAATGCCATTCAGTAATTCACTACTCCATCAGCCACATGCCAATGTGATCATATAAAAAGTATATAAACTATAAAGCAATGATTCAGAAAGTGTAAAATGTTTGTGTGTGTGTGGTGTGTGCTTATGAGTAATCATTGAACAGAAATGTAACTAAAGAAACAAACCCGAATCATTTTGTTCATGATGTCATGAATTGTAGTTTTTACTATCAAAACCTCCTTCCTTTGTTCTACAAAACTAGCACTTTAAATAGAGTTCTAGTAAATCATAAAAGGATTTATAACAAGCGGAATTCATATTTGTGAGTTTACCATCTAACACTGCAGCTTTGTCAAGTGCTTTGGCAGATCCCCGTTTAAGAAGACGAAATGTGTTCTTTTTACCCACATAATCAGTGTAGTTCTGCATTTACACGTTAATTCAAAGGGGGGAGGCCAGAACTAAAAGGAAAAAGAAGAACACTCTGTAAAATTCTGTTGAGGCAGTAACCTGTGTTGGAGCGCCGTTTTCTCTAATTACAGCATCATAACAGTCATCTACTTCCCAAATTTTGTCTTCAAGAAATCTCCTGAATTCCTAATAACAGCACAGCGTCCAAACTGCCATGGCAACTATGGTGGTGTCTCAGGGAGCACAAGTGAACGTTTCTCCATGCATGAGGTCTTGTTCTCACAGCGCGCGGTTACTGCACCAAAGAAAGAATCAGTTCTACAAGACTAAGGGCATGCATGTTTGAAACCCCATTGGCGAACTCCTAAAACATGGTTTCAGCAAAAGAGCTTTTTCCAAATAGGCCCTAGAATTGGTTCTTTCTTTGGTGCAACATCTATTGTGAGAACAAGACCTTATGCAATATGGAGAAACTTTAATGATTTTTCAGTGTTTCATCGGTGATATTTAATAATTATTCACCTTTCAAATCAAGTTAATAGCGGAAATTGTGTATAGAAAAAAAGTATGATGAGAAATTACGAAAAGAATCCAAATGCAAAATTTATAGCTCCTTTGATCTTTCAAGTTGGTGGGCCATGTTCTGCTTTTCTAATTTGACAGTAAGAAAATGCTGGCAATAAGGGAAAACATATATAATATATTTGTACTTCAATATTAAAATTGTTTGTTTAATATTGAAGCTATTAAGAATTGATTGTTAATATTTTTTCGTGGATTTTCTATTCAATTCCTTTCATATCAATTATTCTTAAATTTCTAAATATTAAATGAGTATCTATATTAATATTATTTTATAATATATGTGTGAATTTAGTTATAAAATGCTTCAGCGGAACAAATGTACGTAAAATCAAAGCATCATGATATTTAATCATTTTTTTAACAAGATATTTATATGCATTAAAATTAAAAAAGTTTATGAAATTGTGATTCGTGTCGTACGTGTCAACTCGTTGCTGAGGGCATGGATTCTGAGGGAAAGAGCGCGTGGGTACAGAGTAGAAAACGCAAGACGCGTACCTTCCAACTCAAACAAAACCTTTCTTCAATTCCCACCTCCCTTCCTTCAACCTATCCTATCAAGAAAGTTTCTCATACTCACATTCATAGTCATAGTCCCTTTTTATATTCTCATTCCCTCTTCTCTCCTACATATAAATATCCCATTCTCATCCCTCTTCTCTAGCTCTTCTGTGTTAATTTCCAGAATGACCAATTCTGCTGGAATAATAATGCTGCCCTTCCCTTTTCTCACCTTGCAATTGCTCCTCTTCTCACGCTCTCCATCTCCTTCTCCTTATTCTGCTCCTTCCAATGATGGTATGGTCTGCTCTCCTGATCCATTTCGTTTTATCTCATTCTCCTTTTCTATGTGAGTATTTATATTTATGTAAAATCTCATTTCAATTGCTTTTTTTAATTTGGTTGCTGCTTCTAACACAGGCACCGTCATTGATCAAGGAGTAGCTTACCTTCTCATGCTGGTCGCCCTCGCTTTCACCTACTTGCTTCATTGACCCACTTCTTTCTTTCTTTAATTTTCTCTCCTTGTAAATTATATTCATTCTTTCATGATCACAAATTAATCTCCACTCCTGCTTCCCTTTCCTTTACAGTATATGAATGATATTCCCATATACTCTTTCTTAGAATTTATTTCTTCTCTTTTCTTTCTTACCCTTCTGACTCTTTTGAGACGCGGTTTTGCTTTTCTTTAATCTTCTTTATGTCACTTTTCTTTCTGCAAGAGGGGATAAAAACAGAACCTCAGAAAGTAAGATAACGTTAAACATATACAGTTCCAATTCCATTGTTAATTCACTTTCAATTGCTCAAGCTCAAGCTCAAGCTCAAGGTCATGCCCTACGATTTAGAGTACTGCTACGTATTTATACACATATGGGCTGCCTCATATATATAAGAATCTTTTAAACCAGGTACATAAAACAACAATTATAGCTAGATGACTCTTTCTCATACCACTTGGCTAGAGGAAGTGGAGAAAGTTGAATACTGATTACTGGCTAGTAGAAAGCTGCAAAGGCGTTATGGTATCTAGGCTTCCTTAATAATTGATATTCCATCTCCAATCACAAAGTTAAAAAACAGGTAGGCAGGCTTTTCCAATCAACCAAATTTTCAACTATATCCACTCCCACATGGCAAATTGACTATGATAAGCAGCTTGTCACGTGCTCACGTGCTTCTATTGTAACATTTATAGTGCGATCCACATAATAAGGGCAACTTAATAAATTAGTAGCATAGCACCTCGAGTCCAATAACGAAACCGTTGCTATTCTCACACTAGCATATATCCCGAGCAGGAGCCTTGAGGTGCTGCAGCCATGGATATCGGAAACTGGTGCAGTTCAGACAGCAGAACCATCCAACTGGGAAGGTGGAACTCAGCCTCAGGCAGCAATGGATCGAGCAAGCTGAAGTGGAAAATGCTGTGGATGAAGTTTAAGAAGGAGAAGAAGAGGCTGCTTCAGTCTTCTTCAACTCCCCTGCATATCCCTCAATATGATCCTCACACTTACTCTCAGAACTTCGATCAAGGCACTGCAGTACTGGATGAACCAGACAATCTCTCTAGATCCTTCTCTGCTCGCTTTGCCGATCCTTCTAGCTTGCATTTAAAGAAAATGGTTTTGTAAGCCAATCACAAGGAAATCTGTGTCTTCCATGTCTGATTTTAAGTCATCTTGAATACAACATGGTGATACCAGCACTAGTGGCTGTATCTCTTTCTCATTTTCCACTACTGAGCAGTTGTTATTACTTATTACAACTACTTTGCTAGAAGTTAATTTAGTTGGTGGCCAGAATTTCTTGGAGCTTGCATTCATTTGTGCCTTAACTGAAACAGAACATCACTAAGATCTGTGTGTTATGGGTGGGGATTTATGGACTTTATCAGATATTTCTTCCTTTTAAGTTTGATGTGGCCCAGAAAGGAAAGGAGTCTGTGAAACCAAAATATAGTAACATAGTGACTCCTGATCATATGATGTATATCAATAGTCATTGATCCCGCTTCATCCCAAAAGTCGATTTGAGTAGCTTGTGGTTGTAGAAGCTACAAGAGAGCCGGACATGAGGTCATTGTCACTGAACTGCCCGTTGCTGTAGCACACTGTTTGAATATTTGTTTATAATATGCATCACTATGAATAGTAAACTGGTACCAAAGCTCAATGAAAAATACAACGGAAAATTGGGATATGAAACCAAAAGTCAACCTATTTGGTTTTTGGTATCACAATTTATATTTTTAGCGTAGACTCGAATTTTTAGAAATAAGACTAAAAAATTTTCAATTGAGACTTAAATTTTTTTCAATTGAAAATTGAATTTTTGTAATTGACATTCGATTTTTTTAAAAAAAAATTAAACAGTGGTACCAAAAACCAAATATCTTAATTTTTTTGTATCAAAACCCAATTGTCTCAAAATTGAACTCGTGGGCAGTAGAGAGAATGGGAGATTCATTCTTTACAAACTATATATTTAATATTTTGACTTTTAATTTGTTCTCAGTAGTTTCAAAATCTTGTCAAGTAAATTGGTTCGTTTGAAATGCAACATAAAATAAAATATAAAACATAGAAAACATATCTCTTGTGTTTTTAATGAAAAATAATGAAAACATGACCACCAAATAACAACAAAAAATATAATAAATATTTTATATATATTAATTTTTGTATAAACAATATCTTTTTCATTAATATTTTTTGGCCCACCTTTTATTTAATATTATAAGACCTTAGAAATAAGAAGAAAAACATCAATTTACCTTACTTTGGTCTATCATGGTGGCCAATAAAAATGTTTGTGATTCAAAGAAATAAAGCAGATTATTTTTTTTGTAAATGAGATTATTGGTCTGCATCTCTTTAGCGATGGAGGAAGGAATTTCATCACTAATGAATCACTTCAATATGTCTAGAACGCTCTGCTCACCTCATTTGAGAAATTCAGGAAATTGAAATAGCTTTATTCTAAAAAGAATGGTTTCATATCTAAATCAATTTTTCAGAATGCAAATACATTTTATTTGAAAAAGTTATGCTTAGAAATCTCCCAAATAAACTTTTTTAGGGCAGCTCAGTGGCCTAACCCTTATCCAAATCCTCCCTTAAGAGCTGTGAGACAAAATCATTTTTTGAATATATAGGCATCAAGATAACAACCTTTGGTAGGAAAGTAAAAAACATGGCATGCCTTCTCAGCAATATTTAATAAATCCTTCAAGCTTTCAAGCAACACCTTAATAATATGATATTATTATGCGTAACCATTGGTGTTTCTATTTCTAGAGATAATACATGCAAAAATTCAAACAAAAACTCAAACATTTGTATAATTTCATCACCAATGAATCACTTCAATAATTGTTTTATGACAGTAAACTTACCTAGCCTTTCCAATATGTCTTATCTACTTGTGCTCAACTCACTTCACTTGAGAAATTTAACTTCCCCAAGAGACTCAACCTAGTTTTATTTTTTTTTTTGTTTTAAAAGATGCTATTTAGTAGAACTCGACCTACTATAACAAAATGACCAAAATTATTATTCTCAATTGGTTCTTGATTTCTTATTCTAAATTTGTTTTTATTATATTAGTAGGATTTGAATATGAATACTCCACCCTACCCTATCATACGTGTCAGGAAATGTCAGACGTAAAGTAAAATTATTAAAAACTCTTTTTCAGTGGTAATTATAATTATAAGTGCTATTAATAATGTTTTATAAGAAATATGCTTTTAAAAATGAATATAATATTTTGATATAGTATTAATATTTCAGAGCATTGATTTTTTCTATTAATATTTTTCTATATTTTTAAATATGAATACCAAAATATTCATTCGAACTTTAAAACTTTTCAAAGATTAATACAAATGTTTGTTTTTCTAGATTAATACAATTTTTTTGCTTCAATTCTTAAAAATAATTAAAAAAACATTTGTATTAATCTCAATATGAATATTTGAGAGAAATAAATACTGAAAATTATTAAAAAAATTTTAAATTGAAAGGAATTTAGTTAAAAAAAATAGTTGGGATAAAGTTAAAATATCAATAATGACATATAAGTATTACATTGTATTGAAAAGACAAATTTATTTAACTTATACAGTTATTTAAATTATACATAAAAACAGTTCTCTCCTCTCTTATTTTTTATATCTTTTATTATTATTATTACTACATTATTTTTAATATTTGTATTATAATGTATCTATATATATATATTGGGGTCATTGGTGGTGTCTCAGCCCTAATTAAGAGTGTTCAAAACCAAATGAACCAAAACGATCAAAACCGACTATCAATAAGGATTGCTTCAGTTTCCATCATCTTAAAACCAATTGGTTTGGTTTTGTCGGTTTTGCTTAATTTTTGTTGGTTAGGAACTTAGGATTGAACCAAATTGATGCTATGTAATTCCATGACTGTTTGAGGTGGAACTAATATGAATATCTCATAGCCATAGTTATTAGTCCCACATCTCATAGTCGCAGTCCAAAATAGCCCACGCATTCTAATGCTTGCCTTCAGAGCCCAGCACCTCGTTCCCTTCGTCGTCATGCATGAACTTTGGACCCCAATGTCCATTTTGCTTTAATCGTTCTATTCTGAGGCTTCGAGATGAGGCGAGGTAAGCTCTATCGTGTTCACTATTCTGCTCTATCTACTCTATCACTTATGAATCATGATTTAATTTAAAAGGGTAATATGCTTTCTTCACAAATCAGTTTTGGAAAATATATAAACATAATTCTTTCAATGTCAAATCTAAACGTGTGGTGGAAGATGAGTGCTTTACACTTTACTTGGTACAGATGAAAAGAAGAGGGGAGAAAAAAGAAGGGAGGAAAATTGAGGAGAAAACTAGATTTTCTCTTACTTAGCTAAGATGAGAAAAGTGAGGGGAAGAGAAAAATGAGGGAAAAATTGTAATATTTCTAAAATGTTATATAACTAAAAATGCATAGGAAATTTACAAAAATAGGTAGACACCATTTTACGTGAAATAGGGTTAAAAGATCATTTTTCTATATTAGATGGAAAAATAAAAAATTATATTTTTTGTCCTAAAAATTATGAAAAAGACAATTTTATCCCAATTCGTGGGTTGAGAGGAGTCAAATATTTTGGCAAAAATTACACATAATGACCCGAAAATTTTAAAACTTATAAATTTATTTCGAGTCAAAAGTATTTTTGTAAATATGAAAAACATAGTCAAAATGAATCTCTCAATGAGCTAAGACCATTGGAATATAATGTGAAATTTATTAAGATCAAAATAATATTTAGTGGGTAATTATGATTTAATATTAATGTCTTACCCAATAAATGTCAGTCTGGACTGCAGGAAGAAGCAGTATTCATTCAAGAAAAATGTGTGGATCTTATATTTGGACCCATTGGAATAAGTATACTATGATAATTTTATATCCCAATATAACTATAATTAGTATCCCAATAATAGTAAAATATATTGTTAAAGTAACTTTATTTGTCCAGATCAGTTCAGGATATATCTGAATAAGTAAATATATAAAATTTTTAGACTAAAATACTCCCTATTTTGTGGGCAACAAGCTGCACATGATAGAATTATATTATTCAATTAATTATGTCATTTTCCAAGGAAAATTCAAGAAGATTTGGTGGCAACTTCTTATTGATCACAAAGTTTTATAAATACCCCCTCCTTGCCTCATGTTGTGCATCATATTTGGGCAAGAAAAGGAGAGGAGAAGCTGCAGCAAGATGATGGAGAAAGGAAGCCACATGATTAAGGAAAAAAGAGGAGAAAAAGGAAAAGAAAATCCCAAATAAATTGGTAAGTAGGTTTCTTTTAATTTATAAGTGTTCTAGCCTAGTTTCTAAGTAATTTGAGTTGATTTTTTTAGATTTTCTCCTTCTCCCTTTGCTATTCTAATCTTAGCCTAAGCATGATAATAAGAGAGAAGGAGTTTTTAAGCCATAAATTTACAAGAAAGTATGAGATTTTTCAAGAAAAGTAAACTAGGCGTGTTTTAAAGCAAGGTTTTATGAAAAATCAATTTCTTCCTCTTAAGAGTAGATTTCGGTCAGACCAATAAGGTGGGAAGGAGCTGTATTTTCATGTATTTAATGGCAAAAATGAGTTCCCCATGATGAAAAATCTTAAAGATAAGTATTGACTCAAAGATTAGACTTTAGATAAAGAAATTGAGTCTTTATGGTTTTAAATGAGACTTTATGAAGTAACTACTTATTCTAGTTAATTGAACAAGTGTTTAATGATGTTAAGGGACTTGAGGAAGCCTAAGGAGGTAGTGAAACCATTAGATTCAAGAGAAAGAGTCAAGAGAATGCTTCAAGGCAGTTAAGTTTCATATTCTCACTTTATATTCTTTCATTGTCTTTCTATGATTAAATTGTGTTGTCATATTGAAATTGTGATTCCTTTGATTGGTCTTGGTTATAAAATGAGGGGTTTTATTCCCTGGGATATCCATTTTCTAATCCGTTATGCTGCCGAATTTTTATGACCAATGTGGCAATTTATTGTTTAAATATGATTGATGTGATTAAATGTGATCAAATGTGATTTATTTGACATGATTGATATAATTACATGAAATGTAACTTGCTACTGAGATTGCCCCCAATCTCATCCCCTCAGGTATCTCAAATGATAGGCACAAGCAATGTCAAGGAGATCAAGGAGCCAAAGAGAATGAAAGAGAGAATGATGCTTGATGATAATTTCAAGCTATGATTCCATATTTTGAAATAATATATAAAAAATTATGTATATGCATATGGATCTGTATTCTTGTATTATTATGTTTTTATGAGTATTATGAAATGTTTGGCATAGATTTAAAACATGAAATGATCATGTGAGTTTGTTATGAAATCTACTTTGCCATGTTGTATTGCTAGAAGATCATTTTGTAGCAATAAAAGTAACGTGAACGTTGTTTGACTGAAACAGGGCAAGTAAATCAAGTGTTATATATTATCTGAAACTATAGAGAACAAGCTTTCCGATGAGCTAAAGAACACGTAATTTGGATATATGTACAATGTAACACCTCCTTTATAGGCCCATTTCCCACGTATTTAACCATGCTAAAGTCTATTTATATCATAGTAGGATCTTGAATCACAATAAATAGCATAACAAAATTTTCCCAACTTTGGCACTATTCATTTAATCTAATTCATTTATTCCAATAAAACTTTGGAAATTCATAACTAAATCAATAAAAATCGTATGCATGTGATTCAAGTCTCCATGTGTAGCTTAAAACATTATCTACATGGGAAAAATATCAATCAGAGCAATTACTTGGCCAATTTGTACAGTAAATTTCGTGAATTTCTACCATTCATATGGTCAATTTCAGAAATTCCAGTTTTCTGGGCTAACTTTGAAAATTCACTATAAATCTTACACTCATCCTATTTGAGTGATCTTTGGACCACATGAAAGCTCTTTCTATCTAGTTTTTAAACATAGATAACATTTATACTTTATACATCAACCAGCCCATACTGTAGAATATTCATTTGGTAGTGGTCAGAATGATCATTTGTATCCTTATACTTACAATACAAAAATTGTAAGATATTTACATGACCATAATTCATCTTCATATCATGCCACACCTTAGCTAGAACTTAAAGGAATATTAAAATCTGGAATAAACTTATTTATCATCACATTTACCAATTCATGCAATAGATCAAAACTCATGGCCGATGCCTTAAGTATCACGTTAATGGCCAAAGTCTTTCTCCTTTCCTTTCTCTTCCTTGGTGGACTTGCCATTGTTGCTACCTATTCATGGTTAATATTTGGGAGGGTGAGATTCAAAGAATCTCAGTATTTAACACCCAACATGCCATCACATCATCACATTATACATAAAAATATCAAGATAACACATTTTGCATACCTTAACACACTTTGAATGCATTATCACATTTGTGTCATATGAATTCATAAAAATTTCGGCAGAGTTTCATTTTGAAAATGGACATCCCGGGGTCTCAATGCCCCTCCAACAACTCATCCAATACACATAAATCATCTCAAAACATCATTGCAATCATATGACAAGGCATACAACACATTGAAACAAACATGATAACATAATGCTAGTATGGGAAATTAACTACCTTATGATGCTCCCTTGCTTTCCAAACTTGGTCCACCACTTTTTGAGCTTTTCACAACCTTCTTGAACCTATCCACATCATCATTGAACCAATTTAGCCATTGGTTTTTCGGAATTACACAATACCTTATACACTAAAACCCAAATTTTTCACTTTGTTTTCCTTTGCTTTTTCTTTGTACAACATACTTGTTTCTAAGGTTTTGGACCATGGGGAATCCATTTTTGAGGTCAAAATCAGGAAATTCAAACTCTAAATACCTCACCTGTTCTGGCCGAAATCATCTCATAGTGATTAAAAAAAATTTCCTTCAAATCACTTCAAACCTTCCATGGATTCATGCTTCTAGTGTCTAGTCTATGCTTTCCCTTAAGTTTCATGGTCCAAAACTCATTCCTATGCTAAAACCCAATTTGGATGAAACCCTAAGGTGTAAAGGAAGAAAACTAAACCATAAATCATGCTTTAAAAACCATGGATAGTAAGCTTAGGGTAGTAACATAAAAGCTTACCGATTGGTTTTTCAATTTTGCTTTGACTCCTCTTCCTTTTCTTCCTCTTTTTCTCCTTCCTTTTCTTGCGTTTTCTCCCTCTGTTTCAGCCACTGCTTCACGCGTGAAAATGCAGAGGAAAGAAGGTAATTAAAGGACTTAAGTAGGTGATTAATATCATTGCTAATCATGGTTAGTTACAAAAGTAACCATGATTACTTTTTGGTCTCCTTCTTCAAGAAGTTTAGCTTCAAAAATCATTAAATAATTTGGACAATTGGCTGCAGCAAATCACGCATGAGAGAGAGAAAAATGTGTCCAAAAATTTGTCCAATTTACCTGATCCAGATATACCTCAATCTGGATACTTTTTAATCGTACCGATAAAATCGTCTTTACAATACTTTAACATTTTTGGGATACAGGACTATTGAAATTTTATTTTTATATTTTCATAATTATCCTGTCCCAAATGGTATCTGTGTATGGCCCATATCCAGACCCAATTTCTTTTTAACCATCGGTAGGGCCCACAGTTTACTTTATCGGTTTACTGTTACTTTTGGACACTCGGCACTGATTAGTTCTTTATTCTTTAACATTAACCCTCAGTGCCATATATCATTGTACTTCTCTCGTCGAGGGCTTCATTTTGACAGTAATTTTTCATATTTACAAAATTGCCCTTGACCCGGGGTTAAATTATAATTTCTGAAACTTTCGGGTTATTAGGTGTAATTTTCCCCAAAACTTTTTATTTCTTTCTCCGCGTACATTTCAATGCTTTTGGGACATGGATGTCCTTTTTATAATTCTTTGAGGGCAAACATATAATTTTCTCATTTTTCCATTCAACCGGGAAAAATGACCTCCTTGCCCTTTTTTACACAAAACGGGGTCTGTCCATTTTTACAAAATCTCTATACATTTCTACATATCTTAACTTTCTTGGGATGTTACATACGATTTATAGTGTAATTTTAAAATTCAGGATCAAAACTGGACAGTGATGTAAAGGCTGCGAATTTTACTGAATATATTACTTCTTTTTGAAAAGTGATATAAAATAGTACAGGGCTCCAAAATTCAGTGGCTTATATTTATGAACATATTTATCTTTTGAGGTTAATATACCAATGGTTTGAGTTCAATTGGATCTGTACAATAAGAAATATACAAGTTTTCCCAAAACTGTTCTAGAAAAAATGATGTTCTGATCCCTAGTGATTCAAATTAATGCTATGTCCTTTCTAGACTAAATAAATGTATAATAAAAATATGAAGGGAAGTAGACATATATATCTTTTCAATGGCATATAGAATACATGATTTGACTTAATATAGAGTTAGATATGAATTTTTGAAGTTATTGCCAAAATCCTGAAAAAGAGAGAAATGACCATTTGTACAATATAAGTTTGAGTAATAAACTGTACTAATTGGTCAGGTTAAAGGAAATTTTCATATTTTTATCTTGTATATCATGTTTCTAGCTTCATTTAGAGACTCGAACCACATTGATACGATTTTTTTGGATTAAGTTATGATTTTTCAAAATTCATCCAAAAAACTTAAGAACCAAATAAATAGTACCACATTTTTTTATTTAAATATTTTGGTTCTATTAATGGTTCAAACTCTTAATATGAGTTATTTAGACATTATACATACTATAATATATGGGAAAATATAGATAAAAGTAATGTGTTACAAAAATAAAATGTGGATCCTACATAATTTTTCTCCCAACTTTTCTCCAATAAAATAGAGAGATTTTGGAGAGAAAATTCAACTTCCAAAATTACCCACTAATCTTTTCACATTCCCACTGCCTTTTTCGTGCTCGCACTTCTTCTTGTTCCTCCTATTGTCCTCTCACTTTCTTTCAACCTTCCTCCTCATGTTATTATTGGTAAAGAAACTGCCCAAAACGGTGACGGTGTGGTCATACTCTCAACCTTCCTTCTCTTCTTCTTCTCAAAAACTAGCTGAAGAAGCTTCCAAACAATTCCAGGTTTAGGCAATTCCCTTATTCAGCTTTCTTACATAGTTTAGTTCCATGCCTTTGATTGCTTCATATATTTCCAAATTTGTTGTGTTAAGTTTTGTTTCTCTTGTTATTAGATATTGATATGTTATATATTTTCAATTTTAGTATTATTTTAAAATTTTTTAAATCAATGTATAAACAATAGTTTTAAAAATTTTAAAAATTAAGATTGAATAAAATAATTTTAAATTAAGATTAAGATTAAGATTAAAATAACATTTTTATTTCATTTATTAATTTGATATAGAAATTATGTAAATATTATAGTATAATAACAAGTTTTATTATATGTAAATATTTTCTTAAAAATAATAAGGGTATTATTGTCAATGTAAAATTAGTTATTTTTCTCCCTTCCCTGTTTTCTTTTGTTCACCCAAGTATATGGAAAAAAAATCACTCCCCCTCACTTTTCTCTTCTCTTCATTGTCTCTCCTCTTTATTTTTTCTCCTTAGCCAAGCGAAGGATTATGATGCTACTCTTAGTCTACTTGTCACTTGCACATGATTTTGTCATTTTGTAATTCTATTAGAGCCGTCAAAATGGGTCAAACCCGATGGGCCGGCCCGAAAAGCCCGAAAAATGAGCGAGCTCGGGCCTCAATTTTAGGAGTAAATATATAATCCGGGTTTTTTGAGCCCGGCCCGTTTAGGCCCGGCCCGTGGTGGGCCGGCCCGAGCGGGCCACGGGCCGGCCCGAAAGCCCGAGACTTTTTTCTTTCTTTTTTTTTAATTTTTAGTTTAAAATATTAAAAAATACATATTATTTTATCAATTAGTGATATATAAATTATAAAATTTAAATATTATGTTAATTTTTAATGAATTATGATGATAATTAGTTATATTAATTTAAATTATGATGATAATTAGTTGTATCAATTTAAATAATTATATAAAAAATTTATTAAAAAAATATTAAAAAATTAAAAAAAAGCCCGCGGGCCAGCCCGTAGGCCCGTCCCCGCGGGCTCGGGCTTGGAAAACCAAGCCCATTTTTCAATTCGGGCTTTTTGGCCCGGCCCGTGGCGGGCCGGCCCGAATTGATAGTTCTAAATTCTATGTAAGATTGGTTTTTGTTGCTATGAAAGACATTATATAGTTCTGGCCAAAAAAAGTATTATATAGTTTATATATTATATAAAGAAAATCCAAGCGAGTATGGATCTCATCTTAGGGTGTGTTTGAATTAGATTATGTATAAGTGATTATGAGGATGAGTGATTATTCATAAGTGATTATGTTAAAAGTGATTTGTGTTTGGATATTTTTACCTCATAAGTGATTTTGAGAAAAGAAATGTATTTGGATATTAGGGTTTAAGTGATTATTGGGTGGATAATGAGAAGGAAAAATGAAATAAGTGATTATCATAAGTTGAAAAAATCAGTTTCTTCTATAAGCATTTATTTGAGGTATAAATGCTTATTGAAAAGCTGCTCCTGTTTGGTAACTCCACCACATAAGCACTTATGGATCCCCATAAGTGCTTATTTCTTGTATCCAAACAAACTATTAGTATCTTACATTTTACATATATATATATATATATGTGTGTGTGTGTGTGTGTGGGTGTGTATAAAATGGATGGAATTTCAACTTTTATATAATATCTTATTTTTTATAATTTTACTTGCAGGAATTTGAATTTTTTTTAATTAAATTTCACTGTATATATTTTGAACATATTTTCAAATGTGAATTACGTGTGAATATATTTTGAGATGTGAACTTTTTGATAGTGTTATGGATATAATGATAGTGTATAACTATTCATGGTGGTGATGAAAGGATATTCAAATTCTAATAATTTTGTGAGTTTTTCAGGAATATAATCCTGTAAAATATAGTTTTTTTATGAGCTAAGTTAGAGACTTCAGAAATAAAAGAAAAGCATATTTATAATCTATTGGAAAAATGGTGCTCTATGATGATTTAAGTCACTGAGTTATATTATTTTTCGGTCACCATAAAGTTTCAAGTGTCTATTTGAATAGAACAGGAAAAAAAAAAATCAATTTGAATTAGCTTATTATGTTGATGATTAGTTTACATGGCAAGTAATTAAGTTTTTCTTTATTTAAAAAAAGTAAAGAACAATTCTTTTAAAAATTTATCATCTCGTGAATATAAATTTTTATGTTGAAAAATTAGTATAAATTTAAATTTAATTTATTAAAAATTATAATATATATTTTTTCATAAAGAATACTCATTTAGCATAATTTAAACCAATCAAAATCAAACCAAATCAACTGAATACTAAACTAAATAGATACTTAATTTAGCCAAACGGACCATTTGAACACCCATAGCCTTAATTGCCTAATGCAGCCAATGTTGTCGTTTTTATTTGAGCTAAACTCATAATACAATAATTTTCTCAACTTTATTAAAGTGTATACTACCTTTAATTTAGTCAAATTTTATTAAGTAAAATTCACAATATTTATTAAGAGCTAGTAATGCTGTGGGTTGTTTTAATAAATTAACATTAAAAGATATATTTAAAATAAGGAAGTAAATTTTATATTGATAAATGTGAAAATATATAAAACACCAATCTAAAGCAAAGAAAATTGCATATAAACATTAATTGAACATAATTTTTAGGGTATTTCGACTTTCATTTATCAATTATAAATTATATAAGACAGCAATATGAAACTAAAACAATAATTTATATACTTTAAAAAATTATCAGGACTTGCAAACAGCCTATTAACATATTTATAAATTAGAATTTTACATAAATTTGAATAAATAATTACATACTTTCAAATTTTTAAATTGTAATAAATTGGAAGTGATTAACTTTAAATTTTTCCATATAAAGAATTAGCTATTTAATACATAATTTCTTTTTTTTTTTTTACCAACATGCAAAATTTCATTTTTAAAACTGGCAACAAATGCATATATAATTTGATTGTTAAATTAAAATTACTTATTGATTTACTCCATCAGAGCCAAAGTATAAGTCATGTTTCATAAAATTATGGTGACCTAAGTTGATTTGTGTTTCCTGTACATAAAAAAATTATTTTAATATAAAATATAAGTCATGTTTAGATAATATATGGTATATTGAATTGTTTAAAAATTTATTATATTTTCATACAAATTTTTTTTCACTTGTATAATCAATTAGAACTTTCTGATTTAGGGATTACTTGGTATAATTCTAAAGTAGTTTTCTAGAAAATACACTTAATGAGAAGTTAATTTTCATGAAAATTTATATATAATCTGTTCGTTTTATTTTCTATTTTATTTAAAAATTTAACTAATTTTTTAAATAAATATATGATATTTTAATATTAAAAACATAAATACAATTTCTATTTAAGAAATTAATTAAGGAGTTAAGAATATTTTTGAAAAAATATCATAAAAATGTTTAGAAAATATAACTTGAGTCTTAGTCTAGAAGTAAAAGTTCCCAAATTGAGCCAAATTTCTTTAGAACTTTTAAATCATTCTTAATTAAATAATATTAATTAGTTCACTTCTTCTTTGGTTTTTATACCTTAGGAGTATTTGAACTTTTGACCTCTATCCAGATTCCATCCCACCCTTCCCATCAGGTGGCTAATTAGTTCACTTCTTAGAAAACTTAATTTTCCTCCCTATTTTTCCATACCAAGTGATCCCTATAAATCTACAACCAATCAATAAGTTGTAAAAAAATTAATCTAATTTGAAATCAATGCAATCAAAAGATTACCTAATTCATCTTCAAAAGATTACCTAATTCATCTTAAACTTAGGATCTATATCAATTTTCTATATTTATCGAGGGAATGAAAGGGATTCTTGAATATTATAAATATGGCATGGAGGGAGTACTCTGTAATGATGTGTACACTGTAAATATTCAGCAAATTTTATTGAGTAAAAATTTATTATACTTATTAAAAAATTACCTTATTATGATGTGGACACTGTACTGGCTTTTCCATTGCCAATATTCTTTTCTTCCTCACAGAGTCACAGTAATTATTTTTTGGTGGGCGCAAATCATTCTTTCCGTTCCTTTTTATGTTTACTTCAGGCGATTACAGTGATACGACGTCGCAGTTCTTTTAACATCATCAACACCATCATGTTGTGTTCTATTGGAAAGGAAGGGCTCAAGGTTTAGGGTTTTCGTATGCAGATGTGACCACCGAAACGCTAAAGCTACAATATCAATCCAGCAATGGCGACCCAGCTAGTGACAAGCACAAGTAAAGTCCAGAAATTCTTCGACGACCTTGAAGCGCAAAGGTCTGTTATCTCCACTTGCACCCAACTATTTACGACCCTATCGAAACATTTCTCTTCCCTGGAAGATTCAATCTCCCAGAAATCCCAATTGATAGATTCAAACTTTCAAGCTTTGGAATCCCATGCAAAGAAGACCCTCGAATCCCTCGATTGCCGCGAGAATTCTATTCCAGAGCGCGAGTGCTCTGCGGCCGCGCGAATTGAAGAACTAAAGGAAGCAGCTTTAGCCGACTTCGTAAAGCCCATTTCTGCGAATGTTGAATTGTCTGCAACCCTGAAGTCTTTGTGTCGTAAAATGGATTCCTCAGCGTTGTTGAGGTTCATTGTGTCCAAGCGTAAAGAATCAGCGTCGTTGAGAGCCGAGATAGTGCAGGCCATAGCGGAGGCGGTGGACCCTCCCAGATTGGTCTTGGATGCGGTTAAAGAGTTTCTAAATAGCAAATCGGCAAAATCTGGGGTCACAGATATGCGATGGGCTTGTGGAATTCTAGTTCAAGCATTGTTTCCGGAGGCTAGTTCTGGTGGCGAATCGCCAGAATTTTGCAGAAGCATTGTTGGCAGAGCGGCTGACTTGGTAGATTTGTGGAAAGGGCAGATGGATGGTGGTTCTGAAAACGGTGCTGTTGGTGCTGCCGAAGTGGTGATGTTTCTACAGATGGTTGTGGGTTTCAGACTCCGTGGAAGGTTTGATGAGGAGCATTTGAGAAAGTTGGTAATCGAGTTTGCGTCGAGAAGGGATATGGCAAAGATTGTATCTGCATTAGGATTCGGGGATAAGATGGGAGGTTCGTATAATCCCTCACCTTTTGTCTGCATTTCAGCTTATTGTTTTGTGTATGCTTCGTAAATTTAAGTTATGGCTGTACTTAGAATATTTGGATGATCATATGTCAATACTATTAGTTATTGATAGAACTAGACGTGCTTGTTATTGCTTCCTTCATCCGTTCAAGGTGCAATTTATGAAATATTTGTAACGTTCACTCAGAAGTTTCCCACATTTCTTTGTATGTTGATTAGTTGATGGGACTTCTAGCTTGATGACTTGTGTTGTTTACGGTTTGATTTCATGATAGACTACTCATTTCAAACACATTCATAAAGTGGAGCCACTAGTGCCTTGGTTAATATTATTACTTCTTTTATCTTTTACCTTTCTTCCTTTCTTAATTTGTTATAACCTGTCATCTTTTACGTTTTCAGGAAATAATTGTAGACAAATGTGTCAACTCAATGTTTTTGTAAATCAGAAACTCTTCACTTTAGCAGTAAAAGCTTACTTCGCATTAGTTAGCCCAAAAACATTAAAAAAGTTATGTTTTCAGGATATAAATAATTGTGGAGTAGAGCTGAGGGGTACTTGGGCTGCAGCCGATGTGTTTAATAGACCTCTTCCATAAAGAGGAGTTGCCCTCAACCTTACTGTCCCTGCCTCAAGCTTCCCAGTATTGAGGGAGATTCTTAACTATAGTATGATTCCTTTTTTCCCCCCTCAAATTTACAGTAAAGTGACTCTACTGTTGAAATGCATGCCAATATTAACAATTTAGCTGGTGTTGTGTTTTAAGATTGTTGAATACATATTCAAAGTTTGCTTGAGAGCCTAGAATAATATCCTCCAAGATTGGTGGAGGCTGAGTCTGTATAATAAAATTCTGATGCTATAAATTGAAACATACTTGAACAGTCCGGTTTTGTGATATTAATTATCTATAAATAAATTTACAAAGAGCATTCTACATGCTGGTGTCTATATGTGTTGTTATGCTACTTTGCTGCTCGAAGGAGAAAGATGTAACTTGCAGTGTGACACGATTAGTTAGGCACCATTTTGACTTTCTATGACATTATTGTAGATAATGTAAATTTATAATGGCAAGAGAAATGTCTATTTTATTGGATTGAGTTTTGGCTTTTATTTATATTTAAAAGTTAGTATCACCAAGTTCAAGTATGAAATTTTCATCTGGAATCTTGTCGGGTCTGTCAATATTTGTGAGGATTGTATATTATGGACCACAGTTACTAAAGGATCTATAATTTCCAACAACTGGCTTGTCCATGACAGAAGAAAAGGATTATTATGGGTTGGGGCCTTGTGGACCTGTTAAGTTTGTTTACAGCAGGAGCAAAGCTAAATCATTCCCACAGCAGTAGTTAGTATGCGCCCAATATTACTAAGCCCAATTCCTGTCTGGTCATTGTGTTTTTCCCTAGGGTTCTGTGTCAGTAGTGAGATAGGCAAGTAGACTGTTTGGAGTAGGAGAGAGCTTAACCTCTCGAAAGTTGAGCACCATTTTGCTATTTGTGATTTTCTGATTTCTCATATTATGTCTCTGTCAAGCTACAGTAGCTAGGGTAATAGTTCAGTTTTCCATTTTACTCTCCTAATCACTCATTGGAAGAGACTTGTAGCTAATTACCCAAGCTTATTTACGGAAATAATACATCAGTTACAACATTATGTCAAGATGCAAAAAGAAACAAGACATATCTGGTTAAAATTAAAATCTAATAGGACCCTGTGTCACAATAAGGGTGAGAACATAGTAGAATTGCATTAGATTTGTGATCGTTTGACATTTTTTTTAACGTGAAGTTTTTACCTTTTTGGCCTGAGCATATATGGTCTACTAAAGCAATTGTTCTATGCAGATATTATAGATGAACTCGTTAAAAATGGCAAAGAGATTGAAGCTGTGTATTTTGCTTCAGAGTGTGGTTTGACTGAAACGTTTCCTCCCATTAACCTGCTCAAGTCCTATTTGCGGAACTCCAAAAAGAATGCTTCTACCTTATCAAAGAGTGGAAACAACAGTCAGGCTGCAATGGTCTGGATTATTGTCTTTTTAATGTAGCTTCACATGCTGTATTAATATCTCCTGAATTTATGCTTCCTTTAGATCTCTTTCTTAAATTGAACCCATTTTCCAGGATGAGTCAAGCACTCTGGAGTTAAATTCAATCAAGGCCGCTATCAAATGTATAGAAGACCACAAGCTGGAATCAGAATTCAACCTAGATAGTTTGAGGAAACGAGTTGCCCATCTGGAGAAATCCAAGGCTGAAAGGAAGAAGAGTTCGGCAGCAGGCGGTAAATCTCATAAGCGAGCCTATGGATTGAGTAGCACCCGAGGTGTTGGATCGAGCTCTTTCCGGCCAGCCAAAGCGGCCAAATTTAATTCATACCCACCTTTGAGTCGGAGGAACCCAGGACCTCCTCCACAGCCTAGTCCTGTTTCAAGATTTTCTGGATCATTCAATTACCCCAGCCAGACTGTCTATGATGGTCCTACAGCTAATCCTTATGCAACAGCTTATGGAGCTCCCCATACTCAAAGCCCTGTTGGATTAACTCAACAGCATTACTCAATTCCTAGCGCTTCTTATGGAGGACAGGCTAGCTACGGCATTTATGATTATGGAAATGCTGCCCCACCTGCCTATCAACCTCCGTTCACGCACTAGACCAGAAAAAGCAGGAATTAGCGATACGTTTTGTTTTCATGTCGTTTGAAGAATCTCTTCTATTATATCCCTTCACATTGATTCCTAGAAGGAGTTAAAATTTTTTGGTATTCGTGTTATGTTTATATGATTGCCTGTGCTTTAGGGAGGTCCAAGACCTGAAGGTTCAGCATGAAACTTCATTAGACATTAAAAGTTGTAGCTTACTAAACTATATTGCATTCCATCTATCATAGTCAGATGACAGAGACATGAGGATAGTTCCATTTGATATGCATTTTGGCCGGTGTTATCTTTCCTCATATATCTGAACTTGTTTGAAATTGGATGCTTTCTGTTAAAGTTGTAGCTTAATTTGTTTTGTGAACTTGTTCTCTACAGCTCATTTGTCATCTTCTCTGGAGAGTATTTAATATTGCTTTGACTGTATCTGTTTAATTAAAAAAGGAAGAAAAAAGCGAGTTGAGCGGATGTGGATTTTACCCGCGGGCACCGGTGGTGGTGGGGTCAAATGTCAATAGTCAAGTTTCTCTTTATTATTTTAATTCATTATTGTATGATAGGAATATGAAATGAAATGCAACTCGTTGGCCAAAAAAAAAAAATAAAGAAAGAAAGAAAGAAATGAAATGCTACTATTGGCTTGGGTGCCTTAAAGTCGTTAGTATTTCTTTGATGGGTATAATGGATTAGATATTTTGGCGTAGAAGTCATTATCATCATAATCAATTCGATGAATCATTCGGCTACGCTTAGACAAAATTGGTGTATTACTACTAAATAAAAGTTTTAAAACACTTATAAATAAGGTTATGACTTATGACATAGTTGATAGATGGTTGAATCTCTTAAATATAGTGTGTTGGGTTTAATTTTTGACTGTGTATATAAAAAAGGTTTTATTAAAAGAGATAAAATATATTTTAGTAATATTTACGCTTTGAAGGGTAATATTAATCTTTAGTTATAGATATCTTGGTACTTAAAAAAAAAAAAAGTTTTAAAACAGTTGGTTTGATTTGTGACCGAAGAGCATATTCGGGGAAAACAAGAGTCTAGATAGAGGACAATAGCAGTATCTCCTGACAGATGGTCGTATACCATCTTCCTAAAAATAAACTAATGTTAATCAGAAGAAAGCGATAACATAAATATTTAAAAACCAATGACACTCCATCAGAAATTAGAGTGCAGATGCTAATTGTTTTCTTTGAAGTGTTCAAATTGATTGGAAAATTAGTATCTTGTACTCTAGGTGATATATTTGGCACGATGTGTATGTTAAACTTATCATTTCATATATTTTTTGCACCACTCATCACATGATAGAGTTTTTTTTTTTTTAACTGGTGTTATCAATACTATATTTTTCTGTAGTTTTTAATTCTACAACCAATTTTATTTTATTAAAAAAAAAAAGGAACATATAAAGTATAACATGCAAATTTAAAAATAATTACATCGGACTTCAAAATTTTCAAAATTATTTTTAATAATATGAATTTATAAGATATAATTTATTTAAACTTGAAAGAGTATATTTGGCAATTGAAAGACCGAATAACAGTGATTATGAGGTGCAAACAAACATAGGTATATTATGAAGAATAGGTATTTGGCCCAAAAAAATTTTCCTATTTTACATGACGACATCTCAATTCTCAAACATACATTGGTGAAAATAAATAAGAAAGAAAGAAAGTCTTAAACATACGAGAGAGCATAGTATGTGGGAAACTCGAGATCAGGGAATATTACCGATACAAGGCCAAGGGAATATATCCTCGGGATTAAAATCAAAACTTTAAATAGATATCATGTGCTTCATAACCCAAAATTAAGGCGTAAAAATGTGAACAATTTAAGAATACGTCACCCAAGATTCATTCAATTGATATGAGTTTTTTTTTTTTTTTTTTTTATATTTAATATTAACCACCAATTCATTTGATATGAGTTAGTCCCATACTTTATAAAGTATATGATTTTCAGTCTTATTGGCGATGTAAGAGCTTTGATAATGAGTAGTTTGTCAGTATGCTTTTGAGCCATAAGAGCTAGCGGATTCTGATGAGTTATTGGGACTGGATTCACAAAAATTTTTACTTGCGCAGGAAAAAGGAGAAAGAATGCGTTACATAAATGAAACGCCTTTCCCTTGCGCGTCGTTTTTGTTTCGTGAACTACGCGGTAAAATTTCATAGGCCATATCCCCACCAAATGCTAAATTCTTGGGAACGAAATTGTTTGTAGTGGGTTAAATTGTCTAGACTTCTCAAATAAGGAATTAAATAGCAATCCCATTGATCAAGACCCTAGAAATGGAAGTTATATTTGCAACCGGACGATTATAATTATACACTCTCTTTCTTACTTATTAAGTTATATTTACCTAACTCACACATATTTAAAAAATTAGTTAAAAGTAGAGTTGTCAAATCGGGTCGGGACAGCCTATTTGGGCCGGCTTGCCTTAGGCCGGGCCCAAATCGGGCCGAGCCGAAAAATCCGATTTGACAAACAGGTTTGAATTTTCAAGTCGAGCCTGCAGGATTGGGCCTATGGGCCGGTCCACGGGTTTTTTTTTAATTTTTTAAATATTTTCTTAAAAATTTTTTTCATATAATTATTTGAATTAATACAATTAATTATCTTCATAATTCATAAAAACTAACATAATATTTAAATTTTACAATTTATATATCACTAATTAATAAAATAATATGTATTTTTTAATATTTAAAACAATAAAAAAAAAAGAAAACAAAATAAGTGGGATTTTTGGGCCGGGTCTAAACGGGTTGGACTCAAAAGGCCTGAATTATGTATTTCCTCCCAAAGTTGAGACCCGAGCCTATTCATTTTTTCGGGCTTTTTGGTCCAGCTCATTGCGCGTGACCCATTTTGACGGCTCTAGTTAAAAGTTTTGATATTTTAAAAAATTACCATAATTTTTTAAAATTACATTAATCAAATTGTCACTCATTTTAATTATATCTTTTTTAATTTTTCTCCATCATAAATCTTTTGAATATTCCCAAAATCAGTAAAAATAAAAAATAAATATTAAATATTATATAAATTTTATAAAAGAATTTATATTTTAAAATATTAATTATCTAAAAATATGACTTATAATAGAAAAAAAATGAAGTATTAATACTCTCTCAATCTCAAATATAGCTAGGGTGGCCAGCCTTGATGCTAATGGCCGCCATAAGTGTCTTTTTATGTCTTCTAGAAGCTCCACCTGTATGGTTTGTTTGTGTCCTGGGTTTCGAAGCCTTCTCGTGTTTCGTATATGATACATAGAGGAATCAAATGACGTTTAATAAAACACAAAGGGGAAGGACGTTATGAAATTTCGCTTTTTTCTTTCTATATAATTATTTAGTACTCAGTACTCCCTTATATTCTTAATATAAGATTCTTTTAACTGAATCAAACAGATTAAGAATTGGAATTAAAACTAATTAACTACCTTAATTTATCTGAAAATCTCAATATTTTTCTAAGACTATCATTATTTAATCTCTCTCTCTTTATCTTTGGATACATTAAATAGAGATTTTTTTTTTAAAATGTATAATAAATACTATCTCATATATTATAAAAGGTCTTATATTTAGGATAAGAGTAAAAGATCCTATATATAGGACCGGAGAGAATATTAATATTAATGGATTAGATTTGAGTATTATTAAAATTCAAATGAGATATATCTCTCAATATAATCTTTTTTTCCATTCACAAAATGTCAAATTGCCAAGTTCAAATATAGTAGTTATTCCAACATAATAATTTTTTTAATCCACAAATTTATACTCAAGATTTTATTAAAAGGATTTTGAATCCTTATCACTTAACACATGTCATTTGCCTATTTTATTTGAATCAAGAAAATATATTTTTTTAGCCTTCTATAATTTGGCTTGAACAAATCTTTTATATACATTTTTTTTAAATTTATGATAGGCACCCTCAGTCTCAAGTGAGAGTTAGATGATGAATATAATTATTAAATTTTTGGGGAAAAACAAAACTCATTTTACTGATTGGATTGATTTTTAACTATTGACTATACTTTGGATACTCACGAAAATAATATTATTATTAAGTTTTAAGAAAAATTTGTTACTAATTTTTGTGAAGATCATTATTAGAATATCAAAATTATAATTATAACTTTATTAAAAATTAATAATCTTTTTTCTTAGCTAAATAATAAGTCTTTAAAACAAATTGACAACTATGATCCTTGAGAAGAACTATAATTTTATGATCGTCTAATTTAAATTGTTAATTGTTAATGTTAATATTTGAATTCTTAAACATCTTTTCTCTAAATAAACATATGAAGCAAATAATATTGAGGGTCAAACAAAATAAATCAAGCATAAATAATAAGAACAAATCATATACTTAACCTAGTTAAGAGGCCACATAAGTAGGTATAGAGATATGGGATGGAATCCTTTAAATTTTCTAGTGAGACAAAAGAAAACTGAACAGCTTGAGATCTTCCATAAATCGGAAATTGATAGACTAGATATAACAGAAAAGTTATGCCATATTTATGAATATGTTTATTTATAAAATATAAACTAAAAAAAAGATAAATAAAAATAAAGAAAATGAATATATTTTTTTTTATTCTCAACGAATATATTGGAATAGAGGATCATGGTCGCATCAATGTGGAGAGCAGTATTGGCGCCGGCCATCTTTCTTCCATAGCCTAAATAAATAAAATTTGTTTTTTTTTTGTTAATGATTGATACTATTTAAATTCTTAATTTTCTTTCAAATTATTAATATTACTTTTTAGAAAGAATAAACTCATAACTAGATTGTGGACCATGCTTTACATTTCATATATATATATATATATATATGTGATGAATTGCATTTTTCATAGTTTGTGAATGGTATTCTTTATTTCAAAATATAAGTCATATTTCAAAATATAAGTCCTTTTTTAAAATAGTTTTTTGATATAAAATATATTCTTCCCTATCCCAAATATAAATTCTATTTGGCTAATTATACAAGAATAAAAAAAGATAGTTTTACTTATTAAATCTGTCAAAAAAATTCATTATTTTTCAATAGTATCCTTGTTTAATGCATTGTATTTAAAGTTTGTTATTTCTATTACATTTAATTATAGATAAGGGTAAAATAGAAAAAAGAACATTTAATATCCTAAAAATTACCAAATGGGATTTATATTTTGAACCTAAATTTTTTTTAAATAGGACTATATTTTGAATTGAATGGAGTAAGTTTTATTTAGATAAAGTCAGAAGTATTAATTATTTTTTCTTAATTTACTCTTATCTTTAATTAACTTATGATAGAAAAAATTATCTTGGAAATTATTTTTATCAAGGGTAATGTTGTAAAACAATATAAGTTTTTAAACAAATTTAATTAGTTTAACTCTCTTTCTTGATTTATATACAATTTGTCAAATAAGACTTATATTTTTTATAAATTTTATGTTATATGTAACTATATAGATATTATGAGGTCCAAATATGTTTCTTTTTTAATATTTTAATATGAGCTATTTTAAAAAAATGAGACAAATGAATGAATATTTCATCCATCCCATATTATAAAATAACATAAAGATTATTTTCTGGCACCTATGTAGAAGGAAAATAATTGAATAGTATTATTGTTTCAAGAAACTAATAATATAAATAGTAAATAAGTATTAATTATAGACAATTTAGTAAAATTATATCATTCATTAGGTTATTTATTATTTTTCTTAATTCTTATATCAAAAGACAAATAAAATGGGATAGAAGGAGTATTTATTCCTACCTAAACAAACTCAGCGGAACAAGTTTCATGAAGTCAAACCGAAATTATGCGCCAATAATTTAGTTTTACAGCACTAATCATCTGTCAGCAAAATTATTTTGTTACACCAAGTGAGTTGATTATATTCTGACACCTAAGTAGAAGGAAAATAATTGAAACTCTTCGACCTTTATTTAAAAAAAAAAATGCAGATAAATTTTATTTTGTTATCTTGAAGTTGACTAATTTAAATTTAAATTTAATTTTTGAAGTGAGGTTAATGCAATCATATAGGAACTCAATATATTATTTTTATAAATATCACTAAAAATTAATATTGGATGAATGCCAATGCCTTGGTTATGAATTCTTTTTTTTTTTAAGGGGCTAAAGCGTATGAATTATATTCTATGTTAAATATAATATAATATATGGAAATATTTTAGGAATAAAAAAAATGGCGGGTAATTGAATATATAGTAGTTAAACTAGGAAGAGAATTCAACAAATGTGCGGCGCGATTCATTGGTTCCCGTGTTTCTGGTTGACATCTTTTTTTTTTTTTATGACAAACTAGTTGACATCTTTGAACGCTCAAAACTTGGTTGATTCACGTAATAGATTGTGACATTTTTCAAATGGACGAAATGATTTGACTTTAAAATTTTTTTTATAAAGATTTGATTTTAAATTTTGAAATTATATATTTTTTATATTAAAAATATAGTAGGAGTATTTCGTTTCTAATTGATCTTTGAAAATCAAAAGTAGATCGTCAAATATCCGAAAATTACAAGATTTGACTGCTTAATTCAACTCTTGAAGTTTTTCAGTTGCTATTTGTCAATCCTTAAAAACAATATATAAATGGTAAACAGTAAGCCATGAGCTAGTCACAACGTAACTTTTATTGAACGGATGAATTGAGCATTATTAAAATTTAAGGATTGAGACAATGGGATCTCTTAATTGAGATTTTAGAGGTCTCATCAATTGTTCAACTAAACAATTCATTGAACCTTTCAATTGATCTGGTTTTACTTTTTCAAACTTCAAATTTTTTACACAAGTATTTTTAAAACTTATATCGTGTCTACTGCTTTTTTTTTTTAAAATACATTGCGTATAGAATTTACTATAAAAAAATTGTAAATTTGGGACAAAAATTTTTTATCACAAAATTAACAATGAAAAAATTTACTAATTTGGGGTGGATTGCACAAAACAGCTTGCAATTGCAACGAATTTATTCTTAGTTTGCAAAGGATTTTTCAATCACAAACTCGTTTTTTAGTTAAAGTGATTTAACTTAGGGCTTAATCAACAAAATTACAAATATTAGGAGCGTCAAACGTGTGTTTACGTGACAAAATTTTTAAAAAGGCAACAGTACTTGAAATGATGGATGTGCGCTTAGCGTGGCACATGCATCTCCAAACTCCAAATCCTATGTTTCGGCCAAGAAATTAAACTCCAAACCAATATAATATTAATTATTATTTCTTCAACAACAATATTAGTCTTATTCTATTAAGTGGAGTTGATTACATAGACTATACGATGTCAATGGGTTCTATCAAATATCATTTCTTCAAATAAATCATTTATCAAGAGGTCACACCTTATAATTTCTCTTAGTGTTCTTTCTGGTCTTCCTTTATACTTTTTAATAGTATTCCAAACCATTTGATCAACTATTCTTACTGGTTCCTCTTGTTCTTTTTTTCAAACATGTACAAATCACTTTAAATAATTTTTCACCATTTTCTTCTTGATAGGTGCTACTTCGATTTTTTTTCGTATACAATCATTTTATATCTTATCCATTATTGTATGACCACATATTCATCTCAACATTTTCATCTCTGTTACTCTCATCTTATGCTCTTGTTACCATTTCAAAACCCAATATTCACTACTATATAGCATCACTGGTTTTATAGCAGCAACAACAACAACAACAATAATAATCTTAGCCTTATCCCACTAAGTGGGGTTGACTACATGGATCATACGCACCAATGAGCTTCATCAAACATCATCTCTTTCGAGAAATTATTTATCAAGAGGTCACGCCTTATAACTTCTCTTAATATCCTTCTTGGTCTTTCTCTACGCTTTTTAATAGGACTTCAAACTATTTGATTAACTCTCCTTACTGACACCTCTTATCTTCTTCTTTGTACATGCCCAAATCACCTTAAAAGATTTTCCATCATTTTCTCCTCGATAAGTATAACAACCCTCATAATATAATCTTGGATTTAGTCTCTAGTTAATGAAGAGTACACTTGATGATGTGTGTAGAACTAGAGAAAGTATCCAACTGAGACAAGTTCAAAATTTGAAATGGAGAAGGGTCACACCATGGCAAGGTACAGGACCGCCGCGGCGAGACACTCTAGATATTTCAGAACTTTTCCAAGCCAAGAGCACTCGTGCCATAGTGAAGTTACTGGTGTCGTGACAAGAGTTGCAAAATTTCTTTAAATTAAACAAGCATCAGTCAGGCGAAAGAAAGAAAAATGGAGGGAGACGGAGGATTCTCTACTAGCGCTCGGTGGATTTGACCTTGGGAGATAGTTTTGGGGACCCTAGAAGCTTGATTCTTAGTTGGTATGTGGATCTACTTCTTTTCTCTTCCTTTTTCTCCCGGATTTTGAGTTGCTTTTCATGGGTATACGTGGGAGTCTATTTTTGGTTGATTCCCACTGATTGAAATGTGTATAAAGGGATTATTAGAGTGTGGTTTAATGTTATTGAAGCTTAGGTATGAGTTTTAGTTGAATTGTGATCGGTTTCAGTGGAGCCTTAGATTGGAAATTGTAGAGGGAGTATGAAATATGAAATGTAGGTGAATAATTATGGTTAACATATGTAATTAAGGCTTATTGGGAGGTGTTAGTGCTATTGGAACTATGAGTTAAGTTTGAATGGTTGGACTATGAACTATGGTTAATGTGTGTATTATGTTAATTAAAAGTATTATGATATTATAGTGGTTGATTGGCTAATTGGAGGCGTATAGTTCGTGATGGATGCTCCGAAGGCTTGCCTAAGCCCCTGTCTGCCAATATTTTAAAAACTAGACTGGACGTCGATCTAGAAATGTTACCGGGTCACTATTTTTATGGTTCAACTAGTTACACCGGTGGTCGAACCGGTGACTTAATAATTAAGTAAAAATAATATTATATATAATAATATATGTATAAAAATAAAATATCAAATTATAAAGAGAATAAATTTAAGTAGTTTAAGTTCATAATAAGTTAATAAGCTTATATAATAATAATATATGTTAAATAATTGAAAGTAATGTTAAAATATTTTAACATGATAACACTACATGACTATAATATTATAAAATGACTATACTTCCTCCATCCCTAATTATAAAATACAAATAATTACTTCATCTGTATTAAGAAAAAAATAGTTTTGGTAGTTAAACTCATTAATTGTACTACAATTTCAATTTTTTTTTTCAGAATTGCCCACTTTAAAAGTCTGGAGTAAGAGCAACTAATTATTAGTAATTATCAATACAACCTTAATTACTTAAGGGTATAAAAGAAAAATGATATTTATTACCTCACAAATTTTATCCATGTCTCCTATATTTTAAAATAAATGAAGAGTCTCAAAATTTTCTTATAATTTGGGACAAAGGAAGTATAATACAATGAAATTTTTCATTTTTATAATTAGTAATTTTAAAATAAAAAAGGAAATAATGTTTTACTCTCTAATAATTTTTATAATTAATAATTTTGGCAAAAAAAATTAAACTTAAGTTAAATTTTATCCAATTTAAAAAATTATCCGGTTTTTTAAAAATCGCTCCGATTCTCGACTCAATTCCAGTTTTCGACTCAAAAGTCGGTCCAAAGCGGTCTAATCTGGTCCAACTCTTAAAACAGTCTAAAGCTGAAAACCAAGTCGTTCTTCACTCTGGGTGATGGTCTAATCGGTCCGACTGTCTGGTCCAGTCCAGTTCTCAAAACATTGCTATGTGCGTGGTGCGATATTGACAACATGAGGTAATTAGGTATTTGTAATATATGTGTTATATGATGATACATATATACATGTCTCCATTCAGATCAAGATATTGTTATGTGTATGTATATGGTTTTCTATATATCATGGTATGCACACGACTATATGAGATATTGGTATATGATGATGATGAGTATGATATTGTTTATGTACATATGTGATTGTAGCATCCTCACATGATTGCATGCTAGCATGACCATGATGATGACTGTGATGATAATCATATATTGTTAGAGGCATATTAGCATGGCATGTGCATTACCACCCCATAACCATAGTGAGATGTAATGTATTAGGAGGTGGTGATGAGATGAGATATGATAATATATGATATGATGATATAATGAAAGATCCCTACCACTAAATCCTCTCCGATGGTCAGGAGATTCAGGTGGCAGTGGACTATGATATGACAATAATATGATTTGATGATAGAATGGAACATCTCTGCCACTAAATCATTTCCTATGGCCAGGAGAGCCAGGTGGCAGTGGATTGCACCTTCTCTAGATCACTGCCAATTCGCTGTGATTCAGGGGAAGGAGAGCCACGATCCAATCGCAAGTGTGACCTTTGGCCAGGTACACTAGTGTGAGGTGAGCTTGGTAATGTCTAGGAATTAGTCTTCACTGATTGTTAGAAGGGAATTATCTATTCAAAATATCTTGTGATGATGCCAACTCATGGCTCTAGCCGTGTTTGAGGGAGACATACATTGCATGACACTTGGCATTGCACGATATCATTTGCATATATGTGTGATATTGATGGTGTTATATGTGTGTGTGTGTGTGTCCCTGTTACTGAGATATTGTCTCACACCCCTTCAATAACTAACATTTCAAGTAAAGACAATAGTACTAGTTTGGAGAAGACCAAGGAGTCATATGCCTCTTCACATTTGGGAATTTAGAGTAAAATTGATAGTTGTTATTTAGTTTATGTAATATTATGCCAAGTAGGTTGTTGTTATGTGTATTGCTTGTATGAAAGTCCTCGGAGTATTATCAGTATGATATATGAAAATAGAATGATTATGACGATGGGGTTTGTATAATATAGATGATGTGATGATATTGACGATGATGGTTGGTTTAGTGTGGTATACACTCATGTGTAGTTCATAAGTATGTGCTGATGATGTGGACCATGTATGGGTCATTGTTGTTAGAACACGTATTGGTGAGTTAGATTGGCCATGTGCATGAGCCCAAAGTGGTTTTGAGTCGTGCATGTGAGTTGTGAACATATAGCCCATTATGTAAATTTGGGGTTCAAGGGGGTCAAATCTCAGAGGAGTGGTTTATCTGAGATTAAACATTTTTGGACAAGTTGATTGAGTCAAACATGACTTGTGTGGTTAGTCCATAGTGGCCAAATTACCCTTGATGGCAAATGGAGCACTTAAGGTATGAGTTTTGGCTAAAAAGTGACTAAAATGGTGTGGAGTGTCTAGAATCTCCATACGGAGTTAGAATCGAGTGAAATTGATGTCTACGACTAAATTAAGATGAGAGTGACCTGTAGGAGTTGAAATTAGGTCAATAAGAGGTTAGAGCACAAAGTTGTACATGTTGGATATTCACCTCGAAGAGTTATAAATTACTGATGTTGTATTAGCAGGGGACATCATGGCGCCAGAATCTTGGCCATGGCACCACACGCTACTACCTGGTTGAGGTCGGTAGTACTGTAACTCGTCGCTGCTCAACCCTGTTGTGAACCTTTTTGGTGCTTTTAAAGGTTTTGACATTTCAGAAGTTGAATTTAGGGTGTTCTAGTTTGGTGAATAGTAGAGGTGAGTTGGAGCAGGGTGTTACAGTAGGTGCCACTCCGACTTTTTCTTGTGTACAATCATTTTGTATCTTATTTATTATTGTATGACCACACATCCATCTTAACATTTTCATTTATGCTACTCTCATCTTATGCTCTTATTGCCCTTTCAGAACCTAACATTCACTATCATATAACATTGCTAGTCTTATAACAGTTCGATAAAATTTCCATTTAAGCTTAATAAGTACCTTACGGTCACAAATAACTTTTAAAGTTTGTCTCTACTTTAACCATCCAGTTTGTATCATATGCATAACATCCCTATTAATTTCACCATCATTTTGTAAAATCGACCTCAAATACTTGAATTTTGACACTTTCAGAATGGTTTGATCCCTAATTTTTGCCTTTAAATAATTTCTAGCTGATATTTTGTTAAATTTGCAATACATATATTATATTTTATTTCTATTTAAGCAGAAATCTTTTGATTCCAAAGTATGTCTCTATAACTCAAGTTTAGAGTTAACCTCTTCTTTTAAGTCCTCAATTAAGGCTACATCATCCGCGAAAAGCATACACTTAGAAATTTACTCATGTATAAGTTCTGTTAGAATATCTAAAACCAAATCAAACAAGTATATATTCAAGAAATATCCTTGATGTAAACTTATCCTTATAGGAAAGTTCATTATCTCACTTTTAGGAGTTCTCACTCTTGTTGTTGCCTCCTCATATATATCTTTTATGATTCGAATATAAGTCACACAAACATTTTTCTTCTCTATTGCTTTTCACAACATATTTCTTGATACTCTATCATAAACTTTTTTCAAATAAATGAAAACTATATGTAAGTCTATCTCTTTACTTCAGTATCTTTCAATTAAACCCTTTAATAAATAATTAGTTTCTATTGTAAACCATCCTAGCATGAATCCAAATTGGTTTTCTGAAATATGAGACTTTTTTTTTTAGTCTATACTCAATCACTCTTTTCCAAAGTTTCATGGTATTACTCATGAATTTTATCCCTCGATAATTAACACAATTCTAAATATCCTCTTTATTCTTGTATATGAGCACTAAAGTGCTGTTTCTCCATTTCTCTTGCACAATTCTAAATACGCTCCTTATCCTCTTTTATGATAATTAATTAATTACTTGGCATTTCTTGAAATATTAAAGTTATATTTCCTCTATTTTTAATTTCATTTATAAGTTATTTTTAACTAATTCAAACAAATGAAAAAAATTGTTAAATATACTTCCTCCATTCCCTAATATAAGGGACAATTGAAGGAATTTCTATGTTTCAAAATATAAGGGACAAAGGGATTTATCCGGTGTATTTAATAACTTTTTTCTAAAAATACCCCTAATTAATATAGTATTTTTTTCATTTATATTAATTACATGATGTAAAAGTTATTAATATTAAATGAGGGCACTTTTGAAAACTATTTTATATTTTAGACAAATTTATTAGTTTCATTTATCTGTATGATTTTGTCTTTTATCCCTTATATTAAGGAATGAAGGGAGTAAGTTGATTGTATTAAATTTTTTAAAAAATTACTAAAATTTTAAAAAATACCCCTACTTGAACTCATTAATTTCTAATCCATGGTTTTAAGGATAATATTTTTTTATTGAAAATACAAACTATTATATACCACAATTTAAAAATTTTTCATTGGAACTTGAGACTATAAATTAAGTTAATATATCTACCAGCCAAGTGTGCTATACGCTGTTAGTAAATCCCTTTAGTTTTTTTATCTAATATATATATATATATATATATATATATTTGGTTACTCTGCCAACACGCTACTTTTTTGGGCCACTTCAAAGGAACACCCTTGAACGTTGAATCTCTGAATATTAATGCACATATATTATTAAAATAAGTTATAATTAAGCCAACGACCTATTGATCTAATGGCATATGAACTCCCTTGTTGAAGGGAGATCATGAGAAGTATTACCATATTAAGTAGGTTAAGATATTTTAAAATGTCTTAGTATTTAAGAAATTTTTAAATAAATAAATTTTTTATTTTATTTTATTATATTTTTTTAATTTTTTAAAAATTTCTATTAATTTTATAAATATCTATCATTATAAATATTTATTATTATAATTTGAATGGAAGACAAAATTGAATTGAATTGAGTTGAATTTTAGTTTTTTTTTTCATAAATTCTTCTATTTTTCCTCCACTAGTTTTATCTCCCTCTCTTGTCCTTCCGTTTTTTCTTCATTTTTGTCTATATTCTTCTTCTTATTTTCTATTTATCTGCCCTATTTGGATTCTTTTATTTCCCTCTCTCTAATCTCTTCTTACATCATATTTATTTTTTATTTTTACTTTTTTTTGGAAAGACTTAAAAGAGTTATGATAAAGAGAAATTAAGAAATATACAATTAATATGAGTTATGAATAAGAATAATTTTAAAAAATTATGATAATTTTTTAAAAATAGATAAATATAGTAGGGAAGCGAGGAAGAATCATTCAAAGTCAGTGTCTTGTATTGACGGAAGAAAAGAATTAAAGAAAGAAAACTTATTATCTTTGTGTAAGTATTAAACCCACAAGACACACCACACCACACCATACCATCACCACCCTCTCCTCTCTCTCTCTCTCTCTGTGTGAGACATGGCTTCTCCTTCCAACGGCCATTCCTCCCCCCCTAATCCTCCCTCCATCAAGTTCACCCAGCTCTTCATCAATGGTCACTTTGTTGACTCCGTTTCAGGTTACTTATTATATACGCTTCTCCTCTTTCATTTCATTCTTCTCTCCCCCATTAATTAATAACCACAGCTTCTGTAAACTAAGTATTTCATCTAAATATATTTCTAACTCCATCCAGATCAACCGATGCTGTGCATGCAAATCTTTTCACAACAGAAAAACCATTCGAATTCATTGTATATATATGTATATGTGTCTGTGTCTGTGTCTGTGTGCCTGTATATGGTGATTCTAGTACCCCTATATATATATATATAATACACACACAGAGTCGTTGTTAATGGTGAATTGTGTGAGGATGAAACAGGGAAGACGTTCGAGACGATAGATCCGAGAACAGGTGAGGTGATAGCGAGGATCGCCGAAGGCACCAAAGATGATGTTGATCTCGCCGTTCAGGCCGCCCGTCATGCCTTTGACTCCGGTCCCTGGCCTCGCTTGTCCGGCGCTGTATATTTCTCCTTCTCTTGCTTACTATATGTGTGTATATATTTATTTATTCTTCTAAGAATTTTTTTAATGAATTTGCTAAATATAGTACATTTTTAAGTAATAACATGATAAGTATATTATTTCTATCAAGGCAGTCGGCAGATTAGTCATGTTTAATATTTAAACAAGGTTTCAGGTTCGAACTTGAAAGATATTCTTGTTAAGATATGACAATGCTCAAATCTAAAAAAATAATTCATTTCTTATTTTTTCAACTAAAAATTCATTTATTATAATTGATAAATAATATTTATATATAAAAAATATAAAATGTAATAACTTACTTTATAGTCTATAGTAAAGCGGGTAAAATGGGTTGGAGTCCACGGGCTGACTTGCCAAAAATGGTGGGATTGGCTAAAAAATTGAGATACTTCATAATGAGTGTCAAAAACTTGACCCGCCCCGCCAGCTTACCAGTTTAAGTTAAGAGGGCTGGCCAGTTTTTTTTTTTTTTTTACATTTTTTACTCTATATAATTATATCTAAAAAAGTAAAAACTAAAAAAAAGAAGGTCTTAAGCATCATTTTCTTTCTCAATCTTTCTTGTATTGAAATTTTAGTTGTATTTTATTTTATTGAATCAAATGTTACTTGTGGTATTACCATATTAATATATTAATATATCATGCTTTAAAACTTTATGTAAGAAACTGATAAAAGATTTCATTGATGTAGTTATTTAGTTCATAATAATAAATAGGAAATTAATAATTTAACTAAATAGGAGAAAAAAGGGATTAGTCAAATAAAAAGAGTAAAAAAAAAAGAGAGAAATTTTATGATTTAACCAAAAAAATAAAGAAAATGGGCTAGCTCGTTTGGCCCGTTAGCCCGTGTATGACAGGACGGGCTGAGAATTTCTAAGCTCGCTATTATGAGTGCCTCAGCCTGCCCCACCCTATCAAAAAGTGAGCCTGTGGCGGGTTGACTTGTTTAAAATGAGCTTACCCACTTTATCACTTATAGTCTATAGAAAGACCAAGAGAGTGTGTGAGAGAGAAGGGTTTACTTGACCCATTCTTGGCTTCAAAAATAACAGAAAAAGATAGTTTTTCTCCATCCAAAATGACAATACAAAGATAGTTTGAGTATTAAAAAAATAATTTAAAATTTGTGAAATTAATATTTCATCTCTGCACCCCTACTTAAAATAGAAACCGACGTCTAAGAGATTTTTAGAGCACCCTGCTGCATAAATGAGAGAACTCTAGTATAAATTATTCTATTTATTTTAATTTATAAGAAACTTTTAATTTAAGTACACACCAAGAATAATAATTAATAATTAAATTTTTTTAATATTTTTTAAATTATCCTCCTTTAATATAGGTAACTCATAATTAAATTCTCAACATTAATTAAATTTAATTTATTTTTAAGAAATATTTTAGATAAAAAATAAATATAATATATAATTCATAAAATATCCTATATTATGAAAAATTAATTTTTTTTAAATATATTTTATATAGCGTAACATGACAGATGGATGGAGTAATAAAAAATTTAAAAAGTCAACTTTACTCATCTTTAACGGGAAAAATACTCCTATAATAATAATAGGAAATAATTCATGTAGTAACAAAAACTCTGAGAGTATATATCAGCATCCAAGCCAAATGTCGCGTCAGTACTCCAGAATATTAATATCTTTAATCAATTTTACTTCAGCAACCACGTGATGTCAATGTTGACCTACTAACCACCCAATCAAGGCCAAACTTGATGCTGTGTTCAAGAAATGACTTTTCAATCTTGTAAATATATATATATATTAAATAAGATCTTGAATTCCACACTTATAAATAAAAAAATTACATTAAGACAAATTCATTTTTTATTTTGAAGCTTCAATTTGAATAAATGAATAGTATTAGATATTATATGATTCTACAAAACAGAAGTATAAAATTTACTAATTTTCATCAGAGAATATAATAATAAATTCACTTTTTTTTACAACTTAAAGGACACATTATGTTCTAAAAAAATTAAATCGAAGTTGTCAATGGGGTTTGTTGTTTTCGTTGATATATGTTACTGCAATAAGCTATAACTCATGACGGCGTGGGAATTAATATTCAGGAAAGAGGAAGAATACTGATGAAATGGGCAAAGTTGATAGACCAAAACGCAGAAGAATTGGCAGCACTGGATACCATAGATGGAGGCAAGCTGTACGAGTGGTGTAGGGTGGAGGTTCCTTCAGTGGCGAATACACTGCGTTACTATGCAGGTGCTGCCGATAAAATCCACGGGGAGGTATTAAAGGCGTCAAGAGAGTTCCACGCCTACACTCTGCTGGAGCCAATTGGCGTGGTGGGTCATATCATTCCCTGGAACTTCCCAAGCACTATGTTCTTCATCAAGGTTAGCCCTTCCTTGGCTGCTGGCTGCACCATGGTCGTCAAACCCGCCGAGCAAACTCCTCTCTCTGCTCTCTTCTATGCTTATCTTGCTAAGCTGGTATGCTACATCACAATCCACCACACTCTGACTCTCTTTCCCATAAATTACTTTCTCTTCTCTTAACATTTGTTATTGACACATTGACATTAATATTGTTCTGCAGTCTACTTTTCAGTTTCTGTGTAGCTTCATTGATGATTAATTATACTGGGTTTGGCTTGTTTGATTGAATAGGCTGGAATACCAGATGGTGTGCTGAATGTAGTTCCCGGGTTTGGCCAAATTGCTGGTTCTGCTATTACCTCGCATATGGACATTGATAAGGTGACTGGCACGAGCTTTGCATGATTAATCAATCAAGATTATTGGAGACCACTGCTTACTGCTCAACTTGCCTTATCGGTGTGTTATTATAGGTTAGCTTTACTGGTTCGACGCAAACAGGACGAGAAGTAATGCTGGCTGCAGCCAAGAGTAATTTGAAACAAGTCTCACTTGAATTAGGAGGCAAATCACCCCTCATTATATTTGATGACGCTGATGTCGACAAAGCTGCTGAACTCGCACTAATAGGAATCCTATTTAACAAGGTTAATTAAATTACCTTCAACAAATTAATCCTGTCGACTAATTACAGGTAGCTTTCATTAGGTAACACCATTTCTTGTTCTGTGGTTTCAGGGAGAAGTCTGCGTTGCAGGGTCTCGAGTGTTCGTTCAGGAAGCTATATATGACGAATTTGAGAAGAAGTTGGCAGAGAAGGCAAAAGCTTGGGTAGTTGGAGACCCTTTTGACCCTAAAGTTCAGCAAGGTCCTCAGGTAAGCATGCCTAATGCCTTTTTACAAATACATATTGATACACTATACTTGTATAACTCATATTAAACATCCTCGCTCTTATACATGCTGGTTGACAATTTCTGCAGGTTGACAAGAAGCAATTTGAAAAAATTTTATCATACATAGAACATGGAAAGAGAGAAGGAGCCACCGTATTGACAGGGGGTAAAGCAGTGGGCAACAAGGGATACTACATTGAACCTACGGTATTCACTAACGTAAAGGTAAGTTGCAAGTGCTCATCATCACAAAATCTTCAAATCTGGTGTGTTTATCAGAATGACTCACCCGTACTTTCATTAATCCAGGAGGACATGCTTATAGTAAAAGATGAAATATTTGGGCCAGTGATGGCACTGATGAAGTTCAAGTAAGTTATAATATATTTGTTATTCCACTTTTATGGTATTAGCAGCTTATGAATACTGAAATGTTGCACATATACACAACAGAACGATTGAAGAGGCGATTAAGAGTGCGAACAATACAAGGTATGGACTAGCAGCAGGAATAGTGACCAAGAACATTGATACAGCAAACACAGTGTCGAGATCCATACGTGCAGGTATCATATGGATCAATTGCTATTTTGCGTTTGAGAATGACGTTCCTTTTGGAGGGTACAAGATGAGTGGATTTGGGAAAGATAATGGACTGGAAGCCCTTCACAAGTACCTCCAAGTTAAATCTGTGGTCACTCCCATTTATAATTCTCCTTGGCTCTAAATGTCTCCTTGGGGCTTTTCATTTACAAAGGCTTCCGTATTTTCATGACTAAATAACACAGGAGCATGCATTTGTGTCTTGTAAATGGAAAATTCTAGGCCTTTGGTTTTTCTAATAAGAAACCCTGATGATTATATGCGTAATGCAGGTTATGGTTGATTCTTTTTAAAACACTTTTAACTGTTTTAAATATATTTAGGCGGATGAAAAATTAATGCCTTCCTTCCCAAAGTCGGTGAAAAAGATCATTTAATTTGAACAATGGAACTAATTAAGAAGCAAAAATTTTTGTGCAGAAATGATATCTAAAATGAATTATGTACCACATTAGCACGATTCTGAGGTTTTCTTGAATTGAAGTCGTAGGTGGAGCCCTTGATTTTAGTCTGCTCATAATTCTCTTGCTGATCCAAATGCACCACCAAAAAACTGTGACATGTGGATTCCTTAACAAATGGGAGTCATGGGACATGGAGTGGATTACGTTATTAATTTTACAAATAAAAGTAAGGAATATGTTACTGATAAAATATTTTTACAGATTGAGGAAATTAAGAAAGTTGACATTGAATATTTTTATTATTTTTTATTAAATTGATGTAAAAAAGCTTTTGCAATAATTAAAAAAATATTTTAATACACAATTGTATATTGAGAAAGTATCCAATAAACTATGAATGTCTATTTCTTTCTATGACATATCAAACGAATCAAACAAACCCTAATATTATATTTGGTAATCCTACCCATTCATGTATTTAAAGAGGGAGAATTGGGGTTGCTAATACTATCTCGTTCCCAACTTGTCATGGATGACTGACTAAACAATGCTGATTATTAATTCTTGTTTTAATTTGTTGGGTAAACTAAGTTTAAAAAAATATACATTTATCAAAAAAGTATTGCATGATAATCTACTCTTTCTAGCATTTGTCGAAATAATAAGCTATACTTACTATGATGAAATTAAAAGAAAGCCCGCTTCAAATTAAAATAACTTGTACTACTTTTATTGATTGTTTTTATATGCGTGTTTTACTAGACGACCCCGTGCTCCTCACGGGTTAAAACTTAAAAAGAAGGATGAAAAAGTTTGAAGTCGTGCGCTCCTAAGTAAAACTATATATTAGTTTTGAAAATTTGCTTGTATTTTTCATTCTCTTCTGACTTCTGCAGAGTGTGTAACTGCTTTCGAGGTTCTACATTGATTATCATACGATATCATATCGTGCATTTTAACGTTAATATTCAGTGTTTGTTTGGATTAACTTATTTACAAGTGATTATAAAAAAAATTATAATTCATAAGTAATTATTAAGATAAGTGATTATGTAAAAAGTGATTTGTATTTGAATATATTAAACTCAAAAGTGATTTTTCATAATTGATTATGTTTGTATAAATTTGATCAAAATCAATTTTGGATGGATAATAACTTGAAATGTCTGAAATATCTCTGGCCCTTAAATAATACTAGTTTTTTTTATAATATTATGTAATTGGATAAAATTTTAATAGTTTTGTAAATAAAATTCTAATTTATAAATAATATGAAAATATTACATAACTAATTGTTGTGTACATGTTAAATTAAAAATTAAAAATACTAAAGTTTAATATCAAAAAATAATTATATATAACTAATTGTCTTGTAGAGATTGAACAATTTTATCTCTAATTGAATCACAAATATAATTCATTTCTCTTGAGGATGTCATAGTTGAACTTTCGGATGAGGGTTGATACTCATTATCGTGATTACCATCTTCATGCTCAACTACATCTTCAATTTTAAACCATAAGAATTCAGAATCTGTTTGGAAATTCTTTCTAATGAAGTTGTATATAGCCATTATTGCACATACTATCTAAACTTATGTTTGAAATTTGTAGCTAGACATTTGATGTAAAATTGGAAATCTGTTCTTCCAAACTCCAAAAGACCTTTCTATTGTGCATCTTAAACTTGAATGGCAATAATTGAATCATTCATTATTGTTCGCATATCCAGATGAACGCCAAAAATCTAGAATGTGGTAGCGTTCACGTTTATATGGACCAAGATATCCCGTTGGTGTTAGATAACCAACATCCACCAAATAATATTTACCTAATACTCAATGGAAGTATTGTCAAACATTTGTAATGACAATTCAAATAATAGATAAAGGTATAAACAAGAAACATACTAGCTGGTGGGTGTGGAAAATTCATGGAAGCCGTTGTGATGGTATTGTCAAAAACATGAGTATCGTGTGCAATGCCTTCCCATCCAGCCAATACAAAAGTAAAGCACATATCCCAATCACATATAGTCATTACATTTTGTGTTGGATATCTTTTTCTTTCAATAAATCTCGGTTGTTCATTAGGACTAACAACACATGGGATATGAGTACCATCAATAGCTCCTATAGCATTCTTGAAAAATGGCCAATATCGCTTATCATGTCGTATTTTTGCTAGTACACCACAAAATCTATTATCTTTCGGCTTGATATATTTTATTGATAGTCTAAAGCAGGCCACTAAAACTCGACTGAAAATTCTACTTATAGTCTCTCCTGAATGTTGAAATCTCTCTTGTAATATCCTATTTCCCACCCCATTCCCAATCGTGTTAAAAAAAATTGCAAGCATTTCTTGTACCCCTATTCTCCTAGTTCCATTTAACCCATGTTCTTTGACTAATTCATTGCAAAGTTGAAAAAATACATCATTTTTCATACGAAACATCTCATAACAATGAATAGGATGACCTTGTAAAATTTCATTAACCCACAAATGATTGGTATACTCACTAGTTCTTCGAGGCTCCTTACATAAATATTTTATTGCATACAACCCAACTAATGCAGTGGCGTTTACAACTTCATTAATATCATCTTCAGATGAGTCTAAGTCTCCCATTTAATTCTTCAAACTTGTAAGATGAAAAATGAAAGTAAAAATTTTAAAAACATCATTCTCTTCATAATTCTTTATAAAAAAAGTGCTCAACAAAACTATACTTCAATTGAAAGTAGGCAAATATCTAAGTCATATTTATAACAAAGTTAATATAAGTCACAACAAGCAATCTAAGCTAACAAAGTCGAACATCCTAAATTAGCAAATCTACAAATCACATTTAAAACTAAAGTTCAACATCCTAAATTCTAGAAGCAGCAAGCTTCAACCATGACAATAATCTTTCCTCATCATGTTTTAAATATATAAAGATGTCCCTTTTGGTGGGGTCTAAAAGGACTTCACAATATTTGGAATATCACTTAACATCATTATGGATAGTCTCTATTGCACTTAATTCGGCCATAACTTCACCCATAGATCTTGCAGCCTTCTGTTTTCCTTCCTACTCCTGTGCGTCAGCAATCCTACTGATCGCATCAACTACCTGCCCAGTATTTGTGGCTTTTTGTTTTTTGTTTTTGGCCTTCTGAAAGTCCCACGCTCTTCCTCTTGCAAATGCTTCTTTCACTGGAATACCCCTGGGTAGTGTTCAGGTTCATATCCTGTAACTCAACACTCACTCCGGCACTTTGTGCAATAGTATTATTACCAAGATCCTCCTCATTACTTCCTGATCCTTCCAGTAGGTTTACACATGGATGGTAGCTATCATCATTTTGCTCAACATTATCAGGTAATGTCCTAGTTGAGTGTGTCCATGCATCTAACCCGGTTGCCATCATACTTTTAAATATAATTGTTAATTCATCTTCAAATTGAAGTCTGTTAGATATGCTGGCTTCCCAAGAGGGGGTGAATTAGGAAGATTAAAATTTTCTGCAAAAGTCAAGAGTATGGTGAAGACAAAAGAGACAGTAAAACAGAGTATAAAGGAATAGCAATGTAAAAGTAGTAAAGGATAAGGGAAGACACAGATGTTTATCTTGGTTCGGTCTCTTTATTTTGACCTATGTCCAGTTGCCAAGCAACTACTTGAGATTATTTACTATCTTGCAAGAATTCAGTGGGTTTCTTGTAATTACCTCAGTACAACTTTGATATTCTGTTCTTAAAGTTTACAACCTCTCTCTTTGCACTCTAGCTAAGTGCTTCCCAAATCCCTTGTGATATCCTTTCATAAGAAAATCTTTCTTCCAGATGAAGATAAGATTGATTACAATAAATGAACTCTCTAATTTAGAGTGTATATAAAAGTTGAAGTGCAGAAGAAAGAAGTATGAGAGTAAGAGACTTTGAGTTGAGAATTTGACAGAGTTTCAGTATATACAATGCAAATTCATAACTCACAACTTTAAATGAAGTTCTATTTATAGATTTATGTCTTAAGTATTCGTTAGAGAAAAGATCTATCCGTTAGAGACGTTACCCAATGGTTACTCTGAAAAACTATCCGTTCATCAACCGCATTTAATGCTTCTGACACTTAAAGTTCGAATTTTGATCAGTCAACAAACCAATTTCGCATATACCGAAAGTTAAAGACTTTAACGTTGAACTTCAAAGTTCATTTGTTATGAAGCAAAGTTTGAATTTTCATCTTTGAATAATATTTTTATGTTGGAACATATGAATTTTCAGGTTAAAGTTCTTCTGATAAATGTAAATAGTTGTCCCATATTACTACAGTACCTTCGAAGTTCGAATTTTGGTGCCCAAAATTCGTTTGTCAGTAGGCAGCTCAATAAAGCATAATAATTTATCTTTTTGAAATTCGAATTTTCAAGATTCAAAATTCGTCTGTCAGAGGGAGCTCTTATCAGACTTATTTTAAAGTTTAAATTTCTGAAAACCAACATTCGTATGTCAACAGATTATCATAACAGATTTGCAAGCTTTGTTTTTAAAATTCGAATTTTCAAAGTCAAAGTTCGTTTATCAGTAAGCTAATTTTGGACTCTTTTTAAACTTGACTTTCAAATGAGATTTGTCATATCCTCAGACAAATTTTTCATTTTAATGAATCAAATTTTCAAAACACAAAGTTCGCCTATTAGAGAAGTATCTTATCAGACTCATGCCAAAGTTTGAATTTCTGCAGTCAAAGTTCGTCTGTCAGAGGAATCTCTTTTTTGACTAACTTATTTTCAATTCAAAATTCGAATTTCAGAAGGTAAAGTTCAAATTTTCAAAGTAATATATCAGATTTAACACTTTAAAGTTCGTCTGTTAGTGGGTATTTTTCAAGTATTTCATGAATTAACATGGAATCAGATTTCTAAAAATATTCTTTTGTCAATTCAAGGTCTCTTACTCAAAATAAACATAATAAGAAATCCTATATCTAATTTTGTACTAATTTAACTTGGATTTCTTCATTTGAGATCTTCCATACACCTTTGATATCTTCTTTCCAAACTCTAGAAGGTTGGTTTGGAATCATCAAAACACTTGATTCAATAAAGTCCTTTGTGTCTGAATTTCTTATATTCTGGATTTTCTTGCATATTTATGTATAATTAGTATGCTATATTAAACAAAAGTTTAATAAACCAAACATATTATAACATCAAATAAATTAAACAACATACCGATATCTTTTTCTCCCACCATAAATCAGATGCATCAATAGTATGTTGCCCAGGAAGCCACCCTACACCAGACTCTTTCTCAAGCATCTTGCACCATAAAGTGCAATCTTTTCTAAGGACATCTAGTCTATTCTTAAGTTGTCCCTTATTGTCATTCCTACCAGTCTTTTCCTTAAACCTATCTGTTACAACTTTCCATCCAGTTTTGTTAAGACTAGTGCCCTGTTGCGGCCTTTTTCGAATTTGTTCCAAGCATAGTTTGATCAAAATCTCAGTTATGTTCATGTCCCAATTTGCTTTCACCTTGTCCTGACTCATGACTCCCTAAACATAGTTTGATCAAATTGTAGTTTGTGCATGCATGTCAGCAAATTGTCATCCCAAGTTTGAGTGTATAAAATATAAGGAAATTTTGAACCAATTCAAAATAATGACAGTTGTTAATTTCCCAATTAGAAAATATAAGGAACTTTTGAGCTAGTTCAAAACATGAACAATGACAGTTGTTAGTGATATTTATAAAATTTAAAAATACAAATTATAATACTAGCCTAGGCACAATTTCTCTATACACATGGAATATGTTTCAGCTATGTATCTCAACTCAAATATTTCATAACTTTTTTCTTAACAAAAAATTTTTCCAAACTTTTGCCAAGATGAACAACAGATTTGCATAGAGAAACATGAGTTACTGAAGGAATGTGCATAGAGAAAAAATTACACATAAACAGAACGGAGTTTGAAAATTGAACAAATATAAAACCCAATTTGCATAGACAAACATTGCTAAGAGCAGAGTGTGAGGATGAAACAGAACTAGAACACAGCATGGGAGAGAGAGGTACTGAAGGAACGTGTACAGCCACAGAGGTAGAAGACCAATGATGATGGAACCCATGACCACATAAGAACATTCACAACCACCGAGGATGACGGATTTGCAAAGCTACCGATAGTGGAGTTTGAGAGATATCAGATAAGGGAACCAAGCAGCATACAAAGCACCTATAATGCACAAATCGAAGTCCAAATCCACAAATCAAGCACTAGGAGAATAGTAACCTTACCTTATGTGCCAGACACAAAAATTAAATAGAGGTATGGTGACACCAATGGCAATGGCAACGGGAAGAAGGTAACGACTCTCTTAGACAAACTACAGTATCGCAGATTGATCTTCATCCACTGAAATATATCTTCAGGCCAAGTCGATGAGATTCCATATTTCAATGAGCAAGATCATAGAGGAGGCAGGATAATGAGAAATAGAGGAGAAGGCAGCAATCTAGATCGGAGAGGTGATGGGTTGAAAAGTAGGAAGAGAGAAGCAAAGGTTTCTTAGCAGGAAGAGAGGACGCGTGGGTGTTTTGGTCTAATGTTTGGCAGAGAATTATTACTCTTCATTAAATGCTCCAATGGTTGTTTTTTTCCTCATAATCACGTTTGAAAAGCAGCTCCCTCCAGCTTATAAGATAAGCACTTATTTGATAAAAAAGTTATTATCTCTAAATGTTTGGATTCAGCAATTAAGAAGTGATTATACATCCATAAGCACTTATTTTCTTATATCCAAGCACCCTTTTAGTAGCTTTCAAAGTAACAATCTATAATATTGTTACACAACGTTCTTTTTTTTTTTTTGGGTTTAGGAGAAATGGGGATTGAGGTTTGTGGCTGATGATGGCGGCAGACAGGGGCAGACCTATGTTATACTGAGTGGGGGTAGGTACCCCCTCAAATTGCTGGAAATTATATGTAACAATGTATGAGATGTTTTGTTTTGCCCCCACCGCTCTGCAAGTCTTGAACCCACTGGGGAGAAAGAATGAAGAAGTCTTGAACCCATTAAGGTTCTGTTTGAGTTGAGGTTGTTGGAGGTTTTTTAGGGGAAGGGGAGGGAATTAAATCTCCTTCCTTTGTTTGGCTGACAAAATTAGAGGGAATTCGGGGTAATTTAATCTCCTCTAATCTCCTCTCCCACTTCTTTATAAATTCTCTCCAAATTGGGATTTTTTTGAGGGGAAAAAGTATTTATCACTTAATCCCCTCCAATCTCCTTCTAAACTAAACAAAATCTCATTAAAATCCTGTTAATCTCCTTCCTTCCAATCCCACCAAATAAGAAAATTTTAAAATTCCTCCAATCACTTCCCCTTCAATCTCCTCCATTAAAATTCCTCCAATTCTCTTTCCTCTAATCCCCTTAGTTGAACCAAACGGAGCCTAAAAGAAGAAAGTAAAGAAATACACGAGAGAGAGGAAGTTGAGATTGGGAAAGGAAGGGAGAGTGAAGACAAAAAGGGACCTAGGGAAAAGAGAAAATAAGGAAAGCCAAGATGAGCTTTAGGATATTATACGAGGAGAAGAGATATTGAGTGGTTAACTAAGGCATTGAAATTTGCAATTATTAGGAAGAGGGTTGAAGGATTGGGATGTAAAACAATTTTTTTTTTTATTTGTTATATTTTTACATCATGAATTGTTACTTTTGCATCATGAATTGTTACTTTTGCAGTGAAACCATTTATAATTTTTATATTTTTAATGAAATAATTTATTTTTGTTATTTTGTGTTATGAACTATATTTTTTTTTTAGTGAAACCACCATATTAATTTTCATTTACTTTTTTATGACATAATTTACTTTCTATATAAATTTGTGATATTTTATATTTAATTAATTAAGTGTACGACATGATTTATTTATTTACGGTATGTGAATTATAAGTTTATTGAATCTTGAATAGAAAAGAGAAAAATTGTTTAAGAGAAAGATATTCTTGAGTATAAGTTAATTGTTCAACAATTTTAATAAATAAAATCATATATATATAAATGACAGTTGTAAAATATGAAATTTATTTAATTATATGTAATATGCAATTATATATATATTTATTTAATTATTTTTACAAATATAATTTTTTTTTGTAAAAAATATTTAGATATTTAATATTATATAAAAATTATTTATTATTTTTTTTTTAAATACTTATTGCACCCACTGACTTGGAATCTTAGGTCCGCTAGTGGAGGCAGAGTTACCCACAATAATTGGTAGAACAAGCTGGCAAAGTTCCTCGCGAGTTGAGACATTTGGAGGGTTGTGCTTTGAACGTGCTATATATATATATATATACACACACACATACATGCATATAACCGTATAAAGATTTTAACTTTTTTTTAAATGTAAAATCTTTAATTAAATTTTTTTAAAAAAATTAATCACTTTATGGTTGGCTGTTATAAAAGCTCAGACGCATGTACCAGATCAGACGCAGACGTTGACGGGGATGCCCTCAAAAAGAAGGGAAGACGGGAAGCCCTCGTCGTAGCAGGTTGTAGATGTGGTAGTAGTAGTCCCCACAGGCAAAAACGACAGACAAGTATATAAAACCGGAATTGACGCAAAACAAAAGAATACCAATTACTTGCAATCTCATTCACTTGTTGGATTTGTGAATAATAATACTCTGCCACACCAAGCTATGCTTGGCAGGAGACGCAGCACCAAAATTGGCTGCAGACACCCCCAAACTCCGTTTCAGTTTCAAGTTCAACACCTCTCTCCGGTCATTTGCTGTTTGCTGTCTGTGTATATAAATGAGTATTATTCTCCCATACTCATTTATTAAAACCCACAAGATACATCACCTCCCTCCCTCCCTGTCTCTTTCTATCTTTCTATCTGAGTGAAACATATGGCTTCTTTCTCCAACGGTTATTCCTCCCCACCTAATCCTCCCTCCATCAAATTCACCCAGCTCTTCATCAATGGTCACTTTGTTGATTCCGTTTCAGGTTAGTTACCTTTCTCCTTTTTGTTGATTCCGTTTCAGGTTAGATACCTTTCTCCTTTTTCTTCTCTTTCTCTCGCTGTTTTTTCCACTGCCTTCCTCATTCTATCCTTATAAACAACGACAGCTTCAGTATAGTATGTGTGTGTCGACGTGAGCAGAGGCTGTAGAACTTAATTCGAAACCAGAAAAGCAATCAAATTCTTTATATATATATATATATGAAGAGTATATTAATACAGAGAGTAGTTAATTGATTAACGGTTTGAGGAATTGTGTGGGGACGAAACAGGGAAGACGTTTGAGACGATAGATCCGAGGACAGGGGAGGTGATAGCCAGGATCGCCGAAGGCACCAAAGATGATGTTGATCTCGCCGTTAAGGCCGGCCGTCACGCCTTTGACTCCGGTCCCTGGCCCCGCTTATCCGGTGCTGTACGTTTCTCCTCTTACCCTCGGCATTAAAAATTCACTTAAAATTTGTTAAAATTTATACTTGATAACTAGACTTGAACCCAACTCCCAAATAGAATCCAACAACTCACAGTAGTCAGAATTTTAGCTTCTTCACGCACCGCTCTATTACTTAAATGACACAAGTATAAACAATTTAACATCTCATACTTAGGCCTGCCTGATTGAGTAAGCCTAATTATGATTCCTAATGACTATTTTTTTCTTTCATTTAAATAGGTTTGTGGTAAATTTTTTTATTTTTATCTAAACTTCATTTTTATAAATTGTGATTATTTTAATAAATCTTTTATAAAAAAATAATTCAAACATATAGTTAATATCAAAGATATTTTAGTTTTGCATTTTGAACGGATTTAAATCCTTTGCATACTTCTTTCTTCTTACACCACCTTGATAAAAAAAATCATGGATAATATATTTGATTGAATGCTTTATATTTATTATTAGAAGTGGAATGCTCCTAATAATAATATTAACATGTTTTTTATGGTAATGATTATTGGATAATGTTATAATTAGAGATTTTTAACTGTTAAAATCAAATGGAAAATTGTGTATAAAGCGAAATATAGAAGTAAAGTATGAGCGGATTCAAGTCCCATTATTGAGTGCAGTGACTCAAGATTGGACTATTCGATTCAACATTGAACCATTGGGACAACTTGCAAGGCCCATATGTCGTTGACATTTATATTCTTTTTTTGGAATTATAGAAACCAGTCCGGATACGTTCCGATTCTTTTTTTTTTTTAAAAAAAAAGAATACGTTCTGATTTATTTAAACAATTCAAAAATTTTCCACACGCAACTCATATACTTTAAAAAAAAACCGAGTACTTATAATATATTGGGATTTGTTACGTCACATACATTAAAAAAAAAAAAGAAAACAACATGATTATACATATATTTTTTATACTTATCTCTTTTTAATTATATTTTAATTATATTGTATATTAATTAATTGTAACATTAAGAAATTCAGATCCATAACATCCTTGCTCTAGATGTCAATTTGAATTTCTCTGTCATAATTCGTAAACGAACAAAAAAAAAACTCCGGAGTCTAGCTACATCAAAGCCTTAAATGTCGGGTCCACACCCAGGAAATATCAAATCAATTTTACTTGATCCTCACTAACGTCAAGCCCAAGGATGATTTGTTCATGAAAGGATTATTAAATGCAGCTAGTAAATGTCTTCTGTATAAACGAGTCCTCAAATTTGAATAGAGAAAATTTAACTCCTCTCGTTTTAGATGTAAATTTGTTCAAACTTGAATTAGTTGGTAGCGTCACATACTAAAATACTAGATGATTGTAACAACAGAAGATGCCTCCTATTATCCAATGTCACAAATTTACATAAGAGAATATAATAATAAAGGCATATTTATTTAATAAGGACACACTGTAAGTATGTTGTAAGAAAATTAAATTGAAGTTTGTGGATGAGTTTTGTTGCTGCTACTGCAATAAAGTAAAACTTGTAGTGAAGGATGGTGTTGAAATACTCAGGCGAGAGGAAGAATACTGATGAAATGGGCAGAGTTGATAGACCAAAACGCAGATGAACTGGCAGCACTGGATGCGATAGACGCGGGCAAGCTGTACCAGCGGTGTAAGGGAATAGAGATTCCTTCAGTGGCGAATACACTGCGTTACTATGCAGGAGCTGCTGATAAAATCCACGGGGAGGTATTGAAGGCATCAAGAGAATTCCATGCCTACACCCTGCTCGAGCCAATTGGCGTGGTAGGTCACATCATTCCCTGGAACTTCCCAAGCATCATGTTCTTCATCAAGGTTAGCCCTTCCTTGGCTGCTGGCTGCACCATGGTTGTCAAACCCGCCGAGCAAACTCCTCTCTCTGCTCTCTTCTACGCTCATCTTGCCAAGCTGGTTGGTATTATGTTCACACCCCAACCACGTTGATTACTTTCTCTTCTGTAAACATATTTTGTCAATTGTGGCTTCTTCATTGACCTGGTTTTGCTTCTTGTCCTCATAGGCTGGAATGCCAGATGGTGTGCTCAATGTTGTAACTGGGTTTGGCCCAATTGCTGGTGCTGCTATTACCTCGCATATGGACATCGATATGGTAATTGGCATGCATTTTGCAGGATTAATTGAGATTGAAGATGGCTCATTTCTAAATTGCCTTCTTCTTGTGTTCTTATAGGTTAGCTTCACTGGTTCAACACAAACAGGACGGGAAGTGATGCAAGCCGCAGCTAAGAGTAACTTGAAACAAGTTTCACTTGAATTAGGAGGCAAATCACCCCTCATTATATTTGATGATGCTGATGTTGACAAAGCCGCTGAACTCGCATTAATAGGAAGTCTTTATAACAAGGTCAAATTAAATTAAATTGCCTTCAGCAAATTGATCCCCTTCAATTCCTTAGGTGATTGTACCTCTGACTAAGCAACACCATTGCTTGTCTCGTGGTTTCAGGGAGAAGTCTGTGTTGCAGGCTCTCGAGTGTTCGTTCAGGAAGGTATATATGATGAATTTGAGAGGAAGCTGGCAGAGAAGGCAAAAGCTTGGGTGGTTGGAGACCCGTTTGATCCCAAAGTTCAGCAAGGTCCTCAGGTAAGTAAGTTCATCAATAAAGATGTATATACACCAGTTGTATAAAAGTACAACTCATATAAATCATCCTCCTATACTTGTTTGTTGACAATTTTCTTATGAAACTGAAGGTTGACAAGAAGCAATTTGAGAAAATTTTATCATACATAGAGCATGGAAAGAGACAAGGAGCCACCTTGTTGACTGGAGGTCAAGCTGTGGGCAACCGAGGATACTACATTGAGCCTACAGTGTTCACTAACGTTAAGGTAAGTTTCAAGCACTCTTCTTCATAAGAGTGTATCAAATTAATATGGTGTGTTTGTCAGAATAACTCTCATACATTTCATTCTAGGAGGACATGCTTATAGTACAAGACGAAATATTTGGGCCAGTGATGGCACTAATGAAGTTCAAGTAAGTTATAATATACTTGTTATTCCACTTTTATGGTGATAGCAGTGCATGAATACTGAAATGTTGCACATATACATAACAGAACGATTGAAGAGGCAATCAAGAGTGCGAACAATACAAGGTATGGACTAGCAGCAGGAATAGTGACCAAGAACATTGATACAGCAAACACAGTGTCGAGATCCATACGTGCAGGTATCATATGGATCAATTGCTATTTTGCGTTTGAGAATGACGTTCCTTTTGGAGGGTACAAGATGAGTGGATTTGGGAAAGATAATGGACTGGAAGCCCTTCACAAGTACCTCCAAGTTAAATCTGTGGTCACTCCCATTTATAATTCTCCTTGGCTCTGAATGTCTCCAGTGGGGCTGGGGAATTCTGCACTTTCATAAATAACACACCAGCATGTTGTGCCTTGTATATGCAATATTCTACACCGTTGTTTATCCAATAAGAAACCCTGATGACTACACGCATAGTTTGACGGTTGATTCTTTTGGGGGAACACTTGCATGTAACAATTTTAAATATAATAGGTGGCTAAAAAATGTGTTCCCAAAATTGTTCTAAAAGATAATTAATTTGAACAATGGATATAAGAAATGAAAATTTGTGTGGATAATTGATATATATATATATATTATGAATCTATATGCTAAATTAGCATAATTTTAGCGGAAAAAGGAGTGACACTATATTGTAGCAACTTAAGAGTTCTTTTGAATTTTATTTAGTTGAAATGTTGTTGAGAGTTCTCTTTTTCACTCAGGAAAGCAAAGTATAGGAACTTTCTGATGTGGACATACTGCGGTTGGAGATTTGTAGTTGAGATCACCTCAAATGTAAAACATTAAGTTGGTCAAAAAATAAATATATGAAACATAAAAAATCACTCTATCGGAAAAAGAATAAACATAAAACAATAAAAAACTCTCATTTCCAATGGCCCAAAAAATTGTACTCTCTCATTTCCTGTGTAACACTCTCACTCTCATTATAATCAAAACAAAAAAGGCCCATGTTCTGTAACAGTCCAACCCTGTTTCTCAAGGCTTCCCTGTTACTTGGATTGCTCGGAGTCTTTGGTGAAATAATGGCCCATATTTTCTAGCCCTAATTCTAATTCTACTTGTAGATGATTATAATTTATAGGTCTAATTATAAATGAAAAACCCATTTTTTTCTAATTTAGGGGAAAAATTGAGTTGCCATTATGCTAGGGTAGTTGATCCAAACCGAAAATTTAGATTAGATGATTTTGGCAGAGTTATTGGCTTGATTCATGTACTAACTGAATACGCATATCAATATTGAAATCAATTATCATTTTGGAATGACTTGCTTGCTCGTTGTTTGTATATCAATCGCCGAATGAATAAACACATGAGACCAACAAAGAAGAATAGGCTGTGTAACCTAATTAATGTTCAGAGCCCCTTCGACCGAGACCGCCCTCCACTGAGGAGGATGAACTGGACGTTGAAACAATTTTTTTTTTTTTACCAGAGACGTTGAAACAAATTAACTCTTGTTGAACAAGACATTTCTTAGGCTCACAATTTGTCAACGGATTTCGAGGGTAAGGTTTGTGAGAGTCCATTAAGAATTCCTCAGATTAAGTAGTAACGGTTTAGGAATGTAAAATTTTTTGGATTAAAAAATCAGTCAACGTCCATTTTATCGCAATCAATCTCCACGTAACTTTTTTTTTTCTTAACTGATCCACGTAATAATCCAATTGAGAGGAGACAATAAGTAATTGCAATATTACAACTATTTTTGGTAATTATGAAAGAACTCCATCATAAATGTCGATTAGAAAGAAGTCAACCCGTCAAAATGTAGCATTTGAAAAGAGAAGAGGGTGGATCACCAAAAGATAAAACATGCGAGAGAGAGAGAGAGTCACAGTGATTTTGATTAATCATTTCTTTTATTGGAATGTTCAGTGTACTGGGAATTTTTGTGCAGTACACCGCTTCCCAGTTTTTATTTTCTTTTTCCCTGACTGGAACCTCACAAAGTTTTAAATTTTCACCCAACGAATGAATTTTATGAAACAAAAGACGAATGGTGACTTGTGAGACAACGTTGTCAACTTGCCATGCATAACCGTTTTTCAAAAGAAACTGTTTCAGAAACTGGTGAACTCCCATGGCAAACGGAGAAGAATATAGGGAAAAGAGGAGAGAATCGGCCAAATTCAGGAGAAAAGAGTTGGGCGTGTCTTGCATGCTAAGCACCGAAGTGGGAGCTGTGCTGGCTCTAATCCGTCGTAGCCCGGATTTCAATTCGCCCTACCTTCCCTCCGACGAGAATTACGATTCCATAGCCGTCAGTTCCCTCCGATCACTCCGATCTCTCATCTTCAACCTCCACCAGGAATGGCGCACCGTCGACCCCTCCATCTACCTCACCCCCTTTCTCGACGTCATCCAAGCTGACGACGTCCCCGCCTCCGCCACCGCTGTCGCCCTATCTTCCCTTCTAAAGATCATCAAACATGGCATCTTCGACGAACGCACCCCCGGCGCCAAAGAAGCCCTCGATGCTGTCGCCAACGGCATCACCTCCTGCCGCCTCGAGAAAACCGACCCTGTCTCGGAGGACGCCGTCATGATGAGGATCCTTCAAGTCCTAACCGCCATCATGAGCCACAGGGCCTCTTTATTATTCTCCGACCAAGCGGTTTGTACCATTGTCAACACATGCTTCCAGGTGGTTCAACAATCGGCGAACAGAGACGACTTGCTTCAGCGAACCGCGAGGTACACAATGCACGAGCTCATTCAGATTGTGTTTGCCAGGCTGTCCCAGATCGAGGTGAAGGATGGGGAAGAGAGTTCGGAATCGGACAATGGTGATGCTGGGGTTTTGGATTCTGAATACGGGGTTCGTTGTGCCATTGATATTTTTCATTTCTTGTGCTCCCTGTTGAATGTCATGGAGGTGGTTGAAACAGAGGGCTCCAACACTCACTCTATTGATGAAGATGTTCAGATTTTCTCACTGATTTTGATCAATTCCGCCATCGAATTGAGTGGAGATGCGATCGGTAAGCATCCCAGGCTCATGAGGATGATCCAAGATGATCTCTTTCACCATTTGATTTATTATGGCACGTGGACCAGCTCCCTTGTCTTGTCCATGATTTGCAGTACCGTTTTGAATGCTTATCACTTTTTGCGAAGGTTAGATTTTTGAGTAAATTGCAAGTGTGCTTGCCACCGTATTAAAATACTTGAATTATGTTTTTATCGATAATAGTCACGTTATGTGGTAGCCGTACCTATGTTTTAGCATGGAGTGAAAATCATTTTATCACATTATCATGCTTTAAGAGATTTTCAATTTTGGCTTTTAGGTTCCTTCGTCTACAAATAGAAGCCTTCTTTGGATACGTGCTTCTGAGAGTCGCAGCTTTAGCAAACACAATTCAACTTCAAGAAGTTGCAGTTGAAGGAATAATAAATTTTTGCAGGCAACCCACATTCATCGTTGAAGCTTACGCAAACTATGACTGTGATCCATTTTGCCGAAATGTGTTTGAGGAGGTTGGAAAATTGCTTTGCAAGCACTCATTTGCAGGGAACGGTCCTTTAACTTCTTTGCAAATCCAAGCCTTTGAAGGACTAGTTATTATAATTCACAATATCGCAGATAATATCGACAAGGAAGATGATTCTACTCGTTTAGGTACCTACTCAAATCATATCACAGAGTACACACCCTTTTGGGAGGAGAAAGAGAGAGATGAGAGAGACTTGGAAGCTTGGGTGGAACATGTACGTATAAGGAAATTACAGAAGAGGAAAATGTTGATTGCAGCAAACCATTATGTAAGAGATGATAAGAAGGGCCTTGACTACTTAAAACATGCTCAATTAATCTCTGATCCTGCGGATCCAAAGGCCTTTGCTTTCTTCTTTCGCTACACTCCTGGTCTAGACAAGAACTTGATAGGGGAATATCTAGGAGACCCAGATGAATTCCAACTCCAAGTTCTTAGAGAATTCGCAGCAACTTTTTATTTCACCGGCATGGCTCTTGACGCTGCACTGAGGTTTTACCTTGAAACCTTTAGATTGCCAGGAGAATCTCAGAAGATTCAACGTGTACTTGAAGCATTCTCAGAGAGATTCTATGATCACCAACCCGCGGACATTTTTGCAAGCAAGGACACTGTTCTTATTCTAAGTTACTCCCTTATCATGCTTAATACTGATCAACACAACCCCCAAGTGAAGAAGAAGATGACAGAAGAGGATTTCATAAAGAATAACAGAGCTATCAATGAAGGGCAGGATCTACCTAGAGAATTCCTCTCCGAGCTTTATCATTCTATTTTGTCAAACCCTCTTCTTGCTCCAACTAGTACAAATGTAGGAATGAACCCAAGCAAGTGGATTCAGCTCATAAACCGATCTAAAGTGGTGCAGCCTTTCATCCAATGTGATTTTGATCGTAGGCTGTGCAGAGACATGTTTGCCTGCATTGCAGGTCCAGCAGTGGCTGCTCTTTCTGCATTCTTTGAGCATGCTGATGAAGATGAGTTGCTTCATGAATGCATTGAAGGTTTATTCTCGGTGGCTAGGATTGCTCAATATGGACTAGAGGACACTCTTGATGAGCTCATAACATCGTTCTGCAAATTCACCACACTTCTAAACCCTTATGCCTCCACAGATGAGACATTGTTTGTGTTTAGCAACGATTTGAAGCCTAGAATGGCAACCGTTGCTGTTTTCACTGTTGCAAACAGCTTCGGGGACTCAATCAGAGGTGGTTGGAAGAACATTATCGACTGCTTGTTGAAACTCAAGAAGTTAAAGCTACTCCCTCAATCTGTCATTGATTTCGACCCTACCTTAACACAATCTATGGATGGATCAGGTGTCGGTTTCCCTGTCCATAATTCAAAATTAGGAAGCCGACAGGTTTCTTACATAGCTAGTCACACCTCATTTGGGTCGCACGATGGGAGGGAGGACAATTTGATTGTTGGTTCTGAATTTGAACAGAATGTGAACATGATCAAACAGTGTCGAATTGGTAACATTTTTAGGAGAAGCTCAAACATCCCTGAAGATTCTTTGCATAATCTTGGACGATCTTTAATATTTGCAGCTGCTGGAAAAGGTCAGAAATTTAACACACCCATTGAAGAAGAAGAAACTGTTGGGTTTTGTTGGGATTTGATTACTGCAATCATGTTAGCCAATGTTCATAGATTTCAAACGTTTTGGCCTCAGTTCCATGAGTACCTTCTAGCAGTTGCTCAATTTCCTATCTTCTCCCCTATCCCTTTTGCAGAAAAGGCTGTTACAGCCCTTTTCAAGGTCTGTCTTAGGCTTCTTTCTTCGCAACAAGCTGATAAACTTCCAGAAGAGCTTATTTTCAAGTCCATAAATCTAATGTGGATGCTTGATAAAGAAATTCTTGAAACTCGCTGTGGGATCATATCACAATCAATTGTCCAATTAGTCTATGAGCACCCTGGAAATTTGCAGACACATCTTGGGTGGAAGTCAACTTTACATTTGTTATCAATCACAGGAAGGCATCCTGAAACCTATGATCAAAGTGTTGACGCCTTGATCTCGTTAATGTCCGATGGAGCACATTTTTCACGAATTAACTATTCATACTGTGTAGATTGTGCTTTTGCTTTTATTGCACTAAGGAACAGTCCCCTGGAAAAGAATCTCAAGATTCTGCATCTATTATCTGAATCAGTGAATTTGTTGATTCAATGGCAAAGGAATCAATATTCAGATCCAGGAAGTAATTTCAGCGGAGCAAGCAGCACTAGTAGTTCGTCTGTTGAGGACTATCCAAAAGGTGGTTCAACAAATTTCACCATGAATCTATTTGTGAAACTCGGAGAAACATTCAAAAAGGTAAGCCTAGCTCGGCGAGAAGAGATAAGGAATTACGCAGTTCAATCACTTCACAAGAGTTTTGATCTGGCTGAGGAGCTGCTATTTACTTCAGCAAATTATATAAGCTGTTTCAACCTGGTGATATTTGCAATGGTGGATGATCTTCATGAGAAGATGTTGGAATACTCAAGGAGGGAGAACTCAGGGAGGGAGATGAGAAGTATGGAAGGGACCCTTAAGATTTCAATGGAGCTAATGACAGATGTGTACTTGCAGTTCTTGAAACCAATATCTGAGAGCAGTGGGTTTCGGACATTCTGGTTGGGAATATTGAGAAGAATGGATACTTGTATGAAAGTAGATTTGGGACAATATGGTGCATCAACTGTGCAGGATTTAGTTCCCGATTTGCTGAGGAGGATAATAACGAAAATGAAGGAAAAGGAGATTTTAGTGCCAAAAGAAGGGGACGATCTATGGGAAATCACATACATTCAGATACAGTGGATTGCTCCTGCTCTTAAAGACGAGCTTTTCCCTGACTAATTAATTCACACTAGCATGTTAAGTTTAGTAAACTACTCATTTCTTTCTCTTATGAAATTTTTTTAATGTAGTTTTTTCATTTCAGTAGATTTAAATCAAGAGATTTTGCCAATTTCATCTTCCTGCAAAATATAAGATTCTCTCAAGATGATGGTCTTTTCTTTCCCTTGTTAGTTTGTTCAAGCCAAAACACTCACAAGAACGGTTTCCGTCGATACATTTTTAGACCAAAATAGGGAATAATTTAATGGCAAAAAATCCATGTTCTTAACCTTCATCACATTTTTACCTCCAAACTGGAGGCTGGAGGCCTTATTTAAATTGTTACGATGTACTCCTCCGTTGTGTTATATAATACACTATTATGAGAAATTCATGTTTCAAAATATAGTGCATTGTTATGAGAAATTCCTGTTTCAAAATATAGTGCATTACATGGATTACATTGTGTTTTTTTATTATCTTTCCAGTATTATCTATAATAAATAAGTTTATATATTTTATTGTTACCAATGTATTTAATGAAAATTCTTTAATGATTTGGTCAAACTAGAGCCGTCAAAATGGGCCAAGCCCGACGGGTCGGCCCGAAAAGCCCGAAAAATGAGCGGGCTCGGGCCTCAATTTTGGGAGTAAATATATAATCTGGGGTTTTTTAGCCCGGCCCGTTTAGGCCCGGCCCTTGATGGGCCGGCCCGAAAGCCCGAGACTTTTTTCTTTTTTTATTTTTAGTTTAAAATATTAAAAAATACATATTATTTTATCAATTAGTGATATATAAATTATAAAATTTAAATATTATGTTCATTTTTAATGAATTATGATGATAATTAGTTATATTAATTTAAATTATGATGATAATTAGTTGTATCAATTTAAATAATTGTATAAAAAAAATTATTAAAAAAATATTAAAAATTTAAAAAAAGCCCACGGGCCGGCCCGTAGGCCCGTCCCCGCGGGCTCAGACTTGGAAAACCAAGCCCGTTTTTCAATTCGGGCTTTTTGGCCCGGCCCGTGGCGGGCCGGCCCAAATGGGCCGGGGCCGGCCCGAATTGACAGTTCTAGGTCAAACCATAAATGAATAAAAGAGAATTTTTCCTAAAAGTTTCACTTTTTACAATTACCAATAATCCATGGAAACTCGAAAAAAAAAATAAAGAAGAGAATGACTACAATTCATTAATATGGGAAGTATTATTAAATAAGAGTAATTTGAAAAATAATGAAAAAAAATTTCGGCTACTAATCATTGTCTTAGTACATGTGTAGTAGTTAAAAATGCACTATAAATGAGAACGGAAGTAGATAACATTATTTACAGTAGGGAAACTAAAGTTGATAATCTGTATAATTATGGGATGCCAAAGATTAATTGAAGTTCACAGTGGCCGCACTTACCCATACGTCTGTATACTTCTTCTTCTTCTTCTTGTTTTTTTTTATATATGCGTCTTCACATATTCGTTGTTCTCTTGGATGGTTCCTACGTCATGGTCATCCAATCATTCCTATTCTTCAAAGTTGTCGTCTTCCTCGTAGCGACTGATCATCGGGCAATAATATGATAAGTAACACCATGAATTGGATGTTTCCAACGATGAGAAGGAATACTACGGTTAGTTTAAAATCAAAGGACTCCTTGCCTTGTTAACCAAAAAAAAAAAAAAAAGGCGACCTTGCCTTGCATCATCTTCCATATCACCGTAAATCGTGAGACGCACGTGAGTGTTACGTTTGTAATGAAGTAAATGGGCCGAGCAAGGGTCCAATTGAACCAAAGAGAACGGGGCCTGATCTATGAATAGAAAAGTTAAAATCAATTTGGGCCCGTTTGACCCAAAAAGAGTTTTAGACTGTTCCCATTTTCGGTGTTATTCAATTTGGGTTTCGAGTAAGTTTCAAGGACAGGTGCGAACTTGACTCTACCACTTTGCCCAAAGAAGAATATCTTCCTGGTACATAGCCAAACAGGAAGTTGGAGGACGACAAATGGGATTTTTTTTTTGGGTATTCTTTCGTATACAAGCTTCTTATTTTTTAGGATATTTGAATTTTCTATGTAAAACGTTTGACCTTGAAATATTTTTTAAAAAATTATATTTCTTATATACGTGTATTAAAATAAGTCTATGGTCCTTGAAAAATTAGTTTTTGAACAAATTACATGATTTTTTTTAATTTAAATTTTACCAATAGTATGGTGAGTTATAAATTTTATTACCAAGCGTTTCTCCTCAAGCCTGAGTTGATAGTTCCAAGCCTAAGATCTGTAACATATATAGTACCAAATTGATGACGAATAAAAGTTTAAAAATTGTTTAGTTGATGTCCACACTTCTTTTCAAATACGAATATACGTGCAATAGGAATATTAGTTCAGTCTGAATACATTAGGAATATTAGTTCAGTCTTCATCAGTCCACTCTCAGCTAATATATATGGTTGGCGCGTGTTCCAAACTAAACTAATTAACATATTCATGATCGTTCGTGAGTTTATATGGTATATATATCTCTCTCTGTCGATCTGTCTCAGAGGCTGAACATAAGACTGTATATGTACTGATCTCAGAAGTAAAACTTGTTTTGGATGCAAGAATGTTTAAGTGAATGGATGTTCGTGAAGCCCAACAGATCCATATTCAATACCCACCATCTACCGTTAGGCTGTATGAGTGTATGACAGTACGCCGATGACATACTGCACATTTAAATGGGAACACCATGGCCATGCAAATTAAGTGATCAACATCTCAGCCATGTCAGAACCACTCACTATACCCTCTCCCCTCGATCTGTCACTTGTAGACCAGAAAGAGAGTTACTGTCTAGTTAATGGATGCATGAGACGCTACCTTCCTTCTTCCTCTCTGTAACTTGCAGACCCGAGAAGGAGTATATGTGTAGTTAATGCCTGCATAAGACTCCTCCCTCCTCAACAAAAAGCATAGACTGGGGCAATGCTCAACCATGAATGCGAAAGGAACGTCACGTTAGTGAGTCATGTGGTAGAGCTGGATCATCCACGTACCCTGTCACTCGGGGTCTGACACTGCAATAAAAACCACCCCAAACTTCCTTCTTCACATTAAATTGCTCGTTAAAAATGTTAAAAGATTTTTCCCATTCTCCGGGTAAATCAAACTGTAACGTCATAATATATATTATAAAAAATGTGATATGACATGGCCGGCACAGTTGGAAAAAAAAAAGTTAAATGAGATATCTTATTTAAGTCCGACCATACTTAAATTTAATATAATAAAATTTTAGATAATTATAAAAATAAATTAAATTTAAGATTGAAGTTATAATGTATTATGCCCAATGTCATATTGTATATTAATAATGTACTTTATGTACAGAAGAGAGAATGTACTATATATAAAAGGATAAAAGTATAAATGAAATTTATTTAACTTTTATTTTCTTTTAATATATATATTATTTATCCATTAGCTAAATACGAAATATCATAATTTTTAAAAAATACCCTTGAAACTTTCATAATAAAAAACAGTTTCTTGTATTTATTTCATTTTTCGCTTTATTTTCCTTAATATATGTATATATATATTTAGCATTACAGACAAAGACAAACTCGTCAAGTACATTAATTATTAACTGTAGAAGTGTTTAAAATAATATATAAAGCAACATCTTTATTACAGGTGAAATTAATAGACATAAGAATCTATTTATTTTTATAGTGCAAAATTTAATTGACCTTTTTTAGATATTAAAAATTCCAAAAAGGATTATTCGCAGCCAACTTAAAATTCAAGTGAATTCTTACTTTTTCACCAAATTGTTTTACATTTTTTCTCATATATATATATAATCCACTTCTATAAATATGGGTGCATGGCAACTGAATGTCTCATGCAGTAACTGAACTTTAGTTACAGTTGAAATATGGGGATGGGGAGGAAGTTCTCTTCTGTGCTTCTCGTGGGTCTTTGTTTGCTGGTAGGAATATCCCAACACGTAGATGGAAGGAACTTGAAGAACGCGAAACACCGTGAAGATGTGAAGAAGCCGGAGTCCTGTTTTGGGGATAGCTCCGGAGGGATTGGTGTAGGTGGTCTTGGAGGAGGCGGAGGAGGTGGTGGAGGAGGAGGAGGATACGGAGGAGGAGGTGATAATGGAGGAGGAATTGGAGGTTACGGTGGAGGCATAGGAGGAGGCATTTTTAAGGGAATTGGAGGGTATGGAGGCATAGGAGGAGGTGTATACAAGGGAATTGGAGGAGGAATTGGCGGCATTGGCGGAGTTGGTGGTGTTATTGGAGGTACCTTGGACCATGTTGACGCAAATAAGAAGCCTTGAAAGTTAGGGATAGACAAATTATTATATAACTATTTCCATCCTCAATTAATGGTAATAAAATCCACTGCTTTATATATCCCTTGCTTCTCATTTGGTTATTATCTTCCTAATAATGTATGTTGTGCACCCGTACGTAGGGTAAAGTCTGGCTTTTGATATTTGGTATCATCGATCAGTTTTTGTTGTAGTCCTTTTGTGGTGGTTTCCAGCAATTTCTAATGCTTGGAATGATGTAAAACAAAACATCAATGTTGTGTTTTATTATGCATGCATGGCTTGTTGAGCTACACAGATCTATACTATTTTATTATATCATAATGTCATACCAGCTAGTTTGTAAAACGAGATCTCAAGTTCAAGTTGGGACTTCATTGGATGTGGATCTCGGGCCCCATACATGCATTGTATACGACGAAGCCCAAGACTGGAAGCCACAATATTCATGGCTTTCTAAATATTAATAATGCCGGTTCCACTAGTTATACATTTATATATTCTGTAATTTTAACATGAAATATTATCTTTGGTTTTTCAAAGTTATTTCACTCGTTATTGAATAAGCTAGTATTTTGAGACTATACAGTTTACACATATACATGCTCCAGGCACTAATAATTGAGTAGTAACTCAAGAACTTCAGAGATTAAAGATCAAAATAATTCAGATACATGTATTTTTAAAGATTGAAATTATATATTCCCTCTTAAATTAATATGTTAACGAGTCTAAGATGGCACTAATCAAGTTCGCATGTGTTTCATGATAAGTGATCTAAATCCTTTACACGTTTTTTTTTTTTTGGGATACATCGGGAAACACCAAATCCTTTACTTCCAGTTGGTCCCCAAAAAAAAAAAACGTTTACTAGTCTAAGAGTTGGGGTATAAAAATCTGTCAGATATATAGAGAGAGGAAGAAAAAAAACTGAAGATAACTAACTTGGTATGGAAAAATGAAGCTTTATTATCAATGTTTGTTGGTCCAAGACACGTGATCTAAAATAACAAACTGAAATTTTGACTTCATTAATATAACTTGACTCAAACTGATATCATGATCTAATACATATGACCTTTCAAGATCTAGAGAGTCAATCCAAATAAAAAAAGAAAAGAAAGAAAGTCATAGAAAATCAGGATAAATTGTTAGTGAGGATGAGATAAGCGCTGAGTCATCTTTATTCTGGGCCACACCTTCCAATTTCAAAGGATACGTATCAAAAAGACTTCCCTTTATTATATAAAAGTATAAAAAGAAAATTAAAATTAGATGAAGTACCATAAGAATATGTCACTATTTGTGAATTAATCCAACTGGATCGAATATTTATGGGATCCAATATATGAGCCACCAAGATTTTATTTTCTTTTTCTACAAGTGGAAAGGAGATCATTTTAACTTCAATGGAGACTATTTGGAAGTTATTATTGGATGTGGAAATTAGTGTGTATATTAAAAACCAGATTAGACCGGCTAATTTGACTAGTCCGACCGGAAACCGGCTCCTGGTCCAGTCCAGTCATAAATGAAAACCGGAACTCTTCAGAACCGGTGTGAACTGAAACAATATTGGTCAAGAATCGCCCAAAAACCAATTTGAACCGGTTTGGCACCTTTTTTTTTTTAAATATTTTTTTAAATTTTAAAGATAAAATAACATTATTTTTAGTATTAAATAGCATCATTTTTTGTATAAATTTTTTCTTTTTATGTTATAATATGGTATAAGTATTATTATGATACATAATTATAAATAATGATAAATTTACTTAACAAATAATATAAAAATAGAATATCAATTGACTATTTTGAATTTAAAATATAATTATAGATGAATATTAATTTATTTAGATTTTAATATTTGGTTGTAAAACTTATTAATAACATTTTTAATTTTCTATATATTATTAAATTTATTTTTCTTCCTAGATTGAATGTTAATTTTATGATTATAGATAAATATTTTTCATATTTTTTTATCTTTATTATTTAAAATATATTAATTTATTCACAATCAGTCCGACACGAGTCTAACCATTGAACATTGAACCGTTGCATCATCTAGTTCAATGGCCAATCCAATTTTTAATACCTTGGTGTGTATATATCCACCCCCAACTTGTGGGGGATAGAGGCACACAGCAATAAATAGAGCACGCGCGTTAGATTAATAACATCATGTGAATATTTAGAAGTGGATCCATTGTTCAAGTATTTGCATTCTACAATCTTGAATCTACCCGCCTATATACTCCGCCAGATGCTTATTCCCTTTCAAACTGAATTAGGCAAATTAAAAATAAGAGTTAATTTAGAAATTCACAATATCTTCTCAAAATTACTTTTATTAATTTTTTTTTATTTTTTTCTCTCCTATAAATTAAACATCAGCATTTTCTAGTAATATATAATAAATACTATCTCATATTTTAAAAAGATTCCTATGTTTAAAATAAACATATACGTTCCTACACCTCTACGAAGTACATTATATAAACTCCTAATTATTATCAATTCATCTTGACAAATTGTTTACACCTCTTAGTAGTCTTTTTAATATTTAATCCAAATTGTACTAATTAAGTTGCTTCAGCCCCAAAGCTGGCTGGCTGGCTGGATCCTTATTCACTTCCCATTTTAGTTTATATATGTTTTGTCGCACCCGGAAAAATGCGACGAAAGAAAAAAAGAGGACAAATCGGGTTTCCGAATGAAAACCGACTTGTGAGGAGTCGCCACCAAAATTTTGAGGGAAAATCTTGGGAAACTGAATTGAAGAGGAAAGGACGGTCTGCGTAACTAGAGTTGGATTCGGGAGTCGATTGTGCGTGGAGAAGGTGTTAGGCACCTCACAACCCCCGTTCATAAGAACGGTTACCTTACGTTGATTGTGTAAACTAATATGGCTTTAAAAATATTTTAGTTTTCCTTTTATAATTCACATGCGAGAAAATGGGTAGAGAAAAAGGAAATTAAGAAAATTTGGAAAATTTAAAAAATAAAATAAAGAAAATAAATTAGAATTGAGGATATTTAAGCAAAATGAGGAAAAAGAATTGAGAAAATGAATTGAGAAACATTTATTAAGAAAAAAACACCAAATAAATTAGAAAATATTTATTTATTTACAAAGGCGGACTTGACCCAGGATCAGAGCCTGGAGCCTACGTACCCTGCGATGGGGATCAAAGTTTACGTAGTTCGGGACTAGAAATGCGTGTCTATTGATTGATATTTTTTAATTTTTGTAATGAGAGAAAGTTAATTGAGAATGATTTATCTTTCTACAAACAAAACAATTTCCTGGGATTGAGTTGGTGTATTTTAATTTGCAAGAGATAATTCGATTCCGGTTACTTACTCTTATTTTATTTTGTTTGAAAATATTTTTGTTTTTCTTTGATTTTTGAAAATGCATTTACTAAATTTTCAACTTTTGAAAAACCCTTGTATTTTCTTTTTATTTTTATTTTTTTCTTTTTTACGTTTGAAAATTTTCCCAAATAAAGAAAATTAATCCACCTGTTGCAGACTCACGGTCATGCTCGATAGATCAATTCTTTAATTACCTGCGAAGATTCTAAACCTCGTGGTACAAAGGTTTTATAACATCTTAAAATGCCATGTAAATAAAATTAAACAAAACTTGTCACATTATTTTATTTCCTTGAAATATATTTTTTTGAGAGAGAGAAAGTTATTTTACTGTTGTATCTATGTAGATTCCCCATCACATGCGATAAACTCAGCAAACCCGAATACCTGCGTGGGTTCCAAAACCCCACGTGGTGTGGTTATTAAATTGATTATTTATATTTTTGTAAAGTGGCTTCATCTTCAGTTTGAAAAATTTTGAAATATATAAAACTTGTACGGCAGAACATTATTCGTTTATTCTAGATAATATCGTTACCTACTTCCTCTGAAACGAGTAAATCAGAGAAAAGACTTTGTTCATCTCATAAATTATTTTTATTATCACTCCCAAAATACATATCCTTGTTGAAAAGTAGAGTTTATCTCAAAATAGGTTATTTAACCCACTAGTATCTGTATGGACTTACAGTAGTAAATCAAAATACCCGCAAAAATTCTAGGACCTTCGGGATATAATGATTTTAAGTAATCGTAAAATATAAAGGTGTGAAAATCTTACATAATTTGGCTCCTTTTTCCATTTTTAAAGAGCATTGAAAATTTTATAAATCAGAAGTTGTTTATTTCAACAAACAAGTTAAACCTTTATCTACGTGGACTCGCAGTCGCGCGCGATAACTTGGTTAATTCTAATGCTTGCATGAGTTCAAAAAACTCATGTGGCATAGTTATTAAACGCTTTTACGAAAATATCATTATTCCAGCTCTTATTGTCTTTTGGCCACATATGTTTCATTCAAAAATAACAATTATTATTATTATAATGATAATAGCCCTTAGCACCTAGTTGAGCATGTTGCGTGGATATAATACCAGAAAGTGAATTAGTGGGTGAACAAAACAAAACAAAAAGAAAACGAAAATAAAAAACAAGAGAAAACAAAACTCATATGACTGAATCTGTGTCCCCTGTGCCTAAACTTATGGCTCAAAACTATACCTCCTCACGGCCCAAGAATTCTCTTCCCCAGGATCCTATTTCGTCGTGGCTGGCCACTAAGGAAGCCAGGCCTAGTCCACAACCAAAAGCTATTGAACACAAAGGAATTTATTGAACCCAAAACCAAAAGAACTTAAAGCTCAGGGTGTGATAACCGTTCACCCCTTTTGCAAACTCACAGGGTGTCCAAGATTAACAAACACGCAAGGCCACTAAACATTAGTCTTGCGTTAGATTTAAGGGCTCAGTGTCAACTAGCCACTTCCTTTTAACGGTGCTACTGAGCATATGCTCCCCCCCCCCCCCCGACACAGAATTCTATCTTATATGGATAGGGCAAAACTCATAAAGCATGAACTGAAACACCATCATGAGACTCCTCCTCCGGTTCAAGCAATCAAAGTTTAGACATAACAAGGATGATGAAAACAGGGGAGGACAGAAGATACAGACGCCCAAAAACTTTTGAATAAAAAGCATGCCATCGTAAGGGGGGATGAAACCCCTCCCAATCAGAAATAACAACCAGATAAATTCGGATAAAAAAAAAAGGTCCGATTTTCTTCCTTGCCCAACTGCAAGTTTCAGCATCAATCCATCCCAATATTCGATCCTATGTTCCTAGCCTACTAATCAAAGCTGTAAATCAAAGATACAAATTACCAGTTGAAAAATCTCGGCCCCTTTGCTTCCTCCTGTCTCGGCGTCTCCTGTTTCGCCGATCTGCTCCGCAGCTCCGAAGTCTTGCCCTTAGATTTTTTGTTCCAGGATTTCTAGCCCTGATCAATTCTTCCAGATTGAAGGATCTCGGCACCTTGCTCCTTCCTGCCTCGGCACCCTTTTGTTTCGACAGACTCTCGCTCGGGTTTTCGGCCCCCCAAAATTCTTAGGGCTCCGTTTCTCGTCCTCCGTGGGGTCTCCTCCCTCCGAATTTCCTCCCCACAGTTCTTCGGCCAAGCCAAATCTCTCGGGCTCCTCCTTCTCAGTCTCCCTTCCAGATCCTCCCCCAGTTCGCTAGCCCACTCCTTCCTTTTATAGAGCTCCCGCGGCTGGAAGGAGTGGAGTTCCCAAGCGTATGGTCCTCGGTTTGCCCTTTCGTGCACGTCTCCTCGACTCTCTCTGTTTTTGCGGCCGCTTTTCCTTTCTTCCTGGTTGCTCCACTGCTTTTTCTTCCTCGGCCTGCTTTTGCCTCTTCCTCCAGACTGCTTTTCCCCCTTTTGATCTGCGGCTCCCTCGGTTTCTTATCTTCCTCTGCTTCACGCTTCCCTGTCAATTTCTTTTCCTCAGTCTTTTCAAGCTTCGGCCTCTTGCAGCTTTTCTTTCTTTGGTTGCCTCTGCCTCGGTGTCTTTTCTCCCTCTGCTTCACGCTTTCCTGCCAACTTTTTTCAGTTTGCTGCTCCCTCGGCTTGGCTCTCTCTGATTTTCCAGACTGCTTCTCTGTTTTCCTCTCGCGATCCCCTTTCTTCTTGGTCTCCCTTCCAGCTACGCTCCCTCTGCTTCGTTCCTTTTCCAGTGGTCTACGCCCTAATTGCTTAGGGCGTGGACCTTTAGGGGCCCAAGTCCACGAGCCCTTGATTGGGCTCGTGGCATCTTGGACCCAAATGCCTCCCCACTTCTCTTTGGTTGTTGTAGTTTTTTTTGTTTTGCTGAGGACCCTTAGCCCAAGTCACAAGCCCAAAATCCTCTTTTCCTTTTTTCTTTTTTTTTTAGTTTCAATTTTATCAATTAATTATTTTTGTTTTGTGTTTTTTCTATTTTCTTTCTTCTTCCCTTTTTATTATTATTATTATTATTTATTTAATTATTTTTTTATTAGTTTTTATTTTATTTTTTGTTGTCATTTTACTATTTTTGTTTTGTTTTATCTTGTTTTTTTTTTTTGCATAAAGACCGGACAAAATGGGGTGTTCACATGTTTGTTCTCTTGTTTGTTGTTACTCTTGAATTTCAAAAAATTTGAGAAGAGAATGATATCTAAATGATTTTATTATTGAATAATAGAAGATACACTTTAAAGAATAAGACTCAGATATATATAGTTAGTTGTAGTCAATGAGTCTCGATAACAACAAAATAACAAATTTAATCATGGGAAAAAGACAGTTTAGGACCTTTATAGAAAAATATTGACAAATGAACAGTACCAATGCGAAATTCAATTGATTCAAGTTGGGAATTCAATTTATAGAAGTACTAAATTTTTAAATTGGGTCATTGGAAGGAAATATTTCCAGTTGTGGGTCATAAACTATCTTTCTCCCTTTAATCATAACTCATAACTAACCTATCATAACCACCTAACAGAACACTAACAAATATAATAACTCCTTATTACTTAACAGCTCCCCTCAAACTCAGGGTTTGAAGATTTTCAACCTTGAGTTTGTATCATAACATCTCAAACCTTTGTCCTGCCAATGGTTTTGTCAAAACATATGCTATTTGTTCATTAACAGGTATATGTTGAACGTCAATCTGTTTAGATAGCATCTTTTCTCGTACAAAATGTAAATCCAACTCAAAATGTTTTGATTTATTGTGCATTATTGGATTTGCGCTTAACAATACTGCACTCAAATTGCCACAATATATGTCTTTGTAGCTTGTTTTTTGTAAATTTGTAACTCTTCCATTAATGACTTGATCCATTCAATTTCTGCAACCACCAACGCTAAGCTTTTGCACTGAACTTCTAGACTTAACCTTGAGACCACCTTCTGTTTTCTTGAAAGCCAAGAGACAAGATTCTATCCTAGAAAAACACGTGTACCAGAACTAGAATGCCTATCATCAATATCTGAGGCCCAATCAACATCACTAAAAGCCACTAATTTAAGGTCATTGCACTTCCTCAAGTGAAGACCAAAGTTAATAGTTCCTTTCAGATATCTTAACAGTCGTTTAACTGTGTTCTAGTGTGTGTCTAATGGATGATACATAAATTGACATGGTTTATTTACATTATAAGCAATCTTAGGTCTGGTTATAGTGATGTATTGTAAAGCTCCAACTACCAATCTGTATTAAAAAGAATTTTCCATAGGTTGACTAACTTCAGTTGAAAGCTTCAAACCACTTGTCATTGAACTTGGGGTTGGTTTAATACCTTTCATTCCAATTTTGTTTAACAAATCTGTAATATACTTTGACTGAGATAAGTGTATTCCTCCTTGTTCAGTATGTTGTACTTGTATTCCCAGAAAATAGTGCAATTCCCCTAAGTCCCTTAGAGCAAAAGCCTTATTAAATTTAACGATCAACTCATTGATTTTGTCCTTTGATGTACTTGTCACAATTATGTCATCAACATAGACCAATACCATTAGTATATCTGAAGAAGTATATCTTGAAAACAAAGACCTATCGCATTTACTAGATTGAAAACCAAGTTGCTCAAGCGTTGTAGCTAGTTTTTCAAAACAAGCTCTAAGAGTTTGTTTCAACCCATATATAGCTTTATTCAATTTGCGAACTTGATTTGGGTTAAAACTGACAAATCCTTGTGGCTACATCATATAGACTTCTTCATGTAACTCTTCATTCAAGAAGGCATTATTCACATCTAATTGATGCACATTCCACCTTCTGCTAAGTGCAAGTGTAAGAACCACTCTTATGGTAGTAGGCTTTACCACAGGATTAAATGCCTCATCATAATCTACCCCTGGCATTTGGTGAAAACCTTTAGTTACCAATCTTGCCTTGTAGTTTTGTATTAAGCCATTAGGTTTTCTTTTTATTCTAAAAATCCATTTGCATCCAATAGATGTTCTGTTTTGAGGTAGATCAACCAAACTCCATGTATTTGTTTTCAACAAGGCATGATATTCTTCTATTATTGCTTGTTTCCATTTTGGTATAGTCAAAGCTATGGCAATTGATGTAGGTTCAATTTTAGTTGTGTATGCCTTCGGTTTAAAAATTCCTGCCTTTGATCGTGTAATCATAGGATGTACATTTTTTGTCAATTGTCTAAGTGCTACTACAGTGGTGATAACTTCCTCTTTTTGCTGATCCGTAGGTTGGAAATCAGCCAGCTCATTATTTATGTTAGTATCATCTGCTATATCATTTTGAACTTGCTGTGACACATTAAAACTTGGAAAATCTGTTTTAGAATTAAATCCATATTTATTCCTTATCACATAAATAGATTGAGAAGAACTAATATTATTATTAGTAGGTGTTTCATGTAGATCTTATGAGAGAAAACCATGTATAAGAGGAAATTGATCTTCCTTAAAAATAACATGCCTAGTTACATATATTCTTTTATTTTCATCCATACATAGGTACCCTTTATATTGAGTATTGTAACCTACAAACACATAAACTTAAGACCTCATTTCTAACTTATGATCAGTATATGGTCTTAAGTAAGGAAAACACATGCAACCAAAGGTTCTCAATTTCAAATAATCTAGAAGAGACCCATGCAAAAATTCATAAGGAGATTTGTTATTTATATTCTGTGCTAGTAATCGATTTATAATATAACTAGCACAAGAAAAAGCATGAGATCAATAAACTAGAGGCATGAAAGCATTAGCAAGTAAAGTTAAACCCATTTTAGTTATATGCCTATGTTTTCTTTCAGCGTACCCATTTTGCTGAGGTGTGTATGGATAACTTATCCTAAAAAGAACACCATATGCCTCAAGAATTGAACCCAAAGCTTTATATTTGCCCCTACCATCAGATAGGAGAGCTTTCAATTTGTAAATCAATTGTAATCCAGCCATAGACTTAAACTTAATAAAGGTAGCAACAACTTCTGATTTTTGTTTTAATAAGAAAATCCAAGTGAACCTAGAATACACATCTATAAAATTTACATAATATCTATATCCATCACAAGAGGTTACAGGAGAGGGACCCTGTACATTAGAGAATACAAGCTGCAAAGGTTCACGAAACACAAAATCTGAATCATTAAAAGGTAAACAATAAGATTTAACAACTGAACAAGGGACACATATATCATTTGAAACTGAATCTTTATTTGCCTTAATATTGGCAGAAGTCAGTACAAAATCAACAATTCTTTTTAAGGCATGTCCCAACCTTTGATGCTATACATTCTGGGATATAAGAGAAGAATTCAAACTAGTATTTACAACATATGAAGCATAATTCCTACATTCAACACTACTATCATTATCCACTATAACTTTATGAGTTGAAACTGCATCAGTTACAAGGTTCAATTTATCAAACTTGTAATCTCCATTTTCAACTTTCCCATGCAAGAGAACCTCATTGGTTTCCTGTGATTTAATAAAGCAATCATCAGAGTAAAATTCAAAAATTACATCATTGTCTATGCAAAATTATCTCACACTCATCGAATTCTTTGTTATATCAGGAACATGTAATAATTCATTTAATAATAAAGTCACAAAAGGTATAATAACTTTGGAGCTACCAATATGGGCAATTTCCAAACATGTATCATCACCTATTCTGGCCCTTTCTTGTCCTAAATATTATGACTTCTATCCTAGGTTGTTGCTATCAAGAGTCATGTGTTTGTTTGTAGCTATATTAGGATACCATGCTAGGTCAAGAATAGTTTCAAGAACAGCAAAGGAGACACTTGATGCACTAGGATTGATTTGATTTGCAGGCTGTGCAGATTGTGAAGCTTTTCCTTGATTTTATCCAAAAGGTCCATAGTATTATTCATCAAATCGATAATAACAATTCCAAGCATAATGCCCATTTCTTCCACAGAGTTGACATTGAAAATCTTACCGATTTGACTATCTACCACCTCTTTATGTTCTACCAAAGAAATTTCCTCTACCTCTAGGAGCACCAAAACCGAAACCTTTACCTTGCTACTAAGAGAACCGCCCAAAATTGAGCAGCTAACCTCGCCATTGTCCTCTTCTAGGATTGACAGGTCCTATAGCTATATTAGCTTGAAAAGATGGATTTAGTGCTAAAGATCCTTCAATGACAGGTGGCTTGTTATGTTTCTCAATTCTTTCTTCTTAAGCAAGAAGTAAGGCTTCTATATCCACTATAGTATATGTTATGGTTTCATGGTTTGCTATAAAAAGATGTTCCTTAATCCTCACTTCCTCTTTAAGTCTCACCAAGTAACCAAGTGACATTTTGTTGTCAAGTCTAACTGATGTTATTTTGTTACTTGTTAGTAAGAATGTGACTTTTGACTTGCATTTTGTTGTAAAGTCTGATTAAGTTATTTTGTTAGTAAGAAGTGAGGATAGGAGTCAGGACATTGCTTTTGACTTGTATTTTGTTGCAAAGTCCAACGACTTGAGTTGTAATTTGACCTCAATCATAAATTGATGAATGATGATGATACATTATTTAATTGAGTCATGGATGGAGTTATTAGACTATTAAATCATTTATTTTATGATATTTGCCTATTAGCCTATAAATTATGATGAATAGTTATAAATGGTGGGTTGTATAAATTAAGAGTTATTGGGGTTGAATTAGCTTTTTAAGAGTTTATATTGATTTTTGTTTAAAAAGTTTGAAAAAACATATTGATGGATTGTCAGGTTGGTCTGTATAACCTGGCAATCCACCATTAATAAGTTGAGTTGGTATTTTCCTAACCCATTAGAAAAATAGATTGGCTCAATCTAACCAATTTTTCATATAACCTGTGACTGGTTAGCCTCTTTGAGTCAAGTAGGTCTATTTTCCAATATTATTCTTGATGTTGAACTTTTTCAGAAACACAGTAAAGGAACAATAATTTGTATTCTAGCTACTTTTGTGTGTGTGCACATTATATGTATTAATTGGTTCACAAGTATATTCACATTAATTTAGTGATCGAAAACGTGTCCATTTCCAAAATCAAGTAGGAACTAAAGTTCACTTTTAATTGTTGGAACATTACTAGCTCAATAGTGAAAAATCATTTTTTTTCCTACGATGTGTACAAGTGAATGATGAAACGGTAGACATCATAATAAATTAAACTGCACTTATAGCAAAAATTTTTGGCTACCTATTTGTTATGGCACTCCATTGTTCATCCTATTTATTTTATAATTAAATTAAAGTTAATTTTATGACTTTTTTTTAATAGCTAGATCGACACGCAATCGAAGGATAAAAGCCATATTGTTCAGGGCTAGCTTTTTATGAAAAGTGAGACTTCCAATAGTTTTTATATTGATAGTAAAGAAATGAGACTATTAAAAAAAATTAACAATTTTTAACATTTAATAATTTTTTTAAGATTTATATCAATAAAAGACTATTTATGTGCATACACTAAAAGTAACATACACTACACACGTAGAAAATCACATTAAATGTAATATAGCAAAAATAAATCAATTAACTCACCATTGTATAGCTAGCAACGTAAGAAGCTTATAACAAAGATAAATACAAAGAAACAAAAATTAACCTTGGCAAATTAAAAATAAGATCATTTTCACCAATTGTTTTTTTTTTCATTTTTTATTTTTGATCAATATAATACTCTATTCGTTCCTTATTATAATTCACTTTTAGCTATTTCATGCAAAGACGTGAGAGTCTTGAAGAGGTTTCTATGTTTGATGGGTGAAGGGAGTTGCTTACACGTAGAGGTGTGGGGAGTGTCATGGGAATTGAAGTTGGCATGGGATCTTGATGCTCACTCAATTTGGGTTGAAAGTGATTGTGTAGAGGTGGTTCAAGCAGTGAATGGTGGTGTTTCATTGGAACACGGTGTTCAAGCAGTGTTGGAACACCGGGTGTTTCCTTTCTTTCTTCTCCTCCCCACTTTATTTTACAAGCCTTAGAGAGGGACTCGGCCTCTCATCATAGTTGATTAGTTTGTTTGCTTTGTTGATTAAAAAAACTATGTGGATTAAAAAAATTAATTAAAAATATATTTTATCATTAAATTTATCAAAAATTATTTCTATTTTTCTAAAATATTTTTAATTAAATGTAGTAACTATTTTTAGCATATTTTAATTAAATACAAATAAACAAAGGACATTTGTAGAAAAAAATATTAAATACCTCAATTATTATTCAAATTGACTTATACTTAAAAACATAATTTTTTTTTAAATATGACTTATAATAAAAAATAAAAAATAATAATAAATTTTGTGATAAAAAAAAAATATATGCATTATAAACATCTGTGTTACACATGAAGCGAGAAAGTTGTCATTTCAATCATTATGACCTGTAATTGCTTACCACTACCTGGCTTCTATACTGTATAAACCACATCTTTTACCTTAAATACTCCAAGTGCTCTGCACTTTAAATTCTAATCAAACCAAGTTGGGAGAGCCATCATTGCATCCATCTGCCTCAAAATGCGTATATAGTTATGCTACTTACTGCTAAAAAAGATTTAGTGCATGTTGGCTACACGTTTAAAAAGTCAAAATGTTTTCAGCCCAAAAAGTAATTATTCCTTTTTTTCATTGGGTTTACATGCTCCAGCCACCAAAAAAGAGCTTCTGGCCTAAAATAGCTTTTGATCATAAGCTTACAACTATATCTCTAGATATATACTTTTTTTTTCATTTCAAAATATAACTCATATCTATTTATCTCATATTCACTAAAAAAATATTAATTTTTTTAAAAAAATTTATAATTTTTTAAAATTATCCTCAATAAATAGGGATAAAAATAAATTACTCCTTCTCCCCATAACCTTTTTTCCCTCTATTTTTCTCATAATTAAATACTATCATAAATAAGGATAAAATTGGAAGAAAAACATTAAATTATTACTAACTTTTACAAAATGACTTACATTTTAAAACCTTAAATCCCCACTAAATCCATCTTATATTTTGAAATGAAGGGAGTAATATATACTTCCTCTATTCCTTAATATAAGAGACAATTGATAGAATTTCTATGTTTCAAAATATAAGAGATAAGGGGGGTTTATCGAGTTATTTAATAATTTTTTCTAAAAATACCTCTAATTAATATAATATTTTTTTATTTATATTAATTGTATGATATAAAAATTATTAATATTAAATGAGGATATTTTTTAAAATTATTTTATATTTCAAATAAATTTATTACTTTCTTTAATATGTGTGATTTTATTTTTTGTTCCTTATATTAAGGAACGGAGGAAGTATACTCTATCCAGTGAGTACCCTCCCAGGGAAAGTCATATTTGTGCGTTGTCTATAAATCTTTCAAATTTAGTTGAAAACTGCCAAAAGGGCCATAAAAACCCACTCTTTTCTTTTTCTTTGTCTAAGTGGATCATTATGATATCTTTTTCATTGGTGGCACATGGTGTCGTCTTTTTCCATTGTTAAAACCAATTACCATATAAAATTGAAATCATTTAAATATTATTTACTTATTATTTATTCGTTACTTATCGGTGTGATGTGAATATAAAATTAAATTACTAATTGCTATTTATTTTTTATTTATTTAATGATTATTTTTTAAATATACAACGGAATTTATTTTTTAAGTTTTGTATTTTTCTTAAATATTTTGAATATTCTATATAACGCACAAAGAATATTTTTAGTTTGAGATATTTATAAACTATGTTTTTGGAAGTCCTCTTTTTTTTAAAAAAAATTCTCACTAAAATTTAAATTCAAAGCCTTTAGCATTCCAATATTCATCTCTATTAAAAGAAAAACAAAAAAGCCTATCAAGAATTCATCAATTACGTAATGTAAATGGAACTATGAGCCAATTTTGGGAGTGCATTTGAAACGAAATCTTGCCCCCAAAATGAGTTTGATGCAATGTTGAAAGTGTTTGGCTATTATTTTAATATCCTGTCGCCAACTCATTCTTACTCTAGAATGAGTTCTCAAAGAAGTAGCTTGAAGAGAGCTTTTTCGTTGGGTAGGTTGCATTGAGCATTAATTATTTATCAATTAAAATAAATTTAAATAAAAATAAATTAATAAAAATGAGAAAAAATAGAAAAATTCGGAAAATAAAATTTCCATAAAATTTCTCTTATCCAATGATTAAAATGTTCCTTCAAAATTTTAATCCTCATGGATTATAACCTAAAAGAAAATATTACATCAAATAAACTATGTTCTTAATTAAATAAATGCAGATTAAATTTTAGTTCAAAGAAATTAAATTAATCATGAAATAGAGTTTAAATTCAATTTAAAAAAATTATGAATTAAAATTATAAAAATAAAGAAAATAAAATACTAGAAAATAATTTTAAACTTTTATTTTTTTTTAAGACAAGCATACACACACATATATATTAAATAGATATTAGAAAAATAAAATTTATTTATTAAAATTTGAAAAAAATTATTGGATTAATAGTGCTTTTGATTAAAATCATTTAAATATAATCATTTTTATTAAAACTAATTTTAAAATAAACTATCTGAATATAAATATGTTAGTTCAAAATTAATTTTTACTATAATCACGTTATAAAATCAATTTTACTAAAACTTTTTTTTGCCTAACTAAAAACTAAACGGGTGCTATAACTTTTGAAACGCGGTTTGCTGGGTATGTGGGTATGTTACCCAAGCAATTCTTGGAACCAACTAGCTATAGTTATGACTTGTCGAAATTCCACATATCATCACACTATATTATGAATTGCAGCCACATGCCAGCTATAACTAGCTACCAAAAGCACCCAACAGTGTTGATATTATATTCTATTAATATTTACGACTCACAGTCTTTCACTATTAGGATTCTTAATTAATCGAAATTATTGTTTTTGCTAGTGCTGGATAACACTCTGGGCAATGATAGAGGTAGAAGTGTGATATGCATCTGCCTCCACTAATTGCCAATTCCAATTGAATTAGCTTTCACTTTTTGATGTGTTCCGGTCCTTTCCATTCAATATATTGGCTAACTGAGGGAGGCTTATTAGAGGGCTTGTGCTACACAATTATGCATCTTTCTTGGAGACTTTGATGGAAATTAGACAATGTTCATTCTCTTATTTAGCTAGGCAACATCCCTGATTGGTTTTAATGATTTTCGATATATTTTTCAATCCTTTTGGCATTATTCTATTATCCCTTAAAACTGAGATATCCATCTATCATGCATGTCAAACTCATCCCTTCAATTTGATGTAATTTATCACAAAAATACGTTGATATGATTCTTTTTTGTTAAGCATCAAAAATATCATCCAACTGACAATTGAATGATAATCTCTTCAAGCTGAAGAAGTCATCGAAACAAGTTTTTTCTTTCTTAACAAAACTTTTTCTATATATATTGTCAGAAATATTTAAACTCAGAATAGCAAGCTTAAGTAACTCAATTATTTATCAACCACAATATAACCAAATATATCACAAGTATATGTCTGGGCTTGATGTGATCCGTAAGTGCTAGTTTACAAAGAAAAGCTAGGTAGGACTGCCTTATCTCAATCACATCAAGGGTTCGAGTTAACGTTTTCTACTTCGATATCATGCATGCATCGTAAGAGACTTCTTTAATACCAAATTACGCGTATTCTTACGTCAATTGTTATTTTTAAGGAAAAAAAAAAGAAAGAAATTTTTTGGGGTGGGGAAAATATGTTAATTTCTACGAATATGCATCAAAATGAATTTGAAAAAAATTGAGCTCAATTCCGAGAGTTTATGACAGCTCATATTTTCATACTTTCGATTACTACACACAAGACATGATGATATGCCAGCGTCTTTTCGACGAAGTTGCGATTATATTGCAGCTTGCATGTTGGGTCGAACACACTAATTAGATGATGTTTTGCGAACGATACACAGTAATGTCCAAATTGATTTCAAAATTCCCTTCTTGTCAGTGTCACTCATTTGTAGCAATTAATGAACCCAAATAAAATCAACAAATCTTTTCAGTAGGTAGACTTTTCTGAGACGGAATTATAGTTAATGACAACTCATTCAGGAGTATGCTATGGAGTATATACCCGCAATTTTGTGCTTAATTTAATTTTCTTATTCTCTATTTATCTCAATGTCAGAAACTGTACATTGATTTAATTCACCATGCACGTGTCGCGCCATATATTGCTTAACCATATAACAAGTAGCGCTGTTGAGATAAATCAGTGACCCAGTCCAATCTGATCCTATGACTCGACTCGCAATATATATTTTAAAATATCTATTATTTTATATATATTAATTAATTTTATAAAGTTTTTATCTATATATTTAATATAATATATTTATTATTTGATTACTATGAAAAAATTTTAAGTTTTGATATTTTAATTTTATTTAAAATTTTAAATTAATTTCTTAATTTAATATTATATGAAAATAATGTATAGTTGTAAATATTTATAATTTTTAAGAAAATTAATTTATATCTTAACATTATTTTTTTTTTAAAATTTACTTTTACATTAATAATTAAATTTTTGTTAATATATAAAGTTAATTTTTTATTTTTTATTTTATTTTTAATATTTTAAAAAATTATTTAGTATCGCGCCGGCTCGACTCCGACTCGGTACCTAGACCAGTTTAGTCCAAGTATACATGGGTCGGATATCGGGTAGGGGTGAAGCTCAGCCCATGTACACCCTAATAACAAGAAAGGCGTTACACGAGACTCTAGATTTGAAGTGCGCACACGCACACACACGCCTTGTGATCGATATTATAGGGTATTTTATATAATTAGTTTTTGGATTAAAATATAGGTGTTAAATATTTTTTTCCATTTTCCCCGTATTTTTAATTCTTCTTTACTTTTGATTTATAACCCTATAATAATAATAGAATGAGATATTTAATAAGAGTAAAATGGAAGATGTTGGCACTTTTTACATTGATTTCAAATAAAAAAATGATTTTCTTACTATATGTATAATTGATATAAAATACCTTATAATATATATAAAAAGAATGTATATATATATATATATGCAGCATTGCCGCCTTTAGGCAATTTTGTAGGTAATTGGTTAAGACTCAAGATCAATGCCCATAGTTAAATGACCATGAACTTATATCGCAGATGATATATACCAGTTAAAAAATGACGCGTGTTTATACTTAATTTTGTACTATTGGCACTGAAGTTTTTTTGGGGTTTAGATAATAACTCATATTTATTTTAAATGTATTAATTATTATGTTATGGTATATTTATGAAAACTAGATCAAATTAGCTAATTAAAAAAAAACTACTTCCTCCTAGAGCATTTTACTTTGATCCTAAAATATGATCATTTATAATATACGAGATAGTATTTATTATGCATTTTCAAAAAAATGCATCTACTTAATGTATCTCAAAGAGAGAGATATATATTAAATAAGGTTAGTTTTGAAAAAATATTATGCTTTTCGGAGAAAGTGAAATAGTTAATTAACTTTAACTCTTATTCTTAATCCATGAGATTTTAAAAAAAGTCTTATATTAAGGATTAAAAAAACTACTAAACTAATTCTAGTACAATCAATTGAAACCAACCATACATTTAATACTCAACTGCTAAAAAATCATTGTTTGATCTTTTATGTTGATCTTTTATTTAAAATAAAGTTTTTGCTATGAAATTAATGGAATATATGAACTATATCACAAGAGCAAAAGAGAAGTATAGAGAGGAGAAATGAAGAGTGTGTTTCTTATTTTCAAGGTTACAAGAATTTGGAACATATATTTTAATTATTTATAGATTTCCAATTAAATTAATCCAAGAGTTACAATTACATAAAGAAGAGAATTAATCTACATAATTGTGCACTATATATCCTTTGAATGTTGTATGCATTAATATTAGGAAAACTCCTACTAAACATTGAATTTTGAGGTTATAGTACTGTAAGTGTAAAATTTTAAAAGACTAATTCATCCTCAATGTGTTGATATTTGTAATACTTTTGACATTCTTTAATTGAGATTGATAATGTTTTATTGACTTTATTCAATCCGCTTCATATGAATTTGTGAATAGTGAATCAAATCATTCAATCATAAACACCTTTTTATTTTATTTTTAATTCAATGACCTATCTAATTTTTAAAGTATTATGTTAAGATTTGTGATATTGGAATAAGTGTTTATTGTTTGCACTTTCTAAAACAAAGGTTAATTTAAATGAATCTAATCTAACAAAAACTCCAATAAAACATAGTATATATGAATCTATTATTTTTTTTTTCATGCTGTAATTATCTTCCACCCCCAATATAAATAAATTGGCGGAGAGATCTAAAATTTGGTATAATATATCAAGAACCTCCCTTGAATCAGTGCTTACAAGCAACTTAATTTGTCGACACAAATGAAGCCTAAAGATTTCTTAGAGTTATAAGCAGTGAAGCAAATCCACAGGAACCAAATTGATATCACAAATGGTTCGTGGTTGTAGGACAAGATAAATTTGCTAAATCGGGGGCTTAAACTCAGAAGGCAGGAAAGGAAGCAAAATATTCATGTGAGATGTAAGTAAGAGAAAAACATTCGGAGACGAAGGAAGCAGTCAAATCCCAAGTCATTGTCTCTCAAATTTCGCATCTCGATCGTCATAAGTCATAACTTCCTTTCTTTCGTTAATTTCACACCCTATCCATCCTTATCCATCCACTTCACTATCACCCACTACTCTCGGTATAGTTCCCCACGAAACCCCTATATATATATGTTCATTATAACTGCCTTCTTTGCCTCCCCACCACTTGCTATTTCTCTCTTTCATCTTCTGTAACACACTATCTTCTCTTCTTCTGGGTGTGTGGGATTAATATAAGAATATAAGAATATATATTATGATAAGTTGAAAATCAATTGAAGAAAGAATTATAATGGATGACATAATGGGGGATTCCGATGGGGAAGAACACACAGTGAACTTCTCGGACTCAAGAGGGTTCATCAGAAAATTCAAAGCTGGATTGAAAGAAACGTTCTTCCCGGACGATCCCTTCAGACAGTTCAGGAACGAGACGAAGGGTAGCCGGAGAGCCATCAACGGCTTGCAGTACTTCGTTCCCATCTTCGAGTGGCTTCCCAATTACTCTGTCCGTCTCTTCCTCTCTGACTTGCTCGCCGGCCTCACTATCACCAGCCTCGCCATCCCTCAAGGCATTAGCTATGCCAAACTCGCCGGCATCCCTCCCATCGTCGGCCTTTGTAATTCTCTCTCCCTCTCCTCTCTCCGCTTTCATTGTATTGGTTTATTTGTTTCATATGATAGCAATATAACATATAGAATATCAGATACTGCGTTTGTTCCACCTATTATATACACCATTTTTGGGAGCTCAAAGCACGTGGCGGTGGGGCCGATCGCATCGTGCTCCTTGATTATATTTGAGAGCATTTCAAGCGTCGTAAATCCAGACACCGACCCAGTACTGTACCTTCATTTGGTTTTCACGTCCGCCTTCATCACTGGTGTGTTCCAGGCTGCTTTAGGTGTTCTAAGGTGACAACGAACTAAACCATCATTATAATTTGGTTTTGATTTGATTTTATAATTTCATGCACGACGCATTTGTATGTATATGTTGATGCAATGGCAGGCTGGGGATATTGGTGGATTTCTTTTCGCATTCAACTATCACAGGCTTCATGACTGGGACGGCGATCATTCTAATATTCCAGCAATTGAAGGGCTTATTTGGGCTCATACATTTCACCACTAAAACCAACGTCCAAGGTGTGATCCAGGCCATCTGGCACAACAGATCTGAGGTTTGTATCAAGCCCGTTCAAGCACAGTTCTCCAAACAATTACACAGACTTTTTTCAGTGATCAGAAGCACCACTATCTTTTTGCTTTTCATAATTGGATAACGCATAACTTGAATTTTTTTTTTACCTTTTATTTTTTTTTTTGCAATAAATAAGGCGAATTTGTAAAAGTTAGTAATAAGTTTCATTATTTGAAGGTTGTGATAAAACTGACTAGGAATACTTTTTTGTTTTTACTCATATATAGTGCCCTCATCAGTATTATTATTATTATTTATATTTTAATTCATGTTTTAGATTAAATAAAGTTTTAATTTTAGATTATGATTGAATTAGAATCTATAATTTATATTAGAACTACTTTTTTTTTAGCAACACCAAATGAAAAAACCACCAACCACATAATGCGTGCGGTGATGAGAAATTTATTTGTCAAAATATAATTAAACTACTTATATAAAAATTATAATAGTAAAGGAGCATAATAAATATATTTCCCCATCTAACAACTTGACCAAGAATTCTATTTTGTATTATTTCTTTATTTTCTGCAGAACTACAACACATCTTTACCACCCTTTGGCCAAGAATTAGACAACGCATGCGCCAACATTACCAAAAAATGTATAATTAATTGACAAAGAAAAGTATAATATCAAGTATATTGATAAATAAATGCAGTTAATGATCCTATATATAATAGTACTTTCATTTTTTTTAATTAAGCTTTTTGTTTTTTTAACAGATAAGGTGGGAGACTACTGTTCTTGGTCTAGTCCTTCTTGGTTTCTTGCAGTTCACTAGATACGTGGTGAGTGCAGTCTTCTCGCAATATGCATCAAGTAGGGACAAGAAAACAAATTTTTGTTTCACCTCCTGTCTATAGAATATGTCATATCAATAAAATTACTTCAAGACTACTGAATGGACAATGCACTAGATTGGTTTATTCATCTTTGCTTATATTTTTTCCGTTAAAGATTGCAAGCGTGCGTGCGTGTGTAGATTAGCCAAACAATTATATTGTGTGTGTGTCTTGTGGCCTGCACTGTTCGGGAGTACTATGATGTTCCATAGTTCATGACAAATAATCGTGCAAGATTAGCCAGCATCAACCAATTCACAAACCTACTTCTTATGAGTTTCTCTTTTCAAATACGATCAATTTGCAGAAGTACAAAAATCCAAAACTCTTTTGGATATCAGCTCTGGGTCCAATCATAACAGTCGTGGTTTCTGGCGTTTTCACCTTCCTTGTTAAAGGCCAAAATCATGGAATTCAAATTGTGAGTAGCTATCTTTTACTTTATTTTCATATATAATTATTATACATATATTAATCCACAATTACTCTTTTTAATATATGGGTCTTATTTTAGGTGGGTCACCTGGATAAAGGAATCAATCCTCTCTCCGTCCACTTATTAAACTTCGACCACCAATACATAACAGCCGTGTTGAAAGCTGCCCTAATCACAGGCATTTTGTCCTTGGCGGTAACAATTATTTTCAACCTCACATCTATCGGTAATTAATTTACTTGTATATTTATATTTCCTTTGGTTTCTCACTTTGAAGAGTTTTTTATATATAATATCCAGGAAGGGATAGCAATAGGAAGAAGCTTCGCTGTGATGGATAATACACCCCATGATGGAAACAAGGAGATGATAGCATTTGGCCTCATGAACCTGATCGGTTCTTTCACTTCATGCTACTTGACAAGTGGTACATGTACACACATGACATAATTAATCCCACGATATTAATTAATCACTAAGTAAGCAAACTAATCAGCAAAGCATATAATTTACGTAGTTAACACGCAATTTGCTTTTTGTAGGACCATTTTCGAAAACTGCAGTGAATTACAACGCAGGGTGTAAGACAGCCTTAGCAAACATAGTACAGTCAATTCTAATCGCATTAACACTTGAATTTCTAGCTCCTCTCTTCGGTTACACTCCTCTGGTGGCTTTATCTGTGATTATTATGTCTGCAATGATTGGTCTCTTGGACTACAAGGAGATGATTCACCTCTTCAAAGTCGATAAGTTTGACTTTGTCATTTGCATGGCTGGCGTGCTAGGGGTCGCCTTTATGAGCATGGACATTGGTCTCGCAATTTCCGTGAGTATTTCAATGAATTAGTTTTCCATCTTTTGATTCCTCTTAATTTTTCTATAATTACTATTTGGTTAGATTAAACTAATTAATTACTGTTTCTAAATTAATTAATGGAATCTTAATATTAAGGTGGGGCTTGCTCTACTGAGAGCACTCTTGTATTTGGCTCGACCTGCCACATGTAAACTGGGAAGGTTATCTGATTCGGGTTTGTACCGCGATGTGGAGCAGTATCCAAACTCGTCAAACGTGCATGGCCTTCTAATTATACAACTTGGTTCTCCTCTTTACTATGCAAATTCCAATTATATCAAAGAAAGGTTATTTCTCTCTCTATATTATAATCTTTCCTTTCCTGGTAAAAGAAAAAAATTATATCTTTCTCTGCAGCCCTGCATGTCTTTTGTGTAACTGTGTGTGTGTGTGTGACCTCTAAATGAACAAAACTCTAATTATTTAATTTCTAAAAATTTGGTTTTAGGATTTTGAGACACATCCGAAGGGAGCAGGACTCTGGAGATGCTGTTGAGCAACTTATACTCGACCTTTCAGGTGATTCATTACTGTCAAGATCGTGGGAAGATTTATTAAAAAAATAAAAATAAATTAAGAAAACTTCTCTTAAAATTTTGTTAACAATATGTAGACAAAATTTTTATTTTTAAAATCAAATCCTTCTCTAAATTTTTATTAAAGTAATACACTTTTTTTATTTTCAAAACTTACACAAACTATTTTTTAAGAAAGTAAATTATACGCACCGTTTCCTTGACTCTTGTGATTGTAGACAGACTATTTTTAAAGTATATATTTAAAAATCTACACTAAAAATAAAGATATAATCGGATATAGTATAAACATAAGGCATGAAAATATTGGTATAATTTATTAATCGTGATTTTTCAAAAAAGTTTTTATAGGTTCTGTAAACGAAATAAAATTATGTATGGTTGTCATAAAATTTCAAGAAAAATCATATACATATATATATAATTCATTTCTTGTTTTTGACAAAAGTTGATAGAAATTTCAAAAATATATATAATAATTTATTAAAAACAAACAAACGAATTATAACTATGTACATGTTTTCTTATTGTCGATCGTATTGCTTAACCGAATTATAGGAGTGACATCGATTGACATGACTGGCATCAAAGGATTGTTGGAGATACGAAGAGTGTTGGAGAAAAACGAGATACAGGTACCTTATATATATATATATATATATATATATAGATGCATCACAGTTTTGTGTTACGTCCTTCTATTTGAGATGTACATATATATATATATAACTGACTTCGTTACATGTTACGTATATTTGATAGGTATCAATAGTGAATCCAAGACTGGAGGTGGTAGAAAAGCTAGTGGCATCTCAATTTGTGGACACCATTGGGAAGGAATCTTTCTACTTGACTTTAGATGATGCAGTGATGGCGACTCAATATTCTCTCCGAAAATCCAGAAAAAATGATAACCCTATCTGATATTAACCCTTAAATTTCATCCAAGTAATTGTAATACTTTGTAGATCTAGCAAACTAAGTTACCTGTGCGTAATAGAAGGTACTCTTTATGTTGTCAATTTAGCAAGTTTCATTTTCGTTACTTCTCTTATGTCCTACTCAATACTTAGTTTCTTGAAAGAGGGAATTGAAATAAAATTAGTATATGATTCCCCTGTGACATCGATCATCAGTGAACATATCTGTATGAGTACCGATATTACAACTGTAATTTCATCTCTAGTTTTGGTTCCAATTTGTCCTCGACCTTAATTCTTTTATTTTGCAAAAATAAAGTTCAACACGATCGACCTGAAAAAATCTAGAGTGAAAAGAGTTACAACAGAAATTGCAAGCCATAATCAATTAAGTCTGTTTACAATAACTTGCCTTCAAGTATATATGCTTGTAGTGAAGACGAAAGACAAGCCCACTGGAAAAGCTAAAAGCAGCACAATCGTCACTCGATCGAATGAATCTCATTCAACGTTCCTAGTCTTTAATAGGTCTTGCAGTTCTTAATGTCTGAGACTTAAGTAATCATTCGCATGTTGGTCTCCTGATGACTCCATTAATTAATATGGTCGCTGATATGTTCATTATCGACTTTTCTTCTTCTTTTTTTTTTCCCTTAAAACTTTGAACGGTTTTAACTTTTGACTTTTGAGTCTTCAAGCCCAAACAAAAATACTATGAAGTCATGACACTGCCAATAATCCCACTACACGCTGGTCTGGATTCTTTCCGCTGCGGTTTCTCTCTACTTCCTTCCCCACTATATTTCTAGACCTTTCAAATCAAATTTTAACGGTTCAAACTATTTTTTTATTTTAATTTTTTTTATAAATTATTATATCTGAATCGTCTAAATTTAATCTGGTGATCTAAATCTTCAGAAGAGAAAAGCCTGTGGTACTACAAGCTTCCGATCTAATTAAGCTATTACCAGATGATCATTGTTTCTCCTTTTAAATTCACACGCATCCTCTACCAACAATACTTTATGATTAGATGAAATTCACACAAATATGACGGATAGAGTAAAACCAGTGAATCTGTATTTAACTGAATCATGATACTCTGCTCTGAGCATACTAACATGCACAGAAGTAGCTCCATTCTCAAATTTTATATATCATGATGTGCTCTTTGTAACCTTTGAGGAGGATCCTTGACAGTATAACATTCTAATAACTGGTTCTTTCTTATTTTCGAAAAATATCTTCGCACCATCATCACATCATCCTTTGTTTCTGTAGTGGGGATGTCCTAATTTAGAATGATATCTAGCTTGTTCAATTTTTACTTCCTTGAATATTTCATATATTATAGCCATAGCGTAGTGATAGAATAGAATAGAATAGAATAATCCTGAATGATAAATATTTTCGTATCCTAATAATGCCAAAGAATTCTGAAGTCTCTAACTTCACAAGTACCAAAACAGCCTTGATTTCCCTGTTCCTTGACTATTGACTTGTTCTTGATCTGTCTTTTCTAAAATCTGACTTGTCTTTTACAGCCTGCTCTGCAAAATTTATTTTACATAAGCATTGGACGGTTGCTGGGCTGACGAAGACATGTTTGTCTGCATACAATTACAACAAAATGGACAAATTAAGGCATTTGAAGCACATATACGTTACATATGATATGATCTCATGCTGTTCATCAAACTCTTCCTTGAGTTCTACCATCTCTGATATTTGCTCAATTTACAATAGAGCTGAGATGTGAACTCAGTTTTTTGGCACTCTCACTTTAAGATGTAACTAAATTTAATCCCAAGATGACCTATTTTGCAAGTGTCTCCCTTTATTGGACAATCAAGTAGGGACGTCATAGTTGGTCTTGAGGTTTTTATGACTTTTATTGGCCTCGGGAAATTTATTTAGTTTCATGGATGGTGATTTGTCATCTTTTTGTTTGCAGATTTGAAATCTTAGCTCCGGATTAGTTAGGTGGGTAAGTTATGTGTTTCGAGATCTATGCAGTCGCCAATATTCAAGATTTCGAAGAAAACAAAAAAACAAAATTATGTGCACACACAAAACTAGGAGAGGAGCTGGGATATTTACGGAATCGAAACGGTGAGAACATATATACTCAAATTCAAATGTGAACTTATAAATGGTCCTCATTTGCCCAAAAATTACAGTTCTACCATTATGACAGTTTCTATGAAAAGGAAGGGTAATTTCTATGGCCACTTTATGTTTTGACAGAGGATCTGTTGTGAGAAGAGTTTGGAGTGGCATTCTCATTATCTTCCCTGATTCTGTTTCCATTACATTAATTGCCTGGTTAGTTAGAAAGCTGCTTCTAACATCTTCATTGATTTTGCTGGTTTTGCTGAATTTGGACCATATTTCGCTTGCTTCTATTTCTGCTTCTATGGTCTTACCAACTTGAATGTTATCCCATGAAAACTAGATTATTCAATGGTGTAATCTGTTGAGAAACTATAGTCTGGAATGGCTAACATGATCATTTGTCAAGGACTCTAGTCTCGTATTTTTCCAATAAGATATGAACGTTTCATTGTGCATGGCTGGTTCTTTGAATGAATATCTTGCACACAGATACGATGTCGGGTATTAATTTCAGTAATATGAGGATAAGAAGATGAAGGATATATAGCCAAGATGAGGAGGCCACAGAGGAGGAAGCTGATAATTAAGCTATATAACAACAGTGTTCTGCTCACTCTCATAAATGACAATGAAGGCAAAGATTAAAGTGGGATAGTGATCGATGATGATAGGAACAGCTTCACTCTGAACTCTGAAGGGCAATAATGGACTTATTGAATTCCTGAGACCTATACACAGAGTGGTTAGCTGGTTCATTGAATATATACAGTGATGAAGCGTGCGTGCGTGATGGCAACTTATTATGGTTGCCATGTCAACATTTCCTCCTCCAGCCGTGTCTATTGCTTTAGATTCCCATTACTTGTCATCTCCTTTTAAGTACATTAAGTGGCAGGCCCCTTTCATGACTTGTTAGTACACTTCTCTTTTGCTCACTCAAAAGCACACATAAACAGGCCTTCGATAGATAAAATGAATAGTGTCTACTGTTAAGAACGCTATTATGTACAACAAACATAACTTTGCCTCTTTCCTTACTTCAAATGAATCAATTTATTATTTCTTTCGTTCGTGCATGTTTTCTTTGGTTCTTTTTCGCTTTTTCTGTGCTTAGCTGAATATATACGCGCGATTGTAACGAATATAAATGTTTTGTGATGGATGGTTTGAATAAAATGATATGTGTGTGTGTGTGTATAGGAAGTAGTTTGTTGTGACGTGCCGACAAGTTCATGGGTTGCATCCCTCACCAGCTGTCCTCTTTAAATTCACATGACAACAGGAGAGGGAATTAGTAAAAAACAAGGAGTTGCAGGTGGTGGTGGGGTTCTTGTTCTTGCTTGTCTACTTTCTTAATAAAGGCCCTTTTGCCTTTGAGAAGATCAGGCAGATTAGATTAGATTAAATTAAATTATATGGTTCTCAATGCATTTTATAGAGTCTGAAAAATGAGTTGTATTGCATCACTAATTAATTACGAATTTTATATATTAATTATATTGATGATTGATGATTAACTTCCCTGTGATTATGGGCTAGGAAGATAATGCTGAACTATATGTTTGATTGGTTCATATAATGTAACATTGTGTGCCTAGATTGCGAGCCGTACACGCACTGACTAAGCATGGCCCCAAAAGAGAAGGCACAGCGTATTCCAAAATTGATGGCTTTGGATTCGTGGGTCCAACAGCGTTGGGCAGAGTTCTAACCCCCTCTTGAAAACCTTCAAGTTACAGCCTCTATTCTTTAACGTTAAAATATAAAAGATAATTGTATAAATTTTTATATTTCAAAATATAAGTATCACACATATAAATTTATCTAGTATATTTAATAATTTTTTAAAAAATACTCATAATTAAGATGACATTTTTTTCAAAAATTAGTAGTATAATTCATATATATTAATTATCTAATGTAAAAATTATTAATATTAAACGATGATACTTTTAAAAACTATTTTATATTTTAAATAAATTTATTTTTTTTTGTTGGTGTTATTTTATCTTTTTATTTGTTATATTAAGGAACGGTGGGAGTATTCCCATGAGAAGACCTACATGTATATTGGAGGAACTAAACTTTTTTTGCTTTTAAATACCAATTGATTTCTAAAACATTTGATCTCTAGATTGAAAAACCATATGGGTCTCAAGTTCTTCTAATCACAACACGTCTAGATTTGTTGAAGGAACTAAACAGTTTTTTTTCTTGAATACCAATTAGCTCCAAAAGGAACATTGGACCTTTGACTGGAATTGGCTTGGATGATATCATATAGGTATGAGGGTTTTCCAATAACAATTTTTTCCATTTACAAGATACAAAAATTATCATCCAAATGTCATTAGTACTAAGCATTTCTTAAGCAAAATTAAGGATATGTAAACCTAACCAGAATTTAATGTAATCTATTATATATAATTTATATATTACATTAATTTATTGTAATTTATTAACTTTAATCGTTAAATTGGTTAAATTATTAACATTAGTTGAATTAATTTGGTGTATCATCATCATCATCATCATTGCAGGCTTGCAGCAATTGCATTTATTTAATCGAAAAATTTTGCGTCAGGACTCATCCTTTGGTAAAAATGACACTCATTAAAAAATCAAAATTTTTTGTAAATAATTAATCACTAGTTATTTTTTAAATTATAATTTATTTTTATATATTATTACAATGATGTTCTAGATTTTTAACTTTAAAGAATATATATTGTAATTTAAAACAACAACACTAGTAGAAATTTAGTATTGCAAGAGAATTTTATTTTTTTCAAACTACTTATCATTTTTATTTGATTTAAAATTCTTAACTGAAAACTCTTCCCTTTTACTGGTCTCCTTTAAAAGGTTTCTTGATGCAAGGAACTGAGTGCCTTTCACGTATTTAGCACAACGGCAAAGTTGAAAAGTTCAGAGAAAATAATGTGGAAATATTATAACTCAAAATCCTAATTTAAATGTTTTGAGCCTAGGATTATTTTTAGATCAGTTTCAAAATTTAATATCTCTTAATATAAATATCATCAAGTTAATTAGCTCAATAATACTCCTTTGGTCTATTTAGAAGGGAAAAAACTACTTCATAAGTATTAAAGAAGAAAATTGAAGTTAGTTAAAAATAATTAATTTGTTTAACATTTTCAATTTCTCCCAAAATTATTTATATTTAATTAATCTTTCTCTCAATTTTTTTTTCAAGTTGTAACTCGTAACTCTAACTCTCAATAATGTTAATGAAGGAAGGTCATTTTGATAAAAAGAAATTAATGTAACATTAACTCTCTTTTTTTCCTTATAAATAGGATTAAATGGAGTACTATATGTGAGATAATTATATAAAAAATCATCAACTTAAAATTTTGAATGACAGTTTTTTATTATAAATTATTCTAATTATTTGAAATAATCTCATTTTTTGTTCGTGTAAATTTAAAAGACAATAATTGAGATAGTTCTACCTTTTTATTCGGGAAAATCACTAAAAAAATTTTAAAATATGAAAATATTTATTTAAAGATCTCAATATTAAAAAATATTATACACAAATCTCATATTAAGAAAAATGAGTATAAAAAATTTATTATTGAGTATAAAATTGTGAATTATGAATATAAAATATTAGAGTATGATTTTATATTCAAAACTAAATTTTTTTATACTTATTTTTCATTATTTTATACTTATATTTTAGGATTTTATACTGATTTTAATCATAGGACTTAAATATAATATTTTATAATATTAAAATTTTTAATAGATATTTTCATATTTTGAGATTTAATAGTGAGTTTCCTTTTTATTTTACGTGATGGGTGAACGAAGCTATGCTTGGTTAGGCGTTGGAGAAGCTCAAAATGCACTATGAAGCTTAAAACGCAGTTTGCCCATTTTAAAGGTCTGCTCGGGCATCCGACCAAAGGAGATCATGGGTTTCTAGTATGCCATGTACAAAATTTGAAATGCCTCATACTGTCAATAATTGTTGTGTCGGTGGAAGGACAACTTGTTCTAAAATAAGATTGCAAGGTTTATTAATTATAATCGTTAATAATTACATTGATATCATTTGGCCTGATGAGGAAAGTAGTTTTGCTGATATGAGTTACACTGTAGCTATGTCTTGACTATGGCCTATTATTTTAAACCCAAGAAATAATTATTAACAATCATTATCCGCCTAATTGATTAAAGTATTAAAAAATCTTCCGCAAAACAAAATATATACTATTTATCATATTATTATTTAATAATAATTTTTTCATACCAATCAATTTTTGAAAACTACAATAGACCCCTACTAATCCTTATCAAGCACAGTTGCACTTGCATCACATGAGTGTAAAATTTTCTTAATACCAATTTTTCACATAAAAGATTTGAACTCAATAACTTGCTAAAATGATAATAGTAATTATTTTTTTAACTTGTTAATATTTTATTTATCAATACAAAAAATATAATGCAAAGTTTGGGCTGCAAGGATTGATTATTTGAGAAGGACGAGTAGACAAGGTCAGAAGTAACAGGCAAATAATTAATTTGATTCCAAAATTGAAACTAAAATAAGAATACGGTTGATGATTCAGCATTCTCCAAGGGGGAAACACATCACATGCACTTTCGGCCTTTGGCTGGTTGCCCTAATCTCTCTCTCTCATCGCTGTATCGTACTGTACAGAATCAGAGGTGAAACCACGTTACGGTCATGCGTATTTTTAGTTATTTTCTTATTTCATATTTTGTTTGATCAATTACTTTTATTATTTTATGCTCCTTTTATTTTTAAAATAGTTATCATCTAAAAAATTATACATATAATTTAAAAAAATTACAAAGGGGTATAATAAACCCTTTAGTTCCATTTATTACCATTTTTATTAAACAAGAATAAATGATATAAAATTATTAATAATTCATTGAAATTTTAAAATGATAATCATTTAGAAGCTATCAAAAATTAATTTTTAATGTCAAAAAAATTTAATTAAATAATTTTTTTAAAAAGTAGAAACATTTTAATTTTATTTCAAAGTCATTATTTATGTTGCATAATTTTTTTGGAAAAAAAAATGTGAATTGAATGCAGAGGAAGAGAAGGTGGGCCCTTTTCCGCAACGCAAATGATCCGGCCGGGGAAGACATGGCGCGTGGGCCCCAAAGCATGACACTTCTGCTGGCTATTCAAGCTGTATGACTGAATCATGGTGATGGGATTCCGCTCCACTAGTAGTCACCATTTGATTTGTACAAACAAAGCTTTTCTTACAGCACAATAATTAAAATATAAAATATCTATTATATTTATATGATTAATAATTATTATTTATTAATTTTTATCAAGAGACCATTTGAAATTTTATATTTAAAAAATTATTTTTTTATTTTATTCTCTTTTTCATTGTATGCTAAATGATTAGTGATAATTATATGCATTATAATATTGTTCAAAAAATAAATTTCAAAAATATATATGTAATAATATATTAACTATAAATGGATAGATTGGCACAAAATCCTTAATAACTAAATGCAAACTATACTGCAATTAAAAACTGAAAACGAAAAAAGAGAAAAAAAAGTTGAAATTTGGGAAAAAGAAGAATTCATGCACACAGGCACAGCCAAGGCTACTATGCGGTTTCGATAGATTTTATCTATATATTGATGACAATAATATTAATTTTTAATTAATTTCATTATTCATAAATAATTTGATTCATTTTTTATATTTTGTATAATGCAAGAAATCTTGAGACCAAAAAAAATGCCAGAAATCTGATTATATAATTATTTAAGAAAGATTCACACAAACAATGTGAAAGATATATTGATTTTACCCATCTTTTTAGCCAAAAAAGACTAACATATATTATAAAATTCATAATCTTTCATCATTTAACTAGCTCAAACGATAAAGCGAGGTAAAGGTTAGGGCACTTTTCTTTTCTTTTCTTTTTTTTGGGTAACTAGCTCAAAAGTGGAATTCCAGTATTCCATTCCCCAGCAGGTTTCCCCCTTTAAATTTTTCAACCATAGTGTAGTACTGTAGTGCAACCTCGATATGTCGACAGAAAATAATAAACATCACAAACTTTCCCTTCCCGTGCTGACTTAATCGGTTTTGGCGCGAACTCGCCCGAATTAAAGCCACCGACACGGCCCTACCGCCCTACTAGCCTCTCTCATTTTCCTCCTTGTCACTCATATGCGAAGCTTTCATCAATTAAAATCTTTAATTAATTTTTAAAACAAGAAATACTTATAACCTCAGGAAACCGTTTAGTAAAATTATTTTTAAAAATAAATTTTAAAAATAAGAAAATAAAAAAACTTATTTAAATAATTATTCTTAAAATTATAATTAATGAGTGAGATGTGAGTTATTTAAAATTTATAACTTTATTAATAATAAGGTGAATATTTCTCATATTTTCTTATATTTTTCAGAACAAAAACTATAAAACACCTTAAAAGTGTTCTAAGTTTTCTATTCTTTTATTTTTTTTATTTTCTAAAACAGTTTATAAAAAATAGACTAACTAATCAAGTTTTTTATTTTTGCATAATCAAACATGCCCTTACCCTCCCTAGTCCTCAATACAATAAAGCACGCATGCAACTAAATTCTTAAAATTAAGAAAAATTAATTATAATGTTAAGATTATTTTAAAATTAATATAATAAATATTATAAATTTAAATAATCCACCCCTCTTTCATTATAAAAAAGAATATTTTAAAAATAATATAATTAATGTTCTAAAAATAATATCGTATATTTATAACATAAAAAGCTTTTATCTCATCTCATAACTAATAAAAAGGGTGGGAGTAATTGCGATTGTTGTCAGTAATCTAACGCAGTGTCTTTCCGCGTATACCAATTATCGAGGGAAAGAATTCAATTGAAAAACCCAGAACAAAGCGCCATTTGCGACATCAGATGCTTCATGTGAGTCATGAAGGACAACACCTGCGCCAACCCCCTTTCCCATTCTCATCTTCTCCTCCTTCCCTTCTTTCTAGCCACATTATCTCTCTCTGCTTCTCACCCTTCTTCCTTTACCATCCATGCGGCTCTCACTTCCCCCCACCGCCAACTTCTCTACTACACAGACCCGCTCGGTGACAGGGGAGAGCTCGTCTCCGTCGACCCTTCCTTCGTTTTTGAAAATGCTCGTATCAGAAACGCTTATATAGCTTTACAAGCTTGGAAGAAAGCCATTCACTCTGACCCCCGCAATTTCACTGCTGATTGGGTTGGACCCAATGTTTGCAACTACACTGCCGTTTACTGTACTTCCGCTCTGGACAATCCCAAGCTCCGTACAGTTGCCGGCATTGATCTTAACCACGGCGACATTGCCGGCTACTTGCCTCGAGAGCTTGGGCTTCTTGCTGATCTTGCTCTCTTCCATGTTAACTCCAACAGGTTCTGTGGTACTATTCCCCACGAGTTCGAAAAACTGAAACTGCTCTTTGAACTGGATCTCAGTAACAATAGGTTCGCCGGCAAGTTCCCGGAGGTGGTTTTGAGGCTTCCCTCTCTCAAGTTCTTGGATCTGAGATTCAATGAATTTGAAGGGACTGTTCCCAGTGAACTTTTCGACAAGGATCTGGATGCTATCTTCATTAATAACAACCGGTTCGCATTCGATCTTCCAGACAATTTTGGAAACTCTCCGGTGTCAGTCATCGTCCTCGCTAACAACAGGTTCCATGGCTGCATCCCGGCCAGCTTGGGCAATATGTCAAATCTCAACGAGATCATTCTGATGAACAATGCCTTCCGTTCGTGCTTGCCGTCAGAGATTGGGAGGCTGAAGAATTTGACGGTGTTCGATGTGAGCATTAATCAGCTGCTGGGTCCCTTGCCGGACACCATTGGAGGTATGGTCAGTCTCGAGCAGCTGAATGTAGCTCACAATTTGCTCTCTGGGAAAATTCCAGCGAGCATTTGCATGCTACCCAATCTGCAGAACTTCACGTACTCTTACAACTTCTTCACTGGCGAGCCACCGGTGTGCTTGGCTTTGCCAGATTTTGATGACCGAAGAAATTGCTTGCCGGCGAGGCCATTGCAGAGGTCACCAGCACAATGTAAGTCCTTCTTGTCTCGACCAGTGGATTGTGGCTCCTTTAAATGCAAACCATTTGTTCCTTCGCCATCGCCCGGGGTAGTTCCATCACCTTCTTCACGAAGTTCGCCATCGCCGGGAGTGGTTCCTTCACCACCTTCACGAAGTTCACCTTTGCCATCGCCGGGAGTAGTTCCTTCAGCACCTCCACAAAGTTCTCCTTCGCCATCGCCTGGAGTGGTTCCTTCACCACCTAAACAAAGTTCACCTTCGCCATCGCCTGGAGTGGTTCCTTCACCACCTAAACAAAGTTCACCTTCGCCACCAGGTTTTTCACCATCTTCTCCAGTTTACTCTCCGCCATCTCCTTCAAGGACACATCCTGTTTATCCATTGCCTCCACCACCACCACCTAACTATTCTCCATCAATTCCATCACCTCCACCTCCAGTTTATTCACTGCCTCCACCTCTGCTTCCTTCACCATCCCCTCCTAGCTATTCTCCCCCACGTCCACCCTCACCACTCCAACCATCTCCCCCAACTGTCGTTTCATCACCTCCACCGTTGCCTCCGCATACATCACCACCACTACAGTCACCAACTCCAACGCCTCCCTATTATGTCCTGTCTCCACCGCTGCCGCCTCCTAATTCGCCATCACCGACAGCTCCTATATTCTCCCCACCCCCAACTACGCCTCATTATTATAACTCACCGCCGCTGCAGCAGCATTCTCCTACACCTCCTCACTCACCTTCACCGCCTATTTATCCCTATTTATCACCTCCACCTCCCGTCCATTTTCCTCTTCCAATCCCCTCACCATCGCCACCGGCTTGTGTAGAACCACCTCCACTCCCATCTCCACCTCCGTGTGAAGAACATTCACCTCCTCCCATAGCTCACCTGCCACCACCAGAATATACGTCACCTTCTCCCCCTGTCCAATACAGCTCCCCACGACCTCCACCACCTGTTCAATACAGTTCCTCGCCACCACCTTCCCCTGTTCATTACGGCTCACCGCCACTACACCCATCTCCTGTTCATCACATTTCACCACCTCCACCACCATCGCCTGTTCATTACAGTTCACCACCACCAACTTCATCACATATTCATTATAGCTATCCTCCACCACCAGTTACATACGGAAGCCCACCACCTTCTCCTGTATATGAAGGGCCTTTGCCACCTCTATTTGGAGTCCCTTACGCGTCCCCTCCCCCACCACCCTTCTATTGATTCGTTTGAGAAGTTTGCTCCTGTTGCGTTCCCCCTACCAACAACAAAATTCAGTTATGTCGGTGGCCATTCCTTTTCTATCATCTTCCTGTACCTCGTCAATTATGCTCCCACTTTACGTGACTCTCGTCGCACGTGGAAGGAAAATGAAATGGAACAAAATGGGTTCATGCAACGCAGAATTTGTCACTGGCTTTGTTCTCATTTGAATTTCATCAATAGCGTGTAAAGAACCAGAGAAGAGGTCACAGTAGAGAGAGGTCAGAGGAGAAAGTCTCTCCATATTGTTTTGAATTGTTATGGATATTCGACGACTTGTGAAATAAAAATGGCAGAGAAAATTTATGTATAGGCGTGAAATGGAGACCACAAATTCCGTGTTACAAAGACAGTAGCAGCTTCTGCTGAAGCTGGTTGCTTGTGGGGTTTGTTTTTAATTGTCACTAGCTCGTATATCATACTCCTACTTCTGTTTTGTTTCTTTTGCTTTCGAACTTATAGTTTAATTTATGACGATTTCACTTGTATTGATTTTCCGAATTGAGATCAATTATTTTTCTTGTCATTTTGGAAATGCTTGTGAATTAATCCATGTATGTTCACAATCTGTGATCCATACTAGCGATTATAGAGGCACAAGAAAGAAAGGTGTTGAGTGTATTGAATTAATTTGTTCATCTTATTATGTTACATGCTTTAACCTCACGATTCACAGCTACGCTCAATCTGTTCTTCTACGCACCTCTAATATTGTTGGGACTCTCATTTCATTTGTGTTAATAAGCATCTGGCGATTGCTTTATATATTTATCCACACTTATTAAAAATATAGTTAAAACTAGTTAACTATCCATTTTTTTTAAACCATATTTTTTCAATACTATCTTTATTAACCTCTTTCTTATTATCACTTTATTAAATAAATAAAGACATTTTTTATAATATATAATAAATATTTTCTTGTACTTTGCAAATGATTTTACATGACTAAGAGTAATAATCATACAAATCTCTTGTGACTTTTTTTTGGCCACTACAAATCCCTTTGATGCTTTTGCTCCTTTTTGTCATTCTATAATTCTACTGAATATCTAAGTTGGACCTAAACCTATAATTATGGTTTGTCATGTACACTCATCCATGCTTTGGACTCTTTTAATTAAATGAAAAAGGATATAAATTAAAATTAGTTAATTATCTCAATTTTTAAAAAAATCATAATATTTTTTCAAAACCATATTTATTAAATTGCTTTCTTTTTTACTTTTTTTACTTTTTCATGAATTGAATATGGACATTTTCTATTAATGCATAATAAATACTACTTCATATTCTAAAAAAGGTTCTATATTTAGAATTAAGATAAAAAAATCTTATATTTATGATGAGAGGGAATACATCTTTTAATTTCAAATATATGTCACTAAGAGTTTTTATAGTCCAAAAAATAAGTTATATTTAAATCATTAAATAACTTTTTTAAAAAATATTTTTCATCAAGTATGTTAAAAAAATAATGAAATTTATGATTATAAAGATATAATGTTTAACGAGGAATAAATTTAGAAAACAAATGAAATTTAAAACAAATTTAATTATTTTTTTAATATATATGAATAATTACAAGTGACTTATATTTAACATTTGATGAAGTAATTGTTTGAAATTGTCTCCAATCTTTGATCGAGGTGACTGCCACAGATTTCATGTTCAAATTCAGATCGTGGTGGGACCTGAATAGCACCCCGGAGCAATTGAGCAGGGCTTGTTGAGCTCAATTTTTTCCGGTTAATTAATATCATTTGGGATTACTCACCATGTGCAAACCTTCAACTTGGCTTTGGGATTTGAATTGAAATTTTGTTTTTTTTTAGTTCACATATCCAATTTTGTTGACAGCCATTGACTGCATCAAGATTCTGCCTGCAATGAAACTTGGCTGATCCCTCCATCTTTCTTACCTTGAAGTAGTTGAACCTTGGGTTTCTCTTTAGGGCCTACTTAGTTTAATTGAGGGAAGAAAGAAGAGCAATTTTAGTGACGAGAATCACAGAAAAAGGGATTGAAAAGGTTTTTAAATTTTTTTATTTAGAGAGATTGAAGAGGGGAAGAGCTAATAACCAATTTAGTTTATTATACTCTTGTATCGTAGATTGTTTATTTTTTATCTTTTATTATATAAATGAAATTTACACTTTATCCTAATATTGATAACTTTGTAATTCTTTTCTAAGCTTATTTAAATATAATTAATACAATATAATCATATCATTAAAAATAAAAATTACATTAATTCATTTTACTAAAAAAAACTTACGTGTTCTTTTTTTTGGGTACAGGTAGATATGAAAGAGGAATCTACTCTCCAGATCTGATAAATGGGTACAACCGTGATAAAGCGGAAAAATGAAGTGGAACGGCACGTAAGGAAAACACGAGCAAAAGAAATCAAGTGGGTCTGAGTTATTTCTCAGTCAATGGTATTATTGGAATATTAAGAAAGAATAAGGGTAAAATGGTAACAAAATTTTACATAATACTCCCTTATTCACAAAAAAAAAATATCTCACTTTGGAGGACAGAAATTTGGAGCAGTGAGGAGAAATGGGGGAGGGGAAAAATTGGGTCTTCTCCCTACAAATTTCAATGCCAAACAATGGGAGTAAATTTTGACTTTGCTCCCATCCCTTCCATTTCTCTTCCTTTAACCCGTGTTTGGTACAGGGGAGGGGAGGGAACTTGCTCCCTTCCCCTTCACTATTCATGTTCATTATAAACAGGGGAGGGTAGGAGAGCAACCTCTCCGCTTCAAATTGATCTCCCAATCAAAATATTTTTTTTATAAATAAAAAAATATTTTTTAAAAATAAAAAAAATTATTAAAAAATTTTAAAAACATAAAAATATTTATATGAAGATTCCTAATATTAAAAAATATTACATCTAAATTTCATATTTTTATAAAAAATTTCAATATTAAATATAAAATTATAAGTATCAGTATAAAATATTAAAACATAATTTTATATTCAATATTAAAATTTTTTATACTCAAAAAAATAATAGAAAATTTTTTTAATTTCAAGGATAAAATGATCAAATTATTATTAACTTCTCTCTCTTCCTGAACCAAATAACAAATTATTAAAATTCCTTCCCTTCCCTTCTTTTCCCTCCATATCTCATCTCTCCTTCCCCTCTCATTCCCTTCATTAAAATCCCTCCCCTCCGTTCCCTTCCCATCTCTCCTACCAAACATACCTTTAAAAAAAAATTGATACCAACCTGATCATAAGATCTATGTCATTGTAAGTAATTTTCTTATGGTAAAAATTAAAGCTGAATTTGGCAACAACATGAATTAATGATGGAATGATTAGGCATTTATCAAGTCAAAAGAAGGTGAAATCCCACTTAGGCGTGATAGTTATTGCTTAATTAATTCATTTCTTCTCAAAATTGAGAGGACCTAGAACTGATTAAGAATATTTTTTGAAAAGGGTTACACATTAACAAGAAGCATCTGGTTCCATAATCCATGGGGTCAAATGCAGGAGCAATTGAGAAATTGATAATTAATAATTATTTTTTGTGTTCGCTTTTTTAATATATGTTAGAATTAAAAATTAGAAAATGAAATAAAATTTAGATGGCCAAAATCAGGCAACAAAATACTATCAGCCAATTGTCGCAGAAAGAGTAAGTTTTCTGAAATTGTCAACTCATGTGACATTAGGTGCTTTTCATGAAATCCCTGTCTGAAATATAATAATTCCATTGCTGCATGGTTTATAAATTGGCACAGAAGCTTCCAAATCTCATGGGAACCTCCTCGCTAAGCAAAGTGTCCGCTTTTTCTAATCATATGACGACAATGGTAAATTACATCTAATAAGTTTTTTTTTCATATGAAAATAAATTTGCTCACACATCGATATGAGGCATTGTAAGCAGGTTTGGGCTTTCAATTAATTGGTCGAATCCCACCCAAAAAGAGAAATTTGGCCCTTTTTTAATGAAAAATAAATGGACAAAAGCATACATATTCCACCACACTTGTCATTGGATGAATGGATTGGAAAATAAGAAACTGTCCAAAAGAAAGCATATAACCCCGAAAATGGAATTTTTTTTTAATTCTGCACCCAGTGTTATTACTCTAAAAAATCCATAAAAGATTAAGGAAAATCTTGACTTTTTATTTAAAAAGTCAAGATTACAAGTGAAATATAAAAATGGAACTAATATCCAAACACCAAAGGGATGGTGATTTCAATGAAATGGGCCCTCTCTCCATGATAGTATTCACGTGGCCCGTAAGGGCTTTTTCCATGCAACCCGAAGCGAAAATATTGATGGGAGAAGTTGGCCGGCTGGCCTGTTTTGGATAGATATAGGGTGTAACTAGGTCAAGCATATTAATGCCATTTCACCAACAGAAGCTCATGAATATTCTTGAAACTGTTTTTATTTTTTGGGTTAAAAATGAATGCTGAAACTGTTTTTATTTTTTGGGTTAAAAATGAATGCTGAAACTGTTTTTCAAGTAAGCAAAAGATGCCCGTAAGCACCTCCAAAAGGGGGAGAAATTTGCAGGTCAAAATTACATTTCCTCTTTTCAGATGATCATGATTTCTCAAAGAATATTATATTCTAATTCTTTGGTAGTTCATATTGACCATTTGATTGGTTAACAATCTCTAGATAGGAAAAGATTTGTGAGCCCAGGTTAGTGTATTCTTTTTTCTTCCATCAAAGGGGGAAGTACAGACAAACGCCATGTGCGTAGATTTTGAAAGTTAACACAATTTTTCCAAAAAATTTGGCAAGAGTTTTTTTATTTTCACAAAATTTGATTAACCACTTTTAACGCTTTGCTTGGCATGGGTAAAAAGAGGAGGGAGAGAAAAGGAGAATGGAAAATTAAGGAGAAAATTAGGACATATTTGACAGTGTTTTCTATTTTATTGTTCTCAAAATAGTTTTGTAAAACTGTTTTTGAGAATAAGTTTTTAAAACAAAAAAATAAAAAATCTGTTTGAATAATTGTTTTCAAAATCATAACTAGTGAGTGATAAATGAGTTATTCAAAATTTATAACTTTACTATTAATGAGGTGGATGTTTTTAATCTTTTCTTGTGTTTTCCAAATAAAAACTACAAAACACTTTAAAGTTGTTCTGAGTTTTCTGTTCTTTTATTTTTCTATTTCTCAGAACAGTTTATAAAAAAAGGTTTACCAAACAAGTTTTTAAAAACAAAAAAATATTTTCAAAAATAGAACCAAATAGGCCCTTATATTATCTCTTACTTGGTTAAAGAGAGAAAAGTGAGGGGGAGAGAAAAATGAGGAGGAAATAATATATGGGTCCCACATGATTTTTTCCCTAGGTTTTCTCCCCCAAAATGAAAAGATTTTGAAGAGAAAACTTTCCTTTCAATATTACTTATCAATTTTTTTTTCACCAATTACATTTTGATAGTAATGGGGGTTTTGTTATATAATAACTATATTTAAATTTAATCGTAATTTAGATAAATGTTTTAAATTTTGAGCTTCGAGTATTCTAATTAGACTATATTTAATTGTATTTGTTGTGTCAAATTTTATTTCACTTATCTTTATTATATTGTATTACTTCTTAATGTAATGTTATGTTGTTTCTTAAATAAAAATATTTATATTATTTTTAAATATAAATATTGATATGTTATATATTTTTAATTTTAGCATTATTTTAAAATTTTTTAAATCAATGTATTAAAAATGATTTTAAAAATTTAATAAAATTAAGGTTAGATAAAATAATTTTAAATTAAGATAAAAATTAAAATGATATGGAAATTATGCTAAATAATATAGTGGAATAACAAATTTTATAATATATAAATATATTCCTAAAAATAATAAGGATATTATTATTAATGTAAAATTAGTTATTTTTCTCTTTTTCCTATTTTCTTCTATTTAGCAAGCATGTGGAGAGAAAATCTCTCATTCACTTTTCTCTTTTCTTCATTTTCTCTCCCCTTATTTTCTTTCCTCCCTATTTTCTCTTCTTAGTAAAGGGGAAGATAAGGGTGCCCAAGCAATTTATTATTTGTCAAGAGGGTGGACACTGCCTACTAATACCATGTCGGATAGTTAGGTTTATTGGTAAGAGTGTCCAAGTAATTTATTATTTGTCAAGAGGGTGGACAGTGCCTACTAATACCTTATGGGATAGTTAGGTTTATTTTTATGTTATGTTGTTTGTGTGTTGTTCACTCACTCTAATGTTTTCCATTTTAAATTTGAGTCCTTGACCACAAATTTCTCAGGAAAAAAATGGAAATTCATAAAAAAATGAAAATGATGTTAATGTTAACCATACTCATTAGGATTTTGATGTGGGATTCAAATTCCCATTAAAATTCAAACACACCAACAATTTTATTCAAATTCCAATAATTATAATGTTTGGTCGCCAAGTTGATTGGATATTTGCGTAGCCATCATTTAAGTCAATTGCTATTAGTGACTCTGGCTCTGCATATCGACAGGGCCTTTGTTAACCCTTTTTCCCCGCCTTCCGGAATTATTTGTTGTTCCTGTACTATTGGGTTGATGGCCTTCTTGGGCCCAATAGGTTAAGGTCCATGATTTAAACAGGGCTCATTAATTTTTGGCCCAATGCATCACATCTCAGTTTGCATGAACGATGGGCTTCTTTAGTATAGGATACGGATCCCCTGCCGAGGCATGGATGCGGTTTTTCTTTAAAAAAAAAAGTGACAAATGAAGGTTATTTAACTCGAATGATAGAACAATAAAAGCATGTGTTTGACAAGTGTTTTTTTTTTTTAAAAGATACAAAATTTTAATAGGAAAAATCAATTGTAAAGTTTAAAAAAAATTAACTGGAGAAAAAAAATCTAACTATAAGAAGTTGTATTTTACAAATTTTAAGTGGAGACACAAAATTCTAATATGTTAGATCTTTAAAATAATTTTAAAATTTATATATTTTATTATAAGTATTTTTAAATTTTAGGCTTGAAGTACATGTAAGTAGACAAGAAATTTTTTTCTTGGATTCCCCCCAATGAGAGCCAAAAATTAAGAGCATGTTTGAATGTTGTTTTTTAGACCAATTTTTGTTTTTAAAAATAAAAAAAACTTATTTAATAAATTTATTTTTATAAAATGTTCTAAAAAATAAAAAATATAGTAATAGAAAACTCAGAATATTTATAAGATATTTTATATCTTTTAACTTGAAAAACACAACAAAAAAACCCATCTCATTATTTGTAAAATTGTAAATTTTAAACAACTCATTTAATACTTGTTAGTTATGATTTTTGAAATAATTATTTAAATAAATTTTTTATTTTCCTATTTTTAAAATTTTTTCAGAAAAATATTTCTATAAAATTATTTCAAGAATATTAAAATAAAAAATATATTTAAATAAGTTATAATCTTTCTAGTTATAGATAGCAAAATATAAAACCCTCTCAAATAAATTTAGGCCAAGAATAAAGACTTGGGACAAAAAAAAAGCAGTACTCACATCAACCATAGTAAACAAAAAAAATCACTACTCACATCAACCATGGTAAACAAAGGACTTCCCCACCTATATATTGTGATTGTCACAGCCTCTACGATACCACCTAACGATGTAGATCAAAGACTTACAAGCACATGCAAAATACGACAACTTACGTAAAGAATCATACCTAAATACTGCAATCCTGATCTACATCCTTAGCAGGGGCCATTAAACGTATTGGGAAGAGTGTGCTAACGGTGACCAAAAAGTCAAACATGTTTGGTGGGAATTAAAAGATTATTTTTATTATGTTGAGGCTTTTTTTAGCTCACTAAATTAATTTTGGACAATTTCCTGTCAAAACGTCATAGCCAAAAAAATAAAAAATAAAAATTTTAAATTTAGACCATCTAAATTTGAGTTGAACAGTTCAATAAGTATCATGTGATCATCACTACAATGAGTATCCGATAAGGATTCCCCAGTCCTAAACTATAGCTATTGGATTTATTTTCTGATAACACGTGGTAATTTCTCATAAACTCAAATTATTGATGTTTGGCAGTTTCAGGTCACATGTATACTTTCTTCCCATAATTGATGCATGTTTGCTCTCTTTGATTGATATTAATTAGTGTATTTTGTAGTCCGGCCCAAAAAACATTTAGTGTATTTTGTAGTTATTTAAAAAAAATAGCACTTGTTCTAATTATTAATATAAGATTCTTTTTAAGTGGATTAAAATGGAAGTTAAATTTAGTTAATTAATTTATTTTTTAAAAAATTATAATATTTTTTTTAAATTATCTTTATTTGATCTCTTTCACTTTCTTTTTTAGATATATTAAATAATATTTTTTTAAAATATATAATAAATATTATCTCATATATTATAAATGTCCTATATTTAAAATTAAAATAAAATATTTTATATTTAAGACAAAAGGGAGCACTAGCTACATTTATATACTTCAAGTATGTTTCCAATCATATTAAAAAGGGTGAGTATTTTTTGCTCCATCCATTTTAAAATGATTATTATTTTGGAATTTTGATTTACTAGTTTATGAATAGGTGCTATAGTTTCGATATTTATAGTTAATTAAATTAATTGTTTATTTAGCTACTAACTTACTATATGAATAATTATTGTGTTTCAAAGCTGTTTGAAAAAGAAGCGTAGCAGTGGAACGGGAAAAGCGTCGAAGTCAAGCATGGCGGGACACAAATTATTCGCCGTTTGTCTTTCTTTTTTTCTTTTTTCTTTTTTCTTTTTATTTTCCATTCCCTTTTTACGAGTTCTCAAAAGAACATAAATTTAGATAATTCTCATACAAGAGAATTGAAGAAAAATAATTCTTATTCAACTTGTCTACAAAAAACAAGGTAGATCTAAATACATATATTTATAATAACCCTAAAAATTCTCTAGAATAATTAGAGAATCTTATAAAATAGGTAATTAATTATTCTTAAAACTAAAACACTCCAAATAATAGGAAATTATGTGAATTCTAAAATTAAATCTTATGAGATTATAAAAATCTCACTTATTTGAAAATTAAGATACTTTAGAATATTCTAACTTGCTAATCAAGTAAAAATATCCTAGAAAATACTAGATGACATCAAATAAATATGGAAGTTAAGTGCAAAACGTCACTTTTTGATAGCCACAAAGAAAGTGACGTTTTTTATTAAAAAACATACCTAATTTATTATCTACTTGGGGGTCAAGTAGTCATAATGGACTTAAGACTCTTAAAATACTATTTGGACAATTGGAAATATAATTAAGAACCCAATAAAGACTCAATAAATGGGCTTATGTAAATAATTTAAGTTTTACCCAATTAAACATAAAACAAAACATAATTAAACAACTAATTAATGAATCCAAAATATCATTCACATCACATTAATTCCATGGGCTAAGGATTGAATATGAATGATTAAGGCTTCATTAGACTCTTTTATGTATATATTGGTACCATGGGCCTTTATTGTAATAATATAAGTTTGAAATTGCTCTTATAAGCTCTTAAATAACTTTTTGATCAATGAGCTCTCCAAAACTAAGTTTTCAAATAATGTAGTTTTTTTATAAATCAATTCATTTGAATTTGAATTGAGACTTAAAAATACTATGCTTGTTCTCAGATTAGGCCTTGGAGACACTGTGAATCTATCAAGATGGACTCTTTTCATAAGTATTTATGGATCATTTGGATGTCTCCTAAATTTACATCGCTTGTGCTTTTCTTTGCTTTGCTTTATCATGGATCCAACGATAAATGGATAAATAGCAAATAATATTGCCAAACGGAGAATGTCGTTTTCGTTCATTCTGTTAAAGATCATCGCCCTCTCCCTCACATCACATGACCTGCGTAGAGGATTCAAATAATGTTCCTTAACTTGTTATTGCAAATAATATTCTCCTCACGAGTGAAGCAATGAAACTTACAACCTTTGAAGCCTCGTTAGCACAGTACTTATAACCCAGAAAAAAAGTAAAGCAGTAATCTGAAGAAAGCTTCTGTGTGAGTTCGTACGTAGAGTGGGATTTGGAGTTGTTGTATTGCTTGCTTAGCATTTTACAAAGCATATACGACAATCCATTTTGGCGTCTAAGCAATAAAAACGACAGTGTTAATTAATTTGTTTGGTGATTACAAAAAGATAATTCGTTGGTAGTGTATTTGTCTTCCTCTTATCATTTTGTCCGCCATTTACCGCCTTCATATTCCTCATACTTCTACGCTCTTTAGCTTAGTTTTGTCACGTACGTAAGGGGCTAATTTATGCTTAGACAATTCAAATCAACTTAATTACTTTAATAGAACTGTTATTATTATCTAGTCTGAAACGCTTAAATTTTTAAAATCATGAAAATTCAAATAACTTAAGAACCCTAGCGAAATTTTTTTTTAAATAAATTTTTCCAAATTCTTGCATATGGAGATCTTTAATCATGTAAAAGAATAATTTTAAAAATATTTCTGTATCAAGTTTATAATATTAATTTTTTAAATATCATTTTTTCTTAGGGCAAAGAGCTATTTTTAACTAGATTTCCTTATTACATAAATGTTAAGAATATATACTTATTTACCACATTAGCTTGAGTTGGTTTAATGTCACTTTTTCTATTGGCTAAAAGAGAAAAAAAAAAGTCACTTTTCCATCCTAGAGTATATTATTATCTCCTTGATTGGCGACGTTACCCGAGTCACTTTCGCATATTGCGGTGGAGCCGAACAATCGAGTTTACCTTCAAGGGGGAAAAAGGACCGGGCCATACGGCTAATTAATTAGATGTGGTTTCAATATATTTTATAAGCTGATCATTTTCCTTAATAGTTCAAATTATGACCTTTTTTAGAAAGTAATTTCAGGCCAAAAAAATTATCAGCTTAGTATGATCAACTTCTTATCATTATACTATTTTGTGAATTAAATTTTGAAGCCAGTAAAAGCCATTCGCGATAATTCCCTTGTGCTTCCAAAAGTACCAAGAAGTTTCAATATATTCTGGGCATAAATAAACCTTAGTGAAGAAAAAAATTGTTAGTGTTCATATTCAAACCTTATTATAAATTATATAAAATAAAATATTATCAGGTATGTCAGCTTTACTAATTAAGTCCAAAACTCGATAGCTAGAGAGAGACAAAGAAAGTAATGAGATTTAGGGCTTGTTTAAATATAAAAAACAGTTTTATAAAAGTATTTTTTAAAACAAATTTTGAGAATAAAAAAATAAAAAAATTTTGAATAATTGTTTCAAAAATTATAATTAGTAAGTGTTAAATAAGTTGTTTAAAATTTACAATTTTACTATTAATGAAGTAAGTGTTTTCTATTTTTTCTTGTATTTTTTAAAATAAAACATACAAAATATCTTAAAGATATTTTGAGTTTTTTGTTCTTATATTTTTCTATTTTTCAGTATAAAAAGTATACTTATCAACCAAGTTTTTTTATTTTTTATTTTTTAAAATAGAAAACTGTTTTGAAAAACAACATTTAAACAGGCTCTTGGAGCTCAGAAATTTTGCTGTTCTTTTCTCTAATACCCTCCTTGTACTCTGTTGAAGCCTCCCTTTATTATTTATTACTTTTTTACATTATGATTTTTCTTAACTTTTTGTGATATTACAATAATAAAGACGTATTAACGAAAAAAAAAAAAACCAAGAAGCAGAAATCATATGGTAGTAGTATATAGTGTTAAGCACGAGAACGGTCCCTGACTTCTGTTTTGGTGTGACAAAAAACAAGGATCACAATTTTAACGCCCCGATAGGGACATCTTCATTTCTTCTTCTTGATTTCGTCTTACCACTCCATCATCATCCCCAATGGAACAAGCTTGCCTGCCCTTTGCCGTTCACTAAAACCAACTAATTAATGAAGGCATTCTCCATGCACATCTTATAAATACTAAATTTCCATATAGCATTCCCTTCCCTTTTAAATTTAATTAAAAATATTAAATTCCTAAACTTCGCTTGGTGTATCTCTTGAAATAAAAATATTAAATTTCTAAACTTCCCTTGGTATATCTTCCAGAAAGTTGGGAAGTTAATTTCTCACAAAAGTGCTCAAATAACTTGTTGGTTTATTTTGAATTCACAATAAATTTTAATTATATTTTAAAAGGAATTATTATATTTTTATGTTGAATACAAAAATACTTTTTTATTGAAAAATGGATTAATAAATTAAGAATTTTTTTAGGAAAATCATTATATAATACTTGATAAGTAGATTTTTTTAGAAATTTGAGTCCAACTTCAAGGAACTTCTAAGTTTTTTTCAAATCAAGTAACATCTGGTACTTTACTTTTAAAAAAATTAAACTTTCCCTTTCTACTTCCCTCGTACCAATGGAGCTCTAATATGTTTTGTTAAACTAATAAATTTTCACAAAATAACAAAGCAATGTGAAATCACAAAACATAATTTCAACCTTCTTGTTTTTTTGGCTTGGAGCATCAAATTGAAGGATTTTTCAATCTAAACTAATTTAGATTGAACTTCTGAATAAACTAGTATAATCTTTACTAGTTTAATCAAGTAGTTGGTATGTTACACATTGACATAAAGGAAGAGTGACAAAAAATAATGCCACATTTGCTTTTATTTAATATTTCTTTATCAGAAATAAGTATAAAAAATTTGAATTTTTAAATATATAAAATTGGTTTTGAAATAAAAAAATTAAACAAATAGACTAGATAGAAAGAGAGGATTTTTTTTTTTTAGCGGAAGGAAGTTGGTTTGATATTCTCTCATTCTAATGACTTACTCTTTTAAAAATATTTATTTAATTTTAAAGAATCCGAATAAAAAAATGTATATTATCTTGGAATTCATGCGTAAACGATCCAATTTGCAATTTGCAATTTGCAAGTATAAGAGAGAAGGAATTGTTGGAGGAGGTGGGAAAAATACGTGAAAGGCACAACAAACCAGAAGAAGCAAGAAAGTACAGGAAGCTTACGGCGGGAAAAAGAGGAGGAAGAAGAACAAAAGCGAAGAAAGCAAAGTAAAATATATAAAAAGCAACCTCTCACATCGACACTCTCTCACTGCTAATCATTTTTAAAAGAGCCGAAAGGACTGATTAACCCAGTAAGAAACCAAAAAAATCTGTGTTTTCTCTCAAAATATAGAGACATTAAACATCCTGTTCTTCAAGAAACACTGATTCAGTGTTCCCTCAGATCTCCGTCTCCTTCTCCCACGCATTCATCCTCATCTCTCCCTCTCAGGTACTTCCTTCCATTTATTCACCTCTGAGATTCTTTGCGTTTCTATGAATTTAATCTCCATTGTAACGATTCCTTCCTGTCAGTTTTCTTTTCTTTTGCTTTTCTAGTTCTTAGAGTTCTGAGCATCTGCATTTGCTTATGAATTGATCTGATGTTCAATGCTTACCATATTATGATTTTTTCTTGCAAGAAAAAATTGGAAGCATAGAAAAGAAAAAATGTAGATTTATTTTCCGTTTTTGTTTATTCAATTAATTTCGAATGCTTGCTTCCAATGAGAGGAAACGAATCGCTCTACTGCTCTCAAGTCTCAACTGTTCCAAATGAAACTTTTGGACTCTTCATTGACTTCTTCCTTTTTGATATCCCTTAACACAATCGACAAGATTAATTTCCTTTCTTATCTTATGCTATTCTTCCTTTTTTGAACAACCAAACAGAGTGAAGTCCGTTTCTGTTTCTTTGTTTTCCCCTCCTACAGGACGAAGCTATTTCATTCGTTGATACATCCTTTCCTTCTCATTTCATATCCTTCTAATCAGATACAAATTAGGGATGGCCAATCTACCGAAACTGACTTCTCATTGCTGAAGGAGAAAGCCATTTTCGTAATGATGCAGCACATGTTCTTGCGGGCATTATTGTCAATACATTCATTTTCTTGTTCTTTTTTTCCCTCCTTACTTGCATATACAGAGTATAATAGTTAGATTTAGCAGCAAATTTAGCAGCAACTGCTGGAACATTAATCTCGGCTTGACGGTTAATACGTATTTACGTGCACGCGTCCCCTTAAATTCAAATTCATTCAAAACTTGTTCATCTGTTGGTTTTACCATGTTAAGATGCAAAGAGAATTTTGCTTTTACCACAGATTCTGCAGGTGTTAAAGAGGATTTTGGCTGAATTTGTTTTGTTGCTTTGTATCTGTCCTGTTTTATGTTTCTTTTTTTTGTTTGTTATTGTTTATGTACTGGTACTGTTGTTCTGGTTTAATCGAAGTTATATTTTGGGCCTTAAAAGAGAGAGACAAAGAGAATTTGAAAGTTCACGATTGGTGAAAAGAGAATTTTAGCAAAGTAGACTTGAAAAAATGGGAACAATTGGCTTCTGAACATTATATCTTATTATGTTCTATTGTTTTCAATCTTCATAGAAATAACGAGATGAGAACAATAAAGAAAGGTGAAAATTGAGACTAAATTATACCATCTTCCTCGGAAAGGTGAAAATTGAAAATTCAATCTGGGGTGGGTAAGACTTTGTTGAACTAAGGAATGTTCTTTCGAATTATTCTGGGAGCTCTACCGCTGGATGTGTTTATTAAAATTATTATTTGGGTAACTTTGTCGAAGCCACATATTATTAATTATTCATATCAGGGAGAGAGACAATTAAGTATTGTCAGAAGCTAAAGAAAAGTGAATGGTTCTGTAAGATATACCATTTTAAGAGTCGAAATTTGAGTTTAGTCCATGATGATATTAATGCCAGAACGACGGGTAGGAGTTAGGACTTAGTGAAATAAGTATTTTTCTGTCATGTTAAGGCAAAAATCTGAAGCTAACACGGACCAGTTTTTTTTAATGCATTTCAGGGGAATAAAAGAGCTTAGTGGAAGAGGCCCTCTTCTTCTATGCACCGCTCATGCTCTATGTAGCATTGCTGTGTTGAAGAATAGATGGAAAGTGGTGCTAATCCCAGTCATGATGAGAGTTCTAACGTGTATAAGGATTCTTCATGGTGCAGTCAATTCCGAAATGCATCCAATCCTTGGATGGCAAGATATGCCTATGCCTTGATTTTTCTAGTCGCAAATCTGCTAGCATGGGCAGCCCGTGATTTTGGTCATGGTGCTTTAATTGAAATGAAGAGTAAGATTGCCTAATTCCTTAACAGTAAATAATTTTCATTTCCTATTTGTATTTTCTGCAGCTTTCGGGCCTTGTTTTCCCACTTCATTTTGCCATCTGTATTCTGTAGCTATGCAATTTTCTTCCTAAAACTGCATATAATCCCTTGAAGGATGACCGTGAATTAACCAATTTTCGCAACTTAACCTGCATTTCTGACAGCTTCTAATGCATGATTATCTTAGAGTAATCATTTCATGAATTACGTGATTTTTTGCTATTTGCATTTGGATGGCCATTTAGATATCCATCATAAATTTCTTAATGTGCGTTCGTTGCAACATTGGTTAGTGACTAAGTAGAATAAGAAAGCATTTGACTTGAAAATTTAGAATAGTACAAGTGCTTGTTAATCCGCCTCTACAAAAATCGTCGTTGGACTTTATTAAATGATATTAGTAAAACTTTTATTCCAACCTAAAGCTATCACGGTGTAAACACTTCAGTTTATTATAATGGCGCTAGCTCAAAATCTAGCATGTATTGGACTTCCAGGATTGGAAGGATGCAACGGTGGGAAAGACTGTTTGGGTGCAGAAGGTGTTTTGCGGGTGAGCTTGGGTTGCTTTGTATCCTTTTCTATTATAAGCATGAAATCTAGCTTGACTGAGACAGAGGCTTTAAATCAGTGTAGTAACAAAGAAATAAGGCACTACACATTAAATTAATCGGTGCTTTAGAGTGAACCTTAATCCTGTGTCAGATATTTTATATCATAATGTTTTTGTCAACTGCTGGTACTTCTAAATTGAATGAAGCCAGAGATAAATGGCACTCCGGGTGGTGGTCAGTCAAGAGTGTTCTCTGGGTCGGAATGACAATCATCCCATTTTTACTTCCTTCTGGCGTTATTCAGCTCTATGGTTGGTAAATTGCATCTTTCAACAAGCTTCCTATTAATATTTCATCCCTTATGTGGTATGAAAGGTTGCAATTATACACTTTGTCATTTCATTCTTCCTCTGACAATTTTCTGTTTTGGCAGGGGAGATTGCACATTTTGGTGCCGGGTATTTCTCGTATCTTAATTTAAAAAAAAAAAATCATTTTTTACTGATTTGTGATTGTTTAAAATGTTTCAATACATATTTTTCAGGGTTTTCCTCCTTATTCAACTCATAAGCATAATTAGCTTCGTTACATGGCTGAATGATTGTTGTGTATCTGAAAAAAATGCAGAAAGATGGTAAGATTTTCTCAGTTACAAAATTATTAGAAATACATGCTTCATGAGAATGAAAAATTTCCTTTAGAGAGCTGTAATCGTGTCAACTTTGATAGTTAAATTTTCATATATGTAAGGCATATTCTAAGGTCCCGGGCTGCTTCTTATTGTGTTGATATATGGAGGAAAGAAGTGAGAAATTTTTAATTTTCTTAATGTTAGCCGGCTGGCAGCAATGAAAGTTCTCCAGAGTTTAGAGTGGGCTAACTAGCTATCCTGAGGTTGATTCTGCTTTAGTTTTGACAAGCTTGACAGTCCTCTTATGTGCCCAAGGATGAAAGAAAAACTAAGGCTAAAACTATGTCTTTTCTTCATTTTGCCCCTCATGTCTAGACACCTTGATATATAGAATAATTTCATCATTAAGATGCCTTATTTCTTAAATATTTGCACTATTTCTCAATTTCCTTGCAGTCAAATCCATGTGATGTTATTTGCTACTACTGCTTATGTTATTTGCTTGGTGGGGATCATTTTAATGTTCATTTGGTATGCACCACAACCATCTTGCCTTCTCAACATTTTCTTCATTACTTGGACTCTAGTACTTCTCCAACTCATGACAAGTGTGTCTCTGCACCCAAGAGTAAGTTTCATTTGTTACAGGATCTTTGCTATCAACCCACTTCATCCTCCAACATAACTCGTTAATTGTCCCTGCTACAGGTGAATGCTGGCATTCTAACTCCAGGGCTGATGGGTCTTTATGTTGTGTTCCTCTGCTGGTGTGCAATTAGAAGGCAGGCTTTCAATCTTTGCCAATAGTTTTGATCTTTTATAAATGTAACTCTGATGCATGAAGCATTGATTGTTTAGTCGCTTGCTCTCCTTTAGAAGCATAAATTTAAAATCAAACAAAAAAGACGGGCAGCCCTAGCTAACATTTCAATTTTTTCTTTCCATTCTGGAAATTTCTAAGAGAAAGCCACCTGGTTTAAGTTTACTTCTTATAAATTTGGTTAAATAATGGCATTTCTATGATTCTTGTCGTCTTCTTGTCATCATTTCTGTTGAATATGAACTTTAGGACATATCTGTGTATGCAGTGAACCAGCAGGAGATAACTGCATCAGGAAGTCAGACTCTGCAACCAAAACTGACTGGCTTAGCATCATTGTAATATCTCTTGTTTCTTATCTAATTGAAATTGGAACTTGGTACCTAGAACTGCTATTTATTATTGATAGTTGTGATCTTACACATATACGTGTCTATTATGTGTTTGAGCTTTCTATCTTTCTATTATCTGACTCTTCAATTCTCTGGTCCATATGTATGTTCACTACCAGCTTCATGTGGATGTCGCTAATTTATGTATACATATTTTGTTGCCAGAAATATAAACCATTACTTCATATGACTATCATGAAAACCTTCAAAACGCGCTTAATAATTTATGTGTATATATATTTATCAGGTCTTTAAAAAGGCTTGATAATTTCAATTTCTATAGCTTTCAGAGCATAATTTCATGTCACTTCTGATTCATTGGTTGACGTGTGGCAATGAATTTTGTTGGCAGAGCTTTATTGTTGCAATACTGGCAATCGTTGTTGCAACATTTTCAACAGGCATAGATTCCAAATGCTTTCAGGTACCATAGTCATAGAATCTAAATTGAACCTGAATTTAAATATTAGTTTCTCCACTACTTGTCTGACAGAACCCTGCAGCTCAGGAAAGATGATACACCAGCAGAAGATGATGCTCCGTATGGTTATGGCTTCTTCCATTTTGTTTTTGCCACCGGAGCAATGTACTTTGCAATGCTTTTGATTGGCTGGAATAGTCACCATGTTATGAGAAAGTATGCATTTCCACCTATGGTTGATCCATACATTGTTATTTTCACTTAATGTGCATGCATCTCTTAGAGGGTTTCTTGTCTTTTTCTGTACCCGTGGAGACAAATGAGAATAACAAACAAAAGTATGCAACTCCACTTGTTGATCATCAAATGACCATATCCAGTTCCAGATGACAACAACTCTACAAATGAGGTTTCCATAAATTTTATTAACTTGACGAAAAATCATTCTAGATCTGAATACTTGATTATATGCTAAAATAAAGGTCTGAATTGCCACTCCTAAGATGTTACGTCACTGAAATAATCTCTTATTTTATATCTCTTATATTGCTACGAGGAAGTTTATCAATGGTTGATTCGGTCTTTCTTTGGAACATTCATTAGCATTACAGAGAAAACGCGTTTATACCCTTGTTCTTCTGCAGATGGACGATTGATGTGGGCTGGACCAGTACTTGGGTTAGAATAGTAAATGAATGGTTGGCAGTTTGTGTTTACTGTAAGTATATCTGGCAAATCTAAGTCTAAAATGAACATCTTGAATCTTACCTCCGCAGGCATAACAGATTGTAGGGTTTAGTGAAACTATTTCCACATCATCGAGGCATGCACTAAGATAAGCTTAAATCTTTTTGCAGTATGGATACTGGTAGCTCCGGTCATATGGAAGTATAGACATAATGATTCTACATAAGAACTTCTAAAATATCATATTATCTGTGCGATTTTTTTTGTCTTATTGGTGGAGGGCTTTGATCTACTGGTTGTCCCATGTCCCATGTATCTTCTACACATGTAGTGGACTCCTCCAACTCTGCCTGATAGAAGAAGGAACCGCAACACACAAGAAAATCTCTGGCAGAAGCATGGTTCTAGCGGTTATCCACATGTAATGATTGGAATTTTTTTTTATTTACACCAAAATATTTAGCCCCCAAGACACATGCTTCTTCTCTTGCCCATGTATCACTGAGGGAGCACAATGTATTATAGAATCATTTAAAGGATGCTAATTAGAAATTTAGAATATTCAATGAAAATTTGTCAAGGAATCGATTTTGAAGAATAGATAAGCTTTGCTGCTGGTTCATTACTGTGAGAGGACATTTATTATTATTTGAAGAATAGATAAGGAATCAAATTTAGGACATCTGCTGCTGGCTCCATGGAAGACTAGTTTCTTTTGAATTACAACAGATTCAATCATTCTTCGCATGTTGCATACGGCAGATTGGCATTTGGGACATAACTGATTGGAACGTGAGTCTTCCAGCGAATTGTTTGTTCCAAACCACTAGGGTTACTTTAAATTTTCTCAATGAGTGCTTTAAAATTATTCACCTTCTTTCCATGTCTTACGATGGAATCCAGCTGACAATCAAGATGTTCCGCCCATGGAATTTTTTTTTTTCAAAAGTATTCGAATAGTCACGTGTGCACCGGAAGAGTTTTTTTAGTATATTATTCTCCCTATTTTAAAATAATTATCATTATCAACTTTTTTTTATATTTCAAAACAATTGTTATTTTATAATTTTCAAGGTAACATTAATGATTTTTTATAAATTTATTTTCCAATAATAATAAAGAAAGAGAAAAACATTAAAGAGTACTATATAATTAATAAATGTATTATAATAAAATATAATCAAATTTTGTTAATTTTATGCTATTTATTAGTTTTTATAATCTACGTGTGCATAGCTCCTTAATGACAATTGTTTTAAAATAGAGGGAGCATATAAAAACAAGTTTACCAAAATGATATTATATAAAAACAAAATAAGTATTAATGTTTATTTATTACTCTTTCCGGTCCTATATACAGGATCTTTTATCCTGATCTTAAATATAAGACCATTTATAATATATGAGGTAATATTTATTATATATTTTTAAAAAAATATCCCTATTTAATGTATCTAAAGAAAAATAGAGAGAGATTAAATAAGGGTAGTTTTAGAAAAATATTGAAATTTTCGGAGAAATTGAAGTAGTTAATTAGTTTTAATTCCAATTCTTAATCCGCGTAATTCGGTTAAAATGATCTTATATTAAGGATCAGAGGAAGTATTATTTTTAATTTTTTGAAGTTTCCCAATTTTTGAATTCTTTTTAGTTCCGTGGTTTTAATTTTTTTTCATAACTATTGGGGTGTTTTGATTTTTGTCTTTGGGACCAAGTGGACTTATAGGATGAGATAAAATCACTTAACACAGATAACAGTTCAAAAGTCCTCCCTTTCTAACCTATATACACATACACAAACTCACATATCATCGATTGGAGATTTAAGAACCTTTACTTCTTGGTCCCACTCTGATTTTTTCGACTTGCATACACATGTTTCTTGTTCTTTTATTTTTAAAAATAAACTTACGAAACTTGGCAAAATACATAATAGTGGCGATAGTTAAAAAAACCCTTACTTTTTAAGCTATGGTCACATTCACATACCATCATCTCATCAATATAAACTTTAGAAGTCTCCACCTTTTGATGAGGATTGAGATGTTTTGAAAATAAAATTCTTTTTAAATTGCGTATGATTTATTCTAATTTAAAAATAGAAAACAACGAGTAATAAATAAATCTAACTTAAGTATATACAGGGCACATTTCTCAGAAAACTCAACCATAAACGATGAAGATTATTGTTTGCTAGCTTTTAAATTTTTAAAACTACCCCTGAAGTTATTGTTTGCTAATGGCGTCGAAAGTGAGAAACACAAACACATGGGACTCGTGAGCCAGTGTGGATTTCCAAAAGCTGACGAGTGAGAATGTGAACTGAGGAGCGGAGAAAATGACACCTAGTAAGGATTAAAAAATTTGGAAAAACTCATATGAAAAGGTCTTTCAAAATTATAAATTATTTTTATAGACATAAAATTACATTAAGTTTTAGACATATAAGATGTTTGGTCCGAAAAAGAGACAGTATAAGATTTTAATAAATTTGTTAAGTTTTAAAAAAAAATTAAAACAATGATAATCTTTGAAAACTCGATAGTGACTTTCTTAAAGTTTTATCATAAATTTTTAAAGTTGGAATCATTTATTAATTATTGAAAATAATTTTAACTTTTACCATTTTTTAATATCTTGTTTATGACCAATATAGTTCCAATGACCAAGAAGAAATGACAAACTAAGGGTCTATATAGATTTCTATAATAATCTTAATGACGCAGCTCCCAAGGACATGTATGTAATGCTAATTGCTGATATGTTGAATGATGCTGGAGCCAGAAATGCCCACTTATCCTTCATGGATTGCTTTTCGGGCTACAATCAGATTATGATTGCAGAGGAAGAAGTGCATCAGACCGCGTTTCGGTGTCCAGGCGCTATAAGCACGTTCGAGTGGATAGTCATACCCTTTGGGTTGAAGAATGCATGCGTGACATATCAATAAGCCATGAATGCCATCTTTCACGATATGATTGGCAAACCTCTGGAGGTCTATATTGATGATATCATGGTGAAATCGAAGTTGGCCGGGGACCATGTTGCCCATTCATGACAAAGTCTCTTACGCATAAAAGAGTACAGTCTGAAGCATAACCCTGATAAGCGTGCCTTTGGGGTCCACACAAGGAATTTCCTCGGGTTTCTGGTTCGACGAAGAGGCATAGAGATCAACAAAAACAAAGCACGGGTGATCATGGGTAAGTTAGCTATGTTTGGCACTTTATATCAAACCAAGCCGGGAAACCCGCAATTTTTCAGACTCATTGAAACTCAAGCAAACTGAAGGATTTGTGTGGGAAGAGAAGCACCAAAGAGCTTTCAAGCGAATCAAGGAGCGAGGACCTCATGAAGCCTCCAGTGTTGGCGCCCCCGACCCCGAGAGCTCAAGTTCCACTAAATTAAATCTTTATTTAGCAGCCACAAATGATTATTTAGGATGTTTGTTAGCTCAGAAAAATTCCTTAGGTCATGAGCAGACAGTGTATTATTTAAGTAGGTGCTTCACGCCAACAGAGATTAAGTACACTTGCATTGAAAAGTTGTGCCTTGCCTTATATTTCTCATGTACTAAGTTGAGGCATTATATGATAAGCACAGTTATGTATGTGGCCTCAAGTACGTACTGATTTAATTAAATACATGTTGACTCAACCAATTATCGCAGGACGAATAGGGAAATGGAACTTGGCTCTTGTTGAGTTCTCACTAATTTATTTACCTCAGTGCTTTGTAAAAGGGCAAGCATTAGCTAATTTCCTAGCAGAACATCCTTCAGAAAACAATGATTTGAGCGAAGATCCCAAACTACGGATCTACGTAGCTGAGATATTATAGTGGACGCTTAAGTTTGACGGCTCGAGCACAGACGATGTTGCTGGAGCCAACATAGTTATTATATGTCCTTCAGGAACCAAAATTATTGTGCTGGCGCTCCATCTACAGTTCCCTTGCACTGATAATCAAGCAGAGTATGAAGCCTTTAATTAATTAACCATAGGATTACGAGTACTGCAAGACTTGGGGTGCCAAGGAAGTTCTAATCACAGGGGCCGGATTCGCAGCTGTACTCAGACAAATTTCGGGGGAATACAAGTGTTCAAGCTTGGCCTTGGCACCCTATTACACCACACAGCCATCTAAATCATAGAAGAATTCTATAGCATGATCTATCAACATGTGCTCTGAGAAGCTATAGAACTAGCTCAGGTTGTTTTGGCAGTGCGGATGTCCCAAGACCTAGCACACAAGTTCATACTGATCCAACACAAGAATCATTCATCCATTACCTCCAGAGGGATACAGGTGGACAACTTCACCGTTGGTCTTCAAGTTGCCTCATATTGGCGGGTAGAACTTCGGGATTATCTGTAGGACCCCAACAGAAGGGTTGCTCGAAGGATCCAAGTTGAAGCGCCGATATGTCCCGATTGAAGGAGATCTTTACAGGTTAGGGCCAACAAAGGCATATAATTACCCATTTTAACAACATCTTTTGTATAAACACGATTATGAATCTTGTTGGTTCAATCACTCATTTTGTGGGAGAAGAAAAGTAGCTGAAAGAGACACGGTTTGGATTCAATTCGGTCCATAAATTATGCTTTCATAATTTATTTCAATATTTTTTTTATAAAAATTTATTTCAATATTAGTATAATTTATATTTTGATAAAGAAATAGCATTTTCTTAGTTTATTAAATTTAGAAATTAGAATTATTTTATATACTTTCCCCGCGCGGGGAGGGGGAAGCATGCCATGCATAAGTGATTGTAATATTGACTTCATTAGTTCTCTGCCTTCCGAAGGTAGCTAGAGAACTCCACCACGTCCTCGTTGTCTCATAATTCTCAGACGAGAAAGATTCTGTGGATTATTGGAATCCCTATGAAGACATGTTGAACATAAGTTGTAATTCAAGATGATGGATTGATTGTCACATCTTTGGCAACACATTTTTTGCGAGTTTGGTTTAAGGCATTGACCAGAATGAACGCTTATAGGAATGGAACAGAGCGTGTTTCTGGCGCCTCCTGCGATGTGTTATGCCACATCAGACTTCAGTTTGACATGTCTGCAACATCTTAACGTTGTCATGTCCATGTAAGCAACTTTGGGATCATTTTAGAAATGGTTTAAAACTGTGCTGATTAACTATGTTAACTTTGTAAACTACAAGAATGGATTTAAAAATTAGATGATGGTAGAATCACAGGAACACATTTCAAAACTGACGTTAATTATAGGACCTAATACATTAATTTCCCCTTTTTCTGTAGAAAATGAGTTAGAACGGAGTGAGCACTGAGCAGCCTTCCTAGTTCCAACTTCCAAATGCAAATTTAAATCAGTCACCAAAAATATATATATAAAATAAATAATTAAAAATCTAAAACAGCGCGCAATAGACACATGACACATCCAACGTGCAAGTCGTGCGTTCGAGTCAGCATCCATGTCTTCAATTATGCAAATCCAACTCACAGGCCGAAAAATTAAAAAGGGGAAAAAATCTGATAACTCTTTTTTGGTCATTAAAAAAAACTGATAACGATACCAATACCAAAATAAACCAGAAGAGATTTTTTTCTTTTTTCCTTCCCACGCAATTTATCTAGTAAATTGCGGAGGAATCCAGGTACATTTCTCAGAAATCATGAAGAGATAATAACATTCCAACAAGAACTGTAAAAGTAAAGATAGACAAGATGATAATTAACCATATACTTTCTTCTAGAAGTCGTCTCCTCCCTCATCGTAACCCAGATCGTCCTCCACTTTCTCGGCAGCTTCATCTGCAATATGGTCCTCCAAAGCATCAAAGCCTTCAGCCAGTGCGAGTCCACCCAAAGCTCCAGCCACTGCGCCCACAGCCAATCCTGTCCCCATCCCACCAAACTTGCTCTTCTTTTTCTCCTCCCCTCCGTACACTGGCTGACCTCCCTGACCGTAACCGTAACTCGGCTGTCCGTACGCAGCCGTTGGCGGCGGCGGGGCATTGTACCCACTGTATGCGTACCCAGCCGGCGGCGTCGCAGAATAGTACGAATCTTGAGCCGGGGGTGGCGCGCCGTATGGGTAACCATACGAAGGCGGAGCCCCGGTGAAATCACGCGACGCCGATGACGGTGGCACCCCATAAGGGGGAGCGTGATACGAACCAGGCGCACGGTAGCCTATCTCTCGGATAGAAACACTAACCTCCACCTTACCTTGTGGCCTCCCCGATGGTCGCTTCAGGGTCAAATTGCGGGTAGTGTGATCGCCGATTCCGACATCTTGTAGAACCTCGTTGAGCTTAAGTTTAGCCGAGCCGATGAGCGGCTTGGTGTCTTCCTCGGAACCAGCGTGGACGACGTCGATGTAGAAAGTGAAGTCCTCGATGGGACCGGGAGGCATGGGGATACGGAGTGTCTCGTCCCAGAAGGCTTCAGTGTCGCCGGATTCGTCGACCCTGGAGGAGCACTTGTTCTTGGGGTCAACCCAAACGACGGCGTAAGGGCGATTGGGGCCGTGGCGCCAGTTCACGTTCTTGAGGTTCTTGGCAGACTCGATCTTAACTTCTACCTCGTAGCGGGAAGCCATGGATGTGGTTGAAGTTGAAGATTGAGAAGACCCTGTTAGAATTTAGGATGCAAAATACTAGTTAGGATGCTTCGAATTTTATAGGTCAGTGTTGATGGGGAAGACTAGCAGTTTGGCCCCGGTTTAGTTAGATAATTGCAGGAATATGCTTTGGTAACGGATCAGATCTCGAGTCTTTTTTGTTTTTTACTCCTTATCCTAATTTTCAAAACTACCCTTATTCTCTCAATCTGACAAAGAAGAAAATGAGGGCAAATAGGGCAGGTTGAAAGGGGGAAATATTATCCTGGGTGGGGAATAAACTAGGAAAGTGCTATCTATCTTCGTGACGAAGTAATAGTCTACCTTATTGGACAGATCTAGAGTCGTTGTTCTTACTAGCTAGGGTGTTTATTTTATTCACAAAATATTGTTTATTATTTATTTATTGATTAATTTGAATACCCTATTCTTAGTTCAATCTCTTTAATTTAGAAATAAATTATATAACGTTATTTTTATTAAACCTAATAAGTTTCATTGACTTTTCCTAAATTTCATTGAAAATATATTATTTTTATTTTAATATATATATATATTTCAATCGAATTTGAGTTTTTTAATTTAAATATTCTTTAATAATTTAATTGCATATCAGCTGACTTTTTTCTTTTGGAAAAAGTTAGATTTGGTAAAAATCAGATCTATTTTCAGAATTTGTTGAATCCGAACAAAAAATATTGTTTATCAAAAAAATATTTAAATTAATTTAGTCCAATTTAATTATGATAAAAGCTTCAAAATTAGACCAAAATGTAATGTAAAACAAAATTGTGTAATTTTCTGAAAATTTAATTCGCAATTTTCAAATTAACATAATCATTAAGTTTGAGTGAAGTAGAATTTATTATATACAGTAAATTATGAATGTTTTAAAAAATTTGGCAAAAAAATTATGAACGTTTTAAAAATTATGAGAACAATGCTATTTATATTTTTTATTTTTTTTTGGGTCGAATATCTATTTTTTGACCAAATTAAGAGAGTCTATTTAAGAATTTATAAGAGAATTATAAGAGAATAAGGGCATGTTTGGTGGAGTTTTAAAAAACAGTTTCTTGTTTTCAGAAACAAAAAACTCATAAAACTTGTTTGGTAAACCTGTTTTCTAAAAACTGTTTTGAAAAATAGAAAACAGTTTTGTACAGAAAACTCAGAACACCTTTTAGGTGTTTTGTAGTTTTTGTTCTGAAAAACACAAGAAAATATGAGAAACATCCACCTCATTAATGGTAAAGTTATAAATTTTGAATAACTCATCTATTACTCACTAATTATGATTTTGAGAACAATTATTCAAACAGATTTTTTTTATTTTTTTTGTTTTCAAAACAGTTTCTTGAAAACAGTTTTACAAAACTGTTTTTGAGAACAGAAAACAGGAAACACTATCAAACAGGCCCTAAGGCTCTTTTTGATGCTGTTATGTAAAACAGTTTTTTTGTTTTCAGAAATAGAAAACTCAGAAAACTTGTTTGGTAAACCTGTTTTCTAAAAACTGTTTTGGAAAATAGAAAACAAAAGAACAGAAAACTCAGAACACCTTTTAGGTGTTTTGTAGTTTTTGTTCTGGAAAACACAAGAAAAGATGAGAAACATCCACCTCATTAATGGTAAAGGTATAAATTTTGAATAACTCATCTATTACTCACTAGTTATGATTTTGAGAACAATTATTCAAACAGATTTTTTTATTTTCTTATTTTCAAAACTTATTCTTAAAAACAATTTTACAGAACAGAAAACAGGAAACACCGTCAAACATGCCCTAAGATTGCATTTAAAAATTATTCTTTGCTTCAAGGCAGTGGGATTGGAAATAGTGACGTCACGCCAAAGAAAAGAATTGTGAGATTAGGTTTATTTAGATATTGTCGCTGTATTGGACGTTACAGCACTACGCGGAGTGGACACGATCGTCTTTGCCTTGTTTTCTGAGGAATAGCCATATGGAGACTATTGGGGGATTTGGACACTACTGCATTTTGCAATATTCCAAATACTTTGTGACCCCTAATTTATACTTTTTCGTCTTTTGTGTATGACATTACACTCCCTTCTATACCTTGACTTAGAAATTTTGGTCTCTGACTGAACTGTTTTTATTTTTATAGTATGTATATATAAAAGAGAACTGGATTTATTAAAGCAATAAGATAATTAACTAAAAGGTAAAAAGTATTATACAAGAATCTAATCCAACCACACTTGATGGTTTATTTACTCCATAGTTTGCGCTAAACATGGCCAATTTAGGGGGGAAAAGGTCATGATTATGATCAAAAATCAATAAATCGATATAAATATAAAAATGCTACTTATAAATTATAAATATTGCAACTTATTTCAAGATCCATTCAAATGTATTAAACTCATTCTAGTACTAATTCTTCTATTATAATTATATTGATGCATTTGTTGAAAGTTTAATATTATTTAATTATGTTAAGTTAAAGTAGATATATTTTATTAAATTTAAAACATAATTGAATTTTCAGTTTGAATATTAAACTCGTAGAAGATGTGTATATCCCGTCAGTTGCGTCGGGCAAGAGTTTTGGTTTTAACGCCCAAAAGGCACCATGTGATGATTCACTTTTGCAAGAATCAAAGTTGAGGTCTATTGCGCGTCTACTGCGCGTTCTTAATACATCTGATTTCCAATTATAATTAATTACACGAATGAATGCTGTTAAAAGACCATGAAAGTACCCTGTTTGGTAAAAAATAAAATTATTTTAAAAAAAATGGAAGGGGATAAGAAAAGAAAGAAAAGACATACATCCAAGTGCTATTTCCTGGTGGTCAAGAAGAAAAAAAAGAAAATGCTATTTCTAATTACTAGAAAGATTGATTAATATGTATCAGATATACAATATATATTAAACTCTCTCTCATTTTTTCTTTTTTGAAAGTTGCCTAATAAAAAGGGCCTTAGACTAGTAAACATTCAAAAGCATCCCTATTGTACAGTCAAGTCCATGCCTTTCAATGAAGAACCAATAGTCAAAGGAAAGTTTTTACTAAGAATAATAATTTAAAAAAAAAAAAAAAGGGTCCTGGCGAGGCAATCAGCAACAGAGTGACGACTCTCACCCAACAAAAAAAAGAGAGAGAGAGTGATGATAGGTCCAGCCTAATCTCCATACTATGTCAGTCGCTTCTATAATCTTGTTAACAAAAATGTCAAATAGCTAAAAATCTGTCTAAAATTATAGTCACCCTCTAAAGGTTCTAGCATAAATTAGACCTTTAAAAATGGAAGGATTTTGCACATTATGTTTACTAAATTGCTACTTTTCATTCCTTCCCATTTTCTGCACTTAATCAATCAGGTTCTCTAATAAAAGTTTTTCTTCCATTTAAATTTACAAACCTCGAGTGATCAAGGAATGAATGAATTTTCAGAATGACAACTGAAATTTTAAGAAAAGAATAAAACGTGATTTTCACTTTTCAGGCAGGGGGTTCTCATACCTCGGCAACCACCTAATTCACATATCAACCTAACAAATTTGTCCACAATACATACACACACACATAAAACTCGAGCATTTTCTTTTCTTTTCTGTTTTTTTTTTTTGGTATGAAATAGGATGGGGAAAAAACAGTCGGGTTAATTTCAGTAAACAATGCGGTAGAGAGACTCCAAGTACAATAATAGCATGATTTTACTGACCCCTACGAAGAGAAAGCATGCCAAAATTATGACATTACGAAACATACAATACAGCAAAATCAGAAAATACAACTATAGGGCCCCAAATAAGCGCGCGCGCACACACCATCACCCAATCAACGCTACAATTGCAAACGAAAACTTGTTGCACCGAAAAAATAGAAGACTCCACGAAGGGTTCTCTGAACCCATTTTGAACTCTTCATCATTTCTCCCCTCTAAGAAAACCCCCCCCAACCCCACCCCAAAGGAAGATTATCTCTCTTTCCTAAAGCATTCAACAAATTTACACAGCAAGTGTAGGGATACTTGACTTTAACCCCAAGGATGATCACAAATCTCTCATTGCCTAACAAATAAAATGATGTAAACCAAAACTTCACCCACATTTGTACAGGGAGCAACAAGATGGTGCGTGTCGAGGAAGAGGCCAGATAGACAAATTTTCACATCATTTAAAGGGGTTCCCTCCAGCAGAGAAGGAATTTGCCGTAGCAGGGGTGGAGAACATACCAGTCATCTGCTGATCCGGATTTGAAAAGCCAAAAGCAGCTCCCTGGGTGCCAGAATTCCCAATTTCTTGATGCCTATACATGCAAGTAAAACTCTCAATGGCATGGAAGGTAATGTAAAAACAGCCATATCATCAACATTTTAGGACAACCACAAAATTAATTTATGCACATATTACTTAACAAACCGGCGAAATAGAGACTCACTCACAGAAATTACATCTAATAAATTAGCTGCCTAATCAAAGAACAAGTTCAACAAAACTATGGAATTGGGTAAGAAAAACTGACTCTTGCGTGAATTCGGAAAGTGGATGAGTAAATTAATCCAAAAGATGAGCTCCCAAGAGCAATGGAACAACCTAACCTAAAACAGCCTTAACAAAATGAAAACATTATCATGACGAGATAGTAGTTACCTAGGCATTGGCATGCTAGTTGGCATCTGTTGCCCCACATATGCCCCTGAGATTTTCAAAGCACACTTCAGGATACAAAACAAAAAAGGGATAGCCAAGCATAAAACAGCCAAAGATGGAAAAGCAGAAGAAGTAAATATACTTGGTGCCATTGCAGATGCATGAACTTGAGCTTGCGGAGGAAGTACTGATCCATATGGTGACTGGGGTGAGTTCCAGGAAAGTGATGGATTACCCATGCTTGAAGGGTGTGTTACACCTGAAGAAGGCAGTATGCTTGGCAGAGCACCTTGCAAGGATGACATGGAAGGAAACTGCATCAAAGGAATACCAAACATAAAAAGAATCAACCAAAAATTTGTGATTAGCTGATGAAAATGTCGAGATTATATTGAATCTAATTTTTTAGAAGAGACAGATTAGCTATCCTAAGTTTAAAAAGGCTAATTTTTCAATGACGCAAACCACTATGTAATGCACATTTCAGAAGTCAGCATGTCTACTTCAATGTTCCAACTTTGTCAAATTACGGTGAGCATACAGAAAAAGAAGAGTATTTTTCAGCAGCTATTGGGTATCGACCATTCACTAATAGATATGGCTCCTCGGAGGTGCAAGGTGTGCTTGGGAGAGGAATTTACACTAGTGTAATTAATAATAAAAACATATCTTGAATAAATGATTCAAAGGTAAACAAAACCCCAACCATATTGTGGATTTTCCATCAATAGTAGTCGAAAAGCACTTTCCCCCTTTAAAGCAACAGATGCACCTTAGTGGAGCCATATTTGTACAAATGAAAATAATAATGCTACCTAAATGCTCAATGCAGTTCTTGTGTATGACCTATGTTATATGGGATTAGTTGGATTAGTTAGTTGTTAATAGTAAGTTATTTCTGTTAGATGATTTGCATCTCCAATCCAATAGCCTACAAATAAGGGATAGGATAGATGCATGAGCATGATTGAATTGAAAAGTATTCTGCATTTTCCATTTTCTATATCATTCACAGCATACATCTATCTCATCCCATATTTCTAGGCTTAGAGATGCAAGTTATCCAACAGGAATAATTTCTAGAAACAACCAACTAATCCTAACTAATCCCACATAACAACCTATCAAAATATTAAAAATTATTAGCATTCTAAATGTCTTTAGAACACTAATTATAATTGAATGAGAAGATCTTAAAAGGTTGAAATTGGCAATGGCCCATGATATCATTTTTAATTTATTGAAGTCACATACTGCTGGGGCTTGAACTCGAGTTGCTTCACTGCTGACATCAAACGGATTTGTTGATTTTGATGACTGTGGAAAACTTGGCATGGGCTGTAACAGTGCGTAGACAATAATATGAGAGATTTATACAAGCCAAAAAGAAAAAAATAACCATGAAAGCTCAAAATGTTGGATTATAACTGTACCGCTGCAGTATTATATTGCATATAGATACCCATGCCATGGGGAGGGCCCATTTGCCACCCTAGAACTGGAGATGCAATGGATGAATACTTTACAGTAAAAAGATCCTGCAGCAATTCACAGGTTACATGATATACACACTTTATGAAGCAAAGATGAGGAGCGAAGAATACCTCCGGAAGTTCTTTTCTTCCACTTGGTTGTACTTCAACTGTTGAAGGCCGTGAGGCAATACTAGAGTTAACCTCATTGGGAGGTTTGGAGACAAGATGGGATGAATGTGGCATTGGTATGCTCGAGAGCCCATGCATTGTGGGCACTGGAGATACATTCCACTGCTGCAAGATTTTTCCACAAAATGAGGGTAAACAAATTCTACATCAGCAGTAGACAGAATGCTTGAGAAAGCTGCTCTATAAATTCTACCTGACTATTCAAAGATCCACCTGTCGATGGAGTAAATTGTTGAGAAGTAGGATGGCCAACAGTGGTAGGAATCACAGGTTGGTGATGTTGCACACTGGCCCACTGGCCTGCAGCATTGATTGGTGATGCTGTTGTCAATCCAGGGGCTGTTTCAGATGCACCACTTGGTGGTACTAATGAAAGGTTGACAAGAGTTCCAGTTCCAACTCCAGCTGAAGCGGCAGTGGCAGCTGACGCTGGCAGAGGCCCTGCAGGTAAAACAAATGAGCCAATAGCTCTAGGCAAAACGTCACAATGCTCCTAGGAATAACTGTTTCAACATTTGGATCACCTTGAACTCCAGAAACCTGAGCAGGTGCTAGTGCAGGCGCAGGTGATGGTATTGACAGTTGTGACAGCACAGATTCAAGTGGACCTAAATTTGAAGGACCTTGGGTTGTTTTTGCCCCAGGGGCCACATCAAAAGATGCCCAGTTATCATCACTAGAATTCACTGGCTGCACAACAGATTGTACCACAGTAGTTTGTTGAGCTTCAGGAATTGCTGGAGCAGCAGGTTCAGGCTCAGCATCAAAATCAATAAGACTCTTAGTAGTCTCAAGCTTAACTTCTGCTGGGGTTCCATTACTAGATGCCAAGCTACTGGAGGATGCAGTTCTCTGCAATTATAAGTAGTCAGTTATGACAAATAATATTTATAGAACGTTGGGTCTATTGCAAAGCAAAAGGGGTGAAAACTGAAAAGCAGAGAGGTAATAACAATAAATGATAAAGGAAACAACTATAGGTCTAGAAATGAATACGAGTTGGGGCTCAGGCTCAGGCTAATGGTGGATTCCCTCTTTTCAACAGATAGAAGGGATAATAATAAATTCACAGTTTAACAAAGACAACTACATGATTTTGTTAATAACAGCATAAATTTGAAACAGAACTACCTAAAGCCAAGTTGTATATCCAGCTGTGTGATATTTATTTAACACTACTCTTGATAACAAAAATCCAAGACTTGAACCAAAAATTAGAAATGGCAAAGCATAATAAATCAAAAGCATCACACATACTTCATGAATTACACAGATGTGAGCATATTTACTTTATATGCAACATAAACCAAAATTTTTATTGCAAGAATGCAACCAAAAATAGTATTCTCTTCAGCACTAATCAGTCAACTAATCCATATCAGCTATAATCCCAATCAAAATCAAGAAATGCCGGGCTAGTAAGTTCATGGACAAGATGTTTGGATCAGAACTTCTTTAAATCTTGATCTTAGAGACTTCCACAGCTGTCTGGAGAATAGAAAAGTGTACAAATGAAAAACATATAAAATAGCAAATCAAGATATCAATAACTAAACAAAAGATTTTATTTGGTCAACAAATAAATAAAAGATTTGATAGATCAAAGTTAGAGTAAATTAGCAATGATAAACAGATTATTCATAAACACTCAACAAACTTCACAGAAAAGGTAGTTTGCAGCACCATGGCCCAAATGGTTGTGTCATATGATAGATCATGGATAAAAGTTAACAATTTCACCTGTGTGAGTGCAGAGCCATCAGCAGCTTTTCCACTGTTTGTTTTGGGGGGTTCACTTATTCGAAGCGGTACTACATTTTCTCCCAAAATATCTCTAACAGGTCGTACAACAGGTGAACTTGAAGAATCCATATCTTTTCCTCGCTCAGGTGATTGGCCTTCCAGCTTATAATCTCCATCAGATATTCTACGATCTTCAAATCTTCTCCCATCTCCAAATCTATCTTCACGACGCCAATCATTGATTATTGGTGGACGACCAGGGCTTCTCCTATAATCACCAAGTTGCCTACGTTCTTGATCATACCCAGGACTTCTTCCACCAGGACTAGACCTGTCACTGTAACGACGTTCATATGTGTCCTCATATGGTGGGCTTTTAGATCCTCCCTGATATGACTCAACTCTTCTGTTTTCATAGGAATCATCCTTGTCACCCTGTACAATATGCAAGACAAATGAGAAGCAATAAAGTATACTGACAGATCCAACTAATTCAAAAGCAGAACCAATCAATTACTAGTTAACTAACTTGTGATAATCTTTTTATTATTACAAGAAACAATAAACCCAAAAAAGTGACAAAAGTCAGCTTACTGTCTTTACTCTTGGTGGTTTGTCATAACCCCTCTCACCACTAAATCTTCCATCCACATAAACATGCTTGATAAAGTCCCGGAGCCTGTCAACATTACTACAACCAAGCACGCCAATCAGAAAAATGCACCTGACATTTCTACATTGATTAAATGCAAGTAGTCACCTGCTATCAGGAAGAGAATGACGTTTTGGATCCCATTCTTTAAAATAAATTTCCTTTGCACGCTGCAAGTAGTAGATAGAGCAAAATTCAACTTAAGCAGAATAACAGTAGAACTAAATGAACAACTAGCAGAACTTTCAGCACAAGCAAGCGTATCTACCTGATTTCCTCCTTCCTGAAGTGCACTAACTTCTTGTGAAGTAAATTTAGCCATTGAAATTGATTTAATTCGATGTGTGAATTCCCGGCTGAAAAAAATCACAGAAAAGCAGTTCAATTGCAAGTACAGGGCATGGAGTATAAAGTAAAAACCATTGTCCTCTCTCAAATATATCAAGATATATCAGAACAAAGTACGTTTTATTCTCACACAACATGATTAGAGACATATTTGAGACCTATATGCTGCTAACAGTAATAGGTCTTGTGCCATATAAAATATATGAACTTCAATCCCTTGCAAACAATTACTAAAAGTATACAAGTACATTTAGTATAAAGATTTTTTAGCATTCAGCTTTTATAGAAGCACGAGTTTATAAGCAGAACACACATGGAAAGTATGTACTATGCAGTCCAAAGGCATATGACAAATATTCAACTCCGTTTTGAAGAACAGAGGTAAAAGGTAAGCTTCAGTATTCATCTATTTCTCTAGTATTTTGAATACACACACATAGAACATATGCAATTATTAGAATCGTATCTAATCACCAAATCACAGCAACAAATACAAGGCAAAAACAGTGCAATGAATACAATATATATAATTCCTAAAATCAGAAACAGTAATTCAGGACGTAAATGAAAATCGTTGATTATAGAATGTTGCGGCTAAAAAAGAGGTCACGTGCACTCCAACACATGTAAATGAGGAATGCTACTCAGCATAGCAGACCACCACAAACTATAAAACACATACATAGGAAATCAGAAAACAAGAAGGATGAAAGAACTTACTGTATTCCACTACAGTTTGTGCAAACAAATGTCCAAAAATTTGTGCATACATATTGTGGTCCCTGCTAGGCAGGAGAAAGAGAAGAGAAAATGGTTAGCAATATCAAATTATATAATTTCCTCACCATGTTAGAAAGAGTGCGATAAGACCATTCTAGGAGGTGGATATAAATTAACAAAAAATTATTAAAAGGTAATCTAAAGGGTTACATGAGAACCCAAAAAAATAACAACAACAACAACATTAGCCTTATCCTACTAAGTGGAGTCGGTTACATGGATCATATGATGTTAATGAACTCTATCAAACACCATCTTTTTAGATACATCATTTATCAAGAAGTCACGCCTTATAACTTCTCTTAGTGTCCTTCTTGATCTTTCTCTACGCCTTTTAATAGGACTTCAAACCATTTGATCAATATAATCTATTCATTTAAAGTTCCCTTTCTTTCTATGGGAATTAAATCTTCCTGATGAACTTTATTAGCCCAAAATCTTATGTTTTTGAATACGTATCCTCATACTTGTCAAGATCATTGCAGACACCATAATTGCCATTAAAACTATGCACAATCTTGTTCATGGAACCAAAAAGCTTTATCTAATTCCTTGAGACAGATAAAGGTAACAGTATTGTAGTTCAACATAGTTTCATCCTTAATAAAGCCTAATTTGGATATCGTTACCATCTAAATATGGTTAATATGCTTTTTATTTTGGCTCATATTGCTGATATCATAATTTTAGGTGAATATGACATAAATAATTAAGAAAATTTGGGATGGCTAAATCAACTCATTCTAAACAGCTTATTCTCAATACTTTGAGCTACATATCAATATCAAATATAAAATATAAAATCTCTAGATAGCAACAATATTTATAAGTCATTAAAAGTGTGACTCCTCTTGATTTCCATGCAACCCCTTTTTATTATTTCATTATTTCTCAATACATTTCATTGTGCTCTGTGCAATTTTGTCTTTATTTAAATACTTCACATATTTCAATAAGATTTAAATGTTATGAAGATAAGTATAATTTTCAAAAAACTTGTAGTTTATTATCTCTCTTGTGCATCACGTAGATAAAAAATATCTAGTTTGAATAAGGTGTGTACAGCTTGATTTGGGTCAATAAGCTATTTAATTAAATTAACCCAAACACATAATAAAGCTCCAACAAAAGGTCACGGTGCCAAACAATTCTGTATAAATCAAAGATAAGACCACAAAATCCCCTTTTGATGATCTTTTCTAGAAAAAGCCCAAAAGTGCTCGTGCTTCAATGCAGAAAGAAAGTTCTCTTAGAAAACCTAAATTTAAGCTTCTCCAAAAAGTTGAAAACAGCTTTTTCTTGATCATTTTTTTATTTTTATTCTAGAATTTTTTGCTTCTTCAAAAGGTTTTTCAAAAATAAAAATATTAGGCGTTAAAATTAAAATCTTTTGAGGGGCTAATAAAGTCTATACTATAGTCATTGTTAATGAAAACTTAATGCAGAACAAGCACCTATTTTATTTGACAAAGACCTCTTTTCTTCTGATAAAGGTTCCTACATAAAAATTATTATTAAGTAAAACAATAACAAAGAAGGATGTTTGTGGTTAAAAATACCAGACACATCCAATACTTGTTCTTAAATTTAGCATCCATAGCAATACCTATCATTAATCAATAGAAAACAGAGGCGGAAATTCAAATAGAATAAAACTCCTATACATAGAAATTATGTTGATTAGGGCCTCTATCAAAACGAAGCCAAAATCTGTGTTCATACTATAACTTTCCACTATTGACACTTTAACAATATACTTCATTCGTTCATGCTATAAACAGGATAACTCATACTGTCTACCATTGGAGAATATTCAAATATTACAAAGAAGAAACTGCAAGACACAAATTTCAAAGACTTCTTTGCCGCTACAATGGATTAATTCATCCAATCACATTGCTTCTACTTAGTAGTAGTCTATTATAAGCTACATGACATAATTATAGAGTATAGACGAATCCAACACTAATATAAGCAATGGATCAATCTCACATATAATTTCATAATGGGGGAATGACATTTATGGAACAAAATCATGAATTAATCCTGACAACAGACTAAAATAAGATGCAAAAAGTGAAAATCACATTAATGACTTTTGAATTCTAAATCCAGATTAGAATGATCTTACCAGACTGCTGCAATTAATACATCTGCGATTCTCCGGAAGTTTCAGAAGACCCCGAATTATCCGTTCATTTTTCTCATCTTCCTTTAGTCGGTTTGCCATCTTGACTACTGCATGGATGAAATTAATAATATGGTGCAGAATGTTAAACGCAAGCTGAATTACAAAAGCCATGAACAACCACCAGAATTCCTTACATATGATGATCAAACCCCCATTAGGTTGCTCGACAAGTTAGAGAACCAAGTTAAACTGATAAATCCGCGTCAAGCTCAATGGGGACTGAGAATAAGTTGATTTCCAAATAATGCATCTCAAATTTAAAAAAAAAAAATCTCGATTGCCCCTGCTACACAAACAATGTTCCCAGCAACTTAACCAAACAACATACCAATCGAAGGAACTAATCAAAGCAGATCTGAAAACTAAACAATTGCCTAAGAAGAACAAAACGAGCAGGCGATCCTCTGACCTCAATTATTACTTGCTTAAAGCCCTAAAAGAAGAAGACGAGAAAAGTTGACGAGAAAAAAGTAGAAAAGAAACCGACCTGAATTTTAGTGCAGACGAAGAAACAGTTCAACTTCTGCAGCTTTTTCCCAAGCCGAAGGTGATGATTAAAAGATCCCACCACTGCACACACACAGATCTTCCTGAATTGGTAATTACGGCTAGTACATACAGCTCAGAGAAGATTCCGAAGTGTGCTTCGGAAAAAGAAAAATCACTGAAAAATGGAGAGTGAAAGAGAGGGAGGTTTGGTATTTTATCTTACGATGTTATCGGGCAGAAGACGTGCAGTGTCCGTCTGAGAATGGTGCACCTATTTTGATGGTGTTGGTCTTATGGCCGATTTGTTGAATTGGCAAAGACAGTCCATGCTCTGGTCTTACATGGCGTCTCTGGCTCATCATACCGTGAAAAATTAATTAATTACCTTCAACATGAGGTTTTTTTTTTAACTCAAGAAAACAAATTGAATTTAGGAATTAGACAAAATAAAAATGTTTTCAATTTTTTATAGAGCCACACTTCTAAAAAATTAACAATTATTTTTAATTTAAATTTATAATAAAAATAAATTAAAATATATTTATAATAATCATGACAAACCATTTAATTTTTTTATATTTGTAATGATAGATATTCATAATATATTAAGAAAAAATAACACTAATAGCAATGGGAATGATTGAAAAATGACTCAATAAACTTTAAACAATGTCTTAAATTTCACAATTGCAAATAACAAAATCACTATACCTCATTGTTATTTGAGATTTGACAATACTGAAATTTAAATTAGTAATATTTTATGTCACGTTTTGCAATAATATGGAACATATTCTTATAACTAAGATTAAAATAGCATACAATCTGAATTAAATCAAAGAATTCATTTTTTATTTGCCTATAAATTTATTTATTATTTTTGCTTTGTTGAGTCATAGCCAAAATATCCAACTTTGCTTAAATTTTGCTTATTTTTTTAATTATTGAGATCTTCCATTTGAAGCCTGTTAATGTAACTTTTCTTTTTTCTCTTGTTGGGTATCTAACGAGATTTCTGTTTGAAGAGAACATATGCTTTCATTTGTTTAGCATATCCAAAAATAGGGGTTTTATATTTAAATAAAATTATCTATTTTAGCATGCCCATTGTCTTGATTTGTTTACTCCCCTCTCCAATTTGCTAGCCTTCTTTTCTTAATTTAAGAAACAAAAATAGAATAATCCTCCTGTTTGTCCAGGAGGTAAAAATGAAAAGATAAAAAAAAAAGCGAATGAAACGCCAGCTCGAGAGCACAGGTAGTGATTGAATAATTCTAAATCTAAAATATATATTATTTTTTGGAATGTAATCGCTCGGACACAGAAATAACAGGGACTGTCATATATCTCCATTAAAAAAAAAGATTTTATAGTTTATACATATGACCAATAATAGTCAGAGTATCACTATCAATGTTAGTGTTTTTAAGTGTGGAAGATAAAGGGAACGAAAACGGCAAATAACGGGTCAGATCATTTTGTATACATAGAAAAATAAAATATAACATAATTTTGTGATGTGAAATCACTTCTCTTTTTGTTGAAAAATTAACAAAAGTTTCTTTCTTGGCAAGAGAAAAATAATAAAAAATTGAATAACAATAGTAACGGAATATAATAAATATTCCTTTGTAAATAAAATAAAATAAATTCGATTTCCATTTCTCGATGACCAGATAGAAAATGTCATAATATTTCACGTTAGCTGATATTTAAAGAAATTTAAGCTAAATTAGCGGCAACCAATATTATTTTTGCTATCAATTAGATTAATCTTATTGAAATCACACAAGTTAATTTTGAAAAATAAAATACTTATATATATATTTTTTATATGTTTTTCGTATTATTTTTTTAATTAAAAGTTAATATGTGAATTATTTTTTAATATATTATAAATTTAGTTAATAATTATATATTAAAAAATTAAAAATTTTAAAAGATATACATATTAAATTTTAATTAGAGAATAACATAAAAAATATATAAATATATATATTTAGTTCTTTTGAATTATAACAGACTCATTTAGAAAAAAAATATGTATTTTAATTGAGTATTATTGAAATTCACGAACCAGAGTAGGTCTCCTATATTTGTTGGTTTATTGTTTGTAAATAATGAGACTCCTTGCACTTTTTTATATTTTATATTGATGCATATAATCATTGAGATGTTAGGGAAAACATACGATAAATTGATAATGATACGTAGAATTCATTTTATGTCACTAACACTGGTAGTTCATTGTATGATTTTTTCGCTAATATGTCAATTAACTACAGTATGCAACTTTTGGGCCAAAAAAAAAATTATACCATTTTTTAACTCTATATTAAAATAATAATTTATTTTTAAAAATTATACCATTTTTTAAAAATATATTAAAATTATATTACTTTTTATTTTATAAATATGTATTATAATTCAATTTTATTTTTATTAAAATAATATTCACAAAATATGAACGCTAATGTCAAAATGATATTTTAGTCTGCCTGTGTCAATAAACCGTATTCGATTAAACAAATTAAAATTATATTAAAAATAATATAAGTTTTTAAAATAATTTACGTATGTTTTGTCCAGTGAACTTACATATTAAAAATTAATATTAACCGTAACTCAACTTAAATACATATGAAAAATTAATATAAACCGTAATTTACATATGTTTTAATCTTACTGGACTTGTGGGACCAAACTTAGATAGCTTTAAGTTAACAATTATACCAGGTGGTTTTATCCAATTTCATAAGTTTAATTGAAAAAAAATAAAAATTCTAAATAATTTACTTTGTATATTTTTAAAATTAAAGATTCTCTTAATTTAAATTTTATTATTTAATAACAAAGGTATCTTACTCGCCTCATTCAAATCAAACTACCGAATTACTAATAGTTATTGGGTTGAGCAGTAAGGGACTTAATACTCTTAAGTAAGGTCTCAAGTTCAAGTTTAAGCTTAATTTGAACTCACACATGTATTAGGTAATTTTGTCTAATTCCATGAGTCTAAATGGCAAAAAAAAAAATCTAAATAATTTACTTTGTATACCTTTAAAATTAAAAGATTCTCTTAACTTAAATTTTATTATTTAACAACAAAAGTATCTTATGTTTAAAATTAGATTTAGAATTTTTTTTTTATTATTTAACTCCTCAACTTCATCACCTTCAACTTCCTCAACAACTAGGGGTGGAAATAGGTCAGGCTATACCAGGCCTTAGCTAAACAGGCCGAGCCTGTATTATAGGCCTTAAACCTGAGTCTGGCCTTAAGCCTGTAATAGGCCTTTTTTAGGTTCAAGCCTGAGCCTTTAAAAGGCCTGGCCTGGCCTGAAGCCTTTTTAAAGGCCTACTAGTTTAGTAGGCCTCTAAAGAGGCTTGAAAGCCAAATCTTTATAGGATTAAATAGGCCATAGGCCTGTTTGAGGCCTACTAATATAAAAATTTTTAACAAACACTATATAAATATATGAAAAACAAGTTTTGAATTCACAAAGAAATAATATACAAGAATTTTCCTATGAGGAACGATTTCTTTCAGATACAATTATAAGAAAAGCTTAAGAGGTAAATGTTGAAAAGATGCTAACAGATGGTAAATGCATTGGTGAGATCAGTCTTTGGATTTGGAATATTCAACAAACAACATAAGCAAGTCCAATGGTTAGAGGAGGAGGAGAAAATCCCTTCAATAGTGGTTAAATTCATTTACGTCGAGAAGTTAAATTGTCAACAAGTACAAACATGTAATATCCATCTTTGTCATCATCTCGCCATAAGGGTTCAAGCAAACCTATCATTGATGTTCCAAAGCTTCACATATTTGCAACCTCTTGTCCATAAAACATCCCTAAATGAGCCTACACACAGCCACTTACTCAGAATTCACTATATAAACAGAAATCCAATACTTATTTCCCCCTAAACCATTTGACTTTCCAGCAATTTGAATATTTGATACTTGTTTACAATCATTCAAATGAAACATCTTTCTGTAGAATAGTATAGAAACAAAAGAAGGCATACAATAAGCCACAAGCATACAAGAAGACAGAATCTCATTTGTTTCTCAAGGCAACTCAGCATCAGCCCATTCAATTTGTTGTGTCAAGGGAGGTCGCCAAAATTAAAATGATTAATAATTAAGCTTAGTCTGAAATTAATTAAAATACAATAACGAATAAGACTCAGTCTTCATAGTAGATACCAAAAAAATCACAAAATATATCTAAGTTTAATCAGCTCTTTTCCATATGCATAGAGAAAATTACAGATCTATAGCATTGATTCCTCATTACAGAGTAAACTAACCCTATATTATCTCAAAGGTAGGAACTAGGACAGGAGGGGTGAAAATCTACCCAACATACCTTTGAAATGGAGATTAGAAGATCTTCACATAGTTGAAGAGAGTAAGGGCACAAAAGAGAGACTATGGTAGGGATTGAGAACACGGACTGCAGTGTGACTACGGTGGGGGATGCGATGGAGGCAACTCACAGCCACGGGAGATGTCGACGAGGGAGAGGGAGGTGATCGATGGAGGTAGCTCATAGTTGCAGAGTCGTAGTTGGGAGACGGAGATTAAGGCGGAGGCGACGAGGAGGCAACTCACAGCCACGGGAGATGTCGACGGGGGAGAGGGAGGTGATAGATGAAGGCAACTCATGGTCACGGAGTCGTTGTTGGGAGATGGAGGCAGAGGCGGAGGTGGAGGCAGAGGCGACGAGGAGGCAACTCACAGCCACAGAAGTTGTCGACGGGGGAGAGGGAGGTGATAGATGGAGGCAGCTCACAGTTGTGGAGTCGTAGTTGAGAGACGAAGGCCGAGGCAACAAGGAGGTGGAGGGCGGAGGTGACGAGATGAGGAGGCAATGGATGAAAGCAGAGATAAGGGCAGAGTGGCTAGGGTTCTCTGGATTTCACTCTTGAGGGCTTATACAGAGACTAGATGCGGCAAAAACAATTTTAGGCAAAAATATAAATATAATGTTATATTTATTAATATGTTAATAAAATTAATTTAAAATATATTATATTATATATTATATATTAATATTATATTAATATACGTAAACATGCCTGGTTTGTAGGCTTCAGGCCAGGCCCAAAGTAAACAGGCCAGGCCTGTTTACTAAAATAGACCACTAAAAAAACCTTTGCCTGGCCTATTTCTTAAATAGGCCAGGTCAGGCCAGGCCCCAAACAGGCTAAGCCATAGGCCGCTTAAAAGGGGTCTGGCATGTTCCCACCCCTATCAACAACTTCATCTTTACTCACCTTCATAATTTCATCTGCTATATTTGCATCTTCTGACATTCTCCATTATAAAGAAATTCAACCTAAAAATTATCAACAATCAAAAGTTTATTTTTTCTTACTAGAATAAGCAATTTGTAACTAGGATTTAATTAGAAATTACACTGTAACGATTACATTGTATTGCTTTTAACAAAATATTTCCCGTCATAATCAATTTCTTACCTGTAAATTGATGAGACAATTCTGAATCCAACAACAATTGCAATGGTTCAGTGGTCCCTTCCCAAGCACAACTTTTATGCGCCTTCGTTTTGTTCTTCATTTTGTTCTCCTAAGCTTCTCATGCCTTCATTTCCTTCTTATGAGCTTTCCATTTTCTGACTTTGTTCGCCAGCCAACCCATTTTGATGTAATGCGTGACATGTGACATGGTTAACAAATGACGAGCACGTGGCACAGATAACTAACGCCCATATTTAGGGCGTTTGATTTTTTGGTTGAAAACAGTTTTTTTATTTTTAAAAATAAAAAACTTATAATACTTATTTGGTAAATCTATTTTTTATAAATTATTTTAAAAAATAGAAAAATAAAAAAAAAATTTAGAATATCTTTAAGGTGTTATGTAATTTTTATTCTAAAAAATATAAAAAAATGTAAGAAATATCCACCTCATTAATGGTAAAATTATAAATTTTGAATAATTTATCTATTACTCATTAGTTATGATTTTGAAAACAATTATTAAGACATTTTTTTTTACTTTTTTATTTTTAAAACTTATTTTCAACAATTTTATAAAATTATTTTTAAAATAATAAAACAAAAAACACTGCAGGCACTTAGTGTTGGGCGAAATTGTTTTAAATTTGACACTTTAAGTAACATTGCTTCCAAAAAAAATTTTAAAATATCAACAGCAACTTCAAAAGTATTTTGGGGTCCATTTGCACTTTATCCCATCGTTTTTGCATAGCAGAAAATATGATGTAAGAATCCCTAACAGTCACATAAAGCTTCAAGAATCTGCTTGGTATTCTCGGAAAATTTATGATCCTATTGTGCCTTGGTAGAGTCATTAAATTGGTATTCTGCAATCAATGGCGGACTTGGATGAGTGAAAATAAGCAGGGGCGGAGTCTGACAGCGACGACGACGAAGTTGCATATTGCAGTGGAACATGCGGAGAACGGAAGCAACCAATGACGACGAAGCCACTGAATGGGAGGAGATAAAGAAAGATCTCTGGGCGGTACCCTCGGTGACAGTGGATCGGGTCGACTTAGTGTAGAATTAGAGTACGATGACGATGTGCGAGGAGTTTGAAGAAATAGGGATCGAGCTTGATAGGGCAGAAATAGGTGGGGAACTTGAAAACGTTAGCCAAGATGAAGGCGAGGTTCGAGATATGGATGTTATGAACGAGGGAATAGAGAAGGCTGAGAGCAAGGAAGTTTTCATGCCTAAGTCTGGTTGGTTCTACATGCATGAAGACTGCTCTGCAAGTCGCGCTATGGCCCTCGCAGGTATTTGCATTTCTTCTTCGATCCGTTCATATCATAGTGAACATATGTGTGTGTGTGTGTGTGGGGAATGAATTCATGTACTCTTTTTTTTTTTTTTTGTGAAAGTTAATTGGAAACTTTGTTAATGTTGTATCACTCTGAAAATTGTACTGTTGTGTTTTGTGGCTTATGCATTCTTTTTAAGAAAAAAAAAATTTGAAAAAATACTAGTACTACTACGACTTGCAAATTCAACAAATACGAGTATTGTTGCCTCTAAATTTTCCATGATTCTTTTGCTGTTTCTTTTTTCTAGAACTTTTTGGGTAAGTTCTTTTTCTAGATTTATTTGTACTTCATATCGTAATGTTTCTCAGTATTTGTGACAGCAGCATCGGTGAGATAGTGGAATATTAGACCCTGATGTTAACGCCTGACACACTCTTTTTTCTTTTGGTTATTCACATTTTTCTTAAGCATCCCTTATTGTAAGAATTAGTATTTGTAACGCTGTAGTACGCTAATTATTTTTAGATTTTCATCATTTCTACATGAATCTGGACAAGTAGCAAGTCCTTATTCTGTAATATGTTCTCCAATTCTCCTTGATTCATTTATATGTCATCTAGGAGTGCTGTGCATAGACTGAAATTGTGGGGCTACGAATGAACAAAAGTGGAGGCATAACAAATTTGAAGAGATGCTGCCGCAGGAAAAGTAAAGTAAGATTTTATTTTATTTTTTTTTTAAATCTGTTGCTTACTAAACGCTAGTTTTGCATGTCTGTTATTTCATTGCCCGTGAATCTGGTGGTAGTGATAGTAGTTACTAACTAGTATAAATTTAATTATTGAATCATGAAGATGTGATGATCACGCCTTAATATATGATTATTTTCTGAATAAAAGAGCTGTCAAACACAAGCAAATGTGGATCCCATGGCAACTTTGAATATCAGAACAATGCATCAAGAATTGTTAAAGGAAAGGGTCTATAAATTATAAACCTGTTGTGAAGAGAAATAATTTAAACCTTTCAACTGTCATCCAAGCACCAAATGTAGTGTCATCACATGTGCTAGTAATCTTCTCTGATCAACATGACTGTAGTATGTGGCAGTTTTTGCATCAAGTGTGGATTCTGCTTTGCCTTTGTCTGATTCCATGATTTCTTCTAACTAGAAGAGTGATAAGCATACCGTCTCTTTTTCCAGTTCATGCCTGCAAATTAAAACAGTATATAAATGCTGGGAGTAATGCACCTAATATCAAGGAATCCACTCAGCTGGTTGATGATGACCATTATTCTTATCTGCCCATGTTGTTTCCCATCTTGGCTGAATCTCTCCAAATGGGAAGAAAGACTTGAGGGGTTACATTTTCAACTCAGCAAATTTATCAACCTTATTCAACACATAACAATGAATATGAAATTTCTCTGCCTCCACTGTGCCCTGTTATCAAACAAAGGCCTATCACATGCACAATTCAAAGTCATTTACTGCTGTGCAGTCAGCAGTCGACTTTACATCCTGGCAATGATCATCAAACTGTATCTAAATCTCTGTCCCTAGATTCATCTACTGAAACATTGCCTCAAACTTGTAACTTAAGGATTGGGTTGCTTGAAAGAGGAAATGGTGTCCCTCAAGGAGGCGGAAGAGGTTCCTTCAGCATGGTGGCACTCCGGCATTTTTTCCTGGTATTTTACTGTTCCTTCTCAACTTGTGGGAGCAGATACTAATTTTCCATGTCATGTCATGGTAGCAAAAGTATTTGTGGGGGCCGCAAGGTGTCTTTAAATAGCAGCTTACTCTTTTTTCATCAAGTTGAACTTCAATCCTAAAGTTTAATTTTCTTGTCACCAAGGGCGGCAAAAGCTTAGCCTTATTACAGAAGCTGCCAAATGTTTTAATATGCCACTTCTTGTGGTGGTGGTATTTATCAGCAAAATTATGTCCAGGCAATGCAGTACTTTCTAAGAATCTCATTGGTCTGAGATAGTGCTAACCTGCAGTTATGCTACTTGGGGACCTGGCTGGCAGTCTCTGGGTAATCATGCTCCTTGGATATTTGATCCAGTTGAATATGTTCTGCAGTCTCAAGGTTCAAGAAATTGAGATGACAAGGTATGCTGCTAACTCTTTACAATTGTATCTTTGGACGTGCTTCTTGACTTCTTACACCTGGAAGGTGAGATTCCTAGCCTTTAAATTGGAACTGTTGAATTATTGATGGTACTCCAAGATAGTTTAGAGGTTTTGTCAGGGTCTAGTGTGAATGAGTGGAAAGAAGTCACACATTAGATGTAATTAGATTGCATTAGAGATGGCCAGGTGGAGTATATGAGTGGATAAAACCTCTAAACCTAATGCTTTAAAATTCTGGGTCAAGAGGTGGTGTCAATTCTATTTATATATTTTTCTTCCTTTTGGTCATTATTGATGTCCGCCACGATCCATGTGTTGAGTATGCTTGGCTTAAAGTATTTACTCTTAAAGTTACCTCCCAATCTCCACTACTAAAAGACTTTCAAAATTTACTGCCAAGTGTAGCAGATGTTTAGCTGGATGCTTTACTAAAATGCTTTGAAAAGGCAGCTTATTCATTATTTTTCTAGAAAGGGATTATCTAAATTTACTTTTTAACCAGCTTCTTATTTATTGATATCTGTGTAAATTGAAAAAATAGCTGGAGAATTACCAAGTAGTAACAAGGATTGCTTGATAAAATTAATTTAGCTGCAACCAGAAAAACAAGATCATCTCATACTACTTCAAGTTCCCTCATATTTTGATGCTGCTCTTTTACCAGCCTTGCAGTAATGTGATTACTAACGCTCCTTACCAGATTTATGTGCCGTTTTGAGAGTGTATGCTTCTAACTCTTGTAAAATCAACATGCCCCTGGCAGATAAAAGTGGTTGATGTCAGTATTTTCTTCTAAGATCCGTGCTGGAAATGCTCCTTTGATATCCCTCCTATCTTTTATTCTGCTACACAATTTGTTGATGGTGAATTTCGTAAGACTGTCAGAGACTGCTCAAGCTTAAGCTTCGTAGGCAAAGTGTTCTCTCAGTCTGAGTGTGCGTCGTGTCATTAATTGCCTCTGGTACATACTCTTAGATATTGAAAGAAATTGAGCCTTCTCAAGAGGATTATAGTCTCTATATTCTGCAAGTGAGAAGGTAAGTACAATGATAACTTTTCATTTATATTATTGTGACGTATTGTCAATTATACGATTGCTGCCATCAATCTGTTTCATGCGGTTCATGCATTTTTGTGAGTCCCCCATCATTACTTTAAATGACAAGTTTCTACATTTCTGTTATTCGCGAAACCCTGTTAAGCTAACTCAACATAAGCGAATGTGCTTCCATAACTTAATTGTCCAAATTAGGACGTAATTACTTTGGTCGTGAGGCTACTCCTGCCATACCTCAGTGCTTGGAAAGAGTTCAAATTTTCAGTCCAATCAGTTTGGTTAATGATTACCTCTAAAACTCCCTCACAAATTGTGACAAACCCGGTTTCTCTGGTTTTGTTTATGCAGACAAAACAAAGAATATCTGAATTACCGATAAGCAATTTTAGGTTCACGGCCGGTGATCCATTGATTAGTTCATTCATACAATGCCCGTTGGATTCATCTCAAGTTCTCCTTTTTCGGTCGCTAAGAAATTTTGAAAAAATTAAGGTAATAAGTACATTCATGTTAAACGATCCACGCTGCTTACTCGAGGATATGCATTTTGTGTTGTGCATGACAAGCGATGAAAATGGACGGGAAACGTTGTTCGATATTTTTGCGTTTGTTTTAGGTACGGATATATTGATCTGTAGATAATGCGATGTCCTATTTAGAGTATTACTGTAAGCACGGGCTATGTTCCCCGGTGTCGCTTCATTGGTGGAAAGTGGAAGCCACGCCAGCGCTTAGTATAGTCGGTGCAGAATGCAGAATATTATTCCGCCGGACAATCCAGATGGATATGTCCCAAGTGGGCATCAACTTTGCGCGCAGATGCATAACAATGATTGATTTAATTAAATCAAAATTTACTTTGATGATAGCTTTCATGTGAGAGCTTCTTATTCAGGAGAAAATTTATGTACTCAAAATTAAAATATGTTAGGTATTTTTTATCAATTAAATTAGAATAAAAATTAAAAATAAGTTAAAAGTGAAAATAACAATAGTAAGTTATAGGATAGGTAATGTGCAAAAAAATTTACATATTTTAATTTAATTAAAAAACATTTTAAATATATAAATTTAAGCACCTTAATTTTTTTTTCTCAGTTTATTAGTCAACTCGAGCTTCTTGAAGTTTGTAATTTGTGTTACTTCCAAAATAAGCGGAGTTTTTGAAATAAAAAGAGGCAAGGCACATTCTATGATTCTTTTAGATCTTGAGTTTTCTAGGTGGAGAATTGAACTGGCACATTTTTTCGTTGAAGGGTAAAAGAAATTAAGTCTTGGCTAAAAAAATCAGTGAATTGTTTCCAGAATTTTCTATTTTAATTTTTTGACAAATTTTTCTCTATTTAAGGATATATAATAATGTCTTTTTGGGGTCATTGAGCTCCTTATGTTCACAAAAAAAAGAGAAGATATAAAAAAATATCTCTCAGGATTTTTTTTTAACACAAGCTTCGCTAAAGATCGACAGTTTCCCAAATTTAACATTTATTCAGAAATCATTTTCTTTCAATGTTTTATTTTCATAATAATAAGCCGTCCCAATGGCCATGTACTCGTAATCCCCCAAAGTTTTGGATCGTGAACCAAATCCATATTATCTTTGCATTTTGCTATCAACCTTTTAATGCCTATTCATCCATAAATCATGTTGAAAACTTTCCCATTATCGAAATCCCAAAAGCCATTAACTACTACGACCTGCTACTTCTTTGTTGTCTCTTGTCAGCGTTAGGAGAACCAACTTGCATACGGACGCACCCGACTAAAGAAAGTTGAGTAGATAGAAGAGCCACCTAAAGAAGCAAGGTGGATATACTATTTTCTTATAACCTTTTAATACGTGTTAATGCCATGTTCTATGCTCTCCACAGTGAGCCAAACGTACTACTTGGTGTCGTATCGTATGTCACTCAGGACTATCATTTTGCCGGAGTGCGCTTCCTTATAAAATCACATTATTTTTTTGGGGGGTCCCATTTCATGGTTCCTTACTAAATGCGAAATGCTGTTAGGGCAGTACAGTACGCTGGGTTTGGTCTTGTTCTGCAAAAAAAGTCCTCAAGAGCTCCTCCTTGTGATGGTTTAATTAACTTCATTCATATACAAGCAAAATGAACTAACTCCCTTGGCCTTCATATACTTTCATCGTTTTTTTATTTTTTGGCCTGATAATATACTTTTTATCGTTGCAGAAGCGAAAACTCATGTGACTGACACGCCCCTGCCATGACTTACAGCTTCCAGCTTTTTCAAAATTCGCTTGTGCTCCCATTGAAAGGTTCCACCATCACATGGACCAACCTGTAGAGCGAAGGAACCTTTATACAAAATTATTCAATGATGCAATTATTCGTAAACGCTCGGTTGCTCATGCCATCTAATAATGCATAGCCGCATGTCCCCATTTGCACTATTTTTATTGAAGACCAAGACAAAATCGTCAACATATCGCAGTTACTGATCCTATCCATTCTTCTCATTTCTTTAGGTATATAAAATTTCCTAATTACATAGTTTAGAAATGTTAAGCATGCAAAGCCTCTCAATCAAGTGTATTTTCTAATGATATAGTTCACAACGTAGATCACATGCTTTGTCACCTGTTGCTCTTAAATCATTTTATCCATTATATAATTTCTGAATGTTGTCAATTAGTCACCATGCACTAGTGAGTAATGTAGAAGCATCTTTAGTGAACCAAAATAATACTCTTCTAATTATTTGTTGCATAGTGTGCCTCTCAGACTTAATTATGCCATCATTTTCTTTGTCGTTTTTTTTCTTCCTTCTGTTTTCAATTTGCATTACAGTTGTATTACCAAATATGCCTTGATTTTGTTCTTTTATATTTGACCTCTTTTCCATTCTTTATTGTTCATGAATCTGAATGTTATAATTAATTATTTATATATATATATTCTTTTCCCTCCAGCTTGGGCTAAACCTCATCACATTCACTTATCAGGTCTGTCATTCCTACTTCCTGTCCCTTGTATCATATTTTTCTTCTTTTTCCTATATCTCATCTTGATCATACGAGTCATGTTTCTCTTCTACGACGCCTTTATGCTTCTTTCATGACCTAGATAGTCACCTTGAGATACTTCTCACACTGTCTTTAGTGGGTCTGTTTAAATTTTTGTTATTTTGGTCAACTTTTTAGTGGTTCATCACATGACAAATCCAATACGAGCAGTTCCATTTTCTTTTATTCTTCACAAAATTCATTGGGTTCTGTGCACTTTTGGCTTCCCCAATAAAATTTGACCTTAAGCTTCTTTGTCTGCACCCACACCCACCATAATATAAGATATTCTAGGCAACCTGCTTTGGGTTTTTCATCACCCAAGCAGTGAGTTATTCGGGAGGTTATAGTTGTGAGAGCAGAGAACTTCCTCCAACTCAGATTTGCCTCAGATCAGTGAAAATAACAGGTTGACATGGGTAAGCTCGGAAGGATGTTGGACACGTTCTGTTTCTCTTCTGGCTCAAACTCTTGCTTCTGCGTAAATTCCATGGAATTCGATGATGAGTTTGAGGGAAAGCCCTTGATGGCAAGTGACACTAATCAGATACTAAGACTGAAGGATGTAGTTGCCGGAAAGCAGACTTTGGCTTTTCAATTGAAGCCCAAGGTGAGCCTTTCTTTTCTTTTCTATTTCTGCTGTGAAGTTGTTATTGCCCCACCCAATCTTTCTTCTTCGTTTCTGAAAAGAAAGTTCAAACATTTTATCTAGTTTGGTATTAGACATGCTGTGTGGGTTAATATGATATCCTTCTAACGATGGCATACGCAGATGGTGATATTGAGGGTGTCCATGCACTGCCATGGATGTGCAAGAAAAGTTGAGAAACATGTCTCGAAGTTGGAAGGTGAGTACGTTTCCATTCGTCTTTATATTTTAATGATTAGAGATAGACTTTAACAGCCTCATTAATCATCAAACTGTAATAGAATAGCACCGGAAAACTAGATATCAACAATCTGAACTGAGATTGCTCCTAGGCATGCTAGCTTTGAGTTCTATTCTCCCTGAATTTTGATACGGGGTGTTTGAACCTGGTGTTCTTTTAACATCAGAAGCCAAACCAAATTCTATTCTTAGCTGCTGAATCACTTTTCATCAGTAAGATAAATCCAATGCGGTTATCCAACTGGCCACCAAAGGAGACAGATTACTTTAGTTCCCTTTCTGACAAATGCTGTATCAAATGTGAAAAAAGTCAACATTATTGTTGCTTCTCCTCGGTAGTTGGTATGGTCCTTTTTTGTTTCTATTCGTAATAAACAATAATTGTCTTTCTTCACCAATAAACAGGAGTGAGCTCATACAAGGTAGATCTGGAGACCAAGATGGTGGTTGTTATTGGGGACATTCTTCCCGTGGAAGTATTGGAAAGTGTCTCCAAGGTCAAGAATGCACAGCTTTGGGATTCGCCATGCTGAAGACTTAAAATTTGCACACAGGATTCATTTCCCAGCAGAATCCATGATGACAAAGGCAGAATGAAGAAGCTTTATATTTTCTGTCATTTTGTCCTTTTATTGAAAATGTATGATATTGTTACCCATGCCATGCCGATTCTCCCCCTAGAAAGAAAAACGAGAAAATGAAGGTGTATTATTGTCTCTCTGAGACTCGAGATCAATTACGCGTTTAGCCAAGGTTGGTGATGTACTCTTATTCTCCACTTACATCCTATTTAGGAGGTTATGTTAAAAATATTCTCTAAATCACGTGGTAATATGTCAGATGGAATTAATTGCAGTGTCAACAAATTTTAATGCTACTTCTGAAGAAAGAGCACAAGTTAAAGTTTGAATGTGAAACTCTGCTTTGTTGTCTGTTGATCTCAGAGTGGCTTCAGCAAGTTCATTTTGAATTTTAAAACAAGAGAAAATAAATTAAATGTATGTATATATATATATATTTTAATTTTACTAAACTGACGTAATTTTTTTAACAAAATGAGAATTATTCATTAAAAATAAAGAATAAATTACACAAACTTTTAAATTTTATTGAAATTAATGTATATGAATTTCTCTTCTAGTTTTTGAGAAAATTTATGTGTAATATATTTCAAAGGTTTAAACTGTTTGTTTAAAAATAATAATAATATAAACAACGTAAGAAACTCAATACTACTTAAGTCTAATGGATAAAAAATAAAATAATGTTAAGAGAATTATTACTAATTGAATTTGACAATACTTGACTCAGGAATATTGGATATCATATAATAACAATAATAACTTTGTCAAGTTATGGAGACCAAGCCTTGAATTACAGGGAAGATAAGATCTATGCTATTCGGTGACAACCAATGACAGGAAAGGAAAAAGATTTGAGAAGATCCAGAATGGCTTCTCTTTCTCTTGTTGCTTTTAGCAGAATGAAGAGCAGGGATGTAGCCAGAGTAGCTAACAAAATAATAAATATATAAACATCGATCACAGACTCAGAGGATGGAAGGATACTTAGCTTGAGTCAAAAGCTAAACTTCAGAAACAAATACAGTCACAGAGCAGAGCATCAGAAGTAATAAGAAATGGTTTTGCTCACCATTAATTGTACTTGCACGTCTTCTTCCTCTTCCTCCATGTCCTTTGCATTTACTCTCACTTTATTAACATTTCATTTTAAAATCTCGTGAAGCTCTGAATAAAATTAAAAAAAATAATAATAGAAGATCTCACATGTACTTTCCATAAAATCTTTTGAAAGTACCTTGCTTGCCTTTCACTACTTTCACCGTTGGGAGTTCTTCTCAAGAAATTTTGAAACGATAGATTTTTGTTCTTTAATCACGGAGGGCTTTACTGGAGGTATTGGTTTCTCTTCTTCTTTTTTTCCCCCTTCTGAAAAATGAAGAGCTCTAAACTTATTACTTCAAAACTACATAAAAGAAAGTACAAAGGATGGGACGTGGATACCGAACTCATCTGCACAAGACATACCGTATTTAAATTTGTCTAACTGAAATTATGGAGAGGGAAGGATAAGTAAAATTATAAACCAAACGAATGCTTCATAATTTTTTTTTGGTTACATTGAAGACTAGATAGGCCTTGGTGGAGTCTGAAAAAATAATCACACTTTCATGTTTTGTAAATTGTACAATTTATTATAATTTTTTTTTCCAAATTATAAAGTTTATATTTTATATTAAATTGAATCAATATTGATAGTATATGATCTTAGTGTATTTAGACATGTGTTTTCATAAATTACATGGAATTTGACGTGAATGATACTCAGTATGGATATGTGATAAGTGTGACTTAGTATAGTACATTTTATATTTATATTGATATTTATTTTTTTATGATAAATTATCTAATATTTGATACTAGTAACTAATTTCAATTTGATCAATTCAATCAAACTGCATTGGTTATATTAATATTGATGATGGCGATAAGATTTGGGTCTAACATTTCATGTTGAAGCCAAGGCCCAAAACACAGGATTGAATAAGTCAAATCAGAGAGTCGTTTGTTGAGTTACGTGTGGAACAATCCATCTTCATAAAAATCAATGCCACATCGTCCACTCTTGTCACGGGGCCCAAATGCAATGTCACTTTGATAATAACATGAGTGGGAAATTGTTTACCCAAAAAAAAACATGAGTGGGAAATTGTCTATTAAAAAGAAAAGGGAAAATAACAAATAAATGCCCCTAGATCAAAATTTGTAAAAATATACCCTAAACTTTTGTAATTATAAACATATACCAAAGTACCAAATTGTGAATATTTTTATTACGTGAAAAGAACAAACTATCCCTACCTCAATTAAAACCCCAAATCCCTCCCCCGTCATTCAGTTCTTCTTCTCATCCTCCTTCTTCCGCTTCTCACCAAACTTCCCCATCGTGCCGACAACATCAACATTGTTGCCGTTGACTATGAATCCTCCTCTATCTGCATATCTGACTATAACCCCATCCACATTTGTAGGTTCGAGTGGTGGTCTTCATCGAGAACGCCAACTTATAAACCAACGATGATACTTGCTCTGAATACTCAAGAATGCCGACCCACAACTCGAATTTGATGAGGGTGCGGTGACCATCACTTGCTCTAGATGCTTGAGAACACTGACCCACAACTCGAATCAATTGAGGGTGTGATGCTCGGTGAGAAATCGCTCACACCCTTCCTACTCCCTTTCCTCAAGACCTAAGAAGAGGGAGTCGAGATATGTGAGGAGCCAAGAAATCATCTACACCTATCTTCATCTATGATTTTCATTTTCATGTTTTTTTGTGGCTGCTATTTTCCATCTTCATCTATGATTTCCTTTTTTTTTTTGTTTCTAATGGTTGCTTCTTCTTCTTCTTTTTTATTTTGGTTTGCTAGTTTGAAATATTGTGGATTTGGTGGCCTGAAACTTCCATAAAATAGAATTGTATGTAAATCAATAGTAAATACATGCAGATCAATTGTAAATTCACATGAATTAATCCCAAATGTATTTTTTAGTTTAACTTGAAAATGTTCACAGATCAATTGCAAATATATATAAATCAGTTGCAAATGTATTTGGCTTTACTTTGTTAACTTGACTTAGGAAATATATACTTTTTTTTATTCACATTATAAGACATTTTGTATCAATTATACGCATATTAAGTAAATCATTTTCTCAACTAAAATCAATGCAAAAAGTATCCACATTTTTTATTTTTTCTTTATTAAATACCTCATTCTATTATCATTGTAGAGTTATAAATGAGGAGAGAGAAATCATTAAAGACAGGGGTAAAATAGGGAAAAAAATCCAATGCCCTATATTTTAAACTAAAAATTTGTCATACAAATGTCTTATAATATGGATTGGAGGGAGTATATATCAATTGTAAATATAAGTGGATCAGCTGTAAGTTTATGTATATCAGTTGCAATTGTATTTGGATTTACTTTGTTGACTTATAAAATATATGTAGATTTATTAGTTGCAAATTGTTGATTATTAGTTGCAAATAGGCGATAGTTAACTATTAGATGGGGTCCTTGTGATGGTTAACCAGATCAGCAGCTTGGTGAGAACTTTTGTTGTTAGTATATTTGATTTAGTCTGTAATACCCAACAAACAAAACCCAAACTCATACAAGGATGAGGCAGAACAACACAAAGGGGACAAGAAAACTACCAACGCTATATGATACAGGGCATTGTGATAAGGGAAGTTTATGGGTGAAAGGGGAAACAAGACAACAGAACATGGTGCCGCGGTGCCATGAACTGATACCATATCAGTTTTTTGCTAATTTTCTTGTTCTTCTTTCGAAGCACATAATTTCTTATTTCAACCTCTGATTAATTTGATTCCAACTCTTACAAGTCATCCTACTTATGATCTAACTATAGACACAACCGCACTTCAAAATACCTCCGTATGGAGATTTTGGATGTTCTAAACCGAAATTGTCACTTTTGAACCAAAACTTAACATTTGAACCTCCCAAAGGCCACTAACAACTCATGGACCTACACTAACACTTCACCCAAGTCTCGAATACCCTGATGACTTGGTTTAGGGTGGTTGCATTCTAAAGGAACATCTCCTCTAGAATTTGACCCCTTAGCACCACAATTACAACTAATAGGTTATATACTCATTCTACCATACATACACCTAAATCCAACATCGGTGCAAGATCATAGTTTATCATGTCCATATATGTACAGAACAACCACATCATGACCCAATACAAGGTCTTAGGGTACAATACATATATGATATACCATTAAGTCAACAATCAATAGATATCACCAACAAGCCTACTCACAGCCCCAAGGATCTCATGAATAACATACAAAGTACAACACAACATCAAATACTTGAAATACAACATTACACATGGTATCCATCACAAGCATCCTACTTAGCACAATATAACTACATAAACCAACCACAACACATCACCAACTACAACTCAAATACTCCCATATGAAGGAGAAAACTAAGACTCCCTAGTCTTCTTCTTGCGAGAGCTTGAATCTTCACCTGAAATTTTAGTCACAAACGATTGTAAGATAGTCCCAGTAATCGAGGGAAACTACAACTAACACATTTACAAATAGAGTTATACATGTATATGAATAATGTAATGCAATGCATATGAAATAATATGAATGTCCCCCAAAATACACGGTTAGAACCACGGGCTAGTTATCATCATAAGATATCTCCAATAAGTGACTCCCTTCTAACAATCGATGAAGACTGATTCCAACACATCACTAAGCTCTCTGCTCATTAGTATGAGTCAAAGGCTACAGTAATGATTAGACCATGGTTCTCTTTCCTCTAGACTATTCGAATTGGTGGTGACTTAGTGAATATGCATCTCCAATCCACTGTCACTTGGATCTCCTGGGCAAAGAATGATGATTTAGTGGCAGCGATATATAAATATATATATCGAATCTCACCACTTGGACATGAGGCCTCACGTGTTCCACTAGTAGGTCGGCATACCATGTGGTACCACTGACATCATCACCTAATCAACCAATGCCTCACATGGATAATCAAAGTTATAATGCCTTTTCATGTCATGTCAACATATCATCATGCATCATACGCATAGGTATATCTCAACAGCATGGCCATCATGTTAGCATAATCATCACTATACTAATCTATGAATAGGGATGCAATATAAGCCACTTGATAACAAGCAACATATATTCTCACATTACATACTCTTACTTCTCATAAACCACATACAAGCGAAAAGAAAAAAGATTACCATAACCCTGCTCGTCATGCTTAGGACATATCATGATATGAAATAAATGAACTTATATTTAAACAGGCAATTTACAACACATGTAAATATACACCCTGATTATCTCGAATTGCCTGCACATAATACACATAGGGGAATGGGAGGCCTTCGGAGTACCAATAATGAATTCAATACTTCTGAAAGACCTCTTAGGATGTAAAAGCCTCAGATCAACAAGCTTGAACACTACAAAGCCATGGAATACCCAAATCAACATATGTTGTAGACTCCGGTGACCCATATCACAACCAACCAAGCACATAAGCACCAAACCCATGATTCCAAAACCATAGTCACACCTCAATGAGCCCTAAACACCTATCCAAAACTACAAACAAACCCAAAAGTTCAAATTTCATAATAACCCATAGAATTCTAAGCCAGGGTTTGAAGTAACCACATCATAGACACCTCAAAACTCTTACCCAAGTCTTAAGAATACCAAACCATACTTCAATAACCTATTTCTAATCATTTTTATTGGTGGAAACATTAACCGAGTTAAGATAAATCTCATACTCACGAATTTCAACCCCCAAACCAGCAGAAAAGAGATGAGATGAGATGTGAATCCGCTTACCAACTAAGATTTGAGCTTCAAATGTCTAGAAATTAAGTCCCAAGGTCAGAAATTTTGAACCCCAGCAAAGCTTCCTTCTTTTCCTTCGTTTTCTTCTTCTTCCATCGACTAGTTCGCATTTAAATTTATCGAAGTCTTGAGACTAGCGCTGCGGCACACAATAAGCTCACAGCGGCGTGAGCTGATATGTCTATTTTATACCTATAAAATACCCATAATTGATATTATTTTACTTGAAAAATATTAAGTTTTGATATCAAATTTGCATGATTCTAATTAAATTGAGATATATTTACATTTCAGGAAAATTTGAAGAACAAATGGAGATTTTAGAGTGAAAGAAAAAGACAAGAAGACACAGGAAAAAAATCCACCCGGTTCCCAATTATTACTCTCATCCGGCCGCGGGTGAGGAGGTGAGATCTGCTCAGAGTGCGAGATTTGCTCAGAGTGCGAGTTGACCCGGCGCCGGGTCAACCACAGCATCAATCCACCCGGCGCCGGGTGGATCACGAAGAAACAATTTTACGTTGTTAACCCGGCGCTGGCTGGAGAAAAAAATACATAACCGGCGCCGGGTGAAGAATCTTTCAGGAAAAATCTGAATAATATACGAGGGTCGTACGAGATTGGGGGAGAGAGGTTTTAAAAGAAAAAAAAGAAGAAAAAGAGAGGGGGACGATCACGAGCCCTAGAAGATTTATATAAAATTCTCTGGAGCTAAAGAGAGTATTCTGAAGACAAATATGAGAATACTTAAGGCGTAGTGAAGCTGAATCAATCCATTCTTCTTCTACTTTTCTTTCTTTAGACTTTGTTCAGATGATTTGGGAGATTACTCTTATTTTGAATTTAAGAACTATGTTTATGCGTAGCTAATCTTCCTAGTTAGGGATAGGGATGTAGTCTAACTGGGATTAATTAGAGTTTACTCTTGATGATGACTCTTATTTATGATTGAATTTTTCCAATATATGTATGTTTGATTATATCTATCTCTTTTGTGCTTTATTGTGGGTTTTGTGATTGGCCACCATGAAATTTATTTTGTGGGTAAGCTTGATAGACTGAAAGGTGAAGAGCAAACCTAAACCTAGAGAGATAGACATAAACAATAATTCTAGGGATAGAATTAGGTGTTTATGGTGATTTTAGTTATAGCTTCAAGATTTAATTAGAAATTTTAGTTGCACGAGAGTGAATTAAAACCTAATTAAATACAGACTAATTGACTGAAAGGTAATTAGGATACTTTAGAAATAACTGACACTATAATTATAAAGAGTAAAGTTAAGAGTAACTTTAGTTGTCCCAGGAAGATGAAACCCAATTCCCTAACACTCTCAGTGATTGAAGCAAACCAAATTAGTTGCTTTCATTGTTAATTTCTCTTAGTTTAATATTTGATTAACTCTCATAAATTGTTTGTTTTGACTAAAATTATCTAATTGAGTAAATCACAACCTCCCTTGAGTTCGACCTCTGGAATACTCTGGAGACTTTTTATTACTGCGATCGACCCTGTATACTTGCAGGATCTCGATCAAGTTTTTGGCGTCGTTGCCGGGGAGGCTAATGATTTGCTAAATTATTAGTTTTAGTATTTCTTGTTCTCTCATTGATTTTCTTGAATTTATTTTTCTCTTCCATGTTATTGAGATCCAAAAGTCTCAATAGTACTTCTGATTTAACTCCTATTAATTTTGAAATTGAACGTGCTTGCAGGGCAAATCGAGCTAGAATAAGAGAGATGGCTCAAAACAATCGTGCGAATCATGATAATCTTGATAACATCAATAACCTGCTTGAAGATGATCAAATAATCCCGCATAGAAATCCAATTGTTGAAAATCCAAATCGTCTATTTTGGAGGGATGCAGACAAGCCTGCAGTGTATGATAGTCCATCTTGTATTAGGCTATCTGACAACGCAAAGAACTATGAGTTTAAAACCACTCACTTAAACTCTTTGCCAAACTTTCATGGTCGATTGGGTGAAGACGCATTGGGTTTCCTGAAGGACTTTTATAATCAGATTGATCAACTTCCTCCTAATGGTCTGACTTCGGAGGAACTTAAAATGAGGTGCTTCAACTTCTGCATGAAGGATAGTGCTCGAAGATGGATTCTTAATCTGCCAGAAAACTCTTTGACATCATGGAGGGAGATCTACGATGCATTCATTGCCAAGTTTTACTCCCCTCAGAGGACTGTAGATCTGAGAGATAAGATATATCTCTTTGCACAACTGGATGGTGAGCCTTTCTATGAAGCTTGGGATCGATTCAAGGATTACTTATATGAGTGTCCCCATCATGGATTTCAAGATATGATGCTTGCTAAACTGTTCTATAATGCTTTGAACCCTACCTCCCAGCCTCTAGTGGATATTGCTGCAAGGGATGGTAATTTAACTGCTGAAGAGATGATGAGTATCTATGATCAAGTGGCAACTCAGACCAGACAAAAAGGAGTACGAGGCAGGAGAGTACCTGTCAATGAAGTTAACTCTCGCTCTGATGTGTCTGCACAGCTAGAGAAGCTAAATCAATGCATAGAGTTTCTTTTCCACCAACAGAGCAATAATCAAAATCTTCCTAAAGAGTTATGTTCTGCATGCGGGGGTTCAGGCCATACTGAGGACACATGTGTGCATATGATTGAAGGGAATGCAGAAGTCAATTATATGGGTTCTAATGCAGAATGTCCACAACTAATGCAAAGGAAAAATGATCCATACTCAAACACATATAATCCTGAGTGGCGAAATCATCCAAACTTCTCTTGGAAAACTCCATCAGCACCACCAGGATTTCAGCAGCATAAGACTCAGGCACCCCCTCAGTTTCCTACATCATCTATAGGGAAGACTCCGCAGTTATAGGATATGTTCTCTCAGATCTTAGCTGGTCAAGCATCCACTAACAAAAATCTGGATCAGTTCATGGTTAGTCAAGCAGCGGTAAACAAGAATTTTGATCAGTTCATGGCTAGCCAAGTCACTACAAACAATGTCACTCAAGCTGCAATTCAAAATATGGAAGTTCAGATGAATAATCTGGCTAAATTAGTGGCTGAAAGGAATCCAGGGCAGTTTCCCAGCAACACAGAAGTGAACCCGAAAGAAGCTATGGCAATCACGTTGAGAAGTGGAAATGAGTTAAAAGAAGCTGTGAGAGAAGAACGAAATTCAAAAGAAAAAGATGAGAGTTTGAAAAAGAACGCACATGAGAAGGACAATGAGGAACTTAATTCCAAAGATGTTGCTCAGGATCATCCTACACCTCCTGAAGTTAAACCATACGTTCCTCCTATTCCTTTTCCACAACGCCTTCAAAAGAAGATGCATGATGTCAAGTTCAAGAAGTTCCTGGACATGTTTAAGAAGCTTCGCATCAACATCACCTTTGCCGAAGTACTAGCTAATATGCCATCTTATGTCAAATTTCTTAAGGAGCTAGTTTCTAACAAGCAAAGTCTAGAAGATTGTGCTCTAGTCCCTTTGAATGAAGAATGCAGTGCCATCCTGCAAAAGAAGTTGCCCTAAAAACTAAAGGATCCAGGGAGTTTTTCTATTCCTTGTGTTATAGGCTCTCAACTTGTTAAGCATTGTTTATGTGATCTTGGAGTAGGTATAAATTTATTACCTTACTCTTTGTGTAAGAAGCTCGAGGTTAAAGAACTGAAGCCCACAGGTATGACTCTACAACTGGCCGACAGATCAGTACGATATCCAATGGGAATCATGGAGGATGTGCTCGTAAAAGTCGGTAATCTTATTATTCCTGCTGATTTCATAGTATTAGATACTGATGATGATTTAGATGTGTCTTTAATTCTTGGAAGGCCATTCTTGTTAACTGCTGGGGCCTTGATTGATGTGCCCGCTGGAAAATTAATTTTGAAAGTAGGTGATGAGCGGGAAGAATTTCAATTTTCAAGGGCTATGAAATTTCATGAAACTGGAGCATCTTGCTTTAGAGTTGATATAATTGATAAACTAGTTGAAGAACATGCTGTCAAACATTTATATAAAGATCCTTTAGAAGCATGCATTACATTGAACTTTAATGAACAAGTGGAAGAGGTTAATTTTATTGATTCTGTGAAGAAATTAGAAGGTTCAGGTCTTATATATACATCACAATTTAGAAAATATGAGGCATTAGGACAAGGGAAGTCACTCCCACCGCCTTCTGAACAATCACCTCCTCAAGTTGAGTTAAAACAACTTCCATCTCATTTGAAATATGCATTTTTGGGCAACTCTAGTAGCTTTCCTGTCATTGTCTCTGCTAATTTAAATTCTGAGCAGGAAGAAAAATTATTGAGAATTTTAAGGGAGCATAGAACCGCTATTGGCTGGAGCATCTCTGACATAAAGGGTATTAGCCCTTCACTTTGTGTACATAGGATTTTAATGGAGGAAAATTTTACACCAAAAGTTCAGCATCAAAGGAGATTGAATCCTAATATGAAAGAAGTTGTACGCGCTGAGGTTCTCAAGCTCATTGACGCAGGTATAATTTATCCAATTTCTGACAGTTCTTGGGTGAGTCCTGTGCAGGTTGTTCCAAAGAAGGGTGGAATAACAGTGGTCCCAAATGAGAAGAATGAACTCATTCCTACAAGAACGGTTACTAACTGGCGTGTTTGTATTGACTATAGGAAATTAAATGAGGCGACACGCAAAGACCACTTTCCTTTGCCATTTGTTGATAATATGCTCAAGAGACTAGCTGGGCATGACTATTACTGTTTCCTTGACGGTTATTCAGGATACTTTCAGATCCCCATTGCCCCTGAAGATCAAGAAAAGACCACATTTACTTGTCCCTATGGCACCTTTGCCTATAGGAGGATGCCTTTTGGTCTTTGCAATGCACCTGCTACTTTTCAACGGTGCATGATGGCTATCTTTTCTGACATGGTTGAGGATATAATTGAAGTTTTCATGGATGATTTTTCTGTGTTTGGCCACTCTTATGATATCTGTTTGTCTAATCTCACAAGAGTTTTGCAGAGGTGCAAGGAGAAAAATCTAGTGCTCAATTGGGAAAAATGTCACTTCATGGTGACTGAAGGTATAGTTTTGGGGCACAAAATTTCTGCAAAAGGGATTGAGGTAGATCGTGCTAAAGTAGAGGTTATAGAAAACTTACCTCCGCCCACAACGGTAAAAGCTGTTAGGAGTTTCCTTGGACATGCAGGTTTTTATAGGCGATTTATTAAAGATTTTGCTAAAATTGCTAAGCCTTTAACTAACCTACTTGTCCAAGATGTTCTTTTTTTCTTTGATGACAGTTGTTTGAATGCTTTCAATTATTTGAAAAAGGCCTTAATTTCTACTCCTATCGTTGTGTCCCCTGACTATAGCATTCCTTTTGAGTTGATGTGTGATGCTAGTGATTATGCTATTGGAGCAGTATTAGGACAAAGAAAAGACAAGAAGTTGCATGTAATTTATTATGCAAGTAGGGTCTTAGATGATACACAGCTCAATTATACTACCACTGAAAAAGAATTTTTGGCTGTGGTGTGTGCTCTAGATAAGTTCAGATCATATCTTGCTCTTTCAAAGGTCATTATTTACACTGATCATGCAGCTATTAGATACTTGATACAGAAAAAGGAAGCCAAGTCTCGTCTGATCAGATGGATTTTACTTTTGCAAGAATTTGACTGGGAAATTAAAGATAAAAAGGGCTCTGAAAACTTGGTTGCTGACCACTTGTCTAGATTAGAGCATGTGCCTAAATCTGATATTCCTATTAAAGAGGAATTTCCTGATGAAAAATTGTGGGCACTGGATCCGTTATTTTTGCCTTGGTTTGCTGACATTGCTAATTTTCTAGTTGTAGACATTATTCCAGAGGATCTCAATTTTCATCAGAGGAAGAGATTTTTAGCAGAGGTCAAACACTATCTTTGGGATGATCCATTACTTTTCAGGTGATGCACTGATGGTATTATAAGAAGATGTGTACCAGAGGTGAAGATGACTCCTATCTTAGAACATTGTCATTCCTCTCCATATGGTGGGCATCATGGTCCTGACAAGACCGCTGCAAAGGTGTTGCAAAGTGGATTTTATTGGCCTACCCTTTTTAAGGATGCACGAACTTTTGTGACAAAATGTGATAGGTGCCAGAGGACAGGTTCCATTAGTAAGCATCATGAGATGCCACAGACTGGAATTCTGGAAGTTGAGCCCTTTGATGTTTGGGGACTTGACTTTATGGGTCCCTTTCCTCCTTCTAACGGTAACTTGTACATTTTAGTTGGTGTTGATTATGTCACTAAGTGGGTAGAAGCAGTTGCATTGTCTAATAACACTGCCGCAAGTGTGGTTAAATTTATGAAACAGTTGTTTGCTAGATTTGGTGTCCCTCGAGCCTTTATTTGTGATAATGGGGTGCATTTTCAGAATTATCAATTTAAATCCCTCTTAAAGAAATATGGGTGTCATCTTAAAACTAGCACCACTTACCATCCTCAAACTAGTGGGCAGGTTGAAGTTTCTAATAGGGAACTCAAAGGCATTTTAGAGAAGACTGTTAATGCATCTCGGAAGGATTGGTCATAAAAATTAAATGATGCATTATGGGCATACATGACTGCATTTAAAACACCTCTAGGAATGTCTCCCTATAGATTGGTCTATGGAAAGTCTTGTCACCTCCCTGTAGAGCTAGAGCACCGTGCATATTGGGCTATACGTACTCTTAATTATGACTTAAAAGCTGCAAGTGAGTGAAGGTTACTCCAATTGACTGAGTTGGATAAAATTAGACGGGATTCTTTTGAGAATGCTCGCATTTATAAGGAGCGAACCAAGGCTTGGCATGACAAAAGGATTCTAAAGAGAGAATTTAAGGTTGGACAGAAAGTATTATTATTCAACTCACGCCTTAAATTTTTTCCAGGAAAATTGAAATCCAGATGGTCGGGACCATTTGAAATTACTGATGTGCGTTCTTATGGGGCTGTGGAAGTTCAAGGACCTGATGGAAATCGTTTTGTGGTTAATGGTCAGAGGCTTAAGATCTATTATGAAGGGGAATCAGTTGATGCACCACAATCAGTGCCTCTAAATGAAGTTTGACATCCTTGCCACGGCTTAGTCTAGCTATAGACATTAAATTTAGCGCTTATTGGGAGGCAACCCAATCTTTCTTCCTGTCTTTATTTTTCTCTTTTCTTTAAATTTGTTTTCTAATGACTTTTAGGTTCGAAATCATAAGCGTGGAATTCGTCTCCAAGCCAATACAAGGTTCAGCAATAAATTAGGGAAGTTTCTAAACCCTTAATTCTTTCATTTTTATGTTAATGCTTCGTTCTAAGTGTGGGGGGAAGTGTCAGCTCTTTAAGAAAGCTTTAGAAAATTTTTGAAAAAAAAAAAAAGTTGTACACCCGGCGCCGGTTCCATTAAATTGGACCCACCCGGCGCCGGGTGGTCACGTTTAAACAGAGGAGGCGTCTTCTTCCTCATATTTTTTTCAGTCGTTTCTCTTCCCTTCTCGCCGGCAGTTCCTCTCCAACACCCAAAGTCAAGCTTTTGGCCATTTTTTCGTCATTTCTCACCCATCCCTCCTCATTTCCACGGTTTAAATCCCATCCTCTTCAAGATCCACCGATTGATTTTCGTCTTTACGCTTTCTGAACCGTGGATATAACAAATACTTAGCTTCAATGCGTGGGTTCTCAGTGTTTCATCGTTCTGTGGTCTGGGGTTTAGTGGTTTATTTACTCAGAGTTTGATTCTTGCCTCAAGGTATGTTTATTACCCTTTGTTTCTTCCATTGCTGCCACCATTGCTAACACGGGACATTATTTAAGCAACTTCAAACCCATTTGATTTGTGCTTTATATTGAATAATTTTATGGGCTGATTGATTAGAAATAACAAATGGCTGAAATAGTGTCCCCGGACATTCTGAGAATCGCAATGATATGCCGCTGTGGTTTTTCCTTATTTACATGTTGCACTGCATTAATGGATATGTTGTCTCTGATGTACCTTTCGTATGGCTGCTGTATTCTATTTGCGCATGTTTACACCCCTAGTTCCTATTGCTTGGTGAACAGTTCTATCATGTGTCTTTTGATTTGCGTGTCCTCAGGGTCCTCTTAAACTTGAGTACAGATAAATGACATTTGCATGTTACTAATTTGACTGCTTTCTGTTGAATCAAGAGTTTTGATGATGTTAAAACCAACACCCAAGAGCTTGGATTGAAGATATCAAAGAAGAACAAAGCTGGTTCAAGTGAAGATTATCTGAGTATATGTTGTTAGATCTTTTGTAGGATCTTTAGTTTTTGATATAATTGGGTAAAAGATTTTGATTTGAAGAAAAGATGTTTTCAAACTTTGATTTTATGTTAAATCTTTGAACATTTGAAAAATACCTTCAAACAGACGAAGGTTGAAAGTTTAAACTGAACTGTCAAGTTAGAAATTCGAACTTTGCCTTTGGAAATTCGAATTTCAAGCTAAAACTCAATAAGTCTGAAGAGACTGCTCTCTGTCAGACGAATTTTGGTGGTTCAAAATTCGAATTTTCATCTAGTCTGAAAAGAGGCCTTTTGTAACAGACGAACTTCACACTTTCAAAATTCGAATTTCAAGTAAAATGAAGTTTGTAAAAATCAAAGAAATTCGTCTAAAACTATGATAAAGTGCATCTGAAATCAAAACGAAATTCAGTTTGAAAAATGCTCTCTGACAGACGAATTTTGAAGTTGCAACATTCGAATTTTCATATAAGTCTGAAAGATGCTTCTTTACAACAGACGAACTTTGGGTTCTCAAAATTCGAATTTCAAGCAAAACAAAATTTGAGAAAACTGAAGAAATTCGTCTGTAACTATGTTAAAGTTCATCTGAGATCAAAAGTGATTTAAGTTTCAAAACTGCTCTCTGACAGACGAACTTTGAACATTGAAATTCGAATTTCAGAAGCTAAGTTCTTAAGTCTATTGAAATGAAACATTGACATACGAATGATAAGAACTTGCAACATTCGAATGACAAGATGAGTCTGAAAAGAGTTTCTCTGACAGACGAATTTTGCCTTTCCAAAATTCGAATTTCAAAGAAAGTTATCTACTGTGTCCCTTTTTAGTTCAATGAACAGACGAATTTTGGGGATCCAAAATTCGAATTTCGAAGGCACTGTAGAAAATTGAAAACACTGTTCATACTTAATCGAAAAACTTTCTTCTTGAAAATTCGTATGTCACATTGTGAAAATGTTTTGTAAGTTTCAAAATTCGAATTTCACTTTATGAACAGACGAACTTCGTGCTGTAACTTTGGAAGCTTTAATCTACGATTCCTTCGAAATTCGTCTGTTGGCCAACCGAAATTCGAATTTCAGCATGTCAGAAACATTAAATGCAGTTGGTAAACGGATAGTTTTTTTAGAGTAACCGTTGAATAACTTCTCCAACGGATAGATTTAGTCTCTAACGGATATTTGAGACCTAAATCTATAAATACAACATCATTTGAAGTTATGGGTAACGAATCAAACTTGTATATACTGAATCTCTGCTGAATTTTCTTCTCAAAAGCTTTTACCCTCTTAACTTCCAGACTTGCACCTAAACTTTCATTTTTACTCCTTTCAAGAGAGTTATTTCATTGTAATCAATCTACTCTTCATCTGGAAGATAGATTTACTTGTGAGGGATATTCACAAGGGGATTGGGAAGCACACAGTAAAAATTTCAATCTTCCCAATTCACCCCCCCTCTTGGGAAGTCAGCCTTGCTAACACTTTCAACTCTAGTGTGGACCCCCGTAGATGGGACTGATTTGCATATTTTCATGCATGCTGGTGGGGACCACCCCTTTTGTTTTGTTATGTCTATTATATTATTGGATATATTGGGTAACTGTTGATTATAAATTTCATTCTACCATTAGTTATGCAGTTACACCACCGCTAGATAATGCATGAGCCTAATTCCTGATTACTTTCTTGATGAGATTTGCACGTAAGAGAGCCTTTTCTTTGCTTTTCAGGCACATATATGGCAAGTGCCAGTTCATCTCACCCATCAGCTCCACATCCACCTCACTCAACCAGATTTACAAGCGCTGATAATGAAGCCTGGTACAATGCAAGAAAGGACAACACATTCATTTATGAGAAGACTATACATCCAATAATTTAAGATCAATTTCATCTGAGCCAATTCTATCAACGACTTGGATGGGGCGGTATTATCATATTATATGGCCCTCACTATCCTGACTTGGTTAAACAATTTTATGCCAACATTGAACAGAAGGACTCGAAAACTGAACAGAGCATAGTTTCATCAGTCAAGGGAACTCTGGTAATCATCACACCTGAGAGGTTATCTCAGCTCTTAGGACTTCCTCAACAGGGTCCTATTTTCAACTCTACTGGAGATTGGATTTCTTCGGATCCCACTTGAAATATTCTCCACGCCATGAACGATCTTCAGATCCAGTGGGCATCCACCAGAGGTACTCAAAGGCAAGCCCTTCTTGCAAAGTCTTTGGTCATTCCTCACAGGTTACTTGTATATCTCATGAGCTTCAATATCATACCGCGCGCAAGTAGTCTGAATGAAGTACGATTCACCGACTTGTACTTCCTCCATAAGATGACACATGGTATGGGTAATATTTCAGGGATACCACTGGCCCATATCATCATCTGCTCTATCAGGGAAGTCGTCCAGGCCAAACGGAAAAAGACGGCCTTCTTATTTCCTGTTCTGATTAATGTTTTGATGGAGGCTGCGGGAGTTGATGTGAGTGGGGAGGTCGCTAGAACGCCAACGGATAATGACGTACTATCTGAGAAGACACTTGGTTCCCTGGGATATATAAAAGTGGATGGGGTTTGGAGAAGAAGAGGTGAAGGACCACCACCGCCAATGCCCGAAGCACAAGATACTGCTGAGGCTGAAGCTGCCCTAGAACAACCAGCTGAGGAACCTGAACCATCACAACCAGCTGTTCAGGTTCAGCAACCACGACCTAAGCGCAGCCTGCTAAAGCGCCTTTACAAGAAGATCACCCGCATGGAGAAGACCATTGAGGAAATGAGACGAGAACAAGCTGAACGTGATAGGAGAGATGAAGAGCATCGGCAGCGTACTGAAGCGCTGCTACATCAGCTGATCCAGGCCAGACAGTCTCCACCATCATGATTTCGATCATTTAGTTTTTATTTGTCCTAGTGTCTATCCCTTTCTTTTTCATTTTTTTTTCTAATTAAATAGATTTTTTTTCTTTTGATTGTCTTTTGATCTACTTCACCCCTTCCCTCTGAGATTTTGTATAACCAGAATAGTACCTGAGATGCAGTTGCAGAATGATTAGAGAAAACTGAACCACCAGCATACGTCAAGGAAGTATTGGTTTTCCTTTTACTTGTCTTGTTTATCATTTTAACACTGAGGACAGTGTTCGTGCTAAGTGTGTGGGGGCATAAATTAGAAAATTTTCTAATTTATTCTTTACATTTATTTCTATTTTTAAATTGACAATCATCTATTTTCTGCTATTTAAGTATAATTACTATCTTGAAAGTCGTGAGTTTAAGCTTCATTGTTAACTAAGTAAGATAGACAGCCAATTATATTAAGAAAGGAATCATGAAACCCAAAATTGAGCACAATAGCTAGATTATGAGAGGTGAAAATAAGTAGTCGAATAAGTAAGATAGTGAATTATATATTTATTTTTGAACTTGCTTAGTTTCAATTAGAACTTATGAGTATTATCATTTGTGAGACATGACTCAGGAAGCTAAAAAAAAAAAAAGAATGAAAAATTATCCACTCCACTAGTTCGACCTGTGCTGAGTAACCGGGGGTACGCATCACAAATGTGAAACCTTCGCGTCAAAAAGTGCAAAGTGAGCTATGAGTGAGCCAAAGGCATCTTTGTGCCAAAGTGATGTTAGCTTGAGTAACCGGGGGTACGCATCACAAATGCGAGACCTTCGCGTAAAAAGGGCGCATGACGGCCGAAGAAAAGCAATGATCCCCAGATAAAATTGAAGCACAAAATGTGCGTGGAAAAATAATATTAGAAAATGCCTTGGAGCATGAAATTAAACCTGAGAATCTCCTGTTCTTAAATTGATACTCGTATGATTTTAAATTGAGATGTTGTAAGTTCTTAAATAAGTATTGTAATTTTCAATCCACTTGTCTGACTGGTTATTGACACTAATTATAGCTTGGTCAGCACACACACACCATTGGGTTAGTGAATATGAAAAAGAATTTATTGGCTGGATATTGAGCTTAATATTTCATTTATATTTTGTACTCTTTGACTGGATAGGTAGTATGTTGTTCTTAAATTTTGGAAATAGGTGGATGTGAATTTTATGTAGAAAAATTCTTTGATCTTATGCTTAGTGTTTGCTTGAGGACAAGCAAAAGTTCAAGTGTGGGGGGATTTGATATGTCTATTTTATACCTATAAAATACCCATAATTGATATTATTTTACTTGAAAAATATTAAGTTTTGATATCAAATTTGCATGATTCTAATTAAATTGAGATATATTTACATTTCAGGAAAATTTGAAGAACAAATGGAGATTTTAGAGTGAAAGAAAAAGACAAGAAGACACAGAAAAAAAATCCACCCGGTTCCCAATTATTACTCTCACCCGGCCGCGGGTGAGGAGGCGAGATCTGCTCAGAGTGCGAGTTGACCCGGCGCCGGGTCAACCACAGCATCAATCCACCCGGTGCCGGGTGGATCACGAAGAAACAATTTTACGTTGTTAACCACGCACCGGCTGGAGAAAAAAATACATAACCGGCGCCGGGTGAAGAATCTTGCAGGAAAAATCTGAATAATATACGAGGGTTGTACGAGATTGGGGGAGAGAGGTTTTAAAAGAAAAAAAAGAAGAAAAAGAGAGGGGGATGATCACGAGCCCTAGAAGATTTATCTGAAATTCTCTGGAGCTAAGGAGAGTATTCTGAAGACAAATCTGAGAATACTTAAGGCGTAGTGAAGCCGAATCAATCCATTCTTCTTCTACTTTTCTTTCTTTAGATTTTGTTCAGATGATTTGGGAGATTACTCTTATTTTGAATTTAAGAACTATGTTTATGCGTAGCTAATCTTCCTAGTTAGGGATAGGGATGTAGTCTAACTGGGATTAATTAGAGTTTACTCTTGATGATGACTCTTATTTATGATTGAATTTTTCCAATATATGTATGTTTGATTATATCTATCTCTTTTGTGCTTTATTGTGGGTTTTGTGATTGGCCACCATGAAATTTATTCTGTGGGCAAGTTTGATAGACTGAAAGGTGAAGAGCAAACCTAAACCTAGAGAGATAGACATAAACAATAATTCTAGGGATAGAATTAGGTGTTTATGGTGATTTTAGTTATAGCTTCAAGATTTAATTAGAAATTTTAGTTGCACGAGAGTGAATTAAAACCTAATTAAATACAGACTAATTGACTGAAAGGTAATTAGGATACTTTAGAAATAACTGACACTATAATTATAAAGAGTAAAGTTAAGAGTAACTTTAGTTGTCCCAGGAAGATGAAACTCAATTCCCTAACACTCTCAGTGATTGAAGCAAACCAAATTAGTTGCTTTCATTGTTAATTTCTCTTAGTTTAATATTTGATTAACTCTCATAAATTGTTTGTTTTGACTAAAATTATCTAATTGAGTAAATCACAACCTCCCTTGAGTTCGACCTCTGGAATACTCTGGAGACTTTTTATTACTGCGATCGACCCTGTATACTTGCAGGATCCCGATCATGAGCCTTCGCTATCTTGAAAAACTTTGAAATTCCTAATAATTCTTGCCATAGCACCATTGAAGCTCGATGTGGTGCGAGAAGCTTTTGTCTCTTTTTCTCAAATTCTTGGTCCTTTGGTCCTTCCTCCAGTCCCTGCCTCTTTGATGCTATACAATTTAAAAGATACACTTCTCATTAACTCGATACTAAGTCCGGAATAATGAACTCTTGTTTTTTTTTTATCCTAAATATATAGGGCACTTTGCAAAATATTCAGATCATTTATTATTTTTTCAATAATGCTCTTGGTTTGTTTTATGTGCAATTAAGAGGTGTTATATTGATTGACCTATAAGGAAAAAAAGAGCAATGTTAAGAGTAATGAATTTGATGTTAGAATTTAATGTGTTTAATAAGGGCAATATTAAAAATTATTGAAATCTTTAGATAAATTTAATGAGTTAACTATTTTTTTTATATATGTAAGATACTCTATTCGATCTTTAATGTAAGTTACTTTTAACTAATTAATCGGAATCAAGAAAAGTTTGTTAAAACATTAAAATTATTTTAAAATTAATATAATTTCTATCCTTATCCCTTATAAATATACCACTAATTTAATTAATTTACTATCTTTTATTCACAGGAATATTTTAAAAATAAAATAACTAATACTTTAAAATATTATAAAAAGCAACCTATACTTAGATCATAAAAAATTTTTAAAATATAACTAATTAAAAAAAACTAAAGAGAGTAATTGATATCAATTAAGTTGGGGGCAAGTAAGTTAATTTCTAATTTTTTTCAAAGTAGGTGATGACGTCATGTGATCATGCTTTACTCCCTTTCTCACCTAAAATAATCATTTTTTTATGAGAAATTAGATGGGCTTTTTGAATATTTAAATAGATCACTAAAAGGTACTTTCTAAAATTTTATTAAAAATTATCTAAAAATATTTTTTATTCGTATAATGTAAGAAAAATGTACTAAAATTTGAGTAATTTCTTTTCTTGAGAAAATAATTTGAACTTATATTTGTTAAGAAAAAAATTACACTCATTTTATTTGTGTCATACAAATAAAGTGGAGTTCAGGCCACAAAAAGTGAGAGGGGGAGTCCTATGTATATCTTTTGTCACATAAAAAAGATGTTGAGTAAATTACAAAAATAGAAGAGAGATTTAGGGTCTGTTTAACAGTATTTTTTATTTTTTTATTTTAAAAATAATTTTGTAAAATTATTTTCAAGAATAAGTTTTAAAAATAAAAAATAAAAAAAAATCTACTTGAATAGTTATTCTTAAAATCATAACTAGTAAATGATAAATGAGTTATTTAAAATTTAAAATTTTATTATTAATGAGGTGAGTATTTTTCACCTTTTCTTTTATTTTTTAAAATAAAAACTATAAAACATTTTCTATTTTTTTATTTTTCAGAATAATTTTTAAAAAACAGGTTTACCAAATAAATTTTTTTATTTTTATATTTTTTAAAAAAAATATTTTTAAAAACTGCACTCTGAGCTCAACAAAAGTTAAGAGAAGTTGATATGATTTATCTATCTATTATTTATAAAATAAAAAATAAAATATATACAGAAAGACTCAATTATGACTGTAGAATTTGCTCCGGCGTTTCTTTGGCTAACTTTAATATTACCTGGTACGACAAAGGCAAGAGCTGTAGAGCTATTTGTTTTACACTTTTTACAGCATCGTCATTGTTCCTGTGGGTTTTCTTGGGGGCCGACATCTCCGAAGGCTTTGATTGAGAAGAGATTATTACAGGGTAATCGCACAGACCGAAAATAATAATAATAAAAAAAAGTAACCTATTTTGGATGCATGGTTTGCCTATACAACGGTGTCGAGGCTGCAACATCAAGTCGGCAAAATTTTAGTCGATCTCACCATCAATCCTCGTGACGTTGAAATTAGGTTGCCATGTAAATTATGCAACACCTGAAAAATGAGTAGTTCTTTTTTTCTTTTTAAATTAATTAGAAGAACTTCACAAAAAAACTATTTTAGGGTGAGGCATCTATCTTGCATTATTTTCTATTAATCTTGCGTTATATTTCAATGTAAAATTCCTCATCCTAAATAAGTTTCCTCCATGATCTTTCTAATTATTTTTTTTCTGGTAGCCAGAAGAAAAATGAGTAGATTAAGTTTGTGAACAAAGTAGTTCATTCATTTGCAGATTTTATATTCTATATCACTTCTTTTGTTCCAATTTATAGTGGACTTTTAACTATAACATACATACTAAGACAATGATTAGTAATCAAATTTTTTTTTTCATTATTTCCTAAATTATTCTTATTTAATAATATTTTCTATATTAAATTGCAGTCATTCTTTTCTTTATTCTTTTTTTTGAGTTCCCGTAGGTCATTGATAATTATGAAGAGTAAAGCTTTTGGGGAAAATTCTCCTTCATTCATTTATGGTTTGACCAAACCATTAAACAATTTTCATTAAATGTATTCGTAATTGTAGAATATATAAACTTACTTATTAAGGACAATATTAGAAAGACAATAAAAAAACATAATATAATTCGTGTAATGCACTACATTTTGAAACATAAATTTCTTATAATAATGCACTATACTTCCTTCGTTCCTTAGTATAAGAGATAAGAGACAAAATCACACAGACCAAGGAAAGTAATAAATTTATCAGGAATATAAAGTAATTTCTAAAAATATTCTCATTTAATGTTAATAGCTCTTCTATTATGTAAAATATACAAATAAATTATATTGAAAATATATTATTTTAATTAGAGATATTTTAGAAAAAAATCATTAAATATACCAGACAAACCCAACGTATTCCTTATATTTTAAAATATGAAAACTTCTTCAATTATTTCTTATATTAAGAAATCGAGGGAGTATAACGTCACGGAAGAAGAAGTAGCAGTGAATAATCAATATTTAAAGTCAAATATTACTTAATCAAAATTCATAGGTATTCTAAAAATTATAACTATAAATTATTAATTATACCAACTAATCGAAGGAAAGTTGAGACCAATCGAGACATAATATAATTAAGGATGAAAAACCAATGAACATTAGTCATAGTGAATTACATTATGATCATTTAAGGATGATGTCCTGAAACTGTCAGATCATAGTAGACATGTTTACAAGAACTTTTCGGGAACTACTGATGCACGTTGACTAGATTAGCTGAAATTAAATTAGCGAGGAGATCAGACAAATTTTTAAGAAAAATGAAGAAAGTGGAACAAGCAAGGACACGTGTCCACCAATTATGACCGGGACAAGAGTGCTGAACGGAGTTAAGAGGGCTCATACCATCACCTCTCCCGATGGAGACGTCGACCCGGAATCAGCTTTTCATTTCCAAGACAATCGAAGTATTAAAATATAATAAAAATATTAGAAACGATGTGCACACTACCTGGCATAGCACACCAAAAGAAGGAGGCAGATCATTGTGCAACTTCCTCTCAAACTCCAATCGCAAAAGCACTGTACAATTCTACATCATGAACCACAAAATTCCCCTCCTCTTCGTTTTCCTTCTGCTTCTCATATCCTCCTCGTTCCAAAACCCTAACACTGAAACCTCGATTTCCTCTCAGTCGCCCTCTCCTGCTCACACTGAGCTCGCAAACTATGGCTTCCCAGTTGGGCTTTTACCCGCCACCACAGTTTTACGTTACTCCGTCGACCAGGCCTCCGGCGACTTTTCCCTCGAACTTGGGGATATGTGCAAGATCACGCTCCCTCCCGATAACTACGTCGCCACCTACTCGAAGAGGATTACTGGTAAAATTGTCAAGGGTAAAATAGCACAGCTTGACGGCATAAGGGTGCGGGCTCTCTTTAAGTGGTGGTCTATCACTGGGATTCGCTCTACTGGCGATGACATAGTGTTTGAAGTTGGGATGGTCACGGCGAAGTATTCGGCGAAGAATTTCGATGAGAGTCCTGCTTGCGAGGGCCAGCGCTCTTCTTCCTGAAAGGTTTTATGTCTTTTGCTTTTAAATGCTTTGTTCTGCTTCTTGTTATTGAACTGTTGATCGTAAAGGCGATATCTTTTTTTTTTTTGTTCTAACATCTAATCTTTTGGGATGTCAATTTAAAAGGGTTTTGAACTTTAATTGCATTCTGTCTGCTAAAGTATCGTGCTTATTGTTACTTTTCACCCAATAGTAAGTTGATAGCTGAATATTCTGCATGGCTTGAATATCACTAATCAGCGACTTGTTTCCGAATCAATGATCATACGCTCTATTCACTATTTATTTTGTTTTTTTCTTGGTCTTTTTTCTTTGTCACGGCTATTTTCTACGAAGCTTGGTTTTCAGTTTCCATTGGGGACCTCATTTTAAAACCTTGCTTGCAAGCAAAGCATTCAACTTACTGCCTGTTAATAGATTGATCAATGATCTGTTAAGAATATGCATGAAAATATCTTTAAATTGAATAGAAGAACGAAAGAGTGGTATACGATTGGTCTGCTTTCATTTTCATTTTTTAATTGTTCCACTTTGTCTTTTAGATAGCAAATTATGACAGCTAACGAATAAATTAGACTGCTCACGTGGTTGGTCCGTGCTATCTTCTGTACAGATTGTGTTATGTGAGTTGTGACTTTGGAACAATAGTAGGTTCGAACTAGAAGTAGATGTTGTATTTGTATATTCACTGTAATTACATGGGTTCTGATTTTGAGTATATTTAGGTCACCATTAGGCTTTAATAACAGTGGTAATATGACTATAATTTCATAAGAAAATTTTATATGGCTAATAATCCTTGATTTGATTTATTATATGAGTTTTGAATTTTGACTATTTGATGAATTCTACAATGCTAAAAATTTTTTTATCTTTTTTTATGGATACAATCGTACTCTTCTGTTTCCTGCCTTTCTTTATTTAGACTTATGATGCATAAAGACAGGAGGATCCAATGTAGTTATTTCTTAACAATTCCTCCTCGTTCCCATTAGTTAATCCTATGATATTTTCATCCATCCTTTAGTTTCTTGTATGGTATTGAATTGTGAGAATGTGGAACTTAGTTGTTATAAACTGCTTTTGTTATCTCAGTTGTTAATTAACCTTATCCTCAGGCCTGTTTCTTCCTTCTCTCTCTCTCTCTCTCTCTCTCTCTCTATATATATATATATATATATAATGTTTCAATGATTATAATGTTGGTCTTTCGTGATTGATTATAGTATATTGGTTTTCATGAAACAAGGAAGTTGTGTGTTTAACCTGAACACATCCAGTTTTGTTTTTCAGTAGATGCTATATGTGAAAATAGTATCTATTAGACAGTATTGCTGTTGTTGAGTTGAAAGATTGTTTTCATAGCGGTAGTTTTAGTAAATTATTTTGTATAATGGTTCGTAATTAATCTTTTTTCTTCATAGCTTTCTCATGCTGTCATTCAATGAAACATGAATTATGGCTGACCCCTGTTTAAGAATAAGGATTCATGGATTTTTTTTTTTTTTTGGTTATACTTCTTTTTATTATATTTTGTTCTAACTAGTAGTTAGCTTTCAATTGGTGGTAGGCACCAAGTCTTGCAAGTGGCACAATACGCTTTTATTTGCCCCTTGTATTGCTTGTGGTCTTTTGCTTTAGCTTGTACTAATATAGATCTTGGGATATTATTCCTACCTGGGCAAAGATATGAGAGCCCGAGCTTTCCAGCAATTGGATCATATTTGAGTTTTCTAGATAGTACTAAATGTTACTTGTCATGAATCTCAAGCTCTCTATGCTCAAGCCCCTCCACATTGACAATACTTGATGCCACCATGCCCTGTCACCAAGTTAGATCTGAAAATTTATTGGTATTAAAATGTTGAGGAACTTAGTCCCCAAAGGAAATGCCTAAGGACAGGTGGAAGCAGAGATATTTTTTTCCAGTATTTATTATACTCTTGTTATTGTTACTTACCCGTATCAGTACTTTTTTTCTATATTTTAAAAGGTGAGTGCAAGGGAAGCACTTTTTTATCTTGAAAATTATTTGTTATTCTGTTTCTCTTTCCATTCCTGTTCATTCTGCGTATTGTTTGCATCAAATTGAGTTGTTAACAGTACAGCAGAGGGGGCCATGTAAAATGGAGTTGTAAACACAGCTAGTCATATATGCTTGATGCACTGGTTGCTTGGGCATTATTCTTTTAGTTAGGTACTCGATTGCCCTTTGTAACGTAAGAGAGATATGATCATCATTAGGGTGAAAAAAGGGAATATTAATAGTTTTCAAATTGGAAGCGTGGTTGAATGCACAGCAATTTTGTGTTTCACCAATTAGTCTAATAAAAGTGAGAATAAAAAAGAAATGAGGTTTCATATCCTTATTGTCAGGGAAGAAATTTATGTGTTTCATTTGCATCAGATGAACTGGAGAATTGCCTTTTCTTCATTTTAACATCTTTTAAATAATATTTTTTATTTTGGGTTTGTAAAATTCAAAGTTTGAAGTCAATGCAAATATGTACTTCTTGTGGTTAGTTTCTGAAGCCAAGGTTTACTGCTGGCTCAAAATACTGGTATGATGACTTTTGTCGTAGAGTGGTCAAATGGGTAGTTTACTTGAACTGGATGAGATCCTTATGCATTTTACCTCATTCTGTTCATTATCTTAGAAGTTTGGGGTTTTCGGTGTAGCCAAAGATGTATTCAGTGTATTTAACACCAGTGCTTCATGGATCCAGTATATTTTCATGGGCAATCAGTCTTTTGTTTGAGGTTTAGATTTTGAGCTTTCAGAAAACACGGGAAAATCAGCTAGGAGTAACACGCGGCTTTTAAGCATTGTTTGTGAAAACTCAGTAGTTGCCAATTTTTCTTGCCAAATGACACAAACCCCCATATCCTTTCCTTTAGGTTGTTGTTTGGTTTCTTTCTGATTTTTGAAAGCCTCAATTTCGCTTGTCAGACAAAGGGAAGATAACCTCATAACATTAGCTTTGCTATGACGCTAAGCATATGCACTGTGGTTTGGTGTTTATTCCCCTCTTTTTAAGGGAGAAAAAGTTGGTTGATCGTTGATGTAAGTATTACTCCTCTCCTCACAGTATGTATCTCTCTCATTTCCAGATTCATGTGTAAAACAAGAAGTTGACTGACTTGTTTTCATGTCTTAGTATTACGCTCTTCTCTCGTTCTTTTGTGCTTTATTCGTCGAGGTATAAAGTGGATCGCATCTTACGAAATCTGGGTCCTTGACATTTTCACCCCTCTATGCAGGGTACTGGGTGCGTTTTCGCTTAAACAATGGGGCAGTGTCCAGGACCCACCATGTAAGTGCATATCAAATCAACCTAAAGCCGTATGAATGGCAATAATATTATTACGAAGCTGAATGCATTATGTACCTATATAATACGTCAGGAATCCACTTTGCTGTCACTTAAATGGATATTTTTCATCTCTTGCTTAGCTGTACTTGTGGCAACTCTCACAAGACCACTTTCAATATTGTATATTTGATATTCTCTTCTGACTTCTGCTATGTACGTTAACTATGTTAGTATCGAATGACGTACCTATTTGTAGAACTGTTTTTATCCCATCAATTTATCCTGTTGAAGCTTTTGTATTTGATTTAGTTATAAGAAATATATAGCTTCTCCCCTATTAGCCAAGCAAGCTAGAATCGGAGCTATTCTTATCGACTATTTGATCGGCTTTTGCTCCGAGTTCGTTTTGAATTGTTTCTATTTTTATATGGAAAGGTTCGATATGTGAGTAAGTCAATCAGGTCGCGTGATTTTTTGCTTTTGGGGTCAGAATCAGGTCATGTGATTAATATAAGAGCTTTCCAGAAGATTTTCATAGTTATAGGGGGCTTTGTAAAATTTAAAGAAGTATTAATATGTAATTTCTATAAGGATTTTTTATAGTTGTTACACTTTCTCAAGCATTAATATGGTTAAGCAAGGAATAAAAAATTGAATTGGACTGGATAGTTTGACCATTTGGGTTAGAGGTCTCATCTGATCATAGATTTCAATCGGCTTTACTCAGAATTGTTAAAAAGTCAGTTATAAATTAATGTGCAATTGATTGAACTACTCAGTTTTTTGTTTGTTTTTTTTTTTAATTTTTAAGGTAAAATAATATTATTTTTAGCATTAGATAATATTATTTTTGTAAAATTTGTTTATATTATAATATTGTATAAGTATTATTATAATGCATAATTATTAATAATGATAAATTTACTTAACAAATGATATGAAAATAAAATATTAATTAATTATTTTAAATTTAAAATATAATTATAGATATATTAATTTATTTAGATTTTAATATTAGATTATGAAATTTATTAATAATATTTTTAATTTTTTATATAATATATAAAATTAAAAAATTATTAAATTTATTACCACCGATTTAATTTCAATTGAATCTTGAATTAATGTCTTAGATCGGTTCAATGTCCGGTCTAATTTTTTGAATTTTCATTATAAGAGTTAATGATTTTTATTAAAGGTATTTTAGGAATATTATAATATTTTTTTATAAATCAAAGCTTTTATTTACTTTTTCTTAATTTACATAATTTGATTAAAATCCCGTACAAAAAAGAATAGGAGAGAGTAAAAAAGATGACTTTTTAAAAAAATTTATAATGCTATTAAATTTTTATATTATTTCTGTAAAACATAGTTTTTGTTAGTATAATGTAACTAGCTACTCCCTCCCGTCCATATTATGAGGCATATGTATAACAAGTTTTTGGTCTACAATATAGGGCATTAGATATTTTTTTTTCTATTTTACCCATGTCTTTAATGCTCTATCTTTCTTCATTTATGACTCTCCAATAATAATAGAATGAGATATTTAATAAGGGTAAAATAAAAAATGTGAATATTTTTTGCATTGATTTGAGTTGAAAAAGTGATTTTCTTAATATGCTTTTAATTAATACAAAGTGTGTTATAATGTGTACCGGATGAAGTATGTGGCACTAAAATTGAGTTCCTAGAAAGCAACACGTTGTCTTTGTCACTGAAACTTGCATACAGAGGTTTTTCTCTTTTTTCTTTTTGGGTAAACACATATAGAGGTTTGTTATTGCCGGTGCACACATACAGAGATTGAATGGAGTGAAGTAGGCCGAAATGATTGGTTTGGAATCAAGATAAGTAAAAAACAAAAATGTTTTTTCGATATGATTCATCCCAATTTAATACTATGATATGGGTTGGAATATTGGATTAAATTGGCTAAGGCTATGCCTCCAAGTTTTCAGTGCGGTTCCACTACCAATACACAACAGGCTCCCTTTTCCTCATACTCATTGTCTTATCCTTAGCTTTTATATTCAGGCCCAAAAAATCATTTGCTTAAGTGTATATTTATTTGAGTAAATTATCTGATTTTTTTTTAGTTTGGTTGAAATTACATAATTTTTTTATTCTTAGAATTCATATAATTCCTGAAAAAAAAAGTACACTGGTCACTCTTGATATTAGTTAAATTATATAAACATCCTTTTATTTTTAAAATTCATACAAACCACTTGTATGATTCTCTTGAATTTTTTTTTTTGGAAATTATGCACAGCTCTTTCTTATTTTTAGGAAAGATTTGTGTATACTTTAGAAAAGAGGGGAGATTTACGTGATTTTAATAAAAATTTCAAGTTACGTTTTAGTTTGTCTAATTTAATCTTTATTTTAATGGAGGTTTGTGCGAGTTTCAAAAAATAAAAGAGCTATTTGTGTAATTTCGAGAAAATTTGAAAACAATTCGAATAAAATTTTGAAAATATAAGAGAGGTTTGTATGATTTTAATAAAATTAAAATAAATGGTGGAATTTAGTCTATTTATTTTTTCTGTACTTTTATACATTTATTTTATAAATACTTGCACAATTTTTTTTATCTCTATCTTTAAAATTTATAAGAATTTCACAACAAACAATTATTTGCCTACACACTTTTTTATATCTCTTTGGAATTAAAGAAAATGAAACTAAATAATTCATATGAAATAATAATTAAAATTTTAAAATTTAATTTTTTTAAAGCACCAAAGTTATTATCGATGCCATTAATTCGTTTTAAGTTATAATTTTATTTTTAAATATCAATATTAAACATGAAATTTATATTCAAATTGAACTTTCTGCCCATGAACTGCTCAACTGCATGCATTTTTGCAAGAATATTTTGAATTTATAACTTTAAGAAAAAATGAGCGATATAGAGGTTTGAGAAACACTAATATTAATTTTGAAAAGTATAAATAGTAAATAAATTGAATCCTCAAGAACCTTTTTAAAAGTAAATTATTACTATTTCATACGTAATCCGCGAATCTCATCTCATTTTCTAGATACGGAGAAGATACCCTCTCACTTCTCAGTGGCTTCATGATGAGCTGCGGCTGCAATTGTTTGAGCACAGACCCCTTTTTCCTTTATTTTCTCATCCTGTCTTCGTCTTTTTACCAGTTTCAACATTCTGACCAATCTTCACTTCAGAACAAAAGAACCAATTAATAGAACTTTTGAAACACTTCATTTAGATACCATACAATACATTTCAGGAGGGGAGGCGTGTTGTCTATTCACATGACTATTATATTATCATTTTTTCTTCTTCGGTGTTCATAGTTGGTTGTTTCCGGCCTGTTATATATATATATATATATGATTTGTTTATGGGAGAATATGCGTCGCCCCTTTATTGAACTTGCACAGTTGGTTCGTCTGGTTTTGAAGAAAAGTGATTCTGTTCTCTGATTTGTCGTACCTTGGATGGTTCTCAGTGTCTCATTGTCTCTTCGCTTGCCTTTGTCTGAACGATTCCTTTGGTGAACTCAACCCATTATATGCGTTGCATTCTCCTTTTCCTGACCATTTGAACTTTGAAGGACAAACTGCTCTGTACTTATTGTCTAATAATAATACAGTCCGATTTCCCCATGCCTAAGTTTGAATTATATCAGTGTTAGTGGGTAATCCATAATCTGGGTTGTTATAATTAATCTTGATGCATGAGTCATTAAAACCTAACTCATCTAAGCTTTTTTATTTCTTTGATTATAATACTAGAGTCCAATCCACTTGGTTTGGCATGATGAAAACCTATTATTTTTGGTAAACCCAAAAAATATATATTTTTATTTTTAAAAAATTATTAATATTTTGATCAAATCTTATGAGACATTTTTAATAAGTTACTACTAAATTTTAAGAAAGTTATTATAAATTATAACTAGACCCATTTGAACATGCACTTCACAAAATCCGATAAATAAGTCACACTATAGTATAGATAATATTGATTTTCATAGAGTTTGATCATAATTTTTTCTTAAAAAAAATAAACATTAAGTTGCTTAATTAAAATTTGATGGTTACTTTGATCCATCTTTTAAAAAAAGCTACGACTTTTAGAAGCTTATAATTTACATTTTTATGGTTCGTCTTAGTTCTTGGATGTAATTTTTTCCTAAAGATAAAGTCAGATCCAGTAAATAGAAGAAACAAAATAATATTAATTAATTACGGGAAAAGTACTCCTATCAACTTTCTTTATTAATTACTGTTACGTACCTTGCATGGTAATGTCCATCCATGGAATGGGATTTACGGGAGTTAATTAAAAGCTTCTCGTTGATGTCCAGATTGGATCAGCTGTTACCAGCATTTTCATTACTGTCAATAACGACAGGTTTATATATATATATATATATATATATGCTCTACAGCTGCAGCAAAATCTTCCTCATAACCTTATTTACGGAAAATGACAGCCAGAGATCTACTATAAAAGAAGATGATGATAGTTAAGGATCTCAAAATTTGAAAAAGTCAATCAAGGATAATGCTCTTCACTGATTAAAGACACACACACACACACATATATATATGTGGACCAAAATATCCCTACTTGATTGAAAACATAGCTCAATTATAAAAGTCGGAAACTCAGCGGTAAAAGCTATACACACCTTTGCTGTTGTAAGAATCGCAAGCTCAATAGCAAAAGCCTTCAATTCCATTTTTCACACCAAGATATGTGGTTATTGTAGGCTAGTTTCTGATTTTTAAAAGTCATTAAATTATGTCACTGAAATTTCGCTTCCAATATTTCTCTATTGAGCTTTCATGTTTCATATAACTAAAAAATGTGGATTTTGCAACCAAGTTTCAATTCTTACGTACAACTGAGTATTGTTTCCCATCAAATCGGCACATTTTGATCCATGGCATTTTTTAATATGAGTGAAGGAACTTCATCCTTATTTGACATTTTTAAATAATAGTATCATGAACCGTTATTATCTTTCTTAATAGGCCCATATATAATTGTCATTTTCCCCCTCATTTATGTGGTTTGAAAAGCTCAAGCTCGCATCGATGATCAATTCTCCCTTCGATTCTTAATGGAAATCACTTTTAATTAACTCATTAAAATAAAAAAAAATATTACACCATTAAAATTATCTTAAAATTAATATGTTTTCTATCTTTACCCTCTAATGAATACAATAAATTCAAACAATCCACATTTTCTCTCATGATTAAATAGGAATATTTTAGAAACAAAGTAATTAATGCTCCAAAAACTCATAGAAGATGACTTATATTTATGACCATAAAAAACTTTTAGAATATGACTAATAAAAATAATAAGAGGGAGTATTATATAATATGAAATATATTAAAAAAAAGTCCATTCCACTAACTATAAGCAATAAAGCATACTAATAATACACCACAACATGGAGAATTAATTTGGTATATATATAAACTAATTAATAATATTAGAAAGAAATGAAACAGTAATAAACTAAAAAAATCTTGCTTGTTTCGTGGAATTTGAAAGAGAGGAGTGAAAAAATTATTCATTCTATTTTTTTCTAAATTAAATAAGGGCTACTTTCCCTCCCGTCCTCTCTTTTCCCTTCTATATAAGCAGAGTGGAAAGTGGGAAAGTGCTCCCTTTTCCTTATTTTATTTAATTAAAAAAATGAGATAGAAAGTTTTATAGTTTTTCCTTTCAAATCTCTAGAATCAAAATCAAATAGATTCTTACTCTTTACTTTGCAGGGGAGAAAAATTAACGAGAAAATTATATTTTCCCTTGCTTGATTATGGAGAAAAAAGTGAGAAGAAGAGATCTAAAGGAAAAATAATACATGAGTCTCGCACGTTTCTCCTTAACTTTTCTCCCCAAAATAAAAATATTTTAGAGAGAAAACTTTCCTTCCAAAATTACCTCATCAATTTTTTTTCACTTTCTTGCTTTCTTTTTCAATTTTAACATTATTTTAAAATTTTAAAAATCAATATATAAAAATAATTTTAAAAATTAAAAAATTAAGATTAGATAAAATAATATTAATTAAGAATAAAATTAAAATTATATTTTAATTTTATTTATTAATATAATATGAAAATTATACAAATAATATGATAAAATAACAAATTTTATTATATGTAAATATTTTTTAAAATAATAAATATATTATTATTAATTTAAAATTAGTCACTTTTTTCTCCTCTTTTTTTTTTCTATTTAACCAAGTATATAGAGATAAAATCACTGCCCCGACTTTTATCTTCTCTCCATTTTCTTTTTTCCCCCATTTTCTCTTCCTCTCATTTTCTGTTGTTAGCCTTTCAACCTCTTACAATATCTAAATCTCTCAATTATTCTGATTCAGTGTATAAAATATTAGCGTCATTTTTATTTTTTATAAGCCAGAGGATTATTTTTATTTTATATATAATTAATTTATCTTTTTTAAAATATACTGCATTTAAACAATTCAAAGTGGTGGTCAGGCAAGAAATCCAAAATACGAACCTTGAGATGATCGATTTTACTAACTTAGGGTGTGTTTGGATTACTACTCAAATCTTGATTTAGAATCAAAATCAAGGTTGATGAAGATTTGGACGTGTTTAGCATATTTTTGCTTTTCGGTTTGAGAATGAGTTTTGATACAAAATGAAGGTTTCGAAGAAGTAGTATGATAGTAACTTTTTCATTCTCTTTCTTTATTTTTATTTTTATTTATTTTAAAATCAGATAAAAATGGACTAATAAAAAATAGAAAAATAAAATTTTCATAAAATTTATCTTATCTATTGACTAAACTGTCCCTTCAAAATTTTAATTTTCATAGATCATGACCTGTAAGAAATTGTTATATTAAATATATTATGTTCTCAATTAAATAAATGTAGATTAAATTTTAATCCAAATAAATTAAATTAATCATGGAATAGAGTTTAAGCTTAATTTAGAGGAAAATTATGAGTTTTGTCAAAACCAATTTTCAAATAAATCATTTAAATATAAACACGTTAGTCTAAAATTAATTTTTATCATAACTACGTTACAAAATCAATTCTATCAAAACTCATTTTTAATCAACCGATAATCAAACAAGTCCTTACTCTCTTCGTCACATTTTATCCAATTTTATCTCCCATTTTAAGATTTTTTATACAAACTTATAAAAATATTAAATAATTTAGATTATAATAAAAGTTAATGATATTTTATTAAAATATTCTAGTCTTAAATGCTAAAATGATTTATATTCTATTTCTCACTACTTTTAGTTAAGATTAAAATAATAAATAAGGTAATAAAATAATAAATATTTAAAAATATTTAAAAATTTTTAAAATAATAAATAAAATAAAACGGAAGGAGCACTCTATTATTACTAGAGGTGGGAGTGGGACCACTGTTATTATTATTATTTTTTTTTTTGCTAAAGGGACCACTGTTATTATTATTTGTATACGTAAATGAAAATGTTGTTCAGTGGGTAGGGGGATGCCACAATCAATAAACATGAGCTACACGAACACTGCACTTAAGATCTTATCGTCAAATAGAAGAGCTCTCTGTGCTGTGGCAGAGTCATATTGGCGGTCCGTAATTCACATGAAGTAGTTGGTGTTTAGGTACGTGTTCTTTATTACACCGTTGACACATGACAAGCCTATGCCTGTCCAGGCTACACCAACCAAAGGACCCTGCAAATTAGACCTCTTGCATATTTTTAGAAAAAATTTAAGTGTCGATTTGGTTTATCTTTTTAAAAAAGTGTTTTTAGAATAATTACAGTTTATAAAAATGAAATTTGAATAAAAATAGAGAAATTTTTAAAAAACTATTTAAATGAAAAAGAAAAAAATAATGGTTAGAAAGTACAGTTTAGTTTAAAAGAATGGGAACCAAATATGTACTTAAATGTTTTGAAATAAAAACATTAAGTTTAAATTATTTCAATTTAATACAAACAATTTAACTTAAATGCATACCCTAAAATACTTAGTGGAACTAGTAAAAGTTATACCTCTTTAATTACAAGTCTCAAATTTAAGTATTGAAAATGTAATCACATTAAATATTTAGTGATAGAACATGTTACTCAAAAGGATCCAATTCAACAAATTTCAGATTAATTTAAATCTCAATAAATTATTTAATTTAAATGAGATATGTTTATCACTTTGATGTATGCACAATTTAACTTAGATGCATGCATACACACATCTCCAACTCCGGTGTTGTCAGGTAACCATTTGCCCTTGCAAGCCCAAAAATGGTTGTGGCACATAGTGATTATATGAGTCAGAATGCGTATTTTTTGAGACAGACTTTATGAGTCTTATGATTTACCCAGAGTCTAAACTCTGAAGAATATGCTTATATTAGAATTTAAAAGGATATAACTTGTCTATTTATAAAAAGAAAGAGATATTAGATTGAGGGAAGAGTTTGGCCGGATGTGATTGTGTGGGCCTTTTTCTCCCATCTTTTTTCATCTTTTCTACTAAACATGATTGAATAAGAGGAAAAAGCTGAATGCATGTTTAAAAGTGAATTTCCAAAACTAAATTTATATTATTTATCTCTATTGATGTGATGTGGATAACATTTTAATGATATATTAATGATATTGATGATTGTATATGGATTTCATATTATCCACACAATCAGGTTCTTAAAAACTTTCTTCCGTTGGAAATCGTAGGACTTTCAACACATTCTAAGTTCTTTAAATATCTATCAACACATTTATGTCTTTAATATGTTGAGGATACGTAAATAATTACTCCCTCCGTTTCTTAATATAAGGGATAAATGATAAAATCATACAGATCAAGAAAAGTAATAAATTTGTTAGGAATATAAAGTAGTTTCAAAAAATACCCTCATTTAATGTTAATAACTCTTCCATCATGCAATTAATATAAATAAATTATATTAAAAATATATTATCTTAATTAGGGATATTTTCAGAAAAAAGTTATTAAATACACCAAATAAACCCCATATGTCCCTTATATTTTGAAATATGAAAACTCCTCTAATTGTCCTATTAAGGAATGGAGAGAGTTTATAGTAGCTCATTTCAAAATCATGTATACAAACTATATAATTAAGTTTTTACTATATATATATATATATATATGCATGTTTGAATTGAAAATTAAATTGTTAAATTATTTTCTTTTTTCATTTATTTATGCTTTTACAAATTTGGTGTAGAAAGATTAAGGACTCCACTAGAAAATTCTTGTGAGTTTTTTGTCCGATAAAGAGAAAATACTTATGGCCTGACCCATGCATTAAAAAAAGCATATTTGTTTTGGTCAATTTAACATTCACAGAAAAGCAAGCCCTAATCCTGGAGGCCGTTGTGCCGCTTCAAATGCTATTGTATTGTAGTGGATGGATCCGTCTCTTTCCGGTCTTGACAAGGCACTACCTAGCCAGTCACGACTTGGCTTTCAAAAGTATTAAATACTGCATTTATAATTTTTATTGTCGAAATTTTTAAAAAAATCTATGTATGATGAAGTAATTCTTTATTGTTATAATTCAGAATTTAATATATATAACTATATATTTCTTTCTAAATACTATTGCACAATAAAATTTAAAATAAATTATACTATCTGTTATTTATGAATAGTATATTTACTATAAATTTTATATTTTATAATGATATTAATTTTTCTGGTTAAAAAAATAATTAATTTAATTTGAATAAAAATAAAATGGGCGTAACAATATGGTGATATATAAAAATGGCGAGGCGAGGCGACGAGTAGCGTAGGGACGGAAGCATGAGAGTTGTCAAAATCACACACACCTACCAATGACGCTTCTGGGACGGCTTCCTCTGTTTGTGTGCTCTACTAACTAAAACACCATCCATCGACAATCTCAAAAAACACATTAAATAAATAATTATTTAAAAAAAAGGGGTTGGCATCGTCATGTTTGACATGCATATCTTTAATTAAAAAAGATTGAGTGTCTGTTTGGTTCCCATTTATCAAAATATAATTGTACTTTTTAACCATCATTTTATTCTTTTTCATTTAAACAGTTTTTAGTAAACTACTTTATTTTTATCCAAACTTCATTTTTGTAAACTATGATTATTTTAAAAGTACTTTTATAAAAACAAACCAAACATTCTTTTTCAGTGCTTTCAAGATTCTGGTAGACACGTGTTCTCACTCCTTCATTTTTACAATCCAACCTTAACCGCTTTCGTTTGGTTTAGATATTTGTAAATATTATTTTTTTACTCAAATAAATTTATAACAAATTTTTTTATTTTTATTTAAACTTCAATTTTATAAATTATAATTATTTTAACTTACTTTTTATAAAATTAAAAAATAAATAGGCACTTATTATCTTTGGTAAGTGTAGTTTAAAATTTTATCACACACATTAAGACATATAACTACTATATTAAAATTTATTTTAAATTTATTAATATATCCTTATAGAAATAAATAAGTAAAAAGTGCAATTAATTTTATTTTTGAATTTTAAAATGATATATGATGGTATAAGTGAAAAATAATAATTAATATTATTTTAAAATTTTAAAATAATATAAAAAGAAACAAAAAATTTCTTAAAATGTAATAGATAAAAAAAATAAAAGGAGTATTTTCTGGTTACTTTTTTCATTCCAAAACAATTACTCCTTCATGTATAAACTGTTATTTTAAGGTTTTTCTACAAATCAATAATATTAAATAATCTAAAATATTATATAATAGTCTTTTACTAAATAAATTTAAATTAAATACCTCTTAAATAATATTTTTTATTTGAATTAGAGGTAAATTATTAGTAAAATAACTAATTAATATTTTATTGAAATTCTAAAATGATAAATATTATGAGAATTTTTTAAAATTTTAAAAACTAGAAAATAATCTAGTACTAATTCACAAAATGTAAATTTTTTATTATAATATCCTTATTTAGGAATACTTAAACTATTCACTAATAATTTCATTATTAAGAACTTGTTAAAAAAATAAATATTATATTAAAAATGATAAAGTGACAGTTGTTTATAGATAAGAAAAAAAAAAGTTCAAACTGAGAATTATTTTAAAATGGGAGTACTTTCTTAAACGAGATTTGATTTCATACTTATATTAGTCTACAAATCCCTCATTCTCTCTCTCACTTGTTGTCTTCAACGTTGCTTCCCCCGAACAAATCCAGATTCGTTCCTCCTGGCATCTCCTTCTTTTGCATTATTATCACTCATTTGCTTCTTTCTTTGGATCATGTTGGCTTCTTACAATAATCTGATTATTAATGTTACAATTAATTAATACTTCTTACATTTTCACGCATTGCAATGCTTGATTGCGCGTAACGACCTTTTTTTTTCTTCCATGCACGCGTAAGTCGTAACAGCTTGGATTCTAAGATCTACACACACATTTACATATAAAATTTGTACGTAATTCTTTAGACAGCAGCTTGCATATTTTTTTTTTAAACTCATTTTTACACGCAAGTGTAACACACATATACTCCACCAAAAAAAAGTAAACATCCCAATTAAAAATATCTAGATATATAATTAGTAGTTATTATTTATTTATAATTATGAAGTTTTATAATAAAAATATACACCAATATTGATTAATCAAGATAAAATTTAAAAATCTATAACAAATTACACTTTTCATAGGCAATGAATATTGTGATTTATTTCATACTCCATACAATGTACAAAAAAATGTAGATAATGGGCATGTTATTTTACGTAAAATTATATGACAGTATTTTACTTAAATAATATACCTGGTATGTTTTGATTAAAAAACCATATATTTATTATTATAATTGATTCAAATATTTTATAACAATTATATAAACAGTTAGATACTTTTTTTGGGCAAATGCATGGAGTTTGAGATATGGAGTCTAAAAAGTGTTGCATTATTTATGATTTATGAATATTATAATTTGTTACCAATTTTATATTTTATTTAAATTGAATCATTTTAATAATAACAAAATGGATAGATTCTTTTTATATATAAATAATTTTTCTAATAAAAAATTATTATCTATTGCGTTGTTTTATTAAAAACTATAATGTGTGTATCATACTTTAGTCATATACATGAACAATTTATACATATAAATTTCAAATTGGTCTATATAAATTTTCAACTTTAGGGTGCCACTTTGAAAATATGTTATCCCAATGTATCTTCTTATAAATTTTAAATTATACTTCTTTCATTTCAAAACATTTGTCCATTTAAGGTTTTCACACATATTAAAAAATGCAATAAATATGTGAGATTTTTTTTTACATGTTCAATTTTGCCCTTAATAAATACTACAATATTAAACTTTAAAGGAATATGTAAAATTATAAAATGAATAAGGCTTTTACATGAACATGTAAAATGAAACATAAACTTTATTCTAAAATTAACAGGTAATATTTTGAAACAGAGTATATGGATATCAATATCTATAAAAATAGGTAAATACATGGATGAATTTTCATTAGAAACTAGAATATGGGATCTCGTGTTTTACACAAAGTTTGAGATTATTCTTGACTACAGCTCCTTATGGACGTTACAGATTTTTAGATACATGGATAGACAATATTAAAAGTAGACCCAAACCTAATTATTTAACGTAGCATATGGGATAAAAATGTGGAGAAATCTTAAAATTTTCAAATTAATTAAATCATACTCCCTCCTGATCTTTTTATAAAAGAATTTGAGAAGTGATTTTTTTCTCCTATTTATAAGAAGCATAATGCCCATTGTTTTATACATTTATTATCTTATTACATTTTCACCCTTCATTTATGAGGAATGAGGTAGTGATCATTTTCTATGCAAAAGGAGTTCATTAAGTATGTGATTTTGAAATAGTTAAAAGGTTGTAACACTAAATATGAGCATCTTTAGAAAAAAAATTTGAATTTGCAACATATTAATCATACTTAATTGATTTCAACTATTTTTTTAATTTTAATAATGTATTTATCTGTCTCTTATAAAAAAAATCAGAAATAACATAAAATACTCCTTTGATTCTTAATATAATATTATTTTAATCAGATAACACTGATTAATTATGTGAGTTAAAATTAGTTAACTATTTTAATTTTTTTAAAAATTATATTAACTTTCCAAAATTAACCTTATTGAATTTTTTTTTATTTTTCTCTCTTATTAATTAAATAAGAGTATTTTTTAATAATATATAATAAAAACTATTTCATATTTTAGAAATAATCTTATATTTAAAATTATAGTAAAAAAATTTATATTTAGAAATGAAGAAAATGTCTTATAATTATAATTATAATTATAATTATAAGTTGTTTTAAAGCAAACGTTCCCGAGGTTCATTTTTTTAGTATAATACGATGGAAAAAGGGACTCAAATAAAAACAAAAATAAATATGCAATTTTGTGGGGATAATGGTAACTTCACGCGCAGTAAATGCCGTGGAGTGTACACGAACCAATGACACCAGGAATCACCACTTTATGTACTTTTTCAGCAGCTGCAGAACCTAGCTAAACTCACGGTTATTTTTTATTCTTGTTAGTCCTTTTTTCCACTTCATACATACCCACAATTTGTCTTGGACGCTATTGCCCTTCATAAATAAAATGAATTATGATATTTGCATACAAACTTCTTAATTGTAAAATTTATTATATTTGCATTTCAAGTGCACCGTACAAAAATTGAAACTACTCAGGCTTATAAGTGTCAACATTTAAGTGAGATTATATGGATAGTTTGACAGACAGGAAACGTGCTGTAAATCTTGAATTTTTTTAATAAAAATTATATATTTCATCATATCTTTATCGTAAAATTTCATCATCAATGTATAATTTGTGAATAAATATATAAATTGTTACTTCGTATTACGTGATTAGACTTTTTAAATTATTTAATACATGTTAGAATTCCATTACAAGATTTCATAAGTAAGATATATAAGTTCTTTTTTAACTATATCTGAGTCAACCTTTTTAAGAAAGTTAATGTAGAGTTTTAAGAAAATTGTAGCCCTAAGTGATTTTGTTAGAAATTATACAGATTGGTACATTGTGCAAAATTTTTATATAATGAGTTGTATAATTTATAGCTTGTGTATGATATAATTTGCTTCATATTTATAAAATTAAAATGTGGCTTACATATTTGCACGTAATTTAAGATAAATTACAATATCTACTGTTTGTAAATAATACAACTCTCTATGTTTTTTATATTTTATATTAATATATAGACGTATGTTCTCTTAAAACTTGTAGTAACTTTTTAACACTTAGAGTATTAGTAAATTTCTTAAAAATTTATCATAACCTTCGTGTCAACTATCAATTACATGATGGAGAAAGCTATGATATCTCCAACATGCTGGAGATAATAATCTTGATTATTAGAAGTAATTATAATGTTTAAGGTTTTTAAAGTTAAACTTGTTCAGAGACATATTTAGTAGCTAAGATAGAAAGATAATTTTGTTACAATATTTATGATGTTATTGTATAAAGGTGTATAATATGATTTGCTCTAGATTTATTAAATTAGAAAGAGGCTTATACATTTGCACATAATTTAAGATGCATTGTAAATAATACAACTCTATGTATTTTTATATTAATATATAGATGTATATTTTCCTAAAACTTGTACTATTTTTTTTTACACCTATTAATAATTTTTTTACAAACTGGTAATAACATTGGTGTCAACTCATATTCATGACATGAATCACATGATGGAGAAAGCTATGATATCTCCAGCATGTTGGACTTGGAGACAATAACCTTGATTATTAAAAATGGTTGTATTTTTCAAGGTTTTTGTAAGTTAAAATTGTTCAGACATATTTGTTAGCTAAGGTAGAAAGCACAATACTTATGATGTTATTGTAATTATTATTCAGTAATATTTATTGTAATTTTTAAAAGTATGGACATAAAAATCAGTTTGATCTCTAAACTTAATTTGTCCTTGTTTCATATTATATTGCAAACCAAATAAATTTTAGATCTAAATTTTTTAATATAATTTCTTCATATATTCCCTCCATCTCATATTATAATATAACATTTGCGGTTTCACATATATTAAAAAATAAAAATAATATTCTTAAATTCTTTAAAAAAATCTAAATATTTTATTTTATTTTTATTAAATATTTCTTTTTTTATAATTTTAACACAATTTATAATATTATACATTACATTAATAAATGGTAAAAATAATGCATAAGACAGTATTATTTAGTTTTTTGAGCAAAATATAATAAATAAATAAATTATTTACTAATATATATTGTGTCAGAAAGAATTTACCAATCTATATTAATACAAATCGATGATCAGAAAATCGACGAACGCGCTGCAATAAATTGATCAATGGATACACAACTTTTTTTTTAAATAGAAAAGAAAGTCGATTGGTAGCTAATCGCCTTGTTGATGAATGAACAGTGGGATAAAATATCTCAAGCAAGTCGATTAATTATTAATCGACTTGCTTTTATTTTTTATTTTTAATTTTTTTCAGCAGACTTATTTTTTTTTACATATATATATATGTCTGTTCCGTTCCGTTAAGATAATAAGACATATTTTTTGGACAGAATTTTATTTTAAAAAATTAGGAATATAATAAATTATTTTTAATATAATAGATTATTTTTAATATAATAAAAATCCTTCAATTACTTTATAATATAATATAAGACAAATAAAGTAACAACAATACAATAATTTAATGTGTATAATGATTAGAATTAATGATTTTTATAATTATGAAAAAAATAATAGTTTAGAAAATAAAAAAATTGGGATTCATTAGTTTAGAAAATTATATTATTAACTAAAATTTATTTTATATTATTAACTAATGAATCCCAATTTTTTTATTTTCTAAACTATTATTTTTTTCATAATTACAAAAATCATTAATTCTAATCATTATACACATTAAATTATTATATTGTTGTTACTTCATTTGTCTTATATTATATTAGAAAGTAATTGAAGGATTTTTATCATATTAAAAATAATCTATTATGTTAAAAATAATTTATTATATTCCTAATTTTTTAAAATAAAATTCTGTAAAAAAAATTTGTTTTATTATCGTAACGGAACGAAACAGACATATATATATATATGTAAAAAAAAAAGTCTGCTGAAAAAAATAAAAAATAAAAAATAAAAATAAGTCGATTAATAATTAATCGGCTTGCTTGAGACATTTTATCCCACTGTTCATTCATCAACAAGTCGATTAATTACCAATCAATTTTTTTTTTTATTTAAAAAAAAGTCGTGTATCTGTTAATCGATTTATTCATAGTGCGTTTGTCGATTTTCTGATCATCGATTTGTATTAATATAGATCGGTAAATTTTTTTTGACACAATATATATTGGTAAATAATTTTATTATTTATCATATTTTGCTCAAAAAATCGTATTATTCTATGTTATAAAATAAAAAAAAATTATTTATTATTTTATAATATATGACCGAGAAAGTATATATTTAAATGGAAAGTACTATAAAATTTTCTTCTAATTGACTTTTGACTTGCTTGGGGTAATTATGTCCATTCAAGTTATTTAAAATTGAGTAGGGTATGTAGATAGGAGGACGAGGGTGCCAAAAGCCGTGCAGACCCTGGCTTTCAAACTAACACAAGTTTGCACACGCTCTCCCTCCGCGCGTGGGATCCCTGCTTGCTCTCTCACCTCTCTAAAACGTGAACGACTCGTACAAGTTCCTCTCTCCCTCCTTGAACCAACTAACAAGGAAGAATTTCCTGTTTGGATTCATGCTCTTTCGGAGCAAATTTCTTAGCTTTGCTCCGCAGAAACCCTTGATTCGTCATCATTCCTTCAGGTGCTTCCTGCAGATCCTTTTCTCAACTTCTCTTTGCTTTTCTGAAAAATACTTATTCTTTTTGCGTATTTTCAACTCTTTTTCTCCGCAGATTCGTCCTTGTTTTTGTTAGCTTTGTTTTTATTCGCGGTTTGTTTTTCTATTATCAAATTAAGCTTCTTTCCCCTTCATAATTTTGTAAAAATATGAGCTTTTCTTCTCTTGTATTTTCCATATCGAAATTGAAATTGTTTATGTACGCTTTAGAAAGCTCTTTCGATTCCCTTCTTGTTAATGTGCACAATGCATATAGGAAGAACCACACATCGGGATGTTTGCGATTTTATTCTGGCCCTACTCGTCTCTCTACGTTCTGTTTGTTATATAAATCTGTATATTACGTTATCTTCCATTTTAGAACCTTCTTTTATGCAAAAAAGACTTGCTTTTCATATTCAATTTTTTCCTTTAAAATGTATTGCAGAGAATTCTATACTCTTTAAGTTTGGTTGTTTTGTTTAATCTTTTCGATGAAACATTGTAGGCTGCAAAAAGGGAAGAAGTGATTTTTGCTGTGGCGTATGATTTGTTTGAAAGTTTTGATAAATCTATGGCTGTAATATAGTTAAAATTAATTTTTGTTAATTTTTCTATGCCACATTGTACTATCATATGTTACTCCCCTTGGCTTATTGTGTTCAGTTCATGAACCACATTATGGCATTAGAGTATTTGGACTGCCCTACACCCTTGAAAAATCGGTACTTTTGGTTTGATAAGGGGAAAATATAGGAGACAATCCAAAACAGATGTTCAGCTTTAACATTGGTGACAGTTATTGTTTGATTTTAGGAATTCTAATTTCTAATTCAAGCAAGTTAGTAACTCTGTTAAAATGGATAAAATAATGCCCCCTTACTTTTCTTTGCCATATTACCATATGCGAGACTCTACTTACTAGTTTTCTTATTCTATTCTTTGGAAATCAAGCAAGGTCATAGCTCATACAGGACACTACATTGATCTTCCTGCTTATAACGCACTTATGATATTATTTCCCTTCTTTTGTCAGATAAGGGCCGTTCAGCTATAGTGCTTAGCTATTCTGAATGGATTTAGAAGAAAAGTTCCTTGCTAAAGGTATGCTGTTGAGCTCCTTTTCAAGTCTGCTCTTTTAATAGTTAGAGAATGTTTTCCTTTTTATTACTGTCTATGTGATGCTGAGCATTGTTAATCTGTGTTTCGATTTAGAGTATAACTGAAATTGGACTTCTAGAGATATGAATGGATGATTTTGAACTTCTCTTATCCCAATATAACATGTCCAATGAATGTGTAGTACCAGTGTTTTACCATTGATATAATTTCTGCTACTCATTTTAAAATATGTTACACTCTAATCACTTGTAAAGGCCATTTTGTTTGTTTTATTTTGGTTCCACTGCATAGCGTAAGCATTGAAAAGTGAATACTTTTGAAGGCCTTTTCCCTTTATCCTAACATTCTTCTCTTATAGCACTTGATCTTGATCTTGATGTGTTAGATCAAGAATTTAGAGCTTTCTTGTTTATATCCTTTGTATTTAAGACTTTATTTGGAAATAAGATGGTCTTATAGCTGTCTACTAATTGATGTTTCTTTTATTTTTTGTGAGTCTGAAAGTTTAACTTGTTTTGGCTCATATGAAGATTGTCCGATCATGTTTTCAAATATTTACATGGTTGATAAAAACCTGATATGCTTGAGAGTTGAGTCCAAATATGTTGTCTCAATATTTCTTTTGAGTCAAAAAACAATGCTATGTTAATTAGAATATTCTTATGAGGTAAAAGGTACTGATAATTACTGAACTCATATGATTATTAGTCTGTACTCTGTGTTATTCTTTTGCTTTTGTAGGTTTCTCAGATTATTAGAACTTTAGAAGGTAACAGTGCCTGGGGTAGTATCTGACTGCCTCCCCTGCTTTTCTTGTTTGTTATTTGCAATTATATCATATTAAATAAAACTCCATGACTCAATATTAAAGTGATTTTTAACAACTCAAGCAAAGGCTGCAAAGTCTCTCTACAAAACCTGAGCTATTTTTCAATAAGATATTTTTGGGGGAGTGTTAATTATTTCTTACTCTCAAATAATCTTTCTGTTACATAAATTTGTTTAGTATCACGGTCAGTCTATCCCATTTCTTGCTTGAAATATACAGACAGAAGTTTTGATCTCTTAATAATATTCCTTTCTCTCATATGAAGCACTAATTCATGTTTTTGTTGTGAATATAGTATAAACGTGACGGATTTAAGGACATATATCCTTCCTTATTTAAATATAAACTGTAGATGTAGATTCTGATTGGTGATATTAATATGCATGGGATCGCTGTTGAATATTGGTAGTTTCAGACAAACAAATAATAGTTAGCTGAACTGCCAATATGATAAATGTTATATATTATGATAAAGTCTATGTATATGGAATACCAAACAAATTAATCTGGATACTGCGATATATATGTGGAATGAAAGAGGGGGTCAAATTCTCATAACATGTCAATGTGATTGCATTAACAGGGTAAGTTAGCATATCTCGTTAAAATACTTGCATTGATTCAACAACATTGTAATTTTCAAACATGGAAAATATTGACTTTTGATTAATTACTTATTAATGTTCAATTTCTTCAAAATCTGATGTGAAATATTAACATGATGATTACCTATAATTTAACGATTGTACAAATGAATATCATATTTCACAAGAAGTTATGAGGTTACAGGTTCATAAAGTTTTACATTTGTGTCTATGCACACACATAAACATGAATATTAAGAAAATGCTCTCTCTGACCGCATCAAGCCTGGTATATGAAGGGTCCTTCCAAACCGTAATAATGTCATGTTGTCTTTTGCTGCTCATCTAGGAGGTGCTATGCCACTTAATATGATGATTCTTTCACAAGTTTTTTGATATATTTCTTCTCCTTTATTGTCTCAATTACAATAGTATCTAGTGTATTTTTGAGCTATTTGTTTCTTGGTCTCACATTCCCTAGTATTCTTCATCTAATTAGTGTTTTGGTGGTCTGAATTATTGTGGAACCGCCTTTTGTGTCATGTTTGTTTTATTGCCTTGTTAATCCCTCTTCCTGGTGTGATGCTGTCTTTTGGCGAGAAAACTTCATCCTGTCTATGTTTCTGAAGACCATTTCCTGTAAACTTCTAACCTATCAAAGATGGTTCATGACTTGTATACTTCCTTCTTTAAGATAACTTATTATATTCTGCCTGTTTTATGTTGAGATTTGTCTAATTCAACTGGTGGCATGATTTGAAGCCTTTTTGCTTTGCAGTTGTTCATCAAGTACTATCATAACTGGTTTGTTATTGTTGTTATCATGGCTGCTTTTCCCCCTCTTTTAAATGATATTTCCTACTATAGTTTGATATTAGCACTGGGTATTTGCCTTTGATTCATGATTTCAACATTTGATGTCTGAAAATTTTACAAGTTTTTAAGAATAAAGTGGGAATGTATTGAAATTGTTGCTGTTGATGCTTAGAGGTTTTTGTTCAGAGAAAATGATTTAGGATGTGGCATTAGGATGTTGTTTCTTGATCAAGTGGTTTTGAACTTTTGATCTGCAATACAAAGAATCAAAGCAGCTTTATCCCACCCTATTTTTTGAATTTTCTTGGAGTTTGTGTATGATTAATTGGTTTATGATTCTTTTCAGAATCAACACTTTATTTGTTCCGTTTTCTTCCTTTGTTTTTTCCCCTCATGCAACTTCAGTTTGCTTTCTTACTTAATTGAGATCCTCTAGACTGCCTGCAGTTAGTTCATACTTTTATATGTTCTTCGTTCCATGTTTTCATTTTTTTTATATACTATTTTTATCCTTTCTCTTTCTCCTTGGTGAGAAGGGTTCCAATATATTCTTTCTGTATCTTATGAGATTACAGGGGAATGTTAATGCCTCTAATATGGGGTTAAAGTCGTACGGTTTTCCTGTTTCTGATTGTTCAATCATTACAGAGGCAAGAAAGGACCTAAACTTGTGCTTATAATACCGTTTCCTGGAGTTTCTCAGCCATGTATGGTCATACTCACTATCTCTGCATTCCCTTTGCTAAACATGATGTTTTACATTATGAAGCTGTTTTGGTTTGTGTATTAAATTCATGTGGATTTGTGCAATGCAAGATATTCCTTATGGTGGAATATAGTTAGATTTCTCCTTTAGATGGATAGATCTATTGCTATTGATGTAGCATGCAAGGTGCTTTATGCATAAATGATGCTTAGGCGGATGCCTGACCTGGCTTAGTTAGCTCTTTGGATTTGGAGCTCACCTAGCTCTTTGGTCTGTGTATGTGTTTATGATCTGCGGCTAACAAAGCCCCAGAGAATCAATTGTTTTCAATATCAAGCATATAATACTGGTGTTGTAGATATTATTTGCCTGGAATGGCAATGTAAGTTCAGATTTAATGTCAACTATTAAGAAGTTGGGTTGTGAATGCATGAATGTTGAAAAATTGAATTGGCTCTGTTGAACCTTTTTAGTTGCCATGGCCAGCTTGCACGATGGAGTCAATTATAGAAAAAAGCTTGGTAAAGGAGTTTTGCTCCATCTTACTCTTCTATGCATTTTTGTTTGGTGAGATCTGAACTTAAAAAAGTAATTTACAGTGTGCAACTTTTATGTGCTGAGATAATTTTCTGTTTTTGCTATTTTTGTACGTCACTTGGTGGGATAAAGCTAACGTTGTTATTGTTGCTATTTTTCTTTTGTCAATCATGTCTGTTTGTGAATCTGGGTTTTATTGTCTGCTGAAGTCCAGCTTTTCTTTTGTTGCTGCTGGAGACTTAAGTTTGGATTTGGTTATTGCAATGCAGTTTCTGGTCTTCAAAGTCTTTCTTCCAGTGTGCAAAGCACTCCGGAGAAAAATGGCCATTCATATGATGCCTCAAGAAGTCCGGAACTCCTGCAGGAGTTCCTGAAATCAGGCCCAAAAAAGGAACTTCTTCGAACATGCTTTGATAAGGACAAGAAGAACATTTCATCAAAAAGCAGGATGACTGAAAATAAGTCAACCAGTAAGATAATCAAGAAACAGGACTCAAAAAAGGTTTCTAGCAACAACCATTCCTCTAAGAAGCAACATAGAAAGGGAGAAAATCCCACAAGACTCCTGCCAGCTGATCAGTCTTCTGACTTTGGACATACAAACTCCTGGATCTGTAAAAATTCTGCTTGTAGAGCTGTTCTGTCTATAGATGACACATTTTGTAGAAGGTGCTCTTGCTGTATCTGTCACCTTTTTGATGATAACAAGGATCCTAGCCTCTGGTTGGTCTGCACATCTGAATCTTCTCCGGGTGATTCCTGTGGGTTGTCTTGCCATATTGAGTGTGCCATTCAACATGAAAAAGTGGGAGTTGTTGATCACGGGCAATTGATGCAACTAGATGGTGGCTATTGTTGTGCAACTTGTGGTAAAGTTACAGGAATACTCGGGTAAGGAATATTCTCTACCTTTTGAGTTATGCATATATGCCCCCATCCAACCATTAAAAGATAAAAGAAATAAGGGATTCAATGAGGTCCTTGGTGAATTGATTTAAGTCGCAGGAACAAGTCACTTCTTGGTCCATTCTGAGTGTACTTTGAATTTTAGAAGAGTTTACTTATATTATTTGCTTTTCTCTCCATCTTATACTTAGATATGCTTGCAGCAGTGAAACATGCATGCAAAAATTGCAGTTTTTGCTATCTCCAATGTGTGTTGTGCTGAGAAATGAACTTCACTATGGCCTTGCTCAGTTTTTGTTTGATAGTGAAGTACAAAAAATTGGGATGTATAAAATATAATTCATTTTACCGTTTGTAACCTTTATGTTGGTAATGTAATTTTAAGCCCAATGTTGATAAATTTGGTGATTCCTGTCCAATGATGGCAGATGGTGGAAAAAGCAGCTAAATATCGCAAAAGATGCTCGACGTGTAGATGTACTCTGTTATAGAATATATTTGAGCTACAGGCTTCTTGATGGGACTTCAAGGTTTAAAGAACTGCATGAGATTGTGCAAGAGGCAAAGGCTAAACTGGAAACAGAAGTGGGTCCAGTTAATGGAGTTTCTGCCAAGATGGCACGGGGCATTGTCAGCAGACTCTCTATTGCCAGTGATGTGCAGAAACTGTGCTCCCTTGCTGTTGAGAAAGCTGACGGGTGGCTGGCCTCTGTTTCCAATGTAAATCCAGATTCCAGAGGTTGAAACTAATACTTTTTGGTTTCTTTTGTTCATTGCTTTTCATTCATCTTTCTTTTCAATGGAGTTTCATTTTGTGGTATCTGATGGTTTTGTTTGACTACAGAGGGTTCTCTTCCTGCTGCCTGCAAGTTTATTTTTGAAGAAGTGACGGCTTCCTCTGTCAAAATCATTTTGATTGAAATGTCTAATGCATCTTCTGAGGACATCAAAGGTTTTAAGCTCTGGTATTACAAAAGCGGGGAGGAATTGCACACTAAAGATCCTGTCTGTGTTTTCCCAAAATCTCAGAGGAGGATTCTGATATCAAACCTCCAACCTTGCACAGAATATACATTTCGGATTGTATCTTACACAGATACATGCGATCGGGGTCATTCTGAGGCCAAGTGTTTCACTAGGAGCATTGAAATAATCAAAAAGAATCCCTCTACGTTAGCTGCTTTGAACCACAATAAAGAGAACCATAAAACTGGAGGCACTTCTTCTGGCTCCAAAACAGAGCCCAATCCCACAATGGCAGACTCGGGATTTAAGGTTCGAGACCTTGGAAAAGTTCTGCGCCTTGCTTGGGCTCAAGAACAAGGTTGCTTTGAGGGGTTTTGCTGCGCTGATGTGAAAAATTGCTGTGGAGGAAGTGAAATGGTCGGGCCTAAATATTCAGAAGAGACATTGCCTAAAGTTTCAAGAGGCCTTGATTTAAATGTTGTTTCCGTTCCTGATTTAAATGAAGAATTAACGCCTCCTTTTGAGTCTTCTAGGGATGAAGATAATGGTTGCACTTTGCAGCAGGCTATTGGGGCTGATGATGATGCTGCTTCTCATGATATTGAGAAGATTGGCTTAGCTAGATCCCATGGCAGTGGTGACTCGCAAACCTGGACTCACAGGCCAACTGGAGAAGTGCCAGCTGTTGACTCTCGTGTAGATGCTGCATGCAGGAAAAGAGTAGCAAGCACAAATGAAGACGCTCATGATTGTGATAGCACTTTGATAAATGGATCTCCTTTACGCATTTCTGATGGATCTTGTACCCTGGATGAGAACTTTGAGTATTGTGTGAAAGTAATTCGTTGGCTAGAATGTGAGGGCCACATTAAGCAGGAATTTCGGTTGAAATTGCTAACATGGTTTAGTTTGAGGTCAACAGAGCAAGAACGTAGGGTGGTCAACACCTATATTCAAACTCTGATGGATGACCCGAGTAGTTTGGCTGGACAACTGGTTGACTCTTTTTCTGATATTATATCTAACAAGAGGCCAAGAAATGGATTCTGTGGTAAGCTTTGGCATTAATCATGGGCGTGGATTCTTGTTCATTATGCAAGATTGCTATTTACTTCAAGCACGCCATTTTACAGCCAGAAGTCTCCCTCTGATTGTTTTTGCCTACCATGTACAGGCATTTTTTCTATTAATCACCAGCAAAGTGATTCATTTAAATTGCAGACAATTCGTCTGGCTAAATGAATATGCATTGATGATTGCAGAGACAGTAACTCATTTTTACTGGGAGGGAGGGCCTTTGGATGTGAAATTTCAGGATTTAGAAGATATTTTACTCTTTCCAAATTACTGCAATTATTCAGTTATGAATTTAACCATTGAAGATTTTAGTATTTATATTACTTGTTACTTTCATCTGAAGTCAGATGAAATTATCTCTGATTTTATTCATTCCCTGCCATGCTTCTATATATTCTTTTTCGCCCACTTGCTGTTAAATAGGCAATGGAGTCTGATTTCACTCCGCTCTGCCTCCTTTGCAGTTCTGAACCATTTAGATCAAATTTTATCGGTTTAGATTAATTTTTACTTTTATAAACTGTTAAATCTGAATCATTATATTAAATCTAGTAGTTCTCCATGGCAATGTATCATTCACTAAGTGAAGAGAAACTTGGGGCATAGGCAACGTGCAAATAAAACTCTACCTTATCTACTGTCAATAATGTTGCTTAATTCAAGGTTTTTAATTTTATGGTTTGGGCTCATGATGCAACCTCGCATGACTCTGCTCATAGGGTATTAATGACATTTAGTCACAACGAATACTTGAATAGGTACAAGATCCTCTAGAGTTTCGGATTGTGGAGTTCTTGTAGAGTTAGGAAAGAAAGTGAAACAGAGTAGAGGTGTGTATAAAACCCACTTTATTTTTTTTTCCACACTCAATCTTTTCTCTTTTCTCACTCTGAACTTTACAAAAACTTCATAATAATAAAAAACTCCAGAGGATCTGAACTCTTTGAATAGGTACTTACTATAACTGTTGGTAAAATGGAATAATTATAAGGGGTTTGTTATGAACGAATTTTGTATGCCAGAACATTTACTGTGTTTAATTCTCTTTCTTCGATTGGAAGCTTCGGACCAACAATTATAGGTTAATGATGCTTTATCCTCTAGCAGGATAGAATTACAACAATTCTCCCACTTCTGGAAGAGGAGAGAGAGAGAGAGAGAGAGAGAGACAAACAAGAATAAGTCTTGTTTTGTCTCTATTTTTCTTTCACAGATGTTCTCCAATATGGGAGAGAATTTAACCTATAATCATGGATGCTCATCTAGAGCTGTATAACTTGTGAGACAACAACGGCATCTTCTTTCTGTTTTTTCTTTTTGTTCTTTTTTTAAACCAGGAAACGACATCTTCTTTGGATCAAGTTTAGGCCAAGAGTTTTAGGACTTGATTTTTGTTTTTAAAATCTGATTTTTGTTTTGAAAATAAAAAATATATTTGAGTAGGTGTTTTCTATTTACTTCATCTTGAAAATTTGTTAATCTTTTTTTGTTTTTAAAATAAGAAAACAAAAACAACACAAATTTATTTTTATTTTCATTTTCTGTTTTTGCTTGCATTACTGAGTATCATTTACCAATACCAACAACCATCAACTACCACCATTTGTTATCAGTTAGCACCAACCATCTCTAACCACTGCTGATTATCCTCGATCATTGTTAATTGCCACCAACCACCACCATTCATTGTTGACAACCATCAACCATCGTCAATTGTCACTGACCACCACTGACTATCGCTGCCACCTACCATTGTCAACCAACTCCAACAAATGCTAACCACAATTGACCACCATTAATTATCGTCAACCATTGTCAATCACTGATATCGTTTCTGACCATTGCCATCCTTCATTGTCTATCACTGGATATAACCTTATCCCCTGCAAGCCACTACTATCTATTATCATTTATTGGTGTCTTCATAAAGCTATTTTTGATATAATATTTTGAAATGATTTTTTTTTTGTTTTAAGATGAGATTTTCAAAACAAATTATTTAAACAAATTTTTTTTATTTTCAAAATTATTTCACAAAACTATTTTGAGAATATAAAAACAGTTAAAGAAATCAAACAAGCCCTAATAATACCAACTAATTTGCACTCATTTTTGCGTTCACCACTAATTTTTGGACTGGTGCAGTGAATGGAATGATCAAATAATATACAAGACAAATCATTAAATTGTTATTGTCATTTAATATATATATATCTCTTTCAAAGTGGCTGCTAGTTTTGCATACATGAGAATGAAAACTAAATTTAATCTAGTGAAGAACACATTGTACAGTATCATGACTTTGTCTGTTAATGAATTATAGAATCAAACCTTCACCTGCAAAACTGAAAATAAAGATTATTTACAAATGCATTGACTGCAATTGATAAAATACCATATTGTTTGATAATAACTAAAGAGATAGTGAAATTTTTATTATAGTTAATAGAGAATATTTATTCTTGATATTTTAATATTTTTATTTAAATATATGCAAAAATATAAAATAAAAATAATCTTCTAATAGTTAATTTTTTTTAGATAAAAATGGTTTTAATTTAAAAATTTAAAAAATTCATTTAGACCGTTTAAATTAAATTTAAATAGTCCATATTCAAGAATTATTGAGATGAATACCAAATCCGGACATAATTTTTGGTCCCTCATTTGCCAAAAATGTTTTTGAAGCATACAAAGATTTGTTTTTTAATTGGGGCACATACCTGTTGTCGTTCCCGAACAAAAATTTCCTGTACTTTTTTTTGCCAATAAAAATTTGTAATACAAATTTAATTTAATTAATTATTCTGGCCGTGCGAACGGATTAAAATTTTAAAATAATAATACCAACTGAAAGATGAGGTTCGCAAACTGTCATTCACCACTGGTTTCCTTCGTTCTCTTTTCTCTCACGAGTCACGATAATGCCACTTCTACATGCTCCATCCTCACCGCACCTTTCCTTGCAAAGCTCAAACGCACATCTAAGAGGTGAATTCTACTTGAACTGCTTCAGATTCCTACTTTCGAATCTTTCGCTCACCGCCATATCTTTTTGAGATTTGAATTCTTCTTGCAGGATTGCTTACGGTGAAGTCTTCTTCCTCTTTCGCTATCAATTTATCTTTTCAGCCTCGAAGGGGCCAAAATTTAACATGGACGTCTTATAAAAGGGCCCCTTTGAGCTCTGGTGAAGCTAGAGCTGCTTCTGTTGAAGGTAATTTACCTTTCATTTTTTGCGTGCGAGGCAGAAGATTAGTTCTACTAATGGTCGAGGTAGTAACAACTATAGCCTCACTTGTTGATTGGCGGCGAAGCTGATTAGCATAATGAATAAGGGCTTTTGGGACATTATATTGCTAAAGCCTATAAAGCTATTCAATGTCCTCATTGCAATGGTGCACTAGAAGTCTAGAAGAGATACAGTGTTTGTTTCTTGAGTTTTTATATGAGCTTGTATATATTTATGTCGATACTGCTTGATCAAATCTTAGGTTTGTTAACTGTAATCAAATCTTCAGATTCGAATCCAAAGTGCAGGTTGCTCTTTTTAAAAGTGAAGTGCCAGTGGGTTTCCATTGATACACTTTATACAGATCTAAATAATTGATTCTGCCATCAATGGTAATTGGTAACTCACTGTACATTTTCTAGAGTACACTCTGCACATAAGAGAGAATTTTTATTATTTTAGAACAGGTGCTAGACGGGAAGATTTTGATACTTTTGGAGTTTGCAGTGAAATGCTGACATTTTCTACCATGAATTATGGGTTCTTTCTTTTAGTGCCTATTAAAGTTGGAAATTACAGATTTCATCTTTTCCCCGATAAAAACTAGGTCTGGTATGCTCAATGGCTTGCTTGGGCCTCTTCAAAATGCATTACTTTCAATAGGGGACAGCTGCCAAAATTGACCCATACAATCTGGGTCTTGAAATATTCCCACTTTTCAGCTCCCTGGCACTTTGGTTGGAAAGATTTTGTCAAACCATTTTGATCACAATACGTGCTTATGTGACAATTTTTGCGAGTTGTAATTGTTGCCCAAACGGATATTTGCATCCAGCTAATCTTTGGGGTCTGGCCAGGCTTCAGAGTGAGTTGAATGGCCTGAGTGTATGCCCTTTCTCATGTTAGAGTTGTTAATGTGAAGTTTCTGGGCTCCCATGATTATAACCTCTGTTGTCAGGCTAACTATGTGGTATTCCACACTTGTTTTTGAGTGCAGAAGTCTTCTTTTGTATGCTAATATGGTTTAAGACAAGTGATATTCTACATTACAAGGAGATTTGTTGAGATATGATTAGGGTGAAAATTATGTGTCAGTATAGTGAGACAATGGTATGGAACACAGATTCAAGATGCTGTCTTTGGCCCAACGACTCAAGGTTTTGTTTAAGGATGATAACACATCTGCATGTATTGGATAATGTTGATTTTTTTTTTTTGGTTTTGTTTTTTGCAAAACAGCTTGTTATGAAAAGGAAATATGCCCTAACTGGTTGTTTTAGCAACTAGACAACTGATACGTATAATTTATCATTGAAACATCGTAGTTTTTCCTTCTTTAAGTCTGCAGTGGTTGATATTCTAGCCACTTCATGTTCATTTGATTCTTTATAAAATATGCAGCTGGAACTTCTGCAATATCAACAGGAACGGCTGAGGATGATGTGTTGAAAGCGTTGTCTCAGATCATTGATCCAGACTTTGGAACTGATATTGTTACATGTGGATTTGTGAAAGATCTTCAGATTGAGGAAACTCTAGGAGAGGTCTTAAAAGCATGGACCTGAAATTTTCTGCAATGCACATGTAAATAGCACTGTTCTTACCACAAGTTTTTTACTTTGAATCTCAGGTGTCGTTTCGGCTAGAGCTCACTACACCAGCATGTCCAATCAAGGACATGGTAAATGACATAATTACCATTGTTTGAGCTGCAGCTAATGTAGGTTAGAGTGGTAGACATTTTGTTCTTAGATTCCTTTCATAGCAGTGAAAATAAATAAAATATTCCATCCATTTTTAATATACTATAAATTATTATTTATTTTGATTTCTTCCTAGTTGTCACTTGACACAGCTATCATATTTACCAATGTATTTTATGAAATCTCAGCAGTATTTCTGAATCCCATTTCCCCTTTTTAAGCATGATGTTTGAGGTCTGATGTGATGTAGAGACTGTAATTGAGTATATATGAATGACAGTTTGAGCAGAAGGCAAATGAGGTGGTGGCAATGCTCCCCTGGGTCAAGAATGTGAAAGTCACAATGTCAGCACAACCAGCCAGACCTATATTTGCAGCGCAACTTCCAGCAGGTCTACAGACAATTTCAAATATTGTGGCTGTCTCCAGTTGCAAGGTTGACCTTTTGGGGGGTTTTCTTTTATCATATTCAGATCTGGTTATGTTAAGTTGTTTGTCAAGATTTGGGGTGATTTTTTTCTCCTTTCAAGCTAGTAAATATTGCTTTTAGAATCTCTCTCTCTCTCTCTCTCTCTCTCTCTCTCTGTTATATTCAGTATGTCCCTTTGTTTAAAGAATTTCAGTTACATAATGGAGTTGTAGAGAACTTTGCTTCGCTTATATGTATTTGTAATCTGACAAAAAATACCTGCAAATAGGTGAGCTTCCATTTGGTTTTCAAAGGGATACAAACTATGCAAAGCTCTTTTGTGCCACCAGAAAAAAAAATCCTTATTCACTTTTTAATTTTCTTATAAATGTGATGGTTTTGATGCAAGAATACCTACAATTCTGTTTCAACTAGAATTTTGAATCTTGACTTCTTCTTGTTTGAAAGATGAGTCAAATTATGTTCCAGAATTCAATTACCCATCATCAATTCCATGGGTCAAAACTTGCAGGGGGGTGTAGGAAAATCAACTGTCGCTGTAAACCTAGCATACACTCTGGCTGGTATGGGAGCTAGAGTTGGTATATTTGATGCTGACGTTTATGGTCCAAGTTTACCAACAATGGTCTCTCCTGAAAATCGACTGTTAGAAATGGTAATATATGAAAAATCAATTGATTTTTCACTTTAAGTTGAATGAAGTGCTGTAAGCTATTTGTAAGTGGTGCTGCAGAACCCAGAGAAGAGGACCATAATTCCAACTGAATACTTGGGAGTCAAGTTGGTCTCTTTTGGCTTTGCTGGCCAAGGACGTGCAATAATGCGAGGTCCAATGGTTTCTGGAGTTATTAACCAACTTTTGACTACTACTGAGTGGTATGCTATTCTTAAAACACGATTTACTTGGCATAGAAAAGGGCAAAAATTATATGCTATTAGAGCTAAACAAACCTTGCCATTATATAAAATTTTGTGTTGTACATATTACTCACAAAAATTGTGTCTATACATTTCAAGATTACTTTTGAGCCACTCCAGAATTTGGATTGAAGATTAAATGGTCTCTGCTTGATACATAATCTTTAATTCTGCTCCAGAATTTAGATTCATAATTTAATTGGTGCTGCTTGATATGTAATGTTTACTTGTTCGATGTAGGGGAGAGCTGGATTACCTTGTTATTGACATGCCCCCTGGAACTGGAGATATTCAATTGACTTTATGCCAGGTCCTGCCTTTGCCCTTCTTCCCTGGTTTTATGGACTAGGATAATATCCAGTTTTTCTCCGTCATACTCTTTTCTTACTCATTATTCCTTTATTTTATTTTTTTGAAGTACATTCTGGCTGTCCATGAATCCCGTATACCCAAAATTGTTCTCCAATACTTTTTTAGTTTCCAATTCTTGTGAAATTTGACATGGGTCCATTGTTTCTTCAGGTAGTCCCATTAACTGCTGCTGTAATTGTCACTACCCCTCAAAAGCTAGCATTCATTGATGTTGCAAAAGGAGTTCGCATGTTTTCAAAACTAAAGGTGGCTATTGTGCAATTGAATGACCTTAACATTCTAGTAGATTAATTTTATAGCTCATATGCTTGCAACTATTTTGCACTTTTTTTAATCCTTCCACTTTTTGTTATTTTTCCACAAAAGGGCATATGCCTATGTACTTTCTAATCCTAATTAGAATAATTTATATTTGATGCATCATCCACTTTTGATAGTTACATATATTTCTTGTTTGTTGATGCATAAGGTGCCTTGTGTTGCTGTTGTTGAGAACATGTGTCATTTTGATGCTGATGGAAAACGATATTACCCATTTGGTAGAGGTTCAGGTTCTCAGGCATGGATATTCTGTAATTATTTTGTTATATTCATTAAACTTAAGGAGAGAAAAAATATAAGCCTGCTTATGCTACTTAATGCAAGACAAGTACTAGAGTACTACTTGTGACACTTTTGAATGGTTTGATCATGTTTGCAGGTCGTCCAGCAGTTTGGAATACCTCATCTATATGATCTTCCCATAAGGCCCACTGTATGTCTTATGCCTGGTTTTTAATTTTGAAATTACCATGCTTTGTTCATACTTGTTTGATTGTGTAAATTAGCTCAGAATGTTACCTCCGCCCAAGCAATACCATGTTTTTTGTGTGTGTAAAGAAAAAAAATTATATTTTATTTGTTGAATATATTTTTGGTAGAATCATAGGGATTGGGTGTTTGACATTTTTCTGAAACTGGTACACTGCCACATGTATGAGCAGTTGTGCTTGACGGCTTGTGAATTCTTATAGTAGCATTGTTTTACATTAAACTTGAATTATAGAGTCATTTTTAATAGAATTTTATGTTTATGTTATTGATAGAGAAGGGGTAATCCCAAAATAATTAGAATTATTTTTTATTATTATTAGAATTTTAAATAAAGTTATTTTATTATTTTATTAGGATATTTAGATTTAATTTAGTTTATTTTGAATTTATTAGGATTTGAATTTTATCCTTTATTTATTCCTAGGATTTAATTATCTGAATTAGGATTTATCTTTTATTTAAATTTATGATATTTTAAAAAAAGCAATCTTATCTTAGGACTCTAATAGGATTAGGATTTGAGTTATATAAATAAGAGCTCCAGTATTCAGACTTCAACTATTGATTTTGAGTTTTTGGTAAATTCTTTTTCTTTCAAAGTTCTTTCTTTTCTCCCTCCTTTGAGTCTCTCTATCTCTCTACACGCCCCATACGATGGAAACATATTTAAACCACGGGTTTCACATGCAAGAGAAATTGTTTGAGCAAATAATAAATGAATTGAAGAAGGAACAATTACATGAAGTGTCTGAGCAGCATGGAGATGGAGAATCTCAACATTCTCTAGGGCTCTGTCTGGTTAGAGGTTTTTTAAGGGAAGGGGAGAGAATTGGAGGGGATTAAATCCCCTTCCCTTGTTTGGCTAGAAAATTGTAGGGTTTCAATCCCCTCCCTCACCCATTTATAAATTTCCCCTAAATTAGGGTTTTTTGGAGGGGAGGAAATATTTATTACTCAATCCCCTCCAATTCTTTCCTCAACCAAATAAGATTTCATTAAAATCCCTCCAATCCCCTCCTCTTCAATCCCATCAAACAAAAGAATTTTAAAATCCCTCTAATCTCTTCCCCTTCAATCCCCTTAGTTGAACTAAACAAGCCTAGGGGTGAAATTTCTCAAGAGAAAGGTGAAGGTTTGAAGAAAGAACAAGTACAAAAACAATCTCCGCAATCTCCACCAATGGAAGTTGTGCCTTCCAAAATTGTTGATGTTTAATTATAATATGCTCTTACTCCATCAAAAGCTGTTAAAGAAGAGCATGTTTTCTTCCCAACATAATAATCTTTGCCACTAGTATCTCTTCTATTGGAAGGGATTTAGAGTCGAAGAATATTTGGATTTTTGAAGAAAAGTTTTTTTTTCTCAGATCTGCTATCTTATTTATTGGAAATGTTTCCCAGATCAAGATATTATATGGAGTTTTAACTCTCTGGAGAGTTCTTTCAAGTAGGGGAGAATGATAGAGAATGAATAATCCTAAAATAATTAGGATTATTTATCTTTATCATTAGAATTTTAAATAAAACTATTTTATTAGGATATTTAGATTTAATTTAGTTTATTTTGAATTTGTTAGGATTTGAATTTTATCCTTTATTTATTCCTAGGATTTAATTAATTATTTGAATTATGATTCATCTTTTTTTTAAGTTTATGATATTTTAAAAAGAGAAATTTTATCTTATAACTCTAGTAGGATTAGGATTTAAGTTCTATAAATAAGAGAATTATAGTTTTGGTTATTGATTTTGAATTATAGTTTCAGTGAATTATCTCTCTTTCAAAGTTCTTTCTTTTCTTCCTCCTTTGATTTCTTTTCTCTCTCCTTTTTTGATATGAAAAGGGGAAAGAGGGTGAGGTAGAAAGATAGAGAGAAACAAGAAGGGAGAGAGAAAAGAATTCAAATTTTCTTCCTCCTTTGAGTTCTTTTCTTTCTCCTTTTTTGATATGAACAAGGGAAAGAGGGTGGGGTAGAAAAATAGAGAGAAACAAGAAGGGAGAGAGAGAAAACTCAAAGTTTGAAGGAGAGAGAAAATTCATTCAAAGTATAACTCAAATCAATAATCACAACTAAATAATGAGGCTCTCATTCTAATATGAGACATCTCTTTTCAAAATATCTTAAATTTAAATAAAAGATAAATCCTAATTCAAATAATTAAATCTTAGGAATAAATAAAAGATAAAATTCTAATTCTAATAAATTCAAAATAAACTAAATTAAATCTAAATATTCTAATAAAATAATAAAATAGTTTTATTTAAAATTCTAATGATAAAAATAAATAATCCTAATTATTTTGAGATTATCCATTCTCTATCATTTTCTCTCAAGATAGTGGAAGATGGGATATGAGAAAAGAAACTTTTCTTCAAAGATCCAAATATTCTTTGACTTTGTGAATCCCTTACAATAGTAGAGATACTGGTGGAGAAGATCATTATTTAGGAAGAAAACATACTCTTTTTTAAGAGCTTTTGCTCTCAATGGCATGGCACATGAATGAGATGGAGTAAGAGCATGTTGAAGTTGAACATCAACAATTTTGGAAGGCACAACTTCCACTAGTGGAGATTCTCCACCTTTGTGTAGCTTAGAATTTCCTCAATTCGTTTATTATTTCCTCAAACAATTTCTCTAAACTTTCAAACCTCTTGTTGAAATTTGCTTCCATTGTGTTAATCTTGTGCTAGAAATCTCTTCAAAGATTTGCTTCTATTGTGTCAATCTTGTGGTTGACAACATTCATTTCATGGTCCACAAGCTCTTTGGTGGCCTTCTCAAATTCTTCAAGATTTTGTTGGGATTTTTTTGTAGAGGAGTAGCGTGTGGGGCATGCAGAGAACCTAACTTTGATACCAAATGATATGAACAAAGGAAAGAGGAAGAAAAGAACTCAAAGGAGAGAGAAAAGGAAAAACTTGAAGGAGAGAGAATATTCACTCCAACTATAATTCAAATTAATAATCAAAATCTTGAATACAACTGAATAATGAGACTGGAGTTCTAATATGAGATATCTTTTTTCAAAATATCTTAAATTTAAAGAAAAGATAAATCTTAATTCAGATAAGTAATCTTAGGAATAAATAAAAGATAAAATTCTAATTCTAATAAATTTAAAATAAATTAAATTAAATCTAAATATCCTATAAAATAATAAATATCTTTCAAAGTTTTTCCTTTTCTCCCTCCTTTAAGTTTTTTCTCACTCTCTTTTTTATTCTTTCTATCTCTCTACCCTACCTTTTTCTCTGTTCACATCAGTTATCCTTAAAGCTCATTACATAAAGCAAAATGCAAAACAAAAATGTGACACAAGTCAAGTTTAGTATTTACGGACCTGATTATTACAGCTATCTGCTTCTGGAGATAGTGGGATGCCTGAAGTGGTTGCTGATCCCCTTGGTGAAGTTGCTAAAACTTTCCAGAATCTAGGAATATGTGTTGTGCAACAGTGTGCTAAGATCCGCCAACAAGGTAAATGCTATATGTATGTGGTTGTTTATATTTTGTAAGATTCCAGTAAATCTAGCGATAGTTTTTCAGGTATGCTCGTAGCTGTGATATCATATTTGGTGATTAGCTGCAAAACTGTTGCACTATTTATTATTCTGTATAGGAAAATTCTGAAATCCAGACTGAACAATTTAGATTTTTTAAACTTAGGTTCATAAATTTCAATATTACACTGGGCTTATCATGGCTCAACACCACTATAAGAACATCCTAAACATCTAATACCTTTTTGTGTCATGTGAATACAAAATTGCAGTTTCTTTAAACCTTTCAATTTGGTTTTTCTTTTATTGTAAAACATTTTGCTTTCAATTCAGTTTCAACAGCTGTCACCTATGATAAATCAATTAAGGCAATTAAAGTGAAGGTACCAGATTCAGATGAAGAATTTTTTCTGCACCCAGCGACAGTCAGGCGGAACGACCGCTCTGCTCAGAGTGTGGTAAGCTGATATTTGAGAGCTAAGTTTCAATTTAAAATAAAAATCCAAAATGAAATATGTCATTTAATTTAAGCTGTTCATAACATTTTGGTTGCTGCACTTTTGTTTCCACAAACATCAATGCAAGTTATATGTTATTCCTCCAAAGGCATACATGTTAGTAGAGGTGATAATGGAGCAATCCTATTGGAGTAAGGGTCGAACACTACATGTCATTTGTCATAAAAGAAAATTTTAAGTCAGGAGTAACTTGTACCTTTCAATGTATTGCTTCATCAGAAAGATATAAAGAATTAAAATAAGTTGCACCCTTGACTGGTCATCTGTGTATGGTTAAATTATATTGAAGCACCTGTGATCTTTTACACGTTGTGGTCTCCATCTCATCAGTAGCTAATCTTATTTGAACAGGATGAATGGACAGGGGAGCAGAAATTGCAGCATGCTGATGTTCCTGAAGATATTGAACCGGAAGAAATCCGGCCCATGGGAAATTATGCTGTTTCAATAACTTGGCCTGATGGATTTAGCCAGGTGATATGATATGGCATGTTAGATGCAATTATTTTCTCTAAAGGAAACCGTTGAGTCCCAGAAGTAAATTAGCCTTTTTGTAACTCATACTGTTTTCATATCATCTTCACAATTAAGCTAGATGCAAATATCTTCCCATCTATATATTTATCATGTCTATTCTGATCAAGGTCATTGATTATGATTTATTTTTACTTGACAATTTTTCATTCAGACTCACACTGAGTGTCCCGCTCCATGAATGAAGTGCAACTATAAAGCAATGAGACATGAAAGAAAGGAGTTGTGTCTGTGTCCGACAATGTCAGACACTTATTAAATACAACGCGACATAATAATTACAGATGAATACCTAAGAATTTGCTGTGTCAAGTGTCCTTGCTTTCTAGAAGCGTACCTATAGAGCGATAGATATGTACTTAAAATGTCAATCTGTCTTCCAGATTTTATATGCAGGCTCTTCGTAATCTAGTTTCCCATACTGGATTCCTAATTTTGTTATGGATTTGGTTTAGTGTCATAGAACTATGCGCTCTAAATATCATTTATTATTTCTGGCGTTCATGCAGATTGCTCCGTACGATCAGCTGCAGACAATGGAACGGCTAGTTGACGTTCTTCAACCAACTCGAATGGCACAATTGTGATGTTTTGGCTATTGAAATGATCAGCTAGGTTCCTTTAACTCTCCCTTCGTCTGGACTCGTCATTATATTTATTGCCATTTGGTGGTAGATTTTGGTTTGACAGGATTATTCTGTAATTTTTAGGTTCGCTTGAGAATGACTGTGCTCTACTGCTCTTCAATTTTTTGTGCTGTACTCTCTTTTGTTCCCTTGAGTAGAGCATCCTCCTCTTCTGTGAATCTTTGTATGCCATGTATAACTTGAGTGCACGAATACATGTGATCACTAGTATGCTGTGGTTCATCTCTCTCTCAAAAAAAAAAAAAAAGGACTTTATAGAAGCTTTAAAGGGCAATGATGTCTTAATATTACGAGTAAATCGTTTAATTCACCTTTTTTTAATTTGATTAAACAAAAATAATTATTGCATGATTAAAATAATGTGCAGGGAATATATTTGGTGATGAAAAAAATAAATCTGTCATTTGTTACAAATAAAATTCATATATTTATTCTATTATTATTATTATTATTATTATTATTATTATTATTATTATTATGTAATTTTGCTGTAAAAATAATGAATCTTATATGTTTCTCTTAAATTTTGAAAACATTATACAGATATTTTGTACTTTGAAAATACATAATTTTTAATACAAAAGTATTATATTTTAGTTTAATCTTATTTTTTAGTAAAGTATCTTTCATTAACTTAAATTTAAAATTAATTAACAGAAAATATTTACATAAAACACTGAAGTTAGATTAAATTGTATATTTAAAAATGACAAAGATCTATATATTCATGGAAAATTTCAGGAGTAGTCCTATAATTTACTCTAAAGAGAATATTTAGGTAATTAAATTTATGCATTTTTTAAACTTTTTCCAATTAAATTAGAACATGTAAATTTTAAATTTAAAAGCAAGTTAAAAGTGTTGATGGCAAGAGTAAGTTATGTATAAAAATCCATATGCTTTAATTTGAATCATATGAATGTAAAGCTTAAACCCATAACCTTGTTTAGGAATAAATGTTGAATCAGTTAAACCAAAATTTAGTTGCCATAATTTACTCCAAATATGAATCACAATCTATTATAATATAAACCATTATTATTAAACAATTACTACTTATATTCCAATATATACAATTGAAAATTAATTATATTTCATTATCCTCTAAAACTAAAAGTAATAAAAATGAAATTAGGCGTGTGTAGTAAGTAAGGATCAAATTCTCTTTATGTTAAAAAGAAAATTAACTTTCATCACATTGAACTAAAATAAATGACATCACCTAAACTATCAATTAGTGGCCTCCAAACTAAACGTATTTTTAATATTTATTTATCATATTTCACATAAAGTATGAAATTTATAATATGTCACGTTATAAATCTGTATTTTTTTCTTATATTTTAAACCAAACGACTATTTCAAAATTTGATTGTATTTGAGGTTGGAAAGAGTATTAAAATTTGCTTGATAAAGAAAAAAGGAAGAAGTATTAAATTTTTATTTTTATTTTTCTTTATATATGTCAAACTAGTATTCAAAAGTCAAAAACATGATATGGAATCATAGCGTGCCACCAAACAAGCGGACCGAATCTGGTACAAACAGCCAAAGTGCCAAACACCATGTCTGGTATTTTTGCGCTCTGCTGTCCAATGTAACCTTTCCCGACGCAAGCAAACAAATCGACACGGCTCGGAATATGAGCAAAACGGCAGGGGCAAAAAAGTCAGAAAATTGAAATCCCACATCAAGTTCCCTTTTCACAGTTCTCGCCCCGCTACACGGTCAACAGAAAAGCATGCGAAGCGTATTGCTAGTAGGTGGAGCTGCAGCTCCTCATTTTCTGAGTTCCCTCAGCTACTCTCTCTGCAAATCTAACAAACTTTGGCTATCTACCCGAGCCACTGCGACGATGGCCACTGCCGAGGAGTTCGTGAAGGGCAAGATTCATCCAAACGGTGCTGCCGTCATCACCCTTGATCGCCCCAATGCTCTCAATGCCATGAACCTAGGTTTTCTTTTGCATTTTTCATCGTTTGCTTTCGCTAAGCAGAAGATTTATTCAAGTTTCTTGACTTCTTTTTTTTGGTTTGAGTAACGGAATTTATCTGGAGGTGTGCTTCTGTTTGGTTTAATTCAATTACAATAGAGGGTAATGGGGAACTCGTGGATTATAGAAAGCAAAACTTAGATTAATGATACAAGCACCTGGAAATTGGAAGAGTGATAATTGGGGGTATTTAATGCAGATTTGTTGACTGTTTAGGTGCCAGAGAAAAACAAAGGCCTATGATATTTTTTCTTTCTTCCTTTCCCATTGTACTCATAGTTGACTGTTTTTTAGTGTGTAAGCGGTTTCTCTTGGAAATATATGTGGTGCAGAGATGGACGTAAAGTATAAAAATTATCTTGACGAGTGGGAATTGGATCCAAGGGTCAAATGTGTTCTAATTGACGGCAGCTTATCTCGTGCCTTTTCTGCAGGTATGGTTCAGTTATCAAGAATTACATAACTCCCTTCTCTTTTTCAGCCATTTTTTAATATTATCAGGTTTCTAGCATATGCATATTATAGATAACATCTTTTGCAGGGATCTCATTTAGATTTGAGGTTCTTTGGTTTTTGAGTGTTAGGTAAGGTTTTGAGAGTCACCGTTGATGGTCAATGCTGGAATGGATATTAAAGGGGTTGTTGCTGAAGTTCGAAATGACAAAAGCACACCTTTAGTCCATAGGGTTTCGTTATAGTACTTGTTTCCTCCTCCAGTGTATTATACTATAGATGGGTTCTTCTCAAATTCCATTTGTCATGTGCATATCTGGATTGTTTTGTTTCTTGGTTGTCTGTCTCTGCCAGGTGTAAACATTATCATCTTCTTCTAATGCTACACTACTTTGTTATCATAAGTTCTTTCAAATAAATATCTTTTGCAGTGACTGTCTAGTAAATAACGTAGATGTTAGTTTATCTGCAGGTGGTGATGTGAAGCAGATAGCAATAAAAAACCAACTATCAGACATGATTGAGGTCCAACAGTGTCCTTGTAATTATGCATTAGACTCATATAACCTTTACTGTTTATTACAGACATGCCATATGAATGCCTTTCTTTCTTTCTTTTTTGTTTTTTTTAGCTGTAGACCATTCATGTTTGTTATTTATTTATTGTCTACTTTATAACAAATACTATAGAGACTGCTACTTCAGTGGAATCCCTTGTTTTACCCATGAAAGCTGGCTTTAGTTGTTTTGTTCTCAAGAATCTAATGTCTAATATCTTTAACATTACAAAAGAATTGGTAATGAGTATGATTGTTGATGTTTTGAGGCATCAAGTTAAAATAGAAAGTATAAAATATTGGTAAAACTCATGGATTAAAGATTTTATCTCTGCAACTTCGGAGGTCTTTCACTTGTTCTATTTGTTTCACAAAGTCAGTGTTTTAGGGAAATGATGTGATTTAAAGCAACTTTTGCGTTTGAGAATGCATAAGTTAGTGTTATATGGTAGCATGAGACTTTGTATTGTCTAAAACAAATTATATGCTTTAGACTCGGGGGTTCAATAAGGCTGTCTCACCATATTTTTGTGTGATGTGTTATTTGTTTTCCAAGGCAGTCTTTTTAGTTTTTTGGCATTGTTAAGTGGTGTGGCAGCTCTGGAATAGGCTGTTTTGCATCTTTAATGAGTATTGGTTTGTCCATCTCATCTAGATTGGTGGTCAGCTATATGGTTTTGAGGAAAGAATGGAAATATGGTCATCTGGAAGAGTGCTATTGGAAGAATGCAATAGTTTTTAATCAATTTTTTTTTCCTATTGAATCTTCAAGGAATTGAAATATTTTTTGCCTCTCTTCAGGTTTCAGCTTGTGGTTTTTATAGTGAGGTGTCTCTTCTGCAGGACTAATATTTGTTTTGGTTTGGTTCAGTGCAAATTAAAGTAGTATACAAAACAAACTTAAAACTTTCTTCAGGTACCAAGGTGTTGCGTACAGTAGAGGTTACAGTTACATATAACTCAAGTAGCTAAAACATAACTGAAATGCTGAAATAAAGTGGAAGCTTTGGATAAAGGTAGAGCAGCATTAGATAAATGCAATAGAGAAATTTTGAGATTGAGAGGAGGCAGGGAATAAGACTACAAATTAAGTATAGGCGTTTTATTCCCAAGATTGAAACCCTAGGGGATTATGTGTTAGAGGGCCAAAGTTGAAGCGGGTTATTTGCATTTTGGCAAAAAGAAATATGCATGAAACCTGTTGTAGTTTAAGCTCACTTTTCTCCAACACAATTGTTTAAATGCATGTTTTATTTTTCCTCTATTCAAGTGAACTTGCTTCTGTAGTTACTTGATTACCCTTTTGAAACAGGCTAACAGTCATTTTCCCCCCTTAATATTGACCATTACAGGGTGGTTTCCTATATGTGCCTACAAGAATTGCAAATGCAAGTTGGATAGTTTTAGTTTGTATCAGTTGAATTTCATTTTATTTCTTATAATGTGCTGTTGGCCTTTTGTTAAATCTGTGTGTTATCTTGCCTCTTATATTTTTGCATGATTTAATATATTATGAAAAATAATGGGCCTATTATACTGCACATTTCAGATTTTCTCAGCTGAGTATTCTTTGATATGCAAAATTTCCCAGTACAAGAAACCATATATAAGTCTCATGGATGGAATAACAATGGGTTTTGGAATTGGGCTATCAGGTCATGGCCGCTATCGTGTTGTAACAGAGGTTTGCTCACCTTATGATAGTGGCTTGTTTAATTATAGGTATATCCTAAATTTTTAACATTGTAGATCTTGTTTATGACTTTTTTCCCCTTACATGACACATTTCAGAGGACTGTTCTTGCAATGCCAGAAAATGGAATTGGTTTGTTCCCAGATGTAGGTTTTTCTTATATAGCAGCACAAAGTCCAGGAGGAGGATCTGTTGGTATGTTTGTACTTTTTAGTATTTTGGAATACTGAATTCCTCTTTCTATCACTTTTGTTAGGTGAACTTATACGGATCAGAAGAGTGGCCAAAGCATCATCTTCTGTTTATCTTCTTGTGCACTACCTTTTCCAGAATCCTTTACCCTCAAAATGCATGTACACTCAGAAGCATTTGGGCATGGTCTTAACTCTTACCCTATGTTTGGAATTGGATGAAGAGAAAAGTAGGGGGAAGAGAAAACAAGAGAGAAAATAGATTTTTTCATGTTTGAATAGTAAGAGAAAATAGGAAGGAAAGAAAATTGGGTTGGGGGGGGGGGGGGGAGAGAGAATGAGACATAGGCCCGCCCCCGTGTTTTCTCCCCAAAATTTTTTTCCAAAGTAGAGAGTTTCTGGAGAGAAAACATTTGAGGGAATTGCACTTTGGGATTGAAAAAATAGGAAACTTTATTATAATTTAAGACCAATGAAGGCTAGTTGACGATTAACAGTCGCTAATGATTGTGGCTAGTGGTTGGCGAATATTGTCTGGTGACTAGCAATTGTTGCCTGGTAGCTAGCCTCTGTTGACCAGTAGTCAGTGTTGGTCAACAGTCGCTGATAGCCGGCCAACAGTGGCCAATTGTCAGTCAACGGTGTCTGGCCGCTGTCTGCCAGCCACCGGCCACAATCACCGGTAACCGTTAACTAACAATTGGCCTCCGTTGGTCTTAAATTATGGTAAAATTCCTATTTTGATCCTAAAGTATGATTTGCTCAACATTTTGGAGAGAAAAAGAGGCATCAGATGCACATGTTTTCTCTCCTAAATTTTCTCTCCTCTCATTTTTCTCTTGTTCATTTAAACAAAAGAGGAGAAAATATTCTCTCTCCACTTTTCTCTCCCCTATATTTTCTCTCATCCCATTTTCTCTCCTCATCTAAACAAAGCATTATAGTTTCATTCATACTTCTTATCAGTTTTCTTAGATATAGTTGACAGGATGTTATGCTTTCTTTCTATGAAATCACTAGGTCACAGGTTAATTTGAAAATTTTACACATTGCAGGTGCTTATCTTGGATTGACTGGAAAAAGGATTTCTACTCCTTCAGATGCAATATATGTTGGCCTTGGAACTCATTATGTACCATCTGGAAAATTAGGTCCCTTCAAGGAGGCCCTTTTGGGTACTGCCTTGTATGTCTCAATATTAACATTGATGGCTTTATACATGCAAGCACATGTGTGCATGGGCATGCATATGGGCACATACATGCGCACACACACAAAAGTATACGGCCATTCCTTATTGTTTGAAAATGGTTTGAAATCTACGTCTCCTGAAACTTTTCTATGAGATTATCTCTCCTTTCCTTACCTTCTGCTTATATTGGATACATGTGATGCAAATGATGCTTAAATCAGTTAGCTACATTATGGAATTATTGAATAGTTGTGTTTACACGTACAAATTACCAATCTTTAAGGTTAACTAAATGTGGGCCCCATTTATTGCATAGAACTTAAGAAATGAGTTGCATTGTTCGTGGCTTATAAATAGTGTGGCTTGTTATAGATTTAGATTAATATATTGATAATCTTATCAAATCTGTTGATCGTACAGTTCACATGATCCACATCAGGACATAAAAGATCTTCTAGCAAGTTATGAGTCTAATCCTGAGTCTGAGGCACCGTTGAAGTCTCTTTTGCCTCAGATAGTTTCATCTTTTGGAGTAAATAAATCTGTTATGGAGACAATTAAAGAGCTGAAAATGCACCAATTAAGCCCCGATCCTACTGGTATGCTTATTGACCTATTTGTTGATGTTCAGTGTTGGAGGTTGCCTGATTTATTGTTTGTTATATTTATATGCTTTTTACCATTGCTAGTTGTGGACTGGGCTAACGAAGCTCTCCAGGGTCTTGGAAAAGGTGCTCCTTTTTCACTTTGCTTGACGCAGAACTACTTCTCAAGAGTTGCCTCTGCTCAGGGAAAAAATGACAATGAATTATCCACGGTAAATCTGTAGTTATTTGATCCATTACTAATATATTTTGATTCTTTTTGTTGGTTCCATATTTTCAAACTAGTTAATGTACTGAGTATATTATGCCTGCATCTTGGCAAATTCAGCTAAGTGGTGTAATGAAAACTGAGTATCGCATTGCCTTAAGGTCTTCACTGCGACATGACTTTGCAGAAGGTGTCAGAGCTGTATTGGTAGACAAGGATCAGGTTCTCGCTTTTTCTCGTACCTGCATATTTTAAAATTTGCATAACTAGGAAAATATTGGTGCAATTTATATTTTGAAATACTAGTGTTGCCACTACAGAAAATGATGAATTTTTCTTGCTGGGGTTAGTCGGGGTATTGCTCAAATAAAACAAAAATATATTTATGCTTTGTGCTTAGTTTGCTTCTTCAGAAGCTTGGTATTGGTACAAGGATGAAGAACTACTTATGCAAGTTACTTCACCTGTTTTAGTCTGCTAATAGTTCCTTATTTGAATGAGTACGATAAGTCCTCGTTGTTATCTTATCTTTCCTCTTTAATCTACAAAATGATTTATCCTTCAATATTTGGTGTATGTTGTTCTTTACTTACAGTGGTAGGTTCAATAATTATTTTCCTGCAGAACCCCAAGTGGAAACCATCAAGCTTGGAGGAAGTTAATCAGCGTGAGGTGGAAGCCGTCTTTGAACCATTAGGACCAGAAATTGAGGAGCTTAGTGTAATTTAGAAGGAAAGTCTCCTCTTCTATTGATTCATTAAACATGGGATTTTAGATTACTACAGCAAATAAGGTATATGGTGATCCCCATTCACAGTGGGTATACCAATGATTATTTTCCTCTAGAAACCATCAAGCTTGGAGGGGAGAGTAGTTTAGAAGGAACCATGTCATTAATATTAGTTTGTCACGATGAAGGGGATTTTAGATACTACAGTACATAAGCGGGATATGGTGTTATCCTACATTTGAGCTGGGCAATAATCTCACTTGTTCCATAAGTTTTTATGGCAAAATGTCTATTTACAAATTAATTTATTATCGATTTAGTATTGAATGGATCAATTTTTTTATTTTTTAATGTCTTACTAATTCTTGGCCTTTTCTTTTTTAATAAATTAACCAAAACCAATTCGATCCTTTTTTTTTTTTTCCAACTGTGCATGTGAGCTTATTAGTTCTACTACCGCAAATTTTCAGCCTCAATGTCTGATTCAATCTGTAAAAAAAATTAGTAAAACAAGATACTAAAAGCATATTTTTCGTCGTCCATTTTTCGTTTTCCATCCCAGAATTTTTTCTTAATGTATCAGGAAAACTTGATATGTAAATCTCAAAGTGTCTAAGATGCTGCCTTGTAATAGGTGCTCGAACATATTGGATGTCTATGGAGACTGTCCCCACCGTTCTTGAATAGTTGTTCTAAATGACGGGACGATATTGACCAATACAATCCTGGATTAACCATATTAATCACTCAAAAAGAAGGATCAGCTTTGAACCTGAGATTCTGACCGGAATAACTAATTATTAGAGAGAGAGAGAGAACATAGAAATGCTTGATACAGCAGGTACAATATGGGGGATAAGCAGTCTTGCTTCATTGTTATGAACAATCTCCAATTCTTAAGCTTCGTAGGAGATCAAGATATCCCAGACGTTCGGGATTGATGTACCTGTAAAAATGAATCTTTTTAGTTTTGTACACTGTAGAAAAATCACGAGTGTAATTGCAACTCCTAATTTTCTTTTATTGGGAAAGCAAGTAAAACATAATGTCTCTACTTAACCAAAAGCCCGTAAATTCTAATTTGGGAATCGCACAAACAAACCAGAGTAGAGTTTACTGAACTAGTATTTGATAATGGGCGAAACAAAATGTGTCCGAAGGTCATAGGCATTAAACTTTTGTAGTTTGGATCCTCTATAGTAGTGTTGTAAGTTGTAACACTGTAAGAGAGAGAGAGTGATACAAAAAAAATGAAAGTATATGAAGCCCCTTTCATTTGTTTAAACACAACCCAATTTTTTCTCTTCACCTCTCTTAGCATTAAATGCAATAAACTATTTACTGTAGAGGATTTGGGCTCCAATTTTTGTGTGCATGCGTCTTTGATCTTCCTTTCTTATCTGATTATCTAATATCAATAGATAGGAAAGAGTGCATGTAGAGAAAGTTGAGCGCAAGAAATACCCATGTCGAAACAAGAAGTCAATGATTACAATAGAGCAATTTGGCTTGAAGAACTGTGTCTTACGTATCACGTCAGCAATTTGCATAATAGGAATCAGCTTAAAGCTATCCACTTCTCCATCTGATGTCATATAAAGTCAGTCATAACAAAGATTCTCTACAGGAGACGAGGCCTCCTCTTGTGCATAGTAACCCGGTCACAAGGTATCATTTGAAGAACACAACTATTTAAATTAAATACCTTCATTTCTTGGTTCAAAACTTTCAGGAAGTTTCAGATCGTAACAGAACAGAACATCTCTCTTATATCTGTATCCATCTATGTCCATATAGGAAACAGCTCCAACCGGTATGGCTCTGTTAGAAAAGGAATCTACAGCATTAGACAACGAGAATTATCTTTTCTTTTCTTCTCTCTCTCTCTCTCTCTCTCTTCCCCTAGTTGATAGCTGTTATAAGAGGCAAGTACAGACCTGATCAGGAAGCACAAAAGGATGAAGAAAGCTCACCGTTCCAAAGAAAATAAGGCCAGAGGAGGGTGATGTGGCTGTTATAAACTTACTCAGTAGAGATGGATCTTGGTATTCCTGCTTCCTCTTCACATTCTTTCACAAGATTCTCTCGACATTCAATCCCATGAGGCTGTGATTATATATTAATAGCTAATCAGAACCCTAAAGATTTATGAACTGAAGGAAACTTCAGGAAACAGTGGAAAATGAATTGATGGTATAAGCTGCCACTTTTTTTTGGTCTTTTTGATGTTGTACGTGATTAACTCTTTTCATTTCCAACCATTTCAAAGACAAACTGACTTCATTATATGGCACCAATTTCCTTGAATATAAACAGATATTCGCTAATCTCAGGTCTTTTACTTTTGATTGACCTACTTAGCAAGTAATACACACCAGTCCTCCAGCAACTAGATGATCTAGCATCCCAGGATAAGTGGGTTTTACTCGACTTCTCTTGCCTATCCACAGATGTTTCTGCCCATTCCGCTCAACATAACCATTCATATGGACTCCATAAGCCTAACCTTTGAAAAGAAAAGGAAAAATATTAAAGTAAAAAAGTAATAATCAGATACAGCATTGGCTGATAAATGAGTCCATCAAAATGCAGTTATACAAGACTGTTTGCAGATAGATCATCATTTAATCTTCAAAATTATGCAAAGCACTAAGGATGCACAATTGGCGTTAAGTCCTAACCAAAAAAGCAAGTTCCAGATTTTTATTGAAATTGACAATGACAATTATTTTCATGGTGTTGATATGTTTGAATTCACTTATAATGAAATTAATTAGCATGGATAAATAGAACCTTCAATTTTTTGTCAAGCAGAAACATATGGTTTAAACTTACATGAAAAAGCCTTGAGGTAAATCCTTACATTGTAACGAACACATAGGTGACTTTTTTTTTTTTTGGGTGAGAAAATATGTGACTATTTACTTGCTCTTGAAATCTACTACATCCTCTCCATTAATACTGTTGAAAGGCCACACCAATGATTTTAGCAGGTAATTTTCAAGGTATTCTAAGGAGATTCATGGTCGTGGGTTACCAACTAGAACATTGATTATGATGCATTGGTATTTAGTAAATAGATGAACTGAGCGCTAAACATGCTTAGTGTCAGTAGTAGAACAGGACAATTTAAAACTACCAGTCCCTAGACAGATCCCACGGCATGACATATGAACAAATATGGCTACGAAAATTGGCAATGAGCATAATCAAATAGAATCTCATTCAGGACGCAAATGAGGTAATACTGCATGAGAGCATTTTGCACCAACCTTTATTCCAAAATAAGGAGCTGCAGCACGTTCTAACGAAAAGAAAGCAGATGCACCAAATGATGATGTTACTGGGTATAACTGATAAAAGATGGACAAGAAGCACAGGCACGAGTATTAGGAATTGTATAAAATAAGGATGACAAAAAATGGACGCCTTTACATATCATAACCAGTACCTCATTCCGTATACCTGGAATCCATTCTTCTCCCAAACACTTGATCACTTTTCCAACCGCACTGGTCCTCTGCTCTGGCGTCTTCAGTATTGGATTTAATGAAACGTATTCACCGAAGGGGGAACCATATAATTTATCTTCAGGGAAAATGAACACATCCCTGAAGGTCCTCAATCGATCAGCAAATCTGAACAAAATTGAAGTTTAGCTGACAAATCTACCACCATAATTGGCTTCGGTGAATGATAGCGTTACAGACATGATTCAGCTAGGATCAACACCATAACCAAACCAAAGGACAACCATGAAATAACTCATCATGAGAAGAAATGAGCATCAAACGGAAATTGAGTGTGAAAAATTCTACCCATTGTGAACGAATCCAACAATTTGGTCCTCAATGACAAATGGAAGGAACTCATATTGCTTTTCCTGCAAGCCGATTCAGTATTTATAACAGACACCATTAGTACCATTCGCCAGGAGGCCAATAAATGTAAAATTTGAATAGAAAGACCATTAAAATTAAGCTATTAATAAGCATGGACGGAAATAAAACCCAATTTCAAAAAAGCAGGGGAAAATAGCAGAATGAAGAATTCCTAAGAACTTACGGAACCACGATTGCATAATTGGACTTTCTCGAAGTAGCCTTGGAGATAAGAAGAGGAATCTTCAGCAGTAGAATCAGATTGAGGTATAGAAAAGATATCTTCCCAAAAGAAATCGCCAGTGATTGAACTAGAAGAAAAAGAGAGCTCGACAGTACTTCGTACGGAAGCCGTGAAGCGCGAAGGGAATGGAGCCACCCTCAGGGGAAAAGAATAAGAGGCTGTATAAGGGAAGACGGAAGAAAGCGAAGAAAAGGCTCTCCATCTGCAATTGGTAGCGAAATTGAATGCCATTCCGATTTGCTTCGGGCTCTCGGCACGTCACTTCAGCAATTGATCGACCAACACTCCTACTCCGTAGGTTAACAGTCACGAAGAACATCCCATTTAAGGTGTAAATTAGGAGGAGCAGTAAGAGAAAAAAAAAAAAACACCATATCGACCAATTTCGGAAAAAAAAAATCGGTGCAAATTATGGAGGGATTAAAGTTTATTTTTCCCTTTTATATATTTTAATCTACTAACTTATCTAAAAAATATCTTTATTAATTTTATAGATCCTATTCGACTGTAATGCGTGTCTTGCATATAGACACCCGAGAGATTAATTACCCTTTTAGTCTTTAAATACAGAGTCATACCTGAAAGCAAGGACGTTGTCTATTTGTCTGAAGAAGAACATGAATTACACGCAACAAACAATAATTTTTAAGTTTACATAGTCACACAATAAAGCAGTTGCTATTGCTAACACATTTGTATGAATATGAATATGAGTTTAGTTTTTAGATCATGAGTCATGATTTTTTAAAAAAAAAAACTTATGTAAAAAAATCCATATTAATTTTATATCCATCCAATTATAACAACTAGATCCTATCCCACTGTAATGCTTATCTTCCATATATATACAAGAGATTAATTACTTTTTTAGTCTTTAAAAATGAGTCATGCCTGAAAGCGAGGACCTTGTATATTTGTCTGAAGGTGAACAAGAATTACACACAACCAGCAAAATAATTTGAGTCTACATAGTCACGCAATAAAGCAATTGCTGAACTGTTGCTAACACTTTGTATGAATGTGAACATATATAATGTTTGGGTTGACGTTTTGCTTATTCAAAATCACATTTTGGCAACGTTAATTTAACAAAGAAGCTGCTCTTTCGCGTTGGCAAATGCAACTCAAATACAGCATTAAGTTTTTATAGATTAGCGTCATGCTTTTTTTTTTTTCCTTGAAAACTAAGATCAGAGTCATGCTAAAAAGCTTGACTATATATACTTGTCTGAACTTACAGGTTACTTGTAACCAAATGCGTGTTGCGCGTGTTTAGAATTAGCCTATTGCATGGGTGCTATGCTTTATGAAGCCTTTCAGTTCTATATAAACACCCAAAGAGACTCCTCCTTTTTTCACTCTTATACAGAACATGTGTTTAGTTAATTATGTCTGTTTCCAAATATCTTCCTCTCAGATTATTAAGTTTTTCTATGATATGCTAGTTTTAGTTGTGATCGAGTATAGCAATAATACATCAATGGTAGCTGAAAAGTATTTGATCTCCACTGGGAAGACATGGTCTAGTTCATTATTGCTCCTCTCTCCTTGTTTACTCAATTATTGCCAAAAAAAACTGTCTTTTCAACATACATATATGCAATGGCATAAGTGTTGATCCACCTATATATATATATATATATATGTATGTATGAGACTTCTATGTCAGAATATACTTCATAGCAAGTATGCTTGAATTACTATGCGATGTAGAAAATTAAGAAATTACATTTTGCGAGTAGGCCTGGATTAGACTACAACTTCCCTGTGATAAAATCTATGTTGTGGGTAGTATAATCAAGCTTGACAAAACAAAATCTGTTATAACATTTTACCTCATTTAAATATGCAGGTATACTTTAAGCAAGTCCAGAGAATAGGTAACATATTCAAACTTCACACGATTATTGCTATTCCACATTGAAAGTGCTTTATATATATATATATAACGGAACCAGAAAAAAATTATTTGGGGGCAGATGGTGAAATTTTCTTCATGTTTATTGTTGTTTGCTAAAGTTATGGTGGTGAAGAGGAAATTTTCGGGGGCTAAAGATGTAATATACACATATTATCCATAAATGCATATTCATTGGCTTGGGGGACCGCCGCTTATTCACCAAACCTGGTTCCATCCCTGTATATATATATATATATACACACACACACACACATGCTATCTGATTCATACATATTACAGTGTGTGTGCGGGAAGTTGATAGAGCACAGAAGTTGATCTGTAGCTCAGAATTAGTAATGCAAGTTTTGAAACTCCATGCTTCAACCTGTGATGGGATGCAAAAGCTTTAATTAATCAGCCAAGGCCTAAAGCCTAGCTGAGGCTCTGGTGGGAAGTGAATGCAATTTCTACTAAATTTACTTTCTTAATTATCTTTATTAAACCAACCAGTATACTATCTCTTATGTATCTAATATGAAACTATGGAATGGACTTTCACAAGGCTTGTATTGGAGATTAACTTGCCTGAAGAGTAGTACTTTGATGGAAGAACTTGGATAATTGATTTGTTGTCATTACTATTGTGAACTAGGATAATCATATGTCACCTGCAGAGAGACCAAAGAAGAAGAGAAGGTCAATCAAAGACACTATTGCTGAAGAAAATTAAAGCTGCTAGCCTGCCACTGAACAAGTTGAAGAAAACACCTCCAAGAATGAAGAAGACAAGACTTCACTTCCAAGCGGGTAATTAAAACATGCCTCTACCAATACAGATTTGATTAATATATCTGACAATTTGAGTGCCTATGAGAGCCTGTTTGATTATTATTTTGATCATTATTTTGACGATTCGAGTGCCCATGAGAGCCTGTTAATTTGAGTATTATTTTGATTATTAGTTTAATCATCAATTTGACAATCATAAGCAAAGAGATGTAAAATTTTGGCTTCATGAATCATATCATATATGAAAGGAAGCCATTTTTGGAGATTTGGCTTGTGATATGAGCTCATATTCTTCATCAAACTCAAGCACTCAACATTTAATATTAATGTTGCTCATGCAACATATATAAACGTCAGAAATTCTAGTTGAGATAATATTGGTTTAATATCTTTCGTAGTCAGTTTTCCAGCTTTCTATATTATTGTTGTATTTGGTACATGGAAAATAAATTTGAAAAAAGGGAAAATATGAGAAAGAATATAAAAATTATATTTAGTAAATATTAAAATGATTTTGCTAAAAAGAGAGTTTCCCATATTTATGAAAGAAAATTCTCACATTCGCATTCATATTTCCATTTCCACCTTAATCAAAGAAACACATATGTGCATGGTTTAATTTACTCTTAGGATTTCTTATACCTTCTCAATTAATTCCCCCTTTTTAGGCAGATATCATCAAATAACAATTCCAGAGAAATATTAATATACATTATATATATGGAGTTCATAGAGAGAATATCACTTTCCACCTAGAAACCAAACATGGCAGGCATGCCATGCTTATATAAGATATATATTTCCTTAATTTTTGCGCTGGACTTATATAATGTAATTAAGAACTTTTTTCTTTTTAAGTATACATGCATCCAATTTGTAACAATTAAATCTGTGCTGTAGTGAATAGTGATTATGCATCTAAAAGAATAATTACATTTGGCTTCACAAAGTCACGCCCGGAAACAATAATATATTTATGAAAATCGAATTAGGTGTTACCAAAACAATTATTACTTTTTTTTTATGTTTTAATATGTAAAGCCTGAAAACAAGTTGTTTGAATATAAACATGAATTAGATTACATGAAACCAAAAGCATATATAATTTATAGTCTCACACTGGGTCACGTCTTAAAACATGAACATATTTACTTGAACCTAAACAACTGAATTACATGTAAACAAAGTCGAAAAGAGTTAACACGCATTGCATGTATTTAAAACTAACCACCCAATGACGTCGTACGAAATTTGAGTTCTATAAATTGCCAAAGAGACTCCTTTTCTCATCCTTTCTCAATTTATCTATATAACTGTGTTTATTCTCACTTATCTTCTCGGATTCTCACACTTATCTAGCATCAGTTTTTAATTGCGATGGGAAATAAAAAGTAAATATACTAGCAAATTAAGTGATTTTTGGAACACATTTATATATCTTGTGCAAAAAATTATCTTCGAAAAAACAAAAATATATAGTAAGAAAAAATTTTTCGCAATATATATATCAATTGTCCATATATATAAAATACCGATCCTCTCAAGAAGTTACCGATTGAACTTTAATCTTACCTACACACAAAAGAATATCGTTATCCTTTTAGTACATGAACTTGCATATTTTTCAGACCGTGAACATGAATTCAGTGCAGCCAAAAAGATAATTACTTATTTATCCTTAGAGATCAGTAAAGCATAAAATTAAGCAAGAGCTAACGTATTTATCTGAACATGAACATGTTCCATATAGTCCAAGTTCTATATAAACAACCTAGCTGAGAGACTCCTCTTTTCTCACCATACTCATTTCATCTATCTAGCTACGTCTATTTCCATATATCTTCCTTACAGATTAACAAATTTTGATGTCATATGGTTTAGTAGTTGTGATAGGCGATAAAAAGAGATCAATTGTAGCTGAAAAGTGTTTGTTCTCCATTGTTTCAGCATACCTTGGACAGGTCATCAGGTTGACTATATTTACTCATAATTCTTTCCCAAAAAGAAACTCTTTGTCTTTACAACATATGTGCATATATGCAATAGCTTAGGTATTGATCGCGACATAAATGAGACTTAAATGTTAGATATTTCATAGTAAATATAATCATTATGCGATGCAGAAAAGAAATTATGCTACAGCATACTCGTGATGAAATCTATATATATGTCGGGTGTAGTATGGTCAAGCTTGTTAAAATATCTCTAATAACATTTTTCCCTCCTTTAAATGTGCAGCTATACTTTAAGCAAGTCCGGAGAACAGGCAATTTTTTCAAATACTAGAAAGTAATGTTCCATATCATATGCAAACATATTCAAGCTTCGCACGATTATTAAGATGACACATTGAGATATTGTTATATGCTATTCGATTAATATATATTACAATATGTGTTCAGGAAGATGATAGCATATATAGAATTTGATCTGGAGCTCATAATTAGTAATGCAAGTTTTGAAATCCAGTGCTACAACTTGGCATGGGATGTTGAAGCTTTTAAGGGAACACATCTACTAAATATTTTGCCTAATTATTTAATCAACCAACATAACTCTTGAAAGTGGGTGGGCCTTGAAAGGTATTATAATGCTTGGTGGCAAGGAGTAAATTAGGATAATGAAGGATGTTCGAATTTGAAGGTCCTGCTTGCTGTTCAAATTTGCAAGCCCATCGTTGGAACTCAAATGGTACGTTTTGCTTCTTTATTAGTTTTCTTTCACATATAATCAATGTCAGAAATGTTTGCCTTTTTTATTATTCTCCTTTTACACATATAATAGATGTTCCAAACGATTGCACTTTGATGTAAATGCAAGCACACAAATAGCCACTTTCAGGATGAGGATGATTGTCGCCTACAACTCACAAGCATAAAGGAGTTGCCGTAAGCAGAGGTGGGTCATTTTTTCTCATATTAAGTTCTGCAACAGATACGAAGGAGGAGGAGCTAGAGCACTTGATATAGTGACGGTAATTAAGATTGAAGGGTCTGGCCAATAATAACAACAATAGCCTTATCCCATTAATTTGAGGTCGGCTACGTGAATCATATGACGTCATTAAACTCTATCGAACACTATTTCCTCAGACAAATCATTTATCAAGAGGTCATTCTTTATAATTTTTTTTAGTGTCCTTTTTGGTCTCCCTCTACACCTTTTGATAGGGGTGCAAGCCATTTGATCAACTCTCCTCACTGGTTCCTCTTGCCCTCTTCTTTGTACATGCTCAAACCATCTTAAACGATTTTCTATCATTTTCTCCTCGATAGGTGATACTCCGACCTTTTTTTGTATATATTCATTTCATATCTTATTCAATTTTGTATGACCACACTTTCTCATATCTGCTACTCTCATCTTATACTTTTATTGTCCTTTTAAAGCCCAACATTCACTACCATATAACATTATTGGCCTTATAATTGTTTGATAAAATTTTCTTTTAAGCTTTATAGGTACCTTGTGGTCACAAATAACTCTTGATACTTTTATCCACTTTAACCACCCATATCCTATGCATAACATCTCTATCAATTTCGTTATCATTCTATAAAATCGACTCCAAATATCTTAACTTTAACACTTCTGGAATAGTTTGCTATCTAGTTTTTATCTTTAAATCATTTTTAACTTGCATCTTATTAAATTTGCAATGTATATATATTCCGTCTTACTTCTATTCAGGCGAAATCCTTGTGATTTCAAAATATGTCTCCATAACTCAAGTTTAGAGTTAACTTCTTCTCTAGAGTCCTCAATTAAGACAATATCATCTGTGAAGAGTATACACTTTAAAATTTCCTCCCGTATATGTTCTGTTAGAACGTCTAAAATCAAATCAAATAAGTATGAACTCAAGAAATATTCTTGATGTAAACCTATCCTTATAAGAAAATCATTTGTCTCCCCTATAGGAGTTCTCATACTTGTTGCTCCCTCATACATATCCTTTATAACTCGAATATAAGTTACACGAACACATTTCTTCTCCATTGCTTTCCACAACACATCTCTTGATACTCTACCATAGGTTTTTTTCAAATCAATAAAACCATATACAAATCTCTCTCTAATCATGGCTACAAATTTTGACCTGGATTCTTATGATATCAAAAGCATTAATTAATTCTTAAAAATAAGTCTGATCTTTGAGGCTCATCGAAAAATACGAATATGAAATTCTTTTGCATATCACTAATAAAAGCACTGAAAATTCACCTATGACCACCTAACTCCGCATAATATGATCCGAACCCTAACCTGGTCCTAACTTACGCTCATGTCTCTTGTGCAATTACTGAATCATTTGGTGAGGTTGGAGTTCCGGTTGGCGATTCAACTTTCGCACATATGGCGTCTTTGAAGACTAGAATGCTGAAACATCTAAAGCAGGAAACCAGATAACAGCAAATAGCGAAGCTTTTGTGTTGATAGATGCTGAGATTCCCATAAGGGCATCCTGAGTTTCCGATACAGATAGGAGATATTAAAAGAACTATATGGAATAAGAATATGGTAAGCCTCTTATGGGTCATCTGCTGAGTAGAAATCCATTGAATGATTTTGAGAAAGATCTTAATTCTATTGCAGATATCAACTAGAGTTTAACTGAGGTGGGCCACCAAACAGTTTTACAAAGTCATGCTTAAAAGCAAGAACTTGCATATTTGTCGCAACATGAAAATGAATTCCATTAAGGACAAAAATATAATTACTTATTTGTCCTTTAGAGAGTCCCGCATAAGAGCTAACAAATTTACCAGAATATGAACATAAATTACATGCCACCAAGAAAATATTTACTTTTTAGTTGTTACAAAGTCAAACTGAAAGCTGAAAATATTTCATCAACACGAATTTCATGTAACCAGAGCCGGAGAGTGTCATATGAGAGGAGTTTGCGCAGGTGGATTGTGCTTAAAACTTTCCACCCGTTGTTGCGATTGCCCGATTTCTATCCAATTCCAAACAATATTAATTTGAAATAATGCTTAACCCACACACAAAAAAATCATTATCTTGTTAGTCTCTATAGAATCATACTTAAAAGCAAGAACTTGCATATGAATGTGAACATGAATTCCTTACGTGCAGCCCAAAACATTGTTACCTTTTTTTTTTTTACTGAACACCGCTACTTATATCCCACCCTAGCTACCGTTAGCACTTGAACTATTAGTCCTTAATCCTTATAGAATCATAGATAAAAGCAAGACTAACGTATTCATTTGAATGTGAATATGAATTACATCACTACAATCCACCGGGAGAATATTTACTTTCTAGTTGTTACAAAGTCATGCCTGAAAGCATGGAAATATTTGTTTGGATGTTAACAACGTAAATTTCATGAACTACAGCCGAAGAGAGTCACATGATAAGAGGAGTTTCTTCCATGTTAAAAAAAAAAATCTATTTTTTATATACATCCAATTTGTAACAATTAAATCTATGCTGTTGTACTTACCTTGCATCCAACTGAATAATTTTGGTCTTCACAAAGTCACTCCGAAAACCAATAATACAGTTTACTTAGACATGAATAACATGAATTAGGTAACTAAAACAATAATTGTTTTTTCAGTTTATACGTAGTAATTAATGCATAAAAAAGGGCATAGTGTATAAAAAAGGGGGCATATTTATTTGAACATGAACTGCATGTAACCAAAAGCATAATTGCTTTTTAGTTTTTACAGAGTCCCACCCGAAAGAATGAGCATATTTGTCTGAATCTAAACAATATGAATTATATGTAACCATAATTGAAAAGAATCACATGAGGGGAAAATAAGAGTTTACGTCCGTTGCGTATATATAAAATTAGCCACCCTTGTTGCAATCTAGTGCTCTATGAAGAATAAAAGAGACTCATCCTTTTCACATTCTTACTCAGATTATGTATCTAGCTATATATTTATCTATATTTTTTTGGTGCACGTATCTAGCTACACACACATACACGTCCAATTTGTGACAATTACAGTTGGGCTGTAGCGCTTACCTTGCATCCAAAAGATGAAAATTGTTATTTTTGAGTTCACAGTCTGTAAAAGCAAGAACATGATCGACATGAATTAGTGTAACAAAAGAAAAAATTACTTTTCTGCCTTAGCACATCCATATTTTGGGCCTTGAGCTCCTTTATCTTAAAGAAAAAGAAAACGCATTTTGAGCCAGATTACTTTGCTGTGAGATTGGGAATTTGTTTATCTACAAGATTGATTGCAGATTATAAATATGTCATCTCGGCTAAGAGCCAATAGCTTCAAATGGTGAACCATAAGACTACCTACCTTGGTTGATAATGGTTGAAGAAAATGATACTGCTTTTCAATCGACTGCCGAAGTATAATAGTGATTATGATTAAGACCTATGATCACCTCACATTTAATTGTGAAAACCCGGTTACAATTATTGGTTAAGAAAAAAAACAGAGCATCATTGCCCTGGCGCCAAATTGAACTGACCTGCAAGTTACAACCACATTCTAGTTTCTCCCATTCCTTGCTTCTTATCTGACCCTGCCTTGTTTTTTACAATGTACACCGAAGTCATATTTTCTTCCACTTTTCCTCCAAACGGACAAGAACCCCCAAAAGAACAAATGAACGAAGAGATGACCACATGTACAGGAAAAATCTGTGATTTAAACAGGTCTATAACCCCATGTAATCCTGAAACACATTGATTTTCAACTGAATGTCATTGGCATGACAAATATGCTTTTTGTAAGAAATGAATATATGCAGATTTTCCATATTCCACTCAGTAACTACTATTCTGTCTTTTTTTCCTTCTCAACCTTTGGATTGGACTTCACAAGCAGCAAGCGTGACATAACATATGACAACAGTTCTTCATGGTGGGAGAAGGTGAAGTCCAGATGAGCATATTCAAACTCATTATATGAAACATCCACACCAGCATCCTTCATCAATTTATAGTGCTTTTTAACCATTGAAGGTTTTATCACTCTGTCTTTCTGTCCAGCAACCAGATCAACAGGAATATCAATGAGCTTATAACACTCACCCAAGTCCAAAGGCTCAGGCGAACCATAAGCCTCCATATTAGCAGATGCCTTCCTATGATCGAACATTATAAATCTTCCTGTGCGCTTCATCTGCGCAAGATGAAGAGCAACACGGAAAGATACTCCAGGCATGTCATTCATGTTGTAGTGTGGTAATCCTAAAACTCCAACCCAGTTTGAGCTGTCTCCACCAACAAAATAACCCATCAAAGTTTGAACCAATCCTCCAACCGCAGGTAGGTTATGCAGATCCCGAGCTAACTTGTTGAGAAGCATGCGGAAAAATCTGGTTGGTATATAGAAAGCGGGAAGAAGAGAAGACAAAATTGGAGCCACCAGAAACAATAGATGCTCCAACATAGAAAAAACTAGGCTGGAATCATCATGAAAACCGGCAGGTGATAATAAAACTAGTCTTGAAAGTCTATGGGGCTTCTCTTCAATCCTATGAGTAAGAATATACATTATCATAGCAGCTCCTCCTAAACTATGGCAGATTGTACAAAGCTTATAAGGCTGATCACCATTGGATTCCTCCGCAATATCAGGTTGACTAAGACTTAATTCAGCAGTTTTTACTTGATGAATTTTCTCTATAATTGCAGGAATATCCTTAGTCCCATGTTCATTGACAGAGTACCTCCAGTATCTGCATTCCATCAAGTTAGGATATTATAGTCAGGTCACAGAACGGACCAAAAATGGATTTAAAAATATACATAAGATATAAAACTGAATGATTACATTAGACACCAAAAAAACAAATAAGAGTAATCTTTTTGAACTTCAACTTACTGATGTGAGGAGATGTCCTTGTTAATATGTTCCCGAGAAACCAATCCACGAAAGTTCCCCAAAAAGACATCATACCCTGAGAATAAAACAAATTTCTGTAAGTATTCATAATCTACAAAATTGTCAAGCCAAAAAAAATCTGCAAAATTGGCATCCCTTACGAAACACACATTCTACTAAAAAATATAACAGACCTTGATCATAAGCTGCAAAGGCTGGAGAGCCAACGACCCCATTGGATACCCAACTGGACCAAAAAATTCAACTGATTATAATACCACTATTATCACAACCGCCTTTTGGAATAAAGTAAACAAAAATAAAAAAGAACTTAAAACCAAGTCCTGAACATTAGAACCAAGAAAAGGAATCTTGCCACTTAAGGAGCTCAACAACTAATTTACTTTCAATTCTTGATGAATCAAGAAATTTATCCTTGTAAGATGAGTAAACAATATATAGGTGAAAGATATCCCCGGCCCCAAAAAAAAAAACAAGTGAACAGAAAATAACAAAGCAGCAGAAGCACATCAGAGCAGCTAGAGCTGACCATCCCCCAGCATGTGTCTAACAAGAAAACCACTGATAAAAAGAGCTTAACGCCAAAAACAACCAAGTAAACAACCCCGGTCCATAAGAAGGGCAATAATTTCCCTTCAATAATACAATGATTCTGTTGCAATCAAATGCATCAAACCACCGCATAAATGTCACTCCATCCCAAAACCTCACCTCTTCACTCCTATCACAGCCCATAAAATACATCAATAAAAGTTGATCAAAATTGGACAAACCCAGGATTCTTATCTACTACAGATATAACAAACTGCAGGGCAATTCACAAACAGGACCTTGCAATTTCCTAGCTGGTCCCATGAATTCTAAAACAGCAATCCAAGCAAAGAGGCACTACTTGTAACATTGCATGGTCCCTCCTAGTGGATCTCAGACTCACCCCCTCCCTTGTACTTCAATCCAAATGATTCAAAGTAGAGAAACTACCCTTATCATTCAGTTTCCATTTCCTAATGGTATATGAGCGTCAATTTTACAAATGTATAAAGCAAATGGAAGAAAGAACACTCCACGGTATGCAATAATAAAAAAAAACCCCATAGTATCAATCAACGATCTGACAAACTTAAATTTCATCCCATTAAAAAAGGAACCGTTCAGCAGGAAAGAAACATCAGATTGCAGGCATTAGATTTTAACTGCAAAAAGTTCTGAATCCAATACTACGAAAAAAGACACAACAGGATGACTCACCCCATTGATGAATCCAGTATCCCATGCTGGAGATAAACAGCTCTTCTTGCATCTCGTCTGTCACACCAAATTGCAGGCATTAGATTTTAACTGCAATAAGTTCTGAAAAGCCTCCTTAATAAAAAATGTTAGTGATCACAATATTGATCTCTGTTCCTACTAACAAAACAGCAGAGAGATTTTTTCAAAAGGGGGAAAAAAAAGAAAGTCAATCAGTAGCATTTAAGATGTCTCCAATTCTGTTGTAGTTGACCATAGATAACCAGATGCAATGTATTGAATTTAACTTTGGAAGTTAAATAAGTTCCATAATGAAGACGATCAATAATTAAATTATAGAGATAAAATATAGAGGATATCTCCCTAGAGGGGGCTCTATTTTACCTGGGAATTCTTTCCAAAAGAAGAACATATCCATCAGAAGTGATGACACGAATGGCTTCGTATGGGTACCTGTCACATGTAAAAGAAGAAAAGATGAAACAAACATTAATTAAAAAAGAACAAAAGTAAAATCTGTGTATTAATGCCTTTACCCAAGCTCCGTTATGACATCTTGACATGTCCGAGCATCTGTATTTAGAGAATGATGAAAGTTGGTATTCCTCACTGTGGCTGTTGGGTCATTCTCCACTAGTGTAGCTGTAGAAACAGAGGCATCCACAATGCCATCATGATCATCTTTAACACTACTTTCATGAGATGAAAACAACCTGAATAATGTCCGGAAAGCTTCTGATGGGGAAAGAAGAAGATGAACTGCCTTGTGAACAACATCAAATACACCTTCTATAAATATTTCTATTGCTAAATGAAGATCCTGGATGACCAAAATATTCAATAAGCAACACGAAATTGCATGCTTTTGAAATAAATTTAGAAAAGTCAACAAAACACAATCCAAGCTAATAAAAATAGCAAGTTTCAACAACCTCTATGACTCCACGTCTCCGATCAGTAGTACGATGAATAATGTAGTCCTTCAGACTTTGCATGCTCCTATTTGAATGTGAACGTGAAGGGCGCTGGTTTCTAGAGATAGACAGGGATTTTGACATCCTAGAAAAAATGAACTGGAAAAGACGACATGGAATCCGCAGCAAAAAGTTGACAGGAAAGAAAACAAAAAATATGATAAACCGGATCGAAAATAGAAAACTCTGCAGCAAAATCTTGGCAGGAAAGAAAACCCAAAATACGATATACTGGATCCAATTCATGTGATGCCTATCACACTTCATAAAATTAACTGCATAGGCTCTGGTACTTTGAGATGATGGAGATGTAGTATATTCGTTTTTATCACCATTTGCTTCTCTGGATGAGTGTTCCAGGCTTGAAGTGTCAGAATCCATAGAAAGTTCATGAATGAACTGGTTAAAAGAGGACACACCACTAAAAAAAATAGAGAAAAAGAAAAGAAAAACGTTGTCAATAACAGCATACAAAATCACTGGTATCACATTATTAAGTTGTAATGGTAGGCATACATTAAGAAGCATAACAAATCATTCAAGATGCAAGTTTGCAAACAATTGAAAAAAATTAACGACAAGAAGCAAAAAAGGTGAGAAAATAAATATAATATTATTAACAAAATTAATCACATGAAGATAATTGATAATATAGTCATGAAAAAAGAGAAGGAAGAAAAGAGGGAAAAAAAAGACTCTTGTTAAAATTCCCAAATCAATTTCAATCTAACTTCGTATAATGTTTGGCCAAAAAAAAATCTTGAGACTATGAAAAGGGACTATAATTCTAGTAAGCTAATAGGAGGTGCCATACCCATATTGAAAGTGCAATGATAAGAACACACGCATCGGAAGTTCAAGTGGGTCAAGTAAGACAAATTTCAACTTTGCCTTGTGCCAGTCCAGCTATTGTTGTTAAAGGCACAAGATGCACTAAGTCATATAGGTCTACAGGAAATATGCTCTATGCGTGACATACGCAAAGTAGATAAAAGTAAATTTTTTAGTGTATTTCAAAATTTTCCCCCGGAAACCCGGTAAGGGAGTTTTCCACATTAATGTGTTGATAATATCTTGTATATATTGTATATCCTGTAATAAAGATAGGATCATATCTCTAGGCATGATTATACTAATTCATTATCATTAGCATTAACTCATAGGATCTTGTATATATAGACCTATTGTAATGAATAATAGATGAGACAATTTTCTATTCTCTGAATACTGTCAATATCAAAATTATAGTATATCTAAAAGAAACAGATAACTCAAAGCAACTAATACTAATTCATTTCCTTATTTACTAATTCCTCAGCTGTGATTTATTTTCTAATTTACTTTGACTTCATTCTACACTAATCATCTGATCTCCATTACATTTTGTTTACCGATTCCCTAATCATTGTATATTTCATTCTCTTTTTTTAGCTGGTTTTAAGACATCATCGCTAGATATTCTATAATCAATACATCAATATATTAATAAAAGTATAACGAACAAACACTGTTATTTTACTATCCATTGACATGACTGTTGATCTTTTTTTTTCTTTTTTCTTTTCAACCAAATGAGTTGCTTTTTTAAACTTTGCATTGTTTTTAAAAAAATTTTGAATCCCAGTGCAAGTGCACAGGGTTGAGTCTAGTTATTTCAAAAATTAAAAAACCTAGCTGTCCTTCCTTTTCTCTTGCCCTCTTCTTTCCCTTTTCTTCTTAAGTTTTGGTGCGATTGGCAGAAATCTACAACTTGCCAAAGTAAGAAGCCCATAAAAAGGAGCAAGAGTAAAGAAGCCTGGGTGCATTTTGCACCAAGGTGCATAGAGTTACAGACCTTTAAACCTACACACAGCCTGTATGTGGTACATGAATGTGCTAGGTAAATGTAATATCGGCATTGTCACAAGGAAAAGATTAAAAGATTTCTTATGACTGAACTACAGACCTTTTAAGAATACTCCCCAACCATATCATATTACCCAGTGTCTTAAGGCTTGAGCTGACAGCAATAAATCCTTCTATGTATAGAAATTATCAGGCTTAGCAGTTAGCATAATGACGCTAGGCTAATTTTTAATATAGAGAAAGCTCATACAGAAGTTATAAATGTAACTTACTTTTCCATCCAACGTGGAAATCGGGGTCCACGGAATGTTGGCCTGAGCTCCCAACCGTGAATACCTTCAAGTATAGTAGCCTTCCCGGGTAATAATGTCAACAAAAGTGCTGACACTCCATTGATCAGCCTCACAATATTATTCAAGGACTCATAGGTAAATGTTTTTACTGACCTGCATTAAAAATGAAAACAAATGCAGATGCTCATCCTCAGCTATCTATAATGGCCAAACAAAATGCTCAGCTATATATACAGTTTACAAAAACACTCAGACAGAATATGTGGCTTTAAAGCAAGACTGGTGCAACTTCCAACAAATTCAATAGCATAGAACTCCAAAATTCTGTCAGCCTAAACAAAAATTTTAGATAGATCACCATCTCAAAGATATAAAATCAATCTTTCCAATAACAATCACAAACTAACAAAATCCGTTTTAACAATCTTCAGAATTAATTAAACAGAGGACGATGCATAGCTGAACACAGCTACTGAGGAAAATAAACTATCTATAATAGATGACTCAGCTAAGGCACCTCTCTCTACATGCAGTTATCATGGAACAATTCCATTTGCAATCATCATAATTTAATATTTCATCGCTACAATTTATTAGGTAGGTGACTCAGTTGATACACATCATGCAATTCAGATTTCTTTTAGTCTCCAAGAAAACTCAATAATCCAATATCCAAACTACTCTAGTTGGAAAGCCAAATCATGATGCAAGTTTGAAATGGAGAATTAGTTGCCTTTAAAACTACAAAGGCAAACAACTGTTGAATATGGAAAATGATGTGTCGCCGGAAATATCCAATCCAATCCATAGAAAAAAAAACCGTTGAGACCATACTTATCAGTGTATCTTTCAACGTTCTTACTACTTAACTATAGCAAGTCAGTACGTATCTCTCAATTCTAATTCAATATCTCAATTGAAGAAAAAAAAACTTCAACGATGTCTCTACTGCGGCAAATCAAGATAACTCTAAACCAACAAAAATAAGCTTAATTATGCCCCGGATTACTAATTTCATCATTTTAAAAGTTGGCCAAGAGGCATACTGATATTGGGCTTGTACCCAGAAAAAAAAAAACCACCATTGGTTAAAAAATACATGGACACAGCTCAATTCACAAACGACTGATCCCCGTTGAATAGTCACAAGGATACTCAACCACCGATTACCCATAAATTTTGTAATTGCATTAATTCGAATCAAATAGCAAATTAAGCTATATGTACTGATCACGTAAGGCCACACAGATAACAGTAAATAGAACAACCAGTCAGTGAAGAACCCTAGATTATACATATATAATCTTACCTTTGATTTGTCTCCTCAACGATAACCATTCCAATCAAGACATAGATATTCAATTAGCACGATAAATATTCACAACCATATAGAAAACAGCATGGCCTTACTCTTTAGTGACAGCGAGGACGTTGTCAACCAATCGTTGCATCCTATCATATACTCAGAAACTTTCGATTATTTAAAGTTTAAACCTCTCCAAGCACTTGTCGTGAACGAATTGAGAATCGACAAGGCATATGAAATTGAGAAAGAGATAAACAGAATGTAAAAAGAAAATTCGAAACTGCGAAGAGGGACAAAGGGGAGGAATTTTGAAAGCAGGGGCTGGGAATCTGCGGAGGGAGAAGAAGCAGCGACGATTCTCGCCTTCCGAGAGGAGACGGTGACGGTTTGAAATTCACCTGGAGGACTCTGATTGGGCAACGTGTAATTTTTGTCGCTTGCTGTGGTGGCTCACGTTCACGATTGCACCTGGCGCCTGAAATTGTAGTAGCATCTGCTATCTGAACCATTGAGAGAATGGATTGGCAAGGAGATGAACGGCTGAGATTGGATAATGGATGGCAATTATCGGGTGTTACTACTGACACGTGGCTCCACCGAAGTGATGGTTTATCTATTTGACTTTTTCTCTTTTTGACGCGGAGAAACGCATTTGACTAAAACAAGCGCGAACTGCCAAAACCTTTTTACTAAAAAGAAATAGAATAAAATTCAAAATTTTGTCACCATAAGTTCAAGATTTTCAAAACAATTCATGTACTTTGAGTGTTGGAGGCGTTACTCGTTAGTCCCTGTGATTTTATAAAGTTTCAAATTTCATCCCTCTTTTGCCCAAATCGACAAATGGCATGCATACTTTGCAATAAAGCTTGCGTGGATACCAAGTAGATAGATATGTGGACTGCCATGTGGAGTTGGTTTATGGACACAAAATGTTACGTAGGGGTAGTAAAGGACTTTAAGAAATTCACAATGAAGTACACTCACGCCAACATAGCAGACGACAGGGGCTTTCATGGCGACGCAGGTGTGAGAAGTTACTGGTTTTTTATTGTCTCCAAACTTTTGCACCTTTTTTCCCTTTTCGATTTGAGATATGTTTGGTATTGGGATGGATAGTAAAGAACTGAAAAAAAGGAATGGGAGTGATAATGGAATGATATTACTTAAAATCTTGTTTGGTATGTTTTAAATTAGATAGGAATTTTTTGGTATTACTATGTTTGGTAGAATAGAAATATGATAGGAACGGAAAATTAAATAGGATATTATTTGACCAATTCACCCTTATATTATCTGTTTGATTGGTGAAATTACTTTGTAAGCATGAGAATAAAAATAGAAATAGGAATGAAAATAGGAATAAAACAAGAATAAAGATTGATGGGGTGAAATAAGTATATTTAGTATGTCACATAAAAGAATAGACATTTATATTTGGCTAGACAATAATGGCCCTCGTGTAAAAATATATTAAAATATTATTGTTTATATTTTTAATTATTAAAAAAATCTGTTTAGTTTATTTAATAAATATTTTTAATGTCCTTAATTTTTATTTTAATATTATTTTTTAAAAAATTATTATACATATTTGTCACAAAAATAATGAAGAGAATAATGTTGGGAAGGATTGGGAAAAATATTATACGTTAAATATTGCACATAACAGTTGAAGATACATTATTAGCCAAGTGATGCAATTTCCTTTCATGGATGTGAGAGGTTGCAGGTTCAAGGCGTTCTACGTGCCATCCTGACAAAGGACGAAATGCCCTTGCAATTTTGTAAATTTGCAAGGGCATTATGGACTTTTCAGCCACCATTCCAAGAACCATCCACTATTCCCACCCTCCCTTTCAGGAACCCTCATTCCCACAGGAATGGAATGGTACCTTTGAAAAAGGCAACCAAACATGTCAATGGAATGGACATCCATTCCATTTCTCACACTACCAATTCTACCCAACCAAACACAACATTAATGCTAAAATATTAGTTTCAAATAAATCGTATACCCAAGGGCAATTTAGACCTTGCACAATCTATTCCACTGAGTTACAATACTATTATTTATTACCGGCACTTTGATGAAAAAGGAATGGGAGGAGTAATAAAATTCATGTATAGCAATCATGGGTAATGTGCCACTCTACACCCTTTTTCTTTCATTTCTTCCCCGGCCCACTCCACTAAAGCAAACATACATTTGGTTGCTGATTATGGGGGTGGGAATCTATTTTCATTTTGTAGATTTTTGGCTGGTTTGAACTTTAAGTTCGGCTAAGAGTTTGACCTAGGGTTCGTGCAATTGAAGTAAATTATAGACACTAAAATGTTTAATTTTCCAAGACTAAACGTATTTTGTTTTTTACCCCAAAAAACTAAACGTATAATAATTTATCTAAATAGTTAGTTAATATCTCACTCATTTGTGAAAGAAATGAATTTAATTATTTATATGCAAGTTTTATATTTTTACTGTTGAATTTTTTAATATAACCAGTGTTGTATGATTTACCCTAGATGCTAAAAAAATGAAATTATATAATAACCTATTAAAGTTAAATATAGTCATGTGATTATTGAAAAATTTTATGCTATAATATTTATCACTCAGATTAATTTTATATATATATAAATCATTTAACTAATTTGTTATTCAATTTAAAAGAACAACTATTTAATATAAAACCTTTCATCATCATGATATCATATTATTAATCTCCTATATTAATTATTGTTTTCTATAAGACTTCTAATCCAGTCATTTTTATAAGGGGTTTCCAACTATTTTATGTAGATTAAAAAAGTTAGTTATCTTCTTAAAATAAAAAAAAACTAAACATTCTTTTTTTTATCTTTATTTAATATACTAATGCAATACATATTAAATATTATTTGAATAAGAGTGTTTCTTTCATTCAAAAAGTCTAATAACAATTTATGAGAAGAAATAAATGATGATGTCAAAATAGGAAAAATCTCATTAAATATTATAAGGATTTTTATAAAAAAGACCAGAAAAAACTTCTAGAAAGTTCATTATAAAAAGGACTGGAGAGAGTATATAATCTTTTATCTTAAAAAATGTATTAAAACTAGCACCAATTTCATTCCCTTCAAAACAAAAACAACACATTTAAAGTCCGTAATGGTAATGGGGAATGCATCTCTGGTTTTTGTAGCAAATTAGGTCACATGCTTTCTGCAATTAATGGCGGAGTTGAAAACTAATTAATACCCTTCATTTCATGGGCAGAATTGAAGCTAGCCACCTGCTCACGATGGACTGGAGGTTACAGTCAATTTTGCATATACAGAAGCCAGTAAGTGTGCCAACATCTTAGCTTTTCTAGGATGGTAGTTGATGTTAGGCTAGGCATTTCTAATCAGACATATAAGTAATCTGTTGTTAATTCGACGATATAATAACACATTAATACTTTGTAATAATAAGAATACAACACATGGTTTAAAAAATTAAATTAATTGGTAAAAAAATCAATTATCACGTCAATGTGTAGTACATGAACAATAAACAAGAGTGTTTAATTTAATCAATTTATTACTTCTATATAATATATTGACTAAAATATGATCCAGATTTGATATTTTTTATAATAAAAATCATTATAATAAATATTGAATGGATGTAAAATATTCAATTTGAAAACTAAAATAAATTTAAATTTTACTTTATGATATGAAATAAATAATATCGAAATAGATGTTAACATATATTGTGATAATTTATATTTTAAGATATTTTTATTACATTTTTAGGAAAAATGTATATATATATATATATCTATATTACTTCTATGAATTTACACTTCTCCTATACGAAGGAAGAATATCTTATTTTATTAATTAAATATTAAATTTTTTTAAGAAAACTAGTTTCGCATGATATGATTTGAAATGACATAGATAATAAGAAAATTACATTTAGGGTAGTAAGTTTATCACATTTATAATGAAATTTTTTTAAAAAAAAATCAATGGATCAAGGGTTAGGTATAATTTTAAAACGTAAATCTAATACATAATGTCACATCCAAAATTAAAATCTAGTTGTCACCAAAATTTTAATATATAATTTTGTTAAACCCTTCTAAAAACAAATAAGGCAATTTATGAAATTAGAGATCAGGTTGGGAGTGGAACACCGAGTTTGGGATAGGGTGGCGTTAAATACCTCAAGTTTTAAAAAATTTTAAAAATCATACTTATCTATGAAGATTAAAGTTATCATCAAATTTTATGTTGAAATTTAAGAAGAATTTATCCTCAAAATAATTTATGACTCAATAACTTTAACATTTAAAAATAAGTATGATTCTTAAGATTAATTATCATAATTTTCTAAGATATATATATGTGTGTGTGTGTGAATCTTTAAACATAAGCCCAGTCTCCTATTTCCTTCAGTTATAAGGTCTATATTTTATGCCTATCCCCAGTGCTTCCCCAACCTTCGAAGACCAAAGAACGGAAAGAAATCAAGAAGTGGGAAGCAGGAGAAGACCCATGGAGGATGACTCAATCGTGCCCAAAGAACTGTTGGATGATATTCTATCAAAGCTTTCTTACAAATCCGTGTCGCAATTCAAGTGTGTCTCCAAGCTTTGGTACTCTTTCTTAAATGACCCCACTTTCCAATCCCTTCACCTGTCCAAATTCATTAAACATCACAACTTCCACGATAGTGTGTTCCTCAGGCTCTCTTTCAACACTACATACAATAGTCTCCGCGTCAAAAACTGCAACCTCTTTCCCCTCTATAGCATCGATTCTTCTGCCATTGATACCTCATCACCCAGAGTCGACATGTTCGGGAAATTCCGAATCTCAGGCCACTGTAATGGGATACTATGTTTGTTAGTAGGCTCTCGACCTAGCCATATGGAGGTTGTTTTGTACAACCCAGCAACCGGAGAATCCAGATATCTTCCCGACCGGTTACGCTGGCCAATTCTTTCTTTTCTTTAGCCGTCGGAATGGCGTATGATTCTCGGAGCTATGATTATAAGGTTGTGAGGATATGGTCGGTGGTCGAAGATCGGGAGTATGCAAATCGTGTGGACGAGTATTCTTTAAGCACTGATTCATGGACACCACTGAAGAATAGCAATTCTAATGATTTTAGGTTTGGTGATGATGGTTTTGCTTTGTTCTTCAAAGGAACTTATTGTTGGTAGGCTTTCAGACGGGGCTGGGAATGCTGTTTACCAGTGATGGTGGGATTGAACATGGAAGAGGGAGACCAGGTATTCCGCGAAGTGCCAGTGCCACGTCATGGGCATCTAGCTGTGTGGAAAGAATCATTCTCTTTGATTTGCCCTGATGATTATGGTCATTCGATTCACTTATGGGTGAGGAATGGATGTGGTGCTCGAGGTTCATGGACCAATATGCATACTATTATAACTCCATTATTACAAGATCCTAAACCTTTAGTTTTCTGGAAGGGTAATGAGCTTCTTTTGCAAGTGGCTAGTGGAGAGATTAAGTCTTATAACATTGACACTACAAAGATTAAGAAATCTCAAGATTGCGGGGCACCCAATTCCATGGTCAGCTCAAGCTATAAATTACGAGGCTAATCTAGTTTCCATCAAATTAAGGGGGAAGCTAGCTAGCTACAAGGAGGACTCTTAATCCCCGTTTGCTTAATTTGTATTTGATATTCTTTACCTTAATGACTTACATATTAAATCTATAGATTTTACTGTAGGAGAAAGAAAAACTTGGAGATTCACTTGTAAAAACAAATAAAAGAAAAGTGGAGTATTTACAAGATTAGAAATTATACTATTAAATTCCATATTGCAGAAAGAGATGGAAGATAACTAAACATTGATGTCTCTACAATCTATTGCACACCTCTACAAATTATTGCCGATGCTATCTTTCTTCTCTTCGTTTACAAAACATTAAGGAATGGTAAAATAAAAAAATTAGAAGGTTCAAACTTCAGCCAATTGCATAAGAATAAAAAATATTTAGATGAAAGTATATTATTGTTCTATTTATTAAAATTAAAACAGTATGGTTTTTATTTGTTTTAAATAATTTAAATCTTTAAACTCTGGTGAATTTTGTATGGTCATAATTTTTGTCTGTACTTTTTCTACAAGGTGCCAGTGCCACATAACGTTGATATACAAAATCAATGATCAAAGGCCAATTATTGAAATGATAGCAATTACAAACACTGTTATGCATAAGTTAGACAAAAATACTAAATCATTATCATAAAAACTTTAAAAATATGTTAACACTACTAAGTGTGTACAGAAAAACCTTTATCGTTCCCATGTATAAAGCATTCGTATCTTTCCCATCGACAGAAATGAAAAATATAAACTATAACTTCTTTACATGCATAAAAAAGTTGTTACCTTTGAGTCTATTGCTGAAAACCTTATGTAAAAATGAAGAATTGCTTAGGAATTTGGGGTATACACATTATCATTAAGTTGTTAATCCGCCTCCATTGAGTTTGCTGCAGGTTTCCACTGAATCACTCATAGAAATAAATTTGAACACCTGAGATTTTACAGAAAGTAATTTCTAAAATCTCAACAAAATATTTTATAGTCTTTCAAATTAGAGTCACTTGTAAAGGCTAAAAAATTCTCCTACCCCTTCAATTTGGAGCTTGATAGTTTTTCAAACTACTCTAACATCATCAAAATATGAAAAAGTAACACTAAAATATACTTTTGATCCTTATCTTTAAGGCATGCTTCAATGAAAGGGGATCCGATTCCACCCTTAGCTCAAGCTGTAAATTCTGTGGCCACTCTTGTTTCAATCAAAGGGGACAGTTATATCATTTGACGTACATTTTTCTTTTTCTCGTTTCGGTGTTTGCTCTTCGTATATATTTTCTTTTAATTTGTTTGAAGAGGAGCTCCTAATCCTCATGTTTAGTATTCTATACTCTTTTAATGAAATAGAGCAATGAACGACTCATATTCAGCAAAAGACATAGCTCATGTTCATTAAGGGATGAACAACAATTTCATGTGACTGTACAAATACATTCGTATTTCCACACGTAATAATCTATATATCTAATAATCATGTATGAAGTCAAGACCTATAAATAATATTTTGAGATTTTGATTTGACATATTTAACTGGGTTCTATTTTTTGTCATTTTTTCTTTTATTATGTTTATGCTATTATTTCTTTATAAAAAATTGGTAACGTGAGACCTATAGTTTGTCAAACTCTCCATGCAAATTACGTATATAATTCATGTTCACTTATCAAACAATATGCTGATGAATTAAAATAAAAATAATATATTTTTCTTCTTCTAAATAATTTATATTATTTTAATTTTAAAGCCTCGTAATTTTTTTTAATAAACAAAAGTCTTGTAAATTTTTTTAAACAACACAAAACAAAAGAAAAGATACAGAGATAAAAAGATAAACATACAAAGATAGTTTATGATGATTTGTGACTATGATCCAGTGCTTTCCATACGGAAAAAGTATAGGGGTGTTTTATCCTTTTTTTAATATTTTGAGGCATTAAAAATTCTTTTTTTAATTTAATCATTTTTCAATTGAATTGAATTTTATTATTGGCTTGGTGGGGTTCTAATTAAATTTTGATATCGAATGCACATTTTGAACTTGGATTTGGATATTTGAAAATGTAATCTGATACGCACTCATTCCGTTTCTTATATGATATCTAATATATAGGTTCGGCTAATGACCGCCAATTAATTATGTAAAAAGAAAAACGTTGTGCTATTTTTTCTTTGAATTGATTAAATAATATCTATTATATTTTATTATCATAAGTACATGCCATTTTCTTAATTATGTATATATATATTCAAATGAAATTTCTCATTTAATTTATTTTTTTAAAAATAATTTTCAGTTTTAAGAAAATTACAATTAATTTCATAGGATAATAATTTTAAAAAATTATAATAAATCTCATAATATTTAATAATAATTTTACTTAATTTTAGTTCTTTAAAATAATCATGGATGATTTGTTAAGATTTTTTAACATTAATATCTTTATATACAATTTTTTTACGTCCTTTTTCTTTTCTTTCCTTTTCCTTATAAGACGGAAATTACTTCCTTTTTCTTTTATAATATGAATTTCAACCTATCTCCTTGGACCAGGAAAAAAAAAAACACCTATCTCCTTCACCTTCCTAGAAGACCAGAAAACAGAAAGGAAGACAAAAGGAGAGAAGCAGGGGATGGGGAATGATTCAAATCTGCCCCAAGAACTGTTGGAGGATAGACCATCAAGGCTTCCTTATGCGTCTGCAAGTTCCAGACGTATCGTTTGACATATGGGTGATGGAAGGATTTAGGCCTCAGGGTTGATAGACCAAAGTATAACAAGTCTATTACCATCAGGAGAGCCTAACCCACTCTCAGCTCAAGCTGTGGCCACTTTTGTTTCCATCAACAGGGGCAGTTACCTTGTGATGCACATTTTTTCGCGTTTTCAGGTACATTTTCTCTTTTTTGAACTGTCGTTTTTTTGGCCAACTCTTTTTTGAACTTTAATCATCGTATTACCTTTTTGATACTCTCTGAAATGGAGTAACGAATAACTCACATACATATACATTTGTACTTTCAGACCTAGTAATCTATATATCTAGTGAGTGTGGGAATTTTAATTTAACATATTTGATTTATTGTGGGCTGCCTCATTTTCCTCTATTTTTTTCTTCTATTATTTTTTAATAAATTCAATAATGTGGTGTTACTTATAATTTTATTAAACTCCTATGCAAATTACGTAGGCTCGTATTAGTTTAGACAATTAAAAAATATTTTTTTTTGGATGTTACATATAATAATTCATTTTTGCTTATCAAACAATGCTCATAAATTAATATAAAAAAATACATTTTACTCCTTTTAAATAATTTATATTTTTGAAGTGTTGTAAATTTCTTAAATAAAACAAAGAATAATGCTTTGTTTAGATTCAAGGAAAATATACAAATAAAAGAAAATTAATTTATTTTATAAGAAATATAATACCCTTATTATTAACATTTTACAGCCCCAATATAGAATATTCTATTGGTGACTAATGACCAGTGGTTGCTACTAATTACCAATGACCAATAACATAAGAATAATCGACAACCAAAAGATAGCTAACAACCAACGGCTTACAAACAGTGGCGGTGGTCAATAATCAATCGATAGTGACAACAATTGCCCTAACAAGGTTGGCAAATGACTGGTGGCAGTGGTGGTCAACACCCTAACGAGGGAGGCCAATGAACATAAATGGCCACCAATGACATGAGGCAGCAGACGATGACCAACGGTGAAAAAACATAACTAGGGGTGAAATTGTGGTAAAGCTAGTTAAACAATTTTGTGAATTATTGTAAGTGAAAAAATAAAATATTAGAAGAGAGTTAGGTATAATTTTAAAAAAATAATATACAAAACATAATTTTACCAAAACAAAAGAAATTGCAATTTTCTTTTTTTTTGAAATATATATATTGATTCATATCTTAGAAAAAGGACGAAAGTTATCATTAAATCAATCTATAAAATTTTAATAAAATTAATTAATAATCACATCAATCCAATTGCAATAAATTTCGCATAATTAATTTCAAAACAATTTGTAAAAAATTTATAGATTGATTTAGATTGATTTTTCAAAAAAAAAATTGAACAGCCTAGAATTTATAATAAACAATTTGATAATTGAAAATTAATTAATTAAATTGATAGCAAGTCACAGTGATGCTTAATTAGCCAGAAAAACCTTTTAGATTACTAATTAAATAATTGTTTATTTAACTAACTAAAATTCATTATATTTACTTTCCATTTCCTTCAATAATTAATTAATATCAACAATAAAAATATATAAATTTATAATCAACAATAATTTTTTTCCATGTCCATCCCATAAAGTTTGATTGTTCAGATTTTATTTTATTTTATTTGTTTTATAATTTTAATATTTTTATTCTGATGAAAAGTATAATATAAATAAAAATATTTTTAACCATAATTTTCCACAACTATCAATCCTTAAAACAGTTTGGCCAAAAAAATTTTCTTAAAATAGTTTCGGACAAAAAAAAAACTTAAAATAGTGATTTTTAAGTTAAAAAATAATAGTAAGTTAACGGTCTGAATCTTATTTCAATTCTCAAATAGCCTTCAAGAAGTGGCAAGTGCAATCGATCTCCACTATTCTTGGCATCTCCTCTAATCTTCTCGACTTCAGCTGCAGGTTGGCACTCAGAGAAGCAAAGCCTGCCGTCACTGCAATCTAAAATGAAGTGCGGCCCTAATGGATATGAATCTCATGAAGTCTTCCCAGTTCCCATACAGTCCATTCGATTCATTTTTAGAACAAGCAGCCATGAATTCCACCTCTATCAGTGACATATATATATATATATATACACATGCATACATATATACATATATATAGGAAGCGACTCCTCTGTAGCCTCACTTTGAAAAATGAAAAACAAGAAAAATTTAAAGTTAATTAATTGCAATTTTTTTACAGATGTCAAATTTGATTTGAAAATTATTTATTAAAAATTGACTTAAACTCTAATGTTTCAATAAATTGATATTTTTCCAAAATTTGAACTGCTAATGAATTAAACTAAAATATTGAACAACAAAATCATGACATAATTGTTAAATAGTTGGATTCTTTAAACATGTTATTTTGATTAGATTAATCTTTTCATTATCAATTGGAAATACCTTTGTTACTAAAAAAATATTGAAAACTTTTAATTTATGAATCGTCCATTAAAAATTTTCAATTTCAATATATAATAAAATACAACCATTCAAAGTAAAAAGGTTCGGATTCAGATCCAAGAAATTAGTTAATTAATAATTCAAAAATTCATGTTTAGATAATACAAGATATTCAAAATCACTAAATAGTTTTTCAAATGATAATACGCTCATTCAAATTATAAATGACAAACAATTTGTTGATTTGAAACTTACTCTAAAATACGACAAATTCATGGAGTTAATCTCAAATTCGACTAATCATCCATCAACCACTAATTTATTATACTCCTTCCATTTCAAATTATAACTTAGAATTTTTAAGATTAAAATTTCAAAATATAAGTCACTCTATTAAAGTTAATGAGAAAAAAAAATTAGAATCCCATTAGAAAAATATTTTTTTACACAGGACTTTCACTTGAGCATGTAATTCATTTTACTTGGCTTCATTCCAATGGACTCCTATGTGAGGAATATTTTCCTTATGGGGTCTAATTTGTCTTTCTCCTAGATTAATAGTAAGCATTTAATGCTTTTTTTTTAATTTACCCTTGTCCATAATAATACTCAATTATTAGAGAAAAATAAAAAAGCCATTGTGAAGAGAAAATAATATATTTTTACCCTATTTAATGAGGATAATATTAAAAAATTTTAAATTTTTTTTAAAAAATCGATGTCTTTTTTTTTTTGGGCCTGAAAAGAATTAAGTTCCCTTAGTAGGTTTGAATTAGATAAATATAATAGCATTTTCATACGGATAAAGTATATTGTAACCTGGGGATAAAGTATATTGTAACCTGGAAGCGCACATTTCTAACCGCTATTGCTTACGATTTTACTATAATAGATATCGTGGTTTCAATGATATCCTCGTTTTAAGGCATTGAAAGTTTAGAACAATAATAAAGAGAGTAACTAAATGAGAATAAGGTATAGTTGAAAAAATTCATAATACAACAATGTTTAAAACAATAATAAATTTAAAACAAAACAAAAATTCTAAAATCATGTAAAAACAGGAGAGAGTTGCTCTAGATACCATATAATTATAGAAAAATATAAAATATTTTAGCTTTATTTTTTCACCGTCAGATAAAAATTGTATAAGTTTAGACATTATAAATCCCTTATACATAAAAATGGTTAGATTTAAATAGTTTTTTTTGGGGCAAACAGATTTATATAGTACTTTTTGAACTTTTTGTTTGAACAATAAAGTATTATTTTTAATTACTTTTTATTTTTTATTCTTCAAAATTAATGTGTTATTTAGTTTCCTGATCGGTATAATTGGCAAATGGCAAGAAAAGTCAGAATATAGCGTTACTTTTATTTTCTCTTTAATTTTTACCTATTTTACAAATTAAAAGATAATTATTTAATTTGGAGCGAGGTTTAGTTTTTTAAAAAATAATATAATAAATATAAATATAATATATTTTACATAAAAGTATTCTAGCATAAAAAAGTTATTTTTTTTTTTAAAAACCGTATTAGTTATCCAAACTGCTTTTCCCACTCTTGGAGTTGCCGCGCAATTCTTCTTTAATTTCACTCCTCTCAGTATCTCGGCTTCATTCAATAATTCGCTGTAAGTTCTTGCCACGTTTGTTGAATCTTTATTCGATCTCTGCTTCGTCATTCTTCTTAGTGTCACTAGTTTCGTTCGTCAATTCGCTGTAAGTTCTCTGTTAATTTGTTTGCTCTCTAATATTCGAGTGTTTGTTCAATGGTTTAGGGTTCGTGTACTTCTGTTTTCATCACGTACTTGTATGCATGTGATGGTAATCTGATTCTTTAGTATCCCAACTTCATTCACTAATTCGCTGCAAGTTCTCGCCACGTTTGTTGAATCTTTATTCTGTCTTTGCTTCGTCATTCCTAGTTCCGTTCATCTATATATTCGCTGAAAGTTTTCTGTTAATTAGTTTGCTCTCTAATATTCGAGTCTTTGTTCAATGATTTCGGTTTTGTTCTGTACTTCTGTTTTCATAACGTACTTGGATGCATGTGATCGTAATCTCATTCTTTTATAAAATTTTTCTCATGACTGATATTTAGAACAAGTGAGTGATGCCTATATGTTTGCCGGGAAAAGGTGGAAAACGTCAGCGAACCTCATTATTATTTTTCTGTTTGTTTCAGGACAATTTTCTGTCGCTGTATTAAACTTTTAGCTTCTTGCTATTTTTCTTTCTATCATTCCTTGTTAAGTTGTATTTTCCTCTGGTTATCAATTTTGTTAAAATTTGCATGCTCCAGGTTCAGGTGGCCATGGAGTTTTCTCAGATTCTTCTCAATGCGCAAGAAGCAGATGCCATTATTAGGAAACAAGCGGAAGAACGTTCAAAGGAGCTTCAGGAACGGGATCTCCCAAAATTTTTCACTTCTCTTGCATGTGAATTGGCAAATGACGAAAAGCCCACAGGGAATCGGAAGCTAGCAGGCATAGTTCTTAAGAATGTCCTGAATGCAGTAGGCTCTGTCCAAATATGGTTATCATTGGAACCTACGGTGACAGCCAAGATTAAAGAATTCTTGTTAAAGACCCTTGCCTCCCCTTCTCTTATTGCTCGATCAACTGCATCACAAGTTATTGCGAAAGTTGCAGGTATTGAGTTTCCACAAAGGCAATGGCCAGAACTGATAGGGCCGCTCTTGTCAAATGTTGGTCAAACTCCGGATCCTACAAGGCAGGCATTTCTAGAAACTTTTGGGTACATATGTGAGGAAGTTTCCCCGGACATGTTGGGCCGGGAGAATGCAGATAGGATACTGTCAGCAATTATTCAGGGCATCAATTCTCCTGAAATTAACAATAATGTTAGGCTTGCTTCCATTGAAGCCCTGCACAATGCATTAGGTTTTGCGCATGCAGGTCTTTCAATTGCTCCAGTACGTGAGCACATCTTAATGGCTATTTTTGATGCAACTATTTCCACTGATTCAAGGATTCAACAGGCAGCTTTTGAATGTCTGGTAGCTATTTCAGCAAAATATTATCAAAAGTTGGCTCCTTATATGGAAAATATATTGAACATTACTGCCAAAGCTGTTAGAGAAGATGAGGAGCCGGTTGCACTTCAAGCTATTGAATTTTGGAGTTCAATATGCGAAAAAGAGATATACATGTCAAAAAGATATGGAGAAGGGTTTTTTGGTCATAATGATTTCCCTCGTTGCTTTCATCTTGTTCGCCAGGCTCTTCCAATTTTAGTACCCTTGTTGTTTGAAACACTATTAATGCAAGAAGAGAATCAAGATGAAGAGGCATGGAACATAGCTATGGCTGGAGGCACATGCTTGAGTTTGGTTGCTCAGAATGTTGGTAATGCCATTGTGCCTCTGGTTAAGAGCCTCTATGCAAAGAACATAACAAAACTAGATTGGAGGAGGAGATTTGCTGCAATATATGCCTTTGGTTCCATTATTGAAGGTCCATCACCTGATGAACTTCTGCCTCCTGTTTATGATGCTTTGAAATTCATGCTTACTGCATTAATGAAAGATCCAAATAATCATGTAAGGAATACTACTGCCTGGACTATTGCAAGAGTGTTTCAATTCTTGCACGAATCAGCTCTACTAATGGAAACGCCATTTATTAATCAAAACAATTGCCAACCGGTTATTACCGTGTTGCTTGAGGGTTTAAAGGATTTGCCCAGTATTGCCGAGAAGACAAGCTATATTCTGTACTTTCTGGCAAAAGGATATAACGAAGCCTATTCACGTGAACATCCATCCTATTATGCATTGATGACAAATTTTTCAGATGATATTATCAACGCTCTTAGGGATGCTGCAAACAGGGGATTTGAAGGGTCAGGTCTCAGGGCCGTGGCCTGTGCAGCAGCAGATGAACAACGCGAATACGAGTTATTGTTTACTCATGTTGACATTGAGACTGTGTAGCAATATTTTTGGGTTAGCTTCGATAGACTAGTTTGGGGGGCCACCCTCATGCCCATCCCATTTTGTATGTTGAACGAAGGGGATCCTAGGATGTGTGCCCCTCAGTTGTTCATGAGTTCGTCTTTGGTGAATTAATGCACATACGGAGAAGTTTTGATCATATCGTTGAGCAAATTCTAATCTGATGTGACCAATGTTTACTTTTGCTCTACATTCCTTAAGAGATTATCAAGTACTGCAGAACAACAAAAACAAAAAAAGAGAGATTATCAAGTACTCTATGTGTTCCTAAGATTCTCTTTGGAGTGGGGATGAAGGATTTGGACGTTTAACAGTGAGTAAAGCTTTTAAATATAGGTGCCCACTTTCATGCCATTAGATTAAAAAATATTAATTAGAATGACGCCATTAAGATATACATGTGGATTAAAAAGTGAATTAGTTAAATATCTATTATATGTAATGCTTTGAAAAAATCCACTTAAAACTCGTAAAATCGGTTTGCAAGATGAGTAGATGCATGGTAAATTTAGTTATTGTTTAAAAGAGTTTAGTTTGGCTAATTATAAAAAGTAGGTATCCTATATTAGAACTTGGTTTGGCTCACTTGTTTGTTAAAAAATAGCGATTACAACTTGGCTAATTTTATTGGTTATTTGATGATGACAGTATTTTTTTAAAATTTTTGTTATCCCTTTATGAATTAGAATACAACTGAACTGTAATATAACCAAAGTTATCAACAATTTTTCTTTTGTCTTTATATGAATTAGCAGTACTTTGATGTCAGTTAATGTTGTTGTGGGATGAAGGATGATTTTGCATTAAACATGCCTGAATATAATAATTTTTTGACATTGGAGCATAGGAGTTATATTTTATATAAGGATAAAGTAATAGTGGGTTAGCAACTAATTTGGATGATATTCAAATGTAGTTGGCACTTGGCAATATAATAATATGATAGATTCCTATTATGTTTATAATATGGTAGGAGAGTTTTCAAGGTTTCAAATAAATGGTGAGTTAGAAAAAGAATAACGTCATATTGATATAATTCAAGAAAGCTATTGGATTAGTATTTCTTTTGTAAAAACATGAACCATTTAATGAGCCTCTTAAGAAAATCAGATATGTGGTTAAATGACAAATAGTAAAAATTGTGTTGATTTTTATTTTAGGAAAAATTGGGAGCATTCCCACGTAGCGAAGTTGATAAAGCCGCCCATCAACGAGTAGATAGTGTTGGATCATATTTAATTCATGTTTTGTTATGATATTCAGTCTCATTCTATTTTTTTAAGAACAGTGAACTTTGAACTTTCTGGGGCTATTGACAGGCCCCTTGATCGCACGCTTTCGGTGTGTTACCAAATCTGAAAATCCCACATCTTGAAAGGCATTGACTGTTCATTGAGGTGTCAATACAATTTATTGTTGATCCCTGAATTAATTTATGACAGCATGACTTATTGTGGGCCTCTATGCTCCCATCCAACATGACTTATTGGGCCTCTATACCCCCATCCGACATAACTTATTGGGCCTCCACACTTCCATCTGACATGACTTATTGTGGGCCACTATGCTCCCATCTAATATGAGTTATTATGGGCCTCTGCTCTATTTGTTAAGGCTTTCTCATCTGTTAGGTTACGCTTGGACATTTCCTTGACGGTAGTTTAGTTATTTGTGGTCTATAATATTGATTTTTGAGTCGTTGAGTGTTATCATGAATGTATTTAAACATTTTAGTTGATGTATATAGAAATTGGGGAACGACTTAAATCTGCCGCCCCAAGAGCTGTTGTTGGGGGTATACTATCAAGGCTTCCTTACAAGTCATTGTCGCGATGCAAGTGCGTCTGCAAGTTCTGGTACTCTCTCTTAACTGTCCCCACTTTCCTTCCCCCTCATCTCTTAAATTTCATCAAACTTCACTCCTTCCCCCAATACTAGTGTCATCCTCAAGCTCTCCTTCCCCACTCTATGTGATGGTCTCCGCAAGAAAGAAGGCAAACTTGGCCTCTCTCTAGCAAGGATTCTTCTGCCCTTGATACCTTAATGCCCAAAGTCGACTTCTTTGCAAGGAAATTCCGAATGTTAGGTCATTGTAATGGTATACTCTGTTTGACGGTAGTAGTAGGTCTGTCTCAAGAGGTTATTCGGTATAACCCAGCGACCACAGAATTCAAATATCTTCCCGTCTCAATTCCGCTGGTCCAAAAGTTATTTTCTATAGCCGCTGGAATGGGCTATGATTCCCGGAGCAACGACTATAAGGTTGTAAGGATATGTACGGGGCGGTACAGGGAGAGCGATGCTGCAGTTGTAAATCGTGTGGAAGAGTATTCTTTGAGCACTGATTCATGGAAGAGATTGGACAATGGCAATGTTAATGGTTTGTTGTTTTAGGCTGATTGTTTTGCTTTGTTCTTTAAAGGAACTTATTATTGGTGGGTTTTAAGAATGAGATCCGATTCGGCAATGGTCACGGGATTGAATATGGGAGAGGAGGTTTTCTACGAGGTGCCAGTTCCACGTCACGTCGATATCAGCAAACGTGGTACTAGATGTTTAACTGTGTGGAACGAATCAATCTCTTTGGTTTGCTATTCTGGTTTTGGTCCCAACAGATCGCTGGACATATGGGTGATGGATGGATTAGGTTGTCACGCTTCATGAACCAAAATGCACGCTATAAGCATAACAAGTCTATCAAAAGAGCCTAAAGCCTTGGTTTTCTTGAAGGATAATGAACTTCTTTTGCAAGTGGCTGGTGAGGAGATTATTTCTTATAACCTTGATAGTCAAGAGGTTGAGAATTTCAAGACAGAGGGGGACCCATTTCCACACTCTACTGAAGCAGTAAATTATGTTGCTTCTTTTGTTTCATTCAAGGGGTAGTTATCTAATGTGAGGTACATTTTTTTCCTTCGTTTTTGTGCTGTGCTTTTCGGACTTATTTTTCTTGTTAATATGAGGAGCCTTAATCTTCTATTTCTATATTTGACACTCTTTTAATGAAATGAAGCAAGGCGTGATTCTGGTATTTAACTCCAAGTTTTGATTATATATATTTGATCCTAGTCTGGATTTTGAGGTCATATTCATTAAGGATGATCAATAGTCTCATATGACTCTCGTATCAACTGTGAGTGTGTGTAATTCGTGTTCTGACAATTGACGAATATATTCCATATTTTATGCTGAATATGCATGATGATGACATGCAACATTTGGTAATTACAAGTTAGAAAGTGATTCCCAGGTCATCATTAAACTGTTGTAAAATGTCTATAAGCATAACTTGTGCAAGTAATTAAGTGGAACAATTTCCTTTATAACTTTCCCATGTTATAACTTTCCAACTAATTTTTTAAGTACGTATGAAGTAGATAAATATAATTTATAATAATATAGGAAATAGTACTTTCATTTAATTAAAATAAAATAAATATATTTGCATTCTTTTAAATAATTTAAAATTTTAAAGTCTGGTAAATTAAATAATATTAGGACGCTGCTTGAAAGACGAAATCAAATCCAACAAAATCGAAACCACGGACATTGCCGTAATTTGGAGGCAGGCAAGAGGTTTTCCCTCTTCTATTTAAAAACAAAAAAATCAATGACGAGAGGTTCCGTTTATCACTTGGTGAATCATACCCTTCCCTGGGCCTAGTGGGCTAAGAGTAATATCTTTTCTTATCAATTTAGTACTACTTACCAAAAAACAATTTAGTACCGCTTGATCACTCACCAAAAGAAAAAATAGTACTACTTGATTAAATCTGCCTTCAATGAAAAAACAGTTCCCCAAGGACATGGAAAAGATACACATTTATTTCATATAGAATTTGACACTTGCGAATAAGTATTCTATATTTGGCTTACTTTTTTTTAATACATTTTATTTTAAACAGAAATAAACATTACTTTTTTACTGTAAAAAGCAAAAAATATGTAACGCCTTTTAAATGATATACCATTTTTAGAAAATAATTATGCTTCCTTTTAGTCACTAAACAGTATAGTTCTGGTAAAATAAATAAATAATATAGTTATTTTTAACTTTTTAATCTACATATTGTCTTAAATATGTGTTATTTTTAGTGCTTTTCCTATGGAAAAATATTTTTTACAGGACTTATGACAAATTGATCTTAATTAAAAATATTTAATTAATGATTTTGTCAAGCATAAATTAGGGGAAATGATATAAAAAAGATTCTTAAGACTCAATAACATCAGATAATGATATTATAGATACAAAATGTAGTGGATTTATAATTTTAGAGTTGGTAAAAAATGGATTTGTAATTTTAGAGAAGATAAATAATAATTTTGAAAAGCACCTGTAATAATTTTGAGAAACATAAATGATAAATTTAATCATTGTGTTATTGCATTTTTTTTATCCTTATCTCCTTTTCTTATAAATGATTTCATACAATATTTATAAAACTTTATTTAAAAAATCAAAATAATTAAAAAAGAAAAAAATCGTACGACCTCGTGCTTCTTCAGCCGCCGATTTCAAATTGCGGCAGAGCCAGTCAAACAGTTTTGTTAATTATTGCGGGCGAAAAAGAAATAAAAATTAGAACCACAGAAGAAGCAATGATCGGAGCGTTTTGCTTTGTTAGCTAAAAAACCAGTCCACATGTTTACACCTGGATTTGATTTGTTTAAGACTAGAAACCAGAGAAAGGAAGAGAAAGAAGAGAGACGCAGGAAACGCATGTCATGGTGAATGATCCCAATCTACCCCAAGAACTATTGGAGGATATACTCTCAAGGCTGCCTTACAAATCATTGTTGCGATTCAAGTGCGTCTGCAAGTTCTGGAACCTTCTCTTCACTGACCCCATTTTCCTATCCCTTCACCTCTCTTATTTCATCAAACACCACACCTTCGGTAACAATGTATTCCTCTGTCTCTCTTTCCCCACTAAATCTTATGGCCTCTCCATGGAAAATTACAAGCTCTTTTTCCTCTCTAGCAACGATTCTTCGGTTGTTGATATCTTATTACCCAAAGCCAAGACGCTTTCCACGAAATTCAGAATCTCAGGTCACTGTAATGGTATACTCTGTTTGTCAGGAGGCTATTGGCCTCACAGTGAGGAGGTTATTTTGTATAACCCAGCGACCAGAGAATTCAAATGTCTTCCTGATTCAGTAATGAGGTCCAAATCCTCGTTTGCTTTAGCTGTTGGAATGGGGTATAATTCTCGAACTGATGATTATAGGGTTGTAAGGATTTGGTCGGTGGATACTGGTGTGTACACCACAAACCGTGTGGAGGTGTATTCTTTGAGCACTGATTCATGGACAAGGCTGTACAATAGCAATGCTAGGGATTTTGATTTTGCTGATGATGGGTTTGCTTTGTTCTTCAAAGGAACTTATTACTGGTGGGGTTTCAAACGGGGAGACAAGTCGGCGATTATCCTAGGACTGAGAATTGGGGACGAGGCTTTCCACAGAGTGTCTGTGCCAGATAACGTTGATATCAGCAAACCTGATGGTAGATGTCTAGCTGTGTGGAAAGAATCAATCTCTTTGATTTGCTGTTCCGGTTTTGGGCTGGACATATGGGTGAGGGATGGATTTGGTGCTCAGGGTTCGTGGTCAAAAATGTACACTCTATCAAGTCTATTACAAGAGCCTAAACCATTGGTTTTCTGGAAGGACAATGAACTTCTTCTGCAAATGTGTAGTGGGGAAGTCAAGTCCTACAATATTGATACTAAAGAGGTTAAGAATTTCAAGATAGAGGGGCACCCAGTTCAACACTCATCTCATGCTGTAAATTATGTAGCAACCCTTACTTCAATCAAGGGAGGTAGTTACCTCATGTGATGTATCTCTGTATGTGTGTGTGTTTCTCTCTCTGTGCTTTGTACATTTTCTCTTGGAAGAGGATGGTTCAAAATCCTCTTGCTCTTGTACGAACCTTGTCGTTGCCACATAGACCAATTATCATTGGCTTGTATTGGACACTCTTCCAATGAAATAAAGCGTGTGGTGAACGTATATGGCATATTCATTCTACCAAGAAAAGAATAACTTTAAAAAAATAAATGAATGATAGAATCAGATCAGATTTTTTTTTCTTACCCAAGAATCATATTGGATTGAGCTTAGCATTTACAGCCCATTTTTGGCCCCAAGTGTATTTTGATTCAGTATGATTTTTTTGGAATCGTATTGGATTTTTTTTCCTTACCAAAGAATCATATACCTAAATTAGGAATATTTAGCAATTTCAAAGACTTATATCTTTTATTTTAACTACACCAAAACAGAAAAATCAAAATCTTAGCATTGAAAAATAACCCTTTTGATTCTTAAAACTCTTGTTATAGTGTTCAAAAGGGGAAAAAAGATCATTTTAAAACTCACTCTACTCATCCTTCCATTAAATATGTATGCCGCACTAGTGTAGTTTCTGGTTCAATCAGTAAAATTTTGTCTATATCTTATAAATATGCAAATTTGAATTTTGCTACATATATGAGAATCTCATCAATGGTAATAAGTATTTTTATAATGGTCCTTTCAAAGACATCCCATAAAATTGGAAGTAATTTTATAATGCTATACTTACTGTATAATTATACTTCTATTAAAATATCAAATAGGATGTTCATATTATATTTTTAAATTTATTTGTACGTAATTGAAAAACATCCCGTGCTTTGTTGCTAGTGACTTTTTAGAATCTAATTCTCTTAAATGTTTTTAACTAACAAAAACCGGTAATGTAAGCGGTCGAGCTCTTTTTTCACCCAAAAATTTTGGCATGCCACAAGTCTAAAAAAATCACTGTGTGCTGCAGATTTTTGTTTTGGTACTTGATTGTGTTTGCAATAGGGTTAACGATTCCGGATTTGGTGTGCGCGACGTGTCTCCATATCAACGCTTAAAAAAAGAAAAAGGAAATTCATTTTGGCAGCGTTAATTGATTTTTCACGAGAAGCAGGTCTGCTGAGTGTTAACCACACACTGCAACTAAGAGAGAGAGAGAGAGAAGCAGAGAGGCAGACGCTGAGAGCGCAGCCATGGAGGCTGCATTGCGTAGTCGATTTGCTCCTTCTCCCAACCATTTTTTGAATGCTACAAATCCTGGTACGTACTCTATCTACCTTGAATCTCTCAAGAATAAATTACATTAGTTATTTCGATTCATCGAAAATTTTCAGCTGAAAGACAATTGAATATGGGAAAACTCAGTTTTCTAGATGAATGATCGCATTTCGTAACTTCTCGCGTTTATTTCTATCAACCAGAGTAATTCTGATCATTATTATTGTTCAAATTCTAATCGCAGGAGATAGAAGTTTTCTTTTTAAATATAGCAAAGATCGGAGCTCTCTATTGAGAGCATCAGCCACTAGATTAGGGAAAGGTGGTGGGTTGTTGGAGAGGCCAACCATAGAGACAACAACCCCTGGTCGGGAATCTGAGTTTGATTTACGGTAATTACAGTGTAGGCGCATGATGGAAGTTTCTAATTGCTTAATGGCATCCTATTCTGGTTAATTAGAACTTTTATTATATTAACGAAATAGCTTGAAAATGCACCATAAAATGATGAAACTTCGAGGGAAAGTGGGTTCATGTTTTTGCAGTCTGTTAATAGCCTGTCTTATGGGTACAAGTAAAATTCCTTCCAACTTGTAGGTGATATGATTCCTTCACTGACAATATCAATTGTGCATGTTAGATGTTAAAACCCTCCACTATATGCATTCTATTGTGTTATACGTCAATATAATCAAGGAAACTTGAGTGCTACTTGGAATAACTCATTATGAATGCACATTTGATATTTCTGTCTGGAATCAGGTCTATCAATTCTGCACGGCATAGTATTACATTGTGGTTACGTTGAGTGGTGATTGCGGAAAATTTTATTCACAACTTCAGTATTACAGCTGTGTCAAGCCCCGCAGTAAAAATTCACACCTATACGATGTAGAGAAGGATATTTTTTCTACATTCGTATTGAATTATATATATCTATGTATTTTCTCACATGTTCCTCAATATGTCCTTTCAATCTCCCCAAACCCCACCCCCAACTATTCTCTCAGTAATCTTACTGTTTGCATCCGATTTTCTTCATTGTATCTCATGTTTCTTTTAAGCACTATCTTGCAAGTTTAGACCTTGATCGTTTTCCAACTGCAATACTGTAAGATATGCTCAATGAAAGCCATTTGTGAGGTCATGTTTTATTAGACTCTTAGTTTTTGGATAACACTAATGAAGGTACTGCTGTTATAGGTTATTTGAAATGCAATCTGATTGGTACAAGGATAGTGGCTTTGGTATTTGCAAGTCAAGAAATGCAATCTGTTTACAGTTGTCTGCAGTAATATTAGTTGTGGTTACCTTGTTGCTCTTCTATGTTTGGGTGGTTTGAAGCGTGCTGTCATTTGAATGCTTTAATAGGAAACATATTTTAACCCAATTTCTTGTATTGTTCTAGTTGAAGTCTTTTAACTACTTATCTTCTTTTTTCCCCCTTCTATGACTTTGTTGGATAAACCTTTTCTTTGTTCTTGAAATGAGTTAAAACATAACTGGCAAAAGGATTAGTGATTGAGCCATTTCTTGAAATGAGGAACAAAAAGGATACTATAATTCTAAAGTAAATAAATCATTTTATGGACATTGACCCTGGATTTGTGCACACTGTTTCATTTTTGCTGCCTGGTATTATGAGGAAGTTGTAAGTAAAGAGTAATGGTGAAACCTCAATGACGTGCATTGTCTTGCAGGAGATCAAGAAAGACATCCCCACCTTATCGGGTAATGCTGCATAACGACAACTTTAACAAGCGGGAATATGTTGTGCAAGTGCTGATGAAGGTGATACCTGGAATGACACTTGATAATGCAGTTAACATAATGCAAGAGGCACATTATAATGGACTTTCAGTGGTAATTATCTGTGCTCAAGCGGACGCTGAGGAGCACTGCATGCAATTGAGAGGAAATGGCCTTCTTAGTACAATTGAGCCTGCTGATGGTGGCTGCTGAACAATAATTTGCTTCAGTCTATATCAGTTTTATGGGTACACTAATATACGGATTGTACATATAATATATAGTAACCATGCTGTGCTGCACTTAAAAAATGTCCTTGCTGAGGTTGAAGTTGTAAAAAGAAACTAGGCCAGGGAATGTTTTATGTTGACATAACCATGCAGGTGTTACCATGTAACACTACCTGGGTACTGGTAAATATTTACATCAGATTGTGCAACTCACTTTATGCTATTTATTAGTACTGGTAACTCAAGCTCTTTTTTTTTTTTTTTGTGAACTACTTTAGTTCTTTAATAAGAGATTCATCGTAAGTATCTGGGTGATTGGCAGATGCCCCGAAAGATGATCGATTAATGATTAACTTCCAGAAATGATCTGGGTTCAAATGGCAGGGATCAACCCTGTGTTCACATTTATGGCTTGAGCACTTTCTATGGGTGGAGGAAGCTCTATTCTATGCTCTTCATGCCTTTGGTTGATCAAGAAAAAATCATCCAAATTATATTGAAGGGCAATTTGGAAACCTAACTTGACGGTTTATAATCATTGTAAAATTTATTGTCAAGATATATTTCTCATATTTGTTAATTGAGCAATTTAATTATCAAAATTAGATAACAGAATGTTGAATTCAACTATTGGGAAGGCAGTTGCACTTGTTTTAGGAGCCTTGCCCAAATACTTAATCGGACATGGAGATCGGGACGCCTCATTTGCTGGAAGAAGCCAAGATAATCGAATATATACCCCATCCAAACATTTTTCTATAGAGGATACTGATTCATTAATGCACAAACAAGTAATTCCTTGTACAAAATTATAAAAATATTAATATCTGGAATTCATTGAGTAAATATACTAAGAGCATGTTAGAAGAGAGACATAAAAATACATAGTTGAAAAAATAAGGGCCGAGTTGTCAACTGTTTTTAAAACAGTTTTTTTTTAATAGAAAAATAAAAAAACTTGTTTAGTGAATTTGTTTTTTATAAAATGTTCTGGAAAATAGAAAAATAAAATAATAGAAAATTCAGAACATCTTTAAGGTGTTTTATAGTTTTTATTCTGAAAAACACAAGAAAATGTGAAAAACACCCACCTCATCAATGGTAAAATTATAAATTTTGAATAACTCATTTAATACTCACTGATTATGATTTTGAGAATAATTATTTAAATAAATTTTTTTATTTCTAAAACTTATTCATAAAAATAGTTTTGTAAAACTGTTTTGAGAACAATAAAACAGAAAATACTATCAAATAGACTCTAAGGGCATGTTTGATTCGTGTTTCCGAAACAGTTTTTCTGTTTTCGAAAACAGAAAACTCAGAAAACTTGTTTGGTAAACCTATTTTTTATAAACTGTTCTGGAAAATAGAAAAACAAAAGAACAGAAAACACAGAACAACTTTAAGATGTTTTGTAGTTTTTATTCTGGAAAATACGAGAAATGGTGAAAAACATCCACCTCACTAATGGTAAAGTTATAAATTTTGAAAAACTCATCTATCAATCACTAGTTATGATTTTGAGAACAACTATTCAAACAGATTTTTTTATTTTTTTGTTTTCAAAACTTATTTTCGAAAACAGTTTTACAAAACTGTTTTGAGAACAAAAAAACAGAAAACACTGTCAAACAGGCCCTAAGTTTCTATATCCTCCTTCTGTTGTTCTTTACAAGACCTTTAAGATTTTAGCACACAAATTAAAAAATGCAATTAATGAGCTAGAATTTATTTTAAATTTTTTAATATACCTTTCAATAAATAAATAGATAAAAAAGAGTAATTAATATCATTTTTGACTTTTAATATGACAAATAAGGATATAATTGGAAAAAACAGTAATTAATATTATTTTGAAAATTAAAAGTGATAGATAAATAGAAATAATTTTTTTGTAAAAGCAACACTTAAAAAAAAAACCGAGGGAGTATTTATTCCTTTTGTGTTACTCTTATACTATCTCTATTTCCTTTTATATATCGTTTAAGGTTTTAATATAGAAATTCAGAAATACAATTAATGTGTTAAATTTTTTTTAAAATTTTCTAATATGTCCTTTAATAAATGAGTAGGTAAAAAAGAGTAATTAATATTATATTTTTCTTTTAAAAAACTAAATGAGAATATAATTGAAAAATTAATAGCTAATGTTATGTTAGAATTTGAAAGTCACATCTAAATAGGAATAAAAATTTTCTTAAAAAATCACAATTAGAAAGAAATAGAATGATTAATAAAACATTATTTCAAATTACAATTCCACTCTCCCATCATCATTAAAAGTGGAGGCATGGCTGAGGGGTTAGGGTGGGGGAAGAATTAATGTCTTCATGATTTTCCAAACCACGAAGATACTAATATCGACAATCCTCTCTGCCTATTTTATGAATCTTAAATACTCCCTCCATTACACTATATAGTGCACTGTTTTAAGAAATTCATATTTCAAAATATAGTGTATTGTACGGATTACATTGTGTTTTTTTTTATTATCTTTCTAGTATTACCCCTAATAAATAAATTTATATATTATACGGTTATTAATGCATTTAATAAAAAATTTTTAATAGTTTGGTCAAATCATAAATGAATGAAGGAGAATTTCTCTAAAAATTTCATTTTTCACAATTATCGATGACTTATGAGAATTCGAAAAAAAGAATGAAGGAGAGAATTGATGCAATTTATTAATGTAGGAAGTATTATTAAATAAGGGTAATTTAAAAAATAATGAAAAAAAATTTCAATTACTAATCATTATCTTGGTACGTATATGGTAGTTAAAAATATATTATAAACTGGAATAGAGGGAGTATATTATTATTTATTCATATGGGCTTTTGACACTTCTCGGGCACAATGTTTGGAGACTAAATGATCTTAATTTCTTATATAGAAAAGTACTCCTCCGTTTCTTTTTATTTATTGCTTTTGGAAAAAAAAATTGTTTCTATTTATCTGTTAATTTTTAAATTATAAGATAATATTTAATTATTATTTTTTAATAATATTTTTATATATTTTTTAAAAGTCAAAGATGATATTAACTATTTTTTAATCTATTTATTAATTACATAACATATTAAAAAATTTAAAATAAATTCTAACATATTAAATATATTTTTTTAATTTATATGCTACAATTTTAAATGATACGTTAAAAAAATGGAGAGAGGCAGAAGCTAAACTTTGACACGTGTGGGAGGAGAATGTTTTAATAAAGGACATTTTACACGAAAAATAGAAAACCTAACAAAATAAATGACGCTTAATGCAGTTCAATGAGATGCCAATAAATTTAATAGAAGCTAAAGTGACGGTGCTGTGAAGCGCCAAGCAATTAAAATCTCCTGGAGACTTGCCGCCATGGAGCCCATTTAATTCAATCCACGGGTCCGTCCATCAGGCCACCTAAATTCTGCCCCCCACTTGGTCACTGCATTAATGTATGCGCCACTGGGTTTGAATCCTGTCTAGTCTAAAATAATAAAGAAAAATAGATTATATAATTAATAAAATTTATAAAGTGATAATTATTTTAAAATAAATAGAATATAAATTATTTCTAACAATTTTAGGTATTTTGAGAAAAATTTACTCCATCTGATCCTTAATATAAGACTTTTTTAATCGAATTACGCGGATTAAGAATTGGATTTAAAACTAATTAATTACCTCAATTTCTCAAAAAATCCCAATATTTTTCTAAAACTACCCTTATTTAACCTTTTTTTTTTCTTTTTGGATACATTAAATAGGGGTATTTTTTTAAAATATATAATAAATATTACCTCTTATATTGTAAAGGGTCTTATATTTAGGACCGGGACAAAAGATCCTATATATAGGACCAGAGGAAGTATTATATTTTTAAATTTCTCAAAAAAGCCAAAAAATATCATTTTTATCTCTATTTAATCCATTTCTTACCATTATTCTAACACAAGTTCCAAAATGAGTCACTAGATGAATGAGAGGTAAAGAAAGCAAATCAATACATGACACATTATATTATGAACTAAGAAAAAATATTTTAAAATATCTTATAATATAAATGAGAGGGATTACTCTCTCTGATATTAAATATATGACATTTTCTAGTAACAATGCTTCATCTAAACTATAGGGTATTTTGAGATCTTATTTGGTGCATTAATTATTTTTTATTTATACCTCTAGTCTATAATTGATAGGTAAGAAATAAATGTTGTGGTAAGTATGAGAGATAATATAATTAATAAGGGCAAATGGTGAAAAATATTGAAAATTTTTGACAAATTTAATAATCAATTTCTTTTTTTTTAATATGCATGAAGTAGTTAAAAATGACTTGTATTTAGGATCGGAAGAAGTATTCTTTCTAGTTCATATTATAAGGTGCCTTATAAAAATATTTTCATGCTTATAAAATATTTTCTTGGTTTATAATATAAGATATCATGTATTGATTTATATTTTTTACCTCTAATTCATTTAATGATTAGTCTTCTAACTTGGGCTGGAGAAATGAAATAGAGCTTTATAACTTGTTTACTTCTTCTACTTAATAGGGGGTAAAAATGGATTTAGTTTTTTTTCTTTTTTTTAAGTTTAAGGATGTTACAAAATTTCCTTAAAATATGTGAAATTGTTTGAAATACCTCATATTATGGAATGGAGGAAGTACTACCTTTGATCCTTAAAAGAAGACACTTTGAATTGAATCATGATTGGGGATGAAAGTTAAAATTATTTAACTACTTTGTCTTTTTAAAAAATCATAATATTTTTCTAAAACTTCTATTACTTAATTTATTTCTCTTTCTCTTTTATAATTTAAATAGGAGCATTTTCTGATAATACATAATAAATATTGTCTTTTATTTTGGAAAGGGTTATATATTTATGATTAAGGTAAAAGATTATATATTTAAGATAAAAAAAAAGTAAGTGATATTTAAGAATCTTCACACATACTAAGAAAATAAGTTAAAAATTGATTAATTCATTAAATTTGTTGAAACAATTACAATCATTTCCACTATTATCTCTATTTAATGCATTAGATTTATCTCTCATTTTAAATTGAAGCCAATGGAAAAACAAGAAAAAAATTATTAATACTCTCACTGATCCAGAATATAAATCTAATTTGACTAATTACACATGAATCAAGGAAGATAACTTTGCTCATTATATTTGTAAAAAACATTATTTTTCAATATTCATATTTAATACTTTGCATTCAAAATCTACACAATTCCTATATAATTTACTACCTTTTTCGTATTTAATTGCAATTAAAAGTAAAATAGGAAAACATTTAATGTCCAAGAAATTATCAAATAGTACTGGTATTTTGAACAAAAAATTTACTTCCGAAACAGGACTTATGTTTTAGTCTACAAGGAGAACATTATACATTACTTAAATATAATTTATACTTTGAATAAGGTTAGTTTAAAAAAAAATAATTTATATTTTGAATTGAGAAGAAGAGTATATAATACTCATATCACTTTTATAATGGTTTACATTTTTTAATCTCTGGATAAATTTTGCATGATATATTTTTAATTTAAGAAAAAAAATTAAATTTCCCATTATTTTTTTCTTTTGATAAATGTACTTTTTTTATTACATAATTTGCGTCTATTTCAAAAACAAAACTATTTAACTATTATTATTAAAAATAAATTACAATCTCATAATAATATTTAGTATTAACTTAGCCGTTTATATTGTTTTATTAGCAATAAAATCGTAATCTAGTTAGAAAAAAAAATAAAGTCTAACATAAAGAAGTTCAGTTGCAATTTAAGTAATTTAAGTAAGGGAGAATGACACTTAGATAAATAGTCCCTCTGGTCTTAAATATAAAGCACTTTTAATTACTTTATGAATCTTAAGAAAATGAGTTGGATAATTAAATTTGTCAAAAAAGTTCAATATTTTTTACTATTTACCTTTATTAATTATATTATTTTTCAGACTTTACATATAATTTATTTCTCATTTGTTAATTATAGATTAAGAATATGAAAGAAAAAAATAATTGCTAGATAATACTATAAAGTATTTTATATTTAGAATTAAATAATACTTTTAGAAAATATTTTATATTTAATATGAATAATAATTTAGTCATATAGATGTTTAAGAGGACTTAATATCCATTTGAATTACATTTTTGTAAAAATCTGTTTGAATAATTACAATTTAAAAAATAAAATTTAGATAAAAATAAAAAAATTTATAATAAAATTATTTAAATAAAAAAAATAAAAAATAATGATTAGAAATAATGTGGTTCCTTTTACTAACCCGTAAATGCGTGCTGAGCAACTTTTGCTAGAAGTTGGGTTTTTAGTCGTTGGACAACTTTTGCTATAATCAATTAATTAATCCCACACACCTAAGAAGAAAATGACATCCAACACTGATGGCTTCGATTCTGTTACTGACTAAACTGTAAATTTGACAAATTCTGAATCACGGGAAGTTCAAAGCGGTAGAAAAGTATAAAATCATAACTTTGACTGACGAAGACCACCGTTTTGTAATAATGACTAGAATGATTAGTTCATGTATGATTCTAATATATATTTATTTTATTTATATTATAAGATATTTTATATTATAAATTTTTAATTTAAAATATAAGATATTAAATATTTATTTTATTTTATTTTTATATTTAATATTTTTTATTTATAATTCTATAATAATAATAATAATAATTAAATATAATATTTAATAAAAATAAAATAAAAAATATAAATATTTTTTATATTAATTTTAATTAAAAGATATTTTTTTAATATATGTATAATAATAATTTTTTTAATATATATATAATTTATTTTAATGTCTTATAATATAAGATGAAAAAAGAATATATATTTTAATGTTTTCAACAAGCACGAACGATACATATTCGCCTATGTTTAAACCAAACTATTTATTTATGCACCCGTCATACGGTACCTACGTATTAAATCAAATTAAATTCTCGAACAGATATTTCAGACCCGTAATTTTACTCATTTACTCTGTTCACCCTCCAACTAATCTGACGCAAGCATCCCTATTTGAAACCAATAAAGCCAAGCTCCACTCCACCTTCACTTCACACTTCTCCATCTCTAGTCTTGAGTTCTGCAACTAAAATTTACGGCCATGGCGAACCAAGCAATTCTTTTCTTTACCATGGCACTTCTCTTTTCTCTTTCTGTTCTTCATTCCACTTCTTCTCGCAGCTTACCATCCGAGGCTTCTGAAACCATTGTTCTTGTTGTATCGGCCTCGCTGGAGCAAGCTCAGAAAATCCTTACCTTCAACCCCGAAATGCTTGAACCTTATCACCTGCAAGATGAAGAAACTAAGTTCACCTCCAATTCTTCTTCCTTCTACGTTCGATTACACCCAAGAGAAACTTTACTCAATTCCCATCACACGGACTATAAGGACCTGGTCCGGACCCGACTCAAACGTGATTCCGCCCGAGTGAAATCGTTGAACACCAAGCTCGAGCTAGCCCTCAACCAAGTCCACAAGTCGGATCTACGCCCGATTGAAACGGAGCTCCAGCCTGAAGATCTCTCGACGCCTGTGTCATCCGGCGTCAGTCAAGGAAGCGGCGAGTACTTTTCCAGAATCGCAGTGGGACAGCCACCCAAGCCTTTCTACATGGCTCTTGACACCGGAAGCGACGTCCCCTGGCTTCAGTGCCAGCCTTGTACTGATTGTTACCAACAATCCGACCCGATATTCGACCCGACGAGGTCTTCTTCCTACAGCCCGCTTTCTTGCAATGCTCCACAGTGCCAGGCTTTGGACATCTCCGCTTGCCGGAACGGCAGGTGTCTGTACCAGGTGTCGTATGGTGACGGGTCCTTCACCGTCGGAGATTTCGTCACTGAAACGTTGACGTTTGGGAAGTCCGGCTCCGTGAACCGCATCGCTATCGGGTGCGGCCACGACAACGAGGGTTTGTTTGTCGGTGCAGCCGGGTTACTTGGACTCGGTGGTGGGCCAGTGTCACTCCCGTCTCAGTTAAAAGCGTCGTCCTTTTCGTACTGCCTGGTTGATCGCGACTCGAGTGACTCGTCGACTCTTGAGTTCAACTCGGCCGCACCGGGTGACTCGATAACCGCCGCGTTACTGAAAAACAGCAAGGTGGACACTTTCTACTACGTCGGACTCACCGGGGTTAGCGTCGGAGGCCGAAGGGTCTCTTTGCCACCTTCAACATTCGCTGTGGACCAATCAGGAAGAGGCGGAATCATCGTAGACTCGGGAACGGCCATAACTCGTTTTCAGAGTCAAGCGTATGCGGCGGTCCGTGACGAATTCCGGAGATTAACTCAGAACTTGCGCTCCACTAACGGGTTTGCTCTGTTCGACACCTGCTACGACTTGTCTTCTCTGAGGAGTGTGTCGGTGCCCACGGTGGCGTTTCACTTCAGCGGCGGGAAATCCTGGCTATTGCCGGCGAAGAACTACCTGATCCCGGTGGATTCAGCCGGAACATTCTGCTTCGCATTTGCTCCGTCGTCGCAGTCATTATCGATCATAGGGAACGTGCAACAACAGGGGACACGTGTCACCATCGATCTGGCAAAGTCTCTGGTGGGATTCTCGCCAAACAAATGTTAGATGTAAAATGACGCATTTATCCCTTCCACTTGAAAGGATTGGATTCTTATCGCATCCGTAATGTGATTGATAGATAGATTGTAGTGTGGTGGTGTGGGTGCTGAAATGGGGCCGACGTATTAAAGTTGAAAGGATCGTTTGGGGTTGGGTTGGTGTGACTCGTAATTGTTATTGTTATAAGTCGTCATTTTGGAATATGAGTTGGGGTCGTTTGGAAAGAAAAAAGGTACAGTTGATATTGCACGGTACTACAATTGTACATGCTGGACCATGTGCCACGTGGTATATATATATATATATGTATGTATATGATATTTAACCCTGCCGCCACGAAACGAGTCCCGGTTCTCTCCGCTGCACCTCCACTTACATGTCGATTTATTTAGTTTGCTCTGAACCATCTATTAGGTCGTTTTATCTAGTATGCTTTAGCTATCCCTCATTGTATTGAATCTTTGAATGTTGAGTTCCTCCTTCCTCCTTCATTTCGCATCCTTCCCGGCAGCTGTTTCTCATCACATTAAGATTTAAAAAAAAATCTTGGTTTGTTTTCTCATTGGTTAAAGGAGGAAAACATTTTTTTTTTCTGGACTGGTTTTCTCTTAATTTTCTCTGAAATCTGAAGAGTAATTTCACTTCATATATATATATATATATTCGATTGGATTGAGGAATTGAAATTTAGAGCTTCAATATTACTTCTCTTGCCATTCTAGAAGCCGTCATTTAAGATAGGTACCAGTTAAGAGTGGTGATGAACCATTGCGATGGAGGAATCGAAAATGAGAGCATCAATTAATATTACTTTTCCTGTTCTCCAATTACTCCCGATGATGCTCTCATTCAAATTGGGTATTAGTAGGAATGGCGTGAATTGGAACTTTTCCTACGAGATTGGGGACCTGAGACAGCCATCAGAATATTAGCAGGAACTTGTGGTGAATGGTGGCGCAGTGAACCAAGGGTGCAGTGGAGAGAAACGGGACGCCCGGGGAACAATCTTCTGTCCCTTTTTTTTTTGTAAGTACATTCAATTGGGGTTATATTTGTATAGCTAGCAGTAGGAATTAATGTATATCAGTAAATCATATTATTCATAATTATTAAATAATATAATTAATAAATGGTATGATTTCATGTAAATTTTATATTAACTTACTAAAATTAATATTTTTTTTAAAAAATAGATTGATCGTTAAATTGAAGTAGGTGTTAGTTGATGATTCATTAGTTTGATCTAGTAATTGGATTATTGTAATCGAATTTAGAATAATTAAATGTATATTTTAGCTTTTTTACATAATTTATCTTGATTATATATATATATGTTAAAATATTACATTATTTTAAAGAGCGCATAAAATAATTTCCAATTTGTATCTTCTCAACTTGTTATAAAAAATAATAATAAATTTAATAAAACAGAAGGAAATACAAACTATTTTATCAAATACAAAATTTTAAAACTTCATCTTATTCTCGCACTGCGGATGACATATAAAACAAAGTTTCATACCGTGAAATAGGGGTGATCATGGGGTCAGGCCAGGCCGGGTTTGGCCCATGCCCGACCCGAAATATTTCGGGCCAGTACCGGGCTGACCCGATACTATATATCTTTTATTTTTTTAAATTAAAAAATAAAAAAATTATTTAATAATAAAAAATATTTATTTATACTTAAAAATATATTTTATTAAAAAATAATCTTAGAAAAAAATAAAATTATTCAAAATTTATGAATATTTAATCATTATATATTATTTTTACATAAATATTAAGTTAAAAAATTAATTAAAAATTTAAAAAAATTTGAAACATTAAAATTTTAAAAAGTTTTTATAATATTTACATAGCAAATGTATTATATTAGATACATAAAGAAAAAAAATTCTACAAAAGTTAATTAAGATATATAAAAAACTAGACAAAAAAATTTAAAAATATATATATATAGGTTAGGCTGGGCCGGGGTTAGGGTGTTTGACTCTAACCTCGGTCAGCCCAAAGAGGCCGGGCCGGGCTGGCCAACTGGGTATCGGGCTACCTTGTGCAACCCTACAATGAAACAAAGGAGATGAGAAGATTTCCTTGTAATATAAATTTAAATTTATGCACATGAATTTAATCATAAAAAATTCCCATAAAATCTAATATCAATGTATATGAATATTATCACGCAATAATAAATAAATATTACTGACTAGGAGAATGTTAATGATATATTATTGACTAATAATTAATAAAATTCCCATAAAACCATAAATTTACTCTGCTGTAAAATCTTTTTTTTTTTTTGAAAGAGGGGGAAAGGGGTGGGAGTTTTTTGGTGTCTTTTTGTTAGTGGACTTCTCAGATCGTCAGTCACATCTAGCCACATTATTGCGTGCGCTATTTATGAACCAATCATATTAAGTCCGTTAATCCCTCATTTACCTATCATGATAAGCAAAATATTTTCCAAAATCAATACTATTCAATGAAGATATTTTAATATTAAAAGTACACAATAATAGGATTAGACTATTTAATTTTAATTCTTATTTTTAAAATGTCCAACATTTCTAACTTTAAAATAGATCAATTGTGCTTCCATCCATCCGTTACTCAGGTCAGTGGGTCCCGAGTAGAACTAATTTGGTTCCAAATTTCTCATAATAAATCCATTTTTTATGATAAATCATTCTATATCTAATACTATTAATCAATTGAAATTCGACATGATTAAGAGTAAAAAAAAGAAGCCCTTTTAAGGTAACTCTTCTTATTTATGATGTTTGAACCCAAATATTACCACAAATAAAACTCAATTATCATAAATAAAAGTCCAATCTTTTTATTGTGAATAAAAGGCCATTTTGTTATGAAGGTTAGAGGGTGATTTTTCTTTTGGCCTTGAAGGTTTGATTGATAAAGCTTCTTAATTTTGTATGTAATCCAAAATAAACAGTCAGCGCACTCTGAAATGCGGGGTCCTCCGTAATTATCGGCAAAGTAATGGGTAATTCTTCTCAGTCTTTTTCACCTGCAGGGAACGATAATTAATGGCAAATCGTTAGGGTATAATGACAAGTAAAAATAGATTAAAAAAAAAATCTCATTATTTAATCATACTTGAAAAATATTAAATAATATTCTCCTGAGTCAAACACTTTATCATCCAACAGTAATCTGGTTTATTTAAACAGTACTTAAGGCATGGACATGGTCTTCGATCATAATTAATAAGAAAGGAAAAAAAGATATTGGTTTGTGACTGTCTTATTCAAGTAACAGAAAAGAGAGAAATTGGGATTTTAGTTATAATTACAATAATGGGTGATGACAAACGTTGATAAGAACGTAACTTATGGAGCTGAATATTTTTTTTGGCCAAAATATGGACTTGAATATTGAAATGGTAGCAAATACAAAGGGGAAAAAAACGAAATTTTCTCATAAATGCACTTTTGGTGAATCGTTCTGTCTAGTTTATAGGAATCAACTGGTAACATTGGGCCAAAAGGCTCTTAATTTACTTATTTATTGCTTTTTAGATTTCTTTCGCTATATTTTATTTATTGTTAATTTAAGGTATTCCAACCAGGTGTCCATGAGGCAGACTCATCTTTCAGTGAAGAGTATTCCCAACCACACAACTCTTTTTCTGATATCTCCTTGTGGAGATCAATTGTTGAACTTAAGATCATTTGATACTCTTAATAAAATCAACTACGGCATAGCTATTAGAAAAAAATTGCTAAAAATCGTTTCTAACACCCACAATTTAAATTCGTTTGGACTTTAAGGTGTAAACCTCTTCACTTTTTGGCGTTTAAATGCATTGAGGTTTCAACACTAAATTCAACAAAAACAATATAATTCGATCGGAAAAAATATTTTTCATGGGATTTATAATTTTATTTTAAAATTTTAATATTCTTACAATGTCTTTAATTTTAAATTCACTGAAAATAATCTTACTAACCTCCCCATGCAAGCTCCAAGATGCCAACCAATCAGCATGCCTATGGCCCTCCTCTTTGGCTTTTTCCACCAGTTCAAGAACGTCATAGCAGTTAGTTTCTTCTTGAATTGAATGTCTCTGAATCCCAACTTCCAGCATATATAGCTCTACTCCATCTCAGCTGATAAAGCTTTCATCCATAGCCATTCACCTTCGAACCCACCCCCTTATTAGACCTTCACACCCTGCATTACCACTAGATCCCTTCGCTGTGCCATCTATTTTGAGCCTGGCAGTACATCCCTTGGGTTTTAACCACTGAATCATCACCACAGTTGCGTTACGCGCCACGGAGAAAAAGTTTATAGTTTTTCTCTGAGCTTGTCTGAATGCTCAATTTTCTCATGAAATTTTCCTTTGGTTGGAATTCTCATGAAATCTTTAATTTTCTTTCATAGAACAGAAGAGTTTTTTTTTTAAAACATTTATGGCTTAAGAATATTATAAATTGCTATAAATTTTATATTATATGTTGATATATTGATTGATCATTAAAATAGTATATGAGTGAAATTTGAGTACATTCAAGGAATCATTGTAGAACAATATTGATTGAAATTGGACCACCTTACCAAGTAAGGCCAATAATTTTTTTCAAATTTTATGTAGTACACACAAAATGTGTCTAATTTTAATAATATACATGTTATAAATAGTATGGCTTTTTTTGGGTGGACATAAATATGATATTACAAGCTATGCTGCAGTAAATTTTATCAAAAAAAAAATGTGGGTGTTAGAAACATTTTTTAGTATTTCTTTCATTCTCTTTAATATTTTTTCTAGTGAATACTAAAAGTATTCCCAACTCATAATCAAAAATTAATCCCTTTAATGTACATGAATTACTAAAGTGCATTTTACCTTTTCTAACAAAAATCTTTTTCATTCCTGCAATTAAGAATCCATCCTTAAACAATATATTTAAGGATATAGTTTTTTCCCCCTTCATTCTATTCAATATTTACTCTCATGAGTCATCACTTTCCTGCCTTAAAAGTATTGCACAGAGAAAATTCCTTCATATGACATTTAAAATTATCGACTATAAAATAATTAGGAGACAAATTATATTCTGGATAAAATAATCCATCCTATTATAAGAAAGAGACATTGTTAATAAGACCGCCTTGTACGTCAGTCTTCCTGTTTGAGAATTCGAGCTCTTGCCCGAATTATACGCGTTCGCGTAAAAGGCATTCTTCTCAATGAGAAAAATCAGAAACTTTCTGTACATTTATTTATTTATTTGGTAAGTGAAACTTTCTATATTTTAACAAGGAAAAAAAGTGTTTCTGGATAAGCTCTTTAGGGAATAAGGATAACGATCGGTTTCTTCGTTTTTTTTCTTCTAACTCGAGAGTTTTGGGAGAGATGGCCAAACTCCTACTGTGTTGAATTGGAACTTTTCTAGCTAAGAACGAAAAAAACAAATCCATCTACCTGTATACAATTCCAACTCCTTTTTTTACTAGTACAATGAAAAAAATAAATAAATCAAAAACTGAACGCTATTACATTTCATTGCATATGAGTTTGTATAGACAAACACCACTATCTTCAGTTTCAATGATCAATATGTACAGTATATTTGATAACTATTATTAGACTATTAACATTAAATTCACTTCATTTGAGTAATGACCACTGAATGAATTGTTGAATACCAACTAGAGTGCATGTGGAAGATTAGTTATATTTTCCCCAGCCAGAGACTCCTCCGAGCCATTACTGCAGGGCAAGAAAGATATTAGTCAGCAAAATCAGTCTAATACTTAAATCAACGAAATTCATTTTTTCTTCTCAAATCTTTACCTAAGATAGCTCAGAGCAGACATTCGATAAAGACAGGTGAAGACTAGAATATGCAATCCGATGGTATAAAAGAAAGCAAAAGTTCGGGCATACCTGCAAAAGCAATCTTTATCAAACAACGATGCACAAAATTTTAAAACCCACAAAAACAAGAACGAAATAAAGATACATTTGACATATTTCAGACACACCCTAGAGTGAGAAATAAAATTAAACGTTAACATAAAATCCTGTGGCAGTATCTCCATCAAACAAAGAATTTGAAAACAATGCCCGAAGGTTCTCACGGAATAAATCGCTTACTACTGGCAGGGTCTGGTAAAGGACATGACCAGCTGGCAGAGCAAGTATTATACAATAATTCTATTTATGATATAATTAAAGGTAAAAAAAAAATACAGAAGATGGCATCCACAAGGATCAGCTGGACGGCAAAAATTGAAACTCTAGGCAGTAGATAAAACCAGTGGTTCAGAAAACAACCAGCATCAGTACAATGAATTGGAGAACCCGTCAAAGAAAATTGTTATAAATGGTGGCGGATGAAACAGTAAAGTGTTGGGTCATGAGCTCTAAGTAATTAATTATCATTAATTACAATGTGAGACAGATTATTTAATCACAAGGAAATCGGAAGATTAGATCATTAGAGCCTCTGAATTAAATATAGCCGAAGCATACTTGTTCCCAAGAAGAAAACGTCCACTGCTGAGTGTGATTCTGTCCCTGAATCCTAACTCTTTGTATCTTTGATCCCTTTCCTAATTCCATGCAGAAGAGATAGATCAGATCACCATAGAAACAAATTAACATTAATTATAAATAAAGAACATATCGTGAGAGACAACCAATTTGTGTTGCACGGTTGCCTACGGGCTTAGAATAGAGATTTGAACAAAAGACTTCGTCAATACGAGTCCTATAAACTATTGCACAAACAAAAGTAGTGAAGAAAATGGTGTCTCACGTCATCGACTTTAACATATACACAAGTTTCCTTTCAAGATCTTAACTGGGTTTTTGTTATCTTAAACAGAGGGGAAGTCTTCTTTTTCAAAATATACACCCATACGGGGATTAGTCAGGAAGAATCATTAATTCAAACTGCGAGGATATAAATACATGATGCTTTTATTAAGGATGAACGGGACAAGTCCACCTTTTTTGAGAATGCTGCAAAAGGATTTATGTCATCCTCGTATATCTTCTTGTATTTAGATTCAACATCTGACGTGAAACCACTTTCAAGATCTTCTGCATACTGCACATAAAGATAAATTCAATCAAATCTTAAAAAATTTCAGAAATGGGGAAAAAGAGCTTGAAGAAAGTAGTCGTGTTATATATTGACATTTCAAACAAAGAGAACAATTTAGATAACCTTTTTTGAACCCCTAGAAACCACTTTCTCAGTATTGTAATCTTGGACATAACGAATCTTCCCATATAGTTTTACATTATCAGCTTTGGTCTTTTCCAGTTCCACTGATAGTACTCCAATCTTCTCCTTCAACTGCCTTACTTCCTATTGAAAGTAGAAATTTCACTTAAGTCACATGGTCAAGTCTGTAGTATAAAATTTGACTGCAATGTATTAGGTTGAATAAATAAGTCAACATGGAAACTAAACATACCTCTTCTGTCTCTCGCAAACGTGTCCTAAATCGATCCCTCTGACTGCAAATGACTTTAAGCATAGAGCTCTGGTCTTGATCTAAGGTTACATGCCTTGGATCAAGAGTCTGTTGCAGAAAAGGCAATGTAAGCATTTTAAAAATTTAAATGAACAGAAAGGCAAGGTAGAAGAAAATTTTCAATATGAAATAAACAGGAGTATCAAGTCCAGTCAGAAGCGGCAAACACACAATCTTTCGGTCTCACCTGTTAAATTTCAAGAAAATAAAATTTTCCAATCACATATATTGTTTGAAGTATCAAAGTAAATATATGGTATTTTGAAATTGTCAACAGCTCAGGTTGTTATGAGCCTAAAGATGTTAAATGTCCCCACACATTCACATTAAAGCCTTTTTGCTTTCATGTACATGGCTGCCACTGCCCTAGCTACACAAATATCCCTTCTATTTTCAAATATTCACAAATCTCATGACAGAATAAGTTACGTTAAATTTCCATCTAATTTTTATTTTTTTGAATAAAATATCATACATTCACCTAAATACATTTTTTTGGTTAAATTTAACGAAAACAAAATCTACTCTCTCTCTTTTTTTTAATTTTTATTTGAGCATATTTGGAAACAAAATATATTATTTTTTATTTTTATTTGTACATATTTGAATATAATACATGTTTGTAAATTTAGGTTAATTGAGGGTATCTTAACAAATAAAATTTAAAATTAAACTAAAATGTATATTTTGAAAATAAAAAGTTTATGTAATTTCAACAAAACTCAAGTGAAGTCATGTAATTTTACTCAAAATTTAATTTGAATGTGAGAATGGAGCTGCAAGGATCAAATTCCTAATAATTTAGTCAAAGAGACTACATCCCCTCATGAAATCGACTAACCCAAAAGCTTAAATTGCTGGGAGAGGGCCTGAGAATAATTTTAGTTTATACATCTACCAGATTATGTCCCCAAAACGGAATTCTCTACTCCCCAACAGTAAATACCATGAAATAGCTAAATAGTAATGCTAATGCTCCCAGTTAAAATTTCTCTTTAAAAGAATACAACAACAACAATATTAGTTTTATCTCACTAAGTGAGGTTGGTTACAAGGATCATACGACTCCACTGAACTCTATAAAAAACCATCTCTTCAGATAAATCATTTATCAAGAGATCTCGTCTTATAACCTTCCTCAGTGTTCTTGGTTTCTCTCTACGCTTTTTTATAGGACTAAAAGTCATTTGATCAACTCTCCTTATTGACTCATCTGGTCTTCTTCTATAAACAAGAATTTGTAAACAAGAATGTATATCATTCTTGTTTACAGAAGCTAGTTGTTTAACATCTCTACTTAAAATTATTCAAATGTGGCTTAAATTCTTAAGCTATTTCACTAAGTGCCAGCAATGTTTTACTGAATGTTTGTCACTAAAAAGTCAGAAAATTTATATGCACTTCACGCCTAGTCAAACGAAGAGAGATCTAATCTGGCTGAAAAGATTTACTAAAATTATATACCAGCAGGCACACAAATAAACTCAAAAAACTCATTATTATGGAGAACTGATTAGGTATCCCTATCAAATAAAACAGGATTAAACTACAATTGGGTTAAAAGAATCAATTCTCAATCACTGAATGCATAATATTTGGTTTCCATGAAAAAGAAATTTACCTCAGTTGCCTCACCTCCCCCAACCTCCGAAAGATCCCAGTCATCAGGAAAAGGTCCTTTCCGATCCTTAGAACTGTAACCCTGCATCAGAAAGGGCATGCAAGGCTCATAAAAGAAATAACAAGCACCAATGTTATCCTAATTTATAAAGGAAAAAGAAAGGAGAACAGAGGTCATTTCTATTGAAGCAGCAGGATATAGTGTGGAAAAAAAAAAAAGCTAGAGGTAGTTGAAGCAAACCTTCAATATATCATCTTCCAACTTCTGTATCAATTTTTGTTGTTCATTAACCTTTGCTGTAAGTTCTGCTATCTTATGTTCTGCTTCCCCCAATAAAGATGTTTTCTCAGAAAGTTTGACCTGAAAATGGCAGGAGGACATCTAAATAACTGTAGCAAAGCAATAACACCGACAGATGATCTGATAGGCTAGTCTCAAAAGAAATTACATGCTACTTGATCCCTTAGAATTGAAGAAATTATGCGATATCCTAATAGTTCTTGCCTATTTTGGGAACAACACTGAAAATTTTCAGTTTTGTGTGAGTTGACTACACTTATTTATCATTTAAAAGTTGGGGAAGGTAGAGAGGGGCGGAGGTGGGAGGGGATGGAATTGCTAAATTTGTCCCACTTTAAAAAACCAACGTTATACCTTCAATTGTGTCAGCTCATGTTCCATTTTCCGATTTTTGTCAAGAAGAAGAGACTCCATCTTGCTCATCTCTTCCCCACTTGTAGCCACTTCCCAGTCTTCAGCCTCAATTGAATTATAACCCACTGCCTGTATGCAGTATCATAAAGAGTTAGATGGAAACTGCATGGTCAGGTACCAAAATAGAAAGTCATTGACTTATTTATATTTGCAGAGGCCTAAAACACTAGAAAAGACAGGGAAAACTAAAATCACCTGCAAAATCTTCACTTTCTTCTGCAAATCATCAACCATTTTTGCTGTTGGCCTTGCAAGAAGCTCTTTCTTCATCTCTTCAAGAGCAGCCTCCTATGTTAAGAGAGGGAATAAAAAACTTAAAGTTAGAGAACACAATGGGGATTCTTGAAAGAAGAGGTTTATACTGCATGTATAAGGCCAAACATTCATGAATACCGTTTAAAAAAAATCTAGAAAATAGTATACATAACCCCAAGGTTATGAGCTCACATCTTAAATAATATTGACCAGGGAAAGCACAAAATTTGGCACACATGTAAATGGATTAATATGACTTCTTTGCAATTTGCTAATATAGCCAATATTTGACAAGCAATCCATCATATCTGGGACTTCACACAACCACCCAAAAAATATGGGATCAAACTCCTTAAGCATTCACAACTTTGTTGATTTACCAGGGAAAAAAAATACTTAAAACCAGTCAAGTGTCAACCCCTCTCCCAATCAAGTCATCAAACTTTCTGAGTTATCCTCAGATACGTGAATGTCTCAAGTTAAATGCAATGCATCATATTTGACACTGATAGCTGAATAGCAAGCATCAGCCAGAGGGAAAAAACAAGAAACAAATCAGAAATACCAAAACTCCCTAGCAATAAAATAAATTATATATATTTTTTAGACATCTTGCTATTCAATCTAACTTTAGGTGAAAAATTTAAGTAATGGAGAATAGGAAGAGAATATTAGGGGAAATGAGATTGTGGAAGACTGACTTTAGGCATAGGAAATTCCAGATTATTTAGAAGGTTTAGAGATATTTTAATTTTATGTTTTTTCTGACTTCTACTTTTGTTTTTCAACCTTCTATTTATTTTATTTCTTTGCTTATATTTTAGGCTCCCTATTTACAGCCCTATGATAGTGTAAGTTGTGTAGAACTTCAGACAATTTATATCAGTTATTTGTCACAGTTTTCTCTCCCAACTTCCTCCCTCCCTCTTTTTCCCACCTCTTCCCTCTTGCCATACACTATTCTACATCGATAGGCTTTTTGAAATATGATGAGTTTATTGATTAATTTGAGAATGAACGCATAGAGATTGTGACATAAATGATGCCACTTATCAACTACTAGAATTAAAATATCTATCAACCATCTACCAGTTACAAATGAATACAAGGATAACAACTACACCTAACAGCTACTCAAAACTATTTAACAAACTAAATAATATAATAATATATTCTAACAAGCTTTAACCTTCAACATATCACAATGTGCAAGTTTATTCGATCTGAAATCATGAACTAAGGCAGGCTCCTATCACTTTATGCTGATTTACAAGTACTGGCATGGGGCTTTCAAGGGATTGGACTGTGGAACTTGCTTCAAGGCTCTAGCACTATATCAAAGAACCTGGGAACCTAAAAAATTTCAACTAGTAACTTATCCTTAATGTGCTACCACCCTCTCCGCTACTTTAATGGCTGTTTGGTGAAGAAGAAACTTTAACCTGCAATGGTCTTACAGCAGGATTCGCACATACAAAAAAAGGGGCATGTAACAAATCAGTTTGCACACAAGAATCAGGCTTCAAATGCAATTAGGGCTACACATGAAATCTTCATAAGAAAACCTGCTGAAACATCACCTTTTCATTGAGCATTGTGGTCAATTTCTTGATGTCATTCCTGTGTTCTTCCTGCTCATTTGATAAGGTTGTTTCAATATTGTGCAGTTCCATGTTCAATTCAGAGATTTGCTTCTCTTTGGCATTTAAAGAATTCTCAAGCATTCTATTTGAATCTAAATTGTCACTGCATCAAAAAAATCAAAAGTTATTAGAAGGCCCAATTAAGAAGAAAAAAGGAAGAATTAGAGAAATATAAATGTGAGTATTCGTATATAGTTCAATTCACGGACAGAAAGACAACAAAAGTCTAATGTGCACCACTAAATAGCTCTCAATATGATGTGCTCATCCAAAAATAACAATTTTCATTCATTGTGTGGCTGACAATAAAGACCAAAAGGTTTGGGGATCAAATAATCACTCCTTGATTCTCTTTTTTACCAGCACATGTGGAAATTATTGAAGTGAATATTAGATGGTAGTGGTTGTTGGGTTTTGAAGTGACAACAAACGTATAAGATGAGAGTGGCATAAATGAGAATGTTAAGATGGATGTATTGCCATACAAGCATGAATAAAATACGAAATGATTGCATAAGGGAAAAAGTTGAAATAGCACCTATGGGGGAGAAAATGTTAAAAAACCGTTTAAGGTGATTAAGACATATATAGGGAAGAGCAGCAATGGAGCCCGTAAGAAGAGTTGATCAGATACCTTTTAACTCTACAAAAAGGCAGAGGGAGACCAAGAAGGATACTAAGAAAAGTTATAAGACAGGATCTCTTGATAAATGATTTATCTAAAAAGATAATCTTTGATAAAGTCAAATGACGCTGTATGATTCATGTAGCCGATCTCATTTAGTGGGAGAGGGTTAATGTTGTTGTTGTTACATGTGGAGATATGTGATAATCTGTTGGTTCTACTTAGATTATTTGGGAGCAACAACTGGAATTGGAACTTCACTTAATTCCAATAAAAAAGAAAACTGAAGGCACACATTATCGTGTCCCTTGATGAAATAAGAAAGCAGTTTGTCAGCCAGTAGTTGAAATGTAAATGTTATTTATTTTAGAAAGGGAAATGTGTAAAAGTGCACAGCTATTTCTTCAAGTTTTGTTTTATTCCTTTGGGTTTAACAGATTTCATTATCCCAAAAAAGAAAAAAGGACAAAAAAGAAGAAGAAGAGAGGACCACCATATACCTTTTCTTAATTTCAGTCTCTTCATTTGCTGATTGTAACTGAGATCGGAGAACTCCCTGCATAAACACAGAGAAAGATCAGTAAAACGAACAGAATTTGTGTTATATAGGAGTTGGCAATGTAGTAAAAAGAAAAAAAAGTAATTTTACATCGTGAACAATCAAGATGCACCTATAAAAGTACATAGTTCATTCATCAGCAGTTGATTATATACTTTCCGGATAATATAACCTTATATTCCTTTTTTTTTTTGCACACATGTCGGAGATGATTGTCAATGTAACAGTGAATACATCATAACTAGAATTTTGGAGTAGAATATATCTCAGCTGAGATAACAAGTAATAGTTTATGACACGATCTAGGGAGATGTCAATATCTTTTTTTTTTTAAATAAATAAATAAATAATCATTTTTATATAAATAAAGAAATTTTATTAGAAGGAAGGAAATACAAATATAATTCATTCGGTTTTGACAGTATTTTTCTTGCAAATTTCAGACGATTCTTGTATACAAGAAATTGTCACACGTTTCTCTTTTTTGTTCCTCATAGGAAGATTCCTGTGTTAACTTCATACATACATGGCTTAACTTTTCTTGTGTTAGACTAAAAAACTCCTATTTTTAATTGGTATACATCTATTCACAGTAGTGACATTATTTTTATGAGTAAATTACATCTCCCTCCCCTGAGAGATATTCAAATTACATGATGCTCTGTTCTATTCGAAAATCTACACTTAATTGAAATCAAAAGATGCACTATACTAACCTCCCTTGTAAGAAAAGACGAGCTACAATTACAACTAACATCTACTATTTATATAATATAATATAACAAGTATTAAATATGTATTTTCACCAATATAAAAATAGTCAATTAATTTTCTAAATTTAGAGTAAATTAAATTTATATTTTTCAATACAAAACAAATAACATTGAAATATAAATTTTGAAATTATTTTTAAATCTAGTTATATGTTTAATTAAAAAAGCCCTTATTATTCTTGAAAGTCTTTTGGTCATATTTTAGCTTCAAGGGGGCTTGTGCATACAACACAGGGAAGGTTGTGTAGTTTAAACATCTCTCATGGGGAGGAAAAGTAACTTAACCCAACAGGATACTTAATATAAACACAGTACTAGAATATTTCATAAATACTGAAACAATTGGAAAGAAAGAAGAAAAACTTTTTAAGAGTTTGACAATGGAGGTTAAAACTTGATGTTATTACAAGAATTCATGCATTTCAAAATCAAATGAAGGTTTGTGTATTGCACCTTCTCTCTCTCCAAACTAAGAAGCCGCATTTGTGCACGTTCAACTTCATCCATCAGAAGGTTGACCTCTGATTGCTTAGCAGCCCTCTCTTCCTCTGAAAAATCAAGAATACAAGAGATCGTTTTTGTTTTTTAATATAACACATAGATTATCATTTCAATATGCAGATAAACATAAAAGTGCTGAAATTAGATTATACTGAAGCATAACAGATGTTACAGATTCAAGTATAAATAATGTAGCCAGAATTGAAATGAAAACTAGTTGATTACCTGATTGAGCACGGAGTTCAAACAGCTGATTTTGAGCAAGTTCATGTAATTTCTGCATATTGGAAACACTTTCTTGAGCTTGCCGCAACTGGTCTTGTAATGATTGTTCTCTGTATATGAAAGGGTTTCATAAATCTAGGTAAGTAATGCCGAGAAAGAAAGAGGATGGTTCCATTAGGAGATAAATGGTGAAAAATAGAAGGTTCTAGAAGGACAAATACGCAAATAAATCACAGCAGTCTCCAACCACTTGTTACAGTAGCCAACAAGATACCTTTCTTTTATAACTTCCAATGTCTTCTGGTTCTCTTCCGCCAGACTGCGTTGCTTAATCTCAACAATTTCTTTTATTTTCTCTTCCATCTGATACATATCAGTTCAGTTGGAAATTAATTGAAGACGTGGGTATAGTATATGATCATATTTGAAAGGTGTAGAGCATCTGGATGTGATCTAGTTGCATTGCAGATCATCGGATAATAAATCATCAATATAAAAGATTAAAACAAAAATGTTTATTATTTGAAGATCATTTATTATTACTTCACTGACGTGATAACAAAGATGTTAAATATTATTTAAACTGAAATTAAAAATCGAGACTCAGCAATCATTGAGCTTGCCAAAATTTAGAATTAGCAAAAGACATTTGGTGCCAGTGGCATTTATGGCAGAGTTCTTTTTCACAACACAAATTGCACATTTCTGCATTCCTTCAACTGCATGTGCATTTGCAAAGAAATATTCATACAATTGGCATGGACCTTGTTCAAATGCAATGGAGCTATTTGTAAGAAAATTTTATCCACTGAAATTCAATATAAGCATCAGTAAATTGAGGGGCTAAATTGAAATAAATAATTTGTGGAAGGCCAAATAGAAATTAATATATCTGTCAAGGACCAAAATAGGGATTTTCTCTAATTAGTATTATACCAATGTTCATAATGCAAATCCCTCAAGTATTTACTGCACCTTGTAATCATTGATACGTATATTAAAATCTATAGGAAACAGCACTATTCATTAATTATGAATAGTGTGGCTTAGCTCAAACTTCATGCAACACACTGAGTCCACTCCTAGTTACACCTAAAGTTTCTTTACTCTCTCATAACAATTCCAGCATTAAAATTGGATGGGAAGCAATTTTGTGAGAAAATAAAAATGTAAGCAGGTATGTCATAACATCCCAGGACAGTACATGTGCACGCATGCATACAATAGAGAACAGGGGGGAAAAAGTTAACACAGACACGTAGGTTCCCAAAATGCAAATCAGACAATGTCATTATGCATTATTATTTGTAATATCCAAAGCATTAACACCTGTTGCTCTAATTGCCGATTTCTCTCTTCAAGTCTTCGTATTGTAGCCTGTTGATTCTTCAAGTGAGTTGCCTCTGTCCTGAATTCTTCAAGCTCAACTTGCATTTTTCGGTTTTCAGATTCCAGCTCAGACAACTTGAGATCTTGCTCCTGTACAAAGAAATATACCAGAATATCAATAACAGATATGCACATAACTTCCCACGTATAGATACAAAACTTAATTGCATGCTGATGATGCATATAAGTTTCATATGTACAAAGCAGGACAAGGGACAACTATGCAAAAGCAGACAAAATGGTGAATTCTTAGAAGCATTTTGTCAAAGGCCAAAGTTTGGTCTCTATTTCATGCGAACCCATTTACATGTAGCCATTAGGCAAAAGTAAAAAGATATACAAAGACTGAAAGCAAAGACAACTGACATTTGGAAAACCTAAATTTGCACATTTCAGTTTCTTTTTTTTTTTTTCCCCTTTTTTTCTTCTTTTTTACCAATGCATATTTCAGTGTTTAAATGATCCCATATTTGACAAATGTATTATGGATAGTTTAGATGGAGCTACATAGGAAAAGCATAGAAAGGGCATGGCAACTGCTGATAGGAGAAATGCTAATAAGGCAGTCGTTCGCATGGTGGTTATAAGATAATGTGATAGTCACCATAGTATATGGTGCTGAGAAAGAGCAAAGAGAATCTGGTATAGGCATCAACTACTGATGGCAGCAGGGTGGAGTTGGTTCATTTGGACATTTGGCTCAATTTGTCAAGAGAATGCTATCAGAAATTTCGATTTACAACTGGTAGGCATGGACCTGACAATGGTTTTCTTAACCTTCATTATTCATACAACTGTACCACTTCCAAGAATGCTAGCGTTCCTATTTTTTTTTTCCTTATATACAATAATATTGTTTGAGTTGTACATTTATACATGAAGTAAGCTAATGTTGAACTCTTCAGGCAAAAAAACAAAAGCAACTGTAGAACTCTTTGGCCAATGCATAGGCCAAAATTTAGTCATTCTAGATCAAAACTGAGTATCTGTTTCACACATTTTTATAATTATGCTGGTGTCTTGCTGCTGCAGTCTAAAGCTCTAGACAAATCAACATCTATTTTGAAAAGCAGAAAATTTGAAAGTACCAATGCTGATAGCATACCTAGAAATGAAAACAAAGCATTGCAGATTTAAATAACAGGCTATGAATTATGGCCAAAAAAAAAATAACAGGCTATGAATATGTATAATTACAGAAAATACAGCTGATCGGAGAAAAAACTTCTACTGGATGATATAGCAAAATAGTACTATTACTAACATGAACTTCAATAGAGATCCCACAGTAAAATAAAACATCATTTTCATGGATATGTGATTAGAAATTGCATTAAAATTGACAATTTGAAATTTGTTCACATGAGCCACCTAAGTGAAATGCTAGAACTCACAGCAATTGATGCAAGAGCTGGATAAGGATCAGGAGCCTCATAAAGCTTTTGATAGATGTCAAGAAAAGCATTTTCTCCAAATTTCGCTCTCTTAGTAATATTATCCACCTCTTCTTGGTAGCCCTTAAGCAAGGTATTAAACAGACTTAACTTCTCCTCAGGTGAAGCTTTCTTAAAACCTGTAAGCAGCATAATTTGGATTCAGTATCCAGAACACCAAATACAGAAAAACTTAAACAGAAAAAAAAAACTGAAAAGTTAAAAATGAAGAGACATAATGAAAAAGTTAATTCCCTTCCCCCGTTAAAAAAAAAATCCAACTTTCTATGTTAGTTGATTGTGGGTAGGATTAAGAATGTAACTCGATCATATTAGGTCACTTCCTCTTTTCATTTTCCCGAATATCAGGTCACCTCCTTTATGTCTATCTTTCCACCATAAATTGGAAACAGTATCTAAAGCATACCTCTAGTGCTCTCTGCAAGCTTACGCCTATTTTTCTGACTGTTCTCCTGGTTTTCTGCAATCCGGAGCCCTTGTTCATCCAATATAGATTTCTCCTTCTCTAAGTCAAAATCTGTAAAGAAGAGAAATTTTATGTTGCTATTATGCCTTTGGTTCAAAGTGGGGTTTTGTTGAGCAGCACTGCAGCACTATATTGAAAAAGAGGATCTAGAGACACGAAGTCAGATTGAATACTCACACCAAAACAAGAAATTAAGAGGAGAAATAAAATAAAATCAATGTAAGACAGTTTACGAGCTTTAAATACCACAGATACTTCATTCAATATTCTAGCAGCAAATACCATAAATGCTTAAACTATCCACTATCATAGCATAATGGTATAATCAATCAAAGTAGAAAAAGATTATAGGAAAAATAAACTAGTCTATTCAATAAAAAAAGGTTAATAAGTTCACCATTTCTCTTTGACAATCAGATCAGAAACAATATGATTGCAGAAATAAACCATTTATATAGCATTAAACACACATATATTCCATGATTAGAAAAAATAAATATTCGGTATCTCATTCATTTTCAAAATTGATAGTGGCATAAACGAGCACCTATCCTTCTGCTACTATCTCTGAGTACAAGTGAACAGGAAGATAATGCTGCTAAAACATTCAAGAAAGGCAGCTAAATACCATAGTTATTTGACCATTTACCCTTTTAAACTGTGTAGGATCATTGAGATCCATGCCACTACGCTGATTTTACAAAGTAATCAGCAGAAAGAATAAAATCTACTAATTTTGTTCAACATTAAAAAGTCAAGAATGAGTCCATTTAGGTCTGATTAAGATGCTTGAAGATTCCATTTCTAAGTGAGCGATCAATTTGAGATTTGAGTTTAAGAGGAGAAAAAAGTTTCAGCAGAATGTCAGAAATTATACCGAGAAAATATCCCGGGTTCGAAGACAACACCAATTTAGAAAAAGAACCTCATTAAGCAACCATACTTGTTATATCCACAACATCTAACCGATTAATATTTAAGAGTAAACAGCCACGAAAGTTAAGGCTACAAAAGATCTATTACTTAGCGGTTGAGCTGAGTTTAACAATCCAGCGAAATCAACTAAAACGAGTAATTGAAGTTCTGCGTCATGGAGCGTAATAATGCTAATAGACAACTGAAATTTGGATACCTTTCCAGAAGTTGGAGACGACAGAAATCGGAGAAGAAGACGAACATTTGGCTTTGTCTCTCTCTGATCCACCTTGCGGAGACTCCATTTCCCACTTGATCTCCTCTCCTCAGCTTTCACCAAACAAAATTCTTGGCGGTAATGCGGGATCAGCAAAACGATCTTAGCGGGGTTTTGTCTAACCGGCGTTCATTCAGTTTTTCCTATTGGTATATGAACAGCCAGTGTTACACAGCCATATCGGGTCTGGGTTCGTCTCATAACATTTTACAATAGAGGAGTTTTTTTTTTTAATAAATTCCCTGTCTTTATAGCGACAGTAAATGGGAATGGGTTTATTGGGCAAGTCGGGCGGCCTAAATTGTGTTGGGCCTCGGGCAACAAACGTACGAAGCACAGTGATTTACCAAAAACCGATACCAAGAAAAGAGGGGATTCACCAAAAACCAAAAGTTCATAAAGAGTGAGTAAAATTGATTGTTTCCATTTTCCAAAGGATCAGAAGATGAACCAGATATTGTATAAAAAAAAAGGAAAATGAACAAGATAAAAAATAATTATCACAACAAGAGTCCTACTACTAAATTAATCTTCTTTCTTGTCATCATAAGAATATAATACAAACGAAGTCAATAAATTCTTTTTTTCCTTAATATTTGAACAAAACATTGATTCAATTAAAATCAGAGGTACCCGAATTATTTAAAATGTATACAATATTAAGGAGACCAAAAGTGTTTTTATGCAAGTTTGTAGTTGTTGTATGTTAACCATCGTATTTCGTTTTCTGAATTTGGGCATGCACTCAATGGGCTATTACCGAAACACATAAACCCTAGGCCGTTTTGAAAGAGGCCCTTCCATTTTTTGTAAAATACCAAAGAGGCCCTTCTTCTAAGTAATATGGTATGTGCTATGTACCATTCTCTCACTTACCTCGTTTCGTCTATCACTTGGTGCGACTCAGATTTTTCGCCTTCATCCGCTTCAGGTAATCCCCACCCTCCCTCTGGCCTTCTCATTGTAATCAGGTTTCATTTCACAATGGAAGGTGAGGCAGACTGGGAATAGTGCAAATGGTTGATCTATCATGCACTTGGCTGTTTTCTTTTTCTTATTTTTCCATTTTAGTTGTCAAATTATCGGGAGTTTCAGTTGGGTAACGGTGCCCATTCAGCAAAGGGCAGTTTAGATGAAACTACCGATTAATCAAAGGCAATCTTCATCCATTTTTTCTATAATGATTGGAGTCAAGTATTAAGAACCGTCTCTCAGTTCGCATGATTCTTCGGTTTTACTTCTGATTACTTGGCGTCATTGTAGTATGTTTTTTAGATATTTAGAGTTCTGTGATCCTTAGGAAGTGTTTGTTCAATTAGCATGGTTAGGTTCCATTTGATTCTTGAATGCGCCTTTTTTTAAATGTGCCATGTGGGTGATACAATTGAAGACAACTAGCAATTTGAAATTATACCTCGGGATGCTTCAGAGATAATTTTTAATTTTTGGAAATGGTAAGGGGGCTCACATTGCTAGATATTGTTTTTAGATTTTGTGTGGTCTAGCTTATTTTTCCATTATTTTTGTCTCTCATACTTAGGGATACTTAGGGTTTTTACTGTGCAATTTTTGGTAATGTGGTCTGGCACAGGTTTATTCTCTAACTGAATACGTACAAATTCTATTGTTAAAGTTATCTTTTGCTGTCACAACAATATATATTATCTTTTGCTGTGATGCTTTATCCCAGCTCTGTTCCAAATAAGTTTCAGAGCTAGAAGACTCCAAATGGTTAAAGGGAGATGTGATTGTGATCTAGAAATTTACTTGTTATCAATATGCTTTGTTATATGAGAATTTTAATCTCTCAAAATATGATAAAATCAAATAAAAAATTATTAAGTCAAAAAGGAATAAAATATTTAAATTAATTTTTTCTCTTCTCCTTTGTTCTGTTTTACTTGCTGGTTTATAAATTTAGAATTAATTATTTTTTGTATGAAGCATTAAATTTCATCATATCATCTCAAACTTTCTTACTATTTTGAGTTACCATTTTAAAATTATTCAAGACAGCAAAAGATGAGTGTAATTTTCGATTCCACATGAAATTAACCCCATTTTTGCTTTATATTAAAACAAGGTCTAAATTTTGATACCATATATAATCTGTCTTAACTGTAAATATTATTCGTCAAGTATTAAAAATAAAGTCCCTTTCCTTTAAAATCAAACGTCACTTACTTAGAAAAGGTGAAAACTGTGCACAAGAAATTTTTTGTTTTGTTTCTTTATAGTTCTATGTGGTGTTAATATATATCACTTGTCATAGATTCATGGTATATGTATCCTATGCCATATCTTCACGTGAATCTCATTCTATTTTCCCACTTTTCTTTTCAATTGATTATTTCTGGATTAGGTTGTAAATATATAGCAAGTGGTAGTTGAATGATTTCTGTAATTATCTAATCTTAATCGAACCTTTAAAGTTACTGCATATTCTCTAATAAAGCTGAATTTCTGTTTCTATTTAGGTATTTTTAATAAACTTATAATATTACTTCATTATAATCGTTATGCCATGCAATTGTTTATTGGTGTGGATGTTTGTGAAGGAGCTATATGCCAGTTTCACTCCTTCCTTCTGTTTGGTATCATTTTTTCCTACTTTTCCGATGAAGGAAACTGCAAATTTGCGAATTTGCAATTCCTTTTGGGTGATGTTTCTGTTCATTGGCATCTCAAATCAGGCTTTGTGATCCTGTTGTTCTATAATTATTATGTTCATCCTTGTTTTGATGTTTCAAAATAAAGGCAAGTCCCCAGTTTGCTGAATGCTGATTTGGAGTCACCTCATTATGATAGTTTACGTACATAGCAATTGTAGTAGTTCCACCTCATTCATATTTGGCCTACCAACTATGGTCAGACGTGATTTATTGTGGTTCAGTTTTACGATATCTTTATTCATGATTTCATAGTATTCCATTGAGCTTCTTATAGCGAGTTTGTTGTCTTATGGTTGCTTTTTAATCTTGTGTTTTTAATTAGAATTTGGTATTTTTAACGAGACAATTGACATTTTTTTCTCTTAATTGTTCACTAAGTAGAGTGGGGATTAAGATGGAAGCTGAACTGTGTGATGCTGCGGCTCCTAAGCCCTTGGTTAAGGCTGCATTTTGCCTTGGTGCAGAATCTTATTTCGTTCAGGCAAACAAAGGTTCTCTGTCAGAGCAATTAGTCTCATTGAAAGAGGAAAGTATGGTCATATTGAAGGATTTTATTACAAAGAATAATGCTCCTCAAGATGTACCTGATGATTTAGTTGAAACTTCTTCAGAAGATGATGATGATATTCTTGAGAAGCCGTGTGTTAAGTCTAAGAAAACTAAATTGACATAGCTCTTCAGGTTCTTCTATCTCCTATCCCTCCCTTGGTGCATATTCAACTAGAATCTTCAAGATGCATGTGAAATATCTCACAAGGGAAAATATATTTCAGATGCAAGTTCTGGAGGAAAAATATATGTAGTTATTAATGATGCTTGGGATGAATGTTTCAAGAAAAAAATTTTACTTTTCACATTCAGCTAGGAAGTTCCTGGGACTTGCATTGTTTTACTTGACGTTGAAAGTCTTCTGGCTTTTTAACATACTATGACATGATTTGTATAACCATTATTGGTTTTAGCTATATTTATAGAGATACTCATTACTATTGAGATCTTTAGATCAATGGTGGAATTCAAATCCTCATCTTTGTAAGGTATAGGTCTAGTTCACAAAAGGAGTGGTATCTCTCATGATTCAAAGATTGAGGACAATGCAACAATGAAGTTTTTACATCAACTATAAGATTTAAAGTCACATGCTCTTGTATGATGTAAATTGCATTTTTGCCAACTGTATTAATTTTTTTTTTTGGGTAAAACCGTTCAGTATGCTATTGCTACTTTGAGCTTTGACTAATTTGGATTGAGCAGTGTAGAGCCCCATATGGGGGAAAGCTCTCTTTGCATTTGAATTTGAACTAAGTCTAAAAGCATATATATCAACGATATTTTATATTAGTGATATTTGGAAACAAAATTATAAGAAAAGCTTAAAATTTGTGAGAACGATTGTTAATGAGTAGCATGATTCTCATTTTTTTTTCTCGCTTTTCAGTTCAGTTTTTGTTACAAATGATTGCTTAAATTTCAAATGGAACAAAATGTTCACGATAAAAGCTATCAAAAATTTTGGCATCATATAAGTTTAGTCCTAATTGGAGGAAAATCCTCAACATAATTTTCCCCGAATCAAATTCAAAGACCTTGATTAAAAAGTGTGATAGCATAAGAAGAAAATTTAGACTTTATTTGTACAAAAATGATGCATGACAGCGTAGTACATTATTTGGAACTTGATGACATGACTGATGAATAATTCAACTTTCCATAAATTCTAATACACACGTACTATATATATATATATATATATGTAATATTGATTTTAAATGTTGCTGGCTTGCCGATTACAAATTTAGCATCTTGGTTTCTCCAAAAGGGAAACATAAGACGACCTAAGCTAATTTTTGTGAACGCACGAGAGAGAAAGGGGTTTGTTTCGTGCCGTCAAATATGCTCGCTACTCGCAAAAATTACATGGATTATCAGTTTCGATTGCCTCGACGCAGTTGAGAATGACGCAAGTCAACTTACACAATTGTACAGATGGAAGTTACCTCAAGTTTAAGAAAACGAAAAGTTATAAATGCTTGCAAAGAACGTTTGAGGGTCCATTTAATGCCTTGTTTATTAACAAGCATAAAAAGAATATATCATTACAAAGAAAATTGAGATTTTCAATCAACTCAAACAAAAATTTGTCCACTAATAGTGTTTGTTCATTCCTTGTAGCAGTATGTACATTCAGGATGCAACAAACTCTACACAAAACAAACGAGAACTGTTTGCCAAGAGATTCTACAAACCAAAATTGCAGTCCTGGTTTTAACTCATCAGAAATCATACATATTATATACGTATGGGCAATAAACAATAATACTGTAGGTTAGCGCCATCATTAATTGCCTTCTCTCCCAACTTTCACCCATAAAAATTCACGTGTATCAGACAAGATCAAATGTTGATGGTGGCATCCCACAGCCTTAAAAGTCCATTACGACCACCGCTGCATATCCTCTTCCTCTCCAGGTCTGAACTTATACATCTTACCTGCATATCATAAATAGGGCCATTGTCAATCCAGGAAAACAACCATCGATCAATTCATTTATCTGGAGAGACATTGAATTTCATTATTGTAAAGTTTAAGCTGATGATGAAGGAACTGAAGACTGTAAATCAGTATTACAGATATTCTACTGCCTTATATGCACCCTTGTTATGGCAAAGATTAGAATTCTCTTGAGGTGACTTAACCCAAGTAAAATATCATGGCGTCTACGGCAGCAAGCAAATTGACACTAGCATACTAACAGTAATGGAGATAATAACAGTTGCAAAGAATCAAATGGATTCCATGCTGATGAGCATAGAGTGGCCATCCTTTATTTGGATCATCTGCATTGAAATTGGACGATTCAAATTTTATGTTATTTTATTTTATATTTTAAATGTTTTTGTTATTTTAATAGATGTAAAATGCAAGATAAAGATGATGATATTAAAGAAGTAAAGACAAAATACATACCATAGCAACTGTTTTTTGTGGTGTTCTGTAAAGCTGCCAACCACCCATCTTGGATCCAGCGCTAGAAAAGCCACCTAGTCTTTCTTGAGGACGATGAAATAGAGACATGGAATTATCAGCTGCTCCAATTCCTAACCAGTGTTCCCCAGCATTGATTGATACTATGGCAGCATTGTGAATTGTAACATTTTTCACACACTTTATACCTCCTGCACGTGCAATGTGTGTAACATTACCAAGTGGCACCATATTCCTTTTTAAAAAAATTGCATGAAGATTACACACCATTTCCAATTAAAATTATTCATTGCTATTACTGAAATATAAACAAGCTAATTATCTGTATCTGACATGGTGGTAGGATTAAGAGGCCATATAGGTGGAGTAAAAATACCATGACAATGATATATTAAATATCTAGTTCTATGAATACCTACAGGGTGGCCTTAGACACCAGTGAATCTTGGGCTAGTGTTTGAGCTGAAATACTAAAAATGATGTCTCGAAGAATTCATTTTAGGATACATCGCAGTTCAATACACTATAAAACACATCAGACCTTCGAAACCAATGCAATAGTTAGTCTAGCCACTCATTAAAAATGCGCCCTTCTGTTGATTAATGAGATTGCTAATATGCGATACATTTTTAGGTAACACTCCAGTATTTCATTTCCCCTAAAAATAAAAGTATCCTTGTCAAAAGGTACAGAAAATACCTTTCAAGTTATACACCAAAAAATTAAATATTCTCTTAAACAAGCAAAGCCTAAGGCTAAGAGAAAGGGGACACACTTGCGATTTCATGCAAGCCGGTGCTTCTGTGTCAATTATCTACATCTTTACAATTTGATGTCTTCTAAGAAGAAAAACATTGATGCAGACACAACAGGAAAACAGAATCTAAGAAATCTATATGCTTTTTGATGTTTTATATTGTACGCAACACTATTGCCCAACACGTTACACATATGGCTACTACTTTTTGAAATGTCCATGCTTCATACAATGTTGTTGCAAGTGCAGACTCAGACATGCTCAAAGCTTTTAGATAAATTATGGCCAAATGACATATATAATAAAAAGGCTTAGGTATTCCAGTATGGCAATTATAATATTAAATTCCTTATAGCAGGAAGGGAACCTTAGGATTATTAGGACAGAGATGCATGAGACTGGAGAGCAGAGAAAACTCTTTCTCTAAAGGACAATCTACATTGCTCATCTATCAGTTATGCCAGTGAATAATAATGATAGTTACATAAAACGTCTTGCCAATTGAAACCTTAAATGATATACAACTCTACAGATTATCCAACCCAAACGAAAGTTAAATGTCAAGAATGCAAAATCGTTGAGCTTGAAACAATATAAGACGGGCAAAGCTCTTACCCTCATCATTTTCCCAGAATCGTACAAGGCCATCAGTTGACCCTGTTAAGGAAAATTTTAACAGTTTAGTAGCACTTGAGATGTAAGCACAGAACAAGAAACTTCTCTTATCTAAAATTCTCTCCAAAAACAAAATAAACAGATTAATAATGGCATATGCAAGAAACTAAGATGGCACACCTGTTATAATTCCTTTGTCTAGAGAAGAATACTCAACACACAATATTGGCCCTGCATGGCATGCTAGAACAGCATCACATGTTCCTCGAGAAACAGACCATATTCTTGCTGTCCAATCATCACTACCAGTAATTAAAGTATCACCAGACATTCTTATGGACCTGCATTTAATATAGATCACACAGTTCCTTCACCTTTATAAATTAAGTAGACAGTAGAAAATGTGTAATGGGTATAAAATCTATGTGTTCTTTGTATACCGTATCCATTGTGTATGTCCTAAGAACTTATGCATCTGCCTACCCGCACGGATGTCCCATATGTTAGCAACCCTGTGATGAAGTAAAAGATTAGATCATAGAGAACAAATCAATGACAAAATACCTGAATCATACATAAAAGCCAGCATCTGAAATTGAATTTCATGAACATACGCATCTCTTCCAGCAGCAGCTAAGACTCCTGCATTGTCATCATATTCCATGCATAGGACAGCACTAGAACAACGACCAACTGTTGCAACACAAGTATCAGTTCTAACGTCCCACATCTTCACAGTCCCATCATGTGATGCACTTAGAACACGCTCTCCTGAGAGCATGCGTACACAGCTTACCTACAAGGTTGGGTGTCTAAAATTAGTTTCAACATCCAGACCATATGTTTCTCTACTAATTTACAAAAATGACTACATTGTTATTATAGAACACAGCCCTGCAATCTTCTAAAAGTAAATATACCTGTGCATCGTGGCCTTTAAGCTCCTCTAGAAGCTGAGTTGTTTGCTTATCCCACACTATAACAGAGTGATCATCAGATCCTGAAACTACCTTTCCCCTATCTGAACTTATAGCACGAACAGTTCTGCATTTAAAGTTTAGTTTGTTGCATATGACGGTTTATAAAAAAAAAAATCACAACAAAAGAGCAGACATGCATGCATGTGTACACACACAGAGTACCTTGTGTGTCCTCTTAAAGTTGCCCTGAGTTCAGAACCCCGAAGACTAGGATCCCAGATCCTAACCTGCATTATTGCTTATGCATAAAATACTGAATTTTGATAGTTACAAGGCAATGGAAACCAAATTGTGTGACACACACACACGCATTAAAATCCAACGCAACTGTTATTAAACTGTGCAGTTTTTATGTATTATTTTTTGAATCTCATGCAGCTCCTTTCAAATTTTTCTCATCCCGTGGCTGGTACTTTTTTTTTTTAATTTTAATTTTGATTTGTCCTGCATTTAATGCAGGGGGTAAATGCTAGTTTCATATTAAAGAAAACAGTTATTGACACTTACTGAACAGTCAGTGCTTCCACTGATGAAGAAGCCAGCATCTTCACGGTCACCCACCAAATCCCACACCTCTCGCTTGGTAACACAATGAAGAGCAGTAATGGCACCATTATGACCCCTAAGTATGCGAACATTGGTTTGAAGCTTCTTCTGCCCAGCAGTTGATGGATCTTGTTTGCGAGAAGTCTCATTCTCATTTGCAGCTAAAAACATAAAATAGAATTAAGTTATACTGGTATGTTATTTAAGAATCAAGACAAAATAATCATAGTAGCACATAATGTCTCAATGACCATTTAATCACAAAAGATTGAGATGTCAGGTGAATCCCTATGAATAGCTTCATTCCTATCTCTAACATGCCTTCTCATGCAAAGGTCCTTTCATCTCAAAGCATTAATAAAATTTAGGCCTTATGCTAAACATTTTGATACAATTTGAGACTGAGGAGAAACCTATCTTAGTAGAACTCCCAATAGATCAACGGTTTATCTAGATTCTTACAGAATGTTGTTGTTTGGAAGTTTTAGTTATCCATTATCATTATCAAAAGAAGTTTATGTTGTAGTTAATCTCTATCTTCTGAGTGCTATAAATACAAAAAGAGCTGCCACAGTAACATAAGTGTAAGTGCAAGCCCTTCTCATTCACCACATTTTTGTTCTCATCCTAAATGTTACAAAGACCATTTCATTTCAAAATGTTAAGCTGTTAGTTGAAGGCCCATGAATAATTTCATCTCTAACGTAATGTTATAACAAAGAAGTACCCCCATCTGAAGTCCATCTCCTAACACGACTGAATGAGCCAGATCTAGATGTATCACGACTGAACATGCTTTGCACCCAGCTTCTTCCAGTTGCCTCAGCAGGTTGCTGGTGTTCATCTTTTGCGTCTTTTGTATGTGGAGATGGCAATGCAAGGGACGATAAAGACTGTGCCTTCATAGAGGTGATTCCCCAGTAACCATTACGTAATTGCTGGATATGTGACAAGAACCCTCTAAGTTTTATCTGAAATAATCATACAAGGAATATTTTAGCATAGTTCACAAACAAAGCCAACATCATCTCAAAAGTAAAAAAGAAAGAACCATAACTCAAGTGAGGAAGATCAAGAAGGAAAAAAGTCGTGGAGACTCCATTAAAGGAGTAAAGAAGAAGATGAAGTCAAAAACCAAAATAAAGAAAATGACCAATGAGAAAGAAGGTTGGCAATGCTAAGCTCAAAGCTGTTCCCAGCTTGAGGGAAGTGTCGCAATTCAACTCTGATCTCCTCATTTATAATTTGAAATTCAAATTCGATCTTCTCATTTATGGCCTAACTAAGCACCTGTTTTATATGAAGAATGTGGTTTATCAAAAAGTCAGATTTTGTTTAGGAATTTATGTAGCTTTTTATTTTTGCCATTTATGCTAGCTTGATTCATCGGATCCAATGGCAAACCTGTTTACCTGGGGTCTTCTCTCTGTGCGTGTGTGTGTGCAGCTTCTTACATTCTAAAGAATTAATAAATCAGAACGTCATTTCCCTTATTTTCTTCAAAGTGGAATTATTATAAACACATGAATTGACAAGAAGATGAGCAATTGAATACTCTAAATTTAGCCTTCTATATTTTCCTTAATTATCTTTCCTCTCCCCCTGTAGTTTGATATATACAGTGATACACTTTTCACAAAACCTTCTTTACTTAAATGGATGGGCTACAGAGCTTATTTTCTCTCGCTGCCAACAGGATTCAGTAATTACGTTCTTCCAAAATTAACAACGTGAAACTTGCACTCAAACAACAGGAAAACAATAAAACAGAGGAAAGCACAATAACAGAGGAAAAGTAATTGTCCCAATCAAGACAAACAAAGGACTCTAGGAGCTTTTGTGTCACTTTGTAGATCTACAAGCGACACCCCCTCCCACCCCCCAAAAAAAAACCATTAGCTGAAACCCACAATAACGACGTAAAAATAATCCTCCCCAGAAAGATCCGATGGAAGACAGTCAAATTCCTCAAGTGGGTTAGGGAAGGGGGTTTGAATTCTTAGTTTTTCCATTAGTTGGGTGAAGGGCAGGAGATGTGGAAGTATGATAAAGGAATTGAATACATAGAGGAAGAATTCTTTGGGATGAATGATGCTTCAACAACAGGGGAAGTAACTCGGTTTTATAACAACCTCATATGGAGGGAGACTCAGAGGGCGTTTGTTGAGGGTTTAAACCGGAATTCTATTACTGGTGTTAAGGCTCTTTTGTTAGAAAGACCTTTGAGGAGGTTAGGGGTGCAACCAATCAATAGAAAGTTACCCAAAATTGTCACATTCCTTGAGGAACAAGGAGATCTAAAAAAGCAAAAAGATTCTACCAGAAAGGAAATACTAGTCATGTGCAGTTTATTTCATAAAGGATAGAACAAACTAAAAGTTAGTTTCATGATTTTTTATTCAAAAAGATTATTTTTGTTCTTTACACCTTGTGAGCAGGCCATAAAATTATCACCAAAGCTCTTAGCAGATCCAGTATTCTCGAACCTTTTTCCCCTTTTCATGTCTAGGATTTTTATGGAGCTCAAATTCCCCAAGTCTATGTCTAGTTTGGGAAAAGGGCCACGATTCTCTAATGCTTTCATGTATCATAAATTTTAAACTTACAAAAGAACCATGCTTTGAAAAACAGAATCTAACTTACAAACTGCTTGGACCCAACATTGTTTCTCTCGGCTATTGTTTCAATCATGTACCAAGCATCATTGTCAGGAAGTCCTAGTCCAACCTACGCAATGGTGGAAAAAAGTTTCAGTATTTGACAAAATAAAGAAAGAAACCAACTTGCGTTAGATGGAATTCAGAACAGTAACAGGGAAAACTAAGAACATGAACAGAAAAACAATACCATATGTGATGCCACTACAACAAGCTGTGCTGTCACCAGAGATGAATAGTTGGCTGACCTGGCATAAGAACGGACAACTCATAAGCAATGGTCTTTTTATGGAATAATACAGATGCGTCTGATTTCATAGATCTTAAACCAGGAAACTTGGATGCGAAAAATAAATATGTACTCATCTCTCTATTTTAAGTATCAGTAGACTTTAAGAATCAACAATTGACATGGAATCCCCGTAAAGGGAAAAGTATATAGTCTTCATCTTATTGAGGGGTGCTGGAAGGTAAAATGGAAGAAGTAGGGCTAAAAAAGTTCTGAGTAATGTATACAACCTGCTGGCATTCTCTTTATTTGATTAGTTGCTATATACTACTCATTATTAAAAACATGTCACGAGAAGATATGTATCATTAAATCAAGAAAGAGAATGTTCAAAATGACACTAAATTTCATTTTTTTATCACCCAGTCCTAGATATGAAAAGCACAAATACTATACCTTTCTTTCTCTGTTACTCAGGGTATTAGTATCTTATCTCTTTTTTTTTTTTTTGCCCCACAGAGGGCATACAAAAACCTTATATATGTACCTTTAGCCAATAAATGCACACCATGATGCTATTAAGCCAATATATGTGCTCAAAAAGCGGAATACATGAGTATATGCCTACAAACAGCTAGACTGATGCCACTTGGCCTATGTCAAGCTTAGTTTTCTCTTCAACATAATGCAGCAGCATGTCATTTTCAGACGTTTAAAAATTTCTTCCCCTTACTCCTAAAATTTCAGAGATCCCACTTTAAGAAGATTCTCTGCTTTGTTAAAGTTCATTTTGCCACAAATACAGTTTAATGTTTCTCAAAGATTAGAATCATCCTATAATTAGCATTAGATGGAAAGAGATGAAGGCTAAAGAATGACCTCTGGAAGGATAAGATGATGAAAATATGATACAATCATCTATTTAGGTGCCTTGTCATGTTAGGGACAAATTAATAGCATGAATCAGTCTTACCACAGTTAATGTTGGGATGTCAACATGGCTTTGATAAGATAGAAAATGGTGGTCTACAAAATTATTTTCAAATATCCCAAATTGTAACTCATACATTGATGGTGCCAACATATTAAATCTGTCCTAAAGAATTTGAATTGTAATATCAATCAGGTGGATGACAGAGCTATTGGTCAGATTGTAACTATCGCTTGACTCTCTAGCTAAGAAAACAAAGCTGTTCACTAGAAAACAATTTGACCACCACTTTTCAATAGCAAAACCAATTTGACCTATAGCAGAATGGTCAGGAAAAGTCCAGAGAAGAAACGACACAGGCATAGCCACGTCCATGGCACATGATCACAATATAAGCATATAAAGCAACTGCACAGTTAGTACAAAACAAAAAGCAAAATGAAGAATGTAACGAAAAGCATACGTTAATATAGAAATATTAATTGCACAATATCATACAACATAAAAACTGTTGTTGTTTTAAAAGGAAGAAAAATTTATTAAACATATACAATAGAAAGAAATGAGGTAGATGAAGAGCATCCTTACACAATGGGAAACAAAAGACAATAAAAGAAAAATCAAATACAAGGATTAAAAAGGATTATGAAAACCCTTACTTGTTTGAAGATTGCTCCATTAAATAGTCAAAATACCCTTCCCAAAACCTGCATGGAAATTACATGAATTGAGTTAACAATACTAACTTTTTATCATCAAAATCCTCAAAAAGAATGGACTTGTAAATACATCAAAAAGGAAATAGTGTGGAGTTCTTCAATATTAGAACTTATAGGCAACTCAATTCAGGTTTTTCAACATTCATATAAAACAAATCACAGAACACAACAGTGCATGAAAACTGAGACTCGGAAATGCTCTTCATCTTCCAGACAAATTTAAGAACCCCTGTCAGGACATGAGTAAGAGAAACAACTAATATTTAAAAAAAAAAAATAGCATAATGACAAATTTGCCAAAACCTCTCCTAATATATTGGACCTTCATTCACTATATGGTGATGCTTTATCTTCTACTTCTATAAGTTTATATGAATAAATTGCAAAATTGCTTTTATTATCAGAAGCGCAACTTCTGGAAAATACAGGTTTGATACGTTTGGTGAAATTTATCGGATTTTTTTTTAGCTAAATAAGCCACACAAACCAATTTGATATTTAAAGGTTGTTTACTTTTGTTATAGAAACCTCCTAAGCTACTTAGCACTCAATGGAAATTAAGGTAGTATAAGACGTTTATCCCGGCTGTAATATGGACTGCTTTATATGGTACTCAAGTCAGTTACTTCTCCCACCTCAAAAGCTAACTTGTAGGGAAGGTTCTCCACCACACTCGAATGTCCATCTTAACCTTGATAATTCCCCTCTATATACAATGACGTGCATTGCCTTGTATGATCCTGCAAGTCCATACTTGACAGACCCATAAATGTTGGGCTGAGTAGGCTGAAGGACATTGTTGCACCTCACAATGTGTGGGCAAGTTGGAGGAGAGAGAAACTGTATGTGTGTGTGAGGGTGGAGAGGTTTATTAAGGGTTTTGGGGTCTGAGAGGAGGTAAGGAAGAATTTGGCCTTATGTATGAGGAGAGAGCCCAAGCCTCTCGATAGCTTGGGGAGTATGTTTTCCTGTCCTTGTGATTCCTTTTATTTTGTTGTTTGTGTGTGTTTCTATGCTTTGTATGAGTTGCTGTAATAGGCATCCCTTTATGTTTTATTGAGTTAAATCTATAGAAGAAGCATATTTCATATCATTTTAGTTTGGGTTCCATCAATACTGCAGTTAAATTTTAATCCTTTAAAATGCTGTAAACTGGAAACTATTGTTACGGACAAGTCTCATATAATTCTGGCCCTTTAAAGACACCATGCTAAAAATTTAACTGAGAGACAATATAAGTCAGCCAGTTGTTTGCTTGAGCGGAAGTTTGCCGAAAGTATTATGGTTAAAACTAATCATGATTCTCAGACAATCCAAGGAAGGTAAGGATAAAAAGCATAAGTCATGAGCAATGGAAAGAAAATGATACAGCAACCATTTAATGATGCAACATATGATTATTAAATGAATAAACTCTTGATGATCAAACCATGAAAAAATATACACGTAATACTTAATACATACCGTAACTCCTCCCAAATAGAAAGAGAAATAAGATGGCGCTGGACATAGTCTGCCACATTATTTATGTCTTTCTTGTACATATCAGAAGAAACTTCAAGGGCATCTCTAATAGTCAACAAGTCATTCCGGGAGGTTGCACGGTTGATAGCGGTTTTGAGCTGGCAATGCCAATAAATTTAAAAATAAAAAGAATGGGTTAAGAAAAAGATTCCACAGAAAGATTATTTGATAAATTAGAAGTTTGAAAAAAAAATGTATCATGCTATCTCATAAGTTTTTCTTAATTAGCATTTCTTGCCATTAAGTAATGATTAATTGTTTGGCTCAATTAGAGTTCTGATTTCTTTAGAGTTGTAAAATTTCTTCTATTAACTTCATCAATGAATCAAAAAGTCAGCCATTCAGGCAATTGTTTACACAACCGTTTTCAAAGGCGAAACATAACATGCAGTCTTATGATTCCTGCAAGTAACAGATTGTATTATGGCTGAGGAAAAGCAGTATGTAATGACTAATATCCTTACAGTATTATAATACCACAGAGGCATGATCGTGAATTTCTTTGAGGATGGGGGAGTGAGGCAGGGGCTGGATATGTTACTAATGGGAGAATGTCACCCGAGTTGATGTGTGAAGCTCAGGATTACATATATAAAGAATATAAAACAAAAAAGAGGCATGGGATTTGTTTACCAATTCTTTCACTGCAACGAATTGTTCTTCAGTGAGCTGACAGTGCCAACCCTGAAAAAGATATCCAACATAAGTTTGTTTGTTCCAAAAACATAATGAATTAATTGATTATTAGTGTTAGCATATTAAGCTACTAACTGAATGTATATGCTCCCTTATACATTCAACAAAACCACTACCACCGATCCCCTCAGCATCAGATTCAATCAAGGCTGCAAAAACCAACAAACAATTACTCATTTGAAAGGGTCTAAAGGGCTGCAAAATTGATATTTGTGTATGCAACAGGCACAAGAAATATTGATCTTGGACACTAGCAAGAAGGTTAAAATCTAGCATACAAAGCCGTACCTAATATTGTTCCGTATTCAAAGGATGAAAGAGGATCATCCGTTGGTCCCAGTTTAAGAAGCCGGAGCCACAAACCCTGTTTCACAGAGAAATAAATGTTACAACAAGGGGGGAAAATCTGAAAAGATAAGATGCTACAACAAATTCAACATCAATAAGTCAAAAAGAAATATTCAAAATATAAGTAAAACTAGTTAACAGGCTAAAATTACATCATCCACTCAAAAACAGAGAAAGATCCACTCCACTGCTCGTTCAACAGAAATTTTATTACTTTTAGATGTTGTGGAGAGGAGCTATGGGATTAGGTCCTTTTACGTACATTGCAATCTCAGCAAGAACAAGGAAAGATTGAGGAACTAGTTTGATAAGGAGGAAAAAGCTTTGATCTTTGACATCATCTATTCAAGTGCCAGGTAACCATGAATTAAGACCAGTAATTCTTTTTTGACACTTCTTTCACATGTCTCACATGAAATGTTTTATCTTTATTTATAACTCACGTCAATAAATTGTTCATATTAAGCCAATAGTAACTGTTGGTGAAGCCCGTCTAATCTCTAGGCCCATTTATCTCCTGTTTACATTATTTATCTTTTATCTTTATCATATCTTTTATGTATTTCATTTTATCTATTAGAATCAATTTATCCTCTAAGATCAGATTAGATACTGATTTTTTGGGATTTTCTTTTGATTATGGGTTTAACCCTAGCTCTATATGTGCTCCTTCTTTCTACAAAATAGTATACAGCGTTTACCTTCTCTGGTTTTGCTGCAAGCAATCATGGTACCAGAGCAGAATTTCTAATGACATTCAGGGTCGCCTTGATGGGATCACCTAGGGTTTTTGCCACCGGCAAGGAAGACCAAGATTCCTCATCGAATGGCAGTGACCCACAAAACCGATCCTCACAACAGCAAGACAGGAGTGGCACGGTGGTTTCTGCCACACAATTGGTGACTGAAACTGTCCAAGAAGTCCTCCCACAGACGCTGGTTTCACACAAACTCAACGGTGACAACCGGTTGCAATGGTCTCGGAATGTGTTGATGCTTGTTCGAGGTAGGGGCAAGGAGTAATACTTGACTGAAACAAATCCTCCTACACCTGGTGAGCCAAATTACAAGAAGTGGGTCAGTGAGAATAACACTGTTATATCATGGCTTGTAAACTCCATGACATTAGAAATCAGTGAAAATTATCTTCTTTCTACCTCTGCTAGAGAAATTTGGGAGTCTGCAAGAAAGCTTTATGCTGTGAAAGAAAACTTGGCAGCCATTCATCAGTTAAAACAGTCACTCGAAGATCTGAAGCAAGGAGAGAAGACAACCACTCAAACTATAGCTTGTTGAATCGAATTTGGCAGCAAATTGACCTCTATGAGATTCACCCATGGAAGTGCCATGAAGATCGTATATATTTTGGGCAGTATATTGATCGAGAAAGAGTATTTAAGTTTCTTGTGGGACTCAATGATCGATTTGATGAAATTAGAAGAATTGTCATGAACACCAGGCCTTTCCCGTCACTTGAGGAAGCATTCAATCTGATTAAGTGTGAAGAAAGTCGAGTTGAATTGCTTCAAAACACTGCAGGGACTCCCAAAGCACCCTCTCATGTGATAAAAAGTTTGGCTCTTGTGACTAAGAGTAACCAAAATTCAGATCCTAAAGGGAAGAAGTCATCTCGGTTCTGTGATCACTGCAATAGGAGTGGTTATACTTGGGACACTTGCTGGAAATTACATGGGAAGCCACCCAATAATCGACAAAAGACCAAAACTGAGAGTAACGCTCTGATGACTGGTACTGAAGGTGCGTATTTGAACAAGGAAGAATTGAGCTTCCTGAGAAAGATTTTAGAATAGCAAAATGTTCAATTCCCACATAATGAAACAAACACCCCTTCTGTGACACTTGCTCAAGCAGGTATATCTCTCTCAATTGCCCTTAGAACTATAATTCATACTAGAAGTATTTGGGTTGTTGACTCTGGTGCAACTGATCACATCTCAGGGTTTAGAGAATTATTTATTGAGTTTCAGATCAGTTGTAAGCACTCCACGGTTAAAGTGGCCAACGGTTCATATGCTAAAGCACATGGTATTGGTACTGTTATGATTTCCAGCAATATAATTATGAGGGATGTTTTGTATGTACTTGAAATTGAATGCAATCTTCTATCTGTCAAGAAAACTGCACTACAATTGAGTTGTAGTATCAACTTTTTTGTTAAAAATTGTATTTTTCAGGACTTGGTATCGGGAAGGAGGATTGGCAATGCTAAAGAATGGGGTGGTCTATATTACTTGGAAGGAACCAACGTGGAGGCAGCTTTGCCCAAGAATAAAGCAGCAGCTGTACTTTCTATTTTAAGTAGTAATGATGTTATGACATGGCATTATAGGTTAGGCCACCCTAGTTTTAACTATATGAAATTAATATTTCCTCAATTTTTTAGCAATAAAAGTAATTCTAAATTTTATTGCGAAGTTTGCGAGTTTGCTAAACTCACCAAAAGCATTTATCCTCCCCATCCTTATAAACCTTCTCATCCTTTTGCTCTCATTCATAGTGATGTGTGGGGTCCTTTAAGATTCTAACCTCTTATAAGGCTAAGTGGTTTCTTACCTTCATAGATGATCACACACGTCTCACTTGGGTGTTTTTAATGAGGAAGAAATCTGAGGTTCAAGAAATCTTTCAAAAATTTCATATGTTCATTAAAAACCAATTTCAAACTACTATCAAAGTTTTGAGAAGTGATAATGGCAGAGAGTACATGAGTAATAGCTTTAAACAGTATCTTGCTAATAATGGCACACACCATCAAACTTCTTGTGTTGAAACACCTAAACAAAATGGGGTAGCTGAACGTAAAAACAGACATTTTCTTGAGGTTACTAAAGCACTCATGTTAACTAATAATGTGCCTAGACATTTCTGGGGGAACGCTACATTGACTTGAGCCTATCTCATAAACAGAATGCCATCAAAGTTTTGCAATATAAATCTCCCATACAAAAGTTCCAAGAATTTTATCCCCACTCACCTATTGTTTCCACTATTCCTCAAAAAGTTTTTGGGTGTGTTGCCTTTGCACATGACACTAAAAAGGGAAAACTTGATTCGAGAGCTATTAAATGTGTTTTCCTTGGGTACTCTTCTACTCGAAAAGGGTACATGTGTTTTTCTACTCTTCTACTCGAAAAGGGTACATGTGTTTTTCTCCTGATATTGGAAAGTGGTATGTCACCGTGGATGTGAAATTTTTTGAAAATCAATCCTATTATCCCAAATTAATCACTCAGGGGGAGACACAAGAGAGTGACTGGTCAATTTGTGAACCTTTTTTGCCTATAACAGATTCTGAAATTTCTATTAGCCCTCAAACAACACCTACTATATCTATTCAGCCCACCAAAACTGATTCCCAATCCCCTGTGCCTAGTGTACAGGAGCTAGATATCTCTACAAATGAGCTAAACAGACCAGAAATACAGTCCACAAGCCCAGAAATTCAACCTAAAAATACTAGCCTTGACATGACCAGTTTTGAAGCTGCCACTAATGAGCAAGAAATAGTTGAAACAGGGGGAGATGGAAAGGCATTTCAGGTGTACTCTAGAAGGAAGAAATCTGCTAAACAGCGCTGTAATGAAGAAATAGACAAACCCATTTAATAGCAAGGCCAAGAATCTGATCTAGAGACTAGTCCTACTTGCCAATTGCTCTAAGAAAGGGGAAGAGAGTCTGCACACAATATCCAATTGGCAGGTATGTTCCATATGCAAAACTTACCCCATGCTCGAGATCATTCATTACTAATGTGGCTCAAGAAGTGACACCAACAATGTTTCAAGAGGCTGCAAGAGATCCTACATGGAGAGAGGCAATCAAGGATGAATTAAATGCTCTTGAAAAAAACAGAACTTGGGATTTGACAGATTTACCTAGTGGTAAAAGACCAATTGGTTGTAAATGGGTGTTCCCTATTAAGTATAATCCTGATGGTAGTGTAAGCAGATATAAGGCAAGACTTGCAACCAAAGGCTTCACTCAAACTTGTGGAATTGATTACCAAGAAACTTTTGCTCCTATTGCCAAGTTGAATACTATCAAAATATTGCTTTCTCTTGTTGCCAATCTTGATTGGCCATTACACCAGTTAGATGTGAAAAACGCTTTTCTGAATGTTGACTTGGAAGAGGAAGTCTATATGGAGATTCCACCTAGCGTAAAGAATTCTGATAATTCAACCAAGGTATGTCTACTTTACAAGTCTTTAGATGGGATGAAACAATCTCCTAGGGCTTGGTTTGAAAGATTCACTAATGTTGTAATGAAACTTGGATATACTCAATATCAGACAGATCACACTTTATTTGTTAGACATAATAACTCTAAGATGACAGTATTAATTGTATATGTGAATGACATTGTGGTTACTGGAGATGATACAAAGGAGATACTGAGATTGAAAAGGAATTTAGCCAATGCATTTGAGGTTAAAGACCTTGGAAAACTAAGGTATTTACTTGATATGGAGGTTGTCAGGTCAAGTCAAGGGATTAGTGTTTCTTAGAGGAAGTATACCTTAGATTTGTTAAAAGAAACAGGCATGATTGGTGTAAAGCCTGTTGATTCAATATGGAAGTTAATTGCAAATTGAAGATAATGGATGGAGGTACTCCGGTGGATAAGGGTAGGTACCAAATACTTGTTGGGAAGCTTATCTATTTGACTAATACTTAACCAGATATTAGCTTTCCTGTCAATGTTGTCAGTCAATTCATGAATTGTCCCCAGGAGGAGCATATGGAGGCTATTTATAGGATCTTGAAGTACCTTAAGTCAAATCCAGGTGAGGGATTGTTATTTGCAAAAGGAAGAGATAAAGGAGTAGAAGTATATACTGATGCTGATTGGGCTGGTTCTGAGATAGATAGAAGGTCTACCTCAGGATATTGTACCTATGTTTGGGGTAATCTTGTTACTTGGAGAAGTAAGAAACAATCAGTTGTAGCAAGAAGTACAACTGAAGCTGAATTTCGAGCCTTAGCTCATGGAAAGTGTGAATTATTGTGGGTTATAAGAGTGCTGAAAGAACTCAAACTTGAAGTTTCAACACCTATGAAGGTTTGGTGTGACAACATAGCCACAATCAAGATTGCTCAGAATCCTGTGCATCATGAAAGAACCAAACATGTTGAGATAAACCAACATTTTATCAAGGAGACGATTGATAGCAAGTTGATAGAACTATCTAATGTATCATCTAGTTCACAGGTGGTAGATTTAATGACCAAAGCCTTGTCTAAAATTCAGTTTGAGACATTGAAGAACAAGCTAAGAATGCTGAATATTTACTCCCCAGCTTGAAGGGGAGTGTTGGTGAAACCCGTCTAATCTCTAGGCTCATTTATCTCCTATTTACATTATTTATCTTTTATCTTTATCATATCTTCTATATATTTCATTTTATCTATTAGAATCAGTTTATCCTCTAAGATAAGATTAGATACTGATTTTTAGGGATTTTCTTTTGATTATAGGTTTAACCCTAGCTCTATATGTACTCCTTCTTTCTACAAAATGATATACGGCGTTTTCCTTCTCTGGTTTTGCCACAAGCAATCAGTAACAAAAGCATGTAGTAGGAGATCTAAATGAAGTGGCATGCAAATATCAAGTCCCATGTGTTCTGCTATAAGAGTTGATCAAGGATGTGTACCCAAGTAATAATTCAAAATGGCAGTGAGATTGAAATTTTGAATCAATATATTCCTTTGTAAATGTGGGTTTGGTAATATTGGTGAGGCACGGAACTAGTCAAGGATCAAACCAATGGGGTGAACTAGCGGGCAGAAAACGGAGAACCTTAGGCATGGTTGAGAGCAAGACAAGTGTGATTGCTAAAAGTGACTAAAAGACTAGGAACACAAAGCCAACTAAATGAAACAAGGGCAGCTAGAAATCTGCATAAGACAGCATTTCAGTTTCCCAAATGACCACTACAAGGACTAGTTTTAGAGCTAGACTAGGCAATGAATGCCTAGGTAGCTTGTAATGTAACGTTGCTCCTATAGAGTATGAAGGCCTATCTCAATTTTGACATCTATTGGTGGTTTTAAGACCTACACTAAACGCATCCTAGGTAGCTAAGGCACCAATTGTTAGGAAAGGCACAGACTCATTCGAATTTACCTTGAATATGGGAAGTCCAGAGGCAACATAAGGTGAAACTGACCCCCCAAGAGTACTAACGTAGTAAACTTAAACCATTAATCCACAGGGTCACCTCAATACAAATAGATCTTAGGTATCCCTAAAAAATGAAGGGCTTTTGAGGAAAAGGAATAGAATTCCATTGATAGGCAAACTAAAGCACTAGATATCCACAACACTGGATAAAATTCCAAAACCTTAGAATTGCGATGGGCATTCAAGTAGGATAAAGAACCCTCCTAAAAAACTAACTATTAAGGTGGGAGAATCAACTCACGTAAATACCCCCATTGAACATCCCATACTACTCAACATGAGACTTGGGCATCCCATTCTACTCAAGTCCCTATCAATTGCCCCCAACTAAAAGCCAACGTTCTAACAGCTACACACTACAACACTTCACTTAGTAACACTTAGTGACACTTCACTCAACTTTTCTATTGGTTAGAACTCTCCACTCGTTAGAACTCTCCACTCATCAGAACCCTCCATAGGTAGCCCTCTCTGAAACTATCGACGCCCAAGCTTTGATACCATTTATGAGTACTTAAGTGGGATAGAGAACACTCCCTCAAAAGCTAACTATTGAGATGGGAAAACCAACTCATTTAAATACCACATTAAGTATCCCATTGATAATCATGAATTTTTACTATTTTTATTCCCCTAATTTAAGCATTTTTAATATTGAATTTTGGCTAATTATATGTGATTTAGATTATATTTAGCGCCTTAATTTGTAATAAAGGAGAATTTTGAGATAATTTTAGGAAATTAAGCTTTAATTTTGATTATTTTTATTTTCTAAATTATTTCAAGAATTTAATTCTTCCAATATATTTTATTTAATAATTCTCAATTTGATTATGTGTCATTTGTGGTTTAATTGTGATTAAGAAAATGATTCAGGATTGATCTATTTATGGGCAAAATTATTAAAGAAGTTTGGAAATTTCTTTTTAATATTTTATTTCTTCTTTTTTTATCATTTTAACTCATAATTTTCCTCCAAATTGAACTTAAGTTTTATCCCATGATTAATTTAATTTCCTTGGATCAAAATCTAATCTGCATTTATCTAATTGGGAACATAATCTATCTGATGTAATATTTTTTTGCAAGTTATGGTCCATGGAAATTAAAAATTTGATGGGGCATTTTGGTTATTAGAGAGGAGGAATTTTATGAAAAATTTATTTTCTCAGCTTTCCCATTTTTTCTTATCTTTATTTCTCCATTTATATCTATCTTTATTTTAATTAGTTTATATGGCATCTTCTTGTTCCATTTCTATGCAACCAAACACGCCCCTTGCCCTTTCTTCTTTCTTATCTTTCGAAGCCCTTGTCCAGATGAGTGCGCAGCGCCTCCAAGAGCTTCTTTTCTCACCTTTTATTGTCTTCATCATCATCCCTCAAGTTTCTTGGAGATCCCTCCATTTCTTCCATTCTCAATCACATTTCGAACTCCCTCCTTCATTCTCACACACACCGACAACCTCCCTTTGCCCTTCACCTTTTGCTATTTTCCAGTGAGCTCCTCCATTTCTGGCGAGCTTCTCCACTTCCATACCATTCTCATCATTTTCTCTACCTTGCCTACTTTTCTTTCATCTATTTCACACCACCTTTACTTCTCCTTTTCCATGGCCAAATCCTTCTCTTTCTCTGGTGAAGATTGGAAGCTCATGAGTATGCAAGGCTAGGGTGTTTGTGGGTCTTTCATGTGACAAAGCAAGGAATTTGAGACTTGAGCTTGACTAGAGCATAAATGGAGGAATGGGAAGTTTTCTTTTGTCATCTTTATTTTTTTGAATTTTATTTGATTTTATCTTAGGTTTTCTAAGTTAAGATTGATGACAATTTATAAATATTTTGATGATTGGAGACTAGATTTGAGTTTAGAATGTATTGTATACATTATTATAGTTATTTAATGTTGATTTGAGTTGGATTTAAGTTTGTTTCAGATCTGGAACTTCGTGTATTTTTCCCAATTTGGCGTTATCTTGATTAATTCATTGGTTTATGATGTAATCTAGATAATGTTATGTTTAGTGCTGCATAATTAGGGAGTTAATTATCTAATTTGATTTAATTAGATTATTTTATCCAATTTTCCAGATTTAACATAAACTCAATTAACATTGGGATTAAGTTTAATTTATTAGATTAGACTAATTCTAGATAATTAATTAACAACTAGAGGTATCTAGGATTAATTAATTATTTAGATTATGCTTAAGGTAATTAAGTGTTTAATCTAATTAGTTTGCTTAATTAAGAACTTACTCATTTCTGTTTTAATTGATCAGCTAGGATAGGCCCGAATTACTTGTCAAGCCCATGAATGATTCACATTTTCCAAAATTGAACACTTATTTTCTCTTAATCCTTGTTTAGTGCTTAGCTTATTTTAATTTCGTTTAACTTTGAATTTAAAACAAACCCCCCAAATCTTAGTTGATAATTGGCATTTTCATATTAAATAGTTTGCATTGCATTTCGTAAAGAAAATAATAATAATATAGTTGCATTAGCATTTTAATTCAATAATAATTAGTTTGCATTTTTTTTATTTTAATTTAATTAGTTTAGTTTGCATTTCATTTTATTTAGGACTAGTTTAGATTTACATTTTAGTTGCATTTTAATTTAATTAATTTGTTGCAGTTTAATTTAGTTAATTTTGCTTAGTTTCAATTTTAATATTTGCATTATTATTATTATTATTATTATTATTATTATTATTATCATCATCATCATCATCATTTAGGTGTATCATTCTAACTTAGAAATTCACAATCTCTTACTCGCATATTAATAGTTGCCTCTCTTAAAACACGACCTAGGTTGCACTTATACTACAAATCATTTGCATCTAGTATTAAATTGCACAGCCCTCGACATGGCTCATCACCCATACTACTCAATGTGAGATTTAAGCATCCCATACTACCCAACTCCCCATCAAATTGCCAATGGGTTCCCAGAAAACAGCCAAAGATCTTCTATACAAAATACAAGTAAAAGCTCCTAAAAACTTCTGAATTTCCATTGAGCATGCTAGTTACGTGAGTTCAAGGACAGAGATATAAGTTAAGCAAGCACATATACAAGCATGCAGTTGTAGATGCGCTTGTCAATCAGACACACGTTGAGGAACGTATGTAAAAGATCAAGAAGTTACCTGCAACTTAACCTTAATATCCAAAACCATGCGCTCCCTTTCTGCCTGAAAGCATCAAGTTTTTTATGTTAGGGACCACTTTAATCTACACTACATTAACATGATAGAAAAACTAATACGACAATCCAGCAAATTTAACTTACAGCTCTCTCTAGGGGAGTAAGGCCATCTGCAATAGGGTCCTTACTGCCAAATACAGAAGGTAAACTATGTGAAAAAGAATGAAGATGAAGAAGAAGAAAGTAAAAGTGTGTAAGCAGACATGACAACCAGTTAATTCAGCAGCTCTGTAAAAAGAATAAAGTAGAATGTATTGCTCTAAAAAGACGAGAAAACTGTTGGCCAAAAAAACAGAAGAAAAAACTCATTATCTTTCAAGACACACAACAGTAAATTTTCCAGAACGATCATCTCATTGATCAGCCATTTTCACTCCCCCTTTAGCTGGAGGGCAATGTAAGGTTTGTCTTGTGGAACATTAGCCACAAGTTGGGTATGGTTAATATTTGCTTCCCGCCTTGAAGGGTAGTGTTGGAGAACAACGCATAAAGAAGATGAGATTTATGACAGGTTTGTTCAATAGTTTTTTAGTATTAGTTTATTTATTTTGCTCACAAAGACATTATCATGTCTGGGTTTTATTATCTTATCTTTCTGTTAAGATAAAACAGTTATATTCGAAACTTGTGTAAGCTAATTAGGCTGTTTGAATGGGCAGATTTTTCAGCCTTCAATCCACCTATTTATGTACGGCTTGAATATTTGGAATAATCAGAATCAGAGCATCAAATCTCTGAATTTCTTCAACAGGGTTTTAGGTATGACTCCTTGTTAACTTTTTATCTTTTTTCACTAGTACTTAAGCAATAGCACATAACGTATGTGATCTGAATTAGAAACCAGATTGAATCAAATAGACCCCTACAGGTTACAGTAGTCCCTCAGCTTTAATTATCTAAAAAAATTTATTCATCATACGTTGACTTTATCAACATTGTTGACTGAAGAGGAAACTAGGCAGTAATAACATAAACATGTTAAATTTAGGGGAAGAAAAAAAAAGGAGGAGCAGAAAGTTTTGTACAGCAATCTTATTCCCTCATTCACCTAAGGCAAGACGGCTTCAAGATAGGCTGACACCTATAAAATCTGATGGAAGACAATCGTAGAAATGTAAAGGCCTAGCATTCAGATAACACAACTTGGTGGTAAGCTAAGTACTCCCCTACCCTTCCATCAGTAAAGGCTTGATATGGTAACTTCAGCTTAAAAGTTTTACAAGGTATATTTTCTATTCTCACTTGTATGCAGACAACGACATCTTGCCTACTCGAAGAAATACTTTCCAAAAAAACGAATTGTCTTAGAATGACTGAACAAGAGGACACACTCAGAACAATTTTCCTGGTTGATACTAACAAAATGAGCATCTTAAATTTTTCAGGCACTACTTGCATTACCTTGGAGTTTGCCTTCCAGAGTACTCAAAGGCATTACTAGCTGCTGCAAGAATCTGATTCCTCTTTTCTTCTTGCTCTTCAGTTCTGATGTTTGAGGGAAACCTATCATAAGTATATTTGGCACCAGATCCTGAAGAACCCAGGAAAAATGACAATTATTAAGTCATATCCAGAAAGCCTTGCCGTTGCAGAAAAATTTGGCTAGAAAGACTTTCATTCACCTGATAATCCCACATCAGAATCTGATATAGTAATAATCTCAGGCTCTACTGAAGATGATGGAAGAATCGACATAGGATTTTTGCCCCTTCCAATTGCATCTTGTAGTTTATCAAGCAGGTTATTGCTGTTTTCATCAGAACCTATACCTCTCTCCAAATAATCCAAGAAACCATGAGAATCAAAAAATTGAGTTATCTGTGAAAACCAAGAAAAAAGAATTAGTATTTGTCATTGGTATTCAACATCACTTCTAATTGGAGAATACAGTGCATATGAACGCACAAAAGTACCATCGGCTCTGCGGGCTGGTTCGTCAATCGAGAGCGCTTTTTCAAAAAAGCTTGAGTATTAAAAATATGAGTTGCACTGTTTTCCTGTAACCAAGAAAAAAATCCAGAGGTCATTACAAAGTTAATATATAAAAGGGTTAAAAGCTAAGTTTATGGAACAAGGAATAGAAAATTCATACTATGAAATTGCGATAACCACTTAGAAGAGTTGCAAAGAACTTCAGGAATATTAACCTGCACGTAAGATGCAATAGTGACCACACACATCACATAATACATTATATCTTTGACTACACCAATGTCTGGTTTGCTGCATATGTGTAGGATGCTCATTGACTTACTGATCCCCCTCCTACTTGTTATATTCTTCAAAAAAATCATACAAGTGAAAAGAAAAAAAGGCAGCTTTGAGAATGAACTCAATAAGAGGATTACCTACAGAAAGTCTTATAGAAAGCACAACCCAATCATCAAATAAACAACTTATCGCTAGGTGGCTGTAAAAGCTTTATCACTTTTAGAAATGCCAGGGGAAGACTTGTTAGTAAAGCCTCAAATTCTTCTGTATATATCTCATTTCTTTCTTTTAGTCCCATATCACCCATCCTTTTTATGCAGAAAAGAGCATGATAGACGTTAAGCCTACAAGATGCAAATACTTAAGTCTATAATGCAGTCCTATAAATACTGAACAGTTAAGGAACGAAATTTGCATGAGTTAAAGCATTTTGAAGGAAAAAAGTCAAATTCACAGGAAAACAAAAACTTAGACTAAGGAATTCAAACACAGAAATAATATAAATGGGACTTACAATGAACAAACTTTAATTATTCTGAATAGGTTTCCAGTTCAGCTTGATGAGACTTTGAAATCAAATTTAGGAATTTATCATTATAAGCAACTTTTACTTATTCGGGGATCTAGTACAAGGGAGATTCTATTTGATTTGGGACTTAATGAAGGATTTCCCATTTTTGTTAAACTTAAATTCGCCTGGGAGTACTCTTGATAGTAAGGTTAGGATTACCCAGTCAGACTTCTAAAGGTATAATCAAGCCAAAGCACAAAAAGCATCATTTCAACAATTAATTTTTATATCATTCCAAAAGCAGATTTTCACACCTATATCTGTAAATAACAAGGCAATATCTCATATGCAAAAACACCAGCACTACCAAGTACCAACTCCACAATCTGCATAATAGGAGCAGAACTAGATATGCAGAATCATTGCCTGTTGCAATAGAATTACAAAGAAAATTTCCCATATAAAATCAATAAATAATATCATAGTTCCTACAAAAAACAATGCCAAATTAATGTCTGGAACAGCATATTCCTCTTCTGCATCTTTTTCAATTTTATATGATGGATACAAAGAAACAGTTGTTTTTGAAGAGTTAATAAATTACGCTAGGAAAGCAGCAAGCACATTATGCAAGTCATGTAGATGGTATTCAAGCATCACCTTAGCTGAATGTCATGATCCTCTCCCCACTGCTTGCTTCCGAACTTCGGGTAATGCTCAGATACACCACATATTCCAGCCTTCATCTCATCAATTCCAACTACATTGGGATATAATAACTTTGAAATCTCACTACGTAAAAAAGAAAACTCGGGCTCTGGAATAGGTGGAATTTCCTCTGTTGTAGTGATACGATTATACTCAAGGTCCACAATAACTACCTACAGCAGGTCAAAATATAATCTAAATTCAACAGATTTTCTTCACAAGTATGCCAACGTCAGTCAACAAAACCAAACACTGAACTAGTAATGCTGCAAGAAACACCAAGTTCATAATCAGCTACTCTGAACATGAAACACATAGTTCACCAACCTTATAAAGATAACGGAACCTAAATGATAGATGCCGGGCGCAGTTAATTACAAATATTTTCTTTACTTGCTTGTTTTAACTCCGCCTGTGTAGTTTCATAGCCGGTCTCAAGCTCGGGTAAAGAAGGATGGTTGTGTTAAACCCTCAATAATCAACGTAAAAGTTTGTCGAATCTTTATGATATGAACCAAGGACCTTTTTGTACTAATATTAGGTTATTACCAAGAAGTAACACACTGTATTGCTTGAATGCAATATCAAATGAGTTAAAGCTATTACATCAGCACTCGAGTATAGTGTTAAATGAGCAAGAGTTCCCATATCATTCTGAACGGATGTGGATAAGAAAGTTAGCCTAAGAGAGCAAGATTCAGTTCGGTTCTTGGAATATCAGTACTTTAACAGGTATAGTGTTAAATGAGTAAAAGTTCCCATATCATTCTGAACGGATGTGGATAAGAAAGTTAGCCGAAAAAAGCAAGATTCAGTTCGGTTCTTGTAATGTTAGTACTTTAACAGGTAAATCTATGGGGGTGGTAAACACTATGATTCGAAGGAGAATTAACATCTTGTGTCTATTGGGCAAAGATTAGGCAAGGAATGAAGTTGGTATTATTGTGGACAAAAATTGGAAAAAGAAAATGGTAGGAGTCAGAAGAATTGGAGATGGAATTTTATCCTTAAAATTGACTATTAAGCATGATACTTTTAATATTATCAGCGCTTACACGTCTCAAGTAGGCTCAGAAGCACATATTAAGGAAAAATTTTGTGAAGATATGGAGAGCTTGGTTCAAGATATCTCGCAAGAGGAAAAGATTTTCATTGGTGGAGACCCTAATGATCGTGTGGGGAAAGAGACAAGACAATATGTGGGAGCTCATAGCGGTTATGATTTTAGAGAATTAAATGAGGAGGGGCATTCTATTCTTAATTTTTCAATGGCTTATAACTTCATTATTATAAGCACTTATTTTAAGAAACGAGAAAAGTATTTAGTCACATACAAGAGTGGAGCTCAAAGGTCACAAATTGATTTATTTTTAGTAAGGAATTCAAATAGAAGAACTTGTAAAAACTGCAAAGTAATCTCTATTAAAAGCTTAACTTCATAACATAGAGGCTTGGTCCTTAATATAGACTGAAAAGTTGAAAATTCATAAATCTTAGAATCTAGTGGTGACAACTAAAAGGTGAGAAACAAGTAATCTGTACAAGAAAAGTATTAGAGGAAGATAATTTGGACTCGCGAAGAAGTGCTAACGTCTTGTAGAATGAGATGGCTAAAAGGATCAGGGATATCGCTAAGGCAATCTTGGGTGAATCCAAAGGTTTTGGATCCAGAGATAAATAATCTTGGTAGTGGAAAAAGAATGTGCATCTCTGCAATAATGAGGAAAATTGGGAGAGTTATTGAATAGCTAGAAAGAAGACTAAGAAAGCAGTAAGGGAAACTCGATCTCAAGCTTTTGAAGAATTTTACCAAGATTTAGAAATAAAGAATAGTGAACATAAGATTTACAAAATTACTAAGATTTGAATCAAGTAAGATGCATTAACGATAAGGAAGGAAAAGTTTTGATTACAAATAATGATATCAAAGAAAGATGAGGGTTACTTTTATAAGGTTTTCAATGATGGATTGGATATGACTGGTGATACAGAGGTTTTAACAACTCACAAAAATGAACTTGATCCTTAAGAAAATGGATCCAGGTTGAAAAGGTAAAAGAAACTCTTAAGAAAATGGATAATGGTAAAGTCATTGGCCCCGATAGTATTCCTATCGAAGTTTGGAAGTGTTTAAAAGAAAAGAGGATTTTGTGATTCACTAAACTATTTAACAAGATTTTGAGATCAAAGAAAATGCCAGAGGAATGGAGAAAGAGCACTTTGATGTCCATATACAAGAACAAGGGGATATTCAAAACTGTGCAAATTATCGGGAGATAAAACTCATGAATTACACCATGAAACTTTGAGAAAGATTAATTGAACATAGACTAAGAAAAGAGTCATATTTCAGAAAACCAATTTGGAATTATGTCAGAACGATCTACAACAGAGGCTACTTATTTATTAAGGAGTTTGCTGAAAAGATAGCGAAGTAAAGAGAGAGATTTGCATATGGTTTTCATTGATTTGAAAAAAGTCTACAATAGAGTACCAAGAGATATGTTGTGGAAAACATTGGAGAAGAAAAGTGTTTGTGTGACTTATACTCGAGTCACAAATGATATATATGAAGGGGCAACAACAAATGTGAGAACTCTTGGAAATAAAACAGAAGACTTTCCTATAAGGATAGATTTATATTAGAATCTTCCTTGAATTCATATTTGTATGATTTTGTTTTAAATGTTCTGACAGAACATATTGATGTGTCTATTTTATAGCTATAAAATTCCCACATTTTCTGTTGTTTTTCCCATGAAAATATTGAGTTTTGATATAATTTTGGGAAGATTCTATACAATTTGAGGTATATTTGCATCTTAGGAAAATTTTGATGTGTTCTGAGCATTTTAGAGTCAAAAACGTGAAGAAAAAAACGTACACTAAGAGTCCATCCGGTCCCCAAGTGAGTTCCTCACCCGTGGCCAGGGGAGGAGACGAGATATGGTTCACTTTTCATATGGACCCGGCACCGGGTCCTCTTGTGAAGAAATCCACACAGCACCTGATGAAGACTGAGCAAAAGAAAAAATGCAAAGACCCGGCGCCGGGTCAATTAAATTAAATCCATACGGGCCAAGTGACATCATTTAAGACATGTGCCTAACTTGATCAGCAGGCAGCGCACAAAACTCTATAAATAAAGAGCTTTAGGGATGTATTAGATACACAATCACTTATTCTAAAGCCCTAAAAAAACTATTTTGAAGTATTTGGAGCTTAGATGGAGCATTCTGACATTAGATCTAGAAGAATTGAGGACGATTGAATTATTCTCTTCATCTACTACTACTTTTACTTTAGTTTTATTATGATGTTTTGGAAAATTATTACTGTTTTGCTATTGAGAACAATGTTTTTGAGTAACTAATTCTCCCAATTAGGGGTAGGAATGTAGTCTAACTGGAATTGATTAAAGTTTACTCTAAAATTATGGTTCATACTCTTTGATTAAATTCTTTCAATATATTTTTTTCAATTATATCTATCTCTTTTGTGCTTTCTTGCGAGTTTTGTGATTGGCCACCATAAGATTCACTTAGAGGGTACGCTTGATAGACTGAAGGATAAAGAGTAAACCTAGACATAGAGAAAAAGATTTAAATAACGATTCTAGAGATAGAATTAGGTGTTTTTGGTGACTTTAGTTATAGCTTCAAAATTTAATTAGAAATTTTGGCGACTCAAAAGTAAATTATATTCTAATTAAATACGGACTAATTGACCGAGAGGTAATTAGAACAAATTCGAAATAAATGACACTGTAATTATTAAAAGAGTCAATCAAAGAGTATGCTTTAATTATTCCAAGAAGGTGAAACCCATTCCCCTAGTGCTCTTAGTGATTAAATTAAACTCAACATATTTTTTTTAGTGTTTTTACCATTATTTTATAGATAAGAAATGATTGTATACGAGGAAAAATAGGAGTAACACGTATCGAGGAAAAAATAATGAAAAATCGTTTAAGGTCGTTTGGGCATATACAAAGAAGAAGCAAGAGGAGCCAATGAGGAGAGTTGATCAAATGGCTTGAAACGCTATCAAAAGGCGTAAAGGAAAACCAAGAAGAACACTAAAAGAAGTTATAAGACGTGATCTCTTAATAAATGATTTATTTGAAGAGATGGTGTTTGATAGAGGCCATTGACACCGTATAATCTATGTAGTCGACCCCACTTAGTGAAATAAGACTAAAGTTGTTATTGTTGTTGTTTTTTTTATCCTTGTTTTAATCTCTTCTCACAAATTGTTCTTTTGACTAAAATTGATTAATTGAGTGAATAATAACCTTCCTTGGGTATAACTCCTGAAATACTCCAAGATATTTTCTATATTGCAATTGGCCCTATATACTTGCAAGATTCCGATCACATATACAAGAGAAAATTTCTAAGTGTATGTTCTTCATGAATGATATAGTCTTAATTGAGGACTCAAAAGAAGATGTTAACTCTAAACTTGAGTTGTGAAGACACATTTTGGAATCAAAAGGCTTTCACTTAAATAGAAGTGAGACGGAATATATGTATTGCAAATTTAACAAGAGGCCAATTAGAAATGAGTTAAAGGTAAAAATTGAAGAGCAAATCATTCCCAAAGTGTCAAAGTTCAGATATTTGGAGCCGATTTTATAAAGTGACGGTGAAATTGATGAGAATGTTATGCATAGGATATAAGTTGGGTGGTTAAAGTGAAGAAAAGCTTCAAGAGTTATTTGTGACTGCAAGATACCTACTAAGCTTAAAAGGAAATTTTATCGAGCTATTATAAGGCCAGTGATACTATATGGCAGTGAATGTTAGGTTTTGAAAGGGCAACAAGAACATAAGATGAAAGTAACAAATATAAAAATGTTGAAATGGATGTATGGTCATACAAAAATGGATAAGATACGAAATGATTATATACATGGGAAAGTCGGAGTAGCACCTATCAAGAAAAAAATGGTGGAAAATCATTTAAAATAGGTTGAACATATACAATAAAGAAGACAAGAAGGGCCAATAAGGAGAATTGATCAAGTGACTTGGAGCCCAATTAAAAAGTGTAGAAGAAGATCAAGAAGGACACTAAGGGAAGTTATAAGGCGGGACCTCTTGAAAAATAATTTATCTGAAGAAATGGTGTTTAATAGAACCCATTGGTGTCATATAATTTACGTAGCTGACCTCACTTAGTGGGATAAGGCTAATGTTTTTGTTACTTTTATTTTAGGAAGCCTATCAGTGCTCATTGACATAATTTTTGTTTTGTCAGTCTTAGATAAGAAGACACAACCTCTAGAAGCAAATCAAATACAAAGCAATTAAAGGCACAAAAGAATTAGCTCAAACTTCATGACACTCCCTTATCTTCTCATTCAAAATAAGACCAAAAAAAAGTAGGTGAACTGAACCATCTTGATCATAAGATGTGATCATTTGATTATTAAGTGCAAAGAGCAGAAGGAATTCATGGCTAGCTATGTTTATTGACTTTTTCGCACATAAGAAGTATAACAAATTCTCAGTATGATCGACATGTGAAATGACCACCAGCCAATAGAATTTAGTTTATAGTCAGATTCATCAGAGTCATAGTGGCTAAAGGAAGGGCATTAAGTTTTAAAAAAGGATATGATAAACTAAAACTTCCAATACAGCAATATCCCTCTCAAACATTTAGAAGAGAAATTAAGATGAGAGAAACTTCGGGAGAAAAAAAAGAGAGAACACAAATCTATTCACCGCAAAAGTTCTGACAATGGGAAGTACGTTCTACATAGTACGGAGCCGTAGACCTATAATCATACCAGGACTATGACTACAAATGACACTGATAACTTTACTTTGGTAGCACAACAAGGAACTCCTTTCTTAACCCACAACATAGCTAGATATTAACACTCCTTAACACAACCAAGCAACTTAAAGTAGCACTAAAGTAGCACCAGACTGAAGACCAGGAACTAGCTACACAAACCTTGTATGTTTGTACTCTACTACTAAGAAGAATTCCCAAACTATTGCTTTTAGGTAGTGTTATGTGGTTAATTGGAATTAGTTAGTTAGTAATCTGTTAGGCTGTTAGTTCTAATCAAGACGTTAGTCATAAAACTATCTGTATAAGTAAGGGGATTGAAACGTGTAAAAGGTGTGATTGATTTGAGTATTAGGGTGTGTTTACTTTTAGAATGTATAAGTCCGCTTAATAGTCACACAACAGTTTCCATGAAAAACAAATTATCAGCTAATTCTTTGATCAAATGAAGTCCGGAAGTACAGCCAACAAGTTATAACAACTATTAAGAAAAGCATAACAACAAAGTTTGTCTTCCAGCCAGAAAAATGGGTCTTGAAAAGGAGGGGCATAACAAATTAAAACAATGACTTACACCATCCATTGCCAGAGCAGAGGTATCCACACCTGAGTGGAGGCCCATCATATATGGAGTGGGAGCATCAATATAGTCTACTCCACTGAAAAATAGCAATGGAATGTATACATGCTTGGGCAAAACAAAGAAAAAGAATTAGATGAAGGCCAACCAAATAAATCTGCATGGCAATTTCTTATCGAATATTATACACAAACAAATTCTCCACCACAATTTAGAGGTAACATATGACGTAATGCTGGCCCAAATAACAAATGCCAGTAGAGCACAGAAATAAAGGAGAAACTCAATAAAAGTTAATTATGATAAACAAACCTCACCTGCCATCGGAATGGGTAAATTAAGTGACAAATGGCCTCTGATGCAAGAGTTAGAAGTGAATACCTGCCAATAGATTGTACAGATAAATGTCATAGAATTTACAGACTAAATAAAACACAGAAAGTTTGAATGACAAGCTAACAAACAACTAACATGAGATTAATAATGTGCAAAAATTAAGTAATAGAATAAAACACCTAAACTCTCAAGTACACAAAATGAGGTCCATACGCCTTAGTCAAATTCACAAAATGTAACTGGGAGAGAAGTCGTAAATAAAAACAGTGAAATTTATGTTATATAAAAGAATAGTAGGCTTTTTTCAGCGACTTTTTCTTAAGATGCGAACCAACATTCTGAAGTTTGAATAAGGGGCACAGTAGCCAAACATATACAAGAAAATAAGGGACTGCCCTATATTTAGATGTCCAAGGGGAAAAACAAATTAGTTATACAATGTGCATTTGACACCAATATTGATGTAAATAAGAAGCAGGCTGAAAATCAAACCAAAGCTCAGACAAACAACTCCATCACGATGATTCTGGTGGACTCCACGCCATGTACAAGTGTCACCAATACCAGTGAATATTTATTCCGAGTAGAAATTATTTCCTTAGTGCACAAGAACTACTAATGCACAATTTGAACACTTTCTGAGGCTGTTCCAGCAGAGGAAACTATCAAATCACCTGACTTCCTCAAAATACCATAGGATCAACAACCGTGGGATGCAAATCCAGATGGATTCCACAAGAACACTAAAAATACTATGATTGATCCAGAAAGGCAAAAGAAACAGACAGTATTCTTTTTCTTTCATAAGGTTTTTACTTTCATTTTTTAAAATGCTATAATACAGAGTCATGAGCACATCATATTCTATCACACATAGAGCAAGCACTAATAAAATATGCAAAAGAAATAGCATTAAATAGACAACTAGCTTCAAATTTTCAGTTCAGAGGTACTTGAAACTCCATGGTACTAAAGATTTCTTTTGGATAAAATCCATGGTAATATAGATGGCAGTGTGAGAAACAGAGCACTGTAATTGAAAAAGTCAACATTGGTTTATTGAGTCAAATGTAATATCCATCTTGTATATGCAAATAGAAACATTTCCCCTTCAATAAAATTAACTAGAAAGTATTTCAATGGTCTTAAGAAAGAAAGGTACTTGTTTGCCCGAAGCAAAATCCTCCTCTCAAGCAACACAGCAGTAAAAAGTCTCATCAAGTTGTCAACATCCAAGCACTGCAGCAGAGGCTGAAATGATATCTGCTCCCAAAAAAAATGGAGCATTGTCAAATAATAAGCAGAAGCAAGCAACTAACATTTTTTTTTTTAAAGAAAAAATACAGGCCATACATCAGCATGGGGGAGCCCATCATTTGGTGGAGCCTCCACAGAAAGCAGACAATTCTCAATAGCAAACAGGACTCGCTCCCTTCCAGGAGTTGGCAAAGGTACATTGGACACCACATGTGCTATAACATCCCATAATGGCTTGCTGAAATTGTGGTTGAGAGGGAACATTAAATGCTATAGAAACAAAATACTATGGAATCACAAGTTTTATCGAGGGCAGAATTTTTAGTCATACTCAAAGTAAGTCAATGAGGAAACTCAGAGATCAAATTTATATGTTGATTTTGAAAAAATGAAAACAATAATTAAATATTTTAGTAAAGAATATACAGAACTTATCATGAATTATAATCTCAACAGTTGGATTCATAACAGAACTAATATGTATTTGCCACTAGAGAATACTTACCTACTTCCATTTGGAGAAAAGCACAGCACAAATAACTCCTCTAGTGTACTCCTAAGTACACGGAAACTTGGCGAGCGTGAAACTAGACAAATGCATTTATCAGCAAAAGAATTTGCTGGTATACGGTAAGCATCTGCTATATCCTCACAAACTGGATCACGAAAAGAGATGCAACTAACATATATTTTTGAACCATCACCCTCTGCATCAAACTTTCTAAATTAATATGATATCTTAAAACAACATCCACACCATAAGGTAACAATTATGCAAGCAAAACCTCATAGTAAAATCAACTCAAAAAATGTGTGGAAAACATGGAGAGGGCATCATGACAAAATGCAAATGTAAGTGTAAATTTTAAAACAACATATGTGTACTTGATCTACTTTAAGATAACAATGTAAAACTAAAACAGAGTAATATAGTGTACCAACAGCATATAAAGAAGAATAAGCAAAATATCATACTAATATTTCTCAGATTTGTTAAAGAGTGTGGAGTTCACGATTACATTCTAAGGCAGATGCAATGAAGCAGTTCTATTAGATAATTAAAATGTTATGGCAAATGTAGAACTCATGATACAACTCAAACTAATGGGAATCCAACGGAAGCATCAGAGTAGACTATGACCCTTTTCTTAAATAAAAGTTTAATACTAATAGAGAAGAAGCAGGTGACAGGAAAAAAAGAGCAGAGGATAAGATTCAACCAAAAAAAGAAGAGAATAAGCTATCCTTATAAAATTGGTACCAGAATGTATACTCTATTCTTGGAAGGCATTGGTATGTATCAATACATATAATCAATATATCAATACATATAATCAAATTCATAGTGAGTCACGCCATTCACATGCCATGAACAATATGGCTCATTTCTCACACTCAAAGAATTGCATGGTAAAATATGTCTAGTTTGCTTCAATAAGGTTTTCAAGATGTTGGAGTGGAGAACCACTGAAATTTTCATTTTACCACAACTCGCCATGATAAAGAAAATTATATAAATAATGCTATTCTGTTTCTTTGACTTGATAAAGGAGGTTGCAATAGGAAATGATATTCATAGGAAATTATCAAGAGGTAGTTACCATTGATAGTTACAGTAACATCTAATAAGTTCACAGAAATAGCAGTTTCTAGCAAAATAGTTTCAAATTCCATAGCTATGGAAAGATATCATCTCATGTTTGGACAGCAGATCATAAATGCATGTTGAAGCAGGCAATTAGAGGAAGTACAAGCAGGTTAATGGAAGTTGCAGCATTCCTTGCAAATGGAGCAATGAATGGCTGACGAGATCTCCTTTACTTCAATTTTCCTCAGAACTGGAATGCGATTAAACAAGAATAGGAGGAATGCTCCAGATCTGGGATTACTTGACTTGTTAAAGCGCCATTCTTTAATTACGAAGTTTCAACGTTGCTCCTCACTCAACCTTTGTGAAAGAAATTAATTGTCTTAGGATATATAATTGTATGAATTCAAGACTTCTTTTTTCTTAGATTCCTCAAACCTGAAAAAAATGCTTCTTGTATATATATACACACACACATATACTCCTAGCTTGAGTAGTTCACCCCCTGGGTATCTTTCATGTAAAGTTTAATTATTCAAAAAGAAGCACTCATCCTATGGAGACTTGATGTAACAATTATCACGAGACAAAAAAATTTCTGGCTTTGTTGTCGCATGCATGCAATGAGACATCTCCCAAACAGAAATGCACTTCAGTCTTACTGCTCCTAAAGAACCTATCAACTTATTCCGCAGTCCTGAGTATAAGAATGGTGAGATGCATGTGAAATTCGCAATCACTTAGTAGTGGTACACTATTGCCAGACATGTGAGGTTCACAATATACGATATAAGAAGGCTAACCATCAAAAAAGGAAGTTCCAACACGCCGTCGAGAAACCAATGTCTTAAATTTCTAAAAACGAAGAGATAATGTTTGTACATAAACCTACCGGTCAAAACAATTGGATAGCTCCGCGGAAATGTGGAAGGGTCATTGGAATCAAACCCTGAAGAATAGAATTCTACACCAGCTGGTAGAACACACTGCAAGCAATTTTACTAAAATCAGATCCACTAGAAACTAGAAGGCAATTCAGAAATGAATTCTTAAAATTCATTAATGCAATGCACATACACGGTTCAAAAAAATCACGTTTCAATTGAAAAAAAAAAATAAACAGATGAAGAAACAGTGGAAGAGCTTTTTGGTGTTGATGAGCTTACTGTGGGGAGCTGAGGAGGTGGAGGAGAGTAGAGAGAGTGATTGGGAGGAGGATACTGATCGAGAAGAGAAGGAAGATACATATAACCAGTACCATGGAACCCCTTGTTTCCTTCAAGAGTTCGAATCTCGGGGCCGATCCCGCACACGACAAAATACTCGAAGATGATTGGAGCCATTTCCTTGATTTGTTGATGGCGATTGAATAATGCAATCTCCTCTCCCCCTTTCCGTCTCTAGAACTGTGAGAGAAGGGGGTGCACTCCCAGATCTGGTTATCTTGGCTTGTACAATTAAACAATGTGAAGATGAACTCGTCTGCCGAGGTTTCAGATTTCAATTTCGATTTGAATGGTTTTGTTCTAAGAAGCAAGGGAGTTCTGTCAGTTAAAACTTGTCGATAATTGAGATGTCTATATGATGAAAATAATCGCTTCCGTTCTGGGTTTGGAATAAGGAAGAAGCGAAAAAAATTAAGAGATCAATAAGCAATTGTTCAAACACGACCATACGGAAATTTCCAGTTTAATACTTTTCGCCGTCTCCACTTGATGGTTTGGCTTCCTTCGCAAAAACTCTGTTTCACACATTGCACCCAGTCACGGATTTTCAGATTAATTTCGGTTCAAATTTCATTATTTTTAAATTTTATTTTTTATTTTGTATAAAATAAATATCAAGCAAGAAGTGGATGGCTCGAAATAATTCGTAATACAGTGCGACCTTTATATGTTATAATGATGATTGTTTTGAAAACAGTTTATCCATCCTTCCAAAAGATCTTCACTACATGGATTATTTGGCATAAAAAAATGTAATTTCTATTTTAATTTGATATTATTTAAAAGTATTGATTTTTTTATTTGATTGGACGGTAATAGGAGTCATTTTGCCCCTTGATCTAATTCATGCCATAAGGATGAAGTTGTGGAATTTAAATTCTTCTACGATAGTAGGAAAAAAATTGGACGTGTCTGATCGATTCAATGAAGAAAAATGGAAAACAAGACAAAATAATATGTATATGCCGGATTGGTTGGTAGTATGGACCATTTCACATGGTTGACCCAGAAAAAAAAAATTTTTTTTTGTCGAAACCAGGGTATCCACCATCAAACACGGTGACTAATTCCCTCGCTGACTTGTAGGCACCTCAAAGGGTGGGACAGCTGATCCGGAAATTTAAGGCTGCTCTATACCCAAAGCCAGGATTCGAACTCCTAATATTTGGTTAAGGGTGGATGAGTCCCTTCCACTCAACCATACTCCCCGGGTTAAAAGAAAAACTATTTCACTGCATGTGTTCACATGCCTTGTTTTAGCTTAACGATGTAGAAGTATTCGGGACAAGCCTTGTTCAGAACTCAACAGACACCACCACCATCTGCAAACACCATAAAACATTCACTTTCAAGATGAGCAATTTAAGAATGAATCGACGCATGCAGTTCTTGGTGCTGTCACAAAAAATCTTTAATATCCAAAGCTCTATCGTGAGAACATTCCTTCCCGTCTCAAGCTTCTCCATACAAGTCACTATAAATTACAGGATCACCAAAACTGATATAATATATACGTAGTCTCCGCATGAGCTAACTTTTGCCTTTTTGGTCTGTCCTTGGACCTAAAATGCGGCACTAGTCTTCCTCCAAGAGCAAATGGCAGGCAATGATCGCATTTGCTCCGATAGAGGGTTCCTCAATGTGATTCCAAACAGGCAATAGTATGCGAAGTAGGAAAACCGGCTTGCGGAGAAGTCATCACCGTCCAATACATTACAGCTGTCCCCAGGAGACGGCAAACTGAAGTATGTAATGGTAGGGCTTTCCATAAGCTATTGCACATCTGCATCCATATTGGCAGTAGCAATACATTAAGTGAAAAATGGAAACTTAACAATCTAGCCATCAATTTTTGTGGTGAGAAAACAAAATACCCTCAAGAATCAAGTGTGTGAGGCTAGTGAAGGCCTACTATCCAACACATTAATTAACAATGGATCAATTTTTGTTATCTTCGGGAGGCGTCCTGGAAAAAGACAGACGCGCAAAAAGAGATGAGGAATCACACAACAGATTCACTGATCGGACATGAGAGAAATTTACGTTGGAGCAATGATGGAGAGCCATGTTGATCAATGTAAAGCTTAAAGACATAGACTGTCTGTGGTGTATTCACAAGGGACAGTGCGCCAGGGGAGCAATACCATAGACTGCAATAATGGAACAAAACCAGGTAGAATCAGGTCCATTGGTACGTAAGGATAACTGTGTGGCACTTAAGATCCGGCCATATATATTGCTGATACGAAGCACAAGATTGAAGCTAATTATATATATTGGTGATAATTTTTATTATTTATATATTATTTTGTGCTAACTCTGCCTATGCAGAGTTATAGCCAGTCTCAAACTCGAGTAAAGAAGAAGGGTTGTATTATGTCCTTGATGGTCAACATAAAATTTTATTAAATCTCTATAACATGGATCAATGGTGTTTTTGTGCTAAGACTAGATCGTTATTCAGAAGTAATGCGTTGTATAGCTCAAATGCAATATTAAATAAGTTAGAGCCTCTATATCAGCGCCCAAGTGTAATGTTAAATGAGTAAGGATTCTTATATCATTCAAGATGAATGTGGATAAAAAAGTTAACCAAGAAAGTAAGGGCCTGTTTGATAGTGTTTTCTGTTTTCTTGTTCTCAAAACAGTTTTGTAAAACTGTTTTCGAGAATAAGTTTTGAAAACAAGAAAACAAAAAAATTTGTTTGAATAGTTGTTCTCAAAATCATAACTAGTGAGTGATAGATGAGTTATTCAAAATTTATAACTTTACCATTAGTGAGGTGGATGTTTTTCACATTTTCTCGTGTTTTCCAGAACAAAAACTACAAAACATCTTAAAGTTGTTCTGCGTTTTATGTTCTTTTGTTTTTCTGTTTTCCAGAACAGTTTATAAAAAACAGGTTTACCAAATAAGTTTTCTGAGTTTTCTGTTTCCGAAAACAGAAAAACTGTTTCGAAAACACGAATCAAACAGGCCCTAAGATTCGGTTCAATTCTTGGAATAATGGTACTTTAATAGATAAATCTATGAAGATGGTAAACACTATGATTTAAAGGAGAATTAATATATTATATCTTCAAAAAACTAAATGGGTGGAAGAAAAAGTTAAAGATTTAGACACTACTAATTTTAAGCTTTGGTACGTAGGGAAGGTCAAAGTAAGGAATGAAATTAATATTATTGTGGATAAAGTTTGGAATAAGAATGTAGTAGGAGTCAGAAGGAATGAAAATAGGATCTTATTGTTAAATTAACCATTATGCATGATAGTTTCAATATTATTAATGTTTACGTACCTCAAATAAGGGTAGAAACATATATTAAGGAAAAATTTTGGAAAGATTTGGAGGGTTTGGTTTGAGACATCCTACAAGAGGAAAAAATTTTCATTGATGAGAACCTTAATGGTCATGTGGAGAAAGAGATAAGGCACAATATGTGGAAGCTCATGGAAATTTTGGTTTTGAAGAATTAAACGAAGAGGGGCATTCCACTCTTGATTTCTTAATGGTTTATAATCTCGATTGTGAACACTTATTTCAAAAAATAGGAGGAGCATTTAGTCACATATAAGAATGGAACCCAAAGGTCGCAAATTGACTTCTTTTTTGTAAGAAATTCATATAGAAGAGCTTGTAAAGACTGCAAAATGATCCCTAATGAGAGTTTAACTTCACAACATAGAGTTTTGGTCATTGATGTGCTAGTTAAGAGCCGTAAACTGAAAAGTTGAAAAGTCTTAAATCCTATAATCAAGTGATGGCAACTAAAAGATGAGCAACAATTGATCTCTACGAGAAAAGTATTAGAGAAAGGTAATTGAGACTCGCAAGAAAGTGCTAATATCTTATGGGATGAGATGGTTAAAAAGATTAAGAATACTGCTAAAGCAGTCTTAGGTAAATTCAAAAGTTTTGGAGTTAGAGATAAAGAATCTTGATGGTGGAATGAGAGTGTGCAAGAGAAGGTTAAATATAAAAAAGAGTATTTCAAAGTCTTCCACTTGTGTAATAATAAAGAAAATTACAAGAGTTATCGCTTAACTAGAAATGAGACTAAAAAAGTAATGAGCGAGACTCGATCTAAAGTTTTTAAATAAATCTATCAAGATTTAGGAATGAAGAATGGTGAATGCAAGATTTACAAAATTACCAAGAATAGGGAAAGAAAGTCAAGAGATTTGGATCAAGTAAGATGCATTAAGGATAAGAAAGAAAAAAATTTAGTTATTGATAGTGATATCAAAGAAATATGGGAGAACTATTTTTATAATCTCTTCAATGATGGATTGGGTATGACTAGTGATACAGAAAGTTTAACAAATTACGATGATGAACTGAATTTGAGTTTCTATTATAGGATCCGAGTTGGAGAGGTAAGAGAAACTCTTAAGAGAATGGATAATAGTAAAGCCATTGGTCCTGATAGTATTCTTATTGAAGTTTGGAAGTGTTTATGAGAGAATGAGGTTTTGTGACTCACTAAACTTTTTAATAAGATTTTAAAGTTAAAGAAAATGTCAGAGAAACGCAGAAAGAACACTTTGGTATCTATATACAAGAACAAGGGGGTATTTAGAATTGTGCTTATTATTGGGAAATAAAACTTATAAGTCATATCATGAAACTTTTGGAAAGAGTGATTGAGTATAAACTAAAAAAGAGTCTTATATTTCAAAAAACCAATTTGAATTTACGCTATGACGGTTTACAATAAATGTTATTTATTAATTAAGGAGTTTGATTAAAAGATAGCAGAGTAAAGAGAGAGACTTGCATATGAGTTTCATTGATCTAAAAAAAAGTCTGTGATAGAATACCAAGATATATGTTGTGAAAAATAATGGAGAAAAAAAAGTATTCATAGGGCTTATATTCGAGTCATAAAAGATATATATGAGGAGATAATAACAAGTATATGAACTCCTGGAGGTGGTGAGACAAAAGACTTTCCTTTAAGGATAGATTTACACTAAGACTCTTCTTTGAATTCATATTTATTTGATTTTGTTTTGAATGTTCTAACAGAACATATACAAGAAGAAATTCCTGAGTGTATGCTTTCCACAAATAATATAGTCTTAATTGAGTACTCAAGAGAAGAAGGCAACTCTAAACTTGAGTTATGGAGACACACTTTGGAATCAAAAGGTTTTCACTTGAATAGAAATAAAACAGAATATATGCCTTATAAATTTAACAAAAGGCCAATTAGAAATAATTTAAAGGTAAAAATTGGAAAGTAAATCATTCCAGAATTTCAAAGTTCAAATGTTTGGGGTCGATTTTACAGAATGATGGTGAAACTAATGGGGATGTTATGTATAGGACACAAGCTAAGTGGTGAAAGTGGAGAAAAGTTTCAGGAGTTATTTGTGATCATAAGGTACCTCCTAAATTTAAAGGAAAATTTTATTAAACTGCTATAAGGCCAGTGATACTATATAATAGTGAATATTGAGTTTTGAAATGACAATAAGAGTATAAGATGGGAGTTGTAGAGATGAGAATGCTGAGATGATATGTGGTTATACAAGAATAGATAAGATATGAAATGATTGTATGCGAGAAAAAATCAGAGTAGCACTTATCGAGGAAAAAATGTGAAAAATCGCTTAAGGTTATTTAGGCATGTAGAAAGAGAACAAAAAGAGATAGTAAGAAAAGTTGATTAAATAATTTGGAGCCTTATCAAAAGGCGTAGAAGAAGACCAAAAATGATACTGAGAAAAGTTATAAGGTGTGACCTCTTGATAAATGATTTATCTGAAGAGATGATATTTGATAAAGCACATTAACATCATTTGATCCATGTAGTTCACCTCGCTCAGTGAGATAAGACTAATGTTGATGTTGTATATATTATTTTGTGTTAATTCTTTAAATTTTATATTTTTTATTCATATATAAACTGGCAAATTTTGGATCATATTAAGTAATTTTTTTCAAAATTGCAATTTATTGGTAAAATTAGTTGGCTCTAATTTATTTCACGAAATTTTTTTTGGGGGTGGGGGAGGGGGAAGAATCACAATGTAACGATGTTATATTTTATAATAATTTTTTTATAACAAAGATAGATAGATATATATATGTATATATAAAGATAAAATAAATTGGACCAATATAGTTTGAGTATTGAGAAATGCTTACTTAATTTAGTTTTCATCCACTGTTAGATTGAATGTGCAGTGAGGATTCTGTTGCAGAGGTGAGGGAGACAAAAGCTGCTGAAGAGAATTCAGATCGCAGTTTCCAATTGGTATCCATCTCACTCATCCTAGATTAGAATACTAAATACTTGTTTCCTAGAAAAAATATGTAAAATAACATGAATGATTGAAAAGTTATATGTGATATTACTCTCTGAAGAATTGTGTTCATTGTTTTAAGGAGAGAAAGAAAACTCTTAAATTTGAATTTGGAAAAAAAATCCAAACACTTTGAATTGATTAACACTATCCATCCCCCGAGTTTTATGACAATGCTCATTATTGACTCCCAATAAACCCTAGCCTATAAACCATCAGTTAAAATTTTTTGTGATGAAGAGTCATCAATTTGATACATAGTAATTAATCATTCCTTCAAATTCAAAAAGTAGTAAATCATTTCAACTATGAAAATTGAATTGAAAAGTGGCAACTTAACATTGAAAATGTATAGATCCCATATATATTCCCATATTCGAAAAGTGGTGTTATATGGATATTCTCTCCAACTAGTTATCTCTCCCCGCGTAATGTGTGGGCTGAACAAAGATTTTGTATTTTCTACCTATATTGAATTATGCATAATCACAACATCAAGTAAACTTGATTAGATGCTGCTTGTCATCCACAATAGTTAGTTGTTATAAATCAAAGTCTCCTCTTCATGGCTTGACTGTAACTATGCACCCCACTATGGAAAAATATTGTAGTGATAACATTTGTTTGAATACAAAATACATAACAGAAAAGGAAGAGCTAACTTGCACCAAAATAGGTCCCGTGAATGAAGTTTAGTTTAATTGGTGGAATAAAAGTCTCTACCTAGTATTCACCACAATAAGAATATAACTGATTCAAACATTTTGAAGTCCCATTAAAATATCCTTAACTTCCCCTTGAACTAAACTGTTAAGACTGTAATTATGTACTCAGTATCCACCAGAATTGAAACTTAAGTAGAAGATACTTCCATTCTTCCCGGTACAGGAAAGCTCCCTAAGGGCATCATTGTTTAAGCTCTTGCAATATTGAAGCTTCCTTTACAACAGAGTACCTACACAAAAGAACCCCAAGCCAGTATTGATCCAAAGAGTAAAAATTAAAGCATCATAACCCAAAACTATATTTCTATAATTTTATATAGAGAGATATACACTGAAGTAGTTTCTTAACACATAGTGATCTAGAAGGAAATAATTATTGTCGTAGATGCACTTGATCATGGTATCCCTAGAAAATCTAATAAATGAAAGAAATAGAAATTAGGAAATAAATTACTTTAAGCTATTACTTGAAAGAACTTTGAGTATATATAATTATTGTCGTAGATGCACTTCATCATTTATGTTAAAGGTAAATTGCAACGTTTAGCACAATGATCTTTGCCAAACAACCCTCCTTATTAGAATAGATCTTGAAGAGGAAAGAACAGCTAGTGACAAACTCATTTCAAAGGCATTAAAGCAATGACATAAAGTCAGAAGAGTAAAGCAGAAACAATTCAAAGGCATTAAAGCAATGGCATAAATTCAGAAAAGTGAAACAGAAACAATGGTTAATCTAATTGCGTAAATGTATAAACAATGAACATTCACTTTATTGATATGACAACATTCTTAACTTGTACCATATAAATATCACCTTCCCTCATGAGAAAATAAACCATCAGAAGGGTAGAGCTATATTAAATTCTAAAGTGTAACATAAAGAACCAAAGTGGGAAGTGTTTGTGGATCATAAACTACCCTACATCCAGTAAAACTTAAAGGCCAATTAACTCAGTACTCATTCAATTTCAAAAGCCAGTACAAATAAATGGCATTAAAGAAAATAAACAAGAATTGCAATTGGCATGTCCAGAACCATATTACCACCCCCTCTATCTAAAAAGCAACAAATGCATCAAGTCAAATAATATTGAGACTGTGAATTCAACTAATTTCACATTGCATAGTGCTTTCTTTCCCAGTCTACAACGGTTAATAGTTTGGGTATCATAATTAAGCTTGTAAACAATATAACTTGCCCATGCTCTCATATCTCAATTAAGACACATCTATATAACCTACAGCAAACTCTTCTACCTCAATTAGGTAGTTTTAACAATGGTAAAAAAAATGAAACTGACAAAAATTTGATTGTTGTGAATCTGATTTTTTTTTCTTGTAGTCATACAAACCATTCCTACATCATTTTGTATCAAAACACAATAAAATTAGCAAGCATAAAACTTAAATAATAATAATAATAATAATGAAGTAGTGAAAGTAAAAAAGAAAACACATGGTACGTGAAAATAATAGGATTACTTGAACAAAAGCATACACACAAGCACAATTAAACTTGTCCATAAGGTGATCAATTCTAAGGACCTCTTTTCATTCTTCAAAATATTAAAATCAGTCCCCTCTTCATAGTTTGAATTTGTAACTGCATAAAAGCCGTAAAAATTATCTAACACCAGTATCTTAAATCTACACTTGTGTAAAAATTTACATACCTCTTTTCATAAGTAAGTTTCTGAACCCAAAATCTCACACTTTCTTACTTAGGCAAACTGTCTTAAATCTAAGTCAAACAACAAAATCAATATTATCTATAGAACCATATCCAAAGCCAATATCTTCATTTCATTTTACACTACTGATAGACATGGCACATTACAATGAAGGTTTCAACTTACACCTAAGGTAGTTTCTAGATAATTATAAAACCCCCATCTTAAGTTAATGCAAGAATTTAATTTCTTCATTTTGGCAAGGAAACAAAAGCAAAAATTATGCTTTTTATGACTTGTGTGACTTTCAAATAAAAGTGAATTCAATTGAATCATTATAACTTTATTTCAGGTTTACCCAGTAAAATTCATAAGTAGCAAGATAGGTGTTACAACCCCACTTCAGTGTAGAGCAATGATAATCACTCATGAGAAATTTCCACGAGATGCTTAAAAAATCTTCATATTCTATATTAAGTTAATTTAGTCTTCTAAGAATTTGACAAAAAAAGGACTTTAGCTTTTCATTTTAAAGTCATATCTATGAACTGTGCAGTACAGTACTATATTCAACCTCTGTCAACGTCATTAGATTGAAGACTAAAATGACAAAATTATATTCACACCAAACTATATATTGAAATCGCACAAAGAATTGGGTGCTTTAGTATACAAAGTCCATTTATTCATATAAAGTAAAAATTGATCTAAGAAACGAAATTCACGAACAACATCAAATTAGTAGTTCATGAAGTGTAAAAGGGATAGAGAGACCTTTGAAACTCCTATGTAAGCTTTAAACCTTGAGAAAGCCAATGTGGTTCCTTTCTTTATTGTTCGAATGTGACATTTAAGTTGCTCATAAGAGTGGTGGGGTAACTGCATTCTCATATTTTGTCTGATTTAAAAGAGCCACGTAGACTAATCTTCTAGGTTAATTCAAGCACGTGATGTTTTATATCTTGCTTCTCGTTTGCTACATCCATCAAAATTTAGATCCCACGTAGAAAAATGGGGTTCTTCAAGCACATCACTAAAAGAAATTTTAAAACTACCAAATTAGAAAGTATAGCAAATTATTCATTATAACAAACTCAAACAATTGCTGTTTCAATTCAAGCCTTGTTTCATCATAAACAGGGCGAGACTCTTCATCAAACCATTTATTATAGTAGGCTTAGAGAGAACATTTCCGTTTCTGAAGAAGCAACCACATTTGGTCCAAGTCTTGAATTGCACAATGTACCTAAATCATGCGATTCGTAGAGATTTGAATTTGTTTTTTTAATAACAAAAAGAATGAAAACAATTACTGCAAGTACACACCCTCATTGGCCCTAAAACAAAAGGGTAGAGGGAACAGTGAAGGGGTTTAAGGTTGTGAGACGGCAGTGGGTGAGGCCATACGACAATGGATGGAGTGGGTGATAGTGGACGGAGCAGGCGACGGTAGAAGAGTGGTGATGGGAGATGAAAGAGAAAGACCATCAAGACAGTATAAATAGCCATAGTGTTTGAATTTTTATAGACGAAGGATGTAAGATGTTTTTAAATCTAAACAGCCCATGAAAATAAATATAAATACTGAGTAGTACATGTGTATCGATGGACAAAGAAATCAACTTAATTGCTCCCAATAGGATTTGAGAAACTACATCGCTTGATTGATAGAAACATGGGAAAATGAAGCATGGAAGAAAAACGCAGAGATGAAAACTTGTCCCATTACAAATTTAGGCCAAACAATTACCCCCCACATACAGTTTGGCTGTATTCCAGCAGGCCAAAATTGTATAAATATATATCTCAAATATTATCAATAACCCAAATTCCAAATTCATTTTTTTCCTTAGAAACTCACATTTCCTTTTCATTTTAGAACCCAACTTACTTATTTATAAATGCTCCTCAAATTACTATTTGATGCACCTTTTTCAGACTTAAAAAATTACTATAAGTCATTCCATGATGGCTTCTCCAAGTTCAATTTACATAGCTATGCTCCTCTCTTGACCTCTATAATTCAAAGCACTCTATTCCACCCAATGTGAATGTTAGAAGTTGATTCCCTAGTCAAAAGGCCTTTATATATTAACACCTTGAAACACTAATTTTGTCTTTGTTAGTCTCTACATCCCTAGTTTTGAAGCCTCTTGCTATTCCTACAAAGCAAAAACTTACAACACATTCATATCATTAATCATATAGATCAAGAAGGACAAAATATTCTCTAGCCAAATAGGCTCTAGAGTTCAATTATAATTGTCAACTCTTATTATGTGAACTTCACTAGGATACTTAATGACTTTTTATAGCCCATTAAGATTTCTTTTTCAAAAATTTCCTAATCATTAATACCTCTTTAGTCAACATACAAGACATTAACACATATTATAAAAGAGATAATCACCATACCTATGTTTACTCTATTGCATTAAAGTAGCTAAAAGAAACCTACTAAAAACATACTCCATCTAGTCCACAATATAGGGTGTGGGGCCCATTTTTATTTGATCCACAATTTAAGGTATAGGGACTTAAATGAATAATTTTACCCTTACTATATTTTATTATGTGAGTTAGTTGTTTTCACTCTCCTACACTTGTAAAACTCATAGGGAATTGCTTAATTTAATAATTTTAATATTCTCTCAATAAATAAGGATAAATTTGGAACTTTTTATATATTTAAGGATGTTTTTCAATTTTTTTAATGGGTGTGAAAATAAGTCTCACACCCTATAATATGCATCGAAGAAAGTAAACCTTAGTGCTTAAAAAGAAAAACAAAGCCATGAAGCAGTTGGTTCTAAAATACAATGTGGCCCCTAAATATTTATTACATAAAAGAATACCTTAAGGACCTACATTGTTTAGTCGTGTGCATAGCCTTCTCTCTATTCTTATTTGTTTTCAGTTATTTCCCACATAGTGGGAATGTTCCTCTTTTTGCCATTGATAAACTTGTGGGGCAACTCTCCAGGTTTTATTTGATTGCTTACTATCTTCCACATTTCCAATTTCTCTTTTTGCGTTCTTCTAGAATACTTTTCCTACAAAACTATAGGAAAGTTTAAGGAATTATTAGCATACAATGGCATAAGAACATTACCTGCTAAGAGATATTAAGTTTTGCTAGTATGGCTCTCCCGTTGTTGCAATTCTAACTCTCTCCTTGCAGCGGCTCTTTTTCTTTGGAGCCTCCTTTTCTGCGTTCTAGTGAGTGGCTAGGGAAATTCTTCATGTCTTGTTACCTACCATTGTTTTGATGGTATGTTTTGAGGAGACTTTGTAAACTTAGGTTTTCTCTTGTTGTTGTTGACCCACCTAGAATAATGTGAGTCCTGCTACTTCTGGGAAGCTTGCTTCTTTTCTGGAGAACTAAGGGCTTTGACCCTCCTCCATACATTCTTAGGATATGAGAGGTAATACTTAGGCCTCCATTCTCTTTTGCTTCCATTTTGCACTTGATTATGGCTTCTTGCTTTCTTCTTAGCATTAATGGGTGAACATGAGTTCACTGTTACTAAGTTGATTGTAACAATTGATGGAAGTTTTAGCTAAGGAACTGACTGCTCTTTGCTAGGATTCTCTTGGACACCGCCCCTTGAGCTTTCTTCCAACATGTTAGCCTCCTTATCATTCATTTGAGAAGGTTGGTTCTTCTCCCCAGCATGAAGATTGGCTTGGGGAACCAAGTTTTCTTCTAGGGAACCACTAAAGGACTACCCCCCGAGCTCCTCAGGAATGACTTGTTTCATGCCATAAAAGAATACCCTCTAAGTTTTTCAGCAACTTGTTTTACAATGTTAGAATTTGCCTTTGATTCTTCTATCCTAAGAGCATTTATTTGTTGTAATAGTTGGCCCAAAGATTTTAATGCATTATCATGTGTGCATGTAGAATAGTTTTCCATTCTTTATCCTCGAGTCTCTGTTACTCTTCCTTCTGTTTTCTTGCTTCTTTTATTTTCTTTTAGTTCTCCTCCATCATTGTTTGAGTTACGTCGGCTAGTTTTCCTAAAATAGTCACTAAAGGCCCTGCCAACAACAAAGAAAATATTAGATGAATCGATAGTGAACTCCCCTATTGGAAAACTTTCCTTTGGAAAAGTATCTTGTGTTGATACTTGAAAATTTTGAACATCTCCATACTCTATAGTTTCCATCAATTGTAAAACATGTCCTTCATGCGTTGTTGTTGCAAACAGATCATCTGGATCATAAGATTTAGCCACTTGATCTCTATAAAAACATCCACTTCTTGATAGCATTATACCTGCATGAGTCCCACTAGGCGTGCCAAAAATAATATGTTAGACAATAAAATTTATGAGAATATGTTCTAGGCATGCCAAAGGTGTAAAGCTCAAAGTATATATGAATTCTGATTTCTAATCAAAATGAGTGTGAGTCCCTGGAGTCCTTTGTCACAATTTCCCCAAATGTAAATAGCAAAAGTATAGATAAAAGAAAACTTTTAAAGCTTTTAAGGAATGTAAATGTAAAATGATTCAATTATTAAAAAGAATAACAATGATCATATCTAAAATTGAAAAACAACGATACTTGAAAATTGAAGAAGGTTATGAAAGTTAATGAAAAAAGATAAAGTAACGCAACATAAAAATAAGAAAGCTTGATATAGAATATAATTGATATTGATATATGTTGAGCGATCGTTGTTGGTCCCTTTTTCGTTGTCTGAGCCTCTATTTATAAACCACTCAATAGTAATTCTTCAACCTTACTATCCATATTTTAATCATGCTCCATATTCTATAATCTCTTTGCTATTATGCGGCACATTCACTTATTCTCTTATCTTTAATTTTCCACTTACTTGACTTAATTTTACTTTTTAGAACTTAAAGAAATATTTGGACTTGATCCATTACAAATTTATGTCAAACAATAATAAACTAACGAATCATAATTAATATTAAGCAACTAAGATTAGAAATGGTTAGCAAATAATCATTTATTAAAATAAGTATAAAATTGGTAAATAATAAAAAAATTAATTCTAAATCGTAAAATGTTATAAATAAATCAATTATTAATTATTATATTTCAATTAATAGAGTCAAAATTTTATAACAATTAAAGAAAAACAATTTCTTTAACCGGAAAAATTTGTCTATCCTATACATCATAAATCCCCCATTGGGGTAGAATTCTTAATTTGCCTCCCCTCAATAATAAAATTCCTTTTTATTATTTTACAATGAATAATATTTTTTAAAAACAATTCAAACCGCTCTTTCTTTAATTTTTCAAAAATATACTTACTTTATATATAGACCATAAAAGCAAATTTAATTTAATAAATAAAATATACTCCCTCCAATTTATAAAAATGTTATTTTAAGATTTTTTCATACAAACTAAGAAAATCATTAAATAATTTAGAGTATTGTAAAATTTAATAGTATTTTACTAAAATGTCATTGATTCAAATTTATTTCATACATACCAAAAGAAAATTAAGAATATTAATAAAGGGTAAAATAGTAAAAGTGTAATTAATGCTTCATTGATAATCAAAAAGTGACAAATATTATGGAAAATCTTAAGAACCATAAAAAAACAATTTTTACAAATGAAAGGGAGTAATAATTTTAAGACATTCATCTTAATTAGATAATCAAACTATAAAATTACATATATGTATATAGATATTAATTTTAAATAAAGTATATTTTTTTTATATATAAGGAGGATTTGAATCCTTAATATACTTTAATCAGTAGTATAAAATGAAATAACACTAAACTCCGTTTGTGTTATAATAATAATAATAATAATAATAATAATCAAATAAATAATATTATTATTACCTAAAATAAAACGCAACAAATGCAGCAACGAAAAAGTTGAAGTGTCAAGGGTTTGAACCCTCCAAATATATAAAAAAAAAAATTGAAGTGTCGTGTTTGTGAAGATGAAGGAGGAAAACGCTCAAGAATAAATAATATTATTACTACCAAACAGGCCCAGAAGGAGGCCTCTAGGAGATGAAGAAAGAAAAAAACGCGCAAAAAAAAAAAAAGGTGTGCAACGAATATACTTTGCGTAGGGATTCAGTAGCATTAGTTCACTTTTAATGTTAAAAACATAATATCGGTTTTAATTCACGTCAAGCAGGTGCAAGAAATCTTGAAAAAGCTAAAATAGATCTCAGCGTAAACCAAACTACCAAAAAAAGTAAAAAAACTTGTGAATCTCTATCTGATAAAAACAAATCTCTCTTTGGAGAGGAGCACTTTATGCTCATCACTTCCACCAACCAGATCAATGGTCCAGATTTTATTATATTTTTATAATATTTTTTATTAAATATAGAATTCAAAATAAATATAATTTTACAACTATCACTTTTTTAAAAAATATTGTTATTATAAAAAAAATTAAAATAAAAAATTATAACTTAGGATCATTCAAATTAATATATAAAAAAATTAAAATAAAAAATTATAAATCTAAACCATGCAGATTAACTTAAGGAAAAGCTACTTTACGCTTGCCATTATATAGCTAGCGTACTGGCAGTTCCCCTCAGTAGATGGTTCACTTGACATTTAAAATTTAAAAATTAAATATAAATCGTATTATATATATATAAACTATATATATATATATAACACACTTTACCTAGGATAAAAAATTTGGCAGTCATACAAGAAGTTACTGCTTTAGGCTGTGTTGGGGTTGGTTTATGTATAAGTGATTATAAAAATAATTGCTTATTTATAATAGATTATGAGAATAAGTGATTATAGGAAAAGTGATTTATATTTAAATATTTTTATCTTACAAGTGATTTTGAGAAAAGAAATATATTTAGATTTTTTTAGTTTAAGTGATTATTGCATGGATAATAAGAAAAAAAAGTGATTAAGTGATTATGGAATGATAAGTGATTATCATAAGTTAAAAAAAAATAACTTATGAAAATAATCACTTATTCTTATGAGAAAAAAATGCTTGTGGATGAAAAAAAATGCTTATGCTGATGAGTTTCCAAATGCATTCAAGAATAAAATAATTATTTATGGCAATTTAATCCCTGTTTGGATTCAAGAAAAAAGTGATTATGGAGGAAAAAAAGTGATTATAAAGACCAGTTACCAAACGTACCCAAGTAGGAAATAATCACTTATAACCATTTAAGTGATTATTTTTATAAATTATTTTTTTCAACTTATGATATGTTTGGATTGGCTTATCTACAAGTAATTATGATGATAAGTGTTTATTCATAATAGATTATGGCTCTATTTGTTTCAACTTAGAGTATTTGTTTAAACTTTTAAAAATAATCAGAATATAAAAAAAGTAGTTTTCTGCTTATTTTGAAAAGTTACTTCAAGTGGCTTTTAAAAAAAAATAGTTGCGGTAGATGAGAGAAAAAAAAATATAAGAGGTGGGGTACAACAAAGTAATTTTAAGAATTACAAAAAATAATAATATTTGACCCTATGAAAATATTATAATATCAATCCATATTTTTTTTATTTACTAAACAATTTAAAAAGTATTTTTCTTTATTCCAACCAAACACAAAATAATTTCTATTTTTTTAAAATCTCTAAACAATTAATCATTTTTTTAAATAATCTGAAAATCACTTTTTTGATAAGTTTAAACAAACAGAACTATAATCTATTATAAATAAACACTTATTCTCATAATCACTTATATATAAGTCAATTCAAACACATTAAAATTTTTAACTTTTTTATAATTATTAAAGCATAATTAACTATCAAATTTTTTTCTAATGTGTCAAACTAATTTAAGCCAATTTTTTATTTTGACTAATGTGAAGCGAAAATAGGCATTCAAACTCAAACCATCTAGCATTCATGGACATTCCTCATGTTTTTTACGGATTCAACCCTAAAACGAAGAGAACTAAACCAATATGATGTGTTTGTGTGTGGATTAATTTATCATTAATTAATTAATTATGAGAATAAGTAATTATTAATAATTAATTATGAGAATAAGTGATTATATTAAAGTAATTTTTATTTTATCTCACAAATAATTTTGAAAAACAAATTAATTTAGATTTTGAGTTAGTGGTTGAAAAAAGTCCGTAGGGGGAACGGATCCAGTGCACTTCGTTGAGGAAGTGCACTGCGTACATTTCTTTTTTTTTTATTAATTTCTTGCCATGCCAATGCGATGCGTTCCTTTTTTTTTTTTTTTTATATCCTTAGTCTCCTTTTATACAATAAGTCAGTAACTGTATAAATCACACCACTTTTCTATCAATAAATATATATTTTTTACCCCCTATCTAAAAAAATTATCAACACTTTAAATAATCATTAATTATAAAAATAAAAAATTATTGGTAAAAAATTAAAAGTAAATTATTTTTTATACAATTATCTAATATCTAATACTACTGGATCATATTCAAGTATTATTAAATTTAATTAGAGTAGCTCTCTCAATATGATTCAAACTCTTAATTTTTTTTTGTGAGTACCAAGAGTATTTCCCAATTGATAGCCAAAGATTAATCCCTTCGATACGCAGAGAAACTTTTAATCTTATTTAAAAAGAATTGAGTCACTTTCACTTAACCCAACCATATTGATATATAATAAAAAAATTATTATAATTATATTAATACACAAAATTTAGTTACATTTTTTTATTATTCTCAAAAAATATGTTTTTATTTTCCTAAAGAAAAGAAACTTGATTTTTTTCATAAGAAATTGTGAAAATTAATTAGAAAATAAATTTACCTTCGCTTGGCTTGAGAGAAAATGGGGAGGAGAAAAAATATTGGAAGAGAAAATAGAGGAAAGAGAATAGTCACAAAGAGTGATTTTCTCTCCATATACTTGGTTGAATTAAAAAACATAAGGAGAAGTGAAAAATAACTAATTTTGCATTGAAAATAATATCCTTATTATTTTTAGAAAAATATTTACATATAATAAAACTTGTTATTCTATCATATTTTAAATATAAGTTCTATATTATATATCATAATGATAAATGAAATTAAAATATAATTTTAATATTAATTTAAAAACATTTCATCCAATCTTAATTTTTAAATTTTTAAAATTATTTTTTATACATTGATCTTAAAAATTTTAAAATAATGCTAAAATTGAAAATATATAATGAATCACTATTTAAATCTGAAAACAATATATGTATTTTTTCTATAGTGAAAAAATATCGATAAGATAATTTTGGAAAAAGAATTTTTTTATTCAAAATCTCTCTATTTTTAGAGTGAAAAGTTGAGGGAAAAAATATTTGGAGCCATATATTATTTTCCTTTCAATTTTCTTTCCTCTTACTTTTATCTCCGTAAGGGAAAATACAATTTTCACATATTATTATAAGAAAAAAATCAAATTTCTCCTTTTTTAGGAAAATTAAAACATTTTTTTGAGAATAATAAACAAAATGCATCTAAATTTTGTGTATTAATATAATTAGTAATAATTTTTTTATTTTATATCAATATAGTTAGGTTAAGTGAAAGTGGGTTAATTCTTTTAAAATAAGGTTAAGAGTTTCTCTACCTTTTGAAAGAATTAATTTTTGACTATCAATTGAGGATATAAAAAAAATTATGAGCTTGAACCATGTTAAGAGAATTACTCCAATTAAACATAATAATACTTGAATATGATCTAATAGTATCGAATACTAAATAGTTGTAAAAAATAATTTACTTTTAATTTTTTACCATTATTTTTTATTTTTCTAATTAATGGTTATTTAAAGTGTTAATAATTTTTTTAGGTAATGGGAAAAATATAATTAAAAAAAAAACGCATCGCATTGACAGGACAAGAAATTAATAAAAAAAAAATGTACGCGGTGCACTTCCTCACCCGATCCGTTCCCGTCCGTAGGGTAGTGTGAACGAAAATGAATGTCGGGTCAATTATGGACGGCAGGAATCGCTGCAGGAATATCTAATAATGGTTGATTGGTTGCTTTAAGAGACGTATGAGGCCACATTTCCCCGTTTGTAAAGAAAATAACTTTAAAAAATGTCGCTTGAACATTATTGTTATCAATGAAAGTGTGTATAACGACTTTTTAGAATTTTTTTTATTGGGAAATGTTTCTAAACCTTAAATGAAATCGTAAAAAGGAAAAAATATATATGTGTCAGATAAAGATTCATTTATTTATTTTTCTCTTGCATTTTTTAAAATAAGAAAGAAGTGGGATTGAAATTGTACTAATTAACGTGTATAAGAAAGAGTGATATACTCCATCCGATTCTATATATAAGATTTTTTATTCTGATTCTAAATATAAGATCTTTTACAATATACGAGATAATATTTATTATACATTTTCATAAAAACGCCCATATTTAATGTGTTCAAAGAGAAAGAGAGAGAAATTAAATAAGGGTAGTTTTGGAAAAATGTTGGGATTTTTGGAAAAATCAAGGTAGTTAATTAGTTTTAATTTCGATTCTTAATTCATATGATTTTGTTAAAAAAATCTTATATTAAGAATCAGAATGAGTAATTTTTATCTAAAGAATATACTTGTTATTTGAGTCAAGTTTTTGAATTAACAAAAGTTAACAGTTAAGTGTTTATAAAAAAAGAAAAAGTTAATAGTTAAGCTCTTCATATGAGAAAATAAAAAATAATACGATTGGTTCATGATTATATTATTAACAATGCGTAACAATTACTTGTTAATACCTAGCGGATCGATCTAACAGAAAACTCTATATAAAAAGTGGCTATTTCTTATAACGCATTCATGAAAAATGGCAGCTAGAGAAAATGGACTCTTCCGAAGGAATAACTTATGAACTCTTGTTGGTGTTGGGTACATGTTTGTTTAATGAAAATAAATACGAACTGCTATTTTAAGAAAATAAAAAAACACGAACTTAACTCGTGAATCGTGATTACAAAGTAACAATGAGTTCCTCATAAAATCTAGCTAACACGTCTTCATCAATGATGAGACGGATCTCTACGCATGCGCAGTAGAGAATTGAGTTTGTGATGGGACCGGGAGGGGAGGGCAGGGGTTGGGAGGCACCACATGTGCACGTCCTTGGAATCTTCAGACACTCTCTTGTCTTCATCAGGCCCCTTTTGGCTCCTTTCCTTTTTTGTTTTTTTTAAATTTTCATATTCTCTATTTTTGGTTTTTTTCCTTTACCAGACTCCATTTTTAGTATTATACCACTCAATATCCTACCGTCATATTTGACTCTAACAAATCCGCATCAATATCCAATTAGATAGAATTATGAGGATGACAAAATTTAGTCAACAAATATTTAATATTTCGATAAAATGTCACTTGTAAGTTATCAGATATTTTTTTTTGTATATAAAAAAAGAGAAAATATGTGTGTATGAAAGGGGGATAGAGAAATGGAATTCTCGTTTAAGAAGGCGAGCTAAGGTTTTGTGCTTTCCAACATGTGATTGGTGTAAAACTACCCCATGCAGTATGCTCAAACAAAGAAAAGTTCAAACCCTTTTTGGCAAGAAAAAATGGACATTATAATTAACATACTAAAAATGTCTCTCTCGTGAGTATTAATTTGGTGATTTAGCAAAAGTCCAAGATTTGTTTGGAAGAGTATGAGAGGGGTGGGCTCTCTTTGGTCCTCTTCACACGGATCACTCCGATGCTTCCGACCACCCCCTTCCTGTCTCTTATATACATCGCCATCCTCTCTCTCTCTATCTCGGAAAAAATAAAATAAAAAATAAAAAGAAAAGAAAAGAAAAGAAAAGAAAAACACCATGACTCGAAACATACAGTATATTAAAAACAAAACAGTCGACAATACTCATGTCGGCATAAATGATAGAGATTTGATCTCTTATCCATTAAATAATTAATTGAGAGTTTAATTCTTTACATTTGTTTGTGTACGAAGCTAACTTAGTTAGGAAAAATCTACCATTTATTTTCTTAGTATTTTAAAAAAGATTAGCCCTCACTGCTACTAATGAATACTTCTAATATGTGACAAACAAAAAAGCGGATGGATATTGTTTGGGTATCAAAATTGGCTTAAATCAGTTTGGCACATTAGAAAAAAATTTGATAGCTAATTATGTTTTAATAATTATAAAAAAGTTAAAAAATTTTAATGTGTTTGGATTGAATTATATATAAGTACTTATTTATAATAAATTATGGGTGCATTTGGATTGACTTATTCATAAGTGATTATGATGATAAGTACTTATTCATAATATATTATGAGAATAAGTGATTATGTCAAAAGTGATTTATGTTTGAGTATTTTCAACCCATAAATGATTTTAAGAAAAGAAATGTGTTTGAATATTGGGGGTTTAAGTGATTATTGAGTGGATAATAAGAAGAAAAAGTGAAATAAGTGATTATGGGAGTATAAGTGATTATCATAAATTGAAAAAATAAGTGATTATTTCCTACTCAAGTATGTTTGGTAACTAGTCTTCATAATAACTTTTTTTCCTCCATAATCACTTTTTTCTTGCATCCAAATAGGCACTAAATTGTCATAAATAATTATTTTATTCTTGAATGCGTTTGGAAACTCATCAGTATAAGCACTTTTTTTTCGTCCATCAGCACTTTTTTTCTCATCAGAATAAGTGATTATTTTCATAAGTTATTTTTTTCTACATATGATAATAACTTATTATCTCATAATCACTTAATCACTTTTTTTTCTCATTATCCATCCAATAATCACTTAAACTACCAAAATTTAAATATATTTTTTTTCCTCAAAATCACTTGTGAGTTAAAAATATTCAAACACAAATCATTTTTACTATAATAACTTATTTTTATGATCTATTATAAATAAGCAATTATGCTCATAACCACTTATAAGTAAACCAATTCAAAGCCTGAATCAGTAACTTCTTGTATGACTGACAATTTTTATCCTACATAAAGTCTGTTATATATATATAGATTTGATTATTCAGTAAATTAATATATATATAATACTGTTACACACGATTTATATTTAATTTTTAAATTTTAAATGTCAAGTGAACCACCTACTGAGGGGAACTGCCAGTACGCTAGCTATAAAATGGCAAGCGTAAAGTAGCAGGTCCTCAAGTTCCATAGTTAGTTCGATTTAACCTTGTGAAGAGGAAAGAAAATAAATATCAAGTATGTTCTGTGCAGCCATAGTAACGCCCATATTCCTCATATTGACTTTTATCAGTTTTACGTACCTTCTCCACACAGTCTTCTCCGATCTGAAACAAAAGAAGAATGGTCAGAAACGACCACCGGGACCGCCGGCTCTGCCAGTCATCGGTAACCTCCACATGTTGAGTTCACTTCCGCACCGCACCCTTCAATCCTTAGCCAAGCGATATGGTCCGATCATGTCCTTGCGGCTCGGACAAGTTCCGGCGGTTGTGGTCTCTTCTCCGGAAGCAGCCGAGCTGTTCCTCAAGACCCATGACGTCCAATTAGCCAGCCGACCCAAGAGTCAGTTTTCTGAGTTCGTGTTCTATGGCACCAAGGGCATGGTGACTAGTGAGTACGGTCCATACTGGCGAAACATGAGGAAGTTGTGTACTTTGCATCTTCTTAGTGCGTCCAAGGTTCAGTTCTTTGGTCCTTTGCGTAGGGAGGAGTTGGGGTCAGTGGTTAAGTCGTTAAGGAAAGCCACGGCGGCGCGTGGAGTTGTTGACCTAAGTGAGGTGGTGCAGAAGCTTGTAGAGGATATAACACATAAGATAGTACTGGGGCGTAACAAAGATGACCAGCAGGATTTGAAAGGACTTGCTCAAGAGATCATGTGCCTGGGCGGAGCTTTTAATCTTGCAGATTTTGTCCCTTGGCTAGGGGCTTTTGATCTTCAGGTATCAACATGACGTACTTTTTTCAAAATCCTGTTTTTATTTTGTCCTTACCAGGCCCGGGGGCTAAATAAAATGATAATGACAAGAAATTTATTGATATGCTTTAAAATCTTTTAAAGACAATATTTAATAGGGTTCAGAAATAATTAAACCTTTTAGTGCACAAGTAATGCAAGATTATATTCAGAACAAAAAAAAAAAAACCGAAAAGCAAGCCAATTCAGCGGATCAAGAGGGCAGGGAAGGAACCACGTGTATTAATTTTGGGGGCGAAAGCCTCCCCTTTCCCCCAGCTTTTTAACAACTAGGGAACTAGGAGTTGAAGAAGATTTCCAGGACATACTTTTTGATTATTTTTAATAGATGTAATTTTTTTAATAAAATTATTTAATATTATTTTATCTACATAATATATGTATATATATACTATTTAAAAAAAAATTAAATCATTCTACTTCTTTATATGAAACAGGAGAAATTATGGAAAAAATATTAGGAGAAAAAATAAAAAAAAATCTAAATAATAGTAGAATATTTGATATTTAAGTTCACCTTTGTTTTCTCTCCTAATTTGTATTTTCTACATATTTCCTCCTCATCCAAATAGTAGAAAGTAAAACTTTTATGTGTTCTTGTTAATATTTTAAAATAAATAAAAAACGATAAGGTTTCTTAAGAAATATCTTTATTTCTATTTTTAAAGAATGACTAATAATACCAGTATGTCTCTGGAAGAGGGGCATATTTTGGACTAATTCACTCTTTTTGCCCATTTTATTTTATATACGTGCCCAATGACTACTTAGTTGACTCTTTGACTAGGGTTTAAAACGAAGGTTGAAGAAAACAAGTAAAGCACTCGATGACTTGCTGGAGAAGATCATAAAGGAGCACGAGGAAGACTCTAATGATTATAAAGGCAAAGACTTCATAGACATCTTACTCTCGCAAATGAACCAGCCCATGGATTTCCAGAGCGAGCAAAAACTTATTAATCGAACTAACATCAAGGCTATTGTGGTGGAAATGATTGTTGCATCACTTGAAACATCTGCAACTTCAATAGACTGGGCTTTATCAGAACTCTTGAAGCATCCAGAAGTGATGAGAAAGCTTCAAGACGAGATTGACAGCATAGTGGGAATGAGGAGAATGGTGGAGGAAACAGATCTACCCAAATTTAGATTCTTAGATTCGGTTGTGAAGGAGACCCTCAGACTGTACCCTGCAGGACCATTATTACTTCCTCGAGAATCAAGAGAAGACATTATAATTGGTGGATATCACATTGAGAAAAAGTCTAGGGTTCTTATAAATGCATGGGCGATCGGACGAGATTCCAATGTATGGTCAGATAATGCTGAAATGTTTTATCCGGAGAGGTTTATGGACAGGGACATAGACCTTCAAGGACAAGATTATCAACTCATACCATTTGGTTCTGGTCGAAGAGGTTGTCCTGGTATTCAGATGGGTTTAAGAACAATTAAACTCCTTATAGCTCGATTGGTGCATTGTTTTAATTGGGAGCTTCCTTTTGGTATGAGTCCTACTGACTTGGATATGAGTGAGAAATTTGGACTCTCAATCACAAGAGTTAGCAACCTTCTCGCAATTCCAAGTTATCGTCTGTCTAATGAAGCTTATGATGACTAAACCAGTGTCGCTTAGTATATGGGAAAAATAAAAGATGTGCATGATTTATATGTTCAAAATATATATGGATCGAGAAAAATTTCCTATTTTAATTTGTTGATATATATATATATGTCATAATTAGCATTTGGTTTCTTTTCTTGTCTTTCCTTGTTTAAACATTGACTAAAAGAAAACTAAACTTAAGGAAACTCGCGCTGGTGCATATATATCATTCTCACCCCTCAAAATAAAAATTCTCCATATGTAGTGAACCAAATTCTCCAAATATAGAAACATAGTCTCTCTAATTTATAATATAAGTCACTTTTAACTACTTTATTGGAACTAAGAAAAATTTATTACATTATTAAAATTATCTTAAAAATAATATAATTTCTATCTTTATTCTAATAAATAGCACAAATTTAAATAATTTATTTTTTTTATAATTAAATAAAAATATTTTTAAAATAAAATAATTAATATTTTAAAAAATTATGAAACGTGACTTACATATAAAATCACTAAAACTTTTTAAAAAGTAATTAATAAAAAGAATCGGGAAAAGTACAAAGCAACTAATTAAGTATTAATTAACAAATACACTATGAAGTTGGCCAATTCTACAGGGGAGTAGCTTAATAAGCCCGTTATATTTTGTGATGAACATGATGGCCTACGATACTAAACCGCGGGATGACCGCTTAACTATAATGAAAGATAATCCTGAGAGTACTATTCTGTCAGTCGGGTAGTAATGATTCATTAATGATTCCATTAGAACTTGTTTCTGTCTCTTCAGCACTATTCATAGGACGGAAATCCACCAAGGATCAAATAAAGACAACAAAGGCCAATGATCATTTTTTTTTAAATGAATATAGCATGTAATCTTTCCTGTTTATATTATATTATAGGATATTTTTTATAATAAATTTTTTATTCAAATATAAGATATTAAATATTTTTATTTTAATTTATTTTTATTTTTAATGCTCTTTTAACTTTTTATTTATAATTCTACAATAATAATAGAATGAATTATTTAATAAGAATAAAATAGAAAATATTGATACTTTCTGCATTAATTTCAAATAAAAAAGTAATTTTCTTAATATGTGTTCAATTGATACAAAACATCTTATACTCCATCCAGTCCACATTATAAGATATTTTATATTAATTACACGCATATTAAGAAAATCATTTTTTCAACTCAAATTAATGTAAAAAATATCCATATTTCCTATTTTACCATCATTAAATACCTCATTCTATTATTATTGGAGAGTTACAAATGAAGAGAGAGAAAGCATGGAAGACATGGATAAAATGGGAAAAAAATTATCTAATGCCCTATATTTTGGACCTAAAACTTGTCATACAATATGCCCTATAACATAGACCGGAGGGAGTAATGTGGACCGGAGGAAGTAGATATGAAAGTGAAAATTACAAAAAACAATCTCAAAACAAGAAAATAATTATTAAAAAGTTCCAAAATTTTAAAAAATTATATCTAAGCCCCATTACTATAAAATTAGTATAAAATCCTGAAAGATAAGCATAAAAAAGTTTATTGTTGTGTATAAAATTGTACACTAATCTTAAATTACACTCAAGTTTCGTTAGTGTAAAATCTTAAAAAATGAGCATAAAAAACTTTATTATTGGATATAAAGTCATGGAGCAAAATTTTATATTTAACAATAAAATTTTTTATATTTATTTTTCAGGATTGTATACTAATAAAAGTTGGGTATAATTTTTTAAGGCGGTGGCAGTTTTGGAATTTTTCCGTAATTTTCCTGTGATGTTAAAAGGGTTTTTTTGTTTCTTTTTAACAAGAGGAAATAACACTTGAGGATCAAAATTTTCAATTAATTCCATTTTAGGGTAAAAAATTTGAAAATACCAAAAAAGGACCATGGTCTCAAATTAATTAAAAATGTAAATATGAAATGACTTAAATACCCTTATAAAAATGTTTTACACTCAACATCTGTTTTTTACTACTTTTTTTCATAAATTTGACACTGAACATCCCCAATTTTATACTGAACACATTGTGAAATATGAGTGTAAAATTGAGGAAGTTTAGTGTCAAATTTATGAAAAAGAGTAGTAAACAGCAGATGTTGAGTAGTAAAAAATGAAAGTTAAGTATAAAATTTTGAGACTTATTTAATATAAAATCGGAGGTCTTCAGTGTCAAATTGTGGAATATGAGTGGTAAAACGCAGAAGATGAGTGTAAAATTCTGAGAATTAAATTTTTTATAGTGTTTAGTATAAAATTGGAGAAGTTCAGTATTAAATTTTAGAAGAAAAATAGTAAAAAAAAGATAGGAGTGTAAAATGTTTTAATAAAGACATTTAGATTATTTTCTATTTAGAATTTTAATCAATTTTAGAGGTTCTTTTATGATATTTTTAAATTTTTTAATCTTAAAATAAAATTAATTAAAAGTTTTGGTCAAGGGTCATTTTCCCTTTTTACTTTATTGGGCCTTAACCGAATCACGTGGCCCAGTAGCTCACAAATGAAAGAAACCAATCAATCGACTTGTTTATTATTTTTTTTTTTTGTGAAAACTAGTTTATTATTCTCTATACATTAACACTGCACACGGTCTTTTCCGATTCTGAAACAAAAGAAGAATGGTCAGAAACGGCCACCAGGTCCACCGACATGGCCAGTCAATCGTGTTATTTTTAGTTTTGTCATATAAAGAGCTTAACTTTTAACTTTGTTAATTCAAAATTACTTGACTCAATTACCAAGCACACTCATTAGATAAATATTACTCCCTCTTATCATTAATATAAAATCCAAATCATGTGAATTAAGAATTAAAATTAAAATTAATTAACTATCTTAATTTTTCTAAAATTTTCTATATTTTTTTAAAACTACTCTTATTTAATCTCTCTTTTTTTCTTTTTAGATACATTAAATAGAGATATTTTTTTAAAAATATATAATAATTACTATCTTATATATTATAAAGGATCTTATATTTAAAATTAAAATAAAATATCCTATACATAGAATCAGAAAATAAGACTTTTTATACACGTTATCTAGTACAGTTTCAATCTCACTTCTTTCTTACTTTTAAAACTTGTTAGGAGAAAAAAATTAATAAATCTGACATCTATTTTTTCTTTTTTATAATTTATTTAAAATTTAGAAAAGTTTCACAATGAAAAAAAAAATCTAAAAAGGCGGTGTACACACTTCTATCATTGAGAACAAACTCACATACTTTTATTTGTCCTTTTGTGTGTGTTTAATTTCAACCATAAGTAATGACATGTCGGGGTCAGATTTTTTTTCTTTTTTTTTTTTTGCCACATTTTTTTTTTTGCTGCTTTCAAGTTGCTGTTTGTAATAATTGATCGTCCCATCTTTGACGTACGGACGACGTACCCCAATAAATTAAAATCCAGGCACAACGAACGCAGCCATGTTGGGACAATACATACTTAGAAACTTTTGGATCAGCTGGTTTCTTACGTCTCTAACTCAACCAATATCAACCACATACATGTTTCCTTCAACATTATTAACCATTAATCCTGCTGTCCTTAATTTCGGACGTTCATTTTCGTTCTATCCACAACGTACCCTGATCACATCCTAAACGAGTGTGTTCTTGTCTGATTAATTGCTGTTTTTCTCATACGTCAAGTCAGTTAAATAGTTTTCATTATTCAATGAATATATGTGTGTGTGTGTGAGATACTGTTGCACACGATTTAATTAATTTTTAAATTTTAAATTCGTTATAGCTCTAATGGTGCATTGTTTTAATTAAGAGTTAACCACCTGCTCGTCATTCCAATTTCCAAGTTAATTATCATCCATCTAATGAGGAGCTTATGATGAATAAATCAGTATGAGGTACATGGGAAAAATAAAAGATACGCATGATTTATATGTCCAATAGACACACACACACACACACACACACATATATATGGGTTGAGAAATTTTACCTGTTCTAATCTGTACACACAACCGCGTAGTTTCATCTATTTTCAATCTCCAGACTGCAATTTCGTGTTTTTTTCAGATTTGAACCCTTGAGTTTGAGATATCATATCTCTTTGGTTTTAACTCCGATCAGGGCATATTATATATCATTAAAAATCTTATCAAACGCTCTTTCAAATGATATATGACTCTAATTTAATCACAGCTCAAAGAGAAAATGATAATGCTCGAATGTTATACTGACAACCATAATTTCTAGAAAATTTATCCTGAATAGTTAACTTTGTAATACTGTATCTTACTCATTTTAAATTCGATTTTGACAATCTTGGTGGTGTTGGAAAGCTTGTTTCACAATCTTTCCAACCATGTAAATCACATACAATTTTGATTTCTGTACAGAAAATGATAGGCCTCGATAAAACGCCCATTGACCCCAATTTCGATGAAAAAATGTTTCTCAATTTCTCACCAATGGCTATCCCTTTTTTTACCAAATTTTGGCTGTAAGTTTCTGCACTCATATACTATATGTGGTGTAAATTTTGTGGCCTAATGTCATCTATAGGAGAAAACCCCAATTTATGGTATCTAAGGTTCTATCATGGAAAACTCACAAAAATTCAGATAATGATAACAAATTCAATAAAATTAAGAAGGGAATAGAAGAATTGAAACAATTAGGCTTTGATATCAATGATGAATTTTGAGTAGAAAACGGAAATTTCACACCTTTTTGACTTAATATTCTACCCACTCCATCCTTGTTTGTCAAATCTTGTTAATTTTTCCATTTTATGCCGTTGATAAAAATCAAAGACAGACTCCAATAAAGCTCCATGACAGATGGCAGCATGGGAGGGTTTTCTCCCATTATGAGAGAGCATACATGGAGAGACAAAGTTCTAGAGAGTGAATAACAGAGAGCAGATAAATGATCAGGAAATACATCTAGCGGTTATATGAAAAAATATTTATAAATTGAATCTTTTAGTAACCGCTCTCCTTATGTCCTTTTTAAATTTTAAAATTCAAAAGGATAAATATTAAATAAATTCTTAATTAATTATTTAATCAATTATTTAATTGATTAATTAATTTTGGATCAATAATAATAAGTCAGCCCATGGGGGCCTAATTCTGAAAATTCCAACACTTACGGTTTACTTTCAACCATCGATTGATGAGAGAGGTGGAGTATCTTTTTTCAAAGGAGTCATTAATTCGTCCAATTGTTTGGTGATAACAAGACTATATACGTCTTTTTCTTCCTGGTTTAATTCCAACAATTCCTAGCAGAGTGAGGCCTTTTCTCATAACTCGGATTAGGGCATATCATATATCATTAAAAATCTTATCAAATGCTCTTTCAAATGATATATGACTCTAATTTAATCACAGTTCAAAGAGAGAACAATAACTCTCGAATTTTATACTGATAACCATAATTTCTAAAAAATTTATTTTGGACAGTTAACTTTGTGATACTATATCTTACTCATTTTAAATTGGATTTTGACAATCTTGGAGGCATTGGAAAGCTTGTTTCATGATCTTTTCAAGCATGTAAATCACATACAATTTTGATTTCTGTACAAAAAATGATAGGCCTCGAAAAAATGTCCATTGACCCTAATTTCGACAAAAAATTGTTTCTCAAATTTCTCACCAATGGCTATCCCCTTTTTCACCAAATTTTGGCTATAAGTTTTTGCACTTATATACTATACGTGGTGTAAATTTCATGGCCTAATGTCATCTATAGGATATCTAAGGTTCTATAATGGAAAACTCACAAAAATTCAAACAATGATAACAAATTTACGAAATTAACAGGGGAATAAAAGGATTGAGCAAATAAGGCTCTGATATCAATGATGAATTTTGAGTAGGAGATGGAAATTTCATACCTTTTTGGTTTAATATTTTACTGACTCCATACTTATTCATAAAATTTGCCAATTTTTCCATTTTATGCAATTGATAAAAATCACAGATGAACTCCAATGAAGCTCCACGGTAGATGGCACCATGGGAGAGTTTTCTCCCATTATGAGAGAGCATACATGGAGAGATAGAGTACCAGAGAGTGAGTAACAGAGAGCGGATGAATGATCCAGAAAATACATCCAGCGGTTATATGAGAAAATATTTACAAATTGAATCTTTTAATAACCACTCTCCTTATATCGTTTTTTTAATTTTAAAATTCAAAAAGATAAATATTAAATAAATTCTTAATTAATTATTTAATCAATTATTTAATTGATTAATTAATTTTGGATCAATAATAATAAGTTAATTCATCAATGTGCGGCCCAATTATGAAAATTCCAACACTTTCAGTTTACCTTCAACCATCATTTTAGGAGAGAGGTGGAGTATCTTTTTTTCAAAGGACTCATTAATTCGTCCAATTGTTTGGTGATAACAAGACTATATTCGTCTTTTTCTTCCTGGTTTAATTCCAACAATTCCTAACAGAGAGTGAGGCTTTTTCCCTTTTTTTCAAACCGGAAAAATGTGGATCTATATATCGCTTTCAAGCTAGTGGGTTACATTATTAAGTATATCAAACAATAAATTCTGGTCATAGATGAAAGTCCGGTTTAATTCATCCTCTGATCTAATGGGATGTGAATCACGTGATGCCTCCTTTGACTGGCTAGATCACTATAAAATCCAAACACGATGAACCCATTTTCCGTCGTCTCCAAAGCAAACAATCAACCATGTTTCCCTCAGTTATTCTTGTTTTCCTCTTTCTGACATTCACATTCCTTCTATTAGCCACCACACTCTTCCCAAAACGACCAAAAGATGATCGGAAACGACCACCTGGTCCACCGTCCCTCCCGATCATCGGCAACCTCCACATACTGGGTGAACGACCACACCGCACCCTACAATCTCTGTCCCAAAAATATGGTCCCATCATGTCGCTGAAGCTCGGACAAGTTCCTGCGATTGTCGTTTCGTCCCCGGAAGCTGCCGAGCTATTCGTCAAGACTTACGACACCGTTTTTGCCACCCGACCCAACATACAAGCGTCGGATCCGTTTTCTAGTGGAGTCCAGGGACTGGCGTTCGCTGAGTACGGTCCGTACTGGAGATATGTGAGGAAACTGTGTACCATGCATCTTCTAAGCGCATCAAGAGTGGAGATGTTTGCTCCATTGAGGAGGGAGGAGCTAGGAGTGACGGTAAAGTCACTGGAGATAGCCGCGGCGGCACATGAGGTGGTGGACCTTAGTGAGGTGGTGGGCGAACTTATAGAGAACATAGTTTACAGGATAGTACTGGGACGTGCTAAGGATGATAGATTTGACTTAAAAGGATTGATTAGGGAGGGACTGAGCTTGGTGGGAGAATTTAATGTTGCTGATTATGTCCCTTGCCTTGGTGTCTTGGATATCCAGGTATGCTACATTGATATGCGCCCATATTTTTCTCTAATTCATGTGTGGACTTGGTTCAATTTTGATGCGTTAGATTAGCTCCAAATACCATACTTCATGACTTAATGTGCTGCTTAACTATGCATGGTTGCTAGGGTTTGACACGGAAGTTAAAGAGAAATAAGAAGGAACTTCTCGACGCATTGGAAAAGATAATAACAGAGTATGAACAAGATCCCAGAGAACAAAATGTCCAGCACCATGACTTCATACACATATTGCTTTCTTTGATGCATCAACCAGTGGATCTGCACGATGACCAAAACCATGTCATTGATAGAGCTCACCTCAAGGCTATAGTACTGGATATGATTGCTGCGGCAACTGACACTTCTACCGTTGTAATTGAGTGGGCATTATCTGAACTCTTGAAGCATCCAAAAGTGATGAAAAATCTCCAAAATGAGCTACAAAACGTAGTTGGAATGGATAAAATGGTGGAAGAGGTTGATTTATCAAAGTTAAGTTACTTAGATATGGTAATTAAGGAGACCCTTAGATTATATCCAGTTGCACCATTACTGATCCCTCATGAGAGTATGAAGGATGTCTCAATTGATGGTTATTACATAAGAAAAAAGTCCAGAATAATAGTGAACGTATGGGCTATAGGGCGAGATCCTAAAGTATGGTCAGAAAATGCTCATATGTTCTATCCTGAGAGGTTCATTGATGGCAATATAGACATTCGAGGGCATGATTTTCAACTATTACCGTTTGGTTCAGGTCGTAGAGGATGTCCTGGGATGAATTTGGGTTTAGCAACAGTTAAATTTGTTGTTGCTCAATTAGTGCATTGCTTTGATTGGGAGCTCCCTTATGGCATGTCTCCTAATGAATTGGACATGAATGAAAAGTTTGGCCTCTCAATTCCAAGAGTCAAGCACTTACTAGCTGTTCCAACTTATCGTTTGTATAATTAGGCAATGATTATTTGTAAATTCATGATGTTATTTTAAGGTGAAATGTGTACTTATGAGATATCATATATATATATATAGTGTTATATTCCAATGTTTCTCTCCATTGAGATTTTAAGCTTTCTTCAAAACTACGTGGTTTCTCTAAGGATGATTTACTCCTTTTTTTTTTTTAAACCATACAATAAACCATTAAGCTATGACATCATTTGTTAGCACCATATATACAAAAAATATTAGAAAATTGATAACATAGCGCCACCAAGATCTCCACGAAGACTGCAAGACTATGTTGCAGATGTCATCGCGAGTCAGCTCCTTCTCTAGGATTCCCGTGTTTTGATGCTCCATGATCATCACCTGCTTTTGATCGATCCTGGAAGATAATCTTTAGTGACTTGGCTCGCTTGTCTTCACAATATGCTTATATGTTGTATATCCATCTCATACCTTCCCTCACTACTTCCAAGTTAGTTCTCCTGCTGTTATCTGCATCTTTAATTAATGTTCTAAAATTGATCATCTAATAATCCAAGAAAAAAAACGGCAATGCTTGTATATAGAAAAAGACAAGTTTTTGCTAAAATAGTGAAGAAAAGCAACCTTTTAATTTCATTACAGTCATTGTACTTCTCTTCCTCAGAAGTTGTATATCAGACCCTCATGGAAAAATAATCTAACAATTTGATATAAATTTTTTTTCTACCAAAAAGAGAGAGAGGGCTACAAAAAAAAAGAACCAACCCATGAGTTAAGCAAGTTAGTTTGTTTGACCCGCAAAGCCAAATGGACTGTGTCAATTGACCTATTTTGAAAATGGACATCATTTTTTCAATGCAACCCATTTTTTTTGTGGGTTGGGCCCATATTCAGGAGATGTTTATGGGGATATGGTATCTTTCTAAATCTTAAAAGATAAAAACACTTCGAAAAAAAAAAAAGATAAAAACATTCTTACAAAAAAAAAGTTAAGAACATTAGGCTAGATGTAGAGTTGATAATACGGATTAAGCCCAATGGGTCGGCTCATTTAACACGATAAAAATAGCAAGTTAGGTTTTAAAAATTTAAGTTTGAATAAAAAGTAGGTTTTTGGGCCTTGAGCCCATTAAGATGGTGGCTCACATATCTAGTCTGAGGCTCCAAGCGGGTCATGGCCCAATCCATTTAACCCTTTTCTTGTTTAAAATATTAAAAAATTCATATTATTTTATTAGTTAGTGATGTATAAATTATAAAATTTAAATATTATATTATTTTTATTGAATGATGATAATGATTAATTATATTAATTTAAATAATTATATAAAAATTAAAAATATACGTAAAAAATGTTTTTAAAGAGTATGGTCTTTTGGGCCAGCTCACAAACCTGTTAAACATAAGTTGGACTTCAAAAAACAAACCCTATTTTGCAATTAGATTTTTTGGTCCCAGTCCGACTAGGCCAGGCTGCTCAAATTGTTAACTCTAGCTAGATAATAGAATAGATGAGTATTTCGACCACAACATATGCTGAGTTGGAATTGCAATCTTGGCTGATGGGGAAGGAAAGATACCATCATATTTGTTTAAATCATGAAAAAAAAGAAGCCGCCATTTTTGGTTTGAATTTTTAACATATGTCACCCTACTTTTTTTTTTCTCTCTCGTTTGACGCCAACCCATACCATCCCTCTGAGAACCGATCAGCCGAGATTTTTTATTTATTATTAATTTTCAAACGAGGCTTGCTTGCAAGTTTGAACTGCAGCTTAGTGGGCTAATTTATGACCAATATTAATCAATAAAATATTGTTATGGATAAAGTCGCATTACTGATCATCCCCTCTTGGATTTTGTTTTCCCTTCTATTTAGGGTGTGTTTGGTTTTTGAATATTTGGGGTTTTTTTAAGGGAAGGAGAGGAAATTAAAAGAGATTAAATCTTCTCCCTTTATTTGGTTGAAAAAATTAAAGGAGATTGGGGGTAATTTTTTCAAAAAAGAAATAATATTTATGATTCAATTCTCCACAACTCTCTTTTAGACCAAATAATATTTTATTAAAATTTCATTAATTCCCTCACATTCTATCTCATCAAATAAGAAAATTTTAAAATTTTTTCAATCATTTTCCCTGTAATTCCTTTTATTAAAAATATCTCTAATATCCTCTGTTCTAATCTCTCAGTTGAACCAATAAATTCTTACAACTCGTTTTGTTCAATTACAAAATGTGTTGGGTAATATGATAAGAATGATGTGAAGGGATGTAATGAGATAATATTTATAAAAGTTTGTTTGGTAGATTAAGAGGAGTGAAGAGATTTAAATTAAAAATTTATTTAATTGGATAGAAAAATGAAATGAGATGGGGTGTAATACAAAAATACCCTTTACCAACAAATTTCAAAATTTAGCCCAAAATCTCCTTTCTTTGTCCAGTCCGTACCCTAGCTGAACCATCACAGTGCCGATCACCTGCACCCTCTCCATTCGCGACTTCGCATGAGCTTCATCACCGGCGTTTGAGAGCAGAGCATAGTCGTCCATCTCTAACACTGTTACTCATCGTTATCTGGTATAAGGGTGACAGAGTCTTCAATTGCAGGTCATTCTCTCGCGTTATCCGACGAACAAGATTATGAAATTTGTGGGTTTAACTCACAGGCGACGAGATTTCCTGTCCTTCGGTGTCGTCGATTGCGCAGATTCGTCCACTGTCTACACAATTGCTCAACTTTGTCAGGCAAGGGGTCCCTTGATTCTGTAATTTCAGTTTGTGAGTTTTGTGATTTGTTTGGTGAAAGCTGTAATTTTATTTTCATAAGGGCAATATAATCATTTAAAATCTCAATTATAGTAGGGTGAAGATATTCACATAACAAATTGAGTGCGAAGCCCTTCACATCAATTGAGGTAACGATGCTCACATGTATTAGTGCCAACCAAGCATTGCAAATGGTGTGATGTGAAGCACAACCCCTTACCTATCTACCCTTGGTAAACCAACCAAACAGCCTGTTAAAGAAAAAGAATTACTGATCTTCGGATGTCATGTAATATCTCTTCCTCTGACCAGACCCATTTTCATTTAGGCTTATAATCATGTTTCCTTCAGCATTAGCGATCCCAGCAGTAAAACTTTTGACGCTTTTATTCATTCTAACACGGCGTCCGAAACAAACCAGAGATGGCCAGAATTGGAAACAACCACCGCCGGGTCTCCCGGCTCTGCCGGTCATCGGTAACCTCCACTTGTTGGGCAAACTCCCCCACCGCAACCTTCAATCCTTGGCAGAAGATACGGGCCCATCATGTCCTTTCGATTAGGACAAGTGCCGGCGGTGATAATCTCCTCGTCAGAAGCAGCCAAATGAGTGCTGAAGACAAACGACGCCGTTTTTGCCAGTCTTCCTATGGGCCTTACATGAGGAACACGAGGAAATTGTGTACCCTGCATCTTCTCAGTGCGTCAAAAGTGGAGTCTTTTGCTCCTCTGAGGAGGGAGGAGTTGGAGGCGGTGGTAAAGTCACATAAGGAAGCCGCGGCGGTGCGTGAGGTTGTGGATGTTAGTCAGGTGGTGATGGGTCTTATATAGAACAAAGTGCATAAGATGATATTGGGATGTAACAAGGACGATCAATTTGATTTGAAGGGACATCTTCATGAAGGAAAGAGGCTGAGCGGAACTTTTAATCTGGCAGATTTTGTGCCTTGGCTGGGGCGATTTGATCTTGAGGTATGTGAAGTCAACTACCTTGTTTCAGTTTTTTATTTCATCACCAACTAAAAGAAAATACGATTTGATTTGGATGCATGTATCTCATCTATTCTCTGTTCTTCCTATTAATTTAATAAAAAAAATGGGATAGCAAGTCTGTAATTAAATTGAGATTATTTTTAATCTCTTTCATTAATTCATAGCTATTTTATTGTGAGGAATTCAAAGTTAATTTCACCAATTTTGTATCCTTATATATGTTTAAACCAATTTTGGTCAAAATTCACATAACACCTTCAATTATGTGTAAATAATTATATGATCCTTCAAATTTAGAATCATATACAAGTAGCTTACCTCAAATGATGAAAGTGGAATATATAGAGTGTGAATAATGATTAGTCTTCAAATTCTTTTAATATAGAGATAATAACATACGAGTAATTCATGTTGTTAGATTATACATTATTTTATTGACAAAAATGCGATTATTTTTTTGAACATAAGGGGATTAGAAAAGCCCAAAAAGTAAAGACTCACTAAACAAGCCTAAATGACAGCAGCCACTCTTCTAAACTTTCGATGGTGATCAAGGTCCTTCCTCATCAGCTGTTATATCCGAATTGGGGGAGAATTGATAACCAAAATCTCCCTCTAAACTTGATCGAGGCAGCCAATTCATAACCACAATCATTAGCCTCTCAATATACATGTTGAAATTGTATTTCCCAATCCTGAATTATCCAGCTTGGCGCATGTTGCAACAGTCTTCCATCTCCATTAAATGGTTCAGCCTGCATTGTTAAAGCTCTAACAAGACACAAGGAATCAGATTCAACAATAAACTTCCTTATTCCTAAATTCCAGCATGTTCGGAGTCCACTTATAAGCGCGCTGACAAAAATGTGATTTATCAATGATTATTTGCGCATGATTTTGAGAGGTTATTAGTATTATTATTTTTTATTTCTAAACAAGAGGCAAATGAACTAAACACTATACATGTCTCATCCTAGGGAATTTTGAGAGGTTATCTGTACAAAGCTCATTTGTAGATCCATTTAATCACTATTTTATTAATAAATAAATAAATTTATTAATTTATCATTATCATGAGTTATTTATAAAAATATTAGAAATTTAAATAATCTATTGTTAATTTTTAAAAATTAAAAAAATGTGCATAATTAACTTAAAACTAAAAGTGGGTTTGTCTGTTGCATGCATGGAGTCTATTAATTACACTAATCATAACTAAGGTATAATGTGATCTTTCATAGATTTTATTATATATTTTGTCTTAATAAGAAAACACAATTTATGCATTTTATCCCAGAGTAATGTTGATCAAAGAAAATATCCTAGAGTAGCCACTTAAAGCTAACTTAGACGGTAAGGGTGGTATAGGGTGGAGTATTGGTAGAGATTAAGGGTTTAAACCTTTTTTATGTTTAAAAAAAAAAAATATCCTAGAGTAATATATAATGCATTGATCTCTCTTTTTTAATTAAAAAAAAAAACCTAGAACCCTTCCATATGTCTCAAACTCTTACTATTGAGCTATTAGATACACAAATAATTTCTCTGCTCCAAAATGTGGGAAATATTTTTAAATATATTTTGTTTCAAAATGTAAAAAATAAATAATTTTTATATGATGAATTAATGCTTTTTTGTTTTCAATTTTATTCTTAATTAAAATAAACTCATGACACATAAGTTAAAAAGTGTTAAATAAGAATATTAAATGAGGACATTTGTGTGAAATTTTTTTTTTTATAATATATTTAAGAAATTTGACTATTTTCTTCATTCTAATAATTTAATTATTTGTTTATTATATTTTGGAATGACATGGAGGTAGTAAAATGGGATCAATTTGATGTAGTGTCATTTTTGGACGAAATCATTATGCTCGACGGTTAATCTACTTAACTTGTGCTTTATCGGGGATTAAAACGAGCCTTGACGGAAATCAGTAAAGCATATGACGAAGTAATAGAGAGGATAATTGGAGAGCATGAAGAGGCTATTAATACCCAAAAGGACCCACAAGACATCGTGGACATATTACTTTCATTGACACACCACTCCGTTGACGGACAATATATACTATGGCATTGATCGAACTGACATTAAGGCTATTGTATTAGACATGATTGCTTGGGGCATTAGAAACATCTCCCTGTCATTCTGTGGGCCTTATCTGCACTCATAAGGCATCCAAGGGTTATGAGAACGCTTCACCAAGAGCTACGATCTGTGGTTGGAATGAACAAAATGGTGGAAGAGACAGACTTAGCAAAGCTTCATTATTTGGACATGGCAATCAAGGAGACCTTGAGACTGTACCCTGCTGGATCATTAGTCGTTCGAGAGTTAACCGAGGATGCTGTGGTTGATGGTTACTACTTGAAGAAAAACATACGAGTTATAATCAACTTGTGGGCAATAGGACGAGATCCTGAGGACTGGTCTGATGTTGAAGAATTTTATCCTGAGAGGTTTGCTGATAAGAATGTGGACTTTCGAGGGCTTGACTTTGAGTTTTTACCATTTGGATCTGGTCGCAGAGGATGTCCTGGAATATACGTAGGATTAATTACAGTTAAACTTGTTGTAGCTCAATTGGTTCACTGCTTTAATTGGGAGCTTCCACGGGGACAGAGTCCACATGATTTGGATATGAGCGAGAGATTTGGGCTTTCACTCCCAGGAGCCTAGAACTTGATTGTGGTGCCAACTTCACGTATTGATCACAATAAATCCCTTTGAAGTATGTTTTAGATCCCATGCACAGACCAATACGGTGTGCAGAGGGCTGTAATGTAATATATGTAATATTATATATGGGTTCAGGTTTTATTTTGTAATAATAATATTTTGTGGCGCCTTGTTATGTATCTTATTCCGAAATTGATGGAACTCTTTTTTCTTTCTTTTATGGGTGAAACCGTGCTTCCAATATCACAGACCTAAGATTTTTTTTTTCTTTATGCTTACACAGACCTAAGAATTGAGAGTTGAGTTTCTAAATATACATGAACTTTTATATATCTCGAAAACGATTAAAGAGCTTTTTTCATCTTTGATATGAATTGTTTGAATTAAATTTAAGCTGTTTAAATTCCAAATTGCGTGTATGTACCTGTATGATTCCTCCTGAGAATAGTCTTTTTATCGCATCTAATAATCGAGTTTCACTAATTTCTGGCAAAAAAAATCCCACTAATGAAATGGACCAGGCCCAAACTGTTTAGATACGATTTTGTTTTACAGCCCTACCATGTTTGGGCCGGCAAACTTTTGGACTTTGTTCTTCTAAGTTATTTTACTATTGTTTTTGTTTAAGTTATTTCATTCATTACCAAAAAAGTTCACCAAAATACTATCTTTACCCAAAAGGCAGTTATTTTAGTTATAACTATACATATTTTGATGGAGTTTGAGATAAATGATAAATCACACTATTAATATTAATAGCTTATGAACTTGACTCGCAATAAATTTTATATTTTGTTATTTTATATAATATTTATCGCATGAGATCATCATGTTGTTTCCAGGATCAGGAAAGACGTTTTATAATAACTTGGCATGCAATCTTGCATGATGATTCGCATTTTCTCAAAGCAAATAAACAATTTAAAATATAATGAATAATTAAAAATAAAATAACATTGATAAATAATTTATTTTGTATAATATATTAATCAAGCACGTTATGATCCTTGTAAATCTTTGGAACTTCAGCCATGTTAAGAATCGACAAGCGTAAATTATTTCTCTTTGTAAAAAATAATTAAATTTTGTGATTATCTTTTATAATTTACATTTCCTCTTTTAAATTAAAAACCATATTTCCCCTCTACATCAACCTCACAGGGAAACCCAATATTGTAGATGAAGATAGCAATAAAAAATTGTATTTTTTAATATAAAATACAAGGATTTGGGTTTCAAGTGACAGATGGTTATGGCAAATGGCAAAATTAGCCAAGTCATCTAGCACACATCATCATTTTGGACACACTATATAAATCTAACCACTCAGATCCACACATTAAAACACTGAATAAATTAATGGGTGGAAGAAGCCTCCACATGTTAATTAACAATCAATATGATCAATGCTTTTGGCATCTTATAAGGGGGAAATGACAGAAAAGGAAGACAAATTTTTTAAGGAAAATTGTTAACAAAATCGTTCAATTTTGAGTAATATTTTTAATAAAATTTTTTAAAAGATTGAATTAAAAAATTAATTAACTTTATCACGTGTTTAAAATTAATTAACCCATCACATACTTTATAAATCAAAAGGTTTTGTATTGAATAAAATTATATTTTCAAAAAGCACAAAAAAGATTTAATAAATCTAATACCTTCATGTTTTATATTGTTTTTTTTAATTAAAAATTTAGATGAATTGGATTTCAAGAATTTATTGAGGTTGAGGGAGGACTCATACCTCAAATTACACTTATCATGATATTTGCATATTACTTATTAACAAGTTTTTACATCAACAGCATAATTTAAGCTTTTATCTTTATGAGATATAGATCAAATCTTTACTACTTAGACAAAGAAAGGGGAAAAAAAATTGGTTCGGGGGCAAAATTTATATCTAATATAAATATTAATATTTATTAAATCAATATGATAAAAAAATTATAAAAAGTAATGACAAGATATATATATATATAAATATATATAATACAAAAAATATAGAATTGAACTTGTGAGGTCACAAGTTCGAATTGGCAGAACCAAACAGATCCTTGGAAAAAAAAAATATAGAACTGTAATAGGATCAAATGAAGTATAAAATAACTATCTTAATACAAATAAAATATATATGAGAATTGAAGTGATGCAATAATGCATTAACTATTTACAATCATATTCTTTTATTCTTGTTGAATAAAATTTATTGATCTCTTTTGAAGTGCAGTGATGAGGCTTTATTCTCTAATTTGCTGTATTTGGCATCTGTCATACACAACTTGTCACATGAAAAATTAAATTATCTGCGTTCATGTATTTATACATTTAGAGAGACAAAAAATGTACATATGTATATGTGACAAAATTGGATTTTGCATATTCATGTATTCGTAAATTTATAGAAAGTGTGAAACAAAGTAATATAACTATATGAAAGAATCTACATTTCATCTTTATATTAATCATCTCTTTTCTTTTCTTTTTTTCTTCTTCTTTTTTTATATGAATACACTATATATATATATATATACCCACATTCACTTTTGTGAATGGAGAAGACTAGTGGAAAAAAGACTATTTAAGACTAAGTTTTAGAATGGCCAATATAAAGTCCATTTATTAAAATGTGACCGATGACATTTTTATAAATAGGTGAGTGAAAAATGAGTTTTCTACACCATTCTAGTTTTTAGTTTTTTCATAAGGGTGACTTATTCCACTATTGTGAAAAAGGTTTTTAAATTTATAAAAAAAATAAATTTTTTTAAGTTTTCCAGAATGGTGGCTATTGGACTGTCCTGGAAAGATTTTTAAATTAGAGAAAATAAAATTTTTTTAATTTTCCTAAACGGTGGAGTGAGTTACCATTTTGGAAAGGTTTTTAAATTATAGGAAATTAATTTTTTCTCCAAAAAAGCAGAGAAATTTACCTCGTCCGTCACTCGCCACTCTCACGGTAAACTGAAAATTTTCACTCTCCCTTCCGGCAAACCTTTTTAAGTGTCTCTCCCGTTGGCGTTCTCTCCTCTTAATTGTCAGCACTCTCTTCTCCAGCAGGTGAGTCTTTCATCTCTTCTCAGTTCTGGCCAACCCTTTTTCAGTGTCTCTCTCATTGGCGCTCTCTACCCTTACCAATTTTGGCATCATCTCAGTTCCGTCGTCAGTGCTTTCTACTACTTTCTTGGTCACTACCTCTACCTCATTTTCATTCGGTTGGGTGTTAGGTTTTCTCCTCTATAGTTAATGGAATTTGATTTGGGTCAACCTTTGATGAAATTCGAATTAGGATATTTTTTGGTGCTTGTTTGAAGTTGTATCTTATGGTGATAATCATTCATATATTCCTTGGTGTATTGAATCAAAGAAGTCATGCTATTTATGCATTTCGATTGCCAAGGCCATGCTACTTGTTTGAGCTTCCCCTGTAGGTTTCATTGATTCATTCCTTGTTTGTATAGAAACTGATAATTTCAGGATGACCTACCAACTTCAATAATTCCAAGTCTTCAAACATATGGTTAAGATCTTGATCAAAAGAAGTTGCCAAGTCATTCGTAGTAGGAAATGGCATGTACTATGCTAAAGATGCTGCACACATTTTTCCACTTCTTTAAACTCTATTTTTTGCTCTTATGATCCAATGAAATATCATTATATAAAATACAGAGTAATTTAAATTTCAAAAAAGAACAAGTTACTACATTTTACTGGAAATAATGGATACACATCAACTTATCTGCAAAATGGTTTCAGATTTTGGTAACATAGGGTAGTTTCTTTCTTCTTTTTCTTTTTTTCTTTTTTAAACTCTGTTCTCCCTTCTTTTGTTCTAGATCACTTTTTTTCTTCTAGAAAAGTGATTTCTTTTTGTTAAATTAAACATAAATTTGTACATGTTCATGCTTTTTGTTGTACTACACAGAGCAACAATGAGAAACTATTGGAGAATCCATACTTCAAATGCGTGGCATAATTCAATTGGCAAATGACAGTGGAATTGACTTGTGATCTGGCTCGACCTTTACTTTTTGGGGGGTTGTATTTATTGATTTGGAGATGTGCATGAGTTTGAGTATTAATGGGTATTGAATATCTGGATGAAGCATCGTCTATCATTCAAATTTTCAAATGGATGAGATTGAGACAGCTATAACCAGGATACAATTTTGTAAGCTTCATTTCAAAAAACAATATTATTAATTAATACTTTTCAATGTGGTGGAGAAGAGAATGATTGGGATCAGAGAAAAAAGGCAAGTGGAATAAGGTTTGCTCTTATGATGGATTATTCTGAGAAATATTTGACAATTAGGAAGATAATCAATTGCATGCTCAAAAGCCTTGATGCATGTCGGTCTCTTCAGTCAAATTACACTTTTGGGTAGCCATGATTAGAGTTTTCTATCATGTCCTGTCTTCAACTTGTATTTGAACCATTGAGAGGTATGTTCATTTGGAAAAATCTATGTAAGTTTGTTAGTGGACCAAAAGTCTGGGATTGGTGGCATTGTAATTGATAACCCTTTGTCTAGGAATAGTTTTGGAGATCCTTCATTGTGGATACAACAGCTGAATGTTGGTGATCTATGCCTTAGCATATTCTCAAGTTCCTTCCTCTTCTCTCTTTTTCTCTTTCTAGTAGGTATCATTATATCTAAAGAGCATCCTGCGGGATATTATTTTGCAATCATGAGTCAAGAACTCAAGATGATTCAGTGTTAGCATTTGGTGGGGTATCAATTAACCTAGTAATTTTGTAACATAGGATGTATATATATGTGTTCTAATTTGTTCATTTGGGGAGTAAATCCATACCTAAGTTGAATATTTATGTACCTTCAGTTCTAATTTCCTCTTTTTCTTTTTATTGGATGCATTGACAAGTTGCACAATATATGTATATATAGTTTTAGGGAAAAAAATTTACATTTGATCTTTGATTATATGATCATATTCTTACATATAAACTACAATGCTTAAACAAAAAATGCTTAAGCAAGACTTTGATTGTGAATCAGAACTTATAAACCTATATCTCAAGTTCTCTTTTGTACAAGACTTAATTAAGTACAACTTATACGTATTAATTGTGGTTAATAAAATGTAGTATGAAGTTTGTGGGTATCGTTTTTTCAAAGTTTGAATCAAATATGTTTGTTTCCATTTTTGCTTGGCTACAATGGAGACCATGACATGCTTGTCCCATACCAGGGTAGACATAGATGGATAAAATCCTTTGGAGCTCCCTTAGATGCCATTACTATTTTAATTCTTTGAATGGATTTTGCTTGGACTATAAGTAACATTAGCTTATATATGGTTATAGATGATTGGTCTTACAAAGCCAACTATTGGTACAACATTTATTCAAGGTCTGGACATAAAAACTCAAATGGATGAAATATATACAAGCATGGGTGTATGTCTATAGCATGAGTAAGTTGCAATTTACCTCCACCATTTTTTTTATATTTTTGTAGATAAAAATTGCAGTCACTAAATTAATTGTTTTTGTGACATTATAGCTTGCTGTGGGAAACTCCAACTGGGGGAGAACACCTACTTTTCTATAGAAGACGTAAAAATCTTAAAGGCTCAGCCTTAAAACTAGCAAGTTATTTTGAGATCGATTTTGAGAGGACTTGTAATTATAGGATTATGAAATCAAATTTTCATATAAATATCTTCTATTTACATCTATGGTGGTTTTGAGGAAGAGTATTTGAGCTTGGAAACTCTCAGTTATAAGTATGAGTGTTTAGAGTCAGACATTTCTCTTTAGCACTTTTCTAGCAATCAAGATCTTTGTGCTTTCATTCTGCTGCAGTAGGCAGTGGAAGAATCTTTGAAAAGTGTAAACCTTTTTCCTAGAGGAGTTGCAGATAGAAAAGCTAGAAAGTATAGTGGAGGGATGAAGAAGAGGCATAACATTGCAATTTCATTCATTGGAGAATTGCACAATCATACTCACTAGTATATTCCTTCTTCCTTATCCTTGTTGTAACACATATGATTGTAATAGGACTGTTAATGAGATATCCTATGCTTTCCTAGTTGTCTGATATATATAAATATATATGCTTTTTCCCCCCTCCTTTTAGTTCAACTACAGCATGATTTTGATATCTTTCTCTCATATATTTATACATATAGTCATATATCTTCTTTGCATGATTTCAGCACATTCCATGGAGGAGGCAGAGGCCTTATGTGATCGATTAGGAATATTTGTAGATAGAAGCTAGCAGTGCACAGGAAATCCAAAGAGGTAAAGTTATGAAATGAACATGCTTTATCAATGCATAGAGTGTGATGTGTGAATCTTTTTTGGTAATGCATTGCCCACTGGTCTTCAATAATGCTAATTCTTTTATCACTTGTTACTTGCAGTGGCATCTATTAGCTAAACATCTATAGAACACGAGAATGAAGTGGAGAACTTTGTGCACAAGCTGCCCCCAAATGCTAGCAATACATACCATGTCTCTAGAATTTATTAGATCTAAATTATGGCATTTAGCTTAAGCTTGAACCACTTTATTGTTATTGGTCTAAATATGATTTTGGTTCTATTGGAACTTTATGAATTGCAGAATTTACCTTCAACTTGAAAATTGAAATTAAAATGCATTCTATCTTCAAGTTAAAGTATGCAAATTAAATATAGTTGTTATATATGGACAGCATAGCATCAATATTTTTTTTCTGTTTGCTTGTTACCTATTCACTTAAACAAACCCATCTCACTTTGCACTTCTACTCAATCCTCATTTCATTCACTTTTCAGAAGCTACATGGAAGATGTAGAGTAACATTGCACATAGCAAGAGATGTACTGTTAGGTCATTTTTGAACTTAAAGTTCTATTTTAAAGAGCATTTTTGCATTTTTGGTGAAGGTAAGTGAAAAAAAAGTTGCTATGCTCATTCTAAACTTTTATTTGAACAGGACAAATGTTGATTTGGAGATGTTAGAAAATTTGAGGGTTGAAGAATTTTTGGAGTTTAAGCTCTAGTGTGGTGTAGACGAGTATTTCAAGTTGATTAGTGTCAAAATTGTCATATTTCAGTATTCTCTCTCACGTTCTCTTGTTTAGATATTATTGAACATTTATTTTGTAGTTTGTTGAATATTGGAGTCCATTTGAAGTAAATAAACTAGATCTCCTTTAGATTGATTATATTTCCAATTTGTTGTATATAGATTAGTGGTTGTATTACAATTTCTAGGATTGTTGTATCTTGTATATGTTTTTTTGTCAGTGAGTTTAGTATGGTTAAATATATACAATTACCAAATTTTTTTTTTTAAAAAATTCAACTTTCTAGAACAATTATGGTACACAACAGTTTTAGAAAACGGATTTTTTGGGACTATTGTGTGGGACTATTGTGTGCCACATCTGTCTTAAAAAGTATTTTCTAGAATGGTTGTAGAACCGTTCTAGAAAGTCATACTTTATATAACCCCCACTTTTACAACTATATAACAATCGTTCTAGATAGGCTTTTTTCTACTAGTATTAGATCATGCAAGACTTATATCTTCTTTTTATATTTATCATTTTTTATCTCTTTTTAAATGTGTATATATACATTGATGTTTGTGAATATATGAGTCTGATCCTCAGTCCATGGATGTTATCTCTAGGAACCCTCAATGACTCAATCCTTAGCAAGGCAACCGGTTTGTTATATTGGATTTGAATTATCTCCATATTTTTTTTCAACCTTCAATGAATAATTATTTGGTTTAATTTCACAATGAGCAAATTTTCACTGTTCAAATAAATGGAGGAGACTTTATATAGAGAGATATGGAGAAAAAGTATAGAAAGAATCCAAATAATAACCTGTTTTTTTGGAACCACTTCGGCCTTTACCCCTTGAAGACCTGGAAGATCTTGCATAACATTCATTGCCAATTTGTAATTTTCATGTGACGTTGGATTTTTCAGCGGGTTGAATAGTTTGTGTTTATTTTCATTCAACAGATGTAACCAACACAAACAGGAATATATAGGTCCAAAAACTTAGGTCCTTAAATCTTTGGCAATTGTGGGGGAAAAAAAAAAGAAAAAACAAATCATTGTTAATTTGTCTGAGTTCTTAGCTTCTAACATAATGCCGTGTGTTTTTAGTAATGGAAATAAAACTTGTCCAGCCCAATTCTAAAATGTTTGGGTTTAAATAAGATATTATTAAATAATCTAGATTATATCAAAATCTAACGATATTTGACTAAAATACTCTTATTTGTTTATTTTTATTTTCTAAACAAACATTTGATCCGTGTACCATTTATTTTTATTAACAAAACGCAAAATAATTCAAAACTAATTCATATTCTATTAAAATTCTGAAGTGAGAGTTCGTTAATCCTCTAATGAGAACTTTCCTAGGAGAGCCACATGGGGCAAGGGTGGGTGCTTACTCCATCACTCATTGGCCCGTCACTATGATTGAAGGCGTGTAAGATTTCTTCTTCTTCTTCTTCTTTTTGAGTCAATAATACATATATGGAAGGTTTTCTAAGACATTCATTACAAATTTATAATTTTCATTAGCTGGGTTTTTTAACAGGTTGAAGTGTCATAGTATTTGTATTTATTTTCCATAAAAATGTTGGTCAACGAAAAAAATTGTCTCCCCACGGGAGCAGGAATTCACAAATTATTACGTTAGAAGAGTCCATTTTCTTTAGTAGCCATTTTTTTTATTGGCTGTAAACGTAGCCAATAAATTTGTGTTAATTAACAATCAATCGAAAATCATAGCTAATATAATCATAAACGAATCGTGTTACTTTTAGTTTTGGTTGTTAAAGGGCTAAACAATTAACTGTGTTACGTCAAATTAAGAAACTTAAAGTATCAAGCGTGCATGTATCCCTTACACTGTGAGACTTGAATATTGATTGTCTTGTTCACCCCAAATAAAAAAATTAGTAAGTGGCCGTTTAGATAAGTGGTGGAGTCCTTGAAATGTACTTCTGCGTAACTATAATCACTTTTGCAACCATACAAAATTATTTAGAGAAAAGTTTAAAAATCACGGTATACTGAAATTTTACAGTAATACCGTGATTTTGCAAAAACAAAATTCTCTCACTTTTTTGTTTGACAGAATCACTTTTGCAAGTTTTAAGTATTTAATAAAAATGTTTCTTTTTAAAAATAATTTAATTCTAAACATGTTTAATTCAAAAGTGATTTTATAAACAATACCCAAATAGAATCAATCCCTTTAAAATCAGTTTTTTAGAAAAAAAAAAGTTTTCAAACAGAAATCATAATGAACCAAACTTACTTTTAATCAAAATTAATTTTCAAGATGACTTTCATCTAAAATCAATTTTGTTCAATAGTAATCCAAATAGACAGTCTTATATACACGTGAGTACACTTCAATCTCACTTATTCAAAGCTTAGAAAAATTTTACAGTAAAAAAAAATCCAACGTATCGGCGAACACTATATTTAAGAACACTGTTTAAGGCACAAATTTAATTATAAACTTACACATCTCTATTTTTTTTTTTACCCTTTTTCCTGTCTAACTTCGACCATCGGTCCATCACTATCGGAGAACGAGATATTTTTCCAAGCTTCCGTTGGTCCAATTGTTTGGTGATAGCAAAACCATATTTTGCTTTTTCCTCCGTAGCGTTATAGGATTTTTTTTTCTTCTTTTCAAACGGAGAAATGTGGATCTACATCGTTCTGTTGCTTTCCAGTTTGTGGATTACTTTATTGACCCAATTATTATGAGTCAATAATATCTTGTTATAAAATCCTAACACGACGAACCCATTTTTTTGTAGCAGGTCTCTTCCATCCGTGTCTTAATCAATTAATCAATCAACCATGTTTCCTTCGATGGTAAAAAAAAAAAAAACCATGTTTCCTTCAACATTAATGATTTTTGCCATCCTCTTTCTCACATTCATATAAGTTTTAAGCACCATTCCTGATGTGAATAAAATGTGAATAAGGGAGACGGATAGAGTAGAGAAATAGAAAGAAATAAAAAGAGGGAGAAAAGAACTCAAATGTAAGAAGAAAAGAAATGATAGAAAATAAAAGGAAGGGAAGACATACATACCGATCACGGAGTATACTTCCACTTGTAGAGGATGAAGAGTTCCAGGCGGTAGAAACAAAATCACTCGGACTTTATTTACTGCTTCACCGTAGACACACACGGGAAAGAAAATTGAGAGGAAGAGTGAGAGTGTTTTTTACAGAGAGGAAAGAAGGAAGCCAGAGATTCAGTCTCTGAGCGTTGCACCCAAAATTGAATCGAGAGAGTGTTTTGAATAACTAATCCTTTTTTTTCACTTCTTCACGCACACACACGTTCACTTAAATCTCTCGGGGTGTGCGTTGTGTATGGGAACGGTTTTTATTTAACCATTCCCTCCCTCTCAAAATTAAAACAAATTAAATAAAATATATTTTATTTAATTTGTTTTGGGCCTGTGCCCATTTGTTTGGGCTCTATACCCATCAAGGGTGTAGCCCAACATCTCCCACTCACACTTGATGGGTTAACCTCTTACAATTCTTCCTTTCCATTTCATACTAAGTGTTCTACCATGACTGCATGGGCATGACGTCTATAATTAGGTATTCTTATACTAGAAATCCTTTTCAAGAACCAGTATAGAACTACCTTATGTATTTCGTATTTATTTTGTTTATGTATTATGCCTTGAATGTCCTAGACTTATCCATATACACTTCATCCATGGCAAATCTAATCCCTCATAAGTTTTTATATATAAACTTAGATTGCCTTACTCTTGTATACTTAGTGTCTACGTTTAAGATGTTAACATCATAACTTCTTAACGGATATGTCTTAGACACCAGTATAAGTATGTATATATTCGGATAATCTTCCTTTCGCCTATATTTCATTTCAATATGAAACAATTGCTTTCCTAGCATAAGACCTTTTGATCAAATTATCATGACCATTGGATATATGCTAAAGTAGCTAACATTGAATCATTTTCCATGAAAAATGTCAAAGTCATAAGGACATTAATGAGAGGTTTTATTTCTCTCTGGGACTCACACAGTAATGAAGCAGGGATCTATTCACTTACTTCCCAATTGCGGTTTTATTAAAAAAAAAACACATGCAATATGAATTGCATGCTACGATGTTACTCTTATTACATAAGAGCGTATGTCGATTTTGTTTTTGTTATTAACACCGTACAGATTTAAGTTCAGACACACATAATGTCTAACCCGAATTCCACCAATTCTTCCACTTATCATAACGTCTTTGTTGGAGAATTCTCATCTGGTTACATGTATTATGGATTGTGGGTATCCATAATTCAATCCAAAATTTATATTTATTGGATCTCATCCTGACCTATTCTCTTCTTTTGTCAGAGCGACTTATTTTGTATTGTTTAACTGTCATATCTGCTCTCTTACAGATTTGCTAGTAAATACAAAAGATGTCTCATCTTTGCCCACTTTTCATGAGTGTCAAAAGCAGTTGCTTGTGTGAGGAAGCCAACCTTATCAACATGTATGACATACTAGACATTGTATATTTTTCATAAGTATATGTACTCGAATGACTCAATTATAAAAAAAATATACTTAATCTTATTCATATAATTGATCATTACATAGATTTGTGTTACATCATATCCTACGAATACCAAGTGATTTTACATGATCAACATATACATCTCTCGGTATTGGCTTGGTGAAGGGATTAGCAATCATTTGACGTGTAGGAATATGGCGAATTGTAACACTTTTCTGTGCTATAGCATCTCTTACAAAATTATACTTGGTATCTACGTGCTTTGTCTTACTATGATACTTGGGATCTTTAGTGTAGGCAATGGCAGCCTCACTATCACAGTTTATCAAAATTGGATCCAATTTATCACCAATGATCCCTAAGTGTTTTATGAATATTTTCAACCATACTGCTTCTTGTACTGCTGCAGAACATGCAACAAACTCTGCTTCCATGGTAGACAAAGCAATACAAGTCTGTTTCTTGCTACACCAAGATATAGCTCCATTGTTTAGCAGAAAAACATATCCAGAAGTCGACTTGCGCTCATCTAGATCTCCTCCCCAATCTGCATCGGAGTATCCTACCAAGCGTAAATCGCTTCCTTGATAACATAGGGCATAATCTGCTGTGCCTTGCAAATATCTCAGGATTCTCTTCACAGCTTTCCAATGTTTCAGTCCAGGGTTTGACTGGTACCTACTGACCAAACCAACTGCATAACAAATGTCTGGTCTCGTACACATCATGGCATACATTAAACTACCAACTGCACTGGAATAAGGGACTCTTTCCATCATTTTCTTATTAGACTCAGTCTGAGGACACATATATCGGCTCAGATTTTCTCCTCTTGAAATAGGGGTATCCATAGATTTACAGTTTTTCATGTTGAATCGCTCAAGAATTTTCTCAATATAATTTTTCTGAGAAAGGGATATTAACTTTCTTGGGCAATCTCTATGGATCTTAACTCCTAGTATATAGTCAGCTTCACCCATGTCTTTCATTTCAAAATTCGAAGATAGCCATTCTTTGATAGCTATAATCGATTTTAGACTATTTCTGGCTAATAGTATATCATCCACATAAAGGGATAATATCACAAGATTCTTTTCAAAATTCTTAATGTATACACAGTGGTCCTCGTCGATCATCTGGAAATCGTACGAGGTTATAGCTTGGTGAAACTTCAAATATCACTGTCTGGATGATTGTTTAAGTCCGTAAATGGACCTTTTCAACTTGCAGACTTTATTCTCTTTACCTTTCTCAATGAAACCTAATGGCTGTTGCATATAGATTTCTTCATCCAGTTCACCATTTAAAAATGCAGTTTTTACATCCATCTGATGTAATTCCAGATTTAAACTTGCTACTATTGCCAGAATAAGTCTTATGGAGTTAAATCGCACAACAGGTGAAAAAGTATCTTCGTAATCTATACCTTCCTGTTGATTATACCCTTTTGCCACTAATCGAGCCTTGTATCGTTCAATCGATCCATCTGCATTCCTCTTAATTTTGAGAATCCATTTATTCCCAATTGCCTTACGTCCAGATGGAAGATTGACCAAATCCCAGACTTGGTTCATTCTCATTGAATTCATTTCCTCTTCCATTGCTTTCTTCCATTCATTACTAGCAGGACATGATAAAGCCTCATGTATTGAATTAGGCTCATCATAATCTTGTGGGGTAACTATAAGTGCAGTCCTTTTTATTGGGAAGCGTCTCTTTGGTACACTCTCTCTGTTACTTCTTCGCAGTGGGATCTCTTGTAAGTTATTCTGTTCTTGAACAGAATCTTGTACTTGTCCTTGTGAGCTCCCACTCGAATTAAGAGGTTGAGGTGTATAAATTTGTTCCTCAGTTTCTTCCTGTATCTCATAAAGAAATACAGTACAATCTACCTCACCCCTGCTAGGAAATTCGTTTTCTAGAAATGTTGCATCTCTAGATTCTATTTCAGTGACACTCTCATCCTGGTTTTCACCAATGAAAACGTAACTCTTAGATTGTTCAGAGTATCCAATAAAGATATATTTCTTCCCTCTTGGACCTATTTTTCCATATTTGTGGGAAGTATCAAGGACATAAGCTGCCGACCCCCAGGGTTTTAAAATATTTAAATCTGGCTTCCGATTTGTCCATAGCTCATAGGGTGTTGATGTGACCGATTTTGAAGGCACATGGTTAAGTATGAAGGCTGCAGTTAAAATTGCATCTCCCCAATACGAAATAGGTAGATTGGCTTGTGCCATCATGGACCTAACCATGTCTAGTAATGTTCTATTTCTTCTTTCGGCTACACCATTTTGTTGTGGGGTGCCAGGAATTGTAAGTTGCCTTACTATTCCCTTTTCTTCACAGAGCTTTTTGAATTGTTCCGATAAATATTCACATCCGCGATCGGTTCTTAACGCTTTGATTTTCTTGTCTATTTGATTTTCAACTAAATTCATGTATCGTTTAAAACATTCTAGTGCTTCAGATTTATGTGACATCAAATAAACATAACCAAATCGCGAGTAATCATCAATGAAAGTGATGAAATAAACAGCTCCATGTTTTGTCCTCACACTCATAGGACCACAAACATCTGAATGGATTAATTGCAATGGAGTTTCTGCCATAGTTCCAGTTCCAAATGGTTTTCTAGTTGCTTTACCAGCCAGGCAATGCTCACACAAGGACATTTCCATTTTATCAATTTCACCTAGCAGTCCTTCTTTAGCTAGTTTAATCATTCTATTTTGATTAATATGTCCTAGTCTAGCATGCCAAGCATTCATATCAACATTTAAATTGAAAGAAGTTGCAAAGCAATCATGTATATAAAATACATCAACAATGTCCATAACAAAGAACTTCTTTGAAAGAAAAGCTGAACCATAAAAGGTTATCCTTAATGAAATGTCTGCTACTTTATCATGAAAATTTACATTAAACCCATAAATTAATAAGCAGGAAATAGAAACTAAGTTCCGTCGGATGTCAGGTGCATGAAGTACATCATAGAGGATTAAGATTTTTCCACCTCGCAAAGTTAATTTGCAGGTTCCTATGCCTTTCACCTCAATTCTCGCGTTGTTACCAACATAAAGCCACTTGCTTTGATTCGGCAACCGATGGTACTCTGTAAAGGATCCTCGATCCCTGCTCACGTGGTCTGTAGAGCCTGAGTCAATTATCCAAGAAGAAGAAATAGTTTCTGTCAAAAAAATAGTACTTGAAACATAAGACATATGTGAATTAACATAATTCACTAATACCTTTTCACGTTCATTTTGCTCAGGGCAATCCCTTGCAAAATGACCCATTTTCAGGCAGGAATAGCACTTAACCTTACTCAGGTCAGTCTTCTTCTTCTTTCCGCCTTTCTTCCCTCTTTTCTTGAAAGGCTTATTTCCCTTTTTAAAATTTGGGACATTCTTCTTACCCTTTCTTTGATATTTCTTGCCCTTTTTGAAATTGGGCTTAGGGTTAGAAGTTCCTACTTCTTCAGTCAGATAGGCTTGTCCAGATGCTCTGTAGGCCTCTAGACGTTCATCTTCAAGCTCCAGGTGTTTTGCCACATCACTAAAAGTGTTTATATTCTCATTATGGGTTAGGTTGACTTTCATGTGTTCCCAACTTGAAGGGAGTGATCTTATGACAGCCTGGATCTGCTGTTTGTCAGACAATTCATGCCCAGCTTCCTTCAGTTCTCTGATCATGCTGGCCATCTCTCGCAGATGCTGTTTCATAGGAGTATTAGGCCTTAACTTATAAGTATCAAACTTAATTGTCAGCCTTCTAAGTTTGGTGGTAGAGGTACCTCCAAACTTATCCTTTAATGCCGTCCACATGGCTTGTGCAGTTGAATATTTTTCATACTCACACATGAGGTCATTTGCCATAGTACCCAGCATAGTTATACGTGCTATGCTGTTCTTCCTAGTACCCAGCATAGTTATACGTGCTATGCTGTTCTTCCTTTTCCAGGCCATGTAGACCTCTTGGTCTCTCCTATGTTGGGTTGTATTGCCGGCTTCTGGTTGTGCCATGACTATAGTCAGTGGCTCTACAACATCTTGTTCTTCCAATATATAGGAAACCTTTCGGTGCCAGATGTCCCAATTATCCCCATTTAGTTTATCTTCTTTGTTTAACTCAGCCATTATACTTTTGGTTGCTATCCTCAAATCAGTTACGAAACTATCCCACATAAAGGACTTCTATTATGAGCTGAACTAAAAAATTTATTAATAAATATACATGTAGCACAGTACAATATACAATGTCATATACTTGTATTATTTCTTAGTAAGACAATAATAATATCATTAGTTCCATAATCAGGAGACCACAAGTGTATCTCCCATCATATGGATGCTAATATTACTATTATTTTCTATTAAGATTTTAATACAAGTACTAGAATAATTAACTCAAAAAAAACTTATTTTAAGAGCTCCCACTCAAATAAAGCATATATATTACAATATTGAATACATACAAGAACATAGTCATTGTAAAAAAATAAAAAATACATAAATCAAATAGAAAAACAGAAATGAACAATTTTTTTCTTAAGAATGCTATTCGATATTTTCATCGCTCTCTTAATAGCATTGACCCAGGTGTAATCTGAATATTTCTTGTTTTGTGTATTCAGATTTTCTCTTAACTTAAGAATGATGTTCGCGAAGAACTCAACATCTTCCATATTCATCACAAAGTGTGAATACTTTGCAAGAATTGGATACAAGTCTTTTAAATGTTTTATTTTTGTCGCATCCCTATTTGCTATGTCTTGTGCTACAGAGTGGGTAAGGAGTTGATCTACTTCTTGATCTTCAATTTTAGGCTCTTCAAAAACAATTTCATTTTCCTTTGGCCCATTTGGATCTGTATACACTTCTTGAAGTTCCCCAGGATTTTCTTCTCCTTCTAGAAACTCCTCATCAGAATCTTCATCCAAAAATTCATCTTCTGGAATAAGTTCTTCCAAATACTCATAACTTGGAGAACCATATCCAACTATTTCAGTGCTTTCAGAATTCTCTTGCTTCATTATATATATATATATATTTACCTTCAATAAAATAGCAGGAATTATTAAAATAATAAAAAAAATTTTTATTAAAAAAATATAATGAAATAGCTTTAGACAGATCCAAAATTATCTCAAAACTAGCCAAATAGTATATCAAATTGAAGATCTCGAATTTAGGAATTTTTAGAAGCAAACTGTGGCCAAAAATACCCCTGTACGCGCCCCCACGTGCCCAGAGAAGTCCAGAAAAAAAATGAAAAAAAAAAAAAATGGTTATCTCACGCGCCACCATGCAAGGCTCTCTAGGGGACAAGCGCCAGCCAGACTCCTTCCATGCGTTGCCCACATTCTGACGGTGTCATCCACGTGGCCCAATCACGTGTTGATGGGCCTCACGCGCCACATCAGCAATCACCCTCTTTTTTTTTTTTTTGAAGGACCCAAAGTCTCGGCCCAAAAAAAAATTTTTTTTTTTACAGGGCCGGCTACTGCAGGCCCAAAAAAATTTTTCTTTTTTTTTTTTTTAAAACCTAAAACAACATGTCGTTTTGGCGAAACGCCAAAACGACGCGTCGCTGAGGTCAACCCTGACCTCCCGCCGGGTCAACCCGACCCGGTACGGACCCGGTGGCGGACCCGCGAACCCGCCACCATTTTTTGCCGTTTTCTCCTTCGTCCGGTGTCCGTTTAAGGCGTTCTTGGTGTCGTTTTTCTCGTCTCGACGCCCTTTACATGATGGTGGCCTCCTTTTATCCAAAAAATTGTGATTTCTTTAAACCCAATTTTTTCTTTTCCTACGCATACGGTGACTTTTTCTGGTATTTTCTCTCTAATCCAGTGTTCATTTTAATGCGGTTTTAGTAGGCTCAATCTCATCTCTTTATTCTCTACACAATGGTATTTTTTATTTTCTTGAAAGGGATGATCTTACAGTACCCTAAAACTGTACCGTGTAAAAAATTTTTTTTAATTTTTTAGATCCCCTATACTGAATCCTATTTGCTTATCTCATGAGTATAAACAGTATACAAATTATACAAAAAAAACTCATAAGAAAAATATATACCATATGCAAATTATGAAACTCAGAAAAAAAATTTTTGCAGCGGAAATCGATTTTTTCTGAATCTAAACTCAGGCTCTGATGCCAATGATAGAAAATAAAAGGAAGGAAAGACATACATACCGATCACGGAGTATACTTCCACTTGTAGAGGATGAAGAGTTCCAGGCGGTAGAAATAAAATCACTCAGACTTTGTTTACTGCTTCACCGTAGACACACATGGGAAAGAAAATTGAGAGGAAGAGTGAGAGCATTTTTTACAGAGAGGAAAGAAGGAAGCCAGAGATTCAGTCTCTGAGCGTTGCACCCAAAATTGAATCGAGAGAGTGTTTTGAATAACTAATCCTTTTTTTTCACTTCTCCACGCACACACACGTTCACTTAAATCTCTCGGGGTGTGCGTTGTGTATGGGAACGGTTTTTATTTAACCGTTCCCTCCCTCTCAAAATTAAAACAAATTAAATAAAATATATTTTATTTAATTTGTTTTGGGCCTGTGCCCATATGTTTGGGCTCTATACCCATCAAGGGTGTAGCCCAACAAGAAAGAACTCAGAATGAGAGAGAGAAATAACTGAAATTATAACTCAAATTAATAATCAAAGTTTTGATACAAATGAGTAGTATGACTTTTATTTATAAATCTTAAATCCTAGTCCTACTATAATCTTAAGATTAGGTATATTTTTTCAAAATATTTTAAATCTAAATAAAATATAAATCCTAATTCAAATAATTGAATCCTAAAAATAAATAAAAAATAAAATTTAAATTCTAATAAATTCAAAATAAATTAGATTAAATTTAAATATTCTAATAAAATATCTTTATTTAAAATTCTAATAATAAAAATAAATAATTCTAATTATTTTGGGATTATCCATCCTCCTCCCAAAATGACCAAAAGATGATCGGAAATGACCACTAGGTCCACCGTCCCTCCTGATCATCGGCAACCAGATATTGTTAGATGAACGACCACACCGCACCCAACAATATCTGGTCCAAAAATATGGTCCCCTCACATCATTGAAGTTTGGACAAATTCCTGTGATTGTCATTTCATCCCCTGAAGCTGCCGAGCAATTCCTCAAGACGCACAACACCGTTTTTACGAACTGACCCAAGATGCAAGCGTCGGATCCGTTTTCTACAGGAGCCAAGGGACTAGTGTTTTCTGACTATGGTCCATACTGAAGATATGTGAGGAAAGTGTGTACCCGACATCTTCTAAGCATGTCAAGAGTGGAGATGTATGCTCCATTAAGGAGGGAGGAGAGGTGGGAGTGATGGTAAAGTCACTTGAGAGAGCGGCGATGGCGCGTGAGGTGGTGGGAAACTCATAGAGAACATAGGGAATATTTGGCAAAAAGAAAGTAATAAGTTTCTAGAAAAGAAGAAAATGAGGAAAAGCTCATTTTAATATGTTTGGTAATCAATTATAACTCATTTATTAGAAATATAGTAGTTAATAATAACATTTTTATTAGAAAATAAACATATTAAAATATATTTTATTTTTCATTTTTTTTAAACTCATTTTCTTTCTACCAATCATGTTTATTAGATTACAGTGGGATGTGCCGAGGATGATAGGTTTAACTTGAAAGGGCTGATTAAGGAGGGACTGAGCTTGCTGGGGAAATTTAATGTTGCTACTTATGTTCCTTGCGTCGGTGCATTTGATCTCCAGGAATGCTTAGCGACTATTTTCTCTCATGTGTGGGCTTGTTTTACTTCATGTTTGACCCAATAGATTCAGTCCAAATTCTAAACACTTGGCTGCATTTGATATAATAGAAAGTTATGTAAAAAAAATAAAAAGAAAATAAGGTTAATCCAACTAATTCAATTAGAATCAGGTAGAACCACAAGTGGCAAAATTTTTCCAATAAATATTACATTTTAAAAGTACTACATCTATCAAATTTTATATCTTTTTATATTTTTTTTCTTTTGTTTTTCTCATTTCTTTTTTTTTTATATTTAAATTAAAAGAATTTTGAAAGCCCTGCTTATTCTAGTTTTAATAAAGATATATATATATATATATATATTACATATGAAACATACTCTAATTATATTCTCGATCTGTTCATACCAAAGAAATATATAGCCTAAAGGGCTGCATGAGAAATAGGGGCAGGGAGCTTGGGCTCTGTCAGAAAAGGCCAACATGTTCTATTTCTGCATAAGTTCCCTTTTAATATTTTTCTGACATTGCAAGATAGAATAGTATGAATCAGAAAAAATATACTCAGTGTTCTACTTTATGGCTTGAATGATTTATTTGATTAATGTTGCCACTTTATGGCTTGAATGATTTATTCGATTAATGTTGCCAGGGCTTAACCTGAAAGGTAAAGAGAAACTACAGGGCACTTTTAACCTGAGAGGTAAAGAGAAACTACAAGGCACTTCACCACGCATTGGACATGATAATCACAAAGCATGAACAAGATCTTAGAGACCAAAATGTCCAGCACCATCATGACTTCAAACACATACTGCTTTCCTTGATGCATCGACCCACAGATGACGACCGAAACCATGTCATTGATAGAGCTAACCTCAAGATTATTGTATTAGACATGATTTCTTGGGCATCTGAGTCTTCTACCGTGGAAATTTTATGGGCTTTATCTGTACTCTTGAGGCATCCAACAGTGATGAAAAATCTCCAAAATGAGCTACAAAATGTAGTTGGAATGAACAAAATGGTGGAAGAGGCTGATTATGCAAAGTTAAGTTACCTGGATATGGTGATCAAGGAGACTTCGACTATATCCTCCTGCACCTTTACTTATCCCTCAGTAAATATAGAGAATGTCTCAGTTAATGGATATTACATAAGAAAAGGGTAATAGTAAATGTACGGGCTATAGGACGAGATCCTAAAATATGGCCTAACAATGCCCATATGTTCTATCTAAAAGATTCATTGACAGCAATATAGATATTCAAGGGCATAATTTTCAACTATTACCATTTGGTTCGAGTGCACATGGGTTTAACCACAATGAAATTTGTTGTAGCTCAATTAGTGCACTCCTTTAATTGGGAGCTCCCATCTGGCATGTCTCTGAATTAGACACGAATGCAAAGTTTGGCCTCTCAATTCCAAGAGCAAAGCACTTGCTAGCTGTTCCAACCTATCGTTTGTAGAATTTGGTATTGGTCATAATTTAATATTAGTTTAAAGTGAAAAGTGCATTGTTCCTTCTTTTATACCATAAAAAGTGTATTGTTCCATGTAAGACAACATATCGACTGTTATATATTGAAATTTGTTTCAATAATGTAACATATGAATAAAGGTGTATGTCTGTTACGCTTGAGAAGTATTTTTCTTCACTTGTTCTTATTCTCCCTAGGAAAGTTTATATATAAGCCTTGTTTTGTGAATTTTCAACAAGGAGAATTAGAGATTAGAGCAAAATACAATATTAGGGTTTTGAATAATTGCTACTTTGCACTCAAAACGAGGCAGTCTTGTACATATATACACAAACAATTACTAGATGTACCTATAGGCTCAGGCCACGTCACAAGATAAAAGAATACACTTGTACAAAATTGATCATTATCCATACATAGTACATCACCGTATGTTTTCTATTAATGGGCTTGAGACTAGGCTAGAGTCCATATTACAATGATCCTTAACATCCCCCCTCAAACATAAGGGTGATGGTATCATACCAAGTTTGTCTCTAAGAAAAATAAAATGGGTAGTTGCTAAAGGTTTTATGAGGTAATCAGCTAATTGATCCTCTGATGGAACATATTGAACTAAGATGGTCATGGCAAGAACCTGATCACGAACAAAACGTGTATCTGTTTCAATATGCTTAGCGCAAGCATGAAGGAAAGGATTAGATGCAAGTAATCCTGCACTAAGATTGTCACACCAAACAACTGACGGCTGTGAAAGAGTAAACTGAAGTTCTAAGTAAAGATTGTAACCATAATAAATCTAAAATAACATTGGCAATAGCTCTATATTCATACTCAGCTATGGATCGAGCAACCACTGATTGCTTCTTTGAAGACCAAGAAACAAGAGAGTTACCAAGAAAGACAAGATAACCACTAATGGAATGTTTATCATCTAGGCAGGATGCCCAATCAGCATCTAAGAAGGCAATCAGAACAAGAGAAGAGCAACATTTGATCATCAAACCATAACTTGTTGTGCCTTTAAGATAATGTAACAACCGTTTAATGAGTATTGACTCAATTTGCCTATACTATAACTTATATCAGGTTTGGTGTTAACCAAGTATTGTAAGGCACCTAGAGTTTCTCAGAACAAATAGGCATCTTCAAAAGGTTCACTATCATTCTTGGATAAAGTGAGTCTAGTTGTCATGGGAGGGGAACAAGAGGAGGCTTGCAACATGTTATACTTTGTTAGGAGATCAGTCATATTTTTATTTTGTGTTAAAACAAAACCATCACTATTTCTTTTAACCTTAAAACCTAGGAAATAATGCAAAGGTCCTAGGTCTTTAAGAGAGAACATTAGATCTAATTTGAGAACAAATTGAGACAAACCCATTGAATTGCTACTAGTGATGAGAATGTCATCTACATAACTGAGTAAAATGATCACTTGAGTTTCATCTCTATAGTAAAACAAAGAGTTATCACTCTTGCAATTGACGAATTTCAAGAAAGAAGAACTTCCTTTAACCTTTCAAACCAAGCACGTGGTGCTTGTTTGAGACCATATAGTGCCTTTGTTAACTTGCAAACATAATTAGGATGCTTGAGACTAACAAATCCTTCAGTTTGTATCATATAACCATGTTCACTCAAATAACCATTCAGAAATGCGTTATTAATATCAAGTTGTTGTACCTCCCATTAAAACATTACAGCTAGAGTTAGAACAACTCTGCTCATGGCCATTTTAATAATCGGACAATATTTTTCTCCAAAATTGATTCTTGGTTCTTGTGGATATCCCTTGGTGACCAATCGAGCTTTGTAACATTGAACACTCCCATCTTGATTATATTTGGTCTTAAAAACCCATTTGTTGGCAACAATATGCTGATTAGAGTATAGAGGAACAAGCTGCCAAGTTTGATTTCGAATTAGTGCATCAATCTCATTTTGCATTGTTTCTTTCCAATGTGGTATACTTATTGCCTCTTGTGTAGTTTTTGGTTCAATGCTCATAACTGTAGTAGCTACTCCAATAAAAGACACCATGGCTTTGTGAATTCTTACCTTAGATCTTGTTGTCATAGGATGAATATTCTTCACTTGATTATCAGTCAGACTTTGATCTTGATGTTCATTTGTCTTAGAACTTTTCAGTTGTACAGTAGTTGAGTCAGTTGTCTCCATTTCTGAAATCCTATTTTGTGTGGCTGCTCTTTGCTCTTCATTGCAAACATGTTGAGATTCAGATTCAGAACTGGTGTCTTTCAGACTTTCTTGTTGTATTGAAATAAGTTGGTCATCTAAATTTGTATTTTCAAGAGTAAGAGATGACTGCATATCTTTAAATTGAATTGGACTAGACTCGATCAAGCAAGGTAGCTCATACTTGTCAATAGATACATTATCTTTGGAACTTTGATCATCATTATCTTCTTTATTTCTCCCTGCAAAAGGAAAATCATCCTCGTTAAAAATTACATGTCATGAAATATAGATTTTCCCTACTTTATTCATACACTTGTATCCTTTATGGCTTTTGCTAGGACACAAGTATATACACTTTTTTGAATGAAAACTCAACTTATGCTTGTTAAAGGGTCTTAGGCATGGAAAACAGGCATAACCAAAAGGTCTCAAAACTTTATAACCTGGTTTCTTATAGTAGAGCACTTCATATGCAAATTTACAATTCAAGACAGATGTTGGCAGCTTATTAATAACATGAACAGTAGTAGTGAATGCTTCCCACCAAAAATGAATTGGCATAAAGGCTTGTGTTAGAAAACTCAGTCCCATCTTAATGATATGTCTATGTTTGTGCTTTACTCTACCATTTTGTATAGAAGTATAGGGACAGGAATGTTTGAACACTATACCAAACTCATCCAGAACCTTTTCAAAACTCCAATATTCTCCTTCCCAATCACTTTGCAAGGTTTTTATAGTATGGTTAAACTGATTTTCAACAAGTCTTTTAAAAGTTAAGAAATTAAGCACTTAGAGCTTTTCCTTTAGTTTTCAAAGGGAAAATCCATGAGTATTAACTAAAGTCATTGACAAAACATATATAAAATCTGAAACCAGATAAAGAGGCTACAGGTGCAGGACCCCAGAGATCCATGTGTATTAACTCTAATGGTTCATAAAGGCATGAGACAAGGAATTATCAAAAGGCAAGGCATGAGACTTTCCAAACTGATCTGCATCACAAAATTCTAGAGCTTCATTAGATTGAAATTTGAAAATACAATAATTCAAAACTTGCTTCCCTGTTCTACAGGAAGCATGACCAAGCTTTCTATGCACATTTTCCTAAATTGAAACTAAACCAATGAATTCGGCATCAGTTTTATTTACTCCTAATTCTGGTCTTTCTTCAACTTTGTACATTTCGTCATACACCTTTCCTCTAAGCAGCACCTTGCAAGTTCACTTGTCCTTCACAATGTAACCAGAAGAATCAAATTCAACAAAAATATCGTTATCAAGAGTCAATTTATAAACACTAACAAGGTTCTTTATCATATTAGGTACAACAAACACTACTCATCAATAATTGATCATTAGTATCACATTTTGGAGCTCCAGTAGTTGTTTTATGAATCTTTAATTTATCACTGTTTCTTACAACTAGATTACCTGATTCATCCACATTTTGCCTATTGGATGAATCTTGAATAGTCACATGCCTATGATAGCTCCTAGATTTTTATTATTTTAATCCTCCATACTTAGTGGTTTTAATAATTAATTTCAGCTAATTTTGGATTTTTAGGTGATTTTCATGATTTTAGCCGAATTTTGGATTTATGAGAATTTTGGGATAATTTTTGGAAATTAAACTTTAATTTAATTATTTTTATTTGCCAAATTATTCCAATAATTTAATTCTTTTTATTTCATTTTTATTTAATAATTTTTATTGTAATTATGGGTTATTTGTGGTTTAATTGTAATTAAAAAAATTAATTAGGATTTGAACCATATAGGGCAAAATTGTAAAAAAGTTTTAAAAATTTATTTTTAGTATTTTATTTCCCTTAGTTTTATTATTTTGGCATATAATTTTCCTCCAAATTGAGTTTAAACTTTATTTCATATTTAATTTAATTTCCTTGGACTAAAATTTAATCTACATTTATTCAATTGAAAACATAATCTATCTGATATAATATTTTGTTGTAGGTCATGGTCTATGGAGATTAAAATTTTGAAGGGGCATTTTGGTCATCAAATAGGAGGAATTTTATGAAAATTTTATTTTCCCAGTTTTTCTCATTTTTTTTATCTTTTTGTATATGCCTTTATTTTTATTGATCCAACTCACCTCCTTTCTACCTTTAATTTTTGGAATCCAAACACGACCCTTGTTAAAAACCCTTCCCTTTTGGTAAGTGAGAGGCGCAACCTCTCCTTCACTCTCTATTTTCCAGCCGATACTCCCTCTTCTCCATTTTTTTTGTCAGTCATCAACTTTCCTACCCTTCATCTCCTTGTTTTCTCAATTTTTCCATCGATTCCTTCTAATTTCTTGCCATCCCATCACTATTTCCTTCGTTCCTTACCTACCTTTCACCTCTTTCTTCTATTTGTTTAGATTTTTCTCTCACCAATATTGAAGAAAAAGCAAGGCCGTGGTTTCCCATCCTAGTTCTTCACCAAACTGGTGTTCCTCCACTCTTTTCTTCACTCCACTCCATCTAATTCATCCAATACTCATCTCCCACTCCATTTTCACTTCTTGACCGTGGCTATGGCTGTTATTGGAGGATTTGGTGGAGCTTTCTTAGCTAGCATGGAGGAGTAGAGCTTGATAGTGACTTAGAGCAACTTGGAGGAGATACAATGGGTAATGAACTTCAATTTGAGCTTGAGATAATTATTCCTTTCTCTTTCACTTTCTTGAATATTTTAACTTAAAATTGATGTTTAATTGGTTGATTGTTGATGATACTTGATAGATTGTATTGAAATTGATTGGAATTGTGGATTGGAAACTTATATAAATGCTTATCTTGTAATGTAAGACTATGTTATTTTTGGCCAAATCTGTACCTTGTCTCCTTTTGTTTTAATTTTGAATTTGGTTGCTTAATTTAGTATTGTATGTGTTAATTCGGTAACTTGATTCTTGATTGATGCAATGGGGAATGTCAATATTGATGTTGGTTTATGGACTTGAAAGTTTAGGCCTCATTATAGATCTCATTGTGCAAGCCATACATGCTTGATCAATTTGTCTCATTATCTAGCATGTTAGATATTTGATAAAATTTCTAGGTAAGTTAGTATTCTAGGAATTTTGCCATGCATTATATATTTGAGGAAATAATGGTCTTGATTGCATAGGGCATTTTGATCATTGTTAATTATCTAAGCAAATTAATCTTTATAGCCCAATTTTTAACTCTCTCCAAGTTGTACTAGATCATCACTCTCATGCCATTACATTTTTTTTTATATCCTTTCATTTCACTTTTACATAATTATCTTTCTTTAAGTGTTAGCATTTTATTAGTTTAGTTATTAGTTAAGTTTGTTATACTTCTCATCTACATTTCTAAGTCATAAAGCCCCCCAAAACTTGTAATTAGTTAGTTTGCATTTAGGATAGAAGTACTTGCATAATTGTGAATATCCATAATTTTTGTATTTTTAACAATTTTGAACTTAGACTAGAACATATCATCTATACACACACACTCACACACTTGTTCATACTTCCATATATTCATATACATACTTGCACACTTTTCTTGTATTCTAGTTTTTATTTAGTTTCCATATTTGTGTTCTTAATTAACTAAATTTCTTCCTTAAGTAGGATTTAATTTAGCTACTCTGCGTGAAATGACCTAGGTTTGTGCCCTATACTATATTATTTCTTTGAACCTAGTTTCTAATTAGAATTCCTTACAATAAGATCTTTTCGCCTATTAGCAGCTGAATCCATGTACCAGGCAGGGTCACTTATAGTTTTAGGGGTAACAACAAAAGCAGAGCACTCATTCTTGCTTGGATTACCATTCTCGTAGGATTTGTCAAACTTGTAGAAACTAGTTTTAGTAGTATGACCTTGACGATCACAAACCTGACAAGTAGGTTTGTTTAGACAAGAGAATCTTTCAAGTTTGTTTGGACAAGAGAATCTTTCTTTGCCATGACCTCCAGATTGAGAACGTTGACCATTACCACACTAGAAAGCTCTTGGAGTGAACTAAGGAGTAGAAATTGAACCTTCATACTTGATTGTAGTGTTGGCAAATGAATTGCTCACAGTGCTCATAGTGAGACTCTAAATATGCTCAAGATGGTGTTCAAAGGTCAAAAGCCCGGATTCTAGGTCAATCTAAGTAAGGTCTTCCCTGTCTTGAAGATTGACAATGATGGGAGTATATTCTCTATCGAGTCCAACAAGAGCAATTTGAATAAGATTTGGCATAGTGACTTGGCTTCCAGCTATAGCAAGATTATTAGAGAGGCTCTTGATATTTTCAACATAATGCTCCACTTTGAGTAAACCTTTGTGCATCCTCTACAATTCATTTTGATATATTGTAACTCTAGATCGGCTATGAGCTCTAAACAAGTCATTCACGAACTTCCAAATCTGAGCTGTTGACTTGTAGTGAAGAAATTAAGATGCTACCTCAGGTGTCATTGAAACAAGCAATCAACTATAAACTAGTTGATCAACAGAAATCCAATCCTCGAATTCTGAATTAACTAGGAGTTCATCCTTCATGGTGACAAACTCAGGATGATGGGGCTTTGTTCATAACATGACGCCTTTGAGCTTCTGACCACGTAGTGGTGGCAAGATGAGAGAGTGCCAAAGGAGGTAGTTTGATTGATTCAACTTAATTGATCCTATCTGATTCAAGCTAGTCAGTAATAGGATCATCTTTGCTTGGATAGTAATAGCTAGAGCGACAGTGTTGGTGGGACCAATTGTTGAAGATAATCTTATAATGGTAGAACTATTTGCCAAAAGTGAGTCCCGAGCAAGAATCTTGTTGCTGGCACTATCCATATCAGCAGTTTTGATACCAAATCAGAGATTAGGGCAAAAATACAATACTAGGGTTTTGAATAATTACTTTTATATGTTGAATCAAGTGTTTTGATGATTCCAAACCAAACTTCAAGAGCTTGGAATAAAGATATCAAAGGTGCACAAAAGGTTTCAAGTGAAAGAATTCTAGAAAAATCAATGCAAGAATAGATGTAGAATATTTATTAATGTTTTAATTTGAGTAAAAGGCTTTGATTTAGTAAAAAGATGTTTTAAAACCTTGATTCTATGTTAATTCATGGAATATTTGAATAACACCCACCAACAGACGAAGTTTGAAAGGTTTATACTGATCTGCTGTTTTGAAAATTCTAACGTTGACTTTGGAAATTCGAATTTAATATTGAAAATGAACAAGTCTGAAAAGAGGCTTCTCTGACAGATGAATTTTGACTTGAGAAATTCGAATTTTGATACGTGTCTAAAAAGAGTTTTCTTTGACAGACAAACTTTAGCTTTTAAAAATTCGAATTTTAGATAAAATGCAACTTATGAAAATTGAAAAATTTGTCTGAGAATATGTCAAAGTTCATCTGAAACCAAGTTTAGATAGAGCTTCAAAATTGCTCACTGACAGATGAACTTTGAACATGAAAATTCAAATTTCAGAAATAAAGCTTGAGAATCTGTTATAATGATATGTTGACATACGAATGACAGTATTCATAAGTTTGAACTTTGAAGTAAGTCTGAAAAGAGGTCTCTCTGACAGACGAACTTTACCCTTTGAAAATTCGAATTTCAAATAAGATGAACTACTATGCCTTATTAAACCAGCTACTGACAAACAAATTTTGGGTTCCAAAATTTGAATTTTGAAGGCACTGTAGCAAAATGAAATTACTGTTCACACTTAACAGAAAGACTTTCAATATAAAAATTCGTATGTTCTAACATAGAAACATTTCCCAAGATCAAAATTTGAAGTTTGCTTCATGATAGACGAACTTCGAATACTCAACGTTAAAGTCTTCAGCCTTCGGTCTCTGTGAAATTTGTCTGTTGGCTAACTAAAATTCTAACTTTGAGTGTCAGAAGCATTAAATGCGGTTGGTGAACGGATAGTTTTTCAGAGTAACCATTGGGAAACTTCTCCAACGGATAGATTTTGTTTCTAACGTATAGTTGAGACCAAAATCTATAAATATAACATCATTTGAAGTTGTGGGTAATGATTTTTTCTTTGTATATACTGAAACTCTGCCAAATCATCTACTTAAAGTCTTTTACTCTCACATACTTCAATATTTGTACTTTAACTTTCATATTCACTCTGATTAAGAGAGTTTATTCATTGTAAACAATCTTATCTTCATATTGAAGAAAGAGTTTCTTGTGAGGGGATATCACAAGGGATTGGGGAAGCACTTAGTGAGAGTGCAAAGAATGAGTTCTAGAAACATAGCATCAATGCTGTACTGTGACATTTGCAAGAAGCCCACTGAATTCTTGCAGGATAGTGGAAAATCTCAAGTGGTGACTTGGAGACTGGACGTAGGTCAAGTTGAGAGACCGAACTAGGATAAATATCTGAGTCTTCTCTTCCCTACTACTACTTTTACTATTTATTCATTTATACTCTATTTTACTATCACCCTTTACTTTCTTCACTTTCTTGACATTTTACAGAAAAATTTTTAATCTTCCCAATTCACCTCCTTCTTGGGAAGCCAGCTTATCTAACAAGTGATATCAGAGCCTGGATTCCCTATCAAAGGATTTAACAGTCCGGGAAACACAATGGTTGGCTTTGGAGAAAGCATACAACTAGAGGAAAATAACACAAATAGACCACTTGACTTCAGTGGAGAACACTATAGATACTGGAAGATGAGGATGCAAATCTATCTTCTGTTTATTGATCTGGACATCTGGTCTGTCATCCAGAAGGGAGATTTTGTCCCAATGGCATTGCAGGATGATGGGAAGTATAGAGAGAAACCAGAAGCTGAATGGAACGAGGAAGATAGAAGAAGAGTCTTGCTGAACTTCAAGGCAAAACACTGCTTGTTCAGTGCACTAAATCAAGATGAATTCTACAGGGTCTCACAATGCTCTACTGCCAAGAAAATGTGGGACACCTTAGAAATTGCTCATGAAGGAACAACCGGAGTTAGAGAAAACAAATTAAACACCTGCATAGGTGAATATGAAAGCTTCAGAATGACGGAAGGAGAAAGTGTAAAAGAGCTACAGAAGAGATTCACCCTCATTGTGAATCAACTGAAAAGTCTAGGAAAGGAGTACACTCAGACAGAAAAGGTCAGAAAGATCCTCAAAGCTCTTCCTCTGGAATGGAAACCCAAAGTAACAGCAATAGAGGAAGCCAGAGGAGAATCAATGGCCTCTGTCACAGCTCTTTTTGGTAGCCTCGAGGAGTATAAAGGAAAAATAAAGACTCTCAAGCAGGTGGGATACGACAGAAAGAAGAAAGGTCTTGCTCTAAAAGCTGCTGAGAAGAAAGAAGAAGAATCTGACGATGGAGATGAGCTAGATGAAGAAACTCTGGCTATGATAGTCAGAAAATTTAGAAGATTCTACAGCAAGAAGAGAAACAAGAAAATCTTCAAGAAAGGAGTAGCTGAAGATAGCAAGAGAGAAGTAAAAGAACCTGTCACTTGCTATGAGTGCAAAAGCAGGGACATATCAAATGGGATTGTCCACAATTCCTTAAGAAACAAGAGAAAGAAAAGAAAGCTGCAGACAAAGGCAAGAAGAAATGAGCGTACATCTCATCAATATGGAGCAACAACTCAGATGAGGAAGAAGATGATGAAGATGAAATTGCCAACATTTGTTTGATGGCACTTGCCTTTGAGGAAGTGGAAATCCCATGCAACAGTGATCAAGAAGATGAGGTATATGAATCTGAACCTTCCTATTCTAAATTACTGGATGCATTTCATGAGTTACATGATGAGTTTATTAAAGTTGCCAAAGAATTGAAGCAAGCTAAGAAAAAGATTAACAAACTAGAATCTCAATGCAACATCTCTGAAACTACTTCTCTGCCTATTGCTGAATCTGCTTGCTGTAAATTATGCATTGAATTAAAGCAAACCAATGACTATCTAGTGAAAAGCATGTCTAGGCTTACTAAAGGTAAATATATGTTGTTTGCTTTAATGGGAAGCCAAAGAATATCACAGGAAAAGGCTGGACTTGGCTATGATCCTTATGCAGTCAAAGAAAAGATTAAGAAAAAGAATTAGAATATATATATGAGACATTTTATGCATGCTAGTGGTAATAGAAAGAAAGAACATATTTCATGGCTCATTGAATCTTATGATCAACCAAGGCATGCAAAAAAAAAATATTATCTGCATTGTTTTCTTCCTGCATCTTAATCCAGCAGTCCCTTCACCACCTGTCACTTCTATAACAAGAAGGGACATATTTCCAGTTCATGTGCTTTAAAGAAAAATGGACTTGACAGGAAGGTTAAATGGGTTCCCAAGGGTACATCTGCATCTAGGGAAAATACTACTGACAAAAAAGGACCCAAGCAAATTTAGGTACCTAAAAAGAAAATATGAACTTTGTTTTGCAGGTTTATCTTAAAGCTAGGAAGAGCAATAAATGGTATATGGACAGTGTCTGCTCAAGTTACATGACTGGTGACAAGGAGAAGTTCATCATTCTTAGAGACAAGAAAGGAGGAAAGGTGACCTTTAGAGGTGATCAATATGGCAAAATAGTTGGCATTGAGATTATGGGGAAGAATCTTGAAACATCCATTGAAGAGGTGTTGTTTGTAATTGGCCTCAACCACAATCTGCTAAGTGTGTGTCAAACATGTGACAAAGGAAACTGGGTACTGTTTGACTCAAAGTTCTGTCTGGTCATAAAAAAAAGTGATCACAAAGTAATCCTCAAAACTTAAAGGGATGGTAACTGCTACACTATTGATCTTGATGAACTTTCTCCCTTAGATTCTGTCTGTTTGATTAGCTGGGATAATGATAGTTGGTTGTGGCATAGAAGATTAGCTCATGTTAACATGAATCAACTATCAAAACTGGTTAAAAATGAGTTAGTCACTGGCCTACCAAAAATCACTTTTGAAAAAGACAAAGAATGTGATGCATGCCTCAGAGGAAAACAAACTAAATCTTCTTTTAAATCTAAAAACGTAATCACCACAACTAGACCACTAGAACTATTGCATATGGAACTGATTGGTCCATCTAGGATAAAAAGCAGTAGTGAAAATCTGTATGTGCTTGTAATTGTAGATGATTACTCTAGATTTACCTGGACATTATTTTTTTCTTCTAAGAGTGATACATTTGATGCATTTGTAACCTTAGCCAAGAAAGTGCAAAATGAGAAGGGTATTTCTATTGTGTCTATTAGGTCAGATCATGGAGGAGAGTTTGAGAATTCATACTTTCTGGAGTATTGTGATGAGCATGGAATTGATCACAACTTATCAGTCCCAAGAACTCCTCAACAAAATGGAGTGGTGGAGAGGAAGAATAGAACAATTGGAGAGATGGCAAGAGTAATGCCAAATGAAAAGGAACTCTCTCAAGTATTCTAGGCTGATGCAGTAAATACAGTAAGTTACATCATAAATAAAGCCTACATCAGACCAATTCTTGGAAAGACTCCTTATGAACTATACAAAGGAAGGAAGCCACACCTCTCACATCTACATGTATTTGGCTGTAAGTGCTTCATCCACAACAATGGAAAGGAGAATTTGGGTAAGTTTGATGCCAAATCAGATGAAGGTATATTTCTGAGCTATTCTAGTAGAAGTAAGGCATATAGAGTTTTTAATAAGAATTCTAAATTAGTAGAAGAATCTGTGCATGTAGTATTTATTGAAAATGAAACTGTTTCCAAATATGTCACTGATGAGGATGATCTTATTTCAAACTTTAAAAATTTAGATCTTTCTTATGAAGGTAAAATTGAACCTCCAAAAATATCTGAATCTATTAACATAGAGGAAGATATTCAGGAGAAAGACTTTGAGGATGAATATAATGAAGAAATGTCTCAAGAATTCCCTAGAGCTTGGAGATATCAAAGGAATCATCCTATTGATCAAGTGATAGGGGATGTTCAAGAGAAAGTTAAAACCATAAAAAAGTTAAGGGATCAAATGATAAATTGTGCTTTTATTTCTCAAATTGAACCTAAATGTACTGAAGAAGCCTTAATTGATTAATATTGGATTTTAGCTATGCAAGATGAGTTGAATCAGTTTGAAAGGAATCAAGTTTGAGATTTAGTGCCCAGACCCAAAAATCATCCTGTCATTAGCACAAAATGGGTTTATAGAAATAAGCTTGACGAATCTGAATTAATAATAAGAAATAAATCTAGACTAGTTACCAAAGGATATAATCAAGAAGAAGGAATTGATTTTGAAGAAACCTTTGCTCCAGTGGCTAGATTAGAAGCAATTAGAATTCTGTTAGCATATGCATGCATGAAAAATAGTGTGTTATATCAAATGGATATGAAGAGTGCTTTTATTAAAGGATATATCATGAAAGAAGTTTATGTAGATCAACCTCTAGGCTTTGAGGACTCTACAAAACCAAACCAGGTTTATAAACTGAAGAAAGCCCTTTACGGTTTAAAGCAAGCCCTTAGAGCATGGTATGAAAGGTTAAGTAATTTTCTAATTGAAAAGAGGTTCAACAGAGGAAAAGTATATCCAACTTTATTCACTAGGAAAGAAAATAAAGATTTACTTATTGTTCAAATCTATGTTGATGATATTATATTCGGTGCTACTAATGACTCTCTTTGCAAGAATTTTTCTAAGCTAATGCAGGGAGAATTCGAAATGTCCATGATGAGTGAGCTCAACTTCTTTCTTGGATTGCAAATTAAGCAATGTGATGATGGTATCTTTCTCAATCAATCCAAGTATCTGAAAGAGTTGCTGAAAAAGTTTGGGATGGAGAATGCCAAGCAAATAGGAATACCTATGTCTACTGCAACCAAACTGGATATGGATGAAGGGGGAAAAATGTTTGACATAACCCAGTATAGAAGAATAATTAGATCTCTACTATACCTAACTGCTAGCAGACCTGACATCATGTTTAGTGTCTGTATGTGTGCAAGGTTCCAATCATGTCCCAAAGAAACCTATGCAACTGTTATAAAGCGTATCTTCAGATATCTTGTTGGAACATCACAGATGGGTCTTTGGTGTCCAAAGGGCAATAGAAAAGATCTGAAAGGATACACTAATGCTGACTTTGCAGGATCCAAAACTGACAGAAAAAGCACAAGTGGAACGTGTCAGTTTCTTGGAGGATCATTGGTTTCATGGTTTAGCAACAAGTAAAACAGTGTGGCCTTATCCATGGCAGAAGCTGAATATGTTATAGCTAGAAGCTGTTGTGCCCAAGTCATCTGGATGAAACAGTAGCTTGAAGATCTTGAGATTGAGATGAAGGAAATACCAATAATGTGTGACAACCAAAGTGCCATTAACATCACAAAGAATCCTGTCATGCATTCAAGGACAAAACATATTGAAGTTAGGCACCACTTCATAAGGGATCATGTTCTGAAAGGAGAAATCAAATTAGAATACATCCCAATAGAAGATCAAGTTGCTGACATCTTAATAAAGCCTCTGTCAGAAGATAAGCATTGTAAAATCAGGAGAGAATTGGGTATGGTAAATTCCAATGAACTGTGAGTAAATCCTTGTGCAAATTTGTTTTTAGGATTTCTGACATTAATTTAATTCTAACTTTAGCATCGGAGTGAATTTAATTTAAGTTGCAGGTGCTCCTCATAAGGTTCAATGACAGTAAATCTGAAAAATGGAGCACTCCAAAATGGAACAAGTCAAAAGTGAGAAAGAAAGCCAGAAATAAGAGTTTCTGAATCCATTCTGTAAGTTTATAAAGTTAAAATTCGCATTTTAGATGTATAATAGACGAATTTCATTGATAAATTGTGTTTTAGAATAAGTCAGCATGTTTGACATTCGAATTTTGATGCCCATCAGACGAACTTCAGCTAGGTTTACATTACAACTGTTCTCGGTGGTCCCTCAAAATTCATCTGTTGGTCTATGAAAATTCAAATTTTCAAAAATAAAAGTTTCAATGTTGTCTTTGTCCAACATGATGATTATACAAATTCTATTTCTTAACATACGCATGTTGGAAAACCTTTACAAAGTGTTGAAATTCGAATTTCTGATTCAAAATTCATCTGTTGAAACATGCTCACAATGTTGAATCTCTAAAACATGAATTTCCATAAGCATAATTCATTTGTTGTTTGTTGTACTAATTATTGCTTGATGCATGTTCTTCAAAATTCGAACTTTGTTTAAACAAAGTTCATCTGTTCATCTTGTGTTGCTTGGACCAAGCCTCTATCAAACAAACTTTCACAAGAAACTTCATCTGTCAGTAAGCTTTGCTGATTGGTTTAACTTTTAACTGCTCGAAGTTTGAATTTTGACCCCTCAAAATTCGTCTGTCAGGCGGTTACTTATGTTAAAACTGATGATTTTCCTCTGAACAGACGCAACCTTATTCATCTCTTCTTTGAGTCTGTTCAAATTCTTTCTTCAATACTCTTCAATTTTGACCTTAAATCTTCATTTCCCACCATTTAAAATCCTTTTCGCATCCTATAAACACATTCTCAGCCTCATTCTGAATCATTCATTCACGGAAATGGCTCGAGTGAAAAATCTAGAAGTTGGAAAGGGAGAGTCTTGGCCAAAGAGAACCGTGAAATCTCAATATGCTTCAAAGGAAAGTGAGAAAGTGAAAAGAAAAGGAGAATCAAGCAAAGCCACTCCCTCCAAAAGGCAGAAAACAACTCCAAATGCTGAATAAAAGAAAGCTAGGCCTTCTTCACCGAAGAAAACAGTGCCTTCGGTCCTTATTCTTGCTGCTGCTGTTGCTTCCACCTCCTCCAGTACTAAGTCAGGAGAATATGAGCTAACCACATTGCCATTATGGAGCAATGCTCACATTCAGGAAGAGTACACGACCAAGTTTGCGGGCAAGAAGGTAATCAAGCCTCACTGTGTCAATATGGAGGAATTTTTAATCTCTAACAACTTTGATGTCGGCCTTTGGATGATAAGATATAAGAATTTGTTAGAGATATTGGAGAGGTATGATGATGAGGTAGTCAAGACGTGGTATGCCTCTCTGAAATACAACAGCAAGAAAAGGAAGTGGGAGGACAATCTGAGATCAAGGACCATCTGGCTAACAGATGAAACCCTTAACAAAGTGTTAGAGATTCCAGGGCAAGATGGATTGAAGATTGACATTACTACTTTTGGGTATATGGATGAGGCAGAGACTGCTGATGAAGAAGGTGGACTTTTCCTAAACTACAAGGAGAGTACAATCCTGAACACATTGTTCAGAAAAAAGGAGAATAGGCCACCCATAAACTTGCTGAAGACCACTGACCTCAGTGCTCAAGTGAGAATCCTACACTACATAGTGTCTAGGATTATCTTCAACAAAGGAGGTAGCTTCAACCTAATCACAAGGGCAGAGACACATGTAATGGCTGCAGTCATGCGTGGAAAGCTTATCAACATGGGACATATCATTCTCCAACGCATGATCAAGGCTAGGGATCAGAGGAAAGACTTTACACTTCCTTTTGCAACAATCATCTCTAGGATCCTTCAATATGCTAGAATTCAGCATCTTGAGAAAGGGAAAGGAAAGCCTACTGAGATCTTCAAGGAAGAAGAGCTGCAAAGGATGGGGATAGAGAAGAAAGATGGAAGATGGATTAGAAAAGGAGCTGAAAAATTTGAAGATTGCTTCTTTGATGATAATGCCTCCTTACAGCAAGAAGGTACCTCTGAGACTCCTGCTAGACCTACACCTCGGCCTTCTCAGCCTGTTCCATCTCTATCTCTGCCTACTCACATTCCATCTACTCTCTCCTCTCGTGCTAAGCCAACCAAGATCACTGAGTTGTATGACAGTTTGTCTACACTCATACTAAGCATCAGGGATGAGCAAAATGCCAAGTTTGCTCATCTATAAGATCAGATCCACCAGTTCGCAAAGAATATGCAGGTAGTAGCTGATGCATATGAAGATATCCGGAGTGTCATTCCCTCCACTTCAGCTCCACCTCATTCTCTGAGCCTGTATGTCTCCAACTCCTTAGCCTCCAAGCCCATTTGAGCTGGCCTCTCCGGTTCCTGATGTTGCTACACGTGACACTGAGACTGCTGGAACACTGAGCACACCACAGGCCTCTAGCAATGAGGCAAGTCCTGGTCCTTCCTTGGACTTTGGCATGGAAGAAGAAGGCCCTCAGGATTCAAGCTTTCATGACCCCATTCCAGCAGATGCTCAAGAGCCAATCCTGTCCCAGTAAGAATCTGAGCAAGTAGAAAAATTAGTGGCAGCCATCTCCACTTCACCATTTATGCAGGCTGCTCTAAATAAAGAAAGGAGCATTGTGCCATATGTTGATTTGCAAGCCATTGCACATGATGCTCTTCTACAAGCTCAGAGGAGAAGGCTTGAAGAAATGTTTCGTCCTCCTGCACCAACAAATATTACATATTAAGGTTTCTTAGAGGAAAGAAGGGCATAATTGGCAGTTACAAGGCAAGAAATTTCTAAACTTCTTGAGATTTCCGATGATGAAGATGAGGACACAAGTTTTGAAGTTTCTGGGTCCTTGCCAAAGCTCAATCCAGAAATGTCATTTGTCCCTATGCCTCTTCAAGCTATTCCAGTGTCTCAGATCCCTCCTCCTGCTGATTTTGTCCACCTTTCCGATGATGCCAAAAAGGGGGAGAAGAGTGAGCAAACTGGAAAGGCTGTTGTAGAGCCTTCTGGAAAAACTTATAGCAAGAAAACCAAGTCAAAGAAAAAGTGATTAGAACTTATGCTTGGGTCTACTTGTAGTGCTATATTTTGTTTCTGTTGTTTGTGTATTGTGTTTCTAAATTCTGTAATATTTTGTATTGTTGTTTCGTGACATTTGATGAAATGAAAGAATTTCTTGGTTGCAATGAACTGTTCTTGTTGGACTTTGAATGAGTTAATGAATCTCTTTATTTGATCTATTATACATGATATCTTTTGGATTATAATGCATATGTTGAGGGGGAGCTTGTTAAAGCAAACCCAAGTACTAATCTAGTTTGTAAGTTATTTTGTCATCATCAAAAAGGGGGAGAATGTTGAATCCAATGTTTTGATGATTCCAAACCAAACTTCAAGAGCTTGGAATAAAGATATCAAAGGTGCACAAAAGGTTTCAAGTGAAGGAATTCTAGAAAAATCAGTGCAAGAATAGATGTAGAATGTTTAGTAATATTTTAATTTGAGTAAAAGACTTTGATTTAGTGGAAAGATATTTTAAAACCTTGATTCTATGCTAATTCATGGAATATTTGAATAACATCCACCAACAGATGAAGTTTGAAAGGTTTATACTGATATGCTATTTTGAAAATTCGAACTTTGGTTTTGGAAATTCGAATTTCGTATTGAAAATAAACAAGTCTGAAAAGAGGCTTCTCTGACAAATGAATTTTGACTTGAGAAATTCGAATTTTGATACGTGTCTAAAAAGAGTTTTCTCTGACAGACGAACTTTGGCTTTTGAAAATTCGAATTTCAGATAAAATGCAACTTATGAAAATTGAAAAATTCGTCTAAGAATATGTCAAAGTTCATATGAAACCAAGTTTAGATAGAGCTTCAAAATTGCTCACTGACAGACGAACTTTAAACATGAAAATTCAAATTTCAGAAACAAAGCTTGAGAATCTGTTATAATGATATGTTAACATACGAATGATAGTATTCATAAATTCGAACTTTGAAGTAAGTCTGAAAAGAGGTCTCTCTGACAAACGAACTTTGTCCTTTGAAAATTCGAATTTTGAATAAGATAAACTACTATGCCTTATTAAACCAGCTACTGACAAACAAATTTTGGGTTCCAAAATTTGAATTTTGAAGGCACTGTAGCAAAATGAAATTACTGTTCACACTTAACAGAAAGACTTTCAACATGAAAATTCACATGTTCTAACATAGAAATATTTTCCAAAGATCAAAATTCGAACTTTGCTTCATGACAGACGAACTTCGAATACTTAATGTTGAAGTCTTTAGCCTTCGGTCTCTGCAAAATTCTTCTGTTGGCCAACCAAAATTCTAACTTTGAGTGTCAGAAGCATTAAACGCGGTTGGTGAACGGATAGTTTTTCAGAGTAACCGTTGGGAAACTTCTCCAATGGATAGATTTTGTTTCTAACATATAGTTGAGACCAAAATCTATAAATATAACATCATTTAAAGTTGTGGGTAACGATTTTTTCTTTGTATATACTGAAACTCTGCCAAATCATCTACTCAAAGTCTCTTACTCTCACATACTTCAATATTTGTACTTTAACTTTCATATACACTCTGATTAAGAGAGTTTATTCATTGTAAACAATCTTATCTTCATCTAGAAGAAAGATTTTCTTGTGAGGGGATATCACAAGGAATTGGGGAAGCACTTAGTGAGAGTGCAAAGAATGAGTTCTAGAAACATAGCATCAATGCTGTACTGTGACATTTGCAAGAAGCCCACTGAATTCTTGCAGGATAGTGGAAAATCTCAAGTGGTGACTTGGAGACTGGACGTAGGTCAAGTTGAGAGACCGAACTAGGATAAATATCTGAGTCTTCTTTTCCTTACTACTACTTTTACTGTTTATTCATTTATACTCTGTTTTACTATCACCCTTTACTTTCTTAACTTTCTTGACGTTTTGTAGAAAAATTTTAATCTTCCCAATTCACTCCCCTCTTGGGAAGTCAGCTTATCTAACACTATGCACTCAAAATGAGGCAGTGCTATACATATATGCACAAAGAATTACAAGATATACCTATACACTCAAGCCGTATCATAAGATAAAATAATATACATGTACAAAATTAATCCTTATCTATACAGAATACATCACCCTATGTTATCTATTAATGGGCTTGAGACTAGGCCTAGAGTCCCTATTACAATTATGCTTAACAAGGAGGAAATAATCACGTGGTCCATAAAATGACAGAATTTATTTTAGCTTCAAGTGACATAAATGGGAAGTGAAGGGTCATCTTGCCAAGAAGTTATCTGTTCCCCCATTTGATTGGAATAATGATTCATCCTCTTCCAAAGCTTTTCATATTGAATCATTTCTTTTTTCAATCTTGAATTCATGATTTTGCTATTTTGCATCTTTGATATTCCATCTATTTATTTTACATTATCACTATACTTGGAGCAATTAGATTTGCAACTTGATTGGAATCTAAATTGCTACACTATTTTTAGGAACTTGGTGATTACTTTTTTATTTATGAAGTTCCAAGTTTTTACTTATTCCCTTGTTAATTGAGGAACTTGGAGTTTTTCTCTCATAGTTACATACTTGAATATAGTCATTTGAGGGAAAAAAGAAGAAAAGAAGCTACACTTGGTTTGTTGAGAACCATAAAGTCCATAATTTCTCTTATTTAAAAGTGTGAGATTATTGATAATGGGTGCCAATAGGTTCAAGTTCCCAAGTCCTTCTTCAAGCCTACAAGAGCTTCATCCATGGTTTAATTCACCTTCAAGCACTAGCTAGAGCTATGGAGTTTAGTCTCAAAAAGTGAAGAGTTCTTACAAGCTCCAACCTTCTATAGAACAAGATATAGATTTATCAGATGGACGAGGGTGAAGGGTTGCAGCCGATGACAAGTGACAAAGGGTGCTAGCCAGTGATTGGTGATGAAAGGAAGTGGTTAGTGATAAAGGGTGGTAGCCAATGGTGAAAGGTGTGGTAGCTAGTGATTGGCAGTAAAGGGTGATTACCAACGACCAGTAGTAGAGAGGGGATTGATAGTGGAGTGCTAATGACCAGTGATGAAGGGTGGCAGCATGTGGTAGAATATGGCATCAATATATAAAAAATAATCCCTAAGGGATAATTTTGGAAAAAAAAGTTCTTTGTCTAAAATCTTTGAGACTTTTGGAGAGAAAATTTTGGGAGAACACATGAAGGTCCATATAATTTTTCTCTCCTACTTTTCTGTTCTTCCTATTTTCTTTTGCTATCCATTTTTGTTATCTAAATAGGGAAAATATATTTTCTCTCCTATTTTCTCCTCAATTTTTTCAGTTATTTTTCTCTTCATCCAAATGTAAGGTTAATGTTGCATACAACAGTCATGCTACATTTGATTGCTAGAAAAGTTACTTTGCAAAAAGGAATATATTCAGAACCAAAATCATTTTTAATCAAAATCAATTTAAAATCATTTTCATCCAAAATCAATTTTTGCCTAACTCCATTTCAAATAGGCACTAATAACTCTAAATGATTTTGAGTATTTTTTAAAGCAAATAAAAGTACCTTCTTTAGCTTTTTTTGTTTCCTAATACCCTAGGCTTTAACCTGAAACTTTATTTGAATGGTATCAAGTCATTTCCATTTACCCCAATTGGCATGAAACTTTCGGCATGTTGCATGAATGATTTCTTCCATCTGTAAAATATTTAAAGTAATTTTGAAATGAAATAAAATAAACAATGTCTCAAGATACCGAATTACTTGCCAAGAATGTGATTGAGTTGTCTGTCTATCTGTCTTATTTGGGGAGAATATGAGGCAAATCACAATTACTTCTTGTGTTGTGATTTTGCTATCTATTGGATGGATTCCTCATTTGCTCACAATCTAATATATATATATATATATATAGGAGAAAAATCAGCTTTCTCAAAGGCTCGGAAGATTCAAAAATTAAATATTTGACACAAAAATTAACTTTCAAATTAGTTATACAATATATAATTGATATCAAGTTCAAATCACAAACTAATTTTTTATGAAAATTTGAGATTTTATAAGTTGTAGAATGACTTAAGTTCTACTTTTAAATTTGTGAAAATTAAAATTGATTCTTTTTTTTTCTAACTATAGAAATTGATTGTTATGATTATTATAAAATGATATTAATCATATTAATGTATATCATAATCTAATTAAGAAAATAATCAAAGTCAAATTCTACCTATGAATTTGCCTATCAACACAAAATTATGAACTTATATATTTTGAATTAAAAAATAATTTAATTATTGTGTCAATTAATTCAAGGATGATAAAAATATAGAATTAAAAATTACTTTTTAATCAAAATTTTAATTTGTAATAATTTGTAAAATGAAATCGAGAAATTGCCAAGTGAAGTTGGTGATTTCAACTGTTATCAAACACCTATTTAATTAAATTGGTAAACTAAAATAATTTGTAAGGTCATTTCAATCAACAATTTGCATAATTAATGCAAATTAACTCTCATACATTAAACATAAGAAACAAAAAAATTAACAAATCTATTAGGGTTATATTTTAGATTAAGCAAATTGTGGTTTTCAAAACTTCTTTTTTTTTTTAAAGTAAACATTTTTCATAAATTTATGAAATTAGATTTTTTTTTATTGTATTGATATCAATTATGACTAATATGACTACGTAGTTCCATATTTCACACTATCAATCTAATGAGTTTAATTTGTTTATTACTATAGGTTTACACCCCACTATGTTAAAGTACATTGACTTTATACGCTATATTAACCTCTCCATGATAAATGGAATATCATAGTCAGATTTTGTAAGGATGTAGATGATATTGAGTTTTAATCTCCTTGATGAAATTCATTCTATAGAGTTGGCATTGCAAGATGCTTCCACTAACTTCCCCCTTTATTATAATCCATATTATTTTCTAATAATCTTTGGTCTTGACTAATAATGATTTCATACATGTAGAATGATCACATGAATGCCATCGTCAAGAGGTTGTTTATTTATTCTATTGATGATGTTCATTTTAATGAAGTTCTTGACTTTATATCTATGTTCAATCTTCTAGATCACTCAATAGGGGTTACAGTTGGTGTACCAATAATGTTTAAGAGAACTAATGGTACACAATTCATTGCAATAATCAAGACTAGTAAGTATGTGCAAGAGGCAAGAATGATGTCTTATCATATTTAGGGGTTGAATGTATGTATCCGAATTACTATTAACCCCCCACAAACCAACACAAGTCATTTTGGTGTGTTTTATTCTCACTTACACACCTTCTTCTTAAGAGGTCACCCATTCCAAAATTGCTCCAAGTCAAACACGCTTAATTGAGGAGTTCTTAAGGGATAGACTACCAAAAAGGTAGGTACATAATATTGGTATAGGTAGTACCTATCAATTCCTTTAAACTATCCTTAACCATATAATCCCATACCTATACAGTCTCTGGATCCCTCTCGTTCCGGCATACATTCGATTCAATCATATGCCCCTCTCGCTTAGAAGCCTGCCATGAACCGCTCCTTATCCGTGCCTCGTCACTTTTTATCTCACACCCCTTTTGTTGCACCGGCGATCACTCCTCGCCCTAAACAACACCCGAATATCACATGCCCACTAGCTTCTGTGTGGTTCATTTTTTAACCATACTGTACTGAGAAAGGCCCGGCTCTGATACCAACTGTAACGTCTGATCGCTATTCGGGATTGACGATTGTCCCCACAAACCAACACAAGTCATTTTGGTATGCTATGTCCTCACTCACACACCTCCTTTCCAGGAGGTCACCCATTCCAGAATTGCTCCAAGTCAAACACGCTTAATTGAGGAGTTCTTAAGGGATAGGCTACTGAAAAGGTAGGTGCACCATGTTAGTATAGGTAGTACCTATCAATTCCTTTAAGCTATCCTTAACCATATAGTCTCATACCTATATAGTCTCTAGATCCCTCTCATTCCGGTATGCATTCGATTCATTCATATGCCCCTCTCACTTAAAAGCCTGCCAGGAGCCGCTCCTTATCCGTGCCTCATCACTTTTTATTTCACACCCCTTTTCTTGCACTAACGATCACTCCTCACCCTCATCAGCACCAGGATATCACATGTAATGATGTAGCCGTCCGCCAACAAATTCCCTTGCTAAAAAGCTAGGAACTCGGCCTCCTTCTGTATCATTAGGGTTGGAGGAACGTAATATGCAAAGAACCGTTCCTTAAACTAATCACAATTCATAGGAGGACTCATCGCTTCAATACTCGGGAGAACACTCCTCCACCAACGCTTAACCTTCTTCTCAACCTTAAATACCGCCAGTTGCATCCTTTGCTCCAAGGTGCAATCCATCACACTAAAGATATTCTCCAATTGTTCTATCAAATTCTCAGCCTAGGAAACATCCATGGTACCTTCGAAAGCCGAGGGATTGAACTTTCAAAAGTCCTTTAACTGTAAAAAGATACCCATTCTTCCAACTCTTGGAGCTCTCTCGGGCTCCACCACATTCTCATTCCTATCCTCTCCTGCATTCAGATCCACAAACATGACAACCTCTTCAATCACATCACCCTGTTCCTGCCTATTCATCTGCTCTTGTAACCTGTTCAGCGTCTCCCCCTGAGTATTTACTTTATTACTGAGGCCAGCCAACATCTCATGTATCTGCCTCATGAGATTACTGTTACTCAGTCTTCCTCTGCAAGACATTCTTCCTATACACAAGCAACAACACATTCAATTATATGGTTTTGGACTAGCATTGTAGTGGGAATATAGTCTATGTATTTAAACTTGTGTCAAGTAGTACTTCAAGCAAAAACAATGGCTCAAAACCATTGTTCTGATACCAAAATATAACACCCTACCTCCAAACACCTCCAGACTCGACCATAAACTTTAAAATTCAACCAAACGCAACCCAAACATCTCAAAACAGCTTCCCAAAACTTCAAAACAGCAGAAACGAACCAAACAACATCAAAATCTGGGCTGGGGTCATGGCTGTTATAGTACAGCCGTAGCTCCAGATCTCCCTTGTCTCATCATGCTACTGGATTTTGTGGCACCGCGGCCTGCTACCTGGCACCACGGTGCCTCTTGCTGGTTTTCTACACCAGTAAACTTCAACCACTGGGGTGAACTTTTGACCCGCATAACTTTATGTTCCGACCTCCGATTAACTTGATTCCAACTCCTATAAGTCAATCTAGTACCAATCTATTCATAGACACCAACTTCACCTCAATCTAACTCCGTATGGATATTCTGGACCCCTGATACCGTTTAGATCACTTATTGACCAAAACTCACTACTAACAACCTCAAATTACCACCAAAGGCAAATGGTCACTCAAAGACCATTCATACATGTCCAAAACCCCCCAAACTAACTTGTTCAAAGAGGTTTCACCTTAAAGAAATTACTCCTCTAAGATTTGACCCTCTTGAACCCTATTTGACAAATCAGGTTACAGGCCCCAAAACATACCAACAAGGCCCAACACCACCCTTGGGCTCACAAACACCATCAACCAACATACATAACATATACAACACAATTCCACATACATATTCATACATACATCAATCCATAACAATCCTTATCCAAGTCAGATGTCCATTACAAAACATTCTATCCTACTTGGTATAAGATACATTATTCAAATTACACACAAATTACATAGACCTAGTATTCTCATGTCTGATGCTACTCCATCGGCTTCTCAAGACTAGTGCCAGAACCGTCACCTGAAAGGTTAGTTCATGGGAGAGGGGTGTGAGACAATGTCTCAGTAACCAGGAAGAACCACATACACATATATATACATATATCTCATACAATCCATGAATACAATGTGAAATGAATGGAATGCATGTCTCCCTTACACACAACTAGAACCACAGGCTATCGTCATAACAGGACATTTCGTATCGGTAATTTCCTTCCAACAGTCAGTGAAGACTAATTCCGGAACATCACTAAGCTCATCTTACACTAATGCAATCGGGCCAAAGGTTACACTAGTGCTCGGACCGTGACTTTTTTTTCCCTGGACCACCTCGAATTAGTGGTAATTTAGGGAAGATGCAGTCTACTGCCGCTTGGCTCCCTTAACCATAAAGGAGGATTTAGCAATAAGGATCTTATCCTTATCCTTCCTAATCATATCTCATATCATCATATATCATATCGTATCGTTATCACCACCTAATCTGCCATATATCATAATCTCACAATGCCATGTGGTGATGGTCATATCATCATATAATCATCATCATCATATGTCACAATGTCAAGCATGCATCATGTCATGTCACATCAACATCATCATCTCTATATAATCATCATTGTTATCATAATCATCATCTAGCTGTGTGTATACCACGATATATAGAAAATAGTACACACAAACACATCTATATCGTGGTATGAAAGAAACATGCATATATATGTACGTAACATCATACAATACAAATAAACACCCGATTACCTTAATTGTCATTATCACACGCACATGGTTTCTACAAGCTTCTCAAGTTATCCAACATGCTTGAACCTTTCTCAGGCTACCAAACAACTTTCACAATATCACAATTCTTCAATTAACACAATATACCATCTAGCCAAAACCACAATTCAACCACTTTAGGCCTAACCCAAGGTTCCAACACCCTTTTTCATGCATCAATAAACTCTTGAGGACCATTCAAACACCAAACAATCCCATACACTTCGGATTCCTAAAAGCCCTAACAAAAAATAACCTAGGGTTAAGCTCAAATCATACATACACCCTTCAAAACTCATACCCAAGCATCAAGAACACCAAAACATACTTCCTTAATTCCATTTCATCCATTTCAATTGGTGGATTCCGTCCCAAACTAGAAATTCCCCAATTCAACTGAAGAAAAATGGAGAGAGAGGAGTAAGGATCACTTACTCACATGAATCTAAGCTCTTGAGGTCCTAAAATCACTCCTAATGATCGGAAAACTCAAACCCTAGCACAGCTCATCAGTTCTTCTCTATCACTCCCTTAGTTTCTTTTTTTTTCTGTTCATCTAAAATGTTTTTTATTAAACCAGAAACTTGAGTCTCGCTGAGGCCTCAGATAAGTCTGATGTGGTGCCACCGTGTTTCAACCGAAACAATGCCACTGGACTTGCTCTCGTCGCGGTGTAGAGCTCTTTCAGACTCCACTTGAACCTTCCTCCATCCTGTTTTCCTCCGGTTCTGCACACAATGCCAAAACAAAGTCATGAGGGGTGTTACATAAACAACTATATGTCATTATGATGCAAGAAGTAGAAAGAATTGAAAATCTTGAATTTATATCATAATGGTAGCACAACAAATAAGACATTAAAGGTTGTTTATAGAGAAATCTTCAATAATATAGATTGATATGTTTACTTTTGTGTACATGCACATCTTATAGTATTATTATGTAAATTTTTCACATATTCTGAACAAGTCTACTTATAATTAAATTCTGTTGTGAAATAAAATAAAGAATAGAGATAATGAAGTAGAGAATTTGAGAGAGAAGAAAATATGAGGAGCTAAAAGTAAGTGTTTCTTATTCATCAATTAATGAAATATTTATACAAGAGTCATAACTCTAGAAAGGATAATAATTCTTTAATTAATTAAATTAAATAAATGGAAAAGATGACTGCGTAAAGAATATTCTTGGATATCTAAAATCTTTATAACACTCCTCTCTTGGATATCCATTATCAAAGAATATGTCTCGTAAAAAAACTTACTAAGAAAAATCGAATGGGATAAAAACCTAGTAAAGAAAAAGAGTATATCATTTTTTGTACACACAATCAAATATTGCCTGTTAAAAACCTTACCAAGAAAATCCAATGGGAAAAAAATTATTGTTAAGGAAAAAAGAGTACAGTGCGTATATCAATTAAGATCTTTAAGCCGACGAAGTCCAATATTATATGCAAGCTTCTCAAACAATGCAGTAAGAAGCACCTTAGTAAACAGGTTTAATAGGTTCTCACTTCAACGGATTTGCTAAATGTCTATGTCACCATTCTTTTAAAGATCACGGGTGAAGAAGAATTTTGGTGAAATATGTTTTATTTTATCTCATTTAATGTACTCCTCCTTTATTTGGACAATACATGCAATATTATCTTCATATAAGATTGTTGGGATAATTTTTCCTGAAGATAAACCATAAGTCTCTTCTATATGTTGAATCAAAACTCTTAATCAAACACATTCTTAACTTGTATCATGCAATGCCAAAATTTCAGCATGATTAGGTGATGTAGTTGATATAGTCTATTCATAGATTGCTATGAAATGGTGGTGCCACTAAATATAAATACGTAGCCAGTTTGTGATTAACCATTATAAGGGTCAAACAAATATCTTGCATCTGCATAACCAATCAAGTATGATTTAGGTCCACTGAACAAAGCACACCTATATCCATGATATCTTTAAGGTAATGAAGTATATGCTTAACCCCAATTCAATGTCTTCGTGTAAGTGAAAAACTATACCTTACTAATAAAGTAATAGCAAATGATATATCCGGTTGTATATGACTAGCAAGTTATAGCAGTGCTCTGTTTGCATTAAGATATGCTACTTCATGACCAAGTAATTTTTCATCATTTTCTTGAGGTCTAAAAGGATCTTTGTTAACATCTAGTGATCTTACAATCATTGGGTGCATAATGGATGTGACTTATCCATATAAAATCATTTTAGCACCTTTGTTATATAAGCTTCTTAATGCATCAAAATCCCATTATTTAGATCATCAATCTGTAAACCAAGATGAAATTTGGTTCCTCCATGATCTTTCATTTCAAATTATTTCTTTAAGCAATCAATTACTTTTTGAAGCTCTTCAAGAGTTTCAATAATATTTAAAGCATTCATGCAAAATAGTAATTATAGTAAACTCTAATCTATTTCCTATTATAAATACAGATAAGCAAATCAGGTCATTCTTATAACTTTCTTTCAATAAAAAATTCACTGAAATAATTATACCACTTACATGCTTCGGACATTATAAATTCCTCTAAAATTTTCATATAGATTTCACTATCTAATGAGTCATATAGATAGGTTGTAACAACACTTATTAGACACATGTTAAGCTTGTTATGTATTATCAGATTAATTAGATATCTAAAAGTGATTGTATCCACCACAAGATAATACGTTTCTTCATAATTAATACGAAATCTTTGAGAAAACCTTTGTGCTATAAGTCATGCTTTGTATCCATTATTTCACCATCCTCATTTTTTTTAGCATAAAGACCCATTTATCTTCAGTTGGCTTATGGACTAAATGTCTAAAAACATTTTACTTTGCAAGTTTATTTAGTTCTACATCAGTCACATCTTTCTATTTTGGCCAATCATCTTTTTTGTCTACATTCCTTAATAGGTTTTAGTTTGTGATCCTCATTGTTATATGTTACATTACGCACTACATTATAGGCAAATTTATCATCAACATAAACTTCATTATAGTTCCATCATATGCTATTCATGACATAATTTGAGATCTATTATTTTCACAAATCTTAGGCACTTCAGAATAGAAACTTTAATTATGTCTAAGAACTCTTCTAAAATTACTTCTAGGTACTCTTCTAGAGTTACCATATTCTCTATTAGGTCATCTTGATTTTTAACTCATTTTCTTTTTCAAGGATTCTTATCTTTGAAACTGATGGGTCTACCACACTTTATGTGTGCTTCAGACTTTGATTGTTCGATAGATACATCAATTTTTACTGCAACATTAGTAGCTGATACATATTATTTAATCACTCCTTTTGGGTTAGTAAATACATCTGGCAATATATTTGCTAAACTTTACAGTTGAATTATCTCTTGAACTTCTAATTCGCATTATTTTGTACAAGGATCAAAATGAGATAATGATAATTCAATCCAACTAATTTCTTTCTCCAACTACCTATTCTCTCCCCCCATTATTGGAAAAACTGATTTGTCAAAATGAAAATCTATAAATCATGCCATAAATAAATCTCTTATTGATGATTCAAAATATCTTATAATTGACAGTGATTTATATCCAATATATATTCCTCACCTTCTTTGAGGTCTCATCTTAGTGTGTTGTGGTGGAGTGATTATAATATAAACCACACACCCAAAAACTCTTAGATGGAAAATATTAGGTTTCTGACCCAAAAACCATTTGTAAAGGAAAACATTTATGATAGCTTATTGGCCTAATGCGAATTAATGCTACAGCATCCAGGATTGTATGCCCCAAGTGAAAATTAGGAGTTTTGATCTTATAAGTAATGGTTTTACAATTAGTTTAAAACTTTTGATAAATGATTCTACAAATCCATTTTGTCTATAAACATATGCTACAGGATGTTCAGTCTTAATCCCAATGGACATACATTAATCATTAAATGCTTGAGATGTAAATTTACCAATACTGTTAAGGCATATTTTCTTAATTGAATAGTTTGGAAAATGTGCTTTTAAAATCGAAATAATTGAGCAAGTAATCTTACAAATGCTTGGTTGCGAATTGACAATAAATAAATATATGACCATCTAATTGATGCATCGATTAAAATAAGAAAATGCCTAAATAGTTCACATGGTGGGTAAATTGAAGCTCAATTCGGAATGAATAGTAACTGAGATAGAGATGGAATTTGGCAGTTCTGAGGCCATATTTGGATTCCTCATGAAAAATTACATGGAATAGAGGTATAATTCATCATTTTTTAGTTAGGAATGAATTTTTGGTGAATTTTTGAAGAATTAGGGTTTCATGAACACTTTTTGAAAAAAGTCATGGAACCATTAGCTTGAATAGTTATTTGATGGTGCATTAGGACTTGAAGAAGCACAAGGAAGCTAGGGGGAGCATTGGTATCAAGTTGAAGAGTAAGAGAAAGCATGAAGGTAGCAATTTACCTATTCTTGCCTTATATTATCATGTGATTTTCAATGAGTTTGATGACTTGCTAGTATTTGCTATGATCAATTGTGATACTTTGAGAATGTTGGCTGAGTTAATTGAGGGTTTTGAGACCCTGGGATGTCCAAAATACAAAATGAAATTCTGCCAAAATTTTTGTAAAATATTATGACATAAATGTTTAAAAGTATTCAGATGATGTTTTATGATGATTATATACTTAATGTGATAATATGATTGCATGAATGGTGATTGCTACTGAGATTCTTTGAATCTAACCCCCCTTCAATGACTAACCATGCTAGGGAGAACCAATGCAAAAGAGCTAAGGAAGGAGCAAAAGGCATGAAGAAGGAAATGATGTTGCAAGCTATTGTGTTATAATGTGAATGGTTATTTGTATCTTGTTTTATATGAAATTATAAAATAGTGATTATTATGTTAATGTTGTGGAAAATGCATGAGAATTTCCAGTTCTGGATATTGTGATGTTACGTTATGTTCTACCAAGTTTCATGCCAAAATGAGTTCATTTACAAGGGTTTTGGTAAGCAAATGGCAATATAGACTGAAATAGGGCATTTTCTAGACATGTCTGTTTCATTCGCTCTTATTCTATACTTAATGTGAGATTAGGTTTATGGTATTTTTATAACAGATAGAGGGCATCTGAACCTTTAATATGACACCCTATTCACCCCATTTGGAGTTGTGTACAATTAATGGTGAATTTTCTAAGTCAGGGTTCTGAATAGGGCAAGAATAGGAAAACTGAAAACTGAAAAGTAAGTATTAGAAAATTCAAAAGCTAATATAAAATCGTACAAAGCTCCAAATATTCAGTGGTTTATATGTATAAAAATTTCTATATTTTGAGTTTCATATGCCACTAATTTGAAGTTAATTGGAGCTATATAATAGGAGATATGGAGTTTTTCCCAAAACTGTTCTAGTAAGAGTTGATTCTGACCCTTCATGATTTAAGTTAAAGTTATGCCATGTGTAAGTGAAATAAATATATAATAAAAATATTTCTATAAGTGGACATACAGATCTTTCCAATGACATATATTATGCATGATTTGGTCATGGATAGAATGAAATATGATTTTTCAAAGTTGAGGCCAGGATACTGGAAGGTAGAAAAAATGACCCAATGAACAGTAAATGTCCACGAAAGTAGTGTACGAATTGGCCCAAATAAGTTACTATTTTACATTTTTCCCATGTAGATCTGAATTTAAGAAAATTTTAGAGACTTGAATCACATCAAGATGATTTTTGTAGATTTAGTTATATATTTTCAAAGTTCATCGGGTAAAATGGAAATTGCCAAGTGAACAGTGCCCTGAATTTTGAAAAATTCTGTTTTTATTGTATTATGATTCTAGTCTCTAAACCATGATGAAAAACATCTAGAATGATCTAATACATGGGAAATGGGCCCTAATATAAGATGTTACAGGACCCACCATGCCAACTAATATATTTTTATAACTTAATTAGCTTATTGTAATTAGACTTTAATGCAAATTCCTTTTGTGGCAATTTATGGTCATTGGTGTATCAATATTTCCATCTTGATTTTAATTTCATAAATACACTATTTCAAATTTATTTCTAAAACCATTTATTAAAGATAAAAATACATAAAAATTTATTTCTTTTATGATTATAGTTTAAATGTGAATGATATGCTGTGACCAAAAAAATGTGAATGATACGCATAAAATATATTTTTATAATCTTTTTTTTCAAATTTAAATTCAAATATTGGTTGGTAATATTAAAAATTATCTTATATATATGTGTGTTAATTTCTTTATCTAATCTATCTATTATATATTATAAAGTAGAGGTCGAAAGTATGACGTGTCATAACTTTAGGCCTCTATAGCTAATTTAAATTTTTTTAAAAATTTTGATTATGAAATTTTCTTATTTTTTAATAATTAATTGGGATTTCTATATATATATATATATTAATAGCATCAATCATATTCAATTACAGTATAAAAATTGAGATATTGAATATAATTTCAAATCATTATCCACCCTCCTTTTGTGATTCATATAATAATGAGACTAAGGGAATCTATTATATATATAGAAATTTAAGGAAATCTATTATATGATTAGAAATAATTAAGGCCAAATTAAATAATTGAGATCAAAGAGATTATGTTAACCATATTTTATGGACTAAATTCATGGGAGCACTTGTATAAGCAATTTAGTAATAGCATCTTTCTTAAAAAAAAAAAAAAGAAGAAATTTAGGAGATAAATAAAAAATGACATCAATGCTATGCCGTTACTTATGTTAAAAGAGATATTCAAATAAATAAATTATTACAATTTGTAAATTTCATAATATAAAAAAACATAATACTTATTATCTATAAATTTGGCCTAAATTATGCGTAAGCATTGCTAATTTTTCAACAATTTACAATATTAAATCTCTTATGTGATGGATCATGTTTTCATACGGTCTTTATTTTCTCTATTTGATGTAATTTTGTTCGAAGTACTTCAAGTTTTTATTATTAAAATTGACATTTTCATGTTAAAATCTAATAATTATCAAATTCTTTTTAATGTCTCAATTTTACATGCTCTTCATCTTTTTTTTTACAAAAGACAATGTCATCAATCAATCTCCTACACAATTCAATAATAACGATATTAGTTATTTCACACCACCTATGCATATGACATAGTTAATTTATAAAAGTTTTCTAATATCGAAATCTCAAAACGACTATATGTAATGCATATGTAGGAAATGTTGCTTTGAGCTATGACAACGTTGAAGAAGGTATAACAACTAAAATATTATAATAAAAGGGTCTCCATATGTAATTCAAAATGTTAGGACATTGTTTATTTAAAACTTTTTAAACATTGTCATTCTAAGATTCAATGCATACTACAGAATATTGGGATTTCATTTATCCAATTTTCACATGTCAACATTGCAATGCAAGCATATGGTATGAAGAGAGGCTAAGAAAGCATATATCAACAAGGAGCCCAAAGTTTGGATTATGTTGCAACCAAGGAAAAATCAAACTACCTATGTCACTTGATCCTCCAGAAACATCATCTACATTGATGTTTGTGATGATGCACAAAGCAAGCATTTTCATGACAATATCAGAATTTATAATATGATGTTTTCATTCACCTCAGTGGGAGGTAAAGTTGATAAAGAATTTAATAATGGTTGAGGGCCGTATGTGTATAGGATGAGTGGCCAAAATGTCCATTTGATAGATAGCCTACTTCCAATTAATGATTTCATTCCAAGATTTGTACAACTATATATTTATAACACTCAAAATGAAGTATCCAATAGGATATCCACAATTTCATATGCTATTATTTTTTCATATATGTATTTTATGATGGATAAAAATTGTTAAGGTTATTTTCATTTTATGACTAAATAACGCATAACATATATATTAATTTATTTTGCTAGGGGTATTGATGATCGATCCTCTTATGATGTTCATATAGTGCAACTACTTAGAGATATGTTGGATCAACATGATCATCTTGTGTGTTACATCTTATATTTAGAAACATTTTTCCATAAAAACTGCTTGATTTTAATGTAATAAAACAATCTTAGAAAACTTGAACCAATTAAAACTTTAAGACTTCCTAAAATTGTTTCTCGCAGCTTTCAACTCATTGCACAGTGATTTTTTAAAAATCATAATTAAACGTAGAAAAATAATTTTTTAGTGTTTCAAGTGTCTAAAATTGTGCACATCTTTAATTTTCAGGAAAAAAATTAGAAACTAGGAAATGAATGCACATATTTATACAATTTATTGAGTAAACATTACTGTCCATTTTCTCACCTCTGTTTCTGTCTGAAAACTAAAGCTCAACTTTGAAAATTTATTTCTCTTAACATACAGATCTATTTGGTGTATACTTAGCATCTTTGGAAATTTTTATGTGTCTAATTTCTATCCATATTTTTTTAGTACATTTATTCTAACTATATTGGGCAGAGCATCAACATATATCATCGGAGGTCAGAAATAATGTCTACTGGAGCAATTTTAGTAAAACTTGAATAAGTACCATTATATAAATCCAAATATAGCTAAACTAGTGTCATTTTTCTCCTGAGATATAGATCTATCCATACATATAGACACTATAATTTTTGGAGGTATATTTGATTTTATACAATAGTTTGAATTAAACTATACAAAATAGAATATTAACAGCTTTTAGCAAGGTTCCATTATCATTATTGTTCATGCTCCATATTCTTCCATTTGCCATAATTTGTCTCTATCATTGGTTAACTATGGGGTAAGATTAGAAAATCTCAGTAGTTAACTTGCACATGCCATTATGTTATCACAAAAATATTTGAAAGCATATAAAATATAACATACTTTCATTAAATCATCAAAATTTCCATGTTGTTTAACAAAATTTGGGCAGTATAACAGCTCAGTAAATAGCCATCTTGGGGCTTAGCCCTTAATATAAAATAGCCAACAATCATAGAAAAACATTCATGACAGCAACATGGTATCAAATCATAACATATAAAACATTTACAAACAATAAGATTAAGCAAGAACAAGAGATGACCTTGGAGCTTTACTAACTTTTCTTTGAACATTGCTTTTACTTAGCTTTAGATCATTTCCTTAAATTGATTGAAGTCTAGAGTATCATTAAACCTTACTTAATAATTTATTATCATCATATAAACTCAACTCAACCATGAACCACAAATTCTTTCCTCAAAATCATGTCTTAATCCAAAAAGAGAAGTAAGGGGAGGAAGAAAATGGTTTAAATTCTAACTAATTTTAAATAAATAAATTTAGAAGAAATTTGGAATAGGAGCTTGCCTCAAAAGACCCTTACTTCCTTTCCCTTCCTTCCTTCTTTCTTCCTTTTTCTTCTTTCTCTCCTCTTCCCTCGGCTCCTTATTTTCTCTCTCATGCTCTTTCTTCCTCTCACCTTGCGTGTGTGTGTGTGTGAAAAGGTAAAGGGGAGGGGGTATTTATTGAGAGGGTAGAGGATATTGGACCATCAGATCGAGATTTGATCCGATGGCTCACAATTATTCTCACATTTTATATACCAATTACTCAATATACCCCTAAATATTTTTGAGTTTGTGAGAGAATAGAGAAGGGTAAAAATGTCCAACTTTTTTCCCCTAAATTTATGTCACATCAAGAAAAGGGGATGGTGTACTTTTTACTTTTGCAAATAAATTTAGCTCTGGTTTGAGTACTTTTTTATCCGAATTTTCTATTATACTCAGTGTCATTTCTATTTACTTTATCTAGGGGAGTCATTATCTTTCTCTTTTACTTTTTTCATGTAGGGTTCATCTATCTTACTTACTTTTTACTATTTACCTCCTCCGGTATTTACTATTTATGTGGAACCCGCCTTTTACTGAATTTATACTTTTTTCCTCTCAAGGCCCACATAACCAATATCAATTGTATATTTAACTTGCATCGGAGTATTTAAAATATTATTTTCTCTCTCTTATTGTAAATGATAATCTTGCCCTTTTTATGCCCCTTTTTATATTTTAGGATATTTTGGGCTTTAAGCTAATTTAATTAAATATCCAGACTTCTCCACTTGTCATGAGTTAATCCAAAACACTTTAATATTATTTATGACATGATCTGGTCATAAAATACATATAAAAATTAGAATGTTACATTATGCAAACATTTCAATTGGCTAGAGATGTTGTCAACGCTAATAGGGCATAGGTTGAACATAAGACTCGTGCACAAATGTGGTACTAATAGGAGATACAATCTACCGACAACATAAAATGAAATGGCAGCATTAATTATTGGAGACATTGATGAGGCTTATGAAAAACGAGACATAATTGTGCAACATAGGATATGTATTACAATGTACTTCAGAAACTCATAAGTTGTATTTACCTCTTCAATACTCATTGCTATCTCCTTTTGGTAATAGTGGTTATAGTGAAGATATTCCTTATAATAAAGAAGTGGGTGAGGGATGCTCAAATAGAAATCGAGTAACTTTGAGAGAATTTTTCGCTTATAAGATACAATATTGATTGAATGAGCATTCAGTGCTACTACATGTAGGCAAGCTATTTCAACAATTTTTGGTATATGCATATACCATGATTGAGGCACATAAACTTTCATTTATACAATATAACCAAAAACAATTACAGTTAGAAATTTATAGTGATCTGGCATATGCTATTCTTAAGGGTGAGAGAAATGCATTTGCTATGGGAAAAAGAGTTATCTTGCCTTCCTTCTTTGTTGGAGGTGTTCGATATGCTTTACAGAATTATCAAGATGAGATCGCTATTTGTAGATGGGCTGGATGTCCTAATCTTTTCATTGCATTTACATGTAATCCTAAATGGCCAGCAGTTGATAGATACATACAGAAACATATGTTAGGTCTAAAGATCATGTAGGCATTCTTTGTAAAGTATTTAAAATAAAGCTTGACAAGATGATAAAAGACATTTGAACAAATCATATTTTTGGCAAAGTCATGGCAAATATTTTTTATTTTTTAACTGTTGTTCGCCACTAGGCTATACCACAAGCGTACGAGCCGAGGTAATTGTAAAGTGATGAGTGAGTATCATTTCCATAGAAACTTAGAACAAAAGTGATCAAACATTGGATATCGCATTTTCAATTAATTCGAGTAAATCAATTAAATGATTCACTATTAAAGGCAACTAAATGTTTCACTCTTCAATTGAATACTAGTATGACATAAAAGTGTATAAAAATAGCACAATGATAACTAAGGATTAGAGGAATTCAAAGAGGTCTAGAATTATTTATCCCCCTTGTATTTCATAAATACCCAATTAAACTCCTTTTACATTTGTTCTTAATGCTAAATTATGCTAGTTAGGATACCGATTTAGCTATATGTGCTCTCTCGAATCTCCAAATAATTGTTTAGTTTAATTAGTTAATTAATCTCTTAACTAGTTAATTAAACTCCCAATTTCAATTCAAATCATAAAGTGATTATATGAGGTTAGTGAATATATCTCTACCTTACTAACACAACTCTTCACTCAACAAGACAAGATTCAAGTTTTCACATGACCTCACTCAAGTTCTTTACTTAAGCTAGCTTCCTCAAGCTTCACTTAAATGAACAAGACAATCTTGTTGATGGCCAAACAATAAGAGGCATTAAGAATGGAACTGAATCAACATAAATATGGCATTAATCACAAATATAAAGCAGAAATAAGTATTTAATCCATACAAAGGTTCAGAATGATCCTAGAAATGGAACAACTAGTCACTTATGTTCAATAAAACCACCATAAAATATATCCCAATCAGCAAACAATCATTGAACACAAGGAAGGAAAGGAAGAAAGAGATGTAGGAAAACCAAAGAAGGAAGCTCAACTCTCTTAAATGCTTCAAACCCTAGCTTCAATCTCCACCAAGAGGTCAAGCCCTAGCACACCCAAGCTCCTAAAATGCTCTCTGGATGTTCCTTTTCGTGCCCTAGCTCCGAATGCCCAAATAATCCCCCCAAACCCTTCAAATACTTGGTTAAAATGAAACTCTGCATTTTACTGATAGGGGGGTTGGCACTGCAGCTCCATGAGTTCATGTGTGATATTAAGTAGTGGCCTTAGTGTACCAAGCCGCGGCTCCGTCTTCTTAGGCCGTGGTTTCCACTCACTGTCTGTCATGAGGTAGCGACCTCATGTCATCAAGCCACAGCGTGGGCATGCTTTTGAATCCTGCTCCATTATTTGCTTCCTTCTTCTCATATATTTCTCAAGTTACAATGTTTCTTTCTTTTCCTGGTCTCCCCATTCTAGAAAAGAGGCTTGGTTGTTCTACAATTCTCCCCACAGGATCTGCAACAAAGATGAGAATTTATAATCTTCTATGAGAGCAAAATAATGCATAATAGAGCAAAAACATACTACCATGCATTACAAGAATTAAATTGTACATTTTCCTATCCTGATTGTCTAGTATGTACAAATATAAATGTATAACTCAAGAAAAATACGCTAAAAAGATGTAATTTGATATGATTAACAACTGGCAAAGCATGCTTAAAATTTCTCATTTAATATTTTTTATACTTTATTGATTATTGACTTTGTCATCTATTGCAGTTATATACACAATTGAATTCCAAAAAAGAGGATTGCTGCATGCCCATATTTTAATTTGCTTCATCAACAAGATAAGTAACCTACCCCTACAGACATTGATAAAGTAATATCTACTAAAATTCCAGACAAGCTGAGCATTGCTAGACTTTATGATGCAGTGAACAATTACATGATACAAGGTCCATGTGGCTCATGCAACACTAATTTACCTTGTATGGTTGACGGAAAATGCTCAAAACACTATCCAAAATCATTTAACTCTACTACTATCATTGATGACAAAGGCTATCCACAATATAAGAGGCTGAACAATGGAAGATACATTGACAAAAATGGTATCCACCTAACACCTTGATAATTGATACATTGTTCTGTGGAATCCTTACCTCTTGCTAAAGTATAATGCGCACATTAATGTTAAGCAGCTTAATCAAGCTAAATCTATAAAATATCTATTCAAGTATGTCAATAAGGGGCATGACAGAGTGGCCGTTGCCTTTTACACCAATGCAGGAGGTCATGATGAGGAACTTATTTAAACATGTCATTGAGGCCCAAGTAATGTTAGGAGATACTATAAGACAAAAGGTATTCATTCCACGGATTTCAATTACACCATTGGACTCAAGGCTTGCTTTTACTTTATGAAGAAGACAATTTCCAATAATGATATCTTTTGCTATGACTATAAACAAAAGCTAAAGTCAGAACTTATGTAATGTTGGCATCTACCTTTCAAAGCCAATATTCACACATGATCAACTATATGTTACTGTGTCTCGCATATGAAATAGGGCTTGAAAATTCTCATTCTAGATTCTGATGGGAATCCCACTGATTCGACATCAAATGTCATGTATCATGAAGTTTTTAACAATTTAAAATAACAACATTTGTTTCTTCAATATAACGTGACTCTTGCGTTTTAACGACTTCATGTATCATTTCAGTTTGATTTTCATATTCCAATGATTCAATCAGTGATTTAGGAATTCTAATTTCACAATTTTCTTTAACATTTACAATTTACTAAGGAATACATTATGAATATAATATAGTGTTGTTCTATCCATATTTATTAAAAAACTATATTATAAATAAATACTTGATTTGCATATTATAAGTATTGTTTTAACATACTTATCAATCCATTCAATTAACAATATATACAGCTCCCCGTGTATTGCATGAGTTCAAATACTAGTTTGAATTATTAAATTTGTGGACTTATTGGATTTAACTATCAAATTTTCACAATTTATAAATTTATTAATTAATCATTAGTTTTTCAAATTAATTGAAAATGATGAAATATAAATTCAGTTTGTTATATATTAAAATATTTTTTTATTCACTATCATTAATATAATGATTTCAAATTGGAGCGGTGTTCATATTCATCAACAAACCACACAATTATAAGAAATTAATATCCTCATTTCTTCTGTGATTTTTAATTGAGATTTAAATGTGATTTTGTAAATGATTTTGATTTTTGTTCTCATAATAAAAAGCTTTCCAATTAATTTTATTGATAGCACTTTATTGACCAATTTCTTCTGCAATCTTTGATCATCTTTTACCCTTTACTTGGCATGAGTGAAAAGAGGAAGGAAGAAAAAAGTAGGCAAGCAAACTTGAGAAAAAATTGTATTTTTTCTTGTTTGACTGCGAATAGAAAAGTGAAAAGGAGAAAAAAACTAGGAAGAAAATAACATGTGGATTCCATATGTTTTTCCCCCACTTTTCTCCCCCAAAATGGAGAGATTTTAGAGAGAAAACTCTCATTTCAAAATTACTCAACCAATTTTTTTTAACTATAAGAAAAATACCTATGTTATTTTTAGATTTAAATATTAATATATTATATATTTTCAATTTTAGAATTATTTTGAAAGTTTTAAAATCAATGTATAAATTTTTTAAAAAAATTTAAAAAATAAGAATGGATAAAATAATTTTAAATTAAGATTAAAATTAAAATTATATTTTAATTTCATTTGTTAATATCATATGGAATATATAAATAATATGATGGAATAACAAGTTTTATTATATGTTAATATTTTTCTAAAAATAATAAGGGTATTATTATCAATGTAAAATTAGTCATTTTTCTCTCCTTCATGTTTTCTTCTGTTTAACTAAGCATATTGAGAGAAAATTAGTCTCCCCGACTTTTCTCTTCTTAACCAAGCGAAAGGTTAATATTGATTTTTTATTTTAAATTCAATACATGATTCAATGAAATAATCAATGTGTGAAAAACCAGACCGGACGGCTGGTTCAACCGGTCTGACCACCCAAAACCAATACAAAATCGATTTGAACTGGTTTGGTTTTTTTTTTTAAATATTTTTAAATTTTTAAAATAAAATAACATTATTTTTAGTACTAAGTAGCATTATTTTTTGCATATATTTTTTTTCTTTCTATATTATAGTATGTTATAAGTAATATTATGTTACATAATTATTAATAATGATAAATTTACTTAACAAATAATATGAAAATAGAATACGAATTGACTATTTTGAATTCAAAATATAACTATAGATGAATATTAACTCATTTAGATTTTCATATTAGGTTGTAAAACTTATTAATAATATTTTTAATTTTTTATATATTATTAAATTTACTTTTCATCCTAGATTAAATGTTAATTTTATGATCATGGATAAATATCTTTTATATTTTTGTCTACATTATTTAAAATAGATCAATTTATTCATAACCGGTCAAACCCCCGGTTCAATTATTGAACCTTGAACCATTGTCTCATTCCGTTCAATGGCCAATCTGATTTTTAACACCTTAGAAATAATCAACAAATTACATCTTTTCCAATTTTACATTATAATTTTTCAGCCACATATAACTGTATGCAGATTTTTTTGTCAAATTTAATCATAATAAATTACAAACACTATTTTTCCACCATTTAATATGTATTTTCAAAATCTTGATATATTATATAAATTCCAAGCTGATATTTATAATTATAAGTTTAATTAGATTAAAATTTTATTATAAACAATATAGATATGTTGGAGCATCCATTTATATTGGAAAAGATATTTGGAAATTTGTCATAATTATATAAGTCGACTAATAGGTGATCATTCCTAGTCCGTGATATCCATATGAATTTGATTTATTCTAATTTAAATGCTAATGGTATTCCATTTCCCCTACTACTATACATATCATTTACCTTTGTCCATAATCCTGTGGACTGTGTTTTGCCATGAAGATGCAATTGTTGATCTTGATATGTTTATTTGCTTTCTGTTAGTATATCATTTCCCCTTACTATTATATCCATATGTTTATTTTTAATCTTTGGGTGCAAGTTCCTTAATTTATTTCTTTTACAATTTCTATGCTGTTTTTTTTTAATTATGTGATGAGGTTTATTATATATTTAATATTTTCTTACTTCTTCTCTCCCTATGTATATATATTTTAAAAAAAATTATGTGCCATTTGTTGTTATTAGTTTTTATAAATCATAATTTATTTTAATATAATAATCTTAGATTCATCTAAAGATTTCAATTGTTATTAGGGTTCATTTTGTTTAACTCTCACCACTATGCCTAGTGTTGATGCTGATTGTGGTTGGTTTTACAACAATTGTAATTTATTGGTGAAGTTTGTTGTTCCCAGGTACTGTATGTGAGAGTTATATTATTATTTATATTTTTTATAATATTTATCAAAAAGTAAATGATCATAAATATATTTTCTTTCACAGGTTTAAAGTTCATTTTCAATTTATTGATAATACTAGATCTGCCTTTGTGCTTCTATTTGACCATGAAATATCTAGGATATTGCAGTGCATTGCAGCTGAATTGAGGGAGCTATTTTTCAGGTTATTTCATATATAAGTAAAATTAAGTGACAAGAATGAAATATTTTTTAGTGTATTAATGTAAATATATTTTCCAGACATCTGGTGATGTGATGAAGTACTTGATCGCTTCAACAAGTTTCATGGGAAGAGATTTGTTCAAGATTCAAGTATCTGAAAATAATGTAAAAAGGTTATTTGAACGTATATATATCTTGCTCTTCAAATGTTTAATGAGGATGAACATTTACATAATGCTATTATTAGTATGGATGACCCTCCAGGAAAATACATACAATGAAGATGTTAATATTTCATTCTTTTTATTTTTGGGAATATAAATGGCAAGCATAAGCTTGAAAATGGCCGCGAAAAACAGGAATAGAAACAAACTAATTGTCACGCTGCATCCCTATGCATGCAGTTTGACTATCCTAAATATAAGAACCTGTTTCACAGTATTTTCTATTTTATTATTGTCAAAACAGTTTTATAAAATTATTTTCAAAAATAAGTTTTAAGAATAAGAAAATAAAAAATTTATTTAACTAATTGTTCTCAAAATCATAACTAGTAATTGCATGTTTAGTTCTCATTTTTCAAAACGAAACCATGATTTTTAACCATGGTTTTCTAAAAGATGTATTTGTCCAAACACAGGTAAAACACAAACTGACTTTTTGAAAAATGAAAAGTGGGTTAAACTGTGGTTTTGGAAAAGGAGTGGAAAAGTTACTTTTCCTTTAACAAAACGTGAGTTTTGGAAAAGGAGAAACAAATTTACTCTATATTATATATCTAAAAGTACTTTTAACCCTTATTATTCAAATAGATTTTTTGTCAAACTTACTTTTACAAAAAGAATATCCAAACATAACAATTTCCAACAAACTTACTTTATCTAAACTTCATTTTTACAAACTTCATTTACCTTAATTTAATTTTACAAAACGGAGAACCAAACGGACCCTAAGTGTCATATAAGTTATTTAAAATTTATAACTTTACTATTAATGAAGTGGGTATTTTTTACCTTTTCTTATGTTTTTCAGAACAAAAATTATAAAATATCTTAAAAATGTTCTGAGTTGTCTATTATTTTATTTTTCTATTTTCTAGAATATTTTATAAAAAATAAATTTATTAAAAAAAATTTATTTTTAAAAATAAAAAAATTAATTTAAAAATAACTACCAAACCAGTCATGAGCATCGAGGGAACACCCCAAATGAGATTTAAAATCATGATAAATCAAATGGGTATTCTTAGCTAGAATAGCAGCACAAGATGTTGATATTTCTGGATATTATGGTTAGTATAAACGACTTTTGATCATATTTAATTTTATTCATTATTATCAAATTTAATTTCATTAGATACATAATACATTGCAGGGTTTGGATGACTATATTAGTTGACCTGTGCCGCCAAAAAGCTCCTATTGATTGGCCACCGTGGGACGCGCGTTCTATACCGCGAATGGTTCCGCACTTAGCCAACATGCTCGCAAGAAGACGCGTGTTTGGGTACAAAGTGGGATCCACTTGGAATGAGAACTTCCTCTTCTTGCGACACGTGTTTGCGCTAGTACGATGAATCTGAAATCGGGGCAATGATAATCCAACAACCGCTAACAATATTAGGGTGCGTAGAATATTTTATTCTGAGGATGCGGATTATATTATAGCTGAGCTGTCTACAAATAGGATTAAGATTAAGCAAAATTTTTCTGATGACGAGTGATCTTTTTTTTATGGATGAGGTACGTGTTTGATCCTAGATTTTTTTAAAGTTCTTTTCTATCTTTATGGTTATCATTTTAATAAGTTTACAAATAAATTATGTCTACTTGATGTTTAATCAATAATTCTGGGACGCTGACCCACATTTTTAATTGTTGAATTTTTTTTATAATTATTGTGTACTAATATCTTATATATGAATTTATTTTTCGATGTGGGCACTTTTGATCTTTTTACAGCTTTCGTAAAAAAATGTGATTATTTAATATTAATCTATTTAAATATAAGAAACAAATTTATTCAATAAGAATTATTGTAATGAAAAAGCTTTGCACTACCAAATATTAAACTTTTCAACCTTAAGCATTAATGTTACAATACCAAAATTCAAATCATTTTATTTGACTGAAAAGCCAATAATTTTATTGAAAGAAAGAAAACAAAAAAGAAAAGCCAATAATTTTCAATCCTAGCAGGTATACGTTGCACATGTCGAAATAGGGCCACCACGCTTGAAAAGCGCCAAATTAGACCAATCCTTACCCAAATTATGTGTCTTATATACACATATATATATATACACATATATATATATATATAAGAGTGTCATGAAGTGCTCCGCATTTTCGCCAAAAAAAAAAGTGTTCCGCATAATTTAGATCTAAACAATTAAACAATTTCATAACTTTTATATTTTTTAAGGAATTACAAGTTGAATAATTAATTAATTGATTAATTAAAAATTGATTATTTTTATATTTTTAATTAAATTTGTATTACTTGCATTATTTTTTTGGATTTCAAATTATTTTTAGTGAACAATAGGGGGATGGGCTTTGCCTCTCTATATTGAGAGAATACAATTATCTGCCAATTATATCAAAGTTTTGTTGGTTGTTGGATTTCAAGCTTTATTAGAGGTTAATTGCTTAATTTGAAACTTTTAAATTAATTGCGGTAAAAAATTGAAAATTAATTTGTCTTCTTTTTAGATCAAAATACCCTTCCTTAATATAAACACTTATTTATAATTTTATAAAAAATAATCAAGATAGCAATCCCTCTTTTAAACCAATTTTTTAGATTTCATATGAGATTTTTGCAAAAAATTATTTTGACGGCTTGAGAAAGAAAGAAATATAGAGGGATAGATTTTCTTTTAAACTAAAATAAAAGAACAGAATCTAATAGAACCTTTTTTCATGTTTGTTTCACAGCCAGCAACGCAAATTACAAAGCACGTTCAGTTAGTTTTATAAAAAAAAATAAAAAGGAAAAAAACTCTAAAACACAAAGCATAGCACAATCATCCATTTAAATTTTGGGTTTGGACTGAGGAAAAAGAGAGAAGATCACTATCATATTATAGCCTTTTGAACCGATCCTTTTATCCACGGCTCATGTAGAATTAGGGATTTTAGTTGATTAGGGCAGATTGTTAATTTAAATTATTTTAGTATAATTATTAAAAATTGTTTTAAAGATTTTAACAAAATATTCATAGCGTAGTTAGAAATTGAATTAGCGTACGTATATGTTTTTAGAAATAAATGAAAGTTTTACGTAATTTCAATAAAATTGAAGGGATGTTATTTTACTTAAAATAAAAATTAGGTAATTTATTACATATTCTAAATTTGTATAATATGAATGGATTGTTGAGATTTGCTATTATGATTCTCAAATAGTGAAATTTTTTTAGTATAGAAAGTTTATGTCACTTGAGTATGAAGAACTCGTCAAGGTCAAAACATATCTCATAAATAACAAAAGAAATTTTTTGCAACTTGAATAAACTTATTCTAACAAAATCATTTCACTCAACTTTTTAAACTTTAATAAAATCAATGCAATTAATATCAGATCTTTCTATCAATATAATGCATCAATTCTTACTCTTAATTGTTCAATAAAAATTTAGATGCAAATAACTAATTCTCACCAAGAATATCACAAACCTTATTTTACATCTATTCTACATTCAAAAAGTTCAAATACTATCAATATATTGGCTTGCCAAGGAGAAGAAGAATAATCCAATGATTGTTAATATTTTGATTGTTCCAACTCTGGATTGTATTAAGTTTATTGTGGATGACATCCAGACCATATGTACTATTAGTAATGAATAGTGCCTTTAAACGGCTCCTTCCAAAAAAAAAAGTTCGAAAACAAAATAATTAAAAAAATCTATTGGACGCAAATACTCTTTAAATTGGTCAAATTGTCTAAATAATTTATTGTTGATTACTTAGTGTTAAAAAAGGAATAATAAATTTTAAATTTCTAAAAAATTAGTCATATTCACAATAAAAGTTCTAGGAAATATGGTGGATTAACTAATGTTAGATTTCTTTTTTGGTTAAATAGACTTTTAAGACTTGACAAAATTATCTAACGTTGGTGGCAGTTCAAATTTCCTGCCAAGGATTAAGGTATCCTTTTATAGCTTAATAATAAGGAAAGTGGAGTTCAGAATTTATAGTTTGTGTCCAAGGATTTATAATAGAATTATTAAAATATTAATAATAAAGTTTGGGTTGTATGGATCAATTTTTTTAAATCACGAGTTAATATGTCAAGTTAATATGAGAAAATAATGATTTAATAAAATCTATTATTTTTTATTTATAGGACAAAAATAGTTTTTAAAAATTTTTATTGTTCATGTAGTAGTCTTAAATTATTGTAATATTATTTTTAGTGACAAGTTTTTTATTGCTACTTAAGGAAGAGTAACATATTGTTAATTTTGCATATCTATTTAACAATATTAAATGAAAATTCAATATACCATATGAGATAGAATAGTGATCTAACTGCGTTATTGCTTCATGCATCCTTATTCATGGAGAATGAGATCACTTTTAAAAATAATGTTTGTTTTGAACCTTTTGAATTAAAACTTTAGGGCTTCTTAAATTAAATAAACTAGCTTTTGTATATCTTTTATGAATAAATATATCATTAACTTTTTTTTTGGACTAAATATATCTTACAATGTTTGCATAGCATTCTGTGCAATCTCTGTGCATCGCACGGAATACGATCAAAGCCAGATGTGAATTTGCCTTATTTCAAGTTTACTTATGACCAATATTAATCAATAAGACAATAAGATATTTTTATGACGAAACCAATAAGATATTTTATTGATTAGGTGGCAGAACCAATTATTTGTTCTCTCTCAAGTATCGGTATATCACTATAAACCCAAACAGGGCGACCCCATTTTGATTGAAGCGTATCATCAAACATGTTTCCTACAACATTAGCGATCCCTGCAGTAATCCTTCTGACGCTTCTGTTCATTCTGTCCACTGCCATACTCACACGTCGTCCGAAACAAAACACAGATGGCCGGGATCGGAAACAGCCACCGCCGGGTCCACCGGCCTTGCCGGTCATCGGTAACCTCCACTTGTTGGGAAAACTCCCGCACCGTGACTTTCAATCCTTGGCCAGAAAATACGGACCCATCATGTCCTTCCGGTTGGGACAAGTACCGGCGGTGATAATTTCCTCGTCGGCAGCTGCCGAGTCAATTCTCAAGACCAACGACGCCGTTTTTGCCAGCCGTCCTAGGCTTCAAGGGACCGACATCTTCTCTTACGGGTCGAACGGCATGGTGTTTTGCCAGTATGGACCTTACTGGAGGAACATGAGGAAATTGTGTACCTTGCATCTTCTCAGTGCGTCAAAAGTGGAGTCTTTCGCTCCTCTGAGGAGGGAGGAGGTGAGGGTGGTGGTGAAGTCGCTTCACGAAGCCGCGGCGGTGCGTGAGGTTGTGGACGTTAGCCAGGTGGTGTTGGGTCTTGTAGAGAATATAGTGTATAAGATGATATTGGGATGTAACAAGGATGACCAATTTGATTTGAAGGGGCAAATTCATGAAGGAATGAGGCTGACCGGAGCTTTTAATCTGGCAGATTTTGTGCCTTGGCTTGGGCGGTTTGATCTTCAGGTATGAAGTAAACTACGTTGTTCCAAATTTTCGGTTTATCGAGTGAAATTTTCAACAATAAAATACGATTCGATGGTTGTTTTTCTGATCTATGCTTTCTTATCCTGTTCCTCGAGCCTCTCAAATTGACTAGCATAATGGAATTATGCCTCACCTAACTCTTTGATATTAGATACACGAATGGGGTCATTTTGTTCTAATCGAATTTTCAACGAAATCGATGGTCAACAATTAATCTGTTTAACCTGTGCTATATATATCAGGGATTGAAACGAGACATGACGAAAATCAGTAAAGCATTGGACGAAATACTAGAGAAGATAGTTGCAGAGCATGAAGAGCCTATTAATACCCCAAAGGACCGACAAGACTTCGTAGACATATTGCTTTCTTTGATGCACCACTCCGTTGACGGACAAAACTATGATATTGATCGTATTAACATTAAGGCTATTGTATTGGACATGATTGCTGGGGCATTAGAAACTTCTGCCTCTATCATTCAGTGGGCCTTATCTGCACTTATAAGGCATCCAAGGATTATGAGAACCCTTCAAGAAGAGCTACAATCCGTGGTTGGAATGAACAAAATGGTGGAAGAGACGGACCTAGGAAAGCTTAGTTATTTAGACATGGTGATCAAGGAGACCATGAGATTATATCCTGCAGGATCTTTAGTCCCTCGAGAGTCAACAGAGGATGCTGTAGTTGATGGTTACTACTTGAAGAAAAACACACGAGTCCTACTCAATTTGTGGGCAATAGGACGAGATTCTAAGATCTGGTCTAATGCTGATCATTTCTATCCCGAGAGATTTATTGACAAAATTGTAGATTTTCGGGGGCTTGACTTTGAATTCATACCATTTGGATCTGGTCGTAGAGGATGTCCTGGAATACACTTAGGCTTAACTACAGTTAAATTTGTTGTGGCTCAATTGGTGCACTGCTTTAGTTGGGAACTTCCACGAGGACAGGGTCCGAATGACTTGGATATGAGTGAGAAATTTAGCTTGTCACTCCCAAGAGCCAAGAACTTGTTTGCAGTGCCAACTTCTCGTATTATTAGTGCGGGCGATCATGATAAGTCCCATTAAAGTTTGTTTGAAATCTCATGTACAATAATATTGTGTGCGAAGTTGCAAGAATTTATATGGTTTAAGGTTTTATTTTGTTTTATACCTATATTATATTCTTCACTAATAAGTCAACTGTCTTATTTTGGATATGTTTGGATTAGATTATGTATAAGTGATTATGAGAATAAGTGATTATTTATAAGTAATATGAGTGATTATGTTAAAAGTGATTTGTGTTTAAATATTTTTACCTCATAAGTGATTTTGAGAAAAGAAATGTATTTAGATATTGGGGTTTAAGTGATTATTGGGTGGATAATGAGAAGAAAAAATGAAATAAGTAGTTATGGGAGAATAAATGATTATCATAAGTTAAAAAAATTAGTTTTTTCTATAAGTACTTATTTGAGGTATAAGTGCTTATTCAAAAGATGTTTCTATTTAGCAACTCCACCACGTAATCCCCGTAAATGAATATGGTGACAATCCAGAAAGACTATTTGTCTTTCAGCATGATGATAGGGAATGAATAGGCTAAAGATGGCTTTCCTTCTGTTTGTTGTGTATTGTCAAGTGTGATGGCCTTTATTCTTTTTTGTTTTTTAATTGATGTTAGCTTGGAGTTTGTTTGTTATGGCTTAAGATTTAGAGGTGTAATGTCCGTATGGTAATGTTACTGTATTTATAGTCATGACAATCTATGGAATGATTCAGGCCTTTTTTAGTTTCTTATAAATTTATTGTAAGACTTAAGACTTGATAATAATTTTTAGTCTTAAAAAATAATTATAAAATTTTTTAGATTATTCAACTTAATTTTTGTGAATTTATAGTTTTTAAATATAGCTAAAAATGAGTCCCCTGCATTGTATGGAGGAAGTTTCGGATGAGTTATACTGCTAGTAGTTAATTAATAATATAATTTTCTATAATTTTTTATTATTTATATTGAATTTCTCAAATCGACGCCCGACATAACATGTGCTTTCCCGGGAGGTAGAGTTGAAAAAAAACACATTTTGGTATTGATTCTTGAATTGCAAGTTTTTTACCACATTAAATTAAATAAGTTAAAAGTGAGCCGCACGCTAATGAATAGATAAATTTCACCTCGTTTGCGTGTGTGAGTGGTGTGAACCGACGGGTCAAAACAACCCAAAGAACAAGATCACAAAGGAACACAGGAAAACCAAATTGCTACAGAGGCCCGGCCCAAGTGGTTTGGGTATCATTTTATTTCGCAGCCCCATCCATGGCTTAAGGGTGGCAAACCATGACATTATATAATACTTTTTTTTTTCTTTAGGGTGAAATGACATTTTATAATACCTCTCTGATCCTTAATATAAAACCCTTTTAATCAAATTATGCAGATTAAGAATTGAAATTAAAACTAATTAATTATCTCGGTTTCTCTGAAAATCCTAATATTTTTCCAAAACTATCATTATTTAATCTCTCTCTCTTTCCTTTGGATTCATTAAATAGGGGCACTTTTCTAAAAATGTATAATAAATACTACCTCGTATATTGTAAAGAATTTTATATTTAGAATCAGGGTAAAAAATCCTATATATAGGATTGGAGATAGTAGTTAATTTGGTACCTTGTCATCCTTTTTTTTTTTTTTATGGCCAACGTACCTTGTCAACCTTGCTAAACCTTAAACTGAGGGCACAGTAAAATTCAATAAGAAATTGTTTGGATGGATAAATGGACACACTTTATAAATAATTTCTTTTAGTGACGTGCAAGCAAGCTTGCAAGTTGCAATTGAGCCTAGTTTGGTCCGACCTCTTGGGTAGGGTTGGACTAGACTGGAAGAATAGTTTTGTAAAATTGAGATGCTACAATTTTTTTTTATTTTTAAGGAAAATTCGAACTCTTCCGGAGACTTTTTTGTTGGGCCAATATTTTGTGGAGACTTTAAAAATGTTTATTTTTTAAAAAAGGTTGGGCCAAGTTAACCCGGCTGCCCAATTTCTACTTTCAAAACCCGGGGGAGCTCCATACTAGATCAAAATTTTGTTCGCTCCAGTCCAACACAATTCCTAAGTTTCTTGTTCTGGAAGTTACATAATTGTTTCATGTTGCCAAATTAATGGTTTTGAATTTTGGAAGCAACTTCGTCAGTGATCTCTTCACAAATTACTTGGAAGAAGTAACAATGCTTCAATATAATTTCTTGCGCTGATAGCTGACCATGACATAAGATATGAGGTTGATGAGACTTGGATCCTCCACTCTATCTCGAGTGTTAACACTTTTGTTTTATTAATAATTTTTTTTGTGACCTGATTTTTTTAATCGTTATAATTACTTATTTCTATCAATTTAGTTTCTCACATAATTATCACGACACATGAGCAAGATTCAACACATTTATTTCATGCAAACCATGGTTCTCAGTAACTTTTGGATCGGGTGGAAGACAAATTCAATTTTAATATAAATAAATTCCATGTATTGAATTTTCTCATAATTTAGAATAACAGCGAAAGACTTTATAAATACCTCTCGTCATACTAGATGATCTGATACAAATATTTTTGGAATTACTCGATCTAAATATTAGATCTAAAATCACATATAAAATTAGTTATAAGGAAATATAAGAAAATAATCTATGCAAACAGTTCTTTCAATTGGTTATGAGATTCAGTGGTGTGATCTGAGATTTAGTCTCAATTAGTCGGGAAACTAGAGTGTGTGTTGAACTCAACTCAGTCTGTCTCTATTTAATAACATTGGATATCATTGGTTATTAAATTTAAATTTGAATTTGAATTCAAATAAAAATAAAGATAAAATTATGACTGAGTTTATCCCTTATTTCCTAAAACCGTTCAACTAACAACATCTTTTCTTGAAGATAAGGACCATACTTAGCTAATATATATTTAATTAAACAAACAATATCAATATATAATTTGAATAAATTCAAATTAAATATATTTAACATTCTGCCACTTGGTTCGATCTTGATTTGTCAGTTGATATATCAAGAAATATTTAAGCAATATTACAAGAATTATGGTGATAGGTCCTCTAATTATACGAATATTACCTTCCATATATCACAAGTAACATCCTTACTTTATGAAAAATTATCTTTATGAATAAACTTTGAATGTTTATTCGGTTCTTATTTTAATATTCATCAATCTTACCAAAATTGCATACAATATATATTGAGTTGATGAACTACAACACAAATTTTATCACTTAAATACACCTTATCTAGATCACCACAATGCGATCTGTCTCATATGAGGTGTATGATCCTTCATATTCTTTAATTGCATACTTTTAATTAAGGATCTTCTCTTTATATGTTATATGACCATTTAATCTTATATAGTCAACACACTTCTTTATGGTCTCAAACAAATTTCCAATTTGAAACCTAAGATGAAATTCAATGTTTATGTAAACTTAACTCTAATAAAAAATCAAATCTAGCATTTATGGTAGAAGTTAACAATTAATAATTACTTAGTAATCTTGCACTCATCCGTAACATAATTTGTTCATTTAGTATTAGGATGTGTCATAATGTTGACCTTTTAAAGTCAACTTATCCTACTAAATTGAACAAATACAGTATTTCCTAATTATTGATCTTTTATATGTAAGTATGAATTTCTTGTATTCTTTGCAGTTTATCATTTATTATCTAAGCATATATTGCTTTGAGATTTTTACAATATTCCCTTCACAAAGACTATGTCAATTTATGTGCACATTTAGACATACATTATGCTTTTAACTACTAATATAAAACAAATATTCTTCTCATCTCTTTCTAAATCTCATTAGGGACATATGGCAAATATAAGTGTCACATATAGCAAATAAACATTATTCATGAATGTTCAAGTACTTACAAATATAGGTTCTTTATGATAATTTAAAAAATTTTGAGAATTATCTCTTTATTATCTTTAAAAATATTGTACCCATATCTTTTACATCATAACTTTTGAACAAAGTTATTATGCTTTTTGCCACATCACAAGTCACTTGTCATAGGCAATATGTCATCCATAAAAAAATTAAATAGATGACTCAACTCCTATTAATCCAGTAGTATAAATAAGGATCCATGATATTCTCAACATTATCTAAAATGTGATTATATTATGGGACTTCAACTACCACTATCATGGTAAGTCCTGCCTAACTAAATTCTCCTTAATACTAATTGAACCTCTTACATTATTTCACATACATCTCTCTTTTATAATCATAATGAGAGTGATAGTTTCCCTAATATTCCAAATAAAATCGAAATATAGATTCAAGATAATAATAAAAGAATTACTAATATAGGGAAAAATCTCACTATTATCAATCCCTTCCTTTATAATGAAAGCTTTTAGCAAATAATTTTTAATTTGTAATATATAATATTGACTAATGAAATCCTTCTGGCCTTGAAGACTCATTTATGGCTAATTTTCTTAGTCTCACTAGCAATTCTATAAATTCTCAAATATTATTTGTCTTAAGATCTCCTATATTTATCATGAAATTATATCTTAATTTGGAATTTACTTTATTATATGTAAGAATAAATGTGGTTATTCTTAATGTTTATATTCTAATCAAGTTTCTTAATGTACACCATGTAGTTACTAAGAGTTGACAAATGCACAATCATAATTGGTCATAATTTAATCAATTAATAAGAGTTTCAGCTGTCACTATTTTAAGATATCTCTTATTCTTTATCAAATTTCTCCTCAATAATTAATGAGGTTTATGACATTGATACTCTTATTTTCTAGTACGACCAATTAGATTTCAGAATTTCATTATGTTTTACATCCATCTTATAAAAATAAGTTTCATATAAAACTAGTGTTCCACCATAATTAGTAGTTTCATTCATCCATATATGATCATTTTTTATGAGTTTGTTATATGTTTGATCACTCCCACTAATTATAATATTTTTCAATGAATTTGACATTCCTAATTTCTACACACTCCGTATGTGATAGATAGTATAGCTTTTATCCTTTAGACTTCTCCGCATTTTCACCCAAATATGCAATAAAACCTTAAGGAATAGTCTCCATTCACTCTTACATTTATAAAACAACTCCATGAAAGTGAATTATTTAAATTAAGATTCCAACCTTATGCCTTCAAAGGATGTATTTAATTACAAAAATTTTGGAATCTTATTTTAAATGTACATTGTTGTCTCTAGTGAATTTGACCATCACTAATGTTCTTATAATAATATTAATTCTCTTAATTAATCTTACCATATTAACCCGTTTATTGGATTAACTCTCAATTTTTGCTTTACATCCTTATTAAGGCAATATATGTCTTATCTTAATTATAATGTAAGTAGTATTCATGAAAATAATAATAGAGAATGATCATTTTAAACAATTAGAATATAAATACAAAGACAAGACGTTAATGTGTATAATCTCTAACAATTAAATTCTTCCAGGCATATATGTCTGCTTAATCTTTGATGCAGTTCATATACGAATTAGAGTTAATAAGATTTTGATATCACATAATCTCATTCTTTATAAACCTTATTAACTTTCTTTAATGGAATTATTGATATTCTCCTTTATCACATACTAGGAAGAATTTTATCCATGATATGCTTTAATTAAATGAGATTTAGAACACATTAAAAATAAGAGTGTAACTTTTATTCTTCTATAAGACTTTTTGTGATGTCATTACACTTTATATACCTTTTTCTTCATGGTCTATCCTTAGAACTAAATGATCCATTATTAGAATCTCATTCTAATCTAAATTTGAACCCAATTTTTCTTTCCACGCATATGTCTAATAAATATTTATTATACATATCTCCTTATGTTTGTCATGAGGAATTCACAATGGCTTATACTGATGAGATATCTAATTAAAAATTAAGTGTATCATAGAGATTTTCTTATCTTGAGAGCTATGTCTCTTACCTGTATGGCATGCCATTTATATACCTCCAATATCCATCAACTTTATAGAGAATCATTTCACAGTTAGAATACTACACTGTAACCTATATTTGGATTTTATCAATTGCCTATAAATAGATCTTAATATTCCTCAATCATTTATGCACCCAAATATTTAGTTTTGCATTGAGATTTCATTATTTATTGTATAAAAATGACTATATTAGTCTCATTATTCATACAATATTATCTCATGCTAATATGAATAGGTACAAGAACTTTAGGTTACTATCTCATAGAGTTAAGGATTTTCTCCTTTAAATTATATAGTTATCCCAAACTAAACAAAATTCAAGAGATGATAATAACACTACAATTCAGGATTTAACGTAAAACATGTTTACATTAATTCTATATGAGACAATCATCCATCACATTTAAAAAATGTATACTTATCAATGTAATACATACTAAATATAAATTATGTATCGCCAAAACTATCTGTAGATAAAGATTTCAGCATAGCATAAATTTATGTATCATTTATGATGAAATTACAAATTATTCATATTTCTTAATACATGTGTGCTACTTAGAAAGCACAAGACAATTTCTATTTCATCCTAATTAAGTATATATTTATAACTATCTACTTGTGAGTAAAGATATGTTATAATTATATACTTAATTAGAATTGATATCTTTTAAGTCTTTATGTGATATTTGTTTGTTAAAACAAATTAAGAATGCATATATTTAGTCATGTAAGGATACTATGACTACTCTCTAACTATATATGTCAATCACAAGATATCTAGAATCATTATGCTTAAAAGGACATACATGTGCATTCATATAGGTATCACACAATGAGAATCATTTAATTAATCAATCAATTAAATCAGATATATGACTAATTAATTAAAAAATTCTCCCATATGATTAAAACATAAATGTACAATATTTTATCCTATTAACTTGATGAAACTAGAATGCATTTATATTCCCTAATACATGTAGCCTACTTAGAAAACATAAGACCATCATATTTCATTCTAATTAAATGTGTAACTATAATTACCTCTCTGTGGGTAAAGATAAATTACAATTACATATATAATTAGAATTGATATTTTAAATCCATATGTGATTTTATTGAAACAACAATGCATGCAACAATTATAAATGATTCATTGACTAATTAATTGAATGTATGCTAATCACAAATATCATAGATTACGTGCAATTAAAATCATATATATATGCACAATCATTATGAGAATTTAAATAATTAATTTAATCAATCAAACAAGCATGTAATTAAATAATTAAACAAATTCTCCTACTATTTTATTTATTTAATGTGTTCAATAATTGTTTAAAAATTAATATTAGGCTAATAAATAACCTGATTATTTTGCAAAACCATAAATAGTGTTATAATTGCCTAAATAAAATTTTCCAAATTTTAGACACTTAAAACTAACACACATAATATTTTACAAAATATTTTTTAATAGCCCAAATTAACTTTGCATATTTTAAAGAAGTAAAAAGATAGCACAAAATAAATAATCAACCAACGTATGGTCTAATATAAAAACAGGGTTCAAGACATATCAAAACAAACAATTGAACTCCATATCTAAATTCTGGAAATTTAAATAACACAAAAATATTTCTCAAATAAAATTTAATCACAAAAATATGAGCTAAAGAAGTATTTCCATAAAGGATAAGCATGCAATTTCAACATCTATGATGCTATGCACAATCCGATGAATTCTCACTTATATCAATCCAAGACGCAGCCAAATTGTTAATTGAAGAAGCGTGATTTGGTACGCATGCTATGATTCCTACTCCCAGATTTCAAAAACAAAATAACTCAATAGGCATAAAATGCAGCATTTGGAAATATTTTTTTTATTTATATAGAGCTTCAATTTCACGTTTCCATCACGTGACAGGACAATGACAACACATATTGCATAGCATGCGTTTTCTCCTAATGGAAATTACAAATTTCACACCAGATCAAAATTCATATATGCAAATAGAGATAATTAAGGCTCTGGTAACACATGTGAGATAAATTTAATTTTTACACAAAATTCTATATATGAATTCACTTACAAAATTATAAGAGCAGTGGAAAACTTATAAATACCTCTCGTCATGCTAGATGATCTGATATAGATATCTTTGGAGTTACTAGATCTAAATATTAGATATGAAATCACATATAAAATTAGTTATAAGGAAATATAAAAAAATAATATATACAGACAGTTCTTCCAACTGATTATGAGACTTAGTGATGGAGCCTGAGAGTTAGTCTCAACTAGTCGGTGAAACAGAGCGTGTGTTGAGCTCAACTCAGTCTGCCTCTATTTAATAATCTTAGCCATCATCGGTTATTAAATTTAAATTTGAATTTGAATTCAAATAAAGATAAAGAGAAAATTATGACTGAGTTTATCCTTTATTCCCTAAAATCACTCAACTAACAATATCTTCTCTTAAAGACAAGGACCACACTTAGTTAAGATATATTTAATTAAACAAATAATATAAATATATCTCTTTCTAGTATAAGACCGACATTAGTTTTCTCATGCGTACATTCATCCCAGGAGCAAAAAATCAAAATGTCTCCTTCAACAGTAGCGACTCCTACCATCCTCTTTCTGACATTTGTATTCGTTTTATTTGTCATGATCTTTCCAAAATGACAGCAAGACGATCAGAAACGACCTCCAAGTCCACCGCCCCTCTTGATAATCAAAAACCTCCACATGTTAGGTAAACTATCACATCGCAACCTTCAATCACTGGCCCAAAAATAGGGGTGAGAATAGGTCAGGCTCCTATCAGGAGCCTATGGCCTGGCTTGGCCTATTTATCTAAATAGGCCAGGCTCAACCTAACAGCCAAGCCTATTTATATAAATAGGTCTAACCTGTTTAAGATAGGCCTGGCCTAAAGCCTATTAGGTCAAATCTGTTTAAATATTTTTTCTATTTTTATTTTATATTATATTATAATATATTATATATTATAATATAAATTAAATTTGTTTATTATAATGTATTTCTTTTTTTCAGTCGCTTACTCACTTTTCCTTCTCTCTCTCTAGATATTTACTTTCAATTTTATCTTTCAATTACTCATCTCTCTCAACTCAAATGAACAAACCCTATTTTGAGCTAAGCTTTTATCGGCACTTTCATCCTCCATCAGGTATGAGAAACTTAGTTAAGGGATATCAAAGACTTTAGAAATTTATCTAGTAGGTTGCACAGAAGAGTAATGAACATGGATGAATGAGTTTTGCATACTTAATAGGAGTTACTTTGATAGTGAAATGTAATATTGGTAAATATCATAAAATGATAAATAACTTTTTTAGCCAAATAGAAGCTGACAGGTTAAATAGATAAGATTTAACCACAATTTGAGTATGAATTATACTATAAGATTAATTTTTATTATTATTACATAGGATGGTATATAAGATAAAACTTTTATTAATTTTTTTTATTCAGATATGAATTTTTTTTAATTAATTTCATATTATTATATAAGCTTTAAATAGGTCAGAGGCTAAAGCTAAAACCTTCAAGCCTATTTGAAGGCCAGTTTGGTAGGCCTTCAAATAGGTTTCAAGCCAGACTAGGTTTTTTATAGGTCTAGGACTGAGCCTATAAAAAGGTCTTATGTAGGCTAATAGGCTAGGCTCAGGTCTAAAGCCTACATGGTAGGTCTGGCCTGTCTAAGCAAAGTCTAACCTGACATATTTCCACCCTTGCCCAAAAGTATAGACCCATCATGTTGTTGAAGCTGGGACAAGTTCCTACAGTTGTCATTTCATCCCCTGAAGCTAGGGAGCTATTCCTCAAGACTCATGACACCGTTTTCACAAACCGACCCAAAGTAAAGGCGTCGGATCCATTTTCTAATGGAGCCAAGGGAATGGTGTTTGCCGTATATGGTCCGTACTGGAGATATGTGTGGAAAGTGTGTACCTTACATCCTCTAGGCGCATCAAGAGTGGAGATGTTTGCTCCATTGAGGAGAGAGGAGGTGGGAGTGATGGTGACGTCACTAGAGAAAGCTGTGGCGTCGCGTGAGGTTGTAGATATTAGTGAGGTGGTGGGGGACCTCATAGAGAACATAATGCATAGGATGATATTGGGACGTGCTAAGGACAATAGGTTTAACTTAAAAGTAGAACCGTCAAAACGAGTCAAGCCCGACGGGTTGGCCTGAAAAGCCTGAAAAAATGAGCGGACTTAGATCTCAACTTTGAAAGCAAATATATAATTCGGGCTTTTTGAACCAGGATTTTCTTTTTTCTTCTTCTTTTTTTATTGTTTAAAGTATTAAAAAATACATATTATTTTATTAATTAGTTATATATAAATTGTAAAATTTAAATATTATATTAGTTTTTTATAAATTATGATAATAATTAGTTGTATTAATTCAAATAATTATATAAAAAAATTAAAAAATTAAAAAAAAACCTATGTGCTTGGACTTAAAAATTCAAACCTATTTATCAAATGAGTCGGGACGGTCCGAGTTCACAGCTCTACTTAAAATGCCTGGTTTGCGAGGCAGTGAATTCGATGGGGGCATTTAATGTTGCTGATTTTGTCCCCTGGCTTGGTGTATTTAACTTCCAGGTACGCATGATGCACGTAACAGTTTTACCCCCGAATTCATGGGTTGTTCAAGTCCGTTCCTGACCCATTATATTCGGCCCAAATTAATTAAATGGAAGATATCATTCATGTTAAGTGAAACGAAATCATTTATCTATAAAAAAATTTAAAAAGGAAAAGTGAACAAACTCATCTTTCACCAAAAAATCATCTTGTCTTTCCCCAAAAAAATTGATCTTCTCTAAAAAAAGTGAGTTAGATCATTATTATTATTATTATTTTTTCCAACAACATACATTAGATATAATATAATATGAACTTGGAAAAAATTAGTTCGAAATTTTGCTGTTTCTTTCTCTAATATCTTTCTATTGATATCCGTGTTGAGATTAGGAACAGCGGGCTTTCCCTTTGTACTTTTCGTTCCTAACTTTTTGTAAAATTTTGCTTAATATTTTGTCAGTATATTAGAGGCGCAAGATAGAAGAGAGAAGAGGACTGGATAATCTTAATTGGAAAAAATATGTATTTAGTGTTATACTTCATTACATAATGAGCTATATAACTAATGTTGCTAGGGTTTTACACGAAAGTTAAAGAGAAACAACAAGGCACTTGACGACGCATTGGACAAGATAGTCACAGAGCATGAAAACACTCCAAGAGAAAAACAAGTGAAGCACCATAATGACTTCATACACATATTGCTTTCTTTGATGGATCAACCCAGGGATCTTCGATCTACACGACGACCAAAACCATTTTATTGATGGAGCTCATCTCAAAGCCATTTTATTAGATATGGTTCTAGGGGCAACTGACACTTCTATCGTTGTAATTGAGTGGGCTTTATCTGAACTCTTGAGGCATCCAAGAGTGATGAAAAATCTCCAAAAAGAGCCACAAAACATAGTTGGAATTAATAGAATGGTGAATGAGGCCCATTTAGCAAAGTTATCTTACTTAGATATGGTAATTAAGGACACCCTTAGACTATATCCAATTGGACCTTTGCTAATCCCTCGAGAAAGTACTGAGGATATCACGATTAATGGATATCACATCAGAAAAAAGACAAGGATAATAGTTAATGTATGGGCTATAGGACGTGATCCTAAATTATGGTCGGATAATGTTTATATGTTCTATCCAGAGAGATTTGTTTATAGCAGTATAGACATTCCAGGGCAAGATTTTCAACTATTACCATTTGGTTCAGGTGGTAAAGGATGTCCTGGGATGCGATTGGGTCTAACTACAGTTAAATTTATTTTAGCTCAATTAGTGCATTGCTTTTGCTGGGAGCTTCCTTATGGCATGTCACCTAATGATTTGGACATGAATGAAAAGTTTGGCCTCTCAATCCCAAGAGTCAAGCATTTGTTAGTTGTTCCAACTTATCGTTTGCATAATTAGGTAAGAACCATTTTTTGAAGTTAATTTAATGTGCAAGTTTAGTCTATTGTTCCATGTGAGATATATGAAGCATATATATATGTAGAGGGAGAGACTGTGCTATATATATTGTAATTTACTTCAGTAATGTCAAATATATGTAGTCAATGTGTAAGTTTTTTTTTTAATGCTTAAATGGTATGCTACCAATAGGCTGGCGCTTTGATATTTTATCATTTACTTTTCCCTTCATGATGAAAGGGAGTTAAAACACTTCTATAAGTAATAAGTATACTGAATATTTATTCACCCTAATCACATAAGTGGTCAATTGATTTTTTCTGTCTTTTATATCGGAGCGGACCGAGCAAATAGGTCTAAAGGGTGTACCTGGAAACTGGCCTGACCCAATACTAAAAGAGGTTAAGTGGCCCGCTGTCTGTCTTTATCCTTTTTCGTTTTTAAACCTAGTCCGACCCGGCCGAATTTCATTGGGTGTTGGACCGTGTTTACCATGTTGAGAGGGTCAGAGCCCAGCTCTAAGTCCTGTGGTCTGATACTTTCTTTTCTTTATATGGTCTGTTACTACCATATCACAGGGACGTTTGAAGGTATTGCAATATGTGAAGGTAGAAAAAACTTGAAGGTATATTTACTTGATATATATTTTTTTCTATATTTATTTCTAGACATGAAGATGCACATAAGGAATGTGCTGGAAGTTTTCGTAAGGTAAAATATGTCTATTCAGATTGAAATGTTTGAATCTTCAGAAGTATCTGGTCAAAAAAATGAAATAATCTTTAGAAGTATGAAAAAATGACACATAAGAACCCCGCAAAGTGATTTAAATATAAATAAAAAAATTAATTTCATTTTTAGAATTATTTATAAGGGTTTAAAAATTAAAAATAATAAAAAAGATGAATTTATGTCTTTAATGATATTTTATTTTTATTTCTTAATTACCACTAAAGTCTTTAGATTTAATTATTACATCTTTTAAGATTAACCACTTAAAGATATATTTTTAAAAAAAAAAATTTCACTTTTCTCTCATTTTTTAACATGTCTTTCCAATCCCATCTCTCTTCATTTTTACGTTACAGCCCATTTAGTTTAATTACTAAAGGGTTAGAGGGTTAGGAAATATAATGAAAAGAGATATAATGTAAATAAAATATATGAGGGTTTATTTGGTAAGACATTGTAAAGATGGGAAATATATTTATTTTTAATATTTAATTAACCACAAATAAAATTGAAAAGACTAAAATGCCCCTGTGGTTAAAAAAAATTCCTTCCCTTATGCTTTCTTCTTCTCGTTATCAACAGTGTCTCCATCGCCAATGAGCCATACTCATTACCAAAACAGAAAAAATCAACAAGATGACGCGATTTGGTGACAACGGTGAGCCATACCTCCATTTGAACCTTATTCCTTCTTCGATCCATGATGAGAAAAAATCACCAAGATGACAATCTGGTGATGACAATGCTAGTGATGACACAGATGTATGGCTCAGAAAAAATCAACAAAACAAGACGATGACAAGAAGTGGAGCAGATTTGGTTCAAAAGGTTGAAGCTGTTAAAGCACGCCACATTCAAATATGATGAAGTAAATCTGATGAATATGTGGCTTGAACCAAATTTGGCATCACTAGAAGCAAATCCCAAGGTGGAGGTGGAGAGGAGGTTCGTGGTGTGACAGTAGTGTGATGGGAAGGTCGATCTAAAAGGAGGTGGAGGTCCGATGGAAGTTCAACACAGTGGCTCGACGTTAAGGCTTGGGATGAGAGTGTCTAGTGCAGGTTTGGTCGATTTGGATGGAGATGATATGATTTTCATTTTGCTATTTTCATAGCGCAATATCATCTTTTATTCATAATTATAACCAACTAATGTCTAATTCATAACTTCTAAAAATATTTGTCATTTACATCCAAAGGGGTATTTGGTTTCATAAGCATAATCATATATATCCATGTAATTCGGTCAACCAAACACAATTACCTATGTAATGTAATTCCATTTACATTATATTACTCCCAGGGGAATTTGAACCAACAAGCTATTAGGGTTTTCATTGGTGTTTCACTCTTATCAATTTCTTCTCCCTTCATGTTACGCATGAGTATATGTATCTTACAAATAGACATAGTATAGTAAGAAATAAAGATCGTTCCTTCTTTTATTTTTTACCTTTTATTTTGGTTAAATTCCTTTTTTTATTTAAAAAAAATCGTTCCTTCAAAGATATATTATCAAAATGTGATTAGGAAGCAAATTTGACACTTTTTTAGTTTTTTTAATAAAAATGTCAAACGTATTAAAAATGAGGTGGCAAAACAATAGTTTGTAGAGCTCATTCAAGTTCTATGAATATATGAATGATTCAACATGTCTACTTGTTCTATATAAGTCACATGAAGCATATAAAGAGATTGTTATGTATTGTAATTGTTTTGGGCATAATGTTTTGTAATTTATTTCAATAATTTAACCAAAGTGACAGGAAGGTTTATATACATATATACGTACATACATAACTCTCTCTTTCTATATATATATATATATATATTGATTGTTGCTTATACACGTAAGTATATGAATCACACAAGAATTATCATAGTAATTAAAGATCACACATCGATGATCGATATCATTAATTTGTTCATTTTTCTTCCAAATTACATAATTGTATTATGTCAGCAAATTAATGGTTTTGAATTTTAGAAGCTAGTTCAACGATCTGTTGACAAGTCAATGGGAGTAAGATAAGAATTCTTGAATACAATATTCAGTGTCAAGTGTGAACACGTCAAATGCTGTCCAAATCCATTTACGTTGAAACAAAGGTTGACAGGGTCAAAGGCCGACTAGCTAGCTAGTTTTGGATCCTCTCCCTTGGCACTTTGTTTTTCAATCACTATAATCACTTAATTTTATTTATTTATTTTTCTCACATTATTATCATGTCTTTTTTTTTTTTTTGGGTCAACACATTATTATCATGTCACAGGAACAGGATCCTACCCATTTTTCATATAAGCCATCAACCTCCTCCATCTTCCAGTAAAAGGACACAAATAATTCTGTCTTCGGCCACCGAAGCAAACTAGCAAACATGTTCCCTTCACCATTAGCGATTGCTGCTATCCCTTTTCTGACGTTCATATTGATCGCATCCACTACCATACTCTTTCCAAATGATCAGAAACGAGTACCACCAGGTCCGCCGTCCCTTCCGATCATCGGCAACCTCCACATGTTGGGTGAACGGCCACACCGCAGCGTTCAATCACTGGCCCAAAAGTATGGTCCCATCATGTCGTTGAAGCTGGGACAAGTTCCTGCAATTGTCGTTTCGTCTCCTGAAGCTGCCGAGATATTCCTCAAGACTCACGACACCGTTTTTGCTAACCGACCCAACATAAAAGCGTCGGACCCATTTTCTAAAGGAATCAAGGGATTGGTGTTTGCAGAGTATGGTCCGTGCTGGAGATATGTGAGGAAAGTCTGTACCCTACATCTTCTAAGCGCGTCAAGAGTGGAGATGTTTGCTCCTTTGAGGAGAGAGGATGTGGGAGTGATGGCGAAGTCACTTGAGAGAGCTGCGGCGGCGCGTGAGGTTGTGGACATAAGTGAGCTAGTGGGGGGCCTTTTAGAGAACATAATCTATGGATGATACTGGGATGTGCTAAGGACGATAGGTTTAACTTAAACGGGCTGATTAAGGAGGGACTAAACTTGGTGGGAGCATTTAATCTTGCTGATTATGTCCCGTGGTTTGGCGTATTCGATCTCCAAGTATGTTGTGCACCTAATTACTTCCAATTACTTATGGTGTTTCAAAATAATTGTTATTTTGGAATTGCAAGTTAAGAAAGTTAATAAATAAATTAAATTTAATGAAGTTTGATTGTATATTACTCCCTCATATTCTCGTAAAAATATTTTTAAGATTTTTAACACAAAATAAAGAAGTCATTAAATTATTTAGAATGTTTTAAAATTTAATAGTATTTTATTAAAATATTTTTAATTTAAATATTCTTTTAAATTATTAATTTGATATTAATGAAGGGTAAAATAGTAAAATATGTAATTAATATTTTATTAAAATTCTAAAATAATAAATATTATAAAAAATTTCAAAATTCTAAAATGACAATTTTTACGAATTGGAAGTAGTATTATAATACATTTATTAATTATATAATATTCTTAAATGCTTCTCTTTTTTCTTTATTATTATTTTTTTATAGTTTCTTTTTTATTATTATTATTATAGAGTAAACTTGTAAAAAATTATTAATATTACTTTTAAAATTATAAAAATAATAATTATTTTAAAATATATACAAAATCTAAAATGACAATTATTTTAAATAAGAGAGGGTAGCTTTTCCTCCAACTAGTGGGTGGCCTTGTTCAAGTTCATTACTAACCCGTTAGATTCGGCCCAAGTTGGATGAGAGATATCTTTCACGTTAAGAAAAAAATTATGTATATAAAAAAAAAAAGAAAAATGATTCACCGAAAAAAAAGATAAAATATACTTATGATTTACGTGAAAAATATTTTCTTATTTTTTTCGCACTGGCATTAAGTGTGTGTTGGGATTAGATTATATATAAGTGATTATGAGGATAAGTGATTATTCATAATAGATTATGAGAATAAGTGATTATATCAAAAGTGATTTGTATTTGGATATTTTTAACCCATAAGTGATTTTGAGAAAAGAAATGTGTTTGGATATTGGGGTTTAAGTGATTATTGGGTGGATAATGAGAAGAAAAAGTGAAATAAGTAATTATGAGAGAATAAGTAATTATTATAAGTTGGAAAAAATAACTTATAGAAATAATCACTTAAATGATCATAAATGATTATTTTGATCTGAGTTGCATTTAGAAACTGACTGCATAATCACTTTTCTCTACTCCATAATCACTTATAATCTAATTCAAACATGCTATAATTATTGGATAGCTACAATCAAATTCATAAACCGTTCACTGGTGCATGCATCTTAAGTAATGATCCATACGGACATATGGTGTCCAATTTATGTCGTTATATTGTTACATACATACATATATATATATATATATATATATGAAGCTAGTAAGCATGGAATATTGCTGACTAGTTCAGAAAATTTAGATTATTAGCTCTTATTGATGATTTCTAAAAGAATGCCTTTGTGAGTCAATCAATAAGAACTCAATAAATGGATGAGTCTTTTTCTGCCCTGAGCATATATTGTTTTTAAATATTTTCTGAGGTTGCTAGATAGAATATAATATGAACTAAAAAATATGTATTTAATTAATTAGAGTTATGCAAATATTCAAGACAGATGCAATGAGCATAATTAATTAATGTTGCATGGTTATTGGTTAGACACGAAAGGTGAAGAGAAACAAGGCACTGGACGACGCGTTGGACAAGATAGTCACAGAGCATGAGAACACTTCAAAAGAACAAAATGTCCGACACCGTAATGACTTCACACACATATTACTTTCTCTGATGCATCAATCCATGGGTCTGCACGACGACCCAAACCATGCCATTGATAGGGCTAACCTCAAGGCTATTTTATTAGATCTGGTTGCAGCGGCAACTGACACGTCTACCGTTGCCATTGAGTGGGCTTTATCCGAACTCTTGAGGCATCCAAGAGTAGTGATGAAAAATCTCCAAAATGAGCTACAAATGTAGTTGGAATGGACCGAATGGTGGAAGAGGCTGATTTAACAAAGTTAAATTATTTAGATATGGTAATTAAGGAGACCCTTAGGCTATATTCAGTTGGACCTTTACTTATCCCTTGAGAGAATGCAGAGGATATCACAATTAATGGATATTATATAAGAAAGAAGTCCAGAATAATACTGAACGTGTGGGTTATAGGACGAGATCCTAAAGTATATATGGTCAGACAATGCCCATATGTTCTATCCTGAGAGATTCATTGGTAACAATATAGATATTCGAGGACATGATTTTGAATTATTACCATTTGGCTTTGGTCGTAGAAAATGTCCTGGGATATATATAATTGGGTCTAACTACAGTTAAATTTGTTTTAGCTCAATTAGTGCATTACTTTTGTTGGGAGCTTCCTTATGGCATGTCTCCCAATGACTTGGACACGAATGAAAAGTTTGGCCTCTCAATTCCAAGAGTCAAGCACTTGTTAGTTCCAACTTATCGTTTGCATAATTAGGTAAGTACCATATAATTGAAGTTAGTTTAATGCGCAAAGTCTGTTGTTCCAATAATGTAAAATACGGTGCTATATATTGTAATTTATTTCAATAATGTAAAATGCATGGGTTATGTAAGTCTTTTTTACACTTAAATGGTATATGCTAGTAGATTCATGCTTAGATTATGTTTGTGTTTGAATTGGTTTATGTATAAGTGATTATGATGATAAGTGATTATTTATAATAGATTATGAGAATAGGTGATTATATCAAAAGTGATTTGTATTTGGATATTTTTACTCCATAAGTGATTTTGAGAAAAGAAATGTATTTGGATATTAGGAGTTTAAGTAATTATTTGATGGATAATGAAAAGGAAAAATGAAATAAGTGATTATAGGAAGATAAATGACTATCATAAGCAGAAAAAATTAACTTTTTCCATAAACACTTATTTGAAGCATAAATACTTATTGAAAAACAGTTTGTTTTTAACAGTTTCTTCATATAATCATTTATCTTCTCCCATAAGTATTTACCCTTATTATTCAAACAGGCACTATGTTTTATCATTTACTTTTCCGTTCATGATATTTTTTTTTTGGGTACATCTCCGTTCATGAAATTTAGATCTACTTCCATGGGCCGTGATTCTTAGTTTTCTTTTCTTTTTATACCCCTATGAATTGACATGCATGAACTTGAAAGCCAATTAGCGATTTATATTATATATGTTCCTCTTCCTCTTCCAGGGACCTTTTCAAATGAAAGAGATATATAGATTCATAAGCATGACCTCTTCACTCTCTCATGTGTTGGTATTAATAAATCTTAATTTATAGCTGCCATATAATTCCATTTTCTTAAATATAGTTTTATGCCTTTACGATCAAAGAGGCTATTTTTTTTTTTGCCACTAAGTAAGAGGCTATTACATCTTTAAAAACGTGTATAAGAATTTAAAATATTAAACGTACGTTGGCCAACTAAAAATATTTTAAGAGGAGTAACAAAAATTAAAAATAATATTATATAAATGTATCATCCATTGAAAAAAAGAGCAGTGCAATGGCCTTCGTTTTATTATATAAACGTTGGATCTCAACTTTTTTTTCTCGTCTCGATCCAAAGCAAACGGTCAAACATGGTTCCATCAACATTAGCGATTGCTGTTGTCCTCTTTCTCACATTCATATTCGTTCTATTCACTACCATACTCTTCCGGAAACGACAGTAAGATGGTCGGAAGCAACCACCAGGCCCACCGTTGCTCCCGATCATCGGCAACCTCCATATGTTGGGCGAACGGCCACACCGCAGCCTTCAATCTCTGGCCCAAAAGTACGGTCCCGTCATGTCATTGAAGCAGGGGCAAGTTCCTGCGGTGGTCATTTCATCCCCTGAAGCCGCCGAGCAAGTCCTCAAGACGCACGACGCCGTTTTTGCAATCCGACCCGAAGTACAATTGACTGATCCGTTTAACAAAGGAGTGAGGGGAGTGGCATTTGCAGAGTATGGTCCATACTGGAGATATGAGAGGAAAGTGTGTACACTACAGCTTCTGAGCGCGTCGAGAGTGGCGATGTTTGCTCCATTGAGGAGGGAGGAGGTGGGAGTGACGGTGAAGTCGCTAGAGAAAACCGCCGCAGCGGGAGAAGTAGTGGACGTTAGTGAGAAGGTGGTGGAGCTTATAGAGAACATAATGTATAGGATGATCCCGGGACGATCAAAGGATGATAGGTTTCAGTTAAGAGGGTTTATGAAGGAGGAAATGAGCTTGGTGGGAGAATTTAATGTTGCTGATTATGTCCCTTGGCTTGGTGTATTTGATCTCCAGGTATGCCATGCATGGGCCTAAGTTTTTCTCCAACTAGCGTACGATCTTATTTAGTTATACACCCAAATTTACGCACACACACACACACACACACACACACACACACACACACACTTATACATATATAATTTGAATTGATAGTTTTCTTGATGACTTATTAGAGAATGCTTTATGCTAGCAAATCAATAACTATATAAGAACGTGATAAAAGGATTTTTCTGCATGGAAGCACGAATTGCTTTTTCTTAATATTCTTTTAACGATGTTATACATACTATTATACTTCATCACTTAATTATAGAGTTATTAATTTAACCAATGCATATGCCAGGGTTTAACACGAAAGTTGAGGAGAAACAGGAAGGCAATTGACGATGCACTGGAGAAAATAGTCACTGAGCATGAACAAACTCCTAGACAAGAGAGTGCCAAGCACCCTAACGGCTTCATACACATCTTGCTTTCTCTGATGCATCAATCCACGGATCTGCACGATGATCAAAACCATGTCATTGATAGAGCTCACCTAAGAGCTATTTTATTAGATATGATTTTTGGGGCAACAGATACTTCTATCGTTGTAATTGATCTTATCTGAACTCTTGAGGCATCCAAGAGTGATGAAAAATCTCCAGAATGAGCTAGAAAACGAAGTTGGAATGAAGAGAATGGTGGAGGAGGCTGATTTAGTAAACTTAATCCACTTAGATATGGTAGTTAAGGAGATCCTAATACTATATGCAGTTGGACCTTTACTTCTCCCTCGAGAGTGTATGGAGGATGTCACAATTGATGGGTATTACATAAGAAAAACGACAAGGATAATAATGAATAAATGGGCTATAGGAAAAGATCCTAAAGTATGGTTGGACAATGTTCATATGTTCTGTCCAGAAAGATTTGTTGATAGCAATATAGACATTTGAGGGCATGATTTTCGATTCTTACCATTTGGTTCAGGTCGCAGAAAATGTCCTGAGATGCATTTGGGTCTAACTACAGGCAAACTTGTTTTGGCTCAATTAGTGCATTCCTTTGATTGGGATCTTCCGTATGGTATGTCTCCTGATAACTTAGACATGAACGAAAAAGTTTGCCCAAACAATTCCAAGATCCAAGTCCCTGCTAGCTAGCTGTTCCAACTTATCGTTTATATATATAGTTAGTTAAGGACTATTCGTAATTCAAGCTTGTTTAATGTGCAATGTGTATTGTTCTATGTAAGACACACGAAATTAAACTTATATAGCGATACGGTAATTTACTTCAATAATATAAACTATGTGTTTCTTTTTGCCAAACAATATATTGGTTAATGTGTATGCTTTTTAATGATTAAATAATATGTTTCATCCCAAGTTTTTATTATCCTCCCTCTCAAATGGTAGGAAAGTTTATGTGTCCGTGTGGATATCAATCATCCTCAATAAATCTTTCTCTTCCAAGTTAAAAAATTTCCCTCCTAATATATGAGGTGCAATTTCCAAATGGTAGAAATAAACATTTTGATCGGACCTCCTTCAACTCCATAGATTTTACAGATTTAAGAGAGAAAATTGAATCTGATATTTACATTTATTTTTTATATAATCAGAAAATAATTGCTAATATTCCAAATGGATAAGGACATGGCACGTCCAATCATATTTCACTGTGAAGGAGGTAAACTTTCCCTCTCTGGCTGGACATTTAATGCATTACGGGGGACCATATGAAATAAATTACTTTTGACTTTAGTGATCCAAATAATAATAATATTAGTAATAGCAGCAGCAATAGCAATTAATGTAAGGTAATCTATTGTCTGCCTTGGTAAGAAAAAAAATCTATTGTCTGCCTCGTCACAAGGATCCTGGACCATACCTATTTTCTCTTATTCTTAATATAAAATTATTTTAATTGAATCACGTGAATTAAAAATTAAAATTAAAATTAATTAACTATCTTGATTTCTCAAAAAAATCTAATATTTTTTCAAAATTACTCTTATTTAATCTTTCTCTTTTTCTTTTTAGATACATTAAATAAGAATATTTTAGAAATGCCATAGTACTAAATTTTATTTGAAATAGAGCCACTTTTTTTTTGTTAGACAGAGAAGGAGAAACTTGGAAGGATATCTATAAAAGGAAGATCCTTCCTGTTCCATCAAAAGACCGAGAGACTATCCCTCTTTTTTGTATGCCGTCCTCCTTTATGCTTATCTTTTTTCCCTTTTATTGATCTACTTCTGACCGTTAGGGTTTAACCATCATCTCCCTGTAATCCCTAATTTATCGGGATTGTTCATAAATGGTCATCATGGAGTATCGCGCTCTTTTTGCATGATCCCTGATTTTTCGTCTAACAGTTATGATTCCATAACTGTTATGATCTCATAATCGTTACTCATAGCCGGGTGTTTTTGAGGTAAAACAGTTTCCGTGGAGAAACCTGTATATGGCCGAGATGTTGTTCAATCGGACGATCATTTGGCCATACGATTACTTGACCTTATCGTTCGATAACCGATGTATTACTCAGTTCGTTGTGCTTAAGCTCGGCCTCCGAATTATAGCTCGGTGTATATGAGCCCAGAAAGCTAAGCTTCAAAAGGGGATCCCTCCACCTCGGACTTGTAATCTCGGCACACTCGTTTTGGCCCGCACACTAGCCCCCCGAGCCTCGAGTCCAATTTGGACGAGTGGGCTCTGAATCACGTGACCGAGAGACTAGTTTTTTGAATTTGAATCGTTTCAATCCCCTAAGACTTCCAAGACCTTCCCAGAGGCTCTTTAACGTTTCAGTTTCTGAAATAGTAATGCACCTACGCGTACGGCTGCACGCGGCGTTATTTAATGCTGCGTCTTTTCGTCAGCCGAAGCACGTCCCCCAATGGTGACGATTGGCTCCCTAAAGTCATGATTAATTTGCTCGTTTTGAGGAGGAGTTTTCACTATATACGTGTAGTTCCTGAATGCTCATTCTTTACTGCAGTCTGCATTTGCTTTTCTTCATCGTCTTTGGCCTCTTTTTCCTTGCCCCTTTCGTCATTTTCTCAGGTACGCCCTCTTCTATTTTTCCCCCTTTTCTCAATTATTACGCGCTATTCTACATTTCTCCCAACCATCATGAGTTCAAACCAAGGATCTGAGGCATCGGCTGGGTCGTCCTCTCATCGAATCCTGGTTGAGAGGGAGGTTATGGGCATCAGGGAAGAACCTTCGCCGTCAAACCCTTCCTTTCCTAGCACGGAGTTGAACTTGCGTCTGGCCGACCTTCCGGCTGAAAGGGAGGTTTCATCTTCGGCTACTGCCGTGCAGGTGGCCGTACCAAAGCCACGAAAAGTTACCTCAAGAGTTCAAAGAGACCCAGTCCCCGACATTCGACTTCCGGGCTATTATTGGGTGAAAGGAGAAGTTGGATCTTACCACTCTAGATTTCGGACTGCCGAATCAATTGTGGAGCTAAGGAAGTCAATCTCTCTGACCAGCACACGAACAGAAGAGGCCGTGATTGCCGAGCCGTGTGCTGAAGATGAGCATGTTTTCTTGTCAGCGTTGCCAATGCAAGCTCATTTTACATATATGTATAAGACATTATTCGAGTCACTGGGAGTTGGTCTTCCTTTCTCAAGACTTCGAGTGCGTTGTTTTAAAGGCACTGAATGTCGCTCCCACTCAACTTCATCCCAATAGCTGGGCGTTTTTAAAGGCTTTCGAGGTCTTATGTAAAAAATTAAACATGACGCCGACCGCTCCGAAATTCCACTACTACTACCAGATTCGATTTGGGGATAAGATCAGCTGGATCTCCCTTAGTGGTATGAATAGGAGGGGGATAATCGGTCCTTATACCTTATCATACAAAGACTTCAAAGGAAGTTTCTTCAAGGTACGCCCAGCCGAGGGTTAGTCAGAGATGTTCTTCGATGAGGGGGGCGACCCAGGTTTCCTCTATACTGGACTCGGACTCCCATCAAGTTCCAGTCTTGGTGTTATGAGGCTATGTCAGCATCCAAAAAGGCGGATGTCGACAAGTTGAATAAATTACCTCGCTCCCTAAACTGCAAAATCTTACTTAAGCTCCCTTACTCTTCAACTCCCAATAAAGATTTTAAACGTGAGTGCCGATTTTCTTTATCTTCTGCTGCCATACTTATTTCAGCTTTTAATATCTATTTTCCATTTTGCAGTGGTGATGGGGAAGTTCAACTGGCATTCAATAAAGAACATTGCTCCATCATCAGGACATATTGCCGAGAATCTGCGAGCTCGCCCTGTAAAGAGGAAAGAGGGCATGCCGAGGTGATGACGACAGCTGAGGTTGTTGAGATTCACTCTCCTTCACGTAGCCCCCTGAGCAAATGTGCTCGGCTTCCAACCGCCGACATGGAGCTTGTATCTTCGGTTCACCGATCTCCACAACCATCTCCCGTTAGACGTTCGCCTTCGGGCGTTGATCCAAACATTGCTAAGTTTTTCGGGAGTGGCATTCAGGAAGTCAGGGACAAGGAAATTTTGCAGCGATTTGGTCCCAAGGCTGTTTTAGAATCCATGTCAGCTATGTGCCAGCGCGCTGCAAATATGGCCTTGCTCTGTGGGGAGGAATTTGAGGAGAGGGACCGTAGCCTCAAAGCTGTTAAGGCCAAGCTTCTGGAAGCAACCAATGAGAAGGACAAGGCTTCCTCGGAGCTCGCCGAGGCTTCAAAGTCTCAAGCAGCTCTCCTTCTGCAAGTGGAGGAGCTTAAAGGATCCCTTGCTAATGCCGAGATTAAGCTGCAATCAGTCGAAAAGGAGCGGGATGCCCTGACGACTGAGATTGCTTGGGCAAGGAACGTTGAAGCCGAATCCTCGGCCCTTGCTGCCAACTTGCAAAAGGATTTGGAACATGCGAGGAAGAAACAGGCCGAGCTTGAGGCTGACGTTCAGGAAGCCGTGCAACAGATAATGAAAGAGCACATAGAGGGCTTCCATAAAGCACTTCGTCAGGTGCATCTCTTCCTGCTAAAAATTGAGCTCTCGGCATTTGATGTAAATAAAGACGTCAAAGATGGTGCGCTTGTAGATGAGGATGATTTGTAGGACATTAAAAAGTTCCGACTACTGTCGACTGTTCACCTCCTTGATTGTCTTTTACTTTGACGTCTTGTTCAGACTTATTGTTAATCAATAATAACAGTCTTACTTTTCTTCTCGATTCCTGACGACCTGACTGTGTTTAATCTTTTGAACTAAGTTTAACATAATCTCTCAGTTCGATCTCGACTAAGATTTAATTCAGCCTTTCGGTTCATACTTGACCGAGTTTTTAACAAATTTTTGGTTCAAACTTGACCAAGTTTAATTCGAGTACTCGGTTCATACTTGACCGAATTTTAACTTAACACCCCGGTTCATATTTGACCGAATTTTATCCGCTCCCCCGGTTCATACTTGACCGAGTTTTAACTCTGTTTCTCTCGGTTCACACTTGACCGAATTTTGACTGAACACCTCGGTTCATACTTGACCAAGTTTAATGAACGTAATCATAACAAAGAACTTCTTCTATTGAAGTAAGTAGGCGTGCCTCGTTAAAACCTTCTCAGCCAAAACCCTATTTCGCATATTATTTGGGACAAAAGACCAAGTTAGGAAAAAGAGTACATCGCCCCCTTGTATACATCAACTAACTGAAATAATTTTTGAAGTGAGAAGCATTCCATGTTCTAGGAATTGCTTCTCCTGACAGCTTTTCTAATCTATATGCTCCATTGCCCAACGCTTCTGTAACTCTGTAAGACCCTTCCCAATTTGCGGCTAGTTTTCCCTCGCCGATGTTCTTCCTTGCTTCACTCTGCTTTCTCCAAACGAGATCTCCGCCAACAAAACTCCTCGCCTTAAGCCGAGAATTATAACGCCGAGCCACTCTTTGCTTACAAGCTTCTTCTTATATACGTGCATTTTCCCAGACCTCCTCGGATAGATCTAGTTCGACTTCCATGTTTCCCTGGTTTATATGTTGATTGGGGAGTATTCGCCTAAAGGATGGCTCTCCCACTTCCACTGGGATCATTGCGTCAGCTCCAAAAGTCAACCTAAAAGGGGTTTCCTTGGTGCTCGACTGAGGCGTGCAACGATAGGCCCAGAGGATGCTTGGTAATTCCTAGGCCCAGGCTCCCTTCGCTCTTCCCAATCTCTTCTTGAGTTCTCCGAGGATAACCTTGTTCGCCGCTTCTGCCTGTCCATTTGTTTGGGGATGCTCGACCGAAGACACTCGATGCTTGATACCGAGCTGTTCATAGAATTGCTTTAAGTTTCCATCAACAAACTGCCTCCCATTATCAGTAACCACCGAGTGAGGAATTCCATACCGACAGACAATATTTCTCCATACGAATTTCTGTACTTATTGTGCCGTGATCTTAGCTAACGATTCCGCCTCAATCCATTTGGTGAAATAGTCTATGCCAACTAATAAGAACTTGACCTGCCCTTTACCCATCGGGAAAGGTCCGAGAATATCCATTCCTCACACCATGAATGGCCACGGAGACGCCAGTGTGTGCAATTCTTCCGGCAGTGCATGGCGTAGATTGCCAAACCTTTGACACTCATTACACTTCTTACTATACTCGGTGCAATCAGCTCGCATAGTAGGCTAATAATAGCCGGCCCGAATTACTCTTGCTGCCATAGATCTTCCACCAGTATGCATCCCACATACTCCTTCATGGATTTCGCTCATAACATATTTCCCCTGCTCAGGAGTGAGACATTTTAAGAGGGGGGTTGAGAATCCTCGCTTGTATAAGTCTCCTCCCATTATTATGTAATGGGAGGACTTTATTTTCAGTCTCCTTGCTTCGTTCTGGTCGTTGGGTAAAATCCCTTCAACCAGATAGTTCCAAATAGGGGTCATCCAGTTCTGGTCCAGGCTACTTCCGACCATAATCTTCTGAAGATCAACACTGGGCTGATATATTGTCTCCCTGATGATCGTCTCATGCTGCCAGAGCCTTTTGACATTAGCCAATCTGGATAACAAATCAGCTCGGGAGTTCTCTTCCCTTGGAATGTGTTCAATCGCGAATTCATCAAAGCATTCAACCAAGTGTTTCACCTTGTTCAAGTATTTTGCCAACTGTGGGTCTTTGGCCTGGTAAGCTCCCGAGACTTGTTCAGAAACCAGCTGTGAATCACTTCGACACCTAACTTGGCTCGCTCCCACCTCTCTAGCTAAATTCAACCCAGCAATGAGAGCTTCATACTCGGCCTGGTTATTCGTGACTGGGAAGTCGATCTTAAGAGACTGCTCCAAAGTTATCCCTCCGAGGCCTTCCAAAATGATTCCCGCTCCACTCCCCTTGGTATTGGACGAGCCATCTACATAGAGTATCCATTGGTCCTCATCTTTGGAGTCTTCAGGTGGGGTAAGTTCGACGACAAAATCAGATAGACATTGTGCTTTAATTGGTCCTCTCGACTCATATCTTATGCTGAATTCTGACAACTTGACTGACCACAAGATCATTCGGCCTGCTAACTCAGGTTTCCTCAAGACCTGCTTTACGGGGTGATCAGTCTTTACAACAACCTCGTGACTTTGGAAATAAGGTCGCAACCTTCTCGCCAATATGACCAAAACCAGAGCCAACTTTTCAATAGTCTGATACCTCGATTCTGCGTTGTGCAATACTCGGCTGATGAAGTATACCGGTATTTGCTGCTTGCCTATTTCTTGCACAATCACCGAGCCAATTGCATGCTCGGTCACCGACATATACAGCAGCAACTCTTTATCAGGAACTGGCCGATTAAGGATCGGAGGTGCCGAAAAGAAGCCTTTGAAACTTTGAAACGCCTGCTCACATTCCTCACTCTATTCGTACCGCTCAGCCTTCTTAAGTAACTTAAAGAACGGCCTAACTTTCTCCGCTAACCTCGGTATAAAGCGAGATAGTGATGCTAATCGCCCTGTCAGTTTTTGCACTTCTTTTATGTTTTGAGGGCTTCTCATGTCAATAATAGCTCGGCATTTATTGGGATTGGCTTCAATACCCCGATGTGTTAACATGAATCCTAAGAATTTCCCCCTGTTCACTCCAAATACGCACTTCTCAAGATTTAACCTCATGTTGTACTTCCGTATTCTTCCGAACACCTCGCCAAGGTCGGTAGCATGCTTGGAGGGATCTTCGGACTTCACTACCATGTCGTCAACATATATTTCCAGGTTTCTCCCGATCTGTTCCTGAAATATTTTATCCATCAACCGTTGGTAGGTAGCCCCAGCATTCTTCAGTCCGAACGGCATCACCTGATAGCAATAATTAACGTTCTTAGTCATGAACGCGGTTTTCTCCTCGTCAGGGGGGTACATCCTTATCTGATTATATCCGGAGTAAGCATCCAGAAAGCTGAGTAGGCCACAGCCTGACGCTCCATCCACAAGCCGATCTATGCTTGGAAGGGGATATGTATCTTTCGGGCATGACTTGTTTAGGTCGGTGTAATCCGTGCACATTCTCCACCTTCCATTAGCCTTTTTAACGAGCACCACATTGGCCAACCATGTTGTATATTCAATTTCTCGGATGAACCCAGCATCAATCATCTTTTCCGTTTCTTCCCTCATTGCCTTCCGCCTTTCTTCGCCTACCCGCCTCTTCCTTTGCGCTATCGGCTTAGCTTCAGGGTATACCGCCAGTTTGTGGTATAAAAAATTTGGATCAATTCCCGGCATGTCTGAAGAAGTCCATGCGAACAAATCAGCATTGTCCTTTAACATCCTTATTATCTGCTCCTTTGTGTCTCCTCTGAGTTGACTTCCAAGATTAGTGCATCGATCTTCACCGGCGAGCTGAAATTTTTGTAATTCTTCAATAGGCCTTGGCCTTTGATCCTGCACATCAAGTTGAGGATCAAGCTCCACCAAACTTACTGATGTTGTATCCTTCCTAGTATTCTCATCATTGCTAACTACCCTTCCCCTGGTGACTTTCAGACTATCTACATAGCATTGTCTTGCAACCTTTTGATCAGCCTTTATTGCAACTACATCCCCGGACACCGAGGGAAACTTCATTGTGAGGTGCAGGGTGGAAACCACGGCACCTAGCTCATTTAACGCAGGTTGACCTATCAAGATGTTATAAGAAGTTATTGCATCAATGATAAGGTACCTGATCATAATAGTTTTTGACCCGAGATCTCCCCGGAAGGTGGTCAACAACTCCACATATCCTCGGGTATGAACATGTTCTCCTGCAAAGCCAACCAATGGATCACGATAAGGTTTAATCGTCTCCTCGGGTATCCCGAGCTTCTGAAAGGTAGTATAATACACGATATCCGCTGAGCTTCCTTGGTCTATCAGTGTCTTTCTTACAACATAATTGGCCACTTCCACCGAAATCACCATAGGGTCGTCCTGATTAGGATCGACTCCTTCAAAATCCTCATCCGAGAAGGTTATGGAACAAGAACTCCTGGGCGCTCGGTGCATCGCCGCATTTACTGTCCGAATGGCCCTCAGGTGTCTTCTCCTGGCCGAACCGGTTGCCCCTCCTCCGGCAAACCCACCAGCTATAGTGTTGATGACCCCTCTTATTCTGTTTTCTTCCCTGTTCTGAGTGTCGTCTGGCTGTCTTCTTTCCTTGTTCGGTTGCCGAGGTTCTTCCTGAGCTCGGATCTAACCTCTACCGCGGCCTCGCCCATTATAAGATGGACGATTACCGTGACCCCTCTGTACAAAGTTGCCGAAATGCCAGGCCTGAATTAGTTCCTCAATCTTGTCCCGTAATGTCCAGCACTCCTCCGTGGTGTGACCATAATTGCGATGGTACCTGCAATGCTTTGATTGATCCGCCGTCTCCGGGGCGTGTCCAGGAGCTGGGAGCCGTATCAATTTGATATTGCAAGCTTCTTCCAGAATTCGAGCTCGGTTGGTATTTAGTGGAGTGTAGAAGTCATACTTCGGTCCCCGGCTAGTACCTTCTCTTTTAAACTTCCCCTTCTCTAACATCGGCCTTAGGCTTCCACGGTTGTTTAATTCCGTTCGCTTATCCAGATCGGTCCTAACCCTATTTCTAAACTTCGACACCTCCTCCATTTGTATATATCCGGCCGCACGATTTCTAAGCTCATCCATATCGGAAGGTGGTTTTCGACATAGGTGGTCGGCAAATGGCCCCGGTTTGAGAGCCATCAGCATTGTGTGCATTGCTACTTCAGGGTTTAGATCTCGGATCTTTACCGAGACTGATGAGAAGCGCTCCATGAAACTCCTTAGAGACTCATCCTTCTCCTGTCGCAAGTTTACCAACGCAGCCGAGGTAAGCTGATGAGGTTAGCTGGTAGCGTACTGCGCGCTGAATTTGTTGACTAAAGTTTCAAAACAATCGATAGATCGTGGTGGGAGTCGGGTATACCAACTCAGAGCTGCTCCTTTCAAGGACGTAGGGAAGACTCTACACAAAACTGCATCCTCATTTGTGAACAGATTCACCTGCGTGACATACGCATCCACATGCTCATCAGGATCGGAAGTACCGTCATATCTTTCTAGGTTTAAGCCCTTCCATCCTTTTGGCAATGACGTCTCCATGATGCCATCAACAAACGGATGTCTCCGAGTGGCCTGCTTATCCCCTCGTAAATTGTCAATGTTTGTCTCTGAATGGTGTGTTTCCTCCCGTCGACTTCCCTCCTGATGTGACCGCTGAGTATCCCTATTGGTATTCCCTTGTTCCCCTCCTCGAGGATGAGAAGTACCTTCATGATAGCGTTCCTGCTCTAACTGCCTATTCCTTTCACGCATCTCCTCGTTCTCCTTTCTTAATACCTTCATCTCCTCACGCATTGCACGAATGACAGGATGGTCCTCCAGAGAGGGCCTGTCTTCGACGTGTCGTTCTCCTGCACCCACACTGCTCCTGGTTCGCACCATGGTTCTTGCTGGTAGTAGGATAGTTTTTCTCGGCCCCACGGTGGGCGCCAAAAATGTTCCGTCAAAAGACCGAGAGACTATCCCTCTTTTTTGTATGCCGTCCTCCTTTATGCTTATCTTTTTTCCCTTTTATTGATCTGCTTCTGACCGTTAGGGTTTAACCATCATCTCCCTGTAATCCCTAATTTATCGGGATTGTTCATAAATGGTCATCATGAAGTATCGCGTTTTTTTTGCATGATCCCTGATTTTTCGTCTAACAGTTATGATTTCATAACTGTTATGATCTCATAACCGTTACTCATAGCCGGGTGTTTTTGAGGTAAAACAGTTTCCGTGGAGAAACCTGTATATGGCCGAGATGTTGTTCAATCAGACGATCATTTGACCATACGATTACTCGGCCTTATCGTTCGATAACCGATGTATTACTCGGTTCGTTGTGCTTAAGCTCGGCCTCCAAATTATAGCTCGGTGTATATGAGCCCAGAAAGCTAGGCTTCAAAAGGGGATCCCTCCACCTCGGACTTGTAATCTCGGCACACTCGTTTTGGCCCGCACACTTCCTATTATGCACAGAAAATCTTGCAAGAACATCAGCTAGTTTATTAGCCTCACGATCACAGTATTGAACTCAAACAGACCACTGCTTTCTTAACCAATTGATGACTGCCAACATGAGGGTTGAGCACCTATCATGAGGAATATCTGCAAACCAGAAAGTAAATTGATAATTTCCAAAGCATCAGTTTCAACAATATATAATAGAGAATTGCCCTAATGAAAATCCATATCATCTAGATCTTTTTAGCATTCGTAAGGAGCCCATCGTGAGCTAAAATCCAAATGAAAATTTCACCCTCTCAGCACCCGCCCACTTCCCTACCTTCTTGGACAAAGATTTCGGAGTATCCCAAGAATGTTGAGATAATTGCTGATTCATATACTCTTAATAGAGAATTGCCCACTTGTAGTCAGTCCCCAAGCCCTCACATCCTCCCCAAATTTCACTCTAGGTGGCACCGTACTAAGCATCCGAGGAACAGTGTCTCGGGGAAGGAATTCATTCAACATGTTAATATTCCAATCCCCATCCACTGTTTTCCATTCGTTTACCGAAGAAGATCTAAGAAAGCCAGGAGGATCTTTAATACAAACATCACGCAAGCCAAGCCCTTTCTCCACCCAGACATCCTGAAAGAATCGAACAGTACTCCCATCACGAAAGTTCCATCTACAGTTCTCATTAACAACCCTGGCTTGTTCACAAATAAAAGCCCATAACTACGAATCACCCTTCCTAGCTTGAAACTGGAGATTACCAAAATTAGAATTCATACATTTAGCCCTCAAAACATCAGCCCATAAACCATGAGCAGAATTAATGAGCTTCCAGGCTAATTTCACCACACAAGCCTTATTAAGCTCCCCAAGGCTCCCGAAACCCAAACCACCAGAGCCACATCTGAATTGGAATCATATGTAGATGTAGCTCTAGCTGGCCTGATTTTGTTTGGGCAAATTCATTCTTTTGTTCAATTATAGAGTAATATTTCGACCAAGCTATGAATTTTGGCACTTTGAGTGGCAAACAGTAAAAGTTCTAATAGTAAATAGTAAAAATCCAAGCGATGAATTTTGAGTAGTTCAAATGTGATAATTGGGTGGAGCTACAGGTTGGAAAAAATTGTCTAAGACGCGAATTTTCACGTTCTGTTCAAAGAATTGTAAAAGTCATGTCCACAATTTTGAATGACAAAATTTTAAAAAAGGTTTATATATTAATATATATATTTCGCCAGCAATATATATATATATATATATATGAGAATAACAAACTTGTAAATGTACATGTACTAAAAACCAAACAAAAAAAAAGATTAATACTTAATGCTAGTTTTTTTATTTAATACATTGTTTATGTACAAAAGTTGAAAAATGGATGCTATAATGGAAAATATCGAGTGGTAAAATATTGGTTTAAATGGTTTGGTGCTTATTTTTCTTAAATGAGATCTCGAGTTTAAATTTTGCATATTAAAAAAAATTGCTATTAAGAGAGTTTTATACTTGTGTGATCTGATCGGATTTGATTCAAATTAGCTGGAGATTTAGAAATCAATATAAATTTCTGAATCTAATATCTATGAAAAAAAAAAAGAGGAAGTAGAAGTGGTAATCGTTAAATGGTCTCATGGTAAACATGAATTAAGAGTAAAGGTTAGTGTTAAAAAGAAAAAAAATTCTTCAAGTTTTGGCATTAGCCTTGTACCGCACATAAATGTTGAATTCTATGACAATAAATAGAAGAAACATGGATGGTAAACACTGGATGGTGTAATGGTGAATATGTCAGGAAAAATTCTCTAGGTTATGCGATGTTAAATATTAATTAATTGGTAAATGATGGATATTATAAAAGTAAATAGAGAAAAGTATAAATGACAAATGATGGATGTTATGAAGATAATAGAATTGGGAAGAGCGGGGCACCAATAAACACTTGGAAGAGGAAATGGAGGGAGATGTGTGGGACCGGAAGGAAATTAATAAAAGAAGATGTGAGACAATTTATCCATGTTATATTTTTTCCTATATATAAAATTTTTTATTCTGATCGTAAATATAAAATCTTTTAAAATATATAAGATAGTATTTATTATATATTTTTAAAAAATATCTCTATTTAATATATCTAAAGAAAAAGAGAAGGAGAAAGAGATTAAATAAGGATAATTTTGAAAAAATATTAGAATTTTCGGAGAAATTGAGATAGTTAATTAGTTTTAATTCCAATTCTTAATCCACATGATTCGATTAAAATGGTCTTATATTAAGAATTAGAGGAGTAGATATTTAGGTAATTAATACTAAAAGACAATACTCAAATCTAACTATGTTCTAGTGACAATTAAGAATTAAGAAGTAAAAATAAAGATATCATCTAAAAGTTCTGTGTGTTGGAAGCTGGATTGGTCCAAGTTTTACATTTTAAAAACTTTATAGTTAAGCAATTATTTTTATTTTGCATTTTACACTTTTTAAAGTTAAAATAAATAGAAAAAATATTAAAAAATATTAAACAAAATGGACCCTCCAAATTAAATATGGGCGACCCAAATTAGCTAGTGAAACAGTAGCACGTGACATGGCATTCTGCCCAAGTTTGAAGCCAGTTCCTAGTGGAAGTATATAAGGTTTGCAAATGTTAACCCAAAAAATATATATATATATATATATATATATAAAAGATTCGCAAATGACATTCTCATAAGCAAAGCTCAGACACACCAGATCTTCCTAAACACAGAAAATGGAGACGAGAAGTTGAAAGGAACGAGGAATACTAAGATATGTTCAACGTGAGGATCATTGGCGAGGGAATTTGGACCATATATAGTTGGTGATAATATATAGCAAGATGTTTCCACAATGGCCAGTCACTCCCCTTGCCACTGCACTTCACCATGAGATTCTCTTCCCCCTCACATACTTCCCTCGAAGGACTTTTGAACATATATAGCTTCCACGGGTTTGCAATCATCCGACCACTTGGAAAATTAACAAGAAGGAAACGGCAATCCAGACTTCAGTTTGCCACCGGGGTTAGAAAATTAACACCTTGTTTGGCAGCCCCTAGATGTTTGGCACACATTTACGAACACACTATAATTTGTCCTTTTTCCGTTTCATTCCAACCATCACTATCAGAGTGACATTTTTTCCCCTCTTTTTGAAATTGTTGGGTGAGATATTTTGAGCCGAAGGGGTGACCGAGTGTGGATTTTTTCGTCTTTAGGAAATGTCAATCTCTTTGTTGCTTTCAAGTTAGTGCGCTAATTTATTAACCGTATTTATTAATCAATACATTTTCTCATTATAAAATCCAAACACGATGAACCCCTTTTCTTGTACCACAGTCTCCTACGTCTGCAACGCAAACAAATCTGACATGTTTCCTTCAACTTTAGCGATTCCTGCTGTCCTCTTTCTTACATTCATATTCCTTCTATCCACTACCATACTCCTTCCAAAGAGACAACAAGATGATCGGAAACGACCACCAGGCCCGCCGTCCCTCCCAATCATCGGCAACCTCCACATGTTGGGCAAACTGCCTCACCGCAGCCTTCAATCGCTGGCCCAAAAGTATGGTCCCATCATGTCATTGAAGCTGGGACAAGTTCCTACGATTGTCGTTTCGTCCCCTGAAGCTGCCAAGATATTCCTCAATACTCAAGACACCGTTTTTGCATCCCGACCCAACATACAAGCGTCAGATCCATTTTCTAGAGGAACCAAGGGAGTAGGGTTTGCTGAGTATGGTCCGTACTGGAGATATGTGAGGAAAATGTGTACAATACATCTTCTAAGCGCGTCAAGAGTGGAGATCTTAGCCCCTTTGAGGAGGGAGGAGGTAGGAGTAATGGTGAAGTCTCTGATGAAAGCCGCGGCAGCTTGTGAGGTCGTCGATCTTAGCGACGTGGTGGGGGACCTCATAGAAAACATTATGTACAGGATGATATTGGGACGTGCTAAGGACGATAGGTTTGACCTAAAAGGGCTGATTAAGGAGGGACTAGGCTTGGTGGGAACATTTAATCTTGTTGATTATGTCCCTTGGCTTGGGGTATTTGATCTACAGGTACGCTATGCACCTGGGTTTTTGTCCAAATTATAATCCCTTAAGGCGCAACAATGTTTTTTTTAAAAAAAAAAAACTTAAAGATTTGCCTACGTACACGAAAAATAACACCAACAATATAATGGCAAAAAATTGTTTGCTTTCAAGCTAGAAAGCGTGGAATATATATTTGTGAAGAGTTCATTAATTTAGATTGTTGGCTTTCATTATTATTATTATTATTATTTATAAGAAGCTTTCATTAATTTTGATTGCCTTGTTTTTGCCTTGTGCACAAATTGTTTTTGTTTTATTACTCTTCTAACGTTGCTTTATAAATCAACTAGCGTAAAATATTTATTTAAAGTCATACTTCACGAGTTAATGATCGCTCTATATCTGACTTGTATCCTAGGGTTTGACAAGAAAATTAAGGAGAAACCATAAGGCAATTGACGATGCGTTGGAGAAAATAGTCACTGAGCATGAACAAACTCCTAGACAAGAGAGTGTCAAGCACCCTAACGACTTCATACACATCTTGCTTTCTCTGATGCATCAATCCACGGATCTGCACGATGATCAAAACCATGTCATTGATAGAGCTCACCTAAGGGCTATTTTATTAGATATGATTTTTGGGGCAACAGATACTTCTATCGTTGTAATTGACTGGATCTTATCTGAACTCTTGAGGCATCCAAGAGTGATGAAAAATCTCCAAAACGAGCTACAAAACGTAGTTGGAGTGAACAGAATGGTGGAGGAGGCCGATTTAGCAAAGTTAAGTTACTTGGATATGGTAATTAAGGAGTCGCTTCGACTACATCCACCTGGACCTTTACTAATTCCTCGGGAGAGTATGAAGGATGTCACAGTTAATGGATATCACATAAGAAAGAAGTCGAGAGTAATAGTAAATGTATGGGCTTTAGGACGAGATTCTGAAATCTGGTCAGATAACGTCTATATGTTCTATCCAGAGAGGTTTGCTGAGAGCAATATAGATATTCGAGGACATGATTATCAATTATTACCATTTGGTTCAGGCCGTAGAGGATGTCCTGGGATACAATTGGGTATAACTACAGTTAAATTTGTTGTAGCCCAAATAGTGCATTGTTTTAATTTGGAGCTTCCTTGTGGCATGAGTCCTAGTAACTTGGACATGAACGAAAAATTTGGCCTCACAATCCCAAGAATCAAGCACTTACTAGCTGTTCCAACTTATCGTTTACAAAATTAGGTTTGGAAGACTATCCATATTAATCAGGGCAAAGGATCAGCTGCTTTTAGCTGAACGTGCATCTAGTAGTCTGGTACTATCTTCTTTGAAACTAAGTCTGCATGGTTTAACTTGTTGAATTCTATGTTTCATGAATATGTATTTAGTTCATTTGTAATGTCATTTTTTTAAAAAAAGAACGGACTATTCGTGATTTGTAGTTTAATGTGCCAAGTGTATTGTTCTCTGTGAGTCTCATGAAGCGTACAGAGACACGTATTGTGATTTACTTGAATAATTTAAAATATATGGCTTAATGTGTAAGTTTCTTTACTTTGATACAATGTGTTCCTTGTTTCTATTATAATGAAGCGACAACAATGTTTATATATATATATATGCTAACGAAAGTTGGTTCAATTGATAAAGATGCGATTCATATCCCACAAGAATATAGGTTTCGAAACTCATTACCAATGGGAAGATTTTTATGATGAGTAATTTAAAAATATCTCTATAAGTACTTTTTAAATTTTAAGACTTATTCTAATTTTACTGAGCCCCCAAAACTCAATTCACCTAAACTTTAACTAAAAAAAAAATGACTTAATTTAATTTACTTGTCCATAAAAAGATGATAATAATCACTTACCATACCCAGTTATAAGTATGGTGATTTCTTGCAAATTGAATTCTCTCTATTCATGTTTTTATCAAAGGGATAGCGATACAAAAAGGAAAAATAAAAAAAAAACCTGTGTAAAGACTCATTTTCTATTCATATATTAATATATTAATTTTATTTCTTTGTGAAAGCACTACATACATTTATTTTTATGAGTGTAAAATTAACATTGAAGTTTCTTTATGCTGTGCCTAGTTATACTGCTTACTTTTTGATGGGGTGTCTTATGTATGCCGAGAAACCACAAGAGAACGCCATTTAATTTGACAGGATGAAAGGCTAAGTCCTCAGTAATGTGATCGTTGAAAAATGCAATCAATCAGATTACAGAAGGACGATGCCATTATTTTAAAGATAAATGCCCGCACATTGATTGCCACCGGTATCCCCAAATAATGCAACAAGAATATCTAGCATATATAGATTTTGTATAGATTAAAGATATATATATATATATAATCATTAATGTCCCGCACATTTAAAAGAAATGAATCCGTTCTTCTGTTAATACATCACTACCAAATTAATAAAATTTAAAAATGGATTCTACCTCCACTTCCTTCAATCAAATGCTACTAAATGCGTTTGGCAAAAGAAATAAATGCTACTAAATGCGACATAATTCATCAAAATAGAAGTTAGCTAGAGCCATATCTATTCATTTAAGACGAAGACAGCATCCGTGTTTATAGTCCACTTCATACTTTTGTACAATGTTGACATAATGAGTTAAATCTTTTTCTTATTTTTTTAACTGGAAGTCGGGAGAGGAGTAGATATGAAATCTATAAATTTAACAATTCTCATATATTTCAATATGAGAAAAAGTATTAAAAATATATATTCATGTCTATTTTCCTTTAAAATTGATTAAAAAATAAATAAAAAATTATTAAAAAATAAAATCTAGTAATTTTATCTCCTTAAATTGTTCAGACGCGTCATACATTTAATTTTGAAAATTTCACTAAAGGGCCATTCGGTTAAAAAAAAAAACTATAAAAGACCATAAAAATCATAATCATTTTGAAGAGCCAAAAAAATTCAACTGACTACTATATTCTCATAAAAAAAGAATATTTCCTTTTTCTGTTTTTCTTTCTTTCTTTTTTTTCTTCCCACCCAACATTTTATAATGTGGGTCAGCTAAGAAAGAAAAGAAAGAAGGGACACCTCTCAGCTGATTAGGTTCTCGCTGACAGTGACAGATGGCGAAAATGGGCAATTAATTAGTCAGCTGTTCTGAGAAATATATCCTTCATAGTAAATATTGACTCGTATAATAATAATTAAGTCATTTAGTAAAATTTTCCCTTTAATTTTTATGATTTTTATATAGTTGTCGCTTTGTAATTCATTTTATGATTAACAAATTTAATGCATTAAATTCAAAAATATTTAAATTTAACTTTGTTATTAAAAATTTTAAATAATTTTTTATATAAGTAAAGATCCATCATATAATCTTTGTATGAAATTCTTACCATTTCACTTACTTGAGATTATTATAACTTTTTAAATACTTCATCCTTTACCCAAAAAAAATTTGACATTTAAGGTTATGCACATAATTTAGAAAAGATATTTAAGACTTCCATTATTGATCAAAACATATTCTTAAATGATCTAGATTATAGTAAAAATTTTGATATTATTAAACTAAAATAGCCTTATAATTATTTGGCTTGACTTTATGCTTCAATAGCAATCAGTTTTTTACATTGTTATTAAAACCGAACTGGATCGAGAACTGGTGTCTGGTCCGATCCGGTCATAGTACTCAACCGGTACTATTTAGAACCAGTGAGAACCGGTCCAAAACCGGTGAAACCGGCCTTAAATTGGTTCTGTATTATTTTTTTTTTTAAATTTTTTTAAAAAATTCTTTTTGATTTTTAAGATAAAATAACATAATTTTTTGTACAAAATATGTTTTTTATGTATTATAATATTATATAAACATTATTATGATATATAACTATTAAAAATTATATATTTACTTAATAAATAATAAATTATTAATTTATTATTTTAAACTCAAAATATGATTATAGATAAATATTAACTTATTTAAATTAAAATATTGAGTTATGAAACTCATAAATAATTTGTTTGTGGTGAATAATATATTGATAATTGAATATTATTTAGTTTGAGACTTTAATTAAGTTATAAAATTTATTTAAACTTATATTATTTTAATCACTACCAGTCTGACCCCGGTTCGACCTCGGTCGAACTATTGAACCTTCAACTAGTGACTTATCCGGTTCAATGTCCAGTCCGATTCTGACAACATTGGTTTTTTATGTTTATTTTTAAATCATTATTTGATTTGATTTTTTATTATTACTATTATTAATTAAGGATAAAATTGGAAAAAAAATTAACACTTAGTGAAATTCTAAATGATATATTTTTTCATAAAAAATATAGTCAAAACTCCAAAACAAAAAATTTTTTGAAACTGAAGTAGTAACTTTCAAGAATTATAAAGTCCTAATGACCAACAGGGCAACAACGCTTTGATTCTTTATAATGAAAATTAATTGGAGCTTACATGTTAATAAAAATAATTATTATTTATATTTTTTTAATATTTTTAAATGCATTTTTTTTTTTAGGGGAGATGCAGCAAATTTCGAGAATGAATTATCGTTATAAGGCTTTTTTTCTCTAGCAATAAGAAATTATGCTTTTGATAACATCTAAAGTAATTATTATAATTGTATAAAATAAATGGATGCAAAAAGAATTTTTTTTTTTGGTCACATATATATATGAAGTAATAAGCCGAGACACCTATAAAAAATGGCAAAAGAGCAAGACATTTTTTTAATCGAAAAAAAAACATTGTTTTTTGGCCAAAAATGATATTGTTAATCCATCCTGTTAGCATAATGGCACAGCCCAATGACAATGGGCCTGTAGCGTGTAGTCCAGCCCACGATTGTGTTTCACAGCGACATGAAGTGTCATTTTAGTCAAGTGTGTAGCCTCTCTTGTCACTAATGCAAGTAAACGCAAGGGGCAAGAAAATGATTCTACAACTGGATTGTGAGTTCAAATCCCTTCTCTATCACCAAATAACCCAGTTTAGCCAAAAAGAAAATCAAAAGCAAGTGGATGACATGTACAAACTGAACACAAACTGCAGAGTAGCCCAAACCCACTGATGCACGGACAGGGGTCTCTCCTCCTAGTGGTGCCGCAGCAAGATTTTTCTTTTTTTAAATTAAAAATTATAGATAAAAATTAGATTCTTTTAGGGATTTGTGCAGTTTTAAATTTTTTATTTATTAAAGCAATATTATACCGTCAAACTTAAACTTTGCAATTTGCAGTTTTATGCAATTTTTAAGTAATTAAAAAAAATATTAAAATAGTTCAAAACTGCATAAAATATATATCTTTATGATTATTGAAAATTTTCTTTTTTAGTTATAGTTTTTAATTTAAAAAAAAGAAAGAAAAACTGTCATGTACCGTGGCATGGGTCTCCACAGAAGACCCCACCCCTAAAAAAATAATGTTTTGTTTATTTTATGAAATTTATTTTTAAGATTTATAGAAAATTAACGCATAATATTCATGTTATCTCTACATACTTAATATTACCTCTACATTTTTAATTTTATGAAATTTAATATAATGCATTATATTTAGAGATAATACTTGTCTTCTTGAAAATATGTGTTTGACATTTTATAAAATCAAAGGGGGAGCAATGACAATTTTTAGGGGTGGGCAAATAAGCCTTCTTTTCTTTTTTCTATGTGTGTGAGCAGCAAAGGTATTCTCCCTAACAAAATTTTTTTATATACATAACTAGAGATCAAACTCAAGATAAGATATTTAAAAAATCCAACTATCTACTAATTATGTCAGAACTTTATTACTAATTAATCATGTTTTAAATACAATATACTCTTTTTTGCGAGAACTAATATTATATACTAATACATAGCATTTATCAATATATTAAAAACTAAATCGGCCATTGAATTGGTTAAGACACAAGTTTAAGATTTAATGGTGAGACTGTGGTTAAATGGTAATTAAATCCATGATAATTAAATATATCTGAATTATATATTTTGCTTTGAGAATTATATATAAAAATGTTTTTAAATGTTGCACATGCTTAAATACCATAAATAATTAAATATTGCAAGTAAAATACCAACGGGGCATGTGGTGCGCATGGTTAGGGATTCACTTTGCAATATCAAGCTAATGAGTTCAGGCCTTCGGGGGTTGATGAAAGTTGAATTTTGCCACAAAATTAGATTTAATAATGTATACATATATATTAAAAATGATCAGATATATCATTCTTGTTAGGTTCAATTGGTTTGGAGCTCTCCTATGTGATTTTTCCAATCCGCATGGTCTAAAACCCTTGACCTTACTTGAGGGAGGCATTTGAGCCTTCTCCACTTAATTTAACTACCATGGGTAGCAATTGATTTTTATAACTATTATAATACACCAGCTTTTAATAAAATTGGTTGAAATAATACTAATTTTTAATAACTAAATATAATTTTATAATTTAAAAATATTGTACATTTTTATTCAGTTTAATTTTTCACATAAAAATTTTTATTTGAATATTTTTAGTTCAATTTAAAATGTGTTAAAACTAGTAGGAAATATTTTAATAAAAATCAAAATCAAAATTTAAAATTAAATTAAATCTGATTGAAAATGAGAAGAAGTGGGGTTTTTTTTTTCTCCGGAAAGGAAGTAGGGTTGTTGATGAGATTGAAGATGAAGAGAGAGAATAGTGATGATAACACAGTGAGCGAATCTTACGGCCGTGATTACTTACAGCAGGTACAATCACTTATTGATAAGTCCTTTTTTTCCATTAGGCCAAGTACATTTTTCTCCGCCACTCATAAGGGGCTGTGAATGCGTCGACATAAAGGAAATATTTTATTTAGTTATAAAATATATTAAATTAAAAAAATTTATCACTAACTCCTTTATCTAAAAAAAATTGATATAAAAAAATATTAATTAAAATATAGGACCCACCTAAAAAAAATATAAATCCCATTTAAAATAATAAATAAAAAAATGAGACTCATTTAAATAAAAAAATAAAAAAAACATAAAGTTCAAGAGTCACTATTTAGATAATAAACGGTGCAACTCTAACTCTTTTAATTATATATTAATATTGTTTTAGCGGGATGCAGGTGTGAAACTGAGTATGACTTTCGTGCAAGTTTGTGGGTAGGGGTAGAAATAGGCCGGGCCCCTATCAGGGGCCCACGATCTGGCCTAATTAAGGCCTGGTTTGGCCTAGCCTGACTTATTTATCTAAATAGGCCAGGTTCAGGTCATCAGGTAGGTCTATTTAGATAAATAGACTTAGTCTGTTTAAGATAAGCTTGGCGTGAAACCTATGAGACTAGACTTATTAACATTTTTTTTAATTTATATTTTATATATAATATAATATAATTGATTTTTTATTATAATATACTATTGTATATTTTTATTCCATCATATCCTACCTAATGATTTAACAGATCTCTCCCTATCCTACACTTTCTTTTTTTCTTTTTGGTATTAATCCTCCACTTTTATTTTTCTTTTTCTGCAATTTCAATTGCTAATCTTAAACCCTAACTTGCCATTTTTCTCGTTGCCAATGCCCAACAATGGTACTTCGCCTAATCGCCTCCGTCCTCCAGCCTCCATCTATACTGAAGACATCGCCATCGCCTCATTCTGAACAAGCTTCCATCGACGCCTCTGTTCCTTCAACTCTCAAGCCATCACCTACAGGCCTCTCTCTTATCCTTCGACAATTAGATAGCTGCACACAGCACATGATCTTCAATGTGTGGAGTTTGGTCTCTCTCTCATCTTTCTACTTTAGAAGCTCCATCAGCAGACAATGGTGGGTAACCTTTACTCTGTTCGAGCTTCCGAATCTCTACCTCTAGAGTTCGAGTTTGAGTTTGAAACCATCAATCTAGTATGATCCTTACTCTCTCATCTCTCCATTTTCGTTTTGGTTTTGGTTTGGGATTGTGTTTCTTCTATTTTCAACACCTCTTGCTTCTTGGCACAATTTCTTTTAATTGCTAGCTGGTAGGGCTACACATGGACAGGGTCAGACTGGGCGACTACCCTGCCCGATGCCCGACCCTAGAATATGAATAGGCAGGGTTGGGTTGTCCGATGCCCGGTCTTGCCCGACATTTAGCCCAATCTTGATAGGGTCGGGCAAGTAAGGTCGGGCCACCACGAGCACTTCGGGCTAGGGGACTGTTTTCTTCTTTTCTTGGTCCATAATTGTTCAGCTTATTGAGGTAGAGCAAATGTAAATGCCAAATCAATAGAGAAACAAAAGGCTTCAGTAATTTGCATTGCTTTCAAGCTGATACAATGCAATGGACTGAATCATTGAATACATAATGATCTACCACAATACAAAACAAACTCATACAAAACTTGTTCAAATAAATTTAACATTAGAAAAAGCTTTCAGCAGCAGAAGCTAGAGGGTGGAAGATTTGAGATAGTAACCCTGCTAAATTTTGTTCATAGATGAAAATTTTTTCACTTTCCAAGAATGTCATATAAAAATCATATTAAAAAAACATATAAATCATAAAACAAGTTTTATATCTAGACAATGAGTAAATGAACCGTGGATTTAGTTCTGCAGGTCTTTATCTAGATTATTTGCAATTCAAACAAAAAATCTTGAGTAAATAATTAAAACTAAAATGTACATTACACAAACACATTATATGTTTTGAAGGGCATGAAAGAAAAACCATTTAACAGCAAAAATACTCAGTACCAGTTAACAGCAAAAAGGATGAACACCGAGGAAGAGATTAACTGCCCAGTAAGTTACGAGACGTCGAGAGAGCCGAATCCCAATCTTGAGGAGAAGAAGATGAGTCAAGGAGAGAAACGAGCCGTTGAAGTAGAACCCAATCGATGCGGAAGGATGGAGTACCTAGAAGATGACTGAGACAGTAGAGTATTAAAGCCGCTAAAACTCCGAGGAAAGGTGATGCGAAGACAAAGGAAGGAATAGGGCTGTGAATGTGTTTTCTGCGAAAGGAAAGAGGGCTGAAGGCTTTTTGTTCTTTACTCCTTCATTCAACAACGTTGTGGCAACTCACAAAACCAAAAAAAAAAAAGCATCCTTCTTTCTTGGGTCGGGCTGATTGGTTCACCTATGTTGCCTAATGCCTGACCTTACCTGTGCAATATCTCTCGGGTCGGATAGCCCGAAACTGTTCGGGCAGCTTGATAAGTCTTCGGGTTGCACTGTTTTGTCCTTGGGTCGGGCATTCGGGTTTTCAGGCACAATGTTCATCCCTACTAGCTAGTACGGTCATATAGAGGTTTGTGGATGGAGTATGAGTTATTTGCTACCTCTTTTCAAGGAAAAAGAAAGAGTTTGAACTTCCTTAAACTATCGTTTTTCATATGATTTAAGAGACAATAATGCTTTAATAAAAACTAGAGGAACCAAATTGCTTTCAGAAGTAAAGTTAACGGACATAGTTTTTTTAATTCAGACTAAAGGAACTAAACTTGTCAGCTAACAAAATTAGAGGAAGCAGGAGTATTATTAGGCCAAGCATTTAAAACATATTTTCATAAAGAAAAATAGCCAAATTCTTTTGCAATTTTTCAAATAATTAAAGAGACAATACTTCTTATTTTGAAACTAGAGAAACTAAATTACTCTAAGAACCACATTAGAAAAATAATAGCATTTTGAGAGAAACTATACAGACTGAACAGGTCAAGCAACAATTAGATGGCCCTGCAAATACAACCATTTCATTCGTTTAGTACTTTAGTGATATAATCAAATACCCATAGATTTTTGAAGTCTAACATAGGCATTCATGACATGTAGCACCAGTTATTGCACCTTCCATCCTTAGTGTGACTTAAAAGCCTGTAATTTGACCCAAAAAAAAAAATTGTTCACTGTAGTTAAACAACACTATTACAAGAAGCAAATACCTAACTATGGAGTGCAAGGGAATACCCACTACAAAAAAATGTCCATTTAACTACGAATTTTAGAGACAGATTAAAATCTGTCACTATTAGAGACGAAAATAGAGACGGATAACAAATTTTTTCAGCAAAATAACTTTCTTTCATATTAAAAATAATGGAAAAGTATTAGAGACGGAGTTTGAGACGGGTATATATCATTTCTAATAAAATCCGTCTCTAAATCCGTATCTAATAATATGATAGAGACAAACTTAGTAACAACTAATTTTTCATCGCTAAAATAAAAAAGTCCGTCTCTATATCCGTCTCTAAAAATATCCTATTATTTCTTGAAAATTTTTTAACATTTAGAGATGAATTTTGTGACGGATGTTTTTAATTTATTGTGATGGATAAAAATTTGTCACTAAACCTATCTCTATTTTTTTTTTAGATGGATTTAGATACGTATTTTTAGTGAATGTAACAATAAATGTCTTGCCCTAAATTCATCTCTAATATCTATTTAGAGATGAACTTAGAGACACATTTGTAATGAACGCAGCAGCGGGTGCCTTGTCTGTCTCTAAATTAGCCTCTAATTCACATTTAGAGACGGATTTAGATACGGATTTTTTTTTAAATTATTGCAATTTTATATAGTATTATTTTTTAATATTGTAATATGTTAATTTAAATTTTTAGAGATATTTTTAAATTTTGGATATTTTTTAAATATTATAGTATGTTAAATGGACCAAACTTATGAGTTAACTAATTTAAGTTAAGTGAATTATATTTCTAATCATATTAAAAGACATTTCAAAAAGCAACCTTAAACTAAACCACCAGAATCCTAAAACCTAATGTTTCTTTTATTTTTTTAGGAGCATGCTAGGTAGTTAATGGAAGAAGATCGAGAAATTGAGAATATATGATGAGAATGAAAAATAAGAAATGAAGAAGAGAGGAGATATATAGAGAACTTTAAGATTAGAAATAGTAAAATGAAATTAAAGGAAGCGTTGAAGTTTTAAGAAATTTTAGACTAAAAGAGAACGTAAGCAATTTTATCATAGATGACATTTAATTGTCCTGGTAATTAACAAATATCTAGAATTAATTAATATTAAACAATATTTTTTATTTAATTAGTAATCCATATGTTGATAAATTTTTTATATTGGATATGTTTGTAGAATTAATTTCAAAAAAAAGTTTATCTTTAATAATATCATTTGGTTTAAAATATCTAAGTAGATTATCTTAATTTTATTAATTTATTTTACTTTGAATTAATAAGTTAATTTTTAATTCTATTTCATGATAATAATTTCAAAAAATTGTGATAACAATAAATTTATTATAAACTTATTAATCATTAATTCTTTCTAAATCAACATTCTTTTGAGAATTTACATCTACATTTTAAAATTAAAGTTAAAAGTAATAATGATACTAAAAAATAAATCAAATAAAATTTCAATGCTTTTTCATTAGGAATCCATAATTAAATTTATGGTATAAATAATAAAAAGATATGTTCCTTTCTAAATTTAAAATGGATATATATAATACTTAACTAAGACTTTGGGTTAGATCATGGACTGACATAAAACTCGATCATATCTGGTTCCCTCCCACCTCTAATATATATTAAGCATATATATAATATAATTTATTAAATAATATAAAATATTATATATATATATATATATTATATGATATGACTATGCAAAAAATAACATAATAAAATATTAAAATATATGGATCATAAACATAATATATATAATTATTTTTATTTACAAATAAAAATTAAATTTAAAAGTCGGCTAGGAAAATAATTTTTTCTTTCCAAAGAAAAAAAATATATTTATAGAAAAATTATTTAAGATCTAAACAAAATAATATAAATATTCATATAAATATAAATATATATATAAATAAAATATTTTATGATATTAATAATTGAATATAAAACATATGTGTATTTTTTAATAATATATTGACTTATAAATATATATATGTTTATATATTAATGTGTAGATAAATAATATATATTTAATATTACATATAGAGACTACAGAAACATTTCAGTTCAACTGGCAACATGATGACTACAAAGGTATTGGAAGTAAGAGGTCATGACTTCGAACCTGGGTGAGACACATTTGAAGCTATTAATATGATATGGTACTACAAATGACATACCAGTGATGTGGGCTTTGGGCTAGGGGGTGAAGTGCCTAATGATTATATTCTATTTTTATTATTTTATTTAATTATTTTTAACAATTTTGATAATAAATTTTGATTGAGATTAGAGATGAATTTGTTTTATTTAGAGACGGAATAAATTCGTCTCTAAATAGAGACGGATGAGTTAATCTCTCTCTAATTATTTAGCGACGCCACTTTTAGAGACGACTTAAATGTTGTCTCTAAATATAGATTAGAGACGGATTTTGAGTTATTTAGTGACGGATTTTGGTCATCTCTAAATACCTCTTTTTTTGTAGTGACCTTTGCAAAATAATTTGTTGGATTCTGTGCACATCGGACTATTGTCAAAAGTGCACAATGGAAATTCCTTGATTTTTGGCCTATTTAAAGCCTACATAATAATATCAAATTAGCTAAAATAATATCTATATTTAAATACAAAAAATCAACAAAATATTTTATTTTGTACGTCATTCTATATAGTAATAACAAAAATATATCTTACAGCATGATCCATATTCAAGTTGTAACTAAATCTTATTTATTCGAACTGTTTTAGTCTCTTCCAGCGATTTGCTTGATGATCAACAAAACCATGTCATTGATCGAGCCAACATCAAAGCCATCCTTTTAGATATGATTATTGGCGCATCTGACCCTTCCATTGGTGTCACTTTGTGGGCTTTCTCAGAACTCCTGAGAAATCCAAGAGTTGTGAAAAAACTTCAGCATGAATTGGAAAACGCAATATATATTAGCTGAGTTACTTGGATATGGTGATTAAGGAGACACTGGGGTTATATCTTGTGTTACCCTTATTGATTCCTCGAGTGGCCATGAAAGATATCACGATCAATGGGTGCTACATAAAGAAGAATTCACAAATTATGGTGAATGCTTGAGCTACAGGACGAGATCCTGAAATATGGTCAGATAATGTGGAAGTCTTTTATCCAAAAAGATTTATGAATAATAATATAAACCTTCGAGGACATAACTTCCAACTCTTACCATTTGGTTCGGGTCGAAGAATATGTCCTCGTGTACATTCGGGTCTGATTGGAGTCAAGTTTCTTATAGCACAGGTGATGCATTGCTTTAATTGGGAACTTCCGTATGGCATGTCTTCCATTGACTTGGATATGACCGAAAAATTTGGCCTCACAGTGCAAAGGGCTAATCACCTACTAGCTTTCCCATCTTATCGGCTTGTTATTAATTAATGAAGTTTAGCATGAACAATGGTACAATTGTTCTCTTTTTTCAGAGGTTTTTTTTGGATGAATTTTTCAGATGATCTTTAGTCAAATGAAAATGATCCCTGAGTTCTGAAACAGAGTTCATGTATGTTTTGTTACGTTGAGCTTTTTGGACATTGGGCTACTTCATATCAGGTTCATTTTCGGCTTTGTAATTTATTTGCTGTCAATCTACTCCTTCCTCTGCATGTCTTATTTTATGTATCATTTTAACAAATTTTTACTATCTCATTTTATTTATTATTTTAGAAAATTAATAAAAAATTAATTTTTTTTAACTATGTTCTTAAGCATTTAATAATATATTAGTTCAAAAAACCAATAGTATGAATAGTAAATAAATAATAATTAAAAATAATTTAGTAAAATTACATTATTTATTAAATTATTTGTATTCTTTTTTTTTTTTTAATTTTATAACAAAATCTTAAAAGGCAAATAAAATTGGATCGATTGAGCATATTTTGGCTTTCGGCTACTTGGACTTCGGCCTCGGTGCATTGCATTTATATTCCAACATTGCATTGTTTTAATCAGGAGCCTCTTCGATGGTATATCCAAAAAAAAAAAAAAAGCGTCTTCAATGATTTTGATAAGAATAAAAAATTAATTTTTTTAAATAAATTTTGGAGTAAATACAATAACACCCCTCTATTTTACCTTAATTACATAGAGTTCTTCTCTATTTTGAAGACCTACATAAACCTCCTTTTGAATCAAAAGTTTTGTTACATAAACCTCTCCTCTATTTTTAAAATTTTTTTTTCATTCTCTAAACCGTTAACTAACTGTTAAGTCACATGTTTATTATTTTTTTTGGACGTAAATATCCCTCTATCACATATATATGATTGAATAATGATTTAAACACCTATATTAGCCCAAAAAATAATTATAATACATTTATTTTTAAACTTTTTACTATTTTATAAAATTAATCAATGATTAATTTCATGACTTTCAATCTTTTAAACTTATTTGTTTTGCAATATTTTAAAGTTAGATATCGGGTTAAAAAATTTTTCCAATCATATTTTTTTTAAGCTTTTTTCATCAGATTATAAAAATAACATAATTTTGATTGTATTAAAAAATTTATTTTTTTACCTCATAAAAATAATCAAAATTAATTTAAAAAGTAAAAAGAAAAACTGAATCAATTATGGATTTAATATAATGAGAGATAAATTGATAAATATAATTTATATTAATATGATTCTTAATTAATAAATAGTATTTTTGGAATCTTCTTAGAATATTTTTAATGGCATTAACAAACTTGAATAAAGCGTAGATTTATAAAATAGAGAGGATATCTCTATAATTATGACAAAATAGAAAGGATTTTGGAGTATTTTACTCTAACTTTTGATAATTTAATCAGTTTAAAAGGTGGAAACTTATTTAAAATAAATTTATTTTATTGAAATGATTTGAATTGTTTAGATTCATTAAACGATAAAAATTTCAAAACAAATCATTTTTCACTCTAAAAAATTCAAACTCTTGTATGTGTATGTGATGTGTATATAATTATGATGAGTTCCATGCATTTGCAAGTTCAAAATAAATCATACTATTTATTGTTTGTAAATAATACAACTCCCTATCATATCTAAAATACGACAAGGTGGATGAAAAAGACAGATGGAAATATCCTGTGGTAATCTAATCCATGTAGAGTTTCAATGTAAGTATATACTGCTGGCTAACAAAAGTAAAGGACACTTGTCCATTTGTGACGAGTTGATTCAACAAAAGTATGTATAAAATATCAGGAGTAAAGATTTTCTATTTTTTCTAATACGTTTCTTTGACTAAGATCATGTAAAGATATTTTGTTTTCCCATTTTTGTGTATATTTTAGTGTGACCTTTTTTCAAGAGAAACCCAAGCATATGCAAAATGAAAAATGGAGATTGACTCTGGCTGGCCTGCCTCTCCATCTATATAATTTTATTCCTGCTTTTTCGTGAGAAAATTCTCACGTAACAAATTTCTTCAAAAGTGACAAGATGGAGAGGATACTTACCAGTATTTATTATTGTGGAAATATATAAAATACGCTCTTTTTCTAAACTCTCTGATTATAAATTTCAAATAGGACATGATGGATTTGTCGTATACGGAAGTTTGTTTTGGTGAAAATTGAAAGTAATACTAACAGTCGGAGAGGATAGCGTCATGGAAACAAGTGGCTAATTATTTTAATCCAGCCTAGCCGGGAAGAACAAGTTCCATACATAACGGAGTCAATAACATCCTTCTTCATTCCCTCTCTGAGACAAGCAATCAAACATGTTGCCTGCAACTTTTTCCCTTCCATCTCTTCTCCTTCTCCTTCTCCCAGTGCTTCTCTTCCTTCTATCAGCTCTGCTACTATCCCTATTCCATCCTAGTCGAACTAAGGATGGCCGGAAACAACCGCCAGGTCCACCGGCCTGGCCGGTCATCGGCAACCTCCACCTGTTGGGTACTCTCCCGCATCGATCCCTTCAGTCTCTGGCGAAGCAATATGGACCCATCATGTCGTTGCGACTAGGACAGCTCCCTGCTGTTGTGATCTCTTCCCCTGAAGCAGCTGAGCTTGTCCTCAAGACGCACGACGTCGTTTTCGCGAGCCGCCCAAAAACTCAAGCATCTGAGTACTTGTCTTATGGCTCCAAGGGCATGGCTTTCTCTGAATATGGCCCCTACTGGCGCAACGTGAGGAAACTCTGCACTTTGCAGCTCTTTAGTGCATCCAAAGTGGAGATGTTTAGTCCAATAAGAAGGGAGGAGTTGGGAGAGTTGGTGAAGTCACTTGGGAAGTCGGCGGAGGCGCGTGAGGTGGTGGATCTGACGGAGAAGGTGGGGGTGCTTGTAGAGGACATAATGTATAAAATGATATTTGGACGCAAGAGGGACGATAGATTTGATATGAAGGAGCTTGTTCACGAGGCGTTGAACTTGGCCGGAGCCTTCAATGCTGCAGATTTTGTGCCTTTCCTGGGGCCATTTGATATTCAGGTATGCATCATTATATATCAACTATTCTATGAACCTGCCTTTATCCTTCCGGTCTATCGAATGTTTCATTGAGCAAATCTCTACATCGTCTAGCCAGATCCTCTAGATTTTTATCTCTTAAACCGATACAGATAAGTATGGAAATTTATTTATTTATTTTTTTTGTAATAATTTGAGATAATTCATGCTTCATTTTCGTCTAAGATAGAGTTTCACGAGAAAGATCTCCCTAAGTTCGCATTTTCTAAAGTTTTTCATCTGATATGATTTTTCTTTTCTTTTTCAAATTTTTTTATATATTGCCGACAACGCTCTCTCTCTGTTTTTTTTTTTTTATGTTATATGACTTCATGACTCGAGAAAATGAACGATAAACTTGGATGTTTCATTTCCTAATAGAGAAAGATTAATTGAGCCTTTATTGGCCGCTATGGAAAGGACATATTCCTATTGCCGCATAAATTTAATAGGCCACGTGGTTGTTTACCCTATCCGTTCAGGGAGGTGTGATTTACTGATTTGTTCAATGGCCGTGCAGTGGAAGGCCCGAGCCTTGGAGCAATCCGCATGGGGTGTTCGGGAGTTGGGTTTCAAACTGTTGCTCGACCCAATGAATACCCGAGTCATATCAGACTAACTATCAGACTTGCTCAATATTAAGTATTTTCTTAAAAAATATATATTTATTTATATCTAAAAATAAATTTATTTAGAAAATAATGTTAGAAAAAATAATATTTTCTAAAGTTATAAATACTTAATCATTATATATTATTTTTACTTAATATTAAGTTAAAAAAATAACTTAAAATTTTAAATAATTAAAATATTAAAATTTTATAAAGTTTTTATAATATTTATATAATAAATGTAATATATTAGATACATAGAGAATACAAATCTTATAAAATTGATCAATATATAAAAATAATTGAAAAGAAACCAAAATTTTCATATGGGTTGGATCGGATTGGGTAGAATTAACAACACTTAACCCGAAACTCGACCCACCTCAAAAATTGGCCTGATGTGATCAAGCTGGACCATGTCATCTAGGCATCGAGCATCACTCAACCCTAAATCTACCCCATATCCCTGTCATTTTGTAACAAAAGAAGATATATCTTCGCACATTTTTGGTCGGGTGGTATAGGATTGGAGTGAGCTATCAATACTGTTATAGAATATCTATTTTCTTATTTTTAAAATAAAATAAAATATTAATTAGGTTAAAATATGTTCTTCGTTGACTTAATATTTTTGCAAAATTAAGGAGGTACATTACGTATATATGATGTCACAGATATTTAATTGACCAGATGATGCCAAGGTCTACCGTTTCATTCGCTGATAGACGACCTTTTTTTTTTTTGTTTGTAAATATTCGCTGAGAGACTTTAATTGGTCTACATAGAGGTGCAATTCCTTATTACAGAACAACCCAATTGTGCTATTAAATTTGAGGCAAAAATGGATGCATGGTTACTGCGAAGAGCAGAATAATTAACCAAAGTCTTAATTATTGGTTACTAAATTAATAACCCTTTTGATTCAGGGCTTTACAAGACGCTTAGTGAAGAATGGCAAGCAACTTAACGAGATATTGGAAACAGTTACTAAAGAGCATGAAGAGGCACTACTTGTCCAGCTAAGACAAGAGAAGGACTTCGTGGACATATTACTCTCATGCATGAATTCTCATGACGATCAACTCAACCACATCATAGATCGAACAAACATCAAAGCCATACTTTTGGATATGATTGGTGGTGCCTTTGACACTTCTTCCGCTGTTGTTTCGTGGGCTTTATCAGAACTCTTAAGGAATCCAAGGGTCATGAAAAAAATCCAACACGAGCTAGAAAATGAAGTAGGAAAAACCAAAATGGTAGAGGAGGTTGATTTACCAGGGTTGACTTACTTGGATATGGTGATTAAAGAGGCTATGAGACTATATCCTGTCGCCCCCTTATTGCTCCCTCGAGTGTGTAGGGAAGATATCACAATCAATGGGTATTACATAAAGAAGAATTCACGGATCATAGTGAATGCATGGGCAATAGGGAGAGATCCTAAGATATGGTCTGATAATGTGGACGTATTTTATCCAGAAAGATTCATGAATAGCAATATAAACTTTCAAGGACATGATTTCCAGTTCATACCATTTGGTTCGGGTCGAAGAGGGTGTCCTGGTATTCAGCTGGGTCTAGTTACTGTTAAGCTTGTTCTAGCACAATTGGTGCATTGTTTTGATTGGGAACTTCCGCATGACATGTCTCCCAATGAATTGGATATGACTGAGACATTTGGCCTATCAATGCCAAGAGCTGATCACTTACTAGCTCTTCCATCTTGCCGCCTAGCAAGCACTTGTTGAATCTTAATATTAGGCTTTTTTAGGGGACTGAATAATGGTTAATTACAACCTTATCATTATCAATGTGAGACATGTTATGTTAAAAGTACAATTTTCTTTCTTTCTTTTGCTATTTGTTTTTCCTTTTTTATGTGGTTAGTCGTATGTTAACGTAACTTTCTTTACGGAAATGGTTAAAGATTATGTAATTTATTTTACAATGTCATATTTCCTTCCGTAGTTTCGAGTTTTATATATTATGTCATTTCCTTTTGATGGTGAGCATTGAAGGACAACTCGTAATTAATGAAATGGATTGTATTAATTCTCGGAGTACTGTGTTTGATAAAGAGAATGAATTGTTCTAGCCGATTAAAGAAAATATAAAAAAGTATAGAACGAAATACATTCTTTAAACGTCTTTGGTTATAAAATTATGAAGCATTGTATTTTATAGAAGGAAAATATTGTTGCATGCAGCTATTAAAAGGGGGGAAAAGCACCTTATCGAATACAAAAAAATGTTACAAAATACAAATGTCAGAGGATATTTTGTCTTTTTTTGTTATTATTATTCAAAGAAGATCTTTTGTCAAACGAAGCGGTCCCTAAAGCCAACTGGAGCTGGGCCAGATGGGGAGGTGGTGTGGGTTGTGCGGGGAACAAGAGAGGTCCACAATATAACTCCTCATGATATAATAAAAAAAAAATAAAAGATTCGCTGAAAGGTGCAATACACACATCATACACTTTATGCGTTGTTTTTTTTCTCTCGATATATTCATTCATGTGTTGTTTGTTAAATTAGGCTTTTTTATTTTTGAGACATTGTGCCTCTTCATATCAATTTTAAATTTATGTTTTTAATTTTCAGGGCCGTCAATATGTTGTTTTGTAACTTTGTACAACTTGTTCTCTGGGCCCTTTCTGCATAGCTTTTTTAGCCCTATATTACATTGCTTTTGTTTTTTGGCCACATATATTACATTGCTTTAATTAAGACCGTCTTCAATGATTTTTATAATATTTAAAAATTAGATTATTTTGCTGGAAAAAATAGATTACTTTAAATAAATTTTGATTCCTTAAATTGAAATTTTTTATAAATTTTTGGATTGGATTCTCAAAATATGTGTCTTTTTTTTTAAAAAAAAAAATTGGGTTCCTCTTGCAGTGGGGACTCATATTATCAAAACTAAAGATGTCACCATAATTGAAGAATACAAATTACAAAGATAACAAAATATGTTGCCACTTGTTATCATCTTCTAAACACCAAACAGAGGAATATGTATCATTGTCAGAACTTGACAATGGAGACCCGTTGCTTGGATTAAAGTAGAACAGTGCCTGATTAAGCAGCAATATAAATCCACGAAGATAATTAGGCCTTTTCTTCTTTTTTCAATAATCAGCTTTATTTGTTAGTTTTTAGCCTTATTATTTTTCCAATTTCAAAAGAGCTTTGGTCATCAATTTTAATTAAGTGAATAGGACAACGTTGGACTGCACATTAAATAATAAAGACAATATGTAAGTTTTAAAATAAAACGGTAAAAAATTTTTTTATAAATATATATTTATGTTATATGATAGACGTACCTGTATGACGCATATAACTTATATTAATTTATGATTATCTTTTTGTTTTAATTTATTTTGATTTAATTTGATTTGATTTGATTTAAATTATCTTATGATATTTTGTGGCTTTTAACTTGTATTCCATGGAGTCAAATTTTAGATTTAAATTAGTTCAGTTTAAATTCTATTAGATAAATATTATCTTTAAGTGATGTCTAGTAATAATAGGATTATAATATTATTTTTTTATTATTTTCTTTAGTATTTTCATTTTTATTTTTAGGCCTTTAGATAATTAGCTATCTTTTTAGGATTTGCTAGATTTATTAAGATTAATTGAGTCCTAACTATTCCTATTTACGTTAGGATATCTATTTGCCTATTTATAGGTCTCTTTTGTATGCACAATAAAGACAGATCAATATTATTCAGAGTTTATTCAATTAGTGAGTTTCACTAGTTCTTTATATTCTTTTTTAGAATACATCCGACTTATCAAGAGTTTGATCTACTCTTATATTGTCTTCTTATAACTAGAGTTTTCTAAGACAGGTTTTCATTATATTTGTGAACACCCCATTTTGTCCGGGCATTTTATAAAAAAAAAAAACAACAAAGAATAATAATAACAATAAAAAAGGGAAAAATAAAAGAAAAATAAAATAGAAGGAAAAAACAAACAAAAATGAAAATAAATGAAAATAAAAAAATAAATTTAATAATAAATAATATAAATGAAAAAATAAACCAAAAAAAAAATAACAACGCAAAAAATAAAAGAAATTAATAATAATAAAAAAAACTAAACTAAATTAAAAAAAAAAGGGGAGTTTTGGGCTGAGAATCAGCATCTCAGCCCAATAAGTCACAAGCCCAATTGTGGGCTTGTGAAATTAGGCCACCGAGAGCCCTAAAGAAATGAAAAGCTGCAGGGCACAGAACAGAGAAAGCAGCCGCGGAGGAAAGCTGCAAGGAGGCCAGAGGCAGACTGAAAGGATGGGAAGCCGAACTGGAGCAAACAAGCACGCAAGGAAATGTGCACGAAAGAAGAAGACAGAAGGAGGGAAGACGGGCAAGAAAGAAAATAAAAGGGAACGCGGGCTCAAGAAGTAGGGGAGGTGGAACCCAAAAACAGAGGGAGGCCAGCAGCAGTCTGAGGGAAACAGAGGGAGCAGTAGGCTGCGAAGAGGAAAAAGGAGAAGAAGAAAACCAGAGGCCGAAGATCCGTGAAGCCAAGGGAATGCCAGCCCGAAAAATAGAGGGAGTCCGAGGGAGCTAGAACTGAAAAACAGAGGCCCGGGGAGAGAAGAAATGGAAGCAGCCGCAGCTGAAAAAACAGGGCTCCACCGGAAAGCAACCGAAGCCGCGGAGACCAAAGGAGCCGAGAAAGTTGAAGACGGAGAAAGGCACGACGGTGAGACAAGAAAGAGGTGAAGCCGTGCGTAAAATTCAAATGAGCAGACGATCCGGGAAGAAATTTGAAGTCATTGGGTCATTTGGGTTAGTAGCTTGTTGCAATTTGTTTTCCTTCTTTGCCTTGGGTTTACTATCCCTATTTGTCCTTTGCAATTTTCTCGGTTGCTCTTCGCAGGATTTTACAAATTCTAATAGTTAATTTGTTTAAATTAACTACTTGATCTTAGACCATGTTTCTGGGTGCTTGCTTCCTGAGAATTTCGGTCATGCCTGTCCTTTTCTGGGAATCTTGATTTGTTCTCTTACCAAGTAATGATTTGTTCTGGGTTCATGCTAGTTCAGTCTGCTAGCTAAACATTTACCGCATAATCAAGCCTGTGTGTCCAAATGCTTGGCCATATTTCCTTAAGTCTTAATCAATTAAAAAGGATGTGTTCAGGGCTGCAGTTGTTTATTATACTATGGGAGTTGAGTTCAAGCATTTTGCCACAGGTTTGATTTAAGAGGCTTCGGCCCCTGTAAGTATTATTAGAATGGCTAAGGTGTCGATGGTTGTTGATTTGGATGCCTGGATGAAATTCTTGTATTGTCTCAGTTGCAGATGAAAGTCCTGTATTGTCTCAGTTGCACTTTTGAGTCGTTATGATTCTCTTTTTATCCGAAAGTGGCATGGTGCCTATGAGAAATGTTTGACTGATATCTGATCAATGTTTTAAGACAAACTAGTTTAATTGAAACTCGGGTTTTGTCTCCTTAGATTTTCTTCCTTGCGATCTTTGGACATAGGTTTAGCATTCTTGGTTCGGTTGAATGAATAAACATGTTGTCGGTGGATCAATATGACATATATTTAGGAACACAGTTTCTGCTTCATGCTGCACTTTTATTTAAATTGGGTTAGTAACAAAAGAAAGGACGCCTAAAAGATCCAACAGCCAATCCCCTCAAGAACTTCCTTTGTATGGAAATATGTGTGTGTAGAATAATAAACAATGATACCAAAAAAAAAATGAAAAATGAAAAAATGAAATGAAAAACGATTTTGATTCAATTAGCAAGTAATTATGCTACATATGGTTCAAGAACCTATGGGAACACCTGGATTAACTATGTTACCTCATGAGACTGCGAGTCCATGTGGGCATGTGAGCTAGACGTGTGGGTTGTAACTGTATAATGAATAACTTTCTGTTTTATGAACTTTGTGGCAATACTTTCTTAAAAACAAAAAAAGGGGGGGTTTTCAAACCTTTTTATAATTACCGAATCATTATACCCTATAAATTTCAGAATTTTTGCAGGTATTTTGATTGATGGTTATCACGTGAGACTGCGAGTCCACGCAGATGCGTCAATTGATCGATGATTGATTTTTAAGTAATAACTTCGTATGTATATAGCTTTACTCTTTAATAAGGAGGTATAAAAAAATTTTTACAATTGGAATAGTGTCGAGATCAAATATAACAATATGATGTATCCAAATACCTTATACAAATATTTCCTTAATTACTTGTTTTAATAAGAAATGTATAATGGTAGCGACTTTTTTCATTTTTCTTTCTAAAAATAATAATAATAAAATAATAATAATGAAACGAATAAATAAATAATCAATTTGATGATTGCACCACGTGGGTTTCGGAGCCCACGCAGGTATTTAAGTTTATTGAGTTATCGCGTGAGATTGCGAATCCACGTAGATATATCAGTTGAAGGACTCTTTTTTAAGAAAATCATTATATTTCATAAAAAATAAATTATGATGTCTTAACAAGTTTTTCTCAATTTTATCCAAATAATATATAATAAAATTGTCATTTGAAAAATGAAATAAAGAAAAGTAGTATTCTCTAAAGTCTGGCTTTAAAGGTACAATAAAACTTTTATACCGCGAGGTTTCAGAACTTTCGTAGGTAACGAAGGAATCGATCTATTGGACATGATCGCGAGTCTGTTACAGGTGGATCGGTTTTCTCTTTTTAAAAAAAAAAAAAGAAAAAATTCCCAAAAGTACAAAAATATGTTATTTTAAAAGTCAAAAATCAAACAAAAGTATTTTTCAAAAATCCAAAAGATAAAAGAAATGTTTTCAAAACAAAATAAAATAAGAGTAAGTAGACGGAATTAAATTGTCTTTTGCAAATTAAAACACACCAACTCAATCTCAGAAAATTGTTTTGTTTGCAAAAAGTTAAATTATTTTCCATTAACTTTCTCTTATTACAAAAATTTAAAAAAAAAAAAATATCAACCAACAGACACGCGTTTCTAGTCCCGAACTACGTGGACTTTGATCCCCATCGCAGGGTACGTAGGCCCCAGGCTCTGATCCTGGGTCAAGTCCGCCTTTGTAAATAAATAAATATTTTCTGATTTATTTGGTGTTTTTTTCCTTAATTTAATAAAGGTTTCTCAATCTATTTTCTTAATTCATTTTTCTCATTTTTGCTTAAATATCCTCAATCCTAATTTAATTTGTTTTCTTTATCTTATTTTTCAATTTATTTTCTTAAATCTCTTTTTCCTCATTTTCTTCTCTAAACCCTTTTAATTCCTAAGTTAAATTATTTTTCTTATTCTTCTTATTCTATTTTCCAAATTTTGCAAATCTTCTTAAAATTTTCTCTACCCTTATTCTCGCATGTAATTTATAAAAGGAAAAACCAAAATATATTTTTAAGCCATATTAATTTACACAATCAATGTAAGGTAACCGTTCCTAGGAACGGGTGTTGTGGGGTGTCTAACACCTTCCCCACACACAATCGACTCCCGAACCCAACTCTGGTTACGCAGACCATCCTTTCCTCTTTAATTCGGTTTTCCAAGGTTTTTCCTCAAATTTTGGTGGCGACTCCTCACAAGTCGGTTTTCACTCGAAAACTCGATTTGTTCTCTTTTTTCTTTCGTCGCATTTTTCCGGGTGCGACAATATTCTAGTTTGATCAACCCGTTTGAGTCAAATTTCCGCATTGCTTTCCTCTGTATTTTTTGGGTTCCTGATACAGGTTACTCATGGAGTCCACATCAGTAATATTGATCTGTGTACAAAATAGGCTTATAAATAGGCAAATAGATATCCTAAAGTAACTAGAAATACTTAAAACCTAATTAATCTTAATAAATCTAGTAAATCCTAAAAAAAACTAATTATCTAAATGCCTAAAAATAAAAACGAAAATACTAAAAAAAATAAAAAAAAATAATATTCTAATCTTAATACTATTAGACATTTCTTAAATATAAGGTTTATCTAATAGAATTTAAACTGAACTAATTTAAATATAAAATTTAGCTCTATGGAATACAAGTTGGAAGTCACAAAATATCATAATATAATTTAAATTAAATCAAATCAAATTAAATCAAAACAAATTAAAACAAAAAGATAATCCTAAATTAATATAAGTGAGACTTGGAACTTAGACTTTTCTCCCCATTTGGCCTTCAAAAATATTCTAATCTTTTTTGAAATATATGAGAATATCATTAATCTTGCATGGTCCATTCCAGCATGTATTTGGACTTGATTGTTTGACTCATCCAAGTGTATATTAGCACATTTAGCCTTCATAGTGATGAAATATGCTCCAAAAAAAATTTCTAATATGTTGAAGAGTCCTCCTAATAATGGGCTTCCGAAATTAAAGTCCAATATTTGAATTGGATTATATAATATGTTAATTGAGCCCTCCAAGTTTACATCACCAGTTCAATCAGAAACTGATGTCTAGTCTGGTCTAGAGAATGAGGTAAACCAGACTGATAGAAAACCGGTCAATAAGCGATGAAATTGGTCAAAGACTGGCTAAAACCAGAAAAATTGACTAGTGAGTAGGTTGAACAGTTGAGTAATTTACTGATGAAAAAAAATAAAGAAAAAGTAATGAATCACCTACAACAAAGAGGAACAACAAAGAAAAGGGGGAAGAAGGAAGAGATCTTGTTTAATCAATGTGTAAAGATGCTAAAATCCAAGAAAAAATAGCAATAGATTGCCTTTGATTTGAGCACCCTACAGTGAAGTAAAAACTGAGTTGCCTTTCTTTTGTTGGTAAAGAAAACAAGGAGAAGGTGATATTTGAAAATATTCCTCATTCACATTTTTGAACAACAGCTGTTACTTTCTTCCAAGACCTGCTCTTGAGAAATTGACCACAATGCAGTAAAAAAAAAAAAGATTTTATCCATATACTACAACATTGAAAAATTTTCCTAGAACACTATAACTAATCTTGGTTTGGTGGGAACCAATTTGTACCAATAATGTTTTACTTTTTTTTACAATGAAATAACCAAAAATCGGTTTTGTGCAAACCGAAATGTGTTAGGCCATTTTATACATGGAAAAATATTTAAGTATATTGTAATAATTATGTAATGATTTATGATTTATTGAGTAATAAATATAATAATTAAGTAATAATTAAAAATAAATAATTGTGTAGTGATGAATCAATTCTCATAATTATGAATAATGATAAAAAAAAAACAAATGATTAACTAACGATTAAAAAATAATGTTTAGTAAAAAAATAAACAAATAATGTTGGAAATAATAATGATTAATTAAATACTAAAAATAAGTTGAGGAAAATTTTTTATTGATTATTAATTAACTATATTAAATGATAATAAACTAACAAACAATAATTAATAGTAAGCAATTAAGATTTACAACAATTAAAGATAAATTTTTTCCTTCACACAAAAAAATTGTCCACCCTATGGATAATGATTTCCTATACCACATCTTAGTTTCCTTCTAATAGTTGTGGTCATTCTTGTCTAATTGGCTTCTTATGTTGAGATTCAGATGATTCCGTGGTATGTGTAGCATGTGGAGTATTAAGATCGAATATAGGAGACTTAATAGAAGGAATTGGCTGCTATCGAGTCATGAATGCTTTATTTGATGGTCTGCCAAAATCGAATGTGTAATTATTGTTCTCAATCGCAAAAATTGATGGATTTTCAATAAAAACATAAATGATAACTGAAATTGGATGAGCTGAGTTGAGATAAGGTTAATGGTGGCATGTAATATAACCGACTAAAAATGTCAAAAGAAGAAGCAGCTCCTTGATTTTTTTCCTTTTCATTTTCTACCGTAGCTCCTTGATCTTGTGCCTCTTCCTCTTCAGCCATAGTTGGTGGTTGAGCTAACACATAGCCAAATCTGTGGTGCCCTTAATCAATATTAACTTGTAAATGCCTAAAAATGATTTATAAAATGCCTAAGAACTTGTAAATTCCTAAGAGAAAGGTGTAAATTCCTAAGAAGTAATTGTAAATTTAGTAAATCGAGTTGTAAATAGCATACTTTTCTTTTTTTATTTTGGCCAAAGCATACTTGTTTATTTAAGAATAACTTGTAAATATTTTAGAACTAGTAAATTATTGAGAGTTGTAAATTCCTAAAAGGTAGTTTCAAATTTCTAAAATATAGTTATAAATTACATCACTTCTAAATGCATAAAAATGATTTGTAAGATGCCTAAAAACTAGTTGTAAATTTTTAAAATATAAGTATAAATTCTGAAGAAGTAATTGTGAATTCATGAAATAGTTAGAAATAAAATTGAGTTGTGTATAGCATACTGGTTTAATTTAGAATAATTTGTTAGTGCATAAGAAGTGATTGTAAATTTATAAGAGATAGTTGGAAATAAAATTGAGTTGTGTATAACATACTTGTTTAATTTAGAATAACTTGTAAGTACCTAAGAATAAGTAAATTTTCAGGAGGAATTGTATATTCTTAAAAGGTATATGTAAATTCCTAAAATTAAGTTATAAAATTTTTACATTAACTTTTAATGCTTAAAAATGATTTGTAAAGTGCCTAAGAACTTGTTGTAAATTCCTAAAAGTTAGGCATAAATTTCTAAAAACTAGTTGTAAATTTTTAAGATGAAGTTGTAAATTCATTAAATCAAGTTGTAAATGACATATTTGTTTATTTAAGAATAACTTGTAAATATCTAAGAAATACTCCTTTAGTTTTTTTTAATTGTCATTTTTAAAGAAGATTTTTTTTTTTAGTTGTCATCTTCAAATTTTAAAATAACATTGATTATTATTTTTTCAACTATACTTTTATTTATTATTTTAAAAATAAAAAATATCATTAATTACTCTTTTTTATTTATCTATTTTTATAAGGGTAAATTTGAATTTTTAAAATAAAATATAACACACTAATTGTATTTCTTTATCTGCGTTCAAAAATCTTAAACATTATATACATATATATACAGAAATGGAGGGAGGAATAAATTTCTAGAAAGGAGTTGTAAATTCCTATAAGGTAATTATAAATTTCTAAAATGTAGTTATAAATTTTTTACCTCACCTGTAAATGCATAAAAATAACTTGTAAAATGTCCAAAAACTATTTGTAAATTTTTAAAATATAGGCATGAATCCATAAAAAGTAGTTACAAATTCATAAGAGATAGTTGGAAATAATATAGCCTTTTTTTTCTAAATAAAAATATAGGTACACAAATTTCAATATGTATTAATTTGTGAATATTTCTGTTTATTATTAATTTTATGTTATACACATTAATTAATATTGATAGATAATGGTATTTGTAATTTTATTTTATTTTTGTGAAAAAAAACCAAGGGAGACAGCAATGGTAGAACTGGGGAAGTGAGAGGATATGGTATGAGTGGGATCCACAGCCATAAAGTGAGAGGAGGAAACACGGGTGTGCATGGGTAGAGTTGAGTTGGACTTTACCCATGGCTGTTACCTGGGTCGATGATATTTGGGTAAAATTGGATTAGATAGCAGATTGATCCGATACCAAATAATTTTTAAAATATTAAAAAATAAAATTAAAAAGCTAACTTTATTTATTAACAAAAAATATAATTATTTATATAAAAATAAATTTTCTTGAAAAATAATGTTATGATAGAATTAATTTTTTTAAAAATTATGAATATTTACAACTATATATTATTTACACATAATATTAAATTAAGAAATTAATTTAAAATTTTAAATAAAATTAAAATATTAAAATTTTAAAAATTTTTAATGGTAATTATATAATAAATATATTATATAAGACATATAAAATAAATTATCTTATAAAATTAATTAATATATATAAAATAATAAAAAAAAATTTCAAAAAAAGCACACGCACACACATATATTATGAGCCGATCTAGATAAATCTAACTCAAAGCATGACCTGACCCAATTGATCCAATAGAATTGAGTTGAATTGACCCTTCCAAGCCAGAGGTTTATATGTAGAGTCAGTCCTAAGAGAAAGGATTACGGAACAATAGTTGTTGAGAAGGGTATTTCGGTCAATTGAATTTTATTTTCAGAACATTAAAGGAGATGGGTCATTCTGTGTATTCCCCCAAAGTTTGGATCCCTCTGCATATTTATTTCCCTTCTGAGGTCCCTGTACGTCATTTGCCCTATCGAAATTTATTTTTAAAAAACTAATATCTGAGTTTGTGAGAAACCAAAATCTTTTATGATTGAAAAATATCTCAGTCTTGTCACACTGAGATCTTTTATGATTGAAAAATATCTCAGTCCGGGCACACTGAGATCCGTAAATCATACGGCTTTAGCTTTAATTTCAAATTTTTTTTAAGAACCAATATCTTGGTTTTTGAGAAAATATTAAAGGAGATGTCACATCGTGATTGCATAATTTATAGCACTCCGACATCAGACTTATAATATCTTAGAAAGTGTTTTTTTTTAATGTACACAGGTAAAAAGGTCCTGCTCTTTCAGTATGGGTGTGTTTGGTCCGCTAAAAAAAAACCCGTTTGAGTACACAATGACGTTTTTATTTATTTTAGGGATATTTAAGTGATTAAGGGTGTGTTTATTTTTCAGTTGAAAAAATAGTTTAGAAGTAAAACTGAGTTTGATAAAATTATGGGTATATTTATTTAATTTTTACTTTTTTATTTCAAACTCATTCTGTCCCGGGTTTTGGGAAAAAGCGATCTAACTGTTACTTTTCTGTTCAACTTTTTTATTTTTATCTGTATTTATTTTAAATTCAAATAAAAATAAACCAATAAAAATGATAAAAAAATTAAGAAAATAAAATTTTCATAAAATATTTCTTATTTATTGAATAAAATATCCCTTCAAAATTTTAATTTTTATAGATCATGACCTATAAGAAAATATTATATCAGATATATTATGTTCTCAATTAAATAAATGTATATTAAATTTTAGTCCAAGTAAATTAAATTAATCATAAAATAGAGTTTAAGCTCAATTTAGAGAAAAATTATGAGTTTTGTCAAAACTAATTTTCAAATAAATCATCCAAACATAAACACGTTAGTACAAAACCAATTTTTATCATAACTACGTTATAAAACCAATTCTACCAAAACTCATTTTTAACCAACTGAGAACCAAACGGACCCTATATAATTTATAGTAATATTCTATATTTGTCTTCAAATTTCTAAATATATATATCCAATAAAAATATGAAAAATATATTTCAAATTAAAATTATATTTTTTTCTTCGTTCTAAACATATACAAATAAATGAAAGATGTATGATTTATAATTGTTGGTACTAGATTGCAAAGGAAACGTACAATCATACCTATAGTTTTTTTTTAATTAGAAAGGAAAAGTTAAGAACTTAATGCAGTAAACGGGAACTAACTCACAATCTACTTACTAAGGGGACCTTTACTTTATGCTACTATGCCACAAGAATATTAGCATATTATTTTTATATTTTATGATGCTTTTAATATAAATATTTAGATACAAAAGTACCATCATCAAATTTTTTAGAAATATTTTTATAAATAAATATTACCTGCGCAATTGTGGGGGGTTGCAAAACTCTAGTTCTTTAGAATGGTACATAGAATGGGACGACGGAGTATATATTTTTTTAGATGATGGGAATAGCGATGATTGGCGGCACTCCAATTAAGAGTGGAAATAGGTCAAGTCAGGCTTAAACAGGCCAGGCCTGTATAGCAAGCCTTAGGCCTGAGTCTGGCCTATTGGCCTATATCAGGCTTTTATTTAGGCTCAGGCCTGAGCCTTCAAAAGGCCTGGCCTGACCTGAGGCCTATTTCCAAGCCTACATAAACAGGTAAAGGCAAAGAAAATGTTAATACTTGAAATAGAGTTGATTTCAAGAGCAACACGGAGGGAGGAGATTGACCACATAAAACTATACAATTAAAACTAGATCTCAAGAGTCAAGAGCAACCCTATAAACAAATCTGAAATGGAGATGAGATCTCTTATAAATCACAAAGATAGAAATAAATCAAGAGAGGCAAGCGAGGAGTTGAGAACACATACAGAGTCACCGCTACGGTGGAGAGATGCAATGGAGGCGGCTTGAAGTTGCAGCTATTGGAGAAGTCGACAGGGAGAGGGAGGCAATAAATGGAGGCAGCTCCCATTACAGACTCGCAGCTGGGAGATGGAGGTGAAGGTTAGTCATGCGGAAGTAGAGGCAACTCGGAGGCTAAGGCAACACGGAGGCAGGGGCAACGCGGAAGCTGAGGAGATGCAGAGGAGGAGGCGACGCGAAGGCAGGGGCAACGCAGAGGCTGAGGCAACGCGAAGGAGGAGGCGACGCGGAGGTGGAGGCAACACAGAGGCTGAGGCAATGTGAAGGAGGAGGTGACGCGGAGGCAGAGGCGGAGGTAGAGGCAATGCAGAGGCTAAGCCGACACGGAGGAGGAGGCAACGCAGTGGCTAAGGCAATGCGGAGGCAGTGCAGAGATGGAGGTGAAGCTGTGAAGGTGACTAAGAGATGAAAGCGCAGAGCCGCAAATGGAGGCTAGAGTTCCTAAGTTCATGGTCCAAACTTCCAATTAAATGAGGATTGATAAATTAACAATTTAGATTTTGTTATAATTTAATTATATTATATTATATTATAAATTATATATTATTATTATATTAAATATATTAATATATATAAACGGGCCTGGCCTAGTAGGCTTTAGGTCAGGCCTGTTTACATAAACAGGCCTTTTAGAAAGCCTTTACCTGGCCTATTTTTTAAATAGGCTAGGCCCCAAACAGGCCAGGCCGTAGGCCGTCTGAAAGGGGTCTGACCTGTTCCCACCCCTAACTCTAATATTGTCCTTATTTTTCATTCCCTTCGGTACAGGCGTCCTTTTTTTCCCCTCCAACCCCCGCCAAACCACTTTTTACCTTTTTACCGGGGTTAAAAAAATTGAATCAGTCATTAATTCATGGTTCATTAGTTTAACAAGATTAAATTGGAATTAGACTATAATTAAAATGTTCATAATTAAATTAATATATTTTAAATTTTATAGTAATTATTTTAAATAAAAATAAGTCTAAAAAGTAAAACGAAAGTCATATAATAAAATTAATGTGAAAAGGGGCATAAATAATATAATTAAAATGGTTAAAGTAAAAATAAAAAAATAAATATATAATTTATAAAAAATATATTTTTTTATAAATATTTTAGCATGTAAAAATATTAACCAAACAAACATGTATACTCCCCCTTTTCTTAATATAGGAAACAATTGGGAAAATTTTCATATTTCAAAATATAAAAGAAACATGGAGCTTATCTTGTGTATTTAATAATTTTTGAAAAAATGCCCCTAATTAAGATTATTTTTGTTAAAAAATTAGCAGTGCAATTTATTTGTACAAATTGTATAATATAAAAGTTATTAACATTAAATAAGGACATATTTAAAAACTATTTTATATTTTAGATAATTTTTTATAGATATTTCAGATAAGTTTATTGTTTTCCTTACTCAATGTGATTTTACTTCATCTATTTCTTATTTAAAGTCACTTTTAACCATTTTACACATATAAAAAAATAAAAAAATTCTTAAATTTTGTAAATTATCATAGTTTTCTACTATTACCCTTATTAAATTATACTCATTTTAATTATTTTTTTCTTAATCTCCCTCAACCATAATTATTTAATGAGGGACAGACATGAAAATAAATATTTAATACTTACAAAGTAACTTATATTTTACTCCCTTTAATCCTTAATATAAGACCATTTTAACCGAATCACGTGGATTAAGAATTGGAATTAAAACTAATTAACTACCTCAATTTCTCTGAAATTCTATTTTTTTAAAACTACCCTTATTTAATCTCTTTCTCTCTCTTTCTCTTTAAATATATTAAATAGGGATATTTTTCTAAAAATATATAATAAATACTATCTTGTATATTGTAAATAGTCTTATATTTAAAATCAGAACAAAAAAACCTATATCTAGGATCGGAGAAAATATATACCTAAATTTTTGTGAAATATGACTTATAACATATAAGAGATGGAGTATTTTTTATTTCTTATATTAAGAAATTGAGGAAATATTAATTAATTTTTTTGGTAAAATATATATTAATTAATTAAACATGCTTAAACGTGTTTTGAAGAAATTAGCCAATCAGTGTATAATTGTGATTGATGGAAACGTTGGGTATTGCGAAGAAAAGAAACGTCTATTGCCTTGGAAAAATACGAAGAGCAGGGCTTTGGTTTGAAATTATATATTTACTCTAGTCTTTAATATAAGATTATTTTAACTCAATTATGTAAATTAATAATTAAAATTAAAATTAATTAACTACCTCAATTTTTTTAAAAATTTCAATATTTTTTTAAAACTACCTTTATTTAATTTCTCTTTCTTTTTCTTTATATACATTAAATAGAGATATTTTTCTAAAAATATATAATAAATACTACCTTGTATATTGTAAATAGTCCTATATTTAGGATCAGGACAAAAGATCCTATATATAAGACCATATAAGACCGGAGGTAGTAGCAAAATTGTTCATTTAATTCACATTATAACATATTTTATATTAATTTTTATATATTAAAAAATTATTTTTTAATGTAAAAAGTAACCACATTTTCTATTTTATCCTTATTAAATATTTCATTCTATTATCATTATAGGATTATAAATGAGGAGTATGGCAACATTAAAAATAGGAATAAAATATGAAGAAAAACATCAAATACATTATATTTTAAATAAAAAACTTGTAATATAAAATACCTTACAATATAAACCGAAAGACGTATAATCTAAGATATAAAATATGTAATAAAAGATATATATATATATATATAATAAATATCACTTCACACAAGATAAAGATAATATCATTTGTATGATTATATTCTTTCCTTACAAATTAGATCCAACAATCATGAATCATGCATTTTTTAAATAAAGCTCTTAAATATAAAAATTTATTTAAACATCTGTAAACAAATATAGAATATAATCTAAGATAGAAAATAAATAATAAAGATATATATAATAAATATCACTTCACAATAAGAAGATAAAGATAATATTATATGTATGATTATATTCTTTTCCCCACAAATTGGAACCAACAACCATGAATCATGCATTATTTATTTATTTATATATAATAAATGTATTTTTATTTGTTGATATTATTAACTATTTAATTAATTTTTAAATTAAAAAAAATAAATCTGGTATTTTTAAATATAAAAATTTATCTAAAGATTTGAAAAAAATTGTATTTAAAGATTTATATATACTTTGGACAAAAGAAAAACAAAATTAGTATATGATGCAAAGGAATATTAAATATTTGGCATCAAGCCCGTTCCTCTCAATTGACTAACGTTGATTTAAAAGTGTGGCCCAATTGATTGATAATTGTTGTTAATTTAAAGGTACGCCTATTGCAATAATTATGCTTGGATTACAACTAAATAATACATGCAATGGGTAAATGGGAACAACACAGTGTGAGTTACAGTAAATTGAGTTTGCATGAACAGTAAGAGATCTAGTTTGGTCCAACTTTTATATATATAAGACTAGAATGTATTACCCTACGAAATGCGCGGAAGAGTATTTCTTATTATGCTACAAGTTGAATTGTTAGATATTATATATGTTATTTTGTACTTGAGGTATAGTTATATTTCTATAGTGACTTTATCACTTATAGTTTACTGATTAATATCTAAATATCTATGGTGTTACCACTAAAGACATATAAGTGAAAAAGGTACAAGCTTGGAGAAAAAACTAATTTATATTTACATTATTTTTATTCTTATTTTTCTATAATAAAAATGAAAATAAATAAGATTATGGAAACACATTTTTATTTCAAAAAGCATTAAAAAGAATTTAGAATATGATTATTACATGTATTTTTAAAGAGAATCAGTTAAAATCTATGGTAACTTTACCACTCACAGTCCACTAATTGGCATCTAAATATCCACAATATTATCACTTGGAGCACAAAGATAAAAATAAAAATTAAGGACTCTTATTTAATATTTATTTTCTATTTGAATATTAAATCTCTATTTTAATATTCAAAATCTTATTATAAATATAGATATTAAATTCTAATTTTCTAATTAGATTATATAGATATTATTAGAATTCTAAAATAAACATAATATAAAATAAAAAATTAAAAAAGAAAGCCAATCTAACTAATACTGAATAAATGCCATTCATTCAATCTAACTAATACTGAATAAATGCCAGAGTGCTCATATACTTTCATGAGTTTGTATACAAATTCCACCCCATCTATATGATCATCATTTATTTTACTTTAAAAAGAAAAATAATTATTTATATTTTTTTTACTTTTCATAAGCAAGAAAATTAATATCATTTTACTCTTAATAAAAAAAAGTTTATACACTCATTAGAATCCACAAATATTTGAAAATTAAGACATACCTCATATAAGTATCATGATAATTCCTTACTCATGGTACAATTGAGTAACACCCTATGTGCACACGAAGATTTAGTCACTTACGGCAAACTTTAAAGGTAAAAAGAAGAAAAACCAATGATCAAATAAAAATCAAAACCATAAATAAAAACAAAATCAAATGCAATTTATTAATGTGTGTGTTAATATACAAATTCAAGTAATAGTTTTATTCCACTGTCATAAAAACTACATGAAAATAAGAAAAAAGACCAAACTCTTTTGCTTTCTTTCCGTCTCTTGCTTTGATGTTCCCACTTTTGCCTTGACGAAGAGGATTTGCCCTTTCCAAGCTTGATCTCAGACTCCCATAGTGCTCAAAGGAAAATACAAAAGTATTAGTATTTATTCCCTAGAGTATCCCGCAAATGCATTAACATAGTCTCAAAAGAAAATACAAAAGCATTAGTATTTATTCACTAGAGTATCCCGCAAATGCATTAACATCACACTCTCATTTTCAAATGGGACCTGGAAATTAATCATTCACGTCAATTTTAGATGTCCCACTGTCCACTAAGTGAAGCCATAGCATAAATCACCTCTTCCATCCCCATATATATATATATATATATTATGTCACACTAGCTCACCTAAAGCTTACCTCACCTACTGATGATCTAAGGGATTAATGTGTCATGATTTCCTCAACCTACAACCCACATATGAAAGGCTATAAGATGTGTTCAAGATGCGTCAGCAAACTATGTGATAAACCATCCCATAAACTCAAGGATTAAATTTTTACAATGAAGCTTTAAGCGAAACCATCATGAAGATAGTTTGAATTGTTAACCATTTTGAAACATGTCCAGAGGCTAAATAAAAGCTTAACCAAAGATATTTGAGGATAATTTTGAAATGTCAGTAAGAGGTTTCGGCTGGACTAAAAACAGATTTTGAAATATTGCACACTGAAAACACCAGCAAGAGATTTGAAAATAGCAAGAGCAGATTTTGGTCAGACCCACAAAAGTTATATTACAACTTTCCAGCATGAAGGTAAACCCAAACCGGAGCCAATGAGCATGTGACAGCAAATAAAGGTTTTGAATATCAAAGCCAGGAGCAATGGGCGTGACTTGGAGCTTGAAACAGAAACATGATTGTAATGGCTCAAATTCTGTATTTAATCATACTCCTCTCATAAGCACAGGTCATGGTAGAGATGAGCCACAGAGACAAAAGCACAGAGCAAACCTCAAAACACAACTATGGGCTAGATTTTTAACACATAATATTTCCATCTCACGGTCAAATCAACTCTAAATTACAACACTTAATTCACAATATTTCCAATACAAAATATAAGCCAACACGTCCTGTCACCTAAACTCTAATTTATAACCAAAGAAGCATGGCAATGGGGACCACCACTGTGCATTAATCTTGGAACACCAAGATACATATTTCTTTTTATATCAATATTACATTTCCCCAAAATCCATCTAAACAAAGGCAAAGGAAATCATAGTAACATGAAATTTTGATGAAGGTTCAAAGAATTTTCATGCCCCTTAGTAACTTCCGCATCCAAATCACTCCACAGAGACCAACACTAAGGCTAACTAGTCATTAACAGATTCCAAGCATTTTAACAGCAAAACAACCTTTTTGATAAAAAAACTATAGCAAACTGGTCTCTGTCTTGGAACAAAATCACAATGATATTTTTCAAGTAAAATCGAGACCAAATTACTAAGTTTATGAGTTTTAAATCAAAGATAAAACCTCACGTTAAAGCAAGATCATATGGACAATCAATGGAGCGAACTTCAATCAAAGTATTTGCTATGTAAAAGACAAGCTGGGCATCTAATTTCAACCTTAAAATACTAGGTAGCATTGGGAAACAAACAATGGCGCACACAGATTTGATTAATACCATCCTACCTACACAAAGCTTATGAACTCGTCAACATTAACATATCAGACTAGCAAATAAATATAATAGGCATGTTTAATAGCTGATCCTACTACGAGGCTATTCTAGTAAACACAACGAACTAGCAAGTTCAGTACATCTCAAGTGTAGCACTCGGAAACGAAGCACCAACAATAATAGACCAGAAAAATGCTTTCCAAAATAGAGTACCAAAATGAGCTTTCTAGAGATAGAGCATTAATCGATGATGATATAAGCAAGATCCACGATTCAGTAGGCAACCAAACTGATCATTACTTCTCAACATCATTACAAAATAAAACAAAGAACCATGAAAGGGATTAATAGACAACAGTCTCATGATTCATTAGAAAGAGGAGTTAAATCTACCTAAGGAACCATATGAAAAGGAACCTCAGAATCAAGAAATTACCTTTGGGGCTTCAAGATGGCTCTTTTCCTCCAACTCGACTCTCTGGCTTCGTTCTGCTCATCCTCTCCTTTACTTGCCTTCAGTTGCTCCAATGTTGCCTTCCCCTCTCTCCTTCAGTTGCTTCTCTGCTTCCTTGGTTTTTCTTTTCTACCCAATCTCCTCGCTTGTCTCGTCCTCCTAGGTTTATCGGTGTGGCTACCCTCTATCCTTGGTGGCTCCTATTTGGATCATGGCTCATCTCTCTCTCTCGGAAGCAAGAGCCATAGATTCCTCTCGGTCTCACCATACTCCCATTCTCTCTGGTTCACTCCTCGGTCAACTTGCGGCTCCCTCTTTCTCATCACGCATAACTTCCTCTATTTTTCTCCTTCAGTCTCTCGTGCCCTTAGTCTCTTTTCAACCGGCCATCCCCTTCTCTCATGCACAGAACCCTAGCACTAATTTCTCCTCGTGTTCGGACTCGGATGCTTGGGCACGCCCTCCTTATCTTTACTCGATCCCTCCTCTCTCCTTCCTTCATTTTTCTATCTGAGCCTCTCTACTGAGGCTCTCAATGGCCTTGTCCATGAGGCCTTATTAATTAGGCTCATGGTTATTTAGGCTGAAATGCTGGTCAATATTTCAGTCCAAGTTTTATTTGTTTTAGTTATTATTTTTTGTTTTGTTTTGTTATTTTTTGTGTCTTGGGCCAAGATTTGGCCCAAGAATTTGTATTTGGGAAAAAGACTTGGACCCCAACATTTCTTTTCCTCTCTCCATTTTTTATATTTTTAAGGAAAAATTAACCTTTTGGTCCCTGAACTTTGCATCAATTTTGAAATTAGTTACTGAACTAATTTTTTTTAGATAATGCTCCCTAAACTATTTAACCGTGGCATATTTAGTTCCTCAACTTTACATCGATTTTGAAATCAGTTCCTGAACTAATTTTTTTTAGATAATGCTCCCTAAACTATTTAACCGTGGCATATTTAGTCCCTCAAATTTGCATCGATTTTGAAATCAGTCCCTGAACTAATTTTTTTACAAATTTCATTTATTCTAACTTACTTTTACAAGTGAAATTTGTAAAAATAAAGTTTGGATAAAAGTAAGTTTGTTAGAAGATGATGTGTTTGGATATTTTTTTGTAAAAGTAAGTTTGACAAATTGAAATATATTTTAATTATAAGGAATGTTGATTATGATTAAATGGTCCCTAAATAGTTGAATGATGACTATTTAAATAGACATAAAGTTTGAGGATGAATATAAGAAAAATAATAAAGTTTAAAGACTAAATTATAAATTATGGTAAAATATAAGGACTAAAATCAGCTACTCTTTAATCCTAGTCAGCACCTCTTACCTACGTGTCTGCCACATCAGCAACTCTATCTGCCACATCAGCAACTCTATTTATTACTTTAGCACCGTTTCATATCAATCTTGTCACGTGACACTCATAGGGACTAATTTATAAATAATACGATAGTTGAAGAACTAACTATGCCACAGTTAAATAGTTTAGGGAGCATTATCTAAAAAAAATTAGTTCAGGGACCGATTTCAAAATCGATGCAAAGTTGAGGGACTAAATATGCCACGGTTAAATAGTTTAGGGAGCATTATCTAAAAAAAATTAGTTCAGGGACTAATTTCAAAATTGATGCAAAGTTCAGGGTCCAAAAGGTTAATTTTTCCTATTTTTAAATTAATCAATCAATTAATTTTTTATTTTATTTTATTTGTTTTTATTGTTTTTTTTATTTTTATCATTTGTTATTATTATTATTTTTTAATTTATATTTATTATTATTTTTTATTTTTATGTATAAATTCCGGATAAAATACGGTGTTTATACAAATAGTAATAAAAAATATTATCAGAACTAATTTGCTTTTCAAGAACAAAGGTGGATGTGAGGCACAGATACTTCTAAAAGCCAGGTGTCTTTGAAAATAGTTAGAAATGGCATAACAATTTAAAGGTGAATATATATGTAGATAGAGGGAGAGAAACTGGATCATGGGATAAAAAAGCATGTTATGGTCTAAAAACCTTAATTACAGAAGATGGTCCTCTTACTATCAGAATCTAACATGACGTCTAAATGGGAATGGAAATACCAACTTTTCTATTATTCCTCTCTGATGAGACTGCAAGCGCAGATTTTGCAAGGCCCCAAGGGATGAACATCATAATATACTTTATCATTAGAATTTACTGCTCTATCAATTTTCCTGCTTCTGGAACTATTAACTCCACTAATAATTTCCTCCAATGGGTCCGTAAATTGGCCTAAAGATGAATGGGTGCGAGCTGAAGCTGATTGAAATATATATACAAATCAAATAATATATTGTTGGAATATTAGTATTCATGTAATATTGGGATTTGTATATCGAACTTAATATCATTATACAAACACCATCAAATACCTTCCCACCAATAACAGCTAGCTATTTCACTGCCTACGTAACAGAATGATACATAATTCACAATACCAATCCTTACCATTAATTCCCCAGCAAACCACCAAACATAGCCTAAAAAACTCCACTCCTTTGAAATTACAATTCATATCATCTACAAACTACATAATTACCTCTCCATACACATTTCTTACTCTCTCAAAATAACTGATAATTTAATATAGGATTCAAATAAGAAACATTAATTGTCAGACGGATAAAAGAAATAATTTACACAAAAATAAAATAATGAATTGACTTAGAACGCCACGAGCCACAGTTTAAAGTTAATGAAATGGTAAAAAGAAGTGCTTCCGATATGAATCCAGCACTTCAGAACATGATAAAGAATAACAGGAAGAAAAAAACTTATTACTTTATTCTCTCCCCTATACAACTCGTAAAGTCTTGTTAGCCCAACTTCGATAGGTACAATAGAATAATCTACAGCAAAAACAGATGCTAGTTATGCTCATACCATGGCATGGAAGTAATTACACTTTAGGAGAAGACAAATTACTTAAACTCAAACGACAAGATTCATGTTTCTTTGGTGTTTGCCATTAGATTTTTCAACAAAATGACTCTGAAATTTTTCTTTGAAAGATTCAGCCATATGATATTCAATTGCAGTAAATGCAAGTCATGTTTTAATTAAAAAATCAAATAGCAATCGCCTTTAAAACTTTATCCAAATTTGTCATCAAATTAGTGACTCATTCTTCACTTCATGTGCAGTATGAATGGAATGTCCTCATCCCAGAAGTTTGGAAGAAACGATTCTAGAGGCTTCTCTATACAATCCATGCCAACTTTCTCATGATTATAATAGCCAAATTATAAAACATTTTTCAATCAATGCTAGCCTATAGGATGATTAATTCAAATAATAGCCCATCAGTGGTAGTGATAGGACATTTAATCAACGCTAGCAAAAAAATTTTCAGACTAAAATTTGACAAGGACTCTAATATATATCTTATTTTATAAGACAACCTATAAAAAGCACAAAGAAAAACAACAAACCTTGTGCTTAGGAGGCAAAAGGCAATACTGCAACTTCAAAGTCTCAACAATAGAATATTTAGATACTACTCCAATTTGAATTTGGTGGGGGAAAAAAAGAAAGAATGAACATGTATATAGATTGGCATTGAATAAACATTGCGGGGCGTACCCAGTAAAACTTACAAGCAAAGCAGATATTGAGATGGCAACTAGGGTTGCAGTCTTCCAAAGAATCGATCATCAGATTTCAATTGAATTTTTGTTCTTGATTCCCATCTCTTCCACATATATGATTTTTTTTTTTAAAAAAAGAGAATTCATGAAAATGGTAATTGGAAAGGCATGATATTTTTAGTGTGTAATTGTTTGAAGAAAAATAGCGATGGAACCATTGACTAATACACCACGTTTACAACATGACATCTTAAAATTAACATAGCTGGATGAAGCAGTCCATAGAAAAATATACTAATTATGTCCACTAAAACTAAAAAATGTCTCCAATTAACACGAATCCTACAAGAAAAAAAAAAGGAGCTAATTATCAGTAAAGGATCTAGCTGGCCCACATAAACTACAAGCTTAAAACCTTTCCAAAAATAGGATAGTTAGCCTTGTATCTTGTACATGCAAACTCCTGTGCCTCTAGGCATGTCCCAGGCTCTTGCTTCAGAAATTGATTGCATGGAAAATTCCAATACTCGAAGACCTGAAGTCAACTAAACAAAATTTCTCAACTATAAGAAAATGAAAATTTTTTCGACCTATCATTCAAAATCAGAAAACAATAATTTGGTGCTTGGAAATGCACAGAACATATATTTATCCTTGTATCTGCCATAAATCCTAGTTAACTGAGTGTAATTAGGATTTGTAAATACACTTAAAAAAAAATGAATTCAGATTCAGTTAGCCAACACACAAATAAAAGGATGGAAAAAGCGGCTTTTTATCTGTGCATTATAAATACAAAATTAGATTATCAAAATACTATAAATCTAATATTATTTCCCAAAAAATTACAAGTTTTATTTCTCAATATTAATATTATTGAAATTAACTATCTACTCTAACACATATCAGCCTAATGCAAACCAATATATGATATTATTTTTTCTTAAAGATAAAGTGGCAGGCCTATCCTATCTCCCTCCCCCCACCCATCATCCATTCCACCACTCCCCTCTCCCAACGAGTTACTCTCCCCTCCCCAAATATAATTATATAACTATAATGAGAATACATATAGTATTTATATTTAGAATTATAATATTTTTAGTATAATAATTATAAATAAATATTAAAGTAAATCTCATTTAAATTTTTAAAATTTAATAAAATTAAAGAATTAATTATTTTAAAAAACCTCTATGAAATTATATTTAGTTTAAAAGATATTAAAAATTTTAATTAATTTCATTTATCTTACATATAAAGTATTTTGCTTAAATCATAAATATAAGATTATTTTTAGGATATAAAGTAGTATTTATTATACATTTTCAAAAAAATATCCTTATGTAATTTATTCCAAAGAAAGAAAAAGAAATTAAATAAAAATAGTTTTAAAATAATGCCTTGATTTTTGAAAAAATAAGATAGTCAACTAATTTTAACCATATTCTTAATCTACATAATTTAGTTAAAATGATTATATATTAAGGATCAAAGGGTTTTATATTAAGAAAATAAAAACTTTAATACCAAATAAAATAGATAATAAAATATAGTAAAAAATTTTTAAATATTATCTTTAATTCTTAATATAATATTTTTTTAAAAATATATAATAAATATTAGCTTATTTTATATATTAATTTTTTTTAAAATAAATTTTTAAGATGGAGGAAGAAGGAGAGAGAGGAGAGCAGAGAGGAAGGGTGAACCAAAAATAAGGTATATGTGAATTTTGAGAGATGCACCATTAATTATAATGTCAGAAATATTAAATGCTCCATAGACGGACCATTAATTACAATGTCAGAAATATTAAATGCTTCACACGGAGACCACGTACGTGATGAAAAATTTTTACATAGAAATCACATCACATGTCACATAATATTTTATAACAGCATATTTAATAGTAACATGACTCAGGCTGAACAATGTCTGACGATTTTGGATTATAGAAGATTATAGAAAATATAAAGACTATACGTGGACATATAAATATAGATCGATTATAGATATAAATATAAATATAAAATAGATTTAATAGATATAGATATAGATATAGATAGATAAATTTTAAATACTTCATTTTATTTATAATTTTAGAAAATTAATGAAAAATTACTTATTTTTTTCAACTATACTCTTAAATATTTAATAATATATTATTTCAAAAAATTGATAATATAAATAGTAAATAAGTATTAATTAAGAATAATTTAGTAAAAATATATCATTTATTATATTATTTATTATTTTTCTTAATCTTTATGTCAAAATTTTACTTTCTCATTTTTCTATTATAAGATATATTTTTTGAGAATTAAGATATCAAAATATAAGTCATTTTATAAAATTTATGCATCATTTAATATCTGTTTTTGATTTTTACTCTTCTTAGAAATACCCAAAAAAGTTATGGAAAGAGATTAGGAGAAATACATTTAATATAAATTATAATTTAATGAGGGTAATTTTTTAAAATAGTAAAATTTTTAACTAATTTTTTAAATATATATAAAATAGATAAATATCACTTATAATAAAAAATAAAATTAATAAAAAATAAATAAAATGAAACGAGGGACTATTTATTTATATAAAATCATGAGATCATAGAAGCTGTTAAAATCAACATAGATAATTATTACTTTCCTCCACAATGGCCAATGGCCAATTTATTCAAATCTTACAGCCCCCATATATCATTAATGGCCAATTTCAGTCAACTATCCAGCTTGGCCATCATTATCTTCACATATTATTAAAATTATTCCTCCCTCCTATTTTTCTTTTTTTTTTTTATAACAAAAGCGAAAACAATACACTAGTCCGTACGAGATCTCATCTTATTATAATCCAAATGTAAAAACCTCGACAACTCCTAAGGACAATGAGTAATAGCATGAAATCTAGACATAACTGAAAGTCCCTGTTTAGCAAGAAAATCAGCGGCAATATTTGCACGACGGCTCATATACTTTAATTTAACACTCCAATCTCTATATAAAATCATTCGAGTCTCCATAATAATCCCATAGTCAGCGTGGAAGCTGTTATAGTCAGCTTGCAAGAGTTCGAATGCTTTAGTCGAATCAGATTCAACAATTACTTTCTTGAGTCCAATATCCCAAGCAACTTTAAGCCCATGAAGACAAGCCCAAATTTCAACAAAAAGGTGGTCCCCCTTCTCCATTCTATTCATCAATCCATAAATAAAATGGCCATTCGCATCACGAACAAGACTACCACAGGCCACCCTATTGGTAGTTTGGGAGAAAGCACCATCAACATTAACTTTGAACCAGTCAAACTCGGGGGGTACCCAAGCCTCAAGTCTACTAGGTAATGTCACACCTGGCCTCCCCTTCAGGAATTTCACCTAAGCGTCCTTCATGCTTCTAATAACCGCATGAGAATTAGCAATAATTGCTTCATTAGCCATTTGTTGCCCCTCAAAAACATAGTTATTCCTTTGTTTCCAGAGCCACAAGCAGGTAACAGTAAAAATAGCTTTCCAATCATCATTATTGCTTATCGAAGAAATATTCCACAAAACCCATTCTTTGAGCCCAAGGGAAATGAATCGAGCCCAAGCATTTGGATGGACTAGCTCCTTCCATGATCTTCCCGTGTGCTCACAGTCCTGGAGTACATGTAAAATATCTTCAACTTCTTGTTTGCAGTAAGGGCAGAGATTAGCATCATTCAATCCATGCTTCCTACGAGCTGTATTAGTAAGGAGTTTTTTCCTTAAAGAGAGCCAAAGGAATGTGCGACATCTATATGGGACTTATAGGGCCTGTTTGATTCGTGTTTCCAAAACAGTTTTTCTGTTTTCGAAAATAGAAAACTCAGAAAACTTGTTTGGTAAACCTGTTTTTTATAAACTGCTCTGGAAAACAGAAAAATAAAAGAACAGAAAACTCAGAACAACTTTAAGGTATTTTGTAGTTTTTGTTCTGCAAAACACAAGAAAAGGTGAAAAACATCCACCTCACTAATGGTAAAGTTATAAATTTTGAATAACTCATCTATCACTCATTAATTATGATTTTGAGAACAACTATTTAAATAGATTTTTTTGTTTTTTTATTTTCAAAACTTATTCTCGAAAACAGTTTTACAAAACTGTTTTGAGAATAAGAAAACAAAAAACACTGTCAAACAGGCTCTAAGATTCCAAATCTTCACCTAGAGTGGATCTTGACCTTCCTTGTGAATAAGATGTTCATAAGTGGATTTCACAGAGAATTCACCACTCTTCTCCCATTTCCAAAGAACATTATGTTTGCTATTTATTAATTCTGTGCCTTGGAAAACCTCATCCCAAGTAGCTTTAATACCAGCCCAGACACTCGAACCTGTATGCTTTTTCTCAATCTTTGGGATAAGGTCTTCTCCACACTTGTACTTATTACGTATGACTTTGACCCAGAAATCATTTTTTCGCCTCATAAGATTCCACCCAAGCTTCATAAGGTGAGAATAATTTTGATGTTGGGCATGCCTTAAGCCTAATCCCCCTCTTTTTTTCGGCTTACACACTTCATCCCAAGCAATAAGAGGGATTTTCCTCCTTTCACTCAAGCTACCCCAAAGAAAGCTTCTATTGCACTTATCAATAGTATCCCAAGTGCTAGTCGGCATAAAAGACGTTTGCATGACATAACTCGGAATGGTAGAAGTGACAGATGAAATAAGAGAAGAACTACCTGCCATAGAGAGAGAATTTGTCTTCCAATTTGAGAGTTGCCCTTTGACTTTATCCACCACCCCTTGAAAGGTATCCTTGTTGATACGAGCATGATGAAGAGGAACTCCCAGATATTTACCTAGATCACCAGTTTGGGTAAAACCCAACTTTGTGCTAATCTCAATATGCCTATTATGATTCATATTGTTAGAGAAGAAGACACGAGTTTTAGTAAAATTCACCTTTAATCCAGAGCTTTCACAAAAACAGTTGATACTGTTCATAATAACACCCGCCTGCAACATCAAAGCTTCAGCAAATATAATGATATCATCTGCAAAAAACAAATGGGAGATAGGGGGACCAGTCTTGGTAAGATGAATAGGTTTCCATTCTCCTGCTTTCATTTTCATTTGAATAAGGTGGGCTAGTTTTTCCATGTATATGACGAATAGGTAGGGGGAGATAGGATCCCCTTGTCTTACCCCTCGTGATGAGTGAAAAGTATAAGCTTTATCCCTATTCCATAATAATTGCATACTCGTAGTAGACACACAACCGGATATCACGTCTACCAGAGTCTGTGGGAGATGGAGCTCTTGAAGACATCTCACGAGGAAACCCCAATTCAGTCTATCATAAGCTTTTTCAAAGTCAATTTTAATGGCCATAAAGCCTCTCTTTCCTTTCATAGTGCTCATGGAGTGAATTATCTCCTGTGCTACAACAATATTATCCAAATTATGCTATCCAGGAACAAAACTACACTGATTCGGATATATAACTTGTGGGAGAAATTGTTTCAACCTATTGGCAACCACCTTTGTAATAACTTTGTAGATCATGTTACAAAGGTTGATAGGTCTCAAATCCTTCAACGTTTCCAGAGGCTCTTTCTTTGGAATCAAAACAATCAATGTCCCATTCACTTGCTTGATTGCCTATGGGTTAGTAAATAAATCTTTAACAAAAGAAGTAACAGTCTTACCCATAGTATTCCATTGATTCTGGTAAAACAAAGCATTGAAACCATCTGAGCCAGGACATTTAAGAGCATCCATACTGAAGATAGCATCTTTAATTTCTTCATCAGTCACATTCTTGCCACAAACTCATAGTGAAAGTCATCAATTCTGGTATAAGTTTCAGAACAATCAAGCTCAGGCCTAATTTCTTTTTCTTCCGAGAAAAGTGAATAGAAATAGGTAGTGGCTTTTAGTTTTATTTCACTTATATCATAGCACCAGATACCATTATCATCACAAACTGCTTCAATCATGTTATTTTTCTTTCTTTTATTTGCACAAGTATGGAAGTAACGGGTATTACGATCACCATAAATAGATCACTAGAGTCTTGCTTTTTGAGCCCACAAGAGAGAATCTTGCAACATAACATCTTCAAGCTCTTTCCATAAACACCTCTACAAATTCTCCAAAGAATTAACATCCCTCCCACGACTAATAACATCAGTGATACCATCAAGCCGTCTCAAGAGTTGTTTTTTACGAGCCTTAGGGCCCGTTTGGTTTTCAGTTTGTTAAAAATGAGTTTTGATAGAATTGGTTTTGTAACGTAGTTATGATAAAAATTGGTTTTGGACCAACGTGTTTATATTTGGATGATTTATTTGAAAATTGGTTTTGACAAAACTCATAATTTTTCTCTAAATTTAGCTTAAACTCTATCCCATGATTAATTTAATTTACTTGACTTAAAATTTAATTTGCATTTATTTAATTGATAATATAATATATCTGATATAACATTTTTTTTACAGGTCATGATCTATGAAAATTAAAATTTTGAAGAAACATTTCAGTCAGTAGATAGGAAGAATTTCATGGAAATTTTATTTCTCTAATTTTTCATTTTTTTTCTCATTTTTATTGATCCATTTTTATCTGATTTTAAAATAAATACGAACAAGAATGGAGAAGGAGAATGGAAAAGCAAGTCCACTACTACTTATCCTTAAACCACGTTTTGGCTGGAAAATAATTATCCAACGAGAAATGAAAAAATTATCAAACATCATATAAAATAAAATAAATCACGTTTTGGGTCAAAACGTGATTTCAGTAGTGAAACCAAATAGGCCCTTAATATGCCCAAACACCATTTGATTCCATTCATTACAAGCTTCAGAACTCAGTAATATTATTGCACCACCCAAGCTCCTGCTTCCATTTCTCCCGTACAAACTCATCAAACTTCTCATGCAACACCCATGACGCAATAAAGCGAAAAGGTCTATTATGATGTTGCTCTCTATCTGAGTTATTCATTCTAAGAAGAAGAGGGCAGTGATCTAATTTACAAGACGGAAGATGTTGGACCGTAGCGTTTAGAAATAGATTGACCCTTTGGTCATTCCCAAGAATTCTGTCTAGCCGAGCTTCCGTCTTACCTCTTTTCCAAGTGAACTTAGGTCCTAGGTAATCCAAATCATGCAACTGTGCCGCCTCAAACCAGCTACAGAAATCTTTGTCACAAGAGGTTTTAAAAACAGTGGACGACTTTCTCTCCTTGCCAAAGAGTGTCGCATTGAGATCACCTCCCACAACCCAGGGTTCATGAATGTTATTCCCAATACGGCTTAGTTCCAGCCAAAGGTTGCGTCTCATCATAACATTTGGACTTGCATAGACAATGGTCATAACCCAATAAGCTCTTCTGGAAACTTCAATCCGAAGGTGCATAAATTGCCTATTCCTTTCAATAACACTAACTTTCTAAATAGTCGAATTCCAAAGACACCAAATGCCGCCACTATATCCATCAGTGTCAACAGTCTCATAACTTTGAAAACCTAGCTGCTCAACTCTCTTCTTTGTCTTCTGAGGGTCGCATCGGGTCTCAAGCAAAGCACGGAAATCCAACCTATAATGTTTTTTTAGCTCGCGTACGAGGGTTGGGAAGCTGCGAGACCCTGTACCTCTGGAGTTCCAAAACACAAGGTTCATAAATCTAGAATAGAGATTTGGTGAGATTTACCGTCACCCACCAGGACCTTATCCATGCCATTACTTGCTTCTCCGGGCATGTCTTCACCCATGTGGACCCCATTCTCTTCAGACTCATGCTCAACTTGATTTATTTTATTCCAATCAGCACTTTGGTCCATATCCATTGAACTAGAGACGGGCCCACCATGTGTGACCCCTTCAACCTCACTAAATTCTGAAGGCCCAGATTGCAGAACATAAAATGAATTAGAATTCTGAATGGGCTTAATAGATAAGCCCACTATCTCTTTGTCTTTTGTTTTTTCAATCCCAGAAGTTCTGTGCTCTTTGCCTCTTGTTTTCAGTTTCCCAACACTCTTCCTTTTTTGGCCTATTGGGACCCACTTTGACTTATTTAAATTTAACTCCTTCCCAAAACTTTGGCGATCATCCATTACTCTGGACCTAGAAATACCTCCATCATTGGCCTTTCTATGACCTTCGCCACGTGTATCCTATTTTTTAGCCTCCGATATATGATTGACCAATTGAATCTTCGACTGAATCCCACTTGATCCTCCCTGCTGATTTTTCACTGAGAAACCCATACCTGCTTCCTTCGAATTCGTAGTCATTACTCCCCTCCGTAGATGAAGCCGTGAAAACACGTTCCTTGGACCCAGCCGTGGTCCGACGTCGGAGCGTTCAACGACATACTCCTGTGATCTAACCTTCTCACTATGTTGCTCCTGACATGTCCCCCCTGAATTAGTCTTCACTTTCGGAGTATCCTCCATTGTCTCATTTCCAATATGTTCTCCTCCCCTCTCGGTATTTAGTACAGGACATTTTTCTTTACAATGGCCATATTTACCACATCCAAAACAAACCAGATGAAGACCCTTGTAGACAATTTCCCTATTCTCACTAAAAGCAAAGAACGAAGGAAGCAATGGCTTCTCCAAATCCAATTCAATACAAATTTTGGCAAACCCACCTTTGTCATAAATAGATGTTGACCAATCAACTTTAATGGTTTTGCCTACCATATTGCCTATCTTCCTGAGAGATTCAACGTTGTAAAATTCAACTGGCAAGTCAGGAATTCGGATCCAGGCTGCTATCCTCTTTTGAAAATTTGCCTTCCACGGGTTAAAATTTGGATGCCATTTTTGAACCAGGAGGTAATGGTCATCAATCTCCAAGGTCGTTCCTGGAAAGCATAATCCCTATCTTCCTTCTTTGCAAATGACACAATCATATACCCATTGCTTAATGGCGTGGTTTTCATGGCACCCACTGGTTTCCACATTGTGATTCTGTCAACAATAATATGCCTTGGCACACTTTTTCCTAGAAGTTTCACTATCAAAGAATTCATCCATGGCCAACACCAGTCAGCGTATTCCTCTGCCGTAACAGGTAGGGTAGGAATCTTCCTAGTTATCCTTTCGGCATCTTCTCCCTCTGACTCATCCCTATCATTCTTCTCTTCCTCTTTCGCATTCATTATATTGAAATATTTTTTCCATCCATTGAAAATATCGCCTTCTTTGTCATGCTTCATTAAATATCCTGTACAACCAAGAGACGAGTTTTTCCTTATACGATTGGGGAATAATCTGCCTCCTAATTGATGTCTCCTCTGGCTTCCCCTTGTTACCTTTCGAGTTGGACCTACTAGATCCACTCCCAAATGCAAACTCCATCCTCGCTACTCCTTGACTCGACTCTTTGTCCCTCTCACATCCTCCGCCACGATCACCGTCACCTTCACTACCACCAGCGCTCTCCATTCCCTCACACGCTTTTTAGCTAATTATTGCCTTCTATTTTTCTTTTTCTTAACAATCTTTCAGAAATTTTTTCTCATTCTTTTTATAAAAGAAACTTTATAATATTTAGTAAAATTATTTTTATTTTATTCTTCATCATTTATTTCTTCTCTTAAATTGTTATTAAATTTTTAGATAAAAGAGACACTTTCAATTAGTCAATTGGTAATATTTTTAACTTTTTTTCAATTGGTCTCATACTTTTCAACTTAATAATAATTGAAAGTTTTATTTAATGTAAATTACATTATTATAATAAATAAAGATATAAAAAGGAGTGTTTATTTTTTTTAATTTTAAGAAAATAACTAACTTCCTTAATCTATATAAAGTAGTTAAAAGTCACTTATAAAATAAATATTAATTATTAGTACTAGTATTTATTTTTAAATAGCCAACCCCATTATTCATTTTTAGTATAAATTACTAATGGCCGATTCCAAACATCACTAACAGCGTTCATGAAACAAAATAAGACAATAATGCCTTATCAGCAGCCTTAATTATGTGTAATTATAAGACAATCCCGGCAAATCGCTCCTTAATATTCACTACATCTAGACTTAAATTTTCCTATAAATATTGGCTCAAATGGAAAACAATCCATTTAATATACACACACACACACACACACATATCACTCATTTAAAAAGCAGCATATGGTGATAATGAAAGACAATTATGAGTTAAGGATAGCAATTAAAGTAGGTAGCTACCCAATACACACACACATTTAGATTATGTTCATGTGTATTCAATATTTTTTGTATCATTGTACATTCAAAAAGCTTATTATAATTCGCCACATAATGAAAACTCTTGACATTGTTATTCAAGCAAATTGATATATGTAATTATCATGGCAACATGTGCGACTGGTCATTGAAAATTTTGAGATTGTTGTTTAAATGTCAATCTAAATTCAATTTTTCTCCTTTTGATACCTTTTTTTAATTAATTATCAATGTCAAACCACCGCCCTGTTGGAGAATACATGTGTGTGTCAAAAGGAAAAGAGAGAAAGAGAGGTATCATATTGCTCAAATAAATGAAAGCCAAAAAATATAAATACTAACATGTGATCATGGAGGAGCAAAATAGGCCTAAGAGGAGAATGGGTTTTCGCGCACAAAAACTAGACAAAAATTGAACCAACTCAGTTGAAATCCGTCAATTTCCCCGATGCGCGCAAAAATATACCCAGGGTTAGACACTTTTTCGCTGTTGCCATAAATTAATTTTTTTCAAATAGCCTTCCAAAAGATCCATGGTTTTAAGGCTTCGGTTATGAGTTTCATGCTGTTAATGTTTCTGAACGTTGATCATTTGTTTCTTTGTCATTATTGATCCATTTTCCTACTTTGATTATTTAGTTTAATTTTCGTTAATTCTTATGTCGAAAACCGCCCAACGTTCAGAAACATCCTCATTACCGTCATTAAGTGTGATTCAATGTTCTGTCGCTTTGGTACCTATAAATACCGAGGTCGATCATCGGGTTCTACACACCACAGCTGCGGACAACATTCGAGCTGTTCTCTCTTCCTCCTTTCTTCATCTCTGCATTTTCTACTGTTCTGCTTGCCTGTGACTCCGCAAAAGAATCCGTTCAATCTTGGGGAGTGTCGTCTTGTGGTGGAATAACTCTCAAGGACAGTGTCTTTGTGTACAGCTCAGATTATTTTTATCCTAACAAATTTTTAATTTGCAGTCTACACGCCCTACTCGCATGCTTGTAAGGATCCATAGCTATGATTTTTTTTCCTCTCCATACAATTAAGACAATGTATAATAATAAAAATATATATATAAGCTAAAAATTATAAGATTTTTTCATCTACTATTTTCTATTTTTGTTAATTTTAAATTTATTTTTTTTAAAATAAGAAATTCAAGATTATTTTTAAATTTATTTTTTATTTCTTTGATAAAAAATATGTATACAAAAATTAAGCATGGCTTTAGAAATTCTATTATGTTTCAAAATAAGGATTTACTCTCCACTGTTCACCTCTATCACGATTTTCGTTTGCCAATAATGTCAATGTCAAATCTCTCTAAATAGGAAATCCAAGTATACAAAATTTGTTGGGAAAATTACAAAAAAATCCCAAAACCTAAAATAATTATTAAAAAGTTTCAAAATTCTAAAATACTACAATCAAGTCACATTGGTCCTTTAGTGTGAAAAAATAAAGAGTGCAACTACTTAAATGCCCTCTATTTATTTAAACAAAAAATGCTGCTCCTTGATTACGAGATCATGACAAAATCATTCTCCCTCCTTCCCTCCAAGTTTCCCACCATCTCTCTGGTCACCACAGAAGTCAAAGAAAACAAATATTGAAGAATCTCTCCAGCAGTCAAGAATGTTGCAAGCATTCTTCTACCTTCTCTCAATTTTAGTAAGGTAAATTTGTAAATTTAAATTCGTTTCATAATACTTTGCCCTGTTATTCTCTTACTCTAAATCAACTATTCTTTCTTCTCTTAAAAATGTTACAAAAAAGTCTATATTTTTCTCTCAATAACGTTGAAAAGTGATACTGAGTATTGGGTATTATGTATGAAATAGTGGGTAAAGCCATAAATGTTAGAAAAAGAGATTAGGTAATGGGTATTTAACATATTTGGTCTGTATCATTTTCAAATGTTGTTTGATCGTGAATTGATGGTATAGGCATTACTATTTGATAGTGCTATGCTACGACATATTTGAAAGTTAGTATTAAATTGAGGAAACATTTTTAATAAATAGTAGAATATCAGTTGAGAATTCTAAAAGAAGTTCGAGCGTTAGAAATTGAAAACTATAATAGTAAATAATGGAATATCATTTGAAACTTATGAAAAAAGTTTAACCGTTAAAAATTGGAAATTATAGTAGTAAACAACAAAATTGCAATTGTGAATTCATAATTGACTGTATTAATTGAGAATTTGATTAAAAGTGTTGAAATTTTATCATATTTCACTCTAATTGATGCATGTATGATGATAAGTGGTTCATTAAAAGAAGTTTTTGTTCTTATTATACTCATGGATGAAGGTGTCAATTATTATCGTATTAGTTAAATTAACTTTTATATTTTGCATATGGATTTTAATTTCTTAATTATTGTATAGAGATAATAGGTGGAATTTCAGCATGACCTAGTCTATTGGTTAGTTAATCATCCCTAGAATAATGTTCATGATGCAGCGAACGTGCATATAACATCTAGTCCAAGCAACAAGTAGTGAATGAAAGAGTCAATAATTTTGTTAAGTATTCTAATACAACAATTAGGGAATGAATATAATTATATAGTGATGTGACTAGATGATGCAAATATTTAGAGTGACCATTGGTAATGGGTGATGTAACAATCTCTTATGACATTCATGCCATATGATTGGATGATATGAACAATTTCTTCGGTTAATGAAATCCAAATGTTCTATAAAAGTTTATGTGTTAGTTTAGGTTTTTTATACTTATGGCCCATGATTTTACATAAATGTTGAAGGTTTTTATGCTCGTGTCACACTATTTTACTTAGAGCACTTTAACTGGTATAAAAAGTTCACATAAATTGCAGTTTTTTATACTCATGGATCATAATTTTACATTAAGACCTAGAGGATTTTATATTCATCTTCTATGATTTTACATAGACCAAAAGTATAAAAAGTTCATGTATTAGTTCCAAATTTTTATACTCATACTCCAACATATTACACTTAACAATGATATTTTTTATTTTCATTTACTAAGATTTTACACCAACGTAAATGAAGTATTTTATACTCATATTTTGGGATTATATAAGGACCACTTGAATTCAAGTATAAAATTCATGTGTCAATTTCAAATTTTTATATTCATGCTCCGAGATTTTACATTTAAACTTAAACTTTTTAATACTAATGTTCTAAGATTTTACATGGATCACTTTAATTGAAGTGTAAGAAGTTTGTGTTACTTCCAATTTTTTATACTCATGTTTCTAGATTTTACACTCAAAAGTGATATTTATTAAACTCGTATTTAAAGATTTTACACCAAGTTGAATGATGTATTCTATACTCATATTTTGGGATAATATAAGGACCACTTAAATTCAAGTATAAAATTTATGTGTCAATTCCAATATTTTATACTCAGGGTTCGTGATTTTACATTAAAGCTAGAATGATTTTATAATAATGTTCCAGGATTTTATATGGACCATTTTAATTGAAGTATAAAAAGTTCATGTGTACCAGCCAACTCCCAAAATCCCTGAAAACACCTCCTTGAATATAAAAAACCACAAAAAAGCTCAAAACAGGACCAAAGAAGGGTTAGGTTGTGGCAAGCTACAGTGTTGTCATGGCCTGGGAGAGACAAAACCACCTGGCGTTGCAGCCTGACTTCTGGCGCCGCACCCATATCAGATCTTATATAAGCAAATTGTTGATTTTTTGAGTAAACTTTAGATGAGCATAACTTTATGGTTCGATCTCCGATTGACTTAATTTCAACTCTTATAGGTTAATCTTGTCTCAATCTATCCATAGACACTAGTTTCATCTCAATCCATCTCCATATGGAGATTTTACATACCTAACACTATTTTAACCACTTTTTAACCAAAACTCACCACTTACACTCTCCAATTGCCACCCCAGGCAATTTGGTATCTTGGGACTATTCACACAAATCCTAATCAACAGAACTAACTTATCCAAGGAAGTTTCACCTTGGGGAAACTGCTCCTTCGAGATTTGATCTCCTTAAACCCCAAAATTATATAATGGGTTATATGCCCAAAAACATGTATGTTAGGCCCAAAACCACATTAGGCTCCCACATGCGACAATTCTAACTCACAAACTTATGCTCCAACAATAATGACCCATACCAGGGTCTGAGTCTTCATCATACAAATACAAACCATCTATGACACATATCCACATCTCACGTATCATCCATCAACATTAATATCATCATATAATCATCTCTATATCATTCGAACACCATCTTCATAATCATTCTATCATCATCAATGTGTATAGATAATACTCCCAGGACACTCATACAGGGCATCAAACTACAACAACCTACTTGACACAATATTATATAAACTGGATTACAAACTACCAATTATACTTGAAATTCCTAAATGACGGAGAGGCCTACAATTCCTTGGTCCTTTCTGGACTAATACCAGAGTCTTCACCTAAAATGTTAGTTATAGGAGAAGGTGTAAGATAAGCTCTTAGTAACCAAGACAAACACACACATACAATAATATCATCAATACCACACATATATGCAAATGATGCAGTGCAATGCCAAATGTCATGAAATGCATGTCCCCCTCAAATACGGCTAGAACCACGAGCTGACATTATCACAGGACATTTCGAATAGGTAATTCTCTTCCAACAGCCGGTGAAAACTGATTCCAGGATATCCCAAGCTAACCTTACACTAGTGCACCCAGCCAAATGTTACACTAATACTTGGATGGTGGCTTTCCTTCCTATGAACTATTCAAATTGGTGGTGATTTGGGAAAGGTGCATTCCACTACTACTTAGCTCTCCTGGCCATAAGAGAGGATTTAGTGGTTGGGATGTTCCATCCTATTACCAAATCATATTATCATCATATCATATCATAGTTCACTGCCACCTAGCTCTCCAAATTATAGGAGATGATTTAGTGGTAAGGATTTTTCATCATATCATCATATGTTATATCACCATATCTCGTCTTGTCACCACCTCTCAATCAACCATATCTCGTTGTGCTTATGAGGTGGTGATCTACATGCCATGCTAACATGCCTGTAGTAAAACCTCTAACATACAATCATATGTGGATTCTACAATCACGAATGCACATATACAATATTACACTCATCATCATCATCATATACAAATACTTCATCTAGTTATATGTATACCATAATATGTAGAAAAATCATACACATATACATCATAATATCATGGCATGAACAGAGATATGCATATATATATATCAACATAAAATACATATATCACAAACACTTGGTTACCTCGAGTTACCGATACCACACACATGAGGGATTAGGCAAGCCTCTAGAGCACCCATCACGAACCATATGCCTCAAATTAGTCAATCAACCATTATAATATCATAATATCTTTTAATTAGGATAATACTCATAAAAACCAAAATCCAAAATTTAGTCATTCAGGCTTAACCCGTAGTTCTAACAACATAATTACACACTAATAAACTCTAATTAATCATGCACATCGTAATCATCCTGAAACATCTCAGATTTCACACTCCCTTAACAATTTCCAACCTAGAGTTTCACTCAAACTCATCACAATCCCCTCAAAACTCATACCCAAAACTTTCTAACACTACATAACACTTCTACAACACTAAACCAAGAATTTTAATTGGTGGAAACTACAACCCAACTAAAATCCAACATACTCCTATGGATTTCAACCCAAAACTAAAGAAAAAAGAGGGGAAAGAAGGTTAGGGATCACTTACCAACCAAGATTGATGCTCTTCAAGGCCAGAAATTATCTCCAAATACCAAAACTCCCAAACCCTAGTAAAGCCTTCCATTTCTCCCTCCGATTTCTTCCTCTGCGTCGACTAAAATAGCTTTTGATTTAAAGGATTTCGGGGTCTGGCGTTACTGTGGGTGATAAGTTTGCTGTGGCATGGAACCCTTCTATATGAAATTATTATTCAATATCTACCTCACTCGCCGTGTCGCCCCTATTTCAGACCGTGGTATGGCAGCTTCTCTCCAATTTTCTTCCAATTTGCTCTCTTGTCTTTCATCCGGTCCTGGTCCCTTCGGTCATGCATACATCATCAAATATATTTTTTGTTAGCTTGAGATTAAGTTTAAGATAGTATACTGAGGATTGTTACATCATGTGTCACTTCTAATTTTTTATGCTTATACTCCAAGATTTTACACTCAAAGATGATGTTTTTTATATTCGTTTTCCAAGATTTTACATCAAGATGAATGAAGCATTTTATACTCATATTATGGGATTAAATGAAGACCACTTGAACTGAAGTATAAAATTCATGTGTTAGTTCCAACTTTTTATACCCTTACTTCATAATTTTGCACTAAATTCTAAAGGATTTTAGACTGATGCTCCAAGATTTTACGTGAACCACTTTAAGTGAAGTATAAAAAGTTCACATTGAAATTCTAGAAATCTAACACTTACATAATTCTACTTGTAAATACACTTGCGTATTCATTTATGAGTCCACTTTTATTAGGACAATTATTCAAAAATCCATAGTCAAACTTATGCGTAATGCTATACTTGTATATTGCTCAGCTTAAGGCATTAGCAAATGGAAAAATATGTCCCAATCCCACTGACACATCAACTCCGCTCCATTAACATCACAATTTAGGCATGATGATATCATTCTTATCAACACTTTCAGCAACATTCCTTTTTTAATTAGTCTTCTATTTGATCTTACCCTATCATAATGCATAATCCCATGTAAATCCTTAACAATTTGTCCACCAAAATGGAAGTAACAAAAAACTTCTTTTGATGAACTACTTGCCATCTTATACATATCAAACATAATGAAATATGTTTAAATTTTAATACTCATAATCAAATCATTCTCAAATAATACTATCAATTATGAATTTACAACTGTAGCTCCGTTATCTACTAATTGCTTTTCCATAATTTAATACTAACTTTTCAATATGTCATAGCAGAGCACTATCAAACATTAACACCCAGATCATGAATTTACAGTCAAACAACATTGGAAAATGATATGGCCTGAACATGTTAGTATAATATTGTTTATTGTGAATTCATTTTTGCACCTACATTGTTTTATTGAATACCCAATACCATTTTTCAATGTTGATAACTTTACCCACTATCTAATACACAATACCCAATACCCAATACCCAATATCATTTTCCAATTGAGAGGAAAATAGAGACATTTTTGCAACATTTTTGGGAGAGAGAGAGAAAGAGAAGAAAAATAACAGCTTGTTTAGAGTAAAAGAAAGATAGGGCAAAGTATGAAGAGAGCTCAAACTATAAATTTGTCCACTAAATTTGTGGGAAGGTAGAAGAGTGCTTTCAACTTGCTTGACCACTAGAGAGCTTCTTCAATCTTTGTCTTCTTCGACTTCCATGGTGACTGGAGCAATGATGGGAAACTTGGAGGGAGGATGGTTTGTGTGTGATTTTGAGGGACCAGGGAAATATTTATATGCGATTCTGAGGGAAGAGAAAAAGATTTAGGTTTAAGTAAATGAAGGTATTTAAATAATTACACTCTTAATGTTTTTACACTAAAGGACCAATGGGGGATTTGACTGTTATTTTTCAGGACTTTGGAATTTTATAATAATTATTTTAGGGTTTGGGTACTTTTCCGTAATTTCCCCAAATTTTTTTAATCCCAATCCTCTGGGATTTTTTTCAATGCTCTCAATGCCCTGTACAAAAATCATCTAGCCTGCAGCTTTGACTTTGAAGGCCTAGCCATGCACGACATAGCGAGTAAGAACGAGGCAACTCAGGCCAGCTTGCTAAACAGTATTAGAAAAAGTATTAATAACAGTGATTTTAGTTTCTACGTTCTTAATATTTATTTATAGATAGATATGTTATTCGAATAACACATTGTTGGTCTGCTGCAGAAACTATATAAGCTGTAAGTGAATATTGTTGGGGGCGGAAGATGGCCAGTCGTGGATTGACGGCTGTTGCAGAACTAAAGCTTAGAAATATATCTTTTGCTTACTTCATTGCTCATAATTATGAGAGAAATATCTGATGGGGTTGAAGCCAAGAGAAGAGGGACCACGAAAACGAAGCAGATTTGAGAGATTTTGCAATAGCTAGGGCACCCCAGAAAGATATTTATGTTTTGTATCAACCCCAGAGATTTTGCCTTAAATAGCATCAATTTCAGTTTCAAACAGTGACGTGTAGGACAACAGATTGGATTAATTTAAGGCTAATTACAATGTTTTGTACTACAATAAAATGAATTAACCAACCAGCGTGTAACAAACTATGATAACTTATATTAGCGGTTCTAAGTTTGGCCCTTAGATATATGCAACTATGTTAAATACTTGTTGAGGCCCTGTAATCCTATTGGACTCAATCAGAGTATTTGAAATTTAATATTGCTATTGGACACTGACTGGTTTCATAAAAAAGAAAATTAAGTTGATTAGATCCAGTTTCAAGCCTGCCTCAAATAGAATCGAATATATAAACTTGCTTAATTTCATCACATCTAATAAGTAAATTAGAGAAATGGGTTATACAACTTCTCTTGTTTGAACCGTTCTCTTGAATTGCACGTTCAAGATTTTAGTTCTTCGTTGATCGATAGGACACATCCTTTTCTGCCTGATAAGCCCCACATCTGAGTGAAGGACTCACTTTCACATTCTAATAGGATTATAATTAATGAGATGCATGGAAATCTTAGTGTTCTTCACTACTGATTCAATTTTTAAACAGAATTAAAAAATTACATACATAAGTCACAGATATTTACTAATTATATAGCTAGTTGGTTTATAAAACGTCAAGGCTAGTTGGTCGATGTAATATTATCTCAGAAATATTTAATGGGCTGATTATATATGTTCTTCATTTATTTAATCAATAAAGAAAGTAATAAGTTATGTGTATAGTATATATCAAAAGCACTTCTTAAAGATATAATTATAAACGTGAAAAAAATTATAATTGTTATTTTTAATTGTACTAGTAAACTTGATTTCTTAAGACAAACTCCAAAAAAATACATTGATATTTAAAATTCTTTGCAATAGGTTTTATGAAAATTCTCATAAATAGAAAAGAAAAGTCAGTTGTTTGGTTGTTATACTTCTTTCATTTTTAATTTCATGATTTTTTTTTTCAAACAGCTTCTTACAGTTTAAGAAGGATTCATGATTAACCTTTATAGTATCAAAGACGTCAAATATAATCTCCTGCAATGCAAAAGGTGGTCTAACACCATTAAAAAACATCATACGTAACACTTAATTAATCACGTAGCTGTATGTAAATTTATTAATGCTTATTACTCATGTCTTGATTTTTTAACTGTGTGCGCGCGCGCGCGCGTGCGCGTGAAAGAGTGAAGCATCCCCCATATCTTGAGGAGGTTCACTTAATTTGCTGGAAAATGACCAAATGGTTCACTGCTTTTTTCTCCTCATGACTCATCATATGTTCCATCTCTCCATGTGACTATGTACAATTAATATAAAGACCACACATCACGTGGGACAAAGCACACAGGGATGGAGTAGTTGTACCTAACTTTTGGCCTATCACCCCCCAGCTAATTCATCAAACTTAATATATATATATATATGAAAAATCATATAATTATTTTTCACAGGTCTTTAATTGTCACAGCTGAATAATAGTTACACCTTTATCTAATCAATGAAAAACAGGTTTTTGACAGTAAGTACGTAACAACGTTTTTTTTTTTTGGTTGTGTTTTGTCATATGCTTCAAGGAGATTATAGTTTCATATCTAAAGCGTGTTTCTATTATTAACTAATGTTAAATATTAAAAAAAACATATCAAAATTAAATAACCCGTGCATCCCACGGGAGAAAACTAGATTAATGAAAAGCTTAATTATGTTATATATGACAATGCATCCTCTCACTTCTTTCTTTCCATACCTCTTTCTTTTTCAAGATACAAATACAATCTCCTCCATGCTTTTGATTTAATTGACATTAAACTAAACATGTTATTCAACTGTCATAAAGAAGTGTAGTATATTGTTGGGGTGGAAGATTGATGGCTATTGCAGAATTTAAAGCTTATAAATATATCTTTTGCTTACTTCACCTACTTCATTCCTCGTAATTATGAAAGGAATATACCAATTGCCTGATGGCTTAGTGGCACTAAGTTTATTTGATTTAATCCTAATGTAAAATTAAATAGAATTATTGAATGTATGGACGTGCTAGTTATATCCCATCTAATAAAGAGTGGCTTGATATAGGGAAGGAGTGAGGAGAAGTTCAACTTCGTAGATTATTCTTAATTGTAAAAAAAATGTAAGTTCCTAGAAAGTTGAGTTTAATTTTAAAAATTTTATTTTCTAAGTAAGACCAGTGAAGATCTACTTCTTAAATTATTTATAGTAATTTTTTAAATATGTTCTTATTATTTTAATATTTTTCTTAAAAAACAATATTTATATATGTCATTAACTTTAAAATAATATATATATATATATTTAAAAAATAAATTAAACTTTTTAACAGATAAAAAATGAAACAAGCAACTTAAAAGTGAACTTTTTGATAAGTTAATTTTCAAGAAAGCATAATTTTTTAGAAGTTACTTCTCAACAAGTATATATATCAAGTGAACCGTAAATAAATGAAAAAAAAAAATAGACATACAACTTCACTTATTTTAATTTTTAACCGAGCTTGAATCACAAAATCATTGGCCAAAAAACAAACAAGTTTTTAGTTCTTCATTCATCACGGGAACTCTTCATTCATCAGGACATCTTAGAACTTGTTTGGTTTGATGAATGAAATCGAACGAAAAAATAAAAAAAATAAAAAATGATTTTATAGATAAAAGTTTCGCATGGATAATCAAATTACAGTTAATTGCATTAACATACACTAATTTCTCCTCCGAAGTGAGTACGTACGACTTTTAACTCATACCATTGGATTCAAGAGGGAGAGAAATTTGGTTGCACGTAACAGAACTTGAGCATATTCTAGCACAATTTTAATGCATTATTTTTTTATAACCATTTTAATGCATTATTTTAATTGAAAGCCTTCTCACGTACGTCACGTCTCTTACTGATTTGATTTGGTCTATTTCATGAATATGAGGATGCACGAGATACCGATTTCGTTTTCATTCTATCAATATATATATAATTATATTTATAAGAAACCACTGTATTAATTACCTATAAATAATGCTGTTCTTCAAATTAAACTCCATGCAACACACAGAACTCATTTGTAGTTTAGGCGGACAAATTTGAATTGTGAGTGGATGAGAATTTGCATATAAAATCTATATTTAGCTATATACACAGTGAAGTATCAAATATATCCGTAGGAAATTACAATTTTTGAATATTCATATTCACAATTATAAGTCTGTATTTATGTATTGATTGAAATTCGTATCTAACTGTTATTAAAGATATCAGGGGTGGAGGAAGGGGTGACTTATGAATATTTGGCTTTACATTTTTCAAGTCTTTAGGCGCATGTAACATATAAAAAAATATACGGATATGTTGATATTTTTAATTTATAATAAAAAGGACTTAAAAATTAAAAATAAAATAAATGCTCCTAGCCCTCCGCTTTGCATTTCCCAACCCTTAATTAAATGTATCCAAATTTATTCGGCCATTTTATTTTTATTTTTGTAAAAATTTCACTTAAATATCAAGGAAAGAAGATATTTATAAAAAAGTACCCCAAATTACCTAATTAAAAAAAAAAGACCTCCTTTCCCTTTGTAAGTGAAAATAATAATTTTGCAAGTGAAATTAATTTATTTATAAATAGTTTACAAATTTTTATAAATTTTTCTGTTCACTTATAAATGTACCATTTTTACTTGTAAAGGAAAGTCTTTTTTTGAAATTATATGAATCAGGATACTTTTTAGAAATGTTTTCTTTATTTTTTCATGCCAGTTAAACACTTAAAAACTAGAAAAAATTATAGTTGAAGATCAAAATAATAAATTTATTATAAAATAAGACATGTTACTACTTATTTTCTCAATTTTACTATTAAATATTCTAAATTTTAATATTTGTTTTAAGTTAAAATCCTTTCTAATAATTAATTTGCATTACTGGTCGTTAATTGTAATTCGCCTAAAAACTATCAGACAACGCGTGTTTCAATTCTTCATTCACGTACCATCATACCTCCACACACACACACAACACCTTTTATATATAGTATACCACCTCATTCCCTTCTCCATATTCCTTTCTCATCTAAACATGTTGCCTCCAACGTTACCCGTCCATCCTCTTCTCCTTCTCTCACCTCTCTTCCTTCTATCAGCTCTGATATTATCTCTCCTCAAACGAACTAAGGACGACCGGAAACAACCACCAGGTCCACCGGCCTGGCCGGTCATCGGCAACCTCCACCTGTTGGGTAACCTCCCCCACCGATCCCTTCAATCTCTGGCCAAACGATATGGGCCCATCATGTCCATGCGACTAGGACAGGTCCCTACTGTTGTCATCTCTTCCCCTGAAGCTGCCGAGCTTGTCCTCAAGACACACGACGTCGTTTTCGCAAGCCGCCCTAGAACTCAAGCATCTGAGTACCTGTCTTATGGCTCCAAGGGTATAGCTTTCTCTGAATACGGTCCCTACTGGCGCAACATGAGGAAGCTCTGCGTTTTGCAGCTTCTTAGTGCATCGAGAGTAGAGATGTTTGGTCCAATAAGAAGGGAGGAGGTGGCAGAGATGGTGAGGTCGATGGAGAAATCGGCGGCGGCGCGTGAGGTGGTGGATCTGAGTGAGAAGGTGGGGGAGGTGGTAGAGGGAATGATGTATAGAATGATATTGGGGAGGAAGAGAGACGATAGATTTGATGTGAAGGGAATCGTTCAGGAGACGCTAAGCTTGGCGGGAGCCTTCAATGTTGCAGATTTCTTGCCTTTCTTGGCGCCATTTGATGTTCAGGTATCATTATCAACGAATCTATCTATCTGCTGTTTGTTTGTTTGTTTGTTTTTCTCCCTTGTTCATTCGATGCTTTTCTATGGACATATACTAATCAACTTTTCCAAAAGTCATATTGCGTCTCACTAATCCGATGATCATATCGGCTTCATGAATGCGAAGCTTCTCTATTGATAGTTTTTTTTTTTCAATTTTCATTTATAATTATAATGCTCAAACTCACGAGCTTATTAAAGATGAAGGGTGTCAAACCATGGCGCAACTCTTCGTTGGGTGTTTATTCAATGTGCTAATCTGTCCATGACATAGGCCAGTCCAAATTTTGATGTGGAAATGTTCATGCGTGATCCTTGACAGTGAGAGATAAAGGCGTGTAAAACAACCCATTAACTTTACAAATTTAAATACTATAAATTTAATTACTATTATAAATTATATTTACCTACATCACACATATTTAAAAAATTAGTTAAAAGTTTTTAAATTTTTAAAAATTATCATAATTTTTTAAAATTACCTTAATTATATTATAAATCATTTTAATTGTATCTCTTTTCGCCATAATTCTTTTGAGTATTTCCTAGAAAGATAAAAATAGAAAAAAAAATATTACATGCTATATAAATTTTATAAAATGACTTACATCTTGAAATCTTAATCTTTCAAAAATATATCTTAATCTTTCAAAAATATATCTTATACTAAGATAATGAGGGAGTATACACCTTTCACTGTTTAATTTGAATTTTTTGCAGCGTGAATTAAGTATTAATAAATATTACTAAATTTAAAAAAAAAATGAAAGAAAGACGATCATGGCCAAAAAAAAATTGAGACGATATGTGTATATGAAACTAATTTCTTTCATTTTAATTTAATTCAATAGTTTTTATTTCTCTAATGTCCAAAATATTTCACAAATTCTTACTTTAAAGTATTTAAACTTACATTTATCTCTTCAGTCCCCAAAAAGAACTTGTATTTATCTCTCTCTTCTTACAAAGGATTTTAAAATAAATTACAGTCTTCCAATCCAAAATATAAGTCATGTTTTAAAAACTTTTTTAGTCTAAAATATAAGTTTTGTTTAATGAAATTAATTGATTTTTTCTATTTTGTGATTACCTACAATTCAATATGAGAGATGTTATAAATGATATTAAAATTGTATAGAGTTTGAATGGAATGTACTAAATATGGGTAATATTTAACAAATTTAATGAGTAAAACTACCTTTCCTAATTTGTGTATAATTAGTAAAACCAGACTTATATTTTTCATAAAAAAAAACTAGACTTTTATTTTTTTGGGTTCCTATTTTTTTGGTTTATATCTAAAATATATACATATAAGTTTATTTATTTCTTAAAATTTTGTATTACCTCAATAATTTTGTAATCACCCATCCTAAAATTTTTTATTTGTCAACAAAAAGCACCGTTGAAATCACTTATTTTTATATCGATCATAAAAATAAATTTTATAAAATATATAAATGTAATAACATATTTTCATGTTTTAAAAATATTTTAATATGTATTTTTTAAGAGGTACTAATAATATACTTTTTATTTTACTCTCTTTATTTTCACTCTTTCATAAAAATCTATTTTATTCCTTCAATTATAATCTCTATTTATTGTAGGCATGTAATGTGATAATAAATAAGATGGCTTTTTTCAGCTTTATATATTAAGAAAAAAGATGACAAAAGAATTTTAGTATAGAGAAGATTATAAAAAATTAGACTATTCAATTAAGAACCAATGAATATTATAATCTTCATGTTAAATAATTTTTCATTACCTTTATAAATATTTTTATAACATGACAACTATATTTATTTATTTGTATATCATAACTTTTTTAATATAATGCATGTTAATTTATAAATTGTAGTAAATTTTATTATTACATTAAAATATATAAACTTTTTATGATTATTGACATTTATAATTTTCATTCCCCCTAAAACATTTTCTAGTTCCATCCATGAATACAAACCTATTAAAAAAGTACTAGAACAGTCAAGTAGATGTAATTTACAATGATAATTAAAATTATTCTGTTCATTTTTAATCAATTTTTAATTTATTTTCTATAATTTAGAATTTTATAATTAAATATCTTTGTAATTTAATAACATAAAAATAGAAATAAAAATAAAAACTTCTCATGTACTTTTTTTTGGACAAAAATTTCTCATGTCGTTTGAAACACTACAAAAATAAAGACACTTCTAAAGTAAAAAGTTATGCTCAAGATCTATCACACTTTAGAATATATGTTCTTCCGTCAATCCCCCTCCCCCAAGCAACATTAGCGAAGGTAACAATTGAATTAATGTCATTAAAAGGAAAATAGATAAAAGGACTTATTACGTATAGTGCGAAAATTGAGGGATTGTATTTGTTATCTTAAAAGTTGAAGAAACTATATTTACTAGGGCTCCGAAGTTCTAGTTATTGTGTCTTTCTTCTTCTTCTTTTTCTTAAAAAGCTTTTAAATGATTCATGTTACTAAACTTCTATAAGTTTGTTATGAAATTTATTAATCTAGCCAATTATATATTATCTTATTTATCCAGATATATAAGATTTATGGAAATAAAAGATGTAAAACTAAATTTAATTCACAAGTACAGCATATAATGCAGCTCATAGTGTTTTTTTTCGGGATCATGATGTAGCTTATAGTTGAATTATGCATATGTAGAGTACTAAGATGCTATATAGTTTGACCAGATTAACTAATCAATGGGAGGTTAATTAGAGGGACTAAATTATAAGACAATAAAATTTGAGTGAAATTAGTAAATTACAATAATAACATGATTTTACCAAGAATTAATTATTGGTAACCAAAGTCATTAAACAACTATATAACTAACGTTTTTTATTCAGGGTTTTACACGACGCCTAAAGAAGAATAGCAAGGAAATTGATGAGATGTTAGAAACGGTCATTAAAGAGCATGAAGAGGCACTAGGTGTGCAGAAAAGGCAACACATGGACATCGTCGACATATTACTCTCTTGCATGGATTCTGACGACGATCAGCAAAATCTTGTCAAAAATCAAACCAATATCAAAGCCATACTTCTGGACTTGATTTCTGGTGCAATTGACACTTCTATTACTCTCATTTTGTGGGTTCTCTCAGAAATCTTGAAGAATCCAAGGGTGATGAAAAAACTCCAACATGAACTTGAAAACACAATAGGAAAAAACAAATTGGTAGAAGAGGATGATTTGTCAAGGTTAAGTTACTTGGACATGGTGATTAAAGAGACTTTGAGATTACATCCTGTTGTGCCTCTATTGATTCCTCGGGTGAGCATGGAGGATATAAAAATCCATGGGTATCACATAAAAAGGAAGTCACGAATCATAGTAAATGTGTGGGCAATGGGACGAGATCCTAAGATATGGTCAGATAATGTGGAAGTGTTTTATCCAGAGAGGTTTGTTGATAGAAATATAGATGTTCGAGGACTTGACTTCCAACTCATACCATTTGGTTCAGGTCGGAGAGGATGTCCTGGTATGCAATTGGGTTTAATTGCTGTTAAGCTTATTGTAGCACAATTAGTACATTGCTTTGATTGGGAGCTTCCACATGGCCTTTCTCCCAATGAGTTGGATATGAGTGAGAAATTTGGCCTATTGATTCCTAGAGCTAATCACTTACTAGCTCTTCCATCTTACTGTCTAGCAATTAATTGAATAATATAGGATTTTGTCCAACCTAAATAATTATTGCTCCCTTTTCATAATCTATGTAAGATGTTTGGTATTGTAAGAGTGCAATTTTTTTGTGTGCAGTGTGAGCGCTTAGTCATGTTTCAATGTAATTTTCTTTACTTGAACATTTAAAAAGATTATGTATGAATTGGGGCTCCTTTGTTATGTGAAAGAAGATGTAATGTAATGTAAATCTTTTTCCTTTATTATAGCTAATTTTTTTTTTCATGAATCACTTTACATAATGAAACATGATTACATGAAATCAAGGATGTTATATTTAAGAACCCAATGAAACATTTTTACAATAATGTAATCCATTGCACATTGTCAAAAATAATCCAGGAAATAATCACGTGTTCTCTACCCCACTTCTCCTATTCGAATCGAATCCTACTTGTTCATTTCTGTGCTCCAAATACTTTGCTTCCTTCTGCCTTTGTATTTTCTGCTTCGTTTTGTTGTTGTGCTAATCATACGCACTATGCTTCATTATGTGCTTCCTGCTACTTCAAATGAGTTGTTTTGTTGCTTCATGCTAGCTGCTTGAGTTTCACCACTAGAAAAAATTATAAGATGAAACAAGAGACTGTAAGGTTTCTTTAGCTCGCTCACTCACTCACTCACCAGTCATCAAACAAGAGATTTTGCAGTGAACGCGAGCTTCACAACTAGAAAAAAAATGAAATAGGGTTTGCAGTGAACCTGAATTTGTTATGTGAGCTTCACGACTAGAAAATTGAAATAAGATTTGCAATGAACCCGAATTTGTTATGGGGGCTTCACTTATATGAAATTTTACATTTGGATTTTGACATTATTATTATTGGCACAAAGACTAACTTTTCATATATATATATATATATCATTGTAAGACCCAATTATATAATTAATAAAATTCACAAATTCTAAAGTGATTCATGATCAATCCAAACACGATCCAAAGCCAAATTAGTGTCATTCACTTCAAACTCATACTCCCATGGGCGCGCTACAATGACGCATTTCAACCCAACCAGAGTAGATATTGATGTCACGTAATAATATTTTTTTCCTTTGTTATATTAGAAGGGTTTTGAATCCTAGTCAGACGTTTAAAAGCCTTCTTGTTTTATTTAGCTTTCAAATACAAATATAGTAAGAATAGATCCTCAGAAGTTTTTTTTCCAGCCCTGAAATTTAGAAGTACTGTGTGCTGCAGAAAAAAGAATGAATTGTTACTATTTAAATAAAACCAAAAAAAAAAAGCTCATGTTTGACAGTTTGAGACATCAGAAATTTCACGGGACGAAAACATCAGAGGATCGATCATTTCCTGGGTAGTGTTTGATACCTCTGAGGCAGTTATAGGTTGACGAGATCTTTCAAGCCCAGCGTTGTTTTCTTCAAAGTTCCTGTTGGAAGCAGTGGAAAGATATATTGCTTGCATTTTTGTGTTAAATGGATTGTCTCCTCCTCATCTTTCTCCTCATCAAAGCTTCCTCTAACACCATTTTCAATTGCTCTAAGTTGTGACTCTGTCTTCATTTGTTCAATGAAAGTGTGATATTCTGAGGCATATATGGAGCACACCCCACACTCTTTTATCACAATATCCCTTTTCTTCTCCCAAGTATTCCCAGTTTGTGCAAAGAACTCAAATGATATCTTCCGATTATTGCCTTCATCTGCTTCACCTGTTTTCATAGAACATAGTTCATCATACCATATACATACATGATCAGACATAAATTCACAAGCATATATGCTACTCCATGCACCCATATTCGTCTCCCTTTCACCATTAATTTCCAAGTAGCAATCGCATCCGACAAAGTTCTTGTCATTTGATGGAAACCTAGAAACAACTGCACAAAAGATGAAGCCCACAAACATGGAAGGTGGAGCAGATGATAAGTCAACAGTTACCAAAGATTGCCTTGTCCTGTTCATGAACCACTCTGGAACATTGCTTCCTGGGTAAATAACATCTATTGGACCATCTAGGATGTTACTTTTTCCTAGAGCTGATAAATGTTCATATGTCGATCTCTTTATATTGACATGGGAGTTTACCTCTATAGCTCTGAGTGAATGTTCATCCAAGTTCACGCAATTTTGGAATCTAGTGTGAACTCGTGTGCTCTCTTTTAGTTGATCAGCAGCCATGGAAGAAAGCATTACTCTCTCCAAGGAAGTGCAATAAGTGGCATATAGTTCTTTAATGGATGGTGGAAGCTCAGGCAAAGATTGAAGCCTCCTACAATTACTCAAGTCAAGTTTTTCAAGCTGTGGGAGATGTATGATGCTTGCAAGCAACCTCTCAATATCCGTTTCATGTAGTGATAAATGCCGCAATGATGATAAGAATCTGATGTTTTCTGGAAGTTCGTATAAATTATGACAATCTTGCAGCAATAATGTTTCTAGGAACCTTGAGCCGTCAAGTAGGTAGTGTAGATTCGATGCATCAAGCTGCCTGCAAGCAATGATCCGAAGTTCTCTAAGAGATCTCAGGTTTGCAAACTTGTTTGGAAGATTCTTAAGATTTTTACAGCGATCTAAGGATAATGTTTCAAGTTTGTTTAAAAGCTTCACGGATGAAGGCAATTCATTGATAGCTGTGCCTGCTAAACTCAGCTTCCTCATACTCTCTGACGTCACTGAGAATTCCTTGAGCCTTGAGCATTCACCAAGAGAAAGATCACTGAGGGATCTTAAATGGACATCACTTCTAAGGGTGGTAAGTGATTTGCAGTATGATAGGTTCAATTTCACAAGCTTGTGGATGGTTAAAATAGAAGAATGAACCTTACGCAAGCTCACGCAGCTGGAGAGTTCTACTTCTTCAAGGTTTTTGGCCATAGAAAAATCTGGGAGTTTCAATAGCTGCCTGGAGTATCCGAGGTCAATTTTCTTTAAATTCACAAGATGCTGCATCATTTATGAGAGACAATGCATGAGCTTTAATTTTCACAAGAGACAGAAATAGAAAAGACTTCGTCATGTTTATGTATGATGATATAGATTGATACATACCAGAACTCCATCCCAAAGTTTTTCCACACGACTCCGAGTCATGTTAAGTTCAACAAGACTTTCGGGACAGAATGTAGAAGGCAAGGATTTCAAAGGATAACAAACCCATTGAAGAAATCTCAGTTCATTTGGCAAAGATTCAAGGCCTTGAGGAAAGTGTAGGATTTGTTCATGAAAATCATATTGAGAAAATTTAAGGAATTTTAGTTCTGACATCTTAGCAAAGACCTGAGGAGTTAGGTAAAGCTCTTCAATTTTTGCCACATTCAGAGTTATGCTTTGAATGGCTTTGGTCCCCTGGAAAGCAAAAGTAGCATTAAGGAAAAGCAAAAGAAGATACTTTGAAAGAATATAATTATACAGCTATGATTCTTACCATGTTATATTTTAATGTTTGATATATATCATTAGCATCCCATAAATGGCTGTGTTTTCCAGGATCATCAATGCATTCTTCACGAACAACCTCCCAACCCATTTCCTGTATCAAATCATGCATGAATATTCTTGATTTTGCAGTGTTTGATCCTTTTGCTTCAATTATAAGAGCTTTATCTTGAAGGACCTTTAACCCAATAATCGTTGAGAAACCACAAGCATTTAGTAGAACTTTAATTTGCTGTAATTCATATCCCTTGAGAAAACATGCAATATATAAGAAAATGTTCTTCTCTTCCCTATCTAGTTCATCATAACTCAATCTCATCACATCCTGAATTTTTGCATATGGCATTTTGTTGAGCTTCTCAAGTTGGCTTTCCCATTCTTCCTTGGTTTTACCATAAAAAAAGGAACCTAAAACTTTTAGAGCTAACGGAATGCCTTTAGCATAACTCATCACCTTCCTTGATAGTTCAATCCACTCCATATCCAAATAATTGTTCTCAAAGGCATTCAGCATAAAAAGTCGAAAAGCATCATCAAATATCAATGGCTCAACCTCATATATTTCATCAACATTTTTAGCAAGCACTTGCTTATCTCTAGTTGTTATAATGATTCTACTACCAGATCCAAAGCAATCAAGTGCTCCCACTAAATTTTCTAGTTGATCTAAATCACTAATATCATCAAGAACAACAAGAAACCTTTTTTGAAGAAGCCTTCTCTTAACATAAGGAGGTATTCCCCTTGGTGTACCAATATGTAAATCATTTTCCTTTAGTAGTATAGAAATGATTTTGTTCTTCAAATAAATAATCCCATGCTTCTTTGATTCTTCTCTCACATTGGCCAAAAAACAAAATCCTTCGTATTCAAAACAAAATCAATTAAATACTACAGCTGCAATCGTTGTCTTACCGATACCGCCCATACCCCAAATTCCAATGACACGAACATCTTCTGATCCTTGGTCCATTAGTGATTCTAAATCTGCGATTCTTTCATCAATTCCAACAACGTCTGTGAAGTCACTTTGGTACATAATATTCAACCTTTTTGACAAACATTTGGCAATTTCTTCTACAAGCTCAGCCTCATCCCTATAATTAAAAAGATTATGAAATTCAGTGACATCACTAATTGAAAAAAGTGTTGGGAGAAAAAAAGAACTTACTCATAATTTGATGAATGAAGCCCAGCTAAATTAGCAGCTTTATTCAAAGCTGATCTCCAAAGTGGCACCTTTTCCTTATAATATTTGTCATGTTTAGCTAAAGCATCTCCATAAAACCCTTTTTGATGTCTCACATCTGAGGGATCTGTGTTATGGAAAACAGGAATTACAATCTGTTTCTGCTTCTCCATACACTCCATAATCTGCACAAGCTCTTCTAAGCACCACTTTGAAGAAGCATAATCCTTTGAAAATATGATCAATGAGATGAGTGATTCTTTGATGGCTCTTAAAAGAGCCGGTGATATTTTATCTCCACTTTCGAGTCTGTCATCCACATAGGCGTCAATTTGCTTCTGCCGTATTTCCTTTACCAGATGGCTAAGAAAACCTTGGCGTGTGTCTGTGCCTCTGAAGCTGATAAAGACATCATATTTTGTACCAGAAAATTGAGAAGAAGATGCCATGAGAAAGACCAGCACAGAAGTGTTCAAGAAACAGATAAGGGATGAGTTTAAGCAGAAAGAAAAGAAAGAGAAGAAGAGGAATAGTCAAAGGAGTAATTAGGAGGAAAATTGATAAGACAAGTCCGTATAAGGCGGTCCTACCAAGTCGGAATTTGCATATGCTTCTCTCACAATTCAAAGTTTAGTGTACACCAAGTTATTCAGTTGTTTGGCGCCATCTATTTTTACCATGACTACAGCTCAGCACGTAATTACCATTACTGGGTAGAAAATGATACTTAATATACATTCGTGTCAAATACTGCAGTCAAAAAGTGTTGTTCAGTACAAAGGTATCATGTTCATTTCATACTGAATGGAAAAGAAAGACGAGGAGTTGCAGCACAAGTCAATACCATTACCATTCACCGCAAGATTTGCTTACCTCAACCATTCAATGCTATATGGTTTTAGTTCAGAAAATAAGACTTGAACTTGGATTGACAAGGCTGAGTTGGAGTTACAAAACATGTACAACTACTTGCTCTTAATAAACTATAAGCTTTACAATTTTGACAGTGTTATAAATGAGGAGAACGTAAAATGACACTGATGCAACGTTTGGTTGGGGGGAAGGAAAAGGAAAGGGAGGAATTTTACTCCCCTCCCCTTATTTGGCAATCAAATAATTGAATGAGTGGGAGAAAAAATGTTATTAAAATTTTTCCTCCACTTTCCTTGTATATTTTCCTCTTAAATTGGGGTAATTTAGGGAAAAATGTGGTATTATGTCTAATCTAATCAAAATACTCTTCACTTTTTCATAATTTAACCATGCAATATACTGACAAATCTTATCGCGTCTCTCTTTGGTCTCACTCTTAAAATATGAAATACCTTAGTGACATACATGCATGAAGTCACGAATATACACAGACACATTTGTATATTAACATATACAATCATGATTAAAGTTGAGAAAAAAAAAGAAGATACATACAATTATGGTTGAGATTAAAAAAAAAAAGCATTTTCTTCTTATTAAGAACTTTTTCTAATATTCAAACAAAAAAATTATTTTTTAATATAGAAAAAAAATATTAACTTAAATAAACCAAAGGTATAATAGTCAAATTATAATTATTTTCCCTCATTTTTTCTCTTAACCCAAACAAACAAGGTAACATTAAAACCTTTCATTAAATTTCCTCTTTTTTTTCTTGATGAAATTAAAATCCCTTCTTTTTCCTTCCCTCTATTAAAATTTCTTTCCTCCATTCCCCTCTCTTAAACCAAACATAGCTTGAAAGGAAAACCCAAGCAAGCTGTAAGAATAAACATGCATTGTTTATGAAGATTGTGTCAACTACTACAAATTCTATAGTTATAATCTGACAATGGTGAGAAAATAGTTATATTTTCATTTATTTAGTATTCCAAAAGGGACTCTATCTAATAATTGTATCTAGCCTTTAGTAATTAAGTATGCTTAGATGGTAATTAATTCAATCATTAGGCCATTATATAAATGAAATATTGTCAAGAAAATGAATGGTCAAGAATATGGAGGAGAATATTGCGGAAAGCAAGTACCTTGCGGAGTTTAAAGACAGACAAATTGAAAGTGGTGAATGAATTTTATCCAGTCTTCACTTGATTTTGAAACAGGAGAAAACACGTTGAACAGCCAAAATCTAGCAGTTGCTTCGATCCAGTGGTGTCCTGCAAACCACGTGTCACAGCCGAGCTTTGGACCACAATACTAAATTCTAAAATACACAATATGCCAAGAAGTTAAAGTTCCAAGCTTTGGCTCCATCCACCGCACCATATTTGTACTCTTCTGCGGCTCCTCACTGAGATCTTCAGTTCCTCACTTTAGTTCTGAGTTTCCCTCCAATCACATACTTTTATAATTAAAAATGGATGGATTTTACTTCTTTCTATATTTTATTTCATCTGTCGGAAACGAGAACTGTTGGGTTTTAGGAGAAATCTCGAGGATAAACGACTTCTGGGCTGAAAATAAGTACCTTGGACAGCTAATGATTTGATAAAGGAAGAACGAAGGAGATACATTCTCTCAGCTCAAGGTCGGTCAATTTCTGTTGCCCTAAACATTCAAGTTCTGTAAGGATTTCAGGGGCACGAAAGGCAGAGGAACGATTCCCGTTTGTCCCATTTTCAGGCTTCGCTGATGTCACCATTTTTCTTTTCTTTTTTACATATTGCTATTTTTCTGTCGCTTGCATCAACGGTTAAAATTCACGAACAGACCGGATTTTGACTGTGACACGTGGCTTGCTGGGCACGAGGAGACGGGAAGAGGAGAGCCCAGCGCCCATTGCGAAAAAGAAAAGGAGATACTGCAAAATCATTCCGATTTATTTTTTTTATAGAGAAATAATATAAATGTAAACAGACCAATAATTTTTTCGTCTTTAAAAGATATTGAAAATCAAAACTACTTATTTGTACGTTAGGACATGTAATAAATCTTTGTTCATGCGTGGAAGGGGAGAATAGCAACCTTTTTCTTTAAAAACCTTGTAGGAGCAAAGATTTAATTTGAAATGCCAACTAAAATTGATGTAGTTGGTACAAACTTAATCCATATCTCAGGGGCGTGGCATGAATGCAAGTCTTACTATCAATTAAAGACATTGTTAATAAATAATTTGCAAATATCTCTATTAACACTTTCATTTGTGAAACTAGCTTTGACTTTAATAAATTCTTACAACTCAATTCACCTAAACTTTAAACTTTTGTTTCGTAGGAAAAAATACTTAGATAGAAATTTCAACGGATTTTTGCATAATTAAACCAGAGAAGTATGAAAAATGAAATTTAAAAAAAATCCAGTGTCAGGGTTGGGGCACAGAATTTTCTACCCAAGTGATCTCTATGTCTTTCTAATCTCAAAATCTTGGATTTAGTACTTTTTAGTAGTCAAGGAGGTATGGTACTTATTTTCCGTGTTTAGTTTCAAACCGTGAGCACAACCTAATGAAACTTTGAAAATTGTTTAAGAGACTTTATCTTTAGTGATCGATATTCAAACTGACCCAAAAGGTTATCATAACTCAAAAAGAACTGAATTGTTAATATTCACGCCTTATTTTGGTTATCCATTTCTTCCAACTTCAAGACAGATGCATCTTGAAACGGGAAATGAATCGCCAAGCTTATGAATTAACTATAGCCTCTTAAACTCATTCCGAAAATTCTGTCATACTTTCTTTGGGACAAACTCTCAGTCTGTCTCTGTCATACTTGATTAGAAAGAATTCAAGCAAATAATTTACATTATTCTGTCATTTTATTGCATATGTCAAAACCCATCTACTTCGTAACTAACTAACCATACAATTCCACAAAGAAGAAACTGCTATAAATTTAAGAAGAAAAAGATAAAAACAGAACCTCTGCAAAGACATGAGAAATAGGGTAGATATTAAGAAAAAACTATTAGTGACGGCAACCAGATTGATCTAGCTGGACTTGCTAACTTGATCGTTAGATTGTAGCGCTTGGGAGGCAAAGAACCGAACATCAACATCAGGATCCTCACTGAGCTCAACCAAACAGGGACGGATAGTCTTCTCAACCACCTTCATTGTTTAAACAGCATTTGGAACATGAGAAATTAAAACGAAGATGCATTACTTTCAAATGTTAACACGCATGAATGCAACAATGAATTATACAGATGATGTTTCTTCAGCTTGGGGAGAGGGGAAAAAAGAAGGGGCCTGGAAGATATGGGAATTAATAATGGTAGTTAAAAACATCAATAGTTAAATATTATCCACAACAACTTGTGGAAGACCAATAATTAAATTAAATATCGGCCTTTCCAATTAAAATATAACTTCGTACAAAACTTTAATCAAGTATTATCCAAGATATATTTACCCAACATTTAAATTAACTTCTAGTTGCCTAATTTATTCAGTTCAGCCAATTCAGCAAGTCACAAGTTTGAACTTGTTAGTATGGATGGAATTCCAATCCACAATTATTAGCATCTAAATATCTCCGCCAAATTGATGTGGGAATAATTTCAAGATATAATAAATTTGTTCAGTTGCATATTAGATAATCCAAATTTCAATTTGAAGTATAATATAGATGAAAGCTTAAATCGCAGGGACTTACAGACTGATCCACTGTTGGAATGATAGACCGAAGAACTTTAGCTACATTGAATTTGATATTGGGTACCCTGCAAAACGAATTATCAGCAATGATTCCAAAGAAGACGCGAGAATGAAGGTTCATCAGCATTACCTATCTTTTGATGCATTTATGACCAACGGGAGTAGTTTTGAGGAAGTAATCTCTGAACCCAGAACAGGAGCTAGCAGAGAGATTGCATGAAGAATCGTCATTCGATACAGATAGTTTGGATCGTTAATCATGTCCAGAACCTGCAACAAAACCCTTATTCGATGAATACCACACCAAATATGTTTAACTTCAGCATTTATAAAATTCACTAGACATAAAGAAAATGTTCAGGCATAGTTTCCTCAGAGAGATAGAACTTTTTATTTTTTTAATGCAATCAAAGAGATATAAAGAGATAGAACTTTGTCATAAGCAGAACAGCATCAAACTACAAGGCTTTCCTTTTATTTTATTTTCTTTAGTAAAAAGCAAAAAATATCAACGTAAATGTACTAAAGTAGGCTTAATTTGAAAATCACATAGTAGAATTTTGCCCACAGTAGACACAAGGTAAAATAAAATTTTACTGTATATTAAGAAATCGAAAAACAAAGGGAGAACAGACACAGAATGAACCTGAGGAATAATATGCTGCATTGCCCAATCTGGTCCAAATTCTTCTGCCAAGCGTTTCACATTATTAGCAGCGGCATCACGAACTGAGTGTACCTACAACCACAAAATTATCCAAAGAAGTCAGCACAATTCAGTTACCATAAATTAAAAAATATTATTAACCAGATTGCCAGCTTTCTGACAAGAAAATATGATTTCCCTGTAATTTTGGCCAATGGAAAATTTTATTTAAACCTTTCATTGAACACATGACATGCATTATATCTTCGCAATCAGATTCATTTTCGAATTCAATTCTTTTACAGCCTACACCACCTAAGAAAATTAAAACAACACAAAATGCATCTTGTAACAGTAAATGACTGCGCTATTTATCATTCCGTTTCAAATCTTTTATTTTAGCTATCTATTTTAAAGTCACAAAAACACCTGTCACAACAGTCCTTTTTTATTTTGCTACAAAACAAATTAACTAAGGCACAGTGCTAATGCATAAAAAATAAACACATTATAAAGAAACCAAGCCACTCGGAATTAATAAACAGTAAAAAAATGAAAGCACAGAAACTGAACAGTTTGAAGCAGTGAAAACTATGGATTACAATCAATCATAACAGCTTTAACACAAAGCAAGTCTTTCAATCATTGTCAATAATATGGACTTCAAAATAACAGCGCAACAGACTAGAACATAAAATTTACATGTTTTACAAACCTTGTCCTTTAGCCATTGCATGCAAAGAGCTTCAAGCTTGTCGTCAAAAAATCCTTCACCCAACTGACTTGCCAATAAGGGTATATATACTATGATTGCAAGTCGAACCCTCCAGTGGCGATCCTCAGCAAGCTCAACAATAGCTGGTAATAGAAACTGAGATAACAGATCAATGCCAATTACCTGCATCAACATGTAAATAACGAAGCTTCAAGGGAGATCATTATTTAAAAAGAAAAATAAGGCTTTAACCTCAATTGCCACTTAGTGATATTCATGTTTTAAGCCACAAACCTGGTTCACTTGGTCAAGCTTGCTAATAATGTTCAGCCTGACATCAGGAAACTCATCTTTCAAAAGTGAAAGGAGAATAGGCAGAAGCTGCTCAATTGTTGCATCCTGTGACCAACCAAGAAATAAAGTAAATGCAAACAGATATATGCATCCTCTTTAACAAAGATACAATTGAAGGAACCGTTCCAAGAGGTAAAGCAACAGATAATACGCTAACCACATAGAGACAATCAGTACATGAGTACAGAAACCAAATGAGACATCAAATACACAAATATATATTCTAATCATGCAGACAGATTTTACATTAGACTACCATCTTGATTCATGTCACAAACTCACAACCTTGTCAATCCTTTTTTTTTTCTTGCTTCGTTTATGATAGACATAGCAGATGAGCCTTGAAATTCATATACCCACTGACCAGATGTTGAGCTCCTACATTCGAGGTTTAGGTTCACATTTTGGAGAGAGCATAAGCCTAACCCTTATCTAAAGCGCATGCACACATATACATGTGTGTGTGTGTGTGATGTACAGCAATGATTCATCCCAAGATACGGCAGAACCTCCTGCACCATCTCACATAGATATCAATATTATCACCACTACTGGAAAGACTAAACATACATGTTTAATTGTGGATCTTTCAAATAGCCTTATGTTAGCATTTCTCTACACAAGTATTTCAGCAGACAAATGTTTCAAGCTCCAAATAGTTAACTTCATGTTGGAACAACCAATTATACATCTAGATAGAAATCGCTACCTTCCCTAAAATTGGAGCCATTCCCATTATAACTGAAGCCAATGCAGAGCGAACATGTTGAGATGAATCTGTTGATAACTCCTATGGCAGGCAAACTTGATTGGTTGTAAACATCTTTTAAAATCTTTAGACATCAAAACAGACATTTGTTCAAAAAGATCTGAAGATTTATACAAGAATGCATACTTTCACACATGGCAGAATATGTTGGATAGCTAGTTCTGGATTCAATATGTGAGAGAACTTCATAACTTTTCCAGCAGCAGCAATACGTACTTCAGCCTCATTATCACGCAGCAGCTGAACATATGCAGGAAGCAAGTCTGACCTAAGAATTAAATCATTACATACAGTCAAATTAGATTTGCTACAATGTACACTCTTTCACAAAACATATTTTTTTTGGCTGAATGAAGAATACATATTTAATAATTTCATCATTTCCAAACCAAAGTCTTAGATAGCAGCAAAAGGAAAAAAGCATGTGCACAAATCAAGAACAATCATTCAACAGGCAGGAAGGGCTACCTGGTAGGCTCAGGACCAACAGCTTCGCAGAGCTCATACAGTTGATTAGCAACCACGTAACGAACACGCCATGACTTATCCTGGTCAAGCAGTAATTTACTTATTCAAGATATAAAACTTCTTTTTCAGAACAGCACAAGACAGAAAAAACTTCATTTAATCCATTTTCATCTGTATCTCATTATTGATAATAACCGGGGCGGAAAAAAAAAAACTTCCTAGTGAAAGATGGGCATATGAATTTGGAATATGACAAATGACTAAATATAAAATCAAGACTGAATTCACACCACCTATTGACCTGCATCCCACGTTTTAATTGTCACTTATGACTACTTGGTTTTCTGTTCCCCCTGAATTTTACTCTTCTCAGAAAAAGTCTTTTCATCTTCATGAATTTCCAAATGACTAGTGACAAAAGTAAAACAACCCAAGGGGGATGGTGAAGTGATTCTTTCATGGCAAAGTATACCAGAGAATTCACAACTTCCCAATCTGTACAAATGCTCACTATACCTGTAAGAAATTAACCATGATAGGAAGAATTAGTGTCACACAATCTTGAGAATCCAACAATTTCCCAAGAGCTGCACAGCCTTCAACAGCAAGTAACCGAACAGAATCTTGTTCTGAAAGAACAATAAATCATTAATTAATTCTTTAATGTTAAGATTTTTAGAAATATAAAAAATTATCATACATGTCAAAGAAGCATCGATATGTAATAAACACTGAGTTGTCTTGGTAGTTTTGGTAGTTTTAGTGTGAGATAGCCAACAGCTATAAAAGGGAAGGGGTAGAGGTGATTTGTATTCAAGATTGGAAGTTAATAACAGAATTTTGCTCTTCACTCTCCTATTCTCTCTCTACGTCTCTCTTCCTCATTCTTTCTATTTCTTCTTCTCTCTCTTTCCCTCTCTTTTCTCTCTTCTACCTATTTTACATCTATCAACAATTAATTAATTCTTATCCAGCAGTGCGTGTTCTAGAAAAAATAACAGATTCTACTCGAAGCATGAGCTTGACAAACTCAACTTATATTCATGTAACACATATGTCAAATAAACCAAATGTCTTAAGCTTCTAACAAGGAAAAAATGATCTTCATTAATGTTAAGACTTCTAGAAATATAAAAGTCTCATCTAAGCTACAAAATCAAAGGTCCCACAGGCTGCATGGTCTGATAAATATTAAACTAATATATGTCAATTTATGATTCCCAATTATGTATAATGCCAATGCTTGTGAGAGAGGAGGAAGAAAAAGCACCAAACATCAATGGATTATGAATTTATGATGTGAAAAGACAAAACATGAAACATGCCATATGCACTACTACATATTCTTTTCACATTTCCTATTTTCACCCCCTCCCCACTCTTATCTCTCACACTTAAAGCTGGATATACTACATAAATTTGACATACCATCTTGTGTGAGATCCTCAAATATGGGCCTGATGTTGGTTTTCAAGTGCGCAACTTCAACAGTGGCAGCAAATTTGCCCAGGTTTGTTGCAGCAGATCTCCTAACCATAGGCATATCATCTTGACACAGCTGACCATATATGGTTCTCAGCTCAACTTTTGAAGCCTCTGGCGCACTAGGGTAAACTATATGAAACAAGCCACAAGAGGAAACTCGTGTAGTGAACCACTCACCAGCAGCCAGTCTCTACATGATGGAGAATATGAGTGAATGATTAATGAACTTCCATTCTAACTGCTGTTAGGCACATTATATAAACAAAGATGATTAAGAAAGGAAAACAGAAGACGTCAGGCACTAATATGGCATTAACATCAAACATCAAACAATAAAATAAAAGTAAAATACACCCTGAACCTGAAGCCTATAGTTTGTCGTGGTTTGTGCTCAACCAACACTAGAAATCAGATTTAAGCAAAGAAATCATGGCTCATTAGCTTAAGTAAGAAAAGTGTAGGTCTGCGAGATACAAATTGGCAAACTTCATATTTATGTCTATAATGACTCACTCCACAGTACTCAGTGTGAAAAGAAATAGCACATAGTCCAACCTTCAAATTTTTCCAGAAACAAAACCCTGTCACAACTTTCAGGTTTGCATGTACAATATTTTGAGACTGTCCAGAACCTATGACATCACCCATGAGAAGAAGTGAAGGTCACAACTAATATTTTTAGTATAATGGAGGTCAAAGGGACCATTAAGACAGGACTAGGCAGAAAAGTAAACACCATAAACTACATCTTTGAATCAACAAAAAGCATAAATTACGACCTAACCAGAAAGATAACATAGAGATAAAATCCCCTCCCCATACCCAATGATCCGAACAACTAAACTAAAACGCTATCTTATGGTTCTAAAATGAATAGTATTCAGTACAGAACACATATGAGTATGACAACCCTAATAGCTCTGACAGCCCAGGCAAAGATACCAAGAATGAAAACTTAACCTTTCACCACTGATCACTTAAGCCAGTTCTCCTGCCTTAAATCAATCTGGCACCTGGAGTTTGTGGCATGCATTACTTGGTTTTTAAGCACCAATAGATAACAGAAGAGTTTTTGACTGTGTTACAAGCCAACAAATTGGTGAAGCCATAAATTAACAAAAGCATAATCATTCGAAGATCATTGACCAACAAATCTGTCATCGTTTCCATTGTATTAATATGTCTTCTCATCAATAAACTCTTTTTCAATAAAAAATAAAAAATAAAAAGGTAGTGGAACTATGTACCTTAACCAGAGGAATAAAGTATTCAACCAAGTCTTTTTCTCTCATTCGAGCTCCAATTCTACATAGTGACTCCACCGCTTTGTCCCTCACGCAAGTTTCCTCGACCGCACAGAGAGCTTCTAACGGAGGTAGCAGCACATTCGCATGTTCTAAACCTCCAACATAAGGGACAAAAGCCGCCAACTCCTCTGCCATTGCAAGAAGCACCACATCATCATCGTCATTATTCTCACTGAGAAAAGGAATCAATTCCTTCCTAGTCCTTTCCTCTCCTAGAACACGTGCAATTGTGGAAAGCTTGCGGATCGAGTTCAGCCTAAGTTGAATATTTTCGTTCTTTAACTCATCAATCAAAACTGCTATCGGGTACAGAGGTTCATCTATCGTGGCCATCTTGTCTCCCCAGATCCTCAAAACTACAAACAAAAAGCAAGTTATAAAACAATTCATTTGATGCACACTCACGGAAAGTGATGCTTCACTCTATGAAGTACGGAATAACCACTTGGCTTGCTATTAATTAATCGTTCACTTTCCTCAGAAAGATGCAACTTCTTCGTATTTCTTCTTTAAATTCTTAGAAATCAAATGCTTGCAAAAGAGAGAGAGAGTACTAAATAGATGATTTCTCATAGACAACAACAGATATTGAAACCAGTAATTTGCCTCTTGATCTCAAGCAACAGCCAAAAATTCAGCGAACATTTAAATCAAACGAGAACGAGCGCCATAGAGAAACTATCGTTTATCAAGAAAACCAAGAGAAAGGAAAAGGTTTCAGTGTTGCACCTGATGGCTTGTTTGTTGAAAGTTGAAACAGGATCTGATAAGGGACGTTGATGAAAAATGAAAATGCCGCGGATCAGTTGTTGGACTTGGAAGGAGAGAAAATGCATTGTAGTTTTCCCACGAATTTCATCAGTCGGGAGAAATTTCTCATTTCGTGTTGCCCAAACTGCCTCGTTTTGTCGATTAAACGAAGTTTTCAAATCAAGTGTGGCCCCCATCGCCCAAATATGATTTCTTCGAACCAGAACCGTACAAGTGAACCCCCTCAAATTTAGGCCTATTATTCAGGGTCTCTGCAATTTAATCCCCTGTACTAAAGCAGTTTACCGCCAACCCCATACTCGTACATTTTTGTGTGATTCAGCTCCCATTGAAATTTCTCCCCAAACCATAAAAAAACTCCTATTGAAATTTCTGTCAAAAGATTAACGAACGTCTTTCCACTTCATTCGTCAAGCCGTTCTATAAAATCCTAAACATCAAACTCATGTTTCTAATTTCTTGAAGGAAAATTTTGTTTTAAAAAATTTTTATTCTATTAAATAAGGATGCTTATGGGTAGACTAGAAGTAGAATGATATCTAAGTGGATTAATCTTTTAAGACTTACTTGACTCGACATTGTAATGCTACATTTAAAAAAATTTATAAGAATTGATATAATTTTTTTTCCTAACCAACCTCATATTAATGGGATAAGATTATTGTTGTTATTAATATAATTTTTTTCATTTTAAGATACAAAATGTAATTTTATAAAAACTTATATGAACATTTTAATTTTGTTAAATTTATAATTAGGATCTATGAAGCAGCACCAATATTTCAAAAAAAATGTAGACATATATATATCTAATATACAATATGATATTTGTATCATACTTATGCATATATATTTGTTTGTATTAGTTTATATCAATATGTATCACTTTAAATTTTTACAATAAATTAAGGTAATTTAAAATTGTTATAAATATTTTATAGTTTATTTTAATATTTATGCTATAATTTTTAGAATATTTAATACTTATTTTTTTAATGAGTAGATTTATTAATTATATATAAATAATAATATAAATAATATTATATATGTATAAATATTGGGGGAATTACATTTTGAGACCAAGATAATAAATTAATTACAATATAAGACCTATTACTATTCATTCTCCCAATTTTATTACTAAATATTTCAGATTTTAGCACTTTTTTTAACAAAAATTCTTCTTTGTAATTAATTCATTCTATTGATCCCTATATGTAATTCCCCCTAAATATTATCATACTCGCATATTAAAATTTAAAAAATTATCTTATATTTTGGGCTGTACTGCATTATATTCGATACATATACATATATTGGTGTTACATAAATTAGGATCAATCTTAATTTTTTTCAAAAGTTCAAATTAGTCTAGGCCACACCAAATTTCTATTTTGAAGTTTATAATCCTCCTAAATTTTATTTTGTAATGTTTTAAAATTTGTATCTGGTTAAACTTGTAGCATCTATGAAATTATACTTAAATGACATTATTTCAGATAACTAAGCACTTGAAGCTAACTAAAATAATGACAATCAGGGAACAAAATACTAGCTAGCCAACAAGATATGGCAAGATTCATTAAAGAAATGGTGTGATCCACCCTCAAACTCATGCCAACAAGAAAAATCGGGAAAAGGATATTCCAGGACCCACATCTGAACATATTCCCTTCTAAGGAGCTGATTTAAAAATTCAGTATTTCTATAAACTGAATTCTCAATTCGAGTCAACTGAATTTCCAACTAATATTATTTATTTGTCAATATTTTCCTATAGAGATTCTAAAATGTCTTTTTCCCAAAAAAATCTAGATGTGGAGAGCCATCAAATGATGCGTGCAACATATTCTCCATCGGGGATTGAAGGAAAAGGTACACTTCATCCATGATTGATAATGAAATTTAAATTCACAATTAAAAATTACTCCCTCCGTCCTTATATATTAAATCTTTTATCATGGTCCTAAATATAAGACCATTTACAATATATAAGGTAGTATTTATTATACATTTTCAAAAAATGCTCATATTTAATATATCTAAAGAAAAAGAGAAAAAGATTTAATAAGGATAGTTTTGAAAAAATGTTACTCCCTCTGTTCCAGTTTATAGTACACTTTTAACTACCACACACGTACCAAGACAATGATTAGTAACCGAAATTTTTTTCCATTATTTCTCAAATTACCCTTATTTAATAATACTTCCTACATTAATAAATTGCATCAATTCTCTCCTTCATTTTTTTTTCCGAATTCCCATGAGTCATTAATAATTGTGAAAAGTGAAGTTTTTGGAGAAATTCTTCTTCATTCATTTATGATTTGACCAAACTATTAAAGATTTTTCATTAAATACATTGATAACCGTATAATATATAAACTTATTTATTAGGGGTAATACTAGAAAGACAATAAAAAAAACACAATGTAATCCGCGTAATGCACTATATTTTGAAACATGAATTTCTCATAACAGTGCACTATATAGCGTAATGGAGGGAATATGATCTTTTGAGAAATCGAGGTAGTTAATTAGGTTTAATTTCAATTCTTAATCTGCGTGATTTCATTAAAAGGATCTTATATTAACGACATGAGGGAATATATTAAGAATTCAAATTTACAACACTGATGATACTGTTAGAAGCCCCGCTTCAATTTGAAAGCTAAGGTTTTCAGCATTAGTGATATATTTTAATAATTAGTTTTTGCTATTAAAAACATCTATACAATTTATGAAGCATCTTATCAATTATTCAAATTTTATTTCTTTAACTAAATACGCAATGCATGAGATAATTCAACAAAAAGAGAAATTAAAAGTGATATTAATGTGTCATTTTATTTTGCAAAGAAAAATCATGTTTGAAAAATTATAAAAATGACATTAAGTGTTTGGGAGAATGCACAAATCATTAGTTCAAATTATTAAATATTTTTCTAAACACAATATTTGATGTAGTATCACTTAAGTTGCCGTTCTAATCAATAATTAATATCTTCAATTTATGTCTAGACTGTACATGGGGACAAAGCAACATGGAGTTGGTTGTGTGTAAATAGATCGTGATAAGTGCAATTCAACAATACACAAACTCTAACTCTGACTTTTATTTATGGTCATATCAAAAGTTAATATTATAGGAAACTGTTGTCTTTTCATATTAAATAGTAGTTTAAAATCAGATGGAGTCATAGAAATCCTTGGTATATAAACTTTCAACCCTTTAGTTGATCAGACATCACTTTGACTTGAAACACATGCTTGCCAATTTGAGTAACAATAAGGCGTGTGACATTATATAAATTCAATGATTTATTAATGTTCCTCATGAGAATTATATGTGTTCCTTTCTTTAATCTTATTTCATAATTAAGAAGATGTGATATAGAAATTGAATTCAAAAACTTCTTACAACAAAAAGAATATTAAAAAATATTTAAATATAACAAAACATATAATAAATAGTAATAATGTTATTAAAGAAACTTAAGTACATGACAACCAAAATTAAAAAATAAAAAAAACTATTAAATTTAAGACATATAATACAGTTAGAATAGATTATTGAATATATTTTTATATATAATATTTGATATCTCACATCAATATAAAGTTGTACAAATTCTTGCCCTGTCTCTTATGTATAGTGATGGCAAAATTAACATATTAAACAAAATTCATAGGTTATTTCTCAAACTTAATTTAAAATTAAATTATAGCAAATTTTAAATAAATATAAACATAGCCTTGAGCAGCAAAAAATAAATGCAACACTAAGCATTAACCAAAAAATCAATATGTACAATAAGATTTATTGTTATTATATAAATCGCAGAAATCTATGACCATTGCTGTGAATAAAAAATAGCAAATTACTTTATGTGTTTTATCAACATTATTTTAGATGCAGTCAATAGTTCTTATTAGGAGTACAAAATAAATTAGGATAATAGGTATATTTCTTTTTTTTTTTTGGCCAACAGATAAAATAGTGTTTATCTTCCATTTTTAAAATTAGAATCTCAACCAAATCTAAAATAATACTAACTCTCCAAAAATTATTTATGATTATAATATAATTCTAATTATTAAACTATACACGCATGAATTTGAACAAACCATAATATCCTATACATTTAGTAATTTTCAGAATTATTAAGTTCTCATATTGAGATTTTGATTTGGCATTTGAACAAACCATAGTATCCCATACGGATCAATCTTTAAATCATCTCCATGGACACAAATTGTGGTGGAGTAAAAATAACTTAATAGTTCTATACTAAAGATTACTTTGTCCTACATTAAATCCCTTCATTTTATAAACAGTGGTGCTGAATACTATTTCATAAATGCAACAATTCAATCATTCTACATAAAGACAAACAAAAATTAAATTGAATAAAAAAAATAAAAATTTTTATAAGAAACTCTACTCGCACCTAATGGTACTGAGGCAAGGATAACTCACATCCAATTTGATTGTGAAGCATTTTGAATAAATGGTGGATATAACTATTTATTTAGGAATAATGATTTTGAATACCGTACAAAGAATTATATAGAAAAAGAATTACCAAAACATCTTAGAAATATATTAGTTTTTCTCAATTTAAATGAAATAGACTTTAAAAATTAGATGTTCATGGATTCTTAGCTACATCTTAGTGATTTTTAGAAGATTTTTTTCCAAAAAAATTCAAATACATAGATAAATATATAATTAATCAGAAAAGATACAAACAAATAAACAAAATTGGTTAGGGTTTTGTGCTTATAACTTAAATTATAAAAACTTAAATACGTCATAAACCATTTGAATTTACCTATTTGTTGTGAAAGATTTTTGGAGAATGTAAAAACCTAATCTTAAAACCCCCCCAAAACAACACCTAAAACACCTCAAAACTCCAACAAAAGGGCAGAACAGGGCATAAAAAGGGCAAAGCCGCGGCTAGCTACAGTGCCGTCGTAGAGTACGACAAGCAAAAAAGGTATGGCGCCACAGCTAGGAACCTAGCACCACGGTGCCCATATCAAAAATCATATCAACAATTTACTGATTTTTTTTGTGAACTTTCAACGCACACAACTTTATGTTCTTATTTTTGATAAACCTGATTTCAACTCATACAAGTCACTCTCATCACAATCTATCCACAAACAGTAATTTCACATATATTCATCTCCTTATGAAGATTTTGGACACCCATAACTGATTTGGTTACTTTTTTACTAAAGCTTACAACCTAACATCCCCAATTGTTACCAATAGCCATTTGGCAGCTCAGGACCCTTTGCACAAGTTACAAAAGACACAACCAGCTTGTTTAAGGAGATTTCACCCCAAAGAAACCACTTCCCCAAGTTTTGACTCCCTCTTAAACCCAAAATCCAACCAATAGGCTATGTGCCCAATTCACACATATGACCAATGAGACTTAACAACGCATTCCAACACACCTACACACACTGACCCATATTGGGGTCCAGAATCACATCGCATGCACATAAACCACAAACTTAACATATAGCCACAACTATATCATTCATAATCATTCAACATCATTATCATACCACATACCAACAATAGTCCTCAGGATACAACCTATGGGCAAAAGACATAATACTATGCTACTTGGCAAAATCTAGCACATAAACTGGATAACATACAGTTACCAACACACTTAAATATTCCCATGCGAAGGAGAGCTAGGACTTCTTAGTCCTCTCTGAGCTAGTACTAGAATCTTCTCCTGAAATATTAACTACAAAGGGTGTGAGACAGAGTATCAGTAACCTAGAAAATATACAACATACAACAAATATCCACAAATCTATACCTATATGCATATGGTGCAATGGAATATAGAATATCATTGTATATATGTCTCCCTCATACACGACTAGAACCACGGGTTAGTGTCATTACAAGACATTTTCCAATAGATGATTCTCTTCCAACAATCAGTGAAGACTGATTCTGGGATATCACCAAACTCACCTCACACTAGTATAATCCAGCTAAAGGTCATACTAATATTTGGATCGTGACTCTCTTTTCCTGGATCACCTGAATTGGTGGTAATTTAAAAAATGTGCAATCCACTACCACATAACTCTTCTGGCCATTGGAGGAGATTTAGAGGCATATCTCATCTCATCATCATCATTCGATCCACCATATCTCACTATACTTAATGCAATGATGATATTCAATGTCATGCCACATGTCAATGTCACTATGCAATCATCATCATTATTCTAATCATCTTCAATGTCATGCCAGCATGTTATCATTGGGCATGCTACAGAATCGCGCACACACACACATATATATATATAACATCATATTGACCATTAGCACACATAAGTATCAAGGGACGAAATTCACATACCTCTATTAGCCGTGCACATACAACGGTATGAAAATAAACCTCATACACACAACAATATTGTGGTATGAAAAGAAACATGTATATATATATATATATAAACACAAAACCAATAATTATCACATGTACATATCCACTTAATTACCTCGAATTGCCAACACAACTCACACAAGGGATTTTCCAAGCCTTTGAAGCACCAAATCATAGACCAACACTTCCAATCAACTGATTATATACTACAACATCAAAATATCCTCAATTAACACAATACACAATATCAATTCATAACTCATAATTCAACCATCCAAACTTAACCCAATATTCCAATTCATTAACATTCATATACGGCTCGGATTTCAAGCTCCTCTTACTCAAATTCAACCTAGGGTTTATACCCAAAACTTACACAATCCTTCTTAAACCCACACCCAAACCTTAGGAACACTACACAATACTTCAACATCACTAATACATGCATTTCAATCGATAGAAATCTCAACCCAACCGAAAATCATTATATCCCCCACGGATTTCTTGATAAAAATGGATAAAAAAAGAGAGAAGAGGAAGCAAAAATCCACTTATCAACCAAGATTGAAACTCCTAGAATCCGAAAATTTCTCCCCAAGACTAGATTTTTCAAACCCTAGCAGAGCTCATCTTGTTCTTTCTCCATTTTTCCCATTCGTCCGACTAAAATGGCTTCTGATTTATAGAATTTTGGTGTCTGGCACTGTGGTGGATGATAAGCTCTTCACTGCGCGAGATCCTACTACCCAAAAATATTAATCAATCTCTATTTCGCTTGTTATGGCGTCTTTGTTTTAGGCCGCGGTGTGGCTCCACAGCGTGGGAGCTTCTATTCTAATTCTTCCCAACTTCTTTCACTTTATACTTTCTTTGGTCCTACTTCCTTCAATACTGTTCAAACAAGTACACTTCTCATTAGTTTGAGGGTAGGTCCAAGATTATATGTTGAGAGTTGTTACAAAGAACATTAAACACATAAATACTTATATAAATATAAAATGATATAAATAATTGGGAAAGGGATAAAACATAAGTGGTTGATTATAAATTATGGATATTTAAGTTTGATAATATGATTCAAATTAATGAGAGAATTCAAATTCAAGTTTGTTATTAAAAAAAAAAAAGGTAAAACAGATAGATTGATATATAAAAAAATTTAAAGTTTTATATATTATGAATATTAAGATGATTGTTAAGAAGATTTTGTTCGAACAAATTAAAGCAGAAAAATAAATATATAAAATCAATTGAAATAGTGGATATACTAATTTTGATTGAAATAGGATATATATTTAATTATGGAAAAAATTTAAAAATGTATATTTCCAAGGTATCTATTTGGATAATGGTGGAAGTCTTGAGAAGTGCTTTTGTGCTACTATAATCACATTTGCAGTATTAATATACTGTTTGGATAAATGTTAAAAAATCACAGTATATCAGAATTTAACAGTTATACTGCATTTTTGTAGAAGCGAAATTTTCTTGCTTATCTGATGAGATAATCATGTTTGCTAATTTTTAATTATTTAATTAAAAGGGTTTTTCCCCAACATAATTCAATTCCAAATATTTTAAATTTAAAAGTGATTTTGATAGTAATATCCAAACAAAATCAATTATCTCACAATCAATTTTTTGAAACAAGTTTCCAAACAGAAATTTTGATCAATTAAAATTACTTTTAATCAAAATTAATTTTTAAAATTATTTCTATCCAAAATCATTTTTCAACTCTAATCCAAACACTTAGTCCATTTGAATTAAAATATTTTTAAGGAGATTTTGTAGGGAAAATTGAAACACATGAAATTAAAAAAGATAAATATTAGTTATATGATTAAAAGAATCTAATTAGATTTAGTGTTTTTAATATTAAAATATAAAATAAAATAATAAGTCTTAGCTCTAAACATAACTCCAAAATAGAAATCATGAAGCACAGGATTGCGGTAAACCTCATTTAAAATATCATGATCATTCCGAAAATATCCATATAAATTATCTACTTTTATATATATAATAGATGATGACACAAAAAGTAGTTTTTTAATATTAAATATTACAATACTTTTATTTAAATAATACAAGTGATATTTTAAATTTATGATGACTCTTTAAATTAGCAACAATTGATGTGATTGTAATTTTATTTATTCTATGTTCAAATTTTAATTTTATTTGATTTTGTTCAACTCAATATAAATTTGAATTTAGTATTATTTAATTTAACTTAATTTAATCAATATTAATACATAATATAAAATTCATACTAAATTTGGTGTCCTTAATATTCGTTGTATTCATATATTTGTAGAAAATCATATGACGAAGATTGCTTAAAAAAATGTCGTTAAAGACATGAACAACTGCAATTGTAAATATTAAAAAAAAAATCTATGGCTTTGATATTTCATTATAGTATATTGATATTGATTTTATAACTATAGGTAAACTAATTACTTAAGGAAAAAGAATTAAGAGTTAAATTAATATCTATAGCTTTGATATGATCTTGAATAGAATTGCAAAATATTTTGATAGAATTAATTATTTAATATAAAAATTCAAGGCAATTAAAAAAAAGAACAAATATAATCTAACCATTTGAAATTTGAAAAATCACAATCAAATCTTATATTCCTAGAAAATTATTACTTAATATGGGATATTTTTAAATTGAAAAACAAAAGCCAATAGGATATGAAATAAATAGTATATTAATAGTAATTTCTATTCTATTTCATTATAGTATATTGACGATATTGATTTATGACTACCGTAATGAGCACGAGGCAGCTAGCCGTCTGATTTAACAACAGCTGTGCATTGGCTTTGCGTAGCCAAGCAAAATTGTTCAATCTCAAACTCAACTTGCATTGAGGAAAACTAGTTCTGAAGGCCTAAACAGAGCATATATCATTGGACTTCCATACAATTTTCTCCAATTTTCCTTTAGGCCAGAGATTCACTCTAGTCATCTGATTTTAAGGTCTTGAACCCAATAAATAGAATGCGAATGCCTAGAGGCCATGGAACATTTCTTCAATGTGGGGGACATGGCTGACAACTAAATATCAGATTCCATTTTTGAACTACCGGCATTTAGGAGCTGAATGTGAGGTGAGGATTAGTGTGTTGTCTCCGTCTCTACCTCAGTCCTTAAGAGTTCATGCAGTTGCACAATCTGGACCAAAACCCACCAGAGGCTACTGGTGGTTGCTGCTCAAGAGGGTCCTTAAAGTTTGCTTTATCACTTAATTCATCAAATGAGTCGACAAGGTTCTGCAGCCTTGCCACAAATTCAATTAGAAGAGAAGTGAATGTAGCCAGAGATAGTGAGCTAGCACTTTCATAAGTTTTTGATTCTTCCTCTTTCACTACGTCTGCTGCTTTAAGAGATATACGCGCAGGCCAAGATATCTGTTTCCTGAACATGTTTTCTGTGGCAACAATAGCAGGAGCCATAGCAGAGTTACCATTAGGAGTAATGTGACCATCCCAACTTTCCGCAACTTGAACTGATCTGAGATCAAGCACAGCTTCACTGAGAGACTTGAACTCCAGAAACTTCCTTTCTTCATCCACATCCAAGAGGTCTTGGGGATCACCCTCTTCTCTTGGCCGGTTTCCAATTTCCCAGCTCTCTGAATTTACAAGAAGGTACGATTTTTTGTCAATCTTCTGTTGTAATTCTTCTGCTGCTTCATGTACTTCGTACAGAATGTCTACTTGACCTAGTTTCTCCATCTTTTTAACTTTGTTTCCAAGTTCCCGTAATACTTTGGCCCCTTCACTGCCTACCCTCTGAAGCTCACTACGGAAAACTTGTCTTTTCTCAGCTGAAGCCTAAATATTAAGAGGGAAATTTACTACATATATACTTCAATAGAAAATTCAAAGAAAAAATAAATATATAAAAGAACCAATAACTTCACAATCAGAAGGAGTTTAGGCGAAATCTTAAGTTCAGACTTCCTACATTCCAAGCAGCAAACCCTACAGTTAAACCTTAGTCGTAGTTGGCAACATCAATCAATATAATGTCTTTTCTTCTTTAAAGCCTATATGTCCTATTATCCCCTAAAAATAACCTAATTTTCATATATTTAACCATATTAGAACTCCAACTAGAACTAATACAATCCTGAGATAATACAACAGAAACACAAGTATGAAATACAAATCAACATATGGATGATCAAACAATTGAGGGCCGAGTTTTTTTTTTCTTATTTTGGATGAAAAAAAAACATTAGGCCTATTTCGAAAGGAAGAGAAATTCAAAATCCACAGGCGCATCTCAAACTAATAATAGTACAATAGAAAGTTCCCAGATATGAGGTACCTGTATTTCAGAAAGTATACATCCATGCATAGCCATAACCATGAACGCACAATGCCTAAGTGCTCCACTAACTTTGACATAATTCTTCCATGGATATCTAAACGTCTTGTAATGACCATGAGGAGGCTCCCAGACGGCAAATCCCATCTTCAATAGTACGCAGCAGGGAGTTAGAAAGAGAATTAATATTAATATTTATTGATAAAATGGGTAGGAAAATGAAGTTGATGCTACCAATGCATCCTCTTGACTTGTAGATTCAACAGCTGATCTGTAGCCACTATAAACCGGGTCATCAGCAGCCTGGTAAGTCAGAATTTTTGAAGGAACCCTCTCGTATTCAATACAATTAAGGTAATGCTTCACGACACCTGAAAAGAGGCCCAACAAAGTCATTCAAGCGAGTCAATGAGATTGAGAAGTGGCAAATCTATAGGCTATCAATGTCATAACCAAGAAGATAATGGAGACAACCTTCCAAAGATGTTGCAACACCAAAAAAATTTTTGGCCACCAGATTGTGTAGATCCTCACCAGCCCAGATTGGATATATGCACATATTTACTCCCAATGAAACACCAGCACCCAGGGCAATGAGCAAAAATCTACTTATAGCTGTCTGAACAAATTGCCCAGTGTGATATCCAGATACAGTAATGAAACAATACGTGATCAAGAACACCCGGAACCCATATTCATAAGCTTTCAATCTTGGGTACAGTTTTGCATAGGTTGCAGAAAATCCTAGCAATTCACAAAGCTTGTCAGAAAACTAGGTACAAGCCAACGAGGGTGATGGAAAAAGGGCATAAAACTAACAAAGAACTCAAAGTGATAAAAACCAGACCTGCAGTGAAGATACTGACAACAATTATACATTCTTCCCATGGTCCAGCCAATGCTGATAACTCTGCCATTCCCAAAGCTAGTCCCCCAGCAGACAAAGTCCCCAATCCTCTGTTAAACCCTTTGCTTAGAGTTGCCCCTGTAGAATTTCATTGCAATTACACTATAAGCAAGTGAAAGGTTGATACTTGAACCTAATTTGACCCAAAGAGAGCATGAAAATGAATTCACCAAAAGAACTCAAAACATTGATTCTATGATAAAATAATGGACACGATTAAAAGACCAAGTTATTAGAGGAAAATATTGATTTAATTAAGCAGTTAAGGCAAAATACCAGTCCCGTCAAGTTGAATATGGACAAAAAAGTGTTGTCAGTGGATTTGTCAAAAAGAAGATGTATTAACAAGCAGGATTATTGACTTGAAGTCCACGTGGTATAATATTTTATTAACTATCTAATAGTAAGAAGAAATGGACGACCGTTCTCATTCCCATTCCAAGTCACATCTATTGTAATTGTAAGGGAACAAAATATATTAATGGGCTGTCTTCAAATTCAGAAACTTACGCATGGAAGGGGACTTAACCAAATCTACCATAAGTTCCACAGAAAGCGCACAAATGAGCTATAAAAAATAAAACAGAAGTCCCGGTTTTCGTGGTTTTGGTTTTGGGGGGCTAGAAAATCAACGTACCTATACTGAACTCGAACACGACCACGACAGTTAGTATAGCCCAGACGGAATAGCGACCCATGTCCTTGAAGGGCTCTTTCAAGAAAATTAAGAGGGAAATAAGCATCAAAGCAAGACCCATTTTGGCAGAGAAGATAACCTTCCTGGGATCCGAGCGACCCATCTCCCAGGCCTTGATAGCAACGCCTTTTACTGTCTTCCAGCCGTTGACAACGCTATCGGAGATAGAGCGATTGGAGCAGCAACACCTCATCGGAGTCTCTTCTCCGTTAGATTCCGGCATATTGATCCCTATCTGGGAATACCCACCCTTCATCGACAACAGCCTCTCCTTCTTCTCAGCGAAACTGTGCCTGAAAGAGCCGTGTTTTGGAATTTTGGAAGTCATCTCTCATCAAATGAAGTTGAAACGGCTGTCTCTAGGGTACAGACGTGAGATTAGAATGGGAAAGTCAGTAAACTGTAAATCCAGATTCGGAACGAAGAATCAATTGGACAGTAATTTCTTGTATCTCTAGCTTTGGGAGGGAAACATCAACATCACAGTAATAAGTGTTGGGGATAGGTTGTGTGTCTTTAGAAGAGGAGGGAGAAGAGACAAAGGGCGTCCCCTATCAGATCGGAAACCGTGAGGATCCGAAAATCGCATCAGCCGATAAAGCTTTGGGTATTATATCTGCACCAAGAAAAGCGAGGGGTCCAGAAACAGTTGGCTTTATATCTACGCCTGGCCCACCGTACTCGCCAATTAAAAGCAGACACGTTATCGTTGGACGTGCTTGCCCGACCTTAAGCAATATAATACGATGACATTCGCGAGAAATTCTGAAAGTTGAATGTACGACCATCAACTTGAATTTTGATAAAGTAACGAGTGGCTCTGCAGCGAGGAACGAATCAGCAAGCCTACTCGAACTTTGAATTTAGACAAGTCCACTGGAATTTTGACTGTATGAAATTTATTTTAATTATTTATTTATCTTTGATTTAGTTTACTTAAAAAATATTGATCGAATCCTGGATCTAACTACACTTTTCCCAAAAGAAAAAACTAAACTCATTTTTCATAATATACATATTAAATCATACTAAAAACATATAAAGAAGGAAAAAAAACAAATGAAAAGAATATCTTAGTTTTCTTAAAGAAAAAAGATAGTTATTTTAAATAAATTTTAATTGTAAGTTCACTTAAATGGTATAGATACATTAAAATATTTTTTTTATTTCTAATAAGAAGTCATTTAAATCGAATGAATGACTAAAATTTCTTTGAAATAAGTTACTTTTCAATTAAAAATAAAAAATGTATCAACAAAATTCTAGTACAATTAGTAAATAACTAAATCTCTTAACCATATTATCCTGAATTAAAAGGATTTCTTAGTACTTAAAAAATTGTAGATAGTGAAAGAAATGGGTTTTTTTATACAAAAAGAAGGTTTTTGTTTGATATAATTAGACTATATCACCTGAGTGGGCCGTCACCAACCAGTGCAATATTGGTCTTGTTTTATTTGTAAGTCCCATTGTGGTCCTTTCGATATCTACCTTAATTATATATTTTATATTGATATTACTATAATCAACTTTTAATAATTTTTTTAAATTGAGCCCAGTTTATGCTTAAGCTTTGAGGTTTCTTTTTTTTAATAAGATTAGGGTAGGATTATATATGAATTATGTGAGTGTGGAGAGTTTATTTTGGAAATTTTATGAACCTTATTGCTTTAGAGGAAAACAAAAAAGTCCAGTGGGAAATTTCATCTTAATTGAACAGTGGTTATCTATTATTAAAAAAATAGTAGTTACATACCAACAAGCTCTAATATTATTGGTAAATAATTAAATTTCTTAAACATGTATCATTAGAAGAAGTAAAAATTTTAAAAGAATTAATTTTTAATTATCCATTCTGAAGCATCTTTTAGTGCTAAAAAGATTGTAGTTATATTATTGTATTTATATGTTTTTATGTTAACATTAAAAATATGGTATAGAAAAGGGTAAGAGGAAAAATTAAATTGTTTGAGTTAGTTAATTTTTATTATTTAGTTTAGACAAAATATATAAATTCTCGAAAAGATAACCTGAACTCAAAAAATTTTACTTTCCAAAAAAAAAAGTTGATGAGATAAAAAAATAGAAAAAGAAAAAAGAATGGCTATGATTTAGTTGGTTAATTAAAGTATAATAAGTGAGATGGATGTAGTGATCAACGTTGGATTTGGTGTTAACTTTGAAGATAAGGATTGCACGGTCCGTCAATGTGGCAAACAAAAGTACGAAGAAAAGACTTCAATTTCAGCGATGAACAGCAAAAGGAGCCACTTTTCCTCCATCGAGAACCCCTTCCCCCTAATCTTATTCTTTGTCAGTTCATTGTCAGCCTAATCACGTTATCACAGTCCCGTCTGCAGTGTGGATGATTCTGGAATATTATTGATTACGGAATCAGACATGGGACCACACAATGTACTAAATCTTATTATGATAATTACGGTTATTATTATAATTTATATTTATCTACCTCATATATATATATATATATATTAAAAATTATTTAAAAATTTTAATATTTTAAAAAATAATATAATCTTTAAATATTATTCTTATTAAAGTATAAATTATTTTAATTATATTTTTTTTAATCTCTTTTCATTATTAGTTTTTTTATATTATAAAAAAAATAAAAATAATAAAAAATAAAAAAATAATTTATTAATCTAACAAAACAACCCTCAACATCCAGCGTTCTTTTCCCACTTTAGGCAAACCTACCCCCCAGAGGTATATCGTTAGGTACTAGGTATGTCAATTTCTCAGCAAGTTGAGATTCAAGATATAATTTATGAATGACTTGTTGGCCACAGAAAAATATAAATGAATTGAAGTATCATACGTCATTAATTTGGTCATCAGACTACCTAGTTTTCATTTTATATTAAAAATTGTTACTTTTCAATACTAGTATTTGTGTTCCATCATAGCATGATTAGGAGATCCATACATTATCCAAAATGTGAGATAAATCATATTATTTGTTATTAATATATAGTATAACTTCTTCAGGCCAAAAAAATAAATAAATAGTATAATTTCTTATAAATTTTATAGTAAAAATATATTTTTAATCTCTTAATTTTTTATTAAATTTTACTTAGATACCTTAATTTAATTTATTTTCTTTTTAATCTCTTAATTTTTAAAATATAATCAAAAGTATCTCTATTTCTAATGTAATTAACAGAAAGTGCTAATAAAATATTATCAAATGCTAGTAAAGCATTTATTTAGTGCTAACCATTTATTCAACTCAATTTTTATGAGAAAAATTAAGATTTTATTTAAACGTCAATTATTTATAATTATTTATTTTCAATTTTTTAATTTAATTTAAAAGCACTTTAAATTTAATATTAATGATATATAGGTTGACATGTTAACATTAAAAAAATAATAATTTAGTAATATTTTCTATTAGCATAATTAAGGTTAGTAATAAAAAAAACTTTTGATTGTAAATATGTTAAAAACTAAAAAAAAATTACAGGACTAAAATAAAATTTAATATAAAATTAAGTGATAGAAAATTTACTTTTGTCCAATTTGTTATATATATTGATGAAATATTGATTATTCTCAAAAATTAAAATTTGATTTTTCTTTTTAATGCAAGATAACTATGCAAATAGGGATATAGACTCAGTAATTTGAAGGGAGAGACAAGTTTTTCACCTGCTTTTTGTCTCCTTGCAATTGCATACACATCTTGTCGTACCAGAGATACATATATGTGCGTTACAGAATTAAGATCATCTGAACTTTCGGAATAATTTAAATTTTTAAGTTCTTTAGTCTAAATTTTGCAAGGTTGAGGTCCTTGGATGTAATTGCTCCACACATATCAAAAATAAAAAATTCGGAAAAATGTAAAACAAACATTGACAAAATCTGGATTAGCATGATACGAACAAGAACAATTCAGAGCTCTTGTGCTTGAGGTTATGGTCTCACCGTGTCACTGTCAGACAAAGGAGGTTTGAATCTGCTTCTGATCAATGGTCTGAAGGGTCCAATTATTTATCAAAGGCTTCTGCTCCTCCATCACACCATTGTTTTCGCTCATATCTTCTATTTCTAATATCTCGACTCTGCGATTCGTCTTCTTCTTTATTTTGATTGCCACGTGCTGAGGAATGAAGCTCCCACACACAATTACCCTACTCTGCTTCTTCTCTATCAGATGTGACTCCAGTTCTAGCAATGGAAAACAGAAATCATCTACAGCATCAGACACAAATACAGAAATAAGCTAAAGACCTCATTTGAAGGCTAACCTGGCATTTCAACAAGGGCTCTCTTTACTTTTCTGTAGCAACCATTGCAATCTACATTGATCCTCATCACCATGCACAAGTACTGCAAGTAGAAAGCAAAACCAGAAGTGGTTCAAATGGTTTCTGTTTTTAATTTAATAAGTAGTTTCAGAACTCAGAGAGAAAGATGATGATTGGAGCTTGCCTTCACTGTCATGAAACCAATCAGAGAGGGGTTGGGGGAGACACAGAAGCTTCAAATCCCAAATAGTGCAAATGATCGAGCAAAAGAAAGGAGGATTTTGAAAGGCAATGAGAGTACTTTTGAGGACCAAAATAACGTTACAATTAATGACATGGTTATTAGCCTTGCCTTTAGTTGAAAAGGATTCTCCTTCTAATGGCAGAATCCAATTCCCCATATAATAAAGGCATGCAGAGGACGAAGGCAATGTAGCGTAGTTTGTAACTTTATTCTTGACTTCTTTCTGTTCTTTATGAAGATGCCTCAGAAACAAAAGAGAGCGCACACTTTGTTTATGGAAAAAGCATCTCTTCTCCTTCTTCTTGTGGCTTGGCGTACTGATTCTCGTTTATATATCAAGCAATCTTCTGCAATACAATTTCTTGAATTAAAGAGGTGGATCCTAATCCTATGAGACGCTTGTCAACTCATTTCTTCAATTCAAAATGTAACATTCCATTCGATATTTTCTCTATAAACTCCATTCAACTAATTAACTCAGTATCTCTCAGAATGGATTAATTTAAAAGATTACAAATACAAACGGGGGAATTACCTTACAAGTTGAGAGCGATTCTTCAAGTTTGAATTCGTTTGCTTCCAATTTTAGGCTAAAGGTAAGGTGTAGTTTGCAGAATACGTGGGATGACTAATCCAAACTAGAAGCCACCTCTGTCGGATTGAACTCAAATACATATATGAAGCAATTAACTGCTAGGGCAATTAGATTACTATAGTTAACATTGAATCTCCATGTTTCAAACTTGCAATGGTAGGACCAGATTACTCAGACTCTCAAGAAAGAGAATAGAGTACAATTTAAAGAGACTAAGCCTTGAAATTAAATTCTTACAGAAATTCGGAATTGGGGTTCCCGTTGAAATGCAAAATGGGTGGTATATCATATTACTAATGGGATGTCAGAATTTTCTTTTTTTTTTTTTTGGGAATGAAAGGACGAATCCATTAAAGAGAAGAAACTGTACTAATTGAAGGCATTATATCAACCGTTCAATGTCGGAGCACTTGTTTCCATTTTAAGCACTCCCGTTTCTCACAACATCACTTTCCAATTTCATTCCACTGTATAGTGCACTTTTTTAAGAAATTTATATTTTATAATATAGTATATTTTACAAATTATGTAGTGTACATTTTTTATCTTCCCAAAATTACCTCTAATTAATAGGCCCAAATATTTATTCATTAATAAAATATTTCATTTCCAATGTATTTAATGAGAGTAATTTGAGAAAATGTGAAAAAATTTTTTAGTTACTAATTATTATCTTGATTTATGTGCGGTAGTTAAAAGTACACTATAAACTAAAATAGAGAGAGTAGTAAATAATTGCAAGCATGGGGAATATAAGGGTAATGATGACTAGGCGGAAGTAAATAAAAATTGAAAGAAAGGTCTAATGTTAAAACTTAGCTGATTAGATTAGAAAGTAAGCATCACAATTTAATTTAATTTAATTTAATCATAATGCAGCTTACATTTTTAATATCACTGACTAGCTAATGCGTAATCAAAAGTAGCTCGAGCTACATTTTGAGTAATTTCACTGAATCTCATGGGTCCGTTGGAGTTGTAGATCTTGGGTCGTATTGGGTTTTTGCTGTTCAACCTTCCCGTACGAGGCGAGAACTTCCTCGCTGAAACTATGTGAAGGCTTCATCCTGAACACGGGAGGGCAAAATAAAGGTTTCTTTTCTCTCCTCTTCTCTACAGATATTGTCTTTAGCCAAAACTAAATTTAATTAATATTATCTTATTTTTAAGCTTATGGAACACTTGTAACTATGGCACATGAAATTAAAAGTGATAGTTACCATTTGAAAAAAATTTATCAATTTTTAAGTTATCCTTATTTAATATTATTTAACATAATTGACCCAAATTAAACTTTTAATATTAAACAAATTTTATCTTTTCTTGAGGTATTTTTCGTAAAAAAAAATTAAATATACTGTATAATCCATAAAATGCCTTATATTATAAAATATAGATTTATCATAATTGTACCTTGTCAATCTAAACATAAGAGTACCATATTAGGATTTTTAAAAAAATTTATTAATATGTTATGCCATTAAAACATACATAAACAATAACATCAGTCTTATCTCACTAAGTGGAGTTAGTTACATGGATTATACGATATCAATGAACTCTATTAAATATCATCTTTTCAGATAAATCAGTTATCAAGAGATTATGCCTTATAACTTCTCTTAGTGTACTTTTTAGTTTTACTCTACGCTTTTTCATAAAGTTCGAAGCTATTTAATTAACTCTCCTTACTAACTCCTTTTGTCCTCTTCTTTGTACATGTGTAAACCACTTTAAATGATTTTTCACCATTTTCTTTTCAATAGCTGCTACTTCAATTTTCCATTGTATATAATCATTTCGTATCATATCAATTATTATATGACGACACATTCATCTTAACATTCTTATCTCTGCTACTCTCATCTTATACTCTTATTACCTTTTCAAAACCCAACATTCAATGCCTTATAGTTAATGTTATCTTCTAAATTTTAAAATGATAAATGAGAAAATAGTTGAAAAATAATAATTAATATTATGCTAAAATTTTAAAATAACATATAAATACAAAATAAAAAATTTGTTTAAAAATGACTTGTAAAGAAATTGGAGAGAGTATCATCTAATCTACAAATTAAATTGTAAGTCTGAAATTTAAATTTAAAACTGAAATAGTACACATTTTTTTTTATTTTAGAGAAAATACAATCTTCAAATGATCTGTTTTATTGATATCCTTGGTAAAAAAGTCAAAAGCTATGAATACTTCATTTTATCCGGTCTTTATACATTAAAAAAATATAATTAAAAATTGATGCAAATTTTTCTTTTAATGTGAATTTTATAAAATAAAAAAAGAATATAAAAAAATAATATATTCTCTAAATCCAGTCTTTTTTTTAGTATTTTCAAAAGGAAAATATAAAAACAGAAATTTCTCTTTAGAATCTCCTTTTAATTTGAATGAAAAATACGTAGAAATTCTAAAAAGATTACTCTCTAAATTTTGTCTCCTTTATTTTAGGAGTTCAAAAATCCTATCTCCTTCTTGTTTTCTTTTTTTAAAAAAAATCAATCAATCAAATCATTTTCTTTCCAAAAAAAAAATAAAAATGAAATCCTATCTTTTTTATAAAAAAAAACAAAAGAAAAATCTCATCCCTTTATTCTTATTTCATCCAATCTCTCCCATTTAAAATTAAAAAAAACAAAAAAAATTTCTCTTTATATATAACAAAAATAATAAATTTTTTACAGGAAAAAAGTATTAATTAATTAAAAAAAAAGAAAAGAAAAGGGGAAGAAGGGGCTAAAACGCAGTGTTTCAACCCTAAGTAGCTTGAAAATTAAGGCTCAGGCACGCGAGAACTGGAGAAGGCGAAAAGGCAAAAAGGGTTTGGGAAGGCAGTGCACTCAGGCACGAAAGGCTGAAATAATGGAGGGAGCACGCATGAAGCAGAGGGAGCCGTGCAAGAAAGAAAAACAGAGGGAACACGCGTGAAGGAAAAAGCACGATGGTTGGCCATAAAAATGGAGGAAGATTGGGGCTGAATGAGGGAGGCATGATGGAGAGTTGGAAGGAGAGGCGGAACTGTGCAAGAAAATTGAAGGAAGCAGAGCACGATGCAGACTGAGACCGAGAGGGAACTTCAATCTGAACTGAAAAATAAAGGGGGCCACGGGCGAAGCTGAGAAATAACCAGAGGGAGACCAGACCGAAGGACGAGGAGAGGTAGACCGAAGAAAAGCCAAGCAGAGCACGGTGGAGAAAAATAGAGGAAGCCGTGCGTGGTGAGAGACACCGAGCAACGATCACGAGACAGAGGAAGCCGAAAATAGAGACAGGCACAGACTCGAAACAAAGGAGAGATATAGTGGCAAGGCACGACGGCTCAGGATGCGAGAGCCAGAGAGATAGAGGGCGTGGCCTAAACCTGATCGAGGAAGACGAGCACGAAGGTGAAAAGAGGAGCAGACGATTTGGATCAAAAAGGAAGATGGAGCAACCGAATGGATAGAGCACGATAGCGAATGGAATTTGGGCAAGCATGAAGGTAATGTGTCCTTGCTCTTACTGATTTCCTCTTTGCTGTAATATTGATGATTGGTTAACCGAAATGCATAGGTATTGTTCGGCATGCTGTGCACTTAAAGTGGTCATGCTCTTTGCTTTTATAGAGTCCGCACATGAAATGTTTGACAAAACGCTTGTTTGAGATGTCACTTACATGAGAATGGTGACAAGCTTAGTAAGAGTCAATGCCTGGCTGATAACTCTAGATTTATGCAACCATACACCTGATGGAATCGCAGATAGCTTGTGACATATAGAATTAGGTGTGAGCTCAAGAGATGGTCATATATATTTATACTTTGCTCTGCATACGCGTAGACTGCCATTAACTTTTGAGGTGATTGTATTATCATGTCTTCCCATAAAGAAAAGAATGGAGTTTTGTGTTAATTGCTGCACAATACAGCTTGAGTTTGGGTTTAAAACTGACCACGTGAATATGTTTTCTATGGAAAAAATCTGGTTTTAACTTATTGCTTATGGATGCCCTGGTTTGGTCATGGAAGTGGTGATGACCAATAGTTTAAGCATGAAGAATGTTTCACGTAACGTCCCGCCGCTATTCGAGATTGACGACTGTCCTCACAAACCAACACAAGCCCTTTCGGTGTACTTTGTCCTCACTCACACACCTCCTTCCCAAAAGGTCACCCATCCCATAATTGCTTCAGGTTAAACACGCTTAACTGAGGAGTTCTTAAGGGATAGGCTACCGAAAAGGTAGGTGCACCTCGTTGGTATAGGTAGTACCTATCAATTCCTTTAAGCTATCCTTAACCGTATAGTCTCATACCTATACAGTCTCTGGATCCCTCTCATTCTGGTATGCATTCAATTCATTCATATGCCCTTCCTGCTTAGAAGCCTGCCAGGAGCCGCTCCTTGTCGGTGCCTCATTACTTTATCTGACGCCTACTTTTCTTGCACCGGCGATCACTCCCCGCCCTTTTTAGCGCCCAGATGTCACATTTCAAATGGTTTTGTCTTCCTGCATAAATCTTCATCGCTAGATACCTTCATGTGGGAGCTGTTCCAAACTTGTAAATAAACCACCGTTGTGAGTTTTGAAAACCCATGTGATATAGCGCTGGGCTATTGCATTTTAATCCATTGTATGAGTTTTGTTAAGTTTGAAAGTAAGTGCTTATTTATTTTTGGCATATTCTGTGAAGTTTTGTTGCCTTCCAGTCAAAAATGGAACCAAAGGGCTATTTCTTTAGGATAAAGTAAGTCGGAATGCATATGGCTTACTGGCTCATGGTTATACTTCGTGCTTCTTTTTCTGATTCTTCTTTGTGGTACCCCTTGCGCATGAGAAAAGCTTGTGTTCTTAATGTCACAAACTAGTTCGTCATGTGTTGTGTGGTCTGATTATAAAGGTTAGATTCCTTAGTTTAAATCTGGTCAAACATATGACTTAAATAACTTGGAGGGCTAAGGATATTGGCTTTAACTCCTGTATATCTCCTCCAGGTTATGGAAAAGTGAACGGGTTGAACTGAGGTTTCCAAAAGCTTCTTTGATAATTTTACTACTGTCATTGGTAACTTTTGTTGTTTGGCCATGAAAATGCATTGCTAATTTCCTTGTTTCTTGTTTGTATCTCGCATCTTCATCACGTGAGGTTTCAATTTTGGCCTTATGGGAGGATCAAGAAGAAGTCGATGAGCAATGTGGATGCCAAGGGATAACCAATGGAAAATTTTTTTGCATGGGAGCATGGATCAAGTTAGAGAGAAATCAAGATCCTCATCACCAAAGCAAAGGGCGGAGAGTGGAAAATAAAACAAAATAGTTTGATCCATTTTCCCATCTTTTATACAACTCTCTTATTGTAGTAGATCAAAACTATCACTTGAATTTGTACAATGACACACACTATCACAAAATCCTATATGTTTGTAAATATTGGGCATAATATGTGTTTTTTATTTTCTTTTAAAATTGGTCACGAGGGTTTTTAGAACTTTCGCAGACCCCTAAAATAATCGCACCGTGTAAGCCTACAAAGCTGCATGAGTGTATTATAAAGGTATATGTATAATGGGTCCCAATGACCTTTTCCTCCAAAATTTTATTTTCTCATAAAAAATAAATAAAATAAAAATAAAAATAAACTGAATAATAGAAATAACCAATTTGGTAACCACACCACGTGAGGTTTCCAAAACCTACGTAGGTATTCTGATTAACTGTGTCATCACTTAAGATTACGAATCTACGTAGATGTAATAGTTGAACTTTCTTTTAAGAAAATAATTATATTTTATAAAGAATCAATAATAATAATAATAATAATAATAATAATAATAATAATAATATAACAAATTTCATTATAAATGATAATAGTATTTTTTAAATTATCGCCTTAAAATTATAATAAAGTCTTTATGCCGCGAGGTTTAGAACTTCTGTAGGTAATTAAGAAATCGATCTATCGAACATGACTGCGAGTCTGTAACAGGTGGATCGGTTTTCTCTTTTTTTTATGATGATTTTCAAAAGCAAAAAAAAAATCAAATAAATGCATTTTCAAAAATTAAAAAATAATAATGAAAAAAATAAAATAAAATATTTTTAAACAAAATAAAATAAGAGTAAGTAAGAGGAATTAAATTATCTTTTTGCCAATTAAAGCACACCAACTCAATCTCAGAAAATTGTCTTGTTTGTAAAAAGTTAAATTATTTTCAATTAACTTTCTCTTATCAGAATAATTTTATAATTAAAAGATACCAACCAAGTGACACGTATTTCTAATCTTAAACTACGTAGACTTTGATCTCCACTGCAGGGTACGTAGGCCCCAGGCTCTGATCCTGGATCAAGTCTACCTTTTATAAATAAATAAATATTTTCCTATTTATTTTCTTTTTTTTTCTTAAATCTCCTTAATTTCTTATTTAATTTATTTTCGTTATCCGGTTTTCCAAATTTCTCAAATTTTCATAAATTCTTCTCTGCCCTTATTCTCGCATGTGAATGATGAAAAGAAAACCAAAATATTTTTAAAACCATATTAATTTGCACAATCAACGTAAGGTAACCGTTCCTAGGGACGGGTGTTGTGGGGTGCCTAACACCTTCCCCATACACAATGGACTCCCGAATCCAACTTTGATTAAGCAGACCATCCTTTTCCTCTTTAATTCGGTTTTCCAATATTTTCTCTCAAAATTTTGGTGGTGACTCCTCATAAGTCGGTTTTCGCTAGAAAACTCAATTTGTTCCTTTTTCCTTTCGTCGCATTTTTTCGGGTGCTACAAAAGCATGGTCGAGAGGACATGTCGGTCCCGTTTCCTACGGATAACGTCACTAGTGGAGGAGAGATGGCTCGGCACATCATAAGTGAAAACGGATTCTATGCAATTCTTTGCACCATATGCATATCTCATCAAGAATATCTAGATAAGATTTTGACGGTCAAGATTTTTTAATGTTTTAATGATATTTTAATTTAAAATGATTTTACTGTACAAAATAATATTAATATTGTAGCTATCCAGTTATAAAAAATATTATTTTATTCTACAAAATAAAAAATTTATATTGTCCAAATTTCATCTGGACCATTTGGATGTAACATGGATATAATGCACATCTTTGATGTGTGCATCAAATTTGTTCCCCGTCAGTGTCACAGCAAAGCTGGCATTCCCCTGTAGATAAGGTGAATAATTTATACTTTTTAAGAAAAGTTAATTTTTTTCTTAATCATCCCAAAAAATGATGTATGTTTCCAGTTTTACCTTTATCTATAACTAATATCCAAAATTACATTAATTAGTTTTAAATAGTCCTATTTGAAATTTTTAAAAATTGACCACCAAGTAGCTAATCTCTCTTTGTTAAAGACCACATAGATGGAAGTTTAATTAATAGTACTAGATCTGCCACAATGCATTATTCAGCCCACATTAAGCAACACAATAATAGAGTTAGAAAAATAATTAATATTATATGTCCTACGTTTTAGACCAATAATTTCTTTTAAAAATGTGTTTTATAATTAGGACATGAGGAAGTAAAATACTACTTCCTTCAATTCAAAATAGAAGTTTTATTTAACTAACTGCACACAAATCAAGAAAGAGAGTTAGATTAATTAAATTTAAAATTCTTATAATGTTTTAAAATTATTCTCATTAAATTATAATTTATCTGAATTTCCAAGTGACCCAAACTGAATTACCAAGTCCCCCAAACTGATTTTCCATGTGACCTAAACTGAATTCTCAAGTCCCTTAAACTAAATTCTCAAGTCTCTCAAACTAAATTCTCAAGTTCCTAATACTGAATTCCTGAATCCCTTAAACTAAATTCTCAAGTCCGTCAAACTGAATTCCCAAGTGCCTAAAACTGAATTCTCAAGTCCCTCATACTGAATTCCCAAGTCCTTAATACTAAATTCCCAAGTGACCTAATCTGAATTCCTAAGTCCCTTGATCGGGATCCTGCAAGTATACAGGGTCGATCGCAGTAATAAAAAGTCTCCGGAGTATTCCAGAGGTCGAACCCAAGGGAGGTAGTAAATTTATAGTCCAAACTTTTAATCCCAAAAATTAATTTATAATCAAATTGATAATTCAAATTTAAAAGGAAAGAAATAGAAAACAAAACGATGTCTGAGTTTTGATTCAGTTCTAGAAGCGTCAAGAGATCAGGATTCACCTTATGAGATAACTAAATTTTATTTTTTAGTTAGACTCTATATAATTATAGTGGCTGTTGTTTCTAAAGTGTCCTAATTACCTCTCGGTCAATTAGTCCTAATTTAATTAGGTTTCAAATCATTCTCGCGCAACTAAATTTTCTAATTAAACCTTTAAAATTACAATATATATTATCATGAATTCCTAATTCTATCACTAGAATAGTTATTCATGTTTATCTCTCTAAATCTAGGTTCACTCTTCACCTCTCAGTCCATCAAGTTTACTGATTAATTAAATTTTATGGTGATCAAGCATAAAATCCACATGAACGAACAAAAGAGATAAATATAATAAAAAGATAAATTAAATATAACTTGAATAACAAATCAAAGAGTCTTAACTAGAAAAACAAATCCAATCCATCCCAATCAGACTACATTCCTAACCCTGACTGGAAAATTTAGCTACTCATCGATATACAAATCAAATCAAAACTAAAATTTTAAATTATAGTGAAAATTATAAGAAAATAGAGTTATATTAGAAAACAATGAATCTATCACTAATACTCCACAAATCTCCTTACTCTTTCTCTATAAGATACTTCTAGTTGCTCCCAGATGCATTTAAAACCTTGTTCTTTAGCTTATGAGTGCGTTTTTTAATCTCCCGTTGTATTTCTATCGTGTATCTTTATATAGAAAAAATTTAGAAGCTCATAAAAGCCCAAAATATCATCAAAACGCGTTAAAAACAAGTTTTTATGGGTTTTTCTTACTTCACCCAGCACCGGGTGGTTCCAGGAGGCAGAAACGCTCAAAATTCGCATTGACCCGACACCGGATGGGGTTGACCCGGCTCCGGGTTTGTATTGTTTGTACGGACATATGCAACTTTCAACTTCATAACGTCATTAGCTCGTGTTGACATTTTGAGTTCGATTTTCACCATGATAACATTAAAATTTGGTAAAACTCAAAACATGAAAGTTATATCTCTATGTCTTATCTTTCCAACGCATCTTAAATCACTACAATCAGAGTTCATATGTCAGAGTTATGATCAATATACCGAAGAGTGTCGAAATTTTTCAACATGAACAATTTGTAACGTTTTTGCTCCGAATGCTTCCAAATGAGCCTATAACGTCATGAAATACAAAAATATGTCACATCATGCCAAAATATACCAATGTAAATATATTTAGATATAATTTAGAGCTTAAATGTGGGTATTTTATATGTATAAAATGGACACATCATCCCTGAATATGAATTCACAAGTGCCTCAAACTGAATTCCCAAGTCCCTCAAACTGAATTCTCAAGTCCCTTAAACTAAATTTCCAAGTAACCCAAACTAAATTCTCAAATCCCTCAAACTAAATTCATATTTCCCCAAAACTGAATTGCCAACTCCCCTAAATTGAAATCCTAAGTGACCCAACCCTAGTTCCCAAGTCCCCAAACTGAATTCTCAAGTGACCCAATATTAATTCCCAAGTGCCTCAATCTAAATTCCTAAGTGAATTCAGTATGGGGCTTCGGAATTAAGGTTTGGTCACTTAGGAATTTAGTTTGAGGGACTTGGGAACTAGGGTTGGGTCACTTGGGATTTCAATTTAGGGGACTTGGCAATTCAGTTTTGGGGAATTCAGAATTTAGTTTGAGGGACTTGAAAATTTAGTTTGGGTCACTTGGGAATTTAGTTTGAGGGACTTGGGAATTCAGTTTGAGGCACTTGTGAATTCATATTTAGGGACTTCGGAATTCAGATTAGGTCACTTAGGAATTTAGTATTAGGAACTTCGGAATTCAGTATGAGGGACTTGGGAATTCAGTTTTAGGCACTTGAGAATTCAGATTGGGTCCCTTGGGAATTTAGTATGAGACACTTGGGAATTTAGTTTGAGGAATTTGGGAATTCAGTTTGAGGCACTTGATAATTTAGTTTGGGTCACTTGGGAATTTAGTATGAGATGCTTGGGAATTTAGTTTGAGGGACTTTGAAATTCAATGTGAGGGACTCGGGAATTGAGTTTCTTGTCACATGCAGGGAAGAGAGTAGGTGCTCTATTAAGATAGGAAGCTGCGAGATCACTTTCAGAATTTAATTAGCATAAACAAGATCAGCTTTGTCCATTCTTTTCGAAAATCAATCAATAAAATCCCACTTTTCACATTCAAAATGCAATCAAATTCCAGACATGTCGTTCATTCAGTTTTAAGGAGAAAGGACATAACACAACATGTTTACCTCTTACCCTAATCTTTCCAGATTCTGAAAGACATACAACAAAACCACTATATAACAGCCAAAGGCAACCACTTTATTTTCAATTATATTCAAACAACATGGTCGAATGGATCTAGTTACAATTACTCCATATCCACTTATAATGCATACAATATAGACAACTTTATAGGAATAACAATTCTATTTAGCCCTTTAACTACAAGCTTCAGAACTAAGTTGCATAAAATACAAAAACTTTATATGATACTATCAAAAATGCTTCCTTTTTCTATCTCTAGCTTCCTACTTCACTTGTTCCATAAGTGCACTGTAAAACTTTTCTTTTTAATTTGCCCTAGTTTCTTCACCATCTGCAACCATATAAATGCCCCCAAACTTGTACAACACAGGAAGCCTAGGAAAGTTGGAGAGGTTGTGATTTAAACAGATTTCACCTAGAACAGCTTTGTCCTTGTTCTCATCTCCCATAATTATGCTAACTTCCTGATATGTTAACTCTATGAATTAATTCAGAATACAGGCAGTTATCAGTTCTCATAACTCCATGAATGAGTTCTACCCCTTCCTCCATATTACTCGCTCTACACACGAGTTCAGTTTCTTTATCAAAACCATCTGCTCCAGTTCCACAACACAGCCCATCGTGTACCCCAGCTTCACACAGCAATATTGGCAACATGTTTATGCCTTCAGCCTCCGCCTTTTGTGTTCCTTGGGGTTTGAAATAGAGGTCAACACTTGTTGGCACAGTTGGTTACGTGGATGTTTTACCAACCAATTCACCAACTCACATCACATATTATCCACTTCCTCCAAGTGTGATATATGGAGTTTTAACATATTATTAAGCTATACAAAACAAGTAACAGTGCTTTACCAACGTTTTACCGAAAACCAACTGATGTTTTATGAGCAAAGCTGAAATGCATGATGTAGCAATGATAGAGAGGCAGCAGAAAAGATGAAGATGAAAGCAATGATGTAGCAAGGAGAGATATCCACAATAGAAGAACAACACGGCAGAAATTATGACAGAGGTAGATGAGAAGAATAACAATATTTTACCCAACACCAACTGAGATGACACCAAGCTTTGGGGAGGAAGATATTTTGAGTCTGGGGAGAGGAAGAATTTTGCCCTTTATGGAGCTCTGTTGATGAAGACGATGACTTCACGCGCTTTGTGATTTTGGGAGCCATCCATGCGTGCGTTTTTGTTTCTGAAGTGAAGGTTAATTTTGTCTACATGGTTTTATTTTTATCCCAGTGCAGGACCCGGGGACTTGGGAAAGATTACACAAATTAGGATCCCTAATTTCTCATTATGTGTCTTGGAAGGTCCCTAAATGTCTTTTTCCCTAGGATCTACTTTATCACTGCCACGATGCCCTTCCTCTAGTAGAAAAATATGAGTGTAATTTAATTAATTGTACTAAAATTAATGAAGCTAATTTTATTTATTAAATTGGTTGAAAAAATATGTTACTTTTTAATATTATCCGTATATAATATACTACATTTAAACCATGCCTAATTCTAATATCATTTACTATTTTTTATATTTATTTATAAAAAATAATAAAATAAAAAATATTTAATATATTAAAAAATATTAAATGAAACTTATATTTTAAAATAAAAAAATTTTTAAAATAGGACTTATATTTTGAAATAAAATAAGTATATTATACTATATTACACCAATACTTAACAGAAAAGAAAACACCATATTCACTATATATTAAATATGATATCCATATTGATAATATGTGTTATAGATGTATTTTTTGTTCTTCTTTTTTAAAATTTTTTTAAATCATTTAAATCTTATATATATTTATCTTTTTAAAAATTTTAATATATTTTAAATCTTATAGAAAAACTTAATTTTTTTTATTTTTTATTTTAAATATATATTACTTTTTAAAATACTTGTTTAAATTCTATTTTTCATAATTTTTACCTGATATATTATTTATTGAATATTATATCAATTTTATATTATATTTTACACTTATATTCTAAAATTTTAAAGACCGACGGCTTGATATCATCCAAAGTATTTTTTGAGCCTTCAATAATCATGCACAGTTTCGGATATAAAAAAAGAAAAAGAAAAGAAAACATCGCCCTCCAAGTTGAAGGTCGAGCTAGGATTGGTTTGGACGAGTTTTCTGTTTAAATGTTCTTAAAATAAAATAATTTTATAAAATAAATTTTCAGAGTAAAAAATTAAAAAAAATATTTAAATAATTTTTATCAAAATCATGATATTAAAATAATTATTTAAAATTTAAAATTTTACTATGTTTATTTTTTCTTGTATTTTAAAAAAAATTAGAATATTTTAAAAATATTTTATAAAAAATAGACTTATTAAATAAATTTTTTATTTTTCTATTTTAAAAAATTATTATGAAAATATGAATTAAACAATTATCTATTCTTGTATTATGATTTTAAGCAGGGCCATGAAGATGAAGTTAATTTTAAAATTAAAAATAAAAAACTGTGTGTGGAAAGGATAGATTCGACTTAAACATCCTGTTTTAAGACCATATATATATATATATATATATATCTATGATTCTATATTAAACATCCTGTCTTAGTAAAATTTCCATATATTTGTTAGTAGTCCAATGGTTTGTTAAAAAATATTTAAAATAAAAATATTCATTAAACCGAATGACACATCATCTGATTCCTCAGTTTCAAAAACATATAGCCAAATTTCATATCTACCGTCTACAGTCTACGTTTCTGTGGTTTCATCATCATCATCATCATCATGAATTTATACGTTACCCAATAAATTCTATGATGTCCACGAAACTTAGCGCGACGCCCTAACCCTCCATTACATAGCCTGCAATGACTCCGACCGCCACAATACGTCGTATGATTCCGGGTAATCGAACAGCCCATCGAAGCTAACAATACCTACGCCGTTGTCGTTTTCTACGCTCCGTACCCCTACCGACTCGTACTTCTCAATTTCATTTTCGAAACCCAATAACTCGCCCATATCAACTCCGTCTGTACCCACCCGGCTCAGTTCTTCACTTTCCGGTTTCGTCTCCTCCCTCGCAGCCCACGACGGTGGTAGCCCTAGCTCGTCATCGGAGGCTTCCAAGAGGTATCCCAGCTCCTCGTGCAACTCTCCGGACTCGGGTAAAGCGTCCGGACCCGGACCCGGACCCGAGGCAAGTATCTCTTCCTCGAAGCTCTTGATTACAGAGTCCAGACCATGCATCATGGTGTCGCGCTCGGCTATGTTATCCGTCTCGTCAAGGATATTCAGAAGGTCGTTTTGGATGTCCGCAGCAACCGGCGAGTCCAGGGTGGGGCCTTCCGAGTGAAATCGGTCGAGTTGATACAGTTCCGAGTTGACACATGAGTCGGCGAAAACTCGGGGAATCTTTGACACGGGCGAGTTGGGTTCCAAGTCATCCCGGAGTCGCTTAGTCTTGTCGTTGGGAACCTCCATTGTGAGTCTTGTGAAGATGCGAGAAGATAGCGTTTGGATAAGGAGAAAGAGAAGGCAGTGAAGTGGCTTAGGATGAAGAAAAAGCAAGGGGATAGAGGGAGAATGGAGGTGCTTGAATGGGGGGAAAGAAAAAGTAAGAGCGAGGGGTATTTATAGTGGTGGGAAAAGTGGGATAGTGGGAGTCGTAAACTTATTATTATTTTTTTTTAATGGGGTGGGAGTCGTATGCTTTAATTTAATGACAAAGGCAGAGAGAGAGAGAGAGAGAGGCGTGGTCGTGGAGAGCGGGAGGCTTTTATTAAAAGACGCATCACGAAAGTCTCGTTATTTTTACTTTTTCCGTACCTGTCTATTAAAATAATAAATTCAATCAATATTCTCCTTTTTTTTAAACGAAAAATGCATTTTGGCGTGTCAGACTAAGCCCAGTGCTGACCGGTGATGACAGGAGAAGAGAGGCATTTTCTGGGGCATACATATACTTTTTGTGTTTTTTTTTTTAAATTCCTTTCTTTTGGCCAAAAAACAATCCCTTTCGATAAGAGCAGACGTAGACTAGTAGGGGAGAAAATAAACTAAATTTAAATGAAGTAGCTGAAATCCGGAAAGGGCCCTACCAACACAGGAGAAATCATATGGTTGAAAGGTTTGAAAATTTGGAGAAGATTACAGTATTCAAATTGATACGAATCACGTCATTTGCTATTTTTAAATTATTATATTATATGTTAATTATTTTTTATATTTTTATTATTATTATTTTAATTCAAAATTAGATATTACATATTATAGTAGTTTAAATAATGAGTTATATAGTCTACGTGATATGGGTAGCGATATTGAATAAAAAATATCATATAATATGCTAGATAAAATAGTAAATTTTGAAATTTTAGCATAGGAATATGAGTGATATAAATACAAAATTATATATATTTAATAAATTAATATATTAAAAATAAAAATATGTACAATATGAGTTATAAATAAGTATTTTAAAAGTAATATAAAAATACTCAAAATGAAACATAAAACATTGAATTATTCAGTAAGCTCTTGAGTTATTCAAGAAGGAAAAAGGAAGAAAGTGAAGATTCAATAAATTAGGTTTTTTTTCTTTATTAAGAACGAACATGGTAATATCTTTGATCAAATTACCCTTAATCATAAAATAGTCATAAAATCTAGGAGCCAGCAAGGGACCATGTCTGCCACTGCCATTAAGTCACATCATAAATGTTTGCTTAGGGCAATTTAGACTTTGCACAATCTATTCTGTCTACCTACAATATCTTTCCTTCTTTGTTTTTATTCTTTTGCCAAATTCCTTATTTGTTTTAATGGAATGATTTATTGGAGTTTTAATGAAAGAAAATAGGAAAAGTAATAAAATTCATAAATAACAATTGACAAACATTGGGCAGCCTTGTAATATCCTGCACTTCCTTCATTTATTTGTATGAAATTCCTGTAAATCAAAATAAGCACCATCATTCATAAAAGAGATTAGAATTATTTAAATACAATACTTCAAGTTTAAAATTATATAAATATAGAAAATGCTACTCAAATGAGATTTGATTATAACTCAATCTAAGTATCTAGATTAGCTTGAGCCCAAAATGACAATTGAATAGTCGACAGTTATTTAAAAAAAACACACACACAATCCAAGCTTATGAATTTCAAGGTTTTTTTTTACCAATTAAATTTCATGTTGATTAATGGGAATGAATCCATATAAATAATCTACAAATAAAGCTGTATTATAAAATCATCATAAAATATTAAAGTTTAAAATTTGAAATATTTTTTCATTGCTTACATAAAATATTAATATTAAATTTTAAAGCTTGAAATATTTTTTTTGAAAAGCTAATCAAAGAGCAATTTAGATATTTTACAAATTAGATTTTGGTATTTGGTCCTTTTAAATAATGAGAACTCTTACCCTTTATTTATATGAGAAGAGAAAATAAGAGGAGAGAAAATGAAATCAAATGAAATGAAAAGTGAGAGGAGGATATTTTCTCCCTTCATGTTTGGATAAGTGGGAGAAAATATATAGAAGATAAAACTTGACTAATTTGATAATTACAATAATATCCTTGTTATTTTCATAAAAATATTTATATATAATAAAATTTATTATTTCACCATATTATTTATATAATTTTCATAAAATATTACTCAATGGGATTAAAAATACAATGTTAATTTTAATCTTAATTTATAATTATTTTGTTCAATTTTAATTTTTATTTAAAAAGTATAAAATCTATTTTTCCTTTAGAATGGAATTAATTTATAATATATTATTGAATGAAATTCAAATATATTTTAAAAAGTATAAAATATATTTAAAAATTATAAAATGATAAATAATTTTAGAAAGAGAATTTTCTCTCTAAAATGGAAAAAAATATATAGAATCCATGTGTTATTTTCTCCTTATATTTCTTTTCTTTTTATTTTTTCTTTACATCTAAATAGAGGAAAATGCAATTTTCTCCCCATTTTTTCCCATATTTTTCTTTTTCATCATTTTCTCTTCATCCAATTAACACCTAGGATTATGGCACATTAAAGTAAATATCATTCCTCTTAGGTGCTTTAATATAATTTTCCCTTAATTAATAGAACTATTTATTTAAAAAATCACATCAAATCACTGCTAGTAGTTACATCCAATCGGAGGTCAAAAGAGTTAAAAGTAAAATACTTTTTATGAGGCATAAAATAAAAGTGCAAACGCCCTCGATTTATGTTTCTCTAGAACATCTCATCCCCGTCACGAAAGCGTTGATGACTTGATGCAGCATGTTTTTATAAGCTGAGCTTACGACTTTTTGAGCAAAATACAATAAATAGATAAATTAGTTATTAATATATATTATGTCATAAATAATTTATTGATCTATAATAATAAAAATTGATAATCAAAAAATTAACGAGTACATTACAAATAAGTCGATGAATAAAAACATGACTTAAATTTTTTTTTTAAAATAAAGAAGCGTAAGGAAAGTAAGTCGATTAGTAATCAATTGACTTAATTTTTTTTTTTAATTTTCTTTCATCAAAATTTTTTTTATTTTTACATATATATATATATATATATATGTGTGTGTGTGGGTGTGGGTGTGGGTGTGTTTTTTTTAGATATGATAATATAGTGATGTTATTTTTGCCCATTATTAATATCATAACTTGTATTATAATTTGTGTTATATTTAATAAAAGGAATTAAATTAAGAGGAAAACTTTAGAATTTTATTTTTAAAATATTAAGAATATAATAAATTATTTTTAATATGTGGTAAAAAATATTTCAATTACTTTATAATATAATATAAGACAAATGAAGCAACAACAATACAATAATGTAATATATATAATGATTAGAATTAATGATTTTTATAATTATGAAAAAATAATAGTTTAGAAAATAAAAAAATGGGAATTTATTAGTTAATCAATTTTTTTAAATAAAAAGAGTAAGTTTATTGTGTATGCCATTGACTAATGGGTAATTTTTTAAAAAAGAAAAAGACATTTCAAGACATGTAATAAAAAAATATTTTTAAATCATTACTTTAAGTTGAAAAGTTAATTTATCTTAGTTACAAATTCAATTTATATAACATGGAAATTTTTAAATTGAGTTATCATTGGGAAATATTGTTAGTTCTGAGTAGTTACTTGTGTTTTCCCCTTTCTTTTTTTTTAATAAATGAATTTTATTTTAATAATTTTTCTTTTATTTTTTTAATTTTTTTTAGACATGGTCTTTCTATCTTAAAAGATTTTTTTTCTCATAATATAATATAATATGTAGTAATTTGTTATTTTTATCCCTTATTTATTATATTATTAGTGTTATAAATTATGTTATATTTAATGAAATGAGTAAAATTAATAGAGGTAAAATTTGAAATTTTTATTTTTTTAATTTAAAAATGCAATAAATATTTCTTAATATACATAAAATCTCTCTTATTATCTTATAATATGGGACAAAGAAAGTAATAAAAATACAATAATTTTATTTGTATAATGATTAGAATAAATTATTTTTATAATAAATAGAAAAAATAGCTTATAATAAAAATTATAACTAGTTTATTATTATGAGATAATTTTTGGTAAATAAATCTATTAAATATCAAATAGTGTGTTTTTATTTTTTAATCATAATATTAATAATATAATAATAAATAATAAATAAATGACAAAAATTAAATTACTGCATGATAAAAAACACATTTTGTAGGAATGTAATAATATATATAACAAAATTAGAGCAAAAGGAAAAAAGTTGGTAAAAAAAACTTATTTTTTTGAAAAAAAAAATCGATTGATTACCAATCGACTTGCCTTCCTTACGCTGTTCATGAGCAAGTCGATTGGTAGCCAATTGACTTATTTCTTTATTTAAAAAAAAAAATTTAAGTTACATTTTTATTCATCGACTTATTCGCAATGTACTCGTTGATTTTCTGATCATCGATTTTTATTATTATAGATCGGTAAATTGTTTCTGACACAACATATATTGATAAATAATTTATTTATTTATTATATTTGGCTCAAAAAACCGTTTACTTTCCATTTGATTTAATTTTAAAAATGTTAAAATAATATCCACTTACCACAATTTATTAATTATTATTGGCAGACTAAGATATTAAAATTTAAAACTACTACAATCGTCTCTTGTAATTTTTTTTTTCTAAATCAGATTCTTTCGTAATATTATAAGTTTACACTTTGCACTGATCGGAGTGGAGAAAGAAAAAAAGCAGTAATAAAATAATGTTAAGTGATATTAATTTAAATTTTATGGTCGAAAAAGAAAATGGACTGAGTAAAAGTAAATTATAAAAATTTAATTTAATTCGGTCCAGACATTCGGATAAGTAAAACCTAACTTAAGATCCTTGTAGTAGATATATGAGAGATGAATTGATCACAAAATGAATTATGTTTTGAATAATAATAATAATAATAATATCTTAACTCGCCGCCTTTGACATGGCCGGCATGCGATGAAGTGGAGGCTGCTATGGATCCTTCGCTGTGGCCTGTTATCGTGTTAAGCCTTAAGCCTGTTTTTTTTTTTTCAAATGCATTATTGTATATTTATAAATCATCAATATGAATATCAATATTAAATGTAAAATTTATAACAATCTTAGTTATTCAATTTCATGGCTCATTTTTTTAATTTATGAGCATAATATAAGGAAATAGACGTCTGGAGTACTTTTTTTTTTCCTAAGAAAACAATGCATGAAGGAGACGCGCGGGAATGAATGAGAATAAATTAACAATCTTAGTGCATGTTTGGGATCACTATTGTTACCAAGTTTGATGCTTCAAATTTGGTTTGATAAAAAGTGAATGTGTTTGACTCAATTTTTTAATCCTGTTAAAAAAATCATTTTTAACCCAAAGTAGAGTTTCAATATAAGTAGGTAAGGATATGCTTTTTCATTCTGCTTCTTTATTTCTATTTGTATTTATTTTAAAGTTAAATAAAAATATATCAATAAAAATGAGAAAAAATGAAAAAATTGGGAAAATAAAATTTTCATAAAATTTCTCCTATCTATTGACTAAAATATCTCTTCAAAATTTTAATTTTCGTAGACTATGACTTTTAAGAAAATGTTACATTAGATATATTATGTTCCCAATTAAATAAATATAAATTAAATTTTAGTTTAAAAAAATTAAATTAATCATGAGATAGAGTTTAAGCTCAATTTAGAGAAAAATTATGAATTTTGTCAAAACTAATTTTCAAATAAATCATCAAAACATAAACACGTTAGCGCAAAACCAATTTTTATCATAACTACATTATAAAATCATAAAATCAGTTTAACCAAAACCTATTTTTAACTAATTGAAAACTAAATATACCCGTAGCCACTTAGGTTAGAAGAACAAAACATGTATGTCATAAAAAAATTGTGTTACACATTTTTTTCACGTTTTTCCACTCGTCTATTTGATTGGTCAATATCTTAAATGTATATGATTTTTTTACTTACTCTTTTTTACATGATTCTAGAAGTTACAAAAAAATTGAATTTTATGATAAAATATGCTTATTGATTTTTATTATATTTGAATTTAAAATCTAGAAATATTAAATATAGGATCTCCACTTATATAAAAATTTACAAAAAAAAAAACCTCCATTTATATAATCCATTTTACATATTGTGAAATAATAAAAATCATTTGTAGAAGATCTAGTACTCCAACAATAAAATATAGTTTTAATAGTGTTTGGTTTTTAGTTGATTGAAAATAAGTTTTGGTAGAATTGATTTTGTAACATAATTATAATAAAAATGAGTTTTTGATTAACGTGTTTATATTTGGATAATTTATTTGAAAATTGGTTTTGACAAAACTCATAATTTTTTCTTCAAATTGAGCTTAAACTCTATCTTATGATTAATTTAATTTATTTGAACTAAAATTTAATCTGTATTTATTTAATTGAGAACATAATATATCTAATGTAATATTTTCTTACAGATTATAGTCAATGAAAAATAAAATTTTGAAAAGACATTTTAATCATTAGATAGGAAGAATTTTACAGAAATTTTATTTTTTTAATTTTTTATCAATTTTATTGGTTTATAAATGCATATGAAAATGAAAAAGCAAAACTGAGAAGCAATCTATAAGCTACTTCTGAGTTAATGAAGTTTTGACAGCAAACTTGATTTATAAGGTGAATCAGTTTTGTAGCTAAATATCTTAAAAAATATAGTAAGTCAAGTTTTGAGCTTAAACTTCATTTAAAAAGTGAAACCAAACGTACGTTTAGATTTACCACTTCAGGGGTTGTTTGGTTTGCATTTTTGCAAATCAAACTGTACTTTCTAACAATTATTTTCTCTTTTTTCATCCAAACAGTTTTTCAGTATACTTCTCTATTTTTATCCAAATTTCATTTTTGTAAACTGTGGTTATTCTAAAAGTACTTTTACAAAAAGGTAAATCAAACGGGCACTCATTAGTAGAGGATGAGTTCCTTTAAAAAGCAAAAAGTAGAAATAAAACACTAAAGTTCACAATTTTGTATTAGTATCCAATTTATTTTGATTTCTACTAAAACACGAATGATTTAATAATTCAAATAAAATAACTCTATAATATAAATGTTTTTAAATTATTTATTTTAGCAAGCTATTTTTCAGCCAAAAAAATTTTACCAAGCTCTTTCCGAAGCGTCCCTTCCCACGACTCTCTATTTTGTCATGTGAACCTTTCTATGTGTGGGTCCCAACTTCTGCCTAATTAAGTACTAAAGAAAATAATAAGCAGATAATGGTTGGTGCATTAATTTCGTATCCAAAAATTAAGATATATAATAATAGTTATTATATTTTCTGATATATATACTATTTTTTACAATTATTTTAATATTATATATTGATCATTATTTTGTTTATAAATTTGTAATTAAGATTATTTGATTATTTTATTTTGCATATATCATGATTAATATTAAAAAAATCTTCTTTATTATGTACAAATCATGAATAATGTAAATGTATGTGACTTTTATTTTATTTTTTTATTATTTTTTAACATTTCTAGACTTCGTCCAATTTTATTTTTAAAAATTTTCATGTATTTTAATAAGATATTTAAATATTATGAAAAAAAAGTATATGTAAGATTTTTTTTGGCAGAAAAACATTGTGCAGTGGTTAAGAAAATATCGGGTTCGGTGAGAGCTGACCTGAGTCGGAAGGATGGCTAGTTTCATTCCACGTACTACCTCGGTACCTCCCTCTATTTTATTTGATTTTTTTAAAATTTTTTAAATATTTCAAATTATTTATTATTATTAATGAAATTTTAATTATTTTTTTATTATTTTACTTAAAAATAATGAAAAAATATAAGTATTTTTTAGTTTTTAAGTTTAAAATATTTTAATAAAATATTATCTAATTTTATTATAATCTAAATTATTTAATATTTTTATTAATTTATATAAAACACATTAAAATGAAACATAAAATGTACGAATAATAAAATAATATTGACACAAATTGACAAGCTTCGATTTCAAATGATAGGGGAAAAGATATTTCAAAATCCCCATATAAAAATAATTCCTTTTAAGGATTTAATTTAAAAATTTAATATTTCTATAAATTAAAATTTTAATCCAAATCAACTAAATTTTTAATTTATACTAATCATTTATTAATATTTTGCAGTCCTTAAATACCAAATCATATCATGCGTCGGCGACAACTCATCTTCATGCCTCCGACACGTGGAGTGGGGACCACCTCTCATCTTTCCGCTTTTTTAAATGCTCTTCTTTTCATGTGTTCAAGAGTATTTATTCCCTACAGTCATCCATCAGGGTTGAAAACAAATGGTAAATATCTACTCTCTCGGATCTCAAATTACAAAGAAAAAATAATCTTCAGAGAGACCAATAATATTAGTTAAAATTAGTTATTTTTATTTAAAGTTTTTATTTTAAAATAATTATTATTTTATAAATTTTTTAAAAAATTATTATTATTTTCCAATTATTAAGAAAGCATTAATTATATACATAAATTTACCTTTCAATAATAATAAAAATAGAAAAAATTATTAAAACATATTACATAATTAAAAAAATATTACAATAAATACAATAAAATTTTGTCAATTTTTTGACCATTTATTAACTTTCTTAATCTACTTATCCAGAGTAATAATTATTTTGAAAGAAATAGAATAATATGTAACAAAACATATTTTCTTAGATTGCTCTCAATTAATGTTCTTTACTCTTTTACTAGATCAATTAATGATCCACTAAGAGCAACAAATTTTTTTAAATTAATGAAAAATATCATCAGAGAAAAATATTTATTTCACCAAATATCTGCATTTATCTCTAAAACTCCCTCTAATCATAAATATAAAATATTTTTTAAAAATAATATTTAATTCAAAATATAGGACATTTCGTAAGAATACTTTTTATATTAATTTTTTTTTTCATTCATGTCATCGGTTTATAACTAATAGATGAGAGATAACTATTATAGAAAATATAAAAGCTAATGTAATAAATAAAACCAAATGGAACAAAATAGTATTAAAATTTCTAGATAAATTTAATAATCCAACTCATATTTTTAAAGATACATAAAATAATTAAAAATATTTTATATTTAAAATGGATAGAAATATTTCAAACCAAAATAATTCAACCAAAATTTTTTTATATTTAAAATTGGATAATATAATTAAATTGTTTTGCCCAGCAATAAAATAATTAAATTTGTTTCACTTTCAAAGATTAAGATATTAACTCCAAACCACTTATTTAAATAGATGAGAGCCCCATCTACTTTTTTATTAGATTCTCTTCTTGTCATCTTTCCATTTACTCCCTTTTATCCTTGTTATTAATCACGTTCTACAAGTTTTATATAACTCTAAATATAAATCACTTTTTATGAATTTTAGAAACATTAATTATTTTAATTTTTAAATGTCCTTATTTAACTATAAAAAAATAAATTATTTAAATTTGTAATATTTATTAGAATAAAAATAAAAAATACATTAATTTTAAAATAATTTTAATAATATAACACGTATTTTCTAATTTTAATAAAATAATTAAAAATAACTTATCCTTGACACCCCCAAACCGCGGCCGGGCGGGCGGCGGCGGTTCATCCTAATCTTCTTTGTATCTCGTTAGCCAGCCCCACATTTCTAAATCCACCCACCGTTCCTGTGACCACAATACATACACCTTCCTTTGGTGCTGACACGTGCCATCGACGCCCCTTCTCGTGCTTCTTATTCCCTCACCTTACTTCTCCATTCGTCCTCTTGTTAATCGGTGGTCAGCTCACCTCCTCTTTCTTAAGGTGAGAGATATTTATTAAAAAATTTCAAATTAAAAGACATTTTTATTTATTTAATAATATTAGATTTTAAAATCATTCACAAAAATTCAAGGCCGACGAAATTTTAACTTCAATTTTTCAATTCAGGAAATCAGTTCCAGGGTAGATGCCCATGTTTTTGTGTTATCGGAGCAGTCAAATACGAAGCGCAATTTAATTCAGGAAATCAGTTCCAGGGTAGGAGCTAGGAAGAGGACAAAGGAAGCATTGATTTGAGGTGTCAAAATAAATGTGGAAGACAATAATTTTTCCTAAAAAAATATATTTCTGATCACATTTATAAGATATTTTTACTTAAATTACTCTAAATAAATTAAGAAAAATAATTAAAATTGATTGGGCCTTTTTAAAAAAAAATTATTACACTATTTTAAAAGTACCCTTAATTAAAGCATCAAAGATGGCTCGTTCTTTTTTTTTTTTGCACATAAAACATAAAGTTATACCCTTAGAGCATTAAATACAATAATTATGAAATATATACTTAAAAAATAAATAACTATTTCACATATTTTGTAAATATTTTTATATTAAAGATTATAAAAATAACTTCTAGAATGAGTCTTATAATCAAGACATGAAGGAGTAAACCATATGATGTCCAATACTATCAACTTTATACCGATGGGAGTTGGTACTAGTAAAAGGGACTGATACTAATAAAAGGGATTATGGTTTACTTAAATATAATGTCTTGAATTTGAGATTATATATGTAGAAGATGCTCTTGAAAGAACTTTTCCTATTTAGGTTCAATACGATTTGATTTGGATTATTCAAAATCTAACGTGGCTCTAAATATTAAATGGTTTATTTAAAAAAAATATATTATCAACTTTATCATATTTGAACCAAGTCTTATATAAGGAAAAGCTTTACCAATAGGACTTTTCATGTATAATGTTGCAATTTAAAATTTTATTTAACAAATATTAAGTTACTTATTACTCAATCCTGAATGCAAAAGTATATTTAATTAGGGCCAAAGCGATTTGGATATGTGAACCTTTTCAGACCCATTTTTGGACAATAATGGAAATTTGGATGCTTCTTCTCCTGTTGAAACTTGAAACGCGGCCTATCTACAAGTCAAGCTGCCATCTACATTTCTATTTATAGATTTAATTGTCTAGTCATACCATTTCTCATGCATAAAATTAAGACAACTACCCTATGAAAATAACAATTAAAAAGAGAATTTAATTGTTGAAGAAAGAAGAATTCAATTTTCTAAGCATAACCCTATAACTGTTGTGTTCAAAGTTAGTAACAAAAAAACCCCCAAAAGCTGAATATCAAATTTTTCTGGCTTGGTGGACAGTTAAAACCAAGCATATATAGGTTGAATTTAGTATGTAAAATGTCAGGTATGGAAAATAAAAGACAATAAGACCGTGAATAGAAATTCTTATTCAAAAAACATATATAATAAAGGAAATAATATTAAACAATATCAAAGGTGGTAAGAATAAGGGGAAATTCCAAATTGATCCCATGAAAGAAACACATTTTCAAATTAGTACTCAAAATTAAAAATGTTTGCGGACTGGTTGAAAATTTGTATGCATAAGTCGTTTATAGTTATCATTTTGAAAATATGTTACTATCAATTTAGAATTCTCTCCAAATATAAAATAGGGCATTCTTTGTCTTTGTGTATGACTAAGACAAATTTAGAAGAGAAATTAATACTCTCTCACTAGAAGATATTCCTGGTTACATGTAAAAGAAAGAATAAAGTTAGATGTAAATAATAGTAATAATTAATGGTTCAACATGCAAAGAAAAAAAAAATCCAGGGTCGCTATCCGGAATAAATTATTGACGACCTAACGACCCAGCTGCCACCTACGCACGTGTTTTGCAGATGGAATGCATCTAGATACTCCCATTCATTCATTTCACTTGCAACCAAAATTTCGTGAGTCACACGAATCATTCTTTTTCCAATATAAATTATTAGTTGTACCAAGTACCCTCACCCCATTTATCACCGACTAATTATTCCAAGTGATATCCCTTGAAAATCAAACCAATGTCTGTTTTTAATCAACCTAGTCCAAATTTTATCAATTGATGCAGCCGCTGTGGTAGGAAAATGTTGACTTCTGTTTTACATTCTCTCATATTGTATTATTTTGACATTATCATATGTATATAGTCACAGAAAGTTATATAAAAAGCTAAGAGTATGACTAATTATATAACTTATTCCCTTCCACTATAAATATAATATACCTTTTAGAAGTATTATTTAATTCCAAATATAAGATATTTTTTAATATTATCTAAGATATTAATTATTTTTTTATTCCGGATCTATAATTAATATATAAAAAGACAACTAATATGGAAAGTATAAGAGATAATATAATTAGTATAAGTAAATAGTGAAAAATATTAAAATTTATTAATAAATTTAATGATCATATTTATTTTCTCAAAATGTGTGAAATAGTTGAAAGTATCTTATATTTAAGATCGGAGAGAGTATACTTAAAAAGATATAAAACATAAACAGAAAATGAGTACAAATAGAATAGAGTACGTGACTCTCATGTGGACTCTTCCATTTGAAGACATTGAAAATGTGTACAAAACCTTTTTATTTTTATTCACCTTATCCAATTTTCTTTCAGCTTCTTACCATGGTATAGATCATTATGTATTTATATAATACATTAAATAAATGATTCAATACATTAATTTCAGAGGCAAAATAAAGTTAGATTTAGACAATTAATTTGTCTCAAAATATATTAAACTAAATTAATGTTACAATAAAAAATAAAGCATCAAGATACATACTCCAACCCCCTAGTTCTCTTTGTCTCTCTCTGTGTTTTTTTTTTTAAATACTAAAGGTATTCCTATCCGACAACAATTGAAGACTAATTCCTTCAAATTATAGAGAATATTGAATTTTGTTTAGCTTTTTCCAATAAATTTTTTTCATATCCATAGTCAAAAATTAAATCCAAAATAATATACTTAAAAGAACCAACTATTAACTAATTATGTTATGATCTTGTTGGTAGTTCTCATGTCTCTTTATATAATATGAAATTGTTCATAAAAACATTTGCTTCTTTTAAAAATATGAAATTGTTCCCTTATCTACCTACTCAGAGATGACTGTATGGACTATATATATATATATATAAACTATTTTTTAGTTACAAAAATATTCAAATAAAAAGTACAAATTTAAATGTGCATCTTATAAATTAATAGCTGAAATAAAAATTATATTTTTTGTAGTCAAATAGACTTATAAAATTAGACAAAACAATGTGATATAGGTGGGGTTAGGGTCTATCCTGTGAGATCTCTATTGTCATGTTCCTGCCATGGTAGTTTCTCCCTTTCTTTTATATATAAAAAATTATAAATAAAAAATAGATTTTTTAGGAATAATGCAAATATATATTTTGTGTATTTTAAAATTTTTTAATATTTTTTCTTAATTACTAAAAAATTATATAAAACTGTAAATGGTAGAGATAGAGTTTTTATTGTATAGTATTATTTTAATAAATAAAGAATTTAAAACTGAACAAAATATATATATAAATGATCACTAAAAATTTTAATTTTTACCAATAATTTTTAAAGTAAAAAATTAAAAAAAAAATCTGCCATGATAAGGAGTCTCTTAGGACAGAGCCCTGGACAATACTCATCTCCTATATTCAGAGACTTTGTTTGAAATGAAAAAAAAAATAGAAGGAGAAAAAAAAAAAAAGGAGAATAATATTCCTCCTCACTGATGCTTGTCATTTCTTTCTTATTTTCTCCCCACGTAATATTCGTGCTTTTCATTTATATGAACTAAACCCTACCCTCGCCTAAATCTAATTTTCAAGTATATGGAGCCCAAATTGGACGTGGCAGGCAATAAGTGGGGCGATACATCACAGTCACATCAATGCACCGTAGGAATGGACCAGAACAATTATTCTATTATTGAATTGGATATGTAATTTTATCCGAATCAAAGGCATATCTTGACATTTATAATAATAATAATAATAATATAATACAAGAATCTGGAATATATTTATTACAATATTTTAATTGATTTCCCAAATACGTTTCTCTTTTTCAATTCTTACTTTCCACGCCACATGAAATGACGGAGTGTCCAAGGAAAGCATTTATGCAAGCCAAGGTAACAACTTTTATTGCTAACCACTCCCATCGAATTTATTTCAAGTTAATTTATACAATAATATATATATTCAGGTATATAAATGTATATAAAATTAAGTTGGTGTTACTTTTGCCTTTCAATATGGTATCGCTATTAGTCAACTGCCTAGTATTGGTAATTTGTTAATAGACGCCATTTATTCGTTCATGTTTGTGATTTTCTTACGCTAACTTTTAATAATTTTTATTTTTTACTTTCATAACGTTATGTTTCGTGTGTTTCTAGCCTCATTTAATTTCCTTTAATATGAGAAAATTATACTCTTAATCTTTACACTTTTATTGAATTTTTCATTTCATCTATTTAATTTGAAATTTTATAATTAAATTCTTATAATTTATAATTTTTCATTTAAATTCTTAGTTTCTGGCCTATTTTATCAAAATTTGTTGTTATATTTAACTCAATCTTATCTTAAAATTACTCTAAATGTCTATGATTAATGAAAAAGATAAAAATGAATAGTAAAATAAAATTAACTCATCACAAAACATTAAAATAGAATGGCAATGATTTACTTTACATAAAAAAAGGAGAGAATAAGTGAATAAGAATGATTTTTTTTGCCAACAGTGAATAACAATAATTTAAGTAAAAATTATATATTATAAAATTTTAATAGTAAACTATTAGATCATACAGATCCAATAACCAAGACTATCATTTTTCCCTTTAATCAATCTGGTCCATACCTTATATAACTTTCACAGATTCGATTTTCTTTTTCTTTTGTGACTTTGTACTTGTGTGCAAGTGCGCTGTACTTGCCGACAATTTTTTTTATTTCGTCGACCTTCCGTTTCACTTAACAAAATTACCATAAATTACACCAACTCAAGTAAATGAAGTGGACATTTTCTTTTTCGGCCAAAAAAGATATTTTAATGAATAATTTTTATTGATATGATTATTAATAAAAATATTTTTTGGCCAAAAAAATAAATAAAAATGTTCCGTCAAAAAACCGAGAGACTATTCCACCTGGCCTTTGTGTAGTGCAATCCCCTTTTCTGCTTATCCTCTTTCCTTTTTTATTGACCTTCTCTGACCGTTAAGGTTTTTTTCACCTTATCCCTATAATCCCTAATTTATCGGGATATTTCATAAATGATCATTATGGAGTATCACGCTCTTTTCGCATGATTCCTGATTTTTCGTCCTGCGGTTATGATTCCGTAACAGCTATGATCCCATAACTGTTACTCCTAATCTGGTGTTTATGGGGCAATACAGTTTCCGTGGAAAAATCCGTAGTCGGCTATATGTCCGAGATGTTGTTCAGTCGGACGATCATTTGACCCTTTGATTATTCGACCCTATCATTGAATAACCGATGTATTACTCGGCTCGTCGCGCTTAAGCTCGGCCTCCGAATTATAGCTCGGTGTATATGAGCCCGGAAAGTGAGACAAAGGGGCATCCATCCACCTCGGACTTGTAATCTCGGCATGCTCATTTAGGCCCGCACACTAGCCCCCCGAGCCTCGAGTCCAATTTGGACAAGAGGGCTCCGAATCACGTGACTGACTAAAGACTAATTTTTTGGAATTTGAATCGTTCCAATCCCCTAGGGCTTCCAAAACCTTTCCAGAGGCTCTTTGTCATTTCAGTTTCTGAAACGGTAACGTGCTTACACGTACGGCTACGTGCAGCGTTATTTAATTCTGCGTCTTTTCATCAGTCGAAGCACGTTCCCCAATGGTGACGATTGGCTCCCCAAAGTCATGATTAATCTGCTTGTTTTCGAGAAGGGGTTTTCACTATATACGTGTAGGACTCGAATGTTCATCCTTTCACTTTAAACTTCATTTGCTTTTCATCCCTTTCTGAATCTTTCCGTCGTCTCTAACCTCCTTTTTTTTTCGCCCTTTTCGTCATTTTTCCAGGTACGCCCTCTTCTATACTTCCCCTTTTTCTCAGTTACTACGCTCTATTCCATATTTTTCTCAATCATTATGAGTTCAATCCGAGGATCTGAGACATCAGCTGGGTCGTCCCCTTATCGAATCTTGGTTGAGAGGGAAGTTATGGGCATCGGAGAGGATCCTTCACCATCAAACTCCTCCTTTCCAAGCGGGGAGCTGAATTTTCATCTGGCCGACCTCCCGACTGAAAGGGAAGCTTCATCTTCGGCTACTGCTGCGCAAGTAACCATACCAAACCCTCGAAAAATCACTTCAAGGGTGCGAAAAGATCCAGTTCCCGACATTCAACTTCCGGGATATTATTGGGTTAAGGGAGAAGTTGGATCTTATCACTCTAAATTTCGGACTGCTGAATCGATCATGGAAATGAGGAAATCCATCTCTCTGTTTAGCAGACAAACTGAGGAGGCCGTGGTTGCCGAGCCGTGTACAGAAGATGAGCACGTTTTTATGTCGGCACAACGAGGGCAAACACATTTTACTTATATGTATAAGACATTATTTGAGTCACTGGGAGTTGGCCTTCCTTTCTCGGAGTTTGAGTGCGCTGTTTTAAGGGCGTTGAACGTCGCTCCGACTCAGCTTCATCCCAACAGCTGGGATTTTTTAAAGGCTTTCGAAGTCCTGTGCAGAAAACTGAACATGACACCGACCGCTCCAAAATTTCTCTACTTCTACCATATCCGATTTGGAAATAAGATCGGCTGGATTTCTCTCAGTGGTATGAATAAAAAGGGAATAATCGGTCCATATACCTCATCCTACAAAGACTTCAAAGGAAGTTTCTTTAAGGTGCGCCCGGCCGAGGGTTACTCGGAGATGTTTTTCAATGAGGAGGGACGACCCAGGTTTCCTCTATACTGGACTCAGACTCCGATCAAATTCCAGTCTTGGTGCTATGAGGATATGTCGGCATCCGAAAAAGTGGATGTCGACAAGTTAAATAAATTACCTCGGCCCTTGAACTGTAAAATCTTACTTAGGCTCCCTTATTCTTCAACTCCTAATAAAGATCTTTCACGTGAGTGCTAAGTTTCTTTTTTCTTATGCTGCCATACTTGTCTGAGTTTTTAATACATACTTTCTACTCTGCAGTGGTGATGGGGAAGTTCAACTGGCGATCAATAAAGAACATGGTCCCATCAGCAGGACCTTCTACCGAGAACTTACAGACTCGCCCTGATAAAGAGGAGAGAGGGCATGCCGAGATAATGACAACACCAGAAGTTGTGGAAATCACCTCCTCTCCACACAGCCCCCCAAGCAAACGCGCTCGGCTTCCGACCACCGACGAGGAGCCTGTTTCTTCAATTCGCTCACCTCTCCTTCCGTCTCCCATTAGACGCTCACCTTCGAGCATTGATCCGAACATTGCCAGGTTTTTTGGGAGCGGCATCCAGGAAGTTGGGGACAAAGAAGCTTTGCAACGATTGGGTCCCAAGGCTGTTTTGGATTCTGTGTCAGCTATGTGCCTGCGTGCTGCGACTATGGCCTCACTCTGTGGGGAGGAGTTTGAGGAGAGTGACCGTCGCCTGAAAGCTGCTAAAGCCGAGCTTCTGGAAACAACCAATGCAAAAGACAAGGCTTCTTCAGAACTCGCCGAGGCTGCAAAGTCTCAAGCAGCTCTCCTTCTGCAAGTGGAGGAGCTGAAAAAATCCCTTGCTGATGCCGAGATGAAAATACAAGTGGTCGAAAAAGAGCAGGATGCCCTGACGACTGAGGTTGCTTGGGCAAAGAGTGTTGAAGCCGAATCCTCGGCCCTTGCTGCTAATTTGCAGAAGGATTTGGAACAAGCTAAGAAAAAACAGGCCGAGCTTGAGGCTGACGTTCAGGAAGCCGTGCAACAAATAATGAAGGAGCACGTAGAGGGCTTCCATAAAGCACTTCGTCAGGTGCATCTTTTCCTGCCGAAAATTGAGCTCTCGGCATTTGATGTAAATAAAGACGTCAAAGATGGTATGCTTGTGGACGAGGAAGAATTGTAGGATATTCCTACAGCTTCGGACTGCCCATCTCCTTGACTGTCTATTTCTTTTCTTTACTTTGATGTATTGTTCAGACTTATTTCTAAGCAATGATAACAATCTTTTGCCGGTTCCTGACGACCTGACCGCTTTCAAAAAAGCTTAACATAATCCCGCAGTTCATTCTCGACTAAGATTTAATTTATCCTCAGTTCATTTTCGGCCGAGTTTACGATAGAAACCTTGGTTCATACTTGACCAAGTTTCAATTCGCCGGTTCACACTTGACCGAGTCTTTAACAAAAATTTGGTTCAAACTTGACCAAATTTTATTAGAATGCTCGATTCATACTTGACCGATTTTTGAACAAATTTTTGGTTCAGACTTGACCAAATTTAATTCGAATGCTCGGTTCATACTTGACCGAATTTTTAACAAATTTTTGGTTCAGACTTGACCAAATTTAATTCGAATGCTCGGTTCATACTTGACCGAATTTTGAACAAATTTTTGGTTCAGACTTGACCAAATTTAATTCGAATGCTCGGTTCATACTTGACCGAGATAGATGAATGTTATCATGATAAAGAATTTCCTTTATTGAAGTAGGTAGACAGGCCTCGTCAAAACCTTCTCGGCCAAAACCCTTTTTAATAAATCTTTTGGGACAAAAGACCGAGTTAGGAAAAAGAGTACCTCGCCCCCGTTGTATACATCAACTAACTGAAATAATTTTTGAGGTGAGAAGCATTCCATGTCCTAGGGATTGCTTCTCCTAACAGCTTTTCTAGTCTATATGATCCATTGCCCAACGCTTCAGTAACCCGGTAAGGTCCTTCCCAATTTGCAGCTAGCTTTCCCTCGCCGATGTTCTTCCTTGCTTCACTCTGCTTTCTCCAAACGAGATCTCCACTAACAAAACTCCTTGGTTTAAGCCTAGAATTATAACGCCGAGCTGCTCTTTGCTTACAAGCTTCTTCCTGTATACGTGCGTTTTCCCTGACCTCCTCGGATAGATCAAGTTCAACTTCCATGTTTTCCTGGTTCATACGTTGATCGGAGAGTATTCGTCTAAAGGACGGCTCTCCCACTTCCACAGGTATCATTGCGTCTGCTCCAAAAGTCAACCTAAAAGGGGTTTCTTTGGTGCTTGACTGAGGCATGCAACGATAGGCCCAAAGGATACTCGGCAATTCCTCGGCCCAGGCCCCCTTCGCTCTTCCCAATCTCTTCTTGAGTTCTCCGAGGATAACCTTGTTTGCCGCTCTGCCTGCCCGTTGGTTTGGGGATGCTCGACTGAAGACACTCGATGCTTAATACCGAGCTGTTCATAGAATTGCTTCAGGTTTCTATCAACAAACTGCCTTCCATTATCCGTAACCACCGAGTGAGGAATCCCATACCGACAGATAATATTCCTCCATACAAATTTCTGTACTTGCTGTGCCGTGATCTTAGCTAACGATTCCGCCTCAATCCATTTAGTGAAGTAGTCTATGCCCACTAGTAAGAACTTGACCTACCCTTTACCCATCGGGAAAGGTCCAATAATATCCATTCCCCAGACCATGAATGGCCACGGAGACATCATTGTGTGCAATTCTTCCGGCGGTGCATGGCGCAGACTACCAAACCTTTGGCACTCATTACACTTCTTACTATACTCGGTACAATCAGCTCGCATAGTGGGCCAATAATAACCGGCCCGGATTACTCTTACTGCCATAGATCTTCCACCAGTATGCATCCCACACACTCCTTCATGGATTTCACTCATAACATAGTTAGCCTGTTCAGGAGAGAGGCATTTTAAGAGGGGAGTTGAGAATCCTCGCCTGTATAAGTCTCCTCCCATTATTATGTAATGGGAAGATTTCATCTTCAACCTCCTTGCTTCATTCTGGTTGCTGGGTAAGGTCCCTTCCGCTAGATAGTTCCAAATAGGGGTCATCCAGTCCCGATCCACGTTGTCTCCGATCATAACTTCATCAAGATCGATACTGGGCTGATGTATTGTTTCCCTGATGATCGTCTCATGTTGTCCAAGCTTTTTGACATTAGCCAATCTGGACAGCAGGTCAGCTCGAGAGTTCTCCTCTCTTGGAATGTGCTCAATCGCAAATTCTTCAAAGCATTCTTCCAATCGTTTTACCTTGTCCAAGTACTTTGCCAGCTGTGGATCTTTAGCCTGATAAGTCCCCGAGACTTGTTCAGAAACCAACTGTGAGTCACTCCGACACCTAACTTGCCTCGCTCCCACTTCTTTAGCTAGTTTTAACCCGGCAATAAGAGCTTCGTATTCGGCCTGGTTGTTGGTGACTGAGAAGTTGATTTTAAGAGACTGTTCCAAAATTAGTCCACCAGGACCTTCCAGAATGATTCCCGCACCGCTCCCTTTAGTGTTAGAGGAGCTATCTACATAAAGTGTCCATCGGACCCCGTCTTTGGAATCGACGGATGGAGTAAGTTCGGCGACAAAATCAGACAAACATTGCGCCTTAATTGGCCCTCTAGGCTCGTATCTTATACCGAACTCTGACAACTCGACTGACCACGAGATCATTCGTCCGGCTAATTCGGGTTTCCTCAAGACTTGCTTTACAGGGTGGTCGGTTTTCACAATAACCTCATGACTTTGAAAATAAGGTCGTAACCTTCTCGCCGATGTGACCAGAGTCAGGGCTAACTTTTCAATAGTCTGATACCTCGTTTCAGCGTCGTGCAGTATTCGGCTGATGAAGTATACCGGTATCTGCTGCCTGCCCATTTCTTGTACCATCACCGAGCTAATTGCATGTTCGGTCACCGACATATACAATAGTAATTCTTTGTTGGGAGTCGGCCGATTAAGTATCGGAGGTGCCGAGAAGAAGCCTTTGAAATTCTGAAACGCCTGTTCGCATTCCTCATTCCACTCGTACCGCGCGGCCTTTTTAAGCAACTTGAAGAACGGCCTAGCTTTCTCCGCTAGCCTCGGTATAAAGCGTGATAGTGATGCTAGTCGCCCCGTCAGTTTCTGCACTTCTTTTATGTTTTGGGGGCTTCTCATGTCAATAATAGCTCGGCATTTGTCGGGATTGGCTTCAATACCCCGATGTGTTAACATGAATCCTAAGAATTTCCCCCCGTTAACTCCGAATACGCATTTCTCAGGATTTAACCTCATGTTGTACTTCCGTATTCTTCCGAACACCTCTCCAAGGTCGGCAGCATGCTTGGAGGGATCTTCGGACTTCACTACCATGTCGTCAACATATACTTCCAGGTTTCTTCCAATCTGTTCCTGAAATATTTTATCCATCAACCGTTGGTACGTAGCCCCAGCATTCTTCAGTCCGAACGGCATCACCTGATAACAATAATTAGCGTCCTCAGTCATGAACGCGGTTTTCTCCTCGTCGGGGGGGTACATCCTTATCTGATTGTACCCGGAGTAGGCATCCAGAAAACTGAGTAGGCCACATCCTGATGCTCCATCTACAAGCCGATCTATGCTCGGGAGGGGGTATGTATCTTTCGGGCATGACTTGTTTAGGTCGGTATAATCCGTGCACATTCTCCACCTTCCATTAGCCTTCTTAACGAGCACTACATTGGCCAACCATGTTGTATATTCAATTTCTCGGATGAACCCAGCATCAATCAACTTTGCAGTTTCTTCCTTCATTGCCCTCCGCCTTTCCTCGCCTACCCGCCTTTTCCTTTGCGCTATCGGCCTAGCTTCAGGGTACACCGCCAGTTTGTGGCATAGAAAATTGGGATCAATTCCCGGCATGTCTGAAGAAGTCCATGCGAACAAATCAGCATTATCCTTCAGCATCTTTGTTATCTGCTCCTTGACCTCACCTCCAAGTTTACTTCCAAGGCTAGTGCACCGGTCTTCACCGGCGAGCTGAAATTTCTGTAATTCTTCAATAGGCTTCGGCCTTTGGTCCTGTACATCAAGTCGAGGATCAAGCTCCACCAAGCCCACTGATGTTGTATCCTTTTTCGTATGTCCACTGCTGCCAACCACCCTTCCTCTGGTAACTTTTAGGCTATCCAAATAGCATTGTCTTGCCACCTTTTGGTCAGCTTTTATTGCAATTATGTTTCCGGTCGCCGAGGGAAACTTCATTGTGAGATGCAGAGTGGAAACCACGGCGCCGAGCTCGTTTAACGCAGGTCTACCTATCAAGATATTGTAAGAAGTTACTGCATCAATTATAAGGTACCTGACCATAATGGTTTTTGATCCGAGATCTCCACGGAAGGTGGTCAACAACTCCACATAACCTCGGGCATGCACCTGTTCTCCTGCAAAGCCGACCAACGGATCACGATAAGGCTTGATTGTTTCCTCAGGTATCCCGAGTTTCTGGAAGGTGGAATAATACAAGATATCCGCCGAGCTCCCTTGGTCTATCAGTGTCTTTCTAACGACGTAATTGGCCACCTCCACCGAAATCACCATGGGGTCATCCTGATTAGGATCGACTCCCTCAAAATCCTCATCCGAAAAGGTGATGGGACGAGAATTCCGGGGCGCTCGGTGCATCGTCGCATTTACTGCCCGAATGGCCCTTAAGTGTCTTCTCCTGGCCGAGCTGGTTGCTCCTCCTCCGGCAAACCCTCCTGCTATCGTGTTGATAACCCCTCTTATTCTGTCTCCTTCCCTGTTTCGAGTATCGTCTGGCTGCACTCCTTCTTTGTTCGATTGCCGAGGTTCCACTTGAGCCCGGACTTGACCTCCCCCTCGGCCTCGCCCATAGGAGGGTCGACTTCCGTTACCCCTTTGTACGAAATTGCCGAGATGCCCGGCCTGGATCAGCTCCTCAATCTTGTTCCGTAATGTCCAACACTCTTCCGTGGTATGACCATAATTGCGATGGTACCTGCAATGTTTTGACTGATCTGCCGTCTCCGGGGTGTGTCCTGGAGCTGGGAGCCGTATCAATTCGGTATTACAAGCTTCATCCAAAATTCGAGCACGGCTGGTGTTTAGTGGGGTGTAGAAATCATACTTCGGTCCCCGACTAACACCCTCTCTTTTAAACTTCCCCTTTTCTAATGTCGGCCTCAGACTTCCACGACTGCTTGAGTCCGTTCGCCTATCCAGATCAGTCCTGACCTTATTTCTAAACTTTGAGACCTCCTCCATTTGTATATATCCGGCCGCACGATTTCTAAGCTCATCCATGTCGGAAGGTGGTTTTCGACATAGGTGGTCAGCAAACGGTCCCGGCTTGAGAGCCATTAGCATCGTATGCATTGCTACTTCAGGGTTTAGATCCCGGATCTTTACCGAGACTGAAGAAAAACGCTCCATGAAACTCCTTAAGGACTCATCCTTCTCCTGTCGTAAGTTTACCAACGCAGCCGATGTGAGCTGGTGGGGTCGGCTGGTCGCGTATTGCGCTTTGAATTTATTAACTAAAGTTTCAAAGCAATCGATAGATCGTGATGGGAGTCGGGTATACCAACTCAGAGCTGCTCCTTTTAAGGACGTAGGGAAGACCCTACACAAAACTGCATCCTCATTCGTGAACAAATTTACCTGTGTAACATATGCATCCACATGCTCATCCGGATCGGTAGTACCATCATATCTTTCAAGATTTAGGCCCTTCCACCCTTTTGGCAATGGCGTCTCCATAATGCCATCAACGAAAGGATGTCTCCGGGCAGCCTGCTTATCTCCTGGCAAATTGTCAATGTGTGTCTCTGAGTGGTGTGTTTCCTCACGTCGACTTCCCTCCTGATGTGATCGTTGAGTATCTCTGTTGGTATTCCCCCGTTCCCCTCCTCGAGGAAGAGAAGTACCTTCATGATAGCGTTCCTGCTCCAGCTGCCTATTTCTTTCACGCATCTCCTCGTTCTCCTTTCTTAGCATCTCCATCTCCTCACGCATTGCCCGAATGACAGGGTGGTCCTCCAAAGAAGGCCTGTCTTCGGAACGCCGTCCTCCTGCACCCGCACTGCTCCTGGTTCGTACCATGATTCTTGGTGATGGTGGGATAGTTTTCCTCGGCCCCACGGTGGGCGCCAAAAATGTTCCGTCAAAAAACCGAGAGACTATTCCACCTGGCCTTTGTGTAGTGCAATCCCCTTTTCTGCTTATCCTCTTTCCTTTTTTATTGACCTTCTCTGACCGTTAAGGTTTTTTTCACCTTATCCCTATAATCCCTAATTTATCGGGATATTTCATAAATGATCATTATGGAGTATCACGCTCTTTTCGCATGATCCCTGATTTTTCGTCCTGAGGTTATGATTCCATAACAGCTATGATCCCATAACTGTTACTCCTAATCTGGTGTTTTTGGGGCAATACAGTTTCCGTGGAAAAACCCGTAGTCGGCTATATGTCCGAGATGTTGTTCAGTCGGATGATCATTTGACCCTTTGATTATTCGACCCTATCATTGAATAACCGATGTATTACTCGGCTCGTCGCGCTTAAGCTCGGCCTCCGAATTATAGCTCGGTGTATATGAGACCGGAAAGTGAGACAAAGGGGCATCCATCCACCTCGGACTTGTAATCTCGGCATGCTCATTTAGGCCCGCACAAAAAAGAAATAGACTTTTATCCTTGGAATAAATGGTTGATCAATTAACAAACCTAATTAAGAAGGATCCCTCGCTTATTTTACGTAGTGGCCAAACAAAAATCCTTTATTTTTACGTGGAAAGAATAGTTTTTACTGTTTGGTTGAAACACTCCTAATCTTCATAAACAAAAAAAATTAAGACTACAAGGATGAATTGGCATTTAAAAATAAGTGATCACTCTCATTTCGGTGTACTTTTATATTTACTAGTGCCACTTTTTTTTTAAGGTCCCATTTAATTTAGAAAGGCAAAAGATTATATCAAAAGAAATAGGGTGTAAACAAGTAATTTCTTAGCATGGAAATACCTTTGGTATTGTTGTCTAATAAATAATAAAAAATAATAATTTATGTTAATTAAGGATGACAAGAATATAATAAATATTAGGAAAAAATGACAGTTAAATATCGCAGAAAGAAATTAATTCCTAAAACGTATTTACAACTTATGAACGTTTTAGCAAATTATCAAAGAATCAAACTAAAATTAATTTGTAATGGGAAATATTGATTTTTTCTTTACTCTTCTATTTCTAATTAATTCTTATATATTTCTAATTAATTCTCACATATTTTCAACTAATCTCTTACATATTCTTAACTTTGACAGGGGCAAAATTGACATTTTTAAACGCATTTTAATTTCAAGTTGATTGCTTGCTATCCATTGGGAATTCTGTAAATTGTAGGCATGTTTTTAGAATTAACTTCATTCCCTCCGTATTTAACTATAATTTTCTCTAAATATTATTGATATCTCTCTCTCTCTCTCATACACACAATAAAAACGAAAAAACTTTTGCTTTCCTTTCTACCAAACAAAAGTTTCGTATGAAGCCAATAGCTTTGTCCTGTGAGTGAGTGATATTGGAGGTGAAATTGTGAATTAGACGATATGAATATGATTAAGTAAATAGAACAATAAATGAATGAGTGAAGAAGAAGACAATATTCTTTTTCTGTGGTGGTTTTGGAAAACGATGAGATACAGTAAAAGAAACGCAACATGCTTCAGCATGGAATACAATTCTCTTTTAGATTTGGATAACTTGCGTAATTCATATGGGACACCCATAAAGGTAATCTTTTAGAGGAGGAACAGAAAGTGAAACTATATAAGAATCAATCAAAAGAAACATAAAAAAAAAAAGCATAAAAAAAGAAGTGATACAATTTGTTTGGAATATTATTTTATGTTATATCAGGTTATTATCGAGTTAACTGAGCGTTCGTGTGTATGTGTGTTAACTGTGAATAGTTTGGTCGTTATTGGTGATTGAGGCAATTATACCCGCCATGAATCTGCAATGTACAGAAGGACAAAGACAATTAAACTCGATTGTTATTTTTTTTTAAATTACCCTATATCCTGGAATTGCCCATATTTATAAATAAAAAATTTATAGGGGTCCAAACTTATATGAATCGAGGTGAGTTAGACTCCAGATGAAGGTACCTCTATCTACGGCAGCTTTTGAATTCACTCAATTCGAATGCAAGACACACTTTTGAGTTCCCTCAATTTGAATTAGAGACATTGTGTTGAAACAAAACCTAACGCCGGTTGTTAAGACCAACACCCATTAGTAAATTCAGTTTAATTATCAATTCATGTTAATATAATTACGGTGTAAATAAGTTAGGTTAGATTTTAACTAAATATGTCAACTCTACATTATAAATATCAAGTTTGAGTTTAATCTATTAGTCTATATAAGATTTCATTTTGAACTCAAATCTGAATTTTCTAAAAGTTTAGTCTAACTTGGCTTAAAGCCTATTAATAAGCAATATAATGAAAAAGTAGTCAACCTTTTTACTTTTACAAACCAAGGTAGAAAAAAAAGATATCTTAGCACATACAACGTTTATTCCTACATCTATTTCAATCAATCAAAGAAACAATGACATTCATAAAACTAATTTATATTAATTATATTATATATATATATTAAATAGTAATAATAATTTAAATAAGTCTAGCCTAATAGGTTTTAAGTTAGGCTAGTTTAACTAAATAGATCTGTTTGTTTGTAGGCTTGAATTTAACCTATTTTAGTTAAAAAAACAATGTCAGGTCAAACCTTATATAAATCAAATTATAGGTCCATGTTAAAGGTCTAACCTATTCTCAACCTAATATGGACTTTTAGCTATTAAATAAATAGTTGGATTTTAATTTTTTTTTATATATAGAGTAAATCTAATTAAAATAAGTATATTATTTGTCCTCTTTTGCTCGAGGAAGATTTTTTTTTTTTGGCCAAGGCTTTCCCGAGGAAGATATTACTAAAGGGATAAGGCTGATTGGCCACCGACTTATGATATATAGGGCCAACGAACTTAGCTCCATCTAACACATACAGAATACATGAAAAGAAATATGTTGATTTCATAGTCTTGCCAAACCTTATTGTTTGAAACTTTGAATGTGGCGGCCACATTTAAGTAACACAAATTAAAATAAAATCACTATTTAAAATGTTACTTTCATGATTAAAAAATTGCCTTAGTCAAAATCTATTTACATGTAAATGATATCGATTATGTTTGATAAATATTAATTATAAATTTATATAAATTGAACACCTGCAGCTTTTAATATAAATTATTAAGTAGGGGGTCTTATTTCGCTTGGCCCTGAAACTATAAAAAAAATTGATAATAAAGTGAATTAGCTTCATCTAGATTTAAAAAGGAATTCGGCCAGCTTTAGCATCCCCCCAAAATTATTGAGACTCTTGGATTTGATGGTGACATAAATGTCATGCATCTTACTTTATATTTTTTCCCCGGCCCCCACCCCAGTGGGAATAATATGAATAAGCAAAATCAATGATATGAAATTGTATTCGCCAATATTCTTAAAATTATTTCTTTGCAAAAAAATAGTTCTCAAAGTTATCCTTTTAAAAAATAAAAGATCCTCCAGTTGTCACATAATGCAAAATATAATAAAATTTAAAAAAATTTAATAAGAATCCTGCAAACAAAATAATTATTGTGTCTTAGAATAAATATAATAAAAATGTATTATTAAATAATAATATAATAAATATTTTACATTTTAATTTCTATACTGCAGAAATAAATACATTTCTACCAATCACACGAAGTATATTATAATAATTATACTAATTATAAATCATAAACAACACTATTTATTTTTTAAATTTTTATATGATACATATACTGAACCATGTTGTTTGTAAAAGCAAATTTTCTTTGTGCCGCTTAGTCTGCTCCACGGCAGAAAAGCAGAAAAGAACAAAAGTGTTCTCCAATCATGTTTTAACACGGCCAATAAGCTTTGGACAGATTCCATCTCAGGCGACACAATTATTTATTTTTCGAATGTGATTTGAAATAAAAAAATCAACTTTTATTATTTTCTATTTCACAAATCCAAGGTTATCAAATTAACTCGTGAGTTTAGGTAAATTTATTTATAAGGTATAGACTCATAACATAAATTCACATGACAAAATGTAAACATTTATGTTTATTTATAAACAGATGTTAGAATATAAATTATCAACCTCCAGTCTATGTTTTTATTCTATATTAATCCTATTATTATGATAAATTTTGGTTGAAGCCATAACTTTTTCCATAACCCCCTCATACTTGATGACATATTCCATTGATTATATTAACCAATTAATCATGTAGTCATAAGTGTTTTAAAAGACAAGTGATTGGTTTTTAATTTTTATTTTAAAGATGAATGGAAAATAAATCAAAATCCTGATTAATTAAATTTTCTTTATATATATATAGATATATAATGTTTTAATATTTTTCATTAATTATCAATCATTAACTAACTAGTATATAATAATCAAGGTCATCACAATCTACAATTCAAGCAAATGACTAGCATATAATCATTTTTGTTTCAATAGGACTTTCATAGTAAAAATGGTCTAGTAGCATCAAGTAAAAAATAAAACACACTAAACACTCATATATCAAGCGAATCTTTCTCTTTATATGTGAAGCATGGCCGAAAAACCAATAAATATTAAACACACTTTAATGTGTGTGTTTTTTTTTTTCAAAAAGCATTATAATATCGAAGGTACTTCCAGAGGAGAGAGAGTATCGGAGTGGGAGAAGGAAAAAACTATTTTGATTCTCTTATTATGTCTTGTAGCGCTAATCACAAACGGTGAATAATGCCATTTTCTTTTTTCAGGCTCTTACATCATACAAGACTCATTCTAGTTAGTTAATAATATAAATTTGGTTTATTACTATCAATCTTCAATACGAAATATAAAATATATAACAAGTTATTATATGGTCAACTGTAAATAATGTGACTTAATTCTTCCTTCATTTTAAAGCATAGGATTGAGTATATCTTTTATATATTTCAATTTTAATTTACTTTTCATGTAATGAATTGTTCTCTACCGGACACATGACAATCAAGGAGAGAAAGCTGTTGCTGGGTCGGGCTGGTTGGTCAAATATAGTTCTAATTTGGGGTCCCATAAATAATTTGGGCTTAGGAGTCCAAATCGGCCCATTCAAAAGCGACTAACCACGATTGGGTGTATGAGGCAACTTATCAGGCTAAATTGATCATCATTATTATTATTAAAAATATGTAATTAAACATGTTATTACGCTCGCATAAGTAAATTTTTAGCATTATTTCGGGTGAGATATTAAACTATATATTCCCTCCATGCTGTTCATATTATAAAGATTCTTCTAAAACTTTTATTTAATTTAAAATATACGGACTATATAATTTTTAGTAGGAGTTTATCTTTTTTATTTCTATTGATTATTATCTCGTAAATTGGAAAAGAGAGAGAGGGGGAGGACAAATTTTCAAAACAACTTTTCTTGATAATTAATAAGACTAAAATTAGAATGTTGAGTTTATTTTAAAATTTTAATGTATGTAATCAATTTTTTTTAGCATGCATTAAACAGTTGGAAACCCCTACAATATAATATGGAGTGGAAGGAGTAGTTGGTTTTTAATTAGCTGGAATTTTGCTTTCTTTTGTGTTTTACCCCCTATTGTGAAATCAATTAATAAATGAGCTCATTATGTTTTACAAATTTTTTTAGTAGAAGAAAGAATCAAGTAAGCAGAAGTATTTTGAGTTTCTAAAGATTTTTGGATGAAATATTTTCCCTATGGTTTGTTTGTTAGTTGTCTTGACTCTTCATATACCTGTTTAGTGTTTAACCTAGAGATCTATTTCCTTCATTGAATATTTTGAGTCCAACTTGAAGTTTTATATATGTTTTTATGTCTGTTGTTGGTCCTAAATGCAGTTATTATTACCTCACATTATTTTAAAATTTTTATTTTTTAATTACCACACGAGTCAAATTTGATTTTGATTCTCTCTATACTTTTTTTCTATACATTTTTCTATATACAATATCATCTGTTAATTGTGATGAAATGATTGAAAAAGTAATCTATAAATAGATAATATATTGGATTTAATTATTTGCATATATTATTATGATTAGAATTTTCTTAAAAAAAAATTAATAATACTTATTTATGGTTATTATTAAAATAAATAAGGTATTTCAATTAAAGTAACAAGTAATAATTTCTACCATTCAAATTAAAATTATCGGATGAGATTATGTATTAAAAAAAGTATAGAAAAAAATATGAAAATAAACCAAATTCACAAAAATAAATGATAGTAAGTGCTCACATTCTTTCCTTTTTATTAATTCATTTATTCTTTTAGCGGGGTATGTTCTTAACGTCTTCTCAAATATTGTCGTTTCATTCATTTTCATTGACCGTTCAATTTTTATTTTCTATTTTTTACGATCATTTAAACTTTCCATTTTGGGAAAATCACATAGAAATTCCAAAATATAAAATTAATTATTATAAAGTCTCAAAACTTTAAAACAACTACACTTAAATCTCATTGTGTAAAATCTTAAAAAATGAGTATTAAAAACTTCATTGTTAAATATAAAATTGTAAAGTATGAATATAAGATATTTGAGCATGATTTTATATTCAACAATAAAATTTTTTATATTTATTTTCTAGATTTTATACCAATGAACCTTAAGTGTCATTTAACATTGGAACGTGATTTTATACTCAATCATTTTGCAGGATTTTATATTGATTTTAAATTAATGGAACTTAAGTGTAGTGTTTAAGGATTTTAAGATTTTATAATAATTATTTTAATATTTTAGGATTTTTCTGTAATTTTTCCTTTTGTTTTCTTTCAAACCTAAGAGTTCGTTGTACAACCTTTTCTATCTATTCATTCTCTGGTTTGGCCTAATATATTTTCACAGAATCATTGTTGACAGGTTATTTGTTTTTGCAAGCTGAGAAAAATATACAAGCAAGTATTAATTGCCTTGATTTAGTTTTCTTATGAATTTATTGAGATCGTTATATAATGCAATTCAATTATGTGCACATTGAAAAATAGATATCTATATAAACAAATGTGAAAATTTAGAAAATTATATTAAAGATATATTATCTTCATGACTCAAAGTTTAAGTAAATTATGGTGTCCTGTTTCAGTTTCTAAATACTTGTACATATTATTTTGAAACCGACAATTAAAAGTGTCAGAGTCAGATAAATAATAAAATAATTAACGCAATAACAGCTACTGCCTACTGTACTTTGTTTTTTTTTTTTGCCAACAATGTCAGCTACTCCCTCCGTTTGCTTCCTCCTTTTGTTTTAATAAATATTTTTTAATAACTATATAAAAAGTTGAAGGATGATTCCCTATTCCTTCTACTGCTTATTTACTGTTGCACGCAGGTCGGGTGAATCAGCCCATTTGCACGTGGGTCGCGTGGATCACTGAAAGGATCATACTTTTTTTCATTTCCTTTGTTCTAGCGTCTTCTATATGGCTATGTCTTCTATTTCTTCTTTCCTTTTTTTCAAGGTTTTTTGTTGAGATGTGCCTTTTTTGTGAGAATTCTCTTTCCTCTTTTCTGTTTCTTTTATCCTGTTTGTTCTGGATCTTTCTTACTAGGGTTTTATGGTACATATATGCTTTCTTTGGATCTATTATTTTAGTGAGGCATGGATTTTGAGAGCTCTGCATGCAGGGGTTTGGATGTAGGGGTTACAGGATTTTTAGAATGGTTCCAAGTTTTTTGTCACTTTTTTATTCTGGATTTTTGTGGAACCCTCTGTTTCTTATTCTGTTGGATCGCTTTTTTTATCTTGTACGAAATATTTGCATTCTAATATATCACGTGATTGGTTCAGTTCTCCTGTGTGATGGATGGGTGTTTTTTTCCTAGATCTATTATTCTTCATTCGCGAACCTTCTTCTCTTTCATTTTTTCTGCAATTTTCACTATCTTCCTTCTTCTTCTTCTACCCTATTCATTGGAAAGGAAATTCAACTTTGTGTGTAATGCTTACTATTTTTCTTCTCCATATCAGTGGCCTTCTGATTTAATAGAGATCAGATTATGTTTTTATTGTCTTATTTCTTTGTTAATCTTTATTTTAGGGTTGAGATCAATATGGAGAATTAGATTGCAGGCAGAGAAATTCTCTTCCTCTTTTCTCAGATCAATTGCTTCACCGCTAATCCGTCACCATTGCCATGACTCAACCAATTAGTTTGTTTCTGGGGTAGGATTCTGATTTGCACCATTGTGAAACCCACTTGGTACTGGAGGTTACCTTTACAGGATTCTTCTTTGATTCTGGCAGCGTCGGCCACAATCAAAGTCGATGGAGTCATGGGAGATCACCTTACCATCACCAGTGGTGGTGTATATAAGGTGGATTCAAATTTGATGAGCCTGAAGATCAGTTTACTTAGTGATTGTGATATCGGAAAAACTTCTTTCTTGGTGAGACTTCTTTATATGATATATCAGTCTGTTTTTAATTATTTAGTTATATCATGTAAATTGGCTGTAAAGCCACACAACAAGCTTCTAAAGAGTAGTAATATATGAAATAATTACTATTTTAGTTTTCTTATGTTGTTTAGTGTATAGATGCTAGTTTTATGTTTTGCATTGATGTAGGTACCTAGAGCAAAACTTGCTCTTCAGAAAGGTGATGAAGATCTTGCTCGTAAAGCTTTGAAAAGGCGTAAATCTTATACAATATGTTCTCATTTTGCTAAATAATCTTGATCTAAAATACCTCTAAATTTCTAACTTAAGGTCATCAAGTGGACCATGTATTTTTGTGGTAGTGTTTTGATCAATCAGTTATAGTTCATGGTTCTTGGCTTCTTACTCTTTTCTTTCACCTGATTGCTAATAATAAGAGTTTTTTATTCTCCCTTCTTTGCCAAAAATTACTGAAATATCAGGTTAATGCATTTGCCATGGTTCCCATTTCTACAAGTCTTTAAAAGCTTAATGGAAACTCTTCCCTCTATTCCCAAATGATTTGTCCTTATAACCAAATATGTGGATTTTTGGGATCATTTTGGTTGCTTGTGGCAAGGCATTTTCCTTGGTCATTATTTACTTGAAGAAGCTGAAGTTTGTTTTAATTAGAAGCATAAATCTCACAACACTTAGCATCTGCAAGTTGCTTTGAATAGACAATTCAATTTATGTCTGACATTGCCATATGCATGCATGCTGGATAGTGTTGCCTGTTGCTGATTACATAACGATTGGAATTTTCTTTATTTTGACCATTTAATTTACTTATTCAGGAAATTGTTGTTGAAACAGTGATAAAGTATATAGATACATTATCATTCTCATCTCATGATAGACCATCTGAAGGAAATAATATGCCACTTGATCTGTGCCTTTAAATATTGCAGGATAATGCTAATGCTCTGAAAGTTCAACTTGATCAACAAAAAGGGTGTTATTGAGAACCTTGTCTCTAATACACAAGTGAGTTAAAATGCTGGTAGGAACTTATAAAGCCAATGTGTATAGTTGGATATTGCAGTCTAAAATTGAGACCTAAATTAATTTACTGAAAATGAACAGAGTGTACAATTCCTACCTTTAAGCCAGAATACCAATGGAAGTGTGCATTTTTCTACAAATGCTTGGAGTTAGTTGAACAATTTGCCTGTACATTTCAATTTTAATATTATGATAATTTTTTTTAAAATATTGTTATAATTAGTAATACATATATTTATTGATGTTATGTTCTATAAATTGTGCATTTTGTAGATTTTTGAGAGTAAGATTCAGGAGGCAAGGTCTAAGAAGGATACTCTGAAAGCCAGAGCTCAATCTTCAAAGTTTGTCTTTGGACCATTTTCCCATTGACATTCTTATATCTCTTAATTTTTGCATGAAAACTTTGGATCTAATGATGATACTGTTGATTGATGTTCCTCTAGAACTGCAACCAAAGTGAGTGAGATGCTAGGAAATGTCAATACAAGTAGTGCTCTTTCAGCTTTTGAAAATATGGAAGAAAAAGGTAAGAAAATCTTACTTTGAATCACTTTTTAGCTATTGAGAAGTGGCATACATCAATGATACTCATAACCTACCTGGTGTATACTTGATGTCCCACACACACACTAAAATCGCTAGATATCTGCTATTTGATTGTCAGAGTATGGAGTTATAAACTATTTGATATCTACTATTATATGAATAGAGTGTTTATTCATATTGATTTTGTCTCGATTTTTCTTGCAGATTGGGACCTTTGCATTTATGTGTACTGATATGTATACTGGTTAAGCCTAGTAGATAAAGGAAAATTAATGTTTTACTCATATGCTTATAATGTGGAAAAGAAATCTCACAACATTCTAGCTAAGGGGATGTCAAAATTTTGATTGTTAATTTATATTGATTTTACCTTGGGGTTTTCTTGCAGATTGAAGTGTTTATTCATATTGATTCTATCCTGGTTTTTCTTGCAGATTAGGACCCTTGCATTTAGAATTGCCAAGTGAATTTGTTGCTTTTCCATTATATTTTCAATTTCTTGGGAAATTGAGGCATCCGATAAGGAGAGGCTAATTCCAAACCTAGGATATTGTGGAAGTTAAGTTGGTAATTTGTTTCTATCTTGCCTTTTGTTTTTAAAAAAGAAATTAAGGCTCTTGATTCAAGAAGAAATTTATTGTAGTCTTTTTTTATCTCGCTTCTAGGAGGTTCCTAAAAAGAGGTGTGGGTTGTCTATTTATAAGGGCATTATTATTTGAAAACAAAATTCTAGTATTCACATAACAATTCGGATTCGAAGAATTATTGCTGGTGTAGGGGTTGAGATTGTCTTCCCTGTGTAAGTGACAATGTTCTGTGATTTTTTTTCATATGTTTGGATATTTTACTGTCTCATTGTGTGTTTTTGAGTTAATTTGAATTTTTATTGGATTATCAGATTGTGAGATATGTGGTTTTCGATTAGTATTGGAATGGAAGAGTATACTACTGAAGGTTATGGAGTTTTTTTTTTCTCTCTGTAGTGGTATGAAACTGGTTATTTTTGTTTGGTGCTCACTTCTCTCCTTTTTGCATGCAGTTTGGCCTCTAAAGATGCAAGTATGGGGTATCATAATCATGTTTGTATTGATGGTATTTTATAATTAGGTGGGGATTGTTCTTTATCTTTCTAACCTAATGAATTTGAAAAAGATTTTATTAGAATTTTTGTGTGTGTAGAATCACCTAGTAGTAGATATTATGGAAATTTAATTGATAATTTGTTTATATGTTGTTTTTTTTAACAAAAAAGAAATTAAGGCTTTTGATTTGAGAAGAAATTTATTGTGGTGAATTTGGGTCTGAAGAATTATTGCTGGTGTAGGGGTTGAGATCGTCTTCCCTGTGTAAGTGATGATATTCTATTATTTTTATGTGTTTTGATATTTTATTGTATCATTGTGTGTTTTTTGATTAATTTGTTGTTTTTTAATTATCAGGCTATGAGATTTGTGGTTTTCAATCATTATTCGAATGGAAGAGTATACTAACAAAGGTTATGGAGTTCTTTTTTTTTAGTTTGTAGTGGTATGGAACTGGTTATTTTTGTTTGTTGCTCACTTCTTTTCTGCTTTTTATCTGCAGGGTTATTTATTATCTAGTAGTAGATCAGTTTCCATTCATGAATTTTTGGCCTCTAATGATGCAGGTATGGAATATCATAATTGTATTAATATTGATGTTGTTTTATAATTAAGTGGGTATTGTTTTTTTATCTTTTTAACCTGATGAATTTGACAAAGATTTTATTAGAATTTTTGTTGTGCAGAGTCATCTAGTAGTAGAAACAGACAACGTGTGCAGAGAGGAATGAGTGCTAGGTTAGATGTTCACGGTGAATTTTCGATCCCCAACGATGGAGGCATGTGTTGGGAGTATTTTATAATTGAAGAATGCTCATGGATAAAGCGACTTTATTACTTCAGCTTCAAAGTCTATAGACTAAGAGTAGGATTATACGTTGTCTTATATCTGTAAATAAAATCTTAATAAAGGACTTATCAGTCTGTAATAATGGAGGTACATGTTATGAGTATTTTATAATTGAAGAATGATCATGGATAAAGTGGCTTTATCATTTCAACTTTAGAGTCTATAGACTGAGAGTGGGATTATACATTGTCTTATATCTATAAATAAAATCTTACTCAATAAAGGACTTTTTAATCTGTTACGATGGAGGTATATGTTGGGAGTGTTTTATAATTGAAGAATGATCATAGATAGAGCGGCTTCATTATTTTAGTTTCAAACTCTATAGACTGATATTGGGATTATACATTGTGTTAGGAGTATTTTATAATTGAAGAATGATCATGGATAAAGCGGTTTTATTATTGCAGCTTCAGAATCTATAAACTGAGAGTGGAATTACACATTGTCTTATATCTGTAAATAAAATCTTGCTCAATATAGGACTTTTCAATCCATAATGATGGAAGTACGTGTTATGAGTGTTTTATAATTGAAGAATGATCATAGATAAACTAGCTTCATTATTTCAATTTCAAACTCTATAGACTGAAAGTGAGATTATACATTGTATTATATATGTAAATAGAATCTTACTGAATAAAGAGTATAAGGAAAAACTGGAGTAGTTAATAAGCTCATAGTACTGGTAGGTGTAAGAGAAGAGAGACCAATTTTTCTAGCCTAATGGTTGTGATATGGAGATGGGTATTTTTGTTTGTTGCTTACTCCTTCTTCCATTTTTATATGGAGAGTTATCTAGTAATAGAAGACGGGGTACTAGATCAGTTTCTATTCATGGATTTTTAAGCTCTAATGATGCAAGTGTAGAGTATGGTAATTGTGTTTATATTGATCGTATTTTATAATTAAGTGGGAGTTGATCTATATGTTTTTTTATCTGATAAATTTGAAAAAAATTTGATTAAAATTTGTGTGTGTAGAGTCATCTGCTAGTATTACAAGACCACGTGTGTAGAGAAGAAACAATCATAGGTTAGATGCTCTCCATGAATTTTTCAGCCTTTAATGATAGAGGTAGTGATAATCATTAGTGTATATCTGAGAATAGTCATGGGTAAAATTGATTTATTATTTCAGCCTAGAATTTTATAAACTGAAAGTACGATGATTGCATTACAGCTATAGATAAAATCTTAGAGAATAAAAGACTACATCAGTTGGTAGACTCATAGTACTTATGACTGTAGCAGAACAGGCCAGTTTTTCTAGCCTAATAGTAGCAAACAATATTTTGCTCATTCATAAGGTAATAAACTGTGAAGAAAAAATGATAGTAGCCATGTTTTATGCTTAGTGAATTAAGTCATGGGATATTAGGTGCTGAGTGAAATTAATATTCCATCAAACTTGTTGTATATTAGAAAAAGCAGGGCTATATATAATGGACTGTATTAATGGTGAAGCTGCAAAACTAGACAGTTTATCTAGATTGATTCTTCAATTATACATCAAGAGTGAAGTAATGCATTGTATTGTAGCTATAGATCATATCTTAGCTAATAAAAGGCTATCCGAAGAAATTAAACCAGTTGTTGGCCAATGCCATTGGAAATTACAGATAAGATTGTTTATTTTGGGGAATGTTCAGGAAATTATTGTATAATGGCACTGAAGAAAAATTGGAACAACTTGAATTTTAAAATTTTAAGACTGGATGATAATTATTCTAGGTGGAATGTGATTTATCATGTGGATTTGTTTCAATTGGAGATTGATTATCCTTATATTATTTATGCTTAGGAATCTGAATTGCCTCTATTTTCAATATTTGGTATTGTGAAATGTGGACAACAATCATTTGTAAAAATATTTTTGTTGGTGAGTTGTCAAGTGATTTATTTTTATCTTCTAAGGGATACTCCATCCAATATATCTTCCTTAAATCAATACTTTCTGCCTGGTAGAATTAGTTTGGATTATTATTTTAGTAAATTATTCTTATATTATGAAACTTTATGCTGTGTAAAGGAATTTGGATGTAGTGTACCATGAAGTGAGTTCTTTCATGACAGATAGTGACTTAATTATATATGTTGTGTTGGTATTGATGTACTTAATTTTTGCTTATCATTTTGTATTGATCCTTACATAAGCTGATTATGCTTTCATGTCAATTATAGTTCAATTTGTTACATGCAAAGAAAATTATAACACAACATATATGCTTGATAAAAATTAATTCTTATTTATATATACATATTTCTTAGTTTATCACAAATAAATTATTAAAAAAAAAGCCAAACATGGAGCAATTGACTTATCTGATTACCAACTACATGATTTTTCATTATGACATAGAGCAAAACATCAATAAATTTAGATATCTGCAATCTAAATAAAAAGTTAAGATTAAAATATAAATTCAAAATTTTATAAATAACATTATATATTATTACTTTAAAATTTACATCAAGACTGAATTGTGACATCTTCTTCCTGTGCGTGAGCACGCTTTCAGCCTAGTTATTTTGAAACCCACGATCAGAAGTGTCTGAGTCAGATAAATAATAAAATAATTAACGCAATAACAGCTGCTGCCTACTGTACTTTGTTTTTTTGCCAACAATTATTTGTTTTCGCTTTTGAACCTTCATTTTCAATCCAAAATCACTTATTCTATTTTTTTTAAATGTTTGGATGGTAAAATTAGTTTTGGTTGCCACCATAATTTTTCTTACAAACGGAGTTGAAGGAGAATCAACGAGCTAATACTTTTCCATTCTACTTTTTTATTTTTACTTGTATTTATTTTAAAGTTAGAAAAAAATATATCAATAAAAATGATAAAAAATAAAAAAATTAGAAAAATAAAATTTCCATAAAATATTTCCTATTTATTAACTAAAATATTTTTTCAAAATTTTAATTTTTATAAATCATGACGTGTAAGAAAATATTATATCAGATATATTATGTTCTCAATTAAATAAATACAGATTAAATTTTAGTCCAAGTAAATTAAATTAATCATAAAATAGAGTTTAAGCTCAATTTAGAGAAAAATTATGAGTTTTGTCAAAACCAATTTTCAAATAAATCATCCAAACATAAACACGTTAGTCCAAAATCAATTTTTATCATAACTACGTTACAAAACCAATTCTATCAAAACTCATTTTCAACCAACTGAACACCAAACGGACCCAATGTCAGCTACTCCCTCCGTTTACTTCTTTTTTTTTTAATAAATATTTTTTAAAATTTTTAAATAGTGTTATAATTTTGATTTTATTTGAAATTCATTGTTATTTTTAAACATTTAATACATTATCAATTTTTTAAATATGAATTTCTCTTATTTAATAAATTAATAAATTATTAAATGAGGGTATTTTAATTAGATCTTTATTAAAATTTAAAACTAACCCAGTCTACAAATAATTAATCATTAAAAGAAGTTGGAAATTTCTTTAAAAAAAAGTTGGAATCAATAAATTTGTGTAAAATTTAAAATAATTTTAAAAAATATCTCATTTAATATATTTAATATTTCTAATATAACAATCAACCTGCATTTGAATCTTTTGTTTGGAGTATAATCAATAATCTCTTCGGTCCTATATATAGAATTTTTTATCCTGATAGAATTTTTTATCCTGATTCTAAATATAAGATCCTTATAGAAGGTAATATTTATTATACATTTTTAAAAAATGTCTATATTTAATGTATTAAAAAAAAAGAAAAAGAGATTAAATAAGAATAATTTTAAAAAAATTAAGATAATTAATTTATTTTAATTATAATTCTTAATTTAATTCGTGTGATTCAGTTGAGACGGTCTTATATTAAACATAAGATAAAATAATATCTTGATATGTATGAAATAGTTTTAAATAACAGAAGAAATGGAGAGTCCTCCAATATGTGTACATTGTCGGCCAAAAAACCTGTACATTAATTGGCCAAAAAATACATAGAGGCACATTAAATTACAAATCTAAAGTTACTAATTACCCTAACAAAACAAACAAAAAACACAATAAAAATGCAGATCTGTTAACTTGATGATCGAACAAAGGAGCAGATCTTGAACCTAGAAATTCCTGCTCAGAATTATAGACGGCGCGTTCATCCACTCTCCACGCCACCGCTGTCGGCCGCCTCAGGAGCCGCCACGTTCAAATCCCAACCCCTATCGACCATTTCTTCCTCAATATTCTTGGCCACCTCAATTCCGCCGTCGTCACCGATGGCGTCCACGTCCTCCGCCTGCTCCAGCGCCTCCCTCCTCCACTCCTTTCCACCCGTCCCTTTCTCACCGAAGTACTTCTCCGCCTCCTTCATCCTTCTCAGTATAGCAAAAAACTCTTCCACCTCATCCTCCGTCGGCGAAACCGCTCCCATATCCGGGCCGACGGCGGCGCTGCCACTCTCAGCAGCACCACACTCCTGCTTCTTCAACTTCTTCAATCTGTCTCTCTCCTGAACCCTGACGTCTGTGATCACCACCCTCTTATTCCGCTTGTCTAACTCCATGAGAGATCAAGAATGAATGAGAGCCGATAGGCATGAAATGGTATATAATACTCCCCCGATATTATATATAATATCTTTTATTGTGTTATTAAATATAAAATTTTTTATAATATCTGTTGTGTTTTTTTATATATTTTTAAAAATATTTTTATTTAATATATTAAAAAAATTAAAAAAGAATAATTTTAAAAAAATATTAAAATTTTTTAAAAAAATTAAAATAATTAATTAATTTTAATTTTAATTTATATAATTTGATAAAAAAAATTTTATATTAAAGGTCAGAAGTATTTTATATATATATACACACATTCGGAATCGGATTCCGACCGAGGCAAGATTAATTAATTAATTTGGGGATGAGACAATGCTTGGAATTTGCATGTGGAAGACCATGATTTGGTGATATAATTAATATTAATTTCGACGACTTTAAAGGAATGGTCTCACACTCAGCCCTTGTGTTAGGCTTTTAGCTCAATAGCTGTACCTTGTGTGATGTCATTGAGATTCTCTCTTTCACCTCTCTCTCATTACCATTATGCGATTCTCGCCTCAGGGGTCGTGACTCGTGAGTCCCACGGTCCAAATTTTTTAAATTTTATTAATAAATATAAACTTTTTCTCAAATTCATAATATATATATATGATATACTGATATATTTTTTTATTTTTTATTTATTTAATAAATAATTTAATAATTTATATTGAAATAGATAAAATGATTTGAATAAAAAGGTTAAATTTTAGATTTTTGAAATTTTTAAAAAATTTTAAAATGTAATAATTTTTTTTAAAATATATAAAATTATTAAAAATATTTTATATTATGAATGAAATGGATGGAGTATAAATATAAATTGTAGTATTTGTAAATGTATTTTTTTACTAGTCTAAGTATTCTTAAATATAAAACACACAATTTTTAACAAGTTTGATTTATAACTTCTTTTACTTTTGGGGATAATATATAAATATATGAGTATATTATTGAGTTATGGAGAATGTTATGTACGTAAGGGAGGCACCGCCTGCGTGGAAAGCAGAAAGAAGGAGTGGAGTGGGTGGGGATGACGTCAACACTACAGGGAGTTAGGATGGCTTCCTAGAAGACGCTGGATGACCCTTCTCCGTTCGTCAACTTTTTTTAAATGCCCTTCCCATCTACCCTCTTTAATTTACAACTCCGCCCCTTACTTTTTAATAGAGCCCGTAAACTGGGATGAGCCTCGCGCCGGCCTGGTGAGCGGGCCAAAAGTGGTAGGATAGGCTGAAAAATTGAGATAATAGGGTCAAAAGTTTGATCCTAGCTCGCTAGTTTAAGCGACTCAGTATGTCTAGTTCATTTTTTTTATTTTATTTTTAAATTTTATATAATTATATTTAAAAAAAAATCTTAAATATTATTTTTTTTCCAATCTTTCTTACATTATAATTTTAATTATATTTTATTTTATTGAACTAAATATTACTTATGGTATTACTATATTAATGTATTAAAATATCATATTTTAAAATTTTAAGTATTAAATCAATGAAAGATTTCATAAATATAATTATTTAGTTCATGATAATGAATAAGAAATTATATTTAACCAAATAGAGGAAAAAATGGGCTAGTCAAACAAAAAAAGTAAGAAAAATAAGAGAAATTTTGTGGTTTAATAAAAAAAAAAAACGGGGCTAGCTTATGCATGGTAGGACGGGCTTGAGATTTCCAGGTTTACCTTTATAGGTGCCTAAACCCACCCCACCCCACCCCACCCAAAAGTTAAGTAGGCTAACCCGCTTTACCACCTCTACTTTTTTTTATCTTTTTTTAATATTGCTTTCATTTATTTACTAGTAGTATCATTCTAAAATTAAAAATAAACTTAATTCCTATTTTTTCAATTATATTTTCATGTATTATTTTAGAGGTTAAATATAATATTAATTGCTATTTTTAATTATCAATTTATTTAATGATATATTAAGAATTTTTTTTGAAAAATTAATGTATAAATTGTATTTCTTAATTTGTATAATAAAAGTTTAAATGATATATAAAAATAAACAGAGGAAGTAACTTCTGCTACAAACTACTATATTAATTAATTATTAATTATTATCATCTTCGTTATTAATATATAAATTTTGTATGAAGCTAAGTCATGTGACTTGACCTGCAAATAATATTATTTGTGCGGTTTGTTTTTCCAAAACGTGTTTAATTCTTCGAGTGACTTAAATTTAAATTGCATAAAATTAAGTGATATATAAAAACATTTGCCTATCTCAAATATTTTTCCCTTGCAATGAATGCATGGATTATTCATTCTGATTGTAATGTGAGTTTGGATTAAAATTTGCAGAATTGATTCGAGTAAGAATTGATATTACAGAATTGATTCCAGTTAGAATTAAGTTTACAGTGATGTATAAAAAAAATGTTTAAATGCTTTTATCTCAAACACAAAACCCTCCATGATTAAGCTGATCAACTTTGCATCGTCAGGATCTTGGACAACATGTTAATATAATGGCAGGCCTTTCTAATTCAAGTGGTGCACATAAATGGTCACATTACATCCATGCAGGTCTATGGTCGATATAGGCTTCCACATCAAGCCCAATATTATTATTGTTCCACTACCCTCTTCTGTATTGCTCCTTTTTTCTGTTTTTGGATTTGGATTTTGTATTGTTCCCTTTAATTGAATTTAAACCGACCAAGTTATGCAGGTCACATTAGCAATCAATCAAAACAAAGAATCCAAGGCATGAAGCACATATAATGCAGAATATATTAACTCATCTTAAGTCTAAAAAGTAATATAAATATTAAGTAGTACAAAGGAAACAACTACATAGAAAATAACAATAAAAAGTGATGACTCCCCATATTTAAGATTAATTGTAATGTTTTTAGATGTATTTTGAGAGTTATAGAGGCATTTTAGATATTAATTTTCTATTTATTGTAAGAAATTAAAGTAATTGCTTTAGTTGGAAATATCATAAAAATGATATAAAAATGGCTTAAATTATTTAGATAAGTTTTTCACTAATGGTTGATGGTATTTGTAGACAGAAGGAAGCATTGGAAGTAGAAGGGAGCGGGATCTAGAAGTGTGGGAATTATGTAAACATTTGCCATGGCATGAAGATTCAAGTTGTAAGGTTGATTGGATTTTCTGTGATGCAACATAGGAGCTTGAATGTTGCATCATTAATATCTTTGAGAAAAAAGGTCACTTTTGTGTTGTAGCATCAGATTTGAGTGCTGCAGTATTGATATATCTTTAGGAGAGCATTTTCTGTGTTGCAACAGTGAAAATTGAATCTACAACATTAATGAACTATATCAAAATGCACAACTTTATTAAGTGATAGGATTTTTGGGGTTGGAAACGTATGAGACAAAGGGTCTTCATCATTCTATAGTTGTTAGACAGATCTAGGCATTTAAGGAGAGTGGAGAAAGCACTGAAAAAGCTTAGAGAAGGTGTGGGTTTGTCGGAAAATCAAAGATTCTTCTAAAATGTCACCGATTAACTACTTCTTTTCTTCATGCTCTTTGGTTTGATATGTTTATTTGTTATTTTCAACTTGTATATAGTCATGTGTGGCCTATTATCTTCTTGACCTAGAGCAACTATGAACCTACTTGTGGATTAGTTTATGTTTTCACCAATTATTTATGCTTATTTTTAGCTTTGGTTACTTGATTATGAATTTGTTGTTAACCTCTTAATGCTTGGCCACCATTAAGTTGAGATTTGGGGATTAGGGTTTATCTTGGAAAATGAAATCTTAATTGAACCATTGAATTAAGTAATGCAATATTAAATCTTTACTCTAATTTGTAATTAGGATAAAAATATACTTAAGAGCCCTGTATAATCAAGTTAAGATTTGCATTAATTGTTAATCATCTTAATTAATCGTGTAAGGAATTGCATAATTTAATTAAAATAGGGTTGTAGGTGATTTGGAAAACATCTATAACTACATTTATCTCTTGATTACTAATGTGAAAATTAAACATAAATAATTAGGTGAAAACTAAGGTTAAAAAGCAAATAAGGGATTAGAAGTTCTAGGTTCTCTTTGATATTGGTTAGTTTCATCTAGTTTTGTACTTAAATTTAATTTCCTTTTATCTAATATCTACTTTGCAATTTTGTGAGTTTCGCTTAACTTAGAAAAAAATAAATTGTGTAATACCTATTCTTATTGATTAAACTTTCCGTGAAAACAAAACTTTATTTTATATTATATTACTTGAGTATTCATGTGCTTGTGGTTGGTGAGATTGTGCCTATCAAAAGGAAAAAGAAAATAAGAAAAATATAAAAAGACGATCAACATTGCTTGCTGTTCATGCAGAAATCTTGGTCAAAATATATATGCCTAATTCCTATTGCAACAACTTCCTAATAACATCAGACATGCACATTAATCAAGGAATTCTGTTTTTTCTTATATCAGCATTAGAGGATACTCTTTAATTCGCTTAGTCTTTTAAGTATTCGATATTTCCTACCTAATCTAAACACACATCTTTACTGATCAATTGCGAATTCATTCATGTGACTCTTTAGACATTATCCTTGGCTTGGACGTCACGTAGCACTAATTTATTCTTCATTTCTACCTTATAATGGGTTGTAATTTGGGTCTTTATCATTCCACTTCCTCTCTATTGACATTTTCAAATGACATCAATTTCAAGCTTATGTACAAAATAAAATTCCAAAATTAAGATTTGTTTCTACTATTCAAATAATCAATATTAATTCTAAGCTTATCTACAAAATAAAAGTCCAAAATTAAGATTTGTTTCTGCTATTCAAATAATCAAATATTAATTCTAAGCTTATTTATAAATTTGAGTAATCAATATTCAATATATTATATAAAAATTAGAATGATAAACACTTTTATTTTACTATGTGTTTATTGTACTGTTTTATCTTAGAAATTAATTTTTTTAGACTTTGCATTATTTAAGAAAAGTTCTCAATATATTTATGTGTGTGTGCGCGCGCGCGTGTAATCTCTGTGCAATTGTATAGGGTTGATGCTAGTTAAACTCTATATATAGACAATCAACTCGAAAGTCAATATAAATAAAGTACCAAAAGCAATATAAAATACTTGAAAATTTCTTATAAAATAAGAAAAAAACATAAATTGGGTTCTTTTTGCTTCCCAGTTGAAGCCAAAATATCTCATTGATGAGTAACATTCATGTGAAACTCGGAAGTTCACAACAGGTTTGTATGTGTTCTCAATTCTCAAACTATATATATATATATATATATATATATTGGTACGATTCGACTATTCCATCAATTTCTGAAGATAACATTCCACGTGATATATATCGTTGGAAGGCTCAACAGGTGTCATACTATAACTTGCTCTCTGGCCTTCCACTGTTCCATCAGTTCTCAAGATTTTATAACATCATCATCACCTCCATATATATCAACCTTGTACTAAGATTCCTCCCTATTTTAGCCACATTACTTGAGTATATGCAGAGAAATAGAACGACATTAAAAGCCTCTTCATTTTCAATGTCTGTTCCTAGTTTCCTTATCCTTGTCTTTTTTATCTGTATTCTTACATTTTTGTTTATCGAAAAATGATCCCTTTTAAGTAGCTAATATTGGTCGTTCAGTAAAGTAATTTAGATGACTCAGATTTTAAAAAATAAAAAAAATGAAAAATCATTTTAATTGAAGTCAAACTTTACTCAAACTAGCAGTTTTTTTTTTCGCCACAAATATGAGAGATCCATACAGTGTCTTTTTTTTCCCTCATCCTGCTGTTAATTTGCATGACAGACCAGTGACAGAGAATATAGTGAAAGGGAAGTTGTGGAATTGAATGGTGCTGAAGGTTGACACAAACATAAAGGGCATCCCTTGGCCTCATATAAGCGATTTGTGGTTTTGGTAGTAACCAAATTTTATGGTGATGGCTCTTCTTTGGACTCATTTCTACAATGTCAACATTCATATATATATATATATTGATTTATTATTACAGATTAATAATATACATGAGCTTCTTACTCCGCAATTACCTTTAATTAATTAAGAAAAAAAGAGTGTTTCAATCAGCAACCTTACTGTGCAGATGATAATTACTCGCTGTTGACGACAAGGTTATGTGAATTTGCCGCTTTTATTCATAAGACAAATGATTATCGGAAGCCCGAAAAAAGAAAATGACTGAGTCGCTAGCTAGGTACGTTTTGGTGCTAAAAAATTTGAGCCCATCGATCTAAGATAAAAGCGAAAAAACAAAGAGGGTAAAATAAACAGTAACGCAAACACACACGAGGCCCTCCAGACATATATGGTTCAGATTTCTCTGAAACACAAAACAGAAATAACGAATTCTAAAGCTGTAGCTCTGTGCGACTAAATCAGCCAGAATCCATATATTTTTTTTGTTGTTAATAGCTAACATTGTTGTGGTGCTCCACAGCTTCTAATGGGTGGAAAATGCACTATGACAAAAGAGAAGGGATTGAGGGGCAACGACAGGCGAAGTGAAAACAACCTGAGGGGGGGACCATGAAAGCAAGAAATGATAAAGGTTCTATCAGGAATAATTGAACTGCAGAGACGCAACGCAACGAAGGTGTCCTTCTCAGATATTTACTTACTCTCGCAAACAGATCTGCTTCACCACCTAGGTCCATGACCCCAGGGAATCCCCTAATTAGCAAGATAACCCAATCAGAATTCTCACAATGAGATGAACATAAAATCCTCCACCAATCAGCACTGAGATAGCCCTCCTTCGTGGGGTCCCACATGATTCCGCGTCCTTTAATTTTCTGATTCAAAGTTTTACCGAAAGTACATGGGCTTGCCTTGCCTATAGTAGTGAGTAGTAATTAAGTGCCCTATCGCCCCCACACACTCTCAAGTCTCAACACACACAATAATTGAACCGTTTGGGTCCATAGATACACACCTTTTGCAGACAACCATTAGCACTTGAACGCCAAAAAGATGAAAGCAGCGAATGCATTAGGAGCTAAAACCGCGAGAGCTTGCGATAGCTGCCTTCGCCGACGAGCGCGTTGGTTTTGCGCCGCCGATGACGCTTTCTTATGCCATGGCTGTGACAATCTGGTTCACTCCGCGAATCAGTTAGCTAGCAGACACGAAAGGGTTCGTCTTCAAACTGCTTCATCGTCGAAAAAGGCAACCTCGCAGGTGTGGTATAGTGGATTCACGCGCAAGGCAAGAACCCCTCGTCATAACAGCAAGCAGTTATTGGCTCAGCAAAAATTCAAACATGAAGAAGAGGAAGCGCTTTTTAATAGTACTCTTCCAGTCGTGCCGGAGCTTGGAAGCGAAGAAGGAGGGCTGGACGAGAGCGACGAGCAGTTGCTTTGCCGGGTTCCTGTGTTTGATGCGTTTGAAGATGAGCTTTGCAATATTTACAGTGAAGTTGGGGGTGAGAGGTTGGACTCTATCATGAAGAAAGATCTTGTGAATGGTGGTGATGATGAAGGAACATGTGACTTAGACAATTTTCCGGAGTTCCTTGAGTCAGATATGGATCTTACAGAGTTTACTGCTGATGTTGAAAGCTTACTGGAAAGTGGGCTCGATGAATCAGGAGCAGAACTGCTTGACCGTAAACAAGAAGAAATCATGGAAGCAGTCGAGGGTGTGGGAATAGAAAAAAATAATGCAACGGTAAAGATTAAGGATGAAGAAGTCGTAGTTGAAGCTGACATGGTTGTAGGCATGACAAGCGAGACCTTAAACTGGAATACACAGACAAATCAGGGATCACTAGAAGAGGATGAGAAGGTGGAGACGAAAGGGAAGATATTTTTGAGGCTAAACTACGAGGATGTCATAACTGCTTGGGCTAGCCAAGGTTGTCCTTGGACAACAGGAAACCCACCTCAGTTCAACTCTCATGACTGCTGGCCACACTGCTTGGTAACCCCTCTTTCTCGAAAACCTGTACAACTCTTTCATTCCGATCACAAAGATATATATATATATAATTAGGCATTAGACTCCCAACAACGTTAGACCTAATCAGTATCATCGAGCTGTATTGACCAATAGGTCTTGAGCTCAATTCTTGCTGCTAATTGATCGATAGTTTAGAAACATAACAAATTTAGCTCAATTGGTAAAATTGAGCTGTATTGAACGGAGAGGCTTGAGCTCAACTGGGTGGTGTTTTTTCAGCAGGCATCAACGGTGTCGGGTGTTAATCTAAAAAACCAATCTAAAACTTAATCTATTTTCAAAGAAATAAGAAAAAACTTTGCATAATTACATTGGTCGTTGTGTATATGATTGGCGTCATGAATGAAACTGTGCTTGAACTTTGCAGGGTTCGAGTGGAGGAGATGTTCATCAGTTTTGTTCGGTGGAAGTTGGGAGATTAGGGGGACATGTAGATGGGGGAAGAGAAGCAAGAGTATCGAGGTACAGACAAAAGAGGAGGACACGTTTATTTGCGAAGAAGATAAGATACGAAGTGAGGAAATTGAACGCAGAAAAAAGACCCAGAATGAAAGGTCGATTTGTCAAGAGGGCTTCCTTCGTTGGAACCACTGCTTTGCCTGCTGCTTCTCGCTGACATATGAACCCCCTCATATCCAAGTTTGCTTATATGCAAATCTGGACAGTTCGGCAATGCGTAGCCTGTATTATAATAATAACATCACTAAGGTTTCTTTAATTGTATCTTTGGGCATACATATATATGTATATCTCGAATATCTTAGCAGGAGTACGTACGCATACTAATTAAAGCTAGTACTGAGCATGAAAGAAGTTTGATGTCTATATTTCTTGGCTTTGGCGGCTTTGGCTGTAAAAAAAAAAATATAAGAAACTTCAGTCAAGTAAAAAGAAAAAACAAAAACAAAAAGATTAAGTGCCGTTTACCTTTTTTGTAAAAATATTTTTAAAATAATCACAGTTTACAAAAATGAAATTTAGATAAAAGTAGAAAAGTTTACTAAAAACCAGTTTAAATAAATAAAAAAAAATAGTTAAAAACTATGATTTGATTTGTAAAAATGTAAATCAAACGAGCCCTAAGTGCTTGATGGATGGTTCCAAACGTCCGATTACCATACTCACTTTCATAAAATTAAAATGATTCTATCCTCTGGATCGGTTTCAAAATGAGGTGCGTGCTTAGACTGCAACAAGAATAGTTGAGAATACAATAACGACTTGAATTTACTTGTAGTAAGAACTTAAATTTAAATTTAGTTGTATTCAAATATATCTGAATTATAATGGTAAGTAGTGAATGAAATTTGTTTCAACTTTAATTGCACAATACAAAACTATTAATGAGTCAGGGAAAAAAAGGCTAACCTCTAGAGCTAATACAAAAGTTGCAATGAAAATGAACTTTAGTTGCCATGAGTTGTATAAGTTTTTATTCTTTAAACAAATTAGGAGTTTGATTCAATTTCTAACTTTTATGCATAGAATCAACTTAATTAAAAAAAATTATTATTTATCCTCTGAACCTCAAAGGGTTTGACTACAAATTAATTAAATTCACGTATTATTGAATCCAAATGATAGAAAATCTTTTATTCTTTTTTATGGGCTAGTAAACAATTCTTTTAACTTTCATTCCTTCGGAAGGTTATGTCATGCATTCAAATTAAATTATTGGCAAATAAAAGAGGACCCTTTTGTTACTCAGATTTAAATTGAGAGGCCATCTCAGATTCTCTCTATATTTATGGGTATCCTAATGCTTATTCCATACATGGACCTTAAGTATATATAACGTTTTAGAACTGGTTGGTTTATCATCCATATGGGTAAGTTTATATTTGCAAATGCATTTTGAACTAACATTGTATTCAACTCATTTCAAAAGTTCATTTTGTAAATTTATTTTTACCTCTAAAAGTATTTTTGCTAACAGATTGAAGAAGTTATTTTTTAATTTGTAAATGTATTTTTGTTTTATAATCATTTTGTCAAAGTTACTTTTACAATAAAAAATATTCACATATAAATCACATTACAACAAATTTATTTTTATTCAAATGTTATTTTATTCTAACTTAAGTTTGCGCATTAAAAACCAAACCGCCAGCTGTTTAGTATATAGCATCATCTCCATAGTCATGCAGTCTCATTGTTTCACATGTTGAGCACTTTTTTTTTTCTCTAAGCACACATGTAATTGGTTATTTTTGTGATGAGCCATGCATTCAATATTCAATACTACGCTAATCCAAATTTATGTGATCAAGCCCCAGTTGAAGATAAACTATCCAAACTCGTTTTTTTTATTAACAATATTCAAACTTGAAATTGTGTTTTTATACTCTCTCCCTCGGTCCTAATTACAAAATATTTTACTTTGATTCTAAATATAGGATTATTTACACAATACAAGACAATATTTATTATATATTACTAAAAAAATGCTTCTACTCAATTCATGAGAGAGAGAAAGATAGAGAAATTTAATATTGAAATTTTTTAAAAATTAAAAGCTATGAACTAATTTTAACTTTCTGTTCATAATTTAAATAATTGTATTAAAATAATCTTATATTAGGAACTGGTGGAGCAGTGTCTTGAATGCAAAGAAGTAATTTCTAAATGGCACTAGTTATGATCACCTCTATCATTGGTCCAACCTAGCTCTTACCATTCCCCTTTTTTTCTTTCGCCTTCTCTCTTTTTCCATCTTATCATGGAGAACTGAGTGTTGGATTTTGTGATGCACACATCTTTCTTTCTCCTTTTCTTCTGTTTTCTTTCTTCTTCTTCTTCTTCTTCTCCTTTTGTATTGGAATTAACTTTGAATTAGGAATTGAACTCAACCTGATATATATAGAACATTAATCGTTAATATCATATGCATCAGCAAGTACGCTGAATAATAAACTTTCTGGTCACTTACATTAAAAATTCCCTCCCTAAATTTGATTGCCCAACTCTTCATGCTTGAAATCGCATGAAAAACTGTTTGAATATAATGCATTGATATATTCTTTCGTAAATTCAAATAAAACAGAGATAACAAAAATTTTAGGTTGTGGGTTGAACAAGTCTGACATAAAAGTAATTATCAACCTTTTAATTATGCAATATTTTCTCTAATTCTAAATATAGAATCTTTCACTTTGATTCTAAATACTCTTTCCGATACTTTTTATTAGTCATGTTTTAGAAACTTTTAATAGTCCTAAATATAAATCACATTCTATAAGTTTTTTGAGTATTAATTACTTTATTTCTAAAATACCCTTATTTAATTATAAGAGAGAAAGTAAATTGTTTGAATTTACAGTATTTATTAAAGGGTAAAAATAGAAAATATATTAATTTGAATGATGTAATAAGTTTTTCTTGGTTTCGATGAGGTAGTTAGAAGTGACTTATATTAAGAATTGGAGAGAGTATATGACTTTAAAATCATCTACAGAATATGAGGTAATATTTATTATATATTTTCAAAAAATACCTTTATTTAATTCATCCCAAAAACAAAGAAAAGAAATCAAATAAGGATACTTTTAGAAAAATATCATGATTTTTGAAAAAATTAAAGTAGTTACATAACTTTGACTCTCATACTTAATCCGCATGATTCGATTAAAAAGATATTACATTAAGGATATGAAAAAGTATATAATTTAGATTTTTTATCGTAATTAAAATGGTAGAGTACCTATTGGATTTTGTATTTTTGAAAATCTTCTATTAGTATATGTAAAAAAATATGTGTACATAACTATATCTATATATATAAGTCAATGCAAAAATATTGGGGAAGAATGAAAAAATATTATTTTTTTAATATAATACTATATCCTGAATGGTGCCATTTTAGGTAGAGCTATGCTAAAAAGAGAAAATCATGATCGGCTGGTCCAACTCAGATCTATCGAGTTAATTGGGATGAACCAATCAAGCATGATTTGCCCAGCGTGACCTATGATATGTGTGTGTGTGTATATATATATATATATATATATAATTTTTTATATGATTTTATGCATATTAATTAATTTTATAAGATATTTTTACACAATAAATTAATGTTTAATTTTTGTCGTAAGATTACTTTTCAAGGAAAACTATTTTTTATATAACCATGTACCACAAATTTACTATAACCATGTTTGATAGTCAATAAAGATGAAAGAGGAAATATGTTAAAAAAATGTATTATATATTTGTTGATATATTAAATATTTATTTAGTGAAAATACAAATATTGGTACCAAACCATACGCATCGACAGATAAATACAGAGTGGATGTGTCTTTTAAGTTGCGGGAAGAGGTAAGGCAAAAGATTGTCATTTCTCGGGAAATGGCACTTTCCTCTAAGTGTCATGTCACAGCTTCACAATTGTCCATCCCCCGCTCCGCTCCACAACGGCATAATAAAATATAAGGCGTTTCCTAAAATAAGTCTAGAGCATAGTATGTGGGGGCTAAAAATAAAAATTGTACCAAGAATAGAGGGGCTAAAATTAATTATCATCTGTTTTTAAGCTTGTCCCACTTTTCTCAGTATCTCTTCTTAGTAGTAATAAGTGGAAACAATTTTAATTGTTGACAATTAATTAGAGAAAAAAATGAGAAATTAATTTTTTAAGCATAAAAATGTAATCGACCTTCCTTAAGATGTATTTGGTTAGGGGGATTGTTGGAAAGAAAATGAGAAGAAGCAAATTTGTTAAAATCCCTTATTTGATAAAATAAAAATTGGAGAACCTCCCCTCCCTTCTAACTCATCCCCCAAAATTAGGGTAATTTATATTTTTTTATCTTACGCAGACCAAATTGTACTTGAACATTTCTATATTATCATTCCCTCTTTTAATAAATTTGTGGATAAAAATGTCACTTTCCTCCTCAAAGTAATGCATTTTCATATTAATTTTTACAAGATTATCTTATTAAAAGTAAAATTTAAAGTTAATATCAATTGAAATGAGTAAAATAATATGTAATTATAGTGGAAAAAAAGGCAATTATACATTTATACAAAAGAGAATAAAAAATAGAGGAAATATTAACTTAAGTATAAGGGTATAATTGGTCATTTATAATTATTTTTCCTAGCTTTTTTTTTTTCTAAACTAAATAAAGTAACATTAAAAATCTTCCATTTTCCTCCAAAAGGGATAAAATTAAAATCCTTTTTTTTCCCCCTCCCTTTCCCTTAATTGAAATCTCTCCTCTTTCTTCCCCCTGTTAAACCAAACATTAGGTTAAAATATGTGAAGTGAAATAGTTGTAAACACCTTATATTTTGTATTACACTCAAATTACAAAATGTGAATCTAGTGGTTTGCAAAGAGTAATATATATATATATATATATATATATATTGTAGGAGGAATTCTACCCTTCATAATTTGTGAATAGTTTGTTTTCTTAGAGCTTCTTTAGTTTCCTATTATAAATGTGACTTTGCAACTTTCGAGATAAAGTTAACATTATTTTGGTCAAAACATGATTTTGACAAAGATCAACTCCAAACCAAACACACTCATGCTAATCATCTTTGTATCATTTCAATTTTATCGGATGTCCATGAAGGAATCAAACCAAACACACCCATGAATATATATATATATATATATATATGATGTATTGATTCAAATTCAAACTATTTAGCCCAAACGGACTTTGTTTTTTGGCACAGCAAATGTAGATAATTTAGTTCCATTAAATTAAGTTAACCAACATGGGCCATGGCTTGATGCAAAATATTAGGCGGAGTTTTTAAAGTGAGCTTGGACCTTATCAACTCAAACCACAATTTTTTGGCGCAGATAAGCCCAAGCCCAAACTTTACCTGACCGAACATATAAACGCGTATACATGGTTTGTTTTTTCTTACCAAAGCATATACACAAGATTTCCCCAAAAAGAAAAATTGCAAATACACAATGAGTTCATAGGTTTTTTTTCCCCTTTTTGTCTTAATTCTTCTACAGCACTAAGCAATTTGGGGGCAATCTAAATCATACATTGTCATACAAATTAAATTTATGTTTGGTCAGGTATTTTAATTTTTAACTATTATTGAGCTGGATTATAAATTTTATTGGTCAAAATACAAATAATATAACTTAGTAAACTTTGAGTAATATCCAACCATGATAAAAATTAAGAAAAAAGGAATGATTAAGGAGTGTGATTTGAAGGAATAATGGCATATTCTTTAAAGGATAAATAGTTGGTGTATGAATCTATCTGGCTCCAAAAAGTTTTGAATACTGTTCATAACAAGTCAATTATCAGCATGTCACAGTATGGATAACTAGTTAACTATAGTTATTTAGAGGATAAGACAATGAATTATGAGAAATAGCCAATAACTATGGGCCTATTTGATTCGTGTTTTCAAAACAGTTTTTCTATTTTCAGAAACAGAAAAATAAAAAAACTTATTTGATAAATCTGTTTTTTATAAACGGTTCTGAAAAATAGAATAACAAAAAAATAGAAAACTCAGAAAAACTCTAAGTTATTTTGTAATTTTTATTCTAGAAAATAAAAGAAAATGTGAAAAACACTCATCTTATTAATGGTAAAGTTATAAATTTTGAATAACTTACCTATTATTCACTAGTTATGATTTTGAGAACAATCATTCAAACAACTTTTTTTGTTTTCTTATTTTTAAAACTTATTCTCAAAAATAGTTTTACAAAACTATTTTGAAAACAAGAAAACAGAAAATACTATCAAATATGCCCTATAATTTTCAGGAAGCTAGCCAGGTCAACAACAATAAGACATTTTAGTTGACTAAGTCTATTGTCATTTTTTTTAATTTGTTACTCAGTGTTACCAATTTTCTTTTCCTTTTTATTTTGTGATATTCCCTTTTAAAGTTGTTCCTACTCACCTCAGTCTATAATATAAAATCTTTCAATTGAATCAAACGTATTAAAAATAGGAGTTAAAATTAATTAATATAATTTTTAAAAAATCACAAAATCTTTTTAAAGCTACGCCCAGTGAATTTATTTCTCTTTCTCACCCTCATAAATTGAATAGAGACTTTTTTTTTTAAATGATACATAATAAAGGCTTCATTATATTTTGAAAAGGACTCCATATTTAAAACCAAGTCAAAACTTCTTATATTCGGAACCCAACCCAACTGAGTTGTAAGATACTGCCGGTGAGTCATGGGATTGTGGGTTATGAACCGTGCAACGACATCGTGAGCCAATATTATGCTGGTTTGTTGAATAAAATATGCATTCCATTGAGTTCATATGGCCTGTGTTTCTCCCTTCACTAAACCATTGTTTACAAAATAAAAGAAACCTGCTGTTTTTCAGCCTTTTTCTGCAGCAAGGTTGCATCTTTTCCTAGCTATTTTTAACATGTTCCTCTTATCTGTTTCTTTACCACTCTATTAGGGTAAGAATCTGTTACTCAGTCTTTCTTATCCAAAAATTGTTATCATTTCCAGCTAAATTATAAAGGATATTGGGAACCAAGTTTTCAAGCTATGCATACTACATATGCTCTAGAATCTTCATTAATATCACTATAAAATAAAAAGAACCAAACCCAATATATATACTTTGGATGAAAGGTAATGCATGACTCTCTGAAACAAAATGTCTGAAGAAAATAGGTTCCTTGTAGTTGATAGGGAATCTGAATCTCTCACCTAAATACTGAAGCAGTTCATCGGAACTCAGCAACATAGTAATGTCACAGGAATGCATGGTCTTGTCAAATCTACTGTCAACTTTTACAGGCCCAACCACGTTAAATAACAGCAAGCACTCTGCGGTAATAATCCAAGAATATAGAGAAAATCTGAGGCAACCAGAGGACCCCACCCTTGGGAAGGGAAAGCATCACCCTAACAACAAAACTAATCGCCAAATAGAGGCAAACAGTGAAAACGTGAAGCTGAAACCATCAGACAAACCCAGTACGTCCTTATGGAATCAAGTTTCACACAAATGTGAAGGTAAATAAGTTTGTTCTAAAAAAGGAGAACCCAACCTTCCTTTGTCTGAAAGGATGGTTCAAGCTTTGGTGAACCATGCTCTTAGTTAGCAGGACTATGAATCTCAATTGTGATATTGATGGCTTGATTGGTATCTAGTCTGTCAAGCCACTGATTATGTGTTTTGTCATATCCGTTTGGCTTCTTTTCTGTCTCTTTGCTCTCCAGCTTATTTTGTTTAGTTCTGAAGAATTTATGTATTTTTTTTTTCGCATGAAAGGAGAGGATAATATTAAACAAAAAAACAGGGAACAACTACAAGGTTCAACAAATTAAAGAATAAGCATACATCAGAAAGAAACAAAACAGAAGATGACAAAAGAGTTAAGTGATTGCCTCTATGATTAATCCTCTTACTCTAGCTGTATGATCAGTCATTGCTTTGATTGAAATCACCACTTCTTCAACTCTAAAACTTTCATTAGAAAAGAGCTTTTGTATTCTTTGATTATTAATGACATTTTCCGCTGTCATTCAAAAAAGAATAAACAAATAAGTACATAAATAAATAAATGCAGAAAAGAAAGTCACAATGTTGATAAAGCAAAGGATGATGACAATAGTTTTCACTGTGCATATATGATCTCATGGGATCAGTCTACGTGACGTCAACTAACACCACTTTGGTACTGTTGTAGCAGCATTCAGATTGTCTGGGATTGAAGACTATGCTGTTTCAACATTTTTTTTTTTTGGTGACTATTCTGTTTCAACTTTAAAGTACCTTGTTTGGGCATGAACTATTTAGGTGAGTCTCGTCTTTTGTTTTCTTTTTGATGAAAAGTCTTGTCTTTTGTTTTGCCAACATGTTTTAACCGAGTTTTTCAGACTAATACGAGGACTTTGTGCTTTATATATCTTAACAAACGAATTCAAGAGAAAGGCCAGCATTTTTTTCTCCTTCTGAGTTGAAATATTTTCACACTTTTTTGAGTTTTTCCTTTTTTCACAATCATAAGAACGAAGACCAGATCTTCATTCAAGATTTTATTTTGTGTTTTTTCAAGAAGAATCAGAAGGCAAGTTGATTACAACAGATAGGGAAAGAAATGCAATATTCTTCAGGATTCTGAGTTACATGTCATTTGTTTGTGTTAAAATTAAGAATCAACTTACGAAGAAGAGAGGGAAAAAATAGGTAGATTTACCTAAGTGGAGCACATGCATTCTCTTTACTGGATTCTCTTAAACAAGATGGATTAAGGATAGTTTGTCTGTTATAACTGATTAAGATGTTAATCATAATTGCCCACATAAAAAGGATAGAATAAATGAGAAGTATGGATGAGGACAAAGGCTCCCACTAAAAAAACAATAAACAAGTGTCAGATCCCACAGCTACCCTTGTATATAAGGAGGGTGGGAGGAAGGGGCCCTATTGCAGCAGCTTCATTCTTCACAATAGTCCATGTCAAACGAGCTTAGGAGGAATAAGGCAGGAAATGCATATAGATATATAAGTGTACATAAATGGGTAAGACACAGAAGCGAAAGGTCAAAGGGAGCTCCTTTCAGTTCAATAGGAAGGGCTGAGGGGTAGCTAGAGCTGCCATCTCATGCATTCGGCTGCTCTTAATGTTAAGTTTGGCCAAAGTGCATGATGTGGGGGCAACCCCATCCACCTGCTTAGCCCGCCCATTGGACTGAAGGGAGCTCCTGTAGCTAACTTCACTTCCTTCTTAATTCTTTCCTTTTGCATCTTTTGCTGGCTTATTTTTTCTATCATCAATGGTGGCTCAGTTAACCTCTTCTGTATCTTTTTATTTCAGAAGTTTTGAACAGGTTTGTTTTGTTCTCATACTTTTCATCCACTACTAGTTTCCTATTGATCTTACCTGTCTTGTGTTTTCAATTTCCAAGCTTTTTGTGTAGTAGAGGTGGCACTGCTTGCTAGCTGCTGATGCTGCATCCTGAAGAGAGAGGATCACAGTGTTCTTTGCACTTGTAACTTGCAGGCTAAGCTCTAGTCAGTCAGGAACGACTTCAGAGTATCATTCCACACCTTTCCTGTCCCTCCCCATCCCTCAACCCGCCTGTAATATGTATGAGAGAACAAAATGCGTCAGATATTATTATATTGCCTAGACAGAAATGAATACTTCCAGTATCTTCAGAGTAAGTGATGGGAGAGATGTTTCATGGGAAGGGAGAGTGGTGCCAAATGACCGATTTACCAGTAAATTGTCACCAATTTCAAATTATGCATCTAACTCAAGTTCACTCAGCACAGCAATTTTTTATTCCGACTCAGATTCATACAACACACCCTCATTCACCTCAGACACATTCAACACATATTCATCAGACCAACCATTATAGCATCATTTTGAGGTTTCAGAAAGAGACAAGTTTGGGACATAAAATTCGCACCTTTAGGGAACAAATGGCCCCATTAAACGGCACTAGTACCCGACGGCACCGACTCCCAGTCGACGACGACGGCACCTAATTCTGAAACAGGAGGTGGCGACCACAACCAGTAGCCTGTTACCTTCATCCTGCACGATGGAGACTACTGAAGCTTTGATCATGGATTTTCGGGATAGAAGATGTCTGGTGAGGAGTGACAGAAGAGACTAGCTGAGAGCTTCCATGGCAACGACGAAGAGGAGAAGAAAAAAGCTTGAAGAAGAAGAAGGCAATACTTCCACCACCCAAGGAAGTAGGAACCCATATAATCCCAGCTTTTTTGTTGTTTTTTAAAAAACAAATTGTCTCTTATTATCGAAGCTTCAACCAGTATGAGGCTTTTGGGCTTTTGGCAGAAAAGAAAGGGGTATCAGGCTTTGGTTAAAAACGAAAAACCAGTATGAGGCCCAAGAAAAAGCTTTAACAAGCAGCCTAGCTTTTTCTTCTTTCTTTTATTTTTTAAGTTATTGATTTGTTAATTTTAATTTATCTTATATTTCTAATTCTAAAGCGAAACTTCTTTGTTAGCAATTTGAATAATTTATTAATGCATTATCAAGGATGATTAGAGATAATTATTTTTATTCGTTAAAGATAAAATAATCATATTTTATTATTATCTCGATTTAGTTCATATGCTTAATACCACAGTTCTGAGTAAAGCTTAATTCCTTTGTTGGATATTCAGCAAGATGTATTTCTTGTTTCGTTCAGAATCTCATAGCACCATTTAACCTTCATAACAAAATGATCATTCCATTGACAAACCAAGGTAAACATTTTATCTCAGATTGCCACAGAAACTCAAGTAATATTTGAATGTAGAGATGAAGGATCTAACGATTACATTATCAGAATGGTAATGAGTGAAAATTGCAGCACCAACTGAGTCATAGTTTTTCTTTTCCTCCATTATTCTCAAATCAACTCAGAGGAGAAAGCTGAAATTGAAAAGCGAAAACCAACCCACAATTTTCTTTCCCTTGCTATTTTAACTTCCAACGCCAGATTTCGCCAACTACACTCAATTTTCTTTCCCTCAAATTCTCGACTATGAGAAGTGTTTAATCACATGCCAATTAGTAGTCAAAAGAATAGAAAGAACATGCGCATGAAATGACCAAACTGAGGAAAGAAACGAGCAATCAGCATAACAAAATATGAATTTGCTTCAATCAACAGCCTCAAATTCCAGAATCAACACCTAAAGAACTTCAAAAAGCTTATATACGGAACACACATTTTCAAAAGTGCAGAGAGAGTTTTCGTTCACTGTTTGTTTTGGGATTTACTGACCTTTTGGAGTTTGAACTTAAAATTGTTAGGTCAGCCTTGGTTATCGTCTGAAATGAATTCAAATTTATTTGGGCTATGTGATTCTAACATGCTAGCAACTTTAAATCCAAAGTAGTGCATTCTCAATATATTAAAAATTAGTTTGGCTATTTAATTGATCAAGACCCTGGTTCAAAGTTTATCCATAATTAAATTAGTAGTAATTAAATTAATAATTTTTTTTAATTTTATATATTTTATATTATTAAAAAAATATTATTAATAAGTTTCGTAACTTAATATTAAAATTTAAATAAGTTATTATTAATTTATCATTATATTTTGGATTCATAATAACTAACTAATCTTCTATTTTCATATTATTTATTAAATAAATTTATCATTATTAATAATAATGTATCATAATAATACTTATATAATATTGCAATGTAGAAAGAAAAAAGTGTATACAAAAAAAATACTAGTTACTTATTTAGTACTAAAAATAATGTTATTTTATTGTGAAAATTAAAAAAAATTGAAAAAAAAATGTTGACTGGTTAATCCACGGATTTTGTTTTTCTTTCGAATCGAATTTAGTACCCATTTTTTGTCCAATTAGTCAAACTAATTAATTCAATTTTTAATATATGGTGCATTGTAGGTGAGAGTTAGATGTAAATTGTAACAGTAATTAGCATTTTAGGTGAACTTAAATCACATGCCTCAAATTCCATAATAAACACCTAAAATGAATGGAACTTTGAAAAGCTTATACAGAAAACCCAAATTTTCGAGAAGTGTAAAGAGTTTTCGTTCTTTGTTTGCTTTGGAATTAACTGACTTTGTGGAGTTTAGACCTAAAATTATTCAGTCGGACTTCGTTCTCATCTAAAATGGATTCAAATTTATTTGGACAAAGTGATTCTAATGTATTAACAACTTCAAATTGGAAATAGTGCATTATAGGCCAAAGTTAAATGTAAGTTGTTACCATAATTAACATTTTAGGTAAATTATTAAATCAGGCGCCTCAAATTCCAGAATAAACACCTAAAATGACTGGACATTTTTAAAAGTGTAGAGAGAGTTTTCGTTCTCAGTTTGCTTTGGGATTAACCAATTTTGTGGAGGTTGGACTTAAAATTATTGGATTAGGTTTCATTCTCTTTCAGAATGAATTCAAATTTATTTGGCTAAATAATTCTTATGTGCTAATCCCTCCATCCCATTTTATTTGTCTTTAATGTTTTGGCACAAGAATTAAAAAAATTAATAAATAACTTAATAAATAATATAATTTTACTAAATTATTTTTAATTAATAATTATTTAGTATTCATATTATTGATTTCTTGAAACAATATACTATTAAATACTTTAAGATATAGTTGGAAAAAATAATTTTATTTTTTATTGGTTTTTTAAAATAACAAATAAAATTGGATATTTAAAATTCTCTAAAATGATACATAAAATAGTAGGTAGGGAGTAATAACTTCAAAACCAAAATATTCACTTCGATTTAAAATATAAGCTATCTTTTAAAAAAAATTTTATTCAAAATACAAGTTTTATAATTTATAGGACATTAAATAATTTTTTCTTATTTTGTCTTTATTTATAATTAAATATAAGAGAAATAGTTAACATTAAATATAAATCATTAAATAAGAGTATTATTGAAAAATAATGTATTTTATTTATAGATTTAATGAATAAAACTATCTTTCTTAGTTTCTGTATAATTAGTGAAATATAATTTATATTTTATATTAGAATATTGTATTATAGGCTATTGACAATTAGATTTAAGTTATCACCATAATTAGCATTTTAGGTGAACTATTAAACCATACGTCAAACATTTTTGCTGGTAGAATTAATGATATTTGGGGCATAGGATGATATTGAATTTGAACTCTTTTTGCTGGTAAAAAATTTTTGAATTCGTTTATAAAACTTACAGAAGTCTATCGAGCTGAAATAAATTTACGCGACTACGACCAAAAAAGAAAAATTTTAAGAACAAAGTCCATAGCCATTTGCCTATTTCTGTTCAAGTTGCAAATAACTGGTACAAATTTCTTCGCACACATCTGGTTAAGGACGATTTGATTGCGAGCTAGCTACCAACTCTTGAAAATATCTCTAATATTCACGAGGTGAGGGAAACACAGAAAAGACAAATTCTTTTTTCAGCCAAAATTAAAGGCAATTCGAATCTACAGCATCATATCCACTTCAATCTTAAAATTATATTCATCATCTCTCATCCCATAACGTAGGGATTTATTTCACTGCTTCTATTTTTTAATACCAATTATAACCTCAGGGTATTTCCCATTTAGACTTACCACATGAGCTATATGTGTCGGGATGGTTTGTTTCTTATATTTTTAAAATACATAAGAATGTTTAATTTAAAATTCTCATTAAAACATTTAGAGCCTGTTGTTTCAACTTTTTTTTATGTGAATATAAAAAGGTATTTTTAAAAGTTTCTAGGGTGTTTATTTAAAATTTTAAAAATAATCCAAACCTAAAAAAAAGTAATTTTTTACTTATTTTAAGAAGTTATTCTAAGTAACCTCTGAAAAAAAGTAATTGTGATAAATGAGAAAAAAAAAGATATAAAAGGCGGGTGCAACAAAATAATTTTAAAATAACAATATTCGACCATATGAAAATATTATAATATAAATTTATATTTTTTTATTTACTAAATAATTTAAAAAGTATTTTTTTATTCTAAACAAACATAAAATAATTTTTACTTTTTTTTTAAATCTCTAAATAATTAATCATTTCTTTTTATAAGTTTAAACAAAGCAGCGCTTCACCTTAACATGTATTTTCATATAAAAATATGCATCACATTAAAAAAAATCTTGATTTAATGGCATTATTTCTCAGGACTTCTTTTGGAACACACTCTATGCTAATTATATTTCATGTGTTACTTAGAGTGACATTAATAAAATCATCATGTGATAAGAGAAAAAGGATCATAAGATAAAATAGTAATTTATTTCTTATCAGAAGAAAAAATGTATATTTAAGCTTCTCTATAGGAAAATGATGATAAGCCATCTACAACAAAACGCTAATCCCTTTCCTGTGTGTTTTTTTCCCTCTCCTAAAGCCATTTGGCGGTCTATATTTGTACATGGAGTTGGCAACAGCTGATCATATACACCTAACGAGAATGATCGCCACCAAGTTTTAGCGTGTTAGCATCAAAGCCGTTGATATCTCTATTCCCCTTTGCTTGTTGACCCCACCACATAGTCAACTCCAGCTCAACTTCTCCATCCTCGGCTTCAGCTTCGCTTCGCTCGTCGCTCTTTGCCGGTGCTGGCCCACCCTCCGCCATCTTGACGGTGTTGCTATCAACATCGCCACCAAGACTTCCACTTCTGTGCTCGCTCACCCCCGAACCATCCAATTCGCTCCCAGAATGAGCCATCAGCTCGGCTCCCGCCGGCTCCACTTCCGGCTTCTTCTTCGCGCCGGAGCGTTTAAATTGAGTCTCCCCCCTCACCTTATGTAGCTTATCAGAGGCGCACGAGTTTCCCTTTTTGCCCACATGTCGAATATCACACGATTTCAGGAGTGGACTCACGCCGTCGAAAGCCGACTCGGGCGAAACCTGCGTGATCGGCTCACCTCTGAGAACGGCTTCTACGGCGGCTTGACAGAGACGCCAGCTTCCTGCAGAGAGTAATCCAGCTGAGCCGAAAATGGGGTTCACAATTCGCCCGCAAGCTTCGTAGAGCAAGGACTTAAATATCGCTGCACGAAGATAGACAAAAGCAGAATTAGAACTTAGAAGAACTATTAAATCTGTTGATTTTTTTCTCTGAGAAAACAAACAAGAGGTTAGGGTGAACTAGTGAAGAATGGTTAAATTACCTGGTCGGAGGTGGGGAGCTCCGGAATTGATGAGGTTGATGAGGCCGGCGCGGCCGTAGAACTTGGCGAGAAAGAGGGTGGCGTTGGATTGGGATTGAGGAGAGGGAATCCAGAGAAGGCAGGGACGAATGGGGCAATCGGCGGTGCAGCCTTTGCGGAGCACTCGGCATCCGTTGCAACTGAGGCGCATGATTAGGTGTTCGTGTGTGAATAAAATGTGTTTGGGAGAGGAGGAATATGGTGAGAAAATGAAGGAAAATGGAGAATTATGGAGTAGGAGGAGTCAGAGACGAGGAGGAGTTTATAAAGAGCGGGAATGCCAATGCCGTGGGTTCGTAATAGAGAAACTGGAAAGACAAACTGGATAGCGCAGTTGTTTCCCACAAAACGGCTGTTTTGCCAATCTGGTTTTTAGGCCTCTTCCCTTGGAGACACTGAATCACATGTTTCTCTTCCTTTTTATTTTTTTCTTCCCCTTGCCATCAATCACAAGATTCTTGAAATCTCCATTTTATCCTCCTCATTTTTCTCTTGGCCCTTTTTTTTTCATTTGTCTTGGCTTTTTTTATTTTTAATAAAATTATAATTATAATACATAAAATATTTGTTGAATTATAAAATTAATATTTTTCATATTTTCATAAATATATATAATTAATATTTTTTAATTTAAAAATATAAATATAAAAATAAACACAACTTTTTTTATAAGAATTATATGTTGTTTTCACAATAGCTTTTTTATCCCATTTGAGCTAAAAATTTGAAAAGGGTAAAACGCAGTATAATAGTACTTTTAATTAACTTGCAAGAAATTTTAGAAATTAAAAAGCCATTATATCTAAGAAATTTTGATATAAAATCATCAACTTCTTATGAAGCATATTTGTTTTATAATAATTTTATGAGAGTGGAGCTCATCCATAAATTTTACGAAGTGCAACACATAATAACATTGATCACACTTGACTCGTTAAGGAAAAAAAATCAACATAGTATTAGGGTTTGTTTGGTATCACTACTGCAACAATGGTTTGAGAGTAAAATCAAGTTTAACATAATATTGGTATGTTTGGCAAGTTTTCACGTTTCCGTTTAAAAATCATTTCTCCTCCTAAACCATGTTTTCGAAGAAGTAGATGCAGAGCTTCTTTTTCGTTTGCTTATTTAATTTTTATCTGTATTTATTTTAAAGTCAGATAAAAATAGATCAATAAAAATGAGAAAAAATATAAAAATTAGGAAAATAAAATTTACATAAAATTTCTCCTATCTATTAACCAAAATATCCCTTGAAAATTTTAATTTTCACAAATCATAACATATAAGAAAATGTTATATCAGATATACTATGTTTCTAAGTAAATAAATGAAAATTAAATTTTAGTTCAAGGAAATTAAATTAATTATGAAATAGAGTTTAAGCTTAATTTAGAGAAAAATTATGAGTTTTGTCTAAACTAATTTTTAAATAAATCATCCAAATATAAATACATTAATTTAAAATTAATTTTTATCATAACTAGATTATATCAATTTTATCAAAACTCATTTTTGATTAACTAAAAACCAAACGTTCGTTTAGTGTATCGCACGCACTATGAACAATTTGCTTTGGAAGAAAATAATACAAGAAGAAGGTAAATGGCAAGATAGTAATAAAGAGGGGCAAGGGAGGGGGTAAAAAGGAAGGAAGGATAATAGAGGGCAGGAGAGTTGGGGAGAGAAGGTGCTGACGAATCGCCACAGGGAAGGGACGTGGCGTGGCAAGAGAGAACCAGTGACCCCCACGCTCGGGTGGGAGGAACCGCCTCGGGGATTGGAAGGTGAAGGTGAAAGCGCGTGGGAAAGAGAGAAGCATTTCCGGGTAATGTGGAAATAGAGAGATGCCGTACAGTGGTATTGAATAGGAGGAAGGTGGAGGGACCGTGGGCGCCCTTGGGCTTGGGAGCGAGAGTCTATGGTTTTGAATGGTGGTATCCAAAAACCGTGGAGACTTTGGGATTCTATGTCTTCCTTCCCATCTTCCTTCCCATCTTCCTTCCGCCGACCTTTCGCTTTTTTTTCTTCATTTTATTTTATGTCGACATCCTCGCCATTTCTTTCCATTACCCCTTCACACATTTCATTATTTGCCATAAAAAAAAAAAATCAAATGTTGCAGAGCCAAGACACGGAGTCAGAGGGGCAATTTCTTTTTACATTAAGATACCCAACTTGTAGTCAACAATTAATATCTTTTGAAATTTTAAAACAAAAATTGGCTAAAGTATTAATAATTGACAATCAACCCAGTAATTGCACACTTTATAATTTATCCTCTATTTGAGATTATGTTATGAAATTTTTGAACAATTTCCTCATTGTTAATATCAAGACATCTCTTTCAAATTATCTTAAATTTGTTATCTGCCATATTGTGAGTCACTTCCTGAAATTGACAGTTTTGTTTTGAAAAATTCATTTCACTATTGAACAACAATTTCTGTATTTTCTGTAAAAAAAATTCCTACAAGTGATTGGCTTACTTCCTAAATTAATCTCCTCATCTATCTCTTTCAAATTACTTTCACTTCTCTCTACTTTACAGAAGTTATTGTTCAATAGTGAAATGAATTTTTCAATTCAAATAACAAAACCGTCAATTTCAGGAAGTGACTCACAATATGGCAGGTAACAAATTTAAGTACACAGTTCTGATATGATATACAAGAAATATTATTGGTATGATATGTTGATATACTTTCAATATTATTTATAGTCTAATTTTTATTACAAATACAAGTGATTTGTGCCTCTGCATAATTATATATGGATTTCTTGATTTATTTGGCAGTGTATATGATTAGTTTATTGTATTGGTTGCAAAATCCCCAACGAGTAATGCAAATTGAATGATATTTTATTATTTTATATGCTTGCAAAATTCCTAACGGGTAATGCAATATTGTTTTTTATACTATGTCTTTGCAAAATCCCTAACGAGTAATGCAATTTGTAACAATTATTATTATTCAATATGGCAGTTTCTTTTCCTACTCCTAGTGGTGGTTTTATTTTTGCTGATATCCTTAAATCTGCAGTTCTTGATGGAGCTAATTATATTGATTGGAAGCAAAGGGTTGATCTGCTTATGGAATTTTATGGGTATAAGGATATTATAAATGGTAATGTGCCTCATAAGGAAGACCTTACTTCATATAAAAATTGGAAGCTTGCTAATGACGTTTACAAATCTTATGTTCTTAATGGTCTTACCAAAACTCTTCGTATGACTTATTTTCGTACTAAAACCACAAAAGAAATTTTGGCTAAGTTGGAAGCAAAGTTTGGCAAGAAGTCTGATTCTCATATTAATAATTTGTGAAAGAGGTTTTCTAGAGCTAATTGTGAGGAAGGAGTTGATGTTAGACAACACATTAATGATATGGTGGCTATGGCAGATGAACTAGTGCTTCATGGAAGATCTTTCAATGAAAAAACTAAAGTATCTACCATTATTAGTTCTTTACCTGAATCTTACAAGTACATAGAAGTTTTTTACACTTTGGCTGAATTTGATTGGGGAATTGAGGATCTTATAAATAAGATTGATCATCAAGAAGATAGGAAGGCTGAAAAAACTATGGGAAAAATTGAAATTATCAATCCATCTGCTTGTAATCTGAAATTGAAACCAAAACAGAAAGTGAATTTTAAGAAAAAAGGTAAGTAGAATCGATTCCAACAGAATCAAGGGCAGATTCAGAATAATCGTCATTTTAATCAAATGGTTGAAGTTAAAGCTGAACAAATGCTTTGTTTCTTTTGTCAAAGGCCTGGTCATATGAGAAAGGATTGTAAGGTTTTTAAGAACTGGCAGAATCAAAAGCATACTAAACCTGGTGAGTTTTATCTTTTTGAATCATGTTTTCTTTATATTACACCTTTAAGTTGGTGGGCTGATTCTGGAGCAATGATTCATGTATCAAATGATTGGCAGGGGTTCAAGGAAATTGAAGATGGAGAAAGTTTCATTTTCATGGGGAATGATGACAAAGCACCAATTAAAGGAGTTAGGAATTACCAGTTGAAGCTAGAAGATAATAAAGTTTTTGTTTTAGAGAATTGTTTCTATGTTCCTTCCATGAGGAGATGTTTATTGTCAGTATCTTATTTAGATAAACTTGGGTTTTCCTTTTATTTTGGAAATGAGAAGTTTTTGATGTATAAGAATGATAAAGTCATTTTAAAAGGTTTCAAGAACTCTGATATGTATCAAATTCAGTTATATGGAAATCTGGTTTGTGAAGTTAGAGAATTTACTAATGATTATTCAAATGAATTTTATTTGTGGCATCTTCGTCTTGGTCATATTAGTAAAGAACGAGTTGGAAAATTGATTAAAGAAGGCTTACTTGAAATCAAAGATCCTAAGGAATTTCCCATATGCGAATGTTGTTTTTATAGGAAAATGACCAAATTACCATTTCCTTCAAAAGCCCAGAGAAGTAAGAATGTCTTAGATCTTATTCATTATGATCTTTGTGGCCCATTGAGTGTGCAGACTCGGAATCATTATCAATATTTTATCACTTTTATTGATGATTATTCCTGATATGGGAGAGTTTATTTGTTGAATAAGAAATCTGAAGCATTTGAAGTTTTCAAGAGCTTTAAACTGGAGGTTGAAAATGTAACTGAGAGGAAGATTAAAACATTCCATTCAGATCATGGTGGAGAGTATTGTTTTGATTTATTTTCTGAATTTTGCAAAGAAAATGGGATTGTACATTTATTTAGTATGCCTCGAACCCCGAAACAAAATAGAGTTGCTGAAAGGCGTAATAGAACCCTTTTAAATATGGTAAGATCTATGTTAGCTCTTGCAAATTCGCCTACTTCTTTTTGAGGTGATGCACTTCTTACTGTTGTTCATATTCTTAACAGAGTTTCTTCTAAATATGTTAGTAGGACTCTTTATGAGCTTTGGTGTGGTAAAAAGCTTGAATTGAATTACATGAAGGTATGTGGTTGTGTTGCTCATGTTCTTATTCCTGATCCTGGTAGAGATAAGTTAAAGTCTAGAACCAAAAGATGCTTGTTTATTGGGTATCCTTAACACTCAAAGGAGTACAAATTATTTGATCCAGTGGACAAGGTTATGATAGAAAGTAGACATGTGAAGTTTTTGGAAGATAGATTTGACTGTGATAATTATCTTGGAGAAAAACTCAATCTTCAAGAAGTTACTGAATCTTTGTCATCTGAGACTACATCTACTAAAATTGATCAACCTGAAATTGTTCCTCAGAAAAGAAAGGAGATTCTTGAACCTATAAGAAGAGGAGTTAGAGAGTGAAAACCCAACTCATTTCTATCATCTTCTGCTTTTTATGCATTTGTTGGAGAAATTTTTGAACAAATTAGGCTTAATGAGGATATTTCTGATCCTAAATCTTATGAAGAAGCAGTTTCTAATATTGATGCTGACAAGTGGAGATTGGCAATGGAAGATGAAATTTATTCCATGTATAAAAATAAGGTTTGGAGACTTGTTGATCGACCTGAATTTCTTAAGCCTGTTAAATGCAAATGGATTTGTACAAGGAAGAAGAATGCAGAAGGAAAGGTGGAACGGTTCAAAGCTAGACTAGTGGCAAAAGAATTTACTCAGCAGTATGGAATTGATTATGAAAACACATTTTCTCCAGTGGCTAGAATTCAGTCTATTAGGGCCATTTTGTTTTTGGTGGCCTACTATGACTATGAACTATTTCATATGGATGTGAAAATGGCTTTTCTGAATGGAGATCTAGATGAAGAAATATTTATGGAACAACCATTGGGTTTTATTGATCAAGGAATGAAAGTAAAGTTTGTAAACTTGCAAAATCAATCTATGGTTTGAAGCAAGCATCTAGACAGTGAAACATCAAATTTCATGAAGCTCCTGTACTATATGGTTTTGAACAAAATCCAGAGGAATTTTGTGTATATGTCAAGTCAGTGGGAGCTAAAATTGCTTTTCTTACTTTGTATGTTGATGACATATTATTAGCTGGCAATGGTGTGGCTTTTCTCATGGAAATCAAAGCATGGCTGTTTCATTCATTTGAAATGAAGGATCTTGGTGAAGCTTCATATATTCTTGGAATCAAAATCATTAGGGATAGAGCCTTGAGGAAGTTAAGTTTGTCACAGGAGAAATATATTGATACACTTCTTAGATGATTCAAGATGGATTATTGTTCAGAATGAATGGTTCCATTTCATGGATCAAAGAAATTGAGTAAAGCAGATTGTCCTGAATCATCTTTTGCTAAACTAGATGAGTCACAATTTCCTTATGCTTCTGCTGTGCGTAGTCTCATGTATGCCTTAATGTGCACAAGGCCAGATCTTTCTTATTCTGTTGGAATACTTAGTAAGTTTTACTCTACTCCTAGAAGGGCTCATTGGGAATAAGTTAAACGAGTGTTTCGTTATTTGAAACGTACAAAATCCTATGCTTTAACTTATCAAGTTAATGAGCTAGAACTTATTGGTTATTCTGATTTTGATTTTCAAGGCTGTTTGGATACTAGAAAATCAACTTCTGGTTTTGTTTTCATGTTTGGAGGTGGTGCAATTTCATGAAAAAGTAAAAACCAAGATTGTGTTGCCCAATCCACTATGGAAGCTAAATATGTAGCAATTAATTTGGCTACTAAATAAGCTGTTTTTCTAAGAAAATTTTTCCAGCATCCTCTGGTTGTACCGTGTGTGAAGCAACCTGTTATAGTATTTTGTGATAATACTTCAGCTATTGCTATTTCAAAAAATCCTAGATACCACTCCAAAGCTAAGCATATTGAAGGCAAGTACTATTATGTCAGAGATATGCTCAAGAAGCAAGAAGTCATTATTGAAAAAGTTGATTCCTTAAATAACTTGGCAGATCCATTCACTAAGAATCTTGCTGTATCTATATTTAGTAATCATGTTCAGAATATGGGATTAGCTCCTGTTTAAATTCTAATAAGAATGAATAATGTTTGTTTTTTACATATTTTGATTATTGAATTTAATTCATATGTGAATGTATGATCTAATTAGTCATTATATGATGATGTTGAGTACTCAATGGTAATGCCTTGGAATCTAACTATCCTATTAGGTATGTACTTGAGAGTGTATACAGGAAGGCCTTAATAGGAGGTAAGAGTTGGATTAAAATTGTTCAGGCTTATGGACTATTTAGGGCACTATTTCCTTAGTGGTTAATACTCAAACAGGTAAAGAACCTTGCTTGGATTCCTATGTTTTGAGTATGATATGGATAGTAGACTTTTGGACCGAATTATATTTTTCGTTGGTTTTCCAGTCTTTTATCAAAAGATATATATATTATGTCGACCCGGGTCAATTACATATATATGTTTTTGATATCAGGTTTTACTTATTATGATGGCATAACTAATTTTATTTTCTAAAATTATTTGAAACCAAGTGAGAGATTGTTAGTATTTATGGTTTCAAATAATATAATTTTATATAAATGCTATCATTTGGTTTTGGAATTCAACGAATTTGTATTTTTTCTATATGGTCTGATACAAGGAATTATAGCCAATTAATATATTTGTAAAGAGGTAGATAAATCTGACTATTGGGTTTATGAAACTTCCTCTTACTTTCATATACCTTTCATTGCTCTTAACTCTTGAGTTTTGTGACTCTTGCGTTATAATATTTATTCAATGAATATATATAATACTTAACTCTTGGGGTTCTGTAACTCTTGAGTTATAATATCTATTCAATGAATATATATAATTAGCAATGAAGAGACATGACTAGGGTCTATAAATATACCTCAAGGTTTTACAAGTGAGGCATGCAATAAAGAACATAGTTTGGCTGAAGGGAGCAAGTCAATTACTGGTAGAAATTTTTTCTACAGAAAATACAGAAGTTGTTGTTCAATAGTGAAAGGAATTTTTCAGTTCAAATAACAAAGCTGTCAATTATAGGAAGTGACTCACAATATAGCGGGTAACAAATTTTAGTACACAGTTTTGATATGATATATAAGAAATATTATTGGTATGATATGTTGATATACTTTCAATATTATTTATAGTCTAATTTTTCTTCCACCCTCTCTTGATTTTGTTGGTTCAATTTTTTGGCTTCTTGATAAGCTGCAGCGATACAACCCTTCAGCTCAATGGGTTTAAATTGTGAAGATTTAGGATGTTAAAATATCAAATTTAGAACACCCTCTTGAAATTTTCTTGAAGTGAGGGGTGCATCTACACACCCTCATTTCTACGTAGCTCCGCTCTGTCGATGTTTGTGCGTGACAAAGGAAAGCCCATCAATATTAATATATCATTAATATTAATATAAAATAAAAATAATTGTAAATAATTTCAGTATTATTTCTAGCCAATGATAATTTTACTGTTAATAAAATGAATTTGTACAAACATTTTTTTTTATCTATAACTATTTGTAAAGTCAAAAATATAGGTTAGATTCGATTTAGGCCGAAGGAAATAATAGGTTGGGCTATAAAAATTTTGGAGTCTATATAAGAAATGAACTTATGGTTGGCTAGGAAAAAAAGAGGGCCAATTTGTTTAGCCCAAATTTTTTTAATTTCTTTTTAAACTTTATCTTGGTTAATGATTTTGATGGTGATAATAATATTAGTATTTAGTTGGTTTTGATCATATTAATTTAAATAATAATATACATAAAAAATAATTTGTAATATTTTGTGAATGTTAATTTCGATGTTGTTTTTATTTTGACATTTTACAGAAAAAAAAAGCAACAGGCCCACGGTTGGCTCAAAAACCCATTGAGTATGGGACGGATTTGAAAAAACGTAGTTTATTTTAAAATGGGCTTTTGGGTTGGGTCTATGACAAACTGGTCCATATAAGCTGGAGTAGCCCAAATTCCAAACTCTTAACGGTTTGGCTAAAATTCATATGGGCCAAGCCTACCAAATAAATAGCTAAAATTAGTAGATTGGACCCAGGACCCAAAAGAGAAGCCCTTGTTCAAAACAAAACTGGGCTTGAGAGCAAGCGTAAGGAAGACACGTGGACTTAGGCTAGACCCATTCAAAGTAGTGGATCTATTCCACAAATAAAGTCTATTTGGATGGGGTTTTTTCATGGGGAGGGGAAGGGAGGGGAGGAGATTTAATCCCCTTCCCTTGTTTGGATCTGTTTTTTGGAGGGGATTTAATTCCCCCCAATACCCTCTCTCATCCCTTTTTCATTCCCCTCCAATTTGGGGTATTTTGAAGGGGATTGAATTTTATTACTCAATCCCCTTCAATTCCCTCCAATCTCTTCCTGAATCAAATAAGATTTCATTAAAATCCCTCCAATCCTCTCTCCCCTCGAATTCCACCAAATAAGGGAATTTTAAAATCTCTTCAATCCCTTCCTCTCCAATCCCCTCCATTAAAATCCCTCCCCGCCCCTTCGGTTGAACCAAACAGACCTAAGGCGTGAAATTATGATCCAAGGGTAGCATTGCTATTTTCTCTCTGTACGGTTTGTGATCTCTATGCCCATTTCTGACATCTCGTCGGACGCCTTGTTGATGAGAGACCGTGAACGTTCTCTGGGACGCAATCCTCCACTAGAAAGTGAATAGTCTCAACATATGGATGAAGACAAGCACTCTCCACACCTGACTGATTCTCAGACTCGGGGATTAGGGCTCCCGACTGATACATAACAGAGAAGCGGCCAAGGCCAAGGCTCTGGGGCAAAACGACAAACTAAGAAGCAGAAGAGTAAAAGAGATGATTTTGAAAAGCGCAGCGGCCTAGGTCACTCTGATGAGGATTGGCCCTCACTTGTCCCTTGCTCGCTGGAACAGGGGTCGCCCCAAACTTCGTAGAAAGGGATGCTGCTTGGGACCTCACAAAACACAGAAAATGGAGGAAAGTAAATGTCATGCAGAGGAGGAGGAATAGTGGTCCAAACTACCATCTACTATCCCCCCGAAAGGTTCTAACCCCTCCCAAACAGAAGACCACTCCGACGATTGTAATTTGGTTTCTAAGAAGACTGAGGGTCAGACCATTCCCAGATTTACCTTTTCTCAGTGAGTTAAACAGAAACTCTACCGTTCCTGGGAATTTAGCCTCATTGTTAAACTTCTCAGACGCCACATTGGATATAAGGCATTGGAGACTAGGTTGAAGTCTTTGTGGGTCAAAGCTGGGATACTGGAATTGATTGATATTGGTAATGGTTTTTTTGAGGTACGCTTCTCAAAGAAGGAAGATTATGACAAAGCTCTACTAGAGGGACCTTGGATGATCTATGATCACTATCTTACAATGCAACAAGGACGTCCCCAGTTTGATTCAAGATCTGAGTCTATTAATCATATGGCTACACGAATCTAAATCCCTTTTTTCCCAAATGAGTTTTACAATGAAAAAATTTTATCTTTTATAAGTAGTGCCTTTGGGAGTACGATAAAGGTGGACTGGAATACTACTCGCTAGGCGAGGGGACTGTTTGCTCGTTTCTGTGTCTCCCTTGATCTAAACAGTTCATTAATACTTGGATTACATCTTGAAGATAGGTATTTTAATGTTGAATATGAAGGTTTACATCTTCTTTGTACTTGTGGTAGTAAATATGATCATGTGGTTTTGTCTATGAAAGTAGGAGTAAGCCCACCGAGGAAAATGATCCTTCCCCGATGGTGAGAAATATGCCTAGTTCGTCCTCTTCCTTAGAACTAATTGGATAGTTGATCACGGTGCAAAAGCAAACAAAACCTAGACTGCGTATGGAAAAGGCTAAGCCTCTTGAGAAGGACAATGTGTCAGGGTTAAGATTCTCCTGTTTGGCAAATGTGAATGATGATGACAAGAATAATGTATCCCCAGTGTTTCAGGCTACCTTTGTTAGTCTATGAAAGAGCCTAGCCCTAAGTCAAATCCTACAAAAGAGAAGAAAAATGATAAATAGAGAAGTTACGTGAGGAAAGGTACTAAGACAAACAAGCCCCTGACGAATTCAATGAGACAAATAGAGCATATTAGTAAGAGTAGCCTTTGTCCAGCAGATGTTCAGAATGAGACCCACAAAAATTCCCATGAGCCAATTGTCGTTATAGACTTGGAGACAGAGCACGTGCCATTTGTCAACGTAGTCTCGGACTCAGGAAAACTTGAATCCCAATTGCCACACCCGATTAGACTTCAGGTTGGGCTGGACCTAAACTCACATCGAGTTAGGCCTACTATTATGACTAGCCCCATGGAATTAACCAAGCCGTACAATGACCCTAATATTCCCATGGGCACTTTAGTGCCAACCCAGCAAGTGGATCATGGCCTCTCTCCAATGGATGATGCAAATGCCTTGATGGACCCTTCCCTTGTTAATGAAGGTATTAATCACAAAATCCATTGAGATTCTTTGCAACAAGAATCATTTGGGCCCACAAGCGAGGGGGTCCACCGAGATGCAGTTCTAATCTGCCCCTTGGCCTTGTATCTTCTCTTTGGATCAAGACATACTCTGCTGGATCATCCGTCGAGGATGTAATCGAGGCTTTATGGGAAATGTTAAAAAGATTTAGGGTTCTTGGAAGCCACCTATTCTTGGCTTAGTGGAGACTCGCCGCTCTAGGAACTCCTCTCTCGAACGTCTACATAGAATTGGTTTTGATAAACTAGCTTTTGTACCTAGCACAGGATTTTCGGGTGGTTTGTGCCTTGCGTGGGACATTGCTATGGTGAGTGTTGAAATTCTTCTTTTGGATACTCAGTTTATCCATTCTAGCTTTACGATGTATTCCTGAGGCTTAGTTCCTCTCACTTTTTATCAAAAAAAAAAAAGTCCAAGATGTGAGGTCTTGGAGGGAATTGGACTGGCATCAAAGTTTGAAAGTAACATATTATCGGAAAAAAAAAAGTTTGAAAGTAACAGTAGCGAAAGTGGGACGTGAGATATGAAATATGGAGAGCTGAAGTGGAGATTTTTGAGATTGTAGAACCAATATAATCACCATCATTGTGGTTTTGCTCTTTACTTTTAGTGGTTTAGATTCAATACCTTGTACTCACATGGATTAGTTCCCTAAACCATTCATGTCCTTTATTTTCGTCTTTTGAATTCCTAAACATGTTACTTGTAACATGCTCTTCCTTATCATTTGTGGGAAACAATTAATGAATCTAGGATCTCATCCCTTCGTCGCACTTGTTTATTATTTACCAAGATCTATTGTTCACCATCTCATGGATTACATGGTTCATGCATGTTTATCGTTTATTTCCATATTTTAGGTTCAATATGTCTCTAGCAGTGTCTCTCAGTTAGTTTACATTGATCTTAACATTCACACATCTAAAAAAATTGCAGTAAAGAACCTTACGATGCGAACCCTATTTTTGTTTGATTTAGAGAAGTTAAATCTTGTGTGCTTTTTATTTTTGAGGATTTTAATGGCCTCCGACATGCTTGCATATGCTAGTTTTTGTGAGCCTGGTCAGATTTCCCCCAAATAATGACAAAGTAATATATTTCTAATAATTATAATAATAAAATTTTTGAGGTGCTAAAAATAATAAAAAAATTGTCGTAGAAATATTATCTTTGATTTAATATTAATTTTGTAATTTAATGCTTATATGACAAAAGAGCAAAATAGTAGTAATTGACCACCCCATTACCACATATAAACCATCATTCCATCAAAAGGCCTAATGGACTTTGCATTTCTAAGGAAATGGAATGGAACCAAACATATAAGCATAAGCATCATGATTTCATTCCTACGTCCATAGTATTATTAGTAACCATTCAAGCCACCAAAATGAGGCAATCAGGTATAGTTTTCTTCGAAACCCTCCAATGGAGATTGCTAAAGTTAATTTCTTTGTTTTTTTTTTGGCCAAATGCTAAAGTTAATTTCAAATGAAGCCATCAGGAGATGCAACTTTGTTGATCACATATAATGCCCTTACTTGGTTCTCTTCTTCACTTAAAAAAAAGTTTTTAAAACTTTTTCCCAATGTTAGCTTTCTCATTAATTTATATATGTTAATCAAATATAAATTAAATAAAATCGTAACAAATTTAAATTTAAATGTATAGTAATTAATTAATTGATTGATGTTGTATCAAATAAATATTGATGGGTAATCACCGTACTGCATACCAATCTACAAATTATAGTATTTGCATCCCTTTGTCCAAAAGAGAAAGGATGCAAATATATATCCTGCATAATTGTAAGAAAGAAAATTTATTTTCTTCCATGATATAAGCATATGCATATGAATCCAGTGTAATGCTTAAAAGGTCTAAGACTAAATATATACATCTATATATACACTGAATCAGCTACGAAAAGCAGCTTCTCTAGAGTTTCGACACCCTGGCAGTCTCTTTATTATTTACATAACAATTTCATTAACAATGCATTTAATTTATATTAAAAAATAATTTAAAATATAATAACTCTACAAAACATTAAAAAAGAAAGAGAAAATTAAGTTTTTGGTCCTTGAGGTTTTGATTAGGTTTGAATTAGTCCCTAAGGTTTAATTTTTTTAAAACTAATCCCTGAAGTTGCAGCTGTATATCCGTTAGGCCCTGAGGTTTAAAAAATTGTAGTGAGGATGTACACATGGCATAAACGATGTTAACCCCGCTGATATGAATGACAGAAAGAAACGTGGCAGACGACATATCAAATTGTAGGGGACACAGTGGAAAAATTGACACATTGGATGACTTCTATTATGGAACAATGCGTTTGGAGAGGGCTCTCCACGGAAAATACATTTCCTCAGTCCTGCTTAACACTTCCCTTCCTTGTCTACTAGGATTTTTGCCGAGTTCGTGTTCTCTGCATCCACCCGTCATCCAAGTTTCCATTCGGTATCTCCTCGTGCAACATGATTCGGTGAGTGTAAAACTCTATTCTCGGCATTAAAGTCCTACTTCGCTTTGAACCTTCTCTTTCTCCTTCTCATTCAATTTTGTACGACAAATCTCGAAATTTCTCCCATGGCTGGTTTCAACCATTTCAAAAGCTTTGCATCAAAGAACATGGTCATGGATTGGACAAAATCTTTATTTTATAGTAAAAGCTATATCTAATATGGCTACCAGCGAACATTTAGGGATTAATGAATTATGTTCTTCAAGAATGTCTGTAACATGTTTGGGGACCATAAACATTTTTTCAGGAAACTGATTTGTGTAGTCTCAACCCTAAATAATTCTTTTATTTTTTTAGGGGGCTGATTGTGAGTATCGACATAATGAAATTGCGAGGCTAAACCCAAGGGACTGCTGGTATTTGGGAGCTACCTTAAATGCATGTATAGCGCTAAAATTCTCTTTCGGGAACAAGAAAATAAAAGCTCATTTTTCAATCTTGATTATTGTTTTGGTTATGTAGCTTTTGCAAGGTTGAATAGGTGATTTTCTATAGAATTGACTTTGTTGTCCACTTGTCTTGTAGCTTGAACAAGAATGTTTATCTGAGTTGGAAATAGAACACCCACTTTCATTCATTTGCTAATGGAAAACATATATATAAGCATAGCAATAACCTTTTTTTCCCCTTTATCTTCTAACAACTTAATAATATTATTGCATTAAAACATTGCAACAGTCATAGCACAATAAGTTTACTATATGTGTGTAAATAAATTAAATTGTATATCACTAATATGTATTTCATAACACCCAATTCATCCAAACTCCAACCATACGCAATTCTTGCTAGCAATAAAAGCGATGGTGCTGCAATTTCGAGGTAGAAGTACGTAAATCTTCTTGTACTTATAATAATCTTTTTCTCCTCTATTGTAGGCTCTATATGATCTGGAAAAAGATAGCCACAATCAGCAGCATATCAACATACTTGGTTGCTGAAAGGATGAGGGAAAATTGCTCATCAATGAAGCTTCTTTCTGTGTTACATTATCCGTTTACCGCAATTGATGATATTTTTTAAATGTAGAGAAAGCATAGATCGTCGCAACTATTTTGATTGGATATATGGACCTATGTTGAAGAAATCCTTGGAGATATTAGTAATTAGAGACATAAATATATGTGGAAGCTGCTGTGGTTGACTTGCGTTGTAGTTTGCTGATGTTCTAGGTTGCTGGTATTGTAGTTTGCTGAACTGTTGGTGGGTGTTGTTCTCATGATGCTATACATGTTTGGCTAATGTATTTTGTAATGGAAACAAAGTTGATTGGTTCAATGCAATGTTGTTTGGCTATCTAGTTTTAGCATTTGAATTCTTTATTCATTATGCTATTATTTGAACAAAAGCAAGACGCAAAGTTATCAAATGTTTTCTAGCTTTTGTTATTATTTACAAAGCGTCTTTTTAATTTTTATATATCTATATATATATATATTACATCTACATATATATATATAAATTATTATCAAACATCAATATTTTTTATTTATAATATTGTTACCAACAATTTCTTTTTGCCAAATTACTTTCAATAGTTGAAAAAATTAATTTTTATTATGTAATAGCCATGATCTCCATTACTTTTTTTAATATATGTTTTCATATAAAAATACTATTGAAACATCAATTAAGAAAAAGATAATGAATTTTTTTTATTAAAATCGATCATTATGAGATGATGATCTCCATAATTATTTGATATAAGTTTTCATAAAAAAATTCTATTGGAACACCAATTAAGAAAAAATATATTGAACAATTTTTTATGAAAAAATCATTATTATAAGATTATTGCATATAATTGACCTGATTTTATCCTTATGTTCAAAAGTTGAAAAATTCAATTTCGATAATATCATAACCATAATCTCCATGATTCTTTTGATATAAGGTTTTAAAAATATATGGAAATATCAATTATCAACAAATACTGAATATTTTTATTAAAAAATCATTATTTCATGATTATATAATATATATATATATATAATGCTAAATCAACAGCTATAAGCGGCATCCTTAAAACAAAAAAAAACAATTGTTTTATTATTATTTGGTAGCTGAACACAAATGAGTTCATCTTTGAAAATAAAAGATTTATATAGATTCACAAAAAAATATGAAAAAGGGGTTTGCATAGATTGAGATACAAAATATTTGTAAAAAACTTTTTTTTTTAGTTAGGAGAGACTTTAAAGAAATCAGCCATGGAGTAATGAATAATAAGGTTACAAAAGAAATTACGTGTTAAAAACCGAGTAACAAAAAGTGGTTCAAAATTAATCTTGAGATGGTATCATGAGATATTGGAATGAAAATTTTTTATTACAATAATTTTTAGTGTCCTGAATATTTACAATAAATTGAAACAAGTCAACTTTAATAAAATTTTAATGAAAAATTAGGTAGAAATATATCATAAATTCAGAATTAATTATTAAATATTTTTATTTGTAAATGATTTTAATTAATTTAACATTTATTAAACAATACTTTTAAATTACATGTTTAAATAAGTATTCAACAGAAAAATTAATTTTAAATGATTTTTGAACTATTGCTTTTTAAATGACACCCATAAATCAAATAATTATTATGAACTTGTTATTTGACATCTATCTTTTTTTTTTTATAAATTTATTATCTATTAAGTATATATGAGAAAAAATCCACTAAATATACTTTGACCCAGTAGGTTTAATCTTTTTTATGAAAAATCACTTTTATATAAAAAAACCTTCCAAAATTTTTATGATGTTTATTTAAAATTTTAAAAATAATAATATAAAAAAATTTCTAGTTATTTAAAAAATAAATAGTTATGATAGATAAGAGAGAAAAAATAGGAAGGGCCAAGAATACATTTTATCGAAAAATCTAACTTTACAAAATTACAAAAATAACAAAATTTACCTTGGAGAGAATATCATATATGAATATTCTACTTTGTCTTTTGTCTTTCATCTTTCAATGCCCATTATGATTACCAAACAATTTAAAAAATATTTTTATTTCAAAAAATATAATATAATTTCTGTTTTTCATAACATATGAAGTAAATGGTGTTTTAAAAACCTTAATTCTATATCTGTATGGAAAATCAACAAAATTTATATGGAAAAATTTTCATTTTCAATAATTTACAATGAAAATATTTTATGCAACTTGTTATAAATAGATTGGATTACGATGTCATTTTATTATTCCATTTGATTTATATACTATATATTAACGCATGCATTAAAAGTTAATCATTCATTTATTATAATATTGTACCAAATAAATATATTTGGTTATATATATTTTATATACATTAATTTTAATTTATGATATAAAAATATATCATCTATATATGTATATATTAAAACAGCTGCCAAAAGCAGCAATGACAGAGCTTTTGAAAATCTGTAAATTCACATTAGCATCCAAATTTTATCAATATATATTTTCTTCCATATATCACCCATAAATGATAATTTATAACTGATCTTAAACATATACTTCTACAATAAATCTTCTGTTTTTTCTTGGACTGGATGCAATGAATTTGGATTATATTTCCATAACTATTAAAATCATATCAAACATTTGTCTATTATGGACATGTGTTGTGTAGCATAAATTAATAAATAATATTTTTTCAAACAATCAAAGTAAGATGGTAATATCTATGTTTCGTGTAATGTGAGGTTTCATATAAAAAAATTATATTGGAACATCAATTAATACAATATAAATACTAAAACTATTTAAATTTTAAAAAAAGTCATTACAATATTATCACATATATAATTGACAAGAAAAATTTAAATTAGAAAAAATTATATCCATCAGCTCCATGAATCTTTTTTATGTCAACTTTTGATATGTTAATATTTGGAGAGTTAATTCATATAAGAAATTTATTAGTAATAATTAATTATTGTGTTATGATAATATTTGAACATTAAATATATTTTGGTTTTGATATGCTCATTATGAGATGATATTATTCCAGAAAGAGTGGCTCACCGTTTTGGATATAAAGGTGTCACCATGTTCCAATTTTTGCATGCTACTTTATACACCATAAAAAACATGGAGTTCACATGTCCTTCCAAAAAGATGAAGCATAAGCATTATCATGAGCAAAAATGTACTGCTAACCTCCCCAGGGATATATCAGAAATTACTTGTGCTCATATAGGGTTAGAATCAACAATTGATCTGTGCTGCCTCAAACTCACCTGCGATACCATGGTTGATGCACAGACCTCAAACTCACCTGCAATACCATGGTTGATGCACAGGCCTCAAACTCACCTGCAATACCATGGTTGATGCACGGGATTTTCTCTATGTACTTAAGCATGACAATCTGTCAGGTATTTGCTTCTATCAGTGGCCCAAGCTGTCAGGATATGGAGGTTTCTTGGAACCATGGATAATCACTGGGCATCCTGCGTTAGAGTTTCCTAATGGTTTGAGGTTGTACTGTCGTAACCACCAGAAGGTGGCCCAACAAAGGGATATTAACTAGGGTAGTTGGAGATGATGAACTCACGATTGAGGATATAGTGATAAGATATGACTATATGAATCTCTCATTCTTGAGTGATATAGTATTGTGAATCATTATTTCCTTATATATGTCACTGACTTTCAGTTTGTTCTCCCATATCTCCCGTGCAACACTGTCAATAGGTCTGGAATCATTTTATCTTATCTGCTATGCAAAATAAATGTTTAATGATACCGTGACATCAATAAACTTTTTTTTTTCCCGGTATTCGTTTCTTTGCATTGATTTCTTATTATTTGTGAACTTATCTAATAACACAAAACCGTATACTATGTATAATTTTATTATCTTTCATTATTTTTATATTTTATATATTATAATGGTGTTTATTAGAATGTTCATTTGTAAAAAAAATTAATGGAGGCGTATATAAATTCTTAATCATTTGTAATTTAAATTTCTATATATTTAAATAACTGCTATAATATTTAATATATTGTAAAATCTGTTGCTTAGTATATATAGATGTCTATGAAGGCAATATGTATGGGACAGAAAAACAATTGACATTTAAATGAATTTATTACCAAATTTACATCCATCAATCATATTGATAACGGATATTGACCACTGTGATTTTGTTACCATCAAAAGATTTTATTTTTTTCCATTAAATTACTTTTCAAAAGCTGAAAAATTCAATCTTTACACAATCATATCCATAAAAATACAATACTAGCCTAAGTTGGATAATCAATTGAGCAACGAATAATGAAATTTTTTTTATTACAATCAAAATGATATGGTAATCTCCACGTTTCGTCTAATTCAGGCGTTCTTATAAATAAATTGTATTGGGGCATCGTGAATTTTTATGCTCATATGTAATTGACAATAAAAATTCAATTTGGAACAATGGTATCCATAAGCTCCATGAATATTTGTTATATGAGTTTTTATAGCAGGCAAGTGTTATTGAATGATTAATCATTGCAAAATACTGAACATATATTAGTAAACAATGATTATGAGATGATAATATTAGAACGTCAATTATATCTAAAAATTATCAGTTTTTTTATTAAAAAAACCATTGTTGGTATAAAAATATTTTAAAAAGGTATAAAAAAGATCTTCAAACATCAATGGTATAAAAAAGATACCGAATAATTTTTAATTGAGGAAATCATTATTATATGATGATATATGATTGAAATACCATATATAATATCGCATCAAAAAGCCACCTGAGCTAGCCTCATGTGATAAGGGTGGGGCGAGGTATATGGGTAGAGGTCAAAGGTTCAAACCCTCCCAATGTATCAAAAAAAATATCGTGCCAAAACTGATTCAAGTTTTAAAGATATCCTCAATCGTATCCATCAACTCTAGGAATATTTTGTATGTGAATTTCTATATCAAGCAAATGTTATAGGAGAATTAATTATTAAAAAAATATCGAAATATTTATTATTAAAAACCAATGATTATTGTTATTGCAAATAATATTGGGAAATCAATTATATACAAACAAAAATGGAAGATCTATATAATCAAATATTGTTACATTCCAAGAATGAGGATTATCCTTCCTTCATCTTTTACAGGAGGTGCACGTTATATAATCCAAAATTATCAAGATGCCATGATTATATGTAGATTGGTAGGTTATCTAGATTTGTTTATCACATTTACTTGTAATCCTAAATGGCCAGAGGTGACTAGATGTAACATCTTATTGTACTAGGCTTTTAATCATATATTATATATCTAGCAGAAAGAAATAAAAATCTAGAATAATAAAATTTTTAAACTTTTCAAAATTAGGTTGCTCAAAAGACAACAACTTAACTAAAAGTTTACTTTAATTAATAATAATAAAGCCAACCATACTATAATATCTGACTAATGCTCCAAAATATTTAAAGTAAAACCGACAAGTAGAAATCATAACTAAAACATATCTCCATAATTTAATTACATTTATTCTAAAACAAAATAATATTCTCCAGTCTGCTTCCTCTTAGTTAATCATCCCCTTGTCTTTGCTTTTGCTTGTACTTGTTCCTAACATTGTTAGTCATTGTGTATGAGATTTGGAAAAATTTCAGTAGTATATATATTCATTCATACAAATTATGCTCATAATTAAGTAGTTATGCAAACAACCAAATAACTCATATTTCATGCATAAAAAAAACTCAACAGAGTTTCCTCTTAACACTAGACATTCATAACATTTCAAAACATTTATATTGAAACAAATCATCCAATAGTATTACATAACATCCATAATTAATTCACAGAAAATGCATGAAATAAATAATATACTACCTCCACCGAAAAGTATTTTGAGCTAATCCTAAATGGCCAGAGGTGACTAGATGTAACATCTTATTGTACTAGGCTTTTAATCATATATTATATATCTAGCAGAAAGAAATAAAAATCTAGAATAATAAAATTTTTAAACTTTTCAAAATTAGGTTGCTCAAAAGACAACAACTTAACTAAAAGTTTACTTTAATTAATAATAATAAAGCCAACCATACTATAATATCTGACTAATGCTCCAAAATATTTAAAGTAAAACCGACAAGTAGAAATCATAACTAAAACATATCTCCATAATTTAATTACATTTATTCTAAAACAAAATAATATTCTCCAGTCTGCTTCCTCTTAGTTAATCATCCCCTTGTCTTTGCTTTTGCTTGTACTTGTTCCTAACATTGTTAGTCATTGTGTATGAGATTTGGAAAAATTTCAGTAGTATATATATTCATTCATACAAATTATGCTCATAATTAAGTAGTTATGCAAACAACCAAATAACTCATATTTCATGCATAAAAAAAACTCAACAGAGTTTCCTCTTAACACTAGACATTCATAACATTTCAAAACATTTATATTGAAACAAATCATCCAATAGTATTACATAACATCCATAATTAATTCACAGAAAATGCATGAAATAAATAATATACTACCTCCACCGAAAAGTATTTTGAGCTAAACAGTCTGCCTTCCTTCTTTTTCCTTCTCTTTTACTCACACTCTCTTTCTCTCCCTTGGCTCTCTCTTTCTTTCACTCACAACTGGTGGAGTGCTAAAATGAAGAAATGAGAGGGGTATTTATAGTGTTGATGTCTTGACCAGCAAGTGACATCAATCCAATGGATAACTTCATTCAGTGTATGCTCATTAATATAATTCATTGTATATCTTCATTCAGTGTATGTTCATTAATATAATTCATTGTATACCTTCATTCAGTGTATGTTCATCATAATTCAATGTAACTTATTTAAACCATAATTCATTGTATACTTCATTCAATGTAACTTATTTAAACCACAATTCATTGTATACTTCATTCAATGTAACTTATTTAAATCATAATTCATTGTATATCTTCATTCAATGTAACTTATTGAAATCACAATTCAATGTAACCATATTAATCATAGATTCATGGATGTTATATTTCTATCCCCCTTAACAAAATTTCGTCCTTGAAATTTTAAAGCATACCTTAATCAAATAGCTCTGGGTATTTTCATCTCATATCGTCCTCCATTTCCCAAGTTGCTTCTTCTGACCTTAAACCCTTCCAAACCACTTTAACCAGAGGAATACTTTTATTTCTCAGCTGCTTGACTCATCGGTTTATGATTTTCTTTGGTACTACCTCATAAGATAAATTATCTTGTAAAGTAATATTTTCATATTCTATAACATGTGATGGGTTGGGTTGGTACCTTTTGAGTTGGGAAACATGGAAAACATCATGGATTTGACTCAAATTTGGGGGTATGGCAATTCTATAAGCTACAGGTCCAATTTTGGCTAGGATTTGAAATGGCCCGATATATTTGGGACTAAGCTTTTTAGTTTTAATTAACCGACCAACCCCAGTAGGTGGAGATACTTTGAGAAATACATGATCACCAACTTCAAATTCTAATGGCTTCCTTCTCTTGTCCGCGTAACTCTTCTGTCTACTTTGTGCCGTTACCAACTTTTTCTTCACCATCTCAATTTGTTGGGTGGTCAAATCTACATTTTCCGGTCCAAGAAATTTTCTTTCGCCAAGTTCAACCCAGCACAATGGGGACCTACACCTTCTTCCATATAATGCCTCGTAAGGTGCCATCTGAATACTGGAATGATAACTATTGTTATAAGCAAATTCCGCTAATGGCAAATATCCATCCCAATTTCCTTTTAGTTCCAAAATACAGGCTCTCAGCATATCTTCCAATGTCTGAATAGTCCTCTCTGTTTGCCCATCCGTCTGAGAATGATATGATGTGCTAAACCTCAACTTAGTTCCTAATGCTTCTTGTAATGACTTCCAGAAGTTCGATGTGAACCTTGGATCTCTGTCAGAAACAATGCTATTTGGCACACCATGCAATCTTACTACTTCCTTGATATACAACTGTGCCAACTTATCCATTGTATATGTGGATCTTATTGCTAGAAAATGGGCTGATTTGGTTAACCTATCCACAATAACCCAAATAACATCATGTCCAGATGAAGTTCTTGGCAATCCCATTATAAAATCCATAGATATACTATCCCACTTCCATTCTGTGATATTCAAAGGTTGTAACAATCCTGATAGCTTTTGATGCTCTACCTTAACTTTTTGACACACTAGATACTTGGCTACATACTTGGTTATATCACTTTTCATTCCAGGCCACCAAAATAGCCTTCTCAGCTCATGATACATCTTTGTGACACCTGGATGAATTGTGTACTTGCTCTGGTGCGCTTCTTCCAAAACTTTTTCTCTCAATTCTGCCTTTGGGGGTACATATATCCTCTTCCTAAAACTCATCACACCATCTACTGTCATCTCAAAATCTTTGGCTTCCCCTCGTTCCATCTTCTCTCTTATTGTTCCTACTAAGTCATCTGTCTGCTGTGCTTCTTTAATTTGAGTCCTGAACTCATTCTCTATTTTAGTCTCGCCATAATGTACTTTACCTAGCTGAATCTTATATGCTAGATCTAGGTCTCTATACTGCTCAATTAACTCTTGCTCCTTCACCATCATCCATGCTACATGAATAGCTTTTTGACTCAAAGCATCTGCCATTATATTGGCCTTGCCTGGATGGTACTTGATCTTATGATCATAATCTTTCAATAACTTCATCCATCTCCTTTGCCTCAAATTCAACTCTTTTTGATCTGATAAATATTTGAGGCTCTTGTGATCAGAGAAAATTTCTTTTGTTGCTCCATAGAGATAGTGTCTCCATATCTTTAGTGCATAAATTACCGCTGTAAGTTCTAAATTATGTGTGAGATAGTTTTCTTCATGAGGTTTTAGTTGTCTAGAAGCATAGGCTACAACTCTGCCCTGCTGCATTAATACACAACCCAATCTGTTCTTACTAGCATCAGTGTATAGCACATAGGGCTCTTGAGGATTAGGTATGATTAACACAAGGGAAGAGGTTAACCTACATTTTAATTCTTGAAAACTCTTTTCACAATTATTATCCCACACGAAAGGTTTTTCTTTTCTTGTCAATCTAGTCAGCGGTGAGACAATCCGAGAAAAATCCTGGATAAACCTTCCATAATAGCCTGCTAAGCCAAGAAAACTTCTTATCTCTGTAACAGTTTTAGGTCTATCCCACTTAAGAACTGCATCTACTTTATTTGGATCTACTGCGACCCCTTCTTGAGATATTATATGACCTAAAAACTGTACTTCTGTGAGCCAAAACTCACACTTGCTTAATTTAGCAATCAATTGCTTTTCTTTTAAGACTTCCAAAATAATTCTCAGATGTCTCTCATGCTCTACTGAAGATTTAGAGTATACTAAGATATCATCTATGAACACAACAACAAACTGATCTAAATAAGGTCGAAAGATTCTATTCATATAGTCCATGAATATTGCTGGTGCATTAGTGAGACCAAATGACATGACTAGAAATTCATAATGACCATATCTTGTCCTGAATGCAGTTTTCAGGATATCTTCAGCTTTAACCCGTAACTGATGATACCCAGATCTTAAATCAATCTTGGAGAATATACATGCTCCAGCTAACTGATCTAAAAGATCATCTGTTCTGGGTAATGGGTATTTATTCTTTATGGTCATCTTGTTTAATTCCCTGTAATCTATACATAGTCTGAGACTTCCATCTTTCTTCTTAACGAATAGCACAGGAGCTCCCCATGGTGATACACTAGGTCTAATAAACCCTTTTTCTAATAACTCCTATATTTGCTGCTTCAATTCAGCCATCTCATTTGGAGCCATTCTATATGGTGCTTTTGATATCGGCTCCGCCCCAGGTACTAATTCTATTCCAAACTCAACTTCTCTTTTTGGGGGTAATCCGCTAATTTCCTTAGCGAACACTTCAGGAAATTCTCGCATTACTCGTATTTTCTTAATTTCTTCTTCTACCTCAACTCTTGCAGAGAAGAAAACTAGGTATCCCTGACATCCCTTCTCCAAGCATCTCTCTGCTTAGGTGGTCGTTAAGAAATTTAGCTTATTCTCAACACATGGGGAAATTTCTGGGGTGGGTAAGATTAAGATTTTATTTTTACAATCAAGGAGGATATTATTGGCTGATAACCAATTCATACCACTAATCACATCTATATCATGGAACGGTAGGCAAATAAGGTCAAGGGTAGTGCAACAATGCTCATATTGGATAATGCAATTTAAGCAAACATAGGAAGTAACCACTTTGTCATCAGTAGGTGTAGACACATGCATGTCATAAGGCAACAAAGTCATAACTAGGCCCAACTTTCAAGCACAGTTATAGGATATGAATGAATGACTAGCACCTGAGTCAAATAATGCATGTACAAGATATTTATTTATCTTAATCATACCTTCAATCATATCCGGTGACTTACGAACCTCTTGTTGAGTGAGAGCAAAAACTCTCCCTTGGGTCTGTGATCTATTGCTGGTTTGTAGTCGAGTATTAGCAACTTCTATTGTACAATCTTTCGCAAAATGTCCAGCCTTGCCACATCTGAAACACACATTTTGACCAGCTAGACAAGGTCTATTCCCATGATTGCGTCCACACTGCTCGCAGACTGAGACCATTGCATTCCTGTGGTTACTAGATCCGCCTCGAGTATTTGATCGCCTAAAACTCTTGTTATTCCAAGGCTTTTTACCTTTCTTTCCATTCTCTGGTTCAACTTCTATTGGCCTCTTGTTGTGATTTTCAGGAGTTTGGGTAGTGGTTTTAGAATGATTTAGACTTCCTTCAGCAATTCTGCTTACTTCCACCAGATTGTTAAAAGTCCTGATCTGCATTGGTGCTACTCTTTCCCTTATCTCAGGTCTTAATCCTCTTTCCAACTTCTCAGTTCTCCATCTTTCATCATCATGTTGCTGTAAGTAGGTGGAATACCTGGACAGCTGAACATACTTAGCAACATATTCATCTACAGATTCATTTTCCTTCTGCTTCAGTGTAATAAATTCAGCTTCTTTCTCATCCCTCACTGAGCGAGGAAAATACTTTTCATGAAATTGCTCTAGAAATATCTCCCAAGTTATCCGTACATTCCTAGCCCTCAGTATATTCTCTGTATTTTGCCACCACCTATCTGCCTCCTTCTCTAACATGTATGTGGCCATTAAAGCCTTAAGTTCTGTATTGACCCTCATGATTCTAAAAATTTTTTCTAGTCTCATGATCCAATCTTCTGCAATTTGCACGTCAAATTTCCCTTCAAAGGTAGGTGGGTTATGCTTCCAAAATTGTGTTATAAGCCTTTGTTGTTGAGCTAGCTCTGCCTCTTGTTCACCTGGAACATGTGGGGGTTCCATTCGTTGATTTTATACTGGCGGCACATTTGTCCTAGCAGTTTGTTGTACTCTAGCTTGCTCTTGTGCTGTTAAAGCAGCTTGTATTTGCTCAATAGTATGTTGCTGTTGATCCAACCTATTTAGTATAACCTGAAGAGGATCTATCTGAGTTCCTCTCGAAGGTCCCTCATTATGTGGAACTCTTCCACCTCTTATATTGACCATTCTGAAATAATTTTAACAATTCAGCAACAGCCTATTGGGTTATTTCATCTCGTATACATAACAGGTCATATATTATGCATTTATATAAAATTTATCAAAGTACCACAACATATAAACAACAGCAGAAACATTATACTTCATTATAAGTTTAGATGCTAGTAAATATTAACAATACCATAAAAATACTTAAATAATCTAATGTTCTAACTAGCAATATTTATAACAAAAATTGCAATCAATACATTCACCTTACTATTATGATTCTATGGGAGACATAAATTCTAATCATCATCAGTATCTTCATCAGAATCCTCCATAGGATTGTATTCTGAGTATTCATCGGAATCATAATCTATGTAATAGTTACTTGTATCATCATCTAGTCCAGCCTCCTTCCACAACTCATCAATGTCTGGACCATACTTTTCCCAATAATACTCCTCGACATTTATCACTTCCACTTCCTTTTCTACTTCAATAGGGTACTCTTCCGGATCTTCCTCCGGGTCTTCCTCTGAGTCCTCCTCTGGTATTTCTTCCTCTGAGGCTTCCATTGCCTCAGCCTCTTCCTCTTCCCTATAGCGTTCTGCCTTAAGCGTGTAGGCAATAACACAGTCTTCTAGTGTATTGAACACACACCATTGTAACTTCTCTTTGATGTGATTCCAGAACCAATGGTCAGGGAGAGCATCGAGCACTTGCTCAACCCAAAGCCCTTCAGGGAGTCTATGACCATGTTGCCTTTCAAGGATCTCTTTCACCTCCAATACTGTGCTCAGGAATTCCAAGATTGGAACATATGCTCCATATTGAGCACGACAGTTATCAGAAGCAATCATGACTATTAGTTGGATTTGGAGTCTTTGGTCTAGTTGGGAAAGACCACCATTTTCTCCAAATAGTTCAGTCAAGTCAGAGTTACTGGAATCCGCAGAGTTCATGGGCTGATCAACTTCCTCATCTATGTTCATGAATGTTATCCCTGGTCCTGGAGGAACTATTCGTAAGAGAATAGTAGTAGTGAGATCATTTCCTAACTCCGGGTAATCTTTTAGGTTAGTGATTGTCACGTTGTTGTCATCGCTGAAAGTTAGATTAGATCTCATACTCTCCTCCATAGAGTCTAGGTTAGGCTCATCCCAATTTCCTGCATTCGGGTTATTGGCCATCTGCAACTAAGGCAACTGATAAGCACTAGCTATCTTAAGGGAAAATTATAACTAAAAAAAAACATACAAAACTTTCCAATTGCAAGGTTTTTACCCAGATCTTTTCTCTGATACAAAAAATATAACATCTTATTTTACTAGGCTTTTAATCATATATTATATATCTAGCAGAAAGAAATAAAAACTTAGAATACTAAAACTTTTAAACTTTTCAAAATTAGGTTGCTCAAAAGACAACAACTTAACTAAAAGTTTACTTTAATTAATAATAATAAAGCCAACCATACTATAATATCTGACTATTGCTCCAAAATATTTAAAGTAAAACCGACAAGTAGAAATCATAACTAAAACATATCTCCATAATTTGATTACATTTATTCTAAAGCAAAATAATATTCTCCAGTCTGCTTCCTCTTAGTTAACCATCCCCTTGTCTTTGCTTTTACTTGTACTTGTTCCTAACATTGTTAGTCATTAGGTGTGAGATTTGGAAAAATCTCAGTAGTATATATATTCATTCATACAAATCATGCTCATAATTAAGTAGTTATACAAACAACCAAATAACTCATATTTCATGCATAAAAAAAAACTCAACAGAGTTTCCTCTTAACACTAGACATTCATAGCATTTCAAAACATTTATATTGAAACAAATCATCCAATAGTATTACATAACATCCATAATTAATTCACAGAAAATGCATGAAATAAATAATATACTACCTCCACCGAAAAATATTTTGAGCTAAACAACCTGCCTTCATTCTTTTTCCTTCTCTTTCACTCACACTCTCTTTCTCTCCCTTGGCTCTCTCTTTCTTTCACTCACAACTGGTGGGGTGCTAAAATGAAGAAATGAGAGGGGTATTTATAGTGTTGATGTCTTGGCCAGCAAGTGACATCAATCCAATGGATAACTTCATTCAGTGTATGCTCATTAATATAATTCATTGTATACCTTCATTCAGTGTATGTTCATCATAATTCAATGTAACTTATTTAAACCACAATTCATTGTATACTTCATTCAATGTAACTTATTTAAACCATAATTTATTGTATACTTCATTCAATGTAACTTATTTAATCCACAATTCATTGTATATCTTCATTCAATGTAACTTATTGAAATCACAATTCAATGTAACCATATTAATCATAGATTCATGGATGTTACACTAGATACCTTGAAGAACATAATCTTCATCTAGAAGACAAGTATGATGCTCTATCAAAGGTTTTTAAGATTAAGCTTGACATAATGGTAGATGATATAACTAAGAAAAATACATTTGGCAAGGTTAAGGTAGGCAATATTTTTTTCCACATACAAGTCTATATTCACTTATTTAAATTATTATATATTATATGGAAGTATTTTTTTAATTTATAACATGCATGCATTTTTTTTACAGTTATATATACTATTGAATTCCAAAAACGTGGGCTACCACACGCACATATATTGGTATCTATGCGGCCAAAAGACAAGTATCATTCTCCTAGAGATATTGACACAATAATATCTGCAGAAATTCCAGATAAGCACCAAAATCCTATGTTTTTTGAATCTGTAAATAGTTTCATGATGCATGGCCCATGTGGTGTGATTAATTCGAATTCACCATGTATGGTCAATGGCAAGTGTTCAAAACACTATCCAAAATCATTTAATTCATCCACTATGATTAATGCGACTGGATATGTGCACTGTAAAAGACCTGACAATGGTAGGGTTGTTATGATAAACAATATTGAGTTAGACAATCGACTTGTTATTCCATATAATCCAAAATTATTATTGAAGTACAATGCTCACATTAATGTTGAAAGATGTAACCAATCAGACTCAATCAAGTACCTTTTCAAGCATATGAATAAAGGTCATGATAGGGTTATTGCTACATTTTATACAGAGTCAAGTGAGGCTAATGATGGTCGAATTGATGATGAAATAAAGATGTACTATGACTGTAAATATTTATCCCCTTGCGAAGCTGTATGGAGGATATTCTCATTTGATATAAATTATAGGAATCCATCAGTTGAGAGACTATCTTTTCACTTGCTTGATCAATAGTTAGTTGTATATGAAGATGATGAACCTTTGGATTCAGTCGTTTGCCGTAACTCAACCAAGCCAACCGTGTTTCTTACTTGGTTTGCAGCTAACGAGAAATATAAAGAAGAAGCCAAAGAGGTCACCTATGTAGAATTCCCTACTCGATTTGTATTCAAATGGAATTTGAACAATTGGAAACTTAAGAAGTCTGGTTTTTCTATTGGAAGGTTGTATTTCATTGCCCCTAGAAGTGCAAAAATATATTGCTTACATACATTGGTTAATGTTGTTAGAGGGGCAACCTCTTATGAAGATATTAGGACAGTTGATGGAATCATATATCCAACATTTAGAGATGTATGTTATACTCTATGATTACTAGATGATGATAAAGAGTATATCAATGGAATCATGGAAGCTAAGAAGATCCATGCGTTGATTTAACTCTCCAAGTTATGCAGACACATCAGAGCGAGAGTTAACTTCATTGATAAGTCTCTCCTACTTCGTACTCTATTTCGTCTGGTCTGAGTTGCCACTTGATCATATATATTCATCATCTTTTCGGCAATTAGATTACCATCCCTTGCAGCAATGTCCACTAAAGACTGGGGTGTAGAGCACAGAGCATTATAGAACAATTTGGCAATCATCATATCATGGAATCCATGGTGTGGACACTCATATAAGTAATCCTTAAATCGATCCCAAGCTTCATAGAACGGCTCGCCCTTCAGTTGTGCAAAGAGATATATTTTATCCCTCAAGTCTACAGTCCTCTGAGGAGAGTAAAACTTAGCAATGAATGCATTGTAGATCTCTCTCTATGATATCAAGGAAGTTTCAGGCAGATTTAAGATCTATTGCCGAGCATTATCCTTTAAGTAAAAATTAAAACATCTCATCTTAAGCTCCTCTTGAGTCAAACCATTCGGGAGAAATTGGTTAATTCAATCATAGAAATCCTTTAGAAAGCCCAATGTGTCTTCACCTATTCACCCATGAAATTGTGGCAGCGAATTTAAGTGTATGTTATTAAACTCGTAATCTTTGGCATTGTCAGATAACTGGATATATGATGGGCTGTAATAAATTGTCGACGTATCTGCATCTCTCCAAAGTGGATTAGCTTGAGCCCTAATAGGCACTACTTCATTAGCCATCTTGGGCCTCCTTCTAGCTCTATTTTCCCTGTAAGCACATTCAATTTCAGGATTAATAGTAATCAATTCAGAAGTACTATTAAGACTTTTAGATCTTAACAACATGAAGCAAGAGATTAGAAGTTTTTTTTTTTTGCAACAAAAGACTAAAATTTAATAGACTAATAAATCCGTTAACCTCCCCGGTAACGATACCAAAAACTTGATCGAGATCCTGTAAGTATACATGGTCGATCACAGTAATAAAAAGTCTCCGGAGTATTCCAGAGGTCAAACCCAAGAGAGGTAGTAAATTTATAGTCCAAACTTTTAATACCAAAAGCAAGTGATAATCAAATTGGGAATTCAAATTAAAAAGAAAAGAAATAGAAAACAAAACAAAGTCTAAGTTTTGATTCAGTTCTAGAAACGTCAAAGAATCGGGTTTCATCTTATAGGATAACTAGATTATATTCCTTAGTTAGACTCTGTATAATTATAGTGACTATTGTTTCTAAAGCGTCTTAATTACCTCTTGGTCAATTAATCCTTATTTAATTAGAATTCAATTCACTTTCGTGCAACTAAAGTTCATAATTAAACCTTAAAAACTACAACTTATATGACCACGAATTCCTAATTCTATCTCTAGATTAATTATTCATGTTTATCTCTTTAGATTTAGGTTTACTCTTCACCTCTCAGTCTATCAAGTTTACCTATCAATTAGATTTTATGGTGATCATGCATAAAATCTACATGAACAAACAAAAGAGATAAGTATAATAAAAAGATAAATTAAATATAATTTGAAGAACAAATCAACAGAGTCTTAACTAGAGAAACAATTCCAATACCCCAGTCAAGCTACATCCCTACCCTGACTGGGAAATTTAACTATTCATAGAATTAGAAATCAAATCAAAACTAAAATATCAAATCATAGTGAAAATAATAAAAAAATAGAGTTATATTAGCGAAGAATGAATCTATCACTAATACTCTCAAAATCTCCTTACTCTCTTTCGATAAGATACTCCTAGTTACTCTCAGATACATTTTGAATTATGTTCTCTGGCCTTCGAGTGCATTTTTTGAATCTCCCTTATGTTTCTATCGTGTCTCCTTATATAGAAAAAATTTAGAAGCCTTAAGGCCAAAATATAAAAAAAAACGTGTCAAAAACGTGTTTTTATGGATTTTTGTTGGTTGACCTAGCGCCGAGTGGCCATATATTCATCCAATATGGCACCAAGTGCTTCTGAAAATCAGAAAAATGAAGAAATTCATGTTGACTCGACGCCGGGTGCTTTTATGGTATGGACACTGCTTCGTTCAGCTTTAAAAAGTCATCAACTCATATTAATAATTTGAGTTCAATTTTCACCATGATAACGTTAGAATTTGAGAAAACTCAAAACATGAAAGTTGTAGATCTATGTTTTATATTTCTAAAGAATCTTAAATCACATTAATCAGAGTTTATATATGAGAGTTATAATCAAAATATCAAAGGATATAAAAATTTTTCAACATAAATGATATGTAACGTTTTTTCTCTAAATACTTCCAAATAAACCTATAATGTCATGAAACACAAAAAATATGTCAAATCATGCTAAAATATATCAATACAAACATATTTAGATGCAATTTAAAGCTTAAATGTGGAGATTTTACATGTATAAAATAGACACATCACTAGGCAATAGGCCTCTGCTCAATTTCTCCGCTGGCTCTTTTGCACATTATTGCTTTGCAATGCTCTGTCAAGGCCTGAGATAGTATGGGAAAAGACTTGGAATGTACTTTCAAATGACATACTTCATAAAGAAAGAAATTTTACTGGACATTAAGGTAATCAACAATTATGTTTATTGGTATACATATGCTAGACTTTTAGTAAGATCATTTATTAATTAATAATTCTTTTTAATCTAACATTGGTATATTAATATAAAATTTATTATATTATATTTCCACAGGTTTATATCTATCAGATGATGACTTCCAAAATTTAACTTTGTTGGAGATTGAGAATTTGTTGCAATCTAATGGCAAGAGTTTAACTGATTACCAACAAATTCCATATCTAGACATGCTAGGTTTGCATTTTAGTGGTAACAAGCTAATTCGAGAATAATTAAATTTTGACAGAATTGCACTTGCTGCTGAGTTATCTATAGTACTTAAGACATTGACAATTGAGCAAAAGAAATTAATAAAGAAATTATTGCAACAGTTGAATCTAGTGACGACAGCATTTTCTTTGTGTATAGTTATGAAGGCATAGGTAAAACATATATTTGGAACACTCTATCAGCTTCATTAAGATCAAATGGCAAAATCGTTTTAAATATTACTTCAAGTGAGATAGCTTCTTTGCTTCTACCTGATGCAAGAAATGCACATTCGCAATTTTGCATACCATTGGCAACAAATGAAGATTCAGTCTATAATATAAAGCAAGGTAGTCATTTGGCTGAGTTGTTAGTTCATACATCACTAATTCTATGGGATGAGGTGCCTATGGCAAGCAAATATTGTTTTGAGGCTCTTGATCAAAGCTTAAAGTATGTTACCAAACAACGAAGTCTATCCTATGCTAACAAGCCTTTTGGAGGGAAGGTAATTATTTTAGGTGGAGATTTTCGTCAAATATTGCCTGTTATACCTAGAGGAATGAGAGAGGACATTGTATTTGTAGCAATTAATTCATCTTATATATGGACAGATTGCAAAATTTTGACTTTGACAAAGAACATGAGGATACTTGTGACAAATTCAGTAGTCATGAGTAGAGAGCTACAAGAGTTTTCAGAGTGGATAATTTCCATAGGTAATGGACTCATTGAGCCTAACAATGATGAAGAATCAGAAATTGCTATTCCACCAGTTCTCCTCTTAGATGTTCCAATTGATCCTATTAAATGTATTGTTGAGTTCACGTACCTTAATCTAATTGACAACCTCAACGACTCATCATACTTTAAAGACAGAGCAATATTAGCTCCTACCACTAGTAGAAAAAGGTAATTCTACATCCCAATTTTTACGTCGGTTGTATTAGGAACTGAAGTAAAATAATGACCGGTGGCATTTTTGTAAATCATTTGATATTAATTAAGTTATTGGCATCGGTCCTTTTTATAACCGAAGTAGAAAATCTATGTGTGACGTTGGTTTCTCAGACAACTGAAGCCAAAATAAAAAAAAATTAAAGAGAGAAAAGAGAAGACATAAGGCTCGAAGCTTGCCCTAAACAGATCTCGCTCATTCCGCACTAGCTAGCTTTCTTGCTCGTTCATTCCTTCACGCACGCAGAGACCGGCACAATTTCTCCAAATAGAGCTCAATCGCTGTCCCTCCTCCACCCTTGAGTACCGGTTGTCATTCGCCGGTGGTCGTCACAACCAATTTCATCGTCCTCCTCCTCATTCTTCCTTTTTCTGTTTCATCGATCCCCTGCATTGGTAGTCGTCATTCATCCCTCATCCTTGAGCACCGAGTTACTGCTTCTCCAGTCTTTAGCTTTGCGTCACCGTTGTGTAGTTGGTCGCCTCTCCACCTTCTGTTCTTTTTCTGGCAGATCTCATCAAAGTCCAAGAAGAGACCGCAAGAGGTAATTTCTTCAAAATACTTTTCTGCTCTTTGCTCTAGATATATGTGTACTTGGTATTTGGTAATATCCACGTCTCGTAAAAAAATTCTGGTGAAGACAAGAAGCTCGAGCATCTAGATTGTTGGTAAAATGGTATCCATTGAGTTTAGTGGCGGACTTACATTAACATGAGTGGGGGCAGATGACCCCCTTAGATTTTCGAAAATTAGATGTGTATGGTGTTAGATTTATATCATGCACCCACTCATGTTTTTATTTTGCACCCACTGCCTGGAATTGAGAAAACAGAGAGAGGAATTGGGAGAGAAGAGGAAGAAAATATTTCAGAGATTACATGGAGAAGAGAATTTAAGAGAGAGAAAACATATAGTTCTTCATAGATTTATCAGCAACCATTAAAAAACAAGCTAATTAATCAAATTCAACCGTATATACTATATGCTGATCTCCAATGGATTAAGTAGTGTGGCCAATGACCACTTGGGCTTCTTTCACTTAAAGCAAGAGGGGTTCGATGTCGTTTTCAGCGCATGAGTCCTTCATCAGAGCGACATCATTGTTTTTGATCATGCAATGACCAGGACAGAATTTTACGAAAAAAAAAAGACTAGGGTAAAAGATGATCAGGGTCCTACCTGCCACGTTGTTATTTGGCCACTAATATTTCTACACTCATCCTCATCTGCCACGTTCTCTTGGTTACCCTTGGCATGCTAGCATCCCATACATATATTGCTTTTATTAATTTATTATAATTGTTGTTAAAATGTGATACATCTTGTTTTAGTTTTTATATAATTTTAAATAAAACATCTGTTTAATTTTATTGGCTGATAGAAATACATTTACATACTTTTTAATGGAATCATTTTTTTATGCATTTGTTTAAAGTATGATTTTTAATTTTTAATGTCCTTATCTATTTTTCATTTATTAAGTATAGTCTTTACGTATGTTAGAATATGATTTATGATAGGTAGATTGTATCATTGTAAATTTTCTATATTTTGAATAACAAATAATTTTTAGGAAAAAATTTGTATTAAAACGTCAATAATCTTCATCTAATTTAATTTTATATAATAATAATAATTAGTCATTATTAGTCAACTTTTTAGAAAAATATACACCGCCCCACTAGCACCAGGTCCTCGGTCCGCCTCTGGTTGAGTTGAATGATCAAAAGAGTAAGTGGTGTTTGATACTTTTGTTATTTCTATAGGCATTAATGACATTATACAAAGCAATGCGCTATTTTTAGTACTTAATGTCTTAGGATAGATGATTGTACAGTTTGCTATCATTTGCATATATTACTTTTTAAATTGTCCAATGGGAAGTGTAATCTGGATTCTAAATTTAATTCATATATTGGGTGTTTGCATTTTTTTCTTTACCTTTAATTGTTTTCTCCTCATATATATGTCAGATTCTTTTGTGGGGCCACTAAAGGATTTGAGTAGGAAACTTTGAGGAAGATCGATTCTATAGTCTCATACAAATATCTTCGTTGTTCAATTGAAATGGTGCTTCAGTATCAGAATTTTTTGCACCTAATGTTGCCATCCATTTCCAAAATCCACCGTTAGTAAAGGTGGTGTGGACCTAGTCATCCCCTCTCTGCATCTCCACGGAAGTGCAGCCTTGTTGAATGCCTTTTGCCTTGTGAATTATGGCAAGGTTCCAGCCATTACTTGTAGGGCCCAGCTTGAATTGAAATTTTAGGGAAATGAGAATATAAGTTATCAGAGAAGATAGTTTCTGAATTTGTGGCCCAAATCAATGAATGAAATAATGAAATAGTTACTATACCAAAATTTGTTTGTGAAACTGATTATTTAAAAGTAACAGTACCACTTAATGGATTTAATTAGTTCTACAAAATGATATTTGATGCATCGTGCTAGTTTTCTATATAAGTTGATGGAGGTAGATTACCTTTTTTTTAGAGAGATATATATATGTGTGTGTATATAAGTGCAGTCAATTGGCTTAATAATTAGATGAACTAATTATACTTATCAGCATTTTAAAAATAATGTTGATATGCTATCGTAATTTGTTTTAATCGTGGACTTTGCTTATTTATTTTGCAGTGAATATAATTTGATGATAGGGTAACACTAGTTAGTAGTTACTAAAAAGGTTTTACTTCTTATGTAAATAGTTGCTGAGTAGTGAATCTTACCCATTACTTATTTACATATTAATTATTTTAAGCTTGTGTGATTGAGTTTCATCATAGTTTAAATATGTTGGTTTACAAGTTGGTATAACCATTGCAGCTCATAAGCATGATCTCAATTCCACAACACCCTTCCAAACATTAGACATCTTGGATCTCCATCCAGTGGTCAAGCATTCAATCCCTGTGTGTTCAGAAGCAAAGGAGGTAGTTGAAACTAGAAAACTTCAACTAGCTGAGGTATTTACAGTGTTTATGGATTTCAATACTATTTGTAAATGTGGTTTGTGACCCTTTTATGGTCCAAATTAAAAAGTTCATACAATATTATGTACAGTTTAAAAATTTACCTTTCTTGGCTAAAATTAAACTTCTACAAGTCCTCTAATTGGTTTCTTAACTTGCTTAATTTGCCAATTCTTGCAACCTTTTTGGTTTGAGCATATTTCTTTCAACTTAAGCATCATACAAACCTGGCCCAATATGTGAAATATGGGTGACATCTAAATTTAGCTATCTCCGCTTGTTTACATACATGGTTACTCTTACCATTAGCTTAGACTACTAACATGCATTGGAACTGTGATTAGTCTTCTTTCTTGCCATTCCAATTGCAAACTGTTGCTGGAATCAATGTTCATCTGTGTTATTTGCAGGCTAATTTAGTATTTGCACCCCTGATTTTGTTGTGCTTGAAAATAAGAGGTAAAAGGTGCACTATATATGTTGAGTATCTCATGTATCTCTATATCTTTGTTATAAAGGGATTTGAAATGGGTTTAAACTTTAAATCTTGTTATGAAGGGATATGAAATGGATTGAATTTTCTTTTAGGTTTAAAAATCTTATTGATGTGACAAATCAATCTTCCTTCTACGTGCGAAAATTCCAAAATTGAGTGGGGGGTGGGGGGGGGAGAGAGTGAAATGCATCTCATCAGTATGAAAAAAGGAATCCTCTAAAATAACAAAGTTAAAGTATTAAATTTAGGTTGAAACAGCTTTCTATGTTTTCCTTGGTTTTGGTCATGGTTGCACAATGAAAGATCAAATAAGACTTGTAGAAAGAAGTTGAAGAGTGAGATAAAGATGCATACACTATAAGCATAAAGAAGAAGGCCATCTTCTAATTATTTGCTTTTGCTGATCTATAACCTATTATAATTAATTATGTCTCACTTTTCACAAGGAGCGATATTCCTTTTTAGTACCGTTATTTCTTCAACAATTAGATTGCACATTCTAGTTTGGAGACATAAGATAAACTTTGTAAAAAAATAATAACAATAAAACATCAAGTTTGCAAAATGGAATAGTTATATATTCATATAGTACTATTACTGAAGCAAAAATACAAGGCAAGGAAATGATTCAAGTACTGTTATAAAATACAGTATTATTCTAAAGATGCATGTGACTTATAATTAATAAAGCAAATTACCAAGCTTTATGAGGCTCTTTTATCACTTGCAAATTTTTTCCCCATTACTAGCCTTATTCTCAGCATATCATCACTAGCATAACTAGTAGAATCTATGTAGTCATTGGATGATGATTGGTTAGAATAGAATTGGTGGTTCTCTGTAAGGATTTCATTAGGATAGAATAACAGCTTTGGAGGCACTTTAAGGCTCTCAACACCTACTTCTAACATCTCTATTACTTTTACTTTGTTCATAGAGGGGATGAAATGTGTACATGAACCTCCAATGCCTTCTCATTTTTTTTAACCTCTATTCGTTTCTTTTTTTTTTATTTCTTTTTATTGAAACAATCTAGTTATGAGAGTTTTGCAACATTATCATTTCATTCACGAATACAGTTATTCCAATGCTGTACCATAATTCAAAGTTCAACCACTAAAGCTTCATAAAAAAAAATGGCGAGCAACCATGGTTTCCTAGTCACGAATTATTATTATATTCTATCTCATTCCTTTCAATGGAAAATTTTTGACTTATCAAACTAAGAACCTTAAATCTATGGCTCAGAATCTATTAACATTTTCCATACAGTGAATATTATTATATAGAAATGACAATCCGGTAGTTTCCCAAGGATACATAACCTTTTAATACATCAAAGTACAAACACCATAGGTAGTTTCCCAAGGATACATAACCTTTTAATACATTCACTAGTACAAAAATGTAATTCTACATCGCATTTTTTACGTCGGTTGTATGGAGAACCGACATTGAAAAATGATCAGTGGCATTTTTGTAATTAAAATTATTTCTGTTAAATCATTTACGTCGGTTATAATAGAAACTGAAGTAGAAATATAATTTCTTTTGTCGGTTGAAAAAGCAACCACAATAGAAAATGAAAAATAATTAATTATAACTTATATAAATTAATTATATAATTTATTATCTATTTTTTGCGTCGGTTACTTTTGGAATCGAAGTTAAAATAATTAAAAAAAGGTTCAACTTCAATTTTTTGAACCCTTCTCGTCTCGTCATTTTCACACACTCCATCTCTAATCTTGGACAAAATCCCTAGCCTCTCCATTCTTCTTGCTCGTAGATCTTCCTTAGTCTTCCCTTAGAGTCACTGATCTGTAGCCTCTTCTCCCCCTTTGAGTGTGACTCTACCTCTATCATCTCTAACCTCCATTGTCACCGACTCCAACATCAGTCACAGGGTCACAATATTTAGGCTCCAACATCGGTCGTTGGGTCATGAGCTCCATCCCAAGTTCGTCTCTTTCTTGTCTTTGCGAAACCTCTGGTGAGTTTGTTTGCCTTTCTTTTGGACTTGCTTTTCTCTTTCCTTTCATGCCCACTGACACGGCATTAGAACAAGAAATATTTCTGTAGCATGATGAAGTTTCATACTGAGTTCAACCCTTAGGAGATTAGAATAGGAAATCTGCTTTGATTCCCTTTTGATTTTTACATATTGTACTTTTGAGTCTTGATTCCTTTTTTGATTTAGGTTTTTGAAGCATGTGTTGTCAGTTATATGTCCTTTTTTAATCTGAAGCATGTGGTTTTAGTTGTGTAGGAAATATTCATGTAAATGTTATTGAAAAACTTCTTGCCGAAGTCTTTCAAAGTGCTGGTCCTCTCACTGGTGCAAGCTCATAAGAAAAGAAAAGGTTTGTTTCGATGTGCAACTCAATTTTTCATGTTGGTTACCATTAAACTTTGTTGCTTATGATCAACTAGGATCTTTTAACTAGCAATAACTAGCAATATTTTAATAACTGACAGATTTGTGTTAATTGCCTCATATTTCTTTAATATAGGAGCTAGTTAAGAATGAGGGTAGGATTTTTTTTCGCAAAATGTCTCACTCAGTTTCATTCACAAGAAGTTTTCATAGAATTTTTTTAGATTTCGTGGAGTTCTAACATTACATACATATCAGTGTAGAAAAATATTGGTGAAGCTGTCCTTCAATGACAAAGAATTATAGTTTTGACGGTCTCTTGTTGTTGGAATCTTTTCATGTTGTGATAAATGGTGCTATAATAACTTCTAGTTTCGAAAGTTGTGATCACTTGTCTATCATGATGTTTACCAACCTTGGCAGTGTCAAATGGACCTCTCTAACCTAGAATTGTGTCAGCTGAGAACATAGCATGTGTGAGAGAGAAAGTGCAGAATTTGAGAATGTCATAGATTTCCTTAGAATTTACATTTGTTATATGTCAATTGGCTATCATGATTTCTGAAGTAGGGATTAGTATAAAATCCCCCTCGCTCTTGGTGTTGCCTCTACATATAATTTATATATTTTTGATCCTTTTGTGTTCCTAGTTTTTATTTGTTATTTGTGCCCTCTATTTTTTGATTTCTACTGAGTTGTTTGATTGTTTTTCTATTCTGACATCATCATTACGGTCTTCATATGGTTTTGTGGATTACCATGACAGCATCTATAGCCTCTGCAATAATGACATTGCATGGATGCCAACTACAAGAATTACATTTTGTGCTTTGTTGTTTGGGTTTTTTGGGCATATATGAATGATGAGGCTCTCTATGTGGCTGTTTAATTTTCACTCATTATCAATATAGATATTACTGTGATAGTTTTACCAAATATTGTTTGATTCATTCATTCATAAGAAACTTATAATGAGGTTTTTCCTTTTATTATTAATTCATGGTGACTTGGCATTTATATTTTTTTGTTCTCTACTTGCAGATATGGTCAGGCACTTAAGGTGAATTGGGCCTATGTTAATACCCGTAGGGAGGATACTTTAGGTTTCTTTTAGGCATGCCCTTTTTTTGTTATTGTTATTATTATTATTATTATTATTATTATTATTTTGATTATATTTTTTCATTTGTTTCTTAGGGGATTTATTCTGAATTGTATATTTCTTTAATTTAATTTGCTTAAAATATCAGGACACTTCAATATATTCGTTGGTTATTTGAGTCCAAAGGTTACTGATGCAACTTTATTTGCATGCTTCTCAGCCTATCCTAGTTGTTTGTGAGTTCCTCATTGCTTTTCTATTTTTCTTTATAATTTATCACTTGTGGAAAAAAGCAATTTTTACGTCACAATGTTTATGTCAGTTATGTAAATAAAGTTGATTACTGAATGTTGCTATTTACTAGAGTTTGATACTAATTTGCCCTTATTTGTAAATGTCTACAGGAATTCGGTAAAAATAGCCAAGAGAAGAAAAAGAGTCACATCAAGGCACTCTTTGTTGCTACAACTAACTGTGAACCTCAATATCAAATTTGTCTACTTCAGGTTGCAATACTGGCATTTCTGTTAAAATAATTTGGTGGGCTTTCTTCTCAGTATTATTAATATTATTATCATTGTCATTATTTGCAGTCAAAGTTGTAGATTGGGTTAGCAAAGCAAACTCTCTTAGATGCATTCAGCCAAGCTGCAGTACACACTGAAGGACATTCAATAGCACCACCAGAAATTCAGTCTGCTCTAGAAGAGGTAACTTAATGCCCATGAGTTTGGGAAATATGATTCATGGAGTAAATGATTCTAATCTCACCCTTTTGAGAGTATGGTGATTGGTGAATGCAATGCCATGACTTGTTTCAAAACCGTTGGAGTATAAGCTAGCTATTTCGGCAGAGAGTGGGGGAGGATCATTTGTGAGTCTAACTAAAATAGGTATTTAGTGTAGAGTACTTCTTGGAAAAGGCACTGGCCATTATCTTGTGCTACTTCTTAGTGTAGATATCTCAAGCGGTTACTAAAAATTAAGTTTTTTTTCTTTTTTCTTGCTCTATGAGATAATTTATTTTTTTATTAGGTGAATGAATTGAAAGGCAAGATTATATCTGTACCTTGATAGTGGGCAATCCTGAAAGTGGGCCATTCCCAAAGAAACATACACCTCCTCTATCTTTTGCTGCAATAATTAAAACACATGAAGTTCAGTTAACTAGCATTAATTTGAAGAATTACAAAACTATAATGAAAAAATAAAAAATAAAATAAACAAGATAATTGGTCTTACCTTCATGATTGATTAATTGTTGATGCTACATAGAATAAAGATTCTTTCGTCTTCGTGTTTGTGCTTTAGGAAGCGTCTACTTGGTTTCACATAATGTATAGGAGGTGTCTGGGTGGAAGTGGAATATTAGTTTGTTGAATTGTTGGTTCACAATTGGTAAATGTCCGGCACGGTGGCCAAGATAAGAACACCATGAATTAAGACCCAATCAATTTACTTGCTAGTATTAACGTCCACCATGACAAAAATTTTCCAGATTTATAAATTAATTATATTAATAGTTGTGCTTCTTATGCATTGCATATAATCTTTACAAATGAATTGCATTCTTCATTATTTTCAACTTGTAGATAGTGTAACGTGTGTGTTGATATTGATATCAATGTAAATATGCATATTTGTTTTTATTTTGATGCTATACAAAACTAAGACCTTCTTCGTGTTTGAGCTTTCTAGTTTTGTGAAGTGTTTGTAATTAATTAGAAATTCTTGTCTTTAGAAAAAATCAAATCAAAGGGAAAATAACAAAACATCAAAAAGCATATGTAATAGATGATCTTAGATGTGCCTGTCTATAAATGTGTCAAATCAATATGTAAGATAATAGGACATTTAAATTGGATATAGTTTTATTATATATGTCCTGTGAAAATTTTGAAATTTACCAATAACTAGTAATTAAAAAGAGTGAACAATCAATAATTGATATTGCATGGTTAGAATTTGATGATGAAGCATGAAGTGATATATGATGAAATTGGTTTATCATTTGTGTTTGACTTTAAATGATGAGTTTAAAAAGATTTGCGCTCTTTTTTTTTTTTTGGGAGGGGGGGTGGGGTGGGTGGGTGAGGATAGTGAAGAATATGGATTGATCAAGATTCTAAATTATAATTGTTAAAGAGGACATTGCTCATATATACTCTGAATAGAGTTAAATTGCACCTCTAGGATCATAGCTACCACTTGTTTTCTAGGACTTTCAACTTTTTTTCAGTGTTAGGCTTAGGAGTTCTTTTACGAGATCTGTTGGAACAAAGTAAATGATCACTATTTTGGCTTTGTAGTCTTAGGAGTCCTTTTGGATACTTACCATTGTTTTGCTTCAGTATCCTTTTAGATACTGAGTTAACTTGTACCTCTGTTATGCTGTTATGTTGTTAATTATATGGTCAACTTTTTTATTTGGAGTGGACAAATAGAGCCATTATTTCTTTCTTGGTACCTTTATGTCTTCTCTGCTTCCTAATTTCTTCTCTCTTTGCTATGTTCTCTTGAATCCACTTCAATCCTTTTGGATTCTTACCACTATTTTGGCTTTCAATAAGTGGACAGGTTTTTGGCTTGAAGTCAATCACTTCTAAACACTTGGCCTTGGCAAGTCAAGTTATAATTTTTATATATGCTATTATTCTTGGTATAATTGCACATACAAAAGTGGAATTTTTCATGTTGTAGTGGAAGAGAATTTTAAGTGCATGTGTTGATTTTGATAAGAGTTTACCATATTGGGTGTACATAATTGGAATAACATAATAACTCTATTATTCATTTCTGGTATAAGAAATTTGACAGTTTCCTTTTGTGAAAGTACCTGAGACAAGAAAGGCATCATTCCTTTTAGAAATTGATCGACTGGCTTAGATATATGCTTTACATCTGTTCAATTTTGGTTAGATTACCAAACTAAGCTAGCTCATAGATTCCTGTAGTGCTTGGAAAACTTTGTCCCCACATTATTATTTCCTCTCATTGAATTCAAAACTAGTTGGCCCAACATTATACTTCATCACATTGGAATATTTGTATATTATGTATTTAATGCTACCAACCTTTGCTTCAATCTTTTTTAAAGAAATTATTTTATAGCTATAAGTTTGGTGTTTTCTAGTGGCACAATGAGAGATCACATTTAGAATATCATTTCCAATAACTAAAAGTTCCTAGACCTAGTAATATACTAAACTAGTTCTTTAGTGCTGTTTCAGGATTTGTCCAAGGAGAGAGTTAACCCCCAAGCAGTAATACTGTTAGACATAAGACAAAAGAGGAATTAATTTATTAACTCTCTCATATAATAATGCTAAAACTTAACTAAGATAGATCTCTTTGGTCAACTAAGCTAGCTTGTATCCGTAACAAAAAAGAAAAGTAAAAACTTTGGTTGCAAAAAAACCAAAAGAAAATAAGTATGAAAAAAGAATTGACATGAGAGAGACCTGGTGGCTCAAATAACTAATTAAAAATCATGATTCAGCTGCTTTATTTACATTCAATTAATCACCCTTTATTTACATTCCTTAGGTAGCATATCAATTCTTGTATATATCTAGAGTAATATCACTACTGAATTAACATAAACAAAGAGTTCAATACTTTTGTCTCCATTATATCCCTTCACTCTACTCTCAAATCAGTGCATTGACTCATGTTTCAATTATATGTCATTATTTTTGCTATAAACAAATGTGACTCTTTTAGACTAACTTTAGTTTTTCAGTACTATCTTCCCTGCCCATTAAAAATTAAAATGCTTCTTATCTTTGGTGTTTGATTTGTTTACTAGAATAAATAATTTGTCAACCATGGTTTATTTTCATTTATATTAGCAATGAGATTTAGATAGGCGAAATTAAAAATTCTTAATAAATTATATGACTAATGCTTCTCATCTAATGCATTTTTCTTTTCTAACACTTGCATTTCAAATCAGGGATTTTCCAAGCCAATTGTGTCATTCGAAGATTAATTGATCTCTTCTCTTTGCAATCTGCTGCTCAATCAATCATAGGTATCATTCCTATTCTTCATGAAATAGGTTTTATAATTGAACTGGGTGGTGTTACCATTAGTTTCTAATGAGTTTAAATATAAATATGTTTGAACAATGTAATATGAAGAAATAAGTTAATTAATTAATTTGGTTAATTGTAGTTAGATTATATCTATAAGGTTTGATGAATGTTTAGATTAATTATAATTGCACCAATAATAAGTAGACTAACTATAGCTATGTATTTGTTTGTTTTGGTTTGTTGTTTTATGGATGTCTAGATTAGGTAGTTATGGATCGTAGTTGGATAAATGCAAGACGAACAAGTGATGAATACGAGAATGGGGTAGACCAGTTTCTGGAATTTGCAAAAAATAGTGTTCCTAACAATAAAGGATTATTTTATTGTCCTTGTGTTAAATGTTTAAACTTGAGACGACTAAGTGTTGCGGTAATAAAAGACCATCTGATTTGTGACGGGTTCAATAAGAATTATACACGATGGATATGGCATGGTGAATTAGAGACATCTACTGTGTCCCAAAATGATGAAGTTGATGTGGATATGGGTGATCGAATAGAGGATATGATCCATGATATTGGAGTAGAGAGCTTTGAGCGAGCACATATATATGATAGTTTGTGTGGTGATGCAGAGAAACCTTTGTATCCAGGATGCACAAAATATACAAGGTTGTCAGCTGTGTTGAGATTAGTTAACTTGAAAGCAAGAAATGGATGGAGCGATAAGAGTTTCACGGAGTTACTTGAGTTATTGAAAGAGATGTTTCCAGATGGTAACGAACTTCCAGATCGTAACTATGAGGCAAAGAAAATCTTGTGTCCAATGGGTATAGAGTATAAAAAGATACATGCTTGCCCTAATGACTGCATATTGTATATAAATGAGAATGAAGGGTTACATGTATGTCCAACTTGTGGAGCATCGCGCTACAAAGTGAAGGAGAAATGTGATGCTAGCGGTGATATGATCTCTAAGGGGCCTCCTGCGAAGGTGTTATGGTATCTTCCAATAATTCCAAGGTTCAGACGATTGTTTACTAATGCAAATGAAGCAAAGAACTTGAGATGGCATGCTGATGATAGGATATGTGATGGAAAGCTTCGACATCCAGCTGATTCTCCTCAATGGAAGATAATTGATCAATTGTTTCCTGAATTTGGCCATGAGCCAAGAAACCTAAGGCTTGGACTATGCACTGATGGAATAAACCCTTATGGCAATCTTAGCAGTCAACATAGCTCATGGCCTGTTTTGTTGGTGATTTATAATCTACCTCCTCAACTTTGTATGAAACGCAAGTACATCATGTTATCTATGATGATTTCAGGTCCAAAACAACCTGGAAACAACATAGATGTTTACTTGGCACCTTTGATTGAGGACTTGAAGTTGTTATGGGAGGAAGGTGTGGATGTGTTTGATGCATATAAGAAGGAAACTTTTAAGCTACGGGCCATGATTTTTTGCACAATAAATGACTTCCCTGCATATGGAAACTTGTCTGGATATAGTGTTAAAGGGCATAATGCATGCCCCATCTGTGAAGAAGGTACATCCCACTATCAACTTGAATTTGGAAAGAAAACTGTCTACCTTGGTCATAGAAGATTTCTAAGACAGAACCACCCTTATCGTAGATTGAAAAAAGCTTTCAATGGCTTACAAGAATATGAAAATGCTCCAAAGCCATTAACTGCGGAGCAAGTTTATCAACGAGTGAGAGACATCAATGTGATATTCGGTAAGTGCCAGAAATCAGCAACTGATAAGAATTTATGGAAGAAGAGGTCTATCTTCTTTGATCTTCCATATTGGCAACATCTTGAGGTAAGACACTGTCTTGATGTGATGCATGTGGAGAAAAATGTGTGTGATAGTCTTATCGGAACGCTTCTCAACATACAAGGCAAGACCAAGGATACTACGAAAGCAAGAAAAGATTTAGTTGCAATGGGAATACGAGCAGAATTAGCTCCACTCCAAGTAGGGAAGAGAACTTATCTACCCCCAGCTTGTCATACTTTGTCCAAACAAGAAAGAAGAAGTTTATGTGAGTGTTTACATGGCATTAAGGTGCCACAAGGATATTCTTCAAATGTCAAAAGGCTTGTGTCATTGAAAGATTTAAAATTAGTAGGCTTGAAGTCCCATGATTGCCATGTGTTGATGCAACAACTATTACCAGTGGCTATTAGAGATATAATGCCTAAAAATGTGAGACAAACTGTAACTAGACTGTGTTTCTTCTTCAATGCTATATGTAGCAAAGTTATTGACCCTCTAAAATTGGATGAATTGGAAAATGATATTGCTATTATCTTGTGCCAACTTGAAATGTACTTTCCACCATCATTTTTTGACATCATGGTACATTTAATTGTACATCTGGTGAGAGAGATAAGGCTGTGTGGCCCTGTTTATTTACGATGGATGTACCCATTTGAGCGATACATGAAAATCTTAAAAGGGTATGTGAAGAACCCACATCGTCCTGAAGCCTCTATTGTTCAAAGATATGTTGCTGAAGAGGTTGTTGAGTTTTGTAATGAATATTTGTCAGAAGTAGAAGCCATTGGACTTCCTAAGTCTCGCCACGAGGGAATAAAAGTTGTAGGGAAGGGTACACGGGGTGTAAAAGTGAAGCCCATGACACGTGAAGAAGTACTACGAGCACATTTGTACGTTCTAAATAATACTGATGAAGTTTTTCCCTACTTAGCTGAGCATAAAAACATTGTAAGGGAGAAGAACCCTCAGAAAAATGATAAATGGTTGCTAAATGAGCACAATAGGACTTTTAGGTCATGGTTCAATGAACAGGTAAAGAAGGATGTTACTGCTTCTGATACAATAAGGTGGTTAGCTGATGGGCCTCGTTTTGAGGTCATATGTTGGAGTGGATATGACATTAATGGATATTCCTTCTATACAAAAGCCCAAGATGATAAAAGCACTATGCAAAATAGTGGGGTCATGGTAGTAGCTGAATCAATGCATTTTTCAAGCTCGAAAGATAAAAATCCCATATTGGCAAGCATATCTTATTTTGGTGTTATTCAAGAGATATGGGAGGTTGACTACGTTAAGTTTAGAGTACCTGTTTTAAAATGTAGGTGGGTTGATAGTAACAATGGGGTTCGGATAGATGAGTTAGGATTTACTTTGGTGGATCTTAATAGGGAGGGTTATAAAGAGGAGCCTTTTATCATGGCAGTCCAAGCGAAACAAGTGTTTTATGTCACTGACCCAGTTGATAAAAAGTGGTCTGTGGTTCTTCAAGGGAAAAGGCTAACTGATAGTAATGAGATTGATGAATCCAATTTTGATATTTATGAGACTCCTCCTTTTTCATCAAGGCTACCTCCATGGAATGAAGATGATGAAGTAGATGATATGCATGCCACAAGAAATGATCATGAAGAAGGGATATGGGAGAATATCCAGACATAAGAAAGTTTGAAATACTAGAGGTAAAGGTAGAGTTTTGGTTTCTTTTGGTTTATTTACAATGTGATTTCTTTTGGTTTATTTACAATGTGCTTTCATTTCTTTTGGTTTATTTACAATGTGCTTATTTTCATTTCTTAGTTTAATTATCACATTTTATCTACAATTTACTAACCTTAATTATTGTGTTCACTTAACAGCGGCATGGAGAATCCCTCAACTAGTAAGTGTAAAAGAGGTAGACGTGGCGGCACACGATTGAAAGAGTTGGCCTTAGCTCATGGTGGTGGCCATAGAAAGAAGGTTAACTTTGATGAATTAGGGAATCCTACTGGGCCTGGATCTAAGCAGTTTAAGAGTTTTGTTGGCACTATGACACGCTCAAAAATTAGCATCTTAATCGAAAAATGGGATCATGTAGATGATATTGAGAAGGATCAACTTTGGCAAGCTATCTTGGTAAATAATTATATAATTATCTATTGTTTTACATATCTTTTATCTATTTTATTTCTAACTTCCTTGCATGCATCCTTGTAGCTAACTTATGACATTCCTCAAACTCAAGTTGTGAAGACAAAGATACTACAATATGCAAGGGGGCGATGGAAAGACTTCAAGAGCAAACTGACAAGTATTTATGTTTTTGGTAAGATGAGAGACCAAAATCCTTGTGAGAAGTATGAGTATCTTGATCAAGAGACATGGGAGAAATTTGTTAGTAGTCGACATGATCCAGCATTTATGGTGAGCAAACATTTGAATGTGATATCAAATACATTTTGTTCTTAATTGCTTTTCTGGACCTAACCTTCCCATTTATTGCTAACAGAAAAAAAGAGAAGAACATCAAGAGATCCAAAAGAATAATGTTTATCCCCATACCTTGTCTCGTGGAGGGTATGAATTGCTTGAAGAACAGATTATGGAGGAGAAGTTGAAAGCAAGAAGAGATGCTGCAGGGAATGATGAATCAGTAGTTATCTCTCCTCCATCTCCTCCCTCTCGTCATGAAAAGTGGAAGAGAGCACGGCTGAACAAGGAAGGACAATTTCTCACCGAGGAGGCTAGAGTAGTAGCTGAGAAGATTGTAAGTAATTTAATATAAATGAAAATTATTGTACTTTAGTTACATAATTGTTAATTATGTTAGTTCTTTTTGCATTACAGGATACTCTAGAACAAGAGGTAACCCAAGGGAGCTTTACTCCTGTTGGAAGGAAGGATATATTGGCCACTGCACTAGGGAAGGAAGAGCACCCTGGGCGTGTAAGGGGTGTGGGAGGGGGAGTAGGCATAAGACAATACTTTGGACCATGTTCAAGCCGTAGCTCAGGATCGGTTTCTATGCACCAGGTGGAAAAAATGATGGAAGATGTCAGAGAGCAAACCCGTGTTGCAGTAGTAGCTGACATGGAACAACGAATGGAAGCACGAATGGAGGCTATGCAAGAGAAAATGATGTCCATGTTCAGGAGTTCAATGGCGATGCAATCCCGAACAGAACAGCCTCCCATAGATATCCCTTCTCCTATGCCTCCTAGCACGAAAGGCAGTTGTGTGCCTCAACCTATGGAGGAACTTGAAATACCAAATACAGGAGCAGCGTGTGAGATTTATTTGGAGGATCCTTACACTCATATAGTTGCATATGGCAAAGTCTTCAATTTAGGAGGAACCATCCATCACCAGGAGATACAAAAGGACCAGGTAAGGGTGGTGGTTGAGGATGTTGTTGACCATGATGCCTTGGTGCCATTCCCAACTGAGGAGGTTACCACAGTTCAGGAAGCCCCAAAAAATTTTATTTTGTGGCCGAAAAGACTAGTCCGCTTGGTTATGGATCAGGTATAAAAAAACCATATTATTCTAACTTATTTTCTAAATGAGATAGTATGAAGTTCTAATTATTCATTATTTAATTAATTAGGAACTCCACAAGACCAAGGATTCTATGGATTCAAATCCCCAACCCCATGCAGTTCAACCCTATGTTGCCCCGGAGCTTGACGCATTCACACGACTAACTGTGGCAGCTAGGAAGATTAATACGATCCAGTTACGTATGGGTCTAGAGATTGTGGGGAAGGAGTATGACTTCTGCATCAAAAAGCGAGATGTCATAGAGTTCATAGCCTTCGAGCAATTGGGCATATCCATGATGCAATTGTTTATCATGTAAGTTTACTTTTACTTCAAGACCTACACTTTTGAATAATCAAACAAAGTTGTTAACATAATCTAAAGAAAAAGTGAATGAATTTAAATTTTATAATTCTTTTTTCTAATATTGTAGGTATCTCCATGACCTATGTACTAGCTCTGGAAGGAATGACAGATATGGATTCTTATGCCCAATGTACACCCAGAGTACAGGGAACAAGGCAAATGAAAGAATGAGTTATATTGCAGATAGGCTCAGGGATGAAAACAAGCAATGTTGGATGGTACCATACTATGAGGGGTAATATTTGGTTTGCAATCTATTCCTTGTAATTATTTAATATGGAATATGTAATTGATATTACATTATCATTAATTGATATATTGTAGGACCTATTGGAAGCTAGGTGTTATTTGCCCACAAAAAACCACCATTTTGTGGTTTTCTTCCATGGAGCAGCAAGTGAGCCTTGATGTGAAGAGCATATTTGAAACGTAAGTTTTCTGTAAAACTTTGTTTCACACACTTTTAAACTGTGAATTAGCTTCATTCTTAGCAAGATAACTATGGAATATAAAATTATATTGGTTGATATATGATGCTCTCCATAATACTTACTACTACTTGCTGTCAAATCTTGTTTAAGTTTATAATCATCAATTTTCTGTCGCTTTTGAGAAATGAGAGTCACATGAACAGGTTAGATATCTTGCTATGTGCACTAAGTTTGCAAACTTATTGTGTTTCAAGGTTATATTCTAATCTTAGTCTTAATTTTTGTTCTCTCTTGTGCTTGGTACATCTATGACTATGTTCTCTATGTTGAAAATGTCGGTTTATACATGAAAACAACTTTACTTATCCATAAAAATGACATTATGATTATAGCTCCCAAATAGGTCGTATAATCATGATTTTCCTTGTCCAAGAATGAGGTTTGGTTGCTGTATGTGTATGTGATGTTTTAAGCTTGGAAGGGGTCATATGAGTATGATGTAAAGGCATCATTTCAATAATGTTTCCCAATTCCCATGACAGTGCACCACATTGGTAGCTAATCCACTCAGAATTTTGGATGTGAACCATTCTTTTTTATAGTTCTAGTCAAAACTCAAACATGCTTTCAAATAGAACAGTTTCTAACATCATTTAGGTAGTTTTCTATGTAATTTTTAAATTCCCTTTCACCCCTGGATGACAATTGTTATGCTTTTTTAAAGTCCTACCCAGTCTTATGAGTGTCTTTGATAATTAAGATGTGTCAGGCCTGAAACTTTGGGTTAGGAAGACATTTACTTGTTCTTCAGAGATTAATAATCAATCTTCATGATCAGTAGCTAGCCTACAGATAATGAGACGTATTCCCATAAGTCATACTATTAGTTTGTTACTAATATAAATTCTGACTGCATGGGTTTCACTTGAGGGATTTTTGTAGCATTGGCCTTGCGTTTTGGTGTGTCTAGAGCAAAGGCACCTCACTATTTCAAGAGTGTTTTTTTATGTTTCTCTTTTCTTCTTGCCCTCTGTGTGTGTTTGTTTTTTTTTTTAAATTATTTTTGGGTTGTGTATATAATTTTAATGCATCCTTTATTTCTTGTATTCTTTTCAACCCTTAGTTTTACTAGAATAAATGTGAAATGTCTCAAAAATACTTCAACCTTGGTTAATTAAAATACTAATTTATGTGATGGCTTCCCACCAAACTAAATGAATGATGACTGAATGTTAGAGTGTTCTTTGCTATTTGCTTAGCCTAATTGTGAAGTGGCCGAGGCAATTTATATCTCAAGAAAAAATATGTTTTCTTTCTAAATGATATATCAGAGTTGGATTAGAAATGATATCATGTCTATTTAGCATTATTTTGATCAATCCATTTCCATTAAACCTTTCTCTTGTTGTATAATTATCTCATAAGAGAATAAGCATAGTATACATAATAATAATTATCATTATTATTTACTTCTGGAATTATTATATATAATTATTATTAGTAAAGTATGCACTTCTTTCATTTGATATGAAGTTTTCTGGAATGTCTGTTTAGGATGATTATGGCTTTTTTTATGTTTCTAATGTGTGATATTGTATATTTTGGTGTATTTGAGGTTAGATCTCTGAAGTCATACCAAATGATGGGTGGAAAGCACTCACATAAGCAAAAGAAGTGCAAGTGGGAATATCCACAAGTAAGTAGTTTGAACTCAAGCTTTTTCCAAAACAATCATTCCATCTTATTTTATTATTTTTCATTCATTTGTAGTGCCATCGTCATCAAGGAGACAATGAGTCTAGTTATTATGTGATGAGATATATGTATGACATCATCAAGACAAATATTATTGAGTCATTTCATCAGGTAATAATATCTTACTCAACTTAGTTTTGTGATGCTAGTTGAGATTTCTATTGATTGATCTATGGCTTATGTTTTAATGGTTTTACTTTGAACTTGTAGCATTATGACGATATTGAGAGCTATTCTGATTTAGATATGGAACACATTCGCAACATTTGGGCAGAATATTTTCTACAAAAAGTGGCATTAGGATAAGGTAATAGTTTATGTTTGCTATTGTATAGTTTTCATGCAACTTGTTGAATTATAAACTTTAGTGGTAATGACTTAGCATCTCATGCAGATGGGGAGGGAGCTAATGGGACACAACTTGATCGTAAATTAAGGAAGGAGTTGATGAATAATTTTGTTGTTGTGAAGCTTTAAGTCTTCTTGTTTTTTTCATTTCGTTTTTGAATTGGGCTTGTATTACCTTGTTTAGGACATTCGGTTTCTTGTTTTAAACTAGTTTGTGTATATTTGATTTGGTGATTTTAGTATTGGATTTCTTGTTTTCATTATTGGAATTAATTTCATAACATATTAGAAATGCATCACTTGTCATAGGAAACAAATTTTTTCACATGTGAAATTGACAATTGCTACTGATGTTTATAATTTTTTTAAAAAATAATATTTAATTTTGCTTCGTAAGAATTTTTTTTTTAAAGTTTCATTTCTACGTCGGTTTATCAATGAACCGACGTAGAATAACGAATTTCTACGTCGGTTAAAAACATACCCGACGTAAAAAATTTAATTTTACGTCGGTTACCCTGGATAACCGAAGCGAAATAAAGACGTGAAAATTATTTATTTCGTCCAATATCAGTTTTCACGTCGGTTGGGTTTATGGAACTGACGTAGAAAACATATTTCTACGTCGGTTTATGAACCGACATAGAAATTACATGTTTCTACGTCCACCTGATCCACGTCACCTCAAGAACCGACGTAATTGATGTAAAATAACCGACGTAGAAATGCTTTTTTGCAGTAGTGTACTTTATCAGTTATTGATGATGTTAACCAATATATGTTATTCATGCTTCCCACTAAGGAAGTACTATATTTAAGTTCTAACATTATGTCCTGGCAAGATGGGAATGTGGATTCTATTGATGATGTGCACTCTTCTGAATTCTTGAATTCTATTTCTATGTCTGGTCTTCTTGATCATGCAATATGACTCAAAATTGGTGTGCTTATCATGCTGATGAGGACTATTGATAAATCATTAGGTTTGTGTAGTGGTACGTGGCTCACTGTAACTAAGACTGGTAAGTATGTTTTATAGGCAAGGATGATATCTAGGCCTAATGAAGGTTTGAGAGTATGCATCCTGAGAATAACAATTATACCATCTGATTCTAGGCTCCTGTTTAATATGCACAAGAGGCAATTTCCTATTATTTTGTCATTTGTTATGACCATAAATAAAAGTCAAGGTCAAAGTTTGTGTAATGTTGGTTTGTATTTACCTAAACTTATTTTCACCCATGGTCAACTATATGTTGCCATGTCACGTGTTCGAAGTAGACAGGATTTGAAAATCCTAATTTTAGATCAAGATGGTAAACTTACAAACACAACATCCAATGTAGTATATAGGGAAATCTTCAATAATTTACAATGATCAATTTCAAATTCTCGCTAATGTGTTATTCTATTGTAGTATATACAAATTGTTCTTTTTTTCATGATTATCTAATATAAATTATGAATTATATATTCATAAATATATAATTGAAATATAATTTTACTAAATTTGTATTGCTTTAATAGTTTAATTTATATATAAAAAAAGAATATCCCATGCATCACACACGGGTGCTATACTAGTTCCATATTAGACATGGGTGTGATCCTAGCTGGGGGAAATAAAATGACGTTAGAAAAATGGGCAGCCCTTGTAAAAGGCACGTGTCGTCGTCTATGCTCTCTAGCACGAGGAGAATGCCACCCAAATCAAATTTACAATTTGTTTTATTTGGTGGGAATAGGGTCTGGCAACAGCGCTACAACCATAATGTGACGCAGAGAGTATTGCACTCCTATTTTCTCGGGACGCTCTGTCCCCTCCATCTTTCTGCCAAACCTCAGCTCTACACGGAATCTTCATTTTGCCATGGTTGTTTTTCTCAGTGCCATGTTTGATTCAGTGTTCACGCAAAGCTGCATCATCGTCAGGATGCAATTATCCTGGTTTGGTATATATTTCTTCACGTTCAAGATTTTTCTCTTTTTAAAATTTATTTTCGATTTTACTTTCTTGGTTTTCTTTCTTCTTTTTTCTCCTCCTTGATGCTGCTGGTTTGGTAAACTTTTGAGGTCTCGAAATGACAAAACGTTGTATTCAATAGCAATTGTTGGCGGGGAGTCTTGGCTTTTAGGATTAGAGATATAATTTTAGCTGAACTTTACACTAGATCATGTTGCATTGTTTCTTTCTATTGAATGGAAGCCATGTTTTTTAACTTCGCTGCTGTTGGTTTAGAACTTTGAAACATTGCATAATATTTTGCTTTGTTTAACTTCGAGCTTCTGAGAAGTGTGCATGATGATATCTCTTATTTCCTTCCAAATTCCAGTCACACACGTTTATATCCTGAGAATGCTTTATCTTATAGTTTTCTTTGACTCACTTAATTAACTTTGCAGGTGCAACTACGCATGCACTGAATCAGGCGTAATTTTTCAGGCGGTTTCTTCCGCTCCAGGGAAAACATAATGATTCATGGGTGGGAGATTGCTTCGTATAACGTAATTTAGAGCGTCAAGTCCATTAACTTCTAACTTCAATTTGTTTGAGGGTATGTTTCTTCATCTTCCATTTTTTTTCCTTTTGGGTCATAAAATGAGAATTCTTTGAAGCATATGCCCATAATCATCTGGAGTCACGTGCCACTCCAGGAGCCTAGGAATGAATACACAATCTGATAGTTGTAGTATAGACCCCAGAGAAGCAGACAACATAAGTGTCGTTTCCAATGGAACTAATTTTGGTCATTCAGTATCCAATCATGGTGAGATCGAAGGTACGGAGATTGGTCATTACCCTCTTAATAATTATTTGCATATTGCATTTATTCATTATCTAATTGAACCTGTCTTGCTTGAATAATTTTCAGCCAAACATCGAGTGATCTTGGTTAAATGGTTAAATAGTCTTTTTCCTTCATTAAACTTGCCAAAGAATATTAGGGATGATGAGTTAAGAGAATGCTTGTGTGACGGCACAGTTCTATGTCAGATATTAAACAAGCTATGGCCTGGATCTGTGAATGTGGTGATGGATTTAAACCTTTTTAATCCCTTCAATTATGATTTATCAAGTTGAATTTAGATATGTTGGCTCAGTCTGAATTCCCCTTTTAGGTTAGTGATTCTGATCAGTCTTTGCAATCAAACTCGGAAAATATCAAAAGGTTTCTGGTTGCTATAGATGGTCTCGGTTTGCCCCAGTTTGACCCATCAGAACTAGAGAAGGTATGTAACAAACTTTGGCTTTTTGTCATGGCTTCAAATGTCAGTATCAAATTGTATGCACGCTATTAGTTTTGCTAAATCATTTGAGTTTCTTCATGTCCTCGTTCAAGCTACTTGATTGGATTCTGACTATGGAACGGTATCTTCGATCATTTAGGGTTCTATAAAGGATGTTGTGGACTGCCTTTTAAAACTTAAAAGTTTGCATAACTCTTCGGGAGATGATAATAATTCTGTAATTAGTTTCAAATCTGATAGCTCCCGTGGACATGCTTCTCGCATTTCTCCAACATCCGGAGAAGAGAATAAAAGGTTTTCATCCGAGTCAAAGTCAAAGTTACAACGTGTATTGCGTAGTGCAGGTATGCAGAGTCAAACTTTCACTCTGTCAACAACACTACAACTCATACTTAAATCTTACATATTGGATATTATAGAACAAAAATTCTATATTTAACCCTTATATATTTGTATACAACTAAAATTCTAGTGTTACAAACTGTGTTTGTACTATTATGGTGTATAAGTCATATATATTAAGATAAGCCTGTCTTTTATGTGCAAAATTAAAGGAAAAATAAAGGAAAGAAGACTCTTTCCCTGTGCCAAGGACAACCTAAACTGAAACATATCTCCGTTAGTTTGTTTGACTAATCACCGGGTAATTTTTGTCTTTAAGGTATTGGCAATTGCTTTTACCCTATTCCAGGGTCATCAGGGACATTAACACATCATGCTGTGCATAAGCTTCATGAATCACATCATGCAGGGCATAAGTTCCATGAGGTGTTTCAACTGAAAAATGGAAGCTATTCAGATCTGCCTGCCTCAAAAGTTTCAGAGATAATTAAATCAAACATTTTAGAGGCAAGACTTCATAGTCTTCCTATCGCCATCAGTATTAAATATTTTCTATTTATTTTCATTCCTACTTAATGCATGACTGATTTGTTTCTACATCTAATGTTGCAGAATGCTTCCACTCAGTATATTCTAACTTTCACGAATTCTATTCTAGATGAAAGTGCTGAAAGAAGAAACGGTGAAATACCTCATGTATGGCTTTAGTGTTATTTATTACATATATGCATAAATTGTTCAGATAATAAAACATATATATACATTAATGCATTTTTTAGCTTACAATTATATATCTATGCATATGGCTTGCACATGCACATGTAGCATGTATAAACTTACAAAAATATTGTCTATGTTCTTATTCCTCAGCGTGTGGTCCCCTTATTGAAAAAGGTTATCCAGGAGATGGAGCGACGTATATCAATTCAGGCAGAACATTTACGAACTGTATGTATATTAAAAGGAAAAAATTCAAAACCTTATTACTTTTGACCTCTTCTTATTATGTCCTTACCTTGTGCCATTAGCAAAACAATATTTTAAAGGTTCGTGATGAAAAATATCAATCAAGAATCAGAGTACTTGAGGCACTTGCATCTGGAACCAGAGAAGAGAGTGAGGTATCACAATAAAAATTCATTAAGTTAACAGTGGATCTAATTTAAATTTTCACCAACTTTGCATACTGGTATAAATATTTAATTCATCATACTGAACCTTTTGTTTACAGATGGTAGCAAGCCAGCTTAAGCAGTTAATGGTATGATGCTCAGTTACTTTTCAAAAGAAATACATATTGCTACAGTTCCAGAGAGAAGATAATATGAAAGCTTTTGGTTAGATTCTTTTCATATTATTTATATTATGGGCTTTTTGGCCCCTCAATACAGGTTGAGAAGACCAGAGTGGAAGAAGAGAAAAAGGCTAATGGGGAAGATCTGATTAGGTTGAAGGGTGAGATGGACCAGATGAATACAAAATTGTCAACATTAGAGCAAGAACTAGAAACAACGAAAAACACATGCTTACAGTTGGAAGCAGAAGCTGAGGGTGCTAAAGGAGAACTGAATCAGAAGTCAAAAGAATATGAACTTCAGTTGGACGAATTAGTTAATAAGGTGAAAGAGCTAGAGGCTTCTTCTGATTCAAAATACAATAAATGGAACATGGAGAAGAACCAATTGCAGAAAGCTGTTGATTTTCAATTTAGTTCACTGCAGGTATGCTTATATATCTCTGACTCTCAAGCTTTAATTATTTTTTGCTACCATGTATTACAAATTTCGGCTGAATTTGCAAAAATCCAGAAAATAAAATTGTCTTGGCAATCCATTATGCAAGATGTCCTGAATGAGCGAAATATGTACCTGGAAGAATGCAATCAATTAGGTAAGTGTTGTTGAATGTCATTCGTGTTTCTTTTAGCAAGATCTGATCATTTAATTTTTAACTTGCTCAGGTGTAAATCTTAAACCACTGCTGGAGGCAGTGAATAATTATCATGTAGTTCTTGCTGAAAATCGAAGACTGTTTAATGAAGTTCAAGAATTGAAAGGTTCTTTACATGTCTGTTTATCGGATTATTAATCTGGGAGTTACATAAACTCACATGAAACTTTTCCTATTACAGGTAATATTAGAGTATATTGTCGAATCAGACCATTTCTTCCTGGACTTAAGGAAAAAAGGTCTATCGTAGAACATATTAGTGAAGGTGATTTGGTTGTGGCAAATCGCTCCAAACAAGGGAAAGAAACCCTTCGATCATTTAAGTTCAATAAGATCTTCGGTCCAACTGCATCTCAAGGTTTTTTTCTTCCCTATATACTCATCTTTGTTAAAATTATGCTTCATATTGTTTGCAGCCTTTGTATGTTTTAGTTTCTAATCTGATCATTTTGTTGATATAGTGATTTTTGACTCATGTTATTGCTCATGATAATGTAGTGGATGTATACTCTGACATCCAACCCTTCATACGATCAGTACTTGATGGGTACAGTGCATGCATATTCGCTTATGGCCAAACAGGTTCAGGAAAAACTTACACAATGGTATGAACCCCCTGCACATGTTAATCTTATTCCATGCCTCTTGCTAATTATAGAAATTCCTGATTCTAGAAGATAATTTATCTCAGAGTGGTCCTAATGGAGCAACAGAAGAGACTTATGGTGTTAATTATCGAGCTCTAAATGACCTCTTTAGCATTTCCAGCAGTAGAACAGGCTCCATAGTCTATGAGGTTTGGGTTCAAATGGTTGAGATATATAATGAACAAGTGCGCGATTTGTTGGCAACTGATGCTTCTAAAAGAAGATATCCTTTTTCAATATCTAACCAATTGATTCTTCCATCTACTTTATTCCAATTTCCTCTTCCTTTCAAATTTTATTGTGCACGAATGAAGAATTATATGTTTCCTTGATTTGCACACACTTGGGATATTGACCCAGCCTCAACCCAAGGGCATAGCAGTACCTGATGCTAGCATGTTCCGTGTTAATTCAACTTCAGATGTTTTGATGCTGATGGACATTGGATTGAAAAATAGAGCAATGGGAGCCACTGCTATGAATGAAAGAAGTAGTCGTTCCCACAGGCGCGTGTTTCTTCTCTCCTGTAATCTTAATATTGAAAGCTTCCTTTCTAATACAATGACACTCAATAACTCTGTGCAGTGTGGTCTCAATTCATGTTCGTGGGAAAGATATACATTTTGGTTCTACTCTGCATGGTAATCTTCATTTGGTAGATTTGGCAGGAAGTGAAAGGGTGGATCGTTCTGAAGCAACTGGGGATAGGCTTAAGGAAGCACAACATATAAACAAATCATTGTCTGCCCTTGGAGATGTCATTTTTGCTCTTGCACAAAAGAGCCCTCATGTACCGTATAGGAACAGCAAACTTACTCAACTCCTGCAAAGCTCTCTTGGTATGTCACTAGACCATGGTTTCTATATTTGTCTACTTTTTTTTATATGACAATCAGTTGAGCTTCTGCTAAACTAGATAGAAATCTCTTGGATTTTACTGCATAGGTGGTCAGGCAAAGACTCTCATGTTTGTCCAACTTAATCCAGATGTGAATTCATTTTCTGAAAGTCTAAGTACATTGAAGTTTGCTGAGAGGGTCTCTGGAGTTGAGTTAGGAGCTGCACGAAGTACTAGAGAGGGCAAAGATGTTAGAGAACTAATGGAGCAGGTGCTTGACTTTTTGTATTCTCTCTTGCAGTTACGAATGTCTGTTTAATTCTATATATGTTCTCAGAATAATAATTCCTTAACCCATACCTTGTAACCGTTTGGTTTCCATGCGACAAAAGCAATATTGCAGTTTACACTGTTTCAACTTTTCTAAATGCATTTACAGGTGGCTTTTCTGAAAAACAGCATTGCATTAAAAGATGAGGAGATTGAATCACTTAGAGATGCAAGAAATGCCAATTCTGAGAAAGCCTCTTTGAGGCATGGATCTCCCTTTAAGAGCAGAGATTCTGTAAGCAGTACTCCTAAGCGGGACCATGCAGCATCAGGGGGAAGAAATACACAGTCTGAAGCTCCTTTCCAGCAGCCAATGGATGGCCTAAAACAAGAAACTGAATTTTTCCAGTTTCCCAAAATTGCTGGGATTAGTCCTTCAAGGACAGACATGTTTCGATATGCAAGTGAGGATTATGGTGGAAGAGTGAGTGACTTTCCAGACGGGGGCCCTCTAGCAACAGAAACTGATGATTTGTTTAATCATAAAGTTCTCATTGATAACAAAAAATCGCCATGTCGCACAGTGAAGTGAGTTTAACAGTTTTCAGAGTAAAAACGACAATATAATAAATTCCTGATGATATTGCATCTTTTTGCAGATCAAAATCATCCCTGAAAATGGGTGGAGGACACACAGGTCCGAAGAGTCCTGTGAGGACAGATATGTTTCGATTCGCAAATGCAGATTATGGTGGAAGCCCAAGTGACTTTTCTGAACGGAGCCCTCGGAGAACCGTCACTGGTGATATGTTTGATAATAAAGTCGTTGCTGAAAACAAGAAATCTCCATTCCGAACAATGAAGTGAGTTCTTATATTATTATTACAGCAGTAGCCAGAGCCCTTCGCATTCCTGCTCATCAACTTCACTGCATCTTCACATACATACATATATATATATGTACATATCTCTCTCATGATCTTTGATGTCTAGGATATCATCATATTGAATGCTACAATACAGATTTCATGATGTTTAACATTCTGATGCCACACTTAAAAGTAGAGATACCCATTCAACTGGTATCATCTTTACTTGTAAAGACTCAATAGGGTTGTTGATTGTAAAATTTGAAGAAACAGTGACAAAGTTATATATATATATAGAGAGAGAGAGAGAGATAAGATCCATCTTACTTTTTTTTTCCCCACTATTCTCTTTTTGAACTCTACAAAAAAGAAAATCTAAACTAAAAAAAACTGTAGAAAAGTCCATGCTCAATCATAAAACATCAAAACACGAAACTGGAAAAGTGATGCTTACTTTTTGGATTTGGAATTCTGTGTTATGCAGATTAAAGGTGGTATCGAAAGTCACTCGAGTCTTGCCGAAATCGACCCAACCTTCACCGAGCACCACAAAGGGGACCATCAAGAAGTCACCAAGTATGAAATGAACAAATAAATAAATACCCTGCCCTTAAGTACTATGTAGTATATGTGCCTATAATTGTCAAGTTTATGTTAGATTATTAAAATTAAATCCTGACAATGATAACCATATATACCATGCGGTATTTAATAATTTCTTCCTCTTAGGTATATTTTATGGTTCTTATTTGGCAACTCTGCATTATGCCATACTTTTGTTTCAGGTATTAAAAGAAGCAACAGTAGTGGACTTCTCAAAGGTTCGAAACGGTGGCAATGAAGATAACTGCATATTTTGTAACAATTTATTTACAAATCTTCTCATTCTTTACACACGTAGATCACACCTACGCATGTAAATATAGTTCTTTTAACTTTGAGCCACATGTTTGAAAATTAATGTAATCAAATTAATTATTTGGTGTCAGCTCAGTAGGCTTTTAGATCAGTGAGAGGGGATGATTTAAAATTAATAATATATTAATTTCAAACAAACCCTCAATAATATTGATTGATTTTAAGACGTTGTCTACTATATAATGAATTAGACATGTATTATATATATATTGCATGGAGTTTAAATAATTGGGTGTAATATTGATGACTTTTAAATAGTGCAGCTTACTATATATTTTATTATATACATATATTGACATTAATGATTGATTTTAACCTATATTTTACTGGTCTAAAATTTATTTTCCAGAATTTTTTACTGGCGCGACGCCAGAAAATTATCATAGAACTGAAAAAAGGATTTTCTTTTTTCGGTCTTATGTTACAGGCTCCACGGGCAAAATAAAAGGAGATAGCAAAGCTATGAAATGAACCGGAAATTGAAGGCTTGGTCTCCTCATCAACAAATGAATAACAGATGTTTAATATGGTTTTCGATGAGGCTGTACATTGTTTAAAATTAGAAAAAAAAAAATGCTAATTGCCTCTTTGGAGTTTCGATTCTTTCCACATAGTCCTTCAATTTTGTTTTAAAAAAAAATAATTCTCTCTTCTTTTATACTTTTTTTGGTCCATCTCTGAACTTTCATACTTAAAGAAATAATTTCTGCTGAAAAAAATAATTTTTTCTATTTTTCATTAAAAACAAAATTAAGTAAAAAGTTGTTCTAGATTGCCTCTGTCAAGCCTATGTTGTTGTTTTTTTTATTTTCACAAAAAAAGATAAGTAAAAAGTTGCTCTGTATTGCTACTTGACCTGCTATTTCAAATTTGGATCAAATTCTTATTTTGACGAGAGATTTTTATTTTAAAATCTAGAATATATATCAAATTATTTTTAATGTCAAAGTAGTTTGACACTTATTTCTCTTAAATAAGATCTCAAATTTAATTCTTGTCTATAGAAAATTGTCGTTGAAAGAGCTTTACATCTGTATAATCTGATCCAACTCATTCCAAATTAGTTGAAACTCGATTTAGCTTATGAAAAACGGTTGATATATATAAAAAATGGGGTCACTTTGTTGTCTCCAATTTTTCTTTCAAGATGTTGAACTAAGTAGTGAAGAAAAAAGAGCAAGAGTAAAGCATAACCAGATCACTGTGAGGTGAATTATATGTTTTTCTTTAGTTTATTTAATTTGATTTCATCATTTTTATTTGAAACAAGGGATAATCTAAGTACATATCGTGAAGATAATGAGTGTGCGAATTGACTTACTAACTAGAAGTCTAACTCAGGGCTTCAATATAGGATAAATATATGTAGGTCATCCAAAAAGATTTAGTGATTACTATATAGTGATATTGTGGGCGTCGCTTACTGACGGGCAATTTTGTTAATTGATTTCTTTGGTGTTTTGGGCTGTTAACCTGTTCTCTCATCTAAAAAAAACCTATAATCAGAGAGTAAGTTAAGAGACATTCAATATTGTTTGATTAATTCCACTAAAGCATTCTAGAATTTTAGGGTAAATCTTCACTTTTGATTTCAATTGTGAGAATATTATTATGAGCTTATTTATAAAACTTACCAAAAATAACCCACTCACAAGTGCCTATTTCTACAAGAGCTTTCATCTACGTACAAGAGTCTGTGTATTAGAAGGTAGATTACTATCCACATTAGATAATTTTGCCCGGTTCATAAATACTTTGGTAAAAAAAATTCTATTAGGTTGTCAAGAAAAAAACTCTATCCAATGTGCATTTCTTTTCCACATTATTACACACATGCATTATTTAGGCTATTTTTGGTCAACATGCATTATTTGGGTTAAGAAGTGTTCATGAGCTCAATCATGATTCACTCTAGCCTAGTACTTGGCTCAGCAAACACATTGAGTTAAACCTAACCCAGCTAGCCAGGACCAGCCAAGTTTGGACCTATAAAAAGTTTAATAAAAGTTTTAAAAATTATTAAACAATATAATAAAATAATTTTATTTATCTAAAGAATTATAATTATCATCAATCAAAATATATACTTTTGAAAGATAATATTGGGATCAAAAGTAATATTTTTTTAAATTATAAATACTTATAATTATTCATTATTTTTACATAATATCTAGTTAAAAATCAATTTAACCTCTTAAATAAACCTAAAACATTCTAAATGTGAAAAACTTAATGATAATCATAAAATCAATTTATTATATGAGAAATATAAAAAAAAAAATACACACATACTATAAAACAAATAATATACAAAAAATGAAGAAAAAAAAGTACTTATATATTGGCCTAGCCCGAAGTGCCTAAGTAACAGGCTAACCGAGCCTTTGAGCCATTTGCACATCCCTAGGTTAAGAGATACTATTTTTTTAAATTTCAAATAAAAAGTAAAGATTCCTTTCATCATTCATTTTTTTACTCTTATTTCAGATTAAAATAACCCTAACAATTTTCCAGCAAAATCTACAGATCCAACTATTTATTTTGGTAATGTAAAAAATTCATGGATTTAGATTCAAAGTTTGAAGATTCACGCAACCTAAATTCTGTTCTGTCCTCTTCTTTCCCCTCTCTTATGCATGCAATTTGTATCATTTAGATTAGATTTCAGATCAATTTAAATATTTTGCAACTATTATTGAGATGTTAAAATTTATATAAATAACTTTAAATCTTAAATACTTGACTTGAACCATCCAAAACCTTCAAAAAGAAGAAGAATCCGAACTGATAACATCGACTACAAATTTCAACCGGATTAAAACCGGCCAAATTCAGATAGTTTATAAAACTTGAAACCCGGTTAAACCAAAACTAGTTTGATATTCTAAAAAACACGTACTCCTTTTCATTAGTCAATACGACCGCAATCAAATTCAAGATTATCTATTTCTGGCTTTAGTCAAGTTCAAAGCAACGGATGGATATTGGGAGACTCGTGTGACAGAAACACAAGCCCAGAGCGCCAGCTGTACCGTTGCTGCTATAGTATTTCTTTTTTGCTCCAAAAATGCCCCCAAGTGGCGACCGCTGCGTGAGGAGGAAAGTTCCACGCAACTTCTCCCAACAGACTAGGGCCCCACTCTCATGCCTCAACCACACACACACGAGTCTATATATATATATATCCCTCAATTCCCAGTCAGATTCTTGGACCATTACATCATCGAACACGTACCTTATTATCTACGGTATCTTCGATCCGGTTATTTTAAAAATCAAAGTTGATTTTTAAAACCAGTGTAGATATAGCCCTCCAGATTTGACCGTGATATGCGCTATGAATGAACCTTCATAAAAGCAAGCTTCTTTTCAACGATAGATACATGCACGGGCTCTTATATTAGGAATTGCATACGCATCATCATCATGGTCTCTCTGAGATTATCAATAGGCAACGCCTTGGAACAAGGGCACCCACAAAAATTTTTAATTTACAAAAGGAACATCCTGAGATTAATCCTCAACTTCCCCCAAATTACAATTACAAAGGGAGTTTCTGAGTAACAAAACACTTTAACAGTTACAGACTCATAACCCATGAATGCTGTGAACCTAAACGAGATGAGAAAGTTTCTCTCCGTGAGACCTTGTCTTTTATTCTTCAATGAGAAAACCTAAAAAAGGAAACAGAAGACTCTGTTCTCGCCATCTCCATTTTACATGACACGACACCATAACTCGTGAACAACGACTCCATTAGACCTTTATATACATATCATACACTAAAAATTTTAACTTAACAATACCTCCTCCCTCTCCCAAAATCTCCTCTGCTCTTTGAACTCCTGGAAATTTTTCTCTCATCTATCTTCTTCCTCTGCTTCATGCTGTTGACGAGGCCGTCTTTTTTTTTTTTTTAAGTTATGACTTATGCTACGGCAGAAATACTGCAGTTTCGCCTATCTCTGCTCAGGCAATCAAAACCTTCAATCCTAACTGCTGCTGGCTTGTGGCCAAAGCTCATTCGAACCAAGCCTCGACCAGAGGAAGAAGATGACGGCGAAGAGGGTGTAATAGTGAATGGATTAAAATTCCCATTACCAAATTGTTCGTCTTGGATCACAGGGTTTGAAGCCCTGCTCGGTGGAGATCCACAGAAATAGGGAGGCGAAAAACCCACTTGGCTCCCAGATCTCTCAGGGTAGCTTTCCTGTAGAAGAACATCCACAAATAAAGGTCAGATTTTTTGGGTCTGAAGCATGGATAAAGATGCAATGACCATGAGGGCCGTGTTATAATTCACCAAAACTGATTTTTGTTTCATGTTTGGAGATTGAGGAGGAAAGTAACCTTGGGAAGAATAAAATCCAGAAGCTCTGCCTGAACAACACCTGATGAATCTTCCATGTCCGTCTGATAGCTGATTTGTGTACAAAAAAGTCATCAAGTTATGATTTTTACAAGAAAAAATTCAAGAATAATATGAAAGAAACTAATTTTTCCCCCACATAAAGAGGCTAAAGGATATAAGTTGGGAATTACTTAAATATTGGCCGTCTCAAAGGTCTAATATGGTCGTTCATCGTTGAGACGTTTAAGAGACCCAAGCGACGCGGTTTAGGGCAAACCACCGACTCCTTCCTCATGTCCTCGCAGCTTGTCCAGGCGTTTTGTTGGTTCCTGCAGCAATTCATCTGTTCTCTTTCTGAATCTGCGATCTCAGAGATCCTTCTGAGGAAACGCCTGCAACCACAAAAGTTGAAAGAAATATTAAACCCCGTTTCAATTCCCTCAGCTATCCACAAATCCTGACAAGACCCAAATACTAAATTTCTACTCTTGCAGAACAAACGCCTTTTCTAAAATCTTATGCAGCAGCTAATTGAAAGCAAAAAAAAAAACGCTAAGATGTCATACTTTTAAATAAAAAAGAAGAAGAAGAAGAAGAAGAAGCTAAACGTATAGAGAAAAAAAAAATCTGAAGAATAACTGCGTTTCCAGATCTTGTATAATAGGGGCAACAGACACATAGATTCAGAGAGAAACCAAGAGGGAGGAGGAAAGTACCTAAGCTGCCTCAGAGATTACTCTGAGAGGACGAAGAGGAAGAAGAAGGAACAAAGAAAATCTTGGGTCCGAGTAAAAAGGTGCAGACAGGGAGAGAGGGAGGACAGGAGCAGGGGGAGGATAGGTTGGGCACCGTATTCATAGAGAGAGAGAAGGAGGGGAGTGATGACCCCAAGTGGAGGAACACTACCGTAGATGTAGGTGCAAGATAAGCATGTACGACCAAGTCTGTGAGCCGTCGGATTGACAAGGGCAGCCTCGGATTCTGTGACGTAAGGAGTGGTGGATTGGATTCCGGTAGGGGTCGACTTTATTTGCTGACGTAGACAGAGAGAGAAACGATCTGATCCACATGGTGGCCGCATCGCATGTCGCTGCCTGCTTTTGATATAATTTGTCATTTTTACCCTTTCATTTTTCCCTCATGCCTTCAGAGCGACATGCCCCTCCCCGGTAGCCCACTTCTGTCCTTCGCTTGTACGGTAAATCACACGCATAACATAAGTATGTATGCTTAAATAACAATAATCCTCCCTTAATTTTATTTCGAGTTTTCTAATGCACAATCTAAAGGGAAAAAAAATCCATTTGTAGTTTAAAATTTTTTGGTGTTTTTAGTTTTTTAATGCATAATCACCTTAAATCCCATGTTTACAATTTTCATTAGTTTAAAAATATTATTTTTTGGCTTTTCTGAAGTGGTTTTTTCAGAGTTCCAAATCATATTTGTAAATAAATTAAAAAATTATATATTTAAACTTATATACTTAAAATAATATTTTTAAATTTAAAATATACATTTTTTAATTTAATTTTAAAAAATATTTTAATTATATATACTTTTTTTCAGATTTAAGTATATAAAATTAATTACATAAAATTTCCCCCATTGAATAAGTATATGAGAATAATCCAATATATAGTATTCATGATAAAAAATATATATTAGCCTCTAACAAGAAATATATGTATATAAAATACATAGCACTCTCTATATATGAGATTTTTTACCCTAATTCTAAATATATGATTCTTTACAGTATATGGAGTAGTATTTATTATATATTTTAAAAAATATCTCTATTCAAAGTACCTCAAAGTGAGAAAAAGAAATTAAATAAAAATAATTTTGAAAAAATCATATAATTTTTAGAAAAAGTAAGATAATTTTCTAATTTTAACTTATATTTTTAATTCACATAATTCAATTAAAAAAATTTTATATTAAAAATATGAGAGAGTATATATTAGCCTGTATGAAATATCCTCCCAAGAATATCAAATAAATTGCAGATTTAGCCCCAAAAAATAATATTAAATAAATTGTATTGTATTTAAACATAAAGATTACTTAGTGCCAATTTAGTTTGAAATGCAAAATAAACTATGATTTTTAATCATAATTTTTTCTTTTTTTATTCAAATAGATTTATAGTAATCTTTTCTATTTTTATCTAAATTTTATTTTTGTAAATTATGATTATTCTAAAAGACTTTTATAAAAAGATAATCTAAACAAGCATTTAATTTATACATGCATTTAATGTTATAGATCTTTAACGAATTCTTGTCATATGATATACAGGCATGCATTGAATTTTATTAGGAAAAACTATTAAATTTTTCTTATAATTTATAAATAATTTTTTTAAACTTTTAAACTTCAAATGGCTTGGAGCTCAATTAAAAGGTAGAGAGGAAAATCAAGAAAGACACTAAAAGAAGTTATAAAACGTAATCTTTTCATAAATAATTTACTTGAAGAGATAGTATTTGATAGAGTTTATTATTATTATATGATCCATGTAACCGACCCATTTAATAAGATATGACTAATGGTGTTGTAATCTTGTTTTTAAACTTTTAAACTTCAAAATCACATTTGCCTCTTTTACTCTTTAAGAAAAAAGTTATATAGAATTGTTGGGGATGCTTGCTCAAAGTCGAAAAATGAGGATATATTTTTATTGTTCGTACTGATTTATATTTCATTTAGGAGGGATTTGCCAAAATAGAGGAAAAAATATCTAGGATTAAGAATTAAAAAAAGAACAAAAACAAAAAGAGCTTGGTCGGGACACGGGCTCTTGAACTTGGACCAATTCTTTTTTTCATTTGGACCAATTCCGAAAATAATCCTTCACGTATCAAATTATCAATTTACTCTTTTGGTTTCTGTTCTTGTAATTTGTCTTGTTTACTTTCTAGTCTCTTCATGTTTTGGGTCTTCTGACCCCATACATTTACCAAAAAAAAAAAACAATTTACTCTTAAATATGCTAAATGATTCTAATTTAATGGGACATGAAAATACACTAGTACGATTTAAATGAGAATAACAAGTTTCATGTCAAGAAAAACGGAAAAAGAAGAGTACACTAAGTACAAGAAGCAAGCACCATAGCCATAGCATCTTTATATGTACGTTAATTTTAGTTGGGAAAGTTATATTTTGAGGCTTCAAGCAATGATGTAAGATTGGGTATTATACTCCATCAAATATCGTTTTAAGATTTAATGGTTCAAACGTAATTTAATTAGGGTTAGACTGATAGTAATTAAAATAATATATTTAAAATAAATAATATAAGTTTAAATAAATTTTATAATTTAATTAAAATCTCAAATTAAATAATACTGAATTATCAATATATTATTCATTACAAACAAATTATTAATAAGTTTCATAATTTAATATTTAAATATAAATAAGTTAATATTCATCTATAATCGCATTTTGAATTCAAAGTAATAAATTGATAATCCATCATTATATTATTTATTAAAAAACATATAATTTTTAATAGTTATATATTATAATAATACCTATATAATATTATAATATATAAAGAAAAAATATTTTGTACTAAAAATAATGTCATTTTATTTTAAAAGCTAAAAAATGTTTCAAAAAAATTTAAAAGAAATAATATGAGACCAGTTCAAATCAATTTAGAACAAATTCAAGACCAATTCTATGGATTCGTGGCCGATTTTATCAGTTTTTGACTGATTCTGAATCCTTTTGGTCCTCTATCTTAACCGAACCGAACTAAACACCGATTCCCAGTTTGACCGATTAAACCGATCGGTCCGATTCGGTTCTAACAAAAGTGATTTTAAGTTAGGAGGAAAAAAATAGTAATACAAAAAAATAGAAGAATAGAATGATAGAGAAACATTTATTTTACATGTTTTATACATATGTAGATTTTTAAGGTATTGATGCCTCCTTAGCTTTTTACCGAAATTCCAAACTTCGGTTCTATCTGTTCCAATCTTGATTGTTTTATATAAAACTCCTAATGTAAAAATAATTCGTGATTTTTTCCTGCTTACCAAATGCGCTTTTGTAATTATATATATATATATATTCTTTTATCTCTCTCCTCTTTTTTTATTTCTTTTAAAAATGACTCGATCCTTAATTCTGACAAATATTTTTGGTTGTAAATTTTGTAAACTTAGCCTTTTTTATTTTCCTTATTTCTTTTAATTGTGAAACAAATACAAATATGTTAGAAATATTTTAAATTATGTAGCTTTATAATGGATTATGGAATATATATATTTTTTCATTTAAATTAATGGTTCATCTTAATAGCACAATCAAACTTAATTCATTCAATTGAGTACTTGATACACTTATTAGAGTAAAACTAAATAGATGTAAAGTAGCTTTCTTCAATATTATTTCATCTATTTTGCGTGTCCTAAAATGAAAGTTAGGTTGAAGGGAGATAAGCCAATATTGAGAAAATTCTAGCTTGGCTGGAAATTCGATATCATGTTTTATGTTTGAAGTATGTTTTACAAAATATCCATTAAAAAAATAAAACTTATAACAACTTTTTTGGCCATAATAAAACCTGTAACATTAAAACTGCAAGACACAACAAAAGGTAATTAGCATAAGTGGTTCAATAATTTGTGTCCACACACGTATACGTCACGCAGACGTGAGAACACTCCCAGGTTGTCCACAAAAGAAGGTATAAATTGGAGGAGCCATATATAAATAAATATATTCCATTCCACCGTGAAAAAGATATAAAGCTCTCAGCAATTTGGGAATGGAAGCTGCTGTGCTGAACATAGATTATAGAAGTGGGCATCCAAACTTGTTTGGTTTTCTTTTTATTTTCTGAGCTCAAATTGGTAGGGACACTTCCATTTGGTTTGCTCCATCAGGTATCAGTCTTTTATAATATGTTTTCACCCCTTGAAGTTAAAGTATTTTTAAATTTAAAATTATATAAATAATAATATTTTCAAATTAGATCAGTTATTTTTAGAAGTTCGTTGCAGTTAAATTTGATACAATTTTTTTAACGTTTGAATAAGCCAATCCACAACTTGATTAGGAAGTTAAATCATGACATGTAATGAAAAGAACAACTTGATAATTGCTTACTAATTAGAGAGATTATGTGCATGTTTGGAGAAGCTTTTTCATAGCCCAAACCTTAGTTTTGAGCACAAAAAATGATTCTTCAATTATTTTATTATGTTTGGATGCTGCAGGTAGAGCTTCAGAAAAAAATGATTATAGTCCAAATTAGATTATGGGTAGAAGCTGAGGAGAAAAGCTTTTTCAGTGTTGAAAATAGCTTTTCTATCTGTTGGAACATTTAATGCCAAAATTAATTTTCCGCATCTGCCACCTGGTATATTTTTTGTAAATACAAGTATTTATTACTTCAGTTGAAATCATAAACGATTCATAAAATTTTCATTTGTTATTAGGTAAATATTATTTAGTAAATGCTGGCTACCCAATACCAACAGGATATCTTGGTCCATATAAATGTGAACGTTGCCACCTATCAAAATTTAGGCGTACTCATGGATTTGCTAACCTGAATGAAGTATTCAATTATTTTCATTCAAGCTTAAGAAATACAATAGAAAGGACTTTTGGAGTTTAGAAAAATAGGTTTGCAATTTTACGTCGAATGCTCAGGTTCAAATTTGATACATAAGTTCAAATAGTTTGTGTAACAATGGCCATATATAACTTCATTAGAAGAAAATCTGAAATAAATTCTGAGTTCTTGCATTATGAAAATGAAAATATAGTTGAGCATGAAGATACTGATCATACTAATGAGTATCGCGCATCATCATCAAGTCTAACCAAGAGATATGGATATTACTCGTGATTTAATTTGAGATCAAATTGTACAATATTTGAAAGAGAATTAGTTATGTTATATTATTAAGTTCCTTATAACAATATCATTTTATTTAGTTTAAAAATTAAAAATGTTTTATAGGCTTTCTTTCATATTATTTGTAATTTATAATTTTAAGTAAAAATTATCAATCAATTTTTTAAACATAAAATTATTACACATTCAAAAGTGCTTATCAATGAGATAATTCAAACATGTTTAGTTTTGTAAAATCACTTTTGAGTTAAAAACATCTGAACATAAATTAATTTTCACAACAGCTATTCTAACTAAAATCACTTTTGCAAAATCTATTCTTCTCAAAATCACTTCTACAAAAGTTTTCCCAAACATGCCCTACATCTGCCACAGTATTAACACATTTCCAATTAATATAGGCATATCAATAGCTTGCACGAGAGATTTGCAAGAGAATATAAACAAACCTCCATAGAAAGTGCTTAACCTTTGGTGGCATTTTGACCTACCAAACTCTTATTAACCCTTTGTTTGCTTGGAGTGGTTTGGAGGTGAGGGGGAGGCGAGACGTAATTTTTCATCTTTTAATTCAATCAGTTCAAGAAGAAATAAGGGAAAATTGAAAGTTTTTCTTATTTGATTTAATTAGTAAGAGGGGAGGGAAGGTGTGAGGAGAGATTTTATTAAAATTTTCTTTCCCTTCACCTTCCTTATTAAATTTCTTCAATTTATTGAATCAAATAGTGCCTGAAAAAGGACAACGATAAAAATATTGGTTTTTTATGGTATAACTAATAGTTGACATTGATTAAGATGTTAAGCTCTTGGTAATGGAAGAAAGAAGCACAATTTTCCTTGTTATTATATATAATAGTACAGCAGTAATAGTAGTACATGCATGCATGGACGTTCAGAGACATTTCTTTAATTATATATATACCTATCATTTGATGGATCTCCTTTCTTTCTTTGATAATTTTCCCCATATATATCTATCTCAATCTCAATGGACGTCCATCAAACTAGAAAAAAGGGATCCGATTGTATTGGAACCTGGATTAAAAATATACACAATATATATAAAGATTGTTTAAATCTAATTTTGGGAGTATATAAATTTAGGAGAACACTTATATACTTTTTTTTGTAAGTTTTTTTTGCATTGTTCTCCAATTAAAAGTTGACATGTGAATTTTTTAACACATCATAGGCCTAATTATTATAGTAAATGGTTAGTGATTAAATGTATAATTGTTAAAAAAGTTCACATATTAATTTTTAATTAGAAAGTAACACAAAAAAATATATAAGTAAAACCATGTAAGTTTTTCCTTTTTCATAATTTTATTCTTAAGTTTTGTTATTTTGAAAATTAAGCTGTTTAAATTTAAGTGTAACGTAGAGATGTGCTCTAAGTTCAATGTCAGGTGGCTCTAAGTTACGTTCACATTGACATGTAAATCTTTTAGACTCTTTATTCAGACCATGACATTGTGAGATAGTCTATTTTGGTAATAAAAATCTTTTAACACTGCACATGCACATATGAAGTTATAGTATTTTTTTTTTTAATGAAAAGCTATGGATAAGTCATATACAGAAGACCAGAGAGATAACCCATTTGATTGGATTCCCAGGTGTTTTAGGAATGGGAATCCATATTCTATTCTTAATGTTATGCTGTTTGGTTGGCACATTGAGGTAGGAATGGGCACTACTAAAGAAAAGGCAAGCCTGAAAAATTAGGAATGGGAATTCTTATCATATATAGACCCTTATATTTCATGATTGTGAGAGGTAGGAATCAATCTTTGGACATCACTACCCTTCCCTCTTCCACAACATTGATTTTGTCGTCTCCTTTCTTGTCTTCTATGTGCATATATGGAACATGCCTCGATCTAGAAGAACGCTGTTGCATCTACTTCTCCATTTCGTAGACTTGGAACATCGCCTTTTTCTTCAATGATTTCAATTTTGAAACCTCTTCCAACCCCTTTGATTTTGTTGGCTATCGGTGATTGGTGGAAAGGGGGTGCCCTTGTGGCTGGTGAAGAGGAGAAGGGAACGAAAAAGGGTTCGGATTATTTTTTCTGAGGGCAGTATATTCATTTAAATAAAATTGTTATTTAATTAAATTTAAAAAATAAATTTGTTTTCAATATTTTCAATATCATACAATTATCATTTCATTCAATTTTCCATCCTTTTCTGAGAACAAAACAAGTACTTTGTTTATTGAAATCAAAACTTCTTGCAACCTTAAGGAGGATTAATAAAAAGTGGACCCTAATATTTTGCGCTGATGTAACAAATCAGTTGGCATATTTATTAGCTTTACAATACACTTATTCGAAAATAATATATACTACAAAGATAGCTAAATTACAGTATATTGATTGTGAGCGAAGATGGGGGACAAGCATGGACCAGCTTAGGTCGCTGTGTTGGTTTATCAAAGGGTACACACGCAACATTATTATGTTCCTTGACCCCACACGAAAAACCAAAGATTCTTTCACCTCACCCAAACTCTTCAAAATAATTTCATCACCATCAATCCTCCATCCAGCCAAAAAATAAATAAAATTGCATTAATAAATAATACAACTTGTTTTAGATTAATATATATAAATATATTTTACACACACATGCAGGGGAGTCTTTGTTTAATACTAAGCATGTTTATGAAATTCTAGAGTCTCGCATTTTAAAAATTATGTATAGATGAATTTGAATTTTTGGAGTTAAATATTTTTTAAATAAGACGGACTAAAATATAATAAAATGAGAGTAATGAATTTACGTAGTGTATTTCCCTTCTTTCTAATCACTTGTCTAACTTTTTTATTTCCGAGAACTTTATGAAATTTCCACTTGAGATGACAAGGTTTTGATTGGCATCTCTAATGATTAAAATAGAACATTCCTAGGGCTTGTTTGGTTCCCGAAATGACCGGGAATGAAATGAAATATAATAGATCGGTTATCAAAATCAAAAATGAAACTAGAAATGTCGTTGAAATCGATTTTGATTATGGTGAAGGTGGAGAAGGAGAGGAGGTTGGCAGGGAAGAGTGTTAGCTCAGCTGACTTCCCAAAAGGGGAATGAATTGGGAAGATTGAAATTTTTCTGCACAGACAAAATACAATAGTGATGCTAAAAGATAACTGAAAACAAAGTATAAGAAATAAAGAGTAAAGGAAAGAAAGCTCAGTAGTTTATTTTGGTTCAATCTATTCCACTTGACCTACGTCCAGTCCCCAAGCCACCACTTGAGATTTTTCCACTATCACTTGCAAGATTTGAATGGGTTCTTGTAATGACCGCAGTACAACACCATCCCGAACTTTGGACTGAAATAGGTTCTCTCACTTTTTTCACTCAAGAGTAAGACTATCTCCCTTAGTATAATCTCACACTAAGTACTCTCTACAAGTGTGTAGATGTTTACAGAAAGAAAACTCTCTCAAAAGAGTATATATGAAAGTTTAGATACAATGAATGAGCAAAACGGATGGTAGGTTGATCGGGATCCTGCAAATATACAAAGTCGATCACAGTAATAAAAAATCTCAGCAGTATTCCAGAGGTCGAACTCAAGGGAGGTAGTAGATTTATTAGTTCAAACTTTTAATCACAAAAACAAGTGATATTCAAATTGAGAATTCAAATTTAAAAGGAAAGAAATAGAAAACAAAACAAAGTTTAAGCTTTGGTTCAGTTCTAGGAGTGTTAAGGGATCGAGATTCACCTTATGAGATAACTAGATTTTATTTCTTAGTTAGACTCTGCATAATTATAATGACCGTTGTTCCTAAAGCGTCCTAATTACCTCTCGATCAATTAGTTCTTATTTAATTAGGATTCAATTCGCTCTTGCGCAACTAAATTTTCTAATTAAACCTTGAAAATTATAATATATATCACCATGAATTCCTAATTCTATCTCTAGATTAGTTATTCATGTTTATCTCCCTAAATCTAGATTCACTCTTCACCTCTCAGTCTATCAAGTTTACCCATTAATTAGATTTTATAGTGATTAAGCATAAACTCTCCATAAATGAATAAAAAAGATAAATATAATCAAAAGATAAATTAAATATAACTTGAAGAACAAATCAAAGAGTCTTAACTAGAAAAACAAATCTAATCCATCCCAATCAGACTACATCCTTACCCCCGACTGAGAAATTTAGCTACTCATGGAAATAGAAATTAAATCACAATTAAAATCCCAAGTTATAGTGAAAATAATAAAAAAAAATAAAGTTATAGTAGAAGAGAATGAATCTATCTCTAATAGTCCCAAGATTTCTTAGCTCTTTCTCTATAAGAAGCTCTTAGTTGCTTCCAGATGCATTTAGAACTGTGTTCTTTGACTTCTGAGTGCATTTCTGAATCCCCCCTTATATTTCTATTGTGTTTCCTTATATAGGAAAAATTTAAAAACTCATAAAAGTCCAAAATATCACAAAAACGTGTTTTTGCAGTCTTCTGTTGTTTGACCTTGTGCCAGGTGTCCATATACTCATCCCATACGGCGCCGGGTGCTTCTAAAAGGCTAAGAAACATTAAAATCGCGTTGACCCAGTGTCGGATGAGTTTGACCCGACGCCGGGTGCTTCTGTTTGTACAGACAGTGTTTCTTTCAGCTTCATAAAGTTATCAGCTCATGTTGACATTTTGAGTTTGATTTTCACCATGATAAAGTTGGAATTTTGGAAAACTCAAAACAAGAAAGTTGTAGATCTATGTCTTAGCTTTACAACTCATCTTAAATCACCCCAATCAAAGTTCATATATGAGAGTTATAATTAAAATACCGAAGGGTGTCAAAACTTTTCAGTCTGAATAATTTGTAACGTTTTTACTCCGAATGCTTCCAAACGAGCCTATAACGCCACAAAACACAAAAATATATCAAATCATGGTAAAATATACCAATGTAAACATATTTAGATATAATTTAGAGTTTAAATATGGGTATTATATATAAATATAAAATGAACACATCATAGGTAAGCTTTGAATGAATCAATAAATGAATCAGCAGAATTTTGGCGTGTATATTGTTTTTCTCATTACCCAACAACTTAAATGAGGTCCTATTTATAGTCTTGGGGTAGAACTTTCTATTGGAAATATAGATTAGCCGTTACTCTCAGAAAAATAGTCATTCACCTACCGCATTAAATGCATCTGACAAAGGTTATGTGGATAACCTCCTCAGGTTATGCGAATAACGGGTAACTGTTTGTTTTTATTTTCAACATAGAGCTTTTCTTTATGCGGATAACCTAGTTAGATTATGCGGATAACGTACTACCCAGAATGACTAAGTTTTAACTCAAAATAATTTTCATGAAAACCACTCAATTATTAGGATAATGTTAAGTTTTTTTCAAACTGAGTTTTTGTGAAATTTAGGTTATCAGGATAACCTCCAAGGTTATGCAGATAACTTGTTTTACTGAAGAAAAGCTATTAGTTCTGTAACATAGATTATACGGATAACCTCTCTAGGTTATGCAGATAACCTACTTACCCGAGGGAAGTTCAAGTATTCTGAAATATAGGCTATGCGGATAACCTCTCTAGGTTATGCGGATAACCTTTTAACAGAGAAGAGTCCAAGTGCTTTATAACACACGTTATGTAGACAACCTCCCTAGGTCATACGAATAACGAGCTGTACAGTACCACTTGCCTTTACTGTTCACTTTCTTATGCCAATAAGATACCTATCTTATCAAGATAATCACTTGGACAAACTTAAGAACTTGATCCATAAGTTGTGTTATGTGGACAACCTCAATCCTTTTTCATGAAATTGAAAAATGGATTTTGGAAAAGTTTTGAGATTGAGTTTTTATCCGCATAATTTTCCATGGTTATGCGTATAAGGTAAAATATTTTCTTGAAAATAAGGTAGATACTTAGAAACATCTTTGAAATTGAGACATTAGCCCTATAAACTAAAACATGCTCATGAAAACTAATTTAAACACTTAGAGTCATTTTGATATCGAAGCTTTATCTTCATAAAATGGCTCTTTTATTGAAAATCATTTTGAAATCATGAGCTAATTATTAATCATTCAATTAATTATCTAATTTAATATTGGGTTAATTGAAATTCAAAACTCAACTATCTTCTTTTACAAATAATTTATTAAAGCATGTGAAACAGCTCTTCATTCTTCAGGAAACTTTAACTTTATTCTTTATTTCTTTTGTGTTCCTTTGATATTAGATCTCAAAGCTTATTTGTGTTAGAATCATCAAAACATCTGAATTAATAAAGAGGAAATCATGAGTGAAGGAAAAGGATAAAGGTAAAGAAGACGAGGTTGTGAACGAGGGTAATTTGGTTCATAAAAAGATTCTTGGAAGTGGAAATGTGAAAAAATAGAGGTCAAGATAATAAATAATTCACATTTCCTATTTTTTGGGTATCCCCATTCCATATGGAGTCTAGATTCTCATTTTATTATGTAACCAAACAGTCTAACATTTGAAATAGGATTCGGAATCTCATTCTCAAACCTTTTAGGAATCAAATCAAACATACCCTTTTAGTCCATGTATATTTACTTTTATTTAATCAATTTATTTTTTAAATTTTTTTTCTATCTCCATGATATTATACCAAACAAACTTATAATGATTATAATTTCATTCTCAATTATTTCATTCCATTCCATTTTCAACCATTTTATAACCAAACGGACCTCTAGTATTCTATGATACAAACCTATTAATAAAGTGTAAATTACCCATAATTATTCATTATATAGAAATTTCGAGCTTCCAAATGATTGAGGGTTTATTTTTCACGGGCTTGATGATTGGGCTGATCTATTTAGGGTACTGGCCCATTATAAGCCCACTATGGTTCCAATGTTTATTATAACTTCATGTCAATAAAACTCATCTGGCATAAAAATTTCTCGTAACTCTACTTTCATGCTGACATCCATTATAAAAAAAAAAAAAGTTAGTTATATCATTCGCCTTTTTTTTGTGTGAGGGAGATATATCATCGGCTTTTTGCTTTATTGCTTGTCTTGCGCTATAAAAACAAGGATATATCACAGCACAAAATGGAACATTATTTTTTTGGGAAGAAAATCTGATTATGAATTTGGATTATTTTAATCGAGTAGCCTGCGAAACAGTTCGAGACAAACAAGAAGGTGGCATGATTATTTATTTATTGATTTATTTATTTGAGGGGACCTAAATCTGGATTCTGTAAATTTTTAATTTATTTCTTTTTTTATCGTCAGAATAAATTTTGTTGTTATTCAGTGATGACAAAAATTAATTATTTGAAGTGAGAACTACGTAAAGTGTTTTGAAACCAAAGATACGAAGAAGAAAAAGGGGTGTAAAAAAATAAAGCAAACAGAATTTATATACATTCTCATTTTTTTACATTTTTATCTGAAATTACAAATTTTATATCTTAAAGAACCCAAATTAGCCATAGATATGTTCACAAAAAACAAAAAAGCCTTTCGTACTTCAAAGAAGAAGACTTTCCAATATCTGATACTTATTATGTATTATGTACATATGGTATTTCACAATACATATTATATATATTTTTTTTAATTTAAAAAAAAATATAAAATAACTTACAATTTTATAAAAAAATTCAAATTTTAATTTATTTTTTTAAGTATATTTATATTACTTCAAACTGCGTATTTAAGACTCAATTTTTCATATTTTTTAATATTAGGTACATTAATTTGTTTAATATATATAAATATAAATTATATATATATTCCTTGAATATATATCCTAAAATTGCAAACTTTGTCATATATATATATATATAAAAGATATTGTCTACATGATACCCAAATGCATATATGTGTAGGTCATAGGATATTAAATGTAAATTAAATTATGGTTTTTAACTATTATTTTTTTCTCTTTTATTCAAATAGATTTATAGTAAACTTCTCTACTTTTATCTAAAATTTATTTTTATAAATTATGATTATTTTAAAATACTTTTTATAAAAAAATAATCTAAACGAGTGTTAGATAATATGCATTGCCCATTTGTCCTAACCCCATTAGGCACTGACTCTCAGCTGCCGAGGCGGATATAATCGTACAAATATTTTGGGCCAGTTTTGATACTCTGTTGGTAATGATTTTCATACTATTTTATCATGTGCAAGAAAATTATTGGATCTTCTGGGCCTACATGACTTCAAAAGAAGTTGCTAAAATAATTTATTTTTTTGGTTTATGAAAAACAATAATTTTGTTTTCGTGGCAAATTAGGGGGAGTTATGTGCATTTACATAAATTCTAAGATAAATTACACTATAATATGCCTCTCTATATTTTTTTTATATTTTAAATTGATAAAACGTGCAATCCATAAAATAAAAAAGTGAAAGAAATTGATGCCCAAGTAGCTGAGATGAACATAATTATTTTAAGACATGGGACAAAAAATCAATATTTATTTTAATAAATATAAAACACATTCATGTTTACTGGCTAGAAAAATCACGTGCCTTAAGGATGGTTAGTGAGTTGAAAATTATCATTGAGAACAGAAATTCATAGAAATAAGAAAATTTACAAATCTATATCGATCTGTATCTATAATCTATAAATTGTGTTGCCCAAAGAAAAATCTATTCTATGATTTGATGTATTTGGCTTATGCATAGTGTTATAATTTGACATATTTGATTTGCATTTGAGACGCATATTTTGTTATTTTGTGACATAATATTTGAATTTTTAATTTTTAAATTAATAAGTCCTACTGAATAATTTTTCCACAATTCACAAATATATTTTGCAGTGTAATGTACGGACAGATTTCCAAAAAGATACATAGTTTTGTGCTAAATTAACACCAAAAGATCATAGAATATGAATCGATTTTGTTTTTGACAGTAACAGATTATAATTATACATTTGATAGAGTTTCGTCTACAGTAACTTCATATAAAATAAGAAAACGAAGATCTAGACGCACATTCAAAGATAAATGCATTCCTTTATTTCTCTTCTTCACAAAACTAGGTGAGAGATCCTTTCAGTCAGAGAGGAAAAAATAAAAAAAAACTGTCTCAATCTTATTATTGTTCACCATTTCTCCAGTCTATCCCATGTGCTCTACACTTTTTTATTTCTGCTAATACGTGTGGCAGAAGTATCGATTATTGTTCTTGAGATTCAGCTAAAACCCCTAGAAGATAAACCCTAATTTAAAAAAAAAAAGCTAAAGCAAAAACTAAAGCTCCTCTTGTCTTTATCTTCATGTTCCTTGCTTTGTCTCTGGTCTTTCCCTTTCAGTATTCATCTTTAACTTTGCCTTCCATGGATTTCTGGCTCCAAAACCCATGCACACCCTCTCTCTCTCTCTTACTTTGACGGTAGGGTCCCTCCATTTTCTTTTCTGCTTTAACCCCAATATCTACAAAAGCATGTTATGGATATTCCTCTTTGTGCATGCATGATATATGCACATTCATCATCCAGTCATTAAGCAACGGCAATAAGAATATAATAACTTAATTTAATATGATGATGTAACCGGTAATCTGGGTGGGTCAATGTGCAGGAAAGAAAAGTGGTGTGGAATCTCTTTGAAGCTTCCCATCCATCACTCTCACTTTGCTCATCTTCTCTTCACACCAATGCAACTGTTCTTCGCTTAAATCACTCATTCTTAAAACCCTTGACACCACTTTTAGGTCTATCGAAGCCATCAAAATCTCCATCTCTTGATCCACCTTTAGCTTCCTCTTCCTCAGGCATTTCCTCGAACGTCGAAGATCTTTCACCTTCGTCTTCTTCTGCATTACACAAATATACGAACATATATATATATATATATCCGTATTAGTTAGTTAGGAAAAGAAATTAATTAAGAATAGGGTATGATCTGGAAAGCAATATTAATCGAGGGGCATTAATTAATTTAATTTGGGAGGACTTGCCTTTTGATTAACTTTCTTCATAAGCCGAAGAAGTGTTGGATCCACCGAGCTTCTTCGGTTTCTCTTAAAGTAGGCTGCTAGGATCTGACAGGGCTTTTCTTTATCAGCCTTGAGGAAATTCATGAAAGTTCTGATCCCATCCTCCATTATCATAAGAAATGATGCTGACGATATTCTTGACTGAAAATCATCCTCTCTCTGATCGTCCTCCGAGTCTTCAACAGATTCCCTCATAATTAATTACGATATGCATCCTGATTATTCTTATTCTTTCTGTGTTTTGTTTAGTTTGCCTAGTATCTTAGGATTACGCAATTTAAATGCACGACAAGATATAAATAAACAGTGATACCTAATAAAGATTCGAGGGATTAAAAAAGTGAAGTATTTAATAAACAAACCTCGATATTCTGGGACAAGGAGCAATTTCGGAGCCAAAAGCCTCATTCTTGCATAGATCTCAGGTCTCCTTCCATGCTCGTAAGGCTCATTCTCAACGTACCTCTGCAACAACACTTGAAATTGTTGGAATTGCTGGGCAACAGTGGCAGGACAACCTGCTTCAACATCACGACGCGACGCTTTCTTTGACTGAAAATTCTGGTAGTTCCAGTTCAGAGCTTCCCAGGTCAAGCAGATTTGTGCCACGTAAGCAGCCTCTAGTTCCCGGTATGGGTTCTGACGTATATGAGCTGGCGTTTTGTTCATACTTGAAAACTTGTACACTATGCGCTCTGATATCGACCTCGGAGATACGAGGAATGATTTCAAAGACTCTGAAATCGGGTCACAACTCGCAAATGTTCAATATTATGATAGAAAAATTTTAAAATAAGTTACTTTTTTTTTTGGTTAATTACCAGTTTCGTGAAGTTTCTGTGCGCTAAGTCTATCTAGGAATGTCATTTCTTCATCGTACTTCTGGAACACAGTGTAAGACTCCCACTTGGGGCAACTCCTTCTTGAGGAAGAAGAAAACGGGTCTTCTGTTCCAGAATCTCTGCAAATAACTGAGCTTCTCCAATCAGATGAGCTCTTGGAGGTGGATCCCACAGTGCAGGAGTCACCATATATTTCTTCTTCGTCCTTTTCTTCAACAATCAGCTTCTTAGTCTTGAAATTGGTGGGAGCAAAAACAAAGAATCTGTCATCCCCCGTAAGGTTGGCCTCCTGCACCTTCTTGTTTTTAATGAGCCTATCACCAACATAATCCTCTGCAGAAAGAAGTGTGATACCTGTGACTTAGAGTTCATGGGGAATCATGTGAATAATGTTACTAATTATAGAATGGAGATGATAGAAGTACCGTCACAGGTTTTGTCACTGTCCGCCAAGTCGCTTTCAATTGGTACAGAGTTTAGGACAGAATCATCATCAGCTTGATCTCTTACAGCAGCAGCAGCAACTTGTTCCTCTTGTTCTTCTTCTTGTTGCTGCTGCTGCTGTTCTTCTTCTTCAACAACCTCTTCAGTTTCAAAGTCCGAAACCAGTGGGGATCTATGAACAGACAAGGTTTGATCAGAGGCATAGTGGTTTTCCAATTCGGAGGAGTTATTATCTTCATCAAGCAAACTCTCCCGGGGGCTTATGAATAGGTCGTCGGAGAAAGACTGAGTCCTCGAACTCTGAGGCTGGCCGTAGTGCAGAAACATAAGACTTTGGCCACCACCGACGATGTCAGCCACCAGATGGTCTCTCTCAGTATTGTGAGCGTCATAACAATACCTTTCTTCCTTTTCTTCTTCTTCCTCCTCATCCTCGTCGGAGAACACATATTCATATTGCTGATCTCTGCAACACATACACCAAAACAAAGAATTTGTAAGTTAAACAGTTAATACATGTACATGTATGTAAACCTTTTAGTTGAACTACTATAATGTGAGGAATGGGAGGTGGAGACCGTTGGAGGAGGGGGTAGTTGCCGATGAAGTTGAAGAAGCGGAGGAGAAGAAAGGAGGAGGAGGAGAGGAAGAGAAGCAGGAGGAGGAAGGAGGAGGAGGCATTGTAGAAGAGTCTGAGGAGAGCTTCTTCTTTTGAACAAAGTGGCATTGTGTGGATTAAGGGTTTTGCTTTGCTCCAAAATGAACTCCAAAGCAACTCCACCACTCACTCACCAAAGTCACTCCTAAAAGAAAAGAAACTAGTGGCCTTCCGTCGCCTTCATACGCCTTCATACATGCATATCTTACTTAGGTCAACTTTGTCCAAAATATTATGCGCCAAATCCCACTTATGTCCCTTTAATTGTTTACCCTCACTCTCTCGTCACATGTCCCAGTCAAAAAGATTTCGGCATCAAGGGTAAGAAACTTGCCACGGAGGAGTCCTCTCTAACACGTTCTTGAGGTTAATGGCAGCTTCTGTCTCACAATGACATGCATATCTAAGCTGAAATTACTTTTCTGTCCCTCTGGACATTTTTCAATTACACATTTAAAAAAAAATATTACTCCTATTATTATTTTTATAAAATTAGATTGCGGGACCTTGCGGTACAAAGAGCTAAGTAGAAAGTTAGAGTATTCATAAATTTCAGTGTGATTTCCTACATATCTATAATGTATAATATACAAATAGAATAGATTTAAAATAAATTGAATTTATAATTTTAACATAAAACAAGTGATATTGAAATAAAATCTTGAAAAACAAATTCTTTAGTAATTTATACTTTGAATAAAAGAATCAATATTTTCAATTTTCATGAGAATATTGTGCTTAGGTTTTAATTGCTGACAAGGTTTTAATTTGGTAAAATAAAAGAGGAGATTTGTGTATACATTTATGAAAAAATAAATTCATATAATTCGAATATCTCTGGTGAAAGGAAAGTTATTTTTCCTTACATCTATTGGATTCCAAGAAAAAAAAATATCAACAAACTCAACAATATAGATCTTAAACTGTAAAAAAAAATTATCTTATTAAAATTTAATTGCAGCCACATGAAAACAGTCATAGTTAAGCTATTTTTTCCCTTAAAAGTATCACTGTTATCTATATATAATTATAGAATATTTTTTAGTGTTTCGTGGCTTCTTTCAGGATAATAGATAAAAAAAAAAGAAAATCATAATAGGGGAATCATTTTTATCATAATTTTCATTAAAAGAATTTAAACCTTGTTTTGTAGTGAGTTTCCATTTCTTTTCCGCTTATTATATTAAAGAACAATAAGCAAAGGTTGTATATGTAAACAAAAGCAATTAAAAAAGAAGAGACTAAAACCAACCTACACGCATAGGTAGACAGGAGAATTAGCTTTATAAAAGAAAAATAATGAGATGTATTTTCAGAAAAAATAGGATTCACATTGTTTATAATTTAATAATTAAATGGAATAGACAATGCATATTCAGGAATGCACGTACTAAAGCTATAGTTTTTCTGACCTACAACAGTATTCAATTCAAGGGAGTTTGAGTGTATTCTTTACCTACTGATGGAATTAATAAAGAGCCTTTTTAAAAAGACGACGATGGCTCTGTCAATTTGTGAGTTCTTTAAGCAATCTTCTATAAATTGATACTTGTCTTTAACTTGGCTAATAAGATTGCAGAATAAATGTTGTCCATGCATATTTATTAAAAATTTGTCTGCTGAGGACTGAATAGAATTTGTACTTTAGATGTTTTCAGTATTTTTTTTTTCAAAATTTATCAAAATTAATTTAGTTAATCAAATTTAAATGTGGGAACATATATATGTCAAGTACTAGTGGTAAAGCTTTTATTGGTGATAAGTGGGTCAAATATTGCATTCACATGTCCATTTTTAATATGTTATTGGTCAAAGAGGTTTGGAAGCCTATATTTAAATGCAAAACAGTTAATTGAGTTCTAATTTAATAAATAACTAATATAGGCAATATAAGGAATTCACTTTAATTTTAGTAGGGGAAGATTATCCAGAGAGGTAAGAAAATGTACTTTAAGGTATGAATAGTATTAATTAGAAGTGGCGATATGATTTTACAGGATTTTTTTCAGGATAATTTATAGGATTTTTTTAGCCAGATGATTTATTGGATTTAATTTTACTAATTGGTTAAAATGTAAACAATCTTCTGCAACTTTAAAAATTGGATCATAACTGATCGAATGTAATTTTTACTTATTTAGTTTCTTTAACTTACATGGACTAATGATATTATTCGTGTTGCGCAATATTTGATCTGTTTATGAAAATGAATAGAAGGAAATGAAAATAAAGTGATACAACATATAATTATGATTGGTGGCATGGCATATGTTGTGTGTGTGTGTTTTGTTTTTGGTGATTTGATTAGGGGTATCATAAAAGACAGAAGGATGTAGGCCGAATCAGGTTAGCTTGGTCCAAAGAGAAGGCTAAATTGGGCTGCGTTGCATGGCTGTACGGGCCGATTTGGCCCAACTTGACGCGAAAAAAAATAGTAAAAAAAAAGTAATATTTATTCTTTTACTTTGCCAGTTTGATATAAAATGGGAAAAAAAGAAGATGATGAGGAGAAAGCTCTATCCCATAAATATCAAAAGCCATAATTTTAATAATGTTATTTTGTCATCTACTACATATAACTTTTATATTGTTTCTCACTTTTTCCTTTTCATCAAATTCAATTTCTATTTACCAAACACTATTTGTTCAAGATTATGTTGTAACAAAAAAAAAAATTCTTTTGTCAAAAAGAATTTTTTTTTAGCACCAAGTGATATGGATCCCCTAGAATCAATGCCCTATAAATTTAGAAAGTTAAGTTGTCTGCAATGGGAAAATATGAACCTAAAGGGAAAATATGATCAAAACTCAGAAATTTAATAGAATATGAAAATTTTAAGAACTCTAGAGGGGATGCTATAAGAGATAAATCAATTCTCTTAATAAGTTGACATATATTCTAAGAAGATAATAAAGAATTTATAACACTCATTAATTGAATAAACTTTGAATATTATTGATCTGTCTGAATTGTGTATAAAAGAGATATATAAATAGGCAAATAAATATCCTAAAGTAACTAAGAATACTTATGGTTAAAATAATCCTAATAAATATAGAAAATCCTAAATAGATAAATAATTATCTAATAGTCTAAAAATAAAAATATTAAAGAAAATAATAAAAATATTATTATAATCCTAATACAAAAATACTAAAGTAACTAATTACAATCTTCTGGGTTAAAGATCTTTTCACTTCTTTCTCCAACTAGCTTGTATTGCATATTTCTCTTTCATTCTCAATAATGGATAGCCTTTTGGGACATTAACAAATCCCTCAACTTTATCTTCTTACAGAATATTGAGGGCTTGCCTATAGAAGAATATTTCTTGAGGGATGAGAGAATCATACTCATCATATGAGCAATTATACAATGGAGGGGGTAATTCATCATCTTCTTTTATGAGACTTTCTAATACAACATCTCCCACACCAAATGATTTATCACAAGAATTTTGGGTAATATGAATACCTTTTGATATAGTTAATTCTCTTGTCTCAACGTTTGCTATTGATATCTCAACAACTATCACCTCTGTTTGACTAGCTTTCTCTATGTAAGACTCACTTGGGCTTGGAGTTGAATTTTGTACCATAGGAGTTTGCATTTCTTTGTAGTGATCATTAACATTCTTATCTATGGGAGGATGCTCATGGAAGTAAAATGGTGCATACTTCTATCTCATGACTACTTTCATCTCATCTCATGTTGTACTCCAATGTTTTCCATTCTTAGTGCATTCTATATTTGTCTGTTCAAAACAAGCATAAACTTTTTTTGAAAGATGAAATTGTACTTTACTGAGTTGTACTTTATTGAACTCAATGTAGTTGCAAAATTCAATCTCTTTCTCAACTGTTCTTTCCTATTCCAAGTAGAGATTATCATCATTCTCTCCACGAAATAACAGGATTTTCACTTTCTTGCTTCCTCATTTAGGAGTTTCCTTCTTTTTACAAGAATTCAAGGTTGCACTGTCGGACATTTTTAAGAATATGTAAAAAAGTAGAAACAAAAAAGAAAGATGAAAGTAAAGAAACTCACTTCCTCTTCTCACATGTTTCATTTTGATCTTGTGTCATAATTTCTTGTGTTTACACTCTTTTCTTGACCTTTTTTAATAATAAACTCACACTCTTTTTTATCTTTTACTACTCATACTAATATCTTGTAGTGCTCTTAGTAGAATCAATGAGACTCAATCAAAAGAATTTTGTGTAATATTGTAATCAATATAAAATTTGGAGTTCAAAGAAACTAAGATAAAACTAGAAATCAAGTTAAAGCAAATTTTTAACTTGATGACCAAGAGGGCAAAGATAACAAGATTAGAGGAAAAAAATTTTCACCAGGGAACAAATATCATGTCAATAATATAAGGATGCAACTTTCTATATTCTTGGCTTTTTTTTTTGGAACATTTTCTTTGTTTCTTTTTCTCTTTTCATTTTGACCTTTATTTCTTTCTTTCCTTCTTTTTTTCAGCCAAGAACAGTAAACAATAATGTCAGCAAATCAATTCTAGCAATCTGATTTTTTTTTATCAAAAAATTGATTTTCTAGCAAAGAATTTTCCAGCCAATAGAAATTTTTAGTAACAGTGATGGTACATAACACAATTTCACAAATTTCTAGGTACAAAAAGTAATTTATGCAATTTCGAAATGAGAGATGAGTAAAGTCATGATATCTGAACACGATTTTAAAGGGAAGAAGAGATAGGAAACATGATAGACAAGAGGAAGGCAAAGAGAACAAAGGGAGAAATTTACCAATTTATCAGAGGGAAACTCAAATCTGGAATTTTTGTGACTTGAGGATAAGAACGGTTTTGAAGGCTTGAGAGAGATGACCGAGATTGATGATAATGCTTTGAGGATGAAGGGAACACATGTTAATATCTCTAAACTCTACCTAAGCTCTAATTCCAATTGATGTGAACTATTTAAGATTAATGCCCTAGAAACCAAAAAATTCGAGTTGTTTGCAGAGTAGAAGCACGAACCCATAGATAGGGACAAAATGTGTAATTCTAAGTGCATGAGTCGTATCAAGTAATAAAGAGTAAGTAACAATATCATTCCCATGAAGACTTAGTACTAGCAACCCGGTTGAGAATTAATGTTACATCTTCACTTAATTCAAACAACACACAAGATGAAACGGAGATAAAGCAAGAAGGAAAGTTTAAGCTACAGTTAGAATTAGCGGTGATTCTGAAACTTAAGTAATGATATGGATTATTATTACTTTGGTTACAGCTTAATATCCAACTTCTCCTTTTAATTACAATTAAAGTTATCTTTGCTAGTCTAGGTCACTCAATTACCTAATAGTATCTTCCAAATCACTAAGAGGCATTCCAATTACATTAACTGCTAATTTATTAGGTGATTAATTAATTAGACTTAATTAAGCATAAGACTAATGTGGCTATGTAAAGGCGATAGGTATATTCCTATCCTATAAGAAATCAAGTTATTCGTTGTTCAAATACTCAATCCTACATGATTGAATTGATGGTCTATCCTAAATCTCTTATTCCTAGCTTCATTGGGACCCAAAATGAGCCACAATCAGATTTCTCATGTTTCAAGATAATCAAGTTCACAATTGAGTCAACACACATAACATTAATGCAATCAAATGAGTAAATCATCATCCATTAATCCATGATCAAAGAAATAATAAAACAAAGCAAATGTCTAGCTACACATCATGGATATCTCCATACACAAAACATATAGCAAACTAACCATAAAGAAAAATATAAGAGAAAGAGAAGAGGAAACTAGTAATCAGTGTTGAATTTCTATCAGTGTTGCTGATCTTTCACATCCCAAAGCCTCAATCCCCTTTCCTTTAAGCTCTTAAGCCACCTCCAAGGTCCAGAACGTCTAAAATAATGAAAACCCTTGAATTATATGAATCAAACCCTTCAAAATCGGCTGTCAGTAAAGCTGTGCATTTTTTATAGTACGTGAAGTTGCAGCTTGTGCAACGTCAAAGCCACCAAGCTGCAGCGTAAAAGAATGTGACTTGGGAACAATAATCACGCTGCAGCATCCACTTAACCACTGCTACAACACAAAATGAGTGTTTTTTGACAAAGAAAGACTGCTACAGCATCAATCAAGTCACGTTGTAGTACAGAATAAATATTTCCTTCTTCTTCACAAGTTCAAGAATGTTATAGCGTCCTTGAACTCAATGTTGTAGCATATAAATTTTACTCAACCCACTTTAAAACTCAAATTTTTCATCTCTTAACTTGATATTCCTTTGTTCCAAAATCATAACATTTGCTATAAAATCCCAAAAACACTAGCGAAAAGCTTATCTGCCTCAACTAAATCATTTCTAGCCTATTTTTCATGATTTTCCCAATAAATTCCATTTAAAGCAATTAATTCAATTTCTTCCAAATAAGTAGGAAAATAATATATAAAATGTACTGATGATTCCCCAAACACACTAAAAGTATCTCAAATATTTTTAAATATGGAGATTCATCAGAAAAGATGTTCAAAACTCTAAAACTTAATAGAATATGAGAGTTTTAAGAATTTCAAAGGAAGGCACCATAAAAGAAAGATAAATTCTCTTAATAAGTTGATATATATTCTTTAACATTCTAAGAGTTTTCAACACAAAACATAAGCTGCTAGGACAAGACACTGCATAACCGGACGTGAACAAGCGAAAACAACACAAGAAAGCTCAACCAAGGAACTTTCTCTCATTGACACCGCGACTAGATGTTGTTGTCATTGACAGCAATTTTCTTATTTTTATGCCAAACTTCTGGTGCGAACAACTTCCAATGCAAACATCCAATTTATGTGATTCCAAAACCTACAGATCATACTAAAAGTCCTCTAACTATGGGCTCAAACCACAGCTTAAAATTCCATTGCATGAAGATCTTAGAACCTTAAGACTAAAATGGTCACTTTTAGGCCCAAGTTTAGTTCTAGACTACCCCAAAACCACACAATCAATCAAATAACCACTAAAATCATCCATACAAATTTCAAATGACTTAATGACTCTATCCACGGAGGTTACACCTTAAGGAACCACTCTTTTAGAATTTGATTCCTGAGAACTCCAAACTTGACTAATAAGTTACATACTCATTTTTTTCAAAACCTACCAAATATTAAACCAACCTTATAAACCACTCTAACTTGACAAAATACACTTGAGGTAGTCATTGTCTGGGCCCTAAACACACCTTGACAACAAATAGGTTGCATCACCTACTATGCGCAACAACTATAACATCAAATATTACAAAGATATCAAGATGGCTTAAACTACCATTACATTAATCCATACTTTTGCACATTAACTCAATATACACATCATAATCTCAACCAACCTTGGAGTCATAAGTGACATGTGTCATACATGAGAGGCAAGGACATACAAATGGTGCTAAGGAACACACAAGACAATTACACATGGCATCATTATAATGTCTTACACTTGACACAATACTATAACATAACTGTGATCTCAAATAAATACATACCAAATATAAGTATTCAAATATGTCGTACGCTTTCGAAGAGAACTCATCGACCTTTATTTTCTCCTTACTAGAACTAAATCTCATTCTTGTGAATGTTTTCTATGGGGGTGAGACAAGAATCCCAGTAACTAAGGAGCAACCATACAAACAAAAAAGGAGTTCACAAACAAAGAGGTTCCAGTATAAGTTCACATACAAGAGTTCAAATGTAAGCTTATATATATATATATGTAAAATGTACCATGTATAATTCAATGCACATAATATGCAATAAAAACTCAGATCAATCACAGCAAGAATTATGAGTTAGTTACTATCACAGAGTAACCTTGACAAGTAGCCCCCTTCCTACAACCGGTGAAAGCTAATTTTAGGGCAAACACTAAGCTCACCTCCCACTAGTCATGACTCGACCAAAGGCCATTCTACTAATGGTTAGACTATGGTTCTCCTTCCCTTAAACCACCCAAATTGGTGGTTATTTAGAGAAAATACATCCTTAATCCATTGCCGCCTGAATCTCCCAGTGGTAGAACAACTATTTAGTGACAAAGATATCATAGGCTGCACCACTTGAACACTAGGTCTTGTGTGCTATTTAGTGGATTTGTATACCATGTGATATTAAGGTATCGTCACCCAACAATATCATGCCTCCACAATATATAACTCGTGACAGTGCCTAATATATGTTAACATGTTATCTCATGATGTATATCATCATACTAGCATATTAACATTATCATACAAGATGCCTCTTGGAGATACACAATAATCACACACACACACATATCAATGTTTGTCATTCTCATAGGCATATAAGTATATATTTACATTTACATTTACATTGGCCGATTTCATTTATCATTATCATTATCATCATGTGAAACTAGGCAGAAGGGTACACAACAAACAACTATCCACTATACTACTAACCATATGCTTATAGATGTATGCTTGTGCACATATACCATATCTATGCCCATTCATCATCATTTTTACCATTGTCATGACCTTTTGTATTATCATTAATATACATGTATTTTATACGATATAGGAACAAGGAAATGTACCACAATCATATGTTAGTTCTAGCACACTATATTCAAACAAATATAAGTATATAACTTGGCATTTCTACCATTTCGTTGTAATTCAAGAGAATGAATGGGGTTCAAGAAAACTTACTAGCCGTGATAAAAAAAAGCATATCTTGATATGAAATAACTCAAACATATAGAACAAACAAGGCTACTCCTCAATTACCTTGAGTTGCTTAAACTCGCATTATACCACGATAGGTTATAGAATCACCAACTACATACACCCAAGAGGAGATGCAATCAAAGTCAAATGAACCATATCCAGTATCAGTTAAAGCACAAACATTCATAAAAAATCCAATGGAACCATTAAAACTACTTAAAGTCACTTAGTGCCTCTAAGACGAATTACCGTCATACAACTAGTTAGCTATACAACTAGTTAGCTACTTACTAATAAGTTTATTGCTTCCAAACAACTTCTCGGAATATAGATACCTCAATTTAGCAAGCACACACCTTACATAAACATCAAATACACATATCAAGTAGTGACATAGCCTCCAGTAGAACCATTATTGTCAGAACTGGATTCGACCTGCCAGTTCGACTGGTCGAACCCAGAATTGGTGCATGATCTGGTTCAGTTAAGAAAGATGACAGCTATTATTTAGAACCTATGAGAACTAATTAAAAACCGATGAAACCGGTCTTGAACCGATAGAACCGGTTCTAAACCGGTCTTATATTATTTTTTTAAATATTTTTTTAGTTTTTAGGATGAAATAACATCATTTTTAGTACATAATATTTTTTCTTTATATGTTGTAATATTATATAAGTATTATTATAATATATAACTATTAAAAATTATATATTTACTTAATAAATAACATAATAATAGATTATTAATTTATTATTTTGAACTCAAAATATGATTATAGATAAATATTAATTTATTTAGATTTAAAAATTGAGTTATGAAACTTATGAATAATTTGTTTGTGGTAAATAATAGATTGATAATTCAATATTATTTAGTTTAAGACTTTAATTAAGTTATAAAATTTGTTTAAACTTATATCATTTATTTTAAATATATTACTATTTGAACCATTGAATCTTAAATCAGTATCTTGTCCAGTTCAATATCCGGTTCGGTTCTGATAACATTAGGTAGAACCCAACTTGGTGACTCAAACTTCAATCCAACAAAATAAAGTTACCAGCAACATACTCACTTATATTTGAGCTCAAAACAACTCTCCAAACCAGCCAAGAGCTTAACAAATTCGAACATCAAGAAAAATCCCAAACTAGAGGTTAGGGATTGACATCCACAAGCCATAAACCATCATAAACTCACATCCACTTCGTAAGGCAACCTTTCAACACTCCAATAAAGCATTCTAACACATTAAAATTGGTGGAAACTCAACAAAAATCAAAGCTCAAGGAAAACACAACGATATCTTGCTTCAATGATTGAAAAAAGAGAACAAGAAGTTGGGAAAACACCATACCTCAAGAAATCAAGCCTCCCAAAGCACCCAAAACTCATCCTTAACCTCCAAGTGTCAAACCCTAGTAGAGCCATCCAAATCCCCTTCATTTTTCTTTGTTTAGTCGAGTAGCATCACGTTTCTTTTGTATCATAATCATGCACTGGAGTTGCGGCTAGCACATACCAAGCCACAACTAGAACCTTCTTCCCATTATATTTATTGAACTTCAAAAATTTATAACTAATTCTAAAAAATTTAATTAAGGTGATAATTGGCTTGCTTTAAAGTTCAAAGAGTCTTCTATAAGATAACAATATAAACAAGAACATTTTTTTTCCTTACCTATTTCTTCCATGACTCCCAACATTTGTATTTTAGAAAAGCCCTACAATTTGTACTTAATAACCTGAATCAAACATTTAATATTTAATTAAATATTTAGGAATGTTACATATTCTAAGAAGGATACAAAGAGCTAGTGACACTTATTAACTAAATAAACTTCAAATATTATTGATCAGTCTGAATTGTGTATACAAAGAGGTCTATAAATAGACAAATAAATATCCTAAAATAACTAAGAATACTTAGGGTTGAATTAATCGTAATAAATTTGGGAAATCCTTAATAGATAACTAATTATCTAATAATCTAAAAATAAAAAAGAAAATACTAAAGAAAATAATAAAAATAATATTCTAATCCTAATATTGCTAGATATTCCTTATAGATTTGAATAAAATCAAATCAAATCAAATCAAATAAAATCAAAATAAATTGAAATAAAAAGATAATCATAAATTAATCAAAGTGGGACTTGAAACTTGGGTTTTTCTCTCTATTTAAGCTTTAGAAACGTTATTTTCACCCATAAGATTGTTGAAGATGTCACTTTACATGCATAGCCCAATTCAACATATACTTGAACTCGAATAAGTATGATTAATGTCTCATTTGACTCCTCCATTAGTGTACTAGTGTATTGGGTCTTTAATGAGTTAAAATAAGTTTCAAAAAGTACTTTCGATCTTCAGAATGATTTTCTTAAAAATGGGATTCCTAAAACAAAGTCTATCATTTGAGTTGAATTATGTAATGTGTTAATTGAGTCCTTCATGTTCATATCATCAAAGATATCCCAAATCGATGGTTGAAGACTAATTCCTTTAAAATGTAGAGATTACCAAAGTGAGTTTTATCTCTCTCAATAAAGTCACTTCCAAACACAGCCAATAATAAAATTTAGGATAACATACTTAAAGAATCTAACTATTTATCAATTGTATCATGATCTTATTAGTTAAAAACATTATTATTTAAAACTCTTATTTTAATATTTTTCTAGAAGCCATGTGGTCGATTATTGTACAGCAACAGGAGAATGCACAAAGTACTCAGTTAGGATTGAATTTTTGAGAAGCTTTGAAGATTATATAAGATGAATATCGAACGGAAGATATACAGTCTTGTGGGTTGGTGACCATTTTAACCACTCGCAGTCATATATATTTTCGTACGTCGTGATATAACCTCATTGAATATACGGAAAATAATGCGCTACATGTACACGAAATTTCATCTCGCGCCTCATTTCAATGTACTCGTCGTTGCGCTTTTATTCTACTTTTCACGTCATCATTGTCTGTCCAATTCCTTTAATTTAATTTTTTAATTTACTAGTATTCTCGATCAATAATCAATGACCCATATATAGTACTCCCTCTAATCCTATATATAAGATTTTTTATTCTAATTCTAAATATAAGATTTTTTACAATATACGAGGTAATATTTATTATATATTTTTAAAAAATATCGTTATTTAATATATTCAAAGAGAAAGAAAAAGAGATTAAATAAGGGTAATTTTAGAAAAATATTGAGATTTTCGGAGAAATCAAGGTAGTTAATTAGTTTTAATTACAATTTTTAATCCGCGTGATTTGGTTAAAAGGGTCTTATATTAAGTATTAGAGAGAGTAATTAATACTTGACGCTGATGAAGTCATAAATTAAGGAAATGATACATGTAAAGTACTATAGGTCGATAATATAGGAGATTATGAAATTGCAAATTTAATCCCCGAACTAGATATAATATTAATATTAATATCCCAATAAGTTTTTTCCATGAAAGTTCTCTCGGACACTAACATATAGCAGTTGTTAAAAATCTTATATTTTATTTATATGCAAATCCATATATAATTAATATTCAATATAAAATATAAAATTTATAACAAAATATATTATCCATAATAGTATAACTCACTTTTTACCTTTTATATAACGCATGAGGAAATTTGTTTAGTTATTTTTATAGGCATCCTCAATAATGATTAGTAACTGATTTTTTTTCCATTAATTATTATGAATAACTGAGTAAATAGAAAATGATTGAACGAGTCGGCAATGGTTGTGGTGGGTGGAAATGGGTGAAGGTGGTTGGACTGGATCATAGAAAAGTAGGCGAAATTCATATCGAAAATAGATTGTGTGACAGAGATTAATTCAACCTCAAACCCCTCGTGCACAATTGATTACCACTATCCTTCCTTTTAAGTATTAATTGTTTTTCTCCACGTATACATATATTTTCATATATTGAATATTATGATGCATAACACGCAGAGACAGAGTCAATCTTGGTGGTATTTTTTGTATATACTTATTATTATTCAGTAAATATTCCAAAAACCATGTGACAATTCCGGAAAGTCTACCTTACAAGCTGAAGCTTATTAGTTATTCAATATTTCAACTAGCGACGTTTCTTTGTGTGTTATACGGAGCGTAAAAAATGAATCACATTACTTATGACTTATGCTTATATATATATATATATTGATTAGGGTGTTTGTCAAAGAGGTTAGCTGGATTTAACAAAGATAAGAAGACTATCTGTGGACGGTTCTTGCTATTAATACCTGTTGTTGGTGATGTTGTAGAGCCTGCTTCTGGGGATCTCGTCATTTATCGTACACTCTTTTCTGGGGAGCTTCCTCAAAACCAGCTGGCTTCTGGTAATTAAATTAATTAGATCTCGATCGATCGATGGGGGAAAATCTGCCTCCCGGGTTCAGGTTTCATCCCACGGATGAAGAGCTCATCACCTATTATCTAACAAGTAAGGTGTCTGATACTAACGGTTTCAAATCCAAAGCTGTAGCAGTTGTTGATCTCAACAAGTGTGAACCTTGGGATCTCCCAGGTATGCGTATGTATAGTCTCCAAATATCCCAGCAGCTTTTTCCTTCTGGTTGGCTCTCACCGTAAAATATTTTCATTTGGTAATTCAGTATTAAGTTCTTGATCTTTAATGGCTTCATATATATATATATATATATATATAGTAATAATCCCTCTAAGTCTTATTCTATGAAAACTTCATAATTTTTCTTCTATATGTTTAATTTCAGAGTATAAATTTGTACCATCTGACATCGAAAGTTCATCCAATTTTAAATTTTGACTAAAATATCATTAATTTTTTAATTAATACTTACTTTTTAAATAAGAAAGCTTCATTTAAATTAATTAGGCAACTCAAGAAAAATAGAATAAGAAAATTTACTAAGTACTCAAAGTCAAAATTACATTAAAATCAATCTCATGAGGTAGTTCATTGAGTTATGTAAAAGTACGTAGTTTAAATGATAAAGATGAGGTAGATATAGATAATATTCAGAAAATAACTCTTCTTAATATAAAAAAATAAAAAAGAAAAAAATAGTATCAGTTCATCGATACTAATCAAGTTTGAACGAGTATACATTAATTAAAAAGTTATGAGTTAGAGAATTATTCTTGTTCAAGACAATTATTAGCCTACATTATATATATATATATATATTAGTTGGGCAAATTGTAAAAGCGAATAAATTTAGAATTATCATCTTTGCAAGTGTTAATAGATAGATAATAAAATGTTTTATTTGTGCATATATATTTGAATACTTATGTTATTAAGGCTTTTGTCATGTTAACAGATGGTTGATAATTAATAATAACGATTCTAAGGATTTGTTTAATTTAATGAAAACTAGTATACTTTCTTTTGTACATAGTAAAAAGTTTGACCTCTGTAATTAATTCAGATTAATAGAAGATATTTTAATTAAAAAATTGAAATTAAAGTAAAGTGTATGTTTTTAAAATTTTTTTTAAGATAATGTTGACAAAACTTGAAAATATTTTTTGTAATTAATTTATTGAATTAACAAAATAATGATCTGTGTGGTGGGTGAAACAATGGTGATGTAGGGAAGGCATCAATGGGAGAGAAGGAATGGTATTTCTTCTGTATAAGAGACAGGAAGTACCCAACCGGACTTCGAACCAACAGAGCCACCGAATCAGGGTATTGGAAAACAACAGGCAAAGACAGACACATATTTGGTGGTAATGGCGTTTTGGCGGGAATGAAGAAAACCCTCGTCTTCTACATGGGCAGAGCTCCCAGGGGTGAGAAGACCAATTGGGTTATGCATGAGTACAGGCTCCACCACATCCACCCCTTCACAGCTTCCAAGGTACATAAATATATATATATTTCACTATTCTATGTATTCAGATAATTAATGAAACAAGATCATGAATTAATGAACAAAAAGACGAGATCATATTAATTAATTTTATTCTAATTAACCTTAATTAATTTAACCATGCATGTTTTAAATTTTGTTTCATTTGTGTAGGAAGACTGGGTTGTTTGCAGGTTGTTCCAGAAACGCATATCAACAACCAAGAAACCACAAGAGACATCATCGTCTCAAGTATCTCTAGAATCACCTTGCGATGCAACCTCAATGGTGAATGAACTCGGCGACGTTGAACTTCCTAATTTTAGCATTCCAGATTCATCAACTGGATTCACCAACAACATTTTAGCGCCAACTAATCACAATGGCGATCACAGCAGTATCAATAATAATAATAGTGTAAACACAAGCATGAACTTGGGAATGAATTGGTCCGCTGCAACAGATCAAGTTCCCTCTCTTCTTCCATCGCTGTCTGTCCCATGGCCTTCTCGAGGGTTGATGCTGAATCCCAATCTTTCAGTGAACTCCTTGCTTCTTAAAGCATTGCAGCTCAAGAGCTATCAGCAAGTTAATGATCATTTTACATCGTATATGTCACAAGCAGTCCCCAACGTTGGAGCAACTGATGTAATCTCCAATCTCAGTGCTTCTTCCTCCAGGGTTTTTGAAAGCATACCGCATCAGCAGCAGGAGCAACCATTCAATTTGGACTCCGTTTGGTGAAGCCGTTCTTGAGATCATATATAAATAATGAAGCTAACATTTTGTTGAACTTCTTTGTTGTAATGTCCCAATTCAATTTCTGGGTATGCTAAAATGGAAACTAGTTTCCGAGTATGAAGGTCTAGAAATGAGGAATAATTAAATTGTTCCTTCGACATAATAGCTCATCAATTGTTGTGTAATTAGAGTTCAAATAGGGAAGTTGTACATCACCGTTTAACTCACTCCATTCCACTCCACCTTAGGAAGCAAAACCATACACATCAGTGAGATTCAGGTTTTATCTTCCATGAAAAATTTCAACAAGGTGCTCTCTTGTTTCTAAAATAAACTGTACTCTCTTTCAATACTACCGAACCAGAGCTTATTAATTATTCATCCTCATTACTCCAGTTGAGAGAAAAAATAGTGATGATACTATATATACCCAAATTATGATATACAAATAATAATTACCAAATGCTACTATATATATATATGCATAGAACATTATCTTAGTCATTTTAAAATTTATTATACTAGTTATTATGCTCATTAGTTACATAAAAATTAAGTTAATGTTATTAGGATTCGGAGTTATTAGTTACTAAATAATATACTACTTTAAGTAATAAAACATAAATATTTATTTATTGATTTATATTTTATACTTAATAATTATTGTGGAGTAATTAAACCATTACTATAATATAATCAATATAAAACCAAAATCTTCTATTAATATTCATTTCTATTTGTTAAACGCAACATCAATACAAAAATAAACTTTTATTATTACTTATTAAAGTAATTTTTTCAAAAATATACGAGCACAACATATTTTTTCAAGTTAGTGTTTTATTAAAAAATTATATCTCTCTATAGAAAAACCTTTCTTTTTTTTTTAATGCTAAACAAAATGGCAATTAGAGAAGGTATTGGCATAACCACCGGAAGAATATCAAGTTCTAGTAGTCAAGAATCCATCCTATACCTTCAACGGCTTCGAAGGGCCTGGCATTTAGGGCCTTGTAAATGAGCCAGCCACTAGACACTTAGATGACTCAGTGACATTGCCTCTGAGCCTTTGAGTGGTGGGCGAATTCCCCACAATAGAATTGTCACCAACAGGACTTAGTGGTTATTGGAGGACTCGAACCCATCACTCAAGGGGAGATGAGAGCCTTTATCTGATAGCCTGTTTGGATACAAGAAATAAGCACTTATGGGGATCCATAAGTGCTTATGTGATGGAGTTGCCAAACGGAAACAGCTTTTCAATAAGCACTTATGCCTCAAATAAGTGCTTATGGAAGAAGCTGATTTTTTCAGCTTATGATAATCACTTATCCTTCCATAATCACTTATTTCATTTTTTCTTCTCATTATCCACCCAATAATCACTTAAACCCCACTATCCAAACACATTTCTTTTCTCAAAATCACTTATGAGGTAAAAATATCCAAACACAAATCACTTTTGACATAATCACTTATTCTCATAATCACTTATGAATAATCACTTATCCTCATAATCACTTATACATAATCTAATCCAAACACACCCTGAATCCCATAGCCACTTGTATCAACCTATGTTGGCATAGAAAAACCTTTCTGGCATTAAATATTTGTGATGAGGGTTGGTAAAAAAAAAATTGTCATGAGGAAATAATAGCACGACCGAATGAATACTCCGATCCAAAGAGGTCCATATATACATATGATAATCCGATGGGCCTAACCAACTATGCATATTCTTCCATTTTGGCCCAAAAATAAATGACAATCCGATGGGCCTAACCAACTTATTGAACAATGCAGCCCGTTTGATTTTTAGTTGGTTAAAAATGAGTTTTTATAGAATTAATTTTGTAACGTAGTTATGATAAAAATTGGTTTTAGACAAATGTGTTTATGTTTGGATGATTTATTTGAAAATTGATTTTGACAAAACTCATAATTTTTCTCTAAATTTAGCTTAAACTCCATCCCATGATTAATTTAATTTACTTGGATTAAAATTTAATTTGTAATTATTTAATTGAGAACATAATATATTTGATATAATATTTTTTTACGGGTCATGATTTATGAAAATTAAAATTTTGAAGGGATATTTTGGTTAATAAATAGGAGAAATTGTATGAAAATTTTATTTTCTTAATTTTTATTTTTTTCTCATTTTTATTGGTCTATTTTTATCTGAATTTAAAATAAATATAATAAAAATTAAAAAACCAAACGGAAAAGGAGCTCGCCATCAACTTCTTCAAAACCTTTGGAGGAAAAATGATTTTTAAACGCAAAGTTAAAATTTGTCAAACATACCCAAAAATATTTTAAACTCATTTTAGCCCTCAAACTTAACTTGGTTTTGTTTTGAACGGGGTACCCGTCGTCTTCCGATGCGTAAAATTGCATTAGCTAACGATTATAGTTGTTTACCTCCCTATAAAAAAAAATAGTTGTTTACTTCGCTAGTGACAATGGCGGGAAAACCAATTTCTGGCGACGGCTTATCGGCGAACCTCGCCGGGATGTCGAAGAACCAGCTTTATGAGATCATGTCTCAGATGAAGGTATGCCTATTTCCCTACATCTTATCTAACCAATTCCTTCGACTCCGAATTGCTCTTTATATGGGCCTTTTCGATTTAATTCTTGATTTCCTGTCAAATCCAACCGGTATTTCTCATTAACTCTAGCGTTTCTTCTTGGCCTCTCTATCTCGGTCTTCGGCGCGGAAAATTTAAACTATCCCTTCAGAGTCTAATCGAACAGAACCAGCAGCAAGCGAGGCAGATCCTCATTCAGAATCCAATGTTAACTAAAGCGCTTTTCCAGGTTCCTTTTTCTCCGTGTTTCCTTTTATTTAATTAGTGCGTGGCGTTTCCGTTTTTGTTTTTCCATTCAATCTTGCTAGTGGTAACTATCGTGTGAATTGTGTTTTCTGTTTGCTTAACGGAATTCGGACAATTAGGGTTTTCGCGTTTGCTTGTTTTTCCTCCCGTTTTTGGTTGATTGAATGTCACCCATAAATACCTGGAAATGATGAATTTTATGTTGTATAATTCGTCTCCGGCTACTTTATTTAGAAGTTCTGCGGATATCTGTATGCTCATCCTCTTCCCCCCCGGGGGGGAAATCAGAGCACTCTTTTTTTGTTTCTTTTTCGTTCACTTTGTTTTCTTCCTTTCATCCATCTTATCACATTTGTGGCCTGCAAATTTAGGCGAAATTTAGGTTCAACAACATTATTTTGTCAGGAAGGAAAATGAATGAATGAATAAGGAGAATAAGCTGCTGGAGTCTACTTACTGCATGGTTCGTGGGTTGGTTATGATATAGTTATTCATGATAAGTGAGCATTTCTTCTCGACAATTCTACCATTTGTTTCTCTAAGACCGCTTTATTTCTTTTGGAATTCGATTTTTCATTAAATTATTGGGCTTTGTTAACTATTTTATTTACGAATAAGTTACTGACTTAGAAGAATGAACCATGACACATATGAATAAACTAATAAACTATGGGTATTAAGCTTATGGTTATTGAGCATAATTATTCACAAGTCACAATCTTATGAATCTGTTGTACGGGTACAGAACTTTATGATTTCACAACACAGCCTTTGGTGTAATACCTTGCTAATTAATTCTACGTAGTGAATTAATAATTCCCATACCAACAGCCTTAAAGGAACATTTGGTACACATGAATCCTAAACGTCAAGTACCTTGAACTACTAAATATAAGATATCTGGTTATATTAGATATGGGCGAGTCTTGAATTTTCACATCCATCATAAATTATACCCTAGTACCTTAGGTGTAAGTTTTTAAGATATTTATAATATAATTTAGGATTCTTGCACACCAAACATCTCTCCTAAATATACTGTGTAAGTAGTAGAAAGCATGATCTTTTCGCAAGACTTGTATGCCTTATGAGTTCAGCTTTGAGTCTTCAACATTTCATTCTTGATATAGACAAGTTGATTTGTAGATTCTGTTTTTACTTTTCACTCAACCTTAGGGGGCAATACTTTTCAAATAAGGCCATAAAGTTTCCTTTAGTCACTTTTTGGCATGAAAGTTTCTCTTCCTAGCTGCTCGATAGCGTTAAGTCATTTTCTTTTGACTTCATATGTGCAGAATTTGTGCTACAAAAGGTTCTTTGTTAGTTATGTAGGTAGGCTGTGTTTTATATATGAAATGGTAACATGGAGATATCAGCCTTCAGCTGCCTCATCCATTGATTTATCAATAGAATTTCAGTTTATGTGAGGATAAAATACTGCTGCTGATGTCAAGTAACTATGAATATTATTAAAACTGAAATGTACGAGTAGTGAGGAACTTATTGATAAGAGTCCTGAACTTTCAACAAAAATTAGGTATCGGTAATGTCAAAGGATCATCTTGTCAAAATTATAGATACAATTAAGACTCCATGGCTCTTAATCAAAGTTCTTCTTCTTTTAATTGTTGAGCTTTTTCTTCATCTAGCATAAATGTGTATGTTTTCTTTGCCTTACACATGGTTTGATACCCTGATCCCTCTCTCTCCCTCCCCCTCTCCTTCCTTTTATTTATAATGTTTTAGTGTCATTAATATTTGTGATGTAGTGGTCGGCACCCTAAGAATTGTTTATTTGATATTGATGGGCCTCCTAAGGCATACTCGGCCCAAGTTTTTAGCAGAAAGAGGAAGAGAGGAAACAATAGCAAAAATGCTGAGTTCGCAAAGGTTGGACTTGTGACGAATTTTGATTCTGAGTTTCTGACAATATTAGTTTGGGGGGGGGGTGGCACAGAGAGAGGAAGGTAGGAAAGAAGACGTTGGACAAGGAGAGCACTACCCTCTCAAATGCTAGTGAAGAGTGTTTCGTTTTTCTTCTTTGAGATTTATCTTCTAGTGCGGGTTTTTGCTTGTGATTTATCTGGCTTGTCTACTGTTTTACCAGTGAGAATGGTGGCTAGCTAGAGATTTTGACTATTGTACATATTTTTCACAGCAGAATTCATAGCAATATACCAGTTTTTTTCAGAGTCCTATCAGTTTTTGGTATCAGAGCAGGTTCTAGCAAGGCATAGTTACCACCAGAATGGAGGAACGAGTGGTGAATTTGGAGAAACGGATAGAAGTGATGGGAACGGAAGTGGAATAGAGGCGGGAGACGATAAGTACTAAAGTAGCTTTAATAAAAGGCTATTTCACGGAGATTAAGGAGTGTTTAGATGGATTGCAAGGGGGCCAACATAGTGAATGTGGAGAGAAGGAGAGAATAGAAGATAGTTCGACTCCATCAGGGAGCTCAAACAGAGAAAGAGACTCACCTCCAACCCAATCCGGATGAGAAGAAGCAAGGAGGGAGGATAAGTTATCAGCGGATGGGAGAGAATTGAGCGTTGGAAGGAAAGTGGAGATACGCTTGTTTTTAGGCGAAGATCTTGTAGGTTGGACATTCCGAGTTGAGCAATATTTTTTTGTTAACAAAATACACAACGAAGCAAAGAAGCTTGAGGCGGTGGCGTTGAGCTTGGAGGGCTAAGACCTTAACTGGTTCCAATGGAGAGAACCTAGGGCCCCAATAGCTTCTTGGGTCAAGTTCAAAAAAGAGTTAGTGGGCCACTTTCAGTGTTCTTAGCTTGGGGACAGTTATGAAATGTTAATGTCATTGAAGTAAGAGGGAGGTGTGGCTGAATTTATTGAATAGTTTGAGATGATCTTTGCACCATTGATTAAAGTGCCAGATGAGGTGTTAATGGGTGCATTTAAAAATGGGCTTAAGGAGGAAATAAGGGCAGAAGTTAGAATAATGCGACCCAACAATGTAACTTAGCTAATGGAATTATCTTTACAAGTTAAAGGAAAGAATTGGGCCCTACAAAGAGCCCAAGAAAGAAAATATAGTAGAAAAATGAGGACCAATTTTAACCTTAAATGGAGTGATTTTCGGATTGGGCTTCTAAAACCTCATATTAAGAAAGAAATTTCCAGAGTCTTTATCCCCATATTGGACGGGAAAAGCTCAGAATAGAAGAAGTCGCATGACACGAAGAGCATTCCAATCGCAGCGCCTGGCACTTCTGGCAAGGTTATCACTACTTCTAAGCGTCTACCAGAGGTGGAATTGAACATGAGAAGGGAATTAGGACTTTGCTTCAAGTGTGAAGAGAAATTCGAGCCCAACCACTGATGCAAGAACAAACAACTTAACCTAGTGGTCCTAGTTGAAGCTGAGGGATTGATGGACAAGGACGAGATTGAGGGGAATTTGAAGCAAAGGGAAGAAGAGAAGGATGAAGAGGAAGATGAAGAGAATATAGAGCTATCCATGTACTCAATAGTGAGAGTTGGTGGACCCAAGACACTGAAAATTCAAGGTAAGTTATTGGGTGTGGAAGTTATGGTGATGATTGATTGTGAAGCTACCCATAATTTTGTGGTTGGACAATGGATTCAGAAGTTGAAATTGGCTATAGCTAAAACAAAGCCATATAGAATTACCATGGGTGATGGGTATGCTGTACATAATAACATTGTATGCAGAGGGGTGGAATTGAGTTATAGGGGTGACTATCATACAAGATTTTACCCATTGCCTTTAGGGGAAAACAACATGATTCTAGGGATGAAGTGGTTAAAGCTGCTTGGGGACACGTTGGTCAATTAAAAGAAGGGTATAATATAGGTGAACATAGATGGGGACTGGCATTGATTAATAAGTGACCCAACTTTGATTAAGACTTGGGTAACTTATAATGCCATAACACAGCTATAAGGTTGAAGATCAAGGGTATTTGGTGGAATATATAGGAATCACAGTAGAGATAGCCTCCAACAGCCACTCTGCAAATTTAGCGAGTATTGGTGAAGAGGTGAAAAGTTACTACAAAGTTACAAAGAGATTTGCACTCTATTGAGTGAATTACCACCATGGTGTTTCACAGATCATGCCATTATCTTGAAACCAGGTGAGCAGCCACCAAATATCAGACCCTACAGGTATGTACACTCTCAAAAGGTTGAGATTGAGAAATTGGTTAAAGAGATGCTACAAGTAGGAATAATTCGCCCTAGTGTCAGTCATTTTTCGAGTCCAGTGTTATTAGTCAAAAAGAAGGATGGGAGTTGGCTGTTTTGTGTTGATTATAGAGCAATGAATAAAGCTACAGTGCTTGATAAATTCTGAGTATCCTCTATTGATTAATTATTAGATGAACTGGGTGGAGCCAAAATTTTCTCCAAGCTGGACCTTAAGTCAGGTTATCACCAAATTAGAGTTAAGGGAAGGGATGAGGAGAAAACTGCTTTCCGGACGCATGAGGGACACTACAAATTTCTTGTCATGCCATTTGCTCTGGCAAATGCTCCCTTCACTTTTCAAGGGCTAATGAATGACATATTCAAAGATTATTTAAGGAAGTGTGTATTGGTATTTTTTGATGACATACTAATATATAGTACTGATATGAGGTCCCATCTTGAGCACTTGAAATCAGTTTTTGACAAGCTAGAGGAGAACAAACCGGTTATCAATCTAGCCAAGTGCTTATTTGGACAAGATAAACTCGAGTACCTTGGCCACATCATCTTTGAATTAGGGGTTCAAGCGGATCCCACTAAGATAGAAGCCATGGTAAGTTAGGCCACACCTAAGGACTTGAAAGCTTTGAGAGGGTTTTTGGGTTTGACCGGATATTATAGATGCTTTGTTAAGGATTACGAGCAGATAGCAACATCTCTCACAGCCTTGTTGAAAAAAGATGCTTTTCAATGGGGAGACACAGCTCAGCAAGCATTTGAAGGGCTCAAGAAGGCCATGACTGAGGTACCTGTGTTAGCCATGCCAAATTTTTCTATCCCATTCATCATGGAGGCTGAACCCTCAGGTTTTGCTATTGGAGCGGTAGTGATGCAAAATAATAGGCCTATTGCATATCAAAGCCAGCTTTTATCCTCAAAACACCGGACAAGTTCAGTTTATGCAAGGGAACTGATTGTCATAGTGCTAGCAGTGAAGAAATGGCGCCACTATTTGCTAGGTCACAAGTTTATTGTAAGAACTGGCCAGAAAGCTCTCAAGTTCTTGTTGGAGCAACGTATAATTGATCTTTACCATCAAAGTTGGGTGGCCAAGTTGATGGGTTATCATTTTGAAGTACGCTACAAACTTGGAAAAACCAACAAGGCAACGGATGCTCTTTCCAGGAGGGATGAACCCCTCAAATTTCTTGCTTTCTCACTATTACAGTTTGAAGGGGTGGAAGACATTGATAGAGAGCCTAAGCAAGATCCAACACTTGCGGAATTAGTACAGAAACTCTTAACGGGAGAGCAAACACCTATTGGTTACAGTTTAAGAGAGGGTGTTTAACATATAATGATAGTCTTGTTGTTCCCTGGAATTCCACTAAGGTACCACAATTGATAAAGGAGTTCCATGGTTCTCCAATGGGAGGATATTTAGGGTACTTACGCACCTATAGGCGCCTACAGGAAGTTATCTGTAGGGATGGGATGAAATGGGATGTGCAAAATTGTGTAGCTAAGTGTGGGGTATGCCAACGCAACAAATACGAGGCACTATCTCCAGCTGGCTTGATGCAGCCACTGCCTATTCCTCAACAGATTTGAGAAGATGTGAGTATGGACTTCATTATTGGTTTACCTAGATGTCACAGAAATGACACTATCATGGTGGTCGTGGATAGATTATCAAAGTATGCACATTTTGCTGCACTGTTACACCCTTTTACAACAAGGGAGGTTATTGAAATTTTTATTAAAGAAGTGGTGCGATTACATGGATTCCCAAACCTCATTGTTTCAGACCGCCACAGAATTTTTATTAGCCATTTTTGGTGTGACTTATTCAAATAGTCTAGTACTACTTTCAAGTACAGTTTAGGTTATCACCCTTAAATGGATGGCTAAACGAAGGTGGTCAATAGAAGCTTGGAAGCATACCTTTGAGGGTTCACTAGGAACAACCCAAAACAATGGTATAATGGCTACCTTGGGTTGAGCTTTGGTATAACACCACCTACAATTGTTCCACTGGCACTACTTTATTTAAAGTAGTGTATGGGAGGGATCCATTGACAATATTCAAGTGGGCATGTGAATTATCTGCAGTTGAGGTGAACCAACAAGTAAAAGAATGGAATGCTATTTAAAATGACTTGAAACAGCACCTAGAAAAATCACAACAATACGTGAAGGACATGGCCAACAAAAAGAGGAGAGATATGCAATATACAGTGGGTGAGTTGGTTTATGTGTGGGTATGACCCTACAAGTTAAAGTGGCTAGCTAAGAAAGTACATGAGAAATTAGCTTCTAGATATTATGGTCTTTACAAGGTGTTATACAGAATCAGAGCTGTAGCATACAGGCTCGAACTGCCTCCTACTACTAAAATTCACCCTGTATTCCATGTGTCATAGTTGAAGCAAGCACATACTGAGCAGATTGAACCCAAACCAATTCCAGAAGTTCTTGCTGAAGATTTGGAGATGAGAGTTGAACCAAAATAGGTTTTGCAAACTAGAAAAATGACTAATTGAAGTGTACAGGTACTGATACAGTGGAAAGGCTTGCCTAAAGATGACAATACTTGGGAAGATTACACAGTTATTGATGATCAATTTAATAATTTCCACCTTGAGGGCAAGGTGCGACTTATTGGAAGGGGGGTACTGATGGGCCTCCTAAGGCATACCTGGTCGAAGTTTATAACGGAAAGAGGAAGAGAGGAAAAAATAGCAAAAATGCTGAGTTGGCAAAGGCTGGACTTGTAACAAATTCTGATTCTAACAATATTAGCAGGGGGCCATGAAGAGAGGAAGGTAGGAAAGAGGACCTTGGACAAGAAGAGCATTAGCCTCTCAAATGCTAGTGAAGAATGTTTCTGGTTCAGAAAAGATAATTAGATTATCATAAAATAATTAAGATTTTAAATAATTATTAGGTTATTTAAATTTAATTTATTTTGAATTTATTTTATCTTTTAGAATTTGGTTATTTTGTTATATTTATCTTTATCTTATATTTTAAGATATAGTTTAATTTATTATTTATCTTTTGTTTAGATTTAAATTATTTCATTTTTTAGGATTTTAGACTTTTAGTTAGATTAGGATTTAAGACTCTATAAATAAGCTCTAGGGCTCCTCATTGTAACTCATCTCTTTTTCCTACTGATTGAATATTATTAAGAATTGTTTAGTGACTTTCATCTCCTTTAAGTTTCTACTTTTCTCATCTATCTTCTACCCTTCTCTACCTTGTTCTACATCAATTTGGTATCAAAGCAGGTTTCCTTTTACACTTCCTTTACTAGAAACCCACTTGAAAACTCGCTAGCAACCCTAACCACTTCGCTGTTCGTACTAAAAAACCCTACCGGTAGACATTTGTTCGTCCCACGACCACCGCCATTTGTCTTGCTGAAGGAAACCCAGCCTGTCCACCAAGTGCCATCGCTAGAAGCCCTACCACGAGCTCTCACGTGCCGGCAACTCTTCCTGTGCGTGGGCTACACGCGCCATAGGCGCCACTGTGTCCAGTTCTGTCTAGATCACTTTTTTATTGTTCCTTAGGTGTTTTCATGTGATTTCTTCTATACTAGTCTATAAAATATAAAGGCATGATTTCTCCTTTGGAGGTGTATTTGAATTAATATAATTATTATGGCTTCCTTAGAGCACTTTGAGCATTCGTTTGATCATTTTAATTGTTGCATAGATGAAACGAATCGTAAGCTTAGTGAACTATAAAGATTGTCCAAAGACATCTTATATGCCCTTAGGTTGTTAAATAAGGGTATAGAGATAATTCCTAAGGCTTTAGAGGAAGAATGGAAGTGTCAGATAAAAGAAGAGCAAGCATACCAGGAAGCCAAAGTTACAAAGCAGATTGAAGCAACACCATTTGTAGATAATTCCTCAGAATCCAAAGAGGACCTTGATGTTATAGTTGTTGAAGAGGACAAGAGCCTGAAAAAGGGACAAGCACATAAATTACTAAAAGTTGTGCTTCCCAAGGTTATTGACAATATTCATCTTGTTATTGCTTTATCTTGCTTTTCTGTTACAACAGGTACAGGGATTGTTGCAACTACAGAAGATCAAAGTTGTCTCTGGTCTAAGAGTCCTCCTCCATTGTTACCTTGTCCATTGGAAAGTTTTTCCAAATTTAGCTGTCACATGGAGTTTTGATATGGAGTGTCTTTGTTTAGATCCCATTCATCATTATTTTGTTTGGTGGAAAGAATTTCTTAAGTTGAATAATACTTGGGTTGTTGAAGAAAGGGTCCTTCACTCAGATCTCATCCTTTGTTATCTTACTTGTTGGAAAGGTTTCTCAGATCTACGTGGAGTATTAACTATCCGGAGGAGAGTTTTTTCAGGCGGGGGAAAATGATGCAGAAGGGATAATTAGATTAAAACAATAACAACAGCAACATTAGTCTTATCCCACTAAATTGAGTCGATTACATGAATTATACGACGACAATGGACTTTATCAAATACCATCTCTTCGGATAAATCATTGACCAAGAGGTCACGCCTTATAACTTTTCTTAATGTCATTCTTGATCTTTCTCTACGCCTTTTGATAGAACTTTAAGCCATTTGATCAACTCTTCTTACTAGCCCATCTTGTCCTCTTCTTTGTACATACCTAAACCACCGTAAATGATTTTCAACAATTTTCTCTTCGATAGGAACTACTATGATTTTTCCTTGTATACCATCATTTCTTATCTTATCCATTCTTGTATGACCACACATCCATTTTAACATTCTCATCTTTGCTACTCCCATCTTATGCTCTTGATGAGAAAGGATAATTAGATTATCATAAAATAATTAGGATTTTAAATAATTAATAGGTTATTTAGATTTAATTTATTTTGAATTTTTTTTATCTTTTAGAATTTGGTTATTTTGTTAGATTTATCTTTATCTTATATTTTAGGATATAGTTTAGTTTATTATTTATCTTTTATTTAGATTTAAATTATTTTATCCTTTTAGAATCCTAATTAGATTGGGATTTGAGGCTCTATAAATAAGTTTTAGGACCCCTCATTATAACTCATCTCTTTTTCCTACTAATTGAATATTATTAAGAATTGTTCAGTGACTTTTCTCACCTTAAATTTTCTACTCCTCTATCTTTTACCCTTCTCTACCTTGTCCTACATTAGTTTCGTTTTACTTCTTGAGATTTATCTTCTAGTGTGGATGTTTGCTTGTGATTTATGTGGCTTGCCTACTGTTTTCCCAGTGAGAATGGTGGCTAGCTAGAGATTTTGACTACTGTGCATATTTTTCACAGCAGAATTCATAGCAATATACCAGTTATTTTCAGAGTTCCATGAGACACACTCATGAAAGTGATTTCTTGGGTCCTTGAAGTTTACACTTATCTATATTTTTATTTATATATGGGACCTCCTTTTGAATTTTTAGGGAACAATGCTATCTTTTTGGCATATAGCCTTGGCTATACTGTAGTTGTCCCAGCATCATTCCAGTAATTGTCATACATGCATACCTATGAACACTGATATCTGCAAGTCTGTGGGGGTATTGTTATTTGTTTCTTTTTTGCACTACTTTGACTTTCAATATTTTTCCATGGGGATGCAGTCAGATCACTTTTGGTTATGCTTTTACATCGAACCTTATTTTTTCTGATTTGTTTTCGTTTGATCAGGCACAAATTATGCTTGGAATGGTGCAGCCCCCTCCAGCGGTATGCTTTTGATTTCATTAAAACATAGTGTTATCTTCACAAACTTTGATTGGAGGCTATGTGTATATGATCAATTTCTTGTTTCTAGATTCCAAAACCAACAGTCTTACAGAACACTCAACAGCCAGTACAGTTGACACAACAGCCAAACATTCAACCTGCACCATTTTTGCCTGGGCAAGGTGGTCTACAGGATCAAGCGAGTGTATCTCAAACCCAAATTCCTCCAAGGAAACACCAAAACCAACCTCCAGTGCCAATTTCATCAGCTGCTATCTCTTCAGTGAGTCATCAATCTCAGCCCATGCCTGCAACTTTGCAGGTGCCACAGCAACCTAAAGGACATCTGACTCCCCAAATGGCTCCAGTGTCTCTTCCACAGTCATCACAACATCCAAACCTACCTCCATCTTCTCTTCATTCATCTGCACAGCCACATCAAACCCAAATTCCAAATGCTTCCTCTCAGTTGCAGCAACCGTTGCAGGGACCTGGATTTCCACATATGCCACTGCAACCACCAATACAATCACAGCCCAGACCACCTTCAGTGCCTAACTTTCATCACCAGTATCCCCCACAAATGGGTGCCAACATAGGTTTTCAACATGGTGCTCCTCACAATCATCCACAACCCATGTTTCATGTGAGTCTGTTGAATATTTCAGTTTAGTATTCTTGATATAATGGCATGTTAAATTGTAACAATATGTTGTCATTTATAAAATTTTCAGCCAGGTGCGAAGCCAGCTAGTGTTGGTCCATCATTCCCACAGGGCCCAACTCCAATTCCAAGTCAACCAGCTACTCAGTCACCTTATCAGGTATGCTTGAGCTGTGCCCTAAGACTATTTGCTGGTATGTCTAGATGGATCCCTGAATTCTTGGCTTTATGGGGGGCTTTTATATGACCCATTATCACCCCTTATTTATTCATTGTCTTGTCCAACTGGAATGTATTTAAGCCAGTATTATGTTCTCACTTGTCTGCATTATTAGTCTGTTGTTTGTGACAGGTTTATTTTATCCTAATTAGACGTTAAGCTAGCTGTTAATTATAATGGCACTCTTACAGACAGAATTGATAATGTTATTTATTCTTTAGAGAGAATATACTTTTGACACTAGAAAGGTGAAAGCAATGCGAGCAGTAAGTGGAACGGGGAAAAAACCAACATCTTCTATTTTATCTTATTTTTTAGGATAATCAATATCAATATAAAATATCAAATCTATAAAGTGCAACACTATTTACAAGCCATGAACAAGCCATGAAGAGTGCGTGTGTGACTCCTTCCAGAGTCCATGTAATTTTTTTTTCTTTAATTCTTTAATCTTCTTCATGCAATTGTTTTGGACTCCATGCAGCTTTGTTTTATTCCTTTAATATTTTTCATGTATTTCAATAGAGTTTAAATTTGAAAGATGAGTACAATCTTCAAGAAACTTTTAAGTTATGATCTCTTCCTTACATTATACAGGGAAAAGATATTTTGTTTGAAATAATTTCAATTCAATTTCAAAATGTTCATTGTTAGAGAAAGAGATTTGGCTACTCTTCATTGAACTGCTAAATTATGTTCGGGCAAATGTTTTCTTTTTTTTTTTTCATTTCTATTTTTTTTATTTCTTCTCTGCGTATAACTTGACAAAGAGGTATTTCTGACCATTTTTTAGAATATTCCGATATGACTGTACAGTATTATTCCATCATTTGAATATTGCATATGTGGTCTTTGATTCAGATTCAGTTTTGCCTATTTATTCCCAAGCTAGCATTTGAACACGAATACACAATTATAATCACTGTTGATTTTGGTAGTTTAACTTCACAATAAAGCAAACCTGAGTAACGTGGCCTCGGGAGCAGTGTCGGTTATAATGATGTCTATGCTTAATAATTCTTGCTGATTCATATGCCAATTGGGCTTGTTTGTCAGGTTGGGGGCTTACATTTGGGGACTGACTTCGGCAACCAAGCTGGAAATGCAATGCAAGTTGATAGAGGGTCTTCTAGGATACCTGGTCTCTCAGAAAACGTGACACAACTTTCTGGTCCTCCGGGACCTCCATCATTAGTTACTGGTCAGATGGGTGTTGGCAATCAGTCTCTCAGGCCTTCGTCTGTAAGTGTATTAACCAACAACTAGTTTGAATGATTAATTGTGCAATCTGTTGACTTTTTTTCTTCTGTACATTTTGTAGTTAACACCTGAGATGGAGAAGGCACTGCTTCAGCAGGTCATGAGCCTTACACCTGAGCAGATAAATCTGCTTCCTCCAGAACAAAGGAATCAAGTGTTACAGCTGCAACAAATGTTGCGCCAATGAAACAAAAGAAAACTATATACCATGGAGCTTTGATAGTGTACTTTTTCGTTTCACGTGCAGGATTATTTGGGGTTTTGATCTTCCAATTTAACCTTACTTGTCGGCAGAGAAAATTGGAGCATCTAAATTCAAATTGAAGTCCTTTTATAACTGAGCTGACTCAGCTCAAGTTGTGACATATTAGACTCGTTTATTTGGTCTACAATTTGACTGGTCGGCACTGAGTGAATTTTGGGGTGTTTATTTATTTTCTATTCTATAATATATTATAAAGTGATGGTCCAAGTGTTGCTATATTAGCATTCCATATAACCTTTGGATTGACTTCAAGATCCACCTTGCCAGCTTTTTTTCGCCTTTCTGTTGATCGTATTTTTCTTAAATGCTTTCTCAACCAATATATAAGAAGGCAGTATATTTTTGCTGCATTGTGGACAGGATTAAATTTATTAAATTAATTAATTGTTTAAATTTGTATTTGGGTTGATATATACATGTCTTTAAATACATTTTTGAGAAACAATCTTCTTTATATGATCTTTTACAAATATAAGAAGGCAATAAATATTGATAAACACCAAATTTGATATGAATTTTATGTTTCATATTAATATTAATTAAATTACATTAAATTAATTAGATATTAATTCAAATTTGCATTAGATTGAATAAAATCAAACAAAACTGAAATTTAAAGATAAAAGTAAATTAAAAAATGATGACATGAATTGTTACTATTTTAAGATGTCACTTGTTACACATAAATAATATTGTAGTATTTAAATAAGGTTATTGTTGCAAGTGATATTTCTATTATAGGATAAAAAAATAAAAAATACTCCATATCACTAAGTTTAGAACTTAAATAATCTAGATATTCAATATTAAATCTTAATATAATGCATTGCTAGTTTTAGTATGGTAGTTGGGTAGTCTGATTTTCCTTTTAAATGATTAGATGGATGAAATGTATAGTATCTTATCTGTAGCAGCTCAGCATTTTAAAACACCGCCAATTTAGGGCTATGGTTTGGAAATAATTTGTTTGGTGAACAAACCGGGTCAAAAGACCCGGTTTGGGAATCATTTATTTCTGTAGCGTGGAGGAAGAATACTTTGGGGCAGTCCCTACTAAAAATGAATTGCACATGCATGCTCTGATCAAATATTAAAGAACCAGGCTTTTACAAGAAGAAACTTTGCTCAGTGGCTTCTTATAAATGAGATTGCTTCAATTTTTATGGAACCATCAAGAAGTAAATATGACTGAATGCATATACAGTCACCATCGATTGGAGGACCAGCTTAACAAAAATAAGGTTGGTCTGGCGTAGTAGATAATCTTTAACACATTCCACAGGTGTAAGATTTTATATTTACATTCATATTTATGATATATACAATTTAAAAATGTAACCATTTGGAGTTATTCTTTTATAAATTTATATATTCTTATAACTTGAAATTATTTAATGATTTATGATATTATACAATTTACTCCCTGTTTTTAAAAAAGTGTCATTTTAAGATTTATTTTAAAGTTAGTAGTATTTTACTAAAATGTCCTTAACTTAAATGATCTCATGAATATTCCATTTCATATTAACGAAGAGTAGAACTGCAAAACAAGTAATTAGTATTTTATTAAAATTTTAAATAAACAAATATTTTGATAAATCTCAAAAACTTCAAAAGGACAATTTTATGAATTAGAGGGAGTATATTATTATTCTTGAAGGTGTGCCTATAAAAAAATTGACTGAATTATTATCCTGAATTATTATTTTGTCCTTAGAAAATAAATAGAAATACATTCAGTCCCAATTTTATTTCTGAATTTTCTAATGTCTCACTGTAGTCTTTTAAAAATGTTTCATCTTCATTTTATTTCCCGCACTAAACGTGTTATTTGAAATAAATGATATGACCTAACGCAAAATTGAGAAGTTTATTAAATTTTCAGCGATTATTAAAACTAGAAATCTGTTCTTTGCGATGCACGTATTCTTAACAATATCTTTTAGTGGGACATAATAATTTTGAAATTCAAAAAACTATTCAAATATTATGTTACAAAACAACAAAACACGCGGTCTAGTTACCACAAAAAATGCGGTCTAATACAAATCGAACATTTCAATCATAATACTAATCACAAGTCATAATCAAATTGTCTTCCAATACAATTCATATACTATGCCATTTAATATTCACCAAAGTTAACCAAAAAATAAATTCACCAGAAAAAAACAATGTCATTTAAACAAATTCTACAAAGGTAGGTAAAACTTTAAATAATGTCGCCTTCGAAAATTTGCTTAAATAACGGTATTGACTACTATTGTGGATGAAAATTTCACATGAATAAGTTTTGTATATAGTTAAAGGCCTTGTTTAGTATACAGAATAATTTTTTATGAAATTGGAATGAGAATGAAATTAGGAATGGAAATGAGTTTTAAATGTATGTTTGGTATGGAAAAAAAAAGATGATAGGAATAATAAAAAAAGAAAAAACAAAATAAAATGACTTAAATGCTCTTACCTAAAAAAAAAAATCCCCTCATCCATCCCTCTTCTTCCCTTGCAAGCATAGCCACCACTATCAGCTTCCTCCAAGTGACAACTATCAGCCACCACCAATATTGTTAGAATTAGATCGGGCATTGAACCGAACAAAACACTGGTTCAAGGTTCAATAGTTTAATTATAATCTAATCGGGGCCAGACCGGTAGTGATTAAAATAATATATTTAAAACAAATAATACAAGTTTAAACAAATTTTATGACTTAATTAAAGTCTCAAACTTAATAATACTAAATTATCAATATATTATTCACTACAAACAAATTATTAATAAATTTAATAATTCAATATTTAGAAATAAATAAATTAATATTAATTCATAATTACATTTTGAGTTCAAAATAATAAAGTAATAATCTATTATTATATTATTTATTAAGTAAATATATAATTTTTAATAATTATATATAATAATAACACTTATATAATATTATAATATATAAAAAAAAATTTATTATAAAAATGATGTCATTTTATTTTAAAAATTAAAAAAATATTTTAAAATTTTTTTAACAAAATAATATGGGACTAGTTCAAACCCATTCATGACTAGTTCTATGGATTTATGGCCGGTTTCACCAATTCTTAAAGATTTTGAATTCTCTCAATTTTATTTCTTAATCAGATCTGATCAATTGATTCTCAATTTAACCGGTTAAATCAACCGATCCCATACTATCAACACTAGTCACCACAGACACCAATCTCCAAAAAAAGACACCAATCTCAAAAAAAAGAAAATCAACATCGTCTTCAACCTCTGCCATCAAACATACTTCAAGGAGGGGAAGAAGTTTTCAAATCTGTCAACACACATCGAGCCATGGAGGGTGAGAAGTCCACATTCGGTGGCTGTTGCCGAAGATAATGCCCTATTTTTATATCAATAAAACCGCGGCACACCGGCAACTCAACGACCACAAGGGACCGCATCGCCATCGGTCTCTTGCCTCTCCACCACACCATTGCCATCGTGAAGATTTGTGAAAGAGGAAGGTTGCCATTGCAAAAATCTTGAGGGAGGAAGTTGCCGGTGGGAGAGGAAGGTCATCGTTTGGAAGGTCACAATCTAGATGAGATTAGGGGTAATTTTTTTCCATAAATTTTTTATTCCTACGATCTTCATCCATCCCCACCCCTTGGTGGCTTTCGTTATTTCCACATATGTGAGTGTCAGTGATTTCAAGGAATGAAGAAAGCTTCGTACCAAACACACTTCTCTTAGGAATCTCTCACCCCTATTCCCTCCTACCACACGAGACAATAGTTACCTAGATGGGCTTTCTCACTAATCATAAGTTTACTTCAAAAAGTGAACTATTTTATTTGATTTATTTAACAAATTAAATTAAAAGCATCATCTTTAAAAGATGAAAAAAAAATCTTTTAATGATTAATTCATTACTTTATTAAAAAATCAAATTAAAAAAATGTTTTAAGTTTCAAAATAATCTCTCCAATTTAAAATATAAATCATATTCTGAAATCAGTCCAATTTAAAAGAATATTTTAATCCAAAATATAAGTCACTTTAAAAAATATTTATCATATTAATTTTTTTTTATTTATGTCACTGGTTTACAATTCAAAAGTAAAAGATAATGGATCAATGGTTTACATGGAATGTTGAAATTTAATGTAAATGATAAAGGGTAAGGATAATGATGGAAGAATTGGAATTTTTTAACAAATTCAATAATTTAATCAACTTTTAATCCTTTTCTTGATACGTGGGAGGTAATTAAAAAATAATCTATAATTTTAGATCAGAGGCAATATCAATTAATGGTCTGTTTGGTTTAAAGCAGGGAAAGTGAGAGAAGGGATTTTAATGGAGAGAAAGGAAGGGGAGGAAAAAGAAGGGATTTTAATTTTACCTCGTTCGGAAGGAAAATGAGGAATTTTAGTAAAAGGATTTTAATTTTACCTCATTTTGGTTAGGAGGGGAAATGAGGGAAAATAATTATAATTTAACTATTATATCCTTAATTTATTTAAGTTAATATAAGGACAAGACTGACCAGTATATTGTGTAGCTAAGTAATAAAAAAATGAAAGGTATTTTGGTCATTTTAGACACAATAACATATTTTCTCTCCAAATTACCCCAATTTAAGGAAAAAATATATAAGGGGAGGGGAGGGAAAATTTTAACTCCTGATTGCCAAATAAAGAGAAAAAAAATTTTAATAATATTTTTTCTCCCATTCCTTTCCCCTCCCCCCATTTTCCTCCAACCAAACAAATCATAAGAGAAAATGTGAGATACTAAATGTGAAGGATGGCAGAGGCAGACCGCCAGACATAAATAAGAAGGTAAGAAAGTATTCACCACCTTTTCCCAAGTTATTAAATTCATCAACCAATCTTCTGGCAGACTGTTCTCTTTAGTTACCATCCCGCTTCTTTTGGAGCCTCTCTTCTAACTGTTCCCTTCCCTCTTACTGAACCATTCATTCTTCCTCTCTCTCTCTCTCTCTCTCAGTTCTATTTTGTACTTTCTCTTTCATTCCCACATTTCACAGAAAAGCAGTGAGATGGCACAGAGCACTGAAGCAGAAATGCAAGAAATGAGTGAAGAACTTCACAGCATTATACATTTCAACTTGGATGAGGCACCAGCTAGGCGTCGTGTTCGTGAAGCTTTTAAGCATATTCAACTTGCCCTTGATCACTGCTTATTTCAGGTACCTCTTCCAAACCCTAAACATATTCAACTTTTCACAAGCCATGAAACAAAGTTTACAGAGATTAAGTCTTCCACTAAGCTTTTCATTTTCCTATTAACACAAACCAGTGTTGATGTTGATGTGGCCACTTGACCATGTGTGTGTGAGTCACCAAAATGGTCCAAAACTATCATATTTATGGATAATATAATGGAAAACAGAGAGGATATTTATAGCTCATTTCTATTTCTGAATTTACTGCAGTTGCCGGCAGATGGTGTGAAGATGAAAGAGGTAAGGCAATGAGCAAGTTTTGTGCATACAAGGCTTTTGGCAGTCTTTTCTTATATTTACATCAGATCACAATTTTTAGAAAGAAGAGATTAGATATTCTTTTTCACCCTTGTTATCGTCATATATTTCCCTTCACCTTCCCATCAAACATTAAAAAATCACTATATTGATCCGGGAAGGTATGTGTCATGTACTCCAATAATTATATTTAAAGCTTTTTTCATTCCTTTCACTAAGTTATACTCAAATTAGTGACCAAAAGGAGCATCTGGGACACTTCTTGTGTTGAAAATGAGTAGGCATGAGATGTAGCTTTATTCCTTCCTTAAGTTAAGCTAATTTTTCTGCATTCCCTAGCTTACGGTGTCATGGAAGTACTTAATATTTGGTGAATCATTTCAATTATGAGCGTACAGGTTTATGAGGTGAACTCCAGAGGATTAGAAATATTCTGCAAGAGCTGGCTTCCAGAAAGAGCTCCTTTGAGAGCAATTGTTTGTTTCTGTCATGGCTATGGAGACACTTGCACATTTTACTTTGAAGGCATGGATATAACTACGCTCTTTTAAACTTAGTTTGTTTATGTATTCTGGAAAGAAATAGATAATCAGGGTTTCATTCTCTCTTATATTTAATATTAGGAGTTGCAAGGAAGTTAGCATCGTCTGGATATGGAGTGTTTGCTATGGATTACCCTGGTTTTGGCCTCTCAGAAGGTCTTCATGGCTATATTCCTAAGTTTGACAATCTAGTGGATGATGTCATTGAGCATTTCTCCAAAATTAAGGGTAAGATTGATTTTTTTTTTTTATGTTTTTGGACATTTTCTTTCTTCAGGTTTTTAAGTTATGTTAGACAGCAGCCTATATACTTGCATGTGAGTTTCCTAGTCATTCGTTTATTCATCATTCCTCTCATGAAGATTAAGAAATCATATTATTGAATCTGTTTTAGAGTATTCTTTGTCTTCTCTTTAGTCCTAAATTATTTTCTCCACTTACTTCGGGTGGGTATGTATGACAGAAAAAGTGGAATATCAAAACTTGGCTAGCTTCTTGTTAGGTGAGTCAATGGGAGGAGCCGTTGCTCTGAAGGTGCACTTCAAACAACCTACTGCATGGGATGGTGCTGCTCTTATTGCACCTCTCTGCAAGGTATCTCCTTGAATTTCAAGAAAGATGAAGATCTTTGACTTCTTGAGCTTCATTACGCCAGCAAATTAACCAGTTTTCTTGGGTAGTTTGCAGAGGATATGCTTCCGCACTGGTTGTTGAAGCAGATACTGATTGGTGTTGCCATGGTTCTCCCCAAAACTAAGCTAGTTCCACAAAAGGAAGAGGTGAAAGAGAATATATTTAGAGACAAGGGAAAGAGAAAACTGGTGAGTGTTGATGCTTATGACTTTAGAATAAACACATCAGGATGTGCTTGACTTAAGAGCGATGAAAATGCAGACAAGCACCCATTTTTGTCTTTTTGCTATTAATTTTGTTTTGTTGCATACTCCTGAGTTTTTCTGGGATTTTTTGCAATAACTTTGATTTGTATCAGGCTCCCTATAATGTATTGCTCTACAAGGATAAACCAAGGCTAGGAACTGCACTGGAGTTGCTTAAAGCCACACAGGAGATAGAACAACGACTGGAAGAAGTATAAGTTTCCCATTTGATTACTTCTTGATACTTTTTAACCGTCTCTCCTCCTCTATATGAACATACAATTCAACAAATATGATAAGCTAACTAAGGATTCTGAAAAGATACAACTGAACAAGTTTTTCCCTCCTCAGATCTATTAATTGTGAAATACTTCAATGGTTTTAACACTAAAATATGTGTATCAAGAGCAAAGCAGGTGTATCATTAGTAGCTTTTTTTGTTCATGTTTCTAGTGGAACCTAAATAATTCTGATCGCTAGGTCTCTCTGCCATTGTTGATAATGCATGGAGAGTCTGACATAATAACTGATCCATCAGCCAGCAAGGCTTTGTACGAAAAAGCAAGAGTTGAGGACAAGAAGCTCTGCCTATATAAGAATGCTTACCATGATCTACTTGAAGGTGAACCTGATGGGACTATATTTCGCGTACTTGATGATATAATATCTTGGCTTGACAAGCACAGCAGCAGAGGAAACACACATTGATCATCTTGTTAGAATTGTTTGCTGCAAAACAAACCATTACAAAATATCGGTTTATGTATTCATATATCATTGGCGGTTTTGCGAATTCAGGACAATGTTTCAAATATCAAGTACTTTATGTTCAGTTATTTGCGTGGTTGCTTATATAGATTTGTCTCATTTTACCAATTCATGCAAAATAATGGAAACAATCCACATGATTAAGAGCATGTTTGGGGTGGCACAAATGCCGCTCCAAACACACACTAAATTGTCATAGAAACTATGAATTACTACAGAAAAACTATCAACACTGAATTCTTAGCCCCAAACACATCCCATCTTAAGTTTATGTTCCTATACAAAACTATTGAAGCTAAAGCAATTAAAATTGAAATCCTACTTAGAATAGGTGAGGGATTAATAACATGGATCGCAAGGATCAAATTGCTCAAACAAGACTACTCATTAGAAGTGTAGTGAACTGTTGACTCTGTTAAATTGGTTAGAGTTGTAAATACACTAACAAAACCACGGTTTTGGGGTGGGTTGGGTGTCAGTCTTCCCAAATAATGCTTATGGGGTAATATTTAACTGGAAGTGAACCCAGGAAAAAACAACTAAATAGATTATAACTTTTTTTATATAGAAGAATAAATTGAATTAGAAAGAGATGAAAGTACCAATTATTGGAGGACAAGCAATCTTTAAACCATAAAAAACAAAAATAACATGAAACAGAACAAAACAAAAACTATATAAATATAGATTGTTTGTTAGTTTTCTCCAACTCAGTTATATGCTGACTCAGAGCCTGCATAGCGAATAGTAGCAGATCAAATGAAACATCGCAGATATATAAAAGATGATTATGTTAGTATTTGTCAATGCAAGCTGGAACCTCATGGCATTGCATGGCTACTTAACGTTTCAATGCCTTTGCTTTGGTTAGAAGGTTTCTAAGCCTCAGTAATCTACCGTCTGTAATGTTTTCCCCAATAGTAAATAAGAGTGAATACTTTATGAATTCTTTCTATTGTCACAAGTATTCCACCATTCTCATGTTCTTGTAACCTTGCAGTGTCTTCAACAAAAGCAAAGGTCTTTTGATATGCCTATTTTATACATATAAAATATCCATATTTAAGTTTTAAATTATATTTAAATATGTTTACATTGATATATTTTAACATGATTTTACATATTTTTGTGTTTAATAGTGCTATAAACTCATTTGGAAGTATTTAGAGTAAAAATGTTACAAATTATTCATACCAAAAAGTTTCAATACCCTTTGGTATTTTGATCATAACTCTCACATCTAAACTCTGATTGAGATGATTTAAGATATGTTGGAAAGTTAAGACATAGAGCTACAACTTTCATGTTTTGAGTTTTTCCAAATTTCAACGTTATCATGGTAAAACTTGAACTCAAATTTTTAACATGAGTTGGTGACTTGTCTGAACCTGAACGAAGGAGCTTTTTATAGCAGACATCCACCCGGCACCAGGTCAAACTCAGCCGATGCCGGGTCAATGCAAATTGCATGTTTTTCTGGCTTTCAGAACCACCCGGCGCCGTATTTGATGATTTTATGGTCACCTTGCGCTAAGTCAAAGTGCAGAAGCCCACAAAAACATGTTTTTTATGCGTTTTCGTGATATTTTTTGCTTTTATGGGCTTTTAGACTTTTTCTATATAAAGAGACATAGTAGAAGCATGAAGAGAGATTCAGAAAGGCACTCATAAGCTAGAGAACACTGTTTAAACACATCTGGGAGTAGCTATGAGTAATCTTATAGAGAGAGAGCAAAAAGATCTAGGGAGTATTAGAGATAGATTTATTCTCTTCTACTATTACTCTTTCTTCTTGTTATTTTCACTATGATTTGAGATTTTAGTTCTGATTTGATTTCTATTTCCATGTGTAGCTAAATTTCTCAGTCAGGGGTAGGGATGTAGCCTGACTAGAATGGATTGGATTTGCTTTCTTTAGTTTTAACTATGTGGATTTGTTTTTCAAGTTATATTTAATTTTTTTCTTTATTATATTTATATTTCTTGTTCGTTCATGTAGATTTTATTCTTAATCATCATAAAATCTAATTAATGGGCAAACTTGATGGACTGGGAGGTGAAGAGTAAATCTAGATCTAGAGAGATAAACACAAATAACTAATCTAGAGATAAAATTAGGAATTCGTGGTAATATACGTTATAGTTTTCAAGGTTTAATTAGAAATTTAGTTGCACGAGAGTAAATTGAATCCTAATTAAATAAGAATTAATTGACTGAGAGGTAATTAGGACGCTTTAGAAATAACGATCACTATAATTGTGTAGAGTCTAACTAAGGAATAGAATCTAGTTATCTCATAAGGTGAATCTTGATCCCTTGACGATTCTAGAACTAAATCAAACTGAGACTTTATTTTGTTTTCTATTTCTTTCCTTTTTAATTTGAGTTCTCAATTTGATTGTTACTTTTGGGACCATATGTTTGGGTTGATAAATTTAATACCACCCTTAAGTTCGACCTTTGAAATACTTTAGAGACTTTTTATTACTACAATCGACCCTGTATACTTATAGGATCTCGATCATCTTTTGTTTTGTCATCAATTTTACAAGTTCTCAATGCTTCCAAAGCAAATGCATATCCTGGTGAACAAAATGTTTGTATTGCAATGATGCAAAATGAAACTTTAATAATGCAGAAAATTACCCGCCAAGTGGCAAATATGGCTCCATTCTTACAACCCTGCAAAACATCACACGTTCTTCATCTGTGATTGTTTCATGGTCAAAATCAGGACCAGCTGGAACCATGGGTGCTTCTATTTTAGCTAACAACCTTTCTGCTCTAAGCTTTTTGGACTGGGCCTGTCGAAGCATTTAGAGTGATGAATGATAATAAAGCAAATTACGTGTTGTTAAGAAAATATAAATAATAATTCAAATTTATATAAAATCAATATAAATATCTCAGTCAATCCAGCTAAGTAATCTGCATTGTTATGAGCCTGCGTTGTAAAAATATAAAATATATACAGCCAGGTGTTATAGATCAAGAAGGGTTAAAAGTCCAAATTCAAATTTATAATGTTTCTAGTTGACATAGCCTAAAACAATATGATTTATTGAGGAAAAATATGTTAACTTATATTTTCACCAAGCAAGAATTCCAAACTGAGGCCTAATTCCATATATATTATCTATGCCTATATCTCCAAATATACTCTTGAAGTATAATATTCATAAACTAAGTTGACACTTACAACAGCTAGTTTATGTTCAATTTTTTTGACAAGCTTTATGCTCTTGGCTTCGGCAGCTTCTTTTATCGTCTTCTCATGTTCTTCAGTAGATACATCCCTCCCCAAACGTGCCTGAGCCTCATAGAACTCAGCCATTGATCCTGCTTGAGCTATTGCTTCATCTTCCCCTGATGGAATTGCATCAAAAGATCCACACCTCAGCTTCTCTTCAACATCCCGCACCTGATTAACCAACTTCTGTCTTTCAGCCAAAACTGCAGCCACACTTGTTGTAACAAAGTCCTTCCCTTGATATACTACAATGTAATATTTATTCCTTCAGCAGCAAGGTTCCTCCTGTTAAATTCTGATGTATAAAGGAAAATAAAAAAATATTCATGCAAGTCTTAAAGGGCTCAGCCCCTGCCCTCCTGATACAAGCGTTATCCCACAGCCCACAATGTCCATCATAGTATGTGGGAATGTGGTTTTGGGACAATTGGAATTTGAAGAAAGCATATTAGTTGTTCAAATCTATAATTACCCTTTTATTATTCTTAGATTATTTGCGTGCCAATATGGTTACGGAACACAAACTTGTTCCCATGATATTATTCCCCTTCCATTGACAAATACTTAAATGGATAATTGAATTATAACAGGTAAATACAAGATTTGGCATACACCTAAATTGTATGTGCAAGGAAATCAATAAAGGGGCCTTAGACATAATAGAAAGTAGAAACTAAACTATCAGTTCTCATATTTCAGTCACTTATCTCCCCACTCGATGATATTGGCTTTGAAGGCTACCATGTATTTTATTTCAACAGTGAGTACTATATCCAGAATGCAATATCTGTCTTGATACAAGCACAATTGAACAACTAATATGCCATAGAACAGGAAATGACATAGAGCAAACCTTGATCTCTTCAGCCATAAGCTTCTTGTTTGTATTCTGGATACCACGTTTGACAGCAATCTTCACAATTTGGTTCTCCTTTTTAAAAAAAAAAAACCATGGTTTTCAACCATGGTTTTCTAAGAAGATGTGTTTGACCAAATACAAACTGTCTTTTTGAAAAATGAAAAATGAGCTAAACTATAGTTTTAAAAAAGTAGGAGAAAAGTTACTTTTTCTGTAATGAAATGTGAGTTTTGAAAAAAGAGAAGTAAAATTACTCATATTATACATCTAAAAGTATTTTTAACCCTTTATCATCTAAATAAATTTTTTGTTAAATTTACTTTTACAAAAAAAATATCTAAACATAAATATCTTTTAATAAACTTACTTTATTTAAACTTTATTTTTTTAAACTTTATTTATTTGATCTTAATTTTATAACACTGAGAACGGGCCTTCTCCCAAACCTTATAGCGCATGCCGGACCATGATGATTTCTATTTCTCCCTTTATAATAGTCAGCAGAGATGTTTATCAAAAACACATGTATAAAATTATAATAAAAAAATTTAGCAGATGAGTAAGGCTCTTTTTTGTTATGCGGTGGAAACCAAGTTTTGGGCTAGAACCAAGTTGAAGGCATTTTGAAATGTGTTTGGGTCTTTTTTTCTGGTGCAGTGAAAATTCATTTTATGAACAAAATTGGGTTTTAGCAGAAGAAGGCCCAAGGCTGCTTCTCCGTTGGGAAACGGGTTATCAATCTCACAAAATTACACATATTAATGTCTCTTTGAAAAGAATTGAGATAAAAATGAATCAATAAAAATGAGAAAAGAATAATGAATCTAGAAAATTAAATTCTCATAAATTTTTTTCTATCTAATAGCCAAATGTCCCATTAAAATTTTAATCTTTATGGATTATGACTTGTAGGAAAATACTATATCAGATAGACTATGTTTATAATTAAATAAATATAAATTAAATTTTAGTCCAAGAAAATTAAATTAATCATGAGATAGAGTTTAAACTTAATTTAGAGAAAAATTATGAGTCAAAACGATAAAAAATAAAGAAAATAAAATACTAGAAAAAAATTTTAGACTTTTATTTTTTTAAAAAAACATATATACACATATATATATTTATTAAATAGGTATTAAAAAAAAATTTATCTATTAAAAATTTTGAAAAAAAAATTATACAACTAAAACTGCTTTTATGGAAAATCATCCAAACATAATCATTTTTATCAAAATCAATTTTCAAATAAATCATCCAAACACAAACACGTTTGTCCAAAATCAATTTTTTCATAACTATATTACAAAATCAATTCTATCAAAATTTATTTTCACTTAACTAAAAATCAAACAGGTCCTAATACCCAACGCAGAATGACAGGAAAGTGATTTGGCAAGTTTCCGTAAATTAGTGATCTCTGCATTGGTTAGTCGAGGACGCATTCCAGTAGGAAGAAGCCAAGCCTAAAAGGCGTTTTGAAACCAGGAATCGTAGAAGGAACGAGGAAGTAAATTTAAATCAGCATCAACAGGAAGTATTCCGGTACCCCACCATTCAGCAAAACGAGGACCCAAACCATCATTCATCAATCAGGCTGTAGTACTCTGCTCTGCTTCGCTTGACCGCTTCCTCCACTGTCATGTTTTGATTCCTCACTGCTAGCTTAGATTACTTTGTTGAATATATTTAGTTTAATAATGTTTAATTTGAATTTGTTTAAATTATATATTTATATTATTTATTTAATTAAATATATCTTAAGTGATTGTGGTCCTTATCTTCAAGAAAAATATATTATCAAATGAGTGATTTTAGACAATAAAAAATAAACTCAGTCATAATTTTATCTTTATCTTTATTTGAATTCAAATTTAAATTTAAATTTAATAAACGATAATAGCCAAGATTATTAAATAAAAGCAGACTGAGTTGAGCTGGAGATACGCTCTGATTCCCTGACTAGTTGAGACTAAATCTTGGGTTCAATTACTGAGTCTCATAACTAGTTGGAAGAACTGTTTGTATAGATCATTTTCTTATATCTCCTTCTAACTAATTTTATATGTGACTTCAAATCTAATATTTACATCGAGTAACTACAAAGATATCTGTATCAAATTATCTAATATGGTGAGAGGTATTTATAAAGTCTTCCACTGCTCTGATAATTTTATTATTTTATGAGAAAATTCAATATATCAAATTTTATTTAAAAATTGAATTTTCCTCGCAGTGGCATCAGAGCTAGTACTCTAAGGCCTTTGTCTGTATCATGTTGTTTGTATTGCTAAGGAATTAATTTTATGATCTCTTAATTTGATGCATAGCTTAACTCTTTGACCGAGGGGATCCGGTATGAAATTTCAGAGGCAGAATATGGGCTGGACACACACAATACAATCCCTCCACTACTCCGTACCTAGTACAGCAGGGTAGTGGAGGTGGAATTTGGTTGGGCTGAAGGAGGTCACGCTAGTGCAGCAGAGAACGTGGGCAGCTGAAAAAAAAAAAAAAGCAATGACGCGCCTGATTACTCAGCTGGCAAGACACCTGCGAGAGATATATAAAAGGGGAGAGTCTGAAGAGGAAAGAGGGGAGGATTTAGGGACATTGAAAAATCCTAAGAGACATGGTGAGAGGGAACAGGAAGCTGAAGGAAGCGGTGAAGAGGAATTCCCAGAGACAAAGAAAGCCGAAGGTGAAGAGCTAGAAGACAGAGGGGGAGCTGCGGGAGGACGAATTGAAGCTCTAAAAGAGTGTTCTGACTGGTAATGCTTAGGCTTAGTTTCAGACAGTAGGTTGAGGAATTTTAGTTTCTGTGTTGGGTCGATTCGGATGCTGTTTGTTGTTGTCATTAGATACTATGCTCTGTTTTGTCTGCCAGATTCGGATGCTCTGTTTTGTTTGACATTAGATGGGTTTTTTTTATTTTGTGAAGTTGGTTTGTTGTCTGTTGTTATAATGATGCATAGTTCTGATGATGAATTTCATGTGATTTTGATAGTTGATAGGGTATACATTTAGTGAGTCAATGTGTTCGAGATTTGTTTGGCTTCGTAAGGTCCCATTGCTTGAAATTTGATCTAAGGATTATGGGACATCTAACTTCTGGTCCTATTGAGGGGTGCTAGAAAATTTTGTATTCAGAAAATCTCTGTGTGTTTTGTTGGAGGTTCTGTTTCAATTGTTAATATTGGGGAGATTAGGCTTGGTTATTTGGGTTCTTTGTAGCAGAAGTCAGCTGCCTTTTTACGCACTGGATATGTATAGTGTATAGGTTTGATGAGATAAAGTGCTGAGGAAAGAAAGCCCTGGGCCAGTGAGCTTCGTGTTGTTTTTTTTCTTTATTATTATTCCTTGATTTGTTGCAGCACGCTTGAAATATTTGGGGGAAGAAGAAAAAAGACCAATGTTTTCAGGACTTTAGAATTTTGCTTCGTGATCTATATGAATTTGGTATTGGGTTTTGTGTTAAAAGGCTAGGCTACCTTATTTTGTTGTAAAGTTGAGTAGGAAAACCAAATGTTCACTGGTATTTTAGCCCAAGCATGTGGGCTAAAGATTGTTTTTCTTCACTTCGTTCATGAAGGATTATTTTCAAATGGATCTTTCAAAATAGGGTTATAGCATTCCTCCTTCACAGTTTGGGATAAGTTCCTAAGAGTCAATTAGGAATGGTGTTACTGGCCCTAGGGTTATGCACTCTACTTTCCATGGCATATTCACCAAATGCAGTGTTGTTATTTTCAATTTTCTTGAGAGTTATCTGGATTATGTTGTTATTGTAACATTTGCCCTTATGTTTTGCATGACATTAAGTGGTGTTTATTGCATTACGCCTGAAATATTAACAGGATAAGTATCATTGCTACAATAATAAAATGTGATAATGATAAGAGAGGGAGAGAGGAGTAAATGTAATGTCATGAAAAAGAGAAAGTTTTAGAGTTTACCCTGAGGGACTAAGTCTCCGTGGGTAAGTAATATGTCAGTCAAAGGGTGCCATGAGTAAGTTACCATGGTGCTTGCATTGGTTAACCTTCAAATGTTTTGAGTTTCAATGGTTCCTTATTTTTAATAATAACAATAGATAGGTAAAATAAATAATAAGTAATTTAAATAAGTACAAGTCTCATTTGCAAATTTTCTTTATCTTTATGCTTTGAGTAGTTGTCTTTTGAGCGTTTAGACACCAATCAGTAAATTATGAGTGACCAAATCACCATATATGCTATTTGGTTTTATTTGGAAATTGACTTTCGAAATTAAAAAAAAAAAAAAGATAAAAGTGTTACCTTAATTATTCTATTTTATTTTCCAAGTTTTCGAGAATGGTCTTTAATTATTTATTTTCTTAAGAAAATGCAAACGATTTATAAATAAAAAGTAATATAAATAGTCTTAAAATAAATAGATAAATAATATATCTTGAATGTATCAATTTTATCTTAAATCTCTTTTTCCAAGTATTTTTTAAAAAAAAATAGGTGCATCTCTTTAAATAAGTAACTAAAAAAAAATGATGATAAAAAAAAATATATATATATATACACTTATTTTCTAAAAACATTTTTGTTGTATGATTTGCAATAAAGAGTTAAAAATAATTTGGACAAGAATCATTCATGTATCGCCAAGTTTTTATTTTCTCTAGTCATTTACCATGAGTGGTAACACCGTGGAGGATTAAGTATTAATCAGCAATTTGTGAGCGACAAAATCGCCGCATATGTTGATTATTTCTCTTTAGAAATATACGTAATGATGGTGTGTTAAATTCTTCTTGATGTTTTGTTTTTTATTTTTTGAGTGAGGGAATTTTATCATTTTTTTTATTTTCCTTCCATGTTTTATTATTGTTTCATAATAAAAGGATAAAATAAAATGGTTAAAACCAAAGTTATTCGTTCCCTTCCAAGTCCTTATCCGTTCCGCTTATCTATTCCGAGTGGTAACACCGTGGGTATTTAAGTGTTAATCAGTAACTTGTGAGTGATAAAGTTACCACATATGCTGATTAATTTTCTTCAAAAATTTATGTAATGATCATATTTGAAATTATACTTAATATTTTCATTTTAAATAAATAAATATGCATTGAAAGGATCTTATGCATTTTTATTTTTATAATAAAAATAAAATAAAAATAATTTATACAAACAATTATTTGTTTTCTTTCGAATTCTTCTTGTGCCTTTTTGTCTCGAGTGATACCACCGTGGACACTTAGGTATCAATGGGTAAATGTGAGGGATAAAGTCGCCACATAAGCCAATTGATTCTATCATGTAAAAATAAATTGTTTTCAAATATTTTCTTTTCAAATCAAAATAAAACATTAAAATCGCACATAATTTTAATCATATTTTCTAAATTGAAGAAAAACATATATTCTCTTTTAGGAATTGATTAAATCAAAAAATATGAATAAATGAAAAGAGTAAATAATGGGAGTTAATTTATCTTTTACAAATTAAAACACACTAACCAATTCTAAAAATTGTTTTCTTTGTGGAAAGACGAATTATTTTCTATAAACCTCTCTTTTCAAAGAATATATACAATAAAAAACACCAACCCAGTGACATGCTTTTTTTTAGTCCGAACTACGTCGACTTTGATCCCTATCGCAGGGTACGTAGACCCCAGACTCTAATTCTAGGTCAAGTCCACCTTTGTATATAAATAAACATTTTTCTGATTTATTTGAGGTTTTGTCTCTTAATTTAATAAATATTTACCAATTCATTTTTCCAAGTCCACTTTTATATATAAATAACATTTTCCTCTTAATTTATTTTTCCCAACTTTTCATATTTTCATTTTATTATTTACTTTCATTTTTATATTTTTCTTATTTTTATATTTATTTTTGCATGTGAGTGGTAAAAGGGCAATTAAAACAAATTTGTAAAAAGCCATAAAAATTGCATGATCAACCTAAGGTAACCGTTCTTAGGAACGGGTGTTGTGGGGGTGCCTAACACCTTCCCCACTCACAATTGTACTCCCAAACCCAATTCTGATTCGCAGACCACCCTTATCCCTTTTTGTTTTCTTTTGTTCCGGTTTCCCAAAATTTTCCTTAAAATTTTGGTGGCGACTCCCTCCGAAATCGGTCTCCCGCCGTGTGGGCCGATTTCTCTCTTTTTTCTATTTCCCGCACCATCCGCGTCGCATTTTCGGGTGTGACAGTGCATATATATGTTTTTAAATTGCACATAATTTATGATATTTGTGATTAGCATGCATTTAATTAAGTAGTCAATAAATCATTTATAATTGTTACATGCATTATTGATTTAATAAAATCACATATGAATTTAAAATATCAATTCTAATTATTGTGTAATTGTAATTTATCTTTACCCACAGGAAAATAATTATAATTGCACATTTAATTATGATGAAATAGAACGACCTTATGTTTTCTAAGTAATTCAGAGATATTAGGGAATATAAATGTATTCTAGTTTCATCCAGTTAATAGGACAAAATATTGCACATTTATGATTTAATCATATGGGGAGAATTTTTTAATTAATTAGTCATATATCTGATTTAATTTATTAATTAATTAAATGATTCTCATTGCGTGATACCTATATGAGTGCATATTTATATCCTTGTAAGCATAATGCTTCTAGATATCTTGTGATTTGTATGTATAGTTAAGGAGTAGCCACAGTATCCTTACATGACTAAATACATGTAATTTTTATTTGTTTTAACAAACAAAAATATCACATAAGGACTTAAAGATATCAATTATAATTAATTATATAATTATAACATATCTTTACCCATATGTAGATAATTATAAATATATATATATACACTTAATTAGGATAAAATAGGAGTTTCCTAGTGCTTTCTAAGTAGTTCACAGGTATTATGAAGTATGAATGCCTTCTAGTTTCATCATAAGTTATACATAAATTTATGCTATGCTGAAATCTTTGTACACAGGTAGATTTTTGTGATATAAAATTTATGTTTAGTATGTGTTACATCAGTAAGCATACATTTTTTAAATATGATGGATAATTGCCTCATATAGAATTGATGTAAGCATGTTTTAAGTTGAATCCTAAAATTGCAATGTTATTATCATCTTTTGAATTTTGTTTAATAAGGGACAATTATAAAGTTTAAAGAAGAAAATGCTCTAGGAGATCTTGACCTAAAGTTTCTGTACCTATTAATATTAGCATAAGATAATATTGTATAAATGATGGGATTAATACAATTGTCTCAATACAATAATAATGAAATCTCAATAAAGAGCAAAATATTTTGGTACATAAATGATTTGAAGATGTCAAGATCTATTTATAAACAATAGATGTAATTATGATATAAGTCACTATTTAGTATTCTAATTATAAAGTAATTTTCCATAAAGTAGATAGACATTGAAGGTATGTAAATGACATACCATATAAGTGAGAGACATAGGTCTCAGGATAAGAGAATCTTCATTAATTTTGTGCACATAATCCTTAATTAAATATCTTATCAGTATGAGTCATTATAAATTTCTCACAACATGCATAAGGAGATATATAAAATAAACATTTATTGGATATATGTGTGGAAAGGAAAATTAAGCTCAAATTTGGATTAGAAGTGAGATTATAATAAGGGATTTAGTTCCAAAGATAAACCATGAAAAAAGAGACATATAAAGAGTAATTTCCTCATAAAAAAGTCTTATTGGAGAATAATGGTTATACTCTCATCTTTAATATATTTTTTAATTTCATTTAGTTAAAGCATATTAAGAATAAAAAAATTCTTCCTATTATGTGATAGAGGAGAATATTAATGTCTCAATTATAAAGAGTTAACAAGATTTATAAAGAATGAGATTATTTAATCTCAAAACCTCATTAACTCTAATTCATCTATAAAATACATTAAAGATTAAGCAGATATATATATATATGCCTAGAAGAATTTAATGGCTAGATATTGTAAACACTAGTGTCTAGTTTTTGCATTTATGTTATAATTGTTTAAAAAATCCTTCCCTGTTATTGTTAATTTCTCATAATTCATGAGTACTACTTATTTTATAATTAAGATAAGGCACATGATGCCTTAGTAAGAATATAAAGTAAAAGTAGAGATTTAATCCAATAAATGGGTTAGTATGGTGAGATTAATTAAGGAAATGAATATTATTATCAGTACACTAGTAATGGATAAATTCACTCAAGACAACAATATATATTTAAAATACAATTCCAACATTTTTTGTAATTAAATACATTTTTTAAGTCCATAAGGTTGGAATCTTATTCTAAATGATTCACTCTCATTGACTTGTCTTGTAAAGGCAAGAGTGAATGGAGGTTGTTCCCGGAAGTCTCGTTGCGTATTTGGATGGAAATGCAAAGAAGTTTAAAGAATAAAAACTATAATATCTATCACATTCAGGATATATAGAAATTAGGAATGCCAAGTTCATTGAGAAATTCCATAATTAGTAGGAGTGATCAAATATATGGCAAACTCATCAAGAATGATCACATAAAGATGAATGAAACCACTAATTATGATAGAACACTAGTTTTACATGAAACTTATTTTTGTAAGATGAGTGTAAAACATAATGAAATTCTAAAATCTAATTGGTCATTACTGGAAATTAAGAATATCAATGTCATAGATCCTATCAACCACTGAAGAGACATCTCAAAAACAGTTAAGAATAAAACTCTTATTATGCAACTTCAATCTTAATATTAGATTGACTTATGATCAATTATGATTGAGAATTTGGTAACCATTAGCAATTATATGGTGTACATTAAGAAACTTGATTAGAATATGAACATTAAAAATAATCTCATATGTTCTCATATATAATGAAGTAAATTCCAAATTAAGATATGATCTCATAATAAATATAAGAGATCATAAGGCAAATAATATTTGGAAATTTGTATAATTGCTAGTGAGACGAAGAGAATTAGCCATAAATGAGTCTTTAAAATAAAAAAGAATTCACTAGTCAATATTATGTATTACAAATTAAAGATTATTTGTTAAATGTTTTCTTTATAAAGAAAGGAATTGATGATAGTGAGATTTTTTCCTATATTAATAAATAATTTATTCGTTATTATCATGAATCTATATGCTAATTTATTTGAAATATTAGGGAAACTATCACTCTCATTATAATTATAAAAGAAAGATGTATGTGAAATAATGTAAGAGATTAAATCAATACTAAGAAGAATTTAGTTAGGTAGGATTTCTTATGGTAGTGGTAGTTGAAGTCCCATGATGTGATCACATTTTAGATAACGTTGAGAACATCATGGATCCTTATTTATACTACCAAATTAGTGGGGTTTAGTTATCTATTTAATTTTACTTATAGATGACATATTACGAGTGACTTGAAATATCACAAATGGAATAATAACTTTGTTCAAGAGTTATAACGTAAAGGATATGGGTGAAGTGCCTTTAGAGATGCATAAAGAGATAATTCTCAAAATTTTCGGAATTATCATAAAGAACCTATATTTGTAAGCACTTAAATATTAATGAATAAAGTCTATTTGACATATGTGACATCTATATTTGTTATATGTTCCTGATGAGATTTGGAAAGAGATGAGAATAATATTTTTTTCATATTAGTAGTCAAAAACATAATATATGTTTAAATGTGCACATAAATTGACATAGTCTTTGTGAAGGGAATATTGTAAAAATCTTAAAGCAATGTATATTTAGATAATAAATGATAAACTACAAAAAATATTAGAAATTCATACTTACATATAAAAGATTAATAACTAGGAAAAAAATAGTATTTGTTCAATTTAGTAGGATAAATTGACTTTAAAATGTCAACATTATGACACATTCTAATGCGAGATGAACAAATTATGTTATGGAGGAGTGCAAGATTGCTAAGCAATTATTAATTACTAATTTCCACCATAAATGCTGGATTTGATGTTTGATTAGAGGTAAGTTTACATAAATGTTAAATTTCATCTTGAGTTTTAAATTAGGGATTCGTTTGAGACTGTAAAAAAGAGTGTTGATCATATAAGGTTAAATGGTTATGTAACACATAAAAAAATATCCTTAATTAAAAATATGCAATTAAAGAATATGAAAGATCATACACTTCATATGAGACAGATCACATTGTGGTGATCTAGATAAGGTGTGTTTAAGTCATGAAATTCGTGTTGTAGTTTATCAACTAAATATATATATTGTATACAATTCTGGTGAAATTGATCATATGAGACAGATCACATTGTGGTGATCTAGATAAGGTGTGTTTAAGTCATGAAATTCGTGTTGTAGTTTATCAACTAAATATATATATTGTATACAATTCTAGTGAAATTGATGAACATTAAGGCTGGAACTGAATAAACATTTAAGGTTTATTCATAAAGATAATTTCTCATAAAGTAAGGATATTACTTATGATACATGAAAGATAATACTCGCATGATTAAAAGACCTACCGCCATGATTCTTGTAGTCTTGCTTAAATATTCCTTAATATATCAACTGATAAATCAAGATGAGACCAAATGGAAGAATGTTGGATATATTTAATTTAATAATGTTTAATTTGAATTTATTCAAATTATATATTTATATTGTTTGTTTAATTAAATAGATTTTAACTGAATGTGATCTTTATTTTCAAGAAAAGATATTACCAGTTGAGTAATTTTAGGAAATAAGAGATAAACTCAGTCATAATTTTATTTTTATCTTTATCTGAATTTAAATTCAAATTTAAATTTAATAGCCGATGATGGCCAAGGTTATTAAATAGAAGCAGACTGAATTGAGCTAGAGATACGCTTTGGTTCCTCGACTAGTTGAGATTAAATCTCAGACTCTATCACTGAGTCTCATAACTAATTGGAAAAATTGTATGCATATATCATTTTCTTATATTACCTTCTAACTAATTTTATATGCAATTTCAGATTTAATACTTACACTGAGTAACTCTAAAGATATCTATATTAGATTATTTAGTATAATAAGAGGTATTTATAAATTCTTCCTCTACTTTTATAATTTTGTAAAAAAATTTAATATATCAAATTCTGTTTAAACATTGAATTTGCTCACATATTCTTCGAGGGAGGGATGACTGCCAATGCCAGGAGAGACATCTGGAACCAACCAGAATGCCCACCACCTTCACTTTCATTGATTGGCACCTGGTCCTGGATGTAGGCCCTTCATAATTACTACAAATTTACAGCCACGGTAAACCATCATAGGACTTCCTCAACTCCATATAACTAGTCCATCAGTTATTTTTTATCATTTTACCAAAAACTAATCATGTTCGACGCGAGGATCTGGGTGCCTTTCCGTGTAAGACCCCTTTTATATAATAATAATAAAGATTAAAAATAATGTAATACAAAGAAAATTATAAAAAAAAGAGAGAGAAGACAATTATTTTTATGAACAGCTTTCAAAGTATGGAGTTAGTTATCATACTCTTACCAAGAAAAATAATTAAAGTTAGTTATATATCTTAATTTTTTTAAAAATTATTATGAATTTTTAGAATTACTCTTATTAAATTATCCCATCTTAATTATAATTATCTATTTTAATATTTTTCCACCATAAAAAAAAATCTAGTATCCATTTTAATTGACATCTATCATAAATGGGGATAAAAATATGAAAAAATATTAAATAATTATTATCTTAAGCGACTTACATTTATTTTCTACTAAATCTTAGAAAGTATAACATAATAAATTTTGTTCCAATGCAACGCAGGGGTGACAGTATTTTATCCTGACTAATTTTTTTTTCTGGTTAAGTCCCATAAGTTAATTTGGCCAAAACTAATTTTTTTAATTAAATTCCTTTTTTCAAAATTTTTTAATAATTTTCATCGTTTATCTCTCAAATAGTAATATTGAGATTAATATAATTTTTTTAATTCATAAAAATTCTTTTATGAATTAAAAAATATTTATATTAATCTTAAAAAATTTAAAGTTTTACTAAATATTCTGATATTCATATTTAGGAATTAAATGTATTAAGAGAAATATTAATAAGAGAAAGTAATACTTTAATTAAAATATTAAATTATATCAAAATATTATATTCATTTCCAAAATCATATTACTTTTAAAATATTATTAATAATTCTTCTAATGGTGGCTCTGGAAAAAAACTAAAAATTAAAAATATTTAAAGCATACTCCTTTCTGTTGCTTATTATAAGGTATATTTTTGAATAATTAAGATTTTAAAATATAAATCATTTTATGAAATTTATGCATCATATAATATTTTTTTATTTTTACTCTTATTGGGAATACCCAAAAGAGTCATAGTAGAGAGAGATTAAAGAGATATATTTAAAATGTGTAATAATTTAATGACAGTAATTTTGGAAAGTTAGGATAATTTTTAAAAATATAAAAAATTTTAACTAATTTCCTAAGTACATATGAAATAGATAAATATGATTTATAATACAGAAGAGAGGCAGTATATGATACCAATTGAATTCTAAATGTCTCCTGCATTTTCTGTATATCTCTTCTACATCTCTCACAAGAATTATTTTAATTTAAAAATAAAAAAAATAAAGACATACTCCTAATTGTGGTAAAAATGTGAGAAAATGTAGAGGAGATATAAAAAAAAGTGTAGCAGACATTCAGAATCCGAGACAAAGTTACGGAATAGATTGAATTCATTAACTATATTATTAATTAAGAGTGAAAGGTAAGAATTACTCAATCATAGAACTTGGGTAATTAATTTTACAGCTCATGGAGTTAAGAAAGATGACGAGAAATGATAAGTTACATTACAATAAAATTTACCATAGACTCCAAAATCTCTTACATAGCCCTAGTGCGACGCTGCCCAAAATTACAAGTTCTTATATTTGTTCCTTAAACATATATTATAAATAGAACCATCTATTGTGCTCTACACTATAGTCACACAGACATGGAATTAAAGAAAAGTTATATGTTTACAGTCTTCAAACAAAAAACTTGTCTCACCAAAGAACACCATTACCAACGTCCAACGGGTTTTAGGCTGATATCTGATTGGCATGTCAAAGTCAGAAAACTCTCCAATAACTCCAAAGATTTGAAGTGATGTAAATTTATGTTATAAGCGCGGCTAACAAAATGATCAAAACGCAAAGTCTGTTGTAGTATTTAATCTCTATTACTCAGAAAAGTAAAAAACGGAGAAAGAAAGAAAATTAGCAGTCCCTCGCTTTTAAAAGTCAATTCAACTGTATCACGTCTACTAAAGAGAGTTGTTAAAATTAGTTATACCTCTTAATTTTTTAAAAAATTCCTATAATTTTATAAAATTATTCTTATTAAATAACTTCATCCTAATTGCTATTATCTCTTTCAATCTCTCCATTATAAAAAAAAAAACTCAACTATCCATTTTAATTGAGGTTTATTATAAATGGGGATAAAAATGAAAAAAATGTTAGTCATTGTTAACTTTTACGAAGTAACTTACTTCCTCTGATCCCATTTATAAAAAAAAAAAACTATTTCATAGATGTTAAGAAAAGTAATTTTAGTTAGTTAAAATTAATTAAGGTGTCTCATATTTTAAATTTATTTTAAAATTACCCTTATTTAATTTAATACTAATTTGAATTACTAATGTATTTAGTTTCTTTCTCACATAATTAATGAAAAATAATTTTTTAAAAAGAAAAATTTAATGCATCATTAACTATTTTTTTTTATATTTAGAACCACAAAAATTTTTTTTCTTATAAATAGAATTAAAAAGAACATATTTTAAAATCTTATTTCCAGCTAAATCCTTCCATATATTTTATGTTCGGAGTGAGTATATAACAAACCTCTAACAGTTTCGTGAGCCATCTTCATATCTTGAGAGGGCAATCGGAGGGGCTCCCCTACCCTCCCTCCCCTCTACAAAATTCCAACCAACCAAACAGAATGTTAATTGTATTCAAGTAAATCGCATGAATATCTCCAACATGTGTGTATGCATACATCCATATTCAGAGAGAGATATATATATATATATATATAAACACGTTTTTATTTTTTTCACTCAGTTTTCTACTAAATTGAGGATTTACTGTGTATTTTACTGTAAATTTATAAAACTTAATAAGATTTTCAGCTGAAGTCCCGTACCCACACACAAACAATTATTTCACATGAGTGTTATGTACTTCAAAAGGATGCAAATTTTATAATTTTCAAATAATCAATTATTAAACATTTTTATTTGTTTACGTAAATTTACGTTCTAATAAACCCTTTTGCCAGTGGCCAAAGAAAAAACATTTGCTGTTATTTAATTTACAGGTTTTATAGTAAATAAGAAAACTGTTATATAAGCAACTAAGCAAACTTGAATTTTTAAGTTACAATTCTTATTTATTCATGGAAAATTATATGACTTTATAATTATAAATTTCAAATTTATATATTCAAGTGGACAGAGTTCATTGGCAAACTGACCCAACAAGACTCAGTGAAATTATTTGCTACTTATGAGAATAAGAATACGCATCATCTTATTAACCCCTTGCTTTACATTTACAGTATTTGAATAATATATAGTATGATTTAATGATGGGCAACTATAGGACTCACTACTAGTGTAAGAAACATGTACAAAATCTATATCACTTGATTACCATAAAGCAACGTTATACGTGGGTGGGAAAGAATATGCTACAGAAGTAAGCAGAAGAAGGTCAGCTTGCAGAGGATCTTCTGCTAGGGGAAGGAGAAGAATTAATAATCTCCCGACCAAGTTCCTTTATTTTACTGAGAAGAAGCATTTGCTCTGTCTCCAGCTGGTCTATATAGGCTTCCTGCGTATCCTCTAGCGTTTCGAGCTCACTCAAACTCGTAGAAAGTCCTTCAAGATTCCCCTCCTCTATCAAAGATCGAAACTTAACCAACATCTCTTTGATCTGACCAAGTTCAATGAAAATGGTGTCAGAATAAATGACATAAAATGGATCTATCATAAGAACTGAAAATGTAAAAATATGTGATCCCTGAGAAAATATGCAGGATCAAGATGGTGTTTGATATAACTAATACCTCATCAAAAAAAGTGTTTCTCTGACATCAAATGATCTCTTACCTGGGCAGGAATTTGGTGTAAATGACTCAAGGAAGGTTCAGCATCTATACTAGGTCTCTTTTGCACCACTGGAACTTTTCTGGTGATTTGGATGTGGATCTCACCCTTTTTGACCCCTTGAAGTGGTATCCACTTGTCAGCCATCTGGTTAGGAGGCAACATTTGATATTCGACCACACATTCGCCTATACTTGATGTGGGTAGTAAAGCATTATGGTCCTTAACGTACAGTTGTAGGGGGCTTCCATCATCAGGAAACTCTAATGTCTGGTTCCATTTAGGATTAAGAGTTCTGGGTATAACCTGTCCGACAAAACAGCTAGTAAGTAATTAATCTTTGTAAGACTGAAATAACGACATTGATAACGCAGAGTAAGTAATAATTACAGGCAGTAATATGGTCGACTTTGCGTAGTTTATAGGTGCAAGTCTGCAAGACTAAATTATTGGTATCTCAAGAAGTTCTTTTAGGTGTTTACTATGAAATTCTATTACAAAAAATAACACGTGGAGGCACTTTTTCCAAAGAGTTAATCATGTAGTATTGCAATGTATAATTAAAAAAAAATGTAATAATTGTATTAGAGAACATGGTAGCATAAACATATAATAATTGCACTTTAGATTTGATCTTTCTGCACTCTATCTAAAAATATATGCTTGCCTTCATAATTTCTTATTTCTGGCAATTCAATTGACTTTGCATGGTTTACATATATGGTGGAGGGGAAGTATCAAATCAATGTCACATGACATGTGATCACATGAACTATTCTTTGATGCACAATTCAAATCAGTTTAGAAACCCTCTCCCCCCCCCCCCCTCCTCAAAAAAAAAAAAAACTATTCTGGAAAGTGTTCCCTTTTGATCAGAGTAAATAAGCAATTTTTTAATCCACAGAAGGAAGAGGAAAAGGGAAGGCAAAATCGTATAAAGCATAGCATTTGGAAATCATACATTGCCATTACTATCATCAATAATATAACGTTTGAAAGTCAAAATAGCAAATCCTAAAAAGATCCAGTTTCGTAGAAAAGAAATAAGGATGTACTACTTAGTATTCTAACCTTTGTCCTTTTCTTCAGGTTTCCATAATGTACCCTCACATATGGATCGCTTGTCCCTCTGAGATCAGCGGCAACAAGATCTCTTCCTTCAATCAGAACAAGCTCAATCCAACCATTGCCTGAGCCCAAAGCTGAACCCTGGACATGTCAAAGACATACAAAAGGTGTTATAAATAATCCAGAGGTGAAATGACATTGTACAGATATAAAAATGTCATAGCAAGTTGTGTCTTTGCTTGCTTTTAATATTCTGTGTGTAATGAAAATTTTGAAAGAATCACTCATTTTTTAGGTGAGAAAGCATACCCTTGATCCTTCTTGATCGTCCATCCTAAAAGCTTCTACTTGAAGTCTTAATTCTCCAGAACTAACTCTTTCAAGAGGAATCCATACATCCCTGATTGACCTTTCCACCACTCCTTCCAAATTAACAGTAGCACTACCAATGTTTTCATCTCCAAAAGTATCTTCATTAAAGCATTTTACTTTTAGATATTCACCGTCACCTATCTCATCAAATTCAAAGGTGTGATCCCAGACAGGATTGGAAGTATGAGCTGTCCTTGTTCTATGGACAACCTGAATGGTGATTAACAGCAGAATCAGTTGAGGCATAATAATGCACTCAAATTGCATGGATTACCTAATATTAACTGAGCTATAGAGGTCTCAGATCAATGAAAGTATGCAGCCAGTGTCATAATATACACCTGGTGTCACCTACCTTTCCATACTGCAATTTTACATATGGGTCAAATTTTCCAGATCTGTCTTTTGCAGCTAAATCCTTTCCTTCCACAACAGTTATGCTGAGTTTCCTTCCAGTTCTTCGCTGAAGATTTGATGAACCATTAAGTGATTGCTGAGAGCTGGCACGTAACTTGCTCAAGCTATGCGAACCATCAGAGAATTGCCACTCTTTCACTACAATGCTGACTTTTAACTACAAAATGTAATGAAAAGAGGAAACATGAACAAAATATATCATTCACTAAGACTAGATTTGGTACACATGAAAGAGGCCTCATAAAAGGAAGAATGAAAGAGATATCCTCATAAAATATGTTTGGTACACATCATTCAAACTTTCTGTGAATAAAAAATAGCCTCTTCATGGAATCTTTCTCTTCTTTTCCTTCTCCCTTCCCCTTTCCCTCAAAATGGCCCTTTCCAGCCAAACATGGCCTAAGACTTATGTATATTCAGAAAAGGTAAATCACTTATCAATTTCTGAACTGAAAATGGGAATAAAAAGGTCACTTTGACATTAGCTCTATCAGGAAAAAGATACTGGTCAGAAGAGAAAACTATATCATCATAAGAATCTAAAAATTCCATTTAATTTAGTAATTTGATACAAGAAATTCATCCAACAGAGTATAACATAATGCTATTGCACCGGCATTACTCCAGAGTGCTATCAATATGGAATTCTCCCTCAATTATAATCATAGAATGAAAAAATGAACTGGACTAGTTGGTTGGACCGGCAAACCAACCATAAGACCACTCCAATTAGCTCTCAAGACTTAGTTGCCAGAAAACTAGTATAAAGCTAAATGAATTTGTCAAAAAACAGTCGGACCAATCTAACATCCGATTTCTTTTTCATTTTTGTCCTTATCACCAAGAAGTCAAGAAAAATATAAACCAGGAAAAATAAAGAGCCATTAAAGCACATATATCCATTAATGTTAGTAATGTACCTGTATATATTTTTAATATATATACCTATTTATATATATATAGATAGAGAGAGAGAGAGAGAGAGAGAGAGAGAGAGAAATACTCGCTCTGGTTTTTAACATAAAAACCCTTTTAACCGAATCACGCAAACTAAGAATGAGAGTTAAGGTTAATTAATTACCTTGATTTCTTTGAAAATCCCAACATTTTTCCGAGACTATCTTTATTTAATCTCTTTCTCTTTTTCTTTGGATACATTAAATAGGAATATTTTTGGAAATATATAATACATACTACCTGATATACTGTAAAGGGTCTTATATTTAGGATCAGAGTAAAAGACCCTATATTTAGGACCAGAGGGAATATATATTTAATTACTATCGGTTTGACAATGATTGGAGTATATATAAGGTAAAGTAAAGTTTGTCATGAGATGAAACTTTATTCTCTCTCTCTCTCTCTCACACACACACACACACACACATTAGAAACTTTATTCAACAGTCAACCAAAATGCTAAGCTAACTCTAGTATACTTATTGAGGGCTTTATATAGAGCCCAAGATACAAAAGAGATATGATGCAATAAAATAAAAAGAAGGATAACTACGTTCACAAAAAAGAAGAAGCCGGATAACTAAAGTAAATCCTAATATAATTAAAATTAAAATAGGGTAAAAAAGTGAAATAAAATCCCCAATTTCCTACACTTTTCAAATTCCTGTGTTTAGTCTAACTAACAAATTAATTCCTAATTTACAATTGATTATCAATATCACCCCAATCATTCTTTTCCCTTTCTTCATAACAAGGTGTCTCTATTATAAAGCAACTCTGGGGACTAAAGTAAGGAACAAATTATGAGAGTCACAGGTGGTATTGTACCTCTCCTGAATTGACCCCCTCAAATGGGACAACCATTTCAACTTCATCTCCACAAAACTTTGCATGCTTTGCTATGACACCAGAACCAGGTCCTATTGCCCACATTATTGTTGAATCATCTTCAACATGCCTCATCTAATCAAAGGCAAACATCTAAGTCAGTATAATACAAATGATAAAGGCTGAAAATGAAAATCTTTTGTCTAGGTATATAAGTAATTATTGGTAGTTGGTGTTTGCCTGTTGCTGTACTCAACAGGATACTCATAAAGATTGCTAGATAATCATACTTAACACTGCCAGGACAAAGTACCTTGATTTCACAACTTGCTAGATAGTCATACTTCACACTGCCAGGAGGACACTCATAAAGATTGAAGCGAAGAATTCCCGTATTATCATGTAAGACCATATTATATGTTGCATCCCAACGAGGAGTTGAACCCACTCTCACATCTGTTCTCCTGGTTAATTCCTCAAGTTCTACCTCTACAAATGTCTGTAGATCCTTGTCTTCGAAGTTGTTTTCTGAACAGCCATTGGCCGTACCATTTGATTGCCTTCTAGAAGGGCTTCCCTTTAAGCAACTCCTAAAAAGTTTATTTGCTGAAATCACTCTAACATATATTATACCCCCAACAGCCTTTTTCCTCAAGTCTACTGCAGGCAAGGACAAACAACGACAGCGAGGTTCCACCATTGTTTTAACCAATGTGTCAGTGAAAAGTTTAACCTGCATAAAAAAGGTAATGTAGAATTAGCATCGAACTTACAATAAGCATATGTGGCCAAACATGAAAAGGATGTATGTTTAACAGACAACAGATCTTGACAGAGAAATCAGCTCTATCTAGATAGTTCCACAGCTGAAATCGTCTGCAAATACAGAGCAATTTACGTTTCTTTTCTTCTTTGATGAAGTGATTTTTTAATGCACGTAGATAAGAATCATACAAACAATCCTTATATTAAATCTACAAGAAAATGGAGACACATCCCGATGAACTAGAGCACCAGCCTGAAATCAATTGAAGTACAGAGTCTACTTTAATATCTACACTGCAAAGCCATTTCTGAAAAATTTGTCACTGAACCAAACGCATACTCAACTTTCTACAACAGCAGCACCAGAAATGACAGTTCAAGGAACTAAAAAAGAAAATGCATTTTGGTTATTCTTCTAAAAAGCTAAGTAAAGAAGCATCCCAATGAACTTAAGCATCAGACTGAAACCAAAAGAAGTACAGAGTCAGGTTTAATATCTACACTGCAAAGCCATTTCTAAAAAATCGTCACTGAACCAAAGGCATATTCAACTTTCTACAACAGCAGTACCATAAATGACAGTTCAAGGGACTAAAAAAGAAAATGCATTTTGGTTAAGAAGAAAAGTTAAGTAAAGAAACACACCAGCCAATTAGAAACAACAGGCAACTCAGTAGCCGGTAGTGACTGGCTTCCACCACTTCCAAAGGCAACTCCCATTCTCACCTCAGGAGTTGATACAAATGAATACAAAAGTGCTTTACCCTCTAGAATTGGTGTGATGAGAAGCTGTAAAATGTAAGTGAATGAGTAGAAGAACAATATAAATAGACCAAACCGATTTCTTAGTGATGCTACAATATAAGGGCCCAAAAACAGGTAATCATACAGTTCATAGTGCTCAGAGAGCAACAAGTGTTATTTTCATGCTTTTAAGATCAACTGAACCTACAAATTAGGCTTGTATTTGTGTCTCCTGCTTATGTAAGCTTCATTTCATGTCAGTTAACCATTACCCTTAAATTTGAAAAGAAAATAAGAATGTTATTTACTTACATCACCCTTGATATGAAGACTGTTAACCACAATCCGAGCAGTACCAATCAATGGCTTGGCAAGCTTAGCAAACAACAAAATACTCATTTCATTTGTGTCCCAATCAAAACCCAGTCGAAGGACTCGCTGTCAAATACCAACAGAATATTAGAATCTCAGATATATGGAAATTATCAGCAGTTAAAAGATAGAGCACAGATCTTAACAAAGAAGAGGAAGACAACCGCCTAGCAAATATAGAAGTAAGAACTCCAAATATAGAAATTAAGGTGTCATTTGATGGGTTGTATAAATGAATACTTCACCAACATCAACTTCTAAGAGATTATTCCAACGGGTCAAAAAGGAAGTTGAAATTTGTTTATACATAAAATCTTTTTTAAAATCCTAGAATTATGAATTTAATCCTTAATTTTCAAGTAGTCCTCAATATTTACCCTTTGTATCTCAAATTATTTTTCATTGCATAAAATATAGATATTAGAAAAAAAAAAAAAAAAGCCCATTGTGATGATGTCAACATACATAAAGACAGATGCATCCCTGCCCTTCCCTTCACCAACTAAGAAGTTTAGATGTTCTGAAGAGAAAAATATTTTTCTTCATTAAATATCAAAGACGGTATATGCTGGTGATATCAGAAATTTGAAGCAAATAATACCCGATCACCAAGAGTTAACCATTGCATTCCTTGGAGACCCAAGCAAGGAGGGCTAGATCCAAGTGAAAACTCCTGCAGCTCAACCCTTTCCTACATGACAGATTGCTTCAGTCCAAAGCCATCTACCAAAATCTATATCTGTATCTATATGTATTAAAAATTTATAGTAAGTCACACTGTTCACAAGTCATGAATAGTGAAATTCATTTTTCAAGCTCCATGCAATGCACAGTGCCTAAAATCTAGTTTTAGCATAATTAGATGTTCAAACTGTTTTGGTCAATAAATCTGCACAAAAGGAAGATGAGTGTCACTTACTATAAGTTTTGGCTTTCGCAGCTTTAAACGTTTCTGCACACACACAAAGGAAAGAACTTGTAATTAGTTCACCTATCACAATCTAAAATGAAGATGCCAACTATGTTTTGAAGAGAGTGGACATCATGACCATACATAATGTAAAATAAGTTAGAGTCACGGTTTATCAATATTCGCCATAACGCGGTAATTTTAACATTCTGTTTCTGCATTCTTATTTGGGGGACAGAGACAAAATCTATTTCTTTTATATAAATAATCTGAAGTAGATTCTAAAGTAGTCTAATTAAGTCACGGATGGAAGAAAATATGCTTAACAACCCTACCATGCAAAAACTAGCAATGTGAACACTGAAAAAAAGATGATAATATACATCAATAACCAATGTGGCAACTGGAGAAGGAAAAGAAATTTCACCTCGACTATAGCTGATAATCTTGTTGAAAGCTTTGGGTTAAAATAGTTGGACCAAATTTCTGTCAATAGCTTATTCAGCCACTCACATTGCTCCAATGATGTCGTGGGCTATAAGTAAAATAATAGAATTCAACTTCATAAAGCTCACTAGGAACGTGAAAGGGAGTAAGGAAGAGAAAAGATACCGAAATGTTCAATATGACTCGCTTCCATTTCTTATTTAAATCCTCCACAAGTTGCTTGCGTTGATAACTCCCATACTGCAAATGAGAAAACTATCTTTCATTAACCGCTATATTAATTGGCCAAAAGAAGAAAATATGCTTGTAAGTTATATCACATACTATCGAGACTCTTCAAGACCAAAAGATGATAAAAGACAAAATTTTCCTTGCGCAGAATCTAGAAATTTCATTTATGCAACAAAACAAAGATCACTTCTGAATAGAAGCTCCACCGTACAACTGAAGTCAACTAAACACATTAAAAACAAATTACCACAAGATCAGGTAGCTGAAGATTAAGTACCTATATCTTGCTTATATCAAGAAATGCTCAGATAATTACAGAACTTAAGAATATGCTCCATTGCTCATCTACGAAGCCCGTAAGCCCAATAGACTTGCATCACAAAAATATCAACAGCTGCTAAGTTTTTATTGACTTCTTGATCTAATCCAGAATTTCTTAACTTGGTAGGCATCCACTCTCAGTATCACTCCTGACTTCAGAGCTGGGATAACTTAGAAACTCCTTTTTAACCCAAAAAAAAGAATTAACAAAAGTTCGTTCAGCTATTTTAAAGCAAACTTCATGTCAGATAGATGCGATAAAAAAACAACGTTGTTGCAACAAAACCGGGAAGCAAGGAAGAGACCAATCAGCTTGCTGCAAATTCTCAATTATCTTAATTAAATATTAGGCGAAGCAAAGCTGAAAGCTCTTCTGCCTCACCTCTTCCACTCAACGAAATCGCGGGAAAAGAATTACTATTTGGTGGCACCCACCGATTAGAAATAGGTGTAAACAGATACAATTAAAAGCACACTAAATTATAAATTATTTGCTTAATAACATCCATTAAACGCAAGTATCCCTTCAAAATGGGAAGGAAGGAAGAGAGAGATAGAGAAAGAGTATATAGTCTTTACCTGAATAGTTACCCAAACAGCTAGTATAAGCGGAATCCAGTTGGATAAAGAGAATGCCCATCTCTCAATAACCCAAGCAACCAAGATCAGAGGAACGAAGAAAAGAATTTGGGGCTTCTCCGCGTGGAGATAGTTGAAGAAGTCAATAGCAGCATCTTCAGCGTTGAGAAGCAACCTTTTATGTCTACTCATTGTAATCAAACCAATTTGTTATCTCTGATCCTGTATTCTAATTTCTATGCTCTCCACCCACTATCAGCGCCTGCTATCCATGGCAGTGGAGAAGGTTAAAAAGGAAACACAGGTCGAAGAATCAGGTTAGGAGATATTTCTGAGTTGACGAATCTGGAAGGTGAACAGAAAGAAAAGCATAAACGGAAACTGACAGTAAGGAACCTTTTGAACTATCCATGAGAATAAACGAAAATTGAATTAAAAATAGTCTGCCACAAGGAGATTTCCTTGATTTGATCGTTAAATATTAAAAAAAAAAAAGTAATTACGGAAACATGTAAGGACGTTCTGTGTCCGAATCATTGCAAAAGTCAGATACAATATGACACCACCACCACCAAGACTTCTGTGGTCACCCACTGCAACTTTGACTTTTCTTTACCGTCCGGCGGGCTGTGATTAACTGATTATTAGGAAATAATATTATTTATTTATTCTAAAAAATAACACAGGAAATTTTAGTAATTGAGGTTTGAATTATGTATTTCAATATGTTATTAATAATCAGCCCACCAAAAAAATCATCAATAGTATAAGTCAGTATCATTTTTTTCCGCTATATCACTGTCATTAATCAATAATTATACTTGGGACTGAAAAGCTTAACTCGATGTCTGGTTGGCCCGGTCCGACCGGGCCATTTTGGGCCAGGCCGAGGTTAGGGGTTAGGGTCAATCACTCTAACCATGGCTCGACCCGACCTACATATATATATATATATATTTTTAAAAAAAAATTTATTTTTTATATATCTTAATTGATTTTTATATATATAATATAATACATTTACTATGTAAATATTATAAAAATTTTTTAAAATTTTAATGTTTCAAAATTTTTTAAATTTTGAATTAATTTTTTAACTTAATATTTATGTAAAAATAATATACAATGGTTAAATATTCATAAATTTTGAATAATTTTATTTTTTTCTAAAATTATTTTTTAAGAAAATCTATTTTTAAGTATAAATAAATATATTTTTTATTATTAAATAATTTTTTTTATTTTTTAATTAAATATATATATATAGTATCGGGCCAGTCCGATACTGACCCGATACACTTTGGGCTAGGCATCGGATATGAGTCAAATCCGGCCCGACCCGACCAATGATCACCCCCAATTATACTCCCTCCTTTCAAAATATATCATTTAGGAATTTTGGTTTTATTTTAAATTATTTGTCAGTTTAGAATTTTAATAACATATTAATTATTTTTTGACCATTTTATGTTTCATTAATCAAAATAATGGTAGTTGGCAAAAAAAAAAATCAAAATAATGGTAAGTATAGTAGAGCAAGATGTGTTTACTTAGAAAATAGATTTTAATAAAGCATTAATTATTTTTGCTACAATCCATGTTATTAATAACTTTCTTAATATTGTAGCTAAAGAAAATAGTACTTACTTTTTTTAGTCTGTATACATAATATTAATGGTCAAATATTTTGAAATGAATGAGATATCAACCAATAATCAATATTATATGTTGATATCAATATAAAAATTAATAGAAGCCACACTATTTATAAATATGCATGAATAGTGCTACATTCTAGTAGCTTTTGAGAGTTGCATGCTTGACTTTAAAAAAAAATTTATATGATGTAGCTATTTTTTGTCATAAAAATATTTTATTTTCAAATGTTAAATTTTTCTCTTTTTTGTTTTCATTCTACAATTATAATATAATTCAAATTCATTATTTTGAAATTTGTGCCTGTCAATCAATTTTCACGAAACTTCTGTTTTTTTTTAACATTATATATATATATATGTCATGTAATAGTACATAACCTTTATTTCCAAATTTCTTATATTTTAGCTACAATCATACATATCTCATACTTTATATATTAATTCTTGTTATCATGTCTCTTTCTTTTTTTTTATTTGGTAAGCAATAAAGATATTTTTTAACTGACAGTTAAAAACTAATTTATTCAATTAAATCTAATACAATATATTTAAGAAATTTAATTATGCCTTGTTTGTTTATGTCTCGTACCTTTATTCTTATTAATATATTTTATTTTAGCATAAAAAACATATTATATATATGGAATTGGAATTATAACTTCGAATATATAATTAATGTCTATTAATTAATAATTATTCCTATATAGTCAATAATTTACTTAAATGCTTATATATTTTTTCTTAAAATATTAATACAAATATATTTTTAAAAAATATATTTTAAGAAAAAATAATTATTTAATAAATATAAACTATTTATATTTAATTTTAATAATTTGATTTGATTTTTTTATTTTTTATTTCAAAATAACATTGTCTTTTTATTTGATTTATATTCTCTTCATAACAAGTCTCAATCTACAAATTAATGGGTTTTGATTTTTCAAATTGAAGAATTCACTAAATTATTTAATTTTAAACATTACTTCACTAAAACATCATGAGGTGCTATAATTCAAATTCTGGAGCGTACATATATTCCTTTGTTTTTCTTTTCCTATTTATATGTGGGTATCCTCTCAATAATAACATTATTAGCAAGGTTGGGTGATAGTTATAGTGGTTAAGTATGACCCCAAAAACAAAAAACGTTTGATGCTTGATCAAAATATCTTTTAATGAAAGAGAGCCATTTAAAAGTTTCCTAGCAGGCTATAAAAAGGATTACCGATCTTTGAAGACAAATTGATTTTTCAAAGATTCTTCCAAGTCCTATTTTATTCCTCAGCGGATTATCTACATTATATTCATTACTTTGCAATAGAAGTTTCATGTCTCTTCATTACTTCCTTCTATTCATATTATAAGACATTTTAAAAAAATAAAATATGATTTGGAGAGGAGAATGGGTGGGGGAGGGGATAGGGTGGCAGGTCTAGCCTGTCATCTTATATTTAAAAAAAAAAATATACATCTCGTTTTGTATCAAACCGAGATAATGTGTGAAAGTATAATTATTATCTCGGTGACATTAGCATCGAGAAATAAAATTTATAATATCTTGAAAAATAATGTTTAACTTATAGTATTTTGATATTTTGTTTTGTATTTATTGTATCTGGGTCAAAAAGCCATCTGTGTGGGAGTCCCAATGGGACCTAACCTAACCTAACTATGGGAAGTGTCATTTTAATTCTTAGGGATGGAAGATGCGGCAGAGTCTCATGAATATACTCCTCCAATTCATATTATAAGAAATTTTATATTAATTATATACATATTAAGAAAATTATTTTTAAATGAAATTAACATAAAAATTATCTATATTTTCTATTTTACCCTTATTAAATACTCATTCTATTATTATTATAAAGTTATAAATAAGAAGAGAGAAAACATTAAACATAGTGATAAAATAGAAAAAAAAATATTTAATATCCTATATTTTAAACCATAAACTTATAATATAAAATATCTTATAATATGGATTACAGAAAATAATTATAAGCACATACTTGATGTGGCACTTTGGAGTCATTATGGTCGGTTTGGTGTCTCCGATTCTAACAACAACGTTGTTGCTGGGTCGTTTTGTTCTGCTTCTCCTTTTGTTGCGTTCAAGTCTAGTTCTTGGTGCACCCTCTTGAAATCAGAGTACAATGATCGTTCCTTCATGAAACGTTTCTAATTATCCGTGCAAACAACCTTTCACTTTTCTGTTTATTTTCTTCTCTTTTTTTATACTCCTCGCTGTAACTTAATATTTTGATGGTGACTTTTATTGTCTTTAACTTTGTTTCCTCCGTTGGATTTGGAACTTAAGGTTACACTTTTACTGATTTGGCATATAGTTTTTCTTGTTCTTTTTTACTAATTATTTGGACTAGTACATGGTGGACAATAGTCCACATTTGAATGGTTTGTCATCTGCTACGATGTATTATATATGATCAAAGACAAGATTGATTTAAAAATGAAAAAGGGTAGAAATCTAGAGAGAACGTGAAAGAAAAATAAAAAAATAACATAGAATCATGAAAGCATGAGGTCCCCACTTTATTCAACACATTCTTCAGAAACTTCTCTGGCTTTGGTATCCAATTTGTTATTAATAAAAACTAAAAAGACTTCAAATGAAGAATGACTATTCTCATTTTAGTTCATTTAACACGTCTTTTTAAAAATTTATATTTCATAATAATATAATGTATTTTACATATTGTATTGTGTATTTAATTTTTTTATTCAAAATGTCCATAAAAAATATAAAATTTAATTACTATTGGAGAGTTTAATTTATGAGTTAACTAGAATAAATAATACTAAATGATGATAACTTAGGAAATGATTGAATTGCTTTCAGTTATTATTTATACTTAATAAATAATATTTTTCACATTATACTTTTTTTTGTGAGAAATGATAATTGATACTTAATAAATCATCGTTACTGTGATCTCTCAATCTCTCCCTTTTTTTGGCTTGGTAATGTCTCCATTTTTTCTTTGCCTGAATCATAATAAAACTATATAAATTAAAATAATTATGAATAAATACAGGAATGAACCAAAAATAAATAAACAAGTAAATACATGAATATTTTAAATAAGGTAAGTATTTTGACACTTGAAAGAGCTGTCAAATATATATTAAAATGTTATGTTAATATATATTTTTAATAAATTGAATCAGCAGAATAGTGTCTTTTTAATTAAAGACGAATTGTTATCGAGATATTTGGAATTAATTTCGGTGTCATGGGATTCTACTCTTTAGATTTTTTTTTTTTTTGCTTGGAGAATCTACTTTTCAGACGTTAGTAAATCACAATAAACTAAAGAGGCGATAGTTATATTATCGTTATACACACGTTCACGAGTGTTTTTTTGGGTGGGACAGTAACGTAGTTCAATAAACATTATTAAATCATTAAGTGAACTAAAATGTTGGCTTGATGGCTTCAACAATACAAAACGCAGAATAAATTCAGTCCAATCCACAATGCTTTTCAAATCTTTGAATTCAATGAAAGCGGTAGTACCAATTCACCCAAAAACATATTTCTGAGATTATAATACTGTGACGCGGTTAGAAAATAACCGTCAAGCGTGAGAATATTTGAATGCTTTTTTAAAAAAATAATGTCAAAGGAGACAAATCTTTCGGACATAATTTTTCAGAGCCTCCTTAAAATGACGATTGACGAAGCATGTTCTGAATTCCGACATCTAAATTAATTACGTGATGAATGATGATAGGCTGAACCGCCAGATATAAGTAATGGTCGCCGATGGACCCCAAGATGCAATAAGAATTTTTTTTTCTTTTGTAAATATATTAAATTTAATGAAATTTATTCATATATCATTCTTTAAGTTTTCTGATAAAATTATGACATATATGAAAGTTTAAAAAAAAATTAGTTATGTGCTACGAAATTACAAATATCTTATATTACTTATTATGTTATAGTTCAACAATTGTATACTCATTATGCTTTAAATGTATTTTTATTAACAATTTAACAAGATACAAAATGTTAGTAAATATAGTTTATTTTTCCTGATACATAATACTTTCTCAGTTTTTCTCGACATTTATGCTTTGTTTGGGATTGGAAAAAAATAAAGAGAAAGAAATACTATGAGTGAAAATAAGAAGAAACTTAGGGTCTGTTTGGTTCAAAGGAAGGAAAGGGAGGGAAGGAATTTTAATGGAGAGAAAGAAAGGGGAGGGAAAAGAAGTGATTTTAATTTTACCTCGTTTGGAAGGAAAATGAGGGATTTTAGTGGAAGGATTTTAATTTTAACTCGTTTGGATTATGAGGGAAAAAGAGGAAAAATAATTATAATTTGACTATTATACCCTTAATTTATTTAAGTTAATATGAGAATAAGATTGACTAGTATATTGTGTGGCCGAGTAATGAAAAAATGAAGGGTATTTTGGTCATTTTGGACATAATAATATATTTTTCTCCCAAATTATCCCAATTTGGGGGGAAAATATATAAGGGGAGGGGAGGAAAAATTTTAATAACATTTTCCCTCCCCCCCTGAGTGCCAAATAAGGGGAGGGAAAATTTTAATAGCATTTTTCCTTCTGTTTCCCTCATTTCCCTCCAACCAAACAAACCATTAGATAAATAGATATCTAGATTCCTTCTTATTTTTTCTCTTAGTATTCTTTTTTCCCTATTTTTACCTCATCTAAATCTAAATGGAGGGTTAATGTTTCTACTGATTGTATTAAAAAAAAGGGGAGGTCACGTTGAAATAAGCAAAGTGATATACAGCTGTTAGATTCCAAGAGAGGGATTGTAAGTATACTATATGACATCAATGTATGGGGTAACCACTCTTCATATCAAATATTTGTCACATTTAGATTTACTAGATTGTGAAATCCATGATGTTTAAGAAAAATTGTATATTTTTAGTGAATAAATAAAACTTAAAATTTAAATTAAACTGGAATAAATGGGAACATGGTTCAATCAAGAAAATGGGTTTGAATTTCAAAAGGCATCGGACATTTCAACGTTTTGGATGGCCCGTCCAAGTGATTGCTTTCAATTTCGGCATAGAGCCCCTTGGAGCAGTGCCTTCTCTCTGGATGTCACTGAACCAAACTTGATAGGGACTTTTCTGTCTTTCTCTTTCTTTGTTGTTGTTGATCTTCTTTTTCTCTCTAACCTGCATGAGAAAGTTTGTGTCCTCTCATCACAATTCGAATCTTCCTCACGCTACCTGAGATTGAGAATAGGCGCACGTGGGTTATAAGCTTGCTTCACCCAACTCGGCAAGACAGATGGTACGGTTGAGATGAAGACTAAAGGGAAAATTCTAAACACGTGATTGCAGAGAATCTGATTTGCTTACAAGTTACAACATAGACTTGTTTGTTGTTTCTTGGACTGAAGACTTTTTTTTTTGGCAACTAGGTCCTTCCACAATTTGAGCCTAAAGTATCTTGGGCCTTCTTGCAACCATTGTTGTAGACACAAGTAAGCTCTTTTTGGGCCTAGGCCCTTGTTTGAACATTAAAAGAAACTTCCTTTGTGCCAAAAAGTTGTTTGATTTCAAACTCCATGTAAACTGTAAAGTTTAAAGGCTAAAAAGTTATATATGGTGTATCTAGAAAGTTACGAGTGATTTTTGAGGAATTTTTTAGCCGGGACAACTGATTTTGAGGATTAATTAATTGACACATTTTTATTTTTGAAGCCCAACTTAAGTGAATAATAATGATGATGACGATATTAATATTATTATTTACCCTTGGTAATAAAATATTAATCCCAGATCTCGTCATAATTTAATGTCTAACAGCTCCAACGTAACCCACGAATGTTATGTTATATATTTCCATGGTAATTATTTGGATCCTCCCTGTTTTTTTTTTTTTAAGGCCTGAATGATGTTGGAACCGACATTTAGGGGCTTTTTCAACTTTGAAGTTAGAACTAGAAAATTTGTGCTCAGTATTTCCTTTTTATAAAAAAAAAAAAAAAGAAAATTTGTGCTCAGTATTTCCTTTTTATAAAAAAAAAAAAGAAAATTTGTGCTCTGAAAGCGTGTTGGAAGCTCGCAATGCCGATCCCATTCTAAAATATATACGGCATTCACACCAACATTAAAATAATAGGCTTAATATTAGGGGGGGGGGGGGGGAAACCCATTCGATTAGCATAAATAGCTTACCTCAATTGACCTTAAACACCCATTCATCCTGCTTTGCTTTCTCACAACCATATACTCCATATAATAAAATCATCCATACTAAATAAACATTCAATCATTAGTCTTTTCCATTATCATTATCACAATAGTCATTATTTATTACATTAAAAAAAAGACTGTCAGCCAAAAAAATTAATGTTTGAAATCATCTAGTAGGGTCTTGCTTTATTATCCTGCACCATTTATAACTGAACGTGCAATTAAAGAATATAAACCTCTTTGTTCTTTTTCTGCTGGCTGGCAAAGAAAGATTAACTATTTTTAAAACCTTATTTTCCATGTGGATCTCCAACAATATAAAAACCAATAACTCTGTAAAATAATTTGTTTCACCACCTTTTTATTATATAAATGTGCTTGAAATCTATTAATTAAGATTATCTTTAATTTTTTAGATATATCAAGAGGGCTTGAATTCTTAACCTCTATCCACATCTCCATCCCATCCTTACAATCTATTTTAACTTCATATGACATTTAAGATTATCATTTAGTTATCAAGGTAAGGGATTTTCGGTTTATTTTTTGGATTATTATGCTTTATTGTTCAGAATACTTTTCACATAAATAAATACAAATCATTCTGGTAAAATTATTATGTGCGGACAGTCTCAACTCTCAAAATGCATTTTTCCCCCTTTTTGGATTTCAAAATTATGCTTAGGGAAGAATGTTAAGCCCTTAAATATTTATAATTTATAAACCGTTTAAGATTTTTTTTTTCATAATTACAAAATGACTTTTATCTTCTTTTAATATATATCTTATAGTCACTTTTAAAACGGATCAAATTAGTTAGCATAATCAATTAAGTGCCTGATATAAGAAGTTTTGTTTTGGGTTTTTTTCCCAATCAAACTTAGTCAGATGATATCGAATTAGGTGGACACCACTGTTAAATAATAATAATAAATTAAGTTATGGCTATCATTTTATAATAATAAATAATCTATAATCATAATTACTTATAATTCAACTGCTAAGTGCCCGTTTGGTTTGTCTTTTTATAAAAATACTTTTAGAATAACCACAGTTTACAAAAATGAAGTTTGGATAAAAGTAGAGAAGTTTATTGAAAAACTGTGTGGATGAAAAATGAGAAAATGATGGTTAGAAAGTACAGTTTACTTTATAAAAAGAAGAACCAAACAAGCACTAACTAATTAATCTACGGTTTCACTGTAATATACTTGACTAACTAGAGTTGATAAACTTAGCGGATGATCTAATATTGATATTTGATAACAATGGAATAAGTTTAGAAATAAAATTTTTTTAATTACTCAACTGCGTGCTTCAGTGACGCTAGCTAGGTTTTTTCTTCTCTGATCTCCCTCTGTTTTTTCCCCCACCCAACAATAATGTGGATAACGAGTGACCAGGCAGGAAAATAAGTAGAGAGACCCTTTTTTAGAACATTTCAACTGTTTGGACTTGGAAATGCAAATATAAATATAGTGGTGGAAAATTTTTTTGTATGCTGGATAGCTTCAGAAGGGCCATCCTTTTCATCATTCAGCAATCATTGGTGGATAATCCACTCAGCTTTCAACTCAATATGGTTTGCTTGAGGGAGTGTTTGGTAGGAGGGATGAGAATGAGAGGGAGGGGAGGGATTTTAATAGAGGGAAGGGGAGGGAAGGATAGATGAGATATGGAGGGAAGGGAAGGGAAAGGAAGGGGAGGGGAGGAATTTTATGCTAGGGAGTTTGGTTCAGGAGGGGAGGGGAGTTAATAATAATTTGATCATTTTACTCTTGAAATTAAAGAAATTTTTTATTATTTTTTTTAGCATAAAAAATTTCAATGTTAAATATAAAATTATACTTTAATATTTTATACTGATACTCATAATTTTATACTGAATATTAAAATTTTAAAATTTTTTATATTAACTTTTTGAGATATGAAACTTAAATGTAATATTTTTTGACATTAGAAACCTTCAAGTAAATATTTTTATGCTTTTAAACTTTTTTAATAATTTTTTTTATTTTTAAATAATTTTTTTATTTATTAAAAAAATAAAAAACGAATAAAAAAAAAATAAAACAATCCCGCCGATTTCGGGGGGATCAATTTGAGGGGGAGGGGAGGAGAGTCCCCTTAAAATGCTTAACCAAACAGCCCTCCCCTCCCCCTGTTTGATATAGGCATGAACAGTAGAGGGGAGGGGAGCAAATTCCCTCCCCTCCCCCTCCCTCCCCCTGTACCAAACAGGGGCTTAGTCATGCTTTGGCCACTACCCTTCTGGATTCCTCTCCCCCCTCTCATCCTTATAGTCTTTTTTACAATATTCAAAAAACCGGACTAGACCGGCCGGTTCGACCGGTCCGATCGGGAACCGGCCCCTGATCCGGTTTGGTAATAGATGGAAATCGGAGGGTTTCGAAACTGGTGGGAACCGGTCAAGAACCGGTCCAAAACCGATTTGAACAGGTTCCCCCCTTTTTTTAATTTTTAAAAATATTTTTTAAAATAAAATAATATTATTTTTAGTACTAAGTAGTATTATTTTTAATATATATTTTTTTCTTTCTATATTATAACATGTTATAAGTATTGTTATAATATATAATTATTAATAATGATAAATTTACTTAACAAATAAAATAAAAATATAATATCAATTGATTATTTTGAATTCAAAATATAATTATATATGAATATTAACTTGTTTAGATTTTAATATTAGATTGTAAAACTTATTAATAATATTTTTAATTTTTCATATATTATTAAATTTACTTTTTATTCTAGAATAAATGTTAATTTTATGATCATGAATAAATATCTTTTATATTTTTTATCTATGTGATTAAAATATATTAATTTATTCACAATCGGTTCGACCCCGGTCTGACCACTAAATCTTGAACCGTTGCCTCATCCGGTTCAATGGTCGGTTCGGTTTTTTGAACTTTGCTTTTTTATTATGTTAGGCTATTTTCAAGTAGATTTCATTCCTGTCATGTTTATTATACTGACACTTAGGCTCCATTTAGTACTAAGAATGATTTTTTAGAAAATAAAAATAGAAATGAGAATGAGAATATGAATATAAATAAGAATAGAAATGGGAATTAAAATGAGTTTTAAATGAATGTTTGGTATGTAAGGAAAAAATGATGGGAATAAGAAAAAATGGGACAAAAAAAAGTAATAAAATGACTCAACTATCAACAATTTTTTTTTTCCAAAAAACCTTTTGCTTCTTCCTCCTTCCTTCTTCCCTTACCAACACTGCTGCCACCATTTTTCTCAGTGGCTACCCTCCTTCCTCCTTTCTCTATATCTCTCAACAACAACAAACAAGTCAATTGAAAAAAAAACCAAATCCGTCTCAGATTTGATTAAGGATTTGAGATATCCATCTTAGATGTGATTGTGATGCAAATATAGAGAACTCGCCGAAGGAGGATGATGACTACAGTTTCGGGGGTATAGTGGGAGGAGAGCTCATTGTCGTCCTCATCGTCACCGTCACCATTGCAGATGAGGAGAAGATCTTGCCGTCGCCACCGCCATTGCCAAATGGAGGAGGAGATATTGCTGTCGCTGTCGAAGCAAGAGGAACTGCCATCATCGTTGCTGTGTTGTTACTGTCTATCACTAGTTTGCAGAAGAGGAGAGATGAACTTGCCCTTACAAATCATGCAATGTTCTGACAGGGGTATTTTCGACTAAAATATTCTCATTCATAGCAATCATTTCTAATACCACTATCCCCCATAGATTTCGGTATTCCCGTGTATAAGAGAGTGAAGCTTTCCCATCAATCATTAAACTTTCACACCAAACACAACTAATCGCCCATTCCCTCACCCATTCCCACTCCCTCATTCCTAATATAGAACCGTTATAACTGAATTACGTAGATTAATGATAAGAATTAAAGTTAATTAGTTATCTAAAATTTTGAAATAATCACAATATTTTTTTAAAATTATCTTTATTTAATATTTTTATTTTTTTTTAAATATATTAAATAAGTGTAATTTTTGAAAATATATAATAAATACTACCTTATATATTATAAAGAGTCTTATATTTAAAATTAAAATAAAATATTCTATATTTAGGACTGAAAAAAATAATAACAATGACATTATAAATATCAAATCTAAATCGTTCAGCTCTGTTTTTCTCTTTTTTAATGTTGTTTTGCTTCCTTCCCATTTTATTTATTATTTTAGATTTTTCACACATACCAATAAAATTATTAATTAACTTAGATTATAGCAAAATTTAATGATATTTTCCTAAAATGTTCTTAAATTAAATGCTAAAAGATAATTTATACTCCACTTATCATTATTTTTAATAAAGAATAAAATGGTAAAAAATAATTAATGCAGTCTTGCTAATGTAAAATGATAAATAAATTAAAATATTTAAAATTTTTTAAAATGATAGATAGAATGAGATAGAATGAGTGTAATAATAGAGAATTTCTAGTTATTACTGATTAAGTTATTACTAACATTTTTTTTTGAAAAAAAATTAAACCGATGAATTTATAGGAGTCAATATTTATAGTGAAATTATAAAAATTATAATTAGATTAGAGCATCAAAGATCGAACAGTTGATTGACAATCATAAGCTCCCATGGAAAATATGTTATACGACTTCTCTTCTCTCTCTGTTTTTTTTTTTTTACATCTTTCTCCTCCATTTTTCGAAATGATTTTAGGCAAATGATGCGACCAAAATCAGCAGTCATATAAAGAACAAAAAAATTAAGCATTACCCAAAAATATAATGCCCTGAAAAGAAAGTGTGAATTAGAAATGATCAACTGTACACGTTTATGATGATCAAAACACTCACCGAGACTTCCACAATCAATTTTGGTGCAATAATGAATTTATTTTCCAGAAGATTATTTTTGTTTTTTCTCTAAATATATAATAGTCAATTTAGCATATTTAGCCTTTAGGTGATCGATTCACCCTGATTATAAATTTTATGGTATTATGACCCCTTTTTTTTAGGAATACAAATGATGTACTCAAATTGATAGGTAAAGATTATTTTCTTTAAAATATAGAGATCAATAAAGTGAGTTTTATTTCTTAAAATAAAAACTTTTTCTTATACATGACTAATAATCAAATATTTAATAGCATGTTTAAGGAACTTAATTAGTTATGTGCCAACTATGCTAAACTTTGTTGGTAAATACATATGACCCCTTAAAGATGTAAATTCGAATCCTACTATTAATGTGCAAATCTCGTTGATGGATAATTTATAAATATTTTTGTAAATTTTCTTTGAGCTTAAAGGCTTGCCCTAAACCTGATAAATCCCTAGAATCCAACTCATCTAAACTTTTTGTACATAAAAAAATATATATGATCCATTTTTTGTTACATAAATATTGTCTCTTATATAGCTCATTCAATGTAATTTTTTGAAGTTTAAATATGTTGACTAAAAATAAAATGAACAATGAAAATGATATTCTAATTATAATTTTTGAAAAATAATAATTAAAAAAAATAAGTTTAGCTCATCCAAATATATTATAAAACAGTCATAGCAATAAAAAAATCTTCTCAATATCTATTATATCATCATTACTATTATTTTTATTACAACTTTTAGATAATAAAATAAAGAAAAACGGGAGTAAGCCTATTGTAATTCGTAAACTTCACTAGAAAAACGAAGAGAAGAAAAATTGGAAAGCCAGCTTGTTTGTGGAGCTGAGCTAAAAAAGCAGAAGCTGGAGCTGGAATTGTCGAGCCGAACGCGCCGGAACACCTGAGCCGCAAAACAAGCACGAGACTCCACATGGGGTCCACCCCTCGCTCAACAGATCCCCTTCGACTTCTCCCGTACAGACACCTCTTCCTCCTTCTCTCAGGTCCCAAACCGTCTCCTACACTCCGAATTTACCAAAACACCCCTCCTCACTTCCACGTGGCCCTCCATCACTCCCCACTGCCAACATTACATGCAGCGCGTGAAACTTAGAATCCCTATATATATCGCATTATTCAACCTCTCACACCAATTCGAGCTCCACCTCGTAACTTCTCTCTTTCTCTCTTTTTTTTTCCTTATTCTTCTTCTTTTTCTTCCAATAATTCAAATCTTATGGTATTTTTGAGATTCGTTACGTGATTTCTTGCCCATGACTCCTACGCCATTTCATCCCAAGAGAGAGATCCTTAATGACCACAATCATTCCTTGTGCCCTCCTCCTCTGAAGGTCCACAAGGATTCTCATTCCATTAAGAAATCGTCGCCGCCCCCGCCGCCTCCTCCGTCATTGTTGTCTTCGTCCACGTCGACGTCGTCCTCCGCATCTTCTCCCCTCGTCAATGGCTCAACGGGGTCCTCCAGCAACAGGCCTCAGCAGCGGCAACCGGTGATCATCTACACGCACTCTCCCAAAGTTATCCACACTCATCCTAGAGATTTCATGGCATTGGTGCAAAAGCTCACCGGCCTTTCTCGATCTCACAATGACGCTGCCGCTGCTGATCCGCCACAGCCGAAACAAGAGCCTGGGAATTCTGCCGCGTCGACGTTAACGGTTGAGAAGGACTGCGATCTTAAGAAGGGGTCGGCGAACGAGGACAATGAGACGTCGTCGGTGATTACGGAGGAGAATAACTGCAGTAGCAGCATTGGGGAAACGCAGGTGAATTCTTGTTTCATGACGAATCCGCCAATTCTGGATCCCTTGTTGAACCCTTACATGACGAACTTGCCGGTGTTTGCATCGAATTCGGCGGAATTTTTGTGCTCGAATCAGCCGTTTTTGAACTATGATTCATTGTTCTTCTCTCATAACATGAGGGGCTCTATGAATCCATCCACCGCCACTTTGGAAGGGATGAATGATTTTCGTGAGTATTGATTAATGTTCTCGTTCTTTCATTTCTTTTATGCAAATAAAAGTTCTAATTTTCCAAATCATCAGATTAGAAGTTCTAATTTTCCGGGATGGAACTTATCTTTTTCTCCATTTGGAAACAAACTGTTTTCGAACATTGAAGCTTTATTGATAAATTTGCATTATTAGGACCAGGAATTCCCTGATTGTTCATAGATTGTTTGATTCGTTTATTCGTTCAGATTAGAGCAATCAATAAAAAAAGATATAGCTTTCTATGCGTATATTATCCTTCTTTGTTAGCTTCGGATGATCACATTGTGATTTGTGATGCTTTCAGCATATAGTTACGAATGCAGAGAGTTTGAGATACGAATACACGAGGATCACAAAATATTACAAAAGAATTGAAGAGATAATATTTGGGTGTGAGAGAAATCAAAAGGTTGAATCAACTTTAATCTTTTTTGAAGTAATAAATTTAGAAGGATCATTAAGTTTGATTATTCTTTCCTCTCTCTGTTTCTGGTCGTTGTTGTCGTTATGCCACAGAAATTAAACCAGAAATGACAACTCGATTACACGGAAACATATTAAAAATAGCATGCGCCAGCGGCCATAAATAAGATTTTCTTCTTGTTTTATTCTCTCACAGATCGCCGGGAACCTCTTGCTTCAATGTGGTTGGTGGGCAAGTAACATTGTCTTTGCTTGTGTTCCAGGGCAAGTAACATTGTCCCAAATAATGCATTCGCAAAGATTTTCTATTTTTGCATGAGACGTCACAGAGAGAGAGAGAGAGTGATGTCCTTGAGTAGATTACTTTCTGATAGGTTCCTTTCACTTTCTTTTTAAAATTTTTCTTCATAGTTTTGGAGAATTGGTTCTGTATTTGACGGAGCTAGACCATGACATATCGTAATATGATGCAACCATCATTTCCCTGATGCATTTTCTTTATACATTTTTCAATACATCCATAAAGGTGGAAACCTACAAATTTAGTCAGAGAAAAATGAAGTCAAATTATATGGGTGATGAGGTAGATTCATAAAACAATCAATCAAATCCTATGCGAGAAAAAACATAAACTTGGTTCTGGGACAGCTAACCGACTATTCCATCTGCATTTTAAAAGTGCCTCACACAAATATTCCGGGCACTTCTAAAAGAGATTTATTTAATTTACAAATCCTTTACTTTTTTTTCTCTGGTAAAACAAATTCTTTAATATGATAGTGTTAAAATTGTTCGTTTTCAGCACATGTAAGAGAGAACATACTACACAAACGTGTACAGAAATTCACAACAGATTACACCATCACTTTCTCTTCTTTTCCTCTTTATCTCTTTCAAGTATAACAGGAGCTGCTGGTATGCTAAACCACCATTCCCGGAGTCTCCTTGCACATCTCTCCGTGGAGGCTTTTCTGGGAGGTGAATACCTCGTGAATATCTCCAAAAAGACTAGCAGAGCTATGTACTTACCAGGTAAGATAGCCAGGATCAAGGCTGCTGACACAAGAGCAAAGGCAAACTTCTCGGTGGCCTGATCACAAGAAAGGATCAAGTATTACTATCTGTGATGGAAGTTTTCTACTAAAGTTAAAAATAGCTCTCAGAAATATGATGTGTCAACAAATGCATCCAGGCTTCTGCACAGACAGCCGCGTAATCAGTAATCAGCAACAACTGGATATGAGAGAAAACCTGAGGGAAAACGGACAGTAACAAGCCCCGCAACTTGAGCAGAATGATGTTACTATCCTGTACGATCTGTTCAACTTGAGTAATAGCATTCTGAACAGCCAGAAGCTGCTCCATTGTATTCTTTGGTGAAGGTGCTATTACCTTAACTTCATCAACTGGTCTACCTTGGTTAAAACATCGAGTAATAAACAGAAAAGCTGAAATGAATATAAGCATCACTGCCACTGCATAGCCAATCCATCCCCTGAAAATTCACAAATGATCGAAGATTATCAAAAGAAGGCAAATCTAGTATTAAGATGAACCGCCAGAAAATGCATAAAAAGCCATCGAAATTATCATGTCACTCTCCCTTGTTAATCCATTCCTTCCACCATAACTCATTTCTCTTTAACTTAGTCCGCCTAGTGGGTGTGCTAAAAATTATTAGTGTCTATTGATATAGCAAAATTACATTAATCATGTTAACGGTATTCAAATTTAAAAATATTTAACACTAGACTGGTTATGTGTAACCTAAATGCCTGCTGATTTTATAATTATCCAGGTGTCATTTATGGAGCCAAACATGAATAACTAGTTCAATCTATGATGACTGACAGAATGACCCCTAGTTTATCCGGGTACAATCACATCTACAAATCTGTTGTGGCACTGGCTAACACCAATAGAAAGCCCAGCCACCCATCATTCATATCCCCGAGTCAGGTCAGTGAGGTCTGGCCCTAAATTTACGCATCCCCAGCACAAGCATTTTTCAATATGCAAAATCTGGCCATATAATTTACCATTCGTAAGTAATAGGGCACACAAGAAATCAACATAATAATGTTATATGTTAGAAATAATAATGACAATATTTAGTTGTTGTTAGCGAGTTAATTGCTTGATTGTTAGTAGTTGAGTTGTGTGGCAGTAGCTATTTGGTTAGACCTGTAAAAGAATGGAACTAATTTTTCACTGACTCAAAGCTGGTATAAGTAAGACAGGCCAGAGGAATGAGTAGAGGGAGAATTGAATCATGTGAATGAAATTCCGTTGAGTTGCTTTTGCCTAGAGTCTTCGGACCATAATATCTCAACAGATTCCAAATGCAAATAATGAATCGATATTTAACATTTTAAACTGTCACATAGGGTACATCAATTGCAACCCCTGAACCTCAAAAATCAGATTAAATAGACCATATTTGTGACTCACACTCCACTCCTAACGGAGACTACACGAGAAACAAGGAATATGTGCCAAGGCTAGGTAATAGAGGATGAAAATAGATTAGAAAATATAATATTAATTATTCATAAATTAAGAATTAAGAATATAGATAAATATAGAAAATAAGATTTTAAATAAAATTTGGATTGATTTAATTAAAAAATAAATATTAGAATTAGCTATCTGTGATGTATTTTTTTAATCCTGTTTTATTTTATTAATTTAATTTTATTATTTGTTAGGATTTCTCCATTATCTTGCATTTTTAAATTTTCCTATCATTTTGCCTTTTAAATGTATCTTTTGTGTGCTATATAAGGCTCTTACTAATTAAGTATTTTTTATTAACTACCATTAAATCATTCCCTCCCTCTCTGCTCTCCTTCCCTTTATCTCTTCTATATCTCCCCACTCTTTATGCTTGCTACTGGTCCTATATCACTAGGATGATAGAGGGGATGCGTATTGAGATCAGGAAACATTAAGTTTTAAGATCTTATCACATTTAGAAGAGAAGTTATCTTGATTAGCATTAGACTATATTTTTTCATCCATAAATTTGGATAAAAAATGCTCAACTTGAGCATGAATTTTAACTAATTAACCTGCAAATCCTTTTCGTAGGGAAAAATAGCAAGCCACATAAAGTTAGATGCCCCGTGCTTATTCAGTTATCAAACTTTTTTCTCATTACATTAGTATCCCAATGCTCAAATCATCCAAGGCATATTTATTTAACAAAATTTCCTAATTTTTGTAGTTTATTCATAAATCTCAACACCAAAATTCTCCCTTCTGTCCCATATCTCAAGTTCTCAGTAAATATTAGGTCATCAAAAGAGTAGCCATCAAAAGAGTAGCCACTCTCAATATTTATTACCTGTAGATGATATAGCTAAAGATCAAACAAAACCCCGAGGACTTCCATGGATCATCCCAATATGCCAGAGATTGAAGAGACTTCCAAAGTTCATTTATTGGAAAAAGTAACTCCTGCAAGTAAGGTAGTGCTAAATGATAAGTTGAAGTGTCAATATTGAATAATAAGGGAAGCTGGATCTACGCTGGTAATAAGCAGGGGACAAAAAAAGCATAGATACAAATTACTCATTTCAGAACAAATTACTCATTTCAGAATATCCTATAATTTGGCTTCAGCCTACTTATTATTGTTGTTTAAAGAAGGAGAGGCCCGGTGTGCATCTTATAACCTGCACAAGCACATGACCAACGAAGTAAAAGGGTACAACAAATGAAGGATGATGATAAACCAGTACCTTCATGACAGCCAAATTAGTGTCCATACCATCAACTTTAACTCCATCAACAGTTGCTCGTGCTGATACCACTTTTTTATAGTTGTTCTTAGATTCTTTAACTGCTCTTTCCAATGGAGTCATTTCTCCAACTGATATCTCACCCACAGCAAGCCTGCTCTCATTAGAGGTGTTTGAACTTGTTCCAAATACGAATCCCAAGTTCGAAACCATTTCAAAGGCTGAGATAGAGTGCATTCCACTTTCAGCCTTAGAGTCATTGTTGTCATCCGACTCCCTTAAGTTTGACATACTTGCAATGGTTTCTAATATAAAGTCCCCACCTGGAAGCTGATCACACAGATTAAACATAAGAAGAGTCTCATGTTGTACAGCAGTTGTAGAACTAATATCTTGAATGGCTTGTAGACGCAAAATTCCTAAAACAGCCTTCCAAAGTACTTCATCCCGTGAAATCCCTTTAATGCTATACTTGTTTATAAAATTATGGACATAGAGGATTTCCTGGATGATAGCTAGCCAATAATCACGACGTGCATGCCCTTTAAGCTCAGGAAATTCTATTACAACTGGCTCTGATCTACATGAGAATCATTTTAGCAAGTTAATTTTTCAGCTAATATCTAAAGGAGATAAGGTGCATATGTCCTGACACAAAGTAAAGAAACATAAGGCCCATCATCTACAGAAGTAATTGGGCAATCACTTACAAGGACTCTGAGTTATAGAAGACTGCCTTATCAAAAAGTCTAGTACCCCATGGTCCAGTCAACTCAGGTTTAATGACCTGTTTGAGATCATCTGATAAATCATATCTTTTTGGCTTGTCATATGATACAACACGGAGAGCTTCAAAGTAAAGTGCATGGTCTGTCAGGATTAACCGACCTGCATGCATGTTAGGTATAAGACTTAGAACAGATCTTGCGTATCACTGTGCATACTCTAACTACATTTGCAACTATATTTATTACTATGTGATTGAACATATACTTAAGAAAGATAGTATCAAACCATTTTATTGACAAACTTACCAGGCCATGTGGATATCCCAACATGTTGAAGGACTGGTTGTGTGGTGACTGTCCCATCAACCTCCAGAATTTTCTCATCTCTAGGTGATCGTATAGCAGAAAGGAGAGATGACTCAGAATTGTTCTTCATTTTTCTGATTGCTCTTCAAGGATACAAAAGCAAACTATAAGAACATATTTTGTATGCCTACCTCCGATTTGATACAAAATATATAACATCAGATTACATATTAATGATTGATCAGTAATTAGTAATTACAAGCAAAAGCTGGATATCAGAAATCATCAATTAAGAAATACAAAACTATACTAAAACAATAGTATTAAATACAAACCTCATTTAGCACACAAATTTGTAATTAGTGGTCATTTTGAATAAGTGATTAGAAGTAATAAACCTACTTTGGCCCAGAAGGTGAAGCACCTATTGAGCAAAAAATAAACCTAAAACCAATTTACTTTCTCATTTCCTTGGCAGTAATCTTAGATTTAATATTGCAATTAAGTTCAGCTTTATTATGAAATTGTATCTTCAGATCCTTGATAGTAACAACATTTTTTTATAGTTTATTATTAGTTACTGGTTTTTAGGATGTAATAATGTCAATGTCAAACATTTTAAAATAAAAAAAAATGATAATACTCCTACTGAGGTGGCAAACAAAATTTCGATGATTTATTACAGTTACCTACAAAAGATTACACCGAACTAAGTGACAAAATGTCTGGAATTCTCTCCTGTATTGAATGAGGCAAAGTAAATTGATGTCTATAGATAAGGAAGGCTAGTCTAAAATAAGGGGCATTATGGACTAATGAAATAACTAATATATACATGGGTCAAAATTATAAAAATAGCTTCATTAGTTATAATGGTTTCTAACATTTTTAACACTCCTTCTCAGGTTAGTGAATAGGGTATCCACCATGCCAAGCCCTATGATTAAGTTTAGAAATATGACAATTGGTAAACCTTCAATCAGCACATTTGCAAGCTGGTCATAGGAAGAAACTTGGCAATGAAGGCTACAAGTGGTAAAAAATGGTTGCGTCTCAGTAGCAATGAAGGATACACACAGTAACAATGAAGATCATAGTTGAAAACTAAAATAGCACTGAAGGCCACAAATGGTGTAGCCATAAATAAAAACTTTTTCCAAATAAAAAATTTTTCCCTGGGCATTTCGAAGGCTGAAATCATCAGGTGTTCTCATGGTACTGGCTTAGTCATATTGCACCAACATCATCAGACATAATGCATTTTGATTGAGGTGGCAGTCGAAGGTGCCAAAAGGTGAAGAGCAGAAATGAAACTAACCAAAAGTTAAGAATAGAATAGGACAACGCCAAACACCACAAATAAGGCCCAATTTTTTTTGGCCAGAAAATAAGACCCAATTAAGGAAGGTGAAGGATTGGAATAGAGAAAACAGAAGCCTGCAACCAATTTTGGGCAGATAGCGAACAGAGGGAGAGTGCCACACACACACACACACCAATGTATGGGACTCAATGCAGAAACATTGTGGAGGCATTTGCAGTAGATGATAGTGATCTGATCAACTGGAGAAGGCTGGTTGGAGAGGTCCATCGTGGTGCCTGAGATGTTTGGATCAAAAGGGACTCCAAAACAAAGGCAAGAGATTATGTTCAGTAGCAAGGGAGGCTATGAGAGTTAAAGGTTTAATCAACGTAATTATTTCCTAAATTCAATAAATAATAACATTATTTATAAGGATGTCTTACATTAAGTTTACAAGAAATGACTACACAAAACTCACGATAACAATAGATAGGATCCTTAAGGGAACCAGTAAATCAGTACTGCAGTCTAATAGACAAATAGACTAACATTTTTCGCAAATTTGCCATGCAGATTTGCAATCAGAAGGTGTCACAGGCAGAACAAAATTACTGAGTCCTGATTCCATCAAATTAGATATCACACAACAATAGTTCTATAGCCTGGCTAAAGAAGAAATGTCCTCTTTGAAAGCCTAAAATTAAGCTTCGCATACAACATTAAAAGTGTGACAATAGAAGAGGTGCTCTTGGAAGTTGGCAAGGTCACATGCTCTAAGTGTTGGATTTTCTAAGGAATCCTGAGGTGGAAGGATATGTATTATTTTGGTAATTGTTCACAATGGATTGAAGTTCAGCCTTTTCCCTTCTCATATTTAAGTAGTAAATTCTACGTGCAGATTCTAAGCTTTAACTAATTTGATCCTTTGATTTGGAGCAAAGTTATAAACAGTGAGCAGACAAGTTGTTATTCCACTACTACAGTAGACTAAAGTTGTACATGTATGGTGTATTATTTCCAAATTATAATTGGAAAGAAGTTTCATAGAATGAAGTAAGAAACAGAAAAGCATGTATTATATACTATCACAACATAACATCTATCTAGATGATGCCAAAATCATTTGCTTCTGTGTACTAATTTTGAAGTATCTTTTCTAATAGATTAAGTGGTGTTTAATTAAAGAATGCCAACAGGTCCATACAATAGTCACAGAAAGATAGATATGGCATTCCTACAAAGAAATTAGTCCCCTTCCCAAAAGAAAAAAAAGAGGAGTGAATGACAAAAAAATAGAAATCATCAAACACATAGAAAATGCAGGGCAAGTAGTTTGCATAAAACCTCAAAGTCAAACAAAGGAGGAAGCAACAGCATGCTTGAAGCTAAAGGACGCTACCTTTCTAGACCACTTAGGTACTTGTCATAGGTGGAGAATTGGAGACGGCCGCCAGTTGACGAACTCAACACTGCAAAAAGATTTTCACATATGATGATATTGGCTATGATGGGAACTGCAGGAGCTATACGACAGAAAGCTTCTGAACCAACAGATACATCCTCATCAACCTTCCAGAAGAGAAGAAGCCCATTATTATTAAAATGAACTGGAGTACTAAAGATGATGTGTCCATCATTTTTAAACCTTAGGACCAGAGTACTAAAGACATTACAATGTTATACAAGGTAACAAGACAATAGGAAGGCATATAGCTAAAGAGCATTGTATATGAATTTGATTTTAGGTAAAAAGAAATAAATTAACAAAATATCAAGTTCATACTTCATAGACTAGGAAAGAAGGCATTTTAAGTACAATTGACATTCATTATTAGATTGAAATGGAAAAGTAATTAGCATTGACAACAAAATGAAAAATATGGTTCTTTTAAAGATATTCCAGTTATTTATATAGATGGCCTACTCCATAAACAGTAGATTGTTCACAGCAACCTCCAACAACAGACATAAGCATTTAATAGCGCAAGATTCTGAATATAATTTCCTAGGTTTTTGTGATAATATTTGCAAATAGTTTTCAACACAGGATTCCAAGAAAAATACCAATTGTATTTAAAATACATACATTAAGCAATGGTTGGCTGGCAGCGGCTGGGGTCTCCCAGGCTAGCATCATGTCATATGTTAAGCGTCGAAATGCTTTATCAGAAAGATAATTAGTCACTTGTGTTGATAGAGCAAGTGCCCTAAAACAGCAATATTCAAGAAAGTTCCTTGCATATTGTGATGGATGCTTTATATTATCAGAAGCCTCTTGATTGAAGCATTCCTGAAGCTCGTTTGATGATTTTCCAAGAATTCTGCATTATTTGTTTCTCTCTGAGTCAAATTTCCAATTAAAACTATTGGCCATTGTGTCACACAAACAAATGCAAAGGATATAGAAGGCTATTGAAAATCAGTCTCAAATGTACGAAAGTTCCATTACTGATACTGTTAATGGAGCAAGAATTGGTAAGTACAATAAAGATGCAAAGAAGTGAACTTACTTTGAGCATCTACGAACAACTACGTTAGCAATAGGAGAGAGCTCTGGTATCCAATTGCTCCCAGCAGAAGGTGACTTTTCAATCTCCTCAAATTCTTCATCAAAAGAACTTCGCTTACCAAGCAACCACTTAAATGATCCTTCTTTTACCAGGCCTTCTAGCATATTTCTAGTTTTGCTTGCTGCAGCCATCTCTTTCCACTTCTCGATTTTATTGAGTCAACGAAGAAATCTAGTATCCGATTTTTATTACAGTTCTTGCATATACTGAAATACAAATATTGCCCACAAAGTCAAGATGAAATCTCAAAATTGACACATCAAGTACAAAGCTACTAATCACAATAGACTTTAATTTCCGGATAATCAACCATTTCTGGAACTCTTTTCGAGAGTCATAAAATATTGCTCGCAAGATACGATTAAGTTCACCATTGAATTGACAAACACTTAATGCACGAGAAACATATGCAGATGATAACCAACGGCATTGCTCGCCGTTAAGAATACTTGCACATTCAGACTCAAGTATGAACTTGCATAAACGCGTCAGATACTCATCGAAATCCCAAAGCAATTCAAAGAAAATTTTGAAACAAGGAACCATTGTCGGTAAAAGCCTGACCCCAATAAGCTGTACCGAGACAACCAAGGTGACTCACCTCAAAATGCAAGGTGATACAGCAACATAAAGAACCTCAGCTTTGGCAAAGAAAATTGACTACCGACTTATTGACGATAAGTGATGTGAATAAACCCATTTGAACAAATTGCGATCTTCATAGTATTATATTCATCGATAAACTTCGGGAAGAAGGAAACTGAAACTTAGGCAAACTCGGTGATAGCATAGGATTCTATCTTGGTTAATGAAAGAGTGCAGGGATAAGGATATAAGGGCAGGAAGAAAGAGACAATAGAGTCGGATAGTGATAAACTTCTTTCTCAAGGCTGAAGCATTCGAGTGTTCACCTGAAGGGAGGCAATCAGAAGCCCTCAAGCCTACGGATTCGAATTCGATAACGGCATTTTACGCGTATTGGTGATTCCTTTTCTTTTTTTTTCTTCCCACAAATTATACTGTTTTTTTAAGTAATTTTTTCGGGGGATTTCAATTTTCAGGATTTTCAAGCGTCAATTGTCATTAATTTATCCTGAATGTCCAAAATTGTCTTCTTACCTTATGTTTGATTTGGTTCTTGCATTTCACAAAAAAAAAAATGCTTGCAGGAACAAAAATTCGGGTTTCAATTTTTTTTTCGATCTAAAAATTCGGGTTCAATATTTACCATTGAGTTTCGGAAGCATGGGCTTCTATTCCAAAATGGAGAAATCTCATATGGGCTCTTTGCCCATTATGGCCCAAATATATGGGCTTTAGACATTTGAGTCTGCAAATTGGCATAGCCCGAGTTCTATCCACCGTTTGGCCCACGAGAAGAAGCGCACCTCCCTTCCATTCCTCAAAGTTCTATTTAATTTTGTTCCTTTTCGTAATCATATTTGTATTTTTTTTGGGGCGATGAATCATATTTGTATTTCAAATTAGAAACAAAAGCAGGAGGGGGAAAACAACCAAAGCTCACAAAAATCACCATGTATTACTATAGTTTTGTTTGTTAGGATTATAAAATGAATGAAACAGTGCGAAAATGAAAAATAATTAAGTAGTGTCACCATGTACTCCCTACTAGTTTACGGACAGTCAAGTAGAGAAAGGTTTCTACGATTTTACTTGGTCAATTATATAGATTTTTTGTATTTTTAAAATATACAGAAACTTTTCTTATATATCCTAGTTTGATTTTAAATTTTTTTTCTTGTTAAGATATCGTTGAATTAAAGCTTTTTTCAAAAGCTACAGGTGTATAAATTATTAGCAAAAATCCAACAACTAATTGCCAATTCAGAGTCACTCAACGCCAATGGACTGCCCCTCTTTGATACAAAACCTGTACTGCCAAGTTAACATCACTTGACCGTAATAGTGGGAGTGGAAAGTGAGCATGCTTCCTTTAAACTTTAAAAAGATACCAACAAAATATAGTCTATGAGCTTTGCTTTGAATATTAAGTGTGAGATCAAACAAGGACATACACATCATCTTGCTTCCATTTTGGCTGATTTAGTGGGGATATGATATCAGCTAGCTAGCTACCTGACCTTCTAACAACTTCCACTTTCACTTCACAAACTTCATACATAGTGGCCCCTCCTAGGTCCATGAACTTGCCCATCTTTATCACCACTCCTCTCTCTCCAACTACTACCTCTTAACTCATCTCCCCACATTTAAATCCATATCCTTATATTCAATCTATCAAAAATACATACATTAGATCAGATGCAAAAGTGTGTTAAAGATGAGTCTGATTAAAAAGCTTGTATGCCATATTCATATCATCCATAAAATAAATTGAATTCTTTATATTCATCATCTTTTTTCTCTCCATTTTTCTCCGAATATACTATATACATTCATTCTTGTAAATGAAAAGGATTGATATTGCTTTGAATCTGCGTTTGAAGCTCTTATTCATGCACATACTTAACACTCTAAGAAGCAAGAAAAGACCATGGTCAAAGGTGGGGCAAGCAAGAAAGATTGAGTTGGAGGGAAGCAGCAAAAAGTGGCTTTGAGAGAGGTTCATAAGCTGTTATCATATTTGAGAAGCTGGAGAACTAACAATGCCCATCCTCTTTTGAGCATGCTCTGGCCCATTCACGCTGTCCTCTTCTGCTCCCAATTTCATGGATACAATGCATCTAATCCTCCTTCCCTTGTCACTAAAGAAAGACAACAGATATGTTATTGTGATCTTACAAATATTTTTCTATTTCTTCTCCTTCCTCAATCATTCACTTAATGATGTGGCAACATCCATAAGATTTCCTGAATTCCTTTATTCAAGTGGATTCCCTAGATTGTTCCTTCATTTGTATCTGGCTTGTGTTCTGTTTTTTTCTTTTTGCACTAAAACCTCCTCTTTTCACTGCCAAAATGGATTAGAACTATATATATATATATATATATATGAAAATGGGATCTTCATTAAACTTCTTTTTGCTTGGGTTCTACAAGACATGGACCTCCTACTTGATCCATTTATGGAAACAGACTGGTCTGGTTCCATGTGAGGAACTTGGTGGAAGAAATGCAATTACTTGAGTATATTTGTACAATACTTTTTCAGGTGGTTTTATTTGCCAACAGTTCTGGAAAATTTTGGAACAGTGAGAGTGAGATGGGGTTTATGTAGGATTTGTTTCAATTTTTATTACATTTCAAGCAGGAGGAAAAAACGATACTTACATAATCAATATATCTTTCAGAGTTCGGAATAGCAAATGGAAAGTAGAGATGACGGAAAAATCACTGATCTTAAGTCCACTCGGCGTTAGACTGAATACTAAAATTAATAATTTGTTCTTTAAACCATTTTTGTTCAACCCATATGATAAAATGTACAGTTGTGCTTCTCGTTTTTCTTGTGAAGAATGAAAGCAATGCAACTGCAGCTGCACTCATAACTTATTTGAACCTTATAAAAAAGTGATTACATGAGTTAAAAGTCCCATAAATTTTTTTAGGAAATAATCTTATTATAAACCATTTTATCAAATTTCTGTGTAATAATCAAAACATATATAACTTTGAAAAAAAAATACTGTAAATTATTATTAACAAATCGTCTGAGTGACTACTTGTCTCGCACTTGTGATTTTGTTTTTGGATTCTTAATGTCAACTGTAAGCAAGTTAATCTAGTTCTTCGAAATAGAAATACAAATTCATTCATTCTTATTCAGTCACGTGGTATTCAAATAAACTTGTGCATCATGATCGTTGTCTTGCGAGCTTAACAAGGTAAACTTGCACATTACTTTTCTGAGTCTTTTTTTTTTAAAGAAAAAAAATGTTCCTTAAATGATACATATATTTACTCACTTTTTTTAAGGATTGTACACAAATACATAAAAATTTAAGCTTTTATAAACTTGCACATAATTTCTTCACATAGTTGAGGGACTTTACAAGCAAGAATGTCCACATTTACCTACAGCATGGTGTGGAAACAAATTGATGGCTTACTTTGAAAAGAAAAGGACAAATCATGGAGCGTCCTCTTAATCTATTTTTCTGTGGTTGATGACACAGAATCATGGAACCACCCAAAACTGAAATCAGAGAGACCAATTTGGTTGAAAGCAAGAAACCCGTCCACCATATCCTTCTTCACCATTCCTGGAAGACAAACCTTTTGCCTTGAATGCCCTTGCTCTCTGACACAAACCAAACTAATAAATCAGTACATGATTCTGCTATCATCATCTAATAGTAATACAAGCTAAAAGCACACACACATATATATTTTAAAATTTCCCCTTCAGTGAAATTCAAACCTGCATTGTTTCTATATCATCTGTCTCTGAATTGAAATCGTAGAAGGTGCTTGCTGCAGTTAGCTTCATAGACAGAAACTGCAGGTATAACCAAACTTCAACAATTAGTGTCTTTGACGTTAAATATATACATATATACACTTTGCTTTTTGACTTGATTGCTTACCTCCACCTGATGCTGCAAGGACTGCACATAGTTTATAATTTCGTCCAACATCACTGCCATACCCATGGTCTGCAATTTTTTTACTCATGAATTTATGTCACAGTCACAAATTGGGCATATAGAATATACGTGTATGTATTTATATGCTTCTTTTACCTTGTAACATCCTGGGACAATGTTCTGCAAGCATCTTATTTTCTCATTAATTTTCCCCCTTCTGACCTGAACATATGAATCAAACTCGCATTAATCAGAGTTATTTAAGTTAGGGTGTTCGGTATTGAAATTTTCTTGTGTTTAGGAATTATACCCTTTCTGCTAAACTATGACTGTCCGTAGCTTGACCTCTTCTGGCTCTGACATGAACCACTTCCTTTGGTTTACCTTCTTCTGTTGCGTTGCTCTTAGCTCTCTTACCTCTTCCAGAACGCTAAAAACATACACAACAAAAAATCCATCAGTTCCTCTCTTGCATACAAAGTTAGTACCTTTGAGAAAATCCAAGAAAATGGGAAGAACAACAATAACATACACTTATCTTCTTGCTTCCACTTTCAGAAACTGCAGGAGTTGGGTTTACAGAACTGGTCTCTGTCACATCCATGGCTTTCCTCTTTTGACCATCATGGATTTCATTTCCTGTTGAAAGAACAGGGAAAGTCCCCTCTAAGTTTCCTGCAAAATCAGGTTCTTGAGATAAAGGAATCAAGCTCTGGACATTCAGGTTAGAATTGTCCAGGACAAGAGGGCTTATCATCCCTGTGAACTGGTTTATGAGTTCCAAGCTTGGATCAATGTCTAAGAAAGGAAAAGAGGGTCTAAGGCTTTGAAAATCTGCTGTGAATTCAGCCATCTGAGTCGAGATAGCAGAGTGTCGTGTGAGATGCTTAAATGGTAGATGGTTACAGTGGGTGAGAGTGGTATTTATATAGCAGGATTGAAGGCACATCTGGTGAAAAGGAGAGGCATGGTGAGGTGGCAAGCTTCTGTATTTGTGTTCCCTGGTTGGGTCCCATATACAGTACAAGGAAAATATGTCCAGTAATAATATGGAGTTCATGTTTTGGGAGGAAAAGGCACTTATAATTTTTGGACTCTTGCAAATTATGGGTCCCTTCTTTTGTTATCTTGTATCTAAGATATTCTTTTTAATTGTAGGAAAACATTTGGTTGAAGGCACAGCCTAGATGCAAATTCTTCTGAAATATAAATATTAAGTGTTATCTTTTCTTTATTATTAAGTTGTGTTTAAGTAGGTATTTTGGATCGGACCATTGAACTATTTAAGTCTGGTTTAAGTCAGAGAAAACGGATCTAACATTGTAACAGTTTGATGTGGACCTTAAATCTAAGTATAACGATTAAATTCAAATCAAACAAGATAAGGAACAAGTAACCTAATAGAATCCACCTAAATGGCACTCATAATGAGCACCACTAAGAAACTCAACTTGTGAGGTTAGGTTCAAGTAATCCATCCTGAGGAATTGCCCCAGATGAAGCAGCTGGCACAGGCATCATTATCAAAAATCCAGAAGTGCATAATGATTCTCTATATCATAGATTGTGTCCAAATGATATAATTGGAGGCAGTGCTGCGCAAAGCATGGGTACATAAACAGTTGTAATTGTCTGTGTGTTGAATACCATGAACCTTAACAAAAGGTGTTAAAAAGGTTGAAAATTGAATGAGTTTGATGATTGAGGAGGAGTTGTTGGTAGGATTAGGAAATTGGATGAAGCTGTTTAGGATTTGAATTGGTACTGTTTGGCCACGCACTTTGACAAGGTTTTGTTTGCTGGAATTGGGATTTGATATGGACTGGTATTTGGGAAATGAATGTACCAAACTCACACGTGGACTGTGCGTTTGGCAAATGACACTTCATTCAATTTTCTTAAAGGTTTAGATGCTAATTCTGACCATCTAAACTCTAAACCAAACCACATACATACTTATATAGGTATGCTTTAGTAGGAGTATCTTACAATAGAAGAGGTCTTATGAGTTATGGTGATGTACAGTATACAAATGGAATAATGAAAAGAAATAATTTCACGAATAAAAACTGTATCTTGTGTTTTTAAATGGGAAATAATGAAATTTGTAATTAAGTGTTATTAAATAATGATTGTAAAAATGTAATACATGTTACACATCTCTCTATCTTTTTTTTAACAATAAAATATAAACTATTTCCAAAGGTTAAACCAAATGGGCTGATTGGCATCAAAGAAATAGGTAAATTCTGGTTTTTTTTAAATTAGTAAAATTAAGGATATATAAATGACCTTCTTCCAACTCCAAGAAATGGTTTAAAAAACTTGATATTAAAAGTGTGCATATAAAATAAACAATTATTGAGTTCAACAAGAAGAAATCTAACACTTTTTAAATAAGATTTTAAATTCTAATCTTTAATGAAAAAATATATACAGAGAACTTCCCCTCAATTTTGATTCAATCTAACTTAAATTTAAATTAGTTGATAGTTGATGCCACTGGATCAAAAAAAAAAAATGAAAGAAAGAAAGAAAGAAAGAAAAGTATATAAAAGTGTCTAAATTTTATAGAAGCAGATCTGGGCATGCATTGGGAAGGAGGATTGGCCTAACCCAAAATGGGTATGAATATGATTTTACACTTTGTTAGGAGGCATATTATTGAATTGATGGCTTCAGTGGAAATCAATAAAAACAGTTAATTGTGGGACAAACTTCAAACCAGTAGCAGTGACTTTCACAGCCCTACCTACACATCCTACTACTTTGACAACTGAATTTCTTCACGACTTTGTATGGTTTTGGTCAATTAGATTTCTTGCATCTTATAAACGTGCACTCAACTTGCCCATGCTCTTGCATTTAATCTCTGCCACCTACATCATAGCTATATATATATATAGACCCAAACAAAGATCATATCAATGATCTAAACATTGTACAATCACAAAAACAATCACATTGCAATAAAAAAGAGTGAATATATAAAAGGAGAATAAATAAATACATATAATAAAATATATAACAAATTATACCATTTATAAGGCATATTGTGATTCATCCATTATACATGGATACATTAGCAATTGGTATAATTTTACAAATAATCTCACTATCATATCATATGATAGTAAAATAATTAATTAAAAACAACCTACTAAGCAGCTGCATTGAACTAAATATAATCTATCAAAGCAGTTATATAGAATATTAATTAATGTATTTTTAGTTAAAATTTTATAATATTGATTTAAAATATTTATCTGATTAGTTTTTTTTGCCTATAATAATTAGACATTGGACTTTTATGCGCACGTCCAGTCCAATCAAAGCCAAACCAAGATGTGTAAGTGCCTATTTGAAAACTAAATCCTATAAGTGATTATGTGTTAAAGTTGACAAGTAGAAACTATTTTTCAATAAGTATTTATGTCTTAAATAAGTACTTATGAAATAAACTGATTTTTTCTACTTACGATAATCACTTATCATCCCATAATCATTTATTTAACTTTTTTTTTAATTATTTACCTAATAATTATTTAAACCCTAATATCAAAACACATTTTTTTTCTCAAAATCTCTTATAGGGTAAAAATATCCAAATAAAGTGACAAATTGACATAATCACTTATTCTTATAATCTATTGTAAATAAGCACTTATCCTCATAATCACTTATATATAAGTCAATTCAAACACACTCTAAGTAGGTTTAATAATAACTTAAAGTGACAAATTGAGGATTTGAGAATGATTGTAATTAATAGCATATATATATATATATAGAATTGCCACAAACTCTCCTTTTACTTGTTAGACATTAGATAGAAAGAAATTGATTTTCTTTCTCTTTGCAGCTTTTATAATGATATGAAGCCAAAACAGTACCTCCATATTGCCATATATAGCCTATCGCGTGGATGGATTGGCATTGCCTTCGTCTAGTTTGAATGTGACAGTTACTTATATGCTACCTAACTAAGTCCATTGAATTGAACATTTCGTCTCATTTGATTTCTCTTCATTGCTGGCTTTGACTTTTTTTTTAATATTTATTATACTATGTGATGCAATTGTCCACGGTTAAATCTTGAATTTGTCATGCCTCCAAAATGAACCAAATAAAAAAAATCTTAATCAGTGAAAAAAATTAAAAGAGTGGAGGATTTCCATTTTAATAGTAGAGTTTGTAATTGGAATGCCATTACAAATAAACAGTCATGTTGCAATTAAGGTTTGTTGACATAGATGTCAGATTTTGAAATATTTTTGTATTATTATCATTATTATTTTTTTAAACCTGACACATTGAGGATTTGAATGCAATAAAAATTCAAATGATTGGGTTTGAGCTTGTGAGTTATCGTAGTGTTCAAACAAATAGACCCAATCCAATTTTTTTTGGGCCGACGCCAAGTCCAGTTTCAGAATCAGTTTGGTTCATTGGCAACATGACATCACGGGCTATATATATATATATATATATTAAAAAATACATAAATCACGGGCCAATCTACTAATCTAAATCCCTTAAACATGATATAAAAGATTATAAAAAAATGATATAAAATAATGTTCATGTTCGTATTCTAAAAAATAATAAGAAAGTAAAATAAAAAAATACTAAATAATAAATACAATAATATAAATTATATAATAGACATTGAAAAATCACTGTCAAACGAGGAAAAAAATTGGTTTTATCCCCTATGAAAATGGATTCTCCTGTTTGAGCTCAACTCATGTTGTTTTGGATCAATTTGTGCCGTTCCTTATTCAACAAATTTTGAGTCATTTAATCATAACGAAGTTACATTTGATTAAAAAAATTAACAATAGGAATTAAAAATTTCGTTGTAACAATGTTTTAATTATAAGAATAAAAATTCTGACTATCAAAATAAAATAACCCATATATCTATATATATATCTAATAAATTTATTTAGAAGAAACCATATGACTTATAAATAGTATCAATTTGGCTTCCATTGAGTTCAGTTTAGTGCCCTGACCCTGACTTTATGTTTTAAACAATTATCTCTCATATTTTTTCACACGACACACGTCAATTACACTTTTTCTGATTATTTTTTATTGCGTCCTCTTCCAAAATTCTTCAACTTTTCTTTCAAGTAAATCACGTTTTTTCAAGTTATTATCGACGGTATGGTGGTAAAGAAAAAAGTTATTATCCATGGTATGGGGAAAAAATCTAGTTTTAATTGGATCTATCTATTTATCATATTCTTTCAAGTAAGTGACATTTCTTCGAGTTTTGGAAAAAAAATTGTATTAAATATCACCCCAATCGCAATGAGATGCTAAAATTTACTAGAAAAATCGAAGGGTTCAAATTTGGCAGGGGGGTCTCTTTTGTGAGACCCCTTCCTGCCACAGCAGAGCTATGGCAAGGTTTAATTTCTTTTAAATTTTTTTAAAATTAAAAATTATAGATAAAAATATATTTTGCAGGAATTATATAGATATATATTTTGTATGATTTTAAATTTTTTATTTATTAAAAAAATACTATACAATAAAAATTAGATGAAATTGGATCTTTGCAGTTTGCAGTTTTGTGTGATTTTTTAATAATTAAGAAAAGAAATTAAATAAATTAAAAATTATACATCTATATAATTCCTGAAAATTTTATTTTTTATCTACAAAATTTTTTTACAAAAAAGAGAGAACAAACTATCTGGGCCAGTTGGCGAGACCCTAGCCCCCGTTCAAATTTATCCCAAATAAATTAAAGAAGAAACAGGTAGGGCAGTCCCTTTCGGGAATCTAACGCGGCGGACAACCACTTCGTAAACTGTTTTATTTTAATCATTTAAGGAAGAAACTCTTGACAAATCAAACTTCAATTCACTCAATATATATGCCATATATTTTCTCCCTCGGGTTTTATTCATAAAGAAAAATTTATTTTTTGATAATCCTAAATATAAAAAAAATTAATAAAACATTAAATTTTTTTTATCAAAGATTACTTTTTATTAATTATGTAAGAGAGATTAAATATATTAGTGATTCAAATTAGTATTAAATTAAATTAAATATAAATAATTTTAGAAAAAAATTAAAATACAACATAACTTAATTAAATTTAATTAATTAAAATTAATTTTTAATATTTATAAAATAGCTTTTTTATAAATAAAACTGCAGGAATATTATCTGGATATGGGCTGTGCATGCACTGAATTTGAGTACGGATTAGTGATGATTGTCGGGATCAGGACCAGTGCTACCGTGGCGGATTTTGGTCCTTTTATAATTTTGATAAAAAATTAAATGTTATAGGTAAAATATATTAATTTTAGAGTTCTGTAATTATTTTTTTATAAAATTTTTTATCATACTAATATAATAAAGTAGAAACTGAAAACTTTGCAGTTTTACAGTGATATAGTAATAAATAAAAATATTTAAAAAATAAAAAAAATACATAAATAGATACAACTTTACAAAGCATATATATTCATTCATAACATTTAATTTTGAAAAATTAATAAAGAAATCAAAGCAGCCAGGATGTCGCGGGGGAGACCCCAATTGGATGATTTTCACCATAGCCTACATGGCAGTAGGTACAGGTTAAAATTGTAGTCGTCATTATAAATTATAGCTAGCAAACGTCGCACTGAAAGAGTTAGAGTTGTTGCCGACAATTACGGGTTTGACTGTTGAGTATCAGAATCTGTCATTTTTTGTGCCGACTTGCGCCGTCGTTATCTCCGCAGAGCGTGACCCCATGTCTTTATCCTCCTTCTCACCGTCCCTCATCCTTTTGAATTCTGCCTCATTTCTTTCTTTTATACATACGACTTTTCAATCGCCCTCTCAATTAATCCAATCTAATCCAATCTAATCTAATCTAATCTTTCCCCTTAATTGCATGCCTGTATATCTTTCTCTGTTTTCAAATATATATATATATATATATAAAAGGATGTATGAGCTCTGAAAAAGCTTTTTATTATGGATGGATAACAAGGTCAACAAATCTTTCTTGTATTGGTTGTTTGAAGTAATTATATGATCGACTAGATCCACGTTAAATACTGGCTAATTTAATAGTTCCCCATACCAATTTTTCAAATCATAATTGGACGATTAAAAGCTAAATTAGCTTCGCGTTTTTCCGTTAATTTATATATGTTGATAAATCTAATCTACGGAAGATATGGAAAGGGACATATACGCGCGGTTGGCCTCAAACAACTGTACGTGTCAAAGGATTTATACACAAATGTTAAAAATGCATGAACAATATTAATAAAAAATATTTGGTTAAATAATTATGTTAACTACTCCCTAAGAAAGTAAATAAAACTGCATTCATAATGATATATATATATATCTAATAAATTATTGATTATTTAGTAATATTGGACCAAATTCAATTATTGTCAGACCCAATTAGAAGTAATTTTTTAACATGCATGATTTTTTTATCAACAGGGTTCAACCTTAAATATTGGGTTTTCCCTTCTTTATATTTTTAAAAATGAAACTATTAAATTTTAGAGGGCTAAATAAAAAAAATGTTTGGCAAAATAAATGTTTTTTTTACATACCAAAATGATAAGTCACTCAAAAGACTACTATTCGATCTCTTAATTCAATCCTTTAAATACACTATATAAATTTAATCCCTGACATTTGCTTCAATCAAAACGGTTCATTCGTTAAGCTAAATCACAATCAATTAATGTACTGGTTTTTTCGGCCGCAGGTTAATCTACTTGTTCACGTACGTAAACATAAAAAGAAACTGATTACACGGCTATTGATTGTTTATTTATACCAATTCGTGTGTCCATATATGACCTAGAACATCAGTTTACTTATTAATTCCAATAGATGAAAATTTCAAAGTGTCCCAATTGGATTCCATAAAAGTAGATCAAATAATGTCATTTCAGAGATTGTAAACTTGAATGCAGCTAGGGGTCTCTTAAATCAACATAGGCTGACCTGCAGATACACTGCACTCAAACTTTTTTTTTTTGGGGGGTTACATGAGGAGAGTTTAAACTCTAAACACATACGCATATACCCATCAAACTCTGACCACTAGATCTAGTATTAAGTGAAAATACTTTAGTATTTTAGGTTAATGGTAGTGTCTGGTCCACTACTAATACGTTTTTTCTTTAAGTTCAGTAAAAAAGAAGATTCAATTAATGAAATGAAATTTCTTAATGTCTAAGGCTTTTTCTTGCACCCTTACAATTAAGGGCATCGATCATATCGGATGGTTATGGGACAAGGACGTACTATATATGGTAGTGATGATTAGCCAAGTAGATGAAAATGCATGTTTGAATCTATCTGGAGTAGAGTAGATAACTTAATGGTTAGGTTAAGTGCAATCACGTGAAGATAAATGATTGTCAAAAAGAAGGAAAAAGGTATATTTGTTTATGAGAGCCTGTGGTAAGTGAGGAAAATATTTAATATCCATCAAACATGATGAGTAAATAAATAGGAAAAAAGTTGGATATTAGATAGATTAAACTAGAAGGAAAAAAAAGCATATGAATAAAAAAAAAACTCATGAACTTATACTTTAAAAAGTTTTAAATCAAGAAATAATTTAAATGTCCTTATATTTTCTCATAAAAAGATTCATTAAATCTTTTTAATGTTCGAAATTCTCTCATACTCTAGTATTAAACTATGACCATTTTTTATCTGGGAAAATGGCAATTAAATGTCACAGAAGGAAGTTAATTTTAAAAATATACTTACAACTTGTGAAATTTTCAATAAATACTAAGGTATTAAACTCAAATTAATTTGCGATTGAAAATGCCAATTTTACTCCTACTCACTTATTTACAACTTATCCAATTGATCTTCGTTCGCCTATTCCCAAGGCAAAATTATTGACATTTTTAGCATATTTTAATTAAAATTTTCATATATATTAACTTCCTTGTACAGTATTTAGGTGTCATTTTCCCATCTAATTTTGAGGGTCAATTTTCTTATCTGTGGTTCCTGAGAGCCTCCCAGGATTCTTTTTTCGCAAATACTTGAACAACTTTGTCACTCAACCTGTCTTATCTCATGTCCCTTTTCAAAAATCTCTATCCAAAAGTGAACATGCGCTTCCTCCAATTTTAATGAGCTTCTTCATCTTCAAGCGTTTTACAATTATTGAGCCAACAGACAGATTCACATAGAAATCGATACCTTCATATTTAATATGTTTTCTCATTTTACTCCAAGTCTCTAGTAACTGAAATTCTTAATTCAATTTACTTAGAAACAAGTTGGATAAGATTTGCACAACTTGAAGAGGCCATTATTCATTTTGTGAAGTTACAGTATGGATCAGCTTTAATTTGGCATATCCTTGTTAGAGATGGTGTAATCAGAACCTCTTTTCAAGAAGAAAGAATTAAGTATATGTTCTTAATTTGACCATTTATACCGCCATAATGAGTGGTTGTTGAGAGCTTCATAACAGTGCACGGAGAAGGTAGAAATTGACGTATCTGAACAAGTAGTCAAATATTATAGGAGGAGTGAAAAATCGTAGAAGACTTTTGCAATGTTGTAATATTATTTATACTGTGGATATGGAAATTTTGGTTGGATCAAATCTAAGTAAGATTTGAAAATATATATTAACGAAGGTGGAATCAAGAAAAAATATACAAGTAGAAAAGACTCAAATACTTAATGCCATATAATCATCAATATACCAATATATAAAATAAAATCTACAGTAAAATGAACTATTCACATATCACGAATCACGAAAATGCAGCTCATTTATCAGATTTGGCATAATACATGAAAGGACATGTATAGTTTATTTAGAATAAGTAACTGAATGGTGTCCTCCTTTGTATCGGACAGGGTGTGAGAAATTATTTATGAAAACTTGATATAATTGATCTTAACATATTAGAATGGGATTAAATTTAAATATATATATATATATATTGTATGTTTTTTAATTAAAATTTAATATATAAATCTTTTAATTTTTTTTTAAATTTAAAAAGTTAACACTTTTAATATATAATTGATAACTAAATCTACAATTTATTAAAAAATAATTTACATATTAAATTTTAATTAAAAAATAACACGAAAAGCGCATAAAAAAATCATTTAAGTATTTTTTATTAGAATATTGATATTGATAATGTGAAAATCATTCATATATATAATTTTTTGGAAAATCTAATAAAATGGCTTTCTCATACCTGAAGTTAATTTTTCCTGGTCAAACATGAATTTTCGGAGAAATTTTTATGGATTGTTAAGGTAAGCAGACACTAATTATGGGATCATGAAATGAGAACCACACAAAATGAAACTGTGGTCGTGCTATAAGATTCCTTGCCAGCAAGCAAGCTTTTTAATGCCGCCCCCACATACAATTAACAAGCCTATTCCTAATTCACCACGTTTTCTTTTGATTTTCCATTCCACAAATCTTTTCCAGTCAAGCACGTTTCTGACAAAACTGAGATAAACGTTACCCTAGTTTTTTTCACCCATCATAATAAATTAAAAACCCTTCATCCGCTTTTTCAATATATTCTTTTGCATTGCACCTTTCCACTTTTCCTTTTTTATACACACGCGTATAAGGTTTTTATCACCTATCATAATAAAAACCATTCAATATCTAGTATTATGGACTAATTTAGATGCACCTTGGGAGAAAACTCTCACAATGTAGATTTTTTTTATTATTTATTTATAAAGTTCAAACTTAAAATCATATTTAAAGGGTGTCTAATTCCTTATTACTTAATTCAACTATTATTGGATTAGTTATCATTTTTTTTTAGGAAGAGTAACTCTTTTACATTTCAAAAAATCTTTGTCCATTAAATAAAGAGAAAGGAACTCATTTTCTATCCTTAAAATGGGTGATCTAGCTTTTCTTTAGATCAACATCTACAAATCATGAGCAGATCAAACTATAAATCTTATATTTTTAGATCTGGATTTAAAATTAAAATATTACACACTCTCCCGTTTATATAGAAAGAGATAGATACACTTATAAATATGTAGAAAAGCTATAGTGCATAGAGGAATGGAAGACCTTTCTTGATGTCTTCATATGGAGTACAATCCATTTTGCGTCTATTCTCGGACTAATTAGAATAACCTAGCTAGTACGACGTTAATTTCCTATTTGTGTAGCTCGTGTGAGACAAATCACTGCGATAAATTAAAGCCTGTCGTTTTGGCTGCAAACAAGATTGAGATGCCAAACAATGAACCTATCCACTTCACATCTATCAACCTTTAAAAGTTTCCAATGGCAATGACTATGGAAGATGAATGGAAGCTGTCCTGGTGGAATTTATTTATAATAATAGTTTCACTCTTTTTTCCCTTTTAGAAAAGTAATAGGGTGCTTTTATAGTATCTCCTTGGACTCTTACTCGCCCCCTAAATTGGGATACAGTGTGAAGCCTTAAACTTTAGACCTAGCACTTGTATAACTTGTGCAGACCAATTTGCTTTCAAACTCTATCTTCTAGATTCTATTAGGTTCTTCTGCATCTATATATATATATATATATAAGCATAGTGTTCAGGCTTTTCTCTGTAAAACTACTGATGTCTACTTCAAAGAGCGAGAGCAGTTGTAGTGAAGATGATAGTGAACTTAGGAGAGGACCATGGACTCTTGAAGAGGACACTCTGCTAACACAGTACATCTCTTCTCATGGGGAAGGACGCTGGAATTTGCTGGCAAAACGCTCAGGTAATGAACTCTCAAGAGTAGAACAGAAAAAAGTGAAGCAATCTGTGTGCTAATTCTGATTCGTTTTTTCCTCTTTTTGTGTCAGGGTTAAAGAGAACAGGAAAGAGTTGCAGATTAAGATGGCTGAATTATCTGAACCCAGAGGTCAAGCGAGGAAATCTATCCCCAGAAGAGCAGATTTTGATCCTTCAACTCCACTCAAAGTGGGGTAACAGGTGCCTGTTCTGTTCTATGACTGATTCTTAAATGTTATTAACCTTTAATGTTCATTAAGTTGATGGGATTGTTTGTACCAGGTGGTCAAAGATTGCTCAACATCTTCCAGGGAGGACAGATAATGAGATCAAGAACTACTGGAGAACTCGGATTCAGAAACAAGCAAAACACTTGAGTGTTGACACAAGCAGCACAGAGTTCCAAGAAATCGTGAGGCGAATTTGGATGCCAAGGTTGCTGCAGAAAGCAAGAGAAAGAGAAACAGCTTCTCCCCCTGCCATGTCAATTCAAAACCAGACGATTCCTTTGCCTATTGACAGTGTTCCTCAATGTTCACAAATAGCGACAATATCAACACAGATTCCATGGCAGGGACCCAGTGTGATGAATGAAACAGTTCTAAACAGTTCATGCATGTCCTCTTCTTCCTCGGAATCATCAAACATCCCGGAGGTGTCTCAGTTTCATGCCTTAGATAACAGTGACATGAGCTGCTTCATGTATGATGGCTACTATGTTAACAACAATACTTATGACATGGAAACATTCAATCTGGGAACAACAGTGGCAGCTGAGGATATGGCAAGCAACTGGGTGAACAATGATGTAGCATGCAGCATGTGGGACATGGATGAACTGTGGCAGTTCAAAAACTTGCAAGAATAAGAATTTGTGGGTTTCTTTTGGGTGATGGGCCAAACACCATACCATGATGTTATTTGTTATCTGATATAAGAAACTGTCAATTAATAATTAGCTAGTAGATTTATGTAGAGGGTGATTGATTTGTTTTACAAGATTGATGTGTTGTTGTTGTTGTGCCATGCCTTGCTCTGACGAGTTTGTTTTTGTGTTGACCTGCTGGGAAGAGTCAACATTTACAAGGCCATATATAACAGAGTTTGGAAATTAATGTAAAATGATGTCACTGATTATTTTCCTCAGTTCTCAGCATTTTGCACAAATCACAGAAAGTATTCCAATATATATATATATATATATATATATATAAGTCATTGGTGGTTCTTTGTCCTTCTGAAAGAGAAGCGCGAATTAAGAAAGTGAAACAACTTCTAGAATTAAGTTTAATAATACTTAATTTATTCAGTGTTGAAAGTTTGTTAATTTTTTTTAAACTCAAAATGATTGTATATAAGGTTGGCAAAAAAGAAATGTTATGTATAAGATTTTTTTTTTCAGTAAAAGTTTTTTTGGTTTGGAATGGGCTGCACAATTGATTTAGAACTAAATTTAATCTCACTCGATTCAGAAACTGATTATAAGTTATATATATTTCAAACCAAGCGAAATTCGTTCAAAAATAATAAAATTTGAGTTTTATTTTAATTGATTTAGATTTAATAAGAAGCAATTTTAGTTAGAGGTGATAAGAATTCATTTTAGCTGTTTATTTGCAACTCATAATTAATTTCAACATTTTTTGGCAAAAAAAAAAATTTCAACATTTGATTTTTTTTATTCTGTTAAAGGTTAAAAAGATTTAAAAAATGTATATTTTTTTAGTTTTGAATTGATTTTTTTGTTAACTTTGTGTAGTATTGTATAATCATGAAATTTTTATTTAACAAGTTTAAATATAATTAAATCTAAAATTACATGAACACTTGACTTAGCGCCTCTCACTTAATCCAATACTATTATTTTTATTTTGAGTTCAATATTTTATAAAAAGTGTTCTCTCCATTTCAAAATATATGGTGAATTTAGTGGGGGAATAAAATTTAAAAATAAAAACTATTATGTGAAAGTTAGTAACTATTTAATATTATTTTTTATTTTTATCCCAATTTATGGTAGACTTCAATTAAAATAAATACTTGATTTTTTCTTATGATAAAAAGATTAAAAAAGATAATAGTAATTAAGATAAAAATAGTTTAATAAAAATAATTTTAAAAAGTTATAATAATTTTTAAAAAATTAAAATATGCAACTAATTTTAATTATTTTCATTAGTATTTAAATCCACCTTACATTTATAAAAATCCATATAATTCTTATTTTTATGTTAAAATCATTCATAAATAATTAAAATAATAAATTGGCTTTCCCTCATATATGCATTTTATGGAATTTAGTTCTTGTTTAATATCAAACGTCCACGTGTACAGAACAGCTAATCTGAGTCGTTCATTCCAAGTTTATAAACAAAGTGCAAACCCAAACCCTAGAGCTTTCAGTTTTCAGTGAGCACAGCGAAATCAAACCAGAGGGTCTCACCCTAGACAGCTAATCTATCTGGGGGCTCGCGACTTCCTGAGGTGAGGTACAAATCGGAAACTCAGTTGAACTTCGATGGACTCTGCCAAGTTGTTGAAAAAAATCAACGGAGAATGACAGAAAAGTTCTCTATTTATGTTTTCTTGGCTATTAATGTAGTGTGACGGCTGTTTTGAATGTTTGATCGATGGTTCTGTCTTGTTTCATGAATTAATTGCTCCCGGGGAAACTGTAGTTAGAAAATTTATTTCAGAAAAGTCGTATACTTTTCAATGTTATCGTAAATTTTGCTGTCAATTTTTTCTTTGCCCTTAGATTTTGGCATTGTTATTGTGAATGAAGTGCCTTTTATCTGGAAAGAATTGGGAAATATGGCATTGCAAACATATCTTTGGTTTCTCTGCTGGTGGACATGAGGACTGTGAACCTTAATCCTTGTTGCTCTGTGCATTACAATCCCTAGCTGGAAGTTCCAGAAACCTTGAATTTGCATTTCTTATCCTAAACATAAGTTACTCTATTGAATTGCACTCATGTTTTAGATGCAATACAACCCTCCCAACTGGAGGGTGTTTGGACCCATAACATTTTGAATCAGCTTTTTATTACCATTGGCCGGCATTGTTTGATTTTATGCCTGGTGATGTTTCATTCCACGCAATTGTGTTGTAAATCATCCTTATTTGAAATTTAAAACACAATCCATTAAAACAGCCGGCAATAAGTGTCTTGTAAACTAAATTAAAATAAAGTGATGATATGATAAGAGAAGAGAATAAGTCTCCAATATGTTTTATTAATCATAGTATTTGTGATATAGGTTTTAGTGCTTATATTCTTGAAATGACAATGCTCCTGTGGTAGGAAGATGTTTAAACCAAACTTACATTCTTCAACCTCAACTTATTTTTCTTGAATATTTGTTCTTTAGTCATATATACATAGGTAGATTCTTGATATTCTCTCTATATTTTTTGGCCAGAGTGGTGAAGATGTACACATCAAGGAAGAAAATCCACAAAGATAATGATGCTGAGCCAACTGAGTTTGAAGAGTCAGTTGGGCAGGTTTTGACATTATATAATACTTCTGTTGCTGCATGCCCACAACTTATATACTGTTTCCTTCATGGCAACATATAATTTTGTTTTGGGGTTTAATTCTATTGTTGCAGGCATTGTTTGATTTGGAAAATACCAATCAAGAGCTGAAAAGTGATCTGAAAGATCTATACATAAATTCAGCAGTGTAAGTATGTGTGTTGCATTCTTGCTTGCATGTTTGAAGTTTTTTTATTTTTGTGTCATACGACTGACATTTATCTTGATGTGCAGTCAGATTGATGTGTCTGGGAATCGCAAGGCTGTGGTTATTCATGTTCCCTATAGATTAAGGAAGGCTTTTAGGAAGATTCATGTTAGGCTTGTCAGAGAGCTTGAGAAGAAATTTAGTGGGAAGGTATGCCAATTCTAATATCTTGGGTATAGATTGATTTGACAGTTTTTGAGCATCTTGATATCCATAATTAGTAGTGTTTCTGTTATCTGATTCATCAGCTTGTTCAATGATATCCATTATTAGCATCTTGTACAAAACTAAGGGCAATTAATTGGCTTAGTCTTTCTAATGTAATTTTTCTTCCAACAATGTTGTGACCCTTTCATTAAAAGAGCATGAGAAATTTTTAATACTGGTGTCTCAACATTTACTATCACCAAGTCATTTGGTTTATGTCTTGCTGATTGAATGTCAAGATGTAGACTTGTAATTCATATGTTTGATTCCCATGTTTATTGATTCCATTGTCCACCTATTATTAACAAAAATTATATGTAATTTTTGAAGAGTAGTTATGATGAATATCTCTGATAATGACATGTCCTGATCCCCCCCCCCCTCCCACCCCACCCACCAACAACACACACACACACACGCACACTCACGCAAGGATATCATTTTTATTTTGTATGCTTGTTGAACTTTTGGATCCTTTTTTCTCCTTTACCCTTGGTTATACATGGAGCGGAGCAGTTCTGGTTATCTGGGAAGTTGAAGTTGTGCATGGTGTTTAGTAATTGCTGAAAGGCTTCCTTTTAAGTTAAGGTGTTGAATATATAACCCACTTGATGTACTTTGTTATAAAGCTTTATTTGTGACTAAAGACTGCACTTCTCCATTACCTGAAAGAAGAAAAAAATGAAACGGAAGGGGGAAACTAACTACTGGTATAATGACAAAGTTGTGGCACCCTGAGTTATCTGCTCCCATTTTATGTGATATTTTTGTTATGTTTTGAAGTATTCTTACACTTGTAGGATGTAGTCTTGATTGCTACCCGGAGGATATTAAGGCCTCCAAAGAAGGGTTCTGCCGTGCAACGTCCACGAAGCCGTACACTCACTGCTGTGCATGAATCAATGTTGGAGGATGTTGTACTGCCTGCTGAGATTGTTGGGAAGCGTGTTAGGTATCGAGTTGATGGATCCAAGATTATGAAGGTGAATTATTGTTGCTAATCATCTTTTATGTTACTTTTGTCGGATTAGCTATCAAGATTTGGAGAGGATCTTTAGTAAACCAAGCTAATGAACATACATATACATTTTGCTAAATAAATTTAATGCCTTGGAAGTTCAATGTCGTACCATCTATTTAAGGTGGTGGTGGTGTGTAACCAGGCTAATTGAACAACTTCTTTTATTTTAATGCCAATTTTAATTGCATCTGTCCTCTGAGCAGGTTTTCTTGGACCCTAAGGAGCGAAATAACACTGAGTACAAGCTTGAGACTTTTGCTGCAGTATACAGGAAGCTGTCGGGGAAAGATGTTGTGTTTGAGTATCCTGTCACAGAGGCTTAGGTTTTCTTTAGCATGAGTTTGTTCACGAGTTAAAATATTGTGGACCTGTCGGCTTTCACCACGGACTTAATTTTGTGATCTTTAGAAAAAAGAGACTTCAGTTTTTAATTATTCTATTTGGAAATCATTATAGGGCTGGATTCCCATTTCTCGTCTATTATGCCTTATAAGTAACTGCGCAATAGTTTGTCATTTATTTTTTTAAAATAAAAGCATAGGTATTATTTCTTATACCATAAAAATTAGTGTTCTAATTTCCGTTTTAATTTTATTCTGCACACTAAACGTGTCAGGTTAGAAATCCATTCTTGCAGTGTAGCACAGAAAAGAATGAAATGTCCGGAGGCAATACCTGCTGCATTTGTTATAATAACCTGCAGCCTGCTATTTGTAAGACTGTAGGAGGTTGTTTCAAGATAAGGAGTAGGACTCATTCGCCATGTATTTTTATTCCAGTAAAACTGTCTCCTGCAGTCATCGGAGCTACAGGACATGTCTGTCTTTATCTGAGAAAGATAATCTTTGGGATGGTTAATTCCTAAAACTTGCTTTACACACAGGCCTGGTTTCTTATTTTGGCTTTATTTTGTTTTTTACTGCAAATTAATTATTATTTTTGGCGCTTAGAAAAATCAAGGAGAGAGATAAGTCTGATAGTCGAAACAAGGTAGTTGGACCTGAAGGGGATAGAGATTATGGAACTAGACTGGTTCTGCAATTCCATTTTTTCCTTCACATTGGTTCTTTTTTCTGATTCCAAAAGTTGATTTGTCTCTTTTTGGTTTTGCGTTTTGTATATGGTGTTTGATGGACGCAGAGAAGGTTAAGAAAGAGGTGAAGAATTTTCCAATAGCAGTAACATATCTTTACAGGAGTTGTATTGTCGATGTCCGGCGTTTTCTTTCTTTTAGCTCAAACTTGCCTTTCTAGTATAACAAAGGAAAAAGTTGATGTTCGAATCTAAGAGGAAGAAGATGATTTGGCGAAGTGTTGTGCTATCTTCCGTTGTGGTATTTATCCCACTCAAAATACTAGACCTGAAATGCCTTTAACATGTTGATGGAAGTGCTGCACTAGGCCTTGTAAACTAATCATTTGAATTTTGAGTCTTGCTGTTAAGTTTTGTACATCGGCAAGCCAGTCCTTCTATTGGGAATGTATGCCAAAATTCAGGCTTGTTGGGGGAGGTGATGTTTGGTTACCTGGGTGTAGTATAGGTAAATGTATAATTCCACAAGTAAAAAAATCGAGTCTTTGCTAAACTTAGGCCGATGTATGTGACAAAAGATCCCTTGGAGTTCCATCACAGAGACACAATTAAATTACCAAACATTGCTTAATACAACTGTCGTGTTCGTCTCATATTCGTGTATGGAAGGTATGCCCTGTATCTTAATACTATATTTCGTCAAATATTTGGCGAGGAATCATATGTAATACTTTTGTTATCCGGCAAGTCCAGTGGAGCTCATAAATGATCCAAGCCTTGTTCATCGCTGTCAGGGAACAATTGACAATTTCAGACCACAAAAATTTGACTAGGATTATCCATAAACTTAGAAGTTCAGATGAACTGGTTCAAGTTATAAGTGGGAGCAACAAGTATAGGTAAACACATAATTCCACACCATCAAAAGCACAATCAACTCCAGCCTTCAATTCAAGTAGCTTAGAACCATCTAGAGCTGCAAGAATTTTTATCCAAACCTAAATCTGGGCTCGTTTTCTCCCTGCATCTCAGTGTGATCAATCTTTTCTCTTGATTTTCCCAGTTGGCTTGTTCTTAGAAATCAATGACTTTGCTATGTCGTATATGATCACACCAAGAAGAAAACCGCAGCTAAGTTTAAGTGATCCATGCGTCCGAACAAATGATGAGTTTCCATTGCTTAAGAGAGGGAGAAAACTAAAATCTACCTTATGACAAGATCACAACCCCCAGATAAACGGCTACACAAAGAGAGATGAAAGATATCACACCCCTGCAAGTACAATTTGGAATTAGTCAAATTAAACAGCACAACTTAGTTATGTTATATCAGGTTACTTTGTCCTGCAAGCTCAATAAAGGGGGAAAAAAGTCCAACTGATCCTTCCTAATTACATTCCTCACCAAATGACACCCCACCCAACTCCAGAACAAGGGCAAGGACACACTTCTGCAAATTTTTCAGCATCACTGGAGTGAACTCTACGAGAGATCAGATCATCATAAATATCTGCATAGTCATATTATAGGGATTTTACCACTTTATAATGGGCAACCTGATACTAGATCAATAGGTTTAAAGTCATACCATATACTGAAAACAAGCTGTTCATTACACCTGCATATTGATTAAGAAAAGAGTTAATATATAGTAAAAACTTAAAAATAATTGAATGAAATGAATCTCAACCATGGGGCAGGAATTGACCAGGGATCTCCTCATGGAGATAAGCCCTCGAACAACCTAGTATATAGCATCAAGGGCAAGGGAAAGGGAGATCACCAAAACACTTTCAAGTTAAACAAAGAACTCCTAGATTGAAGATCATACTTCAAATATATAAAATTGGCTTTACAAAATTTTTATTTGGTTCCAGAGTCCCCAAGCACTTATTTGGTCCTCTACTCCCCATAATTCTAGATCTATGACTATAGAATGCGGCACTTACCTGTGAACAAGATAATGTACCGTAGAATTCGAACTTTGGTTGTCTCTTGCAGAACCCATATTATACCAAGGAAAATGATAAATCCTGCAGCCTCAATTGACAAGCATAAACTCACAAACATGATGCTGCAGGTGTAACTTATAGGAAATTGATAATCTTGAACTATGAAAGTAAAGTACATGCCAATACTGTATAAAAAAAAAAGTACATACCAATACACAGTCCTCGAAGGGTCCACTGTATGGCAAAAAGTAAAGATTTAGTCAGCATGGATGAGACAAACATAGCCTACTGGATAAACATCATCCCAGCTAAGGTTATATGTATTCCATACAAATTACAAGATAATACACGCTCAAGCAAAGCAGCATACATATTGACACAAACACAATACAACATGGATGATTGACACAAACACGGCTACATAACTAAACTATAAGCATTGCAGTTGTTTAATATGAATGTACGATACATATTGAACATGGACATATCTCTTCCTAGAAGTGCTCATGCTTCATCGCACGCAAGTTATTTAATGAATTTTAAAAACAATAAAAATGATACTTGATATGCTCAATGTGTTTGTATATTCATAGCTTCATGGATGCTTAAACTTGTACAATCTATTAGTATAGTTTCATAATTTCAGAATAGAAACGGTAGCATCAAATGACATGACTCAATGGTAAAATATAATGTAGTATCTATTACTTACATTTTTTGCTACTAAGAGGACAATAAGCAGACCAGCGATAAAGCACCCAGCAGCTATTCTTGCAGTAAGAAGATTTGTCGATGCAAGTATCAAGATCATGCCCCAGAAGGATGAACCAAGATCTGGATTGCCACCAAGGAAAGCAGATTAAAATATTCCATGAAGATTGTAAGTATATATAAATCAACCACTGTATATTGAACGGTAGGCACATATACAATTAACATGAAAGAATTAAAAAGTGAAAAATAGAAAGTATTGAACAATACATCCCGCTGGTAAGATCAACCAGTATATGCCTCCACGTGTTTGGGTTGTTCCACCTTCATCCGCATGAACTTGAATCCCTTCTACCTGCAAATAACATAGCTTCAGCATCTGCCATCTGAAGTTTTAACATCTCAATGGAAGGATGTAAGAGAAGGAAGATGCTAACATGACCACATGTAAGTTTACAAGCAATTGCATGGCTTGCCTCGTGAAGAAATACGGTAACAAGCTTAAAAGGTGTGAGCAGCACTGTTCTCCAAAGCTGCAAGGAATCAGAAGGATTCACAAGGAGATGATGCATAGATAGCATATTTTATATGACAAAATACAAACGTACAAACAATTTTAGGATAAATTATCATCAGATTCATTTTATGGCATAAGTTCAAGTAATCAATTATGAATCTGCATTCAGAAAGGCGTTCAGTCCAAAATTTTAGTATTTGCAAAGAATGAGCGTGCAGAATCGGAGAATCGGTTCATAATAACCAAGCTTGTTCTTAACTGACGCAATACGGGAAAGAACCAAAAGAAACTCCAGGTATCTGATATGATTGGAAACCAGAAGCATTTGCAAAATATTGCTACTATTTGACGAAGATGGAGCAATGTTGAGAGTATTTTAGTCAAAGGAAGCAGGATTCGCAGTCTTAGCTCGTAATAGGAAATGGAGTTCATTTAATGGATCCAAGGGAATTGAGTTTGAGATAGTATATGAATTGGAATTAGAATAAAGAGAAGTGCAGGAGCAGAGAGTCTTACCGCGAGTATTACCACAGTGCAGACACCGATAGAGACCAGAAACACCACCTGCTCGTGGTTGCAGCAGTTCTTAAGTTCCCAATTTGGTCTCATTTAGCTCAATAATTGACGAAAGAAAGCTGACCCCTTTATAACTTATAACTGAGATCTACGAATTATAATGCAGAATGTGTGTGTGAGAGAGAGACAAAGTCTGATCCTGATTCCTGAGAAAATATTATAAAGATTTGGTGAGCAACGACAACTGAAGAAAATTTGAAATTTTTGAAATCGTAAAGACTGCTCTGCTTTTTGGAAGACGAGGAGTACCCCTTTTTTTTCCCCTTCCATATCACACTACGAATTAATCACAGTGGTCCTTGGTCCCATTCCTTGTCAGTTGTCACTGGCTTATTATTTTTTTACTTTGCCAACAACTTTGCCAGCAATTTACTTTGCCAGCACAGTTGCTGGCAAAGAAAAAACATATTTTAATGATTTTCAAATCTTAAAATCTTAATGGGATTAATATTCAGTTATTATAATTTATTGTGCTGGTAAAAAAAAAACATATTTTAATGATTTTCAAATCTTAAAATCTTAATGGGATTAATCTTCAGTTATTATAATTTGACACACAAGACTATTTAGTTATTTAATATAATATCTGGTGTGACCTACTTTATGAAATATTAATATATCAATATATATATATGAAATTTATAAGAAAATCATATGTACAATATATCTTATTTTAGTTCACATCTAATTTACTCAAACTGTTTTTTTAACAAATGTTTGGGATTGTGATTAAATTTAGAGCGTTTGATAGTGTTTGATATTTTAATATAATATATAATGCATTACTGTAATTTATTACTTTTCTTTCAACTAAGTTGATTAAAATTTGGAAAAATTATTGAATAACATAGATACATTATCTTTTTTTTTGTTGAACATATAGAGTATTATTTATTTCATTATTATGTCATCTATTATTTGTGGGGGATGGATATAACATTATCTCAGCTATTTCCATAATTTTTGTGCCATTAAAATCAGCTGTAGTATGGAGGAGTTGCTAACGTCGATCGAGCAACTGCTGGAATCACTCTTGACTACTCCCAATTCAAGTTTCTTGCAACCTCTATTTTTGAGTTCTTTTAGATTGAAAATATCATCTTACATTTACAAATATGTGATAAATAACTAAAGATTGTTGATTTGGAAGGAATAAGATAATGGATTTGAATCTCATAAATGAGAAAAAAAATCGTGTTAAGAGGATTTATAATTGGGAGAATCAATTAAAGGACCATGCAAGTAAACTTACTTAAGATAAAGAATTTCCTACAGGATCAGCAATGAGTAATATAAGATAGATAAAAAATGGTTTTTCTCCCTAAATAAGTTCATTGCATAGTTCTTCTAATTAATTCTCTCTTATTTAATTTGAGCACGAGAATTTTACTTAAGAATTAGTACAGTGGATTATCCAAATTCTAATAATATTGCTTGTTGTTACAGATTTTATATTTTATATTAATTAATATTGATTTTTATAACAACAAAAAGCACATCAAGTTTACAAGTTATGAACCATTCACCTCTAGTCCTCTACCAAGAAGCCTCCTCAAATCAAATTTTATCAAAAGTTCACAACTCCCAACTAACTAAATAAGGCATGATGGAATCTATAGTTTCGATTTTAAATTGAAAAAAGCATCGCCAATTTTTTTTTCTTAAAAAAAAAAGCCTTGCATCCAACATTCAATACCATGACTAAATTGAACTATTTATTTATAACTTTTTCAAAACAGTGAAACTTCAATGTGTATATATATATATATAGGGGATAACCTTCAAATTAATTATCAAGCTCCTTAACGTGGCCAGCAAAAAGCGTTACGTTTAACACCAAAATGAATTTGGCACTAGAAAGAAAAAATGATATTACAACAAAAAGAATAATGCCTCTTATCTCTAAAGATGACTAAACTCTACAGCATGTGGAACGAGGTCATCTGTCATCGTTAAAAGAAGTAGCTGTGACACAATTATTTACAGAAAAATCTTCTGCATAAGCATAACTGGTCTTGGTAAAAGCAGAAGTGGTTGTAGTCCAACGTCCTGCACGGCCTTGAATCCCTGGTTTAGATGGTCTAGCCATCTTAAATGACTCACTCGACAGCATCACATTAACAGAATTCATGTCAGGCCTATCTGTTACCCTTGCTTGGCAGCACAACAAACCCAACTGAATGCACTTTGCTGCCTCACGACCATTGTGTTTACCAAGGCCTGGATCAATTAAATCATTAACCTTCCCTCCTTCGTATAGTTTCCATGCCTACAAGTCCACAGAAAATTCAGAATCTTGTAAAGAATTGGCCAGGTATATCATGCTATCCCAAGTGTGATAAACTTACATAATCTAAAAGATCTGCCTCTTCTTCATCAAGCATGTCATCGTGGTTTTTTCTCCCACTAACAATTTCTAACACCAAAATCCCATAACTAAAAACATCTGATTTAATAGATAAATGTCCACGAAGTGCATATTCAGGAGCTATATAACCACTGCATTATTAAAATAAAAAGTAAGAATGTTTGTATTATAATAAGAAGGAAAGAGAAGCAAGAAACTACTCACTATGTACCAGAAATCGTAAATGTCTGAAAATGAGTATCTTCCCCAGGAAACAGTCTAGCCAAACCAAAGTCAGAAATTTTTGGATTTAAATTCTCATTTAGTAAAATGTTACTAGCTTTGATGTCTCTATGAATAATTCTTTCTGGGGCCTCTCGATGCAGGTAGAGAAGTCCTCTAGCCACACCTGTAATTATTCTCAATCGTGTTGCCCAATTCAAAGATGAAGACCTCGTTTTATCTGAAATGTTTTTTAACCGTCACTCACTGCTCACTAGCCAACAGAAAAAGGAACAGAATAATAAAGTAATATGCATATGTTGGTCTATGTGTGGCTGAAAGATCATTACCAAATAGAAAGTGGTCGAGGCTTTTGTTTGGGAGATACTCATAGACAAGCATCTTTTCCGGTCCTTCTGCGCAACAACCCAGCAGTGTAACCAAGTTCTGGTGCTGAACTTTCAGTAATAGTTTGACCTCATTGATGAATTCTCCCATACCTTGTCTTGAATCTATTGACAGCTTCTTAACAGCTACTTCCTGACCATTAGGCAGCAATCCCTGCAGAAAACTGAAATAAGTTAAATGCATTTTGCTAAACCAAGTATGAGACTTTGATACCCTACCCATAAAAGTCAAGTTAGAAAAATTAAACTAATCTTATCCCTTGCTCATAATTAGAGTACTGAAGATTAATTTTCTTCAATGAGAATCCAATTTCAATGTATGAGACTTGAAGTTGAATCTCTAGCATTAATTAGAAATATGAGATACTAATGTAGAATTTATGTGGACCTTAGCTCTCTCCAACCTCAATAGTTTCTAGGGTGTATTCTCCCAAATGTTCTTATCATCTTCTTCCCTTCTTTATGGTATCAAGTTGACTGGCTCTGAAAATTTTATTATAGCTATAATATACTAACAACATATAAACATAACGTAATCTACACCTAAATTGTCATCAATGATAACCATTTAATTTTCTTCTTTTGTTTACATCTCGTTTCTATTGACCGAAACGAATTGATGGATCATGGATGAAAGGTAAAGAGAAGATAGAGAACAACTATAACAGCAAATTCATCCGACAGGAATCTCAGTAAACCAGACCATATATATTTCGCAGTAATAACCCTCATATCGTGATGTGCATATAAAGTTATAAACCTTCCCAGCTCGCCTCCAAAAGAAGAAGAGATTCGAACTTTGCTGCATTTGATAACACATAAACTCATAAATAAAAAATGGCAGCGATTAGTTATTCAAGGGTGGTGAAGTGCGTCAACACGCACGCACAGTGAGGGATAAAAGCCAACTTGTAAATCGACAATATACCTTATAGACAGGACCAAACCCGCCTTGGCCCAACCGGTTCAGCTCAGAGAAGAAATTGGTGGCTAGTTGCAGTGTGTGGAGGTCGAACAAGAGGTCACAAGAGCCATCGTAGGATTGATCGCTTCCAGCCTTTTGCCTCTTGTCCAAGCACGAGCATAAGCTACACAGAAACTTCATGGGAAGATGATAGAGTTCATAGCATCGACGTAATGCTCGGTTTTTTAATGGGGACTTTCAAACTCCAAAGCCGGCAGCACTGATGAGTATTTAATATTTTAGCTTTTAGCTATCGCTTTCTTTCCAACTTCCGCTTCAAGTCTTCGCCACTCACCACCTGAATTATATATATAAAAATTGATATAATTTTAGAGAATTTGACTAGCAATATATTTATTGCTTCTAATTTTAATTACAAGATCGACTGCTAGGTCACCTCAGAAGTTGCCTGGAATTGCTCAATGGCTTCCAGGGGTTTGCATTTTCTGTTGGAAAAATCATATTAAACCGGTTACCAAGAAGATCAAGTTCCATCCTGTGTGTATGAAAAAGGTTAAGTTGAAAGAAATAAAATTCATATTACTTTATCCAGTCTTGAATGTAAGTTATTTTTAACTATTTTATTAAAATAAAAAAATTAATACATTATTAAAATTGTTTTAAAATTAATATGTTTTCTATTTTTATTCTCTAATAAATACTATAAATTCAAATAATTAACGTTCTTTTTCATGATTAAATAAGAGTATTTTGAAAATAAAATAATTAATTCTCCAAAAACTTATAGAAAATAACTTATATTTAGGACAATAAAAAATTTCTAGAATGTAATTAATAAAAAGGACTGGAGGGAGTATGTCTCAAGTAGATTAGCTTTGATTATCCGTTGAATACCTTGGTTGGTGCACATAAAAATGATATTAAATGTCAATCTTAAATATTCTATATTCAATTTTATTTAAGATGATAATTATTTTAAAAAACTAGAATTATTTATTATTATATTTCTTGAAAACTATTATTTTAAATTTTTGGAAGTATTTTTAATTTAATTATAATTTTTAAAGAATTTCATAAACTTGATAATAATTTTAATTCTGAAAAAATATTATAAAATCTCTTAAACTGAATACAATAAGATTGAGGTCTTAGATGTAATTTTTTTTCCCAACAAAAAATATAATAGAGTTGACATTTATTTTAGGCTCTTCCCATCTGCCTAGAATAATGATGAATGCCAAAAGAAACAAAAAGTCAACGGTCAAGATGATCCACCAGCAAGTCGCAACCATTAGTTCAACAAGCTCTGAGCTCTTTCTTTTTGTTCATACAATACAATTCTCTTTCTTTCATACTTGATACTTCTGCCCAAATACCTATTTGACATCTTTCTTGAGTTATGATAACATAGTACCTATGAAAAAACTAATTATTATATAGAATTTTTCTGATTTTTTAATTTTTAGAATATATGCAAATTTTTATTAGAACAAAAATTATACTCAATGGTTATCGCTAAGGCCTAAGAGAAATCAAAGAAAGCTGTTTTCTAACATTAATATTAATTTCAGATTTTTAACAATCATACAGTAAAAGATAATATATACATATTAATATGTGATTCTGAATTATTTTTAATTGCATGTTTTTGTCATATAAAAATATTCTAAGTTGTTGTTTTCCTTTGACCTTTCATAGGGACATGAACGAAGTGACTGTTAGGGGGAAAAAGAAAGTCTCCTCAATATTTAGCCAACAAAATATAAGAGTTCAACCTATTCAAAGTCTTATGGTTGGATTTACACTTGTTGACTATTTCAAGTTTTCAACTAATTTGAAACATTGTATTTGTTGAAATTTTCTTAATTGTAGCTTAATGTATGTAAATAGCTCTTTTATGAGAGATATATCAAATTTTTTTATTTGAAAGCCCCAAATAAATCAACCATATAAATAATATTTCATGAATTTTTGTTGTCTGCTTTGTTTGTTGTATTAAATTCTGTTAAACTATTGTATTTTAGTATAATATTCTCAAGTTTTATTTTCGTGTGTTCGGCTGACTTCACCAAATATGGTCTAAAAAATTATATGGGACCAATCGATCAAGTATGAAAACAAGTGCATTGGTCATAATATTGACTGACGCTAAAAATCGATGGATGAAAAAATTTAAAAGAGTCTTGAGATTTATCTAAACAGTTTTAAACATGAATTTAATTATTTGATATATTAAATATAATAGATTATATTAAATCATAATTAAATATTCTAAGAAGAAGAAAATAGGAAAAAAAAAAACAAACCACCAATATTCAAAACATATTTTAAACAGTGACCAGACCAGGGGGTTGATAAAAAGAATTTTGATGCAATTGACATATTTACATATCATGTATTATGTATAAAAGGTTCATAGATAAATATAATATGTTTTTATATCAATATTCATTTATATTTTTATATTATAAAGAGAGAACAAAACTGTCACACCCGGAGATGCGACGCGGATGGCGCGGGAATAAAAGATAAAAAGAAAATGGGAGAAATCGGCCCACACGACGGAAGGCCGATTTCGGAGGGAGTCGCCACCAAAACTTTGAGAGAAATTTTGGAAAATCGGAATAAAAATAAAAAGGGATAAAGATTGGTTTGCGAATTAGAGTTGGGTTCGGGAGTACAAGTGTGAGTGGAGAAGGTGTTAGGCACCCCCACAACACCTGTTCCTAGGAACGGTTACCTTAGGCTGATCATGCAATTTTTATGGCTTTTACAAATTATTTTGGTTGCTCTTTTACCATTCATATGCAAAAATAAATATAAAAATAAAAAAATGTAAAAATGTAAATAAAGAATAAAATGAAAATATGAGAAGTTGGGAAAAACAAAATAAGAGAAAAATATTATTTATTTACAAAAGTGAACTTGAAAAATTGGTAAATATTTATTAAATGAAGAAAAAAAAACACCAAATAAATAAGAAAATGTTTATTTATTTACAAATGTGGACTTGACCCAGAATTAGAGTCTGGGGCCTACGTACCCTGCGATAGGGATCAAAGTCGACGTAGTTCGAACTAAAAAGCGTGTCACTGGGTTGGTAATTTTTATATATTTTCTTGGAAAAGAGAGGTTAATAGAAAATAATTTTATCTTTTCACAAAGAAAACAATTTTCAGAATTGGTTGGTATGTTTTAATTTGTAAAAGACAGATTACTTTCCATCATTTGCTCTTTTCATTTTTTATTATATATATATATATATTTTAATCAATTTCTAAAAGAGAAAAAATATATTTTTCCTCAATTTAAAAAAAAAGAATTAAAATTATGTGTGATTTTAAACAGTTTATTTTGATTTAAAAAAAAAGAAATATTTGAAATTAATTTTATTTTCACAAAATAAAATTAATTGGCTCATGTGGTGACTTTATTACTCACATTTACCCATTGATACCTAAGTGTCCGCGGTAGTGTTACTCGAGACAAAAAGGCACAAAAAGTTCGAAAGAAAATAAATAAATTAATAATAATAATCAGCATATGTAGTGACTTTATCACTCACAAGTTACTAATTTTCACTTGCATGCTCATGGTGATGCCACTCGTGGCAAAAAATATAAAAAAAAAAAAAACTTAAGAGATAAAATTGGAGAGAATAATTATATATATTTTCCAATAATTCATTTTTATTTTTTATTTTTATTTATAAAAACAAATACGGCCATGATAACACTATTTTATTTTCAAAAAGGAAAACAAACAAAGGTATTTTAAATATGACTTATATACATATATGAACATATATATTACAAAAAAAAAATTAATCAGGATCTGTGGTGACTTTATCACTCATAGCTCGCTAATTGACACCTAAATGCCCACGGTGTTACCACTCGGAGCACAAAGGCAAAGAAAGAGATTTGGCACAAAGGGTTTTCATTTATTTTTACTTTTAATAAAAAACACTGGTGCTCAGAAATATTAAAAAAATAAAATAAGATTTAGCCTGCGTTTATACCATGGCAACTCCTCACTCATGGTATAATTGGATGACACTCTATAGGCACACGGAGACTTAGTCCCTTGTAGCAAACTCTAAGGTGAAAAGAAGAAAAATCCATGATCAAATAAAAATCAAAATCAGAAATAAAAACAACAAAACATAAAAATCAAACACAATTTATCAGGGTGTGTGCTAGCGCCAATTCAAATAATTTACACCCAACCATGAGATGAAAAGATGCAAACTCTAGTATCTTCATTTTCTTTTCCTTTGCCTCAAAGTTGATATCTTCCATTTCCCTTGCCCGGCTTGATGGTAATGGCCTTGATTTCTCTCAGACTTGGTTTATCCTCCCATATTGCTCGAAAAAGATAAAACAGGATTACGCATTTGAAAAGTTTGAGGTGAAAGAAAACAAGGTAATTGCTTTTAAAGAACAAAGACCACATGCTAATAAGAAGCAATGTCGTTACTCACATGGGGGTAACTAATATCAAAACACTTAACACATTCGACCAAGCATTTTCTGGCTAACCTTCACCCATGTAAGGCAAGCTTTTGAATTGGAATTAGGAACCCCTTTATTGACATACACCCAAAAAAGAAATTTAAGATTCTAAAATCCTTATGTAAACATATGAACACACGAGATACTTTTAATCTCAAAACAATGAGCAAGTCAAGCGTTATGTGAGATCAAGCTTTCAAGTGAGAAATTCTTAATATGCAAGATTTTCTTGGAAACAAATAACCCCAAATCAAGTTACGAAAATCATATTTGCCAAGCCTAAACTCAATACAAAAACCAAAATCTTGCTACCATCAAGAAGTGAATGGGCTTAGAGAAAGAAAGGCGCGAGCTATACTCCTAATTTTTACCAAGCATACCTTGACAATGCAAAGGTCCATTTTCAATGGCATTTTCAATGGTTCAGAATTCGAAGCTATGCACTAAAACGCGCATTGGAGGACACTGGAGCATAAAAAAAGAAACATGACTTGGAGCTCAAAACATAAACATGATTCTAATGGCTCGAATTCAGAACCCAATCAAATCCTTCTCATGATAAAAAAAAAATGATGACACAGAGGACACATAAATATGGGGGAGATTCCTAAAGCAAATAAAATTCATACACAGTCCCAAGGCTAAGGTACCTCGTCAACATCATCCGAACAAAACTCTTTTCAAATAACAAACATCACTAGAAAATTCAAGCTCTAGAACGTAAATCTTCATGTTTGTGAATACCAGGCCTGGGGCTACTCTAATGCTCAAGAATCAGTAAAAACTTCGATCACAAGTTCATTCACATTGTGACTCGAACTAATAAAGGCTATACAAACATATAATCAAAGAAAATGTTCATCAATCACGACACAGTACAATGATCCCATAAAGCCTATCACCTACGATTCACCAGTTGAGACCCCAACATATTCCAGTCACGAGAGGCAAAAACAAGTTTCAGACATCAGATAACAGTTTACCAATACTAACCGTAGGCAAAGCGTTCATCAACACAGAGCAGTCTTACAATCTGAAGATTCCATAATAAGATTAAGAGCTCGAAGAGGGGTTTTACCAGATCGAAGTTCCTATTGCTTTAATCCTGTCCAATAAGCCTTTCCCTTTGTAGAACCTCTGCTTGCTCAGGGAATGCATCCTTCTTCCTTCGCCTCTCGGACGCACGGCTCTCTCTGTTTCTCCTCTCCCAAGTCTGTGCCTCATTCTCAGTCTCTCGTATGGCCACGCTCTCTGTCCTCGGTGCTTCTCATCTGGATCACGGCTCGTCTCTCCCTCTCTCGCAAGCATGAGCCCTAGCTTCATCTCGGTCTCACCACATTCCCATTTTTTGTCCACTCCTCGGTGCACTCGCGGCATCCTCTTTAGCACCACGCGCCCTCTGTTTTTCCTTACTTTTACCTTCGAGCTCTCTCCCTCCCTGCGTTCGTTCAAACTCCCTCTGCTCTGCCTCTCTATCTTCGAACCCTAACTCCCTCTCTGTCCTCTTTTTTTCTCAGTTCCAGCTCCCCTTTTCAGATCTTGTTCACTCTTTGCGGCCTCCTCTCTCTCTCCTCTCCTTTTCCTCTTTTCTCTCGGCTGCCTCCTCCCTCTCTCAATCTCTGCCTTCTTCCCTCTGCTTTTCTGATCTCCTTCGGCCACTCTCTCCGCTGCCCAAACTCGCAGCTCCCTCTAGTATGAGCTTCTCGGTCTCTCTTTTCCACTCCCTCTCTCGATCTCTTTCTCTTTTCTCTCAGCTCCCCTGCTCTCATCTCCGCGGCCCGCGGTCCTCCTCTTCATGATTGCCTCTATTTCTTCCTACAGCCCCCCTCTGTCTTCCTTTCGGCCAAGTTCCCTCTCTCTCTCCCCTGGTCAAACTCCCTCTCTCTCTCTCCACCTCCTTTGTTCGCGGCTTCACTGAGCCCTCAGCTTCATCCCTTGATTCGGACTCCCTCGGTCTCTCTTCTCAACCGCCCTCTCCCTCTCAGCCTCCTCTCTTCTCCTTTTCTCCCTCGCCTCTCTCTGCTCCCCTCTCTTTTTTTCTTTTCCTCCTTGCATGTCCCTCGGTTTTTTTCTTTTCCAGTGCTCGGCTCCACCCCCCCTCCTTTCTGCGGCTGCCTCTGCTTTTCCTTTCCTCAGTTGCCTGCTGCCCTAAACACTTTGGGCATAGCTATTTGGGTCCAAGCCCACGAGCCCTCAATTGGCCTTGTGGTATCTTGGGCCCAAAATACAACTCTCCTCCCTTTTTTTTTCTTCTATATATGTTTTTTTATTTTTTTTGTTTTTTTTATTCATTTTTTTTATCTTTATTTTTATTTTCTTTTGTTTCCTTTTTTTTATTTTTTGTGTCTTTTCGTTTTTATTTGTATTATTATTATTTATTTATTATTTTATTTTATTATTATTTTTTTTTAAATGTTCGGACAAAATACGGTGTTCACAAAAACATTTAAAGAAAAGTATTTTTGCCTAATGCATACCCTAATTTTTCTAATCAGCATATTTATTAATATTATTCATAATATTTTTAAGGTGTGGCAATAGTCAAAGAGGAAATTAATATTTCCATATAATAATTACATTCCCATTTTGAAAATATTTCACTAAGATTACGAAGAAGCCTATTCATTGAATAAATCAAATGCTAATTACTACTTGTAAGGATGTATCCAAGTTGGATCGAATCCGCGTTCACATTGTTCAGTCAGACTTTTTTTTTTTTGCCCTTTTTAAGCCGAAAAAACTTAGACCAAGGTTTTTAGGACTTGAAGTCTTCATAAGACTGAGTTGGACAATGGAATCAAAGATTTTGGTTTTTCCTTCATAATTTTGAATGCTCATATTTAAACCATAATTAAGCACTCAATTTGATTTGTCTTCAAGATATTTATGCAATGGGATGATAGATATTTAAAAAAAAAAAAAAGGTAAATGAGATTGGATGAAACTTTCATTCCAAATGGGATGGGATAGTTCGGACCAAAATCATTCTTCTGGCAACACTAATATTGATTTTTTTTTCTTCCTTTTTTTTGCCAGAATTTTTCTCCCTTTCAAAGTCTATGATTATGCCAACGTAAAGTCTTAACAATTCATTTGCATCCTCAAAAAAATATTTCTCGAATCAAATGAGTTTTAATTTTCTACATATACAGTAATATAATATATACATTTAACTCCTCCCCCTCCCTTCACACCCCTACACTCACATTATATATATATAATATACACTGCACATACACAATAAATAAATGTATAATATATATTATTGATATATTTAAAAAGAAATTATTAGTATATTAAAATATTTTTGTTGTTAACTAATATTAACTTTTCATTAAAAAAATGATACTCAATTTTATATTGTACATGTTAATCCATTTTTATATGATATTGTTTAGATTTAGTTATTACATAAATACATTAGCATAAATATAGATTTAATTTTTACTATTTAATTTACATATTATATTAATTAAGAGTTGCTTAAGTATGTTAAACATATAATTTTTAAATTATCTATATATATTGATATATTTTTATAAAATTTGAGAATTTATCCTAATTTTTTGTTCAAATCATTGATGTGCAACATCATATATAAATGTATTGAATGCAAGCTTTTAATATATGTTTTTTTATTTGTTCTTAAAATTAATATATTACACAAATAATTCCACTTTATATATAATCTCTAAAACATTAAAACATTATATGATTATATATAATTTATCATTTCATATTTTTTTAAGTAACAAAATTGTTTTGAAATACTAATTATGATAAATATTAAAAAATTAAATTAATAATACAAAAGATACATTATTTTTAATAAATTTGGCCTTCATAATCTCTGGCTGCGTCCGCCCCTTACTAGGATTCAGCTGAATCAGTGGAGTAAGCAACCATTGAATAAACAAAAGAATCACTTCCTGGATATTATAAATAAACATGATTAAAAGAGGATGAAGCATCAATAGAGGAGTATAAGTACAACAAAAAGCCTAGAAACCGAACAGAAGCTCCAGCCATCTGCCCCTTCATTATGCTATTTTATGCAGTCTGGTAGCCAAGAAGAGATTAATGGAACCGCGATGCAAGTGAAGGAAGATGGATGAGGCGTTTGCTGATGCCAAAACGGGAATGAAGAAAGAGAATGTGAAGGGGGATTTTGAATTTGTTGCATTAAATTGAGTTTTTTTCTTACTTGAAATATCTGATATTTTGAACTTATCTCATTTTAATTGGAAGGTTTATTAGGGTTTAAACTAATCTAAATTAAATTAGATAAATATTTAACATAATTATATTCTCAAGACTCAAATTTAAGATCTCTGATTTGATAATAGATTTGTATGGCAAGTTTTATTTAGAGTGATGGATGACAGTAGTATTCTATTATATTTTGTGCCAGGGACCACAAATTGCAAAGCAAAAGGATTTTATTTTTCAAAAAAAGATAATAATTGATTTGTGTGGCCAATTAATTTTGCAATGGTTTACTGTTCATAAAGTCGATTTGCTTTCTTTGGGGAGAATAAAGTCTGAGCTTTAGAAAATGGCTTGCTACTTGCTCCACTAAATGGAGCCACACTAGTCTAGTCAATATTGGACAAAATCACACTTTTTCTTTAAAAATTACATCTTAGGCCTAATCCATCTTAATCGAGTCACAATGAATCAACTAAGCCTAATCATATGTACCCAAAATGGAAAAGGCTCCCTTTACCAAAGAAAAACAAAGGAAAAGGCTCCCCCTTGTAATAAGACTATTCACAAAATCACCACTCCTGAGCTTCCACCGAGCTCTTTGTAAAACCTCCAACTCTTAGGTACCTTGCTGGCTTTGAGTCGGACAACCAACTGATGAGAGACTGCGGACGTTCTCCGAGAAGGGATCCTCCCCTAGAACGTGATCGTTCTTTGCATATGGATGAAGATCGCTCTCAGCAGAGCCATGGAAACATGGCACAGGACTTAGAGCTCCCCTTTGGCTCACAGCATAGCAGAGGCCATCAACACGGATTGGGAGTTAACAGACTAACCAAAAAATAGAAAAACAAAAGGGAGGAGTTTGAAGAACGGAATTCTCAAGTTGACTAAGATGAGGAATGGCCGTCGCTCATCCCTTGCTCTTTGGAACAGGAAATGCCCCAAATTTCCTATAAACGTATGTTACAAGGGGATTTGCAGAACACAGGCACTATGGAGAAGATGGCCGAGGTTAAGGAGGAAGAGTGGTGGACCAAGCTACCTTCAACCATGTCATCAAACGGATTCGACCCCTCTCAGGTAGGGGAGTTCTCAAATGACTTTAATGTTGTTTTTGAAACTATTGGTGGGCAAGTTATTCCCAAATTCACCTTCTCCCAGCGCATAAAAGAAAAACTTTACCAATGTTGGGACCTTACCCTCATCATCAAATTGCTGGGGAGGCATACAAGTTACAAGGAACTAGAAATAAGGTTGAAGGCCTTGTGGGTCAAAGCTGGAGTTCTGGAACTAATTGATATTGGTAATGGCTTCTTTGAAGTTTGCTTTTCACAGAAAGAAGACTACAATAGAGCCTTGCTTGAGGGACCATGGATGATCTACGATCACTACCTTACTGTACAACAATGGCGCCCTCAGTTTGATCCACGTACAAAATTGATTAGCCACGTGGCACCTGGATAAGAATCCATTTCTTTCTAAACGAGTTCTACAATGAAAAGGTTTTATCCTTTATCAGCAGTGCTTTTGGAAGTACAGTAAAGGTGGATTGGAACACAACTCAATTGGCCAGGGGATTATATGCACGTTTCTGCATCATTCTTGATCTCAACAGTCCCTTGATTCCTGGTTTACACATTGAAGATAAGTATTTTAATGTTGAATATAAAGGTTTACATCTTCTTTGCACCTGTTGTGGTAAATATAGTCATATGCTTTTGTCCTGTCTAGATAAAGGCCAAAGTAAGCCTACTATAGTGAAGGAGTGTCCCCTAGAGTCAATGAATAAGCCTGCACAAGCCTCGTCCTCGGAATCAGTTGGTCAATGGATTACAGTGCAAAAGTAAAGGAGACCTAGACAAAGCAAGGAAAAAACTTCCCTATTGGAGAATGGGAATACATCAGGATCCAAATTTTCCTTCCTGGCAACTCTGAATGACGGTAACGTGTCTGGTGAAACCACTGTGTTCCAGGCTACATTCGCACAACCTACACAAGGGCCTGTTTCCAAGTCAATTTATGCAAAAGAAAGAAAAAGGAAAGCAGAGAACGCGCACAAAAAGAGGCGATAAGACAAAGAAGCCTTTAATAAGCTCAATGAGCCACAATGAGCAAGCTGACAAGAATGATACTGGTGCCTCGGGAACCTTACATGAGAACCACAAGAAACTAAATAAGGAAGCATTTGTAGTACAAAAAGGAGAAGAGAATGTGCCACCTATGAACCAAGAGGCAGAATTTGGCAGTATGGAGGACCATGTGCCACAGCCTGTTGGTCTTCAGATTGGGCTTGAACTAAACTCCTCCAGTGCTCGGCCCATGATCATAACTAGTCCTACGAAACTATCTAAACCACTTATTGACCCAGATCCACATCTGGGTATGTTAGTACCGAGTCCACTTATTGATCATGGCCCATCTCCAATGGAAGAAAATGATCCCTTATTAGGCCTAACTTCAGTTTATCCTCAAGAAAATAAAGCTGTAAACAGAGATTCACTTCAGAGAGAACTATTTGGGCTTACAAGTGAGGATAATCTTGAACCCAATGAGATGCAGATCTAATTTGCCATTTTGGCCTCTTATTTCCTTACTCTTTTTTATGGATCAAGATATCATACGCTGGAACATCCGAGGTGGATGTAATCGGGCATTCATTAGAAATGCGAAAACAATTTGTGGTTTGAACAAACCCACTGTCCTCGGCTTAGTGGAAACCCGATGCTCAAAAATCTCCTCAATGGAGACACTTAATCAGATTGGCTTTGATCAACTGGCTTGTATGCCTAGTGCATGTTTTTTTGGAGGCTTGTGCTTAACTTGGGATAGTACCAAGGCAAAAGTATAAGTTACTCAGCAGGATTCTCAATTCATTCATGCTAAATGTACGATTAATGGGGGCTTTCCCTTCTTTATTACTCTGGCCTATGTTCTTCCCCACTCTGATAACAGACGAATTTTCTGGTGCTCTATGCTGCGTCTAGCTTCCACCATGAGACTCCTTTGGATGGTTGTTGGGGACTTCAATGACATCCTTGATCATACAAAAAAGGTGGAGGAAGCTGACATCAATGTTACAAGATTTAGATGGTTTGGGGAGCAAATCCAGAATTGTAACCTTTGTAATCTAGGAATAAGTGGTCCACATTTTACTTGGAAAGGACCCCTCATCTCTAGCAAAGGCTGAATTTCTAAGAGACTTGACAGGGCTCTTGTTAACTCACTATGGCTTTTGTCCTTTCCTAATGCTCATGTCAGAACTCTAAGCAGATTAGCTAACTCAGATCATAATCCTCTATGAATTTTCTTGAATGCCTGCTATAATCAAAGCCCTAAAAATAAACCTTTCAGATTTGAGGCTATATGGCTTTCTCATAAGGAGTACAACACCTTTCTCAAATATAAATGGAGGAAGGAAGAGGACTTGCCAAATGCCCTAAAGGATGACTTGCTTGAATGGAATAAAGATACTTTCAGCAACATATTCCAAAAGAAGCAGACCTTAATGTCTTACCTAAAAAGGATTCAACAATCCAGACAGTATCCTTTATATCGTTTCTTGCATGAGTTAGAGACAAAACTTCAAATAGAGATAGGATAAATTCTAAGATGCGAGGAGATGTTTTGGTTTCAGAAATCGAGGATTGAATGGATACAGAATGGTGACAAGAACACTCGGTATTATCACCTGAAAACCTCCATTAGAAGGAGATCTAATAGATACCCTGCTCTTAAGGACATGGATGGGAATTGGGTGGTAGATAATGGAGTTCTCACGAATCTTGTTGTCAATCACTTTAAGAATCTCTTTGCAACTAGTAGTGATAAGTATAATTTTATCTCTACAGAGGTAAGGTTCCTTTCATTACTAGGAATAACTGCTATAGCCTTGATAGAATGCCGAGCGATATGGAAGTTAAGGAGGCTATTTTTGCTATGGGAAGCTATAAGGCTCCGGGAGTAGATGGCTTTTCACCCATCTTCTACAAGTCACAATGGGACACTGTTGGCCTTAGTCTATTGATTTTGTTAAAAAAACTCTTCACTAGGAAAGTACTTATGGATGGTATTAATAGAACTCTCCTTGCCCTCATCTCGAAGAGGGAGAACCCAGTGGAAGTTATACACTTTCGACCCATTTTTTTGTGTAATGTGGCTTATAAATGCCTCACAAAGGTGATTGCTAATAGGCTTAAGCCTCTCATGGATGACTTGATCTCCCTTTTTCAGTCTAGCTTCGTCCCGAGTAGGTGTATTCAAGATAATATTATTATTGGCCAAGAAGTGGTACACACTATGCAAAAGCTGAAAGGAAGGAGAGGATACTGTATTATTAAGATTGACTTTGAAAAAGAGTACAACAAACTTCACTGGAGATTTATGGATGATGTGTTGAAAGAATTAGGTGTTAGTGACCAATTTCGTTCCCTAGTACAAAGATGTATCTCTACAATATCTTTCAATGTGCTTTGGAATGGTAATATGACTGAAGATTTTCTCCCCCAACAAGGCCTCCGACAAGGGGATCCAATCTCCCCTTATCTCTTTGTCTTGTGTATGGATAAGTTATCACATGTAATTCTTGATGCTATTGAGCAGGGTGTTTGGAAACCCTTCACCTTCTCTGGGAAGGGTTCTTATTTGTCACATCTAATGTTTGTAGATGATCTATTTCTGTTTGGGGAAGCAATTGATGATAACATTAAATCAATGATGTCTTGTGTGGACTTATTTTATAATTCCTCTGGTCAAAATGTTAATGTAGCAAAATCGTCAATTTTCTTTTCCAAGAATGTGAGCCAGACACAGAGAAGAAGTCTTACTAGAAGAATCAGCTTGAAAATCTCCTCAAATTTGGGCAGCTACCATGCAGTCCCCATGCAGCATGGCCAAAAAAGTGCTCAAACTTTTCATTACATTATTGAGAAGACAAGGAGGAAAATGTCTAATTGGAAAGCCTCGAGCCGATGGTTGGTAAGATTACCCTCACCAAATCTGTTCTTTGCTCTATCCCAATGTATATTATGTTTGTTTCAAAACTCCCCTCCTGTGTGTGTAAAGAACTTGAACACTTGCAAAGGAGCTTTATTTGGGGAGATACTTCTGCCAAGAGGAGAACCCACCTTGTGAATTGGGATACACTATGCTTCCCCAAGAAGTAGGGAGGTCTAGGATTAAGAAAACTTGAACAACTAAATCAAGCTTGCATGGCCAAGCTAACATGGAGATTAATCAATGAAGAAGAAGGCCTTTGGATTGAGGTGTTAAAAAAAATATCTTGAACTAAGCCACAGGAATGGCATTATTTGTGCCAAGAAAGGAGACTCACCTATGTGGTCGTCCATTGCTGAGCAAAAAGGGATATATTATGGAGGTTCAAGATGGTGAATTAGAGATGGGGAAACAATTTCTTTCTTCAAAGACACTTGGCTACTGGATAAATCCAATTTTATGGGCATTGTAAAAAAACGATATCCCACACGAGTTGTTGGATTCCAAGGTAAGTCAATGGGTGACCGCTAATGGCATGTGGGACCTTAACAGAATTACTGAATACCTACCACATGAAGTTATGATGCATCTGACAGGTACAATTCCTCCTAACTCTAACTTGGGGCATGATATTTTGGCCTGGAATAATAATGCCAAGGGGGAGTTTGATATTAAAATTTGTTATCACTATCTAGTTACTACTAATCCTTATAATAATAATGTTTTATGGAAAAAGATATGGAGATGGAATGGATTGAGCGGATCAGGACTTTTATTTGGCTTCTCTCTCATAATAAACTCCTTACAAACAAAAGAAGGAGTAAGTGGGCTAACTATAGCCCTTATTGTATAAGTTGTCCTCAAACGAAGGAGGATGCACTTCATGTTGTTAGAGATTGTGGTCATGCCAAAGTTGTTTGGGAAAGTCTCCTATCTGAGTCAGCTAAGAATTGCTTTTATAGATACCCTATAAAGGACTGGGTGCTACTTAACCCGTCCAAAGATATGGGTGCAAGACATAATGGAGATTGGAGCCTAGTGTGGGGTGTCACAGTATGGAAGTTATGGAATTGGAGAAATTGTAGTGTTTTTTATGAGAAATTTCTTAGACTACAAAATCCTGCTCAGACTATCAATGCATTATTTGAACTTATGTATGAGTTTCCAAGAACCTGAACCCTTTCAGATTTTGGAACCTCCATCTATTAGCAAGTGTTGGCAACCACCAGATATGGGATGGTATAAATTAAAAAGTGATGGTTCTGTGCACTGTCAAGTGATACAGCCACGTGTGCAGGTGTAATTAGAGATCATGAAGGATGTTAGTTGGGAGGCTTTACCAAATTCTTGGGGCGTTGCTCCATTAATGAAGCCGAAATATGGGGAGTTGTTGATGGTTTAAAAGTTTGTTGGGACATCAGGTTAAGGAAAGTCATAGTTGAATCTAATTCTTGGACCACTGTTAAGATCTTACAAGAAAGATCAACCAATGAACGTCTTCTATCTATTGCATATGTGGCCATCAAGCTACTTGACAGAGACTGGGAGATCAGAGTCTCTTATGCTCCAGAGAGGCAAATCATCCTGCTGATATGCTTGCTAAATATGGCAGATTTAGTGAATCCCATTTCACTTTCTTTGATATAGTTCCCCCTTGTGTGAGAACTCTCGTACTTTATGACGCACCTAAAGCTCTAGCTCCTCCTAGTTTTTCTGTATAATTTGAGGTTTAGTACCTCATGCTTTTCATAAAAAAAAAAAAGACTATTCACAAAATAAAAAATATTAGAAAAGAGTGAGGCTAGTTTAATGGTTGCTTATTTTTGTTTCAAATTCTCTACTTTTGAAGAAGCAAAAAATAGGAGGATCTCAATTTAATTGAACCAAAATCGTCCCCCCTCTTCCTTATAAATTCCTCAAATTAAAGAGGATGTAGGCCCTGCTTGGTTTCTTATTGGAAACAAAGTTTCAGCCAAAAACTCAATTTGCTTTTTTTTTTTATCCATTTTGCTGCTAGAATGAAACATGTTGGAAACTTAGTTACATCTCAAAACTCTGTTAAATGAGAAGTAGTTCCCAAGTTGCTTGTCTATTGCCCCAACTAAGTTTGCTTTCGAAACTTTTTTTTTTGGACAAACATATATACGTACACACAAATATATATATTTATTTATTAAATGGGTATTAGAAAAAGAAAATTTATCTTTTAAGAGTTGGGAGAAAAATTATGCATTTAAAAATATTTTTAATTAAAATTATCCAAATATAATTATTTTTATCAAAATCAATTTTCACTATAATCACATTAGAAAAGCAATTCTACTAAAACTTCATCTTGACAAATTAATAATGATAACCAGGTGGGCACGTAATTGTTTTTATTTTGACAAGATAATAATATCAAAGCGGCACAATTTTTTGGTTATGTGATATTTGAAAAATAAGTTATTTATTTATAATAATAATAATAATAATAATAATTATTATTATTATTATTATTATTATTTTGAAAATTTATACTTTAAATTAAGTAATGTTGATTTGACCAGTCATCCCAAGAAGGAGGTGAATTAGGTGTTGTAAATTTTTTCATATTTTTAAAGTATAACCTAATGTTATAGATAAGCACTAAAAATATGGGTGAACAAAGCACTTTATATGATATTGAGAGATACAAAGGATAAATAGCAAGACACAAAAAATTATTTTAGTTTAACCTAATCACTTAGTCTACATCCAGTCTTCAAGCAACTCGCTTAAGATGTTCCACCATAACCACAAGTTTGATCCGAGTACTTGTAAAGTCACAGTACAACTAACACTTCTTCCTTGAGTCTGTCTCTCTTTCATATTTTTCCTGGTGTGATTATAAATTCCCTTAAGAAAATTCTTCCTCAAGTAATCTCTCTAGATCACTTAGAGAATTCTCTCATAGAGAAAATATCAATACAAAAAATAAAAGTTCTCTTAAATAGTAGATAAATTATAATGAAACTCACATAATGTAGTTGAGAGTGTTTGATAGGTCTGAACAAAAAAACCCGGAACCCGGTCAACTCGGTCCAGCCCGAATGAACCCGGTATGACCCAGACTTGCAAAAATCAACCCAATGAAAGAAACCAACATACCAGACCGGGTTAACTAATTGGGCTAGACCAGGTTTCGGTCTAATCCTTCAGTCTACCAGACCAAACCTGGTTCACTTATTTATTTATTTTTTTTGGTTTCCCTGGCTCAAAGTATCAAACGATGTCAGTTTTGTGTCTGCCCTAATACCTGTTTTAGTCACTCGGTCACTCCCCCATTTCGATTGAAACTCAAAGCCGCACGACACACACACTCACAGAGAGACTGAGAGAGACATTGAGGTGGGGAATCTTCGAACTCGAACCCTAACCTAATCAACCTCTCCCCTTCTGTACTCTATTCGATAGTCCGAGTCTCCCCAAATCCCAGCCATTGCGTCAGCCGGCGTTGGTCTCTTTGGCGTGCCTGCTGGATTTGTCCGATAGTCCGAGTGTTTAATGATTAGAAACTCCAAGTTCAAATTCGCATATAGGTAAGCCCACCATTATTTGATTTCTTTCCTGGCTCTCGTCTTCGGCTGTTAAGATTTGAGGGAGAATGGTCTTATTTTTACATCTCTATTACAGTTTATATCACCCTTTGACATCGATGGTGTATTTAGATAGCATGATTAATTTGTTTGAATTAAGGTTTTTTTGAAGGGTCATGTTGGTGATTTTGACGGTGTTGTTCGTACTGTCGTGGTGTCTGTCACAGTGTCACTGCTTGCTTTCTTCTATTTGCTTGCTCTGTTTTACTTCCTGCCTGGCTTCTGTCTGTCGTTTACCTTTAATTGCAGACCTTCTTTGTGTGGTTCCTCTGATTAATATCAATATTAATTCTGATTTATTTTGATGGAAAAAAATAAAATCATACTCAAGATCTCTCTGACATGATATAATAAATTAAATTAATGGTGAATTGTTCTTTGCATGTAAGCTTGTCTCTGGGGAAAGACACATGAAGACTCTGCTAGATTTTATCATTCTTGAATTCAGTTTCGTTTTGCTACTATATATGTTATTCTTAATTATTATAATGTGCTGCCATACTCATTTGTATGAATTTCTAGGTCCACAAAACACTGACAATTCCAGTCTGGTATAAATTAAGTGATGTGATAACACTGAGTCACTGACAATTCTAAATTAGTATGTAAAAAATCTTCGGAGAGTTCTTTTTATATTCATCTTTTTGGGTGAGTGACTAAAAAATAGGTGTTTTCAAATTCTCTTTTTTAATACAGGCCAAAAAAAATTTCCTTTTCTTAATTGCAATATTCTTTTGTGAATTGCAATGCTTACGATATTATTTTTGAAGCTCAATAATTCAGTATGGTTCAAATTGTAAGGCTTATAGTCATGGAAATGATGACAATTGTGTATCTGCAATGGTTCAAATTCTAAGGCTTATGGTTCAAATTCTTTTTCAATCATGGATTCTACATCATGTGTCTATATCATAGCATTTCATAAATTGAGGGATTTATTCTCATCATCATGAATTGGAGTTATACTAGTTTTCTCTCTTTTTTAATTTTTTTAATTTTGAAACCAAGCAGAGCAATGCGGGATCAAGGTTCTCGTGCAGAAGTTGATCAACTCATCTCCAATCCTTGTATTGGTGAGAATGAAACACCAACTCCCACTCTTACTTCTACTGGACCAACTCTTACACCAACACCTACAACTCCTCTCCCTCCTTCTTCTCCTCCTCCTCCTCCTCCTCCCACAAACACAGAAGTTGAACCCCTTACCGAAGAAACTAACAAGACTAGTAACAAGAGAAAAGAATCAGAGGTTTGGAAGCATTTTGATAAAATTCCTATAGAAAAAACTAAAGGAAAGCAGAGAGCTGCTTGCAAATATTGTCACTCTGATTACGCTTGTGACCCAAATATCCATGGCACTACTTCTTTGAAAAGGCACCTGAAAAAATGCCGAAGAACCCCATACAAGTCCACCGAAATCCCAAAACAATCAATGTTGCACTATGTGTCACCAAGTGGGCAAGAGGGAAGCTTGATGCCCCATTTATTCAATCAAAAAAGATGTCGAAGGGTTCTTGCAGAGTTTATTATATGTGATGAGATGCCATTTAGGATAATGAAAAAGCATGGGTTTAAAACTTTTGTGAGAGAGCTAGAACCGAGATTTCAAATTCCCTCAAGAATAACAGTGGCTAGAGATTGTTGGCAACTATACTTGGGAGAGAAAATGATTTTGAAGAAGATGTTGAAGAAGTGTTGTAATCGCGTTTGTCTCACTACTGATTGTTGGACTTCTGTTCAAAACTTTAATTACTTGTGCTTGACTGCTCACTTTATTGATAATGATTGGGCATTGCATAAAAGAATACTTAGTTTCTGTATAATTGAAAATCATAGGGGGGAGACAATTGGCAGGACAATTGAAAAGTGCTTGCTAGATTGGGGAATAGATAAAGTGTTCACAGTGACTATGGATAATGCAACAGCTAATGACACTGCCTTAACATACTTGAAAAAACGTCTCAATAATTGGAAGGGTTTGATATGTGGTGGTGATTATCTTCATGTTAGATGCTGTGCTCATGTGTTAAATTTGGTAGTTAATGATGGGTTGAAGGACTTGAAGGACCATTTTGAAGCAATTAGGAATGCCGTGAGATATGTTCGTTCCTCCCCAGCTCGTTTCCAAAGGTTCAAAAGCTTTGCAGAATCAGAAAAATTGGATACATCTAGTTTTGTCTGTCTAGATGTTAGTACTAGGTGGAATTCTACATATTTGATGTTGGAGGCTACACTGAAATTTCAAAAAGCATTTGAGAGGATGGAAGATGAAGATGAAGATTTTATTGCACACTTTAGGCAAGGTTCTAGGCGTGAAGGCCCTCCTGATACATATGCTTGGGATAATGCATGCACCTTTCTCAAATTCTTGAAGGTGTTTTATGATGTGACTCTGAAATTCTCAAGCTCACTTCATGTAACTTCAAATATTTGCTTCCACCAGATTGCTATGGTTCAGGAGTTGTTGGATGAGAACATTGAGATTGGGGATGGTGACCCTTTACTTATATCCATGGCACTTAGTATGAAGAGTAAGTATGACAAATATTGGGGGAAGGCAGAGAATATGAACCCTTTATTGTTTGTGGCTGTGATATTGGATCCTCGTTACGAGTTTAACCACATAAACCATATGTTTGAGCAGCTTTTTCCTAACCATAAAGTTTGTACAGCCATGAAAAACAAGGTCAAAGATACCTTGTACCGTATGTTTGATGAGTATTCTGTCATAGTTGCTCCTGAAACAAGTGGTTCTTCCATGCCTCCACCCTCTAGTTCTCTAGGACCATCCACTTCAACTCCAATTCAACAGAAAGAAGATCTAGGTCATAGATGGCTAGTATCATTGAAACAAAAAACCTCATCGGATCCTCAGTCAGAGTTAGATAAATATCTTACATTTGATTCATCTGATGACACCAAGCTTGAGGTTGAATTTGACACATTGTCATGGTGGAAAGCCAATTCTAGCAAGTATAGAGTGCTCTCAGAGATGGCTCATGATGTATTGACTATACCAGTTTCTACAGTAGCCTCAGAATCGGCATTTAGCATTGGAGGACGTATAGTTGACTCTTATAGGAGTTCATTGTCATAAAAAATGACCGAGGCACTCATTTGTGCCCAAAATTGGGTACTTCCAGGACAATCTCTCTCAGAATTTGCCTCCAAGCTTCGTGAATTTGACAACTTTGAGGAGACTGAAAATGTAGTTCAACATACTGGTTTTGGTAATCTTTCAAATCCATACTTCTATTCCCATTTTAAATTTGTTACTTACTAAACATTTATTCACTTACCAAAATACTAGTCTTGGTACTTTAATTGTTTATTTTCTTTTTTAGATGATTCAACTATAACTGAAGTTGTACGAGATGATATCATGGATGTAGATTGATATTGTACTATTGTTAATTGTGATGATAATGTTTTCTTTCAACTCCATACTTATCATTTTTTATAAGCATTTTAATTCTACTATAGTTGTAGTTGATGTTTATTTCTCATTGACCATACTTTATACTTTTGGCATTGAAATTAAATGAGTTGAGTATATATTAATCATTTCTTTAGACAAGATAATAATTAAATCCTTTTTTTTTTTCTGATGTTCCAGAAATGAAGAAGAGAGATATGGTAGGCAGGCAGTGATAGCAGAAGAAGATTAAAAAGATGATGATAAAAAGTTCCTTATCACTTTTCTGTCATTATTGATGAATTGATGACTGATGTTGTGTTTATGTGTTATGTTTGAGTTTTTTTATCGTTGTTGAACTTGTGATAGTGTGCTAGTTAATTGTGATGTTGAATTTTACCACTGGTGATGTTAATTTAGAATGTTGTGATGAACTGATGATATTATTATGTTTGGAATTTGATTGAAAAATATTATCTATTAGACTTTCATGAAGTTGATGGAATTTTTGGTCGTTATGAATTTGTTTTTTTAGTTTAATTTAGGATTGCATAATTTTTTCCCCTTAAATGTTGTACTTTTACAGCCCACAAAATGGTGGAGAGAGTGACCTAAACCAAGTCCAACCCGGTCTCTAGTCCACTAGACCAAGTCCAGTCCGGTCCAGGTCACTGGTCCACCAGACAAAAGACCAGACTAAGACTACCTTGTGTGGTTTGGTCCTTATATCAGACTAGACTGCGGGTTCAAGACCAACCAGGTCTAGTCTAGTCCATGTTCAGCCCTAGTGTTTGATATAGAAATAAATATGTTAGAATAATAAAAATAGTTTTTGAACATTATTTACACTACCCTCAACTTAAATGAGACTTTATTTATTGGTGGAAGTAATTAATTAGCTGTTAGGTACCATTAATTATTCATTACTATTAAAACCTAGCGGTCACAAACACTTTATTGAATTAATCAATTATACTATGAAAATCTAATCAATTATGATGTGATTTAAGGCTATTTCCAGTAACATGTTTACAATAATAAATTGAGTTCAATTTAAGTCAATTGATTCAATTTAATAATAAAGAAGAAAATAAGTCCATCAATCAATTGAGTTCAGAATAATCAATTAAAAAGAAATTTGGAAGACTAGGAAATATAACTAATTATATTTAAGAGTAATAAATTAGCTCGAAAAATTTTCAAGTAAAGAAATGATATAATTGATTAAGAGCTGAGATATAACATATTCAATTTCAAACAAAGAACTAGCAAATATGTTGAGAACAATAACATGTTACATTGCATAGAGTAATAGATTATATGAAGCAATGTAATTGATTACGAAGCAAAAGTAATCAATTAGAATGCAAAACAGAAGCATACTAGAAAGAACAAGACCTAATCGATTACTTTGATTGCAGTAGTTGGTTATGTCAGAAGGGAATATTGAATTGAGATACTTTCATGACCTAATCGATTATACAAGTTAGGGTAATCAATTAATACGCAAGATAAGGACACGGAAATAATATCACGGAGAGCACAATCAATTATGTCATTGAAAGTAATAGGTTACACTAGTAAGAAGGCATGAGATAGAGATGAAATGCTAGTATAACAGATTATATAAAATGAGGTAATTGGTTACTTTTTTTGATACTTTGAAAATTCATAGGAATGAAGGAATCAATATTCAATTTGATTTCTAAATTTAAAATCTTCAAATATAATAAAAGAGATGTTTTAAAATTATTTGAAAAATATTTTAAATTCAAACATTTTTAACTACTTACATCTAAAATAAAAGATATTTACAACTAAAACAAAAGAACTCGAATTTTGATTTTTTCATTTAAACTCTCAAGTTCTTTTTCTCCAATACTCTTTTCTTCTTGAAAGTCCTTACTCCACTACTTGAATCCATAATTATGTTCTCCTTCTTGACTTAATTACATAAAAAAATCATATTAAATCTAATAATTAGTCCAATTCTTTTTCAAATAATAAGCATAATATAATATAAAAGATATAAATAACATTAAATAGTCATATCATGTATATTTTTCACTTCACTATTGGATATTATCAAAACTAATCTTATTAATTTCCAGACCTAACAAGTAATTCATATGGATATTATTAATCTATCTATTATATATTATAAAGTAGAAGTTGAAAATATGATGTGTTATGATTTTAAGTCTTCACATCATGTAAAAAAGATCTAGCCCCATATATTCCAAATAATATTTATTTCTTTATATATATACTTATATTCTTTTAAGCTTAATTAAATATTAAAATCACGATTTGATTATTTAGATATATGGTAAGATTTATATAAATCCATCAAGTAAAGGTCTTTAGGCCTCCACAAAATACAACTAATTTTAACACGCTTTCTCTATTTTTTGTTCCGATCTCTCTTATCTTCTCCCACTTCCCTTTTCTCTTCAAAATTTGTGGGTTCATGAGGCTAGAAAGACAATTTGGGCTATAAAAGAGCTTTCTGTAATGAGATTTAGAGGTTCTATTTGGTATGCTCTTTTTGTTATGACGTGTTTCTTGGTCTTTAGCACCTTTTTCTTCATCACTTTGCTTCCCTTCTTAGTTGATTCTTTAATTTGTAAATGTTTTCCCCCTTTTATCTATTGATGTTGGTATTGTTGATTCTTAATTAATTTAGTTATCTTTGCTTATGCAGAATGAAGAATGTGTTAATCTCTGTGTGTTTTGTTTTTCTCTTTCAATATTTTATGATTTTCCGATATAGGGGTGGTTTGACAAATGCTTCATCTTTTTTTTTTTAAAATTATATTTTGTTTTTACAAGTGAATATAAAGTTCATTTATCTAAATTCTATTTATGTATACTGAATTTTTTTAAGTGGTTCAGTAAATTCTGATTTGAGTGATAATGGTAAAATTATATTGCAATATAATATAATATAATCAATCTCGACTAATTAAACAATTATATATTGGAATTGCAATCTAAGCATTGTGAACATTTAACATAAAATTATATTGAAATTTTACCAAATATAGTCCAATTGAAAATTAGATTCAAATGTGGTGATCATGGATGAAATTAAACTTTGAATATATAATAAATGAAAATTAATTAACATCAATTTTTTAAGTAGAAAAGTATCTTTTTGGAATGAATTTTTTTGTGGAAGTATCATAATAGATATAAATTTTTATTGGCTTTGTATTATCATCCATACCTCAACCAATCTAATTTATATCATATGATTTTTCTACAAAACGCATTATAAATGGGAACCAAATTTTTAATTGTTTGGATTGTCTAATTTAATTCCTAATTCAAATCACACGACCAAATTAAATAAAGATTCAAATGACTGCAATTTCCAACTACATCTCATAATAAAATATAAGAAAAAATGGAAAATTTAATATCTATAAAATTTATAATTAGTTTAATTCATATACTTATTCTAATTTTTTCTAATTATTTGATTGTTAAATTTACAAATAACAAACTCTAATAAAATTTTCACTAAATTTTATAGATTATATGCCACTTACAACAAATCTATGACATATTACGTAGTTTAATATTTGTTAAAATGTTTTAAATAGAAAAGTACTTAATTGATTATAATTAATTTAAATTATTCTAATAGGTAATATCAAATCCAAATTTGAAGCCGACCAAATTCAATTGATAAAATAACTTTAATTAATGTGAATTAATTAAATATTGATTGATTTAAGAATGATTTTAATTAAATTTAGGTATCTCTATTTCAAAAATTAGTTGATATAATAATCTATTATCCTCTTTATGTTTTCTTTATTAAAATTTAATGCAAAAACTAATCAATAACAGATATGTTAAAAATATAATTTATAATATTGATGAATACACTTAAAACAGAAATATTAAAAATTATTAATTAATTGTATTTAGTTGATATCATAACAACATATATTTTACCACCATCTAATAGTTGAATTTTAAGAAAATGTGAAGAAAATAAATGACAATTTTGGTGCATATATAAAAGACAATTTTGATATTAAAGCAAATTTGAATATTGTAGTTGTTAATGATTGTCAAGGGCATCATATTTTTTTTTTGTTTTTGCATTGTTAAAGTTATCTTTTTATTACATTGTTAAAGTTATTAATGTGTAATAATCATAATAAATGTTTGAATATGTTTTGTCAATATACCTAAACTTGGCCTACGCTTACAAGTTATATAAAGGAGATGACAATATTACTTCAATGGATAATCTTTATTCTATTAAATTTTTAAATGATATTTTCATGTCTAACATTAATATAGCTCCAAGTTGATATACTAATTATTTTGATGATAAATATTGATCTCAAGGGTTGTGCAATGATACTTATCTTATTGTTGTGAAATTGTTGAAGCCTGTTATTGTAGAATAAGTGATCTCAGGTATTATTATTGGATAAAAGGTTTTCATCTCACAAATTTTATGATTGAAAAAAAAAAATTCTCATGAATTTATATTATACTATTAGACTAGAGGCTACTATCATTTGGTTATGACTATAAATAAGACTAAGATTAGAGCCTATATAGTATTGGACATTACTTGCTAAGACCAATTTTGATGCTTTGCCAACTTTATAGTGTTATATTATCATGTGGAGTAGGTAAGGATTAAAAATTATTATTCTTGATTCTGATGGCATTCCAATATACACAATATCAAATATAGTCTACAGGATAGCTTTTAACAATTTATTGTAACAATGTATTTTATTGTATTTTAAGTGAGCTATTGATTTTTTTTTTTGGGGCAAAAATGAGCGGTGCATTTTGATATGTTGTACTTCACTATTTACATGTGTGTTTTTGTGAGAAAATAAGGGGAGAATGATTTTTTTTTTGGTTTTTTTGATCAAATCATTTTGTTGTATTGTAGTTTGATAATTATTAGTTAAAATTATTTAATATTAATTTTTTTTAAATCTATATACTATTTTTCCATATAATATTTGCAGCATTCTGTACATTTATATATCACATGAGTGTGAATATTTGTTGTTTTAGGGCCCGTTTGATTCTCTATTTTATAAAATTAAGTTAAAATAAATGAAGTTTAGATAAAGTAAGTTTGTTAAAAGTTGTTATGTTTGAATATTTTTTTTTGTAAAAATAAGTTTAACAAAAAATCTGTTTGAATGATAGAGGTTAAAAGTACTTTTAGATGTATAATATAAAGTAAATTTATTTCTCCTTTTCCAAAACCCACATTTTGTTAAAGGAAAAATAATTTTTTCCCTCCTTTTCCAAAACTACAATTTAACCCACATTTCATTTTTCAAAAAATCAGTTTGTGTTTCACCTCTATTTAACCAAACACATCTTTTAAAAATTATGGTTAAAAATTATAATTTTTTTTTATAAAAAATAAACCAAATTCCTCTTTACTTTATTTAAATTTTATTTTTATAAATTTTATTTATTTTAACTTAATTTTATAAAATAAGAACCAAAGTGACCCTTATTTCATCAATTTATACTAGTTAGCCAAACTTACTTTCTAAAAGAAAAAGTGAGAGAAATAGGTAATATCGCGACATTCCAGCGGCCTAACATGAAATAGATCCTTAACAGTACCACGTTACCAAATATGCCCTCATGAGAAAGCACAATGACACACCTATTTTCATCGTGATCGTATCTACCTCTCTCCTTTGATCTCTGCTGAAGCCGCCCTTGACGATCATTCTTTTTCCCTTTCCTCGCTGAAAGAAGGTTCACTGGGTCGATACTTACCGCCTGCAGATGTCGTTTGTTTAGAAAGAAGACGATAAATTAAAAATTGGGGGAAAATGAGGTCTTCTTCCGAGACAGTCAATATCGCTGCTGTTGCTCAGAGACTTGACGTCGATAATCGAATTTCTATCCGTTTCTACCATCGGATCGCTGATAATATTCTCAAGCAGGTCTTTTTCCCTCCATCTGACTTAATGATTATGTGGAATTATCTTAAGTGGGATTCTCATTTTCTCAGCGGGATTCTATTGGCAAATTTTTTAACCTCAGTTAACGATTAGTAACAAATTTGGTTGCTGGGGCTTAAGATAGCTGAAATTCCATGTGTTAATGATTAAATAGTTGCCTGAGCTACTTTAATGTTGTGTGGTGGAATATAAGGTAACACTTTACAAAATATGGTGTGTAATTTTGATTAAGATGTGAAATAGTTTGCCAATTAGTTTCAGTGATCGCGTTTATTGGTTCAATTTCTTGTATTTGCTAATGCCGGTGACCGTACTATTTGCATCATTGAGGTTCTTTTGCTTTTCTTGAATGGATATTCGCTTATTCTGGAGTGAGAAGCCTGTAGCATTGTAAAGATTTTATTAGGCACACGTATATAGAGAAGGCGGAAAAAGGATCTATTGGGATATTGCGGCAGTTAATTGCTTTTTGTGAATTGCATATTTCACCAATTTAATGTTATATCAGAATTCAGAAGTTTGCATCATATCAAGCTATGCTTGTCAAATTTCATCAATGTTGGGGAATGGGTAATAATCATTATCACAATAACAATATTGAATAATTACTGAATATATTAGTTAAAGAATGAAGTATTTTTTTTTTATTGAAGCAGAAGATGAAGTACATAATATATCTGAAAAATAAAAAATGATGCATGGATGTCACTATCTGTTTTTCATATTCTCATTCTATCAAATTTTCTTTTTTCCTTTTAGTTTTGTTTAACATAGCTGATCATTGATTAATTGATTCTTTTTATTAACATCTTTTTCATTTCTTATTGCACACCTCCTGAGTTTATGGTCTTGCTTTATATTTGAACTTTTTATAAAAACTAGAGTGGGTCCATGCATTTATATGAAGTTCAGGATGAGTAAAATTGTTCACAACTTATGAACAGTGTGGATCCCTACACTTTTTATATTCTGTATTAATTTATATTGATTCATGACAGTAATATTTCATTTCTTATTCGGTTGGTATGCACAAACTTTTAGTTCCAATTTATTGATATTGCAGGCTGATATCTTTCGGGCAGAGAAGAATTTTATTGATCTATATGTTATGCTTCTAAGATTTTCTAGGTAAGAAAATGTTGCAAGTTGCATTATTTTACATATGATGTCTTAAGGGCTTCAGTTGCGTGGAGTTCATTATGTGATTTATTTGTCATAAGACTGCATTGAGGGATCTTCCTTTTTCTTTGGTTTTAGTTTGGTGTCTGAGACAATACCATGTCACCGAGATTATAAAGCATCTCCACAAAGCAAGAAAGTTGCTTTGAAAAAGGTGGACTTGTTCGATCTTCTTCAAAACAAATTTTGTTTATTCACATTTTTGGAAGTGATCTGATTCTTAATTTGTTGCTGTAGAAATTACTAAATTCTTTGAATGAATTGGAGGAGTTGAAACCATTGGTTCAACAGAAGGTCAATGAACTTAACAGACGGCAACCCTACCAGCAAAATGGGTATGGAAAACCTCATTCAAATAACTTGATTCAATTTTCTCCAGTTAAGAAGCAAACTATTGCCAACACTTGTCAAACAAAGGTAAGAATTTGCTTTGAAGTTTGTAGGTTTGTAGCCCAGCTGTGATAATCTCTCCTGTGAATTTTGTCAAGTATCTTGGTTTTATTTGTCAATTATTTATTTTATTATTTGCACTGCATTGAAATGAAGTTATCAATATGCTATTGTATATCTCACCAGGCAGTGAGACCAGTTGCTGGAGATTTTGTTTACGAAGGATCAAGGGGTCAGCAGTTTTCGTATGCTAGGCCAGTGGAACAGCATTTCCAAAGGCTGTAAGTGTTAGGATGTTTTGAAGTCATGTGTATTGGACCTCACTATGTTGATAGATACTATCTAATTTTTGCTCTTTCTTTCTTTCTTCTTATGTATGCATAATGTAAGGCTTCTGTTCATCTGAATCTTGATTTTTTATTTGTCATATTATGGGATATTATGGATATGAAAGCTTGATACTGCTAAATGGACTTGTTTGTGAAATGTTGGTAGTGTTGGCTATTTGCTCACCCTTACAGTTGGTTATAGAAGTAACTCAGATCTCCTAGTTTTTTTTCTTTATTATTGCAAACCTAGTCAATTGAAACATTTTATATTTTGAGCTGAACTGCCTAGGCCTTTTAGGTTTTTCACAACTAATTGTGCTATAACAATAACAACAATAATATTAGCCTTATTCTACTCTTAGTGATTAGCTATATGAATCATACGGTTCCATTGAGTTCTATAAAAAATCATTTCTTTAGATAAATCATATATCAAGAGATCCCACTATCACAACTAATTGTGCTATGACGGCAAAATATTGTTTACTGAAGAGTAAATTATGATGTGATCTTTTGATATACCTATTGTTACTTGTTGATATTTTAAGCTAATTTCTGTATTTTCCTTATATTGAAGTTTGCATGGTTATATTATGTGAGTAATTTGTTTTATTTATAGCAGTGGCCTAGGTAAACATGTCTTATATGTTTGTTAAATGTTACCAGCAGAGCAAAACCTGTAGAAAGTTAACTGAGAACATTTTTATGTTTTAGCCCTCAAAATGTCACTAAATTTGACGAAATCATCCAGAGGAGGAATGCATGTTACATATTTTCTCAGTAGCTTCTTCATAATCAAGAGTCCATAGATTCTTTCATTTTTCTAGTGTTAAATTTAAAATTAGGTTGTCTTATTATAGCAAGATTGTAGTTTGTACTACTACTAAGCCAATTATAGTGCTTAATGATTAAAACACTAGAGTATCTTCTAAACATGTTATATAACTACAGCCAGACATTAAGCCTTGGAGTAATCATGGGATCTTTTATAGACATTGTGGTCCCAAATCTCAATTTTGACCACATGGTACCAATTCTCCAGCATTTTTTGTAGAATGAAATTTGTCTTTTTAGCATTTGGTTTCCAATAACTATTTGCTGCTTTGGATTTTTGAATAACTATCTGCTGCTTTCTAACTAGAAGCTATTTTCTAGGTTAAAACACTAACAACATCAAACTTCCCAAAGCGTCCATATAGTTATTTTAATACTTATCATTTCAAATTTTTAAGTGTCCTGGGCGATTCCATGATTATGTACTGCTTACTAACTATAGTATAAATGGATAGATGATGAAACATTTGGCTATATTTTTAATGCTGTATGATTCTTTGTCACTGATTGCCCTTGCATTTTCGCTTGATTGTTGTAGATCTCTGGCTCTGCCACGTCCAAAGGACGAAACTCTCTCCAGACATTCTATTCTGGGTCCCAATGGGCTTAAAGGGCAGTGGCAGCCACCTAGAAGTGATAAAGGGGTATGCAAGTACTTATTTTTACTTTCCTGTTTTGCAAAGATCATCCTGACATTCTTTTTCTTAATGTAGATCAGGTATCCAATTGACATAGACCTGTCTCCAGTTGATATACCAAGGTTGTTATCTTTTTTTTTTTTGTTTTTTGATTTTCTAAGAGGACACTAATTATTGTTGGCCTTAGTTACCTTATGAAAGGGGATGTTGCACTGTACACCTCAATCTGATAAGTGGAACTTTTTTGAAGATGAAAATCCTCCCTTCCTGAAAGAAGTATTTGAATGTGATATACAGGAAGGATCTTTATATTTTAAATTTTAAACTCTTGAAAATTTGTAGTCTATGCTATATCTGTAAGCTTGTTTCTTTGCTTATTTTGATGTAGTAGCTAAATCGATTATGTTGGGTTCTTTTTCTGAACAAACAGCCTTCAACGGTCCTTGGAAGATGGATCACTGGATAAAAAGGATAATAGCATCTCAGACAACAGTATGTTGGATCTAGAACCGGTTACTGCCGTGAGTGAGGATTGCCCAGCCCAGAATACTGAGGAACCTGTTTCTCTTATCTCCTTTGAAACAACTGAAGTCTCTGTCCCAACAGAAGTGATCAGACAGCCTTCGCCACCACCTGTACTTGCTGAAGTACAAGATTTAATCCCTGCACTGTCATCGCATGTTACAGAGGCAGAATGTAAAATAGAGGCTCCCTCATCAGATGAGATTGTTCGGGCTGAAACTCCTCTGCAACTTCACATTGTGAGAGTCAATTATCTTTTTTTTTTTCAAGAGATCAAAGAGTCAATAATTTTTCCTTAACCTGTCATAGGAAGCATACATAAGGTTTTTCTGGGTATCTACTTTATAGCATATATTTATTATATATATATATAAGTAGAATATTATAAAAAATTCTTCACAATGTTGACTGTTGATGGAAGTATAACATTATTCTCTCATTTCCTAACAAATGTTTCTATTGTGCAGTCAACAGCTTTGATGGATAATTTTATGAAGCTTGCCAAGTCAAATACGGACAAAAATTTAGAGACTTGCGGTGTCCTTGCCGGTTTGCTTGTAAGTGCTGAAAACATCATTGACCTAACATACATGGATAGATCCAAGAGGGGGTGGAGTCCCAAGATATTATTGTGCAGTGACTCTCAGAAACAAACATATTTGTGGCCCACCTTAACATATGTGGTAGGAACTGTGTTTTTTGTGTTCCAGTTGCAGTTCCATGGTATTGCCACAACAACATTTTTGTTTTGTCTCTCTTCCTCCCGCTGGACTGTTTTCTTTTGTTTTTTTTCCTTTTTTTGTGAACTTGATGCATGGCAATATGTATTAGGTTGTAATCATTTCACGAGTAATGGGATCTGCAAGTCTCTGTTCTGGATCTGTTCCTCATAGCTTCTATACTTTAATTCAATTGTAAGATTGTGAATCTTATTTTCCTAATATTCCCATCTGCAGAAAAGCAGAAAATTTTATGTTACTGCCCTTATCATCCCAAAGCAGGAGTCAACATCAGATTCTGTATGAATTCGTTCACTTTTGGATGAGAATTATTTTCATATTTTATCGTTCTTACATTTATTTATTTTTCTTTGATAAACTATAAATCTTACATTTATTGTATTTTCTGGGCAGTGTCAGACCACGAACGAAGAGGAAATTTTTGAAGCGCAGGATAAGCGATCTCTTTTCCCCCTTGGGTGGATTCATGTGAGTTTTTCATGCCCTGTTGTGTGGCCACTGGTCCTAGTTATTTTTGTTTTTACCTTTTGAATCTCATTTCTCAGATAAATCATCCTCAGCACCCACCATAGCAATGGCTCATACATATTCCCGTATTTATCCAAGCTATTGCTTAATATTAAGATTTCACAATTTTCCTACTAGATTGTGCTCTTTCTGCATTTCTGTAACTATACGTATATTTATAGTAGATGCCAGGGTTTGCAATTCACCTTTGCTTATGTTATCATTTGTCTTCCTTTTGCAATTTTATAGTTGCTTGCCCAGAATCTCTGTTGCAATAATAACTTGTAGTGAAGCATGGTGGCTCAATATTATGTTTCTGCTTTAGTAGTATATGGAGCATCATCGATTTTGTTTTGGTGAATTAGACCAACTATTACTTCTAAAAGTTACATCATGAATACAGGGCATGGCAACTTTGGTAATCCTTTTGTTTTGTACTATTAAATATCCAATCTTTTCTTGATTTCAACTTGTGTGATTAGATTAAGTTAATCCTTTTGCTGTATTGAAAAGTATTTTTTCTTTGTTTGAGACCTTATGATAAAAGTGAAGGGCCTCTGCTTTAGTCTTCAGAAGAGAGGTTATGTGGGTTCACAGAATTTGAAAAGATGTAGTCACATACTTATTATGAAGTGGGGAATAAATTTTGAAAAAGGAAAAAAAGATGATGGCAGTTAAGTATGAATCTATTATTGTTTCTAACTACGGTAGTTATGAATTTGTGAATCTTATTATTTTAAGACCTTAAATCTCTGAGATTGGTTCACGAAGAGGTGAATGATTAATTAATTTTATTTGTCTGCTCTAAATTATAACTTGATAGAATTTCCTGATTAGGTTTCCATGTTTCATGAAAGCAAGAAATAATTGGAATTTGCCAAGATCTTGGAAGGAGAGAGAGATAACACATCAGAAATCTGAAGAATGCTTTGGAGGACATATTAGTCCTGCATACCCTTAAAACAATGCAAAGCCCTATACTTCTACATTAAATTCTACCAATACATGAAACAGATTCCCGTAGAGCTAGTTCAAATGAAGAATGCGTCTATAGAAAATCTTGTAAGCTTTTGGAGCCTAACATTTTAGCTGAGAAAATACTGTAGTTACTTTAACATTGCCTGTCTCTCATCACTCAAAAGGTAAAAAAAATTGAAAAATGAAAAGAAAACATAATTTGCTAAAATATTAGAAAGAATAACTAGACAAGTATTTTGTGCATTACACTGAGATTGAGGAATGAGTCGCATTATGTATGGTTTATAAATAGTACGGCTTCATATAGATTTTATACTTTATATTGATATTGTTAGCTATTTCAAGTCCATAAATTTTAGTTTGGTTACATTGAGGAGGTGGTAAAAAAGAAAAGAAAAAACATTTTATTAGTTGCTCATTTAGTTGTTGCAGGTCTATTCTCTAATGGATGTGGGAGTGGCATGCCAACTTAAGCAATAGTTTATATCATGGTATTAAAAATTGGACTGATTGGGTGGGCCGAAAAACTAGCAAACCGATTAATGGTCCAATCTAGAGAATGGGGTGATCCACTCTAAAAGAAAATGGTCAAGTACCAATGAAAATGGTCAACATCGGAAAATTAGTGGTTCAACAAGTTCAAACTGATCATTTTTTTTTCCTTTTTAATTTTAACCATGTATCATCATGAGTTGTCATTACGTCCTTTTAAGCTATGATTTATGCAGACCTACACTTCATAAGCATCAGGAAAGAAATACTAATGGGATATATATATATTATAAAATAAGTGTATACATTACAGATATCTTATATCTCATAATTATTTGATTTTTATTTTTTTAAATTATAAATTTTTTATTAACTTTTTTATATTATTTTTTTACTTCCTATCTTTATTTTTATTTTTTTAATTTTATTGTTGTTTGTAATTTTGAAATCACTTATTGTTAATATTATTATTATTTTTGTCGTAATTATTATTTAAAATAGTCAATATACAATTAAAAGTATATTAATTTAATTATGAATAGCTTGACCATTGAATCATGAACTAGTGGTTCGACTGGTTTAATAGCTTGTTCAATTTTTAGTACATCAGTTTAGATGGTTTGAAGGTTCATTCTTGGTTGTACTGTGTGGATCATCTTTGTTTGAGTGGAGTAGGAAGAAAAATTCAATTGACGATTGATTAAGTTTTTTAAGTGAAGGAATGATGATATGTTGATTAAATTATCTCATTATTTAACTCTAGTTTCACTGTGCACATAAACTCCAGTGCCTGTCTAAATTTCCCTTTTTTTTTTCCCACTTTTCGAGTCTTTTAATGTTGTAAATACTGATGTTTATATTTCTGAATTTCCAGACCCATCCTACGCAATCTTGCTTCATGTCATCAATTGATGTGCACACCCATTACTCATATCAGGTGAGTTAGTAAGGTTCTAAAAGTTTAGTCAACATCTTTAGCATTGATATAATGGTATGTGTAAACATGGGAGAGTAGCGAAGTACAGCTAACTATTAGAAATGTTTTATAATTTTTCCAGATCTCGTCAGATATGGCTGTTTATAATCAACTTTTGGCCTGTGATATGATTTCTTTGTGCAACTTTTTTCTTTCCTACAGCATTGAGTAATATAATTGCTCCATTATTGTCTTCATTATTTTTCTCTATATCTTATGCGCCCATGCTTGCTTCTTTAGATCATGCTACCAGAATCTGTTGCAATAGTCATGGCACCAAGAGATAGTTCGAGGTAAGATCACAACTTAGAAGTTTGTTGATGACATCTTTATGTCTAGTTTTCTCTCGTCCTTTCCCACTAAATGGAAAAGGATGGGAATAGTCTCAGATTTACATTTAAAAAAAAAAAAAGAATGTGGAAAACTGTGTTCAGACAAGTAACTGTGGATTTACATGTACAGAACCCATGGCATCTTTCGTTTGACATCTCCTGGTGGCATGTCGGTCATAAGACAATGTCAGCAACGTGGCTTTCATTCCCATAGTACGCCTCCAGATGGTGGGCCCATTTACAAAACCTGTACAGATGTTTACATGAACCCTGATTTAAACTTTGATGTCATTGATCTTCGATGATTAGGTTTTGAAATGCTTGGATAACAATCTAATCATCCAATTGTTCATGTTCCAAGTCTTCACAATCAAATTAGCCATCATACTATATTGAAATTCGAGTTTGTAAAAAGATTTTTTTTTTGAAAAAAAACCTTATAATATGGGCTTGGGATGAAAGCATCCCATCCCATGTACTTCATACTTCTGATATTTTGTTATTTCTTCTGGATGTTGAGCGCAAGGGGTTTTCCATTATGTGATTAACTATTATTTTAGGACTTCTGGTTTGATATGATATATTATTTTATTTATATTAAAAAACCCTCAAAAACTAGATATGTGCTTTTCTTAAAAAAGAAATGGTCTTAAATTTTTGACGTTGCAAGACGATGGAACACCATGTAAAATGCAGGTCTTTCACAGAAGTTGATGTTTAAAGGACGGAGTGACCTTCATAAAGCTAGAGTGTCCCTGTTCTTTTGTGATCAACAGGGAAATCCATACTGAGTTTGGGCTTCATTTCACTTTGAAAATAATAAATATCATTTAGTTGGTCTGTCTGTTTGAAAATCCAAGGGTTAGATTTGAACATTTGTGTGGAGCAATAAGGATTAGTATAATGTTGACCTTGTTGCCAAAAAAAAAAAAGATTATAATGTTTTTTTTTATAAGAAAAAGATTATAATGTTTTCTTTATAAGAAAAAGATTATAATGTTGATAATATTGTTTAGTGTTTGTAGCTAGTTTCGGGAACAACTAAAAGAAAGAATGACTGCAATGCCACTCGAGCTAAACGAACTTGAGTTACATTGCCAACACTAGAAGTTTGAATCAATTTGAGTGGTTGCGAATGTACTGTCTCAAAACAGCTTGATTTGGTTGCGTCTGTAGTATTGTGTTTTGGACAAACAAATTAAGATTGATGGGAAGATAGTTAGCAGCTAGAATGCAGTACCAAGTAAATGAATCACCTACGACAATGACGAGAGAAGCCTAGGGTAGCTAATGTTAAGTGGTGAATAGAGATGATTGTTTAATGCTTCCAAGAGGGGGAACTCACTGTGAGTGAAAGATAAGACTCATCTCTAATGTGAGTCGAGTTAGGAACAAGGGCACAAGGCATCTGGAGGGAGGCACCACCACCTATATATATAATTGAATCATTCCAAAAGAGTAGGTGTTTATTTCTTCTGTTGGGGTCCACCACAAACCAAATCATCATCAATCAGAATGGAGATAGGTTTCACTCAAAAGTGCTGTGACATTTATGGGTGTCCTTTCCTGCACCAAGCAAAGTTTACTGTACTTGTATGCCTATTTTGGATAGTGCCGTAATTCTTTATTTTCACTAATTTTTATTTCATAGCTAGATGGTGGGTGTGGGTGGGATCCCATGTTGTGGCCAATATTGAGCATCACAATACAATGACTTTCTCATAGAGATAATAATGTATTGGTGATAATGAATGAACTGGGTTTATGTCAAATTACTCGGTAACTTTCAAATAACTCGATTAAAAATATTTTTTATTCCATCCAACATTCAACTTTATATGAATGATTTAATCTTCTAACAATCAATTTGAAAAAAAAAATAAATTGACAATACCACATTTAGAAAATTTTAAACCGTCTCAACCAAATTTTAAAAATTCAAATAACATGTGCACTCATAATCCTCAAACTCACTAACGCTCGAAAGTTGTATAATTTGGACGGTAAGTGGGATGCTATTTTTATATTTTATGTCATTGAGAACTTAGTGAGGCAATAATTGTGAAAATATTTAAACTTATGGCAATTTCTCTCCCTCTGTTTTTTTTTTTAATTTTATCTCTACTACTTCCCTGCTTCGAAGCATAACATAAGTGGAGGTTGCACAGTGCAACATAATATGGGTTTGTTGATAAGGAGTGAAAATATTTGAACTTACGGCAATGTTTATAAAGCTATGTTTGAGAATTTATGATGAAATGAAATGAAATTGTCATTAATGGAACATAATGGAATAGAGTGGAATGGAACAAATTGTTCCATTATTTGGGAGTTTTATTAGAGAAAAGAGCAGGCTCATTTGACTATTGTTTGCAAGTTATTGTAAAAGAAATGGAATAAAATGGATTATAATTTTTTTTCCAATATTACTAGCATTAGCAAATTTAAATAAAAAACAAATTGTTCTTTTTTCATATAAAAAAATTCATATTGCTTTTGTTTTTTAATAAAAACATCTTCTAATAATAATATGTTATAAAACGACTTGGTTCTTCCAATAATAATATTAAGAATAAAGCAAAAATTTTATCAAAAAATAAAAATAACTAAACCAACTATGATAAAGTACAAAAAGTTAGAAAGTTATTGTAAATCACAAGACTTGTGGAAGAAAGCATACTTTGAAGCAGGGATTCAATTGTATGTGTGAGGTATCATGTGATTAGAGTGATCTGATTGATGTGATGACGAAATACCAAGAAAGACACAATATGGCAGAATAGATTTGATGGTATAGAAAGAGTAAAAAAAATCATGGGAATGAATATTTTTTTTTTAGGATTAATGAGTATTTTCATAATTTAAATAATTACTTTTGATCATTTCATTCTTGATCCCCCAATTTGGGAAACAAGAAAAATTATATTTATGATGACTAAAAATGACTTACGACACCACTTATTGCCATTTCATTCCTTTCTAAAAAAATTTCTCAAACAATGACTCGACTCATAAAGTCATTGTACTCCCCCTAAGAAAAACTCTCAGCAAAGGAGTTATGATCAGAGCGACTTCCAATCAAATTGAATTTCGTGCATCAAATGGGTTCAAAATCTAGTTTGACTTAATATGCATCAAGAAATCACAGTAATGTAATTCCTCCTTCTTTCAAACTAGAGATGAAAGGTTAATTTACATTGCATATTATCTGTGGACTACACCATTTCCCCTGCTTGTTATGCACTGCCTAGGTTGTAAATAACAAGACAACGCCCCAGTGAATTTTCGGTTCATCGAATGCTAAGGGGGTTTAAATCTCTGATATGAATAGTGTATATCCTATTTCAATATTTTACTATATTTAATTTTAAAAGAAAGAGAATATAAAATAAAATTAATGATTTAAATTAATAAAAAGTAAAAAAAATGTTAAACTTAAACTTTCTTCATTAAATTTGAATGATCCAAAAAGAATGAATGGAGAATCTGAATTTAAATCCTCTCCATTTCTATTTATCAATTTTTTTTGTCAATTTCTTAAAAAATATTCATATAGTGGGTGAATCCGATAATCCAAGTGGGTCCTATATATACATTCAAACGAGACTGTTTATTCAAGTAAATTTTATTGTTTATTATTCAGTGTTTATGAAGTATCTTTTTAAAATTAATAGAAACAAGAAAAAAAAATTCAAATCCAAATATGGGTTGGGAAACACACATAGGTTCAATGTGCCCCTCAAATTCAATTAGTTTAAGTACAGTATTTAAAAAGAAAAAAACAAAAAAGACTTGGTCCATCCATCCACATGGCATATGATTAATTATTCAATCCATGATGAATTAAATTGTGTCCTACAAATATGACCGTGGACAAATCAAAATCACTTTTTTGTCAGCTCATCGGTAAGAAATCAACCATATAGAAAGGTAGCTGCTTTGAACAAAAGAAGACGAAAGATCATTATTTGACGTTACTTCCCCACCTAATTGATTAATTATTCTACAGCACATTGTGACTGCTTGGGCATACACAAGACAGTGTTCCCTTACCTTTAAAAAATTAAAAAAACATTTTTTTATGTGATCAAGAATAGTATTTTTCATTAGTAGTAGGGACTAATCTTTATCGGGAGAATAAAAATAAATTTCTTCTAGCTAGATTTATTTAATAAATATACTCGTTTCAGTTTATAACGCATTTTTAACTACTATATACGTATCAAGACAATGATTAGTAACCGAAATTTTTTTCCATTATTTTTTAAATTACCCTCATTTAATAATACTTTCTACATTAATAAATTACAGTTATTCTCTTGTTTATTCTTTTTTCAGAGTTTCCATGGGTCATCCACCATCGTGAAGAGTGAGACTTTTAGGGGAAATTTTTCTTCATTCATTTATGATTTGACCGAACCATTAAAGAATTTTCATTAAATATATTGGTAATCGTAGAATATATAGGCTTACTTATTAGGGGTAATACTGGAAAGACAATAAAAAAAAACATAATGTAATTCGCGCAGTGCAGTACATTTTGAAACATAAATTTCTCATAACAGTGCACTATATAACGTAACGGAAGGAAGGAGTACTGTGAATCAAACTCTAATCACTTACTTACAAGGTGAGAACCTTTACATTTACGTCACCTTGAGATGGTATAAATAAATAACTTTATAGAAAGCAAAAACAACAAATAGCTCCGTTGGTGGTTAAAATGAGAACCTTCATAGTCTATAATATCTTGTGGAACAAGTCTTTCTTGGCTGCGTGTTTGCGAGACAAACTCTCCCAATATTATTCCTTTAATTCAGCTTAATTTGATTCTAGATGCTCTAACATTCCTCTAATCATGCTTCACTTTTTTCTCATTATCTTGAAGTCTGCCGAATTATTTATTATATATTTTTAAATTTTAATCCACCCATCATGAGTCGACAGGTACCAACAGATTAATTAAATAAAGTAATTGAGATCATCAATCATTATTTCTTAATTAAATTTTAGTTTTTATATTTTAAAATAGGAGATTATTAGCATCTTACCTTGTTTGAAGAGATTCACGCAAAATTAGAGGGAGATGTGAAACAATTAAATAGGAGATTATTAGCATCTTATCAGGTACAAAATTCTTCTGTTCAAAATTTTGAGTACAAAATATTTAACTTGCGGTACAGATTCTATTTTATATTTGAACAAATAAATTATTCTGGCCTAAATTTTTGGCCCAACTTCAAGAGTAGGTTACATAAATTTGACTGATGACGGTATTACATGAAGTTGATTTAAAAGGATCAAATTAATTATATATAGTAATATTATTGAGTACAAAATATTTAACTTGCGGTATACATTTCTTTTTTAAAAAACAAAATTCCATGTTGTCACAGACAACATTTTCTCGTCCAAAGTCATACATATTCTGTCATTTCACTTGTCCCAACTTCTCAACAATTATAGACAAAAAATCCTTCTGCTTCATTTTCAGAGAAGAACAGTCGCTCTCCTATTTTTCTTCTTCTTCTTTATCATCATTTTCCAATTCCCAGATAAAAAGGCAAACACCTGCTCTTCTTTTTGTCCCACCAAAAGACCCAACACAATCCTCTGTTTTCCTCTCTCTTTTTGACTTCCAAATAAAAAAAACCTCAATTTTTTTTGGACCATAAAGCAACCCCTTTTCAATTCTAAAATCTCTTTGCTTATGTGCTCCGAAACAAGCCCTCCTCGTCTCTCTTTCTCCCATGAGCTACAAGTTTCACCTACCAACCACCATGTCCGTGTTCCTCGCCGCGACGCCGCACTGATGGACTCGAATTCTGAGTTTGAGTTCGAGTTCAGCATTAGCAGAAACAGCCACGGCTCTGAATCATCGTCTGCAGATGAGCTTTTCTCCAATGGCGTGATCCTTCCAATTCAGATTCAAAACCAACCCACCACCAAAAAATACACCCTTCCTGGAGAACCTCCTTATACCAGACTCCCTCCTCGTCCATGTCCATCCCCTGTTGAAAGAACAAAGAAACAGAACACCCGAGAACCTCATTCCAGGTCGTTCTGGGGATTCGGCAGAAGCAAAAGTCTCAATTGTGACACAAAGAAAAGCTTGTTCTCTTCGTCACCTCCTCTGCCACGGAGCAATTCTACTGGTTCAGCTACAAATCCAAAGAGAACGAACTCTAAGGATTCAGGGAAGAGTTATGGAGGATGTTCACTATATCCTGTGCACAAATCTGGTTCAGGTAAGGGCTATGGAGGATCTTATTATGGCAATGGTCTTCGAGTTAGTCCAGTTTTAAACGTTCCAACTCCTTGCATCTCTAGGGGTTCTGCAAATTTGTTTAACTTGGGTTCGTTTTTGCGAGTTGGGAAGGTTAAGAAGAGTAAGAAATGATTCCTTTTTCGTATGCAGTTGTGAATCCAATCATCTGGGCTTCATTAATTACTACCTGCATGCCCTGAACTCTTCTTCTTGTTCTTGGGTTATGAGAAAAAATTATAACTTGTTTGGGTTCTTCCACTGATATTATTTATAAATAACATCTTTTATATTCATGTAATTATATGTATTAAAGAGAAAAATATCGAAGAGTATACGTAACTGTGCATATGGATTGGCTAATTATTTTTGTTTTTCTGAATGTAGTATATTGTGATGATAAAAGATCTAAACTCATAATATTATTGCATATAATGGTATATGAAAGAGAGGAAAAAGGAAAATAAATATAAGAGACAAGAGATAGATTTCAGGCATATTTCTCTTTTATATATATGATTCTCTATTACAGGAATAAAGAATTGAAAATTAAATTATGAGCAAAACAAAGATTCTTAATTTTTTTTGTTTCACATATATTTTATCAATTTATTTTTTTAATTATTTAAATATTTGTAGTATTTTTTATTTCACATATTTATTCAAAAACTTATTGTCAAATATACGTACTATTTTGTTTTTGGACAACTAATCTCAAATATACTATTATGATAACTTAAAGGTCAAATTATCATATAATTTAATTGGACCCAGTCATGATTGAAGACTAAGTTAAACGTTAAATTTTGCATGGGAAGGAGTTAGAAAGATAACAGTAGAATTACAAATTACAAATATTAATGAAAATAATTAAAAGACTAAATTAAAAGGAATTATAGATGAAAGGATAAATTAAAAATTCTGTGATAAATAACACAAAGTTTCACTAACTAAACTTTTTGAAATCTTTTATAATATTTGTCATTTAGAATTCTAATGAAGTATTAATGACTAGTTTTAATGATTTACCTTTCATTAATATCAAATTGATTATTTAAGAGGGCATTTAAATTAAGATCATTTTGATAAAATACTATTTAATTTTACAATAGTTTAGGTGACTTTCTTAATTTATATAAAAAATCCTAAAATAACAATTTTTAGGAAGTGGCAAGAAAAAGAAAGAGACAAATTGAGCATATTAGTGAATGAAGCTAATTTAGGGTTATAGTAAAAGACAATAATGATTGGAAGGAGAGACAAGAGGAAATAAATAGATGATGAAGATAAGAGCAGCGTTAAAAGCTTGGTGGAAGCAGATGGATGTGATTGCGTTGTCCTCAACGTTTTTGTCTGAATTAAAAAAAAGGAAGTTAGTGGCATTTTCAGTGATCCATAGTGGTTTATTTTATTTATATGACTAACATCATTTTTACTTAACTAACATCTTTGTCTCTAATAGCACTTTGCTATCAACTTACCTAATCTCATGGACTATCCTATGGTTATAATTACTGTACCACATATGGAATTAATAGAGCTGAAGTTTAGTTGATGGTTCCTTTTTTTTTTTTTTTTGAGTTTGAATAATCTTACTGCAGTTGGTGATGATGCTGGGGAGATTCTCACTGATCTAATCTCCATATGCCCAAAACACTACAGAGTTTGATGCCCTAATAAAATTTAATTTAGGAGAACCATTAGGAGATTCCATCATTGCTTGTAGATGTAACAGTATCAACTTTGAATTAATCATTGCATTTATTTATTTATTTATTATTTACTCTTTTTTTTTTTTAATAACTAATTAGTCTGAGGGTGTTTGGGGTTGAGGAAACCATCGACTTTGATTGAGGATGATGGTGTGATAGTGATTATGATATTAGGGAAATTGGCGATGATGATGATGATGAGGGCATTTCAGTCTTTCTATCCCCCCTTCCTTCGCTACACTTACACTGTCAGTCTGTTACCATGGGAGACCAGCCCAGATTCCTTTTCTTTCCAAAGGCCCATAGGCCAAAATTCGACCAACCAAACAAGCACCACTTGAATTCTAATTAATTAGGGTTAACCCAAACCAAAAAGCTAACAAAACAAAAAAGAGAAATCTAATTAATTAGGGAAAACTATGGAGCGCGGAAGTTGTGACTACGCCATTGTAGATATTCTCGATGGAAGAGTTTTACTGTTTTTATGATCATAACCAATTTAACTCGAATTAATTGAAATTTAAGTTGCCTGTTGAATAATCAGGGATTTATTCCAAAATATTAGAGAAAAACATGCATGCAATTAACTCATCAAGAAGCTTACAAAATTTGCACAAAATCCAAATTAAATTTCTACATGAAAATGACAGTTATTAAAGGCTGTGTACATACGCGTACATTTCATTTGTTATTTAATCTTTTATTATTTTTAATATTTCATTCATTAAAATTTATGGATTTATTTTTATATTTAGTCTCCCAAAATTATAGTGTAAATGAATACTTCCTCTATTTCTTAATATAAGTGACAATTTGAAAAAATTTTATGTTACAAAATATAAGAAATATAGGAGTTTATTTGATGTATTTAATAATTTTTTTTTAAAATATCCATAATTAAGATGGTATATTTTTAAAAAACTAGTAATATAATTTATTTTTATTTGTATTAATAACATAATATAAAAGTTATTAATATTAAAGGAACACATTTTTTAAAATTATTTTATATTTTAGATAAATTTATTATTTTTTCTTATGATTTTATCCTTTTATTTTATATTAAGAAAGGGATGGAGTAAATTACAACTATAATTATTTTGTGCGGATCAAAACTGTAATTTACTCTTGAATCGTATTTGTCCAATTGGTAGGTACGGATTTTTATGTGCCATGCACGTGATGATTTTGGGTCAAATTAAACATTAGTGATCCTGTATACTTCTAAGTTCAAAATATCTTTTTTATTTTTTTTTACATGGGTATCTGGTATTTTGGATTTGCTTTATTCAAGCTGTGAAGACTTTAATGGATTCCTCTGGCTACTCAAGTTCAAGATATCTTTAATTTGCAAAGTGGATTCAAAAATAAGAAGAAAGAGTTTCTCAAATGGTCTCATGTCATATTACAATCTTTGGTATAATTCAACCTTTTATAAATAATAAACTAAAATGAAATCTCTTAAAGCAGATGGATAACGTTATTTAATTCACATGTTTTTTTAAAATATTTCATTAAAAAAAGTAGTAATTTTTTTTTAAAATATCTAAATAAATAATAAATCTACATAACAAATAATTTTTTAATTGACTTTATTAATTACTAAAAATTGATCATTATAAATGTCAAAAAAGAAAAGAAATTTTTGTCCTGCATGTCATTACACTTTTATGGCAGATAATCCATCATGATCCTAACTCTTAACCCATTGATTAAAGACTAAAGAGAGATTGCTCTCACTCATATTATATTAAAGGTTTAAATGCATTTTTTTTTTGTCAATAAGGATTTATATAAAGTTTTAATTCCTTTAATTCTATAAAAATTTTAATATGATATCCTTAATATTAGAGACAGAAAATATTATCGTCATATTTTTTATTCAAAATCAATGTATCATACGAAAATGAAATAAATGAGTACTATTATTTTGTTGTTTATTTATTTTTTTTATGAGATTGTTAACCTATTTTTCTTAGATAATTAATAATTTATTTTTTAAAATTTTTATATTTTTTAAATAAAATTATAAATTTCTACTATACAAGAGCAAGAGGTAGAGCCGTCTAAATAGGTCAAGTCCAATGGATTGGCCTGAAAAGCTAAAAAAAATGAGTGGGTTTGGGTCTCAACTTTGGGAGCAAATACATAATCTGAACTTTTTTAGCCTGACCCGTGGCAGGCCGGCTCGAGCGAGTCACGGGCAGACCCAAAAAATCCGTTTCTTTTTTTTTTTATTATTGTTTAAAATATTAAAAAATGCATATTATTTTATTAATTGTTAATATATAAATTGTAAAATTTAAATATTATATTAGTTTTTTATGAATTATGATGATAATTAGTTATATTAATTCAAATAATTATATGAAAAAAATTTATAAAAAATATTAAAAAGATTAAAAAAGCCTGCGAGACTGTTCGCAGGCTCAGGCTTGAAAATTCAAAATTGTTTGTCAAATCAGACTTTTCAACCTGATCCAAATGGATCGAGTCGGCCTGATTTGATAGCTCTAGCAAGAGGATGGGTTGAATGTTGTTTATCTGTAAATTTAATAGTCTAATAAAGACGTCATCTTAGCTATACTAGCTTGTGCTAGGTATGGATGAATATGATTGTGTTGGCATTTTGCAACCAAGTTCACAAACAATTAAGGGCCCATTTGGTTTTTAGTTAGTTAAAAATGAGTTTTAATAGAATTGGTTTAATAATATAGTTATGATAAAAATTGGTTTTGGACTAACATATTTATGTTTGGATGATTTATTTGAAAATTAGTTTTGACAAAACTCATAATTTTTCTCTAAATTGAGGTTAAACTCTATTTCATGATTAATTTAATTTCCTTGAACTAAAATTTAATCTATATTTATTTAATTGGTGTCACACCCGAAAATGCGACGTGGATGGCACGAAGGTAAAGAAAAATGGTGAAATCGGCCCGCACGATGGAGGCCGATTTCGGAGGAGTCGCCACCAAAATTTTAAGGGAAATTTTGGAAAATCGAAACAAAAAACAAAAAGGGATAAGGATGGTTTGCAAATCAAGTTGGGTTCGAGAGTACGATTGTGAGTGGAGAAGGTGTTAGACACCCCCACAACATCCGTTCCTAAGAACGGTTACCTTAAGTTGATCATGCAATTTTTATGGCTTTTAAAAAATTATTTTGGTTGCTCTTTAATTATTCACATGCAAATATGAATATAAGAAGAAGAGAAATTTAAGAATGAAACTATGAAAAGTTAGGAAAATAAATTAAGAGGAAAATGTTATTTATTTACAGAAGTGAACTAAAAAAGTTGGAAGGATAGAAAAGAAGGAAATTAAGAAAATTTGGAAAATTCAAAAAATAAAATAAAGGAAATAAATTAAATTAGAATTGAGGATATTTAATCAAAATGAGGAAAAAGAATTAAGAGAATAAATTGAGAAACATTTATTAAATTAAGGGAAAAAAACACCAAATAAATCAGAAAATATTTATTTATTTACAAAGGCGGACTTGACCCAGAATTAGAGTCTGAGGTCTACGTACCCTACGATAGGGATCAAAGTCGACGTAGTTCAGACTAGAAATACGTGTCACTGGGTTAATATTTTTTATTTTATATATTCTTTAAAAAGAGAAGTTTATAGAAAGTAATTTATCTTTCCACAAAGAAAATAATTTTTAGAATTGGTTGGTATGTTTTAATTTGTGAAAGACAGATTAATCTCTATTATTTACTCTTTTCATTTAAGAATATATATATATATATATTTTAATCAATTTCTAAAAGAGAGTATATTTTTCCTCAAAAAAAAAAGAGTTAAAATTATATGTGATTTTAAATATTTTATTTTAATTTGAAAAGAAAATATTTGAAAACCATTTTATTTTTACCAAAATAAAACCAATTGACTCATGTAGTGACTTTATCACTCACAATATACAATTGATACCTAAATGTTCACGGTGACGTCACTCGAGACAAAAGGCATAAAAAGTTCAAGAGAAAACAAATAATTCTTTGTACAAATTGCTTTTATTCTTTTTCCCTTTTTTTATTTTAAGATAATAAAATAAAACACATAGACTCTTCAACACCTATTTAATAAGAATGGATTCGAAAATGTGATTATTACCGGTGTTTTGAAGAATAATAATCAGCATATAAGGCGACTTTATCACTCTCAAGTTACTGATCCTTATTTAAATACCTACGGTGTCACCACTCGAGGCAAGCAAGTGAAAAGGATACAAATAAATAATTTTTGTTTAAATGGTTTCTATCTATTTATTTCGAATTATGAGATAAAAATGTAATTGGAGAATATCCCCCTCCTCTTTTTTTTTTCAACAGGCAATTTTGTTAAAAGGGTTTTTATTTATTTCAAATTATAAAATGCAGTCACAAAATCATCATCATTTTTTTTTACCAAAATAAAATAAAATAAAATAAAATAAAATTAGAAAAGCAAAATAACATTTTTCTTTTGGGTAGATTTTTTCCTTATAAATGAAGAGGTTATTGGAATTCTAATTTTCACAAAAATAGCCCAACACAGTCGCATAGTTATGACATTCAGTAGGCAAAGTACATGGGCCCAATTTCGATTCCTAGGTAAAGTACCTAGGCCCAATTTCACTCACCCAAATCCAGATATACAATTTCAATCACTCAAATCCAAACGCAGGTTACACATGTTCAAGGACCATAGAAAAAGAAAAATGACTGGAAACTAGATGGGTTTAGACCCAAAACTCATGAGCCCAAATAGCATCAATATCACCATATCAACTGTCTTTTCTTAACCGAGTGCCATTCAAACACATGTCATAGACCCCAATCAGGATATCATGTTGATGGAATCCGAATTCAGGAGCCTCCCTAAAGCTTGTCCAATCCAACCAAAGACTGAGGGATACAACTAAAGATACCGCATTACTATTACAATTCCTACGTGACAGCAGAGAGTGGGACGTTGAAATAGCTAAATAAATCTGCTTTGCCAAGAACCAACTAATCAGTCATCCCATTAGCTCCAAAACCAGATTAATACCATGGTTCCTAATGTCCTACGAAAGGATTCATTCCATGAACTGAGAAGCTCCTTATGTCATGCTTAAACAAGAGATATTTGCAGCATACTATATAACAACCGGATCAATGCCTAGGCTAAAAAAGTCATGACCACAGACCCCCTTTAGAAACCCCTCGTGGCATACTTGACAAGCATATTATAAAAGATTACAACCTTTAAAAGAAAGGGAAATTCAGGATTATTAGACTTGAAATGCAACCGTAAGCTACCTTTTGAAGCAAATGATGTTCCTTTCCTAATCAAACAACTCAATTCGAACACAACGCTAGCCCCACGAAAACATTTAGCATCATGACAGTGTCTTCTAAAAGGAAAGAAATCTCAAAGCTACACAGAGTGCATATCCAGCAAGAATCACAATTAGATAAGAGAAATTACATGGATGCTAAGATGAAATTCTCATCACTCAACCTACTGATATGTCTCGGCCAGCCAATAATAAAGCAAAGCATATAATGGAACCCTTGTGACATCCATTAACGTTTCGGTCTAATGTCACAGTTCAGAACGAAATCAGCAATTCCAGAAAACAGTCTGAGAAACACAACTCTGATCTAATTACTTTAATAATAAAACTCTATCATGACCCACTCGAATGAACATATAAAATTTAATCAGCAGAAAATGCAAGGAAAAGACGAAGCAGCAAAGAAAATGTACAAAAGAGCTTCAATTCGGGGCTGGAATTTCGCAACAAGAATTACCACTGATGATCTCCTTCGCAACTCTTGCTCTCGGCCTCTGAAATTCCAGCCTGCCTCTGCCTTCTGGAATTTCTCTTCACAGCTTCCTTTCACGGTCTCTCCTCCCAGCTCCCTCTGTTTCTGATCTTGGCCTGAGTCTCGTCCGCGGCTTCTCCTCCCTCGAGGACAAAAACCTAACTCCCACAGGTGGCCAGCTCAGTTCTCCCTCACCCGAGCTCCCCCTGTCTTCCCCGCACTCTTCGGTCCTCATCCATCAGGATCCCTCTGTTCTCTTCTCTCCCTCACCCGCAGCTTCTCCTCTACTTTTCTTTCATTCACCGCTTCCTCCGATTCCCCTCAGGTTTTCTCCTCTGTTTTTTCTAGCGTCCTCCTTCATCTCCTAGATCTCACTCACTCCCTCACTTCTCGGCTCCTTCTCTGTGCTCCGCCCCCCTCTTCGATTCGCGGCTCTCTCTTTTACCTCCATTTTCGTTTCATGCACGCCTCCTCTGTTTCTCTGGCTTGCGTGCTCCCTTCATTCTTTTTTTTTTCTGCCTCCCTGCTCTAATTCTACAGCTCCTCCCCTGACTCGCACCGGAGCCCTTAGTTTCTTTTTCCAGTCCTCGGCCCCCTCTGCTGCAGCTTTCTCTCTTTTCCTTCCTCGTGTCTCTGCTCCCTCCTTTTTTTGTCGGCCACGCCTTGAGCCCTCACTAAGGCTCTAAGGTGATGATGGGGCTTGAGGACCCTTAACTTTTTTTTTTGTTTTGCTTCCTCTTTTTTTTTATCCTTTTTTTTTATATATTTTTATTATTTTATTTATTATTATATTTTTACTATTATTTTTTTTATCATTATATTTATATATTTTTAAAATTACCCGGACAAAATACGGTGCTCACAATTGGGAACATAGTATATCTGATATAAAATTTTCATACAAGTTATAGTCTATAAAAATTAAAATTTTGAGGGGAACATTTTAATAATTAGATAGAAAAAATTTTATTTTCCTAGATTAACTATTTTTTTTTTTATTTTTATTAATCCATTTTTAGCTTACTTCTTTTCCTAGAGCCAACAAAAAAGCGACATATAGCTAACTTCTATCTCAACTTGATTTACCTTTAAACCACTTCTCCAACGTGATTCAGCAACACACCCAAACATTTATAAAAAATAAAAAATAAAAACTTAATTTTATGGTCAAATCACTTTTTAAAGTGAAACCAATCACAGACTAACTCATTCTTCTTTCTTCAAAACGTTAACCCCGTCAGACTTTTTAGCCATTGCATTAATATTCATATTCTTAACAATATTCATATTTCCAACTTCTTTGATTAAGCTAAATATATCTATATTGTGTATATATATATACAGGTCGATTATTCTTTAAATCCAATATACCATTATACGCACAAATGAAATATGATCCTATCATATAAACTTAATATACGTTATTCTTCGTGAGACATATTTGTATAATGTTAGATATATTAAATTTGATAACATTTAATTTAAATTTATTTAAATTATATATTTATATTATTCAATTAATTAAATATATCTTAACTTAGTGTAGTGATTCTTATCTTTAAGAAAATATATTATTAATTGAGTAATTTTAGGGAATAAGAGATAAACTCACTCATAATTTTATCTTTATCTTTATTTGAATTTAAATTTAAATTTAAATTTAATAATCGATAATGATCAAGGTTATTAAATAGAGGTAGACTGAGTTGAATTTAACATATGCTCTAGTTTCCTGACTAGTTGAGACTAAATCTCAAGCTTTTGCCTAAATTATTTTTTTTTTATATTTCTTCTAACTACTCTTATGATTTTAGATCTAATGTATAAATCCAATAGCTATGAGTCTGTAAGAATACCTGCATCAAATCATCTAATATGACGAGAGGTATTTATAAAATCTATGAAAAAATTCAATATATGAAATTTACATCAAAAATTGAATTTGTCTTACATATAATGCATAAAAAAGGGAAAAAAGAAGAAGAAAAGAACAATTCCAAGAGATGGAGAATAATGCTTTCTCGTGATCATGTGGAGAAACAAAAGGTTTTCTTGATACATATATAAAAATAATGGTTACTTGAATGTAATTCATTAAATCAAGACTGTGAATAATTAAAAACAAACAAAGGAGAAGTTTTCAGGCGCTCCATGTATCGGCATCTGCAACTGCAGGTAGCTACATCCACATAACAATATCTGAAGATTGCTTGTTTTAATTAGAATCAGATCAGATTTTTCATCTACAGTAGAGTCTTCTTCTACATCATGCTTTCCCTGCAAGAACATTAATTAGTCAGATAACTAATATTATATAGAGAAATTCACAATTAAAAAACGAGGATTAGAGAGAATCAAAATACTCAACGTTACCTCAATGATGACCACCACGAACTTTGTATAATTCAGCAGTGACGACCTTTGGTAGATTACATGCTGGCGAAATATACTGTAAACATTAAATAAAGTTAGAATAAAAAATAACGTAAAATTGCTTGTAGAATTATCGTATTTCGGATTTCAACAAAAAAAAAATCGATAACTTTGGAAACAAGAAAGTATATAGTCTTATCTTACATCTACATCGTTCTGTACATTGCGAGGCCTCTTCTTAGGCCTTCGAGTAGGCTTCTTCCCAAACAAAGTCAAGAAATCTTGTTCTATCTCCTTCATCGATAAAGCAACCGAAAACTTGGCCATCTCAGTCTTCTTCATCACCTTCTCTGAATTCTTCTTGTTCGTTGTAGCTTCATCCCACTTCACCGACGAACCCAAACAACGCTTACCCTTATCCTCCACTTCATGGGGCGTCTTAATCGTAGCCTTTCTGTTCCTCAAATTCCAGGGCTTAACGTTCGCATTGGCTGCCGTTTCGTCCGCAAACGAAACTTTCTGCTTCTTCGCCGCCACTCCATCACCGGCCGCCGGCTTCGAATTCTCGGGAGCGGCCTCGACGGTATCCTCAGAATCTCTCTGGGTATGTTTGGAATCGTCAGATGAGGGTTGCGTTGGAGGCTTAAAAGTTCGAGGATGATTTTGTTTGGGCTTATCAGAAGGGTTGTATTTGAATCGGATGCACAATGGATTTGGATTGTTACGCAGAGGGTGTGATGTATCAGGCTCCATGGCCATGGCATGAAAGCAAGAAGGCACAAACTTATTTTGTCTAATATATTTATTTCTTAGGCTAATAGATTAATAGATAACTCAGTCTATTTAGATAAATCTAAAGAGATAATTTCGTACAAATTTATTTATCTTTATCCTTTTATATTAAATATTTAAATAGATTTAAAAAGATAACTCAATCTATAGATTTAAATGATTTTGCATTACACTAGTTGGACAACTGCAGTTATCATTTTGTTATTTTTGCGAGTTTTAGAAATCAAATATATTCCAACATATATGTACACACATAACACATCAATATTAATATGAAAAATTAAATCTAATCTATAATAAGTAACAGTATTAACAAATCATAATCACTATAACTCATTCTAAAAATTTCAAGCAAACCATCTTTCATGGGTAAATTTATAAAGTTGGCACAGCAACCAAGTTCACGAGAGTTAACTCATTATATTCTTCCATAAAAATGTCAACTCAATAGACTCAGCGAATTGATTCGTACTTCTGACCATTTCATTAGTATTCACATTCTAATATTAATGCTTCTGACTTACTATTTGATAAAGCTAAATAAATCAATATATAGGCTAATTATTATTTAAATATATGTGTGCGTGTCGCACCAAAAAAGTGACGTGCATGACTTGTGGAAAAGGAAAAAGAAAAATAAGTCAAATTTCCAAATGAAAATCAATTAGTAGTTGCAAGTAAAATTTTGAGAGATATTTTAAAAAATAATTTAAGAAAGAAAAAGATTGTCCACATAAACAGAATTAAATTAGAGGGAATTGATTGTGTGTGAGAAAGGTATTAAGTATTCACAACACCCGTTCATTAGAATAGTTACTTTAAGTTAATTGTGTAAATTAATATAATTTTAAAAATATTTTTATTATCTTTTAATTATTTCCATATAAAAATAAAGGTAGAAAGGAAACAAATTAAGAAAATAAAGGAGATTGGGAAAATAAAATAAATTAAGGAAGTTTAGAAAATTAAGAAAACAAAATTAGAAAATATTTAGTTTTTTACATAGCAAACTTAACTTAAAATCAGAGTCTAAGGCCTACGTACTTTATAATAAGGATCAAAGTTCATATAATTTATGATAGAAATGTATGTCAGCTCATTGTTACTTTTTGTTATAATTTTGTTATAAGAAAAAACTAATTAAAAATAATTTACTATTTTGTGAACAAAATGATTTTTTGAAATTTTGATTGGTATGTTTTAATTTACAAAAGATAATTTAATTTTACTTACTTACTTTTTTATTTAATTTTGAAAATACTTTTTGATTAAATTTTTTTGGATTTTGAAAATATTTTTTTGTATTTTTTGAGAAATTATTTATTATTATTATTATTATAAAAATAAAATAGATCTATCTACTATAGACTTATCATCCTACCAAATAAACTTATTCCTTAAGTACTCATGGAAGTTTTAAAAATCTCAACGATATAAAGATTTTATTATGTATTTTAAAATAATGATTAGAAGATATTATTATATATATTTTTTTAATGAAATACTATTATTGTTAAAAATGACCTTATAAATAATTGTTATATATTTTAATAAATTCAAACGTAACTTGACCGTTATGTCTACATAATTTGTCATTTCACAATGATTAATTAACTATGATACATGTAGATGTTCAAAAACCTCCATGGCGTGATTATTTGGCAGACTATTATTATTATTATTATTATTATTATTATTATTATTATTATTATTATGGTTTTATTTTTTGTTATTATTTTTTAAACAAAATCAGAAAATGTTATTATATTTATTCAAAACATTTTGAAATGTATTTCCAAAGAGGAAAAAAATTTATAAATAATCAATTTTGATATTAGATTCCAAGAAATTATGTAAAGTGGTTTCGTGATATGAATTGGTTGCATACGAAAAGGAAAAAGAATATGCATTTAACTTAATCACCAACATATATGTCCAGGAAAAGCACAACAAATTTGTTCTGCAAGAGAACAACAACATAATGCTTTCTGGTCATTTGAAACAAAACAACGAAAAGTTATCTAAATACATAAGAATAACGGTTTACTAGAATGTAAACCAAGATTGGAAATAAACACAAACAAACGAGTAGGCGCTACATGTTTTTCCATTTGCAACCACAAGCAGCTACATCGAGATAACAGTATCTGAAGATTTCTTGTTTAGAGAATAAAATTGCTCATTTGCAGGTTTTTCACTATATGGCTTTCCCATCAATGGAGTCCCTACAAGAACAATAGTCAGACGTTATCGTTAGTGAACAGTTATCCAATGAAGGAATTCACAATTGGAAAACAACGACTAGAGAAAATCAAACAGTCAACTTTACCTCAATGAGAAACACCACGAACTTCGTATAATTTAGCAGTGACCTCTATTGGATTAAATGCTGGCAAAATAGACTGTAGAAATTAAACCAGAGATAAAGTTAAAACCAAAAATTAAGTACTCCAAGAGAAGACAAGATTTATCTGAAGGTGACAGATTTAATTGTGGAAGGGAGGTGGAATTTGGATGTGTTGGGGAAGATAGTATAATAGATTATGTTAAGAAAAGAATCTTGAAAATTCCCTTTTCATTCACTGTGAGTGAAGACAAGGTGAGTTGGGCTAGAAGTAGAAATGGATGTTATGAAATGAAGCTGGGGTATGCTACTGCTAGAATGTGGCATCATGGTGATCCTCCGGTGAAAGAAGCAGTCCTTATTGGGTAGCAGTGGAATTGTGGTCTGAAATCTGGAAATTAAAGGTGCCACCGAAAGTGCAGCAATTTATATGGAGGGCCGTATCAAATGGTAATGCCACTAAGGAAGCTTCACTCGAGGAAATCAAGGACTGACCCACTACGCATCATTTGCCAGGAAAAACCAGAAATAGTGGAGCATTGTTTGATGCTATGTCCATGTCCTTGGGTGCAAAGGGTATGGTATGGACACCCTCTTAATTTATTGATAAAAGCGGAAGGGATTGCTAGATTTGATTCATGGATGTGGAGTGTTTTGAGAAAAGGCAGTGGTGTTGGGAAGCATGAAAGGGTGATTTTAGCTACTGTTTGCTGGTATATATGAGAAGGGAGGTGTAACGTGGTGTTTCAAGGTGGGAGGGTTACTCCTACTACGGTAATCAATGATGCTGTGGGCCTGGTGAGAGAGTTTTGGGAACCTAAAGGCTATCTGAGAAGAGAAGGGAGGGTGGAGGATGATAGACGGGAGAGATGTTGGCAGAATCCTAATGGTACTATAAAAGTGAACATTGATGATTCATATAAGCAAATGCTAGGAAAGGCAGGAATTGGAATTATTTTCAGAAATGACGGTGGTAGTGTGTTGAATGGTTTTGCTGGTCAGGTAAAGGCTGTGCCAGCATTTGTGTCAGAATCTTTGAGACTAACTGTGAAGTACCCTATGACTACTTGGTTAAGAATGAGGCTGTGAATTGTGAGTGAGGTAGCCAACCAATTGTGGAGGATCCTTTGATAATGCTGAGTTAGCTTAAGAATGTGTCTTTAGCATTGATCTTTAGATCAATGAACAAAGCCGCAGATTGAGTACTTGTGGTGAATATCACCAATGGGACGGATCCTATTAACTGGATGGCTACAGCCACATTATTCTGCTAGAGTTGGATTAGTGTAATTTGATGTTATTGGTCTGTTTGCTAGTTGTTTCTGTTTTTGGTTTTTGGGTGGTTTGTTGTATTTCTTTTTTTTTATTCTGGGATTGCTTTTTTTTTTTTGTTTGGTTTTGGATTGGGAAAGTGTTTGCTGGTTTCAGTTTTGAAGTAGTATGAATTTCATCCCAGAAAAAGAGAAGATATGTATGACTTGAACACCTGCATGTGAATTGCATACAGTCCTCATCTCCCAAATTCCTGAATCTCTTTAATACTTAATTAACTAGAGTTTTCCTATTTCAACCTTCAAAGAACATAAAAAGAAAAGCAAAATCAATAAATTTGAATGAAAACAAGATTGTATAATCTTACATCTATTGCCCTTTGCACATTGCGAGGCCTCTTCTCAGGCCTTTTGGGAGGCTTTGTCCCCGTAATGGCCAAGAAATCTTCTTCTATCTCCTTCTTCGACATAGCTATAAAAAACTTGGCTCTCTCACTCTTCTTCACCTTCAGTGAGTTCTCCTTGTTCGTTGTAGCTTCACCTATCTTCATCGGCGGCGACGAACCGCAGCAACGCACACACTTACCGTCCTCTTCATGGGGTGTCTTACCCTTAGCTTTTGTGTTCCTCAAATTCCAAGGCTTAACATTCGCATTGGCTACCGTTTCGTCAGCAAACGAAACTATTTCCTTCTTCGCCGCCACTCCGTCATCGATCGAGGGCTTCTCAGGAACAACTTGGACGGTAATCTCAACATCTTTCTGGATATTGAATTTATGTTCGGGATCGTCAGATGAGGCTTGCGTCGGAAACTCGGAAGTTTGGGGGTGATTTTGTTTGCGCTCAGATGGATTGCATTTCAATCGGATAAGCAATGGATTGTTACGCTGTGGCTGTGATGATTCAGGTTCTATAGCCATGGGCTTCCCGTTCTGAAAGACAGAAGCAAAAACTTATTTTGTGTGTTCAAAGTTGAAGCTCCTTCACCGTAGTTTAAAATATTGGAAAAATGACAATCTTTAAAAGAATTTAAAGTAAATATAGGAAAAAAAGATATCTAATTTCAAAGAACAGAATATTCCAGCAATCGCAGAGTAAATGGAATGAATGAGTAGAAAACTACACAAGAATTTGATTCTCAAAAACCCATGGAAGAGAGCAAGGATTTGAACGGAGACACATACATTGGAGGAGGAAATTCCGCAAGCACGCTATACGCCTGAAGCACGGCAAGTTTTGCTTAAACTCTTCCCCGCCACCACAGCTGAATCCGATGAACGAAAGAGCCAAAGGGGGCAGAAACTTTTACAATAGTGAGGTGTCGTATGAGCAACGCTCACACCGGGCATATGTGGCACAATCTAAAAAGGGCTATGCTGAAAAAAATTGTGGGGGAAACGCATAAGCATAGCTTTGACCGATGACAAATAGTAATTATTATATTAATAAAAATTGATAGTTTTGGCCAAAAAAAAAAAATAAACGTAGCCAAGCATTTTAATTAGTTATTCTATTTAAAAATTAAGCATTCAGATATAAACATGCTAGTAGTAGTACTAATTAATTTATGATTTTCTTGGCCAACATTTATTATTTATGATTGAACATTGATAAGTACGTAGGATTGTGAGAAGTAAATAATTTTTGGGATGCTTATTTTTGTTAATTCTTTTTTGTAGTAATCAGAACTATTTCTCACCTATAATAAGAATAATTTTTTTCTTGGGATATAGATTATAAAAAAATTTCCTTTCCATCTAAGTTTACTTCATATATATAAATTAGAAATCCCATCCCAACCATTTGCCTAAAGATTGTTTTCCAAACTTTTAAAAGATTCATATGACTTTAATTATATAATACTTTTCATATATGACTTTCATTATATATAATTATATGATTTTTACATATAATTAAAGTCATATGAATCTTTTTATTATTGATACTTAAACTCACCTCCCTTAAAAAAAAGTAAATTACATGCACTTCCTCCAAATTTTTAAACTTCTGCAAATCTTTCTTCTATTTTGAAGAAAACATGCATAACCGTTTTCATATCATAAATAATAAATTACATAAAACTTCTCAAAATTTTGCTAAAATTATATAAATCTCATATCTATTTACAAAAGGAATTTGTATATGATTTAGAAATAAAAGAAATGATTATGTAATTTCAACATAACTCAATAGATGTTTTGTAATTTAGTTTTTTTTATTTCATGTGAGATCTATTTAGATTTTGAAATCCCCATGTTTTTTCATAGGATTGAATTGCTTGATACAAAATTGATGAACCCATAACTAATACAACATTAAAGTATTCTTCTGCTATAAATAAGGATTGATTACAGCCACACCAAGTGCATAAGTTTAAAACTTACACTCCAAACCCATAAACTATTCTTCTGCTATAACTAAAGCTTTGATTACAGCCACACCAAGTCCACCCTTTTGGACGGGCAGTCTTTGTCAATTGGATGGAATTTTATTTCCCCTTTGAGGGTGGGGGAAATAATAGAACCATTGTTTATAATATCTTACGAAGTGTCCAAAAGGGTAGAAAAGGGGAACAACAATGTAATTACCTCACATGGGACATAGGGTGAGAGAGAGAGAGAGCCCAAGTCACCCAAAAGCTTGGGGGAGTGATTTCTTTTCTTTGTCGTTCCTTATTTTGAAACTCCACACAATAAGGGAATTAGAAGTAGGGATTAGTGACTTCCACCCTAAACAGCTCAATTTGCTCCGTCTGTTTGAAGAATCTCTAGCTAAATTGCAGCATATTCAACTGTACCTCTAATGTGATCACCTAAACCCACACGTAATTTTCCCAATAACAACCAATGAAATTACAGATTGGGTGATGTTTGGTCCATGGAGAAAATAGTTGAGTGGTCGTATTTCATAGGGAGTATGAGTTAAAGGGTTTTTTCTACAAGAAGCACTAAGTCTAAAAAAATACTCCCTCTAATCTTTAATATAAGACCCTTTTAACCGAATTATACGAATTAAAAATTGGAATTAAAACTAATTAACTACTTCAATTTTTTTGAAAATCCCAACATTTTTCCAAAACTATTCTTATTTAATCTATTTCTCTTTCTCTTTGGATATATTAAATAGGGACATTTTTTTAAAATGTATAATAAATACTACCTCGTATATTGTAAAAAGTTTTATATTTAGAGTTAGAATAAAAGATTCTATATATAAGACCGGAGGAAGTAATATTTGTCATTTGAAACTTGCTTCCAAAACCGAGAGGCACAAAAATTAATGTTGAAATCTTGATCCTTTGAACTGATTTAGTCTTTTTTCCCTAGAAGCATTAAATGTACTGGATCAATAAAGCTTCATCTCTAAATGGATGAAGTAGGGAATTAACCACAGCTTCCAGGGTGTGATTTGTGAAAAGCATATGGACCAAAGTCCCAACCATTACTTCCATAATCTCAATACTTACTTCCGGACAGAAACTAAATTACTGTTGTGTATGAAGATGCTACTACGGTACTACCTATGGCATCTACAAGTTCAATCCTCATCTCATCCCTCAATCTATTTTGGATTGCTTCACTTGGCAATTTATTTGGAGTTTCCATCAGCAGAATCATCAATAGCAGTCTTCCACCTTCATAATCACATACAGCAATTCATTCCCATCCGTTGCCCCTGTGCCCATCGAGTGTTGTACCCGTGCTCCTAGAGTTACACAGCAATTGAAAAAGCCTTGTTTGCTGGTTGTTACCTCTATTGCCTGTCCGAAACACTCTGTCAGGGTCTAGAGCAGCCCCCACTCACCTTGAGTTGTTGTATCGGCATCAGCTAATTGAGATAACATCTCTATCTTACTGAACTCTGCTTCATATCTTTATCTTTTACTGATATGAACTGAATTTGTTTTCCTTTCCTACCTTGAAAGTTGCTTCAGATGAACCAGAATGTATGAAGGGATAGGTGAGACACACAAATTCCTCATTCAGAAACCACACGGGAAGATGATGTTGAATGCCTTTTTATCTTACCCTATTTCTCTCTCAATTGGGACATGGGTTTGCGTTGATCCAATAGGATAAATGAATGCATGAATGAATGAGTCGAACTATTAGCTTTTCTCCCAAAAACCCGATAGATGAATATTCTAAAAGTTGCTTTGGGCCTCTTGAATATGTTTGAAGCTCATTCACCGAAGGTTTGGCTAGTATTTGTGTCGACCAACTGACTTCTTTCCCTGCTCCTTGTCGTCTTCCAACAAGCATCCATGGACTGTAGTATGTTAAAGTCTTCTTTTGCATCAAAATTAATATGATTCTCAAAGTATGTATTATGAGGCCCGTTATTATTACCAACACCCTTAAGCCTTTCTTTTCCAGGGCCCAATAACTTGTGTCTAGCTAATCCAGTTTTGGACTTCTTCCTTGCTTAACTAGCCCTACTCGATCTGAAAGCCATCTTTTCCCCCTCATCGTTGCCGTCATCTCTCAAAAGGCGACATCTTCGATTATTTTTGTTCACGTCGTCGTATGAACAAGATCTTTCCATGGGTATGCTTGGCACTAACACAGAGATGGAAGTTGGTTTATCTCTACCCTCTCGTAACACATTCGCGAACGATGAAGAGTTATCGGTCAGAAGGGTCCTCATAGGTGTCAAAATTTCAACTACTCTCTACTCTGTCCCTTCTTCTGGTTTGTTCGGGTCAATGTCATTGATAGCGAATATAGCAATGCCGCCTTCTTCGAGAGACTCTTCTCCATCTTCATCCTTTACAGGCTGCAACTCATCCTCTTTCACCTCTGCTTCAACATTTTTCTCCGCCTTTGCATCAGCTTCTTTCTCTTCCTTCTCTTTTCTTAACTTTTCCTCCATATGTTTCATGCACTTCTCGATGTCCAATTGCATCTTAGCAAATCCTCCATGCGAATCTTCCAATGAAATCCCCAATTTTTCTGATTGCACTGCTCTGATACCAAATTAATGGAACCCAAAGCTAATGCAACACTGAAATATTCTTCTGCTATATAACTCAAGCAATAAAAAACAGAAATTGATCCTATTTCATTCTACGGAATGAATTTGGGCCAAAAATAAAAAGGAATGAACAAAGATTTGATTACAGTCACACCAAGAACAAAGCAAAAGTCAACAAAATAAGAAACTACAATGAAAAGAAATCACTCTCCAAACTTTCAAGAGGCTTGGACTCTCTTCCCAAATATATAACCAAACGAATTGATGCTCCTCAGTCCTAAGTACTATGTATTAAATTGTACTCTTTGAAGCAAATGAAATGAATGATGCCATAACAAGTTTCAATCACTGAACTAAAGAATAAGGAAATTAAAAAGAAAAAGGAAAAAAAACAGGGGTGGAAAAAGGAAGGGGGGGGGGTGCGCCCAAAAATATATGTTGCCTATCTCGGCTAATGAGAAGACAACTCATAAAAAAGCCTCTATACTCACTTCATTACGTATTACGTATAAGATAAAACCAAGATCAAGTTCCTGATTGAGGGAAAATTGAGTAGGCTATACAACTATTTACAAACCGTGTCTACCTCCCCAGTCAAAAAAGACACTAAGAGCAGCGGGAATTTGATGGCTCTGACTTGATCACACGAGTATTATATGACCCACAAAATTCACATTTGTGATACAACCAGTGGAAGGGAGAACATCCCTTTCGTTCACAGTCATTGCAAAGTATGTCCTGCATTTCCATTACAATTAAAACAAATAATCAACCATCAAGAATGACCAATTGCCACTGATACTGTGGATAATGGAGACATGGTTAAATTTTCATATAAATATTGCATAATATGATCTGAATGAGAACATTTCAGCCAGATAATTATATTGAAAAGTGCGTTATGAACAGATCAATTCAAGATAATGATTTGGTAAAATAAAAAACACATGCAACATTAACTTCTACCATGATGACAATGTATACTTTTTTTTTTCGCTATAAAAAATAATTATCCCAAGCGTTGTTATGAAACACAACAATTTACTTCAATAGTTCAACACCAAATGTTTCCTTCGGCTGTAACTGCAATGTCTTTAGACTCATACTGTGTTCCAACCTTGCACCAAGTCATTTTAACGGTGAAAAGTAATATGCACACAAGAAAAAAAAACCTAAACATGTCTTGCGAAGTGATAAGCAAGTCGTTAGTTGTTTCGGTTTTCCCAGTTATCACTCAAAATCATACAATTTACAGTAGGTGACAAAACCAATTATATGAATCTAGTCTGAATTAGACAAAATCCTAAATTAGCAATGAAAGGTATGAATTGGAACAATTTGACACAGTATACCAGAATAGCTTGAGTTTTGAAATTTTGACATCTGAGTTGTAAGTTGGGTGGCATTGCAGCTCAATGCAACCTGATTGATAATAGAGTTTCATAATTTTTCTTTCGCTTTTTAAAAGCAGAAACCCAAAATCACAAAGTTCTTTAGCTCTCTCTATCTCCCCCATCACCCGCACGCACATGCTAAATCTAAGCTGGTGACTCTAATCGGAACAGTGTCCAAAATTCCTCCACCGCTGGCTCTGCCACCAGAAACCAGGTTCCCTTTGCAACACCAAAACGCCCTCCCTAAGCAAGTTAAACTTCTCCACACGGAAGCAAATCAATGGTGGCTCTGCCTTTTACAATTGTAAGGGGGTTTCCTACTTGATATAGATTAATTTTTCTGGACCAATGATTAAGTATGACAGTGTTGTGTTATTCCTGAGTATTGACTGTGCCTCTTATAAAGAAAACAAAGAACAATGTTACTTGGGACCATTTCTAGTATTTTATCAGCTGATCTATAACCTGATAAAATACTTTTCTTAACTCTTGATTAAATTCACTATCTGAAGTATTTTATGCAATTTCTAAGATATGTAGTATTTTACATTTTAAGCTATTTTTCAATTTATTACTGATCTTATGATACAATAATTTAATATCCAATTTGCCATACATGTTGTAATTTGATAACTATAATTCAACAGTTCTGAATTGTCCTCTCTTTAATAACTGCATCGGTTTTAGGAAGGAAAAAAGTGAGGATTAATCTAACATAAACCAAATATATGTGCAAGAGAAGCAAAAGTAGATGTAGACACAAGGATGCAACATACCTGATAACGGTCCCTGTACTCTTCAGGAAGCTCCTCAGAAGCCAATAAAGCATCAAGCATGCCAAAGTAAACCTGGGTAGATGGGGAAACAACTAAGAATGGTGTGTTTTCTTCCTTCATGCATATTATTTTCCGTTTCAAAGAAGCACCAGTAAAGTTCAGTAGGTTTAACTGAACAGCTGAAGTGCTGAACCCCCAAGGTTGACAAAGAACCATCCCCACCCAATTCCCAATCCAAACAATGGAAAAAGGAGAGAATCCATACTTAAGGTTGCATTCAAGTAGATACAAACAATAAAATGTAATCAGATTAAAGTCATAAGGAGTGCATTTCTTTTCTTTCTTCTTCTTCTTCTTCTTCATTATTATTTTTTTTTAAGTATAGAATAAGGAGCGTATTCTATTAACACTATTTAGTTAAGTCAAATTCCACAGAGGATGTGCTAACACATTATAGATTTGATAAATTATTTGAAAAGCTTAGATGCAATAAACTATATCACCAAATGCAACCTAGTAGAAATTTCATTCATGTTTCCACCTTGTTTCTTTTTCACTCTTTATTTACATCATCAATTAACATAACCAAGGGAGTGCCAGAGTCCCAAAATGAAGCTTTCGTCTCCTGATGTTTCCTAAGTTCTCTTCCATTTATCAATGCAATTAAATTATCACTGGATTCAAGTTCATGTCCATTATGCAAGCAAGCGAACCATAATGAACAGGCTGGATAAGAACACACAGCCTGATGGCTGATAACATAATCTCGACCTAGAACAATTCCCCTTGTGTGGTCTGCCTGTCCCTCCCCTACAATAATTTAATAACAGGCCTTGCCTCAACTTTCGCAAAATTATAATTCTGAGAAAAATTTGAATTGCACTTTCAGACTGATAATCAACTGGCTATTGGAAAGAGAATTAGGACTTGAGTATCAAATAAAAAAATTTCTGGTCATGAAATTTCTACTTTGTGCTGAGTTGCCTTTTTCCCCTTCCACCTTGATGATTCTTCATCAAGAATTAACAAAACTTCACTGGATTTTAATCGTCAGAAAAATTTGAAAGCACATCATCCATAAACAACAATTTCAAAAGATCAAACTTTGACAGTGATTATCTAAAAAGAAAGTCTTGTTCTTACCGCCATATCTCCCAAAGATTTGCTGCAGATTGGACATGTGTAGTGACTACAAGTGTAAGCCTAACATTGTAAGGAAAGAATAAGAATGAAAGTGAAATCTCTTCAGAATTCTTCTCATTAAAAGTGAAAAATAGAAAATAAAAGACAAGCCACTTGCTTTAAGAGAAGGTTTAAAATCTAAAATGGGCAAGAAACAGACCTGAAAGCAAGCTGAATGCATATAATGGCCACAAGGTAGAGCCCTGACAGTAGCACTTGATGTGAACAAAAAGTCACAGCAAATTGGGCAATTCATTTCTAAGCCTTTCTCCAGGCATTTGTGAGATGCCGATTTTATCCCCAGGCAGCAATTGCATTTCATACAATGAAAATAATCAATCCCAAGCCCTCTCCCCACACGGCACAAATTGCAAAAAGGGCAGTGATATACATTCCTGAAAAAGAATGACCCAAGTTTAACTAAAAAATAAAATCCAAAGACTAAAAGGGTTGACAAACTAAAGCACACTCTTATGACTTATATCCTTATTAACTCAATCAAAATGCATTGAATAGAACAACAAAAAATTTTAGTAAAGAAAAATCATGTGTAAAATAAACATATATATGTAAGTATATGTATGAATGTATGAGCATCAAAATCAAATTTGTGCCCATTTTGCATATGGATTTTATCCTTTTTCTGTGAAAGAGATGATCCTAATATTCTATCCCTTGGAAAGTAAGGATTGAGCATTGCACCATAGAATGTTAGCAACAAGTTACTGGAATTCTAGAATAAAAGACTAAGAACTTGACGTATGAAGCAGCATATAAAATAGATTAAGTGCAGCTAAGAGGAACATTTGTGATTAACAAGTCTAAAGTCCCAATGGAGAATGTTTACTACTTTTTCTAAATTCTTTTCCTGCTATTAAAGGTACATATCGATAATATGAACAAAAACTGAAATGCATTATTTACTTTTATTAAATCAAGCTCACAAGAAAGAAGGAAATATAGCTTTCATACTAAAAATCCTGAATTTTAAAGCAAGAACTCAGCACTTGAAACTACCTTTCATCATCAAAAAATTTGCAAATATTGCAATAGTATTTTGCCATTGAAAATCCATTACATGAAGGTGTCATGCATATAGGCCCAACTGGCTGTATATTCAGGCAACGCATACACATCATTTCTGAAGTTGCTTTTCTGCAATTGACCAAACAAATAGTTAGTAGAATAAAGTGTTGAAAAAATAGGAGCGCCGTAAGATATTTACCTATCCATTGAGTGATCGCTCACATTGTCATGGCAAAATCTACACGTAAACAGTTTGCCACAACATGCAGCTCTAAGTTTGCAGTTTCTCTTATAGTGCTCACAGCCAAATATTTGTTTCTCCTGGTCCCAAAATGATGCCGAGCGTCCTTCAATTTTTTCACCATCTGTAGAATCCCCAGCTATAGTTTTAGGTAACTTCTGCTGTGCAGCTATCCATCGACTACAATAAATACATAACTGGTCAACAATTGGAGATTCAAGACAATATAATAACTAATAAGGTTCAAGGAGACGAATGTGCAGTTAATTGTGTTAATTATACAGAAAAATAAAGTTATGGATGGCCATTGTATAAACCTAGTCATTAGATTCTGCACAAGATATGCTTTTCTTCTTGGATCAAGAGTTGAATCTTGATAAACCTTCCTGATCTCTGACTCAAGCTCATTCTGATTCATCCGGAATATGTCTTTCCAACCTGGCTTAAACATCTGATCATTCAGGTCTAAGCTTTCTTGATATTCAGCACCTAGACAGAAGGAAAACATTACAGCATTAATCATGTATATCACAACTTCAACTAAATATGAAAGAGACAAAGGGTATCAGAAACCTCTTTGAGAAGCAGTTTGCTCTGGTGTTTCTTTCTGTAATATAGCTTCTGGACTTTCTTTCCAGCATTCACTAAGCCATTCATTAAACATAGTATTCTTCGTCGCCTGCTTCCATGTGTCCATCATCTTGTTCTGTTCATCCTGAGTAAGTGCAGAAGTTACCCATGGTAACATTGATTGTAGAACTTCTGCACCTGTCGTTCCAATTATCCGGCCCACTATCTTGTCTTGTTCTTCCACAGTAAAATATCTTCCAAACAATGGCCAGAGCTCAAGCTCTTCCCTGAAAATATGCTGATCCAGTGTCACTCTTATGGATTTGCACATCCCTTGAAGTTTCGTTGCTAGCTCATTGTACTTTCGGTTATTATCTCTAAAAATGACATCAGAAGTTTCAAAATTACTATCATTTGACATACTGGTCATCTGAAAGGCTTCATGAAGGACAGAAAGCTCAGAAAGAACGAAGGAAATATCTTCAAACAATTTTTCTTCCTGCTTATGGTCCAGCATGTATGAATGACTCACATTATGAAGGGATTCTTTGGATTCCAGTGCTGGAAATACTATATCATCTTCAGCATTACTGTGAGCTCTATATAAACCCCACAAAAGACGAAATCTTCCAGTAAACTGCCAAAGAATTGTCTCATCACCGTGACTAAGCTTTCCAGATTCAATATCTAAATACTCCAAATCTTTGCGTATAGCTTTGTGGAATTTAAATATAGTATCAATTGGTCTTTCTGCAGAATTATCACATGAATTATTATCTGTTTCCCATATGAAAAGGCTGGAATTTATAGATGGAGCAGAAGAGCTGAAAGACAAGGAGCGTAAGGACTTGACAGTAGAAAGAGAACTTTGCCCCAAATTATTACTTCTTACTCCTAAACCTGGCACACAACAAGACCGTGCACTACAACATTGCTTCTGAATACTATCAGATTCTGAAGTTTCAGAGACATCTCCATTCTTGCACAACTCCAACATATTTCGCTTAACTGGTCTTTTGTTCTCATCAAGTTCAACTATAAATGAGCAATCTCTGGCCGAGGATGCAGAAGCACCACAAGGACAGGATGACTGGACATAATTTTCTTCAATATCAGTAAGACTTTGAGCAGGACAGCAACCTGATGCACTTGAAGACAAACACAGACCCTCATTACGAGCCTTGCAAACCCAACCACAGAAGAGTGTGACTAGAGCAGAATCTGTTGCTGGAGCTGGAACAGATTGACAATTAGTCAGAGATGAAACAAATATTTATAATGTCTCTTAGCATTTTGAAAAATTAAAATAGACATATAACCTGCCAATTGCATATTTTTTAAAAACATCTTCACTTGATCTTTGGTTAATGATCCTACCAACCATGACAGGACACGTTCAATCAATTTCAGAGGCATCACGCACAAACTTTGATATAGAAGTTCACGTTGCCTTCTAAAACTAAAGTGCTTCCGAGCAAGAGGAAGAACCTTCAGATGAGTAAAATCAATACATAAAAAATTAGATTAAATGGTAGCTTCAATATCGCAACTTTCTTGTCAAGACTTACATTAATTAATCAATTATCTACCCAGAATCAAACAACTCCCATCGTATATTTCTACAAATAAATACCAGAATTTATCCATATTAATCAAACCCATGATAAGATACAAGGTAATTTCCAAACATATATGACATTCAAATTCAACCATCAAGTTAATCTTCCTGTCACAGATTACAATAGCAACTGCCAAATATATTCACATTTCACACTAGCCACAAGAAAAATTTGTTGAACAGAAACTTAAGGTAAATGTAAACTCACTTGAACTTCTTCATTATGGAAATGTCTTTGTATAGTTTCCATTATCTGATCAGCATGTGAGCATAACTTGGAATAAAATTCAGCTTCAGAATTAGATGTTGCTTCTTCATTTTGAATAGCTTCAATCAAACTCCGAAAGTCATTAAATTGGCTTTCTTCTTCGGCATGCTCCTGGAAGAAAGAAAATTCACCATCTACAGCAGGAAATATAACCTTGTCCTCAGCGATACTGCATTCATAGAAGTCATCAAATTTTCAGATGAAAATGTAGATAATTGCCGTCCAGAGAACATAATTCTGAATAAGAACTTGTTGCATATTTCTTGCACACTTTAATTTTGTTTGACAATCATGCTAATCATGCTGTCACTCTATATCTAACAAGATGTTTAAAACTTAAAATAGAAAGATCCTCTAATAAACATTCATTGCAAACATCTTCCATAAAAACATCCATTAGTATTTCGTCTTTTACCCATTTAGACTGAATTGCCTTACTTTTGTCTTCTATTTCATTTCTATATATATCCTTTGAATATTTTACAAATAAGTAGGACAAAGTGAGTAGAACAAGAGAATCAGGTTTTTTCAATGGATTTTTTCTCTTCGCTATTCCATATTTCTTTTATCTGTCTACCAATTCCTTCCATAAATCAAAAGCAGGGACAAGCATAGGCAGCTAGGATAGAGGAAAAATGAAAAGATGAACAAGAAGAAGAAAATTATGTTGAAAAACAAACAAAAGAAAGTCATAAAGCAATAAGAAAAAGAAATCATTCAACCAAGTAAGCATGATAAGATACTTCAACAAAATTAAAAATTGATCAAATGAAGTTCAGATGATACCTGTGAAATATGCAAACTTCAGCAATAAATTGCAATCTCTCATTAAAAGCTGATAGATTGGTAAAATCTCCATAGAGCTGTATCTTCCTGGTCTCCACCACTAACTCGCTTAACTCTTTTTTAATTCCATTATGCCATAACAATATTTCATCTATGGGATGTGTTCCAGTCAAATCAGATACATCTTGACTAGATTCATGATATTTCCTTTTCCCAGTTGTTGTGAACTCACACGCACAGTTTACTTTCTCAATCTGATGGGTTAATGGGCAACAAGAACCTTGAAACTGATGATGATCAACACAACTTTCAACTGTGAGAGCACCACTTCTCCCTTCCATCCAAGTGAAAATAACCTTGAATTAGCACAAAAAAGATATCAGATACATCACCATCATATATGATATTTATATGAATTAAGTCCCCAACTCCAACTGGGTATGGAGGAGGGGTAACAATAACAACAACAGAGAAATAGAAAGAGCAGTGCGCTAAAACAGCAGATGGAAATCATACCTTTTGAAGAAGTTTTTCCTGTGGCACTATTTTGCCTAAGCACTTCCGCAGATCCTGAGATTCATCAGGTGATATAGATGCTGAAAGCCATGGAAGAAATACTGCCATCATATTCACAGGAATACTGCATAGAAACTGCCAAACTAAAGATGCCTGTTCCTCAAGAGAGAACTTTTCGATAAGCAGCGGAAACACCTGACACCATCCCCCACCCCCAGGGGAATGACAAAAAGAATGTCAGAGACAAAAAATAAAAGAGGGTATTACTCAATCATTTTCAAAATCCATGACAATGAAAAAATGTTAGTGATAAATCCTTTAGAATCAGCCCCATTGAAAACTTCAGTCCCAGACAGTCTTTAGCATTTTCCCAAATTTAATCTTTAAGCATTTTTTTCACCTAGTTAGATTTTAGTCAACTAATCAATGAATGAGATTTAGTCTACAAAAGCGTCCTCAGTAATTGAAACATATAATATTAAGATCCCCACATTGGAGTTCAAAATAAAAGTCAGATAGAAATTTTGAAAAACTTAACCAACAGATATAAGCAAACCAGAAAGTTAAAATGAACTAATCCAGAGAATAGGATCCAACCAAGAATTGCCTTCATGATCCAGATTATTTTCTGGAAAAAATAAGAAATAATACCTCATCCTCTTTTTTTTTTTTTTCACTTTTCCTTCTACTCTCAATGATCCATATCATATAATTGACTCAATGGTCCAGACCCTATCAGATAAAGAATGCTCTGATTATAGTGTCGCACATGCTAAGTCATGCTAATAATTATAATTCATCCATTTGACCATTTCCTGCAGTTAGAAGAAATAAATTTCTTCTTGGCATATTTATAGAGGTCATCTAATGACCTCTTTAGGGAGACTAGTTTGTCTTGTGATCAGCAGGTATGGTGGTAGCATTGTTATTTGTTTTTATAGATCTAATAAGCATTTTTTTTTCTAATTTTTGTTTTGTTATAGAGGATTCCTCATCCTGTATTACACTTGATGATTTTACAATTCTTTAGAGAGAGCAGGAGCAGAGCAGAGTGAGAAAAAATAAAAAGCAAGTTCTTTGACAGTTCAGCAGAGCAGGCTTTCACTACACAGAAAGACAACAAATATTGACTTGCATACTTAATACTATAGTTTAAGAGTTAGCTAAAATGATATACTTTAACATATCACTTTTGAAGAACTGGCTTTATAGTTGCAGCCTTGCAGAGTGTACTAATAATACTATTGATGAATTTATGGGGAAAAAATCCTCATGGCTGGGTCAAAGACAAAATTCTCAGCAAGAATATTTAATTCAACAGTTACGAAGAGCAAAACTAATGTGTAAATAAAAAATTCATGTAGTTTTTTCTTGTGGTACTACATCAGTTAATTTGGTACCATGTCTGCCACATTCCAGTATCATATCCTTTTACTCTAGCTATTGTGATAAGGACATATTATGTCTTTCGCTTATCTTGCTTTGTATTTATCACATTGTAAGAGTACAAGTGGAAGGAAAGCGCTAATAAATTCATACCTGCTCCTCTTCCTTAGCCATGTGTTGACTAACTGATGTCTGCAGAGCTCCTGTGCAGAATGCTAACTCCCTCAGGAAACGTTCATTATTGTGGACAGTAGAATTTAACAGCTCAAATAGATGATCAAAAAGATCACTTTCACCCTTGTGTTCGAGAGAATATGTCTGTGCTACATTTTTCACCCGTATATCAAGAGCTGGGAAAATCACCTACATTTCCATAAAGTAGAATATATCCTCTCAGAACTTTAGAACATAACAGAAAAGCAGCAGCAATATTACCAAATTAATTCAACAACGCTAAGAAAGGCAGGAAAGGATCATGCCAGGGGCCTATTCCCCCCAATCTCCATCCAAAAAAAAAATCTGGGCCCCTCCAGTAGTTAACTAAAAGATTGAAGCATATAGGCTTAACAATCTAAGCAATCAGTCAGTGGAATATAACAAGATACCAGTAGAAAACTTTATTGAAGACCAATCAATTTCAGGTGAAAGATCTATTAATTAAAATTTTTAAGTTAAAAAAGTTCAAGGTTTTAATTGTTGTTTAAAAATGACTTAAAGGAGCAAGAGATTCGTTATGTCTCAGTGCCTGTTTGTTGACTTCTTTAAGCTAGCCAGGAAAATCTCATTTTAGTCATAAATCAACATTCAATCAATTTAATAGTAATGATTAAGTGACAAATAACAGCAAACAGTGATTTTAAATCAGCAAGGGCCAATGGCACTTGCTGAAATGTTTTTGCGTAATTTCCTCATTTGTGATCCATTATTAACAACTATAGCTTCAAGGATGCTGTATCTACTTATAATTAAGGTTCATGAATCTTGAATAAGGAAAAGAAATAAGGAAAGTAATCACAGTAGGACGTTTTCGCCTGAAATATAACGAGAACAAAAGACTAACTGCTTAAATAGGAGACAACAATATGATTAAGGATATGATCATGAAATTTTTTTGCATTTCAAAACTTAACTGCTTGCCCGCACTAATTGCCAAACGAAAAAGTTTTCCTGTTTCCCTCCCTCGCGTTTGGTGAGTAACCATTTCTATCAAAAGATAGACTAAAAGGTCAAAAGGAAATAGTAAATTGAAAGGGACGAAGGGCCTAAAAATCTATCAACATTTGTACGCAAAATATAACTTAGAAGGAGAGGCAAGAATGTCCAATTTACCTATCATAATTCCTATCGCTAAAAATGGAGCTACGCTAATGTTACTTAACATCGGACAACGACCTACATATATCAGTATGGAGATAGGCAATAACCTCAAGCAACCAGTCATCATGGAGCCAGGAAATGCTCATTTCTAAGTCAATTCTCTCAAAAAGAAAAAATCGGTTACACAATTCAACAAAGAATAAACTCCAAAATATGGAGCTCACAATATGTATAATGAATATGGCTTATGAAGACTACACCTCATCTTCGGCATTGGAGTGGTGCCTGTAAATTGATCTCAGGAAATGATAGCGTTCGAACAGCGGCTGAATATCAGAGCGATTGCCCGTGGCAAATGCCATAGCTAATCGGTGAAGCGCGTCAAGCTCATTCCTAATCGCTTTGTGGAAGAATAAGAAAATTAGAATTGGCGACTCCAATTGGGAGCATTTCAAGCCACCATTGGATGCGGACGACGAAGAATCGGCCTTGTTCACAGAATTGGAAAGCACAGCCACTCCTCCACCTCCGTCCAGGTGCTGTAGTCCGGCCAACGGCGTCGCCATTTTCTTCTCTCTCCCTCTAACTCTCTCAAGACTTTCTCGCACCCCTATTTTCTGGGAAATTTCTCTCTCAGCTGCACCTTATCCCTCTGACTAGATTTATCTCGCAACGACCATTTCAGGAAGAGACTACTAAAATGGAAGAAAGCGAGAGTAGCCTCTCTCTCTCTCTCTCTCTCAAAATATTTTCCTTGTTCCTCTATCTGTTTGGGGGAGTGAAAATGAACAGGGCGGCATTGCTACGCTCCAACGATAAGAGGGCCTCGTCCTAATATAGTTGGGTCTTCCACGTGGATCAAACGTTCCAAGTAGGACGATGATATCATATACTGCCATTGCCAAGGGCACGTGACAGTCGTGTTTACCATCATGGCAACAGCACGTATATTCTTACTTAAAAAAAAATAAAAATAAAACAATTAATCAGTAATATTTTAATCCAAATAGGATGGATTCTAATTCTATTTGTACTTTAACTTTAATGTTTTATCATTTTATTTTATTTTATATTTTAAATTATTCTCTTATAAATTAGTTAATCCGTGCGAAACTCAATTTATAACATTTATTTTTAATGAAATGAAATTTTTTAAAATATTACACGTTATTTATATTGATCGCATGCTGACATGTCTCCTCTATTTTTTTACCATGTTCTCCTTTCCTTTCTTTCGCCTGTGTTGGTATGTTCACCTTTCCAGTTAATATCCTAACTAACATCGGCCCTATTTGGGATCATCGACAAAAAGGAATCTTATAATGTAAGTGTGTGTGTGTGGGGTACTCCCAGATCATAAATTTGCAGGTCTTTTTTCCTATTTATAGCCTTCCTTCAAGCAAGTCTGGTACATTAGTACTGATCACTGACACTGCCTGTTTACAATTTTGCAACCAAGAGTTCTCATGACACTCGGGAAGAGAAGGGAATGGAGTGAGATCATAGGGAGATATTTTTATTAATCTTGTCTCATTTGTTTTTCGTATTTGGTTTCGTGTACAGATTTTTTCTACTACATATCCATCCTTATGCGCGTTTTATTGCCCCTTTATTTATGCATCCTTTTTCGAAATATATACACCAAAATGAAAAGGGTAATGATTTTTATTGTTTTAATTAATCAAACATTATTCAGATCAATTTTGACCATATATTATAAATATCACAATTCAATACTTAAATTTGAAAACAAACTTTTTTAATCCTAAATTTGAATCTTAGTATTAATATTTATATTTGTGTAAAAATATAGAGCAACAGGGAGATGGGGCATGGATGGTAGTTCCCTCGGCTTGACCTTGCTTTAAATTTGAACTATAAATAAAAAATAAATTTTATATAATGATGGATAGGGGCAGTTTGGTCAGGGAGAATTATATGTATGGTGGTTTTTTGTTTATAGTTCGCTTTCTTCTTTGTTATCTGAAAATGTTTGGGTCATGGTTTGGAATTAAGAGTCGGTTTGCTTTAATTTTTTTTAGGTGAAAATTATTTTTTTATATAAAAAAAATATTTTTAAAAATTTTTAAAGTGCTTATCTAAATTTTTTAAAATAATCAGAATCTAAAAAAATAATTTTTTACTTGTTCTAATAAGTTACTCTAGATAATTTCTTAAAAAAAGTAGTTATCATAAATAAGAAGACAGAATGTAATAAAATAATTTTAAAAATTATAAAAATAATAATACTTGACCCATAAAAATATTATAATATAAATTTATATTTTTTTATTTATTAAATAATTTAAAAAGTATTTTTATTTATTATAATCGAACACAAAATAATTTTTTTTTAATTTTTAAATAATTAATCACTTTTTCAATAATTTAAAAATTACTTTTTTTTTCAAAAATTAAAACAAACCGGCCATAAAGTCTTTGTCGTATTGTGTGACAAGATGTATGTGGGAGCCACGTAATTCCACTTTCTTACGTTCTTTTTTGTCTACTTGTGTTATCCATTCCTCAGATTTCAATATGGATAATTGGGTTTTGGACCACAAAAAAAACAAATATTTGATTTTTTTAAAAAAATCAATTCTTGATTTAAGAAATTTGATTCTCACCCAAAAAAAAAGTATCTTAAGTTCCATAAATCAAATTATCTTTATTTTTTTGTTTCAAAAACTAATTACCCTTCAAAATATTCTTCGTGTACTCCAAAATAATTTACACCACTTATTTAAGTGTATCTATTAACTATTTCTTTAATATCCATTTCTTTTGTGGGAAAAAAGGGTATCATTTAGTATATACTATTATTCCATAATATTTATATCAATTTTTTTAAATAGTAATATTCAATTATTTTATTCATAAAATAATTGTTTTACTTTATATATAAAATGACTCGATAATGAACAAAATTATTGCCGATTTTAGATGGCGAGGGTGAGCAAAGAGTATTGGGAATAATTTGTATTACAAGAGGTGAAAATATGATCTGGTCAAAGTGGCAACCGAAAAGTAATAGAAAATCAGATCTAGAAATTAACAAAGATACAGAAGCTGAGAAGCAGAATATGTGGAAGAAAATTCTTGTTTGGGGAGCATACGGTACTTGTAACGGCTGGCTGTCTGTAATGGATGATAGAGATGTGGACTTTATCGTTGTACTTTTCGTCATCCAATGGATGAGAACGTCAATTTTGAATTTTCCTTTTCTGCTTTCCATCCGCTCTACGTATATATAACTCTCAAAATGAATTTGAAGACTAAAATGTAGGATGATATATATAATCAGTTAGTGTATATATACACAGTTGGTAGATGGTTAGAATTTTTAAGTATAATATATTATTTTTGTTTTCTGATTATATATATATAAAGAAGACTTTATTAAAAGAGAAAAAACTCATTCTAATAATTTTTACATTTCAAAAAAAAATTAATTAGTCGGTTGAAAAATATTATTAGTATTCACCCAAAAATATTATCTATATATATATATGTATATATTTATTAGGGTACTTAAGTGGTTAGCGGTGGGATTTGAAATAGAGAAGAGATGAGAGAATTGGTCAATGTTTGGATATAATAAATAAAGGAAATTGACGTGAAGGAGGGGAACGAAGGCACAAGATAGGCACGAAGAAGAGTGTGTCGAAGAATAGTTGGCGCCTGACTATCCTGTTGCATGCCCGTGGAAGCTGAAGCCACTCCTTGCGTTGAAAAACTGAACTAATGAATGAATAGACACCAACTTCCCAACTAATCTGGCCAAAAAAAAAATCCCAGCTAATGACTCTCCCTCTCTTCTTTTGACCCCTAATCCCTGCTATTTCTTTTCTTATTTCATATACTTCTTTTCATATATTTCATCATTATTCTCAGATTTCGTCATTTTAATTATATCTAACTAAACATACATACAAACAACGATGCCATTATTTTATCAGATAATAAATACTATCTCATATATTTTAAAAATTTTTATATTTAAAATTATAAAAAAAATCATATAATTATGATAGAAGGGAGTACTAGTTATTTTATCAAATTATAGTAAATTACTTTATCCTTCCTTCAAAATAGCAATACTTATCTCGTACGACACTTGTTATAATGCTAGTTAAAGACACTGATTAGTTATACGAAGTGATAAGTTGGCCCAAATATACGAAGCGATGAACCCTTTTGAGTATTTAATTAACATCATGCAGAGGATGGACTAAAAAATGTAACCTTAAGGATTAACTTAACATTAAAATAATATTGGAAAAAGACTAATGTAACTATCGTCTATCCTCTTCATGTTTCCCTTTTTTTTTTTTTTTCCTACGGGCCCATGCACATTGCAGTGGCATTTAGCATTAAAATAAATGTCTGTCCCTCTTACCAATAAATAAATAAATAAATGCCTGTCCTTTTTACTGAAATAATTTCACTTTACAACGTTTCCATTCATTAAAAAAATTAATCACATTTTAATGGGAGATTCCTTATCCATTAATTATTCACTTTTTTTCAATTCCTTTTTTTTTTATACATAAAAATTCGGGTGAGTTGGGTTTGAAATTTAAACTCAAATTCTTGTAGAATATGAGCCGCATCTTTGCTAACTAGAGTAACCTACCTTGACATTCACTTATCAATCTCATGTTATAATTAAGTAGCTTTAGTATTAATGACCCTGTATTTGACCAACAAAAAAATATATGAACCTATATACAATACAATTAGGCACTTTGCACTTTTCATATGAACTTATATACAATTAGGCACTTTGCACCTTTCACTTTTAACTTTCCACTGCAATCTTAGTATGTAGTGGCCCTATTTCTAAATACTAAATTATACTCGAGGCAAAAAAATTCTTAAATTATACTATAGATCCCCTCAAAGATCAAAAACACGTCTCATGCAATTTTGAGTTCGCACAATTGTACAATCCTCTCATGATTAATGTTTGAACGAATTCTAGTGATCTTTTTTAATCAAATTACATTTCATATTTAAGCAGATCAGATTTTATTTTTATATGTTTTGTCAATAAAATTTATTTTTCACTAATCCATTTTATGTTTTAAAATAGAACTATTTATCTTGATTAAGCTATATTTATATTAAGAATTAATAAAATCACATATTTATTTTAGCTTAACATCATCGTATTCTCTTTCTTATGACCAATGATTAAAAGTATTTTCTACTGGTAGTAGGAACTAACTTGGGTTATGGAGGATTAAAAATAAATCCTACTAATAAGGTTTATTTTATATATAAAAATTGATAATCAAAATTCTAATCACTTAATTAAGAGATGAAAACTCTATTACTCATGCCAATATGAGTTTGTCATATTAATTTTTTATTGTCATACTAAAAATATTCATAATTTTTTGTGTGGAAAATTATTTGACTGAACATAAATTGGAAGATGTAGGAAAAAAACATAAATTGGAAGATAATCTTTCCTATACACACACAACTCAGGACCGGAAACCTCATTACCAATACCAGATGCCAATACTTTTAAGAACAACAAGCAAATACGAGTAAACGACAAATACTTTATTTCATTTTAAGACCTGACAACAAAAATAAAACATTAAAGAAAACAAACATGAAACAAAAGAACAACAAACAAGCCTAGCTACTATTTAAAACCTATGACCACTGACCTGACCCATTTTTTTTGTCTTAATAATATTGTAACCATGTTTATGGTATAAATATTGATCAAGTTTGTAAGGAGTCAAGAAAGGAGGAAACTTTTCCCTCTCTGCATGTGCAATAATAGAGCCTGATTAATAAACGTTAATTGTGGCATTTTAATTGGATGCATCTTGATGATAAATGCAGAAACTAATATATACTGATTCACCCATTACTGGGGATCACCAAAGCTCGCTCGCACTAAGGTTTCTTCGGATAAGATCATCATGGCGGGAATAATATAGATCCAAATGATGTTGTTTATTGGTGAAATAGTAATGATTAAGTAGTTTGAAAGTATTCTAGGGCCGTTTGGTATCACTACTCCAACTATAATTGGAGGGCAAAATCAAGTTTAACATAATATTGAGTACGATTTGGCAAATTTTCACGGTTGCGTCTAAAACTCATTTCTCCTCGTAAACCATGTTTTCCAAAAAGTAGATGGAGAGCTTCTTTAATTTTTATTTATATTTATTTTAAAGTCAGATAAAAATAACTAATAAAAATGATAAAAAATATAAAAATTAGGAAAATAAAATTTACATAAAATTTCTCCTATCTATTAACCAAAATATCTCTTGAAAATTTTAATTTTCACAAATCATGATATATAAGAAAATGTTATATCAGATATACTATGTTTCCAATTAAATAAATGCAGATTAAATTTTAGTTCAAGGAAATTAAATTAATGATAAAATAGAGTTTAAGTTCAATTTAGAGGAAAATTATGAGTTTTGTCCAAATCAATTTTCAAATAAATCATGCAAACATAAACATGTTAGTCCAAAACCAACTTTTACCATAACCACGTTACAAAACCAATTTTATCAGAACTCATTTTTGACTAACTGATAACCAAACGGACCTCTAATTTACTTCCTTCATTACTTAATATAGAAAATACTAATTGGGAGAGTTTTTATATTTTAAAATATAAGAAATAAGGGGGTTTATCAAGTGTATTTAATAATTTTTTCAAAAAATATCTCTAATTAAGATGTTATTTTTTCAATATAATTTATTTATATTAATTATATAATGTAAAAGTTATTAATATTAAATAAAATTATTTTTTAAAACTATTTTATATTCCAAACAAATTTATTATTTTTTTTTATCCGTGTAATTTTATTTTTTTTTTCTTATATTAAAGAAATAAAGATATATATATGGGAGAAACTATTTTAAAAAAGTTATTAATATTAAATAAGAGTATTTTTGTAAACTATTTTATAGTTCAAATAAATTTATTACTTTTGTGATATATATGATTTTATCTTTTATTCCTCATATTAAGAAAATGAGAGAATATATATGGGAGACATAAGATTTGGGGTTATACCATTGTGCTGTCTAGGATTTCTCTTCATAATGTGCTCGAATTTATCAATTTTCACACTGCTCACTCTTTGGTTAATTAATTGAACTTTAATTCCCTAACCGTGAAAAAAAAGGTGATTAATATACAAATCTTACGGTGAATCCTTAGACATGATTAGAGAAAGTGGGAGTGTGATTTATCCCCACTTATGTCTCCTAAAGCAATCAAGTCCTGTCAATTTTTGTTAAGACAAAATCATCTTTTTTTTTGGTAAAAAAGACAAATGTGCAATAACATATTTCCGATTTTGCTAATTTGACAAATCATTGCGGTAAAATGGCTTAGCAAGTGGGGGTAAAAAAGGAAGACTATTCACCTGATGGTCCATACTCAAATCATTGCTTAATGCCTTAAACTATTTATTTTCCCTTCACCAGCTACCATGGTGATTTGGACAAAGGCAATTACTTTATCTATAAAATTTTTAACATGTAGTAAGGAGGTCAAATCATATTTATGATCATCTCGATAACAAATCCAGAAACTAATATTTAAAGCATATAAGTTTTTTCCTATTTATAATACCTGAAGTTTCATATAATTTTTAATTTAATCCAATTTATAATTTTAAAAATATAATTGAATTTTTATGATGATTTTTTATTTTATCCCTGTCATTTTACTTCTTTAAATACTACTTTGCTAGCATACTTAATTATGAATTATCTTGATGCTTTAAATATATATTATTTAAATTAATTTACTCCGATAATTTAATGTATAAGTTGTATTGCATGTAATAGGTGTAAAATGAATTTTATTTTATTTTATATGCAACATAAAAGATATAATATAATTAGCAGTATCAATATTTTTTTAAAATATCAACATTAAATTAAGAAACTTTAAAATAGAATAATCCATCCAATTACAAAATTTAAACTATAGATATCAAATTAAAAATAAAGCAAAATTAAAAGGCTAATTGCACCTGATGAGAATACTCCTATCAGAATGAATTTTGTGCGCTGAATTTTTTGTTTGTATCGAAGGGAATTTTTTCCCCCTCCTGAAAACGATGCAAGTTGGTGATAAATGGAAAGGATGTTGAAAATGGGACGTTTTCCATTGGAAATTGTCGTGATGGTTCTGGAGATAGAAAGTTGGAACCTATTTATTGGTACAACAAAGCTTTGTCTAAAGAGTGGTAACACAAAAAGAACTTCACTTTGCATCAAACGTGTCATGCAGATAAGCTTTAATTGCACCAAAAGTTGCAGCCCATTACTCGATCTTGGAATTATCTGCAAATCCATCATCTTGAGCACAATATAAAGTCAGAGAGAGAGAGATGTGTTATGAACAGTTTCTAATTAATATTAAAAGCTTCCCATTCAAATTAACCTACAACTTTATGCTTCGCCTGTGTTGCGGATTGGGATTGAAAATTGTCATATCAAAGAGAGGGAAAGCATGGCAGTATTCTCTACCCATTAATGGAAGATGAATTCGTTTTACACTTTATATCGCCAGCAAGTGTAAAGTAAAGGAAACCCACTTCTTCTTGTATATATGCTCAACAATGCCAACCTTATCCCTAAAACTTTTCTCCACCACATCTGCTATATATGCGTTTCTTACATTCTCTCGTTGTCACACCTCACAATGTCTATTAAGAGGCAATCGGTGTGCTGACTCTTGATAAGATAAAACATAAACTTCTCTGATCATTGTCTCACAGCATCTCCTTCCTTCCTTTCCCATTCCACTCACGACCTCAGTGGTGGGATTATTAGGAAATAAAGCATATCGGAAAAAAAGTATAAGCACTAATACATGGTATATATACAGCTAGCAAAACAAATCTCAATCATCTCAGCAAATATTGAATATATGATTGAATGTATTGCGCAGTTTGCTAATTTATTTGCAAGTTTTCTTCGATTCTTCTTCCTGCATCTAATTACTGCAACATTCACAAGTAATCCTATTGAAAGGCATCCGTTACTGCATGTTGCAAGCTTGCTGCATAGCAGTCTTCTTAAATGGAAAATGATTCATCCCGCAAATTAATGGTGGGATATAAACCTATGTTATGTAATGTTTAACCAAGGAAGAAAATATCAGATTGAACGTTTGATCAGTAGACTAGGAACTAGTGTCAGGCATGATTTGGTCATAGATGAAGATCGGCTAATTTTAGAACTGATACAAACCGATATAAAACTAGTTGAACCGATTACGAACCAGTACAAAACCGGTTGAACTGGTTTAGTTTTTATTTTTTTCATTTTTAAAAAAAAATTTAATTTTTAAGATAAAATAACATTATTTTTAGTACTAAGTATTATGATTTTTTGTATAAATTTTTTTCTTTTTTATATTATACTCCATTCGGTTCTATTTATAAGAGAAAATTTTTTCTTATAGTTTTATTTATAAGGGAAAAAAGAAATTTAATGTTACATTAATTATTTTTATCAAAATTACCCTTTTTTATTAATACTATTGAGAGTTACGAGGCGCATGTTTGGAAGGAATTGAGAGAGATGAAGATTAATTAAGTAGGAGTAATTTTGGAAGTTATAAATTATCTAACAACAATAAGGTTCTCACATTGATAGTTAGGTTAAATATATAACTTGGTTAAAAAGAAGTCCAAAACATTAACATTTTTCATAATATTAATTTTGTCAACAATGTCCATTTATATTTGCATGTCAGGAAGCTAATGAATTTATATAAGTTATTTCACCTCAAATCATATGGATCTTGTTTTTGTGCGTGGCCGCATGTCACGCATGGAGTGCGCGTCTAAACTTAAAATACTATTATCCATCTTTTTTTTTTCTCACAAAATCCGTGAACACTGTACGTGAATTTAATCTCCACGCATGGAATTGACTTCCAAATCATGTCATGCAATATGAACTCATGGTTAAAAGTCAATGAAGTAAGCTTGAAAGACAAGGGTAAGAGGTGGAGCTACATTATGTTTAGAGTGGGCATATGCCCCCACTCATATTGGCAAAAACTTAGGGGTTATGTAAGTGTGAAAATGGGCATGTAACTTAGAGAATTTTACACTCTTTCACCCAATTATTTTGAACTCATCTTAAGTTTTTGTACTCAAATCCAAATATGAGTTCAAAAAATTTGGGAAATTTTAGATAAATATAAAAAAAATAAGATATTTCAAAAAAAAATTATCTCAATTCACTCTAATTTCAAAAAAGTACTAAGATTTGTAATTGGAATTAAAATTGGAATGTAAAAAATGAAAATATCTTTCCCATATAAATGAGTTATTTATAAGTGATAATAATATATTTGCAAGTGAAATAAGCTTATACACTAATGATACTATTATGACTTGTAAATGAATTTGTGTTACTTGTAAATATACTATTATCATTTATAAATGGGTAATTTACATAGAAATGATATTTTCATTTTTTACCTTCCAATTTTCATTTCAATTACAAATCTTTGTATTTTTTTGGAATTAGAGTGAATTGTGATAGCTTTTTGAAAATGTCTTATTTCCTTTGTATTTATTTGAAATTTTTCCAACAAAATTTTTTTATAAATGTATTTAAACCCAATAATTTTGATCCAAAATTTTAAATTCATTAAACCCAAACATTAAAATTATATCATTGCCGTCTTATCAAACTTAACCATTCTTAGCTAATTCATTAATTTTTAACTATTTTTCTAATTATTAAATATTATCTTTTTAATTATTAATTTTTAAATTAATTCGTCCTCATTAGTGCAGGGTGCTGGATCCACACTGACAAGAGTAATGGTTTCCCAAGTCAGGGGCTGATAAAATTTATGAGTTGATAGAATTTCATAGAATATAACCTAGACTGGAGGGATTTTCTTGCTCTTTGTAAGTATATGGTTGAATCATGATTGCGTTAACGTTGGAGCAATCTTTCTCAAGTTTCCAATAATGATAAAGTTCGTAAGTTTCACAAAGTGCAATGAAGATGAAATAGAAATAGCTAGTAATGCGAACAAGTTAGCTTCACAAGGTGCGATAAAATAAAGCTCAGATACAAGTGATGACAGAGAAAAGGAAAAAAAAAAGAGAAAATTAATTTGACTAACATGACGATAATGCTGGAATGTAGTGAATGTGGACTGTGAAGTCAGTGTACTGTCCTTTGGAATAAGTATTTGTTAATCTCTTTTTTAATTTTGTATCAAACACATCATTCTCCTATCTCAAGTTTTCTTGTTTTCCAATCTCAAGCCTTTAGGAAAATTTGGAATTCTTTCTGGTATCATTTTAAAGATGTGGGGAGATTTTCTTTGCATATTTATATTTTCACTATTTTATTTTTTTATTTTGATATTATTTACTACATTATTTAAAATAAACATAATTTTTAATGAATAATTTAAAGAATTAATGATTAATAATTTTAATAATTAAAAAACAAATCTCATAACGATCAAATGGAATGCGTGTGAAGCCCTGCATGGATCTGGACTCTAGCCCAGCCCGATGTTGCCCGGGCAACTACAGCACTTCCTGGATTCAGCTCACAGCTGCCTGCTGAACTCACTTCTCCAGTTTCTTCGACCTGAAAAATTATCGTTTTCGAGAAAAGAATCTCAAGCAACGCATCATTACCTCTTTTACCTAATCATGGCGATGCCAACTTCATCACGCTCTTCAGCAATTCACTTTCAATTAGAAATTCCTATCAGTTACACTGTCTTCAACCGGAATTTTGTAGGACAATTATCTATTTCTCATCTCCCTACTGAGCTCGCTCTGAATCGAATTGCACACCTCGTCCCCATCTTAATCTTCATTCGAATTCAGTGGCGGGCTCTTTTATCGGGAACCACTCTTTCACCAAACTATTGAGGATTTTATCTAAGGTATTCGCCTCCAACTCATTGGTGAATCGGCCTTCGTATCAAAGGCCATGAAGAACATTCGCCTTAAGATCAAATCAACCGGTCCCAACACCAAGTCCACTTTTCTTTATAAGCTATCTTACCTCACTGCAATTGACAGCGTCGACATGTCTTGGCCTGCTTTTCTCGTAATCGAGGTTATGTCCTTTTCCCGCTTTGCCCACAAGCGCATCGGGTACTTCGCTGCCTGCTAATCCTTTCCTGAGAGCACATCTGTTCTCCTCCTCGTCACGAGCCAGCTCCGCAAAGATCTCTCCTGCACTAACGAGTGAGAGGTAAGTTTAAAACGCTTATGAAGAGTCATTTCGGTTGATCTTGCTAGAGTCTTGACCGCTGTTGCATTAGTAAGGTTTTTGTTAGGAAGAAAGCGATTAATTGGGATTTGTTGTAAGCGCTTGGTTGAGGATTTGGAGAATTCAGATTCAAAAATCTTAACTGCAGTGATGGGGTCTTTTGAGAGCTCAGTACGAAATATCCAAGGTCATATCTTCCATTGGCCCCTCAGTTTTGTAGAATTTTGACTGACTCCAAGAACAGCTGGGTTCTAATTAAAACTCAAAATATTTCCCAAGTTGGCACCTTTCACGGAAAGGATTGATTATTGAAGCCCTACCTGAAAACATCAAGAGAACTGAAGTGAAATCCTTGATCTTTTGAGTTTTTTAGGATTGTAGTCTCTCTAATTTGAATGGTTATGCGTCTGAGTCAAACTGGCAGTTTCTAAGATTAGGGAATTGCTTGTTGATGAGGATCCATATCTTTGATATCTTGGACTCCAAGCGCTATCAACTATCTCATAAAAGCACTTGTGGGCCGTCTTAGAGAATAAGTAAGCTGTAATTAAGTGTTTGAGTGATGAAGATCCTGATTTTAGACTTGAATCTTTGCATCTGATGATGGATACGGCATCTGAGACCAATCTGGCAGAAATCACCAGGGTATTCATTAATTACGCACTAAAGTCTGATCCACAAGTTTCCAATGAAATTCTGGGTTCCATTTTATCAACATGTAAAAAATGTATGTGAGATAATCATTCACTTTGATTGGTATGCTTCCCTTCTTGGAGGAATATAGAGATTTCCCAATTGCCACAAGGGTCAACAAATTGGAAATTGGCATATTGATATTGGTTTGGGAGTTAAGCTTGCTAGATTGGAGTTTGTTTGTGTTGTTCATGATCTCTTAGTTGGTCCTGCATTACTGGGTAATTTGCTCTTGAATATGATATTATGTGCCGTTGCTTGGGTTGCTGGGGAGTATGTTAAGGTTGCAAGCAACCCTTTTGAACTCATGAATGCAGTTTTACAACCTCATGCGTAATTCTTGCCACCATCAATAATGGTAGTACATAATCATTCTGCTTTTAAAGTTATTACATTCTTCATTGATAATTTGTACCTTCTTCGAAATAGAGGTGCATGCTCATGTTCTGGTTGGAGGTGCAAGGTTAGTTATTGGAAGCAAATGTTAGGAGATTGTTGATTTCACAAAATGTGAAGGTTCAAACTGTTCCAAATGATATTTTGGCCAAAAAATAAGAACTATTCCAAATGGGATGGGGGTTGACACAAGGAATACAACTGGTTTCAACTGAGGGAAAGACTTGGTTTGCATGGTTAGATTCGTGCAGTTGTGGTACTGGTACTTTAAATCTCTAGATGTTATTTTAACGCTACAAGGAAACTCAATTATGTAGCAATATGATCTAAACGCACTCTGTTTTTATCTCTTTCTAAACTTGACCATAAATGAAAATGGAGAGGACCTAAATCCTTAATTGACAATTTTCTGATTTATTGACAAATCTTATATTGGTGAACTTTGAATCAGCCCTGAAATTTGGAGGCTTTTTTCAATTTCTTATTTTGCATGCTTTGTTTTTGCATCTGTATCAATATTGCTGTTCATTTAATGGGTTTATTGTTTAATGATTGAAAGGAGTGTACCTAAAATTTGCTCATAGGTGCATTCCTGAAATGTCTTACTTTATTCGCTTTGTCAGCAGTTAATAGGAAATCCTGTACATCAGATATTGTGATAATAAAGAAAATGAATTCAACAAATTAATTCGTGGACGAACCTTGTTAAGGTGAGGCAATTTTCATTTTGTAAACTCCATGTTCCTGATTTGCTTCTCCGCTTCTCGCACTTGGCTCTACACAGTTGCTGTAGTGAAGTTTGTTGCACAGTTGGGAATTTCTCCAGAACTCTTGCTACATTTTAGCTTACTTTCTGAAGGAGAAAATGATATATATATATATATATATATAGAGGATTACTAGTGCCACCTTTTTAGCTGCTGACAAATATTCCTGTTTAAATGTGTTATTTTTATATGAAAACTATTGTGATACATGTGTCGTTTATACAATAAGTGAATAAGTGTGTGGTAGTGTCGTTTGCATTTGTGGGTATCCTTATTCCTTTAGTTAAACGTCTGTATCGTATATAAAAACCCATTACTCCGTACCTTTGAGTTCAGTTGAATAAAAGTACGTTTTCCGGATAGTTTTTTGTCTCAATATAATGATATGGTATCAGAGCTTCTTTTCTAGCAAGAAAGAGGTTTGATCCGATTTTAGCTGAGCTTTGATTAGCAGAGTTTTGGAGCAATGGCAACCGAATGGCACACCACTTCAATTCCACTGGCCAAGGAATCATCACCTGGGTTCCACCTTCAGTTGCTTCAGTACCAGAGCTTTTCTGGAACGAAAAGGTTACAGTGCGATTTCTTGTTGTTCAGGTGGTTGGATGGGTAAAAGTTTGAGTAAAAGGTCACGAGTCTGATGTTCTCTACTTCTCATCGCATTAAAAAAAATGCTATTTTGTCCCTGTTATGCTGTTACTGTTAATTTAGAATTCAAACATGTTTGATCAATAATTATTGCCACAAGAAAGAGAGGCTGCTAGAATAGCACAACAGATAGCAACCTTGAGCCTGAGGAATTAGGCGGTGTTTATTCTTTCTCGGCTTTTTGGTGGATTAGTGTTTGCTCAGTTGAGAGCAAACATTCAATAGGCTGTTCACCTTATTTTTGAACATGCTAATATCTTAATGAGTACGTAGTCAACAAAATTTCTACAAGAGTGCGGAATTGTATCCTTTTCTTAAAAAATCCCATTATGGCTTCGCTGCCTCCAATTTAGTCATTGGGGAAGAAATAGAAACAACTAGTTCACCAAACCAAAGCTTTTGCATTAAGGACGAAACACGGACCCCAGAGAGAGAGAGAGTGTGTGGGTGTGTGAGAGAGAGAGAGAGAGAGAGGGAGAGAGTTTGGGTGTGGTTTGGCTCTGAAAGATCTGTGCTTTATTACCCAACGCACTTGACTGGATTTGACTATTCTAAGCCGTCTTTTCCTGCTCCCCTCCTTTGTCAATTCCACCTGCCCAATTTCTGAAGAGAGGGTAGGCCTAACATCAAATACAGTAAATCATCTAATCATTTAAAAGGCGAAGTCGCCACAGTATAAAGAGGGTACTGTAATCCTGGGTCAACATTTCAGTATTATACTGTAACTAGTCCATCTTCAATTACGCTCAACTTTCTGATTTCTGACTTTTAATAGAGATAATCTTTGTAGTATCCTCGTACACGTGTCTCATGAGGAAGCTAGATGTACTTTGCTTCTCAACTTGCCTTTAATCACGCATTATTATTCATTTGCACAACCCTTAAAAATCATTCTATTGGTGGAAGCGTAAAAGAGAATAGTCAATGGTAGAGCCCAAATCCTTCTTGACCAAGTGGCACAAGCGAAGATCATTGTCAAACTGCCATCTTCATTCCCGCTTCATCTTTCAGGTAATTGTTCATAATTTAATTTTTTTTAATAGTTTATAATCCCGAATTTATGGTAAAACAAGTACTATATTGCTGCATCTGCACATGGGAAAAGGCATCAATATTGACTACATTACCAGAGGACTCAGCTTTAACTATAATAATGACTAATGAGAGGATGGAGATTTTGACCTACCTTAGAGTTTCCGTGGTACTTAAGAGACAGGACTCGGATTCTCCCAGTGAAACACATGCATGCTATATCAATTTCCGCGAGGAGCTTTTGTCCTTAATTCCAAAGCAAACTTGTGTTTCTTCGTCATCTTGGTGGTTTTAAAGCCTTGTACAAATTAGTCATTGTCTCTGTGCTATACTGTTTACATTCTAGTTCTTCCCATTACTCCTTTCAATAATGGGAAATAAACTGCAGCACTCTCCATTAGTTGCCAAGCTTTTAGGCTTCAAGTTAAGCTTCACTTATATTCTTCGTTTTCTTTTCTTTGTAATAGGATTGTCCCTAGGTGTCACATTCAGTGTGTACTTTAAAAGCTTCTCATTTAACCTGCAAGAACTGTTCTCTTCATCACCACCAAGGCCACCGGCGCTGCCACTAGCATCACCTCTATCCCTGCCACCGCCATGGATTCAGCCAACTCTGAGTGGATCTGCATCATATACCCAGCAGCCTCTCATGCACAGTATGGATGATGAAGAGTTGTTCTGGCGAGCATTAATGGTTCCAAAAAGGACGAAATTCAAGGGTGAGCACGTTCCTAAGATTGCTTTCATGTTCTTGACAAAAGGACCCATTCATCTTGCCCCCCTGTGGGAGATGTTCTTCAAAGGGCATCAAGGGCTTTATACCATATATGTTCATACTCATCCTTTGTTCAATTGGTCAGCGCCTGTGGATTCTGTCTTCTATGGAACAAGAATTCCAAGCAAGGCAAGTTCCAACTCTTCCTCTTTATCAAGAGAAATATTTCTATTTTGGGATATAATAGCCTTTCATAATTATTTTCTTGTTTGGAATTAACCTCTCATCCTTTGAAATCTTTTAGCTTTTAATTTTAGTGTAGTCCTTTTTTCATAAAGTAAACTCAAATCTATCATAGTCGTATAACTCATAAGGAGACCTTATTAGAAACCTCGATTTCATGAATTTAAAAACTGCCTACTTCCAAAGTTCACGTATCGGAGCCTAATTTTATAGATTATCTTATGTCAACTAAATGTGTGCTAATGTGAATAAACTGGTATCACATAAATAGGAAACAGTCACCTCAACAATCTACCTTCTAAATTAATTTGTGCAAGAAAATGGAGAATTTCTTCTTTTCAGTTTAATCTGTCGCTTTTAAAAATACTTTCAGTGTTTTTAAAATTTCTGTTAATACTTTTTCCCCGTGTCTTCATTTACAGATAGTAAAATGGGGAGAACCCTCAATGTTGGATGCAGAGAGACGCCTATTAGCCAATGCTCTCCTTGACTTCTACAATGACAGATTCGTCTTACTCTCAGAGACCTGCATCCCCTTATTCAACTTCACTACAATATACAACTACTTAGTTAATGCGAATCAGAGCTTTGTAGCCTCGTATGATGACCCAAGAAAAGTTGGGCGAGGTAGATACAACCCCAAGATGGCGCCTACAGTAACAATCTCTGATTGGCGTAAAGGGTCTCAATGGTTCGAGGTGAACAGGAAGATGGCCATTGAGATTGTATCAGACATCAAGTACTATCCCATTTTCAGTGAGCTGTGCCGTCGTCCATGTTACGTGGATGAACACTATATCCCTACATTGATCAATAAGCTTTGCCCACAAGAGAACTCGAACAGGACCATCACTTGGGTCGATTGGTCCAAGAGTGGGCCACACCCTGGGAGATTTGGAAGAGCTGGGGTGTCTCTTGAGTTTCTGAACCAAATAAGGTTTAACTGCACTGCTTTTGATAGACTCAATTCCAATGCTGCTTCTTCTTCTTCTTCTATGTGCTTTCTTTTTGGTAGGAAGTTCATGTCAGATGCTCTTCGTCCATTGCTGCGGATTGCACCTGAGCTGCTAGGCCTTAATTCCACGCATTTCTGAACAAAGTTGATGTGAGTAATCCATTTGATTAATTGATTGAGGTTGCATCCTTGTACCTTTGAGATTGTTTTACGTTCATTTGTATATTTGAGAGAATAAGGTGTTCGTGCACTGGCATTTAATCCAAATTTAATAAGATTTTGCAAACTTTTTTGTTCAGGGTTTTGTCCATATTGGCATGATCTTTGGACATCATTGGCTTTTGTGTCACTCCGCTTGATAGGTTTCCTTTTCTGCAATGCGTGTACACCTGCGCATCTTCCAAATCTTCTTCGTCTCCATTATAAGAAAAGAACTCATGGACAGTAAAGAGAACCTTTCAACGTGACACAACTATTATTCTTATATGGTTTTTGAAATTAAATATGACGATTTTTTTGTTCCTTGACTATCAAATTACACTAAAAAGTCGAATGGGTAAACCAAAATGACGAATAGAGAAGTCAAAGTACACAAACCATTTTTAAAATAATAGCATCTCAACCACTTATTTCTTTTATTTCTATTTGTGTCATTATTATTCAATTATATTTATCTATTATTATTTTAAAGTTAATAAGGACACCAATATTATTTTTCATGTATTTAATTCACTTTTTCATTTTTATTTTATTTACATTCTAAAGAATACAATTATATAAAAAACATTAATAAAAATCGGAACTAGAGAAAATTGATTTTTTTAGAATGAGTTTAATTTATAGATACTACTCATTCTTTAGAATAAAACTATAATAAATAAAAATGAAAAGGAAATGATAGTTGACATTTATATTTCCACACAGGTATATGATATGCAAATCATATTGTATGGTATCGTATTTTCTATACAAGTATGTTTCTTTTTTTAGGTATGAATATTAGTTATGAAGAAGAATTGTATAAAAGATAACATTTATTTATGTTAACCTTATCCATACAAAACTCTCTCGCCAACATGCTGCAGGCAGCATCTGTGTGTATCCGGTGTTTCTGCTGCACGTAATCTCTAGATCTTGACTTCATTTCTTTCTATTTCCTGCACGTAATAAATAACCTGTAATTATATTCAGCTTTTTTAAAAACCATTACTATATTCACACCTATGCTCAATCATTCCCAAACGCATTACAAATACAGTGTTTGTCAATAACACTCCTTCTGTTTCAAAATAATTATTGCTTTAATTTGAAGTTTTTGTTTTGTCTCAAAATTATGTTGATGCTTTTTGAATTTCAATTAAACATTAATTATTTTTTAAATACTATTCTACCTTTTATTAATGAAAATAATATTCTGCAAAAAAAAAAAGAAAATAATATTAGGTGGAGCCTGATTACGTACTCAGAAATTTAGGAGTATTTATTACAAGATTATATTTTGGTCAAATATCATCATTTTATTATAATTATATAAAGTATTTAATAATTTTCTTAATCTGTATATATAATCAAACGACAAACTTTCACTACAAAGAAAAGTATTTCATAGTGGTTATTCTCTGTGGATAGGGTTAGCAGTCAAACCAAATGCTGCAATCACGAGAGACACAACCGATATTGTAGCAGTTACTCAAAAACTGCTGCTACATTTGGTTAAACCGCCTCAAAGTTGGCTACGCCTAAATTATCTGCTACAATACACTCGTTGTTATAAGAACCTTATGGATGATGTGGAAGACTTCTACGAACACCACTACGAAAATTTGGTGGCAGTTAACATTGCTATTGTCGCGGTTAGAGTAATTGCTTCAAATTTGGTGGCATCTTTGTAGCAATTAAAATAATCGCTTTGAATTTTGAAAATCAAATTTGAAATTTTTTGCAGTTAAAATTTTGGCAACATTTTGTTGGGGTTCATTAACCATGATGAAGGCGTGGTTATGGAAATGGTTGGTAATTGCTACCAAATTATCATATTAATTAAAAAAGTTAATCATACTTAAATATTTAATAATTAAAAAGTTGCTAAAATTTCAACAAAAATTAATTTAAACACTTTAAATAAATTTAAAAGATTAAAAATTATTCACTGATAAAAAAAATTTGTATGCAAATATTAATAAAATAGAAATTAAACATAAATAATCAATACAATTTTAGAATATAATAATAAATTTACACTTAATTAGGATAATTAATATTATCACATTAGTATTATTACATTAACATTTACATTAATATATTTAAAATCACAATTGAATAACAATATTTACGTAAAAGAAATACAAAAATAATCTTCATTTCATCTTTTCCTTCATAATCTATATTATCTTGAGTTTTTTGCATATCCCTCTAGAAGCATTCCACCAAAAGAAAGAAGAAGAGGCGGAAGAATTAATGGACTAGCTAGACCATGCATAGTGCAAATTAAATGAATGTGGGAAGGGATATTTATAGGGTTCAGACAATAACAACGATTGCAATAGTGGTTAATGATAACCGATGCAATTTTGAGTGTAGTGGTGGTTACAACAGTGATTTATAATTGTTGCTTAAATATTGTAGTGGTTGTATTTTAACTGCTACTATAATCACTGTCAAGTTTAAAGAATACTTAATTTCAAGCACCTATAATTTTAATTGATTTTTTTGTTAAATTTAAATTAAAAGCATATTGACCCAGAAATTAATTTTTTGAATTAAATAGATTAAGAAAGCAATTTGAAAAATTCTAAATAAAAATCAATTAACTATTAACAATTAATATATAAAAACTAGAATAAGATAACAGTAAAATAAAATATCCTTAAAAAATTTATAAAATATAATCCTCATAAAATACAAATCAAATATAATCCAAGTTTGAAAAATATCCTATTATTGCTTAGATTGGTCTAGTGGCTCTTGCTGATCTGGATCCTGATGCTCTGAGCTAGAATAAGACTAATCATATGGACTTGGTGTGTGACCACTCGTAGATGGCAAGAAAAGAGGTATGATAATTTGCAGTGTCTGGATTTGCAAAGGGATGCCACTAGGGAAGAGCTAGCCAACTAGTTGATGAATAGTCATAGTAGCAGCTTGCAATGCAACAATTGAAACAGGCTGCGAAGCTGCCTATTGCACTATTTAAGGCACCTGTGACTGCAATTACTCATATTGGCTCCACATAGTGCCTGGCATTTGATGTAGCTCTTCATACGAGGGCATGCCAGCAGGTGCAAATGTTGAGGGCTATGTAGTAGAGGAGGACTAAGTGTGCGTGTACCTAAAGCTACCAAAAATCTGGGTAGGTGTGACGGCCTGACCTAACCCTCTCCCTGGATGCTCTAGTACTCTAAAAGTTGCTTGCAAGAGCTGCACTCTTGGTCCAGTACCCTGGAAACTGATCCCTGGGACTCCATTATCTCCATAGCACGCGCACGAAGATTGTCCTATTCAAATCACAAAAATTTATTAAGTAAGGATTAACAAATTAATATAAATAATCAATTTAATAGAACAGTAATATAAATTAATGTACTTATAACAATAGTCTACATATCCTTACTGACTGCATTGCTGTCCCTATATGTGTGTGTATAAATCCACAAATCTCTCAATGGAACCTAGGTCTGTTGTTCTTGTTGGAGATTGTACTGTAGATCAATTATTGTATTATGAACAATGTACTTTATTATGAAAAAAGAAAGTGTTTTTCTTTTATTACATTATTATATTGTTTGCATATTTTTCTTTATAATAATATTCTTAGATAAATTATTTTATCCTAAACATCCTTAGTCAATCATCTTTGTGGGAACAATGATAAACTAATGTTAGTATGATTTTAATGAATAATTATGGGTTAATTATGTATGAAGATACAAATCAAAATCATAAGCATTATTAAGAAACAGGCGCTGGATCAACTCGTCATGAGATAACTGTATGGATCAAGTTATAAGGATATCTCATATATATAACTGTGTCACTGAGCCTTTAAACCTGAGATCACCATGGCTTTTTACATGGGGAACACTGTATTTTGGTATAGTCAAAAGTCACCTTTAATCAGGAGATCATAAATACTATGACCGGGCATAGTTGAATTCATGTAGAAGAAGATGAATGGTTAAGATGTAATTTGTCCTTCTAATTAATACAAAGATATATCTAGGCTCCTCGATGAGTGAGATTGAGAAATGCATGGCCGTGCTCCAATGGAAGGGTTTCCATTTGTTCTGTCATTTCGCTCGGGGATCGAGAAAGTGATAGTCGAGTAAGATGAGGATGACGTTTTCATGCCTCATACTTGACCTATATATGTCGTGAGATAAAAAAGGTATGATAGGTTGCATTGGATCACCGATTTTATATGATTTAGGTAGTCATAATATTTTGCTAGATACCACTTGTGACTTGTGGGTACAATGGTGTCATTGCCCCACTACCAACATCATATGAGCTTGTAGGGTCACACACAAGAACGGATCAACTTGAGTTAGAATGTCCAAATTCATTGAACCTAAGATATGTCTAAATTTGATAAATTTAATGTTTTTTAAGGGTGGAAGAATTTTATAAATATATTTGATATATCTTATAAAATTTAAAATATATATATGTTTGATATATTATATACTTGATATATTAAATATACATTTCGAAATGTATATATATTATTTAATTAATTTAGATGAATTAGTTTTAAATTTAATTCTATATGATATATTTAAATTTAAACTAATGTGATATTTTGAATTTGATTTATATGATAAATTAAATTTAGATTTAATTCTGGATTTAGATTAAATAGTTAGTTTAGATTTAATCTATTTGATATATTTAAATTTAAATTGATCTATTTAATTAATATTTGATTTAATTTAAATAATTGATTTAAATTAATCAAATAATAAATCATATCTATATAATGATAGATACTAGAGTTATTACATACAGAATTAAGAGCAGCGTCTCCACCACCCCAGAGAGAGTGAGTGACCGCACACTTAGGGAGAGAAAATATATGAACGCACATAGGCTTCAAGCATACAGACATTCACGAACAGTGGTGCTAGCACGTCGTTCGAGTTGGATTCCCTGTTCGTGTAGATACCGATAGAAGGAGCTGATCAAAAGTATCAGTTCCTAAGGTCCGATAGTAGAAGAAAAATATGAAAAGCTACGCATCAAAGGTAAAAATTCCTCTCTACATCTCGATTTAAGCAATATTGACAGATCCATTAAAGGAATTCAGTGTTATTATCCATTGCGCATGTACCGAAATTCCCAACAGTTATGCCTTCTACAGATATTTTAATTCAATGTGTAAGAATAAATTAATTTACTACAAAAAATTTATTAAAATTTAATAAATTTTATTTACTAGATCATGCCAAGTTCATGTAAAGATCTTCGAGCTAACAATGTAAACTATAGTCTACCTTGCTCAATTCTTACTATTTTAGGCTGCCAATGCCTACACATATTACATATAAATAGAAAGTTTTGACAATAAAATTCTTTTTGTTTTGCTGAAAAATATATAATTTTTAAAAATAATTAAAATGTAAATAAATATCAAACACACTTGACTTGCCTTACTTATCCTTATGGTGACAAATCTTTCCTAGTCACCAACATTTTTCACAATCTCTGGCATGGTAGCTAACACCTCCTGCTGAGTCTTGTCACCAGTGTTATTTGCCTTGTGGTATTGCCTATTCCTCATATTCTTCCAAGACAGGCCCATCTTCTGTAAACAATATGTCTTATGTTGCTCCGTGACATTGAACCTAGACTGCACAATACATAAAAGAAATATATTTATATAAGTTAATAGTATTAATGTAACGTAATTTAAATAAAAAATTTAAGAAAAACTACAAACTTTTAACTAACTTAGATACGAATAACATCATTGTAACTCAAATTCTTGTGCTTCATAGGCACCTTCTTCCAATTTGGATGGTAAATGTGGAATACATCAAAATTCTGGCCCAAGTTAGCCTGAAACTGATTCAGTAGCTCACCTCTATCACCTACTGGCGGCATGTTATTTGTCTTGTTGCTCCAATTGACAACAACTAGCTGGCCTGTTAGTAGGTTCTAGACATCTTGCTCTATCATTCTCTTAGTGGTATGCTGGCCAGATGGATATGAAAAAACATCATAAATGAGTTTACTGATAGATAACAAGATAAATAATAATATATAGAAGTAGAAAATACAAAACCTAGCTCGATCTGAATGAGCTACCCTCTCTGTTGCTGTGAAGGAGCTTTGTCAATGTTGCCTTGATCCCTATTGACATCCTTATCTAGGAAATTTTTAGCATCTCGGATGGGGATCTTTGGGAAGACATCATTCATCAATGCGTTGTTTTTCAGCTAGGATGAGGTGGGATGATGGGAGGAGCTAGGATCCTCGTAGGAGCGTGGATCCTGGGAGTCGGGAGGCTAATGGCTATCACTTATTATTAGGAAGTCTGAAAGATTAAATACAAAGAATTAAACAATTAAATATAACAAAATATATTAAATTAATCACAAATGCAAATATTGCAACATTAATAACAAAGAATTAAAATATGGAAATATAACATTGCTAAGGTTAAAGTTTCACCTGCTTCGGGAAATATGGATTCTAAGTTATTTGGTTAGATTAACTCATACTTGTATGTTAGTGTTAGTTTCATCTCTCATGTGGTATAGGTCACGCCACTTAAGATGTACAACCATGTTCTAATCCTTACTTATCCTATCTTCTATACAGTAAACTTGTTGTGCCTCAGATGCCGATATATATGGCTCATTATCTTCATTCTCACCGGTATGAATCAACTGATAAAAATTAACTAATGTGATGCCAAGGTCATCATTAACAATGCCACATGCCCTGGTAGTATCATATCCACAAGCTTCCCATAATTGGCATACCTCCAAATTGCATATCACCATCACTACTGCTAGCATAACTTCTTGTCCTAAATATACCAAATACCCTACAATTTTGAGTTTGCAGCCCTTTATCACATTGAGTGGTGTGAAACTTGAACCTGCTAACATTATATGTAGTGAACCTCCTAGCACTATCAATCAGCCATATAGATAGCAATCTCAATTTGATTGAGTGAGATATTGTCTGGTTATTCCGTATTCGTCTATAAAACCATTGTGCAAACTCTCTATGAACTCTTTTATCAACTTTTGCAAATGACCTGTCTCTTCGCATCTAGCACTTAATGACACTTCTGAATTCCCTATATAATTGGTATTGTTAAAATATAATAAATTTATACTCATATATATAAACATATATTCTCTTATAAAAATACTCACTGGAGGAAGGGATAAACTTGTCTACAATTTGTTAGCAGATGTCGATAAGCTTGTAACTTCTCTTTTATCATAGCCTTCAACAACTCTTCCAATTGAAGGGATTAAAGAGTTTGACATAGAAGGCCCCTCATCACGATAGTCATTAACACGTTGAAGACGATTGAACATGATCTCAACACCCTCAAAATATCTAAAACAAAATGTCAAGACCTCATCATCTAAATATCCTTCTACAATCAAACCTTTTGGCCACACCTTATTTTGTACATATAACTTTAACTCTTCAAAAAATCTGTTAACCAATTAAAATCAATCAAAATATTAAATTACGCTATATATAATAAGAAGCTTTTATAGCATAATGTAATTAATAAGCATGAATTTATTACCTTTCTATAGGGTACATTCAACGATATTGCACTGGACCTGCAACCCTTACTTCTCCAACCAGATAGATAGTCAAATAAACCATTATTGTGAAGAAAGCTGAAAGAAATATCATTTCCATATGATAGAGAGTGAGAACAATCTTCTTCTGAAGTTTGTCAAGCTCATCAATGCTCAATACTTTGCTACACAACTTCCTGAAGAATGTGCACTAATTAAACCCTACGACGACTACTTCTTTAGGCAAAGTATTTCTCACAGTCAAAGGTAGCAATTGTTGTATTAGAACATGTGAGTTATGACTAAGTCCTCCAATGTTTCACTCTCTCAAGTCAATACACTTGGAAATATTACTAGAATATCCTTCAAGATCAGTGATTTCTTCAATGTTCTAAGAAATATTTCCTTGTTCTCTTTATTCAGAGTGAACACTACTAGCTGATACTTTCCATTTTCATCTGTCCATAACTCTTGATGAATACCCATAGTTTCTAAATTCTTCTGAGCCCCCGAGTTATATCCTTGGATTTTCTAATTTCATTTAGCAATGTTAAGAGTAAATTGTCACAAACATAAGTGCTACATGTAGATTGAATACCTTTTTTCATGAGAATCATACGTCTTGACCCCAATATTCCATAACTCCAGTAATTCGTGCATTAATGGTTGTAAATAAACATCTATATTATTGCCAGTGCTTTTTTTCCGGAGATTATCATTGATAGTATGAAGGAACTCTATTGCATGTACAGCCACAGTGGAAGATTGTAGGGTATCAACACGACTGGCCAAATACTGTAACTTGTGATTAGATTACCAAATAGATTGAAACCATTATTTGTCTTAGCTAGATGAACATTTCTCGGATTCGCAGTGAAATTTGGATACTGAAGATCAAATGATTTCTGTGATTCAGAGTCTCTTGGATGCCTTAATAGACCATCAGTATTCTTTTCACTATCATGCCACCTTATGAGTTCCGCAATCTTCGATGACATATATAATCTTTACAAACGTGGCTTCAAAGGAAAATACCTCAGAATTTTCACTACTTTCTTCTTCTGCTTCTTCTTGCTTTTTTTCACTTGCTGCCATCTGGATGTATTGCATTCTTTTTACAAACTTCTCTATTTGCATCGTCTCCCGAATACAATATGCAGTCATTTCAACATGCATCAATTTTCATGATCTTCAAGCGTAACTTGGTTATTGCTATTTTTTTCCTCATAAAATAAAGTTGGGATTTCTAAATAACTAAATGCATCTCCCAATAATTCTAATACCATTGACATTGCCTAGTTACTCATCCCACACAGACACTTGATGTGATGAAGAATAACCAAGAACGGTAACTTCATATATTTTTGGCAACTAGGGTACAATAGCTTCTCTCCATTGTGCATTAATTCATAGAAATCTCTGGCTTCTTGATTCATCTCACTCGTAGATAATGGATCAGGACCACCTACTACTTCTGAAAATATGTTATCATCATGAACTTCAAAATCATCACAGACTACTTCATTCATCGAATCCTCTCTACCCATTTCCACACCTACTTTTAAATGCGTTGGAGAATTTTTGCTATGCTCAAACATCTCACGAGTTTCATCATGTATTGTCCAAATGGTATAACCTAATTGAAATGGTTTTATGATTAAATGATCTCTCACAGTTGCTCTCTCATGGTACTTTTTAAAATTACATTTTTAGCAGGGACAAAGAATTTTTGCCCCGCATCTTGACTAACCATAGCAAAATCTAAAAATAATTCTAATTTATCTAAATGCTCTCTACTTCTTCACGACATACTTATCCATGATATATCCATCTCCTATATATATATATATACACCATACACGTTTAATTATATTTATCCACCATAATATCATAAACATGCTTTTTGCCATATAAGCATATAAAAAGATATAAAATTAAAGTTATCTTTGCATAAAAATAATATTAATATGCTACTTAATGCATAACAATGTAAATAATAATAATTATTAAATTTAATATAAACTATATTTCCTACTTAATGCATAATAACAATATTAATATCCTACTTAATACATAAAAAAATATTTCAATTTAGCCTATACTTCTTTCCTATTGATAATTATAACAATTATTAAAATTAATCATTTCTAAATTAATTCATTAACTTTCACATGCTAATTTCATATAAATTATAACATACATAAAACAAATCATTACTATAATAACCTACTTAGTTCATAACAATGTAAATAATAAATACTAACCTCAAGAAGACCTAAATTATATCACGTCAACTTGCCCTCCAATTCCTTAAAAAAATTGTTACAAAGCTAATTGTTAATTACAATGTATTAATAAATTCTTACTAATTTACTTAAAAAATTCTTATTAAATAAGAAAAATTGATTAACTATATATTAATTTTATAACAAAAATATTAAATTATATAATAATTTTAAAAAATAAATTATTAATAAGTATAATTCAATATACATAATTATTAAATCTAAAACAAAATAATTCCATTTAAATAATTAGCAAAATTTATTTAATGTAAATAAATTAACAAAAAAAATATATGCAAAAAATTTAAATAAATTTTAAAATATTAAATTAAAAATAAAAATTATTACATGAACTAGCATTTTTTTCTTTGAATACCATAAGAAATCTCTTAACAGATATTAAATTAATACTGAAATAAAATAATCCCATTTAAAATATTAAAAAAAAATCAATGTAAATAAAAGAAATAACTAAACATATACAAATAAATTGAAGAATTATTAAAAATAATAGAAATCCAACCTCAACCAGAACCTTTTTCATAGAATACTCTCTTCACTATAATGATGTTATAAAAGAGAGAGGGGGAGAGGGTGAGAGAGAGGCAAGAATGATGATGGGGAAATGCAGGGCGAGGAGGCACAACGATTTATAGCCAAAATTTAAAAGCAGTTATTAGTATAACTGCTACTATCCATGTCACCTCAATAGTAATGGTTACTAACCATAGCATTAACCACTACTAAATCGTACAATAGTAGTGGTTAGTTAATAACTACCACTAAAAATGCAACTAAATATAATAGTCAAAATTTTCAATTCAGACTTAGTGGCGATTATAACTTTGACTGTTATAATAACCGTTGTTAAGAATGACTTTAAATTTCCCATGTAAGCCTTAGCTGTAGTTGGGTCAAATCGACACTAAATAGTAGCAGTTATTTCCCCTTTAGCAATGGTTGTGTCTAAATGACATGATATAGTAGTGGTTATATGTGTGATAGTGACGATTGTTATCTAACTGCTATAATATTATAGCGGTTACATTATAACCGTTACAATTGTTAACTTTAGTAGCAACTTTCTTTTGAATACCTACCACAGAATCTTGTTTTTTTGAAGTGTTTTGAAATAGAAAAAGTATTACTTTCCTGAAAACTATCCATCCTAGATCACCAAGTATTTGTTTCCCTAATGAGTCTTTGTTCCCATAAAGACTCGGGTGATTGGGTTTGTGATCTTGCTCGGAAACTAGAGGATTGTAGTATTACTGTCACTGAAATTTGGGCTGTTTATGACGCTCCCCAGTTTGCTTAGAATTTGGATTACAAGAAAGCCCAAGTCCAAACTGGTAGCCAAAGTCCCTTTCTATCATCATGCAAGTGGACATCCCCCAAGGAAAATTAGAGAGTATCATAAGAGACATCAAACTTCTCCTTCAAAGGAATTGGATCATTTATTTTCAACATGTGCTTCGTGAAGGAAATTCTTGTGCTGATTATCTTGCTACCTTCAGCCTTGGCCAAGAGCTTGGCCTACATGTGCTCCAGGAACCACCACCTGAGCTTTTGTGCCAGCTTCACAATGATGCCCTTAGAATTCCATTCGCAAGACTGGTCTAATAGCATCTACCCTTTTTGTTAAAAAAAAAACCGTCAAATCTTAATTAAGTGACTAAATGATGAATTATAAATTAATTATTAATTAAATGCTTTATAAAACCGACTAATTTACTTTAATGCACGTCCGTTACATCTTTTCAGCCAAAAAAAAAAAAGACAACAAAAGGTTTTCAAAATGTATTACTTGTTCGAGTTCTTTATTGGGAAATTAAATGCAATTTATTGTTTCCGATTTAGAAATGTAAAATTTAATTTTTAATTATACATATTAATTATTTATTTCTTAAACCTTAAAATATATACACTTTAGTAATAAATTAATTTTTTGGTAAAAGAAAATAATAGATTAATTTTTTAACATATTACTCACTAATTAATCTCTATTAATATATATATATATACCTGTGTTAAAAAGACCAAATATATCATTTATTGTATGGAATTTGAGGTGAGATGCATTATCCTTGATTTATTATAATTGGGCTTACTATAAATTTTATATTATATATTGATATGTTGATAAATACAAAATCTTATTTTTTTTGAACTGGATGGTATATTTAAAAAATGCAGAACTAAATATTATATATTTTTATTTTTATTAATTAAATCATATTCTTCAAGATATTTTTGAGCAACCATATTCTTTTTAGATTCAAACATTAAAAAAAGTAACATATATTCTTAAAGTATCATAATTACATTCCCTCGTTTACACACACACAATTTTTTTTTTTCTAAAATAGCCAATGTAATAATACGTTGTTTTATTATGAAACTAGAACCTTCTTTCAGAAGTGTCAAGCTTCTGGATACTTATATACTTAAATTTACAGTCTTTCTCTATGCAAACGATAAACTTAATTTATTCATTTGATTGAACTTTGATTTGATTAGGATTTTATTTGATAATCATTTTTATTTTATTTTGAGTTATGTTAACTTATTTCCAAAATTTACATCTACAGTAATAATTCAACTTTCAAGATAGTTTGACAAACTATTATTTTTTTTTTTACAAAAAAGATTGTTTAATATGTCGAGCTTCTAGTTGGGTATTAAAATACATGCATATATAATCATAAACTATTATTTAATATAAATTTTAAAATCACCATACAAAGTTCGAGACATGTTGAGTCTTGGTAAACCAACCAAGCCCTTGGCCCACAATTTTCCAAATCCGAGATATTTAAAAATGTCGAAAAAATTCTGGAAGTAATACCAGTTTCCTTATAAGTTCTGCACCCTCCCTCTCTACTTTATTAAATATAGAAAAAAAAGACATTTTAAGATTTTTATAGTAAAATATTAACAAATAAACAGTACCAGTTAAAAATTTAATTGACTCAAATTGAAAATTCAATTTATAAAAATACTAAATTTTTAAACTAAATTCTTAAAAAGAAATACATGAGAGTCCTGAAATATCTTTTTTTCTTATATATAACTAGAATTTCTTGTCCCTCGCGTTGCGTAGAAATTTTTTGTTTTAGATCTATAGGGACACAGGTGATGTATCTTTTTTTTTATCGAATGAGATAAAAGAAATGCTGTGATGATTCTACCCAGACAAAAGAAATTTGTGCATAATTTCATTTTGTGAATGACGTGAAATTCTTATGGAATAGAATTGCTCAAAAGGAAGTTGAGATTATTAAAGAACTGAATGAAGACACATTATTGAACATGTTTTGTTAAGAAAATTAGCATATTTTCTTTTTATACTATCTTAGCTCATTTGTGAATGTGTTGCCACATATAATCTTGTAAGACTGTTTTTGAAATTGAAATTAAGAATATTGAGCACTGTATGTGTCAATATTCTAATTAATTAGAATTTTAATATTAGAGGTCATGTTAGAGTAACATGAACTCCAATAGAGTAACATTTTTTCAAACGTATGTAAGTAGAGTAACATTTTTTCCCTAAATAGAATAAAAAAATTGCAGTGGTATAATTAGTTTAAGTTTCGCATTGTGATGGTCCAAAAAGTTAGTTTTGTTTGGTTTTTCAAAGGTTAACTTATTTTAGATTAAATGTCTTCTGATAGTTTTTCCTTGAAACTGTATCAATACATTTTAAAAAAATAACTATGAAAAATTAAATCAGTGATGATATAATATCCTTTCTTACTAATTACATGATATAAAATTACAAATGATTTAAGCTTTCTGAAGAAACGCCCTCCCAGCATTTATGACATGAGTGATAAAATGAAATATAAAATTGAATGAGATTAATGTTGATACAAAACCTGGAAAATACCATGACTCAATAGTATTTTCAACCTCATTAGGAAGCATGCAATGCCCTCAATAATAAATCCAGTATTGTTTTGAAAATCTGCAAATTAACAGTATGCTTGGTACTTTAACCCCCCAAAGATGCAAGGAGGCCAGTCAGGTATTGAGCAGTTGAGGAGGCCAGTCAAGCATTTGATGAATCAAAATTCATTCAATCAAAGAAAATCCCAATTGCAAAGCCCATATCAAATGATCTTAAAGCTCACATTAATTCTACTATAAATTCACTGCCCCCTTAATTAATGGTTTGTTGCTCTTATCACCAACTGTCTGTAAGAAATCATCACCAAATAATCAGGTTGTTAGGCCAACCAAGCAAAACAATTACTTAGATTAAAAAAGAAATTAATGATGACCATATACAAATATATAATAAAATCTTTCAAATAGGTCTAACGAAAATAACTAAGAAATGCTTATCCCACTGTCTAGCTCACTGCATAGAGACAAAGAAATTGTTCATATTGAGATTAGTGTCTTTGTATCTTGGGGCAAGGATTGAGCAAAGTCTTAAAAGTGATTGCCGGTCTCCAATTTACTATGATTAAAGTATCAGAATTTCCAAATCAACTAACAGCTTTTCTTCAACCTCAGCAACATCCATCATTCACTTTCAGCGTTCATTCTTAGGGCCTAAATGATCTCAACTATATTAGTTCTTATCAAAAATGAGAAAGAAAGAAGTTAAGCTAATTGGGATGAACTATATAGCACCGGTGATAGATAATATTCACAAAATGATGCGATTGAGATAGAATTTGTAGCCACGATAAGCAGACACTATGGTAACATAATAAACAAAAAACAGATACAACTATTCAAAATTTCTTGCTACACTTTAGAAGGCATTAAACCAAAAAATTGTGGAGTATGCATACCCCAATAGGTTCAAGTTCAGATCTACTTCATTTGGCGGTATGCTTTTTCATTGTTTTGGAAACAGTTGGCATATGGAGCTGAAAGTGGGTAAATTACTTTTAGTGAGACATCGAATAACTGGAAATATCAACACCTAGATGCTTATATATATGATATCAGAATGTTGATGTCCTTTTATTGCAATTTTTGAAAAGTAAGGGGTTAGCTCTCTTCACATCACCTCATAATATACCCAATAATGTCAAGTTCTAAAGAAGAATTAGTCCACATATAATAGGCAAAGAAGAAGTCACTCTTACCAACATAACACCAATTTTATTTTAACAAAAATAACTATTATTAACATTCCACAATTTATCTAAATTAAGTAACTACGATAATTTTACTTCCAAGTAATGGATGGGAATGTTAAGTTACCAATTGAGACCTGGACTAACATGTCCTGAGGCAAAGTTGAATCGTCACTACTTGTATATAATAATAAAGAACCTCACTTTCAATGCTTAGGAACTTTAGGGACACCAAATCTGGATTTTCATTTGTTACAGAAAATATGACCACACAGATACCTACCTGAACAGCAACAGCAGCCTGTAATACACATGCCAATTCTTCCACTTCTCACAAACTGAAGATAAAAATAAAAATAAAAATAAGGATATTCATACCATATCTTTATAGAATGGTGTCTGCTCAGGGAATAAGGCATGGTCTGCATCCTCTCCTCTGTTTGTATATTGCTCACTATATCTTCCTGTATCCAGTTGTCCAGCTCCATAATCAAGAGGACCAGACAAGAAAGCAAAAACTCTAGCTGCAACAGTACCCAATAGAAATAAGATCTACTTGGTGCCTTTAAGAGCACACTATAACGAATATGAAAACATGTTAACTAAAACATATATGATGAACTTTGAATTTGAGCACGCACACCTAAAGAAGGTGTTTCCATATTCAAATCCAAGGAAATTGAAAAGGGCTTCCATTGCCACCCCAAAACCACATGCGCCTTTCAGAACACCATCCAATCCTTGACTTGTTGCTGTGGTTCTCTATCATGAAGTTGTTGGTCTAAGTGTTTCAAGGCAGGCGCAATACGTTCCTTAAAAGTTTTCACCTGCAATAAAATTATAGATTTTAGACCGTGATCAAAATTTGCCCATATATATAACATAATAATTGTATTTCAAAATGAGAAAACAACTCAAAAAATTGTCGAAAAATTCCACATTATTAATTACCTGCAGGAGCCAAAAACTATAACAAAGACATGGGATCTTCGAGCTCAATTGGTAAGGTTCCCTCTGCATCAGAGTAGTAGCAGTGAGTGAGAGATTCAGAGCAACTTTTAGATCTCGAGATAGAGAAATAAGCGAGTTTTTTAAGAGGTGGAATCAAATCGGCAATTGTAGGCTCGAAACAAAGGAAATCACATATTTAAACGAAAATCTTAGTCCGATGACGACATAGATTCAAACGAAGTCACAGATTAAAAAAAAAAGAAAAGAAAAAGAAAGCAGATCTTCACCGGTGAGATTTTCGACAGAGGCACGACACGGGAGAAGAAGGTGGAGCATGGGCCCAGTTATGGGTCGCATAAATGAAAGCGGAGGTTGCCAGTTAGGGAGGCGGCGGTGGAGGAAGGAATGAAGGTGTGGAGGATGAAGATTGGGGAAAGGGGCAGCCATTCAAGTAATTTGAGAAAGATAAAATAGGAATATGAACAGAGAAGCAGATGAGTAGAAGGAGGAAAAGTCTAGAATGAGTGTGGAAGAAGATGCAAGAGCTCAGAGGGCTGGGGAGGAAGCTCGAATGCTTTGGAGCATGTGGAAAAGCTAAACGAATTAACAAAATTAATATAAGTAATTTATTTTTTCCAAATATCTCAAAAAATTGAAGAGAAATATTATATCACTTCATAATAGACTGATATAAATATTATCATTAATTTATAACATAAAATATATATTTACAAATAATCATAGGTTATTTTTTATATTTTTGTTAGAAATTTGGAGAGAAAAAATAATAAAAAATATGTCTTAATATATAAAATAAATAGTAAAAAATATGGATAATATCACAATTTTGTAGCATAAAATATCCACATATATATATATAAATTCACACATTGTATATAAACAACTATAAACACATTTACAAAAAAAAAAAGAAATTAGCATTTGTTAGAAGAAATTGACATTTGGAAAAAAGAACCAAAAAGAAAGGGGGGAGTGTCGGGAGAGGGAGAGATGGAGGATGATAATATGTGTTCAACATTGGGGTTCACAAGGGAAAAGATGGTTTGGTATTTTTTGTGACACTTTTTTTCACTTGCTCCATCCGCACGCACAACGTGAATTTTGCGGGGTTAAAATAAGGAATATTGTTAAAAAAATTAAAATATATAAAAATCAGATTTTTAATATATTTTTTATGTATAATATTATATACTGACAATTTAAAAAATATATTATGATAAATTTTTAAATTTTATATTTCATTCAATTTAATATGATAAGTGTGCAATATATATAAATATATGTTTGTGTATTTATATATTAAGGAAACACAAAAGTATTAGTAGGGGTCAAACCAATAAATATGTGTATATTTAAAAATAATTATATATAAAATTTAAATAAAATATATTAAATGGGAGAGGAGATGAGGGGCCACAGCCCTTTAACGACCAAAGGGTGTCGCCCCTGGATTCATCCTTTGCAGCAAATTAAACCTGGACTGGCTCTCCAAAGTCATTTTCTTAGCTCTCTTGGTTTGAGCATTAAATGTAGAATATATTTAACAGTGAAATGTGTCTTGATGCACGGTAAAAATGATTGAGGTTTATCATATTTATTGATATTGATATTTATTGATGATTATTGATATTGGTGTTTTAAAATTAATGACATAAACATTATTTTCTTAGAAAATATATTAACATGATAAGAATATACTTAAAAAATTATTATCAATAACTCGAAGTTATTTTTTGAGTTAAATCTAACTTTTCAGAAATTTAATAAAGTATAAACAATTAATGTACTTCTTGGAAAAACATACTTATCTTTGGCTAATATGTAAATTCAATTATCATATTATCAATCAATAAATTTCAAGTTAAACTTAATAATTGTAATTTTGTATTTAAAAATATATTTTGGACATGATATATACATCTAGTGAGGGTACAAATTAGCATTTTTTTCCATATTTGGGACATAATGTATAAATTTAGAGAGGGTGTAGATTGGCAAATTTTTCCATAACAATTTTCTAGCGGCCCCACACATAAAGGATTTAAAAAAACGCTACAGTTTTATGAATAGCAAAAACAGAGCCGCGATGATCCTCCGTTTAAGGTATATTTTTTGACGTAAAAAATAAATCTAGTGAGGGTATAAATTAGTATTTTTTTCCCGTATTTGGGGCATAATATATAAATTTAGTGAGGGTATAGATTGGTAATTTTTTCCATATCAATTTTCTAGCGGCCCCACATATAAAGGATGAAAAAAAAAGATAGAGTGCTGTGAATAGTGAAAACAGTGCCACGATGATCCTCCTTTTAAGATATTATATATATATATATATAGATATAAATATAAATATAGATATAAATTATTGAAATAGATATAGAAATAGATGGTTTTTGGCCAACTTCTTATATTATACATAGAAGTTCATTGCTGATCTATTATAACGCCAATTAATATATCGTACTATACATACATCACAAACACATACCAATCATCGCCCTTCGGTCTCCATCTGTCTCTGCAACTGCGGGCCTTTCTTCTTCTTCTTCTTCTTCTTCCTGTTCCAATGAAGCTTGAGCGTTGTTCTGCATCATCATTTCTCAAGGTTTTCAGTGTTCACTTGAAATATCTCCTTACTTTTTTCTCTCTTTTTATTGTCTTTGCCTCTGGTTTACTCATTGGAATCACTCTCTCTTTCTACCTCAAAGAATTCTCCCTCAACCCTCAAATCCAACAATTCCTCATCCCATCTCTTAGATTCAAACCATCTACGCCACATCCATCCCTCTCGCCCGCAACTCCATTCTCAACCATCAATGTTTCATTATCAAATCGGACAAATGCACAACCTTGGTCTTTAGATGTTCTGAATCAGACAAAAGTAACCTCAACCCGAACAGATTTGAAAGATTTCTTAAAACCTCCGAAGGCAATGCATGATATGAGCGACGAAGAGCTGCTTTGGAGAGCTTCAATGGCCCCAAGGATTCTGGAAGTCCCATTCAGATACACATCAAAGGTTGCATTCATGTTTCTGTCCAAAGGTCCTCTTCTGTTGGCTCCTCTGTGGAAGAGATTCTTCAGAGGAATCAATAAAGACTTGTATTCTATCTATGTCCATTACTCTCCATCTTTCAATCAAACACTCCCCCCGGAAACTTCAGTCTTCCATGGCCGCGCAATCCCGAGCAAGGTCAGTATTTCTTTATGTTTCTATGTATTAATTTCATTGGCATATATAAGCAGCACTGTTTCCGTATGTCTGTAACTGTTTGTGTTAAAGTACATAACTCCAGTCTGACTCATTAATATTCGCAAGCATTATACCTATATCTAATACGTGGATTTGCCTTTCTTTTCTGCTGTTATACTCAAAGTGCAATAGGAATTCATTGATTCTCTTACAAACAAAGAGATTTGCTTAGGGATAATCTTGGAAGAGCACCATTAAATTCTCAATTTGATTAAATCCATAGGGGTTTCCATAGCATTAATCAGAGTTCACAAAGAAAGAAATGGGTCTTTTGATCTGTCAAAAACATGTTACGCCGCATGAAACGCCTAGTTTAGTGCTTAGAGTAGAAATGACTTTGACAAAGGTAGAATGTGTGTGATTTGCTTGACAATATGTCGTTTTAGTCTAAGTTCACGTATTATTAGTTTAGACATGAGCCAGTCATTATTCCTTATTAGGCTCAATGATTTGTCCAGAAAGACAATGCCGCCACTACATATGACCAATATTTATATGACAAGTACAAATAATTGTCGTATTTTAAAATATGTCTTTTCATGCATGCCTAATTCAATAATAATGAACTGGCTTAATTTCAGATTCTATTTTAGATTGATCAACGACTATTATATATTCAATATTCACATTCTATTTCTCTTCTTGTATTATTGATCATCATCATCTGAGTTGTTGGTAGACTTGTGGACTTTCTTGAATTCTGCTTTTGATCTCTTACGTTGAGGTCCTCCTTGTTTTTTATTAATAAAAAAGAGAGTGTGTGTGTGTGAGTGTGTATTTGTTAAGTTGGTTAAGTCCTGTCTGTATAAACCTTTCTCATCTTCAAAGGTCAGCAATGGAGAATTACTTGTGAAATGGGGCATTGATAAAATAATTAATCTTATTTTAATTTGTCTATGCCATATGATGGGTTCATAAAATAATGTCAACTTTTGCGGCCAGAAGAATGTCAAATTTATAACACCTTTGTTAACTTGAACACCATATTTGAATGTAATTAACGGGAGGAATAGAATTAGATCATTTTAAAGAATAGTAAGACAACGTTTTGATCTGATTTTAAACAAACAGATCAAACGAAAATTTTTTAAGGATTAGACAAAAACCAAAAATGCATCTGACCTCCCCGGCCCAAAAAAGAATAACATATATATATATATATATATATGAAGCTTGGCATGGGGGCTTGTAGAGAGAATAAAATGGAACTAATTAATATATTGGTCCATCGAACCTAATGGAAAGAATGTTTCCAACATAACATGCATATTTCGTATCTTTTAATATAAGGATGCCCTTGCAAGCAATATATCTGTTGCATACTTTTCTTTGATTCCACTCCTTTTCCAACCCCTGGAGAATTCTATTCTTCCCCCATTTCCCAAACCCAACTTTTCCACAGTCTCATGGACCTCTTCTCCTACCTTTTCTCAATTCCTTCCTCTCTTCCAACTTTGTCTCTAACATGCACATCAGTCAATCTATCTAAAGTCTAGACACAAAAGTATAAACCACACACGCACACACGTCTTTTCACCCCAAGTGTATCTCAAAACAATTACTCCTTTTTATTCTTAATATAAAATCCTTTTAACCGATTTATGTAGATTAAGAATTAGAATTAAAACTAATTAACTATCTCAATTTCTCTAAAAATCTCAATATTTTCCTAAAACTATCCTTATTTAATCTCTCTCTCTTTCTTTTTGGATACATTAAATATGGGTATTTTTTTAGAAATGTATAATAAACACTATCTCGTATATTATAAAATGTTTTATATTTAGGATCAGGACAAAAGATCCTATATATAGGATTAGAGGTAGTAATTAGTAATTAATCTCATGCTATAGTAACTAGAACCATATATATATACACACACACACACACATATCAATGATCATCAAATTAGATCTTGTGCTTCTTAAGTGTACAGAGGCGTGTGAGGGTGTGTATATGCACCTCTTATTTGGGGAAAATTGCAAGTAATAGGTATAAGTTTTAATAGTTTTCACCTCATGTGCTTTAAATTTTGATTCCTCTCAAGTTTTGATTCATTTTCATATACACAGTTTAGATCTATAAAAACTAATATTAAGCCTAAACATTAATATTTTTCATAAAAAAATCATTGTTACCTTTTATTTATAAAATGAAATCATTTTTCTTTCTTAAAAAACATTGACCTAAGCCTAATTATTTACAAAATCCTAGAAGAAATGTTTTCAATAGGATTAATAATGAGTTGAATATTCAATTATTTTAAAATATGAAATCACGGAGTGTGCAATTATTTTTTTAATTATTTAAATATTATTTTTTAATTATTATGTTTTAAAAATAAATTTCACCAGATTCTAGCTGTGCAATTCGTTGTTTATTAAGCTTTTTACCCCTGAACATCCACCGTCTTTTTCTGAAAAAAAAAATTAAAATCGCTCTTCGTTTGACCATGTGATATGTAGAGCATACGAATGAGACCAACTTTAGAATTGGGTTTTTTTTGTTCCTCTTGGACTTGAAATTGACCCATTTTTTCGCTTCTGAACATGCAGGTGGTAAGATGGGGCGAAATGAACATGGTCGAGGCAGAGAGACGGCTACTAGCAAATGCACTGCTTGACTTCTCAAACCAACGTTTTGTTCTTCTCTCAGATTCCTGCATTCCTCTGTTCAACTTCTCCACCATCTACACCTACCTCATGAACTCCTCGAAAACCTACGTGGAAGCCTACGATTTGCCTGGAGCAGTGGGACGAGGACGTTATAGCCCCAAAATGAAGCCACTCGTCAGGTTAGACCAATGGAGAAAGGGCTCTCAGTGGTTCCAAATAGATCGAGCCCTAGCCACTGAAATAGTCTCGGACCAGAGATACTTTCGAGTGTTCAAGAGGCATTGTAAGGGTTCGTGTTATGGGGACGAGCACTACTTGCCCACGTTGGTGAGCATCAAGTTTTGGAAGAAGAACTCGAACAGGACTTTGACTTGGGTTGACTGGTCAAAGGGTGGGCCCCACCCGTCGAGTTACAAGAGAGTGGATATGACTGGTGAATTCTTGGAGAGACTCAGGCATGGAAGTGTTTGTGAGTACAATGGGAAGATGACACATGCGTGTCATCTCTTTGCGAGGAAGTTTACGTATCATGCTCTGGATAGATTGCTAAGGTTTGCACCTAAGATTATGCAATTCAGTTGATTGTTCATAATCCTTTGATTTCCCGTTGATTTGTTCTACATATGATATATAAAAACTTTGATTCCTTATTTTTTTTAAACAAATAAAATAATTGTCATTTTTCTTAGTTAATCTTTTTGGTGAGGAAAGATTAAGGGTCAGAAGCCCGAAGACCGAGTCTTAAATTAAGTGGTTACTGTACACTATGCTCCCAGTGATAGCATAGAATGAAGTCGGCTTACTTTGGGCCATAGTGCAGCAATCGGGTTGCATCCGACTGAAAAATGAATAAATTTTCGTTGAACCCGTTTGGTTGACCTAGAAAATTGATTTGTTAAACAAATCAGTGAAAATTGTCGAATTGCTATTTGATTTTTCTTTTTGGTATTTTTTCAATAAAATAGTCATTTTGAATTGATCTCCTTAGTTAGAAATAGAATTTAGATCGCTTTATAATCGATTTAGAATTTCCAGTTTTTTTCTTGCCAACCTTAGAATTTGCTGTTTTCAGTAGTTGTTTTACAATCAACTTCAATCAATTTTCCCGTTTTAAGTAGTGTAACACATGGATGCTTACATGACACGATTTGTCTATGATGGGCAAACCTATACTTTATATATGGTAGAATTTTAACTTGTTAGGAATTTAATTTAATATTTTAAGTAGTTTTAATTTTGATTGATCGCATAATAATTATTTATATTCAAAATATGATTTTTCTTAGAAATTTAGTCAAACTATATATGTTTTGTTTAATATATATACAAAATTTAAAGAATGAATCACATGCAATTTGATATATTGATATTAATATTACAAGTTCTTTTCAAAAGATAAATACATGAATAACCAATTGCATTATGTAGTTTTATGCAGACTTGTAAATTCAATTAGCCCAAAAAAAAGCAATACAATTAATTAATAATTGTCATTATACTTATGTTGTTCCAATACTTCTTTGTCACTATGTGTCTAAGAAAATTAAAAGTGCTCGAAAGACATGCTAAAGTATTGAAACTTGAAAGAAGTCAAAAAAATTAAAAGATAAAAATTGTCATTATATATAATATTCTTTTTATTCCAGTTTATAAGACACTTTTAACTACTGCCCATATACCATAAGTAATAATTATAATTGAAAATTTTTCTAACATTTTTAGAATTACTTGAGTACCTTTTTTTCACATGAGCACCCGGTATTCTGGACTTGACTTACTTGAGCTGCGAGAACTTTAACGGAATCAACACAAATCTAAATTAAGGGCTGACAGGCACCACTAGGGTGGACGCCGGTGACCACTTGCGCTAGTGCATTTCTACGGCTCGAACTCAAGACCTCTAATTAAACTTAAACAACTTCTATCTATAAGTTGATCCAAGCGCTCATGATTATTTAGTATGAGTACCTTGAGTCATATGAAAAGTAAGAAATTGTGTGGTAATATTCAACTCATACAGATATTTATCAGACTATGGCACCGAAGAATAAGTCACAAGACTTGTATGTTTATAAATGCAAGTGTTGAACCCTTCTCCACAGATGGAAAATTGGAAATGGAGTTTTCTATTCTATTAAGCCATCTCACTCTCTCTCTATATATATATATTACATCCAAACTTCAGCAACATCCTTCAGTTTCAGTTTCCCTTCCTTTCAACTCTTGCCGCCATCCCAATGAAGCAAGACCGCGTCAACACAGCCTCATATTTCAATCTCTTTAATCTTCAATCCCCATATCTCCTTCACTTCTTCTGTCTCGCTCTACTCTTTGGCTCTGTTTTACTCATCGGAATCACTTTCTACCTCAATGGCTCCTCCCTCACCTTTCCAATTCAATTCACACCATCTCCATCTCCCTCCACCATCAATGTTCCTTCATCAAATCAGACCACAGAAACAGAACCATGGTCACTGAATGTTCAGAATCAGACAAAGCCCAGCTTGACACAACATGATGATGATGGGTTGAAATTGAATGATGATTTCTTGGATCCTCCGAAGGCTATGCATAATATGAGTGACCAAGAGTTGCTGCGGAGAGCTTCAAGGGTTCCTCGGATTCAGGAAGTGCCATCGAGACACACACAAAAGATTGCATTCATGTTTCTGACAAAGGGTCCTCTTCCTCTGGCTCCTCTGTGGCAGAGATTCTTCAGAGGAATCGATCAAGGCTTATATTCTATCTATGTCCATTCCCATCCTTCTTTCAATCAAACACTCCCCAAAACATCTGTCTTTTATGGTCGCTCCATCCCAAGCAAGGTCAGTTCATCACGCCATTAATTTGAATAATTGATTGATTAATTAGCATGCGCTAAATTCTATCTTCTGTTTTCAGTGCAACATTAGAACCCCAATATTATTGTGTTTTCCAATCAGTAACTGTTTGAGTAAACTGAAAAACTTTCTGTAAGAGTTAATATTCACAAATGGATCACATGCACTATATTTAATTATTTATTAATACATTCATAAGTCTTTTCTTTTCTGCTAATTCGCTCAAAGTTTAATAGAAGTTAATGGATTGTCCTCCCTTCAAGAGCTTTGATTTGGGGTATTTCTTGGGAGGGGCACCTAGTCTCAAATTCATGTTAGCTTTAGGGATTTCAGAGCTTGAATGAGACTTTTCATAGAAACTAACAGCTTGCTGTTTAAAAAATGAGTTGAGCCTCATTCTACGCCTAATTCAATGGATATTACAAAATTTTCTGATAAGAGTAGCATGTGTGATTTGCTTGACCATGGCGGTCAAGTCTCTAACAATACGCGTATCATTTTTTTCTTCTTTTGGATAAAACATATTTCATAGAAAAACAGCACAGTTGAAGCTCCAAAAAAAAAAAAAAGAAAGGCAATTAGTAAATACTCCCTCTGATTCATATTATAAGGTATATTGTATAACAAGTTTTTGGTCCAAAATATAGGGCATTAGATATTTTTTTTCCATTTTACCCGTATCTTTAATGCTTTATCTCTCTTTATTTATAACTCTCCAATAATAATAGAATAAGGTATTTGATAAGGGTAAAATAGGAAATGTGAATATTTTTTACATTGATTTGAGTTGAAAAAATGATTTTCTTAATATGCGTGCAATTAATACAAAATATTTTATAATGTGGACCAAAAGGAGTAATAAGCTAGAACACAGAACTTCATCAATAGCTAATTAGCCTTAATTGCACCAAAATAATGTGGTTTGATTTTATCTGTCAATTATAGAAAATTTTAAATATCCCAATTTACGTATAATTTTACTTTACCAATAAAATATTAATTATCTTTTTTACTGTTTTATCTTTCATTAAAAATAATGGTAAGTGGAATACAAGTTATTTTTTAATATTTAATTTAAGAATGTTTTAATAAAATATTATTAAATTTTACTATAATTTAAGTTATTTAATAGTTTTATTAATCCATTTAAAAAGTGTTAAAAATGACTGATAAAATGAAATAAAAAAAAGTATAGTGTAGATGTAAAAGTTATTATTCTTTTTTCTAATTATTATATGTCTTTTTCATTGATATTCAACAATAGTTAAATTGCTTTCAAATTTCAACATCTGTTACAAATTTAACATTCACGTTCTTCTTTCCTTTTCTTCGTGGCATCATCTGAGTAATCGGTAGACAACTACTTGTGCATTTTCTTTCTTGGGAATCTTAGCATATCCTTCTGCAATAAAATATTGGGATTTGTTCCTAAATGTTACAATATATATATAAAGTTTCTCAGTTGGACCTGTCTGCATGATCCTCAACTCTCACTTCTTTCATGCGCAAGTTATTGGCACAAGAGGGTTTGACATTTTATTAAGAATTTTATGAACAGCCTAATGATCATGGCTTCATCTCATCTTCATGATTGGCAGTTTATTAAGATTTATTAGACATTAGATGCTATAGCTAAGCCTGAAAAAGAGTACTCTGAATATATTTTAATGAACTTCATTTGATATATGTCACCCATCGAGAGACACAATTTATGCTTCTACTCGAGCATATATATATATATATATATATTTCTATGAACTTCATCAACTATAAAAAATCCAGCTTTTTGTTGAAAGAGGATTTGGATTCCCCATTCCTTGCAGATAAAATTACTACAGAATTGGTGAACTGAACCTACATACATAGAATATTTCCCACATGGAACATTTCTTCTTTCAGGGGTGATTATTATTTTTTTTTTTGGCCAAGATTTTTTTGGGTGCGATTGGATGTGATAATGTAACGGGGAATACTGAATTTTTCACTTCTCTGAATTGCTATATAAGAAAGTGAAAATCATCATTATATCAATAACATTAATATCAATATAAATTATAAAATCTATAATTAGTAAGCCCCAATATTCACACACCATAAACAATGCGACTCATCTTAAGTTCTATGTAACTACATAGGTTCCAACTAGTTATGTATGTTTAAACTATAGCTTAATTTGATTTTGACAATGTCTTAGAATGTAAATTTTATTTCTTAAAATTATCACAAGAAGCACAAACTATCAAGAACTTTATACGCAAATGAAGATGCCGTTTTACTGAAAAGAATTAAATCATGACAATTCAAAGCTTTCTATGTGAAATTTTATTATATTTAAAACTATACAATCCATTGCTAACATTAACAGGTTGGTTACAAAAGCTGTCCGTTCTATAAGGTTTCTTCAATTCCACTCCTTTTCCAGCTCCACGAGAATTCAATTCTCCACTTCCATAGCCTACTCTTCCATATCTCTCCGTGGACCTTCCTGATTTCTTTCTGCCTGCTTATGATGGTCTCCTGAAACAATAATCCTGGAGAGAAACAACACATAAGGCACATATCTTTCTAGAAGAACATACCAAAATGTATCCATGAGGCCCAAGCATGGATGGGCCTTTCTCTGCCTTGTTGGAACTGAACCCATTTTTCATTAATGGGAGAGAATTTCTTGCCTAATTTTTCTTTTCTCACCCACATTCAGGTTGTGACGTGGGGTAACATTAACATGATAGAGGCCGAGAGACGCCTACTAGCCAATGCATTGCTTGACTTCTCCAACCAACGTTTCGTTCTTCTGTCAGAGTCATGCATTCCTCTGTTCAACTTCTCCACAATCTACACCTACCTTATGAACTCAACAAAAAACTATGTGGAAGCCTTCAATTTGCCAGGTGCAAAGGGAGGACGTGGACGTTACAGTTCCAAAATGAAGCCCCTCATTAGGCTTAACCAGTGGAGAAAGGGCTCTCAATGGTTCCAAATAGACCGAGCCCTCGCCATCTATATCGTCTCCGACAACCAATATTTTCCGGTGTTCAAGAAGCATTGTCAGGCTGTGTGTTGTGGGGATGAGCACTATTTGCCCACCTTTGTTAGCAGCAAGTTTTGGAAGACCAACTCAAACAGGACTTTGACTTGGGTCGACTGGTCAAGAGGTGGAACCCACCCATCACGGTTTATGAGAATGCACATAACTTATCAATTCTTGAAGAGGCTAAGGCATGGAAGCAAATGTGAGTACAATGGGAAGACCACTGATATTTGCTATTTGTTTGCAAGGAAGTTCACGTCTCACGCTTTGGATAGACTTCTGAGGTCTGCTCCCAAGATAATGCAATTCAATTGATTTTGTATACAACACCTTTTTTTTTTTTTTTTTGCCACAGTATACAACACCCTTTTTGATTCACCTTATTTACTCATATACACATACTATGGCCCGGATATTGTGCCATGTAAGATGAGGCCAGATCATATTTCATAAAAGCATAATTGTACAAAAAATTTGTATGATTAATACTACTTGTGATGCACCACAATATAACACCTAGAATTAGATAGCATAACCCAATGTATTTGGTATAAAGCACAGATAGATAGAAAAGAAGGATAACTTTAGAATTTGACATGATTGGAACATCATTTCTTATACCAGAGTACTAAAGTCGTGGGGAAGAACATTCCACTTTAACAAGAACATTCATTACACTATCATCCAGAAGTCAAATAGTTATACACTTAATGAGCAAGGAAGCTCTGGGCAAACTAGATTATGCATAGGGCACCCTTTCCCCTTTTTCCGACTAACAGGTGGTTGTGGCTTGTTAGGTTGTCATCATCCTATACTACATCTTTTGTTGAAATTATTGTAAAAAAATTTGACTCAAAAATAGGAAGTGATGGGTGATCTTGCACAATAGCACATCAAGACAGAGTATCTTTCTGTGTCTTGCAATGGAGTTCCACTCTGAGATCAAAGGGCTATTAATAATAGCAGCCAAATTTGGTTTGTCCTTGTGCTTTGGGCATCATTCATATCCTTCATCTAGTGGACCAAGAAAGGAGTTTGCCAATATCTCTTCATCCAATATTAAGAGCCTTCCCTCGCAAATTATGAGACTCTGGTTTTTAACCACAAGAATAAAGAACCTCCCATTCAATGGAATCAAACCAACATTTTAAAAGGCACCCAACCCATTTTATCACACTTACTGAGCCTTGGCATATTAAATGACTCAGTTATTCTTAGCTTATTATTTTATCATCAGTATTTTATGATTAAACGGAGGCCAATGTATTAAGATCAATCAAGTTTGTTTGGAAAGACAGGGTCAAGCCTTTGGAATCTACTTGCCAAAAGAAGAAACAAATTCTCCTCTGCATTGATAAGAATCATTGATTTCCAACCATCTAATAATAAAAAAATCAAAGGAATATTACTGCTAACTTTGTGAGCTTTAAACTGCTAGTAATGTGAAAAGAAGGTAACTTGATAACTAGCTTCTAGCCTTTAACAACAATGAGGCAGGGTGGTTTTCAAGTTCAGCAATTGGATTACTCCTCTTTCTTGGGTACCCATTTTAGAGTACGATAAGAAATGGAACTTTGCCTAATCCTATCTATATCTCAAAAGCTTAAAGCTATAGGATTAAAAAAAAAAAAAGATGTCGAGCATAAATGATAGGATAAAAACATGTTTTTCTTATCTTTCTCGCCATTCTTCTCACTCATTGTTAGCCATACAAGAAAAAAAGAACAGTAATTGGAGACAACAAGCACACAAAATGATTGGGAAAGCAAAGCAGACCAAACATTAAGCGGCAGAACTGATATCAAAATGACTAAAATGGAGACGAAAAGCAAGAGAAAAAAATGAAGAGAAATTAAACAAAGCAAAACACATCAGATATTACACGGGCCGAATAGACAAGAAAAAGGCAATATAATGGTGACAAAAAATAAACAAAATGAAGGAGAAGACAAAGCAAAATGATAGCCATTATGCAGCATAACTAGAAGTAAGACCCAAGTAAAACTAAAATAGGAGGACAAAATTAAAAGTGCACGAAAGCCATGCTAAAATATTGAAACTTGAAAAAGGTCAAAAACTTAAAAGTAAAAAAATTGTCTTTATATATAATATTAACTATCAGCGCCTTAAGTCATCTTCAAAGTAAGAAATCGTGTGGTCATATTCAACTCATACAGAGATATTTATCAGACTGAACCACCAAACGATAACTCACAAGACTTGTATGTTTATAAATACAACTGTTGAACCCTTCTCCATGTATGGAAATGAAGGAGTTTTCTACTTCATAAAGCCATATATATATATCCCTCTCCAACTCTACCTGCCATCCCAATGAAGCAAGTTCGCATTAACACAGCCTCATATTTCAATCTCTTTAATCTTTAATCCCCATATCTCCTCCACTTCTTCTCTCTTTTCATACTCTTTGGCTCTGTTTTACTCATCGGAATCACTTTCTACCTCAATGGCTCCTCCCTCACCTTTTCAATCCACCAATTCCTTGGATTCACACCATCTCCATCTCCCTCACCCATCAGTGTTCCTTCATCAATTCAGACCACAGAAACAGAACCATGGTCGCTGAATGTTCAGGATCAGAAAAGCCCAGCTTGACACAACATGATGATGATGGGTTGAAATTGAATGATGATTTCTTGGATCCTCCGAAGGCTATGCATAATATGAGTGACCAAGAGTTGCTGTGGAGAGCTTCAAGGGTTCCTCGGATTCAGGAACTGCCATCGAGACACACCCCAAAGGTGGCATTCATGTTTCTGACAGAAGGTCCTCTTCCTCTGGCTCCTCTGCGGCAGAGATTCTTTAGAGGAATCGATCAAGGCTTGTATTCTATCTATGTCCATTCCAATCCTTCTTTCAATCAATCACTCCCCAAAACATCTGTCTTTTATGGTCGCTCCATCCCAAGCAAGGTCAATTCATCATGCCATTAATTCGCTTCGCTTGCATAATTGATTGATTAATTAGCATGCGCTCATTCAATTTTCCGTTTTCAATTGAAAATATTAATCTAGAACCTCAATATCAGTGTGTTTTCCAATCAGTAACTGTCTGAATAAAACTGAAAAATGTTCTGTAAGAGTTAATATTCACACATTGATCACATGCACTTTATTTAATTATTTATTAATAATACACTTATCAGCCTTTTCTTTTCTGCTAATACACTCAAAGTGTAATAGGAACTAATCAATTATCCTCCCTTCAAGGGCTTTGATTTGGGGTAGCTTTAGGGATTTCATACCTTGAATGAGAATGTACATACAACCTAACATTTTGCTGTTTAAAAAATGAGTTGAGCCTTATTCTACGCCTAATTCAGTAGATATTACATACAACCTAATTGAATGAGAATGTACATACGTGTGATTTGCTTGACCATGGCGGTCAAGTGTCTAATAATAGGCGTATAATTTTTTCCCCTTTTGGCTAAAGATAATTCATAGAAAAACGACATACTAGAAGCTCAAAAAACAATAGAAAGACCAAACACAAAAAAGAAAGGCAATTTTACCCTGACAATTTTGCCAGCAATCCCCTCCAAGCAGGTGGTGACATAGTTAAAAGGAGGGAGCGTTATCTTATACATAACCCCAAAAGTTCGAGGGAAAAGTCGCGGGAAGCCTGGTCGATAGAGTAACGTAAAACTGTGCTGGCGTTAAAGGCCAACAGGAAAACCATAGTTTGCAAGGTCAGTGTGAGCCGGAGACCTCGACTGCTGGGAAATTGAGGTTTTACGAATAGGGTTTTGGGGCGAGGAGGATATGACACCAACACGTAGGCTGGTACGAGCGTATGTGTTGATGTTTTACAATTTTCCCCTCAATACGAGCCTACGTGTTGGTGTTTTACAATTTTCCCCTCAAATAGGGGGTAAAAATTAGAAACAGTTTCTTTGGGCTTTTTTATTATTATGCTATAAAGAAAAAAAATATTTATCAAAATACTGCATTATTAAAAGTATTTACCATAATGTCGACATGGATTGGCATAAGTGACTTTGAAATCCGGACAAAGAGTCTCACTCTCCATGGTGATCGGTTTGAGTCTCCCCTTGGCTACTCAAGTCATGCATTGGTAGCAACTCCATTGTGGGAAGATCCCCCACCACCCAGAGGCAATCAGTAAGTCCTGATAGATGTACAATAACTGACACATTCCCAAGACCCAAAATAACTACTCTTAGAGATGGCCAAAGATACAGAATAGTTCTCTCATTAACTGAAATTTGGTGCACTACTGATGGTTCTAGGAATATTCTCTCTAACTGCCATTTTTCTTTACAAAAAAAAGTATTTACCATAATGTTATAAAATAGATAAATCAAATTAACATTTACGACTTCTTTTCTTTCACAAAATGACACTCTTACACATCTAACATCACACCCAGCTTGCCACCCTCTCTCAGTTCCCTACTGTTTCTTCCTTCCTTCGCCTATTTCCATCTCTTCTCTCTCACACATACAAATGCATAAATATTTAAATTTCTTTAAATATAAAAATTTAATTTTTAATGAATTTACATATTTAGATAAATAAATATTTAAATTAATTAATGCCAATTTTTTTTACCAGAACCAATACTAATATATGTGATATAAAAACTGAATCACTTAAAATTACTCCCCTCTATTTATTATTATAAGTTACATTTTAAAAAGTTTTTATGTTTCTAAATATAATTTATTTTGTATACTGGTTAAAGCATTTAATGATTTTTTTCCATAAATACCCTTTATTTATTTACATTTAATTAAGATGGATTAGAAATAGGTACTACATTTAATTAAAGGTATTTTAAAAAAATAAAAGTAACTTTTGATAAATTTAATGATAAAATCTACTTTTAACTAATTTTTTAATTCATGTAAAATAGTTAGAAGTGATTTATCATAAGGAATAGATGGAGTATTTAAATGCATACATAAATAAATATAATATGTATAACAATAAATACATATAAAAACATTTATGTATAATTGTTGGCTCTTTTTTTTTTCTTGCTAAAGACTAAAAAAGTAATATTAGGCGTGTGAGAATCTCAAATTAAATACTCCCCTAATGTTGGATCATAATTTTTAAAAAATTTGTATACTTTCTTAATCACTAAATAAAATGCCATATATTTAGAGTTAGAGGAAGTATTTCTAATCCATCTTAATTAAATGCAAACAAAGGATATTTGTGGAAAAAGGCATCAAATACTCTAATCACTCTACAAAATAACTCATATTTAACAACATGAAAAGTTTTTAAAATATAACTTATAATAAGGAATAGAGGAAGTAATTTTATATTGTGAACACCCTATTTTATCCAGTACTTAAAAGATGTGTAATTAAAATTGATGCAAATTTTCTTTTATTGTCAATGGGAATTCGAACTTTTATAAAATAAATGGAAAACAAATAAAATAAAATAATAACAAAAATAATGGGATCTTGAAAAAAGAAGAAGAAAGAAAGACAACAAAAATGAAAAACCAATAAAATAAAATAGTAAAATAATATAAATCAAAATAATAATAATAATAATAATAATTTTTTTTAAAAAAAAAATCAACCGAAATTCCAAACTAAAAAAAAAAGTGCTTTGTGGCTTAAAACAATGGGCTTGAAATGCTAAAGTCCAGCACTTCAAGCCCATGTGACCATCACCACTCAACCCTAATTAGGGCTCAGACACACGAAGGCTTAGGAAAAGCTAAAGGCAGTCTGAGCACAAGGAACAGAGAGAGCCACGACAGGTGAGAGAGAAAGAAGAACAGAGGGAGCCATGAAGTCTGGCACCGCAGAAGAAGACCAGAAGTAGTCTCAGGCACGAGAAGAAGCATAAGGAACGTGCACGATGGAAAAAAGGAGCCGAGCATAAAGGACAGAGGGAGTCGCGGGGTCTGAGTAGAGAAGCAGAGCAAAGAGATCGAAGAAAAGACAGGGAGTCACGGGTGAGAGGCAAAAGCGTTGACTAACAAAGAGGATGAAAAGAAAAGTAGAGGAAGCTCACGTGAGAGGCTCAGACACGGAAGCCAGAAAAGTTGAAAACATGAGCAAAAAGAGCAAGATCCCCACTACTCCGTACCTGCTGTAGCAGAGCAGAGGGAGGCGAAGGTGGCATGGTTGCAAGCAACCAGAATAGAGGAACAGGCGGACGGTACACGAAAGTAGGATTAGGAGGCAGTAAAAAGCAATCACGCGCCAAGGACGCCTTAGCTTCACTTGCCAAAACTGCTATAAAAGGGATCAGAGAACAAGTCCGAAAAAAAAATCGGAGGGGCATAGATGTGAAGTTTTGGAGAAGCTGAGAAACACGCGGTTGTGAACCAAGGACGGGAACCTTCGAGGGAGGAAGAGATCAAGGAGACGAAGACAAGAGGCCAAATTTGAGACAACGTACGCTAGGAATTGGGAACCGAGTGGCAGAGATTCAGGATTGGGTAATTATCGTCTCAATTGTGCCTTCCACTTCAATTAACGCTTATTTTTCTCAATTTCTCCAATCATGTTTATGAGCTTTGGAATCCTGGGTTTAGATTATTCATACTTTCTTCTGAATGATTTATACAAATCTTGTTGATTTTGTTAGCTTTGAAAACCTTAACTGGAAATTGGGACATTTGAGCTTGTTTATAGGAGACCTTTTCTATTAAGTGCTGCTTGTTTCTCTGTTAATTGACTATTGTTTGAGCTCTTAGGCTTCATATTCGATAGGTTTAGGAAAATGTAGTTTGATTTATTGTGGAAACCCAATGACTGTTTCGGTTGTTAACTTGTAGTCGTTCAAAATTCGATGATAAACTGCATAGTGTGTCTAAAGTAAGTAAGGAACGGGGCAGTGGTGATGGAATTGATGTTAAATGTTAGAGCTTTGTGTGCCTTTTCGATTGTGAATTCTAACATGTTTTTCTCATGGGCCTTGTGAACTCTGATCTGTTGTTCTCATGGGCCTGACTTTGAGAAGTTTGTTATGGGTATTTTATTCTTCTTATGGGCTGGACCTCAGGAAATTTATTGTGAATGTTTTGGTCAATTTCTCTTATGGGCCTGATGTTGAGAAGCCGTTACAAATTATTTTGATCTGTCTTCATATGGGCCAGTTATGAATATTTTGATCAATTTCTCTTATGGGTCTAACGTTGAGAAGCCTGTTACAAATCATTTTGATTTGTTTTCATATGGGCTGGACATTATGAGCTCAAAGGGGTGCATGAGTACATGACAAAAGTTCACACATAATAGGTCTCAACGGTTTTTTTTTTCACTAAAATCTTAATTTCCTATAACATAATACAAAAAACTAATAAATAAATAAATAATTACCTATATTACCACACCACATGAGGTTTTTAGAACCCACGCAAGTATTTTAGTTTACTGAGTTATCGCGTAAGATTGTGAATCCACGTAGATATATCAGTTAAATAACTTTCTTTTAAAAAAAAAACTATATTTAAAAAATAATAATAATAAAAATAATATAACAAATTTTTCAAATTTTAAAATATCTAACAAAATTATTATATGGCATTTTAAAATACAATAAAACCTTTATACCGCGAGGTTTAGAACTTCTGCAGGTAATTAAGGAATCGATCTATCGGGTACGACTGTGAGTTTGCAATAGGTGGATCGGTTTTCATTTTCTTTTAAAAGAAAAATTTTCAAACGTACAAAAAAAAATATGATGGTTTTTCAAAAGTCTAAAATCAAATAAAAGTATTTAAAAATATATATATATATATATACACATTTTCAAAGCAAAATAAGAGTAAGTAGATGGAATTAAATTATCTTTTAGTAAATTAAAACATACCAACTCAATATCATAAAATTGTTTTATTTGTAAAAAGGTAAATTATTCTCAATTAGTTTTCTCTTATTACAAAAATTACAATAAAAAATATCAACTCAGTGACACGTATTTTTAACTCAAACTACGTGGGCTTTGATCCCTATCATATGATATGTAAGCCTCAGGCTTTGATTCTGGGTCAAGCCCGCCTTTGTAAATTAATAAATATTTTCCAATTTATTTTCACAATTCATTTTCCTCATTTTTTTCTTAAATCTCCTTAATTTTTAACTTAATTTATTTTCTTTATTTTGTTTTCCAAATTTTTCAAATTTTCTTAATTTCTTTTTTCTTTACCCTTATTCTTGCATGTGAATGATAAAAGAAAAACTAAAATACTTTTAAAACCATATTAATTTACACAATTAACGTAAGGTAATCGTTCTTAGGAACGAGTGTTGTGGGGTACTTAACACCTTCCCTACACACAATCAACTCCTGAATCCAATTCTGATTACTCAGATCATCCTTTTCCTCCTTAATTCGATTTTCCAAGATTTCTCCTCAAAATTTTGGTGGCGACTTCTTACAGATCGGTTTTTGCTCGGAAACCCGATTTGTCTCACTTCTGTCCTTTTTTTTCTTTCGTCATATTTTTTTGGGTGCGACATATATAATTCAATTTTTACATGACATATATTAGTATTGGTTCCAACAACAAAAATTAATATTGGGTATTTGTGGAAATACCAATATTGAGTATTTGTGGAAAAAAGCATTAAATACTTTAATCAATATGCAAAATAACTTGTATTTAGGAATATAAAAACTTTTTAGAATGTGACTTATAATAATAAACAGAGGGAGTAATTTTAAATGATTCAGTATTTTATATCGCATATATTAGTATTGGTTTTGGGAAAAAAATTGGCATTAATTCGTTTATATATTAATTTATCTAAATATGTAAATTCATTAAAAATTAAATTTTCATATTTAAAGAAATTTAAATATTTATACATTTATATATATATATATAATCATATTTGTGTGTGTGTGTGTGAGAGGGAAGCAGGGAATGACCAAAGGAGGGAAGAGATAGGGGGTTGGGGGAAGGTAGCAAGCTAGGTGTAAGGTTAGATGTGTTAGAGTGTCATCTTGGAAGAGGAAAAAAGTCGTAATTGTTAACTCTTATTTGGCCATTTTATAGCATTATGGTAAATACTTTTGATAATGTAGCATTTTGATATATACTTTTTTTCTTTGTAGCATAGTAATCAAAAAGCCATTTCTTTGAGCCGAAAATGAAAAATTCTAAAATTCTAAGCAAAGTAGCAAAGATCCATATTCAAATGTAATAGAAATCATGTATTATATCAGGATATGAGTTTTCAATGACCCAACTAATGAATACAAGAACCATTCAAAATTCAAAAAAGACTGACAGATATAAGTCTTAGGCTGTATTTGGTTTGAGATTTTTTAAGAAAAGGGGAGGGGATTGAAGGTGAATCCCTTCTCCTACCCATTTATAAATTTCCCTCAAATTGGGGTTTTTTTCTAGGAGAGAGAGTATTTATTTCTCAATCTTCTTCAATTCTCTCTAATCCCTTTTTAAACCAAATAAGGTTTTATTAAAATCCCTTCTCCTCCAATCCCACTGAACAAAGGAATTTTAAAACTTCTTCAATCCTTTTCCCTTCAATCCCCTTCATTAAAATCTCTCAAATCCCTTTCCGTTAAATCCCCTCAATTGAACCAAACAGAGCCTTACACTATAATAAAGATTCGGCATCCGTGAGGTGACCTTAAATTGGTGAAGACCCACATTATGATATTTGAACCCTCACCCAATCGCTCTTCTTCAAGGAAATGGGACCATCCTACCCGTACATAATGGCAATGGACCCCATATCTTTTAAGGTCCAAGTTATATGCACACCTGCTTCTCTTATAGATAAGTACATCTACACCATCTGCGAAATTTCCTCCTCATTGAAGTAACCATGAGAAATATTCCTAGCTTTAGTAATTTTAATGTAGAGTACAAGCTCATCAGATTTGGTCATTTGTTTTTCATATACAAGAGCGTGTCTTGGAAAGTCTTGAGGATTTTGTACTAGAATCTCCACTTGTCGCTGGGTCAATACAATAAGATCATCATCATTGTTCATGTTCTAGTAATCATGCATCAGTAGTATGTTTTACGCCTGCATCACCGTTGATGCATCCATCATTGCTAAATCCATAAAATTATTGAATGTGATTCAGTAAAATATTTTAAGGAAGCTGATATGTCTATTTTATACCTATAAAATACCCATAATTGATATTATTTTGCTTGAAAAATATTAAGTTTTGATATCAAATTTGCATGATTCTAATTAAATTGAGATATATTTACATTTCAGAAAAATTTGAAGGACAAATGGAGATTTTAGAGTGAAAGAAAAAGACAAGAAGACACAGAAAAAAATCCACCCGGTTCCCAATTATTTCTCTCACCCGGCCGCGGGTGAGGAGGCGAGATCTGCTCAGAGTGCGAGTTGACCCGGCGCCGGGTCAACCACAGCATCAATCCACCCGGCGCCGGGTGGATCACGAAGAAACAATTTCACGTTGTTCACCCGGCGCCGGCTGGATAAATAAATACATAACCCGGCGCCGGGTGAAGGAGTTAAGTCCACTTTGAATAATTGGTTTGGTCTGTGAGCGTGTTACGAGATACATATATATATAGATATATATATATATATATAAGAAGAAAGAAGGAGGACGAGGACGATTACGAGCCCTATAAGATTTATCTGAAATTCTCTGGAGCTGAGGAGAGTATTCTGAAGACAAATTTGAGAGTACTTAAGGCGTAGTGAAGTCGAATCAATCCATTCTTCTTCTACTTTCCTTTCTTTAGATTTTGTTCATATGATTTGGGAGATTACTTTTATTTTGAATTTAAGAACTATGTTTATGCGTAGCTAATATTTCTAGTTAGGGATAGGGATATAGTCTAACTGGGATTAATTAGAGTTTACTCTGGATGATGACTCTTATTTATGATTGAATTTTTCCAATATATGTATGTTTGATTATATCTATCTCTTTTGTGCTTTATTGTGGGTTTTGTGATTGGCCACCATGAAATTCCTTCTGTGGGTAAGCTTGATAGACTGAAAGGTGAAGAGAAAACCTAAACCTAGAGAGATAGACATAAACAATAATTCTAGGAATAGAATTAGGTGTTTATGGTGACTTTAGTTATAGTTTCAAGATTTAATTAGGAATTTTACTTGCACGAGAGTGAATTAAAACCTAATTAAATACAGACTAATTGACTGAAAGGTAATTAGGATACTTTAGAAATAACTGACACTATAATTATAAAGAGTAAAGTTAAGAGTAACTTTAGTTGTCCCAGGATGATGAAACCCAATTCCCTAACACTCTCAGTGATTGAATCAAACCAAATTAGTTGCTTTCATTGTTAATTTCTCTTAGTTTAATATTTGATTAACTTTCATAAATTGTTTGTTTTGACTAAAATTATCTAATTGAGTAAATCACAACCTCCCTTGGGTTCGACCTCTGGAATACTCCGGAGATATTTTTATTACTGCGATTGACCCTGTACACTTGCAGGAAAATCCGATCAGAAGCCATAAAACTATCTAAAAGAAAGTAAAAGAAAAGAACATGATAATGATAACAAGAAGGAAAGTGTATTTTGGTAATTTACCTTAGAGAGAAAGTGTATTCATTGAAGATGGTGAGGGGTAAGTTAATGTTCATGCATTTATAAGAATATGGAGCAAAGAAGCTAACTGATATAATTTGTTATGTGCCTTCTTCTAATCAGATTGCTTATTGTTTGACAAAAGATTTGTCTTATCCTCAATTCAGTTCTTTGCACACCAAACTCGACCTGTATCCCTTTTCTCATTTGAGGGGATATAAGAACTATGTGTAATTTAGCCCATGATCAATCTACTAGGTCCAAGCTCAAGTTTGGTCAAGCTCAAGTTTATTAGTATTAGTGAGCCCAAAAAAAATAAGCCCAAGTTAAAGCAACCCAGATAGTCCATCTCTCATCACTCGTCTTATTTAGTAGTATTCTAGTATCTTCTTTCTGTACAGTTGTCAAGATTAGATCTTTTGTTATTATCCTTTGTTATACATTATTTTTTATTCTTTGTTTTACACATGTATCATTTGTGTGCTGGCAGCACCTGATTGGTTCTCTTGTAACAGAAATAATTATTTGATTGAGGCAGCCTCTCTCTTCCTAACATAGAAAGGACGAGAGTAACATTTTTCAATCTATTGTGATTCTGAAATCCTAATTAAGTTCAATAACTCTTCTTCTATATTGTTCTTTTTGTATGTTATGTGTATCTTTACTGAGCTATATTCTTTCTTAAATTTGTTTTAGCTTGGACACATGTTCGACTATCTTTCATTCTTTTGTAACGGTCACTGTATTAAATTGATTTCCTCACTCTCATCTAATTATTGAGAGTTGAGCTTACCATTCTCTGAATCTTATTCTTGATTTAGTATCAGAGCACCAATTTTCACTATAAGCACTTCCACAAATTCCTCAACCACTTCACCAATGGATAGCAGCGCTTCTGCCTTCAATATTCCTTCCTTTTTTTCTCTGCAAGACCCAAAGTCTCGCTTTAATTCTAGTTTTAATCAAACTTGCAATATTAAACTTGAGAGGACAAATTATATGCCCCTTCAACAAGGACATAAGAGGGACGGGCATTTGACTGGTGAAACTCCTTGTCCTTCAAAGTTTCTCCTTGTTGAAGGGGCAACAAAGAGGAACCTGACTTTGATGAATGGACGTCTATTGATCATCTTCTCTATGGGCAGCTCTAAAACACAATGGCAGAAGATGTTGCTTCTCAGTTAATTGGATGCAAGACTGTGAAAGAACTATGGCAATCAACCAAAGATTTGATTGGATCTCAGTCACAAGCTCGTGTAACTCGGTATAAAAGTGAAATGCAGAGGTTACGAAAGGGCGCTTTGACAATAGAGCAATATTTAACTAAAACGAAGAGTCTTGCAGACCCGTTGCACGTGGCTGGAGCTAAAGTTGCTTTTGATGATCTAGTTACACTAATTCTCTTTGGTTTAGATATGAAATACAATCTAATCATCATCCAGCTTGTTGATAAGAGGGATCTTACATGGGTTGAACTTCAAACAACTCTTTTAACTTTGAAAATCGTTTAGATAGTTGAATGCTCTCTCTAATAGGAGTCTTAATCATTCTATTAATGCTGTGACTCAGAGTTCAATGACTCGAAACAATTTTGACTTTGGACAAAATTCATGGCACAGAGCTAACAATAGAAGCTCTCGAGGTGGTTGGAATTGTGGTGAAGGAGGTTTCCACAATAACAATCACCCTATATGTCAGCTTTGCTCGAAAGTAGGTCATCTTGTTCGTGATTACTTTTATCACTTTGATAAAACCTATAACAATGACGGTCAAAGGAACACTAAAGACAATTATCAGGCATATCTTGTCTCTCCTAGCGTGGTCAGTGACTTTTCTTGGTATATAGATAGCGGGACAAATGCTCACATAACTAATTGTATGAATCAGATGGATTCAGTGAGTACCACTAGTGGTAAGCTTAAATTAATTACTATTAGTGGAGAGAAATTACTTATGACACATATTGGTGATATTGTGATTACTTGTAGTTCTAAATGTCTTGTGCTTAAAGATGCTTTCTGTGTGCCTAAATCTTCAAAGAATTTGATTAGCGTGTCTCATTTCTATATTGATAATAGCATCGGTGTTGAATTTTTGCCAAATATCTGTGTTGTGAAGGACTGAACCAAAGGGATAATACTGGCAGGGGGAGATACAGGAAGGACATTACAAACTTAGTGACATAGCTTATGTGTTCTCATTTGGACAAGAGCATCAAGTTCACTTGCTAGAAAGAAATCATGAGCATACGTATGAAAATAAGAGCATGAACATCACAGAGATAGAACTTTGGCATAGGAAATTAGGCCATCTAGCGAACAGAACTTTGTGCAAAGTTTTATCCTCTTGTAATGTTAAATTGAAAAGTAATGAGAAGCTTAATTTCTGTGAAGCCTGTCAATTTGGGAAATCTCATTGTCTTCCTTTTAACAATTCAAATTCACATGCTAAGTCACCTCTTGATCTTACTCATTCAGACCTGTGGGATCCTTCTCTTTTGCTTTTTGTTAGTGGTTCTCAATTCTACATTCTTTTCATTGATGATCATAGTCGATACACTTGGTTGTATCCACTTAAACATAAGAGTGAAGCCTTAAATGCTTTTAATAGAATTAGTAAAGGAAAATGAATAGTTTAGTTAGAATATTTTTTAAAATAGTTAGAATGTTGTTAACTTAATTAGTTTTAATTACTAGATTCTAGCTGTACTTAGATAGAGTCCAGCTGTACTTCACTTTTCTTGGTCTTATATCGACTATATATGTATAGACTTAATTCAATAATGATAAGCTTTTGCATTTTTCATCATCATGTAAGATAGTATCAGAGCAATTCTCTCATTTTCTCCTCTTTCTCTCCACCTTTCTTATCTTCTTAAAATTTCTATCACTTTTTCTTACTGATTCATTCCTCTACATTTTTCTCTCACTTTCGTACCTCTTTTTCTGATCTTTTCCTTTCACCTTCGACTTTCCTTTTCTCATGGTGTCATTTGAAAGCCAAACATCCAATGCTTCTCAATGATGAGATGTGCTTTATGATTCTTCAAGCTGTTGGTATATTCATTTGAAAGAGAATCCAGGATTGATCCTTGTTTCATCAGAGCTTACTTGACTTAATTACCATCCTAGGTCAAGAGCCATAAAAATGGCCTTATTATCAAAAAATAAGTTTCAGTTTGTTGATGGCTCCATAACTGCACTATTGGTAAGAGATCCTATGTACTCTACATGGCAATGATGCAATGCTTTGGTACTCTTTTGGATTTCTCGAACTCTTTCTCAAAATCTAGCTAGAATCTAGTAACTACAACTAGTTAACAACATTCTAACTACTTTAGAAAATATTCTAACTAGACTATCCATTATCCTTTAATAATTTTATTAGCTTTCTTGCAATTTAAAATTCTTGTTGAAAACATTTATGAATGCTTGCTCATTCTTAGGAAATCAGAGTGAGGGAATGGTTGAGTAGCTATGTTTGGTGTGCATCAAATGTGTCTCTTGGGAATGGTTAATTCCATTATACATGGGAATCTCAAAACTTTTGAGGGACCATGGGAATGAGGATTGTTGAGCATTTTTTTTCCAATGTCACTTCTCAATTTCACCTCTCATGACTAATGATATGCTTCTTCTTCCCCATCTTTGACACATCAACATTGAGGGTCACACCAACAGCAATAACAGTCACATCGATGGCAAGAGTCACACCAACGGTAAGAATAATGGTTTTACCCCTCATGACTGATGGCATTCTCTAATCTGATCCCCCATGTGCAGTCTCCCTATCCATGGCGTCATACCCTATTCTCATTTGACTCCACCTCTTCTCCTTCATCTCCACCCATTATCCTTAGTCTGCATCTACCTTGCATGGCTTTGCAATAATGTCGCCACAAAAGCCGTCGTAGTCAGAAAAGGACAACAGGTTGAAGGTTGGTCCCAAGTGATTACCAATGGTTAAAGATTTCCAATCATCACACTTTCTCTGTCCTTTACTGTGTGGATTTGCTATATTGTGCATTTATTTATGTGGATTTGATGATTTATTTTGCTGATTAGGGATTATGATACCGCCAAGAAGGAGTGGTGGCTGGTGAGGAAAAAGAAAGGAGGAAAGAGGTTGAGTCATTTTATATTTTTTTGTCCCTATTTTTTTTATTCCCATCACTCTTTCTAATATACCAATCATACATTTAAAGTCAATTTCCATAGCTAATCTCATTCTCATTCTCTGCTTAGTACGTTTACACTTATCCACCAACACTTACATCGAGGCCTACATATTGCAATAGGATGTGGACATTTTGAGTTATGTGACCTTCTCTTTTTAAAGTTGTCTAGAACTGTATTAGAGCTATAAAGTGTTAAAATTAGAAAAAAAATTAAAAACTTTTTCATACATTGTGTGAAATATTTCAGAAAATTAATCACATATATTACTTTCCTTTAAAGAAAAACTTAAGCAACTAAATTAATGTTTAGGACAAAATACAAAATCTAATATAAATTAAATATCTCAATTTGGATTTGGATCATCTTCGTATCTTTCTCCATATACAATATCTTCTATTAATTATAATTGAGTGGTTGGGAAAAGTGTCTATAAGTCGACAATAAATTTAATTTAATGATCTCCATTATTAATATTGAGTGGAATATTCTTAAAAATAATATCACAATACTTATTTATAGTAATTATTAAAATAAATAATATATTTGATTCAAGTCACAATAATGAGTAGTTCTCTACCACTGAAATCAAATCAACGAATGAGATTGTGAATAGAAAAATATATAGAGAGAAAGTATAGAGATTATCTAAATTTATCTCAATTCAATATACTATTCCACTAGTTAAATGCATTAAATTAAAGCTGTGTTTGATAGAAATAAATCATTTTTAAGGGAAATAAAAAGTGAAAAGAAGATGGAGATGATGCTTTCTTAAAAAAGCTATTTCTGGTCATTAAGAAGTTTGAATAGTGTATACCATCTTATACAAAGATTTTTTTCATTTTCCTTTTTTATGAAATTCCTTTTTATATCTACCTAAACTATCCTAACTTCCTTTGTCTCTTTATGTGTGTTTTCTTTCTTTCTTTTTTCTTTTTTCTTTTTAAATATATTGATATATTGATCAGTCTCTTTTTCAAAATTCGTTGACGTGGCGCAGTATTGAGATTTAATTGACATGGCACTAAACTGACCTAAACTATTGATGTAACACTTCCTGCTAAAATATGTGCATGACACAAAGCTTCCAATAATTAACTTTTATCGTTTTTGAACACTAATCACTGTTCAATTATCAAGATATTTATAACTACATAAAAGACCATGATATTATTAATGGAGTTGCTAGTCAAGTGAAATTTATAAGAACTTGTGTTAAACATCAAAGTTACAGATCATATCTCAGTAATATTCCTTTTATAGTTGTAAGTATATGCCAAATCATATACTAACATCCCAAGAATATTTTCTTGCAAATACATTTTCACATTTTCTTATATTGCTATCACATTCATCATTACGTAGATTGATTGTTTGATAGCAAACATAATGTCACCTTAACCCGTAACTGCACGCACACACATATCAGTAAATGTAGAAACAGTATTTTTCAAATTCATATTTCATTTTTATTATCTAAACTACTTCAAGTCACTTTCGATGACAACTCTCAGAATGAGAAATAATCTCATATGATCTTTTTAATTTAATTTGTTATTATTGATGGTTTGACACAGTAAAGTGCACATATAAAATTGTGTTTCTACTTTCTAGCTACGAGCTTTATAACATATACGAATATAATCATGAATATTCTATTATTGCACTATCGAAATTTTCGTAATTCGTATACCACTGTACGCATTTCTCTGAATTTGACAAAACATATATAAATTAAACGGTTGCTTAACCATTCGGTTCCTTTGTAGGGTTTGGCTGCCTTTGTTCTGGATTTTTGTCCCTTTGTTTCACTTAAGAGATGATTACCCAAATAACGACATTGAACCAGCAATTAGCTGAGAAAATAGTGTTTAAATTGACAATATATTTATTTTCATGTATATGAAAAGAGGTATAGAGAGAATCCAGATTCTTATTCATTTATCTAGCCCCTTTTATTTGTTCTCTCACAATATATATGTGTGTGAATTTATTTTACACAAGAAAGAAAAATAGAGTACTTTAAATTTTTTATCACTAAAATAATTTATTTTGATGTATTTTTCCACGGACTCCTTATCTTTTAATTGGTATCATATTTGCTCTAATTTTATTTAATATTTCAGCAGAATTGTTTTATTTTTTTTAAATACTTCAAAATAATCCTTTAATTTTTCAATATGTGTGTGTGTGAATATTTTTTACACAAGAGAGAAAAATAGAGTATTTTTATATCTCCAAGATAACTTCTTTTGATGCTAATTTTTTCTAGGGACTCCTTATCATTTAATTTGTATCGTATTTGCTCTAATTTTATTTAATATTTCAGCTGAATTTTTTTGAAATATTTCAAAATAATCCTTTAACTTTTCAATATTGCAAAATAGCAATCAATATATGTAACGGATCAAAAAGATGAAAATGACACATGCAAATGGAAAGTTACGGGACCAATTGGGGAAAAAAAGTTAAGAGAGTCAAAATTAATGAAGCAAACGAATAATAAGTCATGGGGCTAAAATGGTAACCAAGCCAAAAATGGTATGCGTGTGTGTGTATATATTGCAAAGAAACATGAGCTTCTCAAAAGAAGAAAGAGAGTAGAGAAATTTATAGTTTTCTTTTTAAAAAAAAAAAAGAAGAAATGAAGACAGCTACCCCAAAATTTTATTAAATAGCTCTCACTAGTATTGGAGGGTACTGGTTATAAAAAATGCAAAAAAAGATAGAGAGACAACAAAAGAGAAATTTATAGTCACATTAAAAAAAAAAAAGAATTATGAATTAATTCAGTAAAAACAAGTAAAGAGAACGAAGGGGAAATTCCACTGACATAACCATTGATTTAGAATTAGCAATGAATAATTTTTTTTTATTTGTTGATATATTGTTGGTCGATCTAGTTCCTATCAAAGACAAAGACCATGTTATTATTAATAGATCATAGTCATAATCAAGTGACATTTTCTAGGAACTTGATTGAAGTATAAAATTACAGATCACATACACCAGTAATATTCTATTTGGTTAAAAGTATATGCCAACCAGTGATCCAAATTCAGACACAGCTATACCCCTTAAAATTCGGATTCCCTAGTGTGGTATGAATCATTTATATAAATATATGGTATAGAACAGTAAGGATCGAAAAGTAGAGCACCAATTTGGGGAGTCATGTGGAAATTAAAGTAGTAGCATTACGAAGAAACTGCTTGTTGGCTTCACGTGAGCTTCATAAAAGAGCTTTGAACTATCTATAAACTACTAATAATAATATGAGAAGCCTCACTATCAGAATAGGAACTTTTCCATAGAGAGATTTGGTTTGGTGGGAATTCCATTTTCGGCGAAACTTAACTACGTATGGTTCTGTTCTATGATATGTTTGTCCAAAGGAGGAAGGTGAGGGGTGACCCAGGAAGTAAAATATATACTCCTACATAAACACACGGGACGTGTTAAATATCACCGCGTCATTTCACTGTTCTAATTCTAACCCCTTCATTCTGAAATTGGAAATCTGGTTTGCAGTCAAAATCATTGAAAGCTATTAAATTCATTGACATCCATCAAATTATATATTCTCTCCCTAAGATATTTTCAATTAACACATGTATTTTGAAAAATAAATTAAATTATTAAATTTATCAAGAAATTTTAATATTTTTTACAATTCATCTTTATTAAATTAAATTATCTCTAATATTTTTTATAATATTTATTTTTCATCTAAACTACAAACATAAATAAAAAAATAATTAATACACTAAATAACTCAAGTTATATTTTCCGTTACATTTTGAATATCAGGTTAGTGTGTTGATTGTTGGCCTTTAAAAAGTGCATAAACCTTATATGCCGGCTTTGAGCGCGTGCCACGTGGATTTGCTTGGGAGTTGAAGCTGACAAGAAACGAGTGTGTTTGGTAGTGTCCCACACTGTTATTGTCGTCAAGTCAAGACACAGGAAAGAGCTCCCAAACTTCCATCTTCAATTATCTTTTATTTTTTTTTCATTTCTTTCTCTGTTTTTATTTTCCTTTTGCCTGAATCTTCCAACTTCAATTATCTATTACTTTTTCTTTTTCATTTCTTTTTGTTTTTTTTTCTTTTGGCCCGAATCTTCCAATAACTTTCTTGGACTGATATTGCTTTTCTTCCTTTTCCATTGATCATTATTATTGAAATAGTTTAAAATATTTGCACAAAATTTTAAATGAGTCATATTTGTATTTTAGATGTTTTATATTCATTACTTAAAATTAGGGTTCAAGGCCTTGATTTTTGGGCTTGTTTCCATTGTTTGAGTACGAGACACAGCGTGGGCCCAAGGAAAAGTACAAGATATAGGACGCGGTGGCGTTGTATATATATTATATAGACCCTTTTTTTTTTAATAACAACGCAGTGTTTTTTCATAAAAAAAAAAACGCACTTTTTTAATTCAGGCATACATATAGGTATATTACTTTTGGAACTTGTATTTTTCGTTGCCGAAATATGTGTTATTTTATCTGCAGACTGCAGTCTGCACTAAACATACTTCAAATACTAATTATATGTTTTTATAGAACAAAAATAATAAATTTAAAATATTCTTATAATATTATAGGAAGAATGGAACATCATCTTATAATTTTAGTAAAGTCTTAATTTTAAAAAAGTAATATCACATTAATTATATGTACTTAACTAGATTTTGTACATATGTTTCTTGAGAAAATTATGAATGATTTTTTGTTGCACCCGTTCGGAAGTCATTAATTGCTCCCACCCACCCCATCTATGGTGGCAATTTTTTTTAATATTAATTGGAAGGATTTTATTTTTATTTATTTTTAGTTAGTCCACATTAAAAGGTATTAATGAGAGCCACTATAGAAAAATAGGGTCTGTTTGACTGCTGGTCTGGAAATAATTTTTTATTTTTAAAAATAAAAAAATAAAATATTTTATTTTATAATCTTAATTTTTATAAAATATTCTGAAAAATAGAAAAATAAAATAACAGAAAACTCAGAATATCTTTAAAATGTTTTCTAGTTTTTATTTTAAAAAATAAAATAAAATGTGAAAAATATCTACCTCATTATTGGTAAAATTATAAATTTTGAATAACTTATTTAATACTTATTAATTATGATTTTAGTAACAATTATTCAAACAGATTTTTTATTTTCTTGTTTTTAAAACCTGTTGTAGAAAATAGTTTTACAAAACAATTTTGAGAATAATAAAACAAAAAACAAGGTCCCCATGACCTCTCCCATCCCCCATCTCTTACCCCTTTCTCTCATATATATATATATATACTCCCTCTGTTCCTTAATATAAAGGACAATTGAGAGAATTTTCATGTTTCAAAATATAGGGGACACATGGAGTTTGTCTGGTGTATTTAATAACTTTTTCAAAAAATACCCCTAATTAAGATGATATGTTTTCAATATAATTCATTTGTATTAATTATATTATAGAAGAGTTATTAATATTAAATGATGGTATTTTTAGAAATTACTTTATATTTCAGATAAATTTTTTTTTTGTCTATGTGATTTTGTCTCATATCCCTTATATTAAAGAATGGAGGGAGTATATATATATATATATATTTGTTAACAAACAAGGTCTTACAAATTTCTAAGTTGAAAAGAGCACCCTTTTTGTTTTTGGCAAACAAGTTGAAAAGGGCACTTAAAGATATTAAAAAGGCAAAAGCGACCTACCATAGTTAATTATTAGTTATATGAGTAATAATTGAATAAAAAAATGACAAGAGTAATTCCAGTTGAGTTTCTAGTTTTCATATACATGGCTTTGAATTATTGATATGTGAGGGCGCCAACACGGATTCGATCCTTCCTAGAAGCACCTGATCTGACATCGAGTATAACCCATAAAGTGACAAAATTAAAGCGGGGAAAACGTAAAATTATAAACCCCATTGTTTTAATTTGCTGAATATACATATGCCTCTCCCCCTTTTTCTTCACTTTGAGCCCTACTCATATATGAATCTAACGGTTTGGATTCTTGGTTTGATTTTTGGGATCGATGTCGTATACGATTCAAAAAATTACGTTCAACGCTCGGATTTGAATATATTCTAACAAACTCAGACTCCATATTAAACCATTAGATTCAAGCCACCTTACTCATAAGCGTACGTCGACTTTGCAACAGTTTTTGGCTATTGCACGTAATATATATAGTTTATAAGATTGCCCTTTAATTATATATATATGCCATTGATCTATTTCAAATTTTCAATCCATACCAAAAGAGTGAGGAACACAATATTACAGAACTTGTAGGTCCTACAATACAGACCTATGATTGGCAAACCCCATAAGTGTGAGAGAGAGAGAGAGAGAGATGAGAAGGGTTGACTTTGAGGGGCTTTTGACGTCAAAGTCTTTTTACATCATACGAAACGCATCTACGCCACAGCCTTGTTTCTGCTACCTGCTTGGCTATTTCCTCCGACATTCCAAGAAGCTTCTGATAATTTAATATCAATTTCAATATCTACAGTGCTCCAGTAGGGTATATATAAAAGCGAAGCCCGTCCTCTTGGTGCAAACTTATACCAACCCCTCCTTTTAATTCTCTGAATTGAATCTATATATACTGGATCTCCCCTGAATCCTTCACAGAAATGGCCGCCAAACGTTTTTTCGATGATTCTGATAAGGACCCTGATAGCCGAAGCGACAAACGGATGAGACCTACCCGACCTTCTTTTGCTTCGTAAGTACTGCACCACTTCATTTCAATTCATCCGATCAAAAATCTTTCACTGTCCGTCCAATTGAAAGTTAGTGGCTTGTTTCTAATTATAAATATAATTACTTGACAGGATAATAGGAGAAGTGGTTATGGTGAAGAACATGCAGAACCTTTTCTCTTCCTTGGAGCCTTTGCTTCGAAAAGTCGTAAGTCATATTCATCTTCCCCATAAGATTTCCTTGAGTAATTATGCCACTGTGGGATGATATATATGGAAATTACAACTATTGTTGATAGGTGACTGAAGAGGTAGAACGAGCGATGAGGCATTGTTGTCCACGTTCGATAGCTCGATCTCCTTCCCTGCGAATCGAAGCCTTAGAACAGACCCAGTATTCAAGCTATCAACTAATGTTCGGCAAAAGGCTCTCTCTCCCGATATTCACAGGAACCAGGATTCTGGACAGTGATGGGAACCCTGTGCAAGTGATTCTTGTTGAGAAGAACGGTGACCACACTGTTCGAACCAGTCTCCCCCAACCCATCAAGCTGGAACTGGTGGTTCTCGACGGAGACTTCCCCGCCGGCGACAAGGAAGCATGGACCACCGAGGAATTTGAGCGACACATATTGAAGGAGAGAACTGGGAAACGACCATTGCTCACCGGAGAGTTGAACCTCACCTTGACGGATGGGATTGCACCCACTGGGGACATTGAATTCACCGACAATTCTAGCTGGATTCGGAGCCGGAAGTTCCGAGTCGCCGTCAGAGTTGCGCCAGGGAGTAATTTGGGGGTTCGGATTCGTGAAGGCATGACCGAGGCATTTATGGTCAAGGATCATCGTGGAGAATGTAAGTATTATAATTTCATACTTCAATTGATTAACTTGATCATGTTCTTAAGCATTGCTGATTTTGCTATCAACAAGCATAAACTATACCACAATTCTGGGTACTTAATTAGTAGGCTATGAATTCTTGCATAGACTATATTTTTACATGGGAGAAAATTGATATTTCGTGTGGCCGAGGCCTGAAGCTTTGGCCTGCGTCTGGCTTCAACTTAATTATAAATTTATAATTAGTATTGTTCACGTGAATATTAATATAATGTTAGGTTGTTGATAATCATAGAGGGAGAAATATCAAGGTCTTGAATCAGCATCTTCTCTATGTTGACAAAAGAAAACAAAAACCTCTTGGATCTAAATATTTTTTGCTAAGCTTTTATATAAATATTACTTTTATAGGATTTAGTCAAGAAGAAAAAAAAATTATATATATATTTATGAATATATATAGCAACACAATATAGAGTTCTAAAATTACATTTATATTATATAACACATATACAACTTTACATCTCTTATATTAATTTTGTTAACTCACCCATATCATTCCAAGTTGCAAGCTGAAAAAATAGGGAAAAAGCCAATGAAAAGGAGAAAGAAAAGACGGATAACTTCCTTAGATTTTGGCATGTTTCGAAAGTAATCTTTGTATAAGTTAATTAGGCTGTATAAATACATACGTGTATATTTACCAAAAACATACATGCGCGTATGAACACACACACATAGATGTATTTATATTCAACTTTAACAAAAAAACATTATTCTATTGACTATATAAAAAAAAGCATTATTTCATTAAAATATTAGTTGTACGATTGATCATCTAAAAGCAAAAATGGTTGGGGATTTGATATGGGGAAGCTCAAGTTATTAATTGGATCATATGTGGTGTAGATTTGAGCACAATAATAATTTTTAAATAAATAACAAAAATATTTTTGCATAAAATTTTAAGGTCATCATCTAACTATTAAAACCCGAAATCATATTTGTAAATTGGTCTATGTGTCATTGTCCATTCTGTAGTTAAACTTATACATAGGGCATTGGGCGAGTGGTTGGTGGTACCTTAGGCAGATTATATTATTGGACATCCCTTTGACCTTTCCAGCGAGCAAATGGTTGTCACTTGTCAGCATTTTATCTTTTCCTCTTTTCTCTTAATTTATTTTGGAATTATTTTTTTAAAAAACTATGACTTGAAAACAAGAAAGTGATTGTCCATGTTTTGATAAAAAAAACACAGCTAGGGTATTACCCCACACACACAGCAGAGGTGAAGCGTTTTTTCCAGCAGCAACCTTGCAGATGCTCATGGTCCCACCCAGGCGACCTTTTCCACTGACAGAAAACCATGACTTTTTTTTAATTGAGCTATATATATATTTATATGAATTAATCACAACTTGTTATGTATATATGTATATGTATATAGTATTGAAAATTAAAGTAATACAATTTGAATAAATGTGAAGTGTACAAGAAACATCATCCACCAATGCTGAACGACGAAGTGTGGCGTCTGGAGAAGATCGGGAAAGATGGAGCTTTCCACAAGAAGTTGTCCACCGAGGGCATCCACACTGTACAGGACTTCCTCAAGTTGCTAGTCGTTGATCCTCCCAAACTCAGAAAGGTAATTTGCAATTAATTTCTCTATTAATTTATTATTCATGGGTTCTTAATTATATTAATTTGATTTTTATTATGCAACCAATCACAGATTCTGGGGCTTGGGATGTCAGAGAAGATGTGGGAAGTGACGGTGAAGCATGCGAGGACGTGTGAGGTGGGGAAAAAAGTCTACATGTACCGTGGGTCCCAGTTTGTGATTTATTTGAATCCCATCTGCCAATTGATTAAAGCTGAAATGAACGGCCACGTCTTCTGTGGCAAGGAGATCACCAACAGCATGAATAGGGTATGCTAATTAATGCTGGTCTTCCTTTCAATGTCGACAATTCAATTCACACTCATCTATTCTTGGCAAAAATACAATTTTAATTCTATAATTTAATATTATATTTTATTTTAATTTCTTAATTTTTTTTTAATTTTTTAATTTTTAAAATATAATCAAATATTTTTTATTACTAACATGGTTAATGATAAAATATTATTTAATATTGACATGTCAATTTTTATTGTCAAATTATCAATATTTTTCATTAATTTTGGGTTTAAAATATTTTTTAATTAAATTAAAAATAAATAATTACAAATAAAAAGTTCTAAATTAAAACTTAATCTTAAATTTATTTTTTTGTGATGAAAAATGAATTGGATAATAATGACTTTAGTGAGTTGGAGATTTAGTAAACTAATTAGATTGAAAATGATGGATTGGATGTCATATTGTCCCAGGCCTACATAGAGAACTTGGTGAAGGAAGCATATGGGAGGTGGAATTGGTTGGAGGAAGTTGATGGACCTGTGAGTGGAAACCTTATCCTATTAACCCAAGGTATATATGTTATTACTTCTGATCCTTAATATAAGATCATTTTAGTCAAATCACATGAATTAAGAATATGTGTTAAAACTAATTAACTATCTCAATTTTTTTGAAATCTCAATATTTTTCAAGAACTACCCTTATTTAATATATTTCTCTTTCTCTTTAGATACATTAAATAGAGGTATTTTTTAAAATTGTATAATAAATACTATCTCGTATATTGTAAATAACCTTATATTTAAAATCAGGGTAAAAAAACCTATATATATATAGGACCCCAGGGAGTAACTAACTTCATTCTTGATTAATTATGTACATTAATTGTGAATTCATGGATAACTTACAAAAATATACATATTATACTAATTATGAACAGGTGAGAACATAAGGCAGATAGAAAACAACAATCAAGCAATAACATATGATCAGGACGATTTGATCGGAGAAAGCTATGGAACAAGCAACAATGCAGAGATTGGAGGATGTAGTGAGTGGACAATGAATCCAACATTCACTACAGCAGCAACATTTGTGAATAATGGAATGTCTTATGGCTTCCCTGAGCCACAATCAGATGGGGATATAACGCCCTCTTCTTCTCTCATGGATGAGCCTGCAACTGCAAGGTGGCCCTAACCTCATTTCTCTATACACAAACAGACTCTAGTCTTTAGCACTTAGCACTATCAACAAACCTAGGCTTAGTGCCAAGTGTTTTAGCCCTTCCAATTCTGTTTTCTAGGCCTCTCACGGCTTAGATTGGGCTTTGTCATAGTTTTTTTTGTAGGTAGTTCTTAGATGGGTGGTAGGCCCATTTTAATAACATGTTTATATGTGTGAGTGATGGGCCGGGCCTGTCCTTCCAAGTAGTCAACCTTGCCCTTAAGGGGTCAGCGTTGCTGTGTTACCCTAAGGTTTAACAAGTCACAAATAGTATGTCATGTAACTACACTTCTGTAAGGTGATGGTTGATCTTTGTTCGTGTGGTCTTCATTTTGGGTTCTGGTTTTTGGTGTGATTTTGCATGATTATGATCCTCATTCAGCTTGAGTTTCAATTTTCAACTTTAAACTGCTATTGGTAAAATCCAACCTAATAATTGTGCATTATTTATTACACAGATTGAAATGAAATCCACAGAAAAATCGAACTAAAATTTTTTCATGAATAAAAAATATATCATTCATAACTTGGATAAAAATAATTAAGAAAAAAAAGTATTTGTAACAAATATATAATAAGCATTATTATATTCATTTTATATCTAATGAAAATAATATTTTTAATAAGAGAAATATCAGTATAAAAGACATTAAGTGAATTAGTCCCTTCTAATAAGGGGATTTGGTATAGACAGAGTCAGAAAATTTTTTTTTCTTTAAATAAGTTTTTATGGTGGTGTGATTTAGTAAAGCAAAAGTTATTTTGTACTTGGACGCCACTATTTCACTTATAAAACGTGTCTAGATGAAAAATGGTACCAGTTTTTTTTCTTTTTTTTGGGTCAAATGAACTTGTGAGATTAGACAAAATCATCTAATGTGAGTGATAGTTTATAAGTTTTGTAACATATATACTTACACACATACGCTCACTATTCATTGATTTAAGGCTTAAAAGCCTTCACTTTTCAGTAAAAGCTTCAAAGCACATGAGGTTCAATCCCACTTTGATGTTTTAAATTCACACATACATGCTTCTTCTTATTTTTTAATGGCCAAATAGACTTATTAGACTAGACAAAACCACCGAATGTGAGTGGCACCTATACTCTTTCATTAGTGAGATTTACCACAAAAAGACAAAAAATAACCCTAATAAAGGCTTCAAAAACATCTGTGTTATGTGACGACCACGATCACATATTATCACACCCAAAAATGCGATGCGGATGGCATGGAAAATGAGATAAAAAAGAAAAAGGGAGAAACCGGCCGGCATGATGGAGGCCAGTTTCGGAGGGAGTCGCCACCAAAATTTTGAGGGAAATTTTGGAAAACCGAATAAAAACAAAGAAAAGATAAGGATGGTCTGCAAATCAGAGTTGGGTTTGGGAGTACGATTGTGAGTGGGGAAGGTGTTAGACACCCCTACAACACCCGTTCCAAAGAACGGTTACCTTAAGTTGATCATGCAATTTTATGGCTTTTAAAAAATTATTTTGGTTGCTCTTTTATCATTCACATGCAAAAATAAATACAAAAATAAGGAAAATGTGAAAATAAAAATAAAGAATAAAATGAAAATATGAAAAAGTTGGGAACAATAAATTAAGAAGAAAATGTTATTTATTTACAAAAGTGAACTTGACCCATAATTAGAGTATGGGGCCTACGTACCCTGCAATAGGGATCAAAGTCGATGTAGTTCGGGCTAGAAATGCGTGTCGAGGGATTTTTAGAAAATAATTTGTCTTTCCATAAAGAAAACAATTTTTAGAATTAATTGGTGTGTTTTAATTTGTAAAAGATAAATTAATTTCCATTATTTGCTCTTTTCATTTATTATATTTTTTTTGTTTAATCAATTCCTAAAAGAGAATATATGTTTTCCTTCAATTTAGAAAATATGATTAAAATTATGTGTGATTTTAACATTTTATTTTGATTTGAAAAGAAAATATTTGAAAACAATTTTATTTTTACAAAATAAAACCAATTGGCTTATGTGGCGACTTTATCACTCATAATATATCCATTGATACCCAAATATCTACGGTGGTATCACTCGGGACACAAGGCATAAAGAAGGTTCAAAAGAAAACAAATAATAATTTTTTTTGTACAAATTATCTTTTATTCTCTTTTTATTATAAGAATCCTTTTAACACCAATGTATTTATAAAAAAAGGATTAAAAAAATGTGATAATTACATATGTTTCAAAAGATAATAATCAGTATCTGTGGTGACTTTATCACTCACAAGTTACTGATTTATGATTACATGCTCATTGTGTTGCCACTCGAGGTAAAAGGTAAAAGAGACTTAAAGGATAAAATTGAAAGAATAAAATCATTTTTAATATTAAATTATAAAAATAAATACGCTCATGGTTGTTTTATAAAAAGAAAAGCGGTAAAAGGAATTTAAAAATATAACTTTTATGTATATATTCATATATTATTTATTTTCATTTGTTTATTTGTTATATTTTTTTATTATTTTTTTTTAGAAAAAGAATCAATCAGGATATGTGGTGACTTTATCACTCACAGCTCGCTAACTAGCACCTAAATGTCCATGGTATTATCACTCGGAAATAAAGACAAAAATAAAAATTTGAAATAAAGGGCTCTCATTGAATCATTTATTTTTACTTTTAATAAATAAATAAAAAAACATTGGTACTCATAAATATAAAAAAAAATAAGATTTAACCAACATTTGTATCATGGCAACTCCTCACTCATGGTATAATTGATTGACGCTCCATAGGCACACGGGGACTTAGTCCCTCAGAGCAAACTCTAAAGTAGAGAAGAAAAACCAATGATCAAATAAGCATCAAAACTACAAATAAAAATAAAATCAAATACAATTTGTCAATGCGTGTGTGTGCATGTGCAAACTCAAATAATTTAAACATAATCACAAGATGAGGAGATGCAAACTCTTGTATTTTCATTTTCTTTTCCTTTACTTCAAAGTTGATGACTTTCATTTCCCCTGCTTGGCTTGATGACCATGGTTCATGCTCCCGTGATGCTCACATAGAAATAAAAGGGGATTAGTGTTCTTTTTGAGGAACCTTCTCAACCAGAAATTCATGTATTCTCAAAATGTTAATTCTCAAGATTCAGATTGCATATGAAACCATAGTCCAAAAGCATGATGGACATAGCCCAAGTTTCATATAACCCCAAATCAACCCAAGTTCAAATTTTTTTTTTTAAAGAGGTTTAAGCAATTAACATGGCACAATATTCTTGACCAGCAAATTATGATGCCCCAAAGTCACAATGCCCAATCATAGATATCTAAAGTTCCATTTAGAAGCCAAATGTAGTGAGAATGTTTTATGAATCGAGTGGTGCGAATATACAATGCCTATTAACAAAAAGAAAACTTTTCACCCAAACCAAAACCATATCGATCTTTTCTTCACCAAAATGGAGCTTAAATATCTAAAAACTAAAGTGAAATTCCACTGTGCGAACCAATGGCTACAAAGTTCAGTTTATGAATGCAATACGTATCTGATATGTGCAACAAATACACCCAACCTTTAAATGGAAAGAACATGGGAAAATAATTCCTTTATGGGCATAAATTAGAACATGAACATGTAGCATATTAAACTGGTTTTTGAGCATGAAGAGTCACGGAGGTGTGACTCTTTCTCAATGTTATAACTACGTATAATCATACAGCAGCCAAATCAATGCTTAGGTACAGGAACACAAGGTCATATAACCACATGAGAAGACTAAAACCAAATAAACATATGCCATGGCATAATCCAATCGTCATGTGATAAATTTTCCGAGGGTAATGCAGAACCTACACATTTGAGCCAACCACGGACAAAGCTTGTCCTACCAAAATGAAGTTTAACGATCATGACTTTGAGCTTCTATTGATATCCCTCATTAGAATTGAAAAGGCAATACCCCATATAACATCAAAACCACATAAAAGATCTCAATAGATTAGCGATTGCTACATGCAAAGGGTAGCATGGCTCCACCATAGGCTTGAACAAAACATATTAACAGTGAAATCTACCAAATCCTACATTTAAGTTTCATGTGGGTATTATTCCAAACATCTAACATGCACTCTCTGAAAGATCATAACTACATATTTCTTAGAGTTCGTGCCACCACAACATAGCAAGACAAATTATTGCAAACCCAAGGAGCCCAAAGCATGTATTGACCTAGTAATCAAATATCAGATTGGAAATAGAAGACAAACTAAGAAAACGGTATCAAGAAGCAAAGAGATGAAACATGGATGAATGAAAACGTGACTTACACCTTTAAAACCAAAATGAATCCAGGAACCACACACTTGAAACGCAATTGTTGGCTACCAATTTAACACACTGTCAGCTCCAGACACAAGTATGCAAAGGGAATAGAACACAATACCATTTTTGAAGCTTCAACAACTTAGAAACTTCACAGAGCACATATAAAACCGTGATGAGGTTCTTTACAACATTATGAAGACACCCAGAACCTCATAATCAAATCCCAAATAAATATGTTCAGATGTCAACGTAAGGGAAAAGTACCAACATTTCCAAAGTTACAACCAAATGAAGAATAACAAAATGACTCCAAAAGCAAATTCCAATTCATTGAACCCAGAATACAAGCTCACACAACACAACACACGCTTCGACTAGCCAGCAAAAAAAATAGAGCCAACCTTAGAACATGACTATGGGTTAATAATAAAAAAAACACGATAGTACAACTCTGTTTGATACCAAAACCTGATGAACTAGAGGAAAAGAGCACCTAATTGAAACTTTCCAAAAACAAAGAGCCAATCCCTAATAGACCGAAAATAAGATCCGAACCGAGCACCAAAGATAAAAACAGTAGGAACAAAAGAGTAAACTTCCAGACAGGATTATCCCAGTAGCATGGAACGTAGTGATTAAAGGAATGAGACGGGAAACCACAATGCATGATCAAAAGAGAAACCAAACAAGAAAACTAAATTGACCCCAAGTAGCGCAAGTGTTCAAATTCGTAGTTTATCTTTGTTTCGTGTCTCCCGCGGCTTCCCTTCATCCTCGGGGCTTCGGATTTCATACATGAGCAACCTCTGCCTCTCGAAATTTCACCACGCCATGCTCGGCTTATTCGCTGTCTCTTTCTCTTTGCCCCTTCAATCCCGGCGAACCTTGATCTCCGTCCCCCAAATCTCTTTCCTTTCCTATGGTTATTTTTGGCCTCCTTAGAACCTTAGCACCCTCGGCTTTTTTTCTTTTTGCGGCGCTCTCTCCCCCTGTGTCTCGCCCCCGTGTTTCGCGTCCCTCCCTGGTTCACCCATTTGGGCATGAACCCTGATTCCCTCTGTGTTTGCTCTCAGTTCCTCGCTGTGGCTCCCTCTATTTCAGCCCTCGGCTCATCGCTGTGGCTGCCTCTGTTTCATGCTTTCAGTTCATTGCTGTGGCTGCCTCTGTTTCATGCTTCCGGTTCATCGCCTTCACCTCCCAGATCTCACTCGCTCCCTGCTTCTGTCACGCTCGACCTCCATTTTTCCTCTCGCGGCTCCTCTTCCTCTTCGGTCTCAGCTTCCTCCTGACTCTGCCACGGCCCCCTCTCGGTTCTCCCTCCCTCTCAGGTTTTTTCTCACGCTCACGGCCAGCTCCCCCTCGGTTTCTTTTTTTTTTTAAGTCTCTCATGCTCTCTCTTCCTCCCCTCCGCATCGTGGCTCCCTTCCTTTTATCTCCATCGTGTTCAGCTTTCCCCTCACGCGTGCTCCCTCTTCCTTTTTCTTCCATGCACGTCTCCTCCTGTTTCTTCGGCTCCCTCCGTTCTTTTCTGTTCTTTTTTTTCTGTCTGCTCCCCTATGCCCTTCTTTCTCTCTTCAGTCCGCGGCTCTCTGTCTCCTTCCGCAGCTCCCTCTATCCTCTCCCTCTCACTCCTGCGTGCCCTTTTGGGTTAGGGCAATATTGAGGGATGAAACGCCTGCGTTTCACTCCCTTTTTTTGTTTTTTGTTTTTTTTTTATATACTAAAAGAAAATCCCCCCTTTCTCTTTGTTTTTTTTTTATTTTTTTATTATAACATTTTATTATAATTTAGTTATTATAAGGTTCACTGAGTTTAGGATTAAATGGATTTTTAACTTTAAGTTTTTTTATTATATATTTTTCTAAATCCTAAAAAAGATTGGATTTTTTTTTAAAAAAAAATTAAACTAAAGAGGTATGATTTTGAAATTTCTAAGAGAAAGAAGATTAGATTTAGATAGTGAAAATTCTAAAGAAGAGGGATTAGATTTGGATAGAAATCCTAAAAGAAAAGGATGAGATTTTCTTTTTTCTTTTTTTTTTAAGACCAAAGGTAGGATTATTATTATTATTTTTTTTTTTTTTTGAGGATGCTGGAAGAAAGGAAATTAAGTTTTTAGTTTTTAGAGAAAATGGATTGCATTTGGATGGGAATTCTAAAAGAAGGGAATAAAATTTTTCTTTATTTTTTTTTAAGACTAAAAGGTAGGATTTTGATTTTTGAGAATCCTAAAAGAAAGGAAATCAATTTTTTGATTTTTTGTATGTCTATATTTTTTAAATCTTAAAAGAAGAGGAATTTTTCTTTAATTTTAAAAAATATGCGTTCAAAAGGAAATTTGTGTCTTTTTTTATTTTTTATTTTTTTTAAATTTTTATATTTGTTGGTAGAAAATCCGGACAAAATACGATATTCACACATGTGAATGTTGACTTTGAGTTTCTGTATGAAATGGATTTTCTACAATCTCTCTCCTTTGTTTTTTTTTGGGTGTACATATGGTTTTCTGCAATTTCTTTAAATGCATATATATATATGCAAGGACAAGGTAATCATTTTCTTGGATAAACTATACTGGCTGCTTATACGATTTAAATAGTTTAGATTGAATTTAGACGATTGAAATTTTCTTAATTCTTATTTTTTTAAAAAAAATTGAGCTGTCTAAATATAATTGAGATTATCTAAACCAAACATACAATCTACACATCCTTAAAAAAGATGTTCGTAATTATTCATGACTATGTGGGGAGGTAGGAAGTTTATGGTGTTGTTGATTTTTTTTTTTTAGCCCCGGGGGGAGGGGGGAATTATTTACATTGTGCCTGCAATTTTGATATTTAAATTATGCTATTTATCAATATTCAATTTTTTTACTCATGTTATAAATATATGAGTTTTGTATGCATATTAATTTTTATTGTATGTTTAGCAGTATCTTAGATGACTTTTCTTTTTTTAAAATTATTTTAACATAACTTATTCACACATCAAATATATATTATTATAATCAATCTACGCATGCAATACATGGGGGGAAAAATCAAAATATTAAATTTATTTTATAGTCATATTAAACATACAGGGGAAAAGTCCAGATTTTTTTAACAATGCAAATACCAAGAAGAAATAAAAAATAATATCTAAATAATCATTTGTAGTGATTTTATTCTATTATTATTGAGTTGAATGAAAATAATTTATTCATGTAGTATCAATTACAAAACATCTGTATCTATTATATATTTTAATATGCTCAATATAAAAAAAATTGTAAGACACCTAACATATGCTTTTTTTAATATTTTACTAACAAAAAGTTTTTGTTCAACCCACGCATTGCACAGAGAGAAAAATCTAGTTTTTAAAATATATGTGACTAGTTTAGTTATTTTAGTAATTATCATATATATATATGTTAATTTAATTTTTTAAATCTAGATATATTTACCTTATATCTTATTAATATATTAATCTTAAGAAAAAATATATAAATTATATTTTTTAATATTTTATTGTATTGCAATGATTTGAAAAGAATATTAAGATTTATCTTCAAATTTTATAAAAAACAACTCAATATATATAGATATGAAACTCTAAAAGTTATATGTTTGTTTGGTATGCTAAAATTAATCTTAATTAATATTATATGAAAATTCATTAACAAAAAAATCTATATTAATACAACTGGTTAATTGTTTTGACTTTTGATATGTTTTATTATAAAAGAATTTAATAAAAACAAGGAAACTTACATATATAATATAAATATTAAGTATTACTATTTTTTAATAGAGCTAATATTATCAATAATAAATATATTTTAATAAATAATATATATATATATATCTATTACATTTTGTTTAATTATTTCAGTAATATATATATATATATATGTATGTATGTATGTATGAGTTTGTGTATGTGTGTATATGAGAGGAATGAATATTTAGGAGGCAGAGATTGTGGGGGACCAAACCCATTGATTCTTTTCCATATTATATTCTCTTTATTTTTTATTATAAGAAATATTTTTATAAAATTAATTTTTTAAAATATAAGTTATTTTATGAAATTTATGGAACATTTAATATTTATTTTTTATTTTTATCTTTCTCATAAATACACAAAAGAATTATAATAAAAATAAATTAAAAAAAAGATAATTAAAATAAATTATAATTTAATGATTAAAACTGTAGAAAGTTATGTTAATTTTTAAATTATAAAAACTTTTAAATAATTTTTTAATAATATATAAAATATATAAATATAATTTATAATAAAAAATAGAGAAAGTGACGATATCTTGTGTGTCAGGGAGGGGTTGACGGACCATGGTTTCCCTGCTCCTTGCTTCGTCCTGTGGAGGAGATAGTGTAAGTGAGTGTGGGCATACGTCCATCTGCACTTCGAGAAAATTATCAAGTAATACCCAACATGCTGATATTTTACACTTTTATCTTTTATATTGTCCACACCCTCCCTCATGTATTTGTTTTCATTTGATGCTGATATTTTACACTTTTATCTTTTATATTTTCCACACCCTCCCTCATGTATTTGTTTTCATTTGATTGTTGATTCATATCCATATATTTGAGTTTAAAAATATTTTATATTAATAAAAACTTATCTTAAATCTAATAAATTTCAACCCAAAATTTTAAATATAATACATCTAAATACTAATATTTCTTTTATAAAAACTAATATATCACTCTTCATTTTTTCACTTAAACAAATCCATTAAACTTAAATCATAAACTCCCTAAATTAAAATTTATTTTTCTAACCTTTTTACGAAATCTAGATTAAACAAATTTTTCTAATAAAAACTAACTTAAAACAACAATGTGAAGGTGAAGATATTGTAAGAACTTGGTTATGCAATCCAAATCCAATGGCAGATATATGAATAAATAATTGTTTGAAAGACATGTTTTTAGCAATATTGATAACAAGTTAATTATTCAACGATTTCAGTTTACTTTAATGATATTTTTTACATCATAAATAATTGGTTTTCCCCCTTAATAAAAAGAATACCTAAAGCTCAAATAAAAAAAAGAAAAAGTTTCGGACGGTGTCCAATAGATCCACACCCTCGGTTTGTAGTACACATCGTGGTCGTAGCTGAGACCCTTGACTACACCCACGTCCTAGCGATTTTCCAAAGTTAAAAAGATTGGATCAGATATTAAATTCATTAAGATACTAATTCGAGATTAGATGATTTAAATTGGTGATAATAGATTTAATAATTTTTTTAATTTTATATATTAAAATAAAAATATTATTAATAAATTTCATAACATAATATTAAAATTTAAACAAATTAATATTAATATATAATTATATTTTAAATTTAAAATAATTAATTAATGATCTATTTTTATGTTATTTATTAAGTAAATTTATTATTATTAATAATTATATATCATAATGATACTTATATAATAGTATAATATAAAAAATATACAAAAAATAATACTCCCTCCGGTTCTATATGTGTGATCTTTTACCCTGATCCTAAATATAAGATCCTTTACAATATATGAGGTAGTATTTATTATATATTTTTAGAAAAATACTCCTATTTAATGTATTCAAAGAGAAATAGAGAAAGATTAAATAAAGATAGTTTTAGAAAAATATTGAGATTTTTAGAGAAATCGAGTTAGTTAATTAGTTTTAATTCTAATTTTTAATTCACATAATTTGGTTAAAAGGGTCTTATATTAAGGATTAGAGGGAATACTGCTTAGTACTATAAATAATATTATTTTATCTTAAAAACTAAAATAATAAAAAACTTAAAAAATAACTTTTTTTTAACCAATTTAACAAATTTTGTACTGGTTTATAAATTGATTTGGCTAATTTTTCATCAATTTTAATAATGGCTTTATGTGCAGATCGAACCTGACATAAGTGTCTAATTCAATCAGTCAACCCAAAAGGTCGGATCAAGTTTTTTGAACTTTGAGATTTTTTTAACACTTTATTACATGCCAAAAAGATCGGTGGAAAAAAGTCCTGTGCTAGGAGACATGTTCACATCTCAATTTTCAACAAATACACATTGAGATGACTTTGAATCCTTGTTATCACATTTTGTAAGTTATAATTATTACTTATAAGTTTATATAATCTATTTGGAAAAAATTTTTTCAAGTGTCACAGTTCAAACATATCCGGAATTGAGAACACAGATACAAGTACAACCATTCTCAAATTAAAATTAAAAATTTGTTAACCCCAAGTTTTGTGCATATTTTTGTCATTCTAGTATACATAAGTTATTTGGATTCGCATAATTTCAAATAAACAAATAATAAGGTACTAAATAATAAAGTATCTAAAACAAGTACATAAAAAATTAATGATATACACAATTTAACTGACAAAATGAGTGTGAAAAAGAATTGAATCATAAACGTAACTCCATCGCATGTGTTACTTTTGCAAATACTTTAACCCCTACTTAATTTAAAATCTAAATTCAAAGTATTATAATATTTTATTTCGTCATCTATTACAGCGCAATATGACCTCAACCTAAGATCACTACAGCATTATTTGTCCAACAATTTCTGTTACGTGTGAACATCAAGACTTGAAGTAAACGAAGAAATTTCAAGCATTTTGCCGCCTCTCAAGATCATCTCAATTATGACTTCCACAAAAACCCTTGACCCTCCGCCAAGGAAACTCAAGTTGGCTACAAACATATCTCGTTTCTTTAATTATCATAAAACTTCATAACCATTTCACAAGCATTCAAATTCATCATCTTTCTCCCCAAACTCAGAATCATCCATATATCCTTCCCTTCCATCAATAACTGAAACATTTCCTAATGTTCAAACTCGCATACTTTCTTTTTCCTCTGTTTTCCTTCTTCACCCATAGTGCCTCTGCCATCAACTCCACTTCACCCTCAACAATCTGTTCCACCACCTACCACTGCGCCGATGGGCTTGAAATCAGATACCCCTTTTGGCTTTCACAAGGTTCCCCTCCTGACCAATACTGTGGTTACCAAGAATTTGGTCTAATCTGCTCCGACGATGGTCACCCCATCTTCTCTCTACCACCTGGATTATATTATGGTGTCACCAACATAGACTATGATAATCATAGCGTTCACCTTGTTGATGCTGACACTTTGAACCAAACGTGTCCAAGGGCACTTCACAATGTCCCCCTGGGCAATTTACCCCTTTCTCACTCCCCATTGAATTTGAACCTTAGCTTTCACTACAATTGCAGTGATCACCCCTCTGAAGCGTCGCCCATAAGGTGTTTGACGTCTGGTGTGAAGGAGTCCTTTGTGTTTGTGATGGGGAATGAGACTGACGGTTTCGATTGGTCCAGGAATTGTGAAGCGAACGTTGTGGTGACGGTGATGAAGGACCAGATTACAAGTGAAGGGTTGATGAATGAGTATAAAGAGGCCATGAATAAAGGGTTTGTTCTTGATTGGCAAACTGCTAAGAGTTGTGATGAGTGCGAGGCTTCTGATGGACTTTGTGGCTACAGTAATACCAGAAAGGAGTTCTTGTGCTTCTGCAAGGATGGCAATATGCAAAACAATAGCTGCTCAGGTGTTCTAGCTGGGTCATATATAGATTGAATAGGCGCACTTGCATTTTATTGCAACAGAACATGTTGATCTTTCTTTCTTGATCCCAGTTTGAAATATGCTAACAATTTGTTCCAGTACTCTTCTTTACCTTATATGCCTGCAATTGTATATAACTACAACATGTTGAATTTAGGTACCGAATCTTGCAATTCATTATTTACCTTGATTCATGTTTTATTAATGAAATATTATGCTTTGTTTGGTGACAGGGAGAAGCAGAGCCCATCTTTCGAAGCTAATTATTGGTACGATATCTCTTAGTGTATATTGTTTCATGCCATTCTCTTCTTTCGTATGATGGTTAGTCAAATAATGGTCTTGTAATGATTTGAAAAAATTTTACAGAAACACACTAAAGAAAGGATCAGAAAATACTTGTATATAACTAGGCATTGAAAGCAGAATATAGTGGTCGTTTGACAACAATGCTTGCTATGTACAAATCAAAATATTGCTATCGAACAACTTTCTGTTTATGATGATTAGTGGAAGTAAAAGAATATAAATTAACATCGTATAATATGATCAGAAGTACAATATGCGTCCGGTACAGCAATCTTTCATTAGAATATGTCCTTTCTCGTTTATAGCGAGTGAGTTCCTGATTGTCCAGTCTCTATCACGAGGGGCTGCAAGATATGCTCTTCATCACCTGAATTGTCTTCTATTTCTGCTGGCAGGTTTAACAGCTGCAGGAGGGGGAGCTCTGCTGATATGCATCATTATCTTCTGTTCAAGACGTAAGATATCATTAATTATGCCAGCAGAATTTCGGAAGAGGACAAAGAATGACCAAGACATCGAGTTTTTCATCAGAAATAATGGACCTCTAACTATAAAAAGATACACATTTTCGGAAATCAAGAAAATGACCAACTCTTTCGAAGTCAAATTGGGAGAAGGAGGTTATGGTAGTGTATTCAAAGGAACTATCGCCAACAATTGTCCTGTGGCAGTGAAGGTATTGAATGTATCCAAAGGGAATGGTGAGGAGTTTATCAATGAGGTTGTGAGCATTAGTAGGACTTCCCACGTAAATATTGTTACTCTCCTTGGTTTTTGCCTGGAAGGTGGCAAAAAAGCACTCGTGTATGAATTTATGCCCAATGGTTCACTTGAAAAGTTCATATACAGGAGGGATTTAGGGTCAACTTATCCATCCTTGAGTTGGGAACAATTACACCAAATTGCACAAGGAATAGCTAGAGGGTTGGAGTACTTACACAGAGGTTGCAACACTCGCATCTTGCATTTTGACATAAAACCAAACAATATCCTTTTGGATAAAAATTTCTGCCCAAAAATCTCAGATTTTGGACTGGCTAAACTCTGTTCAAAAACACATAGTATTGTCTCAATGTTAGATGCAAGAGGGACTATTGGGTATATAGCTCCAGAAGTATGGAACAGAAACTTTGGAGGGGTCTCCCACAAGTCTGATGTGTATAGCTATGGAATGATGATTTTGGAAATGGTTGGAGAAAGGCAGAATATCAACCAAGAACTAAGTCATTCAAGTGAGATGTATTTTCCTCATTGGGTATACGAGCAAATTGAGTTGGGCAACAATATAACATGGCACGATGACATGACCAGAGAGGAAAGTGAAATTGCAAAGAAGATGATCATAGTGGGACTGTGGTGCATACAGACAAAGCCATCAGATAGGCCTCCCATAAATAGAGTGATTGAAATGTTAGAAGGGAGCTTAGAACAGCTCTCAATACCCCCAAAGCCTTTCGTACTTTTTCCCATAACTACAAGAACTGGAGAGGAATATTGTGCTACTAATGGGGTTCTCTCATTATCCGCTGATTATCAATGCGGCAGATAGAGTTCTTTGTTCATGCAAATTGAATCCTTGTATATTTATAAGTGTATCATAAATATAAAATTTGCAGCTTAATTTTAAGAAAATTAAACTTTTCTTCGCGGTTATTTGATACAACCACAAAGGAAATTAATTTATTATATTTCATTAATTTATTAGAGTAACACTTCCCTTTGTGGTTGTATTAAAGAACCGCAAATGAAAATAATTTTTTCTTTACGATTATGTTACATAATGACAAAGAAAAAATATATATATATATATTTATTTATTTATTATTATTTACCTACAAGTTTCCTTTGCGGTTTTTTATTAAATCACAAAGGAAAGGTAATTCACATTCCTTTGCATTTCTAATATACATTCGCAAAGGAAAGCTTCATTTTTTTTAATATTATGTTTATTTGATTCTATCCCTCCTGTTTTACATATAACAAATAACCAAGTAATTTTCTTAAAACAACATTCAAAATTTAGATCATGCCAATTTTAGCATCCATACAACAGTTATGTACTTGTATTAATATGAAACAAAAATGACCAAATAAAAGTTTCTACAACAGTATTCAAAATCCAGAACAACAACAGGCTAGTTTCAACGTCTATAATTGTTATTTTACAACCAAATTCAACAAGTCAAATCTAAAACTAAGCCAGCATTACACATATTAAGTTAATTTCCTACAATTTTACACATAAATATCAAAGAAATCTAACTAATAAGCAAACCAAAAACTTACAAAGCAAACTATGAGAAAAAAACTTTAACCATGTCACTTGTCTTGTAGCTGCCACTACATGCATGCTTATGACTATGTGTTCCTGCAACAAAAGTTACATGACCAATTTTAGAATCAAAATCAATATAAAACAAAAAAGAACCATAAACATCAAAGAAACCTAGCTAATAAGCAGACAAAAAACTTACAAAGCAAATCATGAGAACCTTATCCTCTTTCTTGTTGTTTGTTGAGTAGTTCATCCCATTCTTACAATTCAAATCCCCTCTCTATGATCATATCTCATATAAAGGGCGTAATCTCTAGTAGAATCAATATCAAGCGATGTCCCCAAAAACGGATCATCTTCAATATCCCCACCATGTTGATCTTCAACATCAATTTTGTTGGTTAACATAACAATTGACCACTTCTTATTAGTAGGATCTGAGATAAAGAACACCTATTGAGTTTGGAAGGCTAAAATAAAAAAGTTCATCCGTATGACCTTCCTTATTTAGATCCACCCAGATAAATGATTGGGATCCTGCAAGTATACATGGTCGATCGCAGTAATAAAAGAAAATCTCTAGAGTATTCCAGAGGTCGAACCTAAGGGAGATTGTGATTTACTCAATTAAATAATTTCAGTCAAGACAAACGATTTGTGGAATATTAATCAAAGATTAAGTTAAGAGAAAAAACAATAATAAAATCAACTATTTGGGTTTGATTTAATCACTGAGAGCATTAGGGAATTGTGTTTCATCTTCCTAGGATAACTAAAGTTACTCATAAATTGACTCCTTTCTATAATTATAGTGACAGTTATTTTTAAATTATCCTAATTACCTCTCAGTCAATTAGTCTGTATTTAATTAAGTTTTAATTCACTCTCGTGCAACTAAAATTCCAAATTAAGCCTTGAAATTATAACTAAAATCAACATAAACACCTAATTCTATCCCTAGAATTGTTGTTTATGTTTATCTCTTTAGGTTTAGGTTTGCTCTTTACCTTTCAGTCTATCAAGCTTACCCACAGAATGAATTTCATGGTGGCTAATCACAGAATCCCCAATGAAGCACCAAAGAGATAGATATAATTAAACATAAATAAATTGGAAGAATTTAATCATAAACAAGAGTCATAATTCAGAGTAAACTCTAATCAATCCCAATTAGACTGCATCCCTATCCCTAACTGGGAAAATTAGTTATGCATAAACATGATTCTCAAAATCAAAATAAGAATAAATTCCCAAATCATCTGAACAAGATCTACAGAAAGGAAAGTAATAGATGAATAGAGTGATTTAGCTTCACTACGCCTTCAATCCTCTCAGATTTGCCTTTAAAGTGCTCCCTTTAAGCTCCAAAGAATTTGGAATAAGTCTTCTGGGGCTCAGAATCGTGATCTCCCCCTCTTTTTTTTTCATTCTAAAAACCTATATATATATATATCTCGTACGACCCTTATGTAAAATTATTCAAAATTCACTCAAAAATCTTTCACCCTGCGCCGTATGATATTATTTTGTCCAATCGATGCCGGGTGACCAATTTTACAATGCTTCTTCGTGCTCCACCCGGCGCCGGGTGGTGTAATGCTTTGGTTGACCCGGTGCCGGGTCAACTTGCAATGTTTTAACCTTCACGCCTCCTCACCTGGCCGCGGGTGAGGATAATAAATAGAGACCAAATGACTTTTTCTTAGTGCCTTCTTGTCTTTTTCTTTTACTCTAAAATTCTCATTTGTCCTTCAAGTTTTTCTGAAATGCAAATATATCTCAATTTAAATAGAATCATGCAAATTTGATATCAAAACTTAATATTTTTCAAGCAAAATGATATCAAATGTGGGTGTTTTGTAGGTATAAAAAAGACACATCAATAAACCCTGACTCATCAACTTGAATGTCATTTTTGTTGTCCATCCACTTACAACTAAAGACCAGTACCCAGAAGGAGATGTAATCCAACTCCCATATGGATTCAATTACCCCAAAATATGACATACTTACAAAAATTGGGTTTATGTCTTTTGTATTGGATATATGTATTGATTATGCTATAAGAGTGATCCTATTATTCTGCATTGTACTCCGTTCATCTTTCTCTTTTGTATAGAAGGTATAGCTATTGATGAGATAACTTGTATAAGAGAGGACATGAATGTTTGAACCATTAGTTAACCATCTCAACCTTTCAAAAATTGAACCAAGATTCATCTGAGACCCCAAAAGTATATAATCTCTCAACGACTCTATAAAAAGCTGATTGTGCTCTCTTGATATCCAACTCTCGTTCTTATTTGGATTCACGCTTCTAAGCTTCTCAATGTGCATTTCCACATATAAGATAACCTCATCAGAGTTGTGTAGAACATACAAGTGAGCTTGCTCCCACTATGTCCTGGAGATGCTAATTATATCATTTCCCATAATCCCTTACTGTTAATCATACCAAATTACATCATTTCAGCCCATTTTTCTTGAGTTATGCATACATATTTGTACATACTAGATACTCAGAATAGGAAAATGTACAACTTAATTCTTGTAATGCATGGTAGTATATTTTTTGCCCTATTATGCATTATTTTACTCCCATCGAAGATTATAAATTCTCATCTTTGTTACAAACCTTGTAGGGAGCATTGTGGAGCAACTAAGCCTCTTTTCTAGAGTGGGGAGACCAGGAAAAGAAGGAAACATTATAACTTGAGAAATATATGAAAAGAAGGAAGCAAAGAACGAAGCAGGATTCAAAAGATAGAGTCGTACCTTGGCACACTGAGGCCGCAACTTCACATCACACATGAACTCATGGAGTTGTGGCCTAGACAGTGGAGCCGTGGCGCCACCCCTTTGTCAGCAAAACACATAGCTTCATTTCAACCAAGTATTTAAAGGGTTTGAGAGAAATATTTGGGCATTCTGAGCAAGGGCACGAAAAGGAACATCCAGAGATCATTTTGGAAGCTTGGTTCTACTAGGATTTGGTCTCTTGGTGAAGATTGAAGCTAGGGCTTGAAGTATTAAAGAGATTTGAGCTTCCCTCTTTGATTTTCTTTCATCTCCTTATTCCTTTCCTTGCTTGTGTTCAATGATTGTACTGAATAAAATATATTTTCTTGCAGTTTTGTTGAACATGAGTGGCTAATTGTCCTATTTCTAGGATTATTTTGAACTCTTGTGTGGATTAAATACTCATTCCTCCTTTATATTTGTGATTAATGCTATATTTATGTTGATTCAGCTCCATTCTTAATGCTTCTTATTGTTTGACTACTAATAAGATTGTCTTATTCATTTAAGTGATACTTGAGGAAGCTAGCTTAAGTAGAGAACTTGAGTTAAGTCATTTGAGAACTTGAATCTTGCATTGTTCAATGAAAAGTTGTGTTAGTTTGGTAGAGATATACTCACTAACCTCATATAGTCACTTTAGGATTTAAATTGAATTGGAAAGTTTAATTAAATAAATAATAGATTAATTATTTAATTAAATTAAACAACTATTTGGAGGCTTGCGAAAGTATAGATAGCTAAATCGGTATCCTAACTAACATAATTTAACATTAAGAGTAAATGTAAAAAGAGTTTAATTGGGTATTTATGAAATACGAGGGGGATAAATAATCCCAGGTCTTTTAATTCCTCAAGTCCTTAGTCATTCTTATTGCCATTTTCATATACTTTTCTGTCATTGTATTACTTAATTAAATAGTAAACCATTTAGTTGTCTTGCTCAAATTAATTGAAAATGTGATGTCCAATGTTTGACCGCTTTTGATCTAAGTCCCTATGGAAATGATACTTTACTCATCATTGTATTATTACCTCGGCCTACACGCTTGCAGAGTAGCCTGGTGGCGAACACTTGCCTATCTTGTTTAATGATGCTTATTCTTTTCGAAATAAAATACAATCATTATGACATGCATGTATCCTTGCATAGCTCATCCTAATAGAGCATAACATTCATTTAGTCTCATATGTTTGGCTAGGAAGCTCATTGTCCTATAGTAGCATATCATTCAAAAGTTGAAGTAATTTTGTGAAGCTCTTATCACTCCACTTATTACCCTACTTTTATGTTGTACAACTTTAACACAGTTGACCATATTGTGAATTTGGTACAATTGGAGTATAAGGGCTTCTCTTTATCACTTTGCAACCTTTCAAATGTCTTAGGATGATTCCAAAGTTTATCCTCAATCACGTTTGCCATCTCTTCAAGATGATCAGTCTTGAATGTACTTGGGTCAAAATCATCCGATCCATGACTCCAACTATGCCCCCAATCACTATACTCCTTATTTGTCTCACCATGCTTTGTCCAACATTTGTAACCTCGATTAATTTCATGACACACTAGATGATCCTTCAAGTCTTCTGCATTAACCAGCCTCCCATAGTAACACTTTAATCTTTAAGTAAGGGCATAAATTTTTAGTAGGGTCATTTACATGCTCAACTGCAAATCTAATAAATTCTTTCACTCAATACTTATATTCCTCAGTCAAGCGATTCACAGACATCCATGACCAATCCATAATCTTGAAATTGTATAAATTTAGGTAGAGCTTCCCCTAGGAGTTAAGGGTTCAATAATTCTACAACAACTCCTAAAAAGGTTAGACTTTTTAACTAGAAATACTACCATTTGTACTACTATTTTCTCCTAACTTTACTTAATGAGTTTTAGACTAAAATAAAGGGAAACTATGCATAATTTTAGTCTACTAAATATCCAGTAGCATAATGATTTAAGAACAAAAGTTTCCTAAGCCTTAAGCCCTTTCTTCATACAAAAGATACCAAATTACAACAAATATAAACTAATTATAGTAGCAATCAACTCCCAAATCATTTCCAATCATCAAATCTTTTCTAAGTAGTTAGTTAGATATTAAAATAAGCCAATGAATGTTGAGCCTAACACATTCAGCATGGTCTTGGTCACTTTTAAAATTCAAACTAGTTCATACATATGCAGCAACCAAACTAAGACATTTGCAAGGATTGTGAACACTTCTAAGACTAGGTTCGGTACACATGAAAGATGTTTCATGAAAGGGAGAATGAGAGAGAAATTCTTATAAAATTTATTTGGTACATATCATTCAAATTTTCTATAAGTATAAAATAATTATTTTATGGAACTCTTCTCTCCTTTTCCTTCTCTCTTTCCATTTCCCTCAAAATAACTTCTTCCTACCAAACATAGCATAAGTGTACAATAATTAACTTGATAATACTAACACTAACCACTTAGCAACTAATACTAACCATTTTCAAGCATTGCAAATAGATGAAATAGGGTTGCATACCTTGGAAGGAATAGAGAACAAGATTAATATGCAACAACAACTCACTAAGGCTTGCAAAATTCTAGCTTGAGAACCCAATAAAATTAAAACTCCGAATTCGCAAAAATTCAAGAAGCTACGTAGGATGAAGAGCGTTCTCATTCAATATTATGTCCACTAGAGATCCAGAAATGTAGTTTAAGAACCCATAAAAATGCAACAACAGCTATAGAGGAATAATTAAAAAAAAATGGAGAAACGAAAACATTTTTGACTTACTTAGTTTTCTGAGATACAGGGGTGGGAGTTTGTGGTAACTCAGATGGAAACTCGAGGGAAACTGGGTCTCTACAAACTCAAGGGAGACAGGGGTGAACTTTGATGACTTAACTTCGAGATGTGTCAAGAAATGCTGTTGGATAGACACTAGGTCTCTATAGGTCTGCAAACTTGAGCTTCGAAATGGGGTACGTTGACGGAAAACAAGGATGAAGATGAGTATGGTCTCGAAAAGGGTGTGAACGGGAAGCTTCTTGTTGCTCTATGTATGTTGGAGAACGGTTTGAGGATGGAGAGAATGAAGGAGAAGAGAGAGTTCAAAATAAAGAAAGGAAACCAAAGTGAGTGTGACATGATAGCGGAAAGATTTTAGTTTATATGTTTTGAAAATTCCTTTACAGTTAAAATTCCTTTACGGTTATTAAAACTAACCGCAAAGGAATTATTCTTTCCTTTGCAGTTATTAATAAATCGCAAATGAGAGTTTTAATTATTTCTTTTAAAATTTATTTTCTTTTGTGTTTTTTAACTAAACTGCAAAGGAAATGCAAATGAAGTCCATGCCACATGGACCAACTAATTTTGTTTGCGGTTTTTGAAACAGCTGCAAAGGAAAGTGATAATTTTCTTTTGTGTTTTACCTTGTAACCGCAAACAAAAGCTTCCTCACAATTCCACCCCACTTTTCTTGACATTTGTCATTATAATTGCAAAGGAATTTATGCTAAAAAAAGTCTTTTTGGGTGTAGTGTTATATATGTACATACAAGACATATATGTATGTAAAAGATAGCCTAGTCTTGTGATGTGGTGCATTTTATAATACAACTTCCTGAAATGTTTAATTTATCTTACAATTAGTAATAAGTAATTATAATTAAGCTAATGCAACGCACCAAACAGCAAAATAATGAAGATTGCTCATTATCCTATATAAGTTTGTAGAAGTTGCACCGGTCATGAGGAGTTATAAACAGTGTGACTGTTAATAAGGTTGAACTTTATATAACACTCAAGATTTAAAGTTTAGTTTGTATATATGGGTGACGATGTGAGATTATATCTTTGGTGAGGTTATATTTCTGGATGTATAGTCACAAAGAAACTAGTAGCCGCTTATTTTTATATACATTCATCTATTTAATTATGATGTTCTTTTATCTATTACAACACTTTGCATTCACAGATAAATTTAGAGGTTCATATGCTAACTCCATAAAATTTTCTCAACAATTTTATTTAACTTGAAACAAGAAATATGTCCTATGCGTTGCATGAGAAGATATATTTGTGACAAAATTATTTAGTGAGACACACTTATTTCAAAATAAAAAATTACATATCACGTTACAAAATAATAAAAATACGTACGCAGCTCAATATAAACCAAATGAATTACATTACCAAACTATTCCTAAGTCATTTTTTTAAATAGCTCCCAATAAAAATTATCTGATCATATATTTGAATAACATGAGTAACTTGATTCGAGGTAGTGCAATGGAAATCCAAATTCTGAAGTCCATCTAATAAGATGATTCAAGGTACCTCAATAATTCTGAAGTATTATATTGTCTTCGTTTTTTTTTTCTTAAATAGCAACTCAGAAGCATATTATAATTTGGAAAAGGAAGAAGTCAAAATCTAGAAGGGAGAGGGTTGTCTATAGGGTACATACTGTAAGTCTGTAACATACCCAAGATTGTGGTGGCAGCCGAAATACTTGACCACACACACCCACGTCAAGGATTTTTTTTTTTTTGGGTCAACCGCACGTAAAATGTTTGACACTTCATTACTGTCCAAAACAAGGGAGAAAACCCACTTTGTCAGGACAAATTTTCACATTTCAATTTTCCACAAATTCATCTTTGAGATGGCTTTGAACCCTTCTATACAATGCTTTTTTTTAAAAAAAAAAAAAGAAAAGAGGATACGTTGCATTAATATCAAAACAAACACAAGAATATAAGAAAGAATTAGAGTTTAATTATATTAACCTCTCATCATCCATCTCATTTTTACAGTAAAGTGACGATCAAGTATCATATGTTGAGCTAATTTAACTAGAATCTGAGCAAATTGGTTAGCTTTCCTAAACATCACATCAAGGATAATTTTAGATATTTTAACTCTAACTTTAAATGCTATTAAAAAATTGTATTTAAGAGATTCATGTTTCTGTTTACGCTTTAACATTGTTATAATGATTAGTGATAAGATAATTTGTTTATAATCTATTATTGTGGAAAAAAGTCAAGTACAGTTCAAAAACAGGAAATGCGGATATAACTGTTCTTAGATTAAAATTTGCTATCCCGAAGACTTATGCCTCTTTTTGCCATTTTTGGTACATCACTTATTTCGATTTGCATAATCTCGAACAAATGGAGAACCTCAAAAAATAAAATAAAAATATCATTAAGACAATTAAACTAAAAAAGCAAGTGAAAAATTGATCATATAGGCAGTTTCGTTGCATGTATTACTTTTCTAAATACCTTTGGACTTTGGTTAAAAAAAAAACCTTCAGACTAAATTGGTACATGAAAAGTGAATTTAAAAGAAAAAAAAGCCAGTATAAAAATTATATTTGGTGAATAACAAAGTGATTTTATTATAAAAAGAGTTTTCTTGAATTTTTCATTATCATTTTCTTTTCCATTTTATACCAAATGAACCTTATTAAGTCTTATATCTAGTCAATTGGAAAAAAAAAATCTAAGCCTTTGCTTCACAAGGGAAAAAAAAAGGAGAGAAAAGTAGGGGAAAAATTGCATTTTTTTACTTGGTTAAGGGGATAAAAATGAGGGGGAGAAAAAATTGAGAGAAAAATAATGTGTGGGCTTCACATGTTTTTTCCCCAAACTTCTCTCCTAAAAAGAAAATATTTTAAAGAAAAAACTTTTATTTCAAAATTACCCCATTAATTTTTTCACTTTCCTGGTTTCTTTTTCAATTTTAGCATTACTATAAAATTTTTTAAATCAACGTATAAAAAAATTTTAAAAATTAAGATTGGATAAAATAATTTTTAATTAAGAATAAAATTAAATTAATATAATTTTATTTATTAATATAGTATAAAAATTATATAAATAATATAGTAGAATTACAAATTTTATTATATGTAAATATTTTTCTAAAATTAATGAAAATATTATTATCAATTTAAAATTAATCACTTTTATCTACTCCTTATTTTCTCATGTATAACCAAGTATATGGAGAAAAAATTACTCTCTCATTATTCTATTTTCCCCATTTTTTCTCTATTTTTTCTCAAGACCATGGTAAATTCAAAGAATTTTCCCACCATTACACCTTAATATGATCTCAAAAGAATATTACATTTATCATTATTTGTCCACGAATTCATTTCGAATTTTCTGTTATACGTGAACATAGTCAACACTTGGGAAAAAACAAGAAATTTCGAGTACTTTGCCTCCTTTCAAGTTTATTACAAATTTCACTTCCACATAAGACCCTGCCTCGTTCCTCCGCCATGGAAACCCAATGTACAAATATATATCGTTTCTTTAATGTCATAAAATATCATAACCACTTCACAAGCAATCAAATTCACCATTTTTCCCCAAACTCTGAATCATCCATATATCTTGGCCATCAAGGAGGGGAAAAAAATCATCCATATATCCTTCCTCAGTCATTACAACGACAACAGTAACATTCCTAATGTTCAAACTCGCATACTTTCTTTTTCCCCTGTTCTCCTTTTTCCTCCATAGTGCCTCTGCCAGCAGCTCCATTTCATCGTCAACAATATGTTCCACATACAACTGCGGCCATGGGCTTAAAATCAAATACCCATTTTAGCTCTATCAAGGTTCCCTTCCTGACCAATGCTGTGGTTACCCAGAATTTGGTCTTATCTGTTCCGACCATGGTGGCAACCCCATCTGGTCTCTACCACCTGGGCTTTATTATCGGGTCACATACATAGATGATAGTCATAGCGTTCGCCGTTCAGCTTGTTGATGTTGACGTTTTAAACCAAGTATGTCCAAGGGCAATTCACCCTGTTCCCCTGGTCAATTTGCTCCTTTCTCACTCCCCTTTGAATTTGAACCTTAGCTTTTATTACAATTGCAGTTCTCACCCCTCTGATGCGACGCCCATAAGGCGTTCGACGTCTGGTGGGAACGAGTCCTTTGTGTTTGTGATGGGGAACGAGACTGGTGGTTTTGATTGGTCCAGGAATTGTGAAGACAGCGTTGTGGTGCCGGTGATGAAGGACCAGATCACAAGTGAAAGGTTGATGAATGATTCTAGAGTGACCCTGGATGAAGGGTTTGTACTTGATTGGCAAACAGCAAAGAGTTGTGATGAGTGCGAGGTTTTTGATGGGCTTTGTGGCTACAGTAATGCTAAAAAGGAGTTCTTGTGCTACTGCAAGGATGGCAGTGTTCAAAGCAATAGCTGCTCAGCTTTGTTAGCTGGATCATATATTGATTGAACATGTGTCCTTGCATTTTAATGTAACAGAACTTGTTGCCCTTTCTTCCTTGATCGCAAACTGAAATATATCGACAACATATTTCAGTACTCTTCTTTATAGTATGCCTGCAATAACCTGTAACTACAACATGTTGAATTTCGGCACCAAATCCTTATAAATCATAAATTTTCCTTGATTCACGTTTTTTTAATGAAATATTACGCTTTGTTCGGCGACAGGGAGCAGCAGGGCTCGTTTGTTAAAGCTAATTATTGGTACGATGTCCCTTAATATATATCCTCTCTGGCCCTTTTCTTCTTACGTATGATAAATGGTCATGTAATGATCTGAATATGATAAATGGTCATGTAATGATCTGAACAATTTTTTCAGAAACATACTAAAGAAAGGATAAGAAAATGCTTTTTATATGACTAGACATTCAAAGCAGTATATATTGGTTATTTGACATTGATGCTTGTTATGTAGAAATCTAAATATTGCTCTTGTACAACTTTCTGTCTATAATGAGTAATGGAAGTTAAGGAATATAAACTAACATTGTAAAATATGATCTTAAGTACAAGCCTAATATGCCCAATACGGCAATCTTTCATTAGAATATGTCCTTTCCCATTTATAGCGAGTGAGGTCCTGATTCTCCCGGTCTCTGCTATAAGGATATTTAAGACATTTTCTCAATCACCTGAATTGTCTTCTATTTCTGCTGATAGGTTTAATACCTGCAGGAGCGGGAGCACTGCTGATATGCATCATTATCTTCTGTTCAAGACGTAAAATACGGGAGCACTGCTGATAATCATGTCAACAGGTTTTTGGAAGATGAAAATGAATGATCAAGACATCGAGTCCTTCATCACTCATCAGAAATAATGGTCCTCTAACTATAAAAAGATACACATTTTCAGAAATCAAGAAAATAACCAACTCTTTTGAAGTCAAACTGGGAGAAGGAGGTTATGGTAGTGTATACAAAGGAATTGTTGTCAACAATTGTCCTGTGGCAGTGAAGGTACTGAATGCATCCAAAGGGAATGGTGAGGAGTTTATCAATGAGGTTGTGAGCATTAGTAGGACTTCCCATGTAAATATCGTTACTCTCCTTGGATTTTGCCTCTGGAAGGTGGCAAAAAAGAACTCGTGTATGAACTTATGCCGAATAGTTCACTTGAAAAGTTCATATATAGGAGGGATTTAGAGTCAAATCATCCACCCTTGAGTTGGGAACAATTACACCAAATTGTAGAAGGAATAGCTAGAGGGTTAGAGTACTTGCATAGAGGTTGTAACACTCAAATCTTGCATTTTGACATAAAACCAAACAATATCCTTTTGGATAAAAACTTTTGCCCAAAAATCTCAGATTTTGGGTTGGCTAAGCTTTGCCATAAAACACATAATATTGTCTTAATGTTGGATGTAAGGGGGACTGTTAGGTATATAACTCCAGAAGTATGGAATAGAAACTTTGGAAGAGTCTGTCACAAGTTTGATGTGTATAGCTATGGAATGATGATTTTGGAAATGATTAGAGGAAGACAGAATATCAACAGAGAACTAAGTCATTCAAGTGAGATGTATTTTCCTCAATAGGTATACGAGCAAATTTAGTTGGACAACATGGCATGATGATATGATCAGAGAGGAAAGTGAAATTGTAAAGAAGATGATCATAGTGGGATCGATTGTGGTGCATAAAGACAAAGCCATCAGATAGGTCTCCCATGAATAGAGTGATTGAGATGTTGGAAGGGAGTTTAGAACAGCTCTCAATACCCCCAAAGCCTTTCATATTTTCTCCCATAACTACAAGAACTGGAGAGGAATATCGCGCTACTAATGGGGTTCTTTCATTATCTGCTGATTATCAATGTGGTAGATAGGATTCTTTGTTCACTCAATTTGAATCCTTGTGTATTTATAAATGCATCATAGATATAAAATTTGTAGTTAGAATTTTAAGAGTTATGTGCAGTCATCAAGTGAAAAATATACCATTTGGCATTCTCCAGATATGTGAGACAAGTTATCCTGGCAAGAGAATAGGTTTGGATCTCATATGGTCTCTATCCTAATCCATTTGTTCGGTCTTCGTTATTTCTGTTGATCTTTTATGGATCGGATGTTACTTGTTAAGTTTGGGTGTGTCTTTGTTTTCCTATTTTTGCTGTTTTTTTAGCTAAATTCGATAAATAATTGAAGAAAATATATAAACATATGTTTATTTATTATTATTATTTTTCATTTAAAATAGTGTATAATTTTTTTTTAATTAAACTACTACTGGATATATTTTAATTGAAAAATATATATTTATTATATTTAAACAAAGATATGAAAAAAATGAACAAATAATCCAAAGTTTGTGTCTCCGATCCGTTGTTCTCGCGGAGTTGCACTTGCTGCATTTTCATCAAGTTGCTTTCAAAATTTAGCCGTAAGGATGACATAACCGGTGATCTATATTTTGGCTACTAGTTGATTCTGATTTTATAAGGTAATATGACTTGAATTGAATTACAACTAAAGACCATCCCAGATTGTTGAGATCAGTCTCCAGCATGTCCATATGCAAGTCCATTTTCTGTCATGACTGTCCTTTTGCCTCGATCGTGCCGCGTTGCCAAAATGTGTGCAGTGATAAAGAATACTTTGAACCATGCTGGTGCTAGCAAAAGCATCCCATTTTTTCTCCTTAAAAATGGTTCTGTTCCTGAAGCATCATTTCACATACAAGGTGGCCACTATTAACTTTGTGTAGTATTTTTAGTATGAGGACTTTTGTCTGACACATGATTGAACCAAATATTAATCCAACTAGGCGGATCTCCTGTTCATATCCAGGATGTGAACTGTGCAGCCTGATATAGATTTTATATGTTAAATTATATTTGATATTGATTCAAAATATATTCGCTGCTAATGGTGAACTCTAATTAAGAAAGGAAATGCAAGCCATATGGAGCCCTCGACATTGGCATTGACATTTGGGTAAAGACAGGAGTTGAGCGGGTTGGTAAAAGGGCCACCTTGATTCAATTTTCTTCCCCCCCGTGGTTGTTTAGTTTGTGTCAGAAAGAAAGAAAATCTGTTAGAACCTCCAAACATCAACTTGAAGAATGAGAACAAAATATAGGGCCCCTTGTTCAAGATGTACAGCAGAAGAAGAAGAATTAATCCTTTGCGCCAAAAGCCTCAGTACCAGTTCAAGTTGTCATCAATTCCAAGATTTAGATTTGCTCGACAATATTAACATATCTAATGTTATATAAGAGATTCATAGTCTGAATTTTAAGAATCTTATGGAGCATAGCATCTATGGCATTTTGGGCATGTGAGACCAGCTATTCTTATTGTTTTTGTCAAGGAGACGTGAACTTTTGGTTTTGGTCACATGGCTGCCATCCTTTCACATTCTGTCACATCTTTGTGCTTTCTTTTGATCTCTTCTGGCGTGGATGTTGCCTGTTGAGCCTGGCACGTTTCCATGCAAGTTTCGCCTGTGTCTCTGTCTCTAGAGTTTATGTGGTTCTAGCTTGCTGTTCAATGGCCCCAAATTTGTTTTTCTCAAAAAGAGACAACAAACAAGATAACGTTGTGGATAAAAAATTGATAAATAGGTCTCGGTCGTTGTGCCGTGTTCCTGTTGTCCAATAATGCATCCTTTTCCTCCAATAAAGGGAACCTTCAGCTGCCCGTTCTTGAAGTCAACACTTTCGTTTTGTTTTCCATGGAGGTTTCAAGTTAATACACTGACAAAGCATAGGTTCCAAAACTCACTTCAATTTTGTCTCCCGTACTTTCTGAAACAAGCAGGAAGCTCTCTCGCTCTCTCAATGATTCCCATTTAAAATTTTGAACGTAGCGTATTTATCTTCGCCATTAGGATCATCCCCACGGTTTTCTTCCACCCATGGATGGTCATCCTCTCCCTTTGCTTGCATCCATAGTCACCATTACCTTCGTCTTAGCACCTTTGCCACAATATTACTCTCAAGACAACGTTACATACTCTTTGTGCAGCCAACCATACAGTTGTGGATCTCTCACAGACATTTCCTACCCTTTCTGGGGACAAAACAGACCCAGTTCTTGTGGCAGAAATGGCTTCCAGCTCGTGTGCCTTAATGATCAAAACACGACGATTCAAGCTGGCTCACAAACTTTCAATGTACTGCAGATTAACCAAAGTGATTTTACCATGCGGCTTGTGTTGCCAGAACTGGCATATGATGTTTGTTCTCCCAATATTACCAACACTTCTCTGAGCGGCAGTCCCTTTAGTTTTCTCCCTACAGTTCAGAACATCACTCTATTCTACAACTGCCCCTTCCAGATTTCTGGTGTAAACAACTTAACGTGCCAGAATAATTCTACTAAACGAGCATTCTTTGTGAATGGAACCCAGTTGCAGCTGTTCCCAGGATTGGACAGCTGTGGGTCTCGAATTCAAGTGCCAATTTCAGTGGATATTCATTTGGAGTCGCTGCAGAAAGCTCTGGATGAAGGGTTTGATGTGGAGTATGATGCGTCTGAGTGTACAACATGCAAGTCTTCTGGAGGAATATGTGGATCAAATCAGAGGAATAGCTCCATGTTTTCATGTTATTGCCCTGATGGAACAACGCCTGAGTCAGCCTGTTCTGCTCGCAGCAGTAGCAGCGGTATGCTCTCTTCTCTGTCTCTCCTCAAATTCACTGTGTGTGTGTATTGAGTATTTCAATTTTCATAATACCAAAGTTTGCTGTGTTTTGGTGGCAGGTAGAAGAAACAAAGTATTGAAGCTAGTTTTAGGTATGACGTCTTACTACGAAGATTTTATTCAAAATCTAAGATTCGAACACCTACTGACACGAGAATGTTAGGAAAGAAGAGTTGTATTGATCAGTGTCCTTGTACATTTATATTTTAACCATACAGTCTGTTTTCATAACTATTCTAACTAACTAATCTAACTGATATTACTATCTATAACTTGATACATCTGTCACCTACCTCATGGTAAAAAGAATCTTCTTGGTGCCAGAATGCTCAAAGCTCAATTCTATGTTAGTGGCATCATGAAAATGTTTTGTTTACTTTTCACAGGTTTCGTAGCTACTGGAATAGGATTACCTCTCATAGCCGTCACCATATGCAAAAATAAAGCTAGAATATGGAGGTTCATAACAACGCACTTTGGGAACATGAAAAAGAATGATCAAAACATCGAAGCCTTCCTTCAAAGTCAGGGGCCTCTGGCTCTTGAAAGATACAGCTTCTCGGATTTGAAGAAAATGACAGACTCATTCAAAGTTAAACTGGGAGAAGGAGGCTACGGTGCAGTTTACGAAGGAAAGCTACTCACTGGTTGTCCAGTAGCTGTAAAACTCTTGCACGAATCCAGAGAGGACAGTGAAGAATTCATCAACGAGGTTGCTAGCATAAGCAGAACCTCCCATGTTAATGTTGTTACCCTTTTTGGGTTTTGCTTAGAGGGACGCAGAAAAGCCCTTGTCTACGAGTTCATGTCCAATGGTTCCCTCGAAAAGTTCATTCCCAAGAAGTCAGATGAAACTGTTCCATCACTGAGTTGGGAGAATTTATACGAGATTGCCAAAGGAATAGCTCGAGGACTAGAGTACCTTCATAAGGGATGCAATACCCGAATCTTGCATTTTGATATAAAACCACATAACATCCTTCTGGATGAAAAGTATCGTCCAAAGATCTCAGATTTCGGGCTTGCTAAGCTGAACACCAGTGAAGAGAGCATTATTTCCATGTCAAATGCTAGAGGGACGATCGGGTATGTGGCTCCAGAAGTGTGGAACAAGAGCTTTGGAGGAGTTTCACATAAGTCTGATGTATACAGCTACGGAATGATGTTGCTGGAAATGGTTGGAGGACAGAGGAACATTGACATCGAAGCTGAGGCAAACAGTGGGGCTGGGAGTGAGGTGTATTTCCCTCCATTGGCGACATACAAGAAGCTTGAGGTGGGAAGTGAATTGGGGGTTAGAGAGGCAATGAGCATTGAGGAGAATGAGATTGTGAAGAGGATGGCAATGGTGGGATTGTGGTGCATTCAGACGATTCCTGGTCATAGACCTACAATGAGTAGAGTCATTGAAATGTTGGAAGGTAGTGTGGATTCTTTGGAAATGCCACCAAAGCCTGTATTGTCATCTCCTTCGAGATCAACGTCAGAATCTTCCTTTACATTGCGTTCATTTCAGAGTGTCTGAGGTTAATTTGTTTAAACACTTTTGACTGTAGAAAATGTAAAGCACATGGAAGCATGTAGGAACATGTCAACATCCGCATCACACCATTTCTTGTCATTTTTGTTTGATGGTCAAATACTTTTAATATAGCATTTACATCAACAAGTAACATAATTCAAATTTTGTTGTGGAATTGCATGAGAAAAGTTTAGATACCGCATTAGGGATCCTTCATGGTTTTGCATAATATTGTGAACAGATTTGCTCTTTTTTATTATTATTATTATTTCTTTTTTGGATATCTTAATGCGTACATTTTTCGAAACATATTATTCCAGTCTTTTTCTCCACTTAACTTCCCTTCTTCTTACCTTGGTTCACTGCACTTTTTTTATTTTTTGGATGATGTAACTTGTGACTTTAATTCTAGGTCCTCAATTCTGATTTTGCATTATATATGACCTGCATTGAATTACAACTAAAGACCATCCCATGTTGTTTGAAAACGGGTAAAAGTCTTTTTTATTTGCGTGCATGGTAGGTCATGAGCCATATAGTCATGTACTTGTGCAGTTTTTTTTCTTTGTTGTACAATTCTACCATTTTTTTATATCAAAGAAAAACCCAAAAAAAAAAAAGGAGGAAAAACCACACAGTTGCATAATCGCATGATTTTAGAGGGTCTATTTTATATTTATATTATCAGTAATCTTTGGTTTAAAAAAGAATAAAAATGACTTGTGCGCATGAAAAAAGAAAGGGTGCATGGGCATTGAAAAAATCTCAGCATTTTCTTTAAAAATGGTTTAAATCCTAATTCACCATAACATTGAGACTTTATTTGGAATGAAATGAAAATAGAAGAAATAAAATATTAAAAGAAAAAATAAGGAGAAATCTAGAAAAAAAAATATCTAGATTTTCCCTTATTTCCTTTCATAATTTTCCCCTGCCCCCATTTTCTTTTATTCAAACATAAGGTTAACAAGGATATATACTATATAGTATTCAGAATTGGGATTTTTATGGAACACACGATTGAACCAAACATTAATCCAATTCAAAATGCATGTGCTGCTCTGCATGAAGAAGTCTCATTAAGAAAGTAAACGCATGCAACATGCAGCCCTCAAGATTGACATTGGACAAAGACATGAGTAGGTTGGTAAAAGAGCCACCTACATTCAACTTTCTTCCCCGTGGTGGTTGATTAGTTTCTGCGAAATATAGAAAGAAAATCTGTATATAACATAACATCCCCCATAAACACCAACTTGAAGAATGAGAAAAAAAAAAAATAGGGCAGCTTTGTACAGCAGAAGAACAGTCCTGTGTCAAAAGCTTCCGTGATAGTTCTAGTCACCATCGATTCCACAATTTAGAATTGTTCCAAAATCTTATACTAGTCGTCCTACTACTATACCATATCTAAAGATAAGAAATTTTTGGCCTTAATTTTACGGATCATGTGGAGTATATGGCATTCCAGATGTGGGACGAACTAGTCTTTCCTGTCAAGAAGACGGGAACTTCTTTTTTTTGTTTTTGCCAAAAACAAGAACTTGGGTTTGGGTCACATGACTCCCAACATATGATGCAAATATCCGAGTGCGGATGTCAAGGAAGGTCCAATCCAATATAGTGGACAGCATAAATTTTAAAGTTTTCAAGTACGAATACAAAAAATTATACATATGTAAATACTCACATATTTGACAAATTAATTAATACATGAAAAATAAAAAAATTAAAAATTGAATTTTAAACAAGCGTTTCTAAAATAATATTATGATATTTATAACAAATAGACACATACTTGAGGTTTCTTGAAGTATATATTTATTATTCAGGTTGTTTTAAAATCTTTTAGAGAAAAAAAAATAATGACACAATTGTTATAATATGTTATGCATATTTTCAAGTGTGATGTATATATCATATCAATACATATTTTTCTAAAATATGGGCGCTTACATTTTCTTAACTCTTTGTGCTTAATTTCTTTTAATCTCTTCTAGCTCCATTGTTTCTTGTAAGATATATATATATATATATATATATAAAGTCATGTTTAACGGGTTTGAGGAGGCTAAGCAGTTAATTGCTTGATGGAACCATTTATATAATGACGAAGATTTTTAGTGTTGTAATTAATCAAAGAGAGGATAGAGGAAAATTGCCGACCTAGCGAAGATTATAGAATGAGAACAATTAGGGCTCCATTTGATATATAGAACATGTATTGGTAGAAAACAATAGTAAGTAATAGAAAAATAGAAAGAAAAGATGCTACTTTTATACATTTTATATGCTATATATATAGCTAAGCAAGCAATAAATTTTTAAGTTCGTCCCTACAACTACCAAGAGAAATACAAACATTTATGTTTGTAAAAAAAAATTCGTGTGCCTACAGGTAGTATAGTATCCTAATTGTTGCTGTGTTAGCGAGAGATGTCTAAAATTGCTACATTCTGTCTCGTAGTATGCTCTGAATACTGTTAAGTTGGGCAGGATACAAGATAACTGCCCTCTTTTATGACCTTTTTAGTCTCTCCTTTAATGCATTTCCCCTCACTGTCCAGTGAGTCCAACATATTCATTTAAGACATTTTCACCCTCACTTTGAGCATTGCCTTTCCTAGAAGAATTTCAGTTCATCTACAAGTTCAATAACTTGTCAATAATTGCTGGTAGAGAAACAACCACAGAGACCGTTCATGAAAAACATCAAATTTGTAGCCTCTCAGTATAAAATGACAACTTGCACAATTACCCTATGTGTTCAGTATTAGGTGTGTAACAGATGTACATTTTTAAAACAGAGGCTCTAAAGTTTTACACGCATTCAAATGAACGGATAAACAGTAAAATTTCAGACATTCCAATTCGGCGTGTGGAAAGAATATAGATTAATCTAACCAAAAAATAAATCAAGTGATGAATATAGTTTGGTATGGAATATTTAATTTGGAGGCTACATTTAAATTATTGGAAAATTATTTCATTTCGAATATCCACTTGTGATATCAGAACTCTACCCAATATCCGTCATCGAGTGAAGAATGGGTATTAGTTTGTCAGAAAATGCATTTGCAAACCGAAAGAAAGAACAAAGTAAGAGAGAGTACCTTTGCAGGTAATGACTTAGCCCTATATGCCATGAAAGAGATCGGAACCACTCAGGACAAACACAAGACCAGAAGATGAGATACTTTCAACTGGCGAGGTATGATCAATCCTAGCTTATGATAAAAAATACTTCCCTCCTTATAGAAAGAGTGACATGCACAGGTACAAAGCAAATGGTAAAAACAAAAAAAAAGGGCTGTGCACGCAATCCACAGAACTTGTACAGTGCGGCTTATTCTCTCCTAAGGAATAGATAATAGATAGGTGCTCAGACTGTGACCCCAATGTTCAAAACTTTTAAATGAGGCACGAAGAACACTATAAAGTCATACCAGCAGACTGTACTGGTAAGCCCCACACAGTAATTCTAAAACCTCATAAGACGCGGGTTTTTGTTTAAATATAATTTTTTTAATGATTAGTATATTATTTTTCTTTTTGTGGTCAACGTGTAATTGGCACTTTATCAATATCAAACTTTAGATAGTTAATATTTTCATCATCAAATGATTTATTCTGCAGATTCTTTTGTTCCTCTATCTTATAGCATATATAATCTTTTGATATTCACAAATACATCCATACTTTCTATCGCAAGAAAACCAATAGGACGGTATTAACACACACACACACTCTCTCTCTCTCTGTCTGTGCGTCTATGGATATAAAACCACTAGCAGTTGGGATCATATACCTAAAGTAAAACTCCATCTTCACATTTTTTTAAACACTTGGTGATAGATCATGTCAAAACCCTTGTACTTCATTGCTGCTCTCTCCTTCCTCTGCCTCATGAATCGTTATGACGATGCATACTCTTCAATATGCTCCAATTCTGGTAGCAGTAACGGAGTTCCCATTCGCTACCCTTTCTGGGCCGACAATAACACCATCCACGAATACTGCGGATACCCTGATTTTGGTCTCACATGCTCCCATATGATGGCCGACCCATTATCACTCTTCCAAGCCACTCATGCAGTATCACAGATATAAACTACGATGCTTACGCACTTACTCTCGTTGACACGGATGTGGTGAACCAAAAATGTCCCAGAGCACGTCACAATGTTAGCTTAGGAGACCTCCCTTTGAGTTACAATGAGGTGGATCTGAACCTCAGTTTCTACTTCAATTGCACTGTTTCTAATGTCACCCCTCTGAGCCCCACAGGGTGCTTGAAAAATAAAGCATCGAAGCAGTCGTATGTGTTTGAGACGGGGACGGAGACAGAAGGTTACGAGTGGAATATAGATTGTGATTTGTGAGGAGAAAGTAGTAGTAGTAGTTAAGAAGGAAGAGATCAATACTGGTGACTTGCGAACTGGGTTTGGCGTGGCCATGCAAAATGGGTTTGTGTTTGAGTGGCGGAGAGCGAGGGATTGCGTTGAGTGTGAGGATTCTGAAGGATATTGTGGCTTCAATCAGACCACCAAGCAGATGTTGTGCTTCTGCAAAGATGGCAGTATCGCTAACAACAAAAGCTGCTACAAAGGTACCTTCGCTTTCTGTAATGTTTTTCAGTCACAATCAGAAGTGCTATTATGACTTTAATCAATCTAACGGATTTGAAATTATTTATTCAAGAAGGAATATAACTGAAATTTTCCTTTATATAAAATCATAACTTTTCACCTAAAAAAAATTAGAACTGCTATCCATACAATATGAATAAGTCAATCCAGTAAATTTACCCGTGAGTTTCTGTTTTAATGTAATTTTGTTTAAAACTTAATTTTTTGAATTTAAAACATGATATTGATACATATGAACGATGATTCAGTTTAAATTATGTCATAATTTTCTCCATTTCTGAAGTTAGAGCTTTCCGTGTTTTTACTGTATTTTTATCCGAGAAATAGGAAACTAAATGGTGATTTCCTAGTTGACACGTTTAGTAGACTGATACAGATATTTTAAGTAACGCCTTTTCAAATACGTATAACATATTCATAGTCAACACCGTGCCACCAACCTTTTTGACTTTTCTCTGGCCTGCTGTGTTTTTCAATTGCAGAAGAATGGCATTTGAATGGTGATGAGAAGCAGCATCACCTCTATCCCGAAGCACTGATATATATGTAGCCACCTACCATAAACCTTGCACTTAACAATGGAACTCCATATCTTCTCCCTAGCCACTTAGCCAAAATCCCACTCATCAATGCTAAATGCCTGTTTCCATTAGAAACATGACATAAAAAATTATAATACTAGTCCATTAAAAGCAGCTCCCATGAAACATAAAAATACTGATATAAGTACTCTCCAATCCATCCTCTGTAAGCGATTATGTACCCCTGTTTCCTCTTGCTTTTCTCTATAAGAGTGAAAGACATCAGCACTCGATAGTCCTAACTCCTCACACCCACAATTCTAATTCTATAAACCATGTATGAAAGTCTCATCTTCATCTTGGATTTGGCTGATATTATGAACCACACTAATTAAGCTTATTAGCTATTCATAGGCATGCCTCCTAACCCAACTTCAAATTGGTCATAACAACTCTGCAGAAGCCAGGGAGAGAAGACTTGACTCTAGTTTTAAATGTTTCTTATCAAGTTGCTCTAATACAGTTAAAAACCTATTTATTATCATAACAACAAGTTACTCAGTATTACTTTTATATTATAACCAAATGAGAATGGTGTAGTCTTCCAACTGAAAATTCTTGAAGCGTGTATTTTAGACAATTATATATACCCTAATTTAATTTCTCTCTGCTCATGGTTGCAGGAAATACGACTTCGATGGGAAAATTTATAATCGGTAATGGATCAAACTTCTTATGTTCATATTATAAATTCTTTACAATTTTGCGTAGTATTTGTTATCTTTCAATTCAATAATCCATATAAGTTGATACTTCTTGCAAATTTTCATACTTATCCTGTTTCGATTATGCTTCACCTCTCATGCTCCTGCTTTGATTTGCATGAATATAATACGGGCTAAAAGGAGGAATCATTAGGCTCATATCGGAATAAAACTCAGTCGAATCAGTAAACGTACGTGTGTGTGTCTGACTGAAGAGCATCATCTAAATTAGCATAATTATGGATTTAAAGATAGCAAGAATGCAGAAGTTTTCATTCTAAGATCGCAAAATTTTATCTCAGTCGATTTAGAAGACTTCGTTTTCAAGCATCCTGATCCCATATTGTATTGTAGAAATTGATGAATGTCATAATTGCAGCTCAACGATTTACATATTATATGAGATAGGTGTAGGTGCTCTGTGCTGAACAACTGGAGCACAACTAATTATATTTATTATTCTTTTTCGAAAGATATCTAAGGCTGAATTTTGGAAGATATCTAAGGCTGACCAAAATATAGAGGCCTTCATTAGAAATAATGGACCTCTGGCTCTCTCAAGATATAAATTTGCTGACATAAAAAAAATGACCAATTCTTTCAAAGTTAAATTAGGAGAACGTGGTTACGGTGCTGTATACAAAGGAAACCTGCTCAATGGCTGCCCTGTTGCTGTAAAGTTGTTGAAATTATCCGAAGGGAATGGGGAAGAATTTATCAATGAGGTTGCCAACATCAGCAGAACTTTCCATGTCAATGTTGTTACCCTCGTAGGGTTTTGTTTGCAAGGCCAAAAAAAAAAAAGGCTCTTATATATGAATTTATGCCTAATGGATCTCTTGACAAATTCATTCACAATAAAGTAAATAAAACTATTCCTTCTTTGACTTGGGAAAATTTGTATTAAATTACAATTGGTACAACTTGAGCACTTAATATTTGCAAAGAGGATCACTACTACAGAAATAGATTTTCTAGGCGGTTATTTTTTCATTTTTTCTTTACGGTTATGAATTGCCTTCTATCATACCGCTAAGAAAAGAGGAGACTTTTATAACTGCCTTTAAATGTGGCCTTTTGTAGGTGGTTACCTATATAACCACCTAAAAAAGTCATCCTTAAAAATAAAAAAGACACCTTTTGTAGATGATCAGATAACCGCATGCAATTATAACCTCATACAAAAGTCAACAATTATAGGTGATTAAACACATAACCGCCTCCAATTATTACTTTTGTGCGCCGTTATGAATATAACCACACACAAAAATCATGGTTACAGTTGTTACTTTTGTGGGCTGTTATGTGTATAATCGCCCACAAAAGTTGGGTGTCAAGGAAAATGATGAGAACCGCCTACGTTTCCTTATTTTTTTTAAATATATTAAATTTTTGGATTTCACATGTGTTTTTTATTAACTAGCAATTAAACCCAGCATAGTACAACGTATAAAGCAACAGCCACAAATAACAAACTAGAAACATTCTCACATATGACTATACTTTTTTACTTAAATATTAAGTTATAAATACCTGTATTAACGTCTATTTATATAATTGTGAATATTTTATTATTTGCTTCTTGCCAAAGTTATTACTATTGTCGTTCAACTCACGGTTTGAACAAAACATTTTCACGGCTCTATTAAACATGAGAAAAGAAAATTAACATAGAAAAACATTGAATTCAAATAAGGACATGTACAAAAGTATGTCAAGAAAAAAGCTTATTCTTACTGATTGAACATCTCTATCATCTGCTGGAGGGTTTCTGGCCCTGATCCATGTGCAAAGTCGAAATAATATTTTGTTGGCTCTAATAGGTTGATCACAATCAACATCCAATGTTCTCTAATGAAAAAAAACCATTGTTAGCAAATTATGATTAAATAGTTAACATGAAATAAGTCCTCATTCAAAATTTTAGTGTTAAGCTATTCACCCATGATGAAAAGGTGCCAAGAATAACACATCCTCACTGGCCTTTGCCATGAACGCATTCGTAACCTCTTGGGATTGTTCTATGATTCTCTTTTGGGGCATCACAGCTTGAAAAGCTGATATCTCTTGAGGGTGAAGGAAAACAAATCTATCTATTAATTGTTAGGGACCAAGAACTTCTCATTCAGCAACCTAACATGGAAAAACAAATGTATTGATAATCCATATTAAAATGAAAGGTCAATTGGATTGCAGTTTATGTACTTAATGTATATGTTAATATTCACAGTCTCAAGCTTTTGATGGTCCACTATAATGCTGATGATATTTGCAGTTATCACTTTAAAAACTTCCTTATTACACACCCTTATGCCATACTTAACCCTCAATATCTTCCATTGATATGCTTCTACTAATCTTCTCAAGAGTTTGTGTTTTTTGTCAAAAAAAAGTTGGTCGAGACAATCCCTTTGCTTGGCGAACATTTGACTCCTTTGATTGCCCCATCCCTATGGCTTTGCTTCTCTTTTCCTTGTGTAACAAAGTTGGACAACAGTAGCAAATCATAATAAAGTGTAAGATGAACAAGAGATTACACAATAACAAATTATAATGAAGTGTCAATTGCCATACCTTGATAGATGGACTAGATCATCTGGCTCACTTCTCTTTCGCCCATGCAACAAAGTTGGTCAATATGGGATAAACTGGAGAATACATAAAAGCATATTATAATGAAATGTCAATTGACATATCAGGGTAATGAGGTTTGCTAGCCATGCTACATAGCTATCTACTTCCTTTACCACTATATCCACCTCTTCAATAGGAATAGGCAACAAGGCATTCTCCTCCTTTGGAACTTCAATGGATACTATCAAATGGCCTTCAGGTAAAGGTGTGTTATTCAAAATTCCTCCTGGGCTATTATCCACATGCCCTTCTACAACCATGTGACAAGTTAGGGTATCCAACAATAATTGGCAATATGATACACCCTAAACCAATCATAACATCATAGTTTATATATGAAAAAAAATATGGACTTAATTAATAAGGAGAGGAATTACTTTAGGGAGATGAGCATAATGAAGAGGACAACTATCTTTGACACTAGGGCCGAGTTCCTTGATTTACACCCTATGCGATAATTGTATTTGATCAATTACCTTCGCTTGTTTATATACAAACTCTTTCAATGCATATATTTCTTTGTTCATTTGTTCCTCTATTTCTTTAAGTGTCATAGCTGCAGCATCTGAGGATGAACGACGTTTGGTTCCAAGAGTAGCTTTTTTACTAATGCTAAACCCAACACCGCTAACATGACCAGGGTGCTCAGGATACCCCAATGCCTTGCCTAACACATCTAGCCCTATGGCTTCATCAATACCATTCGACATGGACTATGAAAGTTCATCATGTCAATCCAGGAAAACAAATAATTATTAAATTATTTTATAAATACTAATGCATACTTTCAATCTAGAAAAATAGTAAAATTTTTTAAAATATAGAAAATGAAGTAATAGATACTTACAAATTGGTCGCAAACTTTTTTAAGCTCTTCATTATCAATTATCCCTTCCTTGTTTTTCCTTGCCTCTACCTAAAGCTCGTGATAGGTAACTGTTTTGCCCTCTAATCCCTCATGAGTAACTTTTGAATTAATACAAATAATGAATGTATAAGCATTTTCATGTAAAATATATTTACACAAATAAAACTAAAAACACGTACCATTCTATCCTCAATTCTGGAGTATCCTAGACACCTGCCTCGTAAGGGTATTATTGAACCTTAGCCCTCTCACTATTTTGTGTTCTTAATATATGTATGAAACACAATACTCAAATGAAATAGCTTGAAACATAGATTAATAAAATAAAATTAATAAAAATGGTTTACCTTGAAAGACTCCTCATGATGTCTATCGGTAAAAATATCCTAGGTTTCTTGTTCTATGTATATTTCAAATAATTTTGGAGGATGCTCAAGGATATTACCATCTTCATCCTTCATATAATGATTTGTTAGGATATAACAAAAAGCTCACATTGCTACTTCGGCCTTCTTGTATATGTAATCTTGACAGGTCTCATCGATGTCAAATGTTAACTGCAAAACAATTATAATAAGTACACATATATGGAAAAGAAAGAAAGAAGAAAAAACATCATAAGAGGAAGCAATTTACCGCTATATCTTGGAAAACCAAGTCCTTTGCACCCTAAGGGACTTTCCTCCAATCCTTCCAATTCCAATTATTACTTGCTATGGATGCCTTCAACTTCACAGTTGTCCCGATATAACTACTTATTTGTTTTTCCACATTTTCTTATGGAATGGTTTTTATAATTCCAATCCACATGGATCTTATGGCTGCTATCTCTTGCTCATGTGATCTCTTTTAGCATGGTCAATCCACGGTTGTACTCGTCTAACTCTTTCCTCAACTTCTTTTCAGCAGGTTCATCCGATACGTCACCATGACTCAGATATATCATGATTAGAAGGGGAATTCATTTACCTATAGTATAAATATAAATCAAACAAGCAAGTTATATATGATCCAAGTAATATAAATCAAGTTAAGAAAACTCAAATATAAGAGCAATTATATATGTTAAAAAAAGTAATATAAATCAAGGTAAGAAAACTCAAAAATTATATATGTTAACTAAATAATAAATTAAGTTAAGGAAACTCAAATATAAGAGAAATTATATTTGTTAATAAAAAATTTAAACATTTTCCTTTTTCTGCTTTGTCCCATCTTTATGATCCAGATACCCTCTAGATAGTCATCTCTCATATACAAGGCATCATCTATAATAGACTTAGTATCAATTGACGTCTTTAAAAAAAGGATCATCCTCAATATCCACATCTTCATGGTCTTCATCATTATCAGTTATTTTGTTCATTAACATAAAAATAGACCACTTCTTATTAGTAGAATCAGTGACAAAAAACACATGTTGAGCTTAAGATACTAAAATAAAAGGTTCATCTTTGTACCCCACCTTATTAAGATCTACCTGAATGAACCCCATTTCATCAACTCGAAGGTCATTCTTATACCCACTTATAATTGAAGACTAGTACTTGGAATAAGATATAATCCAACTCTCATATGTGCTCAATCACCTCAAAGTATGATATATTTGCAAAAATAGGGTTTTTATCTTTAGCACTAGAAATATGCATTGATTGAGCTATCAGTGTTACCATACTATTTTACATTGTGCTCTGATCATCCTACTTTTTTGTATAAAATGTGTAGCCATTGATGAGATAACCGGTGTAAGATAGGACATGCATGCTTGGACCATTACCTAACCATCTCAACCTTTCTGAAATCGAACTAGGATTCCTCTCAAACTCTGAAATAGCGTGATGTCTTAACCAATCTATAAAAAGTCAATTGTGTTTTTTTGATATCCAACTCTCACTCTTATCAGAGCTTAAGCTTCTAAGTTCCTCCTTATGCATTTCCACCTATAGCACAACATCCTTAAAGTTGTGCAGAAAATACAAGTGACCTTGCTCCTACTGTGTTCTGGAGATGCTAACTATTTCATTTCCATAAATCCCTTCCCCAGCTGTTCTTCCCATGTGACAAGACTTTGGAAGACCAATACTATCGACATTGAATAAGTATTTGGTGCACTCAACAGCTTCTTCGGCTATGTACCATTCAACCATATAGCCCTATAGTCTACAATTTTTCACATACCCTTTTAACACCTTCATATAATGCTTAATCGGATACATTCATATGAGATAAGATGGGCTGCGCATTTGTGTCTCTTTAACCAAGTGAATCATTAGGTGAACCATCATGTCAAAGACTGAATGCGAGAAATACATCTCAAGCTCAAATAGAGTAATAACAATTTGTGTTTACAATGCCGGCAACTTTCTAGAGTCAATCACTTTGCTGCAAATAAATTTGAAAAAGAAACATATTTTTGTGATTGTCCCTTGCACCTTTTTAGGTAAAATGGATCATATACCCACCGGCATTATATGCTCCATCAGTACATGACAGTCATGCGACTTAAGACCTTTTAACTTCAAGTCTTTCATGGATAAAAGTTTCCTGATATTTAAGGAGTACCCCTCTGGAACTTTAACTCCATTAAGAAACTCACAAAAAGCTATTTTCTCCTTTCTAGATAAGGTGTAAGTTGCCGGGCATAGGTAAGTGTGTCGTTTCTCTTTCACCGGTGCTAATTCTCCTCTTATTCCTATAGCAACCATGTCCAACCCCACCTTGATGCCATCTTTTGTCTTTCTGGACACATTGAGTAATGTACCGATGATGCTATCACATATATATATTATATGCATCATATCAAGGAAATGTCTAATATACAAAGACTTCCAATATGACAATTCAAAGAAAATTGATATTTTCTTCCACTAGCTCGTCCTAAGGTGTCTCGTAAAAAATTTCCCGAAGTTGTTATCTAAATCTTTTACCTTATGAAATTGCTCCTCACCAGTTAACGCCAAAGGTTCTCTCCCTTGTTCTGTATTCTCATTAAAGGCTTTCTTCCACGACTTGTAACAATGTCCTTGAGGCAAAACTCTACGATGGCCAAGGAAAACATATTTCCCACCATGTTTTAACTTTTTGGAATGTGCATTTTCTTCACATATAGGGCATCCAAACTTTCCTTTAATACTATAGTCTGACAAATAATCATATGTTGGAAAATCGTAAAATGTGCCGAACTTTCTTGGTTGTTTGGGTTCAAAAATTATCATAAAGAGTATCATAAACTTCCGTTTCATGCATAGCCATGGCAATAGATTATGATTCACCAAAATTATGGGCCATGTACTGTGGGTACTACTCTGCAAACTATAAGGGTTCATTTCATTAGTAGATAATGTAAGTCGTAGGTTTTTATCTTCTTCCCTAAAGTCTTCATATTTATCATCAATCTTTTTACATTGCGGAGAATCTGCAGGATGTCAAAATTTTCCATCTTCAATTCTTTCATCCGCATGCCATGTCAAGAGCTTCGCATTTTCAGCATTGCTGTACATGTGTCTAAATCTATGTATTATGGGAATACCATGCCACCTTCATCGAATTCGATTCTTTCTTCTTATATCGTGGGGCACTGCATTTAGGACACTTGTCCAACAATGCATATTCTTTATGGAATAAAACACAATCATTAGGACATGCATGTATTTTCTCATAGCTCATCCTAATAGAACATATCATCTTTTAGCCTCATATGTATGGCTAAGAAGCTCATTACCCTCTAGCAGCAAATCCTTCAAAATTGCAAGCACTTTTGTGAAACTTTTATCATTCCACCCATTACTCGCTTTCAAGTTGTACAGTTTCAATATAACTGATAATATTGTGAATTTAGTACAACCTAAGTACAATGGTTTTTCTGCATCATTTTTTAACCTTTCAAACACCTAGGGATAGTCTCAAAGTTCATCTTTGATCACATTTGCCATCTCTTCAAGATGGTCGTCCTTGAATATACTTGAGTTGAAATCAGTCGATCCACAACTTCTACTATACCCTTGATCACTATACCCATTGTTCAGCTTATCATGCTTTGTCTAATGTGTATAACTTCGGTCAATTACATGACATACTAAATGTTCTTCCAACTTAATTGCACTAACTAGCCTCTCATGACAACACTTCAAGCAAGGGCAAATGAGTTTATCGATGTGATCAATATGCTTAACTACAAACCTAATGAAATCTTTCATTCCATCCCAATATTCCTTAGACAAACGACTCGCAAACATCCATTTCTGATCCATACTCCTAAGTTGTGTGTATAAATTTTAGCAAAGCTTCCCCTAGAAGTTAGGTCTCCCAATAATTCTACATTAAGCATAAGGAGAATCATTATTCCAAGTCGGGGCGGATGTAGCACTAAATTGTAAGGGGAGCCAACAATTTGTTTAATTTAAAAAGTTAGTTTACAATCTAAAAGAAATTATTAAATAAGAAATCATGTATAACAATAAAAAATTTCCTAACAAAAGAAAAAATTATAATGATAAAAAATTGTAGAAAATTAAAGAAAATATATCATTATACATGACTGTGTTGGTAATAAATAACTTCAATCAGGGGTCACTTATAGTTCAGCTTGATAGTACTAATAAGACATTAAAAAAAAAATCTTTTAGGGGGGGCCTTGGGCCCTCCAAAGGACAACTTGTGTCTGCCATTAATTCGAAGAGACTATATCTAGAAATAATAGCCTAATTTTTAAGAAAAATCGACAATATAACTGCTTAAAAATGAAAGTTTCTTGGGCGTTAAGCTCTCTTTCCATACAAAAAGTCACAAATTTAAACAAATAAAAAATTTAAACAAACTAAGATAACCTACAACTAAACAAAAATTCACAAATTTAAACAAATTAAGATAACCCACAACTAAATGAATAATGTTTCAAATTAATTCCAAACAAAATTCATATCATACACTACACTAAAGTTTTTCAGCCACATAGCTTTTCACATAGATTTTCAGCCACATAGCAATTAAATATTGTAATTTACCTTAGTGATCTTAGAAATAGTGGTGCCAAGTGGTATTTCGTTATTCAATAACTCTTTAGCAATCTCCTCAGGAAGATAAAAAACAGCTCCCTGAACCTGATGGTTGAAACATAAAAAGTTAAAATGTTTAAGAAGAAAGACAGATACAAACCCTTTCATCAACAATTATATGTATTTTTCCAACTTCATCAACAACTGGAGGATAATTATTGCAAAGAAACCCAGTGACTGATCTTGTGGAAAAAAACCTTCTAGAATCCCCTTGATCTCGAGTTAGTTGTAATATAACCCATACCTACAATGCCAATGATAGTTTTAATGAGCTAAATAGTTAATACAAGTAAGTTAATCAATAGATACATGTAAGATAAAACTGAAAATTTATTATGCAGCACATTGGGTTTTTTCACACTAAAACCCACGAACTTGCATTCATATGATAGTCAAGTACATATAAACAAGATTAATATGACATAGACAGTATAAAATATCTTCAAGCCAAGCACTATAACCACCATAGATTACAAGATGCCCTAAGACTAGTGTTCTGTGCATTCAAGTAGAAATTCTTCATTATACTGGTTTCAAAAGATTTCACATAAAGTAGAAAAAGATAGAGAAACAACAAACGTTATATTCAAGTAATTGACTAATTTAAAATCAACTTAGTATGAATTTTTTTGGGAACTAACTTAAAAATGATCAAATAAGAACCATTAAAAAAATGTGCACAAAAAGAATAAAATATTAGAAACTGATAACCTAATTATCTAGTTTTACTTTCTTAGAGTTGACAAACACCCTCTAATAATAGCAAAAGACATCAAAGTGCATCAGCCAATTTGCCAGGGCAATATTTTAGTTTTCTCCTATTTTGCACAATCTAAATAGATAACATCCAATACACATCATCCATAAGCTAAAGAGCATCATTTGAAAGAGTAGTAGACGGAAAGAATAAGAAGAAACATGATATTCTTAACTTATGACAAGAAACCACAATATCCGCCCTAACACACCACACCCAAAAAAAGTTATTCGTCAACATTAATCAAAAGTATAAGTTATATATCTTATAAGGCATATATATGAATTCAATGATATTCCCCACCAAATTCTTTTTTGTTTAGCCTATTTCTTCAATTTAACCTCACACGTTGAAGACTTCAAAAGTAGAAAAAGTTGCTTTTTATTTTATTTATTCTACCTTTTAGACACACAAATATATATAAATTGAAAAATTCTTGAAGCCAATAAGTAAATAATCCCTAAGTAACAAAAGACGCAATGCATGAAAGACAATTTAAAAGGTAATCTAATTATAATTAGATTATAAATTTGTAACTTTTTTTTTAGTTCATGGCTTCATACTCTATTATTACAATTATGATGAGTCATACACCACTGCCTTAAATATACATGGAATATGGATTAGAGTGAGGACCATGCGAGCATCATTAATTTGTTAAAGTGGTTAAAGTCATCCCTAAATATTTGCCATTTTTAATTAATTATTTGAATATTCATCATAATCCTATTATTATGCACACTGGTTTTGAACATTATTCCATCTGGGTACATTCTGTTTTGTAGTGATGAAGCTAGAAAGATTTTCTAGTAAAGAGTAAATTGTCATTGCTTAGCTAAAAGTTATGAGATAAGCATTTCTCATTAAATAAAAGGTTATATTAACAAGTCAGGAAGAACTTGTTTTCTGAAGGGAAACTCGTTGAGCTACTATCCAAGTACAAGAGAAATGATCTATCAACATGTTTATAATTTTCGTGTTTTTTTTTCTAGGTGCCTAAAATATATACCTTATCACCTCTATCTTTTTCACATAAATTAAGATAGGGCTACCCAAATTCAATCAGATCATCTCAATTTTCTAGCTAGCAAATGGATCAACTCATAGATATCCATTTCTCCAAATAGGCGTTCTATCAAACAGCTTGAAGACATCAATTTTGCCACAAAAGCCATGCCCTTTACCTTGCATTCAAACCAATCCCCACATAAGATTTCCAAGATAATGTTAAAATAAACTCAAAGCAAAACATAAGGGAACAAGATTACCAGAATAAAACAAATGCGGTGTGATGGTGAGCACCGTCAGCAACCCACGAGCAAAGTAGATGATGGAGGGGACTTACACGAACATAGCATGATGGAGCTTGGACTTGGGGAAGCTACGGACTTGCTGAAATGATGGAGAAGCCATGAACTTGGAGAACCCACAGAGAAGCCGCATGCCCTTAGGGAAGATACAAACTTGCACTACAAAAAACTTGACTTCATGAACCTAGGGAAGCACATAGAAGCAACACGAACTTGGGAAGCATGAAGATGCCATAGACTTCATGAAGTGATGAATGAAGGCAGAGATCTTTGGACGAGATGAACTAATTTGATAGGAAGCAAAAGGACAATGGGAAAAAGCGAGAAAGGAAGGAGGGAAAAATTTGCACGTGCGCAGAGGACTTGAGACAGAATGAATTGAACAAATGTAGACAAAAAGTTGGGGAATTTTTTTTTAAATATACATAGGTGGTTATTTAAAATAACCACGAGTTTTTTTTTAATAAAAACTATACGTGAGTAGCTATTCCAAATAACCGCCTATGTCATGGATAAATGTTTTTTGTTTATATATATATATCTTAAAAATAATATATTTATAATTATTTTTAATATATTTGTAATATATTTTTTAATATTAAATTTTTTTAAATATACGCAGGCAGTTATTTAAAATAACTACCTGCTTTTATAATCCCTTTTTTTAAAAAATAAACGTATTTTTATATTAAAACTATACATTGACAGTTATTTAAAATAATTACCTATGTCATTGATTTATTTTTTATCTAAATATTTTTTTGAATAATGATATATTTGTAGGCAATTAATTAGTTAAATACCCGTCTATAAAAATTAACTGTTGTAGATAGTTATTTAAATAAATGCCTATAAATTCTCCGCCTCACTTTTCTTCATGTCTTTTTTTTTTTATATAACCACGTATGTAAATGCACTAGGAAAGCCCCTTTTTATAGTAGTAATAATTTACATTTTCACATAAAGCCACATAATATCCTTTTGAATGAAAACTTTTGTCCCGAGATCTTTGATCTTGGGCTTACTAAGCTTTATCCAAGGAAATAAAGCATCATTTCAATATTATAAGCCAAGGGAGCTATATCCTGCCCTAGAAATTTGGAAAAGAAATATAGGAGGAGTTTCACATAAGTATGATGTTTATAGCTATGGTATGATGCTATTAGATCTGGTTGGAGGGCAAAAGAACATGAATGTTGAGGCCAATGGCACAACTAAGAATTATTTTCCAGATTGGAGTTATGATGAACTTGAGCAAGACAGCGATTTGGCACGTGATGGGGTGAACATCATGGAGAAAAATGATATTGCAAAGAGAATGACCATTATGGCTTTGTGGTGCATTCAAACAATTCCAACTCAAAGACCTACAATGAGTAAGGTGGTTGAAATGTTGGAAGGAAGCCTAAACTCACTGGAAATGCCACTAAGGCCTGGCATGTCTTCCCCTTCAAGACTTGAAGTAGAATGCTCCACCACCAATACCATAACATAGATTTTGGGTCTGAAGGCTCCTCCCACAAGCTAGAGAGGCATTGAGATGGATATCAAAGAGGCATCCAAAAAGCCTTTAGGCGATGTTTGCATGATTCTTTCCAATAAATTTTTAGATCTTTTTTACCTAGATAATTTTATTTATTTATTTTTGTTGGTTTCTAATTTATATTTTTTTGGGACTAGAATCATTAATTAAATTTAAATTAGAATAAATAAAATTTATTACATATTCTTTAAGAGATTTCCTATATTTAATTAAATTAAGGAGATTATATAATTGTGTTAGGATTAAAATATTATTTTTATTATTTGTATTTAACTTTTTTATTTTTAGGATTTTTTATAATTAGATATATCTTTTATATTTATTAGATTTAATAGGATTAGTTACTTTAAGATTAGATTTTTTTCATATTTTGCCTATTGAAAGGCCTTATATAATGCATATTCTTCATAGATGAGTTAAATAATATTTAGTATTTTAAGTTCTCCCCCCTAAACTCTTCTATTTTCTTCCTCTCCTTCCCTTCCCTTTGTTCTATATATATTTTTTTGAGTTCTTTCTTTTTCCCCTTTTTGTCTATCCTCATTCTCTCTCTTAGATTTTTTCTACTTCTCCTAGTATTTTCTCTTTTCTTTATTCTCTACTCTATCCCTTCTCTCCCCTATTCATATCATTTAACATTTGATTCAGAAATTTAGATATGTGACGAAACGAAACCATATGCTGAGATTGAAGCAAAAAAAGAAGCGCATTCAAGTTAATTTTAAAATAACAACAATTAAAGAATGAATCTTTTCAATGAAAAGGGGAATAATGGAGCTAAAAGAGGCGTCCAAAAGATTTTTATACGATATCCACATGATTCTTTACAATAAATTTTTAGATCTTTTTTGTTAGATAATTGTGTTTATTTATTTTTGTTGATTTTCAATTTGTATTTCTTTGGGGGCAGAATAATTGATTAGATTTAAATTAGAGTAAATAAAATTTATTAGATATTCTTTAAAAAATTTTCTATATTTAATTAAATTATGGAGATTATATAATAGTGTTATGATTCGTATATTATTTCATTATTTTTCTTTGAGTTTTTGTTTTTATTTTTAGGATTTTTTTATAATTAGATATATTTTTTATATTTCCTATATCTAATAGAATTAATTTTTTTAGGAGTAAGTTTCTTCATATTTTGCCTCTTAAAGGCCTTCATGTAATGCATATTTTTTAAAGATAAACTAAATAACATTGAGTATTTTGAGTTCTCCCCTCATGCTTTTTTATTTTATTTCTTTCCCTAAACTCTTCTATTTTCTTTCTTTTTTTGTTTCTCCTCGCTTCTTTCTATCCCTCCCTTTGTTCTATATTTATCTTTTTTGAGTTCTTTTTTACCCTTTTTTATCTATTCTCTCTTTCTCATATTCTTCTACTCCTTCTTCTACTTTCTTTGTTTTTTATCTCTATCCCCTCCCCACTCATATCACACTGGCAATTCAGAAATATGAAAAAGAAGTGTTGTTTGGGAGGTGAAAAAGGCATTAAAGCTGAAGCTCCTGAAAACAGAGATATAAACTTTGCATAATGGATTTTCAATTTTCCATTACTATCGTTTGTTGAAAGGTGGTATTTGGATCCCTCATAGATGCCCTCAAAAGCTCTATATGTCTTCTCCACCACCCGAATCTTCCTCTAGATTTTCTGTTTTTGGGTAAAAAAATGTCAATAATGAATTAATGGAAGTAGGATTGTGTCAAGATGAGTGTGCCATTGATTAATTTTACGGAGATAGTTAAGGAGAAAATAGGTGAGTCCTGCTTTGATATACAGGGATTTTTGTTTTCTTGGTGAACATGATATATACAGGAAAATTAGCAAATCTTTTTCGAGTTTTTGGGGGCTTGTCTTCAGGATGTGGTACATTTGAAGAAGCTAAATTTAGTTTTTAAATATAAAAAAGTGTATCATATACGATAAAATATAATAGGAGGATATCATAATTTTTAAAATTTTAAGGTATGAAATTCAAAATCCTACATTTACTTAATAATAGTCAATAAAAAAGCAAAAAAGATGAGTACTAGGATACGAGTATTATATATAAATATATAATTATTTATGTAATAATTTATATATATCATAAATAAATCAATTCATTAAAAGAAAAAATAAGTATTAAATCTCCTAAAACATATACAAATATTAAAATAAATTACATGCATAAAAATGTTTATAACAACTTATGAATAAAATTTTTATTCTTTCTTTCTTAACAAATTAAGAAACATTATTTGACAAAAAAAATATAGAATCATCACATTTTTATAAATATTCATGAAAACTTTTTTTTTTATTTCACCATGAAATTCTAAAATAGTTTTATTTTACTATTAAAATTTAAAATAATATAAATAAATACAAAGTAATACTTATAAATTTACACGCACTCATAGAAATAGTATCTTCTCATTTAGGTGGAGGAATATAGCAATTTCTCAGAAATAAAAACGAATGATGATGGGTTCCATTCATGATTTGGCACCTCCCATTTTCGTGTCAAAAGTCTGCCTTGACCCAAAAGCTATGAATGATAAATGTTTAGCCAAGCTACCACACATGTAGCATAAACCCAGGAATTAAACGATGGAAGCCTATGTCCTGTTCCTCGCCTACATCATCATCCGGTTTTTTTGAGGTAAATATAATAAATAAATAAATTATTTACCAATATATATTTTGTCATAATAATTTATCAATTTATAATAATAAAAATTAATAATCAGAAAATCGACGAGCACATTATAAATAAGTCCATGAATAGAAACATGACTTAGATTTTTTTTAAATAAAAAAGCAAGCCGATTGGCTACCAATCGACTTGCTCATGAACAACATAAGGAAGGCAAGTCGATTGGTAATCAATTGACTTAACTTTTATTTTTTTTAAACAAATAATTTTTTTTACCAACTTCTTTTCTTTTGCTCTAATTTTGTTAGATGTATTGTTACATTCCGACAAAATGTGTTTTTTTATTATGCAGTAATTTCATTTTTATCATTTATTTATTATTTATTGTTATATTATTAATATAGTGTCTAATCTTAAATTTAATGAAAGGAGTGAAATTAAAAAGAGTAAATTTAGAATTTTTTTTAAAAAATTAAGAATATAATAAATAATTTTTAATAAATGTGAAATCCCTTTCATTATCTTATAAATTTAGAATTAATAATTTTTTTAATATAAAAAATTAATAGTATAGAAAATGAAAAAATTAGGATTCATTACTTAATTAATTACTTTTAAATAAAGAGAACACGTGGATTGAGTAGCTCATAGACTTGCTAGTTAATAATTTTTTAAAAGGAAAAAAGATTAAAGATCTATAATAAAAAATATTTTTAAATAAATAATTTAAGTTAGAAATTTAGTTAATGTCAATTGGAAATTCAGTATATATAAGTCAGGAATTTTCAAATTGGGTCTTAATCGAAGAATAATTTTATTTTTGAGTCTCTAGCTGTTTTTCTCCTCTCTTCTCTTTTTAAACATCCCATACAAAGTGTCCATGAACTTTGGACACAAAGTATGGTTTTGCTTTGGTATCAACAGAATACACCAGAATTTTCTCCTTATGTTTGTATGCTGGGCTAATGGTCAATATTTTTCTTGTAAAGGATGACGAAGCTTGTCCTAGTCTTTTAAAGGTGGATTTGACTGTTCCATCTTCAAGACGTTCAAGGACCGGGGCATCTATTGTATATGCATCTCTCTGAGAGGAGTGAAACTCTTTTTCGTAATTGTTGATCCATTCCAAAGACATGATTTGTGCAAATTCATCCTTAGGAATTCTTCTAGGGATCTGAATCACCGATGTGTCAGATTGATTAGATACCATATACAGGGCATTTGAGGTCGAGTTGGGAAACTCTAAATTGACAGTATGGTCCTGGAGCATGTATATCATCTGATGGTGTAAAGTGGTCATGGTTGCTCGTTCATCTTGTTCAGCGCCATGAATCTGGATCTGAACTTTCAGACGGTATGGTAGGGTTGCATCATCAAGTTTGATGTTGAAATCCGGAGCTATTGTCATCACAACGCTTCCATTACTACAAGTGGTGAGAAGAGCACCAATCATAGCATTTGAGTAGGAAGTGTAAGTGGAATCAAGGATTGCGACTCTAGTTGTAGCCGATATTCCTTTTCTGCCATGGAGAGTGAGTACTAATTTGATAGCACCAATATGGATATGAGTATATCCTTGCTGTCTCCAAGTGTTGATTAAAAGCTGAGGAATCTCAAGAGTGACATACTGTTTTGCAGTGGTTGCTTTCAAGCCACACTGTTCAAGTTTGGAACTGTGGACATATTCCTTTACTTGTGGTCTTGGAGTGTGAATAATCCTAGCGATTCTTTGATGAAAAGATCTCGCATAGGTTCTGTCTTGGGAAAAGATGGCATATGGACTGAGTAAAGGTAACTCAGTGTTGTCAATACGAACATTTTCTGGAACGTAGGTAATCTCTACGAGATTATCTATCTTATGGGACAAAGTTCTTTTTACAGAAGAGGGAAGTTTATCTAGGGAAAAGACTGAGGAAAGTTGTATAGGATTCGAGGTAGTAGAGGATGAGGTTTGTGACAATTCAGTCATGATTCTGAGATGTTTCTCTCTCTATTCTTTATTCATAAACATATCGTTTTTCCTGTCTGAACGATTTAGGCTCTAATACCATTCATGGTCCCAGCTCTCAGTAAGACAGGTTCAGCTATCATTGAGGATCTTGAGTATCATAAAGAATCGAAACCAGATTCATTTCTCCGTAGCACCTCTATAATACTGGAGTCAAGTATTCAAGCTATTCTCAACTTCTGGGCAACGACTCAAATGCTATGATTGATGCTCTTCTTACCACTTGTAGTAATGGAAGCGTTGTGATGACAATAGCTCTGGATTTCAACATCAAACTTGATGATGCAACCCTACCGTAACGTCTGAAAGTTCAGATCCAGATTCATGGCGTTGAACAAGATGAACGAGCAACCATGACCACTTTACACCATCAGATGATATACATGCTCCAGGACCATGCTGTTAATTTAGAGTTTCCCAACTCGACCTCAGATGCCCTGTATATGGTATCTAATCAATCTGACACATCAGTGATTCAGATCCCTAGAAGAATTCCTAAGGATGAACTTGTACAAATCATGCCTTTGGAATGGATCAACAATTACGAAAAAGAGTTTCACTCCTCTCAGAGAGATGCATATACAATAGATGCCCCGGTCCTTGAACGTCTTGAAGATGGAACAGTCAAATCCACCTTTAAAAGACTAGGACAAGCTCCGTCATCCTTTACAAGACAAATATTGACCATTAGCCCAGCATACAAACATAAGGAGAAAATTCCAGTGTATTCTGTTGATACCAAAGCAAAACCATGCTTTGTGTCCAAAGTTCATGGACACTTTGTATGGGATGTAGCCCCAGAAGAATGAGATCCAGACTGCGAATGTTCTGATTGGGATAATTAGATTAGGCTTGAATAGAATTTGTGTCAAGATCATAACCCGACACCTTACCTCAAACAGAAACCTTCTTGCTAGAAATTCAAGCCCAACAAAGATCATAATTTTGATTATGGTCCTAAACACACCCTTTCTCAAAAGAAAAAATGAATAGCTTTCCATAAACCTCCTCCTCCAAAGCCAGAAACTTTCCAAGAACTCCTTAAAGAACTAGGTCACTCAGACTTAGCTTCTTGTTTGTTTCCAGAAACCACTAAAGACTTAACAGTTCTTTCCCCTCAACCAATCATCAAACCTGTACCAGAAAACCCTTCACAAACCTTACCCTGTATTGCTATGATTCGACCTTCCTATGAAGAGGATTTTCCTCCTCTGGAAAGAAGAATTAATGAAACTTCCCGACCTTTTGTCCAACCTGATCAAATGACGCCACAAAGTCCAAAACCTGTTTCTCAGTCAGAAAAAGTTTTGAACTGGCATACTGAAAACTCAGTAAGTCAGAATAAAGCTCTCCACATAATCAACACCCGACTTGAACAACTTCATGACAAAACAGATGGTTTCTCAACCAAATTGGATACTTTAGACCAAACGGTCAAAAAGCTTTATGATCATTATTCCCAGAAAGCTCAGCAGCTTGACAGAGAGCTTGGGAGGTACATTAATTCCAGATATACAGGACCATTGTTCTTCCAGAAAGAACAAGAACTGAGACAAGTGAAAGAACTAAAAAGAATCGAGGCAGATTTTTCCAAACAATCAGCCATCCATACCCAAGATCCACTATACCATACACCCTTCTATACTCCACCCTTGGTATCTTCCTTACCTTTATTTCCAACCACTACCAAAGAGTTTTTTCAAGTAAATTATCCTATCTTCTAGCAGCTCAGCAAATCCAAAAAACAACAAGCCCAAAAACCTCAACCTATACCACCATATTCCCAGAGTATTCAAGTTTCCACTCCTTCCATATCATACATACCAGAACCTTTGCCTCACCAAAAACCTTTAAAGATCCAAACACCTCCAGTATCACCAAAAAGACAAACATCTCCTATGGATTTTTCAAAAAATAAATCCATTGCAACCATTAGACCTATGTCAGAACCCTCCACTCATCATGAAGAAAACTTGTCCCTTACTGAATCAGAATCTTCAGACACTTTAGAGTCCTTAGATTCTACCACCTCATCTTTAACACCCTCTCTTCAACCTCCCATCTTTATGGTTGACATTAACCCACCAGAATTCCATGCAGATCAACCTCCTGATGCCTCAACGACTGAACACCCTGCTCCTATGGTAGAAGAACTCACTGAATCAGTTCACAGTACTAATGAAGGATTTCATAAACCTTCAAATGGTCCATATTTCACCTTTGATAATCTTCCTCATCATCGATGGAGAGAAAAACTACACCAATTTGGTGCATGGTTAGATGTACAGATGAATGACCCAGAAGCTAACAGACATGATGTGCTAACCAACTTCTTGTCCAGGATGACAGGAAATTTGAGAGAATGATTTACCAGTCTCAGCGAATATCAAAAAATACAAATGGCTCAGCATGATATTCCGACCTTTTTAGGAATATTACATAAGGAATTCATTGGTTATTTTGGCATCATAGATCGAAGAGCCCAACAAGAATATTTTGAGATGAAATGTTGTTCATTAGAACGAGCTGATCTACAGAAGCACTTCAAAAGAATGTCTGAAAAATATTATATGTTAGGCGGTGCAAATGATATCAATCTTAGGCATGTCTTCATAGCCTCACTGCCAGAAGAACTCTTACCAAAATTACAAAAGTCAATAAATGCCCTTCAAAGGGATATGGCTCACATATCACTTGATGAAATCTATCAAATGGCTTTAGGAGCATTAGACAGACTATGCGAATAGCAGAAGTTTGTTAAAAATGTTCTCAAAGAAAAAGCCCAGCTCTACAAAGTTTACAGGAGAACAGACCTAAAGATCAAATGCAAAGATAAGACCATTTGCTCGTGTCCCTCCAAGAAGAAGTCTCATTTCTTTCAGTATCTTAAATGGAAGGAATTCTACTCCAGAAGAAAGAAAAAGCCTTTCAAGTTTTTCAAACGACGCTCTTCTTCTACAGCAAATAAGTCCTTCAACAGATGCTATATCTGTGGTCAAAAGGGTCATTTTGCAAAACAATGTCCCAACAAGACAAAGAAGGGAATGAAGATGTTAGAGAAACTTCAGGAGATGTTCCTTCTATCTCCTCATGAGAATTTTGAAGAAATTTATGAAGAACAAGATTCTCAAGATGAATACACAGCCATTGTCATTCCCCAATCAGATGACTCAAGCTCAGAAGAAGAGGAGTTTCATCATTCTTGCCATCACTAGATATGCAACATTAATCTGGTCAAACCAGTTCTAAAGGAATCACCTCTTCCAAATACAAAGGTACAAGTACTTACTGAAAAGTACACCATACCTATCTCTGTTATTGATTTCATGGATACAGGATCTTGCCGCAGTGTTATGAAGCCACAAATTCTACCTGAAGATGAATGGCTACCTCATCAGGAATACTTCACTTCTGCTGATAGAAAATATTTTTCTATCAATCTTATCTCCAGAAGAAGGATAGGAATTCAATTTTTCCCAAACTGTGTGGTCTGGACTAGAATCCTTGGCAGTTCTCTTCTAACTAAAGATTTGCTGATTGGAATGGATGTCTATCATAAGGCAAAAGGATTGCAGATACTTCCTAAAGGAATCAAATTTAAAGCTTCTTTTGTTCGATGGGAACCCGTCCGCAATTTATTTGAGCTTCAACAAGTTCCTCTAGAATATGCTTCTCTTAGAGATAAGTTACTACCACTTTGCCCAGAGAACCATAGTTAATTCCGTCATCCTTTCCCTCTGTGGAAGAATGAAGATTTCTTTGTCAGACTTCCCTTCAAGAGAAATGAGGATATTAATCCTACAAAGGCATCCCATCCTGGAATGTCTCCAGAAGATTTAGCTCTAGCAAGAAAAGAATGTGCTGATCTTTTATCACAAGGACTCATTGAACCTACTAAATCTCAGTGGGCTTGCTATGCATTCTATGTGGAAAAAGATTCAAAGAAGAAAAGAAAAAAGAAAAGATTTGTCGTGGATTATACCCCATTGAATCATTTCCTGCAAGATAATAAATTTCCCTTACCCAATATCAACACTCAGACAGTACATTTGAAAAAGGCAAAAATATTTTCAAAATTTGATCTCAAGGTGGGATTTTGGCAGCTAGGAGTTCATTCTCAAGACAGACACAAGACAGCTTTCTGTATTCCAAACGCCCAATATCAATGGAAGATTATGCCCTTTGGGCTCAAACCTGCTCCATCACTATTTCAGAAGGCTATGGTTAGAATCTTTAAACCCATTCTCCATACGGCCCTTGTGTATCTTGATGATATCCTTCTATACTCTGAGACAGAAGAAGCCTATAAAATCCTACTGGATCAGTTTCACCAGATAGTTCAAAACTATAGGATCATGTTGTCTTCCTCAAAAAGTCAAGTAGGCTTGGCCCAAATTCAATTTTTGGGCATGACATTTTCAGAAGGTCATTTCCAGCCTATCCCCCACATTTCCAGTAAACTACTGGATTTTCCTGATAAACTGACACATAAACAGATTCAAAGTTTCTCGATATAGTCAATTATATCAGAGATTTCATTCCACATGTCAGTCAGTATACCGGTCAGCTGCCAGAATGTTAAAAAAGAATGCTCCACCTTGGACAGAACAGCAGACTACAGCTGTTTAGAAATTAAAACAAATTGCCTAGCATCCGCCACCTTTGAAGATTCTTGACAAAGGTGATCTCATCCTACAAACAGATGCCAGCGAAGACTATTGGGGTGCTGTCTTAATTGAAGAAGATGAAGGAAAGAGGTACTACTGTGCTTATGCCAGCGATCAATTCAAGGATGCAGAAAAGCATTACCACACCATTTACAAGGAGATATTAGCAGTAAAAAGATGAATAGAAAAGTTCAGCTTTTATCTCAGTTTTAACCAGTTTACTATGGAAATGGATAATACATCCTTTCCAGCCATCCTTGAGCAAAAGAAAAAGATCCTTCCCGAAAAGCAATTGTTGCGGTGGAAAGATTGGTTTTCACGCTATAAATTCACCATCAAGCATATCAAAGGGAAACACAACCTTCTTGCTGATCTACTCTCTAAACCCATTGCCAAGAACAACCAAGTATCTCTCATAAGATCTAACCCACTCTTTATCCTCATAATTTCAGAAATGCCTAAACACCAACCTCCTCCAGCTACCCACCTTAGTTATGACCTGGTTTTCCCTCCATCTCATCATCCTACCAGTATTCCTCAGATAAACAGCCATGCTAGAAAAACACTATTCTACTATCTCCATCTTTTCCTCATCAATACTGGTATTTCTCTAAAACCAGAGTACTTTGATCCCCTTCTCCCTTATTTGGTCATCCCTTTCATAAAAGGTCCTATTACCCATGAGTTCATGTGGTATATTTGGTCTATGTCAACCCTTTTTGCATGTGCTTTTGCCCTTCCTCCAAAACAGACCTACCATTATCTCACCAATAAGAAAAATGAGCGTTCCAAATTGTCCATTTTTCTATCTTGGTTTTCCCCTCTTTCTGTGTGGTGAGGAAAATTATATAATACCATTAATGAGTATGATCTATGGAATGTTCCATCATCAAAGTCAAAAACCTACTCCTTCTTTGTTATCCATAGGCCTTATCAAACTGATCACAGAGAACTTCTCTGTACCCCTGTTCAATCTTATCTTTGGGGAATTGCTCTACACTGGCCACTTCGCCAAGATCATATTATTAATGAACTAAGAGATTTTCTTTTAGATCTTAATAATTTTGCAGGTAATCATAAGGAGCAAATGTGTATATCTCTAGGCCCTCTTCCTGGAGAATTCTTCGACCCTGATGAAGTTATGACAATAGGACAGGCCATACCCTTCCAATGGCCTAAACTCTCCGTGGCACCAGCAAAAGCATCTACCAGCAGAGACACACCAATGACAGATCTTTCCATTCAACAGGATCTATTACAGAATTCATCATTCTTCATGGATTCCCAAGATCCATATGAAGTTGATCCTCAGTTCCTCCAAGAGTTTCTCGCACCAACTCCAGAATTCTCACAAAATCCTCAATCATCAGGACGAGACCTTGATGAAGAGCTTGAAGAACTCATAAGAAAAGAATGGAAAAAGAAACAGGAAAAGAAAAAGCCAAAAGAACCAGAAGATGATGATGATTATGACATCATGAACAGCTCACCCAATCATGAACCCATCTGTAAGAACTACTAATGTGTGCCACCGACAGTCTGCCTTGTCGTCTTGTGCCGACGGATTGCTTTGCTGAGTTATTAGTCATGTGTACTTTTGTAAAAAGGTGACTCAGCCACTACGGCTTGTCTGCCATACTTGTCTACCATTATTGTCTAAAAGAGTCTGTAATCATAAAAGTTTGTCTGCCACGAGTTCAATTATGTTGCAAAAGTTGTCGATCACAGGTCTACTTTGTAAAAGTTATTTGTCCACCTGTAAAGGCTTGTATGACCCCTCAGTCTATATAAGGGGACTAAGAGTGTAAGTTAGGGATAAGCGGAGTTCACTCTAAAATCCTCCATTGTGAAATAATATGCTCAGTTTCTAAATCCTCCTACTTCTCTCTTTATAATTTTGTAGTAAACATATCCCTGCCCTATGTATTCTAGATTCTAGTATGCTCTACTCTCACCTCTCATGAGGATCTTGAGTATCAGAAAGAATCGGAACCAGATCCATTTCTCAGTAACACCTCCGTAATACTAGAGTCAGGTATGCAAGCTATAAGGAAGTTGAGAATAAGAGAGATGATCCTAAAGAGTCCCTTGAGTCGTTGCCCAGGAGGGGCCTTTTACTCGGGAATAACTGGATCATCCCAGTTAGACTTTCCTAACTTATAGAAAGGATAGCTGAACCTATCTTACTGAGAGCTGGGATCATGACATATGATTGTAATTAAAAAAAAACATAACTAATAATTTTAATAAGACTCCTGATAATTTTGTAAAATTTAAATAATAATTTTTAATTTTATAATCTTTTTAGAATAATTATTATTTCATATAAATTCTTGCAAGTTTATTGCAGGAGTATTAGACTCTTATGCCTTCACTTTGAAAGGTTCTCGTATCTACCTTTGAACGGGTCAAGCCACGTCGCCTTCAATCTTTTACTTCTTAAGTTCTTATGGATTAATTTGATTGACTTTCCTTTGCTTACATCTCCTTTTTCTATTTTTTTTTCTCTCCTTTTTTTGTGTTATTCGTTAATAAAATAGTTCTAATCATTTTTGGTTCACCATTCATACTTTAGTTTGAATGTTAATTATCAGATAGCATTTGCCACGACATCAGCTTTGTCACTGTTCTAATTAAATTATGAACTGATAAATGTTCGAGTCAACTTGGATTTTACCTCATCAAAATTTAAGTTCTATATGCCGTGTGTGCGGGGGCTAAGCAACTGCTTGATTGAACCGTTTATTAGAAGCTTAGTGGGATCATTAATAAAATAGCATAAAGGCGTTTGTCATAAGTAAAGAAAATAAATTATCCAGCCAAAATTACGGAATGAGGACCGTTATTTGTTTGGGAACTGCTTCATCTTAAGGGTATTCTGGATATTTCAGATGTAAACGATGTAGTTGCATTGTCTTGCAAGTCTCTCATTTCCTGGTTGAGTCCGACACGGTTTCATCATCTTGCCCTTCATTTCCTTCTTACTTTTACTTTTTTAAATATTATTGAGCAACATGCTCATGCTTTTTCCCGCTTTCCACTTCACCAATCTATATACTCACTTTATTATTATTATTATTATTAAAAACGTTCATGAATTCTTTTAATCACGTCTGTCATAGTCAAATAGTGAACTTACTTGGTGGGTAAGCTGGGGCCACATAAAGAAACAATAGTGAAGAGGGCAATTCATGTGTTAACCTGCAGTATAATTGTGATGTCACCAATACTGAGGATGATGGTTGCTTCACTCATAATATTTGTAATCTAGTAAGAGCTACATCATATGGAGTTGGATTAAATTTTATATAATTGATTGTGAGTATAATTGATTTTGTTAAAAAGTGATTTATGGTTGGATATTTTTACTTCAAAAGTGATTTTGAGAAAATGAAATATGTGTGGATGAATTATTTTTGGATGAATAAGGGAAAATTTTGAATAATTTAGCCCCTTTAAGTAATTATTGAGAATGATAAGTGAAAATTTTTCATTTATGCAAATAAGTGATATTTTAGTTATAAGTATTTATTGGGTTAACTTGATATTTTTTATAATACCCTACTATAAGCATTTAACACTTATCAGGTCTCACAAGTGTTATCTAGACATGTTCTACGGGCAAGATAATTGAGGAAATTTAACTTTTGCCATTTTGGCCCCTCCCACCGGAAAGAAAGAAAGAAAGAAGAAAACCAAAACAAGTCCCTAAAGATGCTAATGAGTTCAGGAAAACAAATATGAAAGATTGTGATTTAGCCCACTTTTGTTGATTAAAGAGCCAATGTATATATATACATATATATCTTGTCTCCTGCTCTTTATCTTTTCAAACATGAGTCGTACCCTACATTATAGGGGTAAAGAAGCTTTCCTACAAAAGCTACCTCAACATCTACTAAGAAAGTTCTTCAAAATGCTTTCCTCTTATACCACCCCAGCTCTCATCTTCTTCTTCTCTCCGATCCTCTTCTTTGTTTTCAAATCCAATTCACGAAATGATGGTCCAAATCTTCTTCCATCACATCACAATAAGCCTCCTCAAATATGCATGATCATTACCATCTTCCTCTCTTTGGCTAACCTTATCCTATTTTTCAATAAAAATTTGAGGCATGTGCACCTCAAAGTTGTGGGAATGGCCCAATCATAAAGTAACCTTTCTGGATTCCTCATAAGCAACACTCTTTTTGTGGCCGTCCTGACTTTGAAGAAGCCAATCCTCAGAATATCCAATTATGATTTTGTCGTTCAGTGTATCTTTAACTCTTCATTTGTTGTGGCCAACAAAGCTGTGTATCAGAAAAAGTGCCCTGCTCCCATGTATAATTACGGCTTTATTCAACTTCCCTTTATCTACAGTTTCGAGAATTGCAACATGTCTTTCTTCTACAACTGTACCACAGAACCTGTAGATTACCCCACTTAGGAAGTAGGCTGTGTTAGAGATGCTGCCCATCATTCTTTTGCGGTTATTCATAAGGAGGCACTGGAACATAGCAACTACTCCTTCCATAAATGCCAGTTCATGACTGATGTGCCTGTGTCCATAAATGGTATTGGTAGTTTCACTAGCTTGTTGCGAATGAATTACACTGAAATTCTAAAGACGGGGTTTGCTTTGAAATGGACTGCACCTGAACCTGATTGTCAGTACTGTAGAAAAAGTGTTGGATGCTGTGGATTTGATAAACATAAATTCCTCTGCTTCTGTAAGATAAACCCCATCTCAAAAATTGTGGTAGTAGTAATGCATTCATCTGCATGTCTTAATTTCTCATGGCTAAATTGGAAAATTTTTTATTTCTGTATCCCTTGTTTTATTTTTTCGTAGAATCCAGATTCTAGTAAGTCTCTAACCCCTTTGCTTTCTGTGTGTGTAATTGCTGGAACAGAACGTTTGAGCGGGAAAGCTAGAAAAGTCATTGTAGGTAATAGATCTCTGCGTTTAGTTTTCCTCTTAACTCCGTGTTTCATTATAATAGTTTCTATGAAAATCATATTAACTGAAAGTCATTACCATTCTGCTTGGAACCCCAGGTGTTGCTGCTTCTGCAGGCACTGTGATTGCTATGCTCATTCTCTTCTATTTCTATCAGCGTCGAAAGAAGAACACTTATGCAAAGTCATACGTACAATCACGTGCCACTTCTGATTCCTCCATGATGGACCCTGATAATGCAAGTAAATATTTTGGAGTCCACGTCTTCACATATAGTGAACTTGAAGAGGCCACTAACAATTTCGATTCCGGCAATGAACTTGGAGATGGTGGTTTTGGAACAGTGTACTATGGTAATACCACGCTTTAGTCACCCTCAGTAGAATCCTAACATTTCCTTGCTTTCAATATTTACTTTCCTTCTGATGTATATTGTCCAGGAGAACTTCGGGACGGTCGTCATGTTGCAGTGAAGCGGTTGTATGAGAACAATTACAAGAGACAAGAGCAATTCATCAATGAAGTTGAGATCTTGACACGATTGCGCCACACAAACCTTGTGTCCCTCTATGGCTGCACCTCTCGTCACAGCCGCGAACTCCTCCTCGTATACGAGTACATTCCCAATGGAACGCTTGCTGATCATCGTCATGGCGAGCAAGCAAAGCCAGGTTCCCTCCCCTGGAGTATCAGAATGAACATAGCCATTGAAACAGCAAGTGCATTGGCATACCTTCATGCCTCAGAAATCATCCACCGAGATGTCAAAACCAGCAAGATCCTTCTGGACAATCATTTTGTTGTCAAAGTTGCAGACTTTGGACTCTCCCGTCTCTTCCCAAATGACGTCACTCACATTTCCACGGCCCCGCAAGGAACTCCTGGCTATGTCGACCCAGAGTACCATGAGTGCTACCAGCTCACGGTCAAAAGCGATGTGTACAGCTTCGGTGTTGTGTTGATTGAGCTGATATCATCCTTGCCAGCCGTTGACATCACTCGGCATCGGCATGAGATCAATCTGCCCACCATGGCAATCAACAAGATCCACAATCGGGCACTGCATGAGCTCGTGGATCCTACACTTGGATTTGAGTCGGATCCCAAGGTGAGGAAGATGATTAATGCTGTGGCGGAGTTGGTGTTTCAGTGTCTGCAGAATTTGAAGGACATGAGGCCTTCAATGGGGGAAGTGCTGGAGACGCTGAGAGATATAGAGAGTGATGGGAAGCATAAGAGCAAGCCGGAGGTGATGGATATTTCTGCAGATGATGTTGGGTTGCTCAAGAATGACCTGCCTCCTCCTTCACCTCATTCTAATTTGGCAAGGAAGTCTACGACTTCAAATTCCAGCAATTAAGTGGTGATCTTCTTTCTTTCTCATCTCAGTAAGTTATTCATAGTTTATTGCACAGAATAGCGGCTAAACCTCCTATTCTTAATCTCAAGTTATTTTCATCTGCCGGAGTGGATAGCTATCAGTGTACATGTATATAGAAAGATAAAAGCTTTCCTTGTTTATAATAATCATTTTTGAAGAAGTTAGTTTTGGAATTATTATTTTTTCCCCAACTAACTAACTACCTGTTTTGAGATTGTGAGTGTTATAGAAAACAATTTGAGATTGTGAGTATTATAGAAAACTAAGTAAACCCAAAATTTTAAGGTTGAGTATTCCCATTGAAGAATGAAATAATGCTAAAAACTCTGGTTTTACAGAGTTATCTAGCACTCCTATATATTTTCTTTTAAAAAAAAATCGGTTTTTATTGTTCTGATTCATTTTCTTTTGCTTTTTGGTTTAAATTCTTTTCTTATGTTTCTTTAAAAATATTTACTATCAATATTCAATATAAATATAAATTTTATAACATATTGTGCTGTTTATAACATATTGGGTTGTGTCTGACAACAAAATGCTAATTGCTTTCTTTTTTTTTGGAAATAATAGCATTTTTTTAGCACAATGCCAAAAACACTTTCAACTTTGGAATTTCCTGTTTAAATATGCCACAGTTAATTTAGTAATAGATTGTGATGTTGCTTAAGTACAAATTGTATGATATCAAATTTAAACTGTAAGGCTAATTTTCCCAGTATCATGTATCGAGGCATGAGTCATCGTTTTGCTCCCTCACTCAATAAAATTAATCAAAGGCACACATTGGAAAACGTGACTTCAAATTAATAATGCCAGTGTTGACATGTTACACCTATGATCTACATTTTTCCTTAAATGAGCTTAAAGCAGAGGAACTTTCGGATGGTGGATACATATAGTTTTGGGGTCATTTACGAGGAATCCATCTACTGCCTTCCATCAAATGATAATCCCATTTCTAACAGTAACATTTCATAGCCATAAATGCCATACTTGCGTAGCCCTTCCAACGCTTAATTTTCCACATTTATTAAATTGCCAGCGTGTGGCCAGCAACAGCTACAGCCGGGAAGAGCTTTCAAGACCCAAAATCTATGCTGTGGCATTGGTAGTCGTGGAAGATTCTACTTCCAATGTTGGAGGGCAAGACATGACAGGCATTGGTAGCATTTCGAATGAATCTAAACTTCCTTCTAACATTTCAATCACTCTACTTATTGTAGGTCTTTGAGTTGGAAATGTTGGTAAAACCCACAACGGTCAATCTCTTTGCAATTTATACATATAAAATATTCACATTTAAACTCTAAATGGTGTCTAAATATATTTACATTGATATATTTTAGTATAATTTTACATATTTTTATGTTTCATGACGTTATAGGCTCATTTGGAAGCAGTCGAAGCAAAAATATTACAAATTGGTCATGCGGGGAAATTAAATAAATAAATCCTTGTTGATCTCCATTGCACATGAGTTGAGTTAAGGTTTATGCATAACTGATCGAGGTATTTTGAGTTTTTAAATAAGTGTCATAATTTTTCTTCTTCTTGCTTAGTTGGCTGTCTACATTTGTCACATGCTAGGTATACACACACACTAAAATCTCATGGACTAATGGGAATGATAAGTGAGTTGCTATTGAGCTTAATGTTTGATTTGTTGAGTATTTCTTTTATTTATATTGGTGACAGACTATCACTAGTAAAGAGGAGTGATTTTGATGGATCTAGAAAATAACTTTATGAGAGCAGCATAATTTTAGTCTTTCTTGAGGATAAGCAAAGGTTCAAATGTGGGGGGATTTGATGTGTCCATTTTATACATATAAAATACCCACATTTAAACTCTAAATTATATCTAAATATGTTTACATTGATATATTTTAGCATGATTTTACATATGTTTGTGTTTCATGGCGTTATAGGCTCATTTGGAAGCATTCGGAACAAAAATGTTACAAATCGGTTATGCTAAAAGTTTTTTATACCCTTCGGTATTTTGATCATAATTCTAACATATAAACTCCGATTGAGGTAATTTGAGATGCGTTGGAAATCTGAGACATAGATCTACAACTTTTATGTTTTGAGTTTTTCCAAATTATAACGTTATCATGGTGAAAATCGAACTCAAAGTGTCAATACGAGCTGGTGACTTTGTAAGCTGAACGAAGCACATTTCCTTACAACAGAGGCACTCGATGCTGGGTCAAACCCATCTGGCTCCGGGTCAACACGGATTTTCACGTTTTTATGCATTTTTGGAGGACCCGGCACTGTATAAATTGATTTTATGGTCACTCGGCGTTGGGTCAAGTATAAGAGGTCCATAAAAACACGTTTTTGGCACATTTTGGTGATATTTTGGGCTTTTATGAGCTTTTAAATTTTTTCTATATAAGAAGACACGATATAAACATAAAAAGAGATTCAGAAACGCACTCAGAAGTCAGAGAACACAGTTCTAAACGTATTTGGGAGCAACTAGGAGCATCTTATAGAGATAGAGCAAGGAAATTTGGAGAGTATTAGTAATAGCTTCATTCTTCTTTAATATAACTCTGTTTTCTTATTATTTTCACTGTGATTTGGGATTTAAGTCATGATTTAATTGCTATTTCCATGAATAGCTAAATTTTCCAGTCGATGGTAGGGATATAGCCTGACTGGAATGAATTGGATTTGTTTCTCTAGTTAAGACTCTTTGATTTGTTCTTCAAGTTATATTTAACTTATCTTTTTATTAGATTTATCTCTTTTATTCGTTCATGTGGAATTTATGCTTGATCACCATAGAATCTAATTAATGGGTAAACTTGATGAATTGAAAGGTGAAGAGTGAACCTAGATTTAGAGAGATAAACATGAATAACTTATCTAGAGATAGAATTAAGAATTCATGGTGATATATGTTGTAATTTTCAAGGTTTAATTAGAAAATTTAGTTGCGCGAAAGTGAATTGAATCCTAATTAAATAAGGACTAATTGACTGAGAGGTAATTAGGACGCTTTATAAACAACAATCATTATAATTATGCAGAGTCTAACTAAGAAATAAAATCTAATTATCTCATAAGGTGAATTCTGATCCCTTGATGCTTCTAGAACTGAATCAAACTCATTTTTCATTTTGTTTTCTATTTCTTTCCTTTTAAATTTGAATTCTCAATTTTATTATCACTTGCTTTTGGGATTAAGAGTTTAGACTGATAAATTTACTACCTCCCTTGGGTTCGACCTATGGAATACTCCGGAGACTTTTTATTACTCCAATCGACTTTGCATACTTGCAAGATCCCGATCAATCATTTTCCTCCTTGGTGTCAACCATATCATATACCAAATCACTACCTTGCTCAAATTTATCATAAATCCAATCTAGAAAATAATTCCCAGTTGTGCAATTGGCTTCTGAATTCATGTTCTCTCACCCAACAACCATATCTAATAACATCATTCCATAACTGTAAATATCGAATTTATACGAAACACCTCCTATATTTCTATTCCAAACTTTTAGTGCAAGATATCTTATAGTTTGAAACAGTTCATAACTACTCCTCCGTGTAACCCCCCTTCCATGTAACCCCTCTCCCATAACCCATGTAACCCCTTCTCCCATAACCCCCTCAATAATTTTCATAATTCCTCATCAAACTCCATTAAAACTCTGTACGTTTCAAGCCTTTGGAAACTAGTATAAAAGGAGGCCATGTCCCTTGTGTTGAGCATCGAAGAAGAATTGAAGAAAAATGGAGCTCATTTTACAGTGTTTTTTTTTGTGCCATTTTGGTATCAGAGAGAGGTAAAAGAGTGTCCAGAAGCCGAGTAGAGCGAGAGAGCCGTCAGAGAGTAACCTGAAAGTGAGCAGCAGCCGCCGTCGCTGCTGTTGGAATCAATTTTCGATCATTTTTCAGGAAAACGGACATCACCATCGAGTTCGAAAGACTAGAAAACCTCAGACTAGAGTATTTCGCCACTATCTAACACCCCACGCGCTCTCATGCGCCTCCACCGGAAAACCACGCGCCTCCCACACGCCGACAACACTCCCCATGCGCCGACAACACTACTCACGCGCCGTCCACGCGCCCCTAGAGGTTGAAGATGATGACATTATCTGCCACATCATCCTCACCTGTCCAGTCAGAGACAGATCAGCCACCCAGTGTTTGCCACGTGTCACTTCTGCCACGTCACCCTACCTAGTCAGCCAAATTTCTCATATTTACAGTATGACCCCTAAACTCTTCCATATTTATATTTTTACCCATATGCTTTTCATATTTATAATTTATCCCCCAAACTATTTGAAATAACATTTTGACCCCTTAACTTCCTAAAATTGTAATTTTGCCCTAAACTTTTTTAAATTGCACTTCACCCCATATTTTTTCAAAATTACAGTTCGGCCTCAAACTTTCTTAAAATTCTTTTCCAACCACTATACCCCATAAAATTACCTTTTCACCCCTATCTTTTTGGTTGTTTTTGTCTAAGTCATAACCTTGCAGAAACAGCAAAAAAAAAATGCCTCTAAGACGTAGGAATGTACAGGACATTGCGATAGACGAGATAAGATGTCGAATATGAGAATTGGAGGCTATCATAGAAATGCAGCGAGCTTTGTTAGAAACTTGTAGAGAAAATCTAGAAGGTGATTCGAGTAGCAGCAGCTCGTCATCCACTGACAACTATCGATATCCTCAACAACAATCATTCTGCCATAGTGACATCAAAGTAGACATTCCTGAATTTGAGGGAAGACTCCAGCCAGACGAGTTTGTAGATTGGCTTCAAACTGTTAAGTGAGTATTTGAATACAAGGAGAATCCAGACAGACAGAAAGTCAAGATTGTTGCCCTTAAACTCAAGAAGCATGCTTCCATATGGTGGGAAAACCTCAAACAGAAACGAGTACGTGAGGGAAAGCGCAAGATTGAGACTTAGGAGAAAATGAGACGACAGCTCACCAGGAAGTTTCTACCGGAATATTACCACTAGGATAATTTTATCCAATTGCATAATCTTCGACAAAGGTCCTTGTCTGTAGAAGAATACACCAGAGAGTTTGAAAAACTTATGATAAAGTATGACATACAAGAGAAGGAGGAGCAAACGATAGCTCATTATCTTGCAGGGTTAAACGCTGACCTTAGTCATCCAATCCAACTTCAGCAGTATTGGACTTTGGATGATGTGATTCGCCTAGCCATCCGTATTGAGAAGCAAACTCCCAAGAGGTCTTCTTTTCAACCTTCTTCCTCTAGGGGTTATTTTGATGGCCGTAAGGCAGAATTTCAGCAGCCTAATTCCTCAGGCAAGCCGTAGCCTAGCACTACGCGCAAACATTCACCAAATACTGCCAATGAGTCTGGCTCTAAAGCACCCAGATGCTTTAAATGTCAAGGATTCGGCCACATCGCCTCAGACTGTCCTACTTATAGGATTGTCACCATTAGGGAAGGGCAAGTTTATGAAGCACCTGAAGAAGATGAAGAGAAGACTACATTTTATGAAATCGAACCGGTATATGACGAGGAGATTACGTTTGCATATCAGGGAGATGCTTTGGTTTTTAGACGAAGTCTACATGCAGCTATAGTTAAGGAAGAACCCTGGCTATGACGCAACATTTTTCACACCCGTTGCACTGTCTAGGGCAAAGTTTGTAATGTCATCATTGATAGTGAGAGCTGTGAAAATGTAGTGTTTGACTACATGGTGTAGAAATTGAAGCTACCAATGCACGGCCATCTATATCCTTACAAGCTTCACTGGCTTAACACTAGAAGTGAGGTAAAAGTCTCTAAGCAATGTCTTGTTACTTTCTCTATTGGGAACAGGTGTTGTGACGATGTGTTGTGTGATGTTGTTCCCATGGATGGATGCCACCTTCTTTTGGGGAGACCATGGCAATATGATCGATATGCTCTGCATGATGGACGTACAAATATCTACTTTTTCACTAAAGACAGTGTCAAGATCAAGCTAGTGCCTCTACCACCTAGTGAGTTTAGCAAGACCTCGAAAGAAGCTAAACCATTGGTGACTTTGATGACCAAGGAAGAGTTCAAGGTAACAAAATCTGAAGCCCAGACGATGAGTTTCATACTGGTACTCGAGGCAAACAGTGAGTCCACCATATCGCCAGGTGTTATGCCCTTATTATCTGGGTTTCCAGATGTAATAGCTGATGAAATACCACCCGGATTGCCACCCATGCGAGACATACAACACACCATTGATTTTGTTCTAGGAGCAGTCATTCCTAACAAGCTTGCTTATAGGATGAGTCCTCAGGAACATGCCAAAGTCCAGCAACAAGTTGAAGAGCTACTGAAGAAAGGGCTGGTTCGGGAAAGTATTAGTCCTTTTGCTGTACCTGTTCTGCTAATACCCAAGAAAGATAGGAGTTGGAGAATGTGCATTGATTACCGAGCTTTTAACAAAATTACTATCAAGTATCGGTTTCCAATACCCCAGCTCGATGACATTTTAGACCAGCTGCATGGTGCCACTACCTTTTCCAAGAGTGACCTTCATAATAGGTATCACTAAATTCAGATTCGGCCAGGAGACAAATGGAAGACTGCCTTCAAGACAAGAGATGGCTTGTATGAGTGGAATGTGATGCCTTTTGGATTGACCAATGCCCCTAGCACATTCATGCGCCTGATGAATCAGGTATTGCGACACTTCAGTGGCAAATGTGTTGTTGTTTACTTTGATGACATTCTTATTTACAGCAAAAGTTAGGAAGAACATTTCGATCACATATGGCAAGGCTGCAAGCCCTACGAGACCAAAAGCTTTTTGCCAATCTAAAGAAATACACCTTTCTCGCTAATAAAGTTGTTTTCTTGGGGTACATCATCACCGCAGAAGGTGTTCGAGTTTATCCGAGTAAAATTGAAGCCATTAATAGCTGATTAGTTCTAAGATCTCTTTAGAAAGTTTGAAGCTTCCACGGATTAGCTTCTTTCTACAAGAGGTTCATCCGTAATTTTAGCTCTATTGCTGCACCCCTCACAGATTGCACCAAGGGAGACAAATTTCAGTGGACGGAGTAAGCCCAGAGGAGTTTTGAGGAGCTAAAGAAGCGGTTGACTGGAGCTCCTGTCCTAGCTCTTCCAAATTTTGACCAAGTGTTCGAGGTTAGCTGTGATGCCTCCAACACTAGAATTTGTGATGTCTTAAGCCAGGAAGGTTATCTCATTGCCTTCTTCAGTGAGAAACTCAATGATGCTAAACTCAGGTATTCTACTTATGATAAAGAATTCTATGCCATTGTTCGAGCTCTGCAATATTGTAGTCACTATCTCCTGAACAAAGAGTTCATACTTTTTTCGGATCATGAAGCCCTAAAGTATTTGAACTCTTAACAAAAGATCAGCTGCAAATATGCCCGTTGGAGTGAAATCTTGCAGTCTTATTCCTTCCTTATTAAGCATAAGGTTGGAATTTTAAACTCTGTAGCTGATGCTCTTAGCCGTCGACATGTTTTGCTAACAACAATGCAGGCCAAAGTTATTGGTTTTGACCTTGTCAAGGAGTTGTACCAAGATGACCCTAAATTTAAAGAGATCATCCGTATCCATGGCATTCCTAAGACTATCACCTCTGATCATGATGTCAAGTTTCTCAGCCACTTTTGGCGAATGCTATGGAAGAAGATGAGAACTAAGCTCCAATTTAGCAGCGCTAGCCATCCACAGACGGACAGTCAAACTGAAGCTATTAACAGAGTTCTGGGAAATCTTCTTCGAAGTTTCGTGGGGAAGAATTTGAAGCAGTGGGACCTCGTTCTTGCTTAAGTTGAATTTGCCTACAATAATTCTGTTAATCAAGCGACTGGGAAGTGTCCGTTTGAAGTTGTTTACAGTACTCATCCTCTTATTCTACTAGACTTGACCCCTTCACTTGATAAGCAGTAGTATAGTTCTGATGTAGATCAAAGGGCTAAGGAAATCAAGAAGTTGCATGAACAAGTTCATGAAAAAATCCTAAAGCAGAATTTCAAACTCAAGACACAACGAGACAAGCGTTGGAAACAACAGATCTTTAATGTGGGAGACTTGATTTGGATACATCTCAGAAAAGAGCATTTTCCTAAACAACCCAATGCCAAGTTATCTCCTAGAGCTGATGGTCCTTTCAAGATTGTACAAAAGATCAACAATAATGCTTATAAGGCTGAATTGCCTAGTGCTTATGGAGTTTCTGCCACTTTCAATGTTGCTGACTTGTCACCCTATCTGGATGATGATGCTGACTTTGACTCGAGGGCGAGTTCCGTCCAACCCAGGGAGAATGAAACGGTTCATAACTACTCCTCCATGTAACCCCCCTTCCATGTGACCCCCTCTCCCATAACCCCCTCAATAATTTCCATAATTCCTCATCAAACTCCATTAAAACTCTGTACATTTTATGCCTCTGGAAACTAGTATAAAAGGAGGCCATGTCCCTTGTGTTGAGCATCAAAGAAGAATTGAAGAAAAACAGAGTTCATTTTACAGTGTTCTTTTTTTTTGGTTTCTGTGCCATAGTTCCTCTGGCTTTTGAAATTGAAATACTACTTTCTTCTCTTGGATACAACTTTGCAAACCCAAAATCTAAGATCTTGAAAAAAAATCTTTCATCCAAAAGGATGTTATGTGGCTTTATGTCAAAATGCAGAATTTGAGTTTTTCATCCTTTATATTCAAGCCCTCAAGCTGTCCCAATTGCAATTTGGAACAAATTTTCCCAAGTTAAGGATGGGCTAGTTTTATCTTCCTTATTATAAATATACTTATCAAGAGATCTATTGGGTATAAATTCATATATGAGAGCCTTTTTTCGGCTTTCCAAACAAAACCTGAGAAAAGTAACAACATTGACATGGGAAGTTCTACTAATGCTATCAAGCTCATTGATAAATTCTTCCCCATTCCCTTTGGATGGCTTCAATAACTTTACTGCAACAGGGCAACCATTGGCTAATTTTCCTTTGTATACGGCACCATAATCACCTTGTCCCAATTTAACTTAGAAAGATTTGGTGATTTTCTTCACGTCTACAAATTTATATCTTGTGAGAGCCAAAGGTTCATGGTTTCTAATGAAGGCCTCGATATTTTGGTCAACGCTAGATGTCTCTATTTTTTGCTTTAATGATTTGATTATACAGCAAAAAATAGCAATACATATTAGCAGTGTTCCAATTGTTCCACTTATTAAACTTGTCACATATAGGCAAATCATTGAGTAGAAAATATGATTGATTCATCAACTTATTCAATAATATGGCCAGGATGTTAGAAAACAATGTCTTCTAAAATAAATGAGAAAAAAATATTGGGATATTAAAATCCAAACTTTTATTGTTTAACTATATTTAAATATATATGTATGCTAACGCAGATCACGTTATTCAATCATAAATTTATGTTTACTGATTTGACTTAGTGCTATTTTGATATAAGCTTAATCAGAAATGGTATCAAAACAGGATGATACCAGAAATGGTCAGACATATCAACTTATTTGGAGTATTGAATTGAAAGATAACAAAGATTATGCAATATTGTAAAGAAAAATGAGAAAAAATAAGTTGATCACTCACCTATTAAAAGTTTCATATTCTGATTCGGTGATTTTTCTGCAAATGAGCAGATAAATTAAATTAGGGCATATATAACCTTTGAAAGAGCTAAACTCTATCATGCAACTGTGTGAGTGTGAACATTTGAGGCTAGTCTGGTATGAAGGAATTTGGATAATGGAAAGAGAAAATGAGAAGGAATGACCAAATTACTTGGTTTGGTGTGCATGATATTGATGGTTACAGTGAAAGGCAATTTTTCATTAAAGATGGAAACGTGTGTTCCTCCAGATTTGTGAAGGATTTTGTGGATTTTCTACGGAATGATATTTTACTGACTAAAATACCCTCAAACGTAAATCAAATTTTCAGCCAAAACCCATCCCTCAAATTCACTGTCCAACCACAAAACATCAGACGGAGCTCCAGCTAACACATAATGGGGGATGTTGACATCACAAATGCACTTCACCCTCACCGTTCTTCCTCACTTGTTGTCGTAGATCTATTTCCCATCGCAGAGCATCGGTTGCCATCCACTTCACCATCACCATTATCACCACTTGATGTCTCAGATCCACATTGTTGTGCTCCACTATCTTCCATCCTTGCAAATCTGACCATTTTTCGCCATTCTACACTACCGCATATCTATCCGTCATCTACTGTGCTCCATTGGGACTATCAAAGAAGAAGGAAGTGGCTATGGAAGTGTCCTTTCACAGTTCGAAGGTGATTAAGGGTCTTGATATAAAAGTATTTTTTTTAAAGAAATTAATTTCACGCCATCTTTTAGTCAGACTATCTTTGCCATTTGATATTTTAAATTTTCCATTTTATCATTAAATATACGAACCAAACAAAGTTTATATCATTAATTTTATTAATTTTTTTATATATCAAATGTATTTTTAAACTCCATTCCAATTTCCTTTTTTGTTCCTATAAAAAATCATTCTATGGTACTAATCGGGCAAGGAGTTCTTTCCTTGGCAATACACGCTTCAAGAATTTTCAGGTCCAAGTCCAAAGCATTCTCAAGCTGTTAAAGAAAAAACTGAGCAACTTCTTTTCTTTGCAAATGTTTATATAAATATAAAATAAGAATCATTACCCCGTTAAATTAGTATTCAATTACTCTTTACATAATTCATTGCTACGTACAAAAAACCAGTCTAAAAGCAAAAACAACAAATGAAGCAAAATAAACAGAAACTAGAACAAAGACAAGCTCAACCAACACCCTCTTCACAAGGCACAGATGGCTGAACCTATAAATGAGTTTCTTGTACTGTACAAAGTTTACACTGTTTGTTTATGAATAATAAACAGTACGATTTCTTATATATTTAAATATATATATATTTAATCTATAACCTTTTTTTAATTGTTTTAACTTATTTTTTTAAATAAATGTTTGAGTGTGTGTATGTGTATATATCTCGTTTCGTGTCTCTATTAATGTTAATTGGAACTGAATTTTAATAAAAAGTAATTATATTTGATATGTCAAACAATAGACTTTGAACTTTGTAATTGTATTTAGTTGTGTAAAAATATGTAGAAATAAAAAATAAAAGTTGATTAAATGATTGGAACAATTTTTTTAAGATCAAGAATGTAAATGATTAAAGCTATTTGTATTATAAGAGATGGGGCTCTTAAATTTGAGGTGTGAGCATGTATCGGCAAACCAAATAAATAAATAAATAAAATAGCGGTAAGAATCTTGGAGCATGATCTCTAACTAACTTTCTCTCTTGGTCAACAAATTGATATGGTATAACTTTCTCTTTTTTTCTCATTCATATTTGACTAAATCTCCCCATATCATAGGAAATATACAAAATATTTTCATAATTTTACAATATACAGAAAAATATCTATAATCATTTTAAGTTGGTGTAAGAAAGAAAGAAACTTCAAATATAAGCCATACTGCAGTTTGCTGGAAAAGGCATATTAAAAAGTTAAATAAAATAAAGAAGAGAAATAATACAAACAAATCCAAACTAAAAGATGATATGAATTCGAGCATTTCCTGATCCACATTACGCATGATACTCGAAAACAAAATATCATGAATAGAAAAATGAAAAAAAATTATCCAATTAATTTAAAGATAAAATTAATTCATTTACTATATATTAAATATGTAGTCAAATAAGATCCAATCCCATAAAATTTGTTAAAAAATAAAAAATAATTAAAAAAATATGTTTTTATATATGTTTTTTATTTAATTTATATTAAGATGTCTAACTAACTTAAAAACAAAATAACATGAAGAGAAAAATGAAATTTTTTTTATCCAATTAATTTAAAGATAAAAATAATTCCTTTATCATCCTCCACTGAAAAATGATATTTAAATGTCACACAATTATTCAAAAAACCTTTATATTCAAAAAAATATTTTTTATAAACTTTTTATTTAATTTTTATTAAGCAAATTTACAAACAAATAAGATAAATTCCAAATTCCGGTATAATAATTTAAATTACAAACAAAAAATTATAACGATTTAAAGATGTGTGAATCATTTCGTATGAATGAAGTGATTCTACCATGTGTCATAATGTTTTTATTATTTTTATTTTTTTTGGAATTGTGATGTACCAAAGTATCTTCAGTTAATAAAATGAAATAAATCTATATATTAAAAATAAATTAGAAATAAACATTTACGAAACATTAACAATAGTTGTTTAAGTAAATTGTTTGACTAAACAAATTTTATAACTTAATTAATGTCTCAAACTAAATTATCAATATATTATTTACCATAAAAAAGTCAAATATTATTAAATTCATCTATACTAAATTCATCTCAAACTAACTTGAAAATCTAAATTTGCAATGTTTTTTCAAAGTTTTGAAGATCTTTAGCATTAAAATAATGCTATATATATTAAAAATGATTTAAGCAAATTATTCAAGTGCATTTTCATATAGATTAATAAAATAAGTTTAAACAAATTTTATAATTAAATTAACGTCTCAATTTACACAAAAAGCCAAATATCATTGACTTAATCTATATTATTATGTGGATGGCCTTGAAAATCTAAATTTACAATTTTTTTTAAAAAAATAAAGCTATATTAAAAATAATGAGTATAAATTGAAATAAATTAAAAATAAACATATCCACAAAGCTTGAGCAAATTGTTCAAGTGCAGTCTCATCAAAGCGATGGCTTAACAAGATGACTTAACAAATATAACATCTCAAGCTAAATAATATTTAAAAAAATAAAATATTACAGATATGTTTCCTTCTACACCTTAAAAAAGAGTTGTGACTGTATGCAATCCTTCAAATTACATATGGACACTTCAAGGTTTAATACATTCTGATGTGTCCCGTGATTCTAACTTCTATCCCGAGATTCAAACTATGATTGGCATGGACTCTATAACTCAACAGTTGAAAATCAAACTCTAACTCTCCATTTGGTTGAGGAGTAAAATAAGGAAAGAGGAAGACTGAGAGGGAAACAAAAGGGAATTTATACTATATTTGGTAGGAAGGAAGTTGAAAAAATGAGAGAAAAAATCCATTTTAATGTGTTTTATTTCCATTGGAAGAATTATTATTGGCTATAAAAAACTATAAAAAACATTAAGATTTTTAATGGAAGAATTATAATTAGTTACTAAAAGATGAATTTTTTTTTTCATTTTCTCTTTATTGAAACAAATTTTTTTTCTACTAAATATAGCAACTTTTGACTTACTTTATAAGATAGGAAAAATATATCCAGATCATCATAATAAAAAACACAGAAACCTAGGCCCTTTTAATAAAATAGACACTCTTAGTTCCTTTTTGTTTTTTTTTTCCTATTTTTTCTTCATCCAAACCGGGCCTAAAAGATAAACCAACTTTTAACTTACTTGATGAGAAAGGAAAAATACATCTGAATCATCTTAATGGCCACATTTCCAAAAAACACAGAAACCCATAGGCTCTCCTCAAGCCTCCATATATCATCTAAATTTCTAATTCCAACATATACATATGTGTGTAGTGTGTGTGAGAGATATACAAAGATATATATATATATATATTACATATATATACATACGTGCATAAATATATACACACACACACCTGTGGCATGTGTGGTGTGAGATATACAAAGATGTATATATATATATTACATATATATACAAACGTGCATAAATATATATAGATAGTGAAGGAAAGAAAGTACACTTATATATAGATATATATATCTTAAAAATAATATATTTATAATCATTTTTTAATATATTTGTAATATATTTTTTAATATTAAATTTTTTTAAATATACACAGGTAGTTATTTAAAAAAACTACCTGCATTTATAATCCGTTTTTTTTAAATAAACATATTTTTATATTAAAACTATACATTGACAGTTATTTAAAATAATTGCCTACGTTATTGATTTATTTTTTAATTTAAATATTTTTTTGAATAATGATATATTTGTAGGTAATTAGTTAAATACCTGTCTATAAAAATTAACTTTTGTAGATAGTTATTTAAATAATCGCTTATAAATCCCCTGCTCCACTTTTCTTTCGATTTTTTTTTCATATAATCATCTATGTAAATGTGCTAAGAAAGCCCTTTTTGTGGTAGTGAAACATCACTTGAATTTTACATTTTGACATAAAGCCACATAATATCCTTTTGAATGAAAACTTTTGTCCCAAGATCTTGGATTTTGGGCTTACTAAGCTTTATCCAAGGAAATAAAGCATCATTTCAATATTATAAGCCAAGGGAACTATATCCTGCCCTAGAAATTTGGAAAAGAAATATAGGAGGAGTTTCACATAAGTCTGATGTTTATATCTATGGTATGATGTTATTAGATCTGGTTGGAGGGTGAAAGAACATGAATGTTGAGGCCGATGGCACAACTAAGAATTATTTTCCAGATTGGAGTTATGATGAACTCGAGCAAGACAGAAATCGAGAAAATGGTTGAGAATTTTCATTTAAATCCGACACTGCTCAATCCCAACGTATGTTCTCAAACTTCAAAATGACATACGCAGAATCAGGATGGGTAGCAATAAACGCAATTTATTATTCATGATTTTTCAAAGAGAATTATTTGATTGGTGGAATTTGAAGGGAGGAGTGAAAGAGAACCTGAGAAGGCTTTGGTGAGAGCTGCTACCTCTTCGTGGAGTGACATGCTTGGATTGAGGAGGGTGTAGATGTAGTGTTCTGGCTCAATATTTATGCGAATCTGTCAGGTCAGTTTCGTCATTTCATTATTTAAGAGACTATATTCTGTGTTAATTGCTACAGTATGTTATTACATTTCACTTTTGATTATGGTTATTAAACAAAAATTAAAACAAGGTTTCAAAATAACAGCACGGCGCCACGGCCTTTCTGAACATACGTTAAGTAATTAATTTACGGTTATAAAATATAACAAAACACCTTCCGGCCAAATATATATATATATAACACCTTAAGGTAATTAACTTTTATTATACTGTTTCTTTGCAACGAAACAGCAATTTGAATATAAAAACTCTCATAAACTCCTCACACACTTACTTGACTGTTATATGATATCTACTAACTCTTTTTTTTTTTTAATATTAAAAACTCAATGATTAAATTAGACATTTCTCTGTATAATAAACTGAATCTATAAAAAATGAACTATCATAATTTGTCAATATTATTTCCTATGTTTTATATTTTTTTTTCATTATTTAAGGTTATTTTATACATATAAAAAATTATTAATTCTGTTACATTTTATAGAAACCTAATTAAAATATCCTTATCTAATAACTTATACTAAGTTCATATAACAGAATTTGAACTCAATATATATAGCACGCAATGAACCAATTCTTTCATGAACATTAGAATACGTCCTGATGTGCTTCGCAAAAATTCATAGAAATAATCGAGTCAAATGATCTTATTAAGACATAAATTTATGGGTTTAATTCTCATTTAGTCGCTTCTTATATTTCAGGATAAGGATTCTTTTAGAGCATCCAAATTAAAAACTGAGACATAATAAAGAGATCAATGTTCGATCCCTGGATTGTTAATGAAAATATTTTTTCTATACTTTAATTATTAAGATTTAATTTTGAATCTTTAATTTTAAAATAATTTTGAGATCAATAATACTTTAGGATAATATATTTTGTAATCTCAATGATAGTTTTACCTAGAATATACTAAAAAAACGTAGATATTTAAAGTGAGTTCAATTATTAAGGTTAGGGATAATAAAATAAAACAATCACATTTAATACATACCAGTGAGCAGTGTAATATTCATATGAATTGAATTCATATAAATAAAATAATATTCACATCAGCATCGTGTAATTAATGATTGAATCTGGCAAGCGAGCTGGTTTTATCAAGAAAAAATTTGTAGGCATACAAATAAGCTCAATTGACTTGGAAATTTCTCGATGAAACTCTCAGAGTGTTGGAGCCTTGGGGGTACATTGATCATGATTTTAATCATAAGGATTTGGTGAAATTAATGAAAATGTAGTTGATAGAGTATTAGTTAGAGTGTTACATTGCCAAGGAATATTATTATTTGATATGATGGAAATGAAAAATAACCACACATGATTTAAATATTTAATTTTTATTTCCAAAGGGTCTTACCATAATTATGCCCTTGAGCTATTGCTTTTTTTTTTTTATTGAAACCCTTGAGATATTGCTTGAAAATAACAAATACGCTCATTTTGATCAAATATATCATATTTTCAATGCAAATTATGCGCATTTAAAACATTGTCAATATACTTAGTAATCTTAGTAATTAATATAATTACTCATTCAAAACATTTAAGGTAATGCTTTAACAAATGCCTTATTTTCTGACAACGTTAATTAAATGTTTATGATATTATTTTTATGAAAATAACTTTATGATAGTAAATTGAATAAACATTGAACTAGTGTGGCTTTGTATGCCTAACAATATTAGTTAATTATATAAAAAATACAGTCAAGTTTGTCAGGTAAAAAACCATTATTTTCTGCTTGTTTTTTTTATTGTCAACTCAAGAAATTTGGTGTAAAGTTTTTTTCTTTTAGACCAAGGTGTAAAGAATAAGACGCCGATTTTTTTTATAATGTTAATATGTCATCTAATCTAATCTATTAGTATTATTAATTATTACTAGTTATAATTAATATATAATAATCAGTGACGTGATTGACTGTAATTAATTGGTCCAAGTTGCTTTTATAATTAGTCTAGACGTGTTTCTAGTTTTTGCTTGACCGTGAAGGAGGTCCTTTTGGATAATAAATCAGCTATTTGGAGATTTACTAATTTGTTAATTCATGCATTGTATAGATATTAAAAAAGAATCATCATTTGTGAATAGTGCAATTTTTTTTATACTATTAATGTTTGCTATGCATGATTTGAGAGGTTCATGCTGATGTTGAAATAAATGAAATTGAAGAATTCGCTCAAGAAAATATAATGTATTATTGTCCAAAAAATGTACTTGTAATTTTTTTTTGGTTGCTAACTAGATATTTTTCCTTTAAAATGCACGAAGAGTAATATTTAGAAATTAAAAAGATGAAATGTGAAAAGACAATGTCTTAATTAGTCGTCCATTGGGTGCCGAGGAATTTCTATAAAGAAGAAAAAAATGATCGTAAAGACTAAGGTACTAAAAAACAACAACACATGATAACAGAAACTTTGAAGAAATATATATAAATATAATAATAGGCAATGGAAGTATGTAAGAGAATGAGGGGGTGACCAATGGGAAGCCGAATCACTTAGAGGGATAGGGATAGATAAATAGATAGATAATTTAGGGAGAGCAGAAGTCAGACATTTATTATGTGTATGATTTTGGTGTTATATAGAGAAAGTGGATCAAAGGGGTTGGTCATAAGCTGAAATGATGGCGGGCAGGAGCAGGAGTTCAAAATGTAGCCTGTGGGTAGTGATATATATATATATAGAGAGAGAGAGAGAGAGAGAGAGAATGTGAGTTTGGTTTATGTTTGTGAAGCATAATTAACAAAAGTGTTTGTGTTGGTATATGACTGAGTTGTTGGAAAGCGTCAGCTTCAACTTAGCTTGTGACTGAGTGAGTAGTTGCAACAAACAGAGACGCACTATCCCCACCTCCCTTGAACATCAACAAAACCCAACACCACTGTTAATTGTTAAATTATCAAATTTATGAAATATTCACTTAAAGTTATGTTTAAGAACAACAACAATAAGTTTTTTCCTACTATAATTAGTGAGGTTGGTTTCCTCTACTCCCTTTCTGATAGAGTTACAAATTATCTAATCAATTCTTTTTTATGGTTAAACTAAAGTTTGTAAAACTAAGTTTGATTATAATTGATTTTAGTTAGAATTGATTAGTTTATTATATCGTGATTTATATTTGGGTAACGGATACTTTTATTCCTAGTCTTAACAGTGTTATTAGAGTCAAGGGGCTTGACAGGTATAAGTAAGTGTGAGGATGTTGACTCAACTATACTCAAGTGGAAGAAAACATGTGTTTGTGTGTATTGAAAGCGATGGTACAATTATGTGGAGGTGAGTTCAAGTAAATAAGAGCTCCTATTTGCTTCCATTTGGTGAACAAGTTTCATGGTTGGGCATTGCCATGTCAAGATTAGCTATTGGGAATGAGTTGCCATTCGGGAAAAAACAAAAGAAATAGGCTACCCCCCAAAAAAAAAACAGAGAGAGAGAGAGATTGCCTATGAAAACCACCTGTGTATATTTCATTTGTGGCATGTCCATATCAAAAGTGCGAAAAATAATATATAAAAATTATAAATACATAGAAACGTTATTTTTTGTTGGACATATCTAAAGGCCATCTTGATGGACCAATTGCTTCTTCCTTTTTTAAATATTTATGAGGGAATAAAGGAATAATCTTATCATATACTCTTTTATTGATAAGATTTGATAGTGAATCAAATCTTGCTCATAAATGTAAATATTGTAAAGTATATATTTCTCTACATATAAATAAGGAGCTCATTCCCTCATAAATAAAAATAACTCTTTCAAGCTTTCTTCTTCTCTTCTCTATTTTCCTTGTGAGTGTATGAGATGTTATTCAGTGTGGATAAAAACTATGTCTATTCTAGTATAAATATGTTATTAAATGTGAATAAAGACTAAGTCCATTCTGGTGATCTAGTTTATATTTTGTGTGCTTTATCATTTATCCGTGTGAATACTCGAAGGTACACAGTATCCTCTCTATTTATCAACATTTGTTCTTTATATTTAATTTTTTAATTATATTATGTAGAATTATTAATTTATGAATAGGAAAATGTACCTAAAATATGAAAGGCAAGGGGATTGGAGGAATTGGTGGTGTAGAAGAGTCATAGAGGATAGAGTTGAGAGAGGCCCAACCTTCTTGTGTTGTGTGCATCTATGCCAATAAGATTAGGATGATGAAGTGATAATTAGTCAGACGCTCATTACATTCATACATACGGGACCCAATTCTCATCAAATTATTAGAAAGGATGGAACTTTAAAGTAAAGAAGAAAATGAAATTAGAAAAAAGGTTATACATAAGTTTTTAAGATGGAGCAATACTTTCTTTAGGTTTAATTTACCCTCACCACTTTCCAAATCTTGGGTACAACTTGGGTTAGTGATGAATTTCCTGTAGGATACAATGAAGGCCCTTGAGTAGGTGTTGTTTTTCCAAAACTTAAACTTAAACAACAATGACTTTTACAAAGTGGTAATTTGTTTTTTATCCTTTATGCACTTAAGATAAATGTAAGTGAGTTTATGTATGTTGAAACAAGTGTGAATGAATAAAATTGGAATTATCAAATGATAGAAAATTGTGAAATATTTATAAGGAATAAGAAGGCACTTTTTAAAGCAACATGACTCTTTTAATAAAAAGACATATATATTAATCAATGTATGTATATTGTAATTATTCATGAATCTAGATAAAAAGTTATTTTCTTTCATATGATTAATGTATATGCATTGTAATGATTCATGAATTTAGGTAAAACTTACTTCTTTTTATATTTCATGAATCTTGTGATTTTCCATGAATTATCTCAAGAATCATTATTAATTCATGAATCTTTTAAGAAACACATTTTTATTTTGAAAATTTTTTCACACAAATCACACCCAACAAATTATTTGTAGTAGATTAATTTAAAGTGTTTTTGTTTTTTCTAAATTTAAAATTATATTATCACTTTTTAAATATATATATATACATTTTCCAATTAGACTTATAGAATTGGACAAAATTACGTAAACAGTAAACCAAAACCCTACTTTTTACCCTATTTACCCACCCACATACTTTTTTTTAATTTATACATGAAGAAAGATAAACACATATTCTGTCTGCAAAAGATAAACACTTTTTTTTTAATTTTCAAACATTGGTGTCGCAAGAAGGGATAGGACATATGGGGACTTAATTACATTCAATTCGATAATAATAATATTAATATTATGAAAAATAAGAATTAATAAAAATGGGACCCCTATGGGTTGTTGGCCTTTATCTTGTCTTCCAAATCGATGATGCCAAAATGGTTGGGGCATATGTTTCGGTTCCAAATAGCATATTCTCTACCCTTTTTTCCTCCGACAAATTGTTCATGATCTCCCATCCCATGTCAATCTATTGAACTTTACAAACATACTTTCATAATTTTCATAGATATACTGTAGATTTAAAAAGAGCAAGAAAACAATGCATAATTTTTCTCTGTTTTTTTTTCAATTTAATAAATTTCACGTAAATTCACCACTTTTAACTCCATTAAATCGAAATCCCAACTCACTGGTCCATTTAGAAAAGAAAGAGAAGCCCCTAAAAATGATTTGAGGGAACATGCATTAAAAATCAACGATGGTAAAAATTAGTTAAATTTAGTTTATGAAAAAAATAGTTAAATTTAAATAGATTTGAGTCGGGTACTAGATAAGAGAGATAAATACTATATTCATCGCTTCGCATAAACTGTCAATATAAGTATGGTGTCTATCTTCATTTTTTTGGGGGGCCAGATAGCGTTTATCTACCTTGATGAGCATCGGATCCAAGTTGTGGATTAGACATTAAATTAGTAAAAAAATTAATTTCCCCTTTTTGTATAAATTTCGATCATTTGTAATAATAAGAAATCAATATTTAATCAGCCTTATGTGAGTCACTTTTAAATACATTATTTGTGGGTGCATAATGTTTTACCTAATTTTTATAGTTTTAAATATTTGCATCTATTTTAGATATTATTTTATGAAACATGTGTTATTTAATTATAAAATATTATACACCATTATCAAAACAAAAATATTATACACAGACAGACACACACACACATTGTCTTATTAAATATTCTAACCATACTTGAATAATAAAATTATGAAAAAAGTCTTATTATAATTCGACAACGAGTTTAATTTTTGAAATATTAATAATCATTAATCACATCCTACTCAATCCTTTTCAGTTGAAATTTGAATTTAATTAGTCTTATCCATAATAACTTAAGCCTTTGCTATCGCGGGACACTCATGGTCCAGAACAACAATAATAATAATTTTAAGTGGAATTAGATAAAAATAAGAGTGATTGTTTAAAAAATATTATTTCATAAAAAAAAAGTATTATAAAATCAATATTAATATGAATTAATACTAATATAAAATGTAAAATATATAATAAAACAAACTTCTCACAAGTAAAAAAAAGAAGTGCAATACACATAGAAACATCTGTAGTTCCTGAGTTATAATCTATTTTAACAAACCGGAGTGGACTGAAATTTGGCAATTGTTTTCGAAAATTTTAAGGAGACAAAAAGTGAATGTATGCAAAAGCTTCCGTGAGTTATAATAAATTTTATAATACAAGTTGTTCTTAAAATTTTATGCAATTCACTTGAGGTCACTTAGGATAAGTATTTTTTGCATAAATTCAAGATAATTATAATTAATTTCCGTCCAAAAAATTATAATTAATTATGAATTTTTTTTTTGTATTTATTTAATTTTACAAATATTAATGTGAAAAATGAATTATATCATTTTGTATTAAAAGACAATCAAATTAGTATCAAATTTTTTGGGCCATTTACTATCTAGATGAGAATGAATTAAAATAAAAAATAATTTCCCACATATATTATAAATTTCTTAGTCTTATTTTGAAAAGAGTAATACATAAATTATCGATTAATAATAAAAATAATATAATAGATTTTTATTATTTTATCCAAAGAAAACGACTTCCCCCTTTCAAATCGGGCACTAACCAAGGAGACACATTTTCGGCCCAAGAGGAATGGAAATTGAAGAACTAAGAACAAAGCCCAAAGTAGTGAAGCTTCGCATTCTGTTTTGGGTTATTCATCTGGGCCTTGCTCCTGGTTCATATAAGCGGCACGTTCCTTTAAAATATTTGGTGATTTTCTTTCTTTCTTCTTCTTTTTTGTTTTGGAAAACAAACGCTAATACAAGAAAGGAAACTCAATGGTACTTTCAAGGACATCAGACGGAAATGGTATAATGGCCTAATAGCACCATATACTCTCTAAGTGAAGAAAGGTCATGGAATGAAGTTTCACTTATGGTGTAATACTATTTTAAGTGTATGAGTATATATATTGCATTAAGTTTAGTCTGCTCATTTCGCATTAAGTTTCAATTTTCCCTTTGTAATCTTATTAAATTTTATTAAATAAGAAAAATTAGTAAATTTAAAGGGAAAAATCGAAACTTAATTTTATTACTGATAGCAAATGAAAATGTAGACATTGGTAGCTTCGTCAAAAAAAAAAAAGCAAAAAGCCAAGCAATAAAGAAATATATCTAAAAGGAAATCTAATAAGTAGTAGTATTAATTATTCACAAGTTACATATAGTTATTAAAAAAATTATTCTTACATTAATTTTATTGTATAAATTCTATAATTTAAATTTTCAAATATTTTCTACAGTAGAAGTAATATTTGTATTAGGAATAAATGTAAATATTCTAAATCTTAAAAGATGGTGTTAATATTTCTCTGGACAATCAAAATTAAATTATTAAAAGAATGTAATAAATTATAATTTTCACAAATTATTATTGAATAACATATAAAACAAAATAATACAACTGGCGTACCATGGACTTCCATTAGATTTGAGGACAAGAAGTAAAATACGCGGGGCAGAGGTTGGGGTCCCTCAGATTGGGGATGGCTACCCAATGACCAACCCATAGATTGAATGATTATATTAATACTAATAGTAATGCCATTTACCATTCAGCCCCTTCATAGTTCAATTTTTTCAATGTTTCAGTCAGAACTGAGAACGCTCGACTGACTTCTTTGGTGCTCGTCCAGTGTTTTCCACTACCCCCAACTACAATACTTTCATTAAATTTACTTCCCCAGTCGTCTAAATGCACTGAAGCTCCTTCAAATTGCACTATCATATCCCGAAAAGAGCCATTATTATAACCAAAGGAACGTGTCAGCCACGCGTTTTCTCATATTTTATTCTTCCTACTCCAATTTTTTCATGATTTCTCCTCTGATTCTTGTCCAACAAGTTGCCATCTCATCTTTACCAACATATCTTCAGACTTTCCGCTGGACCCGGGTCTTGTCAATCTTACCAACTTTTCAGCGTTTACATACAAGTTTATTCAACCCGGCTTCATAATCATGCACACAGAAACTTCATTTTATATTAATAAAGTGACTGCAAAGTTTATTTTATTCGTACGGTGAATTGATCATTCTGGACTTTTTTCTCCCTATCTCACAGAATATAGATTCTTTTCACATTGACACATGGTCCTCTCTCTCTCTATCTGTCTGTATAAAACCAGTAGGGATATACCAGAAGTAAGACACCATCTTTACATTTTTTGAAACACTTGATGATCATCATGTCAAAACCCATGTACTTCATTGCTGCTCTCTCCTTCCTCTTCCTCATGAATCGTTCCGCCGATGCATATTCTTCCATATGCTCCACTTCGGGTTGTGGTAATGGAGTTCAAATTCGCTATCCTTTCTGGGTCATTGACAATAACACCCACCACGAATACTGCGGCTACCCTAATTTTGGGCTCACATGCTCCGATGATGGCCGACCCATCATCACTCATCCAAGTGACTCATACTATGTCACAGATATCAACTACGATGCTTACACACTTACTCTGGTTGACACGAATGTGGTGAACCAAAAATGTCCCAGAGCACGTCACAATGTTAGCTTAGGAGACCTCCCTTTGAGTTACAATGAGGTGGACCTGAACCTCAGTTTCTACTTCAATTGCACTGTTTCTAATGTCACCTCTCTCAAAACCATAGGGTGCTTGAAAAATAAAGCTTCGAAGCAGTCATATGTGTTTGAGACGGGGACGGAGACGGATGGTTACGAGTGGAATATAGATTGTGAGGAGAAAGTAGTAGTACTAGTTAAGAAGGAAGAGATCAGTATTGATGATTTGGTGACTGGGTTTGGTGTGGCTATGCAAAGTGGGTTTGTGCTTGATTGGCGGAGAGATAGGGATTGCGTCGAGTGTGAGGATTCTGGAGGATATTGTGGATTCAATGAGACCACCAGGCAGGTGCTGTGCTTTTGCAAGGATGGCAGTATCGCTACCAATAAAAGCTGCAACAAAGGTACCTTCGCTTTCTCATAACCTGCATCTCTCTCTCGCTTTCTCTATAAATAATAAACTGCAGATTTAAATTTTCAGATCTAGTGAACAGTTTATAGCATGTAGTTCTCTGTGTGTGATATATCTGGGCAAAACTTTATCGAGTTTGAACTGTCGTATCTTTAGTCTTTCATTTGAATCATTATTTGTTGTATACATGAGTGAAATCTGCCACTTGTATATGCATGGAGTGAAAGGTCAATAATTACTGTTTATTATTACATGGGTGGGTCTGAAATAATTTGAGTAGTTACGTGTAGATGATGTAGTTTAGATGAGATTGAACTATTGAACATTCCTTAGAAGTTGAAACTGAGTGGTACTTTCCTGATAGAGCTTTCTTGGTAGGGCCATTTTCTGGCCCTCTCGAATACGTACGCATTTCATAGTCAATGCCCAGTTCTCTAGTCTTGCTTGGTCTCGTGCTCCACACAAATTTCTCGCCAGGTTTTATATATATATATATAATTAATGGTACTAGTTTTTTTAAGGTTAATTATTAATTACTCACATTATTTAACGTTTTAAACTTAATTCTAGTGATAGTTTTGAAATACTATGAAAATATTCAAGATATAAGTGAAGTAGTAGTTGAAGAGATCATTTACAGCGGTGTAGAATTATATGCACTTTAATCTGCGAAAGGAACTGATCAATGACAAGAGTTGACTATGAATTCAAATCAAAAGGTTTCTTGAGCTGTTCTGCTCTATTTATGACTATGTGGTGAGCGCTGTATAAATGAATATAAATAATCTCAAATATGTGAATGATAAATTAATACATATAAGGTTTATTTAATTTCTTTTCTCTATATATCCTCTCTTTCCTTTTTGTCTCTTTTTTGCTTTGGAGAAGCTTTATTATTTGTTACTTGAGAAAATTTAAATTCATGCATGAGTAAAACTTAATTAAAAATTTAGAATTGAGTGTATCTTAAAAACATCATAATTTTTTAAATAATATTCTAACCTCAACTTGTTTTGGGAAGAAAAAAATTCTCAACTTTGAGTAAGTTTACAACTATATATTTAAAAATTCAAGATAATCATGTACCTAACACAGTCTTTTAGCATGCAATTTGCTGCTTCTTTCAATATTTTAATAGGATACTTTCTCTTTCCGTCCCGTTGTTTTAATAGATATCTTCCACTTGTAATTACATAGCCCATAGATTGAGTTACGCATAATCATAATGCGTTGCCCATAGTTCTACGTTAATGTGAGCTATTTTTTGTTCCAAAAAACTATGTTAGCTATGTTTTATCCCCTATCATTAGTAAAGGAAAAAAAGGTAAATCCTTTCTAAATAGGTTTACTCCATACGTAGAGATTAGAAATGGAATCCCAAATATTTAGGTAAGTATAACAAAATATAATGTCTAAACATTTGTTTATTTCTCAATGGGATTTTTTTTTTCTTGAGATATGATTTTTAAAAGCGGCTGAAATGTGAAACGCAAATATTGACCCAAAAAAGGTTAGGCCCAAAATGACGAGGCCTAAATTGACCGACTCTTTGACCGAAGAGAAACAAACTAATCCAAATCAAATTATTCAAGAAACCAAAGAACAATTGTTGGTGAGAGAAGAACAATATTTTAATATTTTTTGTCCAAAATTAAAACGAACAAGTGTCTCATTTCTATTTGTGAAACAAAAATTATCAATAAGATGACTTTTGAGTATATGACCAATAAAGAAGGAATGAATCTACTTGGTCAACATTTTGAAATGGCAATTCTTTTTGGGTCCAAATTTTGAAATATGACGTTTGATGGGACTGGTGGTATATAAAAATCACTTTGTTAAATATCTCTCTGCGAATGCCACAGTATTACATGGAAAATAGTAGGTGGAAAACAATTAGCAGGCAAAGAGAGTCCTTCATTTCTTCCATAACCTTTCGTCTGCCTTACGTTTTATTTATTCGATCATACCCCGATTCAGATTGTCATATAAAATTCTAATCTTACACGATGGTCTCAGGTTGAACATTTTCTATGTTATAATATTCATATCCAAGATGTTTCCAATTCATGTGTCTTATAATGATACTCTCACGATAGCAAGAATGGATTTGTGGGGCACCAAGTGTCCCAATGAGTTCACCAACATCACGTTGGATTATGCTTTGTTTAACTTCACTCCCCGTGATGAAAACTCTACTCTGTTATATGACTGCGACCCTTTAGAATACAATTTGAATCTACCATCTTCTGTGAGATTCGATTGCCCTGTTTACGGTTTTCCTCGTTACGTATATTTTGTGCTGGGCGAGAAATGGGCTAATTGGAGCTCTCTGGGATGCACAACTAGTATTACAGTTCCTATTCTGGGGGAGGCAATGAAAAGTTTCATAGACGACGCCATAGATCCTGGTGATGTTATAGATCAAGGTTTTGAGGTTAAATGGGAACTGGAAGAAGAAGGTCCTTGTGATGCATGCAAAAATTCAGGTGGAAGATGTGGGCACTTTAATACAAGTTTGGATAATTTTACATGTTTGTGTCCTAATCAAAGTTATAATGGGATTTGTGTTATTGAAACATTATGGGCACCAACACCAGCACCATTGCCTTATCCTTGGGGATCGCCAGAGGGTATGTTTTCTTCTTCCCCAGCTTATAGTTTACATTAGATTCCTGTGCTGCTTCATAATGGGATGATGCTAAGTTGTTTTGGATGGCGGTATTAGAGTTTCTTATGGCAGGTTAGGTAACTTTGCTCTTTCATAGATATATTAATTGAATTGTTTGGTTTAGCATATTGTAATATGCAGAATAGAATAGGACAATTAGGGGGAAATTAAACAAGAGGTAGGCCTACGTTGAACTAATATTATTTGTTGTGTAACCCGCTTTAGGTAGCATCAAAATATGAAGACGTTATCATGATAAATGTGAATTTAGTATTGTAATGTACAGTTCTTAGTGCCCTAGTTGGCGGTGGCATGTTAATCCATTAAGTTGATTAGTTTAATTAGGAAATAATATGATCACAAAGAATAAGATATTATAAGTCTACGAATATATGATACCCATTCCTTAATAATTGGTTCACAAATTAGCGTATCAATCATATATAGCTAAAGCAATTAAATCCAAATAGCACATTACAACAAGGTATCGGAACTAATCTGATGGGAAATTTATAATTTTTTCCCACTAAAATTATACCTAGAACGTGTTTTGTAATTTTTCTGAATTTAAAATAACGTGTAGAATTGTTGACATCTTTTTTTGCTTAAAATTATATAAATTATGAATTATTACTGAAACTATTTTATAAAAATCACTATCAATATTATTTAATATAAAATTTATATAACAAGTAATATAATTCACATCCAGTAATAGCAGGACTAATTTTTCATACTTTAAGATCCACTGAAGTTGAAATATGAATATACTTAAGACATCCAATCATGTTAAATATTTATCCAACTTTTCTTTCCATTTAGCTTTAGTTGCCGTTCAACAGGCCTGACAGAATTAGAGACTGATCAGAGTTAGACAAAGTTTCTGTGTGTCATGCTATGAATGCCGCATTAAGGCGATGATTCCTATGTGAAGCTAATGATTTGTAGTAAAGTACAATTTAGGAAAAGCTGAAATGGTTGTGTTGAGAAAGAACTTAGCTAAGCACCAACGTTGCATTAGCATTGGAAATATAAAAATAGGAAACTCCATTGCATAATTCGATTCTGTCTCTCTTCCTCTTGCTCTGTTTTCTTGCGACTCTGTTACTATAAGTGGTCATGGGAGGAAGCACCACTTCACACCCTCATTCTCTACCACAATGAACTCCCATAGCCGCATGCTTACCTACACAGCCTGCAACTTCTTGTTGTTCTTCTTCTACCTCTTGTTGTTAACGAATGTGCCACAATCTCAGTGTCAAAAAGATGATGATGATGATGATGAGAGATACATAAATTGCAGCCGCCCCTACAACTGTGGAAACATGGAAATATCCTATCCTTTCTGGGGAGGAGGCCCACCAGGAGGCCGACCCCATTACTGTGTGGGAATTATGGTTTCGATGTCACGTGCCTGCCCGATGGCATGCCTTCTATTCAAATCGGCTCTCAAAACTTCACCTTGGTGAATTTCAATCCAACCCTTTATATCGTCAAAATGGTGCGAACAGACATCCCAACCTACGATGATTGTTCCTTCCATTTCACTAACACTTCTTTGGACCCCTCTCTGTTCTCGTACCCTGCAAGCAGTGTTGTGAACATGACCTTATTCTATGACTGTGAGCTGGGTTTTCCATTGGCCTGAACAACATCACGTGCAGGGATGAGAGGGAAAAGCAAGCTTTCCTTTTGGATCAATTTCTGTTGCGTCAATTCCCACAACTTGTACAGCACTGTGGGGTTCAAATTCTGGTGCCGATTACGTTGGGCGATTCTGTGGACCCTTTTGGTAGGATTGAATCACTCAAGGCTGCTTTGGATAAGGGGTTTGATGTACGGTACACCGCAGACTGGCGTCACTGCAGCACATGCATGGAATCTGGAGGAACTTGTGGGACAAAGGATGATATGTCTCAATTTTCGTGTTATTGCCGAGACGGATCTCATCACTTTGCGTGCCCATACGCATTCTTCCATGTATGGCTTCTATCTCTGTTCCTTCTACTAGGCCCTTCAATTCCTCCGCATCATGCATGCATATCAGTGTTTTGTTCTTGCTGTAGATTTTTTTTTAGCTTATTTTATTAGTTACAGCGTCCTAGTTTTGGAGATCAGTTAGGAAAAAAAAAAAAGTCTTTATGGTCCAACTATTTGTTTTTGTTTTATAAGGTAATTTCAATTCACACTTAAAGATTAATCTATTAGATTAATCTATCTATTCAAGGTGCAGTGTTAAAATTTCATAAAAGCCGATGAAATGTGAAGCCCAAATGGTGCCCAAAAAATGTTGAGCCCAAAATGACGAGACCTACTGGATTAGTCTTTTGCCAAACAGAAACAAACTAGCCCAATCCAAAAACTTATTCAAACGAACAAACACCAAATGTTCGTGAGAAGAGAACCATATCTTAATATTTCTTCACGACAATTAATGAACAAGTGTCTCATTTCTATTTGTGAAATAAAAAAATTCAATAAGCAGCCTTGACTTTTGACTATGTGTCCAATAAAAAAATATAATACTTGGTCAACATTTTGAAATGACATTTGATGGGATAGGTCGGATAAAAAAAAAACACTTTGTTTAATATCCATCAAGAAAAGTAGTAGGTGAAAACTGAGAAGTAATCAGCAGCAGCAAGAGTCCTTCATTTCTTCCATAAACTTTCTTCGTCTCAACTTCATTCGCCTTATGTTTGATTTATTTGGTCATACCAAAAATGTTATATAAAATTCTAATATTATGGAATAGTCTTTGGTTCGACATTTTCTGGGTAACAATGCTCATATTAATCCAAATCAGTAGGTGTGAAATCAAACATCTGAAATGTCTTCCAATTCATGTGCCTTTCGACAAGTCAAAACCCATATAGATTAAGCCTCATTAGCCTAAATACTTGAACGGTCTTAAGTTTGACTTTGATTTATAGTCCTGTGATACCTATTAGCCATTCCAATCTCAGCCATTCTTCTCAATCATGCTACCGTACATGGGTCCTCCTCCTGTTCTTCCACCACAGCTTCTCTTTTTCAAGACCGTCCTCTTAATCTCCGTTCTCTTCTTGCCAGCGTACTTTGCCACAGCAGATGAACAATTCTCTACTTGCGTGCCTTTTAGGTGTGGAAGTATCACCAATCTGAGCTACCCTTTCTGGGTCGATTCACTGCCTGATTATTGCGGGCATCCAAAGTTCAAGCTGGACTGTCAGGGAGACAATGTTACTATCAACATCACGTCCCAGAATTTTCGTGTTATCGATGTCAATTCAAACGCTAGAACTCTCACGATAGTAAGAATGGATTTGTGGGGCACCAAGTGTCCCAATGAGTTCACCAACATCACGTTGGATTATCCTTTGTTTAACTACACTCCGAATGATGGAAACTCCACCTTGTTATATGACTGCAATTTTATAGAATACGACCTTCCTGTGAATCTATCAACTTCCGTGACCTTTGATTGCCCCGTAGATGGTGTTCCTCGTGAAGCATACTTTTCCCTGAGCGAGAAATGGGTTAACTGGAGTAGTCTGGGATGCAGAACTAGTATTACAGTTCCTGTTCTTGGGGTGGCTATGAAAAGGTTCATAGAGGACGCCATAGATCCTGGTGATGTTATAGATCAAGGTTTTGAGGTTAAATGGGAATTGAAAGAAGAAGGCTTGTGTGATGATTGCAGATCAAGTTATGGCGGAAGATGTGGGTACAATGTGAGTGTGGATGAGTTTACATGTTTGTGCCCTAATGGAAGTCATTATGGGGTTTGCTTTACTGACCCATTAGGGGCTCCAATACCAGCACCCTTGCTGCAGCCATGGCCTTATCCTTCACAGAGTATGCTTTCTTCTTCCCAGCTTGTAGTTCAGATTAGATTCTTCTGCTGCTTCATAATCTGATGATCCTAATTTGTTTTGGATGGTAGCATTAGATTTTCTTACCACTAGGTTAGGTAGCTTTGCCTTTTCATAGATAAATTGAACTGCAGGTTGGTTTAGCATGCAGAATAGGACCTTCAGAAAAAATAGATATAAAAAAAAAAGAGGCGAGTCTGTGTTGAATATTTGTTGGGCATCGCGCTTCAGGTAGCATCAAAATATGAACTTTAAATTTTTGTGGTGTTATTGCGGTATTTTGTGTTTGTTAATTTGATGATCTAGAAATGAAGGCATTGTCATGATGAGTTTGAGTTTGGTATTGTAACGTATAGGTCAGAGTGTCATGACTGGTTAGTGATATATTCATGTTTTAAGTTGATTAATTTAATTAGAATCTGATGTAATCATAGAGAATAAGATATTTATGTCTACGAAGTACTCATTCCTTTGATTGGGTTATTGGATTTCTTTAGAAGGTCAAGTTAGTGTACCTTACTCAAAGCAATTAAACCCAGATAACAAATTTGCATAATTAAAGAGGTGTTCCTTTAGATAATCTGTTATTTGGTTGCGAGAAGAACTTCACATAAAATAACCCTATTAATAGATAGTTTCGATGTATTTGTTTTGAGATCTCGTATTGGAAGGAGAAACATCCAATCATCTGTGAAGTTGATGCTTAGTAGTAATTAATATGTAACTGTAAATATAATATATTTAAGACATCCAATTATGTAAATATTTATTTGTTGTTTCTTCCATTCTTTTAGCTCTAGTAGCCGTCTGAACTAGAACACTAATCTGAATTAGAAACGAAGTTTCTGTCTCCTGCCATCAATGCCGCGATGGTTCCTACGTGAAGTTGATGCTTAGGAGTCAACTACAATAGAAAAAGCTGAAATATGTGGTGAACGAACTTAACTAAGTAACAGGTTCCATAGCATTAGAAATAGAAATAGAAAAATAGGAGACTCCATTAGCTTTTGTCTCTCTCCCTTTCCCTCTGTTTTCTTGTGACTCTGTCAAAGTAAGTGGTCATGGAAACACCACTTGACACCCTCATTGTCTAAAACAATGATTGCCTGTGGCTGCATGCTTCCAAACACAGTATGCAACTTCTTCTTCTACCTCTTGTTGTTAACAACGACTGTGCCACAATCCCTTACTCAAAAAGATGATGACAAGTACATAACGTGCAGCCGCACCTACAACTGTGGAAACATAGAAATATCTTACCCTTTCTGGGGAGGAGGCCGACCCTATTATCGTGGGAGGGATGGTCTCGAAGTCAGGTACCTGTCCAATGACGTCGTTTCTAGTCAAATCGGCTCTCAAAACTTCACCTTGATGAATTTCAATCCAGCTCGTTTTATTGTCAAAATGGTGCGAACAGACATCCCAAACTACGATAATTGCTCTTTCCATTTCACCAACACTTCTTTGGACCCCACTCTGTTGTCGTTCGACTCTCAACTGTTGAGAACATACCTTATTCTATGACTGTGAGCCTGGGTTCTTTTTGGATCAGTTTCTGTTGCCTCGATTCCCAGAACTTGTTCAGCACTGTGGGTAGGGGGTGTCACTGTGGACCCTTTGGGTGGAATTGAATCGGCCAAGGCTGCTTTGGATAAGGGGTTTGGTGTGATGTATATCGCAGACTGGCGTAACTGCAGCATATGCATGAAATCTGGAGGAACTTGTGGTATGAAGGATGATAGGTCTCGATTTTCATGTTATTGCCGAGACGGACCTTATGACTATGCGTGTGCCATTCTTTCAAGTATGGCTTCTTTCTCTGTTCTTTCTATTAGGCCCTCCAATTGCTCTGCAACATGCATATCAGTGTTCTGTTCTTGTCATAGATTTCTTTTTATTAGTTAGACCGTACTGGTCTGGAGATCAGTTCTAAAAAAAAACAATGCAGTTTGGTTTTGTTACTTGCTAGGTGAAGCTAAACCGAACTTTTGAATTTATAACCTTGTTTGCTCCTATAATAGGTCTGTTGATTAATACCCAAGTTACACGTCAGTTTGGTTTTGATTTTTTTCTTTAGACCAGAGTTCGGTTTTGATTTATTTGTGTTCATCAGCGTTTGTTGCCCAAATAGTGTATGTAGTCTGCCTTTTAAACTTACTGAACGGGTAAAAAGAGCATGGAATAAAGGAAAAATAGAAATATAAAATCACACGGTTAGGAAAGTCATACTTTATAATGTCCATTTAGAGCAAACAAAGCAATTGGAATTTTCCACGATTTAATTAAACTTAAATAGCGACTCCTTAAATTATCAAATAATTAATAATAATAACAACAACATAGTGATTGAATGGTAGCTTTTCATTTTGTTATACATACTGTATAATACAGTAGCATCATTTCAGTAATTAAACTTTTTTTTTATAAAGAGTAATTAAAATGAATAAGTAGGGCCACTCTGAAAATAGTTTGAAAATAGAAATAGGAAAGTGAGTGGTGCTTTCTTGACTGGGTTCCGGAAGTGGGAACATGTTATTTTGGGGGCCGCCTGGTACACGCATTGAATAGTCAACTCAACAGCCTCCACTTTTATTATATGGAAGAATATATCAATTAGGTGATTTATTTCTCAGAAATAAAAACGAGTGATGATGGTATTCTGTTTCTTTCTTGCTGCCTCTCATTTTCGTGTCAAAAGTCTGCCTTGACCCAAAAGCTATGAATGATAAATGTTTAGCCAAACCAACACACATGGAGCACAAACCCAGGAGTTAAACGATGGAAGCCTATATCCTGTTCCTCACCTACATCATCATCTTCTCCTTCCTTTCCACTTTCCCACTTTCCCACTCTCAACCAGACCAACAATACCAGGATTGCAATTCCCTTTTCAATTGCGGAACACTGCCAACTGTTGGTTACCCCTTCTGGGCAAATGAGTATCGACCTCCCTATTGTGGCAGTGGCAGCCACGAGTTCCAGCTCACGTGTCCCGAAGATAAAAATGATTTCGCTTCCATTCAAATCGGTTCACAGACTTTCAATGTCACAGGGATTGACATATTCGCTTACAAGATGGCACTGGTGCGAACCAACTTTGTGTATGAGGATTGTTCTTTAGATTTGAGGAACGCTTCGTTGAGTTCCTATCCCTTCAGGTATGGGCCAAATGCGAAGAATGTGACCCTACTCTACGACTGCCCCCAAAACATTTGGATTGGCGGAAACAACTTCACTTGCCACCCTCCGCGTCACTCTGATTCGAATAAATTTGCCTTCTATTCGGAAGAAGGCGATGATCTGTTGCAGAAATTCCCAGAACTCTACAAGTGTGAGAGGCTTGGGGCGCTGGTTTCAAAAGAAGCTGTTGTGGATCCTCAAGGTGGTTTCAAATCCCTTAAAGCAGCTTTGAGTAAGGAGTTTGAGGTGGAATATGATGTAGAGGGGTCTTGTGCACCATGCCGTGAAAGTAGAGGAATCTGTGGGTCTAATTCTGAGTCTCACTTTACCTGTCTTTGCGAGGACGGACCTCATGCTCATGACTGTGCTGATTCTTCAAGTATGCGCTTCTTCACCTCCCTCTCACTTTTCTTATGATCTCCCCATTCTCATTCATTCCTTCCCAGCTTTATATTTAGCTATACTGCACTTGCTCATATATGATGATAGCTTTGATTATTGCACAGTAGTTTTAGAGATGCGTTTTCTCTTTAGGGCGAAGACAAAAAAAGATGAATATTGAAAGCAATTTGGTCGCCTGCAAAGGGATGAAATTAAGGGGGAAACGCCCCAATTGCTTGTTTCCATTAAAACTCAAAATACTAGTAATTAATTGGTAATCAATTAGACAGGCAGATCACAGCTGGAATCCATTTTCTTGCAAGAGTCTCTGGTGATTTTGTTTTCTTGGCACGATGATGAACTTTGATAACTTCGTTAGATATTCCAACACCCTTGTTCTTGTGGAGGTCTCCCGCTAATCCTCTGTTTCCTTCGATTTATTAGTGTCAGCCATGAATGGCTGTGGTTTTCGAGTCTTGGTCTTAGGTTTTGAGATATATATATATATATATATATATATTAATGGTGGCTAATGGAGAGCATCTTCTTGAAAAGTTGTTACTGACCAATTTGAGATGATAGTAATATTAAAAAAACAATATTAACATTTAAATATTTTGTAAATTAATTTTTTAAGAATCTTAATAATAATTATTGTTATTTTAAAGTTATAATTTGTTCTTTCAGATGCATGGCACGATAATATTATATGATTGTAATTTAAAAATCATAAATAATATTTTTTAATAAAATTCATGACAATTTTATAAAATGTAAATACTAATTTTTAAATTTTTAAATAATTATTATTTAATATAGATTCTTACATGTTTTTTTTTGGTAAATATAGATTCTTACATGTTTTTTTTTTGGTAAATATAGATTCTTACATGTTTATTGCATAAGGAGCATAGAGTATAGAAGATTGAAAAAAAAAACGGGAGGATAATTAAAACCCATGATAGTCATATGGAAAGATCTCATGTCGACCTTTGAACGGGTCAAGGAAAGTAGCCTGCGGTCTTTTTACTTCTTTTGTATTGATTTCACTTTTCTTTGCATAAATCTCCTTTTTCATCGTTTGGTCCTTTTATTTTTGTCTGATGACAAAGCAGTACTCTCTCTCTCTCTCTTCTTAATATAAAACTCCTTTAAATAAATTATATGGATTAAAATGAAAGTTAAAATTAATCAATTATATTAATTTCTCTCTCTTTTTGTCTTTCTCATTAATTGATTAAGAACATTTTTTTATAATGTATAATAAATAATGTCTTGTATTTTAGAAATTATTATATATTTAGAATTAAGGTAAAAAAATTCTATATTTGGAATTAAGGTAAAACATTCTATATTTAGAATTAGAGGGAGTATTAAAGATGAAGAGTTAGTTCTTATCATTTTTTATTCACGATTACTTTAGTTTTTTTTCATGTTGACCAAAAAAAAAGCTTTTGTCACTATTCTGTTTAAATTCTGCACAAATTCTTAAATGAACGAGTCAACTTGGATTCCATCTCCCCAAAATTGAAGTTCTATTTGCCGCGTGTATGGGAGTAAAACAATTCCTTGATTGAACCATTTATTAGAAACATAGTGGGATCTTAATAAAATAGCATGAAGGAGTTGATCATAAGTGAATAGGATTATTTACCCGGCCAAAATTACGGAATGAGGATAATTACAGGTTTGGGAACTACTTCATCTTGAGGGTGTTCTGGAGATTTCTTGTGTCAACGAAGTAGTTGCATTGACTTGCAAGTCTTCTATTTCCTTCTTGTGTTCAACACGGTTTCATCATCTTACCCTGCATTTCCTCCTTTCTTCTACTTAGATATTATTGATTAACATGCTCATGCTGTTTTCCACTTTCCGCTTCACCAATCAAAATACTCACTTATTATTTATTTAAATTACTATATTATTCCTTGAAAAACGTTCTTTAATTCTTTTAATCGGGCCTGTCATACTCAAATATTGAACCAACTTGGTAGGCAAGCTGGGGCTATAAAAAGAAACATTCGTGAAGAGGGCAATTCATGTGTTTCCCCTGCAGTATCATTGTGATGTCACCATTACTGAGGAGGATGATGGTAGCTTCACTCCTAATATTTCTGCTCTGTATAAACTAGTTAAAGCTACATCAGATGGAGTCTCCATACTTCTATGGCAAGATAATTAACCTATATTCCAATGAGCAGATCTAACTTTTGCCATGTTGGACCCTCCCACCAGAGAGAGACAACGAAACAAGTGCACAAAGATGCTAATGAGTTCAGTAAAGCAAATAGGCTAGATTGTGATTTATCCCTTTTTGTTGATTATAGGGCCAATATATATCTTGTTGCTTCCACTTTATCTGTTCACACATGAATCATACCCTACATTATGAGGGTAAAGAAGCTTTCCTGCAAAAGCTACCTCAGCATCTACTATGAAATTTCCCCAAAATGCTTTCCTCCTATGCCACCCCAGCTCTCTTCTTCTTCTTCTCTCTGATCCTCTTCTTATTTTTTCACATCCAATTTATCAAATGATCGTCCAAATCTTCTTCCATCACAATAAGCCTTCTCAAATATGCATTACCATTACCATCTTCCTCTCTTTGGTTAACCTTCTATCTTTCAATACAAAATTTGAGGCATGTGCAACTCAAAGTTGTGGAAATGGCCCAATCAAAAAGTACCCTTTCTGGATTCCTCAAACAAAGCTGCGTATGAGGAAAAGTGCCCTGCTCCCTTGTATAGTTACAGTTTTATTCAACCTCCATTTATCTACAGTTCTGAGAATTACATTCTGTCATTCTTCTACAACTGTACCATGGAACTTACAGATTACCCCACTTACGAAGTAGGCTGTGTTAGAGATGCTACTCATCATTCTGTTGCGTTTTTTCACAAGGACACACTGAAACACACAAGCTACTACTTCCGTAAGTGCCAGTTTATGACTGATGTGCCTATGTACGAAAATGGTATTGATGATTTCACTAGATTGTTGCGAGTGAATTACACTGAAATTTTAAAGATGGGGTTTGTTTTGAAATGAACTGCACCTGAACCTAATGGTCAATACTGTGAAAAAAACCTCATCTCAAAAGTTGTGGTAATGGTAATGCATTCATCTGTATGTCTTAGTTTCCCATGGCTAAATTGGAAATGTTTTTATATCTATATGCTTTTGCCTTGTTCTTTCGATATTCAGATACTAGTAAGTCTTTAAGCCCTCTATGCTCTCTGTATATTTGCAGGAAAAGGACATTCAATAACAATAAAAGTCATTGTAGGTAAAAGATCTGCTTTTCTTCGTAACTTACTTTTGCGTTTCATTTTTTTGTGTGTTTCATGGGTTGAAGATAAAATTTATAGTTGGTAATGGATCAAACTTCCTTTTCTCATATTCTTGTTTACAATTTTCATACTATCCTGTTTCGATGATGCTTCACCTTTGTGCTCCTCCTTTACAATGTATGTCCGGGGTAAAAGGAGGAATCATTAGGCTCATATCAGGATAGAACTCAGTCGAATCAGAAAACATGTGTCAATATAACTGAAGAGTATCATCTAAATTAGCATACTCATGGACTTAAATATAGCCAGACTACAAAAGTTTTCACTCTAAGATCACAATATTTTATCTCATTTATTTTAAAGGACTTTGTTTTCAAGCATCCTGAATACATATTGTATTGGAGAAATTGATGAATGTCATAATTTCTACTCAACAATTTACCTATGATATGTGATAGGTGCTATTGGCGGAACAACTGGAGCTCTGCTTATATGTATTATTCTTTTTTGGAAGATATCTAAGCCTGAATTTTGGAAGATATCTAAGGCTGACCAAAATATCGAAGCCTTCATTAGAAATCATGGACCTCTGGCTCTCACAAGATATAAATTTGCAGACATAAAAAAAATGACCAAATCTTTCAAAGTTAAATTAGGTGAAGGAGGTTACAGTGCTGTATACAAAGGAAAGCTACTGAATGGCTGCCCTGTTGCTGTAAAGTTATTGAAATCTTCCAAAGGGAAAGGGGAAGAATTTATCAATGAGGTTGCCAGCATTAGTAGAACTTCCCATGTCAATGTTGTCGCCCTCCTTGGGTTTTGTTTGGAAGGCCAAAAGAAGGCTCTCATATATGAATTTATGCCCAATGGATCTCTTGACAAGTTCATTCACAGCCAAATAAATAAAACTACTCCATCTTTGACATGGGAAAATTTATACCAAGTTGCAATTGGTACAGCTCGAGGACTTGAATATTTGCATAGAGGATGCAAAACTCGAATTCTACATTTTGACATAAAGCCACATAACATCCTTTTGGATGAAAACTTTTGTCCCAAGATCTCAGATTTTGGGCTTGCTACGCTTTGTCCAAGGAAAGAAAGCATCATTTCAATATCAGACACTAGGGGAACTATAGGATATCTCGCTCCAGAAATTTGGAATAGAAATATAGGTGGAGTTTCACATAAGTCAGATGTTTATAGTTATGGTATGATGCTGTTAGATATGGTTGGAGGGCGAAAGAACATGAGTGCTGAGGCCAATTGCACAACTGAGAATTATTTTCCAGATTGGATTTATGATCAACTTGAGCAAGGCAGCGATTTGGAATGTGATGGAGTGAACATCATAGAAAAAAATGATATTACAAAAGGAATGACCATCGTGGGTTTGTGGTGCATTCAAACAATTCCAACTCAAAGACCTACAATGAGTAGAGTGATTGAAATGTTAGAAGGAAGCCCAAACTCACTTGAAATGCCACCAAAGCCTGTCATGTCCTCCCCTTCAAGGTTTGAACTAGAATCTTCCACCACTACCAATACCACCACATAGATTTTGGGCCTGAAAGCTCCTCCCATATGCTGGAGAGACACTGGCAATTCAGAAATGTGGAAAAGTGTTGTTTGGGAGGTGAAAAAGGCATTAAAGCTGAAGCTCCTGAAACCAGAGATATATAAACTTTGCATAATGGATTTTCAATTTTCCATTACTATCGTTTGTTGAAAGGTGGTATGTGGATCCCTCGTGGTTGCCCTCAAAGCTCTGTGTCTTCTCCACCACCAGAATTTTCCTCTAAATTTTCTATTTTTGGACTAAAAAATGTCAATAGTGAATGTAAGTAGGAATGTGTCAAGATATGAGTGTGCCATTGATTAATTTTACGGAGATAGTTGAGGAGAAAATAGATGAGTCCTCCTTTGATATACAGGGGTTTTTTTGGCCAACATGATACAAGAAAATGAGCAAATCTATTTCGAGTTTTTGGTGGCGTGTCTTCAGGATGTGGTGCTTTTGAGGAAGTTAAATTTAGTTTTTAAATTTTATAGTATCTCTTGTTTATTATTTCGCAAAGAAATGCTTATTAAAATTTAAATAGCTTACAATCTTTTATCAACATTTGAACCGGGTTTTCTTAAGTTTAAGGGTCTGTTTGGATTTTAATTAGTTAAAAATGAGTTTCGTTAGAATTGGTTTTATAACATAGTTATGATAAAAATTGGTTTTGAACTAACATGTTTATGTTTGGCTAATTTATTTGAAAATTGATTTTGATAAAACTTATAATTTTTCTCTAAATTGAGTTTAAACTATATCCCATTATTAATTTAATTTGCTTGGACTAAAATTTAACCTATATTTATTTAATTAAGAACATAATATATCTGATATAACATTTTTTTGCAGGTTATGATCTATAAAAATTAAAATTTTGAAGGGATATTTTGGTTAATAGATAGAAAAAATTTTATGGAAATTTTATTTTTGTAATTTTTTTATTTTTTCTCATTTTTATTGATATATTTTTATTTAATTTTAAAATAAATATAGACAAAAATAAAAAAGCTGGACAGAAAGGCAACAACCTGACTGCTTCTCCTTCAACTTTATTTTCAGCAAAAATCACTTTGACAACGTTCTTCCTTTTTGACACCCAAACATAAACAAAAATATCAAATTTGGTTTTAGTCTAAGAACAAATTATTGGAAGTGGATATAAACAGGCCATAAATTACTTTATGGTCATGTACTTCAAAATACTTACTACTAGCATTGTGTCATCAGACACCCTCCTTTTCATTACAAGGGCTTATTTATTTTCTATTTTTAACATAGAAATAGGAAAGAATATATCTGAGTTTTTTTAGATTGTGAAAGTTGTGATGAGAATTCCAAAATTTTACTCATGGCTTTCAGTTTTAGTATAATTTTGTTTACAAGCTAAATTTTTTAATCCAAAATGTGTGATGATACATATAAAGAATGATCTGGCTTGAGATATACAATATTTATTTTTTGGCCAAAATATATATACAATATTTATTATTCTCTTATTATCTGAATAGTAATTATCTCTTCTTACTATTTATTTTTAAATTTAGAAAGGCAAAAGATATTTCTCATTTATAAAAGAGAAACTTAAAGCTTTAGTCCCTACAGTTTTTCCTGGTTTTGAAATTAGTCCTTATAATTTAATTCTTTTTAAACTGCTCCTAATTTTTTTTGCCGCTAGAGAAGTTAATCCTTGTCTTCTGCTATTTTGCGGCAAAAAGTCCTTACGGATGCCAAAGGTCATAAACGGCGTTAAAATTGCTGAAGTGGCTAACAATTAAATGTATGGAAGATGATAAGGCTACACGCAAGTGACACATCGTTCGGAATATCAAAATGCAGCACTCAGGGATCCTAATTTCGTTGGTATCTTCATCGAGCTAGGGGTCTCCATTCGCATCTACAAGCAGCTTCATTGAGGTCTCCAAAGATTTTCCCCTTCATATAGAATAGAACGCTACAACGCAATAAGGGAATAATTAAAGTAAGATAAGCTTGGATAATTTCATTAGATAAAGAGAAGACAATAATATATAGATTTGTAAAATGATCGCTCATGGATTTCTTAATTCTTACCAAGAATGTATATTCACTGTATATATATATATATTTATATATTGGGACTCTGTAACACTACCATTTGGAAGAATATATGCATGTGGCATCAAAGCTCCACTATCTTACTCGTACACTGTTACCTCTACTCCTCCCAATCATACGATATCTATTGTTATTAGTTAATGTTTTTTATTCTAATGTCTGGCCCAATGATTGCTTAAGTAGCAGTAAAAAGAATAAAAATTAGAAAGAAACAAAGGAGCGAAAATACTAAAGACAATTTATATATGGCTTTGTTGAAAATACAACCATACGGCATATAAATGCACACACAAAAGCTATCTTAATATAGTAAAGGCAATAAATTCCAAAATGTCCCAGCTTATAGGAATTAAAGGCACACACGAAAATTTTTTAAACAATATTTTTTTATAAAAATTAAAATTATACAAATTAATGAAGTAAAAATCTACTTAAAATAAATTATTCTTTTCAAAATTTTGAATTTGCAATCAATATGTCAACATATATAATAAAATTTGTAATAAATTACATTCAATGCACTTCATCCCATAAAATTGGCTCAATGCATGAAAAAATGGAGGCGGCCGATTCCTCTGTTCCTACAAGCAGGTGCTTCTTCACGTCACGAGTGTCTCAAAGAAGCACCTGTTTTTGAAAGTATAGAGACTAAATATATGTTTGATAGTATTTTCTATTTTATTATTTTTAAAATAATTTTATGAGATTATTTTTTAAAATAAGTTTTGAAAATAAGAAAATAAAAAAATCTGTTTGAATAATTGTTCTCAAAATTATAACTAATGAGTGATAAATAAATTATTTAAAATGTATAATTTTATCATTAATAAGGTGGGTGTTTTTCACCATTTCTTATGTTTTTCAAAACAAAAACTATAAAACACCTTAAAAATGTTCTGAATTTTTTGTTCTTTTATTTTTCTATTTTCTACAATAATTTATAAAAAATAGATTTATCAAATAAGTTTTTTCAAAAATAGAAAAACTGTTTTAAAAAACTCTTTCAAACATACCCTAATTCAGAATAAAATTATACGTAATTTATCCTCCAAAAATAAGAACCCCCACAAGCATTCTAGCGAGAAAAGAACTATATTTTAACATTTTCAAGTCAATCACGGACAGGTATCTCATTTCTAAGTATTGGAAAAAAAATAAAAAATTTCATAACAGAAAAACTACAAAATGGTAATATAGTTTTATTTTTTAAAGTAAGATATTCTTTTTTGGTAACAATATTTTACTTACAGACTAAGTTATTCAATTTTTCAGTAATAACATGTTATTTTTTTTAGGAAAGACATCGATACAAAAAGAAGTTTTAAAATATTCTCTGTTTTTGTGAAATGTATTCTTTTAATTGAAATATTTGACATATGCCAATCAATAATTAATTAAAATTATAAATGCTTTTTAGCCAGAATTAAAATTACAAATTTGAAAACTCAAAATAAGAATTAAGAGAAGAGACAGTGGATAATTCTAATAGTTATATATGATATTTATAATATTTTGAAAATGAGGGGAATCTTCCTTGGTCGGTTGTTGCAAGAAGGGATGTTCGATCAGTGTCTTCTCGAATACGCGTATGAGTAGCGTTCACTACCACTTTTGTTTCGTATTTCATCTGTGGAAGAATATTGCATTAACCAGGCCTTTTCGTCCTTAAAATTCACAACGAATGAACAAGGGAATCAGGCGGCGACAATGAAGCTAAATCCGAAAAAAGAAAAACGAAAGCACGGGGGACTCACATCTCAGTTTCATATACCACTTCTCTCATTTTCATGTCCACAGTCTTCCTTTGACACTTATTTGTACAACCAAAAAATATAAACACGTAACTAAATCTAATTAAGCCTGCATGCAACCACAAATTAATCTGGTAATTAACAATGGAAGCCGATATGTTGTTGCTCACCTCACCTCCATCGATCATCACCTTCTTCTTCGTCCTCCTTTCCACTTCCCCACTACCCTCCGTATTACAAAGAATACTGGACTGCTATCTCTCATTTGATTGTGGAAAACTCAAAGGGTATGTTTGGTAGAAAGAAATCATTTTGATGAAAATGGAAAAGGAGACGGAAATGGAGAGAAGAATTTCATGAAAATGTTACATTTTATTTATAGAAAGTTTAAATGATATGTATCAAATAAATTTTGTAAAGATTTTTTCTCATTCTCTCTTTTAAGAAACTCATTACATTTGTATGACATAGCCTAAAATATTTGCTACTCCGGGTGATATTATGATTACTGCTCCTTTGCTATCTCCCACGTTCCAGTATTCTATTGCTACTTTTTTTTTTTATAAGCAGAGTATTCTATTGCTCCTTTGGGGTGGTGCTCCACTTATAGGAAAATTTTCATTTCAAAATTAATACAACAATAAAGGTTATTTTTGAAAAATCATAAAAATTAAAATTATTTTAAATAATTACAATCATTACTCAAAATTATAACTTTCATCTCATATTATAGAGATTTTATAAATTTTGTAATTTTAAGAAGCGATAACTTCAAGAAAATGTTAGTCGTTTTTCTTTTAAAAGTTAATTTTCAAAATCCTTTATGGGTGATAATTCATGATAATTTTAGGAAATGTAAATAATTATTTTAATGTTTTTAAATTTTGGATTTGTCTGATATAATTAATGATACACTAAATAATAAGCAAGCCTCCAAACCCTAATTCACTTGGCTAACATCTTTTAGTGCCAGGATATTGACCAAGGAGAGAAAGCTTTAATTCTAGCTAGTTTCTAAATGCTCAAAGTCACGCAGTTACATGAATGAGTTCAACACTTTAGAAAACCATATATCCTCGTTCTAACTTCTCCATGCTCATTGTTGCAGAAAATTCCAGCATTTTGGAGAGGAAATTTACAATAGGTCATGGATCCTCCTTCCGTGTTCAAATGTTTTACTTTACAAATTTTACAGAGTATCTAGGCTTATATCATAACGTACAGCTTCCAGTCAAAGTGAATAAGCGTAAATAAATCATTGAATAGCTTTAGTGCATACATACAGAGATACATACATACATATATATATATATATATATATTTCAATCCAGCCAGATTTCGTTGGAAAGAAGAAAATTATAGGCACACTTCAAAATTTTTCATGATCACAATATTTTTCCCATTTTTTTTTTCGAAAACTTTGTTTCATATGCGTGCATCGTAAGTCCTAACCCCACATTGTATCGTATAAATTGACGAATCCGTTGTATTTTCTACTAAATGATTTACTTACTATATCTGACAGGTTTTTCAAGTGGAGTAACTGGAACACTGTTAATATGTACTATTGTTTTCTGTTGGACAAGCAAATCATTACGTCAGAAAATATAATTGTTTTGGAAGACATTTGAGATTGACCAAAATATCCAGGCATTCATTGAAAACCAAGGATAATCTATCTCCGACAAGATATAAATTTGCATGCAGATGTCAAGAAAATGACCAAATCCTTCCAACTTGAATTGGGACAAGGTGGTGATGCTAATGTACGTGTACAAAGGAAAGCTACCCAATGGCTGCCCTGTTGCTGTGAAGATATTGAAGACATCCAAAGGGAATGGGGAAGAATTTATAAATGATGTTGCCAGCATCAGTAGAACTTCCCACGTTAATGTTGTCAACTGTTTGGAAGGGAGAAAAAAGGCTCTTATCTATGAATATATGGCGAATGGATCCCTTGAAAAGTTCATTTCCCACAAGACTCCATCCTTGCCTTGGTAAAAGATTGTACCAAATTGCAATTGGCACAGCTGGAGGGCTTGAATACCTACAAAGAAGATGCAACACTCGAATTCTACATTTTGATATAAAGCCACATAACATCCTTTTCGATGAAGACTTTTGTCCCAAAATCTCAGATTTTGGACTTGCTAAATTGTGTCCCAAGAAACAAAGCGTCATTTCCATTTCAGAGGCTAGAGACACCATTGGATAGTTTGCTCCAGAAGTTTGGAATAGAAATATCCGAGAAGTTTCACATAAATCTTATGTTATTTACAGCTACGAAATAATGTTGATAGACATGGTTGGTGGACGAAAGAATATGAATGTTGAAACCAATTGTTCAACTGAGGTTTACTTTCCAGATTGGATTTATGATAAACTTGAGCGAGGCAGTGATTTGAAACGTGATGGCGCGAAAACCAAGGAGGAAAATGAAATTGCAAAGAGAATGTCCATTGTAGGGTGCACTCACTGAAAATGCCTCCGAAACCTGTATCATCTTTCCCTTCAGGTAGAGAAGTTTTGTGAAAATGCCTCCGAAACCTGTATCATCTTTCCCTTCAGGTAGAGAAGTTTTGGGCCTTGGAAGCTCCATGTAGCACAGAAGTGATCGAGGAACAAGAACTCTGGAGGTGATTTGGATAAATTCAATGTTTATATATAGCTATACGTGGTATATATAAATCGGCTTTCTAGTACGTTCCAATAGTATTATCAAAATGCAGACCCACGAAAGAAGTGTATATTTATTGTAGTTGCTGATAATTTGATGTTTCAACACATGTTTTAGTCACGCTGTTAATGGATTTAGAAAGTTGATATTTCACTAGCAACTACGATTCTTAAAATTTGAATTTTTTCGGACCTTTTTCTCCTGCCAAGCATTAAAGTTACAATCTAAACTAGTTCAAAGTGACATATCATATCTGTCTTAACTGCTTTTTAAAATAAACATATTATATTTTAATATTATAGATATAAATATTCTTTTTATTAAAGAAATAAATTAAAAAGTTAAGGGTATTTTTGAAAAAAGTATTATAAACCATTCTGGAAATAAAACTTCAAGGCTAATTTTCCAGGAATTTTTATATTTTTTTAAACCTAGTAGTAAATAATTTATTTTTTGGAAGGTTATATTTTCCTTTTTTACTTTCCCAATACCAAAAAAAATTGAAACATAAAATAAAAATAGTGATGACAATTACCAAGCGAGCCCTAAAATAAAGATGGTCGAATCACGGCAGACAGATTAAAATTGAAGTTCTGATAGTAATAATATGCATATGGAATGTAATATCTTTAAAATATAATAACTTATTATAAGCTCTGATAGTAATAACATGCATGTGTGTGCGCGCCTAGACGAAGAGGGGCTGGGGTGTTTTAGGTGTTACATAAGTTCCAGTGGGTTGGCTTCCTTCTCCCATATTAAGCTCATCCTTGTGTGTCAGGCTTTTTTTTTGGGTCAAAAACGTTTCATCGATGAAAAGGTTACAAAAGAACTTGTCTTTTTTTTTTGGTAGGATTGCCACTTGTATATATACATGATAGAGTAACCACAAGTACTGACATCTTTATCTTCATTGAAAGCCCAGATAGCAACGGGTATCTCTACGGGCCTATTTGGTTAGGATTTTTTTGAGAAAAGGGGATTAAATCCCCTCCCCTTATTTGGTTCATAAATTTGGATAAATCCCCTGTAATCCCCTCTCCCATCCCTTTTTTATTCCCCTCCAATTTGGAGTTTTTTTGGAGGGGATTAAGTTTTATTACTCAATCCCCTCCAATCCCTTCCTGAGCCAAATAAGGTTTCATTAAAATCCCTTCAATTTTCTCCCATCGAATTCCACCAAACAAGAGAATTTTAAAATCTCTCCAATTCTCTCCCCTCTAATCCTTTCCATAAAAATCCCTCCCCTCTCTTTCCTTTGATTGAACCAAACAGACCCTAAGGGAAATAGGGCTCCATTTACTTTCAATGCTAACATCGTCAAAGATGCACATAATCAAGGTCAAGGCCCAAGCCCAAAACAGAAAAACATAGGCATGACAGTAAAAGACAAGAGCCCAATTAGTGGCTCAGAGAAACCAAGGGACCAGGCCGAAAATACTATCACCCATTCAGAAGAGAATGCAAGTAGCTCGTGCACACCAAGTGGTTTTGGGCTCACTCACTAAGAAAGGCCCACTGATCTCAAACAGTTCCCACAAGACGTCCCAATGGCTCAGGAAAATTCCAATAGCAAACTGACTGGGAGCGACGAGACGACCGTATGAAGGGCGTGAGGATGGAGTAAACCCGCTTGCAAGAATCCACACAACAGAATCACACGGAGCATTTTCAAATGAGTGTCGATACGAATTTCCCACTCCCTGCGAAACCTCCAGACTTAGATACAGCCATGAAAGAGAAGGAAGCGATACAGAGGGGACATATTTTGACTGAAGTGCGAAGCGAACAATTCACAGATTTTCTAGATGAGAAATGTTATTGTCAACATAAGGACGCCATGTCTTCGTAGTGGATAGAACAGGTGCGATTTCAACTTCTCTGTTATTTTTATGGAAGTTTTAGACTGGAATTGTAGAGGAGCGGCAGCTAGGGCATTCCCTCTTAAAGTTCGTGACCTTGTGAGTGGCCATAAAGTTAAGATTCTGGTCCTCCTATAAACTCGTCTCAGTGGGAGCAAGGCGGATAGAGTTATTAGAAAACTGGGCTTCCAAAACTGGATTAGGATTGAGGCTACAGGGTACGCAGGAGGAAGCTGGATGTTGTGGAATAATTTGGAAACCAAAGTTGAATATGTTGTGCCTACAACTCAACTCCTATTTACAGATCTAGAGGAAAATAAAAGCTTTTGGTTAACTTGCATCTACGCTGAGCCAAACCATAACCTAAGGCTTGTGCTTTGGAATGATATTGTGATTTTAATGCCTTCCTGGACCCTAGTGACAAATCGGGGGGCTCTCCCCAAAACATTCAATCCATGAAACAATTCAGACATTGTGTCGAAGGGGCTCATCTGATACAAATAAAAACAGTGGGGGAAAAGTTGACATGGGAGAATAGACAAACGAAGGAAAGATTAGACTGGGCTTTTGGTAACATCCATTCTCCTGTCTTGTTTTCTAACTTATAAGTATCATGCAACCCATCCTCTATATGTGACTAAGTTGCCCTGTTTCATACCAAGTTTCATTCTTCTCCTTGTTGGAGTCGACTTACTTTCTCTATTAATTGGACTGAAATGACATCAATACCCAATAGTCCTAACTCCCCACATCCACAATTCCGCTTTTGTAAACTATGAATACCTCATCTTCCACATCGATTTGGCTGGCATTATGAACGACATGCCATTAAGCTTAGCTATTCATCATAAGCATGCCCTCCAGGAAATTAACATGATTATAGTTTTTAAATGTTTCTCAATTGTCAAGTTTTCTATTACACTTAGAAACCTATTTATTATATTTTATTGAATAATTTGATGAAAAATAATTTAAAAAAATAGTTGATCATTTATCTTTAACCAGTTGAGAATGCTATGGACTTCTGACTGGTGAAGCATGTAGCATCAAAAAGAGAAGGCTATGGAAATGCTTTTTATTGCATTTCAAAAATCAAAAGCCAGCAAGCTCCCATAAACCTTATTAGAATTTGGAGCTAAGAATGGAACCCTATTTATTGTCCCTCACCTCCATGATTTCCTTTTTCCACGGTCTACCATACGAACAATGCATTGATTCCTTTGCTTTTAAACATTTACACTATAGTATTATTTTTTTCCCCTTCTTTGATCGTTTGCCCACTAGCTTGTTTCCCACTATAAGAATTCCCTTCTTTTTTTTTTTATTATTTCTATTTTTAGAATTATTCGACAATCTTCTTGTTTATAATAATGTTTTGATAGCAAGGTATTTCTTTTTATGCTTCAAATAAATTAATTTTATTTGTTTCACGTTATTGATAACTATTAATATTGTTTTTTTAGTCAAGATCAAATATCAATTAGATATATATAGCATTAGCATTATTATTATTATTATTATTGGTATCAGTCTGTCAAGCACGTTAGTTTGAATTGAAGACAGATATATGTCTGCATCTTCTTCGTCTTGGTCATATCACCAAGTCAACTGCCGGCCTTCAGCTTGTGTTACATACAGAACAAACAAAGACTAAAACCTTTCAAGTAAGTTATTATTTTGTTTTGGTCAGCCAAAAAAGTTAGTAATTACTGGAAACAATCGTAGACTAATTTTTGCTCAAAGAGAGCGTGGATTTCAGAAGAATGGTTCCACCTGTTTATGTGCTGGTCTTCTTCTTCTTGTGTTCTGATCACAAGCTTTCTCTGTCTTCTGCATCTGGAGAGTGTCCATCTTCCTTTGACTGTGGAAATCTAGGCAAGCTCGGGTTCCCTATTACCACTCCGGAACGCAAGGACTGTGGAATGTTGGCGATTCAAGGCTGTCAAGACTCTAATCCCAACGCAACAAAAACTGTGCAGCTCAGTGAAGGAGGGAAGAAGCTTGAAGTGACGGGTATTGACAGCATTCTCACTGATGTTTATGTTAGGGACGCAGATTTACAAAAACGTTTGGTAAATGGTAGCTGTGAAGCCTTCTGCTGCAGTAGTATCACTATTCCTCCCAGCTCAGCCTTTGGTGATATTCAGATCTTCTATAATACACTGTACAAATGTAATAGTACGCTCAAAGTTAGCCTTCCAAATGGATTTTTGAGCTACGATGGCTGTGCTGAGACGATCATCTACTTCGGAACTCCATCCCAAGCTGATGAACATCCGCCTTCTTTGGCAGGATGTCCAAGGGTTCAGCTTCCAGTGAGTAGCACGGATTTTTCTCGGGACCCGTTTACATTCATACATTCTGAGTTCTCCCTCCAACTCATACTTTCTATTGACTGTAATGACTGTATTGCTTATGGAGGGTTATGCCGACTCAATGGCACAGGAAAATTCTATTGTTTCAAATTCCAAGGTATGCATATCTAACATGAAAACGATTCTCAGGGATAATTAACAAGTTACATGTGAATTATGTTCACTCATTTTTAGATGTTTGTTTGTGTATGTGTCTATTGATTATCAACTTAACTCTGCTTATAAATTTCTCTTATATTGATCTAATCTAATTTGATTCTAGTTTCTGAAATGTATATTTTATCAAATTCTCTAATACTCTTAAAAACCTACTTATTATACTTTTATTATTGAATACTTTGATAACAAACAATTTGAAAATAAAAAGGGTTGCTGATCAGTTTTTTTTCTTTTTTTTTCTGTCATGAATTAGGCGTATTCCCACCGATAGCAAGTCCTAATCCCCCTCCAGGTAAGCTCAGTTTTATTTTTAACCAAATTAGAATGGTTTAGACTTCTAACTTTCTTAGAACATACTCCTTAGGTCTTATATTATAAGGCAACATGGAAGATTTTGCATGTCCTAAAATATAAGACAACATGTATCATTTTTGCTCCTCATTTATTATATTATTAGTATTGTAATGTGTTATATTTAATGGAAGCAGTGAAATTAATAAAAATAAGGTTCAAAGTTTTGGTTTTTTTTAAAAATTTAAGAATATAATAAATATTTCTTAATATATATGAAATCCCTTTTATTGCCTTAGAGTAATATGAGACGATGGGAGTATATGTTAGGGATAGAACCCAAACAGTTGCATGATTCAGTTTAGTACTTCAGACAACTATAAATGCCCTAATTTAATTTCTTTTTGCTCATAATTGCAGAAAATTCACGGCCACAGTATCAAGAAAAGGAAAATTCACGGCATCGGAAGATTAAATTTATAATAGGTAATAGATCAAATTCCTGTTTTCAATATCAACTAGAGTGAGTTTCATGGGAATAAATTATACTCTACTATATTCTTAATATAAATCACTTTTAATTTTTTTACTGGAACCAAGGAAAATTAGTTGTATCAATAAATTGTCTAAAAATTGTTTTGATTTTCATATTTACCCCTAATAAATACCATAAATTTTAAAAAATGCATACTATTCTCTAAAGCAACTAATGTTCCATAAAGTAAATGACAAGAAAGATATTTTTGGAATAAAGCAATTAATACTTTACAAATTCTTACAAAGTAACCTCCATTTTGAACCATAAAATTTCTCTAAAAAATGACTTGGACAAAAGACAGAAGGAAATATTATTTATGGCTTGCAAATAATTTGACTTCTTGTACATTTTATATTTTATATTTACCTATATATGTGACAGGTTTAACAAGCGGAGTAGTTGGATCACTACTAATAAGTATTTGTATAATCAGATCATTGAGGCAAAAAATAGGGATCTTGAAGACATCTAGGGTTGACCAAAATATCGAGGCCTTCATTAAAAGCCACGGACCTCTGGCTCTGACAAGATATAAATTTGCAGACCTCAAGAAAATGACCAAATCTTTCAAAGTTAAATTAGGACAAGGTGGTTATGGTGCTGTATACAAAGGAGAATTACTTAATGGTTGCCCTATTGCTGTAAAGTTATTGAAGCCATCAAAAGGGAATGGGGAAGAATTTGTCAATGAGGTCGTTAGCATTAGTAAAACTTCCCATGTCAATGTTGTTAACCTCCTTGGGTTTTGTTTGGAAGGCCGAAAAAAGGCTCTCATATATGAATTTATGTTCAATGGATCTCTTGATAGATTCATTCACAACAAAGCAGATAACACTAGCCCATCCTTAACCTGGGAAAATTTGTACCAAATTGCAATTGGGACAGCTCAAGGGCTTGAATACTTGTACAAAGGATGCAACACTCGAATTCTACATTTTGACATAAAACCACATAACATCCTTTTGGATGAAAATTTGTGTCCCAAGATTTCAGATTTTGGGCTTGCAAAGTTGTGTTCAAGAAAAGAAAGTATTATTTCAATTTCAAAAGCCAGAGGGACTGTAGGATATCTTGCTCCAGAGGTTTGGAATAGAAATGTAGGAGGAGTTTCACATAAATCCGATGTTTACAGTTATGGAATGATGTTATTAGATATGGTTGGTGAGTCAAAAAAAATGAATTCTGAAGCCAACTGCAGAACTGAGAATTATTTTCCAGATTGGATTTATGATAAACTTGAGCAAGGCAGCGATTTGGGACATGATGGGGTCAACACCAAGGAGGAAAAGGATATTGCAAAGAAAATGACCATTGTGGGTTTGTGGTGCATACAAACATTTCCAACTCAAAGACCTACAATAAGTAGAGTGATTGAAATGTTAGAAGGAAGTTTAGATTCATTGGAAACGCCACCAAAGCCTGTCATGTCGTCCCCTCCAAGATTGGAAGTAGAATCTTCCACCACTACCAATGCCACGACATAGATTTTGGGTCTTGAAAGCTCTTCCCGGATGCTGTTGCTAGAGAGACACTGGCCATTTAAGAAATATGGAAAATTAATTGTTGGAAGGGTTCTGCGAGTATGACATTTGTAACTATGAAATGATATTGATATAAATGGTTGAAAATCAAAAAGCATATTGATGCTGAAGTCCCTAAAACAAGTGAGATATGTAGTTTCCATAGTGGACTTTTAAATATTTCCGTAAGTCTGAGTTGAATGTCATTTGGGATTATATATATATATATATATATATATTATTCTGTTTCAATGGGATTGTCAATTCCTCATAAATGACCCCAAAGCTATATATGTTTTCTCCACCACGCGAATCTTCCTCTGCATTAAGCTCATTCCGGTGGGTTTAACTTTCTCTCTAAATTCTTCTTAATGAAGAATGTAGATTATAAATTTAACAAGTCGAGACTGGCATTACTGATTTGAAGTCACATATTTTAATGAACGTTCGGTGTGCCTTTGATTAATATCATTGATATGCGGCGCAAAACGATGACTCATGCTTTGATACATGATACAGGGAAAATCAGCATTATTTTGATTTGTGGATTTTTTTTTTCGGGCGTGTATTTGGGATGTGGTCCTTCTGAAGAAGGTAAATTATCCCATTTTTTTTTAGATAATTAGTTTTTTGCACTAAAAAAATAAAAATATTTGGTTTTTGGAACTCAAGAAGATTTTTGTTGGGGTAAGCATCAAAATTTTTTAAACCTAAATTTTTTTAAAAAAATCAATTTGGTACCAAAAACCAAATATCTTATTTTTTGTCCCAAAACACAATTATCCCATTTTTTTTTGGGTGAGTTATAGGATATATAATTTGTTTGATGGAATTTCTATATAGACACGCACATAAATATATATATATATATATTAAATTTTTATATAATTATTTATTCATTTTTAAAGAAAATTATAGTGCCCCCACTGAATCCTGCGTCCTCCAATATATATATAGACCCATATTGTTCATGTATAAATTATAAAGCTTACAAAACAAATTGCATTATTTACTAATTTATTCAATATATACTATTTTTACATGAACTTAATAAATAAATATGCATCTCTTTCTCTTTATTATCACGTTGGATATACTTTTTCTTATATTACATAAAATTTTAGAGATGAATTATACTATTTTAGGAAAAAAACTGAATTATACTATTTATGACTTGTAAATATAAATTTGTTATAAATTATATTATATTATATATTAATATATTGGCATATTAATGATGATTACTGTTAAAGTGAAAAAAATCACATTGCTATAATTCAAAAAAGATTTATGTTGACATTTTATAATTTTAATAAAACTAAAATGAATAATAATTTTATTTATTTCAATTAAAATTATTAAATCAAGACAAAATAATTCTAATTACTATAAATTAATGTGACAAAAAGGGCATGTCAAAGGAGGATTCAAATCCTCTCTCGGATGTCTCTCCCCATCATTTTTCCAGCAAAATCGTGTCCGTATGGCCCAAAAAATTCAAGCGCACAAAGCACTAAAAAGCTTAAATAGAATAAGTGGTAGATTTTATATAAAAAAAAAAAAAGAATAAGAGGTAGCCGTTTGATACGCATCTGAGGGTTGGGGTTAAAATCAAAAAGCAAAGGGGGAATTTTTAGTTCGGTGCCTTTCACTCATTTAAAAAAAAAAAGGTAAAAAGCAACTCTCTAACTCTTTTTTTTTTTTTTTTTATAAAAGAATGAACATCAATGCTAGCTTAGCCTACATTAGAAATACACTCTCCACAATCCTTACAAAGCCACTCATTTAAGTTCATAAAAGGTTGTGAAGCAAAATGAAAACCAGGTAAAGCTTTGAGTCCCTCCTTTGCAAGAGTGTCAGCCGCGCCATTCACGTTACGTCCAATATGCTTGATCCATATCTCCTATTCTCTTTCTATCATTTTTCTTGCTTCAGTAACCAGACCAAACTCATCGTGTTCCACCCACAGCCAATAGTGAGCAAATCCACCGCATCAATAGAGTCCGTTTCCAATTCCACATTCCAAAAGCCTGCTTCCCAAGCTAGTTTCAAACCAAGCATACAAGCTCAAAGCTCCGCAGAAAGACTATCACTCACTTCAACTCTTTGACTCTTCACCATCATGTTTTGTCGTCACCCAGCAGTAGCAATGATTTATCTTATTTTTGTCATTATGCAATCTGATCATCTTTGTTATGGTGTTGCTGGTCATAGCTTGCCCTTCACCATGTTGGTCATTCAACGTTCTTCATGGTCATGGTGGCATTCACCGGTCACAGCTCATCGTTCCTATCTCTGGCCATTTGCATCTCATGCTTTTTGTTGTTCACCATCAACTTTTTTGATCTCACATTCAACTCGTCACTCATACCTCCGTTGTGCTTTTCACCGTTGTGCTCAAGGTTGTTTTTTTAATCCAGATATGCAAAATACAGATTTTTCATTTATGAAAATTGAAAATTTAATCTTCCAATCACAAGATATATCCCAGGGCTATAAGTTATGTTTTCAATACTTTAATAATTGTAATGCTTTGCCAGCTAAATATTTTTGGACCTTTAGATTTATGGACGGACAGGATATGGTTGGAGAGATGATCACAGGTCTCCAGTATCCAAAGATGTCATCCGTAACACGTGCTTCCTCCCATCTATAATTTCCTTCTCCTCTTGAATAAAAGTAGCCATTTGCTAAGGATTAAATTTCAAAATTGATATTTCGAAAGCTAAAAAAATTCCAATTGTCACCATCGAGGTAGAGAAGATACTATATATACGACCTTCGGTTCTTTGTTATTCCCTGATCAACATCGATTGTTTCTCTGTTTCTTCTCTTAGAGAATGACTCCCGCACTCATAGAACCTCTTCTATGCAATCCTTCATCAGATTTCTTCAGGTTTGTGCACCACTCCATCATCTCTTCTTCCTCAAATTCTTCTCATAATCTCTATCTCCGTCTTTTTTTTTTGGCCGGACGTAATCTCCATCTTGTAAAGAGTGATTGTCGTTCATTATTTTTCATTTATTTTCTTAGATTTGATGTGAGGTTGTTGTCTTTTCCGTAGCATTTAGCAAATAATGGCATGTCTCCAACTTTTGAATAATATTCTTCTAATTTGATTGGAAGAATTGGTTACTTTGTTTTCATGAAATAGAGTTGATATATATATATATATATGTATGTATGTATGTATCTGATACTCATATGTGATTGTATGGGGCTTTGAACTTGGATAATTTTCAACTTTCTTTTTTAACACTAATGCTTTGAATATTAATCTAGCTTTGTTCCACGGTGAAAGAATTGTATTATGTTCTGATTTTTGGAGCACGGTCTGGAAATATTGCGGTTATATAGGATTTTTAATGAAGTTTTGTCCATGTGTGAAGAACCAATAATAATTGCTCTTATTCCTTCCCCCACCCTGCCTTCCCCCAAATTGACATTCTTTCTATTTGGTTTTGGCTGCGACATACACATGTTGAATTCGGGACTTGTTTTGTTGCAGCAAGTCTGATAGCAAAGGTGTCCTCAAAAATTGTGTAGAGATGTATAACATTGTATTTCATCAGCAATTTGGTGAGAATAGGTATTATTATATTTAAACATTTGAGATCTTCCAGTTCTATGGATCCAGCGAAAGGTAAGAGAGTATTGTGAATCTTCCCTTTGAATTTGTCTAATATATGATATATACCTTGTTGTTATTTGGTCTGCTGGTCCTCATCAACTCAATTCTGTATATGTTCTTAGATACAAACTTCTATTAGATAAAGTAAATCAATTTCAAGGTTTTCATTTGCTATGACATCTTTTTTAGTTTGTCTATTTGATGTAATGGGTGATGGAGCATATGTAAGATCTTTTTTATTATGCTTTTATTTTTGAAGGAACTCACCCCAAATAGTTGAATCACTAGTCAATTTGCTTAAAAGTTCTGCACATGACATGAGGTGCATCTCATTATGCCAAAACATACATCACAATATTCATAAGGCTTTGTTGATTATAGAAGTCAATTAATAGGTTTCAAGAAATAATGTGGCCATAAAATAGGAGACAGATGATGAAAAAAATAAAAGGGAACACCTTTAACAAAGTAGAAAGGAGTTCTTTCTTTCTCTTTTCCTTCTCATTTCACTTGTTTCTTTGGACAATATCCTATCCTCCTTCCTTATATTTTCTTTTTCTTCTTCATCCTAATAAAAATGACTTTTACTATTAAAATACATATTTATTGCTTGCGTAAGCTTAAGTTATACTACATGTTCCATTGTTTGATGGGATCTACAAGATGATGCTGGTATAGTTATGGTATGAACAACTCATGTTAGTCAAGTGTTTGATTCTTAATTTGTTTAATCTCATGAAATCCTTTAATGATTCGTGCAATTAGTCTGTAAATATAATAAAGTTCAAGACATTGTCTTCTCAACACCCATAGACATTTTATCAATTGTTTTATTATTGATTATAGAACTAGCACTTCTACAGTTGATATCTTGATAGTTAATGCTCTAAACAAAGTTTTACTGGATCTCAATTAGATACTCTAACTCATAAAAAGTTGTCCAAATAAAGGATATAATGCTCTAAATACTACTCTAGAGATTTATATGTAGACTTTGGTATTGATATCTCGATTTTCAATGGTGATCTTCATATCATGTTATTGAAAAAAATAAAAATGTTGTTTTTTATTTTTGGTGTCTTGTTTTTGTGTGAAGTTACAAGTTGAGGCAATCTTAGCTTGGATGCATTTTGGCATGATGAGGAATTGACCTTGCATTTAGAATTCAAGTTAAGTGGCAATAATTTTGACTTTAATGAGTTAATTGTGATGGTCATTAGCTTCTGAGGATTTGAGCCTATAATTGCTCCTTTCTTGTATGTATTTACCTATCTTTACCTACACTCTAGAACTTGTCTTGATTATTTGTTGAGACCATAATTACATCTGCATGCACAAAAAATGATTAAGGCATTCTTTTATTTTTAGCTACTTAGCCATATAGTCAACCCTTGCATATTTTATTCATTGTTTAGCCTATTGAGCCTTGTGTCATTTCTTTTTCATATTGAACCTTTTTTTAGCCAAGCCCAAGTAATAAATTCCCACCTTTTCACCTTAGGAATTGGAGAGTATTTTACAAGTATAAGCATATGTTTTTGGGGCATTATCTTAGGCAAGAAAAAATGAAAAAATGGGAGAGGAAAAATGTGAAAAAAATTGAATGAAAAGGGTTGAGATTGAACATAAAATGCACTCAACTGCAAGAAAAGGAAAAAAATGGGAAAAGAAAGAGTGTGAAAAAATGAATAAAAAAGAGTTGAGATGAAGCGTAAAATGCACTTAACTGCAAGAAAAAAAAAGGGAAAAGAAAGAATGTGAAAAAATGAATAAAAAAGGTTGAGATGGAGCGTAAAACGCACTTAACCACCAAAAAAAGGGCAAGAAAAAGAAGGAAAAAAATAGAAAAGATGTTTCAGAAAAAAAAAACAGAGAGAGAGAGAGAGAGTTGGAAAGGAAATAAAAGTGTAAATGTATGCACTTTTCTTTTGTCATATATGCTTGTTTAATGTTTATCCAATTTTGAGGTTCTTTTTTTTGTTCTTCCATTGCTTTTTCCTTATTGTTTATTTGTCCCTTGTTCATTACAACCTAGAACAAAGTCATTTTGATTTGTGCATTGCATTTGACATAGGTGGTGGAGATTTAGAAGATAGACAAGCTTATGATAGTGAGGTTTGATAGGTGAAATTTGAGTAATACACTGCCTCCTTAAACACTTGAAAGTTGAGAGTTAAACACTAATCATATGTGAGGAACTATTACGTTATTTCATTCTTTTCAAATGATTTGCCATAAAACTTGTTTGCTTGATGCAAGGGAGATTACCTTTGATTGTTGGGATGTTTAAGAACTACTATTGTCCTTATACTTTGTGGCATGCACATTTCTCATTGTTGTCTTGAGTCTTGAGTTTTGAGTATTATGTCTTAAGTTTTTGCCTAGAAGTGCATGATGTACTTGGTTGATAGAAATCAACTCAAATATTTTCTTTTTCATTTTGCTGGGTAAACAAACATATATAATTTTTCCATTTGTTTTCACCTTTCCCTTATTATGTTATAATTACCTTTCCCCTATTTATTATTGAAATTTAGTTTTTCTATTTGTTTTCACCTATTACGCTTTTTACAATTTCTTTTCAAGTTTGCATCACCAATAAAAAATGTGTTTTTTGTTTTGATGTATATAAATCTTATAATCATAAAACCCTAATATAGTATTTTGTTAAGAAAATGATAACACTGAGAACTGTCTTCCTTTATCTTGCCTTTTAAACATGCAGGTAAATGTTTAATTAATCCCTAGCATGATTCAAGGAACTTAATCATTGGACTTTGATTTCCTTTATCCTGTCTCTCTTCGTCATATTCCTTTATTTTCTCCCTCAAATTTGTTGTTTTGTAATGTCTTTGATCCTAAATGTAAGCAATTCAACAACTTTGGTTATTCTAGTTGAAGTATCAATCAAATAGTAAGCCTATTTTATTATCTTTTGATTCACATCTAATTACTTGATAAGAATCAATGCTACTTTCAATATTATCTCTTCCAATATGATTAAATTAAAAATCATACCTTTTTAATATTTTTTCATTGTGAGATTGGAACTGAAAACTGATAAGAAGATCTTTTATTGTGTAGGAGTGTTTGAGTAACTAATTTAGTGGTTTAGAAAATATCCAAAATGCTTTTTCACTTTGACTAATTCACAGTTTTAGTTCTTAGAAAGAAAAAGTTTCACTTGAATACACCAATAAATACTTATAAGTTTTATTTATTTAAATGAAGGATTTGTCATCTGATTATTCTTTTGTGAGGCAAGGAAATTCTGAGTTCATTCATTGTATATCATTCATTCTTTGAAATTATTTGTTTAAAGATCAATGCATGGATCATTGGCCCCTTTCTCCTTGTTTAATTATTTTGATATGCATGCCTTTTCATTTGCCATACATGCCATACGCGTGTGTGTCTATATGATGGAAATAGAAATTTGGGCCTTTTGGTACAAATCTTCAAACATCCCTGAGGAAATTTGGAAATTTGTTACTTTTTTTTACTTGACTCTTGGAATTCTTTCCTATGCATGTCTTCTCACACTTGCCACACATGCCACACGTGAGTGAGTGTGTGTGTGTGTGTGTGTGTGTGTGTGTGTGTGTGTGTGTGTGTGTGTGTGTGTGTGTGTCTATGTATGTATGGATGCATGCATGCATGTATGTATATGATGGAATTGAAAATTTGGATGATATATGGAGGCTTAGCTTACCATGTATATGTGTAAATTTGGACTTTACATGTGTCGCATTCATCCTCGAGTCATTAAGACCCAGTTTTCCTCAAATATTTATCCAGAATAAGGTTGATCGATACATGCCTATGGAATGCCATTTTAGGTACATTGACAAGTCTGGCTAGTGCTAATGGAATGCCATGATGTCAATGCTAGAGTTTGACTAGTGCTCATGCAATGCTATGATGTCAGGCTTTACCAACCAAGATCGTTTCGACAAAGCTTTGAAACATTTTGTTGACATGCACAGTGAGAATTTTGTACATCTAGAAGTTCCTCCCTTCCCCAGAGTTCTTCCTTAGAGGGTTGACATAAGGTTTGAAACAGAGAGTTTGAATTTTTGAAACTCTCTGTTTCAACTTCAATAATGTAAGGTGAGAGCTACAAAAGTTATATAATACAAGCAAATCAAATAAAAGAATAATATTCCTTTTGAGTGATTGCTGGTAACCATCTTCTTTATACTTTTTAGGTTGTGTACGTCCATTGTATATTAAGCTTTTGACATATGATCTTACAGGAAGTAAAATCATGATCCAGTAACTCAATCCATTGATTCAACAAGATTCATCATCTTCCAATATTTCTTTAATTCTTGTTTCTTGGCTTGACTAAATAACTTGAATCCCTTTTTTTTTCTTGGCTAAACTTGAAATCTTTGGTAATTTGGATTAGAAAATGAAATTAAAAAGATTAGACCACATATAAATATAATACACTCTAAGCTGGCTCCATATATTTTTTATCATGATTAACTTGAATTGATGTAATGTAGTTTAGAGAAGAGTTATGAAACTCATACGGGGTCATGATCAATTTAAAGTATATTTGTCAATAAAACAAAGCATTATAATTTTTATATTTATTTTAAATTTCATGACATGAATTGATGACACAGTTATATTATTTCATCTGCAACTCCAATGGAAACTTTATGTTCTTAGGTGCAAAAAAAAAATAACTCTTCCAGTCTCGTTCTTTATGTTGTTACTATATTTGGTCTCACCACATTATTTTCATTTTCGGCATTTCTTTTCGTGCTTTTTTCCCCCTTCGGAAGGCTTGATGCTTGGGGAAAATTATTTGGTTGTTGAATTTATAGATTGCGTTAATGTATGCTTTAAGCATGGTTATTTATTGATTAATTTCATTTGATTCATATTTGCTTCTCATTGAATTGTGAAATGATATAAAAGAACAAAAATTATGGATAAATATTATGAGCTAAATTGGTTGCTGGATTTATGGAATTTAATCAATACATTACTCTATGATTCTAGTTTTCAGGTCTCCTTAAGCATATTTATCTTTTGTATATAATAGAAAATTTTGCTTCTAAATTTTGATAGTTGTCCTTCCTCTAAATGTTTATAGGCCATTGATCAAGCATCAGAGAAAGGCCATATTTTCATTGATGGCTCTAGGACCAACATATGCTACTTCCATTGTAACACTTTGAAGTTTCTCTTGTCTCTAGAATCTTATGCTGGTGCTAATATTGCCTTGGTTGACTCAGTGGTGATGTCTCAACCTGGCATGTGCATATGTTCTAGGGAGGGGTAAGTGGGCCTATGGGTGGTCATTGGATACACATGCATTTATTACTCTTATGGGCATATTGGAATATTTTATTATCAATTTGTCAAAAAAATTGGATTTTATATTCATTTGCATCAAATATTGATTAAAAGAAAATAACATAAAGCCACCATTCAATTCAGACTATTCCAAATTTGATTATAACATTTTTTCTTGATTTTTTTCTTGGTTTGATCTATATGTCTTCCTTTAAGTGGGAAGGGGTTACAAATTATAGAACTAGCCTCAGTGGAGGTTTCTTTTATTCTATGCTTTTTAAATGCTTTGGATAATAAATTTTAATGTTTATTTTCATGTTCAGGTTGCAAAGAACAGTAAAGATCATCCCATGGGCTTTGCTTTGGAAATTTGGCCATTGCAGCTTGTTATGTTCAGCACATGCATGGACTATGGCATGTGTTATTAATCAATTTTGATGTCCACCATGGAAAGGAACAAAAGAAGATGCTTTCTATGATGATCCAGATGAATTTTTTTCCTTTCTAATCATCAAGTAAGTCAAAAGTTGGTTTGAATTTCTAAATATTTCCTATGCTACTTCATTGATTCTGAAGCCTCATCATCTCTTATGATTTTGGTTTTAACTGACCCAAAAATAAGTTTTACTAAATTATAACTTGTGTGGTAGAAGTTAGATTCACGGACACACATCATTAACATGGAGACATGATAAACCTTGATGTGTCCATATGTAATTTGAAGGATTGCATAGAGAGTCTTCGACATGTGTTATATATAGTCACAACTCTTTTTAAAGGCGTCCATACTCTTTTTTTTTTTTTACCAACAGTTGCTGTCAGTCAGTTTAGTTATAACTTTTTTCCCCTGTAGGGGACATAGTTTAGTTTGCTTTTTTTACTTGATTCTTGGGTACTTTCTTTCCTTCACTTTCTATGTATATATGTCTATGTGTATATATATATATACATACATTGATATATGTACATATATATACATGCATATCTCACACTTGCCACACATGCCACACGTCCATGTGTGTGGAGGCTTAGCTTATCATGCATATGTGATGTACTAGGATGATTTTGAAGTAGACTTTTATCATGCATATGTAGTCATTATGATGATCCAGATGTATTTTTCCTTTTCACTCACCAAGTAAGTCAAAAGTTATTTTTCCTATGCTACTTCATAGATTCTGAAACCTCATCTCTTATGAACACTTGGCTTTTCTTCCATGTCAATCATCACATGCTACACATGAGTGTGTGTGTGTGTGTGTATGTATTTATGTATATGATGGAATTTGAAATTTGGATGATATATGGAGGCTTAGCTCATCATGCATATGTGAAAATCTGGATTTTACACATGTTGCATTCATGCTCGAGTCATTAAGACCCAGTTTTCCTCAAAAATATTTATCCAGAATAAGGTTTATCGATGCCTATGGAATGTGACCAATGCTCATGTAATGCCATGATGTCAAGCTTTGCCCAACAAGATTGTTTTGATGAAGCTTTGAAACTTTTTCTTGACATGCACAGTATTACAATGTGAGTATTCCTTTTGCAAAACTGCAAAGGGACACCCATTTACTTGGGTTATGCTCTCATCCAATAGCATGAAGGAATGGAATATGATTTCTTGGAACATATGTGCTAGCTCATACTCACATTGTAAAGCATGCGTTTTGATTCCACTTAATAGGAGGAGAGCCAAAGATTTTTGTGGGAAATTCTCTCATTGACATGTACATGAAATGGGGGATTGGTGGAAGATGGGTACATATATGTTGGAAAGGAATCAAGTCTCACGGAATGCCATGATTTTGGGGAATGCACAAAAGACTATGGCAGAGGAATTTTGTCAGGAAAATGTTGGATTCTGGAGAACAACTAGATCATGTTACAATGATAGGAGGAGAGCTAGTGATTTTTATGGGAAATTCTCTCATTAACGTGTACATGAAATGGGAGATTGGTGGAAGATGGGTACATATGGTGGAAAGCAATCAAGTCTCACGGAATGCCATGATTTTGGGAAATGCATGCAGAGGAATTTTTTCAGGAAAATGTTGGATTCTGGAGTACAACCAGATCATGTTACAATGATAGGAGTTCTAAGTGTAATATCCCTATTTTTATGGGATATTATAAAATGAATAAAAGATGAGAAATGAAGTGAGACGAAAAGATTATATAGAATTGGACTTTAGAAGGAATTAATTTCTCATCTAATTTTCTGAAGAAGTTATGTTTGGTCCTTAATTGGAATTAATTTTCCATAAGGTCTTTGACAGAAATTAATTCCAGAATTCACCCAGAAAAAATATGCAATATACCACTTAAATGAAAAGCCCGCTCCAAACTGAGCGCAATGGTATAAGTATTGCATTCCTGGGAGGTCCAGGTTGAGAGATAGACCAATTTGAAGTTGATGTGAATAGTGAAAAATGAAATAATTAAAAATTGGTCTTTGGGTGAAATTACAAGAAAGTGCCCGAAGGAATGGATAATTATATTTTTGACCCGGCTTAAGGGCAAAACGGTCATTCCCACATTGGAAGTAAAATGTGAATAATGAATTGAAGGCCCAAAAATGAAAAAGTTGATATTATAAAATGCATGAGGAATTGGAAAAAACGGAGAGACACCGTTAAGTATGAAGAAGGGCAAAGAGGTCATTTTTCCGGGTTGGATGGAAAAATGAGAAATTATATTTTTGCCCCCAAAGAATTATTAAAAGGACATCCATGTCCTTAAAGTCATAAAAATGACTTGAAAATAGTATCAGAAATGTCTTGGGAAAAATTACACCTAATGACCCGAAAGTCCTAAAAATTATAAATTAGCCCCGGGTCAAGGGCATTTTCGTAAATATAAAAAATTATGGTCAAAATGAATCTCTCAATGAGTTAGACCCAATGAAATATATTATTGAATTTATTAAGGTCAAAATAACATTTATTGGGTAATTAGGGTTTAATATTAATATTTTACCCGATAAAAGTCAGTTTAGACTGCAGGAAAATGCAGTATTGATCCAAGGACAATGATTGGACCTTAATAAAATATATTTTGGGTCTAGATAATGATGTTGGACCAAAAATAATTGTTAGATAATCCTGTATCAGTTTAATGACAATTTTGGCAAAAATACTTAATCGGTACGGGTAAATTTAATCGGTAAAGGGTATTTTGGTCCATTAAAGTTATGATGCAATTTTTGACCAAAAAAGGAATTGAGCCACGTATGAAAACTGATCAAGGACACCAAGGGAATTTCTTGAAAAGCTTTAATGAAAAGTAGGCAATATTAGTTAAAAATCATTACTATGGTTAACTTTATTAGATGTCTTTCTTAATTACCTTGGGTTAGCCATTTGGACATCATCTTCTTGCCTCATACACGTCTGAAACTGCAGCAAGAAAAGGAGAGAAGCACGAAAAAAAAATTGGAGCCAAGAAGCAAGATCAATAAGAAAAGTTTGGTCTTCAAACTTCTAAGGTAAATCTCTATGGTCACTACCTTGTACATACTTGAGTATTGTGGTGTTTTATGGAGTATTTTCTCCTCTTTCACCTCTGAAAGTTTCAGCCTAGAGAGAGAGTAGAGAGAGAAAATGAAGCCATGAAGAAAGTGATCCATGAAAAGTGATGTATAGGCTTCAAGGATTAAGATTATGCCATTAGATTGCAAATTAATCGGGTAGATATTTTTCTACAAATTTATAAAAATTTCTGCCTATTTAGGGTTTGGAAATGAAAGAGAATTTCATGATTTTGACCCCAAAAATGGATTCCTTGGGTCCAAAATAGGTAAATACAAGTATGTTGTACAAGAAAAAGCTTAAGATTAAGAAAGTGAAATTTTTAGCTTTTTGAAGCTTAATTCGGAATGAACAGTAACCGATCTAGAGATGGAATTTGGCAATTCTGAGGCTATATTTGGATTCCTCATGAAAAATTACATGGAATAGAGGTATAATTCATCATTTTTGAGTTAGGAATGAATTTTTGGTGAATTTTTGAAGAATTAGGGTTTCATGAACACTTTTTGAAGAAAGTCATGGAACCATTAGTTTGAATAATTGTTTGATGATGCATTAGGACTTGAAGAAGCCCAAGGAAGCTAGGGGGAGCATTGGTATCAAGTTGAAGAGTAAGAAAAAGCATGAAGGTAGCAATTTACCTATTCTTGCCTTATATTGTCATGTGATTTTCAATGAGTTTGATGACTTGCCTATTGTTTGCTATGATCAATTGTGATGCTTTGAGAATTTTGGCTGAGTTAATTGAGGGTTTTGAGACCCCGGGATGTCTAAAATACAAAACAAAACTCTGCCGAAATTTTTGTAAAATATTATGGCATAAATGTTTAAAAGCATTTACTTGATATTTTATGATGATTATATGCTTAATATGATAATATGATTGCATGAATGGTGATTGCTACTGAGATTCTTTGAATCTCACCCCCCTTCAATGACTAACCATGCTAGGGAGAACCAATGCAAAAGAGTTAAGGAAGGAGCAAAAGGCATGAAGAAGGAAATGATGTTGCAAGCCATTGTGTTATAGGGTGAATGGTTATTTGTGCCTTGCTTTGTATGAAACTATAAAATAGTGAATAATATGTTAATGTTGTAGAAAATGTATGAAAATTTCCAGTTCTGTATGTTGGGATATAAAGTTATATTCTACCAAGTTACATGCCAAAATGAGTTCATTTGCAAGGGTTTTGGCAAGGAAATTGCAATGTGGACTGAAACAGGGCATTTTCCCAATATGTCTGTTTCATTCGCCCTTGTTCTATATTTAATGTGAGGTTAAGTTTATGATATTTTTATACCAGATAGAGGGCATATCCAGCTTTAATATGACACCTAATTCACCCCATTTGGAGTTGTGTACAATTAATGGTGAATTTTCTAATTCAGGGTTCAGAACAGGGCAAGAATGGGAAAACTGAAAACTGAAAAGTAAGTACTGGAAAATTCAAAAGCTTATATAAAATCGTAAAAAAATTCAGTGGTTTGTATTTATAGAAAGGTATATGTTTTAAGTTTCATATGCCACTGATTTGGAGGTAATTGGAGCTATATGATAGGAAATATGGAAGTTTTTCCAAAACTATTCCAGCAAAAGTGGAATTCTGACCCTTTATGATTTAAGTTAATGTTATTCTCTGTACAAGTTGAATAAATGTACAAGAAAAATATTTCTAGAAATTAGATTCACAGATCTTTCCAATGACATAAGTAATGCATAAATTGGCTCAAGTTAGAGTGAGATATGAATTGTTAAATATAAGGCCAAAATCCTGGGGAAGAGAAAATGACCAAATGTACAGTAAATATTTGAGGAATAAACTGTATAAATTGGTCAATAGAATGCTCTGTTTTATATTTTGCCCATGTATATAAGGTTTTTATATATTGTTAGAGACTTGAATCACTATGAAATGATTTTTCTAGAATTAGTTATGAATTTTCAAAATTCAGTCAGCAAAGTGGAAACTACCATATAAATAGTAACTGAAAATTTTTGAAATTCTGATTTTCATTCTTATGTGATTCAAGCTTAGAATTAAGTATAATTAGACTTAAAAGGAGTCTAATTCATGGGAAATGAGTCTAAAAGTAAGGTGTTACACTAAGTGCTTGTAGCCATTCTGGACTAGTTAAAGGATCATGGTTTAGAACCGTTGAAGGATCATGGTCTAGAAAACATGCATGCATGGTTGATTAACTAATATATTCTATTTCTTTCTACTCTCTGGCTTTCCTTTTGAGCAGACTAAGAAGCTATGATTGATTGGTGTGGGAAAAAGCATGTTGTTCTGGGCCTTCCCTCAAATCAGTTTGATTGGTGCTGGAAAACTAAATCAGTTCAGTAACAGTAAATCCAAAAGTTCCAGCTTTCCCCAAAGTTCTTCCATTGAGGACTAGGTTCTAAAACTCTGTTTCAACTTCAATAATGCAAGGTTAGTCTTCAAGATTCATCATCTTCCAATATTTCTTTAATTCTTGTTTCTTGGCTTGACTAAGATATTTATATAACTTGAATCCTTGGTTTTTTTTTTGGAGGCTTAGCTTAAACATTTGTTGCTTTTTCTACTTGATTCTTGGTACTTTCTTTCCTTCACTATCTATATATAGTTATGCACGTATGTATATGTATAATATATATATATATCTTTGTATATCTATTAGTAAAGCATGGGTTTCGATTCCACCAATCCCCCATTTCATGTACATGTCAATGAGAGAATTTCCCACAAAAATCTCTGGCTCTCCCCTGCTATTAAGTGGAATTGAAACCCATGCTTTACAATGTGAGTGTGTATATGTATGTATATGTAGATAGTGACGGAAAGAAAGTACCACACATGCCACAGGTGTGTGTGTACATGTATGTATATTTTGGAATTGGAAATTTAGATGATATATAGAGGCTTGAGATAGAATTTTATTAAAAGGTCCTATGGGTTTCTGTGTTTTTTTGGAAATGTGGCCATTATGATGATCTAGATGTGTTTTTCCTAGAGGAGAAAATAGGTTTGGATGTGGAGAAAATAGGGGGAGAGGAACTTAGTGTCTATTTTATTAAAAGGGCCTATGGGTTTCTGTGTGTTTTGGAAATGTGGCCATTATGATGATCCAGATATATTTTAGGCTCAATTTGATAAGGAGAAAATAGGAAGAGATGAAAACTAAGGGGAAAAATAAAGGAACCTTGGTAGAAAGAAAGTTTGTTGAAATAAAGGGAAAAGGAGAATTATAATTCTTTCATTGGAATTTATTGTCAATAATAGTTCTGAAAATAAAACATAAGATGATGGATTTTCTCTCTCCTTATTTTTCCCTTCCCTGAACCCTTCCCTTCACGGAGAGTTAGAGTTTGATTTTTAACTCTTGAGTTTTAGAGGAATAAGGTGTCCATATGGTAGAAGGAAACATATCTGTAATATTTTCTTTTCTGTGTGTTTGTTGCTATCAATCAGCTTGCCTGAGAGATGAACTAAAATTTCATGTCTTTTCTCCTGCATGCTTCTGGGAGGAGGCAATACTGCCATGAGAACTGTGTTGGATGAAGGCACTATAGTTTGAAATTTTGAAAATGATATGTATGTTAATAAATTATTATTGATAAGCGACCTTATTTAAAAAAAAAATCCAACTATCATATAAAATTATTTGAAAATAATTTATATAAATTTTTTTTATATTTGAAAATAATTATAGTTATTGGGTTTATTTAAAATGTATATTTGATTTCCTTGACATTTTGATTTCTTTTAACTTTCTTTTTTAATTAATTTATCTTCGATATTGAACATTAATAAAATATAATTATATTTTATTTTTAATATATAACAAAGATAATTAAATAATTAAATAAATATTCTAATTAAAAAATATAGAAATAACTGAAATGCAAAAAAAAAAAGAATTATTTGCTTGTGGGTTTAGAAATAACATCTTATGTGATAAGTCCAAATAATTTTATTTTTATTACAAGTCCAAATAAAATTTTACCAACACCCAATTAAGGTTTTCTTGTAAATTCATATTACTACCAATGTTTTCTCAAACAGAAACTAGGTTTGGTTTGGCTGAAGGGAAGGATTTTATTTAGCTTGAGATGTTAAATTTGTTAAGTCACCTTGTTGACGAGATGCAACTGAACAATTTACAGATATGTTTGTTTCTAATTTATGTATTTCATTTTAAATTTATTTATTTAAACTTGTGTTATTAAATTTATATGAAAATTGCTTGTAGTGGCTGTGTTAGTCCTAATTTTAATGCTAAAGATATCTTTAAGATTTTGAAAAAAAAAATTAGTGCTAAAGGTCTTCAAAAATTATAAATTTATTTAATTTAATATTATTTAAATTGAGAGATTAAGCTATAAAATTTATTTTGTTACGCCTTTTTGTTAATGAGTTATTATTCTAGTATTTTAGTGCTCATTAATGTTCTGTTGATATATTTATTTCTAATTTATTCAAAATTTTGAAAACAGAATTGTAAATTTAGATTTTCAAGACATAATATATATATGTTCAAATGATAAATTGTAAATTGATAATTTAGTACTATATGTTCAGCATGAAATCAATTGCTTAAACAATTGTTCTTAATGTTTTGTGGAGAGATTTATTTCTAATTGATTTCCCGCTCATTATATATTAAAAAAAACTTTAACAAATGAAAGATTTAATATAGATATGAATTTAATATTTTATTTTTTTTTTAGTATTATTTAGCTTGAGATGTTAAATTTGTTAAGTCATCGCTTTGATAAGACTGCAATTGAACAATTCGTTCAAGTTTTGTGGATTTGAACAATTTGCTTAAGTTTTGTGGATATGTTTATTTTTAATTTATTCTAATTTACACTCATTTTTTTTAATACAGTTTTATTTTTGAAAAAAATTGTAAATTTAGATTTTCAAGGCCATCCATAATTTACACTCATTCAATTGAAACATTAATTAAGTTATAAAATTTATTTAAGCTTATTTTAGTAATCTAGATAAAAAATTTATCTCTAATTTGTTCAATTTCATGCTCATTATTTTTAATATATATAAAAAATTTGAAAAAAATTGGAAATTTTAGATTTTCAAGTTAGCTCGATGTGAATTTAGTATAGATGAATTTTATTATTTTGTGTAAATTGAGACATTAAAATTTTTCTGTTCATGATATTTTTTGTTTTTAAGTTAGTTAGATATCTTAATTACAAAAAAAATAATTGAATATAAATTAAATAAAAACATAATTTTTTAATTATTTTTATTTTTTAACAAATTTTACGGGATAGGATCTTATTTGACGTCATATTTAATATATAATAAATGAATTAATTTTATATTTAGGTTAATTGGATAAAATTTTTGCATTTTTCTATTCATAATGTGGATCAGGAAATGCTCGAATTCAAATCATCTTTTAGTTCGGATTTGTTTGTATTATTTCTCTTCTTTTTTTTATTTAACTATTTAAATATGCCTTTTCCAGCAAACTGCAGTATTTCTTACGCCAACTTAAAATGATTATAGATACTTTTCCGTATTGTAAAATTATGAAAATATTTTGTATATTTCATATGATGGGCAAATTTGGTCAAATATGAAAGAGCAAATCTGAGTCTTGGTTTCTACTTCTAATAATCTGGGGGATTGAAGGAGCACTTTAAGATTTTGTAACACAGCGTAGAATTTCTTTGTTCCATCTGAAATGTTGGGATTCTTTGTTCTATTGAGTGTTTAGGCATTTGAACCAGCTTCTTTTTAAAAAAAAAAAACAAAAAGCTGTACTGAAGTAGCTGGACTGAAGTATTTATTTGCCTTTGAAATAAAAGGTTGCGGACCAGCCAAAAATGTAAAAACAAGGTAATCCAATGTTAAATTTATGTAAACGGCTTCCAAATGGGAACAAAATCTATTTTCTTGATTAAAAATAATAATAGCTTCTCAAACATATGGGTACATTTACATTTAATCATCTTGATTATATCTAGTTGACTTGTCAAATGAATTGAATTAATTTTATTTAATTTTGACTTGAAATTTATTATAGTTCAATTCATATGATTAAATTAGTCAAATTTTCAATTTGCAAATAAAATTGAAATTAATACTTGAGTATATACACTCGGTAGTAGTAAAACAAATTCACTCAATATTTATATCTTCCTAATCAATTTTTTTTAACCTTTTTTCCTCAATCCCCTGATTAATTTGATTAAGTTATGTAGGCTGAATAAATAATTAAATAGATTAGATAATAATAAATTACCTGTAATTAAGTCAATTCAAATATTAGAGCTTAAAGGTTAATTTCATTTTTTTATTAAGTATTTGAATTAAAAGTTGGATATGAAAACAGAATAAATTAAATTAAAAATTAATTTGATTAATTAAAATTTTTAACAAAAACGAAAATTATAAGATTAAATAATAAATAACTCCGATTAACACCAAATTATAAGGCTAGAGTTTTGCAAAAGAGGCGGCCAGCGAATGAGATAGCCAATTGTAGTCAAATCAACCCTAAACCCTAAACCAGACGGCTGTTCAACAAGCATGGATAAATGTCATATAAATGTAGTCAAATCTACCCATTCTCTGTAATTGTCCCTTCTCAAGGATTCATATACCAGCGAATGAGATAGCCAATTGGCTTGCCAACAAGATAATGTACCAAATATTGATTTGTAGTCCTATGAATTGTTGTCTTGTACTAGTACTTTGCTGTGTTTTGTATGGCTGAAAAAGAAAAGGGGAAATGACATTTGAAAACCAAAAGTTGCATTTAATGCTAATTATGGATCCAAATATTCCAAAATTGCAGAAACAGACTAAGGTCTGAAACTGACCCAAAAGATTGAAATAAAATGACTACACTACCCTTCTTTTATGTGTTAAGCTATTCTAGTATGCATAAACATTTCTGAGCTCGTAACTTCCCACTGACAGCCCTCCTGCAAAGCATTTCTTCTTCCCACCATTTTCTTCATGAGACTTCTTCTCTCCATCAACAATATTTGATCGTGTGTTGTGTGAATGATGTCTTCTCTCCATCGTATTCCTTCTTCCCCTCTCAGTCACTCATGCATTGAATCACTTGAATACTGTACAAGTGAGCATTGGTCTTTCTATTATATCTCCTCTACTTAGGGTGAAGCTTGGTAAATGCAAACAATAATACAAAGTTGTCGGTTTTAGTAATGGATATGCTAATGATCCCTATATAATGAATCTAGCGTTGCACAAAATGAATGGTAACTTTAGCTATCTGTGTTGAAGTTACAAGCGATATTTAGTTTGCATGTTTCATGTCAAAGATTCTCCAACACAAAGAAAAGTTAAAGAAATCCAGTGGGTGTTGAGGTTACGAGCCCTATGACCCTTTTGTAACTTAATATGAATCTTTTGAGTGACAAAGTAATGAATAACATAGACTATATATCATGGGTCATCATGTTAAACCCTTACATTTGCTGAACAATTTGTTTTGTGTAATGGGTAATAGACGTCGAGTTAATTTTCTCCGGTGCTTATAAGTGAATATTAGTAGCAAACTTTAGGGAAGACGAAATAGTAAATAACTAAATATAAGTAGTAAAGTATACCAGATGTAGTAGTTAATATGGAACAAGAGTTGCGAAGTCATTGTTGTTATTAATAAATAATGAAATGACAAAGTAACATACTATAACATTTCATATATTTTTTATTTCCAAGTTGTTATATCAGTGGTGGAATGGCGAAGGAAATTTTTTGTTATTTTCATTTTGGTGGAGAAATGGTGAAGGATTTGAATAGCACTATGCAATATGATGGGGGCCAATCAAGTGGAAGCTTGATCAAAGAAGGAACTTTACTTGAACAACTCATAATATTAATATCATCATCTATCAACTATGATGTTCATGGTTCAAAGCTGAAGTATACATTCAAGTTTGATAATACAACATTTTTAGACCTCACAGATAATGGAGGGGTAGAAAATCTAATCAAGTTCAATGATGATTTTGCTCGAGAATAGCCATCAAAATATAGAGACAACAATAGACTCACATGAATGGTAAGTTTTTACATGTGCATAAATATAATTATTGTGTTGTTGTTTGAAGGAAGTAATGAATTTATGTTAATTGAACATGCAGGATGAGCTTTTTAAATGATGATTCACACATTGGCTCTCCCTCTATGCTTGAGATTGACCGTCTACCTTGTGCAATATCAAATAGTCCATCATCATTACCTCAGCCAAATAGTGCAAAATGGCAGGATGTAATTATGGGAAGTGGACAGATATTTGTTGAATCAAGAGTTTTGATGATTTCAAACTAACCTTCAAGAGCTTGGAATAAAGACATCAAAGGTACACAAAAGATTTCAAGTGAAGAAATTCTGGAGAAATAGGTGCAAGGATAGATGTAGGATGTTTAGTAATGTTTAGATTTGAGTAAAAAACTTTATTTTGGTGAAAAGATGTTTTAAAACTTTGATTCTATGTTAAATCATGGAATATTTGAAAAACACCCACCAACAGATGAAGTTTGAAAGGTTTACACTGATCTACTATTTTGAAAATTCGAACTTTGGTTTTGGAAATTTGAATTTCGTGTTGAAAATGAACAAGTCTGAAAAGAGACTTCTCTGACAGATGAATTTTGACTTGAGAAAATTTGAATTTTGATAAGTGTCTGAAAGGAGCTTTCAGTAATAGACAAACTTTGGGTTTCAAAAATTCGAATTTCAGACAAAATGTAACTTATGAAAACTAAAGAAATTTGTCTAAAATTATGTCAAAGTTCATCTGAAACCAAGATTAGATTGGGCTTCAAAATTGCTCACTGACAGACGAACTTTGAACATGAAAATTTGAATTTCAGAAACAAAGCTTATGAGTCTGATATATTGATATGTTGACATACGAATGACAGTATTTGTAAATTTGAATTTTGAAGTAAGTCTGAAAAGAGGTCTATTTGAAAGACGAACTTTGCCCTTTCATTCGAATTTCGAATTAGATGAACTACTGTGCCTTATAAACCAGCTACGGACAGACGAATTTTGGGGTTCCAAAATTCAAATTTCGAAGGCACTGTAGCAAATTGAAAATATTGTTCACACTTAACAGAACATCTTCAAACATGAAAATTCATATGTCACAACATAGAAACATTTTCCAAAGATCAAAATTTAAATTTTGCTTCATGATAGACGAACTTCGGATATTCAAAGTTGAAGTCTTTAGCCTTCGGTTTCTGCGAAATTCGTCTGTTGACCAACTGAATTTTGAATTTCAGAATGTCAGAAGCATTAAATGCGGTTGGTTAACGGATAGTTTTTCAGAGTAACCGTTGGATAACTTCTCTAACAGATAGATTTTGTCTCTAACGTATAGTTGAGACCTAAATCTATAAATGTAACATCATTTGAAGTTGTGGGTAACGATTTTAACTTTATATATACTAAAACTCTGCCAAATCATTTACTCAAAGTCTCTTACTCTCTCACTTCAATATTTGTAATCCAACTTTCATATTCACTCTGTTTAAGAGAGTTTGTTCATTATAAACAATCTTATCTTCATCTGAAAGAAAGATTTTCTTGTGAGGGGATATCACAAGGGATTAGGCAAACACTTAGTAAGAGTGCATAAAGTGAAAAAGTGAGCTCTAGAAACAGAGCATCATCTTTGTACTGAGGCATTTGCAAGAAGCCCACTAAATTCTTGCAGAATAGTGGAAAATCTCAAGTGGTGACTTAAGGACTGGACATAGGTCAAGTGGAAAGACCGAACCAGGATAAATATCTAAGTCTTCTCTTCCCTACTGCTACTTTTACAGTTTATTTATTTATATTTTGTTTTACCATCATACTTTGCTTTCTTCACCTTCTTGACATTTTGCAGAAAATTTTCAAGCTTCCCAATTCACCTCCCTCTTGAGAAGCCAGCTTATCTAACAATATTTCCTAATGCTGATGCGTTTAGAAAGGCATTATACAAGTAGCCTTGCCCACAAGTTTAATTATGAATTCACAAGGAATAGCCCTGACAAAATGATAGTGAACTACAAAGTTGAAGGATACAATTGGAAGCTGACAGTGTATGCATTTGATGAGGAGTCGTCCTACCTTCAAGTGACGACTTCCATAATGAGCACGTTCATTCTACACAAGACAGCCTCATACTTACTCATAATGCTAGATGTACATTGACATCATCAATTGTTATTGATATAGTCAGGGACAGTCCTGACAAAACTCCTAATGATATTAGGAAGGAGTTGTTAAGAGATCATGGACTAGAACTAACTTACTGTCAAGCATTAAGGGCCAAAGAAAGAGCTTTGGAGCAAATACATGGCATGCCTGAACAATCATATTTCCTAATACCTTGGTTATGTAATAGAGTGAAGGAAACTGATCCAGATACTACAGCCAAGTGAGTGGCTTATGATAACATATTTGAAAAATTATTCATTGCATATGGTTTTTCTATCAAGGGATTCTTACTAGGGGCTCGACCTATTATCTTTGTGGATGAATGCCATCTTAACGGTCCTTACCAAGGAACTATGTTGTCAGCTTCAACGTATGATGTAGATAATAACCTTTTTCCATTGGTATATGCTATTATTGGATGTGAAACCTTTGATGATTGGGCATGGTTTCTTCAAAACCTCAAAGAAATTACAGGTTCTTTACAAATAACTATTGTGTCTGACCGACATCATGCAATCATTGGTGCTGTGCAAGCAATATTTGGAGGTGACATAAATGCATTCTGTTATCGTCATGTGAAAGAGAATTTTAGCACTGAGTTTACAAAAGTTTGCAAAGGAAGGGGAAGGAAGAGCAAGTAAAAGGCATTTACGTTACTTGATGCAATTATCTATGCACAACTTGAACGTGATTTTGACATGGCAATGGGAAATTTATGGAAATTCTCTCTAGAATTAGCAAGATGGGTAGAAACTGATGGTGATGTTGATAGGTGGTCAATAATCAAGTTCCCATACGATCGGTGGGATCATATAACAACTAATTTGGCCAAATCATTTAATCATGGTTAGTTAAGGAGAGGAGGCATTTTGTTTGTGTACTGATCAATGAACATAGAGACAAGTTGGCTAGGAAGTTTGTTAAAACCAAGGAAGGTATGCAGAAGTGGAAAAATGAAGTTGGTCCCAAAGTTGATGAGAAGATAAAGGAGAATGTTTTGAGAAGGGAAATTATGGTTGTTGAATACTAAGGACAAAATATGATATTAGTGTGAACTAGTTTTGTAGATGTTCGTGTGAATTTAGCCTTACGGGAATGCATGTGCAAAGGTTGGGAGATGAGTGGAATTCCTTGTCCTCACGCTTGTGTAGCCATCAAAAAGGTGCATGACAATGTTTATAATTTTGTTCATAAATCATTCCTACTCAACTCACAAGAGAAGATTTATAGCGGCACTTTAAAGCCTGTTAAGACACATGACATACCGAAACTGAATGCCTTGAGAGCAACTGATTTGATGAATCAAACCTTTTTAAGACCACCTATAACAAATAGGCCTCCTGGTCGACCATGGAAAAAGCGAGTTGAGTCCCAATTTTAGCATAAGAAGCCCTATCATTATTGTCGATGTCAACAAGCTGGTCATACCAAGAAGACATGCACAAATCGAAATCTAAGTTGATATAGTTCCACATGGGTACTACATCAACATGGATTTGGTGGATATCTTTTGTTAGTATACTTGACTTTATGACTTGGGTGTAAGGAGTAATTTTTTGTATATGCACATTCTAATTGCACATAATGTTCTTTTTATGTATATGAATACTCCTGATATAGATGGGCTAAGGACATACCATTGTAGGGTACAAGGGCATGAGCATCTTTTTACACATGCAGCTGATATAGTGTTCTTTTGTGTATATTAACACTTCTAATATAGATGGATTACTGAAGGGCATTATAGGGAACATAGCGTAACTGTATATAGGAAGAAGGGTCATTTTCTATATATATCACATCACATATGTAATGTTTCAAATACTGTATCTGATGAACACAAATATAGCAGTGTGAAATTGTAGAAGTTCAATGTAAAATATTAAGAAATGAGTAGTAAATAGAGGGTTCTGCATGGCAAATACTAGATTTGACCACATGAAAAAATTGAAGACAATCCGATCACATGAAACTAGGGGAGTTCAGTGTGAAATCTCTGGATATAAGGAGTAAACAAGGGGTTCCGAGTGTTTAATAATGCATCTGACTACATGAAAAATTTAATGAACACAATTTCATCAGTGTGAAATTACAGATATTCAGTGTCAAATATTGGATTATCATTAGTAAATTAAGGGTTTGGAGTATCAAATACTGGAACTGATCCATGAGAATTTAATGATCACAATTGCATCAGTGTAAAATTGCAGATTTTTAGTGTCAAATATTGGTTAATAGATAGTAAATGAAGGGATTGGAGTGTCAAATACTAGACCTGATCCATGAAAATTTAATGAACACAGTGTGAAATTGCAAAAGTTCAGTGTAAAATATTAGATTATCAGTAGTAAATTAAGGGTTTGGAGTATGAAATACTGGAACTGATCCATGAGAATTTAATGACCACAATTGCATCAGTGTAAAATTGCAGATTTTCAGTGTCAAATATTGGTTAGTAGGTAGTAAATTAAGGGTTTAGAGTGTCAAATACTGGACCTGATCCATGAAAATTTAATGAACACAGTGTGAAATTGCAGAAGTTCATTGTCAAATTTTGTATTATTAGTAGTAAATTAAGGGTTTAGAGTGTTAAATACTGGATCTGATAACATAAAAATTGATTCAACATAATTCCATCAGTGTGAAATTTGGGATAGTCAGTATCAAATCTTGGTATACATGTAGTAAATATAGGGTTTCGAGTATGAAATACTGGATCTAATCACATTAATATTGAACATAATTCTATCAGTGTGAAATTTGGGATATTCAGTGTCAAATACTGATATCTTCAGTAGTAATTCCAGGGTTTTGAGTATTAAATACTAAATTTGGTCACATGACAATTGGTTGAACATAATTCCATCAGTGTGAAATTTGAGATGTTTAGTGTCAAATCTTGGTATCTTCAGTAGTAATTCCATGGTTCTGAGTATTAAATACTGGATCATATAAATTTAGTGCACAATTTCTTCAATGTCAAATGAGGGATGTTGAGTGTAAAACATTTGAGTATGAGTAGTAAATTCATGGTGCCGAGTGTTAAATATTGGGTATAATCACTTGAAAAATCTAATGCACACAATTTCAAGACTATCTTAATTGAGGGAGGTCAATGCAAAATTTTTGAAAAAGAATATCCAATTTGGGCTGCTGAGTGGCAATTTGGCAACCTAACAGGCATATTCCAAGATATCCAAACTGTCAAATTGGCTATTCGTATTCATTCCTGCCTATGTCTGACATAATTTCATCCTCACACTTGCACAAAATACGAGGTACTATTACATGAAATATCAAGTTCTACAATATTGTTGTTACAACAAAATCAGAGTGCATTAAAACAAAGAGATGACAAAATGTACAACTTGAAAATTTTGTTTACATCAGAAAGCTCCTTTAGCTCCTTTTCCAGTACTGGATTACGAAACTGACATATAACTACAAAATTTGAAACTAGTTGGTCCTGAACCCCAAATCTGGACATTAGACATGAAGACATCTTGACTTCCGCTTCTAGGATGCAGTCGGGGCAGATGCAAGTCACCTGGATATGAATTTCTGAATGGCTCACTCCAAAGACATTGTCCAACATGTATAGTTGAAGAAACAAAAGAAAGAATTCTATGGACAATGTGCATTCAGAGAATCCCTAAATTCCTGTAACGATATGCAAAATATGGACAGAAAACACATTTGAAAACGGGAAACCCACGGTCAGTAGCATATTTTTTACTGTGATCACACTTTTTCTCACTACATTAGGAAACAAATAAGTGGTGAGAATTCTTCAACAGAAGGCATCCACAGTAAAAAACAACATATTTGTTAACATCCTTTATAAGTCATTTGAATACTAGTGACTACAACATTTAAGAAGTTTGAAGGGAAAGGTAATGAAACAAACATACTAATCTTTAGCCAAGTCCACCAACAATGCTAATTGCTTTTCCTTTCAAACCTTAAGCCGAAAGATAATAAAATAACCTTCACTACATACAGTACTCAGTGTAACTAGCAACTATAAAATGCAAAGCAATAAACCCACCATAGGCTCAGCTTCTCCTAGACCGCTTCTGTTGCCCATTTCCTGATATACAAGCATATACCTTATCACGAACCTTGTTCTTAGGATAATTAACTAACCACCAAATCAAATCCTCTCGAAACTGCTGAAATTATGCTTGAACAACATTGGGAACTTCATAGTCAGATAACACAAAATAGCTTATTCTATTTGCTTTGAAGTTAATTTTTTTACCTCTGTGTATTCATCCATGGTATATTGTCCTATCATTGTATTCTCCCATTCTTATAAGCATTTAATCACATGAAGACCACAATCATGGCTGCATATAAAAAAATGACATAAGTTTAACTGAATACATTAAGAAATAACATAAGTTTAATTGCATATTTACGTGTTATGTTGTAATGGGATCGGGGGAAATGGACTTTTAAGTTTGGGAGCTTGGTAGTGTTGTGGTTTCACTATCTTGAGTATCACTTGGAAGCAATCCTTCTACAATCAGAATTTCATACATGAACACAGCAATCCACCACAACATGATCAAATAGCCCATACACACAAAAAAGAAAGCTTACCACAAAATTTGCCATCCTTTTTTTCTCTTTGTCAATCTTGAACACTTGGGCCAAGGAATCAAGGATGAAAAACGTATTGGACTTCAGCTCAATAACATAGGTCCACCAATGATTTAGGAAACATGTGGGGGCAAAGATAAAGTCACAATCAGCAATTTTGTAGCCAACTGACTTAGACATTATGTCATTCACCACAAGATCCATTTTCCACTTTTGCTTCAACTCCAACATAGTTGCCTACACAATAGCATAATAAACTAGTATGTATTAAACAGAAACATATATAGAGTAGTAAATCTACAATGTTTTCACTAAAACCACACCTACCATAATCTAAGGATTTAAAATATGTCAACGAACACCATCTTTGCTACTCTTTTGGTCACCAACCAGTGTTTTTCCAACCATATGAATAATTTGTAAATCAATAATGCAACCTCAAGACCACATGACTTAGGAAATTATAATGAATTGGCATAAATGCTAGCTAAGTGTCAAAGCTCTTGTACCATATTTCTTAAACACTTTCTACAACCAATGCTTGTGCAATCATCTCTAGTGAGGTGGAAATCATACATCTCAACAACCACCCTGTGTATCAAATAGATGAGTAAGTTAAAATTAGAAAAAAACAATAAAAATGTTTCTAGCCAAATTAAAAGGCATATGAAAGAATTACTGATCACTTTCTGCAGGCCAGGCCATCATGTGCAAAATTCATATAATTCTTTCTTATTGACAGATGACTTGCCTTTCCCCTTCCCCTTTAAAGGTTGTTGCACATAAGGTGACATCTTCGAAGCTTTCCTCCCCCGCTGAGATCTCCTAACCGGGGGCTTATCGTTGGCCTTCCTCTTTGATGATTCATCATTGGTGGATGAATTTGTCGAATCCTGGACATTACTACCCTTTTCTTGATCATCGTCATCTCTATGACCCTTATCTTCATCTTCATCGCTGTCATCTTCATTGTCATCTTTATCTTCATCTTCATCTTCATTCTCTGCATCCTTTCCATTACCATCATCTTCATCTTCATTTTCTCCATCTCTCTCAGATTCATCACCATCATGTGCCTCTTGCCCCTTCTCACTTGATAGAGATATATGGTCTTCCATGTTTTCCTCTCCTTTATGATGACCCTCCCCCACACTTTGACCTCCATCTTGTCCAACAAGGAGATTTGTTTGTAGTCAGAGGAGGTCTTGATGAACTTCATTTACACATCTTACTACCTTTTCCCATATTTGTTTAATTTCCTACAAAAAAATAGAAATATCAGTTCAAATTATCATAGAAACATTAATCATGCTTTAAAGTTGTAATGATTTCCTTACCGGATGTGTGAATGTGCCTACTGGAAGCTCACTTGAATTATTTGTGGATGAGGATTCATGTAGAAGTCCATGGATACTGGTTCTTTCTATATCAACTTGATCGTTTATCCTACCTTGGTCCCAGTATCCAATTACACTTTCTCCATCAAGTCTAGGTGGTGGCCTCAAATGGTCATGTTGCAAATAAAATATCTGTTCACAGGATATTCATTATATACTACAAACATTTATATAAAAAAAATACAAATTTCGTATGTATCATACCAGCAAGAAAAAGAGGCAGCCACCAACAGTCTTCTTCTTATTTTGCCCTCCACACAAGGACCGCTTGTATGATGCAATTTCTCTGGTCAGCTCAGATAATATATAATTGCACTAGTCCTAATCTTTCCCTACTCCCTTTCTACAGATTGCCTTCACAATTCTATCAGAACATCTTGTGCTAGAGGTGGGGCAAAGAAATGTACCAAGTGTGAAGACCATGAAGAGGGTTTCAAACTTCTTCATTTCCTTTCCACTGAGAATCCTATCCTTCAAATCAACTAGCCGTTGTCCAACAAATTGCATCTTCATTGCCTGAAACTCAGTGCGATCAGCACTTAAATTAATTTCCTTCCCACCGCAAGGTAGCCCAAGTATTGATTTCACATCTTTAGGTTGAATAAAATATTTCCTGCCTTTAATCACAAATGTTCTAGTAGAAGGATCAAAGGCAATCAATAGGTGCTCATGCTGTTTTACATCCAAACTGTAATAGGGATCTAAATCCCATTTCTTCAACCTTCTTCTTCAGTCTTTCATGTTGTTTGACATAGTCAACCACTTCCTTAAATTGAGTTGGAGAGCATCGGGTAAAGAAGAGTGGTCCACTTCTTTTCCTCCCTTCTTCTTGTCCTTTTCCTCTCTTTTTAAGGGCTCTCTTCTCATATATAACCTTATCATGCTTTGATAGCCTATTCCATGCTGCACATATAGCCTCGTTTGCATCAACGATATTCTTGTGTACTCCTTTATTTTTGGAATGAAATTCTCTCCTGTACAACAAAAACCAATGAAACACACACTAGATGCAAACAACTAACAACATAATATTATATGAAAATTGGAGTTTCAATCTTACATAAATTTTATGAAACCAGTAATTTTTCGACCTTCACCTTTCACCATTATTGGTTTATTTACCTGTGAAAGAAAAATTATGTCACTAATCACATAGAACAATTATGTGATTAAGGTTCTTCCCACAAGACAAAAGCAGAACTTGTTTTGGCACCTTCACCTTTCACCAAGACAAAATTTATTGTTTATCATGGCAATAACATAAACTTTTCTTGAATACATGAAATATGTAGAATAATATACAACACATACTACCTCGACTTCCATGCACTTATTCTGGTCATAGCTAGTGTACATTCAATTTAATCCTCCATAAATCATTATGTTAATCTAATCATTCAATTGTCAAAATATTAACCATTTGATTTCATTTTTCATCCAAACTTTGACAACACAAAAGAATTTGCTCACTTTCACATTATTTGCTACCTAAAACTTTGGGTTCAATTTACCAACCAATAATGTCAAATTCTGTTGATGGTTAAGTTTGGCATTATTCATTGAGGGACTCAACTGAAAATGATCTACAGAGGACCAAATTAAAACAAGTTCTCCTATCTGTAAAGAAGTAAACTATATGGTTCTGTGTATGTGTACAGAAAGAGAGCATGAAAGAGAGGCCATGCTTGAGAGACCTGGCTGGAAACTTCGTTAATGATCCACTAAGATTGTTATAAGACAAGTCCCTAAATGTTTAGTGTTACCATATCAGCATAAATAAGAAGGACTCAACTATTGGCAGGTTGTTTCGTTTTTTAAGACACTTAATAGACTTGAGACAGCCAACAAACAAATGTCTTGGGGCTGACAAAACCTATACTCATAAGAAAGCAAGCTATGGGATTTTGGTTACGAAAGCAAGAAAGGGCCCAGACAAGCTATTGTTGTTCAGCCTCCTATTCTCATTATAGACAAAGAACATGACATTAAACTCTACACGAGAATTATAAATAAAGTAGAATGATAAACAATACTAGTAATGATATCTTAAGTCAACAACTAGACCGCAAACAGCACTAATGGTTGCTTACCTAATTGTCTTCTGAATTTTACAAAAAACTATTTAAAAACCATTTTCCCGCACTTTCTTGGCAAAGGAGGACAAAAAGAAAAATGAAGATAAAAGTCAACTCACAGGTACTGGAGACTATCCAAGTGACCTACAGACCTATGAATCATACCAGAGAAAGATCTAAAGTCTGTGGCTTAGAAAGGGTTCCAAGTTCCAGTGGGATTTTGCCAGATATATTGTTGTTCTGCAATAACCTATATTAATCAATCAACAAATTGAGATTATAAATTTCAAAGACAAGGGAAATACATTAACAAAATAGGTTAAAACTCCAAACAATCAATTTGCAATTAGAATTATAGTTAACTTTCTCATAGTTTGATAGTGATGAGTCTTGGTTACAAAAGTTATTCACAGGCATGGAAAAGAGACTACAGTACAAAAACCAAATATCAGAGGTAAAATATGTTTCACAATGTCGCGATGATAACTATATTTCCAAACCAAAATGAAACTATATTCCCTCAAAACCTCAAAGATAAAGTAACGCACAAGGAAATAGAAAAATAGAGCATAAGCTAGAAAAAATGGCAAGGTTACTTTATACTTGTCGAAGATTTGTCAAATTTCCTATGGCTCCTAATAAAGTTCTAGAAACAGACTGGCCTGGAGCTCCCCTACAAAACCCAGAAGAAAAAAAATGTACTTGTCAAGCATCTGTGTCTCTGAAAAAGCAAAATGCAGTAAAGAAGCAAAACTCACAGGCTTATAATAAGGGAATCAAGAGAGCAAGTGATTATGACCACATTCATGGATTTCCTCGCACAACATTATCAAAGTGATTTGGATTTGGAGGTGACCCAATAACATGCACTATCCTTAAATTAGTGAGCATAGAAGCATAGAAGCTACCTTCTGTTTAGCAGAGATCAGCGAGCAGCGGGTAGAGATCAATTAGTAACCGCACTGAGCAGCGATGATGCGAATCAGGCTGACAACGACAATGCCAATCAAACATACTGCGACAATGCGAATCAATGATGAGAGGCCAGCAACACAACAAGATGACGTTTTCCGATGGCCATGGTGCTCGTTTCATTTGCAAAATACCTTCGTCTATCTCAGAGCTTCGACAGTATCTCACCGCTTCGACAGTGTCTAACCAAGTCAGGCCGTCAGGGATGACAAATTGGAGTTAGGGCAGTCTCTCAGCATCAGTGTTAAGGGACACTTCATTAAGGGTAGTGTAGTCATTTTATTTCAATCTTTTGGGTCAGTTTCGGACCTTAGTCTGTTTCTGCAATTTTAGAATGTTTGGATCCATAATTGGCTTTAAATGCAAGTTTTGGTCCTCAAATGTCATTTCCCAAAAAAAAAAAAGATGTTACTTTACTATAACAAGCAAAACACATTGAGGCCAAACTAGCACAAATTGCGATGTATTATGTGTTAGGCACTAAATTGAATTATTTATATACGATTACCTTAAAACAACTAGCAACTAGGATTATGTTATATTGAGATCAATATATTTTGCTAAATTAAAACAAATAACTGAATTTTCAGTTTGAGGAGGCCTATAAAATGTCTTTTTTATTTTACTTTTGTTTAATTTTAAATTGAAATTTGAGTCATCGTCAATAATATAATCAAATTTAATTATTTTACCAAAATCAAGTAGTATAAAATTAGAGTTTTTGTAATAGGTTGTTAAATTAGTCAACTTATTATGAATTATGTGTTGAATTGGTCAAAATTACATATTATTAAATGAGTTAAACGAGTCTATCCACCTTAAATCACAAGTTATATAAGTCAATATATTATAAGAAAATCTATCACAACTCTAATAAAAATAAATAGTTACTCAATAGAATCTATTATTTGACATTTAAATAATAAATAAATAATTTTAAAGTATTTTTATTGTCATTTTTTAGTCTTAACTTCTTATAACTACTATGTTTAGTAACACAGATTCACTATTGCTTCTAGTAGAAAAAGTAACATTTTTTTTTTATTTTGCAATACATATAGCCCCAAATGAGTATTTAATATACAATATAAGATAGTCAATCTTCTAATTGAGTTACTGATATATGCATCACTTATTATATGAGATAAAACTACAATTAAAATAAGTTTTGTCTTGAATACCTTAATTGAAGACTAATAGATAATATTTTAAAGAACTAAATCTTGACTTTGTATGCATCCTTGTTAGAATAAAATTTATATAACTCATATATGTCAATTTATCATATAGATTTAGCTAAAATGATTTCACAGCTTGCAAAACTGGGTTTGGCTGCTGTTCTTGCTTATGGATTGTTTGATGGTGTGACGTATACAACTTTCTTTATCATGGTTTTTCTTGGCTATGAAAAAAGTACAGGGAAGAATTCTGCAGCCAATCTTTAGGTTCTTTTAGGGATAAAATTGCTTTATCATTATTTATACTTATTCTTTATAGTTAATTCATCATAACTGAATCTTGTGTGAATATGCTTTTCTCATGATATCAGAGTTCAAAAATAAAGTATTTTGTGGTTCCTCAATTCTATCATGTGTCGGTTTAAATTCTTATTAAGTCTCTCAAGCAACTTATTATTTCATCAATTGAACGTGAATATAATAAGTTCGTGTTGTTAAAGTAGGTAAACTCAACATGCATATTTATGTTCATTTTCCATATCTGCTAGGTTTCGAAGAGGCATACAATAGTAGATCAATTTTTGTCGTTCTTTGGTTCACCAATGTCTTCTAATCACAACCTTGCATATTTGTTTTCCTGAGCTTATTACCAGTTTTGTGGACTTGCTGAGGTTTTTTTTTCCCTCTTTCTTTCTGGCGGGAGGGGCCGACATGGCAAAACTTAAATCTCCTCGTTGAGTTTTATAAAAAAAAAAAAGTCTCCTCATTGAAAGCTTGGTTCATTATCATTTCAAGTATGGAGACTCCATCTGATGTAGTTCTAATTAGATTATTTACAGAACACAAACCTTTCTATTGCCCATCTACCTAACCATATATATTAGAAGAATGGATGAACTATTTTCAAGAAATAAAAATGATAAATTAAATAAAGAATGGTTGAGTATTTGATTGGTGAAACGGAAAGTGGAAAAAAGCATGACTGTGTTAATAGTATACTTAAAAAGTTTGAAGAAATGAAGTGTAAGATAAGGAAGGCGTGTTGGATTAGAAACATGGACATAATACAACACTTGCAAGTCAATGCAACTACTTTATTGACATCTCAAATCTCCAAAATACCCCCAAGATGAAGGAGTTCCAAACCAATATTGGCCCCGTTCAGGAAGTTTGACTATGTCAGTCATTTTCACCACTTATAATTGCCATTCTATTAAATGAATTCTTGCATTTCACAATTTGACTTAAACACAAAATTATCATTAAATTTTATTACTATAGTTTTAAGTTATTTAATAATTTTATTGGATCTAAATGGGATTGAAGGAATAATTTATAAGATCATTAAATGTTATTATCATTATCCATTTCGCAAAAAATATTGTTGTAGAGTTTTCACATTAATCAAAAAAATTATTAAATGATGGATATTGTAATTGCTATAAAATTTAATAATATTTCATTAAAATATCATTGATTTAAATGTTTTATTAAATACTACATTTCATACTAATGAAAGATAAAATAATAAATAAATAATAAATAATTTATTAAAATTCTAAAATAAACAGATACTTTGAATAATTACAAAACATGAAGTGATAATTTTTGCGTATAATGGTCAACTTTTCATAGATCCATTACCAACCTGCAATTAATAACCCAAAACCCAAGACTATGGCTGCAAAAGCATGGCCATTCAGAGGAATTTGAGTGAGGATTACTTGGAGACCTCAAAAAGAAGAACAGTCGAAAGTTTTAAACGAAAATTTTATGAATTACTTTCTCCATTTCATATTATTTATTTTTTAAGATTTTGGCCTAAAAATTAAGAAAGATAATAAATAATCTATGTAATTTTATTAAATTATTCTTAATTAATGCTTATTTACTATTCATACTATTGATTTCCTGAAATAATATATTATTAAATGCTTGAAGTATAGTTGAAAAAAATAATTAATTTTTTTATTAATTTTCTATAGCAATAAATAAAATTCTTTAAAACAATACTTAAAATGGGACGGAGGAAGTATAATTTCTTTCTCTTAATGACATTTGAATCTGTTTACTATAGATTATTGAAAATTTTACTACCTTTTCATTAAGCATTGATTATATTATCAAACATAATGAAATGTTAGATAGCAAGAATATTCGGTGCAATCGCAGCTACGAATCATCCAGTGTAAAACAAAAACATCACCAATAAGTATCCATTTGATTTGTCTTTTTATAAAAATACTTTTAGAATAATCACAGTTTACAAAAATGAAGTTTGAATAAAAATAGAAAAGTTTACTGAAAACCTGTTTGGATAAAAAATGAGAAAATAATGGTTAGAAACCATGATTTGGTTTGCAAAAAATGCAAACCAAATAGGCCCTAAATGTATAACTCAACTGCCGAGGGATTAATGGAGATGTTGTGAGAAGAGGGTTTGAGTAGAATTGGATTGTATCAGAGTGCAGCTTGTGTCGGATGACCGAAGTGAAGTGTGTCTTCAGCACTGACCTAAAGGTGTCAATTTCAAATGCTATTGCACAGATAGAGATCATGCTCCAAGTTGTAATCCCGGTTAGTCTCCTACAATCCCATGCCTATTTTGTTGACCACCCAGATTCTTACTGATATTTTATTTATTTATTTGGTTTGCCAAATGGACTGGATTTCAGAGTACTTTTTATTAAAATTCAGTTCCAATAACATTAATAGGGACACGAAACGAGAGATATACACACACACACTCAAACTTTTATTTAAAAAAAAATAAGTTGAAACAATTAAAAAAAGGTTATTAGATAAATCTATCAACATAGATTAAATATATATATATATATATATATTAAAAAATATAAGAAATCATACTGTTTATTATCCATAAACAAACAGTGCAAACTTTGTACAGTACAAGAAACTCATTTATAGGTTCATCCTTCTGTCCCTCTGGTTTGAAGGTGCCTTGTGAGGGTGTTGGTTGAGCTTTTTCTTTGTTCTAGTTTCTGTTTATTTTGCTTCATTTGTTGTTTTTGCTTTTAGACTGGTTTTTTGTACGCAGCAATGAATTATGTAAATAGTAATTGAATACTAATTTAACGGGATAATGATTCTTATTTTATATTTATATAAACATTTGAAAAGAAAAGAAGTTGCTCAGTTTTTTCTTCAACCGCTTGAGAATGCTTTGGACTTGGAACTGAAAATTCTTGAAGCGTGTATTACCAAGGAAAGAACCCCTTGCCCGATTAGTACGATTGAATGATATTTGATAAAATGAGAACAAAAAAGGGAATTGGAATGGAGTTTAAAAATACATTTGGTATGTCAGAAAAAAATCAATGGAATCAATGATATAAACTTTGTTTGGTATATGTATTTTAATGATGAAATAGAAAATTTAAAATATCACATGACTAAAACAGTCTGACTGAAAGTTAATGTGAAATTATTTTTTAAATATACTTTTACAGCAAGACCCTTCGTCACCTTCGAATTGTAAAAGGATACTTCCATAGCCACTTCCTTCTTCTTCCACAATCATAGTGGAGCATAATGGATTGACGGATAGATCTGCGATAGTGCAGAATGGTGAAAAATGGTCAAATTTGCAAGGATGGAAGATGGTGGAGCACAACTATGTGGATCTGTGACATCAAATGGTGATAATGGTGATGGTGAAGTGGATAGCAACCGATGCTTTGCAATGGGAAATAGATCTATGACAATGAGTTAGGAAGAACGGTGAGGGTGAAGTGGATTTGTGACGTCAACGTCGCCCATTATGTGCTAGTCGGTGCTCCATCCGATGTTTTGTGGCTGGACGGTGAATTAGAGGGATGGGTTTTGGCTGAAAATTTGATTTATTTTTTAGGGTATTTTAGTCGGTAAAATATCATTTCCTGGAAAATCCACAAAATCCTTCACAACCCTGCAGGAACTCACGTTCCCATCTTTAATGGAAAATTACCTCTCCTTGGAACCATCAATCATGTACACCAAACCAAGTAATTTGATCATTCCGTCTCATTTTCCCTTTCTATTATCCAAATTTCTTCATACCAAATTGGCCCCAAATGCTCACACTTAAATAGTTGCACGATGCTCACACTTAAATAGTTGCACGATAGAGTTTAGCACTTTCAATGGTTATATATGCCCTAATTTAATTTATCTTCTCATTTGTAGAAAAAATCACTGAATCGAAAGATGAAACTCTTAATAGGTGAGGGATCAAACTTATTTTTTCTTATTTTTCTTTACAATATTGCATAGTCCTTGTTATCTTTCAATTCAATACTCCAAATAAGTTAATATGTCTGGCCATTTCTCATATCATCCTGTTTTGATACTGTTTCTACCTTTCTATATATTTGGGCTAATATTGGGGATTATTAGGCTCATATCAAAATAGCACTCAGTCAAATCAGTAAATATAAATTTATGATTGTGTTAAATGTAGATATTATAGATGATTTTGTAGATATTATTAGATTAGATATTTTGTTATTATTAGGAGATATTTTACATTAATTAGTCATTATTTTGGGATTCTCCTATTGTGTATATATTTTGTAATTTCTATCAAAATAATACGATATACGAATTTCCCTTTCTACATGGTACCAGAGCCCTCATAATTTTTTTTCCAATCAGAAATATTTTTTTCCCTCACCTTTCGTCCCGTCACTACCTCCCTCTATTTTGACCCTTTACCGTCATCCTCTGCACCCACGACCACCTTTCCCGCCATTGACTCCCTCTGACCGGCCCACCCCTTGAATCCGGCCACCTAACTCCACCAAATGCGCCTCCATGTGTGGCTTCCTTCTCCTGCATGTCAATCCGTTCTCCATCTAGATCTCCGTCATATGCCGCCACCTTAGCCCACACGTGCCCTACCACAGTGCTCCTCTCCCTCTAGCAGGCCAACCACCAAAATCCGGCAGTCATCCACCACCAAACATGCCCACACGCGTCGTTGCAAGCATCTGCTCTCCTTCTCTCTCTTCCAACACGTGCTCCCACATTCTAGATCCTCTTTTCACTCATTTTGGCTCTGTTTTGACACTGTTTGACCTCTTTTTCTCATCTTCAGTATGGAAAAGTCAAAGGTTTCACAGCCCATCTCTGTTCTTTTGAATGGCTCCAGTTATTGCCTATGGTTGGAGAGTATGCGGGGTTTTTTGAAAGGCTGCAAGCTGTAGTGCTATGTTACTGGTGATATTCGGTATCCTGTTCGAGAAGCTGTTGAAACTAATTTGATATTCACTGACTGGCTTGATGAGTGGGATAGTAAAAATAATTAGATCATCACATGGTTTCGGAACACTTCTATTGCTAGCATCCACCAACAGTTTGATTGCTTTGAAACTAAGAAAGAAATGTGGGACCACCTTGCCAGTCGCTATACCTCATCTAACTTATCCAACCAATTTCAGTTGCAGAAAAATCTTAGTGTCTTGAAGCATGAAAAGGGTTAGCCATTGTATGAGTTTTTGGCCAAGATTGAGTCTATCTGGGATCAGTTGGCCTATTCAGAACCTGTTTTCAAGTGTAAGGCAGATTCACAAGCTTTCTTTTAGTACCGCAATTAACTTCATCTCATTCAGTTCCTGATGGCTCTCATGGATGATTTTGAGCCTGTTTAAGCCTCCTTGCTTCACCAAAGTCCACTTCCGACTCTTGAAAATGCTCTTCCTCGCCTCCGTTCTGAAGAGACTCGACTTGGTCTTTTTCAGCACACTCCTAAGATGATCTTTGCTGCATCTGGAAGAACTTCTAAGTCTTGTCATCGCTGCCCCCGGTCTAATCATACTTTTGATCAATGTCCCTATATTGAGTGTTGAACCTATCAAAAGAAGGGTCACATCGCTGCCAACTGCCCTACTCTGTTCTGTCACTATTGTAAGAAGAGTGGGCATCTTATTAATCAATGCCCCATTCACTCTTCCAGGTCTAATTAGGGAAAATCAACCAAGTTTGGTTCCTTCTCTAAGCCTGTATTATCTATCACTGATGAAGCTCTTGCCGCTGCTGCCAATTCCACTTCGAGGCTCTACTCCACAAGCTCATATCTGGTACTTCCAGTCCACCTGCTGCCTTAGCTACTCCCTCAGGTGCCTCTTGGTTTTTTGACTCTGCTTATTACAATCATATGACTGGTCAAGAAAATTCCTTTTCTTTTATGTCTCCCAACACTACTGCCTATCCTATACACACTGCCGATAATTCCCTAATGCTTATTGGTCATATTGGCACTGTTTCTTTACCCTCATTAACTATCCATGACACATATTTTGTACCTGCTATTAGCTTTAATCTTATCTCTGTTGGACAACTTGTTAATATGGGCTATGATATATTATTTAACAAACGTGTTATGTTGTGATAGATTCTCAAACAAAACAGGTTATTAGGACTAGGCATAAGGTTGGTCGTATGTTTGAGCTCAACTCATTGTATCTCCCTGAAGTCACTTCTCCCGGATTATGTGCTGCTACCACATTCTCGTCTCTTAATTTATGGCATCGCCGTCTTGCTCATCCTTCCTTGAATAAACTTCGTCCTTTACTTTCTAGTGGTCTCTTAAGTCATGTCGATGATGAGTCTTTCCATTGTATTTTATGTCAAACTGTCAAACAGCTTGCTTTATCATTTAATAAAAATGACTCTATCGCTGATTCAGTTTTTGATTTGATTCATTCTGATATTTGGGGGCCCGTACATACTCCATCTATGGGAGGATCTCGTTATTTTCTGATTTTTGTTGATGATTATTCACACTTTAATTGGATATATCTGATGAAAAGCCGATCTGAATTGCCTGATATTTATATTAAATTTGCTACTATGATTCATACTCAGTTCTATAAAGTTATCAAAGTTTTTCATCGTGATACTGCCTTGGAATACCGTGATTCTAAATTGCTCACTTTTCTTGATGCCCAAGGCACCATCTCTCAGTACTCCTGTTCTTACACCTCTCAGCAAAATGGTCAGGATGAATGTAAATACCATCATATCCTTGATTCGGTCAAAGCCCTACTTATTTCTTCCTCGTGCCCTAAACGTTTTTGGGGTGAAGCCGTATTGATTGTTGTTTACTGCATTAATAGAGTCACTACCCCAGTCCTTGGTAATATCTCTCCTTTTGAGTGCCTTCATGGTACCCCTCTTGACTATAGTCTTCTAAAAGTTTTTGTTTGTGTCTGTTTTGTTCTTCTTCCACCTTATAAGACCACCAAATTACAAGCCCGTGCTCGTGTCTATTGCTTCCTTGGTTATAATTCTGAACATAAAGGTTATTGTTGTTGGGATCCCATCGTATTCGAGTTTCTTGTCATGTTGTTTTCTAGGAACATATGCAGTTCTCATCTTTGACTGATCTTTCCTCTTTTTCTCCTCCTTCGCCTTCTATTTTTACAAATACTTCTGTTGATCTTTTTCTTAGTGACACAGATGTTGACTCTCCTATTGGGCTCATTCACACACATGCTGCAGTGCCTGCTCCAAATGCGCCTACTATCTCTGGTCCCCCAACATAAGTTACGTCTTTGGAGCCTATGTCATCTGACAGTACTCGGCCCACTCATGTAAGGCATCCTCCTTCCTACCTTAATGATTACCATTGTTTTTCCACCATCCTCCAGTTTCAGGAACCCCAATCCTATAAAGAAGCCTCTCATGATCCTTTTTGGCAGCAAGCCATGGATGAAGAATTGCAGGCCTTAGAGAAAATGCACACTTGGGGTCTTGTTGATCTTTCTCCTAGTAAGACTCTGGTTGGGTGCAGATGGATTTATAAGAATAAGACTCACTCAAATAGCTCTCTTAAGCCGCGGAAGGCTCATTTGGTGGCCTAAGGGTTCACTTAGGAGTACATTATTGATTATAAAGAGACTTTTGCTCACGTTGCTCAGATTACTTCTGTTCACAGCGTCCTCGCTATTACTGCTGTTAAGCACTGGATTCTTCATCAAATGGATGTCAAAAATGCCTTCTTGAATGATGATTTAGAGGAAGAAGTTTATATGAAGCCTCCTCCCAGGTATTCGCATCCGAAAGATAAAGTTTATTGTCTTCATTGAGCACTCTATGGGCTTAAACAGGCCCCTCAAGCTTAGTTTGCTAAGTTTAGTACTACTATGAGCTATCTTGGCTTCACTTGTAGCCCTCATGATTCTGCTCTATTTGTTTGGACTAGTGACTGAGGCATTGTTCTACTTCTCTTGTATGTTGATGACATGATTATCATAGGTGGTGACCTGACAAGCATTTAGGAGCTTAAAACTTACTTGGGGCATCAATTTGAGATGAAAGATCTTAGAAGGCTGAGTTACTTTTTTGATCTCGAGGTATATCATGGGGAGAGTGGTATCTTTCTCTCACAGGTCAAGTGTGCCTCTGATTTGATATCTCGAGCCTTTCTTACTGATGAGGAAGTTGGGACCACTCCCATTGAGCCTAACGCTCACTTTGTTCCTACTAATGGAACCTTATTAGGTAACCCTACACATTACAGGCAGCTAGTTGGAGGACTCATTTATCTTACGGTGACTCATACAAATATTGCTTACGCGGTTCATATTGTTAGTCAGTTCATGTCTGACTCCCAGACTACTCATTATGCAGCTGTTCTTCGGATTCTTCAATACGTCAAAGGAACCTTGTATCATGGCCTTCACTTCTTTGCCAGGTCCTCTCTTACATTACGAGCCTACTCCGATGCTGATTGGGGAGGTGATCATGCTGATCGCCGATCTACTATTAGGTTTTGTATTGGAGAAGTAAGAAATAGACTCTAGCCTCTCAATCCATTGCTGAATCAGAATATCATGTATTAGCAGATACTACTACTGAGGTTCTTTGACTCCATTGGCTGCTTGATGATTTAGGAGCTTCCCAAAAATCCTTTACTGACATATATTGTGATAGTCAAGTAACTATTAAAATTGCTCACAATGATATGCTTCATGAACGAACCAAACATATAGAGATTGATTGTCATTTCATTCAGCAACATATTATTCAAGGCAACATCAGACTTGTCCCCATTCGAACGAAGCACCGGCCGGTTGATTTGTTTACTACATATTTCAATCCTAGTCACTTCCAGTTTTTAGAAGACAAACTCAAGCTACTTTCTATCAAGTCATCTTGAGTTTGACGGAGAGTGTTAAATGTAGATATTATAGATGATTTTGTAGATATTATTGGATTAGATATTCTGTTATTATTATGAAATATTTAACATTAATTAGTCATTATTTTAGGATTCTCCTATTGTGTATATATTTTGTAATTTTTATCAGAATAATACGATATACGAATTTCACTTTCTACATAGTGTAATCTGCGTTAGCATACATATAGATGTAAATATAATTAAACAATAAAAGTTTGGATTCTAACATCCCAATATTTTTTTCTCATTTATTTTAGAAGACATTGTTTTCTAACATCCTGGCCATATTTTATTGTATAAGTTGACGAATCTATCATATTTTCTACTCAATGATTTGCCTATATGTGACAGGTTTAATAAGTGGAACAGTTTTCCAACTGCTAATATGTATTGCTATTTTTTGCTGTGTAATCAAATCATTGAAGCAAAAAATAGAGACATCTAGGATTGACCAAAATATCAAGGCCTTCAGTAGAAGCCATGGACCTCTGGCTTTCACAAGATATAAATTTGTAGTAGTGAAGAAAATCAGCAAATCTTTCCAAGTTAAATTGGGACAAGGTGGTTATGTTGCCGTATACAAAGGAAATTAGCCAATGGTTGCCCTGTTGCAGTAAAGTTATTGAAGCCATCGGAGGGGAATGGGGTAGAATTTATCAATGAGCTTGACAGCATTAGTAGAACTTCCCATGTTAATGTTGTTACTTTTCTTGGGTTTTGTTTGGAAAGCCAAAAAAAGGCTCTCATATATGAATTTATACCCAATGGATCTCTTGATAAGTATATTTATAATAAGGAAAATAGAACTAGCCCATCCCTAACTTGGGAAAATTTGTTCCAAATTGCAATTGGGACAGCTTGAGGGCTTGAATACTTGTATAAAGAATGCCAAACTCAAATTCTACATTTTGAAATAAAGCCACATAACATCCTTTTGGATGAAAGATTTTGTTCCAAGATCTTAGATTTTGGGTTTGCAAAGTTGTATCCAAGAGAAGAAAGCAGTAGTTCAATTTCAAAAGCCAGAGGAACTACAGGATATCTTGCACTAGAAGTTTGGAATAGAAATATAGGAGTTTCACATAAATCCGACATTTGCAGCTATGGAAAGAATATGAATTCGGAAGCAAATTGCACAACTGAGAATTATTTTCCAGATTGGATTTATGATAAACTTGAGCAAGGCAGCGATTTGGTATGTGATGTGGTTGACACCAAGGAGGAAAATGATATTGCAAAGAAAATGACCGTTGCGGGTTTGTGGTGCATGCAAAAATTTCCAACTCAAAGACCTACAATAAGTAGAGTGATTGAAATGTTAGAAGGAAGTTTAGATTCATTGGAAATGCCACCAAAGCCTGTCATGTCTTCCCCTCCAAGATTGGAAGTAGAATCTTCCACCACTACCAATGCCACAGCATAGATTTTGGGTCTTGAAAGCTCTTCCCGGATGTAGCTGTTGCTGGCCAGACACTGGCAATTTAATAAATGTGGAAAATTAAGTGATGGAAGGGCTACGCAAGTATGGCATTTATGGCTATGAAATGTTACTGTTAGAAATGGGATTATCATTTGATGGAAGGCAGTAGATGGATTCCTCATAAATGACCCCAAAGTTATACATGTCTCCACCATCCGAAAGTTCCTCTTCTTTAAGCTCATTTAAGGAAAAATGTAGATCATAGGTGTAACATGTCAACACTGGCATTATTAATTTGAAGTCACATATTCTAATGAGTGTGCCTTTGATTAATTTTATTGAGATAGGGAGCAAAACGATGACTCATGCCTCGATACATGATACTGGGAAAATTAGCCTCACTGTAAATTTAGTATTTAAATTTGATATCATACAATTTGCACTTAAGCAACATCACAATCTATTACTAAATTAACTGTGGCATATTTAAACAGGAAATTCCAAAGTTGAAAGTGTTTTTGGCATTTTGCTAAAAAAAATGCTACTATTTCACCAAAAAAAAAAACAAAGCAATTAGCATTTTGTTGTCAGACACAACCCAATATGTTATAAACAGCACAATATGTTATAAAATCTATATTCATATTGAATATTGATAGTAAATAATTTTAAAGCAACATAAAAAAAGAATTTAAACCAAAAAGCAAAAGAAAATGAATCAGAACAATAAAAACCGATTTTTTTAAAAGAAAATATATAGGAGTGCTAGATAACTCTGTAAAACCTGAGTTTTTAGCATTATTTCATTCTTCAATGGGAATACTCAACCTTAAAATTTTGGGTTTACTTAGTTTTCTATAATACTCACAATCTCAAATAGTTTTCTTTAGCACTCACAATCTCAAAACAGGTAGTTAGTTAGTTGGGGGAAAAATAACAATTCCAAAACTAACTCCTTCAAAAATGAATATTATAAACAAGGAAAGCTTTTATCTTTCTATATACATGTCCACTGATAGCTATCCACTCGGGCAGATGAAAATAACTTGAGATTAAGAATAGGTGGATTAGCCGCTATTCTGTGCAATAAACTATGAATAACTTACTGAGATGAGAAAGAAAGAAGATCACCACTTAATTGCTGGAATTTGAAGTCGTAGACTTGCTTGCCAAATTAGAATCAGGTGAAGGAGGAGGCAGGTCATTCTTGAGCAACCCAACATCATCTGCAGAAATATCCATCACCTCCGGCTTGCTCTTATGCTTCCCATCACTCTCTATATCTCTCAGCGTCTCCAGCACTTCCCCCATTGAAGGCCTCATGTCCTTCAAATTCTGCAGACACTGAAACGCCAACTCCGCCACAGCATTAATCATCTTCCTCACCTTGGGATCCGACTCAAATCCAAGTGTAGGATCCACGAGCTCATGCAGTGCCCGATTGTGGATCTTGTTGATTGCCATGGTGGACAGATTGATCTCATGCCGATGCCGAGTGATGTCAACGGCTGGCAAGGATGATATCAGCTCAATCAACACAACACCGAAGCTGTACACATCGCTTTTGACCGTGAGCTGGTAGCACTCATGGTACTCTGGGTCGACATAGCCAGGAGTTCCTTGCGGGGCCGTGGAAATGTGAGTGACGTCATTTGGGAAGAGACGGGAGAGTCCAAAGTCTGCAACTTTGACAACAAAATGATTGTCCAGAAGGATGTTGCTGGTTTTGACATCTCGGTGGATGATTTCTGAGGCATGAAGGTATGCCAATGCACTTGCTGTTTCAATGGCTATGTTCATTCTGATACTCCAGGGGAGGGAGCCTGGCTTTGCTTGCTCGCCATGAAGATGATCAGCAAGCGTTCCATTGGGAATGTACTCGTATACGAGGAGGAGTTCGCGGCTGTGACGAGAGGTGCAGCCATAGAGGGACACAAGGTTTGTGTGGCGCAATCGTGTCAAGATCTCAACTTCATTGATGAATTGCTCTAGTCTCTTGTAATTGTTCTCATACAGTCGCTTCACTGCAACATGACGACCGTCTTGAAGTTCTCCTGGACAATATACATCAGAAGGAAAGTAAATATTGAAAGCAAGGAAATGTTAGGATTCTATTGAGGGTGACTAAAGCGTGGTATTACCATAGTACACTGTTCCAAAACCACCATCTCCAAGTTCATTGCCGGAATCGAAATTGTTAGTGGCCTCTTCAAGTTCACTATATGTGAAGACGTGGACTCCAAAATATTTACTTGCATTCTCAGGGTCCATCAGGGAGGAATCAGAAGTGGCACGTGATTGTATGTATGACTTTGCATAAGTGTTCTTCTTTCGACGCTGATAGAAATAGAAGAGAATGAGCATGGCAATCACAGTGCCTGCAGAAGCAGCAACACCTGGGGTTCCAAGCAGAATGGTAATGACTTTCAGTTAATATGATTTTCATAGAAACTATTATAATGAAACACGGAGTTAAGAGGAAAACTAAAAGCAGAGATCCATTACCTACAATGACTTTTCTAGCTTTCCTGCTCAAACGTTCTGTTCCAGCAATTACACACACAGAAAGCAAAGGGGTTAGAGACTTACTAGAATCTGGATTCTACGAAAAAATAAAACAAGGGATACAGAAATAAAAAATTTTCCAATTTAGCCATGAGAAATTAAGACATGCAGATGAACGCATTACTACTACCACAATTTTTTAGATGGGGTTTATCCTTACAGAAGCAGAGGAATTTATGTTTATCAAATCCACAGCATCCAACACTTTTTCTACTGTACTGACAATCAGGTTCAGGTGCAGTCCATTTCAAAGCAAACCCCGTCTTTAGAATTTCAGTGTAATTCATTCGCAACAAGCTAGTGAAACTACCAATACCATTTATGGACACAGGCACATCAGTCATGAACTGGCATTTATGGAAGGAGTAGTTGCTATGTTCCAGTGCCTCCTTATGAATAACCGCAAAAGAATGATGGGCAGCATCTCTAACACAGCCTACTTCGTTAGTGGGGTAATCTACAGGTTCTGTGGTACAGTTGTAGAAGAAAGACATGTTGGAATTCTCGGAACTGTAGATAAAGGGAAGTTGAATAAAGCTGTAATTATACATGGGAGCAGGGCACTTTTTCTGATACACAGCTTTGTTGGCCACAACAAAAGAAGAGTTAAAGATACACTGAACGACAAAATCATGATTGGATATTCTGAGGATTGGCTTCTTCAAAGTCAGGACGGCTACAAAAAGAGTGTTGCTTATGAGGAATCCAGAAAGGGTACTTTATGATTGGGCCATTCCCACAACTTTGAGGTGCACATGCCTCAAATTTTTATTGAAAAATAGAATAAGGTTAGCCAAAGAGAGGAAGATGGTAATGATCATGTATATTTGAGGAGGCTTGTTGTGATGGAAGAAGATTTGGACCATCATTTGGTGAATTGGATTTGAAAACAAAGAAGAGGATCGGAGAGAAGAAGAAGAGGAGAGCTGGGGTGGTATAAGAGGAAAGCATTTTGAAGAACTTTCATAGTAGATGTTGAGGTAGCTTTTGTAGGAAAGCTTCTTTACCCCTATAATGTAGGGTATGACTCATGTTTGAAAAGATAAAGAGCAGGAGACAAGATATATATGTATATATATACATTGGCTCTTTAATCAACAAAAGTGGGCTAAATCACAATCTTTCATATTTATTTTCCTGAACTCATTAGCATCTTTAGGGACTTGTTTTGGTTTTCTTCTTTCTTTCTTTCTTTCCGGTGGGAGGGGCCAAAATGGCAAAAGTTAAATTTCCTCAATTATCTTGCCCGTAGAACATGTCTAGATAACACTCGTGAGACCTGATAAGTGTTAAATGCTTATAGTAGGGTATTATAAAAAATATCAAGTTAACCCAATAAATGCTTATAACTAAAATATCACTTATTTGCATAAATGAAAAATCTTCACTTATCATTCTCAATAATTACTTAAAGGGGCTAAATTATTAAAAATTTTCCCTTATTCATCCAAAAATAATTCATCCACACATATTTCATTTTTTCAAAATCACTTTTGAAGTAAAAATATCCAACCATAAATCACTTTTTAACAAAATCAATTATAATCACAATCAATTATATAAAATTTAATCCAACTCCATATGATGTAGCTCTTACTAGATTACAAATATTATGAGTGAAGCAACCATCATCCTCAGTATTGGTGACATCACAATTATACTGCAGGTTAACACATGAATTGCCCTCTTCACTATTGTTTCTTTATGTGGCCCCAGCTTACCCACCAAGTAAGTTCACTATTTGACTATGACAGACGTGATTAAAAGAATTCATGAACGTTTTTAATAATAATAATAATAATAAAGTGAGTATATAGATTGGTGAAGTGGAAAGCGGGAAAAAGCATGAGCATGTTGCTCAATAATATTTAAAAAAGTAAAAGTAAGAAGGAAATGAAGGGCAAGATGATGAAACCGTGTCGGACTAAACCAGGAAATGAGAGACTTGCAAGTCAATGCAACTACATCGTTGACATCTGAAATATCCAGAATACCCTTAAGATGAAGCAGTTCCCAAACAAATAACGGTCCTCATTCCGTAATTTTGGCTGGATAATTTATTTTCTTTACTTATGACAAACGCCTTTATGCTATTTTCTTAATGATCCCACTAAGCTTCTAATAAACGGTTCAATCAAGCAGTTGCTTAGCCCCCGCACACACGGCATATAGAACTTAAATTTTGATGAGGTAAAATCCAAGTTGACTCGAACATTTATCAGTTCATAATTTAATTAGAACAGTGACAAAGCTGATGTCGTGGCAAATGCTATCTGATAATTAACATTCAAACTAAAGTATGAATGGTGAACCAAAAATGATTAGAACTATTTAATTAACGAATAACACAAAAAAAAGGTGAGAAAAAAATAGAAAATGGAGATGTAAGCAAAGGAAAGTCAATCAAACTAATCCATAAGAACTTAAGAAGTAAAAGATTGAAGGCGACGTTGCTTGACCCGTTCAAAGGTAGATACGAGAACCTTTCAAGTGAAGGCATAAGAGTCTAATACTCCTTCTGCAATAAACTTGCAAGAATTTATATGAAATAATAATTATTCTAAAAAGATTATAAAATTAAAAATTATTATTTAACTTTTACAAAGGTGTTCCCTATTACCCTATTAGCCACCATGGATATCTCAAAACCTAGGAGACCAAGACTCCATATGAGCAAGTGCAGTATAGCTAAATATAAAGCTGGGAAGGAATGAATGAGAATGGGGAGATCATAAGAAAAGTAAGAGGGAGGTGAAGAAGCGCATACTTGAAGAATCAGCACAGTCATGAGCATGAGGTCCGTCCTCGCAAAGACAGGTAAAGTGAGACTCAGAATTAGACCCACAGATTCCTCTACTTTCACGGCATGGTGCACAAGACCCCTCTACATCATATTCCACCTCAAACTCCTTACTCAAAGCTGCTTTAAGGGATTTGAAACCACCTTGAGGATCCACGACAGCTTCTTTTGAAACCAGCGCCCCAAGCCTCTCACACTTGTAGAGTTCTGGGAATTTCTGCAACAGATCATCGTCTTCTTCCGAATAGAAGGCAAATTTATTCGAATCAGAGTGACGCGGAGGGTGGCAAGTGAAGTTGTTTCCGCCAATCCAAATGTTTTGGGGGCAGTCGTAGAGTAGGGTCACATTCTTCGCATTTGGCCCATACCTGAAGGGATAGGAACTCAACGAAGCGTTCCTCAAATCTAAAGAACAATCCTCATACACAAAGTTGGTTCGCACCAGTGCCATCTTGTAAGCGAATATGTCAATCCCTGTGACATTGAAAGTCTGTGAACCGATTTGAATGGAAGCGAAATCATTTTTATCTTCGGGACACGTGAGCTGGAACTCGCGGCTGCCACTGCCACAATAGGGAGGTCGATACTCATTTGCCCAGAAGGGGTAACCAACAGTTGGCAGTGTTCCGCAATTGAAAAGGGAATTGCAATCCTGGTATTGTTGGTCTGGTTGAGAGTGGGAAAGTGGGAAAGTGGAAAGGAAGGAGAAGATGATGATGTAGGTGAGGAACAGGATATAGGCTTCCATCGTTTAACTCCTGGGTTTGTGCTCCATGTGTGTTGGTTTGGCTAAACATTTATCATTCATAGCTTTTGGGTCAAGGCAGACTTTTGACACGAAAATGAGAGGCAGCAAGAAAGAAACAGAATACCATCATCACTCGTTTTTATTTCTGAGAAATAAATCACCTAATTGATATATTCTTCCATATAATAAAAGTGGAGGCTGTTGAGTTGACTATTCAATGCGTGTACCAGGCGGCCCCCAAAATAACATGTTCCCACTTCCGGAACCCAGTCAAGAAAGCACCACTCACTTTCCTATTTCTATTTTCAAACTATTTTCAGAGTGGCCCTACTTATTCATTTTAATTACTCTTTATAAAAAAAAAGTTTAATTACTGAAATGATGCTACTGTATTATACAGTATGTATAACAAAATGAAAAGCTACCATTCAATCACTATGTTGTTGTTATTATTATTAATTATTTGATAATTTAAGGAGTCGCTATTTAAGTTTAATTAAATCGTGGAAAATTCCAATTGCTTTGTTTGCTCTAAATGGACATTATAAAGTATGACTTTCCTAACCGTGTGATTTTATATTTCTATTTTTCCTTTATTCCATGCTCTTTTTACCCGTTCAGTAAGTTTAAAAGGCAGACTACATACACTATTTGGGCAACAAACGCTGATGAACACAAATAAATCAAAACCGAACTCTGGTCTAAAGAAAAAAATCAAAACCAAACTGACGTGTAACTTGGGTATTAATCAACAGACCTATTATAGGAGCAAACAAGGTTATAAATTCAAAAGTTCGGTTTAGCTTCACCTAGCAAGTAACAAAACCAAACTGCATTGTTTTTTTTTAGAACTGATCTCCAGACCAGTACGGTCTAACTAATAAAAAGAAATCTATGACAAGAACAGAACACTGATATGCATGTTGCAGAGCAATTGGAGGGCCTAATAGAAAGAACAGAGAAAGAAGCCATACTTGAAAGAATGGCACACGCATAGTCATAAGGTCCGTCTCGGCAATAACATGAAAATCGAGACCTATCATCCTTCATACCACAAGTTCCTCCAGATTTCATGCATATGCTGCAGTTACGCCAGTCTGCGATATACATCACACCAAACCCCTTATCCAAAGCAGCCTTGGCCGATTCAATTCCACCCAAAGGGTCCACAGTGACACCCCCTACCCACAGTGCTGAACAAGTTCTGGGAATCGAGGCGACAGAAACTGATCCAAAAAGAACCCAGGCTCACAGTCATAGAATAAATGTTCTCAACAGTTGAGAGTCGAATGAGAACAGAGTGGGGTCCAAAGAAGTGTTGGTGAAATGGAAAGAGCAATTATCGTAGTTTGGGATGTCTGTTGGCACCATTTTGACTATAAAACGAGCTGGATTGAAATTCATCAAGGTGAAGTTTTGAGAGCCGATTTGAATAGAAACGACGTCATTGGACAGGTACCTGACTTGGAGACCATCCATCCCACGATAATAGGGTCGGCGTCCTCCCCAAAAAGGGTAAGATAATTCCATGTTTCCACAGTTGTAGGTGCAGCTGCACGTTATGTATTTGTCATCATCTTTTTGACTCAGGGATTGTGGCACAGTCGTTGTTAACAACAAGAGGTAGAAGAAGAAGTTGCATACTGTGTTTGGAAGCATGCAGCCACAGGCAATCATTGTTTTAGACAATGAGGGTGTCAAGTGGCATTCGTGGCAGGAGACAGAAACTTCGTTTCTAATTCAGATTAGTGTTCTAGTTCAGACGGCAACTAGAGCTAAAAGAATGGAAGAAACAACAAATAAATATTTAAGATGATTGGATGTCTTAAATATATTATATTTACAGTTATATATTAATTACTACTAAGCATCAACTTCACAGATGATTGGATGTTTCTCCTTCCAATACGAGATCTCAAAACAAATACATTGAAACTATCTATTAATAGGGTTATTTTATTTGAAGTTCTTCTCGCAACCAAATAACAGATTATCTAAAGGAACACCTCTTTAATTATGCAAATTTGTTATCTGGGTTTAATTGCTTTGAGTAAGGTACACTAACTTGACCTTCTAAAGAAATCCAATAACCCAATCAAAGGAATGGGTACTTCGTATACATAAATATCTTATTCTCTATGATTACATCAGATTCTAATTAAATTAATCAACTTTAAACATGAATATAGCACTAACCAGTCATGACACTCTGACCTATACGTTACAATACCAAACTCAAACTGATCACGACAATGCCTTCATTTCTAGATCATCAAATTAACAAACACACAATGCGGCAATAACACCACAAAAATTTAAAGTTCATATTTTGATGCTCCCTGAAGCGCGATGCCCAACAAATATTCAACACAGACTCGCCTCTTTTTTTTTATATCTATTTTTTCTAAAGGTCCTATTCTGCATGCTAAACCAACCTGCGGTTCAATTTATCTATGAAAGGGCATAGCTACCTAACCTAGTGGTAAGAAAATCTAATGCTACCATCCAAAACAAATTAGGATCATCAGATTATGAAGCAGCAGAAGAATCTAATCTGAACTACAAGCTGGGAAGAAGAAAGCATACTCTGTGAAGGAGAAGGCCATGGCTGCAGCAAGGGTGTTGGTGCCCCTAATGGGTCAGTAAAACAAACCCCATAATGACTTCCATTAGGGCACAAACATGTAAACTCATCCAAACTCACATTGTACCCACATCTTCCGCCATAACTTGATCGGCAATCATCACACAAGCCTTCTTCTTTCAATTCCCATTTAACCTCAAAACCTTGATCTATAACAACACCAGGATCTATGGCGTCCTCTATGAACCTTTTCACAGCCACCCCCAGAACAGGAACTGTAATACTAGTTCTGCATCCCATACTACTCCAGTTAACCCATTTCTCGCTCAGGGAAAAGTATGCTTCACGAGGAACACCATCTACGGGGCAATCGAAGCTCACGGAAGTTGATAGATTCACAGGAAGGTCGTATTCTATAAAATTGCAGTCATATAACAAGGTGGAGTTTCCATCATTCGGAGTGTAGTTAAACAAAGCATAATCCAACGTGATGTTGGTGAACTCATTGGGACACTTGGTGCCCCACAAATCCATTCTTGCTATCGTGAGAGTTCTAGCGTTTGAATTGACATCGATAACACGAAAATTCTGGGACGTGATGTTGATAGTAACATTGTCTCCCTGACAGTCCAGCTTGAACTTTGGATGCCCGCAATAATCAGGCAGTGAATCGACCCAGAAAGGGTAGCTCAGATTGGTGATACTTCCACACCTAAAAGGCACGCAAGTAGAGAATTGTTCATCTGCTGTGGCAAAGTACGCTGGCAAGAAGAGAACGGAGAAGAAGAGGACGGTCTTGAAAAAGAGAAGCTGTGGTGGAAGAACAGGACGAGGACCCATGTACAGTAGTATGATTGAGAAGAATGGCTGTAATTGGAATGGCTAATAGGTATCACAGGACTATAAATCAAAGTCAAACTTAAGACCGTTCAAGTATTTAGGCTAATGAGGCTTAATCTATATGGGTTTTGACTTGTCGAAAGGCACATGAATTGGAAGACATTTCAGATGTTAGATTTCACACCTACTGATTTGGATTAATATGAGCATCGTTACACAGAAAATGTCGAACCAAAGACTATTCCATAATATTAGAATTTTATATAACATTTTTGGTATGACCAAATAAATCAAACATAAGGCGAATGAAGTTGAGACGAAGAAAGTTTATGGAGGAAATGAAGGACTCTTGCTGCCGCTGATTACTTCTCAGTTTTCACCTACTACTTTTCTTGATAGATATTAAACAAAGTGTTTTTTTTTTTATCCGACCTATCCCATCAAATGTCATTTCAGAATGCTGACCAAGTGTGTATATTCTTTTTTTATTGGTCACGGAGTCAAAAGTCAAGGCTGCTTATTGAATTTTTTTATTTCACAAATAGAAATGAGACACTTGTTCATTAATTGTCGTGAAAAAATATTAAGATATGGTTCTTTTCTCACGAACATTTGGTTTTTGTTCGTTTGAATAAGTTTTTGGATTGGGCTAGTTTGTTTCTGTTTGGCAAAAGACTCATCCAGTAGGTCTCGTCATTTTGGGCTCAACATTTTTTGGTCACTATTTGGGCTTCACATTTCAGCCGCTTTTATGAAATTTTAAGTCTGCACCTTCAATAGATAGATTAATCTAACAAATTAATCTTTAACTGTGAATTGAAAATACCTTTTTTTTTTTTACCAAGGGTGAATTGAAAATACCTTATAAAACCAAAAAAAATAGTTGGACCATAAAGATTTTTTTTTTTTCTAACTGATCTCCAAAACTAGGACGCTGTAACTAATAAAAAAAGTTAAAAAAAAAATCTCCAGCAAGAACAGAACACTGATATGCATGCATGATGCGGAGGAATTGAAGGGCATAGTAGAAGGAACAGAGATAGAAGCCATACATGGAAGAATGCGTATGGGCACGCAAAGTGATGAGATCCGTCTCGGCAATAACACGAAAATTGAGACATATCATCCTTTGTCCCACGAGTTCCTCCAGATTCCATGCATGTGCTGCAGTGACGCCAGTCTGCGGTGTACCGTACATCAAACCCCTTATCCAAAGCAGCCTTGGGTGATTCAATCCTACCCAAAAGGGTCCACAGAAACGCCCAACGTAATCGGCACCAGAATTTGAACCCCACAGTGCTGTACAAGTTGTGGGAATTGACGCAACAGAAATTGATCCAAAAAGAAAGCTTGCTTTTCCCTCTCATCCCTGCACGTGATGTTGTTCACGAGGAACACCATCTACGGGGCAATCGAAGGTCACGGAAGTTGATAGATTCACAGGAAGGTCGTATTCTATAAAATTGCAGTCATATAACAGAGTAGAGTTTTCATCACGGGGAGTGAAGTTAAACAAAGCATAATCCAACGTGATGTTGGTGAACTCATTGGGACACCTGGTGCCCCACAAATCCATTCTTGCTATCGTGAGAGTTCTAGCAGTTGAATTGACATGGATGACACGAAAATTCTGGGACATGATGTTGATAGTAAGGTTGTCTCCTTGGCAATCCAGCTTGAACTTTGGATGCCCGCAATAATCAGGCAGTGAATCAAACCAGAATGGGTAGCTCAGATTGGTGATGTTTCCGCAGCTAAAAGGCTTGCAAGTAGAGAATTGTTCATCTGTGGTGGCAAAATATGCTGGGAAGGAGAGAATGGAGAAGAAGAGAAGCTGACGTGGAAGAACACGACGAGGACCCATGTACACTAGTTGATTGGCAAATGGCTGTGTTTGGAATGGCTAATAGGTATCACAGGACTATAAATCAAAGTCAAACTAAAACGCTTCAAGCAACTATGCTAATGAGGCTCAATCCAGATGGGTTTGACTTTTGGAAAGACACATGAATTGGAGACATCTTGGATATGAATATTATAACCCAGAAAATGTTCAACCTGAGACTATCCTGTAAGATTAGAATTTTATATGGCAATCTGAATCGGGGTATGATCGAATAAATAAAACATAAGGCAGACGAAAGGTTATGGAAGAAATGAAGGACTCTCTTTGCCTGCTAATTATTTTCCACCTACTATTTTCCATGTAATACTGTGGCATTCACAGAGAGATATTAAACAAAGTGATTTTTATATACCACAAGTCCCATCAACTGTCATATTTCAAAAATTTGTACCCAAAAAGAATTGCCATTTCAAAATGTTGACCAAGTAGATTCATTCCTTTTTTATTGGTCATATACTCAAAAGTCATCTTATTGATAATTTTTGTTTCACAAATAGAAATGAGACACTTGTTCGTTTTAATTTTGGACAAAAAATATTAAAATATTGTTCTTCTCTCACCGACAATTGTTCTTTGGTTTCTTGAATAATTTGATTTGGATTAGTTTGTTTCTCTTCGGTCAAAGAGTCGGTCAATTTAGGCCTCGTCATTTTGGGCCTAACCTTTTTTGGGTCAATATTTGCGTTTCACATTTCAGCCGCTTTTAAAAATCATATCTCAAGAAAAAAAAAAACTCTTAGTCCCATTGAGAAATAAACAAATGTTTAGACATTATATTTTGTTATACTTACCTAAATATTTGGGATTCCATTTCTAATCTCTACGTATGGAGTAAACCTATTTAGAAAGGATTTACCTTTTTTTCCTTTACTATGTTAAGGAGATTCATCCCCACTAATGATAGGGGATAAAACATAGCTAACATAGTTTTTTGGAACAAAAAATAGCTCACATTAACGTAGAACTATGGGCAACGCATTATGATTATGCGTAACTCAATCTATGGGCTATGTAATTACAAGTGGAAGATATCTATTAAAACAACGGGACGGAAAGAGAAAGTATCCTATTAAAATATTGAAAGAAGCAGCAAATTGCATGCTAAAAGACTGTGTTAGGTACATGATTATCTTGAATTTTTAAATATATAGTTGTAAACTTACTCAAAGTTGAGAATTTTTTTCTTCCCAAAACAAGTTGAGGTTAGAATATTATTTAAAAAATTATGATGTTTTTAAGATACACTCAATTCTAAATTTTTAATTAAGTTTTACTCATGCATGAATTTAAATTTTCTCAAGTAACAAATAATAAAGCTTCTCCCAAGCAAAAAAGAGACAAAAAGGAAAGAGAGGATATATAGAGAAAAGAAATTAAATAAACCTTATATGTATTAATTTATCATTCACATATTTGAGATTATTTATATTCGTTTATACAGCACTCACCACATAGTCATAAATAGAGCAGAACAGCTCAAGAAACCTTTTGATTTGAATTCATAGTCAACTCTTGCCATTGATCAGTTCCTTTCGCAGATTAAAGTGCATATAATTCTACACCGCTGTAAATGATCTCTTCAACTACTACTTCACTTATATCTTGAATATTTTCATAGTATTTCAAAACTATCACTAGAATTAAGTTTAAAAAGTTAAATAATGTGAGTAATTAATAATTAACCTTAAAAAAACTAGGACCATTAATTATATATATATATATATAAAACCTGGCGAGAAATTTGTGTGGAGCACGAGACCAAGCAAGACTAGAGAACTGGGCATTGACTATGAAATGCGTAAGTATTCGAGAGGGCCAGAAAATGGCCCTACCAAGAAAGCTCTATCAGGAAAGTACCACTCAGTTTCAACTTCTAAGGAATGTTCAATAGTTCAATCTCATCTAAACTACATCATCTACACGTAACTACTCACATTATTTCAGACCAACCCATGTAATAATAAACAGTAATTATTGACCTTTCACTCCATGCATATACAAGTGGCAGATTTCACTCATGTATGCAACAAATAATGATTCAAATGAACGACTAAAGATACGACAGTTCAAACTCGATAAAGTTTTGCCCAGATATATCACACACACGGAACTACATGCTATAAACTGTTCACTAGATCTGAAAATTTAAATCTGCAGTTTATTATATATAGAGAAAGCGAGAGAGAGATAGATAGAGATGCAGGTTATGAGAAAGCGAAGGTACCTTTGTTGCAGCTTTTATTGGTAGCGATACTGCCATCTTTGCAAAAGCACAGCACCTGCCTGGTGGTCTCATTGAATCCACAATATCCTCCAGAATGCTCACACTCGACGCAATCCCTCGCTTTCCGCCAATCAAGCACAAACCCACTTTGCATAGCCACACCAAACCCAGTCACCAAGTCATCAATACTGATCTCTTCCTTCTTAACTAGTACTACTACTTTCTCCTCACAATCTATATTCCACTCGTAACCATCTGTCTCCGTCCCCGTCTCAAACACATATGACTGCTTCGAAGCTTTATTTTTCAAGCACCCTATGGTTTTGAGAGAGGTGACATTAGAAACAGTGCAATTGAAGTAGAAACTGAGGTTCAGGTCCACCTCATTGTAACTCAAAGGGAGGTCTCCTAAACTAACATTGTGACGTGCTCTGGGACATTTTTGGTTCACCACATCCATGTCAACCAGAGTAAGTGTGTAAGCATCGTAGTTGATATCTGTGACATAGTATGAGTCACTTGGAAGAGTGATGATGGGTCGGCCATCATCGGAGCATGTGAGCCCAAAATTAGGGTAGCCGCAGTATTCCTGGTCGGTGTTATCGTCAACGACCCAGAAAGGATAGCGAATTTGAACTCCATTACCACAACCCGAAGTGGAGCATATGGAAGAATATGCATCGGCGGAACGATTCATGAGGAAGAGGAAGGAGAGAGCAGCAATGAAGTACATGGGTTTTGACATGATGATCATCAAGTGTTTCAAAAAATGTAAAGATGGTGTCTTTCTTCTGGTATATCCCTACTGGTTTTATATAGACAGATAGAGAGAGAGAGAGAGAGGGGACCATGTGTCAATGTGAAAAGAATCTATATTCTGTGAGATAGGGAGAAAAAAGTCCAGAATGATCAATTCACCGTAGGAATAAAATAAACTATACAGTCACTTTATTAATATAAAATGAAGTGGTAATACTTTGAGGAAGTTTCTGTGTGCATGATTATGGAGCCGGGTTGAATAAACTTGTATGTAAACGTTGAAAAGTTGGTAAGATTGACAAGACCCGGGTCCAGCGGAAAGTCTGAAGATATGTTGGTAAAGATGAGATGGCAACTTGTTGGACAAGAATCAGAGGAGAAATCATGAAAAAATTGGAGTAGGAAGAATAAAATATGAGAAAACGCGTGGCTGACACGTTCCTTTGGTTATAATAATGGCTCTTTTCGGGATATGATAGTGCAATTTGAAGGAGCTTCAGTGCATTTAGACGACTGGGGAAGTAAATTTAATGAAAGTATTGTAGTTGGGGGTAGTGGAAAACACTGGACGAGCACCAAAGAAGTCAGTCGAGCGTTCTCAGTTCTGACTGAAACATTGAAAAAATTGAACTATGAAGGGGCTGAATGGTAAATGGCATTACTATTAGTATTAATATAATCATTCAATCTATGGGTTGGTCATTGGGTAGCCATCCCCAATCTGAGGGACCCCAACCTCTGCCCCGCGTATTTTACTTCTTGTCCTCAAATCTAATGGAAGTCCATGGTACGCCAGTTGTATTATTTTGTTTTATATGTTATTCAATAATAATTTGTGAAAATTATAATTTATTACATTCTTTTAATAATTTAATTTTGATTGTCCAGAGAAATATTAACACCATCTTTTAAGATTTAGAATATTTACATTTATTCCTAATACAAATATTACTTCTACTGTAGAAAATATTTGAAAATTTAAATTATAGAATTTATACAATAAAATTAATGTAAGAATAATTTTTTTAATAACTATATGTAACTTGTGAATAATTAATACTACTACTTATTAGATTTCCTTTTAGATATATTTCTTTATTGCTTGGCTTTTTGCTTTTTTTTTTTTGACGAAGCTACCAATGTCTACATTTTCATTTGCTATCAGTAATAAAATTAAGTTTCGATTTTTCCCTTTAAATTTACTAATTTTTCTTATTTAATAAAATTTAATAAGATTACAAAGGGAAAATTGAAACTTAATGCGAAATGAGCAGACTAAACTTAATGCAATATATATACTCATACACTTAAAATAGTATTACACCATAAGTGAAACTTCATTCCATGACCTTTCTTCACTTAGAGAGTATATGGTGCTATTAGGCCATTATACCATTTCCGTCTGATGTCCTTGAAAGTACCATTGAGTTTCCTTTCTTGTATTAGCGTTTGTTTTCCAAAACAAAAAAGAAGAAGAAAGAAAGAAAATCACCAAATATTTTAAAGGAACGTGCCGCTTATATGAACCAGGAGCAAGGCCCAGATGAATAACCCAAAACAGAATGCGAAGCTTCACTACTTTGGGCTTTGTTCTTAGTTCTTCAATTTCCATTCCTCTTGGGCCGAAAATGTGTCTCCTTGGTTAGTGCCCGATTTGAAAGGGGGAAGTCGTTTTCTTTGGATAAAATAATAAAAATCTATTATATTATTTTTATTATTAATCGATAATTTATGTATTACTCTTTTCAAAATAAGACTAAGAAATTTATAATATATGTGGGAAATTATTTTTTATTTTAATTCATTCTCATCTAGATAGTAAATGGCCCAAAAAATTTGATACTAATTTGATTGTCTTTTAATACAAAATGATATAATTCATTTTTCACATTAATATTTGTAAAATTAAATAAATACAAAAAAAAATTCATAATTAATTATAATTTTTTGGACGGAAATTAATTATAATTATCTTGAATTTATGCAAAAAATACTTATCCTAAGTGACCTCAAGTGAATTGCATAAAATTTTAAGAACAACTTGTATTATAAAATTTATTATAACTCACGGAAGCTTTTGCATACATTCACTTTTTGTCTCCTTAAAATTTTCGAAAACAATTGCCAAATTTCAGTCCACTCCGGTTTGTTAAAATAGATTATAACTCAGGAACTACAGATGTTTCTATGTGTATTGCACTTCTTTTTTTTACTTGTGAGAAGTTTGTTTTATTATATATTTTACATTTTATATTAGTATTAATTCATATTAATATTGATTTTATAATACTTTTTTTTTATGAAATAATATTTTTTAAACAATCACTCTTATTTTTATCTAATTCCACTTAAAATTATTATTATTGTTGTTCTGGACCATGAGTGTCCCGCGATAGCAAAGGCTTAAGTTATTATGGATAAGACTAATTAAATTCAAATTTCAACTGAAAAGGATTGAGTAGGATGTGATTAATGATTATTAATATTTCAAAAATTAAACTCGTTGTCGAATTATAATAAGACTTTTTTCATAATTTTATTATTCAAGTATGGTTAGAATATTTAATAAGACAATGTGTGTGTGTGTCTGTCTGTGTATAATATTTTTGTTTTGATAATGGTGTATAATATTTTATAATTAAATAACACATGTTTCATAAAATAATATCTAAAATAGATGCAAATATTTAAAACTATAAAAATTAGGTAAAACATTATGCACCCACAAATAATGTATTTAAAAGTGACTCACATAAGGCTGATTAAATATTGATTTCTTATTATTACAAATGATCGAAATTTATACAAAAAGGGGAAATTAATTTTTTTACTAATTTAATGTCTAATCCACAACTTGGATCCGATGCTCATCAAGGTAGATAAACGCTATCTGGCCCCCCAAAAAAATGAAGATAGACACCATACTTATATTGACAGTTTATGCGAAGCGATGAATATAGTATTTATCTCTCTTATCTAGTACCCGACTCAAATCTATTTAAATTTAACTATTTTTTTCATAAACTAAATTTAACTAATTTTTACCATCGTTGATTTTTAATGCATGTTCCCTCAAATCATTTTTAGGGGCTTCTCTTTCTTTTCTAAATGGACCAGTGAGTTGGGATTTCGATTTAATGGAGTTAAAAGTGGTGAATTTACGTGAAATTTATTAAATTGAAAAAAAAAACAGAGAAAAATTATGCATTGTTTTCTTGCTCTTTTTAAATCTACAGTATATCTATGAAAATTATGAAAGTATGTTTGTAAAGTTCAATAGATTGACATGGGATGGGAGATCATGAACAATTTGTCGGAGGAAAAAAGGGTAGAGAATATGCTATTTGGAACCGAAAGATATGCCCCAACCATTTTGGCATCATCAAGATAAAGGCCAACAACCCATAGGGGTCCCATTTTTATTAATTCTTATTTTTCATAATATTAATATTATTATTATCGAATTGAATATAGTTAAGTCCCCATATGTCCTATCCCTTCTTGCGACACCAACGTTTGAAAATTGGCTTGTTTTTGCAAATCAGATCATTTGCTGACAGAATGTGTTTATCTTGCTTTATGTATAAATTAAAAAAAAAAAAGTATGTGTGTATATAGGGTAAAAGATAGGGTTTTGGGTTATTATTTATATAATTTTGTCCCATTCCATAAGCCTAATTGAAATATATATATATATATATTTAAAAAGTGATAATAATATAATTTTAAATTTAGAAAAAACAAAACACTTTAAATTAATCTACTACAAATAATTTGTTGGGTGTGATTTGATGAGAATTGGGACCCATATGTATGAATGTATGAGTGTCTGACTAATCATCACTTCATCATCCTAATCTCATTGGCATAGATGCACACAACACATGAAGGGTGGGCCTCTCTCAACTCTATCCTCTATGACTCTTCTACACCACCAATTCCTCCAATCCCCTCGTCGCGTTCATATTTTAGGTACGTTTTCCTATTCATAAATTAATAATTATACATAATATAAATAAAAAATTAAATATAAAGAATAAATGTTGATAAATAGAGAGGATAATGTGTACTTTCGAGTATTCACACTGATGAATGATGAAACACACAAAATATAAATTAGATCATCAGAATAGATTTAGTCTTTATTCACATTTAATAACACATATAATACTAGAGTAGATCTAGTCTTTATCTACAACGAATAACACCTCATACACTTAAAGAGAAAATAGAGTAGAGAAGAAGAAAGCTTGGAAGAGTTATTTTTATTTCTAAGAAAATGAGCTCCTTATTTATATGTAGAGAAATATATCTTTTACAATATTCGCATTTATGAGCAAGATTTGATTCACTATCAAATCTTATCAATAAAAGAATATATGATAAGATTATTCATTTAAATATTTAAAAAACTAATGGATTTTTAGAAGAAGCAATTGGTCCATCAACGATGGCCTTTAGATATATCCAACAAAAAATAACGTTTCCATGTATTTATAATTTTTATATATTATTTTTCGCACTTTTGATATGGACATGCCACAAATGAAATATACACAAGTGGTTTTAATAGGCAATCTCTCTCTCTCTCTGTGTTTTTTTTTTGGGGTAGCCTGTTTCTTTTGTTTTTTCCCCGAATGGCAACTCATTGACAAAAGCTAATCTTGACTTGGCAATGCCCAACCATGAAACTTGTTCACCAAATGGAAGCAAATAGGAGCCCTTATTTACTTGAACTCACCTCCACATAATTGTACCATCGCTTTCAATACACATAAACACGTGTTTTCTTCCACTTGAGTAGTTGAGTCAACATCCTCACACTTACTTATACCCGTCAAACCCCTTGACTCTAATAACACTGTTAAGACTATGAATAAAATTATCCGGTATCTAAATATAAATCATAATATAATAAACTAATCAATTTTAACTAAAATCAATTATAATCAAACTTAGTTTTACAAACTTTAGTTCAACAACAACAAAAAAATTGATTAGATAATTTTTAACTCTATCAGAAAGAGAGTAGAGGAAATCAACCTCACTTATTATAGTAGGAAAAAACTTATTGTTGTTGTTCTTAAACATAACTTTAAGTGAATATTTCATAAATTTGATAATTTAACAATTAACAGTGGTGTTGGGTTTTGTTGATGTTCAAGGGAGGTGGGGATAGTGCGTCTCTGTTTGTTTGTTGCAACTACTCACTCAGTCACAAGCTAAGTTGAAGCTGACGCTTTCCAACAACTCAGTCATATACCAACGCAAACAGTTTTGTTAATTATGCTTCACAAACGCAAACCAAACTCACATTCTCTCTCTCTCTATATATATATCACTACCCACAGGCTACATTTTGAACTCCTGCTCCTGCCTGCCATCATTTCAGCTTATGACCAACCCCTTTGATCCACTTTCTGTGTATAACACCAAAATCATACACATAATAAGTGTCTGACTTCTGCTCTCCCTAAATTATCTATCTATTTGTCTATCCCTATCCCTCTAAGTGATTCGGCTTCCCATTGGTCACCCCCTCATTCTCTTACATACTTCCATTGCCTATTATTATATTTATATATATTTCTTCAAAGTTTCTGTTATCATGTGTTGTTGTTTTTTAGTACCTTAGTCTTTACGATCATTTTTTTCTTCTTTATAGAAATTCCTCGGCACCCAATTGACGACTAATTAAGTCATTGTCTTTTCACATTTCATCTTTTTAATTTCTAAATATTACTCTTCGTGCATTATAAAGGAAAAATATCTAGTTAGCAACCAAAAAAAAATTACAAGTACATTTTTTGGACAATAATACATTATATTTTCTCGAGCGAATTCTTCAATTTCATTTATTTCAACATCAGCATGAACCTCTCAAATCATGCATAGCAAACATTAATAGTATAAAAAAAATTGCACTATTCACAAATGATGATTCTTTTTTAATATCTATACAATGCATGAATTAACAAATTAGTAAATCTCCAAATAGCTGATTTATTATCCAAAAGGACCTCCTTCACGGTCAAGCAAAAACTTGAAACACGTCTAGACTAATTATAAAAGCAACTTGGACCAATTAATTACAGTCAATCACGTCACTGATTATTATATATTCATTATAACTAGTAATAATTAATAATATTAATAGATTAGATTAGATGGCATATTAACATTATAAAAAAAAGGGAAAATGGGACCAAAACTTTCAATTAGTTTCATTTTAGGATAAAAAATTTGAAAATATCAGATTATGGTCTCAAATTGATCAAAATTCTAAATAAAAAATGATATAAATGTCCTTGTTAAAACGTCTTACACTCAATATCTACTTTTTACTACTCTTCTTCTGAAATTTAACACCGATCTTCCCCAATTTTACACTGGACACAATAAAAAATTCAATTCTCATAAGTTTACATTTATCTTCTACGTTTTACTACTCATGTTCCACTATTTGACACTAAAGATCCTCGATTTTACACTGAATAAGTCTCATAATTTTATACTCAACTTTCATTTTTTACTACTTAACATCTACTTTTTACTACTATTTTTCATAAATTTAACACTAAGTTTTCTCAATTTTACACTTATATTTCACAATGTGTTTAATGTAAAATTGGGAATGTTTAGTGTCAAATTTATGAAAAGAGTAGTAAAAGATAAATGTTGAGTGTAAAACCTTTTTACAAGGGTATTTATATCATTTCATATTTATATTTTTAATTAATTTGAAACATGATCCTTTTATGGTATTTTTAAATTTTTTGTCATAAAATAGAATTAATTGAAAATTTTGATCCTCAAATGTCATTTCCCCTAAAAAAAAATTGGCGTCTTATTCTTTACACCTTGGCCAAAAGAAAAAAGTTTGCACCAAATTTATTGAGTTGATAATAAAAAACAAGTAGAAAATAATGGTTTTTTACCTTACAAACTTGACATTATTTTTTATATAATTAACTAATATTGTTAGGCATACAAAGCCACACTAGTTCAATGTTTATTCAATTTACTATCATATGGTTATTTTCATAAAAATAATATCATAAACATTTAATTAACGTTGTCAGAAAATAAGGCTTTTGTTAAAGCATTACCTTAAATGTTTTGAATGAGTAATTATATTAATTACTAAGATTACTAAGTATATTGACAATGTTTTAAATGCGCATAATTTGCATTGAAAATATGATATATTTGCTCAAAATGAGCGTGTTTGTTATTTTCAAGCAATATCTCAATGGTTTCAATAAAAAAAAAAAAGCAATAGCTCAAGGGCATAATTATGGTAAGACCCTTTGGAAATAAAAATTAAATATTTAAATTGTGTGTAGTTATTTTTCATTTTCATCATATCAAATACTCTCTCTAGTCCTTAATATAAGACCCTTTTAATCGAATCACACTGATTAAGAATTATAATTAAAACTAATTAACTACCTCGATTTCTCCGAAAATTTCAATATTTTTCCAAAACTACCCTTATTTAATCTCTCTCTTTCTCTTTGAATACATTAAATATGAATATTTTTTCTAAAAATATATAATAAATACTATCTCATATATTGAAAATGGTCTTATAATAATATTCCTTGACAATGTAACACTGTAACTAATACTCTATCAACTGCATTTTCATTAATTTCACCAAATCCTTATGATTAAAATCATGATCAATGTACCCCCAAGGCTCCAACACTGAGAGTTTCATCGAGAAATTTCCAAGTCAATTGAGCTTATTTGTATGCCTACAAATTTTTTCTTGATAAAACCAGCTCGCTTGCCACATTCAATCATTAATTACACGATGCTGATGTGAATATTATTTTATTTATATGAATTCAATTCATATGAATATTACAATGCTCACTGGTATGTATTAAATGCAATTGTTTTATACCTTAATCATTGAACTCACTTTAAATATCTACGTTTTTTTAGTATATTCCAGGTAAAACTATTATATTGAGATTACAAAATATATTATCCTAAAGTATTTTTGATCTCAAAATTATTTAAAATTAAAGATTCAAAATCTTAATAATTAAAGAATAGAAAAAATATTTTCATTAATAATCCAGGGATCGATCATTGATCTCTTTATTATGTCTCAGTTTTTAATTTGGATACTCTAAAAGAATCCTTATCCTGAAATATAAGAAGCGACTAAATGAGAATTAAACCCATAAATTTATGTCTTAATAAGATCATTTGAATCAATTATTTCTATGAATTTTTGCGAAGCACATCAGGACGTATTCTAATGTTCATGAAAGAATTGGTTCATTGTTAACCTTTTATTAGATTCCTAATATTCATGTAGTTTCTTTCTTTCTTTGTTTTTTTGTAGTACTATATTGAGTGTTTGTGATTAGTGTAGGCAGCAAATTAAAAATTCGTCAGAGTAAAAATAATTCGAGCCGTGCACAAGGTTACTGTCCTTGAGAGTTATTCTGTCACAAGACGGCACTCTCCAGGATTGAACGGACTCTTCCGCTATAAGCAGGAAGCAAAACAATGAAAACTAAACCCAGAAGAATTCAAAGAGAAAGAGAAAAGCTCCGAAGATGTCCGCGAGCTCGGTGTGGTGAACTTCTGATTAAGCCTCTCTATTTATAGGCACCAGAAGCAGCTGAACGTTGGACCTCCCTTAATGACATTAATGAGAACATTTTGAACATTGGGCGGTTTCCGACAATCAAATTAAAAAAAAATAATACTGGTTAATGAAGGATTGAAACGGACGACCAACGTTCAAAATATTTACACCATGAACTCATAACCGAAGCCTTAAAAACATGAATTTTCTGGAAGGCTATTTGAATTCCTTTTATTTTCTAAAATATAATTTCCAGCAACGGCAAAAAAGTGTCCAACCCCGGGTATATTTTCACACGCAGGGGGGAAATCGACGGATTTCAACTGAGTTGGCCCAGTTTTGTCCAATTTTGGTGCGCGCGAGCCCATTCTCTTCCTAAGCACATTTTGCTCCTCCATAATCACATGTTAGTATTTATACTCTTTGGTCTTCATTTATTTGAGCAATGTGGGACTTCTTTTTTTTTTTTCTCTCTCTTTTCCTTTTGACACACACATGTATTCTCCAACAATTAGTTGGGTATTGTGGTTGTGTTTCCATAATGTAGGCTTTTGTTCTGTTATATGTTAATTGTTTATGGAGTATTCGGATACTGTAGCGCTATATATATATATATATTGAGTTCAAATTCTGTTATGAACTTAGTATAGCGATGCACTATGTGTGTAAAAGGGTATTCCCGTGGGGCCAAAAACGAAGAAGAAAGGAGAAGGTCTCGTGCCCATATATACTTAGTCTTAGACTCATATAATTACATGTTATCTTATGGATAGATATAAAGAGAGGACATTAATTCATGTATTGACATTTATTTATGTAGAAAGCAACATGAACGAAAGATTATGTCATTCATCGGGCAATTGGATGATATCAATGTGAAAATTAGAAAGACGCTTTAAAGTTTGTACAAATATATATGCCAAATAAAAATAATAATTTATATTTTTTATATTTATAAAAATAATAATATATTAGAAAAAATATATAAACATAAAAATATAAAATAAATAGTCGATATATGTGGTATAAAATCTATAAGCAGCATTCATAATCATAAACAATAGATTTATTTCTTAAATTTCGCATGATGCATGGAAAGCCTACGTCTATTTTTAGAGCTGACTAGGTTTTCACTGTTCATTTTTATTGCGTGAAAACCAAAAATTGCAATAGTTCACAAAACTCGTGAGGACATAAAATCTATAGTGTCCCTTGTTTTAAGTTTTAACACGCACACATATATACTGACTAGGTGATTTTTATGTATTACATAGAAAATAAAAAATGAGTCGTATTTTTTTTCTGAAGAGCCGTATTATTTTGAACAACAATGCAATTCACCATGCTAATATTGATATTAATACTGATTAAAGATATGCTTATATTGATTTAATTTTATATCAAATACGCACTTTAAAAATATTTATATACTATTTTATAACATAAAATAAAACGTATAACTGTTGACATTTGAGATTGAGCCCTGTTGGTTAGAGTAAAAAAGGTTATGATTATTTAAGCACGATATTTGAATTCAAAATAATGTGAATGTAGAAGACATATTTAAGAAGGTTCCTCTCATTCGGGGTCTAATGTAATTCAATCATAATTAGTTGAAATTTAAAATGGTAACTAGATATTACATGGTTTTATAAAAAAAATTGACAATTGAGACTATTATTTTACTCTCTTTATTTCTTAATATAAGAAACATTTGGAATACTTATCTTGTTTCAAAATATAAGGGACAAAAATGAGTTATCTTGTGCATATAATATTTTTTCAAAAAATATTCCAAATTATAATTCATTCTCACTAATTACATAATAAAGTTATTAAGATTAAATAGGGATATTTTTAAAAATTATTTTACATTTTTACTCCATCTGTTTCTTATTATAAGATATTTTTTAAAAGAATTCATATATGTAGAATATAAGTCACATTTTGAATATCAAATGATATTTTCCATGTTTACCCCTTATTAAAAATTATAGTGGAGAGAGATTAAGAAAAATATAAATAAGATGGTTATAATTAATAAGGGTAGTATTGGAAAGTTATAGTAAACTTCACAAAGTTCAAGAATTTTAATTACTTTTAATCACTTATCTTTGGTATGGGTAAATTAATTAAAAGTAACTTATAATAAAGATAAAGGTAGTAATAAATTTAATAACTTCAATTGCTATTATTAATCAATGTAATTTTTTTATTTCATTCTTATGATCGAGGGTGAACAAACTTTTGTGGTGGAAAAAGAAATTTTGTTTGTTTCTAAAATGTGGTAGCAACCAATCTTTTTGGCACTAGATGGTCTGACCATTATCTGGATAGCTTTTCAGCTCACTTTATAAAGTTGAACTAGGAACCGGAATGATTTTTTGAAAATCAACCAATTCTTTGGTGTATCCTATTTTTCATTTTTTTAAATTTAGATTATTATTGTATCATTATAATATGTTATAATTATATTATTATAATAATATAAAACTTATAAACAAATAAAATAAAAAGAAAATATAATTTGATTAAAATAAAATTCTCAAATTCCTAAAGTGACAATCGCAATCCTTATTCTTCCCTCTCTGTTGCTTTCAAGTTACAAGTTTATGCTTAATTATCAACTCTTTTTATTGCTTCTTCCGATGCTCCATGCATCCATATATATATATTATTATTATACATATAATATTATTTTTATGTAATTACTACACTATCAATTCTACTGGTTGAACAATAAAATTGTGACCCAAAAGATATTTTTAATTTGATTTCCATTCCAATTTCTAACACATTGATAAGAAGCCTGAAATCCTGAACGGGTCCACGGGTCGGGACGTTTGTCACTGAAACATAACTTGCATAATAATGCACGTGTCTTACCAACTCATAGCCACACGTGTCAATGCAATGCCAAGTTGCCGAATCCTTATTTATTACTTGTTACCAATTCTCCAACCAATTCAACAACGGCCCCACAATTTCTATTTAACTATTTAATCACCCATGAACATCTTATTTGCTTGTTCACCATAGGCACTCCCGAAAAAAAGAAAGTTAATCCCAATGGCAAATGAAAGTAACAGGAATTGCCTCTGCTTTCCTTCTTCAGGACAGTCTGGTTCAAGCTTTTTACCTTTTCCACTGCTCCCTTCTTTTTTCCGTCACCCATATATTCGTTCATTCCCGCAAGACTGAACACTCTCACTCAATCCTCCCTTCGCTTCCAATCATTCTGATCCTGCGTTTGATCCCTTTTTCTTCGTTCTAAGTTTCTGAAATTTCTGGGTTTTTTTTCCCGTCTCATCTGATCACTTATGCAGTTTGGGATTTTGTTAGAGTCGGCTTCGGCGTTTTCTGCTGCGTTTGGTTACTGAGGAACTGCCCAACTACCTGAGAAAGTCACAGTATTCCGTATAATTCTTACTGATCCTTTATAGGCTGCGAACACTGTCTTCGGAGTTCAGAGGCCCAGATAAATTCAATTTTCACTAATTTATCTTGGTTTTTGTTTTTCTGGAATATTTTGTTTGAGGAATCAGAGTGTGGAAAAAAAAAAAAGGAAGAAGAAGAATTTATTTTATCATCTGCTACTTCTTTCCCTCCATATCCTCGGTAAACAACAGAGGAGAAGCTACTCGTGGGCTCGAAAAATGCTCGGAACTGCCCTGCAGTCTGGGGGTGTTCGTGGTGAGGATCGATTTTACATTCCGGTGAAGGCAAGGAAGAACCAGAATCAGCGTAAACAAGCACAGAGAGCTAAGAACGGGGAAAGTGGGTCTGCTGATTTAACTCCGAAGGCCAAAGATGTTGCTTCTGAGAATAAGAATTCCAATGAGCCTTCATATTCGTCGACAAAACCACCTTCTTGTCCATCTGTAGTGCCTACTTGTAATGTTGATAGGTTTCTGGAGTCTACAACACCACTGGTCCCGGCTCAGTACTTCTCTAAGGTTGATCTAATCATTTCTTTGATTGGTTGTTGTCGGAGTTGGGAAGTGGTTGCGAAAATGATTAATATTTTTAGTGTTGGTTTTAACTTTTTTTACTCGAGGGTACAACAAGCACCATTTGTGGGATTTTGTCTGATGATCAATGTATACAACAAGCACCAGTTGGAATATTAACTATCAGAAATAGTAGAGTAGCTTAGGATAGAATTATTTCTACTTTCATCCTTTTACGTTCAACTACTTAATCATTGTGGCATGGCTGCAAAGTTTGATATCCAGATTTCATTATATCACCATTTGACGCCTTTTTCTTTTTTTTTGTGGGTATAGACAACCATGATAGACTGGAAGACTTGTGATGTTGAGTATCAGTCTTACTTCACCCTGAATGATCTCTGGGAATCGCTTAAGGAGTGGAGTGCATATGGGGCAGGAGTCCCTTTGTTACTTGATCAAAGTGAATCTGTTGTTCAGTATTACGTTCCTTACTTGTCGGGTATTCAACTATACAGTCAAACTGCTGCGAAGTCAAATGCCAAGTCAAGGTATTTTCACAACCTATGTAGAATCTTTTTCGTTTTCTTTAAACAGATATTACTCCCCCTTTCTGTTTCTCCGTGATGTTTTTGTCTGATGCGATGATTTAGTTGTTATTGCTATACAATGTTATGCTTGATAGTTGATATGCTGGTTAAAAAATGAAAGGAAAAATGAATTTGGTGCTTGCTATAGATACAGGAAGCATAAGAGTTCAAAATGATCAAGCTCAACACCAGGAAAAACGAGATTGTAACCTGCTTATAATAGAAAGTGAGATTTGTTTCACTCTGATTTTGTTTTCCATGGAAATTTGGTTAGCCTTCCATTGCTAGAGCACAAAGTAAAATAAATATAATCATAGTTTTTCATGTTTACATCCATCTCATTTTAAACATTCCTTAATAATTGTAAAACCAATGTATACATACTCAAATTTCTAAACCTTTAGTGCTTTTTTTACTTCTCTTTTCATTTGATTTTTTTTCTCTTTTCTAATTCTTGGACAATATTTGAGCTCTCTTCTTATTTCCCCTTTCTCTTTGTTCAACATGTCAACGTACTGATTGCTGCTTTCACCTGGTGTTTTTGGCTACTGATTCCTGTATGTTGTTTGTTGTGTTTCTGCATAATTTATTTTTACTACTCGCATATCAGTTGACTCATTTTTTTTTCTACTTCTGTGCAATTCTTATTTCACTAGGTACATTGGTGAAGAGAGCGATGGTGATTACTACAGGGATTCAAGTAGCGATGGAAGCAGTGACTTTGAAATAGGAAAAAGGACTGAACTATCTACAGCACAGAGAAGTTGTCAATATCTTACCAATGATGTCTCTTCTCGTATGAGAGGGCTGTCTGTACATGATAAACACAATGCAATGCAAGAAGGATTTTCTAGTGATGACAGTGAAACAGGAAATTCCCAAGATCTCCTTGTTTTTGAGTATTTGGAGCATGACCCTCCTTATAGCCGTGAACCATTGGCTGACAAGGCTAGTACTGAGCTTAATTAATTTGTTGTTCATTTGCACTTGATATAAGCGATGCATCTTATACTAATATAATTTGGACAGATAACAGATCTTTCACACCATTATCCTGGCCTCAAGTCATTGCGAAGTTGTGATTTATTGCCTGCTAGTTGGATGTCTGTGGCATGGTAAGATTGACTTGATATAGTGTTTTAATAATACTTTTTGTGTTGATTAACATTCTTTAATGTTATTTTCTAGGTATCCTATTTATCGAATACCCACAGGTCCAACATTAAAAGATTTGGATGCCTGCTTTCTGACATACCATAGACTTCATACATCCTTGACGGGTAATCATTGATTATCAAGCCTATATTCACATGTGACGGCATACTAGGCCTTGCTCAGAGATTTAGTGCTGATTTTTATATTAGATTTAACCACCCAATTTGAAATCTTTCCCTCGTTTACAACCTCAGTTTTGTACCTTTTAGAAACAGAAAACTTGTGCAAACAAAACAACTCAATTTTGCCATCAAATATGAGGGACGGGCATGTGTTGTAATGGCATATACTCATTGAACTGCATGTTTAATCTTCATTTGGCCGTCTTTAGAATACTTAAAGATACCTGAACATTTATGAGTCTGAATTTAATATTCAGCTCTGTGTGTATATTTGCATACATTGAAATAAGTACTGCAAATTTTGGTTAATGTGAATAATATCTGATTGATAACTTTGCAAACACAGTAAAGGTCCTTTTGGTTCCAGGTGGGAATGGGAATGAGAGAGCTCTCTCTCATGAATATGGGAAACTCTTTTTCCAGCAAAATCATTTGCCATCTACTTAACACAATTTTTATACTTTACCTCACCTTTCCCATTTCCTCAAATTCATTTTCCATGTATCAAACACGGCATAAGAAATGGGAGAAGGAGATGGGGGAAAGAGCATTTTTTTTTCTCTTTTGTTAAATCATAATTTTCTTTGGGAGAAGAGTGAGGGAGAGAAAGTTTTTCCCTTTTATGTCAAAATATGCTAAGATGAGTTTAAGAAGATCTATGTTTTCTGGAAGCTTTCAAGTTATGCAGAGTTTATTCTTTGCTTACCATTGAAGTGTGTCAGATGTTTCAACTAGACGTGTTCTCTGACGTTTAGTGGACTGGTCACTAATGATGTTGCTTCAACTTATTTTTAGTCTGACTCTTCCTATCCTATCTTTGATTTTCATTTCACCCTTGTTTTCATTATCTGGAGTCCCTTGGTATGGACTCCTTCTGGATATAATCTTTTATAGTTTTTAAGCATAGGGTGATGTAATGTGCATGGACCCTAGGAAACACTATGATTTGAAATTACAAAGAAAAAAGAAAATGATGCGAATATACATAACTCAATATGCTGATTGATTTTGCGACTGCTTATATGCAGAAATAAGATTTTTCTTGTTTCTTTTATGCTGTCAATGCTAATTTTATTTGGCACGCACTATCATCTGATTTATCATCAGAAATAAATTATTGATTAAATTTTGCAGGAAGTGGAAGTACTCAGGCTCAGGCTCAGGCTCCAACATTGGTTTTTCCCAATGACATGGATGGAGAACCGAAGATTTCCTTGCCCACATTTGCAATGGCTTCCTACAAGTTAAAGGGGTCTATATGGATGCAAAATGGACTTAGTGAGAGTCAACTGGCAAATTCCCTCTTGCAGGCTGCAGATAAGTGGTTAAGACAGCGGCAGGTGAACCACCCGGATTATCAGTTCTTCATATCACATGGCACGTATCACAGGTGATCAATGAGACATGTCAGTCCATCCTCCTGGCTAGAACTATTTGCCTCGAATTTCTATGTTGTTTCTTGGTGCAATGTTGTTAAGAAGTCATTCATCTGTAGAAGATTGTGATGGCGTGAGAAGTACATAAATGTGGGTTCGTTTTACATCCATAAGCAGCACAAGAGATGGAGAATCTAATTTCAAGTGAAGGAAACGAAGATCACTGAAACAAAAGTTGAAAAAGAACTGAAGTTGTCTTGTCTGGTAAAAAACCATCACCTGAAAAGGATGGCCCTCAGGGAAAAGGAAAAGAGGCTAAGCATATGGCAAAGTTGGCCCTAGCTATAGGTGATCATAGGAAAGATTTAGGGGCTTAAGCTAAAGACTGTCAAGCTTTTTCAGTTAAGTAGTGGTTGCGATCCGTTTAAAATTTAGGCTTGAATATATATAGTAATGTTTTGGTCATAAGAGAAAATAGTATGCTGTATTGGAAGGACCAATTTTGGCTCCATATCTGATGAGCAACTGCTATGCTGAGAGAAAGGAGAGGAAAAGAGGTACTGTACAATCTTTTGCCCGTTTAAAATCAGTGTTGTACTCTTTAGGGTTGAATAATTGCCTCGTCTGAGGTGGAACATTGTGTAAGAGCATGTTTGGTTCTGCTGGTCGAGCCAGTGGCAGCAGAAGGCTTGGTGATAGGGTCCAAATTAGCTGAGCTGAATGTCTGACGCTGCGGAAATTGGCGACCAGATATATAATCCTTCGGGTGGCTTAATTTTTCTATATGCTATGCGTCTCATGTTTCTGGAATTACAGATATTCGAAGAATAAAAGGAAGTTCTCTTTATATTCCTAACTATAATGAGAAAAAAAGAGAGGGATAGAAAATAAGAGGAAAGAAAAAAATAATTTAGTAAATTCTTATTGAAAAACTCACAATAATAATATTTCACTATTCTCTCTGAAAAAAATGTATTACATAGGAGAATTTAAATAAGTAAAATAGAAAAAACTCTAATCCTAAAATAACTAGAACCAAATAATCTTAATAGATCTAAAAAATCTAAAAGATATATTTAATTATAAAAAATTCTAATAATAAAAACGAAAATTCAAATAAAAATAATAAAATTGATATAAAATCTAACATTATTAGATAATTTCTTAAATTTAAATTTAAAAAATATCTTAAAAGATATCTAATATATTTTATTTTTTTTTAATGTAAATCTAACTAATAATTTTGACCCTAAGGAAATATAAATTGGAAATCAACGAAATAAAAATAAATAAATAAATAAATAAAATTATCTAACAAAAAAAATCTAAAATTTTATTGAGAGAAATCATATGAATAGCACATGAAAATTTTTGACGTGCTTCTTTGATCTCTATCAATTCGGTGATGTTTCCTCCACTTTCATTTCCAAACTGTTTAGGCCTCTTCCATTACGTGGTCAGTCCTCGTGACTTGTATATTAGTACCCTAGTGATTCTTAATGATTTAGATGTGGTTTTGCATGATGAGCTTCCTCCTCATTTAAGCTTCACCAATGTTTCAGCCAAGTTACTTTTTTCAGGATTACACTAAAAGTTAAACAACTTTGTTTAGATGTGCAAAATGGCTTTTTTTTGTTCAACAAAATTCTGGTGGGGGTTTACAAAATGGGTTTCTGTAGACCTATGAATATTGCATCTTTCTTCCCATATTAAGGCCGAACCGTCTTAATGAACCTTCAAGTTCCTACATGCTTGGCTGAGCGTTTGCAAGCTGAAATCATCATTGTAGATTGGTAGTCTGAGGTAAGAGGTAGCTCAGTGCGTTTGAAGAATGACATTCTGTTTGAAAGTTTTTTTTTTTTAAGAACAATGTATTCTCAACTAGGAGCGTTCATGATAGGGTCACGCTGGATCGGACTAGACCCTTTTCTGTCCCAAAAATTGGTCTCCATGTGGCTGGGTTAGACCGAATAAACCAAGTCATGGGCATTATTCCATAGCCCTATCCTCAACCGAGCTTGAACCTTATACCTCCAAGATAGAGTATCTTCATCGCCATGATCTTTTTTTCTTAATTATTATTACCCCATAAAAAAAAAAGGTTTCTTCATTACCGTGGGTTTTATTTTGGGACGTGATTGAAGGGACCCCTTCATTATTTGACTTTACTTGATTATCTATATTAATTATATGTTTGGAATTATAAACTCAAATAATCAAGAGGCCTGACTTCCGTAGCCTCGTTAAAAGGAAAATGGAAAATTATAATTAAATTAATATATCAATATATATAATATGATAAAATTTATAACACCTGACACTTTTTATCACAAGTCATAGTATAATTCATTCTTTAAATTTGGCAACGTACCAATATATAATAAAATTTATAAAAAGTGACATCATTTATAAGTTATAAGCAATTTGACACATTTTTTAAATTTTACTGTAATATACAGAAAAATATATCCAATTTTAAGGTGTAGCTCTCTTGGATGATAAACTAGGTCAAGGTCAAATGGTCCATAAAAAAACGTCATTTCCTAAATTTAGGATTAGCTACTGATTTTGACATAAATTATAATATTTTAGACCTTGTTATAAGATTCAGGCCAAAAAAAAAATAGTTATAGAGGCGAAGGTTATTTTTTGGTGACAAAGAGGAGAAGGTTATTATTTGTAGAAAAATGGTAGCTTTACTTTTACATTGTGGGTTTTTCTATAACGTTTTTATTTATTTAATATAAAATACTTACCTTTGCAAAAACAGAAAAATCATTACATTGTGAAAGTAGGAAAGTGACTCGGACTCCTAAGATTGAAAAAGAAAAAAGAAAAAAAGATGAAGGCAACGTAAAACATAATAAATAAGAAGTGTGATACCATTATATATATATATATATATGCAAGCAAAATAAAATATAATCTAAATATGAAATCAACTAATAGAAATAATTGTTCGTATAAAAAAGAATAAAATTTTGATTAAAAATTGTTAATAAAAAATTGAATGTCAAACCACATAATAAATTAAAAATTGCGTATCAAATCAAATCTCGTATAAGACTATGCGAATAGGATTTATTTTTTAAATAAAATCTTACAAAATTTAATTAGGACATAGAGAAGGAATTTGTTTTGGCCAACACACTGAAGGAATTGAGTGAGATTCAGGGGTTTGTGTACAGTTTTACCTCTTTCTGTTTGGTTTGCGTTCGTCAAAGGAGGCACCTGTTCAAATTTTCAAAGAAATAGTAAATCATACAAATAATTCTTTAGTCTTTACAATAAAATATACCGCACAGTAAGGAAACAATAAAATTCTAATTTAAATTATTCACTTTAGCAACTCACTTGTGTCATTTTCTACAAAATAAAAAACTGAAAAATCAAATGTTTTTCCAAAAGGAAAAACAAAGAACAAAGCAACACAAAAACTTGAAAAATGTAACCTATACTACACAACCAATCAGTAGCGTTTCCTCTTTACGCTTTTTGACTTCTTTTCTCCAAAAAAATGTTATAAATAAAAAAAATTCAAAAGCCGTTAGATTTTCACAAGGGCCCACTTAGTTCTTCTGAGCTGGCAGTTAACGCACAGAAACGTTCATAATAAATCCAGGAAATTAATTAATTATGACAGAAAATTGCGAGAAAGAGAAAAACTAGCCGTTAGGGGTCCCCATTTCAAATGGAGTGTGGTCGCCGACACGCTCAAATGGCTTTTTCATTTATCTCATAAAGACCGATTACAAGTTCGAACCCTCAACTGAACCCAAATCAATCTAAAAATTTCGCCGTCGCTCCTTCTGCTCCCTCTTCTTTCTCAGATTCAGGTCCGAGTCGGCAGCTACGCCCGATTTCTTCTGCCCTGCGTTACGAAATTACTCAGGTTTCTGTTGACTCAAGTATAGGTGAGTAGCAGCTTCACTTTCCTTATGTTTCTCAATTTTGTTTCGCGTTTCTTAATGTGGTTTTGGGCTGAGTTTGGTAAATTTTTTTCTCTTTATCTAATATTTTCTACTTTCCTTTTTGTGTATTTAAGTATTCTGGTTTTGTTTGATGATAAGATAGAAGGAAGATTATGATAAATATGATAAATGTCTTTCCTTTTTAGAGTCTTGTGTATGTTTAAGGTCTACATGACTAGAGATGAGATTCTGTTATCCATCCTCTCCATCATTTGACCTATTGATCATCGATTATTGATAATCGATATAAATAGCATTGCCTTAGGAATATTGGACTTAATTTTAGAGGTACAAGGGTCAGATAAAAAAAACACACATGGCATGGGATGATTGATCTTGATCTATACAACATTTTGAAATGGGTTGAGGTGGGGGTTTCGAGAGTCTAATGCATTTGAAACTGTCCATTTCATTTCTTAGTAATATCTTCAAGTTGAAATATTTAAATAAAAATTGAATTTACCTTTTTCTTTTATTTCAAACCATTTTTAAGTCGATCCCGGAAGAATAAGTATTTTGAACAATACTAGGAATTCTGGTCAAGCCGATGCTGCGGAGACCTTTACAAAAGAGACTGATATGCAACATTATATAGATATCAGCAGGGAGTGTTAAGCAATCTCGGACCTAAGGCAAAATTATTGAAGGGGTTAGCAAACATATTGTATATGTAATTATAATATTTCACTCTTAATAAATAATATAGCTGATCTTATTAATATATCTTGTAGTTGATCTAATTTTGAAAAAAAAAAAAACTTTACTAGCAACTATTACAAAAATTGTCAATAATATTCTATAAGCCATTCATGCATTTGAAAAGGAATATAATTTTTTTATATAGTTTAATACTTCAATTGAAGCATTAACTTATTCTATTAACATTTTCAGTATTTTCAATTTTGAAAATAAATTGAGACTATCAATATTAGACTGTTCATAGAAACTTAAAAATTTGTTCAAGATTAATACAAAATTTCCTCAGTACATCATTATCCGAAGTTTTAAGTCTTTTAGATTCAAATAAAAAAATGATTTCATATTTTAAAAATTGTTCAAATTGACTCTCAATAGAAGAAATAAATTGATCTGATATGTATAGAAAATATTATCCTCATCCAATGTTTTAAATTTTTGAGATTCCAATAATATTCACTGTAGTTATTCCCAAATCACATTTCAATTTTCAACAAATAAGAGGAGTATAATTTTCTTGCCTTGAGGTCCTAAGGCAGGTGTCTCATTTTCCTATCAATTGTATACAACATGTATAAAGAAAGAACCCATGTCTAATTATCTAAAGTTCCCATTTATGTCTTGTAGAATTTTGAGTCTGTTAAATATTTTTCTGGCGATGCCATTCTACTGCAGAAAATGACGGTCAGGACACCTGGAACACCAGCTTCAAAGATAGATAGGACACCAGTATCGACCCCTGGCGGACCAAGAGTTAAGGAGGAGAAAATTGTGGTGACAGTAAGGGTCAGGCCTTTAAACAAAAGGGAGCAATTGGCTAAAGATCAGGTAGCATGGGATTGCCTTAATGATCATACGATCGTGTATAAACCACCAACACATGAACGTGCAGTTCAACCAGCCTCGTTTACTTTTGGTACCACAGACTCATTTATACTTGAAAAGTTCTTCTTGCTTCTTGCCAGTTTGTAGTTCTTCTGATCTCCTCTAATATAATTCCATGCAGCATTTCAAATAATTATTAACTGTTGTTTGTTGATGCGGTTTTATCTTCCTGTAGATAAGGTTTTTGGTCCTGCTTGTTTGACTGAGACTGTGTATGAGGAAGGAGTAAAGAATGTTGCATTGTCTGCCTTGATGGGCATTAATGGTACAGTTTATATTTATGATCATATATTGTGATTTATTATGTTTCTGCGTTACATTATTACTTAATGTCATTTTGTTGCAGCAACTGTTTTTGCTTATGGACAAACTAGCAGTGGGAAGACATACACTATGAGAGGAATAACAGAGAAGGCTGTCAATGATATATATAATCATATAATGAACGTAAGTTTTGTCTTAGTTTCCATATGGGGAAAACTATGCTTCAGTTCTTCTAACTCGAGCAGATTATTAGATACAATTTTATAGATAATGCAGTAAGGTCTAACTTTTTCAATGGCATGATAGCAGACCCCAGAGAGAGATTTTACCATTAAAATATCAGGGCTAGAAATATACAATGAGAATGTTAGGGACTTGTTAAATTCAGAATCTGGTCGCAACTTGAAGCTTCTAGATGATCCTGAGGTAATCTTTGAAGAGCTTTTTTCAGTTTTTATTGAGTTCAGGAGCTTTCAAAGGCAACTTTCTCTTTTATGGAATTGAAATTTGATATTCTAATTGCCTTCATGTAGAAAGGTACTGTGGTTGAAAAGTTGGTAGAAGAAACGGCAAATGATGACAAGCATTTGAGACACCTGATCTCAATTTGTGAAGGTAAGAAATTCTTTGCTTGCACTTTGGTTAGACTGGTTTTCTCATCTACAACAGTGTTGTGATTATATTCAACGATTTTCTTATGTTTAGCTCAGAGGCAGGTTGGTGAAACTGCTTTAAATGATACCAGCTCTCGGTCTCACCAAATAATAAGGCTGGTCAGTTTTTGCACTACAAACATCTGATGTTACTCGTAGAAGAGGATCCTCTTTTCTTTCTAATCCCTCATCACTTAAACGTCTTTTCTTATGGTTTATTGTAGACAATTCAAAGCACTTTACGTGAAAATTCAGATTGTGTGAGATCCTTCGTTGCAACCCTGGTAATCCAGAGCCTAACTCATAACTACTGATAAATTTTGTAGATTATTTTCTTCTTAACAATTTAATGACTGTAGAACTTTGTACTCTGGTAATCCAGAGCCTAACTCATAACTACCCATTTTAATGACTGTAGAACTTTGTTGATCTGGCTGGAAGTGAAAGGGCTGCACAGACACATGCAGATGGCACTAGACTTAGGGAAGGTTGCCACATTAACCTTAGCTTGATGACTCTTACAACTGTTATCAGAAAGCTCAGGTTAGGATCATATCTGCTCTTACGAGACAGTTTAGGATATTCTATAATTGTCTATGCCTATTTTGCAGTCTTTAGGCTCTCTAAATAATTTTTGGTAAATCTTACCCTTCCACTTGTTGAAAGCATCTTGTTGTAGATTTAAATAACTCGTGCATCTTTCCACCATGTCAAATGACAGGAAAGCATGAAATTATACAAAATGTTGAACATGACCAGTTTTAATGTCTGGTCATGTAGACGATGATATATTTCTAACATCTTTTAACATGAACAACCATCTTATGATTAATTATTCAAGCTTTAGCCCAGACGAATGTTTGTCTTGGGTTTCAACCATTTTGTTAGGATTATATGAGGCTCACCCTTCTAACAGCTTGTTTTCAAATTTTATTCAGTGTTGGAAAAAGAAGTGGTCATATACCTTACAGAGATTCAAAGCTCACACGTATATTACAACACTCCCTTGGTGGGAACGCACGCACTGCCATAATATGTACCTTGAGTCCAGCACTAAGTCATGTAGAGCAATCACGGAACACTCTTCTATTTGCCACTCGGGCAAAGGAAGTGACAAATAATGCTCAAGTGAACATGGTAACTACTGTTTTATAGCTATCTTTATGATTTGTCTCTAATTAACATTCAAAACACCAAAATTTTGAATGACATATTTTCTATCAAATGATTTGCAAAGGTTGTTTCGGACAAGCAGTTGGTTAAACATTTGCAGAAGGAAGTGGCTAGACTGGAGGCAGAGTTACGCACTCCTGATCCATCTAAGGAAAAAGATTGGAAAATTCAACAGGTAAATTGGGAAACGGTGCTGATAACCAAGAACAATAAGTATTATCCCAGTGTACTGAATGTTGTTACCTTATCATGTCCAGATGGAGAAGGAAATTGAAGAGCTGAGACGCCAAAGAGACCATGCACAATCTGAGGTGGATGAATTACGCCAAAAACTTCAAGAAGACCAGCAGGTCTCTACCTCTTTCTCTACTTTCACACTCTTCTCTCTTGATTTCATTTCAACTGCCTTTAATTTTGCTGCCTTTTTTGTGTTTCAGGTCTCAGGCCCACTTGAATCACCCCATCTTTCGGTCAAAAAGTGTCTGTCATACACCGGTGCATTATCAGTGTCAAGTGGTGGTGATAGAGCAAGGAACACTACATTAAGGCAGTCCATGAGGCAATCTTCTACTGCCCCTTTTGCCCTCATGCATGAAATTCGCAAACTTGAGCACCTGCAGGAGCAGTTAGGTGAAGAAGCCAATCGAGCTTTGGAAGTATTACAAAAGGAGGTGGCATGTCATAGACTAGGTAATCAAGATGCTGCTGAGACTATTGCAAAGTTGCAGGCAGAAATAAGGGAAATGCAGTCTGTCAGGCCAGTGTCCAAGGATGTTGAAGTTGGAAACATGGTTGCTATTGACAAGAGTGTCAGTGCAAATCTCAAGGAAGAGATTACTAGACTTCATTCACAAGGCAGCACCATCGCAAATCTGGAGCAGCAGCTTGAGAATGTTCAGAGGTCTATAGACAAGTTGGTGATGTCTCTACCGAACAATTTTCAACAGTTAAATGATGATGCATCCTCAAAGAATAAAAAAGAACATAAAAGGAAAAAATTGCTTCCTTTGGCTTCAAGTAACACTGCCAATCGACAAAATTTCTTACGATCTCCCTGCTCACCATTATCAACCCGTCAACAAGTCTTGGAATCTGATATTGAAAACAAGGCTCCTGACAATGATGATAATGTTACAAGTGAGACCCTGCCAGGATCTGAGAAGGAGACTCCAACAAAGAGTGAAGAAGGTGGAGATGTTTCATCAAAGGAAAATAACTCAGGTTATCGGCGCTCTAGTTCAGTTAACATGAAGAAAATGCAAAAAATGTTTCAGAATGCAGCAGAAGAAAATGTAAGAAGTATAAGAGCATATGTCACAGAATTGAAAGAACGTGTGGCCAAATTGCAATATCAAAAGCAATTACTTGTTTGCCAGGTATATTAATGCTTTATGCTTTCCATATCCTTAAAAATTTTCCTCCATTGGTGCTGTAAGTTCCATTAAATATAGCAGCGGCTCGCTCCTTCCTCTCATTCCTTTGCATATCTAGGTGCTTGAGCTTGAAGCAAATGAAGCAAGTGGCCACAATATAGAAAATGAAGAGAACTTTTGTGAACCAGAAGAACCGCAGGTTTCATGGCAAGTACTCTTTAAAGAGCAGCGACAGCAGATCATTGAATTATGGGATCTGTGTTATGTCTCCATAATTCATAGGACTCAATTTTACTTGTTATTCAAGGGAGACCCTGCCGATCAAATATACATGGAAGTGGAACTAAGGCGGTTGACATGGTTGCAACAACACCTAGCAGAACTCGGCAATGCAAGCCCAGCTCATGTTGGAGATGAGCCTGCCATCTCTTTGTCATCAAGGTCCTTTCTACCCCTTCTACTTCGCTCTCTGCTGAATAAATTTTATTATTTTTTATTGACTAGAAATTTTATGTAATAATGTTACAGCATTAGAGCCTTGAGACGAGAAAGAGAATTTCTTGCCAAGAGATTGACCTCACGCTTGACTACAGAGGAGAGGGATGCATTGTATATTAAATGGGATGTCCCACTTGATGGGAAGCAGAGGAAGATGCAATTTGTGAACAAGCTTTGGACTGATCCCCATGATCCAAAGCATGTACACGAGAGTGCTCAAATAGTGGCGAAGCTTGTAGGTTTCTGTGAAGGAGGCAACATGTCAAAGGAGATGTTTGAGCTGAATTTTGTGCTGCCATCTGATAAGAGGCCATGGCTCATGGGATGGAATAATATAACAAACCTTCTTAACTTGTAAGAATTGTGTTTGTTAAGTTCCATTAAATGCTTGTACATGAATATGAATTTCTCCCTTTACTCTGAGGTGTATAATTTATTCAGATCAATTCAAAATGATTATTTTGAACAGTTGTTTTCTTAATAAAATAATCCATTTCATCTAGATTCCCATCTATAGAAGTATACTACGCTTTTTTTCTTTTAAGATATATAGATTTAAATATCATGGGTAGTTGGGTACTTAAATCTATGGTCATGCCTTTTGTTTATATGTGTTATTCAATTTATCGAACTTAAGTGCTTCAAATGGTATGTGTTGATGAGATTCACATCAATATAAAACATCTCACATATCCGAAGATTATTGTTACGTAAGAGAAAAAGACCCAATAAAATACCAATCCATTTGGACTTACAAACTTAAAATGATTGGGTAAAATTTACCGTGTTAATAGACAAGAAGATGAAATCCACCGTACAAGATTCTTCTTGAATCTGTCCCACACATGAAGACTATGGCGTACACCACACTCTATATGTATACCTCTCCATTCATTAATGTTAATATTTTCAGTTTTAGCTCTCAAATATGTTAAAATAAGTAGCTAATGTTGAGCATTTCTACAAACTAGAATACTTCCCCATGCATCCTCATTCATCGCATAGGGAAGTTTACATGCTATTAAAAATTCCTGAGTAGATCAAAAGTAGGAGAATTTTGTCTAGAAAAAGTAAAGGAATGAGATTTGAAAATAGTGAGAACGTCGGAAAAAAAATGCAAAAAGAGCAATAATGATTATGTACAAGGGACAATTGTATGCGAAGCCACAAGCGAAGTTAGATACTATTTACAAAGGCCTGCAAAAGCTTCACTTGCACCTGTGAACCCAAGTTTTTCATTTACATTGCACAGATTCTAATGAACACGTAAAATCAATTGTCAAGCTGACAAGAGAAATATTACAAAGCAGCTGTTTCTTACTTTATATTTTCTATCATGATCCGAGATAATCTTGTACATATTACTGAGAAATTGAGGCCTCATTCTAGGTAGCCTATAGATTACTTTTTTTTTTCTTTTTTTTCTTTTTAAATTTTAAAGTTAGCCTTTTAACTTTTTACTAGTTCAAGTCTTTCTCAGCAACTGTTATTTTCACAGTTGCTTTATCATGCAAACAGGACACTATTCTGTTTGTTCTTGATGTCTGGCTAGATTTATTTCAGATTCAATTCTCATTGCTAATGTTTATTCCTAAATGATTTTATTCTATACACTGACCTTCACTGGAGCAATAATGAAATGTTAGAGAATATATATATATATTTATAGAGAGAGAGAGAGAGAGAGAGAGAGGTTTTCAAGATGTAAACATGATCTGACACTGCTTTGAATTACAAATCCAGCCTTCAACAGCTACTTTAAGATGAGACCACAACAAGGAACAGAAATGGAAACAAATTTGACCACAGCTTCACATCCATCAAGACTAGTTCATTTACTACTAGTGAAACATGATGACAGATCACACCAACCATGATATTATTTTATTCTAATATCTGACCAGAAAACACTATGCACCAGCCTGCATACTACTGTATGTCAGCAGGGAAAGTGTCCTCCAAGCTAAAACACTCAGCACCTTGGGTAGGGAGTTCCACAAGTGCTAGCAACTTTCCTGGCATTGGGAGAGTTCACAAACTTCTTGAGATTGGGATTCTTGAGGTATTGGCAGAGGCAGGGTTTCTGTTCCTTGATCTTGGAGCAGCATAGCTTAGAAGGAGGAGATGAAGATGTAATTGCACTCACACATGAGCTGAGCTGTACTGGGCTGCATGTTACTGCCATTGAAACTTGTACTTCAGCAAAGAGCAGAACCAACAGTGCACACAAAACAACTTGCGATGCCTTCATTTTCACTAAAGGAAGCCTGAGATTGTGCGGGAATGAGTAAGGGGGACAGTGAGATGCTACTGCTGGTACTGGTGTTGTGCATTTTGGGTTGTGTTTCCTTCCTCTATTTATAGAGTGAGCTTAGTGGAAAGAAACATTGAAAAATAATTATAAAGAGAGAATAAGTAATTGTTTAAGGAATTGTGATGACATTAGCGTTTGGGTCGGTATTTGGTACTTAATAATGTGAAATCCTTAGATGAAAGATGTGGGTGAAGGGGTTGGTCCACCTCTTGAAAGAGGAAAATTTCTTGGGTTCAGAGATGTATCACTAAAATTGCTGCTTAAATATCCCATTTAATATAAGAAAATACTTAGATATTTTTTCTTATATGTTTTTCATATTGTTTTCTAATTAAAAGTTAACATGTCAATTATTTTTTAATAAGTTGTAAATTTAGTTATTAATTATATATTAAAAGTGTTAACTTTTTAAACTTAAAAAATTTAAAAAGTCTATATGTTAAATTTTAATTGAAAAATAGTATAAAAAATATATAAGGAAAAGTATATAAATTTACTAATTTAATATAAACTATATTTAGGCTTGATCTACAATATTTTAGTTTATTAACTCCCATAGATATCTAATATGAATCTAAGGTTCATATAAATTTTAATTAGCATATCAAGTTCCAAAACTTTGTAATTTGGTCAAAACAATGACTTTGTATCAAGCTTTAGAGATTATGTCAATGTTTTCTTTTCTTTTTGGCCACGTCAATGTTTTCAAATATAGATGTACCTGTGCAATGTATTACATGGCCTCCTCTCTAAAGTTGCGATTTTAGTGTTGTTAATGCCTATACTGATTGTTTAAGAGTATATACTGACACTATAGTATGGATAAATTCAAAAGAAAGCTTTTTGTTTTGGCTTTTTTTGGTCCCTTTCTTTTCTGGAGGTTGAAGGCATTTGGAATTTGCTTATGCCACGAAAGTCACGACTTGGAAGCATCATGACATTTTATCTTTCGGTGGAACTTCATAATCAAACCAATAGTAACAGATAAGGTCAGAACTGATAAAGCTTAGTAAGATTCAGTTTCAACAACGTTTTCTGGCGTCATTTTGTTGGACAAAAATTCAACTCTGCAATAAAGAGTGGGGAAAATGATGAAAAGAAACTACAATTCAAAACATGGTTGAAATGGAAGAATCACTCATACAGAAAAGTTTAGACATAGAAATTGTAATTTCAGATCCAAATGAGTAAGCCAAGTGAATTAGGAGTAACAGACTTTTTCTTATTTTTTTGGTGACATAGGAGTAGCAGACTTTAATGAGTTTACTGGACACTTACAAATACTTACGAACTTTAAATAAAGTTTGATTTTTTCTATCACATTTTCTTAATAAAAATGACACTTTCATTAATATAATATGACCACAGGTACACCCACATATACCCGAATGAGCAAGGTTTTTCCTTTTTCAATTTATTTATTTATTTTTCATTCTTCAAGCTATGCAAGAAAGATGGAGACCCGCCTTTTCAGCCAACGAGGGTATCTTTCGGTGATGTTGATGTAAGTATTTGTTTACATGGATCAATGCTTCATATTAATATGAAGCCACACATGTTCGTATGATTATCATTCCACGCACTTAGGAACTGGTGACATCGAGCTTATAATCACTACTCATCATCATAATTCACGCACTAAACAGTACACGCTCAGATACACATAGATTCAATCAAGGATAGCCATTGTATGACTAGAAATGTCATACATGTTCAAGCAAAAGCATATTAATTAAAAGCATGACAATACATTACTGTATTCAAAGGCAGTGATCTATAGTACTTGAAGCTTACACGTCAAGTAGAAAGAGATATATATCAGAGGCATATATCAGTACATGACTTTCTTAGAAATGGGGGAGAAAAAGTTAAGGGCATAGATTTGATATTTTAAATGTGAAATCTTTGTCCATAAAAAGATTACAAAGTGGGGACCTGTTCACATTCAAAAGAATGCGCAGTTTTGCCTTTGTAGGTGGCCTCATCTTTGAAACTTTCCGTTTTGTTCAGGTTTGCTGCAACAATCATTAATCTCTTGTGTGAGTGGAAGACAAAGCAAATCTCACTCCGATTTCCAAAGAGAAAGGCTTTTTTGGTATATACATTCTTCTCCTTTATTTTTTCTCGTCAGTGGAAACATACAGATGTTCAAGGAAATAGCAGAATTTCAACTTGGAGACTGCTTTAGTGTTACAAGGGAAATTTTCTATGGAAAAATTCATATGACCATTTTGAGCACAGGTAAAGAAAGGGAATCTAAGTTTAACAAGGTTTACTATGTTAAGCTTTGGTGATTAATATTACTGCAAAGGATCTTAGTTAACATGAGTGTGCTATAGTTTTAAGCACGCCATAACACAATCATTACGGCTTACTTCTACAATAATTCATTTGCTAAAAGTAAAAGAGGGATTGATAAAGCAACGAATTCACGCATGATCATTAGTTATTAATAGATTAATTTGGTCTATTCTGTCAAAAAAGAAAAAAGAAAAATCTTGCTGTCATCATTGGATGGGACCTTCGAATCATGGCACCTTTAACTTTTGATCTTCATGCTCACTTGATCATTGATGATTTATCATTGTTACATTGGTCAATTTCTGTGTCTAGAGAGTGCTGCACAATGATAATCTCAAACCAATCATCACTATCTTTGTTCTCTGTATCAAGCATATAACTTTACTTTTCTGTCAAGATTCATCTTCCTTTTCTTTTATTTATCTATTATTCATCTAGCCACACATCCCCCCTTCGCTGGAAAATATGAGTTAATTACTTTACAAACTATGCTCAAAATGGCAGTTAATGAATAGCTGAAACATGAAAAGTAATCTTGCAGAGTCAGCCTTATGCTAGTAAACAGTTTTCCTGGGCTGAGGCAGTGTTCTTTCCTGTGTTTTCTTTAATATAAGATCATATAAAAATGAGGTGATTTTGTGGGTCAGAACCAGAAGCATGCAATATGATAGGAATACAGGCATCTGATGATGAATGATTAGTTATGTAATGTGAGATTAATTAAGCATGCTCACGCAGCGACCTCTTTTCAGAAAGCGGAATCCCAAAAGTCAAGAGCAATATATTCCACAAGACAGATGGATACAAGGGTTGGCCTAAACCAAATTCCTGGATTTAATTTCACGACTGGTTTATAAGAGTAACAGAAGATCCATAGGTGACGATGTTGACATATTTTCTACTTGTATCAGAGAATGAAGTTCACGCATGTTATATTTCACAATCTTAACAATTTTAGGAACTCAAGTTGAAACAGTTTGGAGAGGAGAAAAGCGCAATTAAAGAGAAAATAAGAAAGGTCGATAAATAGATGTCAAGAAAAACTTCAGCTGCCACAACTTCTTAAGGTTCTGCATAGTAATTTACTGATGTCAGGGAAACGTGTCGAAGACGGACAGAAAATGGTTTCTAATTAGTGTTATTCAATGTATAATGACAACTACAAAATAAAATACTGTTCTAAACGTATAACTGGAAATCCAATATATTTGAATCGAATCAAGGGCACTTTATTTTCCACAAATAAGTACAATTCAGAGCAACTTCCTAATGATAGTTACTTCCAAGGCAACAGAAGTCTTCACTTATGATTGTTATTGCAATGACCATCAGCCAATGTCAGGACAGCACAACTTTATTATCCAGGGATCAATCCCCTTGCAATTGTTATTCTATCTACGAAGAAGCTTTTTGCAGAGGGCTGAGGCAACTGGTCCAACAATGCTTTTTGGGATTCTAGAGTTTATGAGAACATTCAAAGTTCACATTTCTGCAGATAAAATGATCAAGTAGTCGTTCAAAAAGTCAACAATGTCACATATCAAGGGAATGACTCCACCCCATAAAAGTTGAAATAAATTCAAGAGTTATAGACAGCACTAATAAGCATTTCATTTTGATTCCATTGGAATGAGGGTCACTTTTAACACCTAACACTATTAAGTGTCAATGTCCTTTAGAAAATGATGTTTTTAACAATTCTGCCCAAGAAATCACTTTGTTACCATTGAGCTAAGACCTAAGAAAGACTTTAGCAGTGCCAAAATTGACTCTTTACCATAAGATGCCCATAATGGAAGAAAGTAGAGGAGTTTGAATTTACGATGATTGCCAAGGGTGCATTATTGTGATTTTTAATGGGCAGCTTAAATGATGTAGATGGAGTGACAGACAGCAAAAATGAGCATTTAACTTTGATTCCATTGGAAGGGGGTCACTGTTATCACCTAACACTATTTCAAACAAGTGGCATTGTCCAAATTAAAAAAAAAAAAAATCCTCCGGTCCTTAATATAAGGGCATTTGTAAAATTCCATAAAGCATTAATATATAATTTCTATAAATGTTCTTGATAGTTTAACTATCTCTTTCCGAGCATTAATGTGGAATAAAGATTAATAGCTTTTATTAAGAATATTCTAGGAATGTATGGTACTTTTTTATAAAATCAAAACTTCTAACTAATTTTAACTACTTACTCTAATTTGCATGATTTGAGTTTAAATGCCCTTATAAAAAGGCCTTGGGGGGCACCAAAATTAACCCCATCATTAGATAGGGTTAATTAACCCCATCACCTAATGGCTCTAGGGATATTCTTGATCACGAAAGTAATCATTAGCTAGTGATCTTTTTATGTATGGCTCTACCACAGCCTGTTTATTCAAAAAAACCCTATCATTAGAGGCCCATGAAGGAAGAAAGTAGGAAAGTTTGAATTAACAATAATGTGCCTGGATGAATTATTATAATTTTTAATGAACAGCTTAAATGATGCATTTAGAGGAGTCAATTGATTTTTATTCCAGAATGTCCTGGATCATTCATGACTAGAGATTTTACCCTCTTGGATAATTTCGCAGCTACACTGCTTTGGCATAGAATTACAGCATCGATCTAATCGCAGATGATATGCAGAATGAAACTAGCAACTTACCATGCAACATTGTCCCAATGAAGGAATCCACCATGGCCTCTAACATTTGTGAACTTATAAGTGGCGCCTGAAACTGTTTCAGTGATACAATCAACTCAAGTATCAATGACTTGGAAAAAATACCACATCAAACTGTAAGAACCTAAAAATGAAGAGCACAGAAGATTCAGTGGAGTATACCTTCATAGCCCTCAAGGACCGGATCTTCCAAAAGAAGAAGTGGTGTATCTAGGTCAATGAACCTGCAAAAGTTTTGCAATACTCTAACTGAAAGAAAGAAAAAATTAAAGACATATTTCTCATCAATATTGATACTTACCTGAAACATCCAAGTCCAGCAGCAAGGTGGCCAGCAAAACCCATGGCCAATCTTGTCTCAACCATACCACCTATCATCAAATGTAATCCTGCAGCTTTTGCCACATCAATAATCTTAAGGGCTCCCAAAACTCCAACTTTGGCAAGTTTGATATTAATCACATCTGCTAGGTTTCCTTCTGCAATTCTAGAAACATCATCTAAACTCCGACAGCTCTCATCAGCTGCCACAGATACACCATATCTATTTCTTGCTGCATAGCTTACATATCCAAGACCTTCCCAATCATCTCTATGAACTGGTTGTTCAAAGAGGACAGGAGTTACCCCCATTTCTGCAATAGAAAAGCATTTTTAAAGTTCATAGCGTCCAAGGCCTAAATTTTGCAATTATGTTACAAAATTTCAATAATTTATGTGCATTTTAAGTGCAACAATGTTGACAATCATTTGGAGCATATATGCAGAACAATGAGACAAATCTACACACACACACAGCATTTTACCATGTAGTTTTTCAAGAACCTCCACAGCTTCACTAGGTTTGTATCCCTCATTGGCATCCAAAATAAATTGACACTCTGGATGGGCATCACGTATAGCTTGAAGAACTTCTATGTCTGAATTCAAGTTTTTGCCCACCTTGAGCTTCAAAGTCTTAAATCCTTCATTCCGATACTTTGAAGCCAATTTAGCTGCTTCAGTTGGGCCAACAATCGGGATCTATGTATATAAGCTGGTTTATATTTCTTTCTAGCAAGCAAAAATCTTTCAATTCTTTTTGTATTAGTATTTATGAAGATTGACATCAAATATTACTGTTGCAAATATTAAAGTTTTTCTGAAAGATAAAACCTGTTGCAAATAAATGACTAGCATTTCAGTTTGGAAGTAAATATGAGCATTACTGTTATATCAGTGGTTATGGTATTTGAAGCTCCGCCGAAAAGCCTCCAAAGTGGCACACGAATATTATTAGCAACAGCGTCAATTAATGCCATCTCCACCCCTGCCCTAACCTAAAACATCACAGACTTAATGAGCAAAGAAATTATTTGCAGTTACAGTTAGAGAGACATTTCCAGAAAGATAAATAGTAGAACATTTCAAAAGGTAACAAACAAAAAGTAGTTTCCTGTTGTAATTTGAAATTGGCATTTATTTGATGAATTGCTCATTCAAAAGTGTGCAAAATCCCCAAATTTAAGAGTATTGATAAATTATCTCAGTTCTGCTTATGCATGAGTCTCCATTTGCTTTAGATATTTTATCATTTCTCCCCTTCCACGCGTTCCACAGATGGTATAATCAAACATTGATTAATACATTTCTGATGCTATACTAGTAAAAGCTCCTCTTTTTACTATGAAAACTCTCTGATTACCGAAAGCATTGTTTTGGGAAGATTTGATAGCCTGGAGCTTCATAATACATGTAATGCCCCTAGCCCTCGGTGTTCAAGCCATTACAGTCATGGTGATGGTGATGGATCAGCATACCATACCATCAAGACAGTAGCAAGGCGTTTGAAAAGCATGAAAGAGAATAAAAACCAGTTCAAGATAAACCAAGCAATTAATACGCATTATAAAAGGAAACACTTCTGACCACAAATTTAAAAGCAAGCAATATCTTTCCATTCAAGTTCAACAAACAGTATACTTTAGCTTCAATTAAATGACATGCTACAGACAAAACTAAGTTGCCCACTAGTTAGGTCGTGCTTGAAGCACATCATATCCAAAATTAAAAGGATGAGATGAAACAACTTTCATCTCAGAACCGATTTTCTATGCAAATAACTGGTTTTTTGAGTTTGGCAGGCACAATCTTATATTGATTCCAAAGCCAAAAACAGGCTAGTAAGCTTCAATAAAATGGGAGGGCAAGAGGACACTGTTTAAAGTGTAACTTCCTCTGTCGTATGGTCATTGTTTTCATGTAAGAACTATGGTATCCACTAGTCAACTTTCGAATCACAGGTCATCCATTGAAATTGGGCCATATCATTGGGTAGTAAACTATAATTTACCCTTTTTCTGAAAGCAACAACAAAGGGAAAGAAACTCAAGCAGGTAAATGCTACAGAATAGTTGATAAAGACAAAAGTTGATAGAGGATATGATGCTGGGATGAAGATTAGGTCACATTTGCTCTCAAATTACCTCACTAATCCGATCTGTCACCAAGTCAAAGATTGTAGATACTAGACACCATTGCTCAAGGCATTTGTACGCAGTCACGTCAGTTTCAAAGGCAAAGGAATATAGCTTAAAAGCAGAACTATAAACTACTACATTATTACAATAATCAGCAATAGAAGCATTACATAGAAAGAAGGCAAACACAAGCTAACTCACCGAAGCGAACTCATGCCCAGGAAGAATACCTTCCACCTCCATCAACAAGGAGCCCAATGTCAGCTCAGGCGTTTGCCGCAAGAACTCACATGCCTCAGCAGCCTTGGCCATGGCGGTGGGTTGATCCTCCGCAGTAACAAAAGGCAAGATCGGTGCCTCTCCCCACCCCACCGAACCATTTCTCAATTCAACTCTAATCGCCACGTTCTCCACCTTGTCTAATCTTGAAGAAGCGATCGTAAAAGGGGCGATCAAGGGAACGTTCAATGGTCTGTTCTCTGCTCTTTGCACATCCACAGTGAACGTCTCCATCAAATTCATGAACCCAAAGCTTGTTGGTGTTGTTGCAGCAGGCGACAAAGCTGACATCTTTACCTTAAAAGCCTCAAACCTTTTGGCGAAGCCGGTTGGGATGGATTGGGATTTCTGGGGTCTGTGCGTGCACAGAGGAGGCAAACAGGAGAGACTGTGGGATAGTGATTTCATAGTGATAGTGTCCTGCATCTTAGACTTGGAGCAATGGAATTGGAAGGGAATACAGGAGGAGATGATTTGATTATGAGAAAGTTTCTGTCAAGCGACATTTGTTAATTCTTTCTGCTTGTGACAAAGCATCCGTCCGAGGAAGAGTTTGTTGGGAGATTTTTAATTCAGAAGCTGAGTATGCCTCGGAACATTATAGTATTTGTCTCTTCTTTCAAGCGTAATGCGTCCTCTGAACTTTGACGGCCCAAAAAATGAAGGAAAGAAAAAGAATGCGTTGTCTGAAGTCTGAACTTGATCTCCTAACTATCGTCTATTGCCTGGAAGGGGAAATTAAGAAAATATTTTTATTTTATATTATTTTCGACGTCCTGATTGCTACTTGCATATAATAATAATAATAATAATAATAATAATAATAATAATAATAATAATGTCTTTTAATACTATATAACAATGCATATAATAATGTTTTCTGGGGTGAATTATTGTACGATGATTCTTTTCGAAAAGTCACATATGAAGGTCATCGACAACGTTACAAGTCATGATAAAATAATGCCAATGCTAAACCCAATAATAATAATCCAATAGTAAATTTGTATCAGTTAAATTAAATATGTTTTTCTTTTTTTTTTCTTTTTGGTCTTTTATAGATAACGCTTGAAAATTTATACCCAACTATCATTCAAGAGCATGTATTAGGTGTAGAAGTCAGTTTGATTTCTTTTGAAATTACTGATTTATTGATATTGAAATAGATTCCTCATAACTCAATTATCATTCAAGAGCATGTGCTTTTTCTTTTTCTCCCAACTCTCTGAATGCTTGAAGCAGCGCATTTATAATCATAGAATTACAATTTATCCTTTAGATATTTATGTAAACCTAAACTTTGAACACAGTGCTACTTTGTTGGCACAATAAGAAAAAACCAGAGAGAAGAAGAACATTGTCCCTCCCTCGCACTACTAGCTTCCCACAGGGCTTGAAATTTTAGTAGTACCTTTGATCCTTGCTAAGGATCTCAACATTTTTTATATTAAGAGGAGGGTAACCACTGAACCATTAACAAGTACCAGCTAAACTGAGTTTGTTACCCATTAGGGTAGAGAAATCTTCCTATGATTGGCTGCCGCCAAATATGATTTTAGCAATAAAAAGGACGTTTAAATCCACAATCCAAAAGTTACAAAATTGTCTCTCTTATCATTTGTGCCAATCTGTATTGACAAATTCTAAATTCTTTAAATAATGACATTTTAATTATTGTTTAGTATTATTTTATATTAATTGGGGTCGCTTGGTATAAAGGAAGTAAGGGAGGGAAATTAAATTTTCTAGAAAGTAAATTATTCAGTCTTGATTCCAAAAAATTTTCAAATTTTTCGGGAAATTACTCTCCACCTCAAAGAAGTTCTACTTTTCGACTAAAATCTAGAGAAGTTTTTTCTTCTCAAGCTTTTTTTTTTATTTTTTATAATTATTTTCCAAATATAACACTAACTTCTTAATCATTTTTCAATTTAAAATGGATAAGAAATGTTATTTTTTGTCTTTGAAAATACAATATATTTATTTAAAAAAATTAATTTAAACTTTCCCTGAAGTAAAAAATGAAATAAATAAATTATATATAATTTTCTAAAAAAGAGTATTTTCCATGAAATGTACTTTTCAGGAATTTATTTCCCAAAAAGCATACCAATTTTTAATCCATGTGCCACAATATTAAACAACAATAGATATGTAACAAAAGAACTAATGTTCTAGCAAATTCATGTGCTCTCTGTTCTGTTTAGGATGAAATTCTAATCAGATTATAGCTTCATTTTTATTTGACTTTGATAGTTCTTGACTCTAACTTGATATTATTGAGAGTTAAGGACTACCAAAGTCTAATAAAAACCCTTCCATCCGGACTTTTTGGGTAAACAATTTATCAATTACTCGTAATTTGTTTATGTTTAATCCTATCAAAACCCCCCTTTAATTCTAGTTCATTTATTAAAGAGTTATGACATTGACTTCAGATTCAGTCCTTTCATGTTGAAATTAGAGGTGGCCGTTTATTAGATTGAATTGAGATAAACTAGTATATACTCGCTCAGTTTGTTACTATAAAGTAGTTTTTAGAAAAATAAAATCACTTTTTAAGTATTAAATATTATTTTTTATTAAAAGTTTTGGTGAAGAAAAGTTAAGAAGGGTATAATTAATATAAGTTATAATTTAATAAAAATAATATTAAAAAATTGTAATAAGTTTTACAAAGTTTAAAAATTTTAATGCATTTTAATCATTTTTCTTAATATATATAAAATAATTAAAAGTAACTTTTAATAGAAAATAATGGAAGTAGTTCCTAGTTAATAAATAGTGTTTTTTTTTTATATATTTTAATATTAATTTATTGATAATTAATAAAAAATGATAAATAATGCTTTGATGATTTAATTTTTGCTGATATTACATTAATAAATAAATATAATATACAATATATTAATTCTATAATATTGACGGTATATTTCCATGTGTCTCTCCGGAATGTTGAAAGGACAGTGTCCTTTGAGAAGTGATTAGGAGATAACGTTGATCTGGTTGGTTTATATAAAAGAAACTTTTTTTCTCCCAGTGAGTACCTATGCTATATCCTGCTGTATCCGCTGATGATTCAAGGTTAACGTAGGGATTATGAAAGTGAATTTTATTTATCCTAATAAAATATTTTTTTATACACATAGATAATGATCGAATATAAAAGGACCTAATTATGATCCATTAAAATTTTAAAAGATGAAGCAAGCAACTATATACCTCTTCCATCCAACTATTTAACAGCAATTTAGAAGAGCTGTGAAATCCATGTTCCAAACACATTTTCCATTGGTACTAAGATAGCAACTATTCATCTTATTGTTTGAAGTTTTAATTGATTTTTGCTACTGCATTGTGCATCCATTATAGCTTCATTGTTTCAAGCTTCATTAGCTTAATCAAAGCACATGAATTCCCCAATGATAATTTTTTGTACACGTAAGATTCAAATACAAGACCTTATTTCAAACAAACATTAAGCCACCAAATCACTTGACGTGGCAAACAGATTAACATAAGAATATTTCATTTTTTAATTATATCTATACAATATCTCAAAGAATGCATGCTCCAATAAAATCCAACAGTTGTACAATAATCTACCATGTAATCCAATTAAAATTAATGTGGCAAACAGATCGTCCTGGACTAAAAATAGGAATTCCACTAACCTCGTTAAACACGTTCCCTATGCCAAAAAGTCTTGTCTTTTTGTCATCCTCATCTTTCCTCTTCTTTACACAACTCTTCTCCTTGAATTATACCATAGCTGCTAATTTCTCTCTACTTAGACAGCATTGAGACTTCTTTCGTAAGGACCTTCATACTAGAAATTAGAACCTACAACGGTGCTTTGTGAAGCTGAATTCGAAACAGAGAAAAGAAATGACACAGAATGAACCGACCAACAAATTTATGATGATACTCTGCGCCAACAACCATTCAGAGCTTTGGCATCGAAATTCCACTTAAAAATAAGTGGAGCTCGTAATAACCTTATTTTATACTGTTCCAAATCTGTTTGGCTGCCTAGAAAACTGATAAAAGAATCAACCACTAAGTTAAATAATTGCATTTTTTTAATCTTGTTGATACTGACTTAGTTGCAGCCTCCCCAAGTAGCGCATCACTGGAAAAAAGTTGCAGCTGTCTTACATGAAGGCCAATTCCGTCGTTGAAAGTGGACTCTGAATTCATATAACTCGTCCATCACAACCCCACGATCCTTCTGTCTCCAAAAATTGACAAACTTCACGTCACGTTAGCTTCCACAATTGAATTCATTATAACTACAGTGGCTCAATTATTGCAGGTCCAATAGTCACACCCTCAACTTTTTCACCATGTTTCTACTGCCCACAAAGACAGAGATAGAGGAGAATCTTACAGAGAAAAATATCATTTTGGCTTGTACTTCCACTTTGGTCTTCCATGAATCCTTTCTTTCAATTTGGTCACTTCATAATTAAATTTCATCCTATATTCATCTAAAATTTAATGTCAGTCTTCACAATTTTCTTATCTAGACAATGAAGTGGATTTCCATGCATTGCATGAAATGAAAAAATAAAGTCCTACTGCCAATTGATATGAACTTGTCTCATATTTCAAGAAAATGTAAATTCAAATTTTATTATCAATATAGAGACTTTATTAGTAGGTAATTTATAAGTATCTTTATAAATATTTTTTACGCTGTAAAACCTATTCTTGACTTAATGCATCCTCGAGAATCAACTCACTAAATTTTTATAAATCTTATGAATAATGTGATTTGCTGTATATTTTGTACTTTATATTAAATCTTGATGATAAGATAGAAGGGAAATATTGTAGAAGTTTTCATGATCAAGAGATTAAAATTTAAAGATATGTGGAGTGTAGCACTAGATTAAAAGTCATTCTATCTATCGATCAAGACCACGAATTTCAAACCACAAACCATGGCTTTAAAACTCATATAAAAAGCCTATGCACTTGTGCTATGCTCACTCGCTCCTGAAAGAGCAAAGCCAGCTTCTGTGAGAGGCAAAAGCGGGTAGAAGGAAACAGATGGCAAGAGAATGGAGAGAGGTGACCAATTTGGAAGGAAAGCTTGGAATGATTGGGAATACCTGTGTGATCCTATGGGTAGCTTTGGTGACCATTTGTATGATCTCAGCTATGATCTTTTCTTGTGCAGAAGGAGTGTCGTCCAAAGAGAAATCTTCTGGTGCAGTAGATTCAGACCCTTATGGAGCACCATGTGGTGCTGAGTGTGGCGCTGCATGTGGGGCATGACAATCTGCTTCCTCCTTCCACCAACTAATTCTCACACAATTCACAAACACGTGAAACTTCAGAGCTTAGTTTATCATTCTATTGTTAGTTTTCATGCCTTCATCAGAAAGTCTAGGAATAAATGCTAACTACTTTAGTCTTTGCTTCTGTAACAACAAATTTTGCACAAAATGTTTGAGTTGAACATTTTGATAGTTTTCTGCATAAGATATGATACTTTGGATGTTGGGTTCCTATTCATTGATTAGATTGAATGCCATTTTCCTCAAAGCAACATCTCAGCTTTCATTCGTACAAGGAATGAGTACCAATATGAATCACACACAGCTTCAACTATTCATACACGTTTTTGTGAGCACAGATTAAAGAGAGGCAATTAGTTATAGATATCTAAGCTGCATCCTGCATGTCAGAGTTTAAAACGTAGGTTCCTACAAACGGAATTTTCGTATGTTTTCATTATCTTTTTATCTCTAATTATATTTTATACACTATACAATTATTTTTGTGCCTAAAAAACTAGGATTATTATTTTTTAGGACTTGCTCGACCTCTAATTTTGGAGTTGTGAACATTTGCACCAAAATCTAAGAAAAGATTTTTAAGATTTCCATGGATAGAATTCAAGGTTTGTAACAAACTATTGAAATAACATTTTGTTCTGTTTCTTGCTTTTCATCATGTTTTTTTTTTTTTGGCCAAACCTTCTCATCATCTCGAAATACTGGTTAGAACAAAGCCAAGGATGGTTTTCACATTCAAGATTCTCCAAGGATCTTGTCACGATGAAAGATAAGCGCCTCAATTCCAAGAGGTACAACAGCAAATCATCATTTTGCGGTGCTGACGCTACTATGCATTGTCCAGGATTTCATAGCAAAATTTGGCAGGGCTATTAAACCAATATAGCATCCAAAACTTTCAATGTCCAGTCTAAAGACTGGCTTCGGAAACCAGAAATTTTGGGATTGAACGCTCCTGTGAACGTAGTTTAATACCATGGCATGACACCAACTATAGTCACAGGATAACGGGACACCCATTAATACCATCATTCTTACATACAATAATTTATTTCCATTAAGCATCAAATACTTTATTTTATTTTGTTTGGCTTACATAAGCGCCAGATACTCTAAACACATCGTTATTAAAGACACGGCAATAAAAGTTGTTGAAAAGAGAATACCTAGTCCCCATAGTAAATTTCACCAGGAAAATTTTAGGGATGCTGAGATCTATACCGAGAAGTATTAATTAGAACTACTAGTACTTTTGTGCTATTGATCCTCACTTTCTATACCAGGAGATCCTGCTCAATCTCCCTTTGTTTAAAGATGAAGATTGAGAAGTACCTGAAAGAAGGGGCGTTAAATCCTCCAGAAACAGCTTGAGTGATAAAAGATTGGAAATCAAACAATAATCAGCATCACCAAATGCACCGCAATCAAGACCAAAAATACCGCTTCCTTCGAAAATATCTTAAAAATCACTCCTTCAGCAAAAGTATTCCGTATTTATCGCGGGTTTTACCTAACTAGGGTGTGGGGTCAGGGACACTCAACTCAGCAAGGGATCCAAGATTATAAGTTAATCTGCAGCGTTCAATAACCAACCTGCAGTCCACCATTCATCAATTATGTACATGAAACGACATTATTAGAAAAATTCCAATATCACTTTGAAGGATCTCTTAAGAGTCAATTCTCCTACAAACGCCGTAAAAAGTTAATATTAAGTTCAGGCCACCCTAACTTGTTAAAAAAAAAGAAGAAAAAAGACGAATCCCACTACCAAAATAGAGCCAAACTAAAATCTGGGACCAATCTCAGATTGATGCAAGTGAATGTCCACAAATTCAAAAGCCGAAACGTCAAGCAGGAATTTGGTTAGATTCTCGCAGTCTCATGGTCTTGGCATGCAGCCTCTCCATAAATGCTGGATTGGCCCTGAGTCTCTCCTTCACATATGAAGTCCGAGCATCATCTACTAATTTGTTAGCTTTTCCAGCCTCTTCAATAAGGGAAAGAAGTGTCCTTAAGCAGTCTTTTCTGTTTTCTTCTCGATGTTCAAACCTTTAAAATAGGGGAGAAAGAAGATTTTAGACATAATTGTAGTTGCTTTCATACTGTAAGCAAAGGCCAACGAACCGAAGTTACAGATGTGGATGGTAAATCAATATGTAACATAGATAGAACATCACCTCTCACTAGTTATGGTAAGTTCATCTCTCCCTGGATGGTAACGTTTTCCAACTAATTCCCTGAGCCGACGAAATTGGTATTTTGAAAGCCCAAGTTCCTTTACAGTAACAGAAAATTTCACTTTTCTGTTTTTTGGATGCCAAGCATCACCACCAGGAGCAAAGACTACCCGGGTTTGCCACCGGAGAATTGGACCTTCACCAGGTGGGTCATCTATGTCCTTTTTCTTGTCAGGTACAGCAGTTTTGTCAAACTGTGCAACCTCCTGCGCTTCCATCATCTTCATGTTTTCCATCACCATTTCATCTTCAAACTTCTTAAACTGTTCATATGCTTCCTCAGGTTCAAGCTCCCCTCTTTCACACATATCCCCAAGTGCATTGAATTTTTCTTCCACTTTCTTTTTAATCTCGTCTAGATAAGACATTTCACCCAACACAAAGATTAGCAGATTCATCAAATGCAACTCAAATACTGAAGTTTGAAATTGCTCCCTAAATTGCCTATCAAAACATGCAGAAAATGTCAGAGGAATGCCATACTAAGATTTAAGGAGTGCAAACAGATTAAAATTCATCCTAGACCAAACCCTTAATCCCTGCTCCACTGTAGCATGATCTGTTTACCCAAAATTACCAAGCACCAGTCAACTTATAGAGTAAAAATAACTCCTGTTCAGGAAGATACTGATAGAGTACCACACTACACTGCCACGTAACACTAGGGATGGAAGTTATGTGCAGAATATGGTGGATATGGGTTACACACGTGCAGCAGTTAGTGGGAATGGAGTTGAAACAGATTCAGTTATGCACTAAGTCCATTAAGTCCACCTCACCTATTTGTTAGGGGTCATGGTAGTTTAATTTATTTAATTATCATCTAATATTTATTTTCTAATTATTATAAATAGGACCCTAGAGATGTGAGGAGAAGCAGTCAAGTATTTAGTAATTCATTGTATTTTGGGAGATTCTCTTTGGCTATTAGATTGGAAGAGTGAGATTCTTACTCAACTCTTTCTAGTAGATTATTATTTTCCTTTGTTCTATTGAAGTTATTAATGATTTCAGATTTTGGCATTAGGTTCTTCATTAGAATTTCTCTTTAAATTCTTCCATAAACCCAGCACCTATCAGATACTTATTACGCCAAGGTTTCCCTCAGATTCTCATATAAATTATATCGTTACCAATGTAGACAATACTAACCAAAGGATACCAAATACAATAGAAACAAGACAAGTCTTTAAATATTATACATTTCACCAAATAATTAAAACCGGGAGCCAAACCAAGATAATTCATATTCCAAATCATCATTTTTCACAGTCACAAACTACAAACACAGCTGAGTACTTATTGACAACTCAAGATTTTCGAATTCCCCACAAACATCAACAAAAAAATGTTCAAGTTTAGAAATTCAAGAGCCATGTGCATTTTAATTTCATTCATAGCACAATATTAATTGTGCATGAGAATTATGATTTTTTATTTGAGAGTACTTAACAAAAGAAGCAAAACATAACTTCAGAGAAAAACAAAACGAGAAGTGTAAGTAGCTAGTCATTGCACACAGAATTCAACAACACAAAATAGCTAATTAATAGACACCAAACAGTACAGTTACATACAATGCAAATCACCAAACAGTACAGTCAGAATTCCCACCCAATATGTCATGTCTGATATCATCAGATATTATTGATGGTATGAAAAATGAACCAAGAATTTCACATGGAAAAAAAATTACAAATTACTAGTGGATCCAGCACGATAAAGCCAAGTAGAGGGCCTAATTAAACAACAATGTTTTACCTGGAAGGAGTTTGTCCCAGCTAAGCATATCTTGCAAAATCTCCTCACACTCTCTTGTGTCTGTAAGGGCTCCTTGTTTAATCCCATCCTCATAAAGCTCTTTCCACTTCTTATCATCCATGTTGAAGTACTCGTCTTTTGCCATCCTCTTCATAACAACGTCCCTGGCATTGTATAAATCATCAATCTCCTCATCAGTTTCATGCATTTCCTCAAAATCTGATTCAAACTCCTTGTCATTAACATCATCAAGTGGCTGCATCTGGAATTCATCCAGCAACTCATTATCTGTATCCTCATGCTTTCCCACTAACTTTCTCCGCAAAATTGACTCAAAAATCGTTGGGAGTGCTTCCTCATCACCCGCGAAGTATTTCTCTACCTGTGTTTTAAGATCTAAAAACCAAAATACCCTTAAAAGTTTGCAAGAACATAAAGTTAAATCACAAAACTTCAAAGGTATGAAGTCCAATATTACACATTGGCAAGCACATATATCATGAGTCCACAGGTACAAGGTTCATTGACCAATTCTGTAAACAGTTGGATTTACAATTAATCAATTATACGCTACACAAAGATAAATCAAATCAAATTGCTACTCTCGGATACGAGATTATCTATTTTATTAATCATCTCAAATGTCTTATACTGAAAAACACTGAAGTTGCAAAAATGAAGGGGAAAATTCATTAAAATCCATAGCTTTTCCAATACAAGAAATCCAATTATAGCAAATTATCTAAAAAAGATAGTATAAAAAAATTATGTAAAAACGAGATGAGATAAACTGCATTCACAATAGTCAACAGCTATCTTTGTTACCTTTGTTACGGACATCCTCGACGTCGGCGAGGACATCCTTTTTCACGGGAGGAGCCACGCTCGTCTCAGGGGAGGGATTCGGGTTTTCAGTGGAGGAGTCATTGTCGGAGGAGAAGAACCTAAGGCGGGAGTGAGCAGAAGTGGCAAGTGGAGCTATTGAGGAATTAGGGCATGGGCGGTGTGTGGAAGGAGAGTGACGCAGACTGCGAGTGTAGAGAGAGACGTTTCTGAGTAGAGTCCGTTTCATGGTTCTCTAGGGTTTAAGCTTTGATCTGACTCCCAGAATCCAGTATGAGATCTCGCTTCCTGGTGTTCCAAGCTTCTACTTTCTAGTATGCCATCCCTGTTATTTCTAAAATATATATATACATATAAACAATACAATAGAATGCAATTATTTAGATTTTTTACAAACTTTTCAATGAAAATATATTTTTGATAACAATAATTATTCAAAAAATTTATGCATTTAACACGTATAATGGTATATGTGAGATACAAACTAGATATGTTAGTCTTGTAGGAAGTCTAAAAAAATTATTTACAAATTTTATTCTTTTAACATGTATAATGGTGCATATAAGATACAAGCTACAAAAAAGGAATCATGCATTGTGTTTGAAAGATGAGTCTCATGATTCATGATTTGTTTAAAGGATTACTTGATATAAATTTTACGCTGATATACATGGGATAAAATTAACTCCATAAAAATCATTATTACACTATATATCTTAGAACGTAAGATAATAAAATACTTGGAACATAATGTAACCATATTATTTGATCATGTAACCATCTAAAATATCACCATATTATCACGTAAGTAGATGTAGGCCCGTGCTTTGTACAAAATCTAGAATAAAGTAATCACAAGTTTGCATTATTCATGGTTTGGAAATAATATTACTTTTTTCTTTTATATATATATACACACACGTATTGATAATAAACCAAACATTATCATTTAATATTAACACACAAGAAATCATTGTATATCCAAGTGTCTCCTTAATAACATAATGTCTTCTCTTGTCACCAAAAGAAAATAATAATGTCTTCTCTAAATCCAAACGTAGCTCAATTAAGCACGACTTGATACTTCTAAGAGCCCATTTGATTCTCAATTTTGTAAAATTAAGTTAAGATAAATGAAGTTTGTAAAAATAAATTTTAGATAAAGTAAGTTTGTTATAAGTTGTTATATTTGAATATTCTTTTTGTAAAAGTAAGTTTGACAAAAAATCTGTTTGAATGATAAGGGTTCAAAATACTTCTAGATATATATTATAAAGTACATTTGTTTCTCTTTTTTCAAAATACACGTTTTGTTAAAGAAAAAGTAATTTTTTCTCTCCTTTTCCAAAGCCATAATTTAAACCATTTTTCATTTTTTTGAAAGTTAGTTTATATTTGACTTGTATTTGACCAAATATATCTTTTACAAAATCATAGTTTCTTTTTACAAAAAAAGAGAACCAATCAGGCACTAAGCTTATAAAATTATACCTTTTAAAGAGAAATTATCACATGATTCACCTCACTTGAAAGAAATGGCTTTAAGGTCATAGCCATTCTTTCTTGGGATGCAGAGGTATCCTCGGGCATTGATGCCTTATTATCAGAAACCTCCCCAACATTAACAAAGCATAATGAATTGGCAGATTCATGCCTTTGCACATATTTACTTTATCTCTGTTTCTTCCGCAAATCGCAAATTTGAACCACCCTGCGACGGCCTCTGCCGCAAGACATAGGATTGAAGAAAGAATTCTTGACATTATTAATTATTACTGTATAAAAATCACATTCGAAGAAGTAATTTCCTCGTAGTTGATTGAACACAAACTAAAATTGATGATTAAAGAGCGTCTAATAATGTTCATAACAAATTCTAAGTAGAAAGTAAAAATGGTATGGCCTGAGAACTTAACCATCAAATCAAACATATGTGCCCTCTCTATCAAAATCATCATCAATTCAAGTGGTTATAATTGCTGTTAGAATAAATCTTCATCTGTCTCACTCGTATCTTCCTCATCAAGATCAAACTCTTGGTCTTTAGTATCATCATCTGATTCAGTGTCCTCCCCTAAAAGTTCTTTCCTTAACTCATCGTGAGCTTCTTCGGGCTTCCCTGCCAACATTCTCGACAATATCCCCTCAAATATCTCAGGTATAGCTTCGGTATCACCCTCCTCGAGCTTCGCTATGTGCTTCTTCAACTCTTCAACCACAACACAAACAAAGAAATTTGCATCAAATTCAAAATCTTATAATCATAAACATTCAGGTAATTGGATTTCAGTAAGTATCCGCGGGCGCATTTCATCGAACATCTGAAGCACACCCAAACAAGGACACACCAGAATGCCAGAAGCCTAAAATTCGGTAGTTCCCAAGATGAAAGAGCACCACAGAAACAAGTGTGGAAGGTTAGAGATTCAATCTGACTCATTACCTTCGTTGCTGATAATATCCTCAGCATGAGGGGGATCATCTTTGTTGTGGGTTTCCGCTACGGAAGCTTCATCGGGCAAATTGTTGCTGGAAGAGAAGAATCTGGGTATGATGGTGCGAGTAGTAGTAGCAGAGTATAAGAGAAGTGGATTAGTAGGATTAGGATTACGGTTGAGGCGATGCAGAAGAAGATTGCGCGCACAGAAAGAGAGATTTCTGAGAAAGCTTCGATTCATCGTGAGTGTGCAGAGGTTCGGCCGCTCTCAAACTTCGTTTAAGGTTTCAGATTTTAATATGGAGAATTATAAAAGGGAAACTTGATGTTTTAGTCCTTATAATTTACCGTCCTTTTTAAACTAGTCCCTATAATTCTTTTTTGTAAACAACAATGCTCAACAAGAAATAGTTTCGGTTTGAAGAGTTGGTCCCCATATTTTGCTAACATGACATGTAAAGAGTGTGCACAGTTGGCATCCAAGTTAGAGCCCGATTGGTTCAATTATTTTTAGGTTTAGTGAAGTGATAGATCTCAGATCACACCAGTATATTGTGTTTGATTGATAAAAGGTGAAGTGAAATGAATTATCTGAACTTACAAAGATTACCTTAACTGAGGTAATAGAAATCACACTCATTTTACTATGTGATCCCCTTTACCATCGTATAATCAGAAGCAAAATCCTGATATATCCCTTTCTCTTCCTTGGCCTCCCATCCAACTTCCTCCACCTCCACCCATGGTCATCGATGACCACGAACTGAGGGAGAAGTGGAGATCGGCGTTGCACAACTCCCACGCCCATCATCTCTAGCCATTGTGTTGTCTCCACCGTCCTCCGAAATCTACAGACCAGAAACAATGGGCTGGAGATCTCGATTGCAAATAAGAAACATCCCACGCTCTCACCTCTCTTCTCGTTCACCAATGGAGGGGAGAAATTGATGCCGACGTGTAGATTTCGAATTCAACCTTCAAGATTGCAAACTCCGACCACTGACTATCGTAAATCTCCACAGACCATTGCAAATCTTGTTCTCGATGCTGAAGTTCTCATTCATCCGTGCCAAAATTATTCTTTTATGTAATTTTTTTTTTCTGGCTTGTTTGCTGTTGAGGGAAAGATGTTAGCAGAGGAAGTGGTGGCCAGTGATGAAAATAGAGGTGGTGGCCGACGGTAACGAGGAAGAAGGAAGGGGAATTTTTTTTAATTTAGGGGTAGTTTGGTCATTTCACATTTATTTATATTTAATTCAATATAAAAAATTAATTTATTTCTCACCAGTATCGTATTAAACAAACCCACTTAAAGCTCACATGTGATTCTCTTCCCAACACATCCCTTTACACCATTCTCATTACATCACTTAACTCCCTTGCAAATTAAACCAAACGGGTTGTTAGTGATGATTCAGAGAGGGCACGTCTTCAAAATGCAAGAGACATAAAAAAAAAAAGGCTACTCATAAAAAAACATAATAATTAAAAAGCAAATTAGCGATCACTGCTCATTCTACTACAATTTTAGACTCTTTATCCAGTATCAATATCTCCATCCTCTGCTCAAAGTAACTAGCATTTAGAGCCTCCACCACACAAAATTAAAAAGCAAGAGGTAATGGTGGAACGATAGTTCACCCTTCAATGACTATCGTGTCTGAAACCACTCCAATTAGAAGCTTTACAACAACTTTGTTATCTTGCCTGGACACTGAGAAGGCAAAAGAACGACCTATTTGCTTTGCTCTTCACAGTGATGATATCCTCAACACCTTTGAAACTTTCACTTTAGGAATATAGAATTTTGATTGACTCAATGATTTACCAAATTGTTAGGGAAAAATAGTGCTTCTCCAACTAAATTTGGTAAACATTGAGTCAATCAAAATTTATTTCCAATCAATTGTATCTCAACAACCCTTTGATTTTCTTTTTTTTTAAGGAATATAGAATCTTAATCAACTCAATGAACTACCAAATAGTTTAAGAATTCTCAAACTGAATTTGGTATCCATTGAGTCGACCAAAATTTATCCTCAATCAAATTCTATGGCAATTTCATTAATTAACAATGCTTATACTTCCTCCGTTTCTTTTTAACTATTACTTTTGAAAAATATTTTTATTTTTATTTATTTATTACTTTCAAATTTTAATATAATATTAATTATTATTTTTTCAATTATACCCTTATATATCCTTTTAAAAGTCAAATATAATAATAATTATTATTATTATTATTATTATTATCTATCTATTTATTAAACGACATATTAGAAAAATTAAAAAAAAGTCATTACCAGTACTAAATGAAATTTATTAAAGAGAAAATATAATTATTGTTCTGATAATAAATTTTATTGAAATTAAAAAATAAAAAGTAAGAAAAACTTATAGAATAATATTAAAACAAATGTAATTCCCTACATATAAAAAATTATGTTATAATTGACAATATATATAAGCAATTAACATAACTTTTCCCTCTGTATGTTATAATTAACACAGCTTTTCCAATAATTTACTTTAACACTGGATAACTTGATACTCAATTTTTTCAAGTAAAAGAAAGTTGATTTTTTAAGCTTAAATAAACAAGTCATATGATTCCTCTAAAGTATTTTATCCGGAAGTGAAAAAGACAAAAGACACGTAATAATGGGTCCTACACATTTCAAAAGTGGAATCCAGCGTTACGTGTCAATAATATATTCTTTTTTTTTTTTTTATGGGAGAAGAAAATAACAAGAAGACAAAAGACTGAACCAAGCAACAAAACACACTACGTCACTTGGTCAGCGTTCATGAGACTCTCAAGTAAGCAAAGAGGTACAAAGTGAAAGCCATAGGGAAGAGATAATGCCCTCTTAGCAAGAGTATCAGCATCAACGTTCTCGTCTCGTGAAATATATGACAAAGCCACATGCCACTCTCTGCATCATCAGCTTAGTCCCAGCTAGTAAATCCCTCTCCTCATGTAGCTCGTTCCCAGTACTACTGATCAAGGATATAGCTTCTGCACAATCACTTTGTAGGAGAACTTTCCTCCAACCTCGGTCCCATGCTTGTTTAAGACCAAGCATACAAGCCCATAGCTCCGCGGTCAAGCTTCCACCTTGTTCAATTCTACACATGAAAGCTTCAATCGATTTGTCCATAAAGTCCTTCAATATCCTCCACAGCCCACTGCACCACTACCTGATGACCAAGCACCATCAACAAAGACTTCCACCTCATACTTAGCTCTATATTCCATATCTCTAAGCCTGTATGCAGCATGTTTCCTTGTAACCTCACATTCCCAAGCTTTGCCTTAGCCATGGCCATATAATTCAGAATACCAAAAGCTTGAGCAATCACACTTTCTGGTTTACTAATTATATTTTAAAAAATACCTTCATTTCTTCTTTTCCAAAGCAGCCAGCAAACAACCTTAAATAACTCACTCCACTTCTCAAATTTCGTTCCATGTCTTCCCTGTAAGTTCCAAGCAACCCACTCCTTTAAGTTAGCTTAAAAAAAAGTTCTTTACTTTCGTGGGGTCAACAATCCGTTCCCAAATATTTTTGGCTTCTGGACAGTTTCGTAGAACATGTAGTGCATCCTCAACAACATTTACACACCAAGGGCAATTCGGATCACTACTCAATCTACAAATACATCAAGATTTATTAGTCAGCAATTTATCATGTAAAGTAAACCACATAAAAGTATGACATTGTTAAGGAATTTTGAGCTTCCAAACACATGACCATAAAGGGTCCATTCCCTGAGCATCAAAATTCAATGATTCATAAGCAAATCTAATAGAAAATGCCCCATGTGATTCAAATTTCCACCTCACAACTTCATCTCCCCTTTTATTACGCATAACCTCCAAGCCTTTTTCAACAAATTCCCAGCTATTCTTAATCCCTTTCCATAGTTGACATCCTACCTAAGATTTATCAACTGAAGAAATTAAGTCATTGCCACATTTGTATTTGTCCCGAACAACCCTTGCCCAAAGCTCATCCTTCCTTGCCACCAGCCCCCATCCTGCTTTCATCATGAACGCAGTATTTTGGAGTCTAACATGTCGCATACCTAGGCCTCCCCTCTTCTTTTCTTTACATATCTCCTCCCATGCAACCAAATGGATTCTTCTATGATCATTACTAGATCCCCATAGAAAACTTCTAGTGCTCTTTTCCAACTCATCACAAGTACTAAGAGGAAGAGGAATAGTTTGCATGTAGTAGAGTGGTATAGAAGAAATAATAGTTTTAGCAAGAGTATGTCTTCCTGCAAATGATATGATTTGTGCCTTCCAATTACTCAATCTTTGTTTCACCTTATCAACCACAAAGTGATATGTCTGCTTGTTTAGCCTTTTATGGTGTAAGGGAACTCCTAGATATTTACCAAGATCCGACGTACGAAACACCCCAAGAAGGTCACTAAGTTATTGTGCCCAAGTATGGTTAACATTCTAGGAGAAGAACACTTTGGTTTTGCTTAAACTCACCTTCTGTCCAGAAACCTGACAAAAATCATTAAGGCATCGCTTAATAACTTGCACTTGATCTACAACCGCTTTGGCAAAAATCACCAAATCATCTGCAAAGAAAAGATAGGAGATAGGAGACCCACTTTTAGTGAGCCTAATAGGCCTTCAGTTTCCTACAACAATCTCATCTTGCATATAATGACCTAATTTCTCCATACATTTCACAAACAAATAAGGAGAGATAGGATCCTCTTGTCGAATACCTCGAGAGGGAGTGAACTCAATCGTCTTGCTTCCTTCCCATAGAATTCGCATTTTAGAAGAGGACACACAATGTCTTATAACACCAATGATCTCATTCAGGAGTTTCAATTCCTGAAGGCATGTGATAATAAAATCCCATCGAAGATTATCATAAGCTTTTTTCAAATCAATTTTTATAGCCATGAAACCCTTATTCTCCTTTATAGTCTTCATTGAGTGAATCACTTTCTGAGCTATGATAATATTATCTGAGCCGAATCTACCAGGAACAAATCCACACTGGTTAGGAGCAATGACATCTGGGAGAACCCTTTTAATGCGATTTGCCACCACCTTAGTTATAATTTTGTAAATTACATTGCACAAGCTAATAGGCCTGAAGTCTCTAATAGTCTCTGGTTGGTCCTTCTTATGAATAAGGACTATCAAAATACCATTAACATACTCAATCAAAGAATTATCTACAAAAGAAGCTTTAACAAACTCAACAACAGTAGGTCCGATAATAGACCATTGATTCTGAAAAAATAATGCATTTTAGCCCATCTAGTCCTGGTGACTTCAGTGCCCCCATATTGAAAATGACCTGCTCATCAGTGAATCTTCTTCCAATTTCAATCAGTTTTTCCACACCAATTTCAAGATAGGAAGTATTTGAAGGTACAACTTCTCTAGCAGCTCCTTCCTCCTAAAATAAATTGTGAAAGAATTCCAAAGCCATGGTCTTAAGCTCCTCAACATCATAAACCCAGTCATCATTATTATTCTTGAGTGCCTCAATGTTATTCCATTTTCTCCTCTTATTCACCCTAGCATGAAAGTATTTCAAATTCCGATCACCCAATATAAACCAGTCACATTTAGTTTTTTGAGCCCACATAATATCTTCTTGAAGAAGTACTTCCTCCAATTGCTTCCATAATTTGTGGCATGCGAGCATTTGTCTCTTGCCCCTAAATAGTAAATCTCTCACATCTATTATCATTTCAGAAGCAGCAGCCTGTTTAAAAGCAACTGCCTATGTGTCTTATTGATTACTAAATTACTTGTTGCATTAGCATGCCGTTAGCCAAATTTGCCAAAGTTAACTGCATTTAGGGATTGTTCATGCTTTTATTAAAATAATATGGGGTTTAAGGGATTAAAAAAATTTAAACTATGAACCAATTTCAAAATCAATTGAAAATACACGACTAAAAGTTTAATTTTGCCAACTGAATAAATCTATCAAAGTTTTATTCAAATGAATAATTGAATGTAACAAAACGCAACCAAGGAGTCGTCTAAGTTTACATTTACATTTGATCTCTGCAACTAATGCTAGCTTTCTGTATTCCTTTCCTTTCTCTCTAATATTAAATTATTATATCATTTTCATTTTTTTGGTCCTACCGTGGTGCTCTCTCTCGCTCGATTTCTAAAATCCAAGTAGGTCTCATTCATGGATCTAAAGTGTAGGATAAAGAACGTAATTAAAAAAAAAAAGTAAAGGATAAAGAAGGACCAGGACCAATGTACGAAGTACTATTAGGCTGCTGTTAACCTAAACTTTTGATGCATTGGGCTGGATCAGAGAATGGGCTAGTGAATTTAACTCGAGCAAAATTTTTGACATAGACCTTATCACATTCAGTCATTCACCTTTTTTTAAAGTGTAGAATAAAACAACAAAACCACAAACAGAATGCTATATTTAGAAAGAAGGGAATGTAGAAGTGAATGGAAAGTAGCACTTATACATCTACTAATAAACAATAAAAATAAATTCACCAGCTCTCTTCTTCATTATAATTTCCTTAGCTCTCTTCTTTTGACGCAGATTTATCTGGGTCAAACACACAGCTAATTAAGCTAGACTAACAATTTCGAACATGTTTCAGACGTTCTGATTCAGTCGTCATCCATTATTATTAAGTCTTAAAGCCAAAGAAAGAGTTCCTCTCCTAATTAACTTCCTAAGAGATGCGTTTGACTGTTGTCTTCTAAACTAGCGTTCCATCTTCTCACGAAAGGGCTGCAACTTTTTGGGGATCCATCAGCACAAAGACATATTCATCTTTGAGCGTGTGTGTGTGTATTCATCTTGTGCATGCATGCTCGATTATATGTATCTTTTTACGTTAGATGTATAGTTATATATATATATATATATATTCATCTTCAACACATTCAATTGGCACAACGTCCATAACAGAAATAAACAAAGCAAGCCTCGGCGTCCTTGAACGATGAAGACCTCGACAACTCTGAAAAGAGTCGTCGGCCATCATCTATCTCTGATCAGAACACACAAGTCCGTCCACCTCCTCAGTCCTCCTTGTTCATTCCCAGCCTTTTCTGCTTCCTCCTTCTCTGTGCTCTCACGCTTCCTCTGCCTCTGATCATGAAGTAGGCATGGCTTCATCTCCAAGATTCACAAGCTTCTCCAAGCATTGTGGTATAATTATTCTTAACGTTGACGTGACATCTGAATTAGGTTTATCTAATCATATGTGGCAGTCACGTCCAAATAACTCCTATTTGACAGTGTTTTAAGATTATGATATGAGGACTAACTAACTTTAAAATGTTTGAGAAATATAATCACGAATTAAAAAATAAATAAATCGTAAGGACTAAAAATAAATCAATTTTCCAAAATTTTAATTAATTAATCCCAGTATATTTGTCTTGGCCTATTCTGAAGGGTAACTGAGCGGTGCTTTTTCTTTTGCTTTTTATGACCCGCTAGACTTTTCATTTCATTATTAATAATACTAAACATAAAACGGTACACGGACTTTGATAAAAATTAATCAGATCTGCAATTAGCCTTGTACTACTCCTATAGATAGACATTTTAAGAAACTACATAATCATTAAGCAAAGAATAACAAACAAACATTAAATTAAAATAAATCAAAACCATGAGAAAGAGATGGAGATGTAGGTGGGGATGAGTAAAAGCAAAGAAAGGTGAGAAAAAGAAAGTTCTATATAATAATAAGCATCAGAGGTGCCAAAAAGAAAAGGAAGTCATGAGGATACCTTTTTTTTTTAAGAAAATACATTTGAGATTTTAAATAAAAAATTCATATTGAAAGATTTTGAATTTAAAATTAGTAGATGTAATTTTCCTGATTTTCTTTGTCACTTTCAACATTTCCCTTCATTTAGATAAATAATATCTTTAAAATAATAATTTTTTGGAAGTCATTATACTCGTCTACCAAATCTATCTTGTGATTGACTTCCCAAGGATGAACCTTCTTGGTTCTTACCTGCGTAGTTGTTGAGGAATTTTTGACTCACCTAATGTATTTCAAATAATTATATTAATTAACTTACCAAAATGAAAATAAGATTCTAAGCCTCAATTACAACTTCAAGATGAATTCTCAGAGGATTAAACTTCAAGAAGTCTTATACGTTTCAGATCTGACTTTTCTTTTTGCAGGCGTTATAAATTTGAAGAGCAAGTTACAGACTTTATATACAGTAAGAATCATACAGAAAAAGTAAAGGTCCAACAAAAAATTGAAAAAAAGAAAACAAAGTTCAAATTAAATTAGAACATGCATTATCACAATGGGGGAAAATAGGGTAGAGTAGAGCCCACACTCTTTTGTTTTACTCTAGACCATAAAAATTGCCAATGAATTTAGGTATTAGTGGGGCTCAGGCTGCAATGTTGACAGGCCTTGGTCAATCTAATTTTTTATAAAAAATAATAAAGCCGGAGATTAATGATAATGTTTCACCATAAAAGTAAAAAAAAACATTGCTTGGGTGTTGATGAGAAAGATTATCAATATTGATATTAGTATATTCAATATAAAATAAAAAAATTTTAATGAATGATATCATTCACAAGTCGCGGATATTGTAATTTATTCTCAAAATTCTATTCTATACAATAACCTAAGTAGTTGCTATGTATACAAATTAAGTTCGTAAAATGGGAGTTATCAAGGGTTACATATGATTTTTTAGTTAAATGTTTTTACCGTGTCAGAGGGAACACTTAAATTAATTTTGCAATTAAATTGACCTCAAAACAACATTAAGGAGCAAAAGCAAAATTTAAGTCGATGGACTAAATGAAAATTTTAAAAATAAAAAATAAAAATCAAATAAAAGTAAGGAATACAATTAAACAAAATAAAGGTTATATTAAAAAAGTATTTACTCTATATCATTTAATTATGTAAAATATTCGCATTGGAGCTTACGATTACATTAAAATAAATTAAAAGCAAATTATGATCTGGGTGGGTTTGAATTTGATGGAATTAGACTTTCGGCTCTTATTGGAGCTTCTGAATAATCATAAACTTCATGTTATTATGCTTAATTCAGCATCACAGCTTATGCCCCCAAAAAAGAAAAATTAAGCATTACAGCGTTTACATAATTAGAGAAGTCCACTGGGTTTCCTAATTAATTAAAACCGTTTGAATCAAACAAATTAAGTTCCTTTGTGCATCACCAAAAAGAAAGAAAATTGGTCCCTTTCTAGGATCAGTATGATTGCCACATTGGAGCCATTAATTCAAACTAATTAGGTATCACGAAACCAATCAACACTCTAACAAACTGTGATTAATATCTAAGAACCTTTGTGATACACGAAAGAGCATATATGCACTCACCTATTGGTTTAATTATTCTCTAGATGGCAAATCAAAGTATTGATTGATGGGGACTATTTAATCACAGCCTTCATAAATTAATGAATTTATTAGAAGCAGTACAGTTCAGCATTAACGGGAATATATATACAATATCATGTGACTCCTATATATATATATATATATGTTGGTTTCCTCTGATGAAAACCTGTGTCTAGTAATATCTGATTGTAGAAACCATTATACAAAGAGGATGCAGAATCCTTTTCTTTACCTGGTGAAGTATACCAAAACAAGAAGGACAAAAAAAAGGTGAATGAATATACTTGGCGTTAAGCAATCACGGCATTGATGGTTTAACTTTTAACAAGTGCTTTAATTGCTTCATCAAGCCAATCCACCACTTTGAAATAGTACTAGTGACAGTACATAGTACTCTCTCCAGTCTTATATAAGATTCTTTACAATATATGAGATGATATTTATTATATATTTTTTAAAAAATATTTCTATGTAATATATTTGAAGAGAAAAAGACAGAGATTAAATAAAGATAGTTTTAAAAAAATATTAAAATTTTTAATAAAATTAAGTTGATTAATTAATTTTAACTTTTTTTTTAATTTATGTTATTCACTTAAAAAAAATTTTATATTAAGAATTAGATAGAATGTATAATAAGATAAGCCATTAGTAACAAAATTTACTGTTTCATCTCTATCCTTCTACGATCACACTGCCCAAATTGTTCTTTTGCCCCCAATAACGCCACATGTGGTCCAATCTTCATGTTAATCAATGCGTCTCTCACTGTAACCCAGATGTGCTCTGAGAACAGGGATGAGCAGACGAGACGAAGCTAAAGCCCACCAATTTACTGTACTGTCTTGTTTGTTCTTTTGCCTTTGTGCTTTACTCTTTCACAGTTTCAAGATTATTCTTACTCCTTGATCGTATCGTAACGATTTTAATTCAAAGGTGTACAGGGATTTATTTTCGAATTTCGTATGTATTGGGATGCTTGAATTTTTTTTTTTTTTAAATTATTTAAAGGGATGCTTGAAAGTTGAAACTAAGAATCAGCGGTGCATTTTGTTGAAAACTTCGTTTTTGTTGGGAAACACGCCATCATGTGGTTCAAGGGTCAGTAACATCGAAGGTACTGTATATAGTAAGCTCAGATGTCATTAATTTTAAACCAAGAATTAAAAGATCTATCAAAGGCGGGCGACATTTTTTTTCCTCCCCCATATGTTATATATGGAAGATTTTTTATTCTGATTATAAATATAAAATATTTTATAATATATAAGATAATATTTATTATATATTTTTTAAAAAATATTTTTATTTAATATATTTAAAGAGAAAAAAATATTAAATAAAAATAATTTTAAAAAAATATTAAAATTTTTAAAAAAATTAAAATAATTAATTAATTTTAATTTTTAAATTATATAATTTAATTAAAAAAATTTTATATTAAAAAATAGAGGGATTACTTATCTTCATACGGACCTAACTAGTCATTCGCTTTCATTTCGCAATTCTGCCAATTTTCTGGTTGGTGCAACCGTGACGGTCGAATTACCAATACCCAGTGGAATAGGACGCGAGAAAAATGATTCCTTTGGCTAGAAAAACGAACGGAATATATATTTTATTAAATGTTCATGGGAAAATAAACAATCCTTCCATGACCTGCGAATGGACCTTATGTAAACTGTAATGATGATAGAGGAAAGGATGCTTGACGAGGAAGACATTCCCTGTTGAGCGGAAATCTGGGGGTGGTAAATAAATGATGGCTATAATCCCAATACACTCATGTGGTTTATGACCTTGTGAGTCGTGATTTCTCTGTGGGACCCTTTTAAATAGTGCCCACTCTAATCCCTGAATTCTGACCTTGTTATATTAATAATAAAAAATACACTCATGGAGATAATATTTTGTAATAATAATAATAACAATAATAATATTGTGTCCATGCCACTATCACCTCTTTTTCCAATTCAACCCTCAAGCACTGGACACCAATGGGCGTGAGAGTGAGAGAGTAAAGGGTGGGACTTTCGACTTTTCCTGTGATAAGTTGCATCGGTTGATAGCTTAAACGGCACCAAAAGAAGCAAAAGATAGTCACAGATTCCAGAGACTCACAGGCTCCTATGCCCACAATTCCAGCAACAAGACAAATCAGAGCCCACCTAATAACGCGAGAAAAAGCAACCCCACAATTAAAAATTTTCAACTTCCTTCTTTCTAAAACTCATCAATATCAAATTCTTTTTCTTTTGTGCTGCTGCTTCCGTCTCCCCTGCACCACAATTAAATCTTCTCTGCCCCAGACTTGAATCCCTCCATAAGTTTTGTTTCATCTCTTGAAGACACCTCTCTCTCTCTCTGCGTGAATCATGCCTGTGGTTTCAGACGCTTCTGCAGTTGCTGAACACATAAAATGTAGAAGACCCAGAAACCATTTCGGTCAGCTTATTCAAGAAGCAGATCCAAACCCTCCGATCCCTTCTATAATCCAATCCACTCGCTGCAAATCCACCATTTCCTCTCTCCTTCTTTCCACTTTCTCTAACAATGCGTCGAATGAAACTATACAGGGTAACGGTATCAACATCAGTGGCAGCGGCAGCGGCCGCAGCAAGAAGAAGAACAATTTCTCGGCTGCTTCAACCTTCAGAGGATTAGGGTGCACTGCCGGTGCGTCGCAGCAGGTGTCGGTTCCCGCTGTGATTCGGACATCGGCGGACTGGCAAGGAAAGAAGGCTAGAAAGAAGAAGCACAAAAGAAATAGCACCAAGACCTGTCCTGGGGTTCTTGATAGTTCTGGTTCTGGTTCTACTAATTGTGTTGATTTTCAAGACGTCTGGTGTGGTCCCGGAATTGGGTTTTCAGCGGATGCTGCTGCGTCTGTTGATTGCGTTGTGGCGAGGAAGAATGTTTCTGCGAGAGGGAAGATTGATATGGAGAGGATGACCCACAGGGAGGTATTCTTGCTTCTGCACATTGATCATTTCTTCCTCTATTTCTTCTTCACTCGTTTCCCAATGCGTGTTAAAAACACAAAAAGCATTTTAATTTCACCCTTCCTCCTACTTCTATTTGGTCTTTCTTGCTTCATCATTCAGCAGGATGATGAGGGATCGCCATCGGTTTTCTTCCTTTCAACTGCGATGTTTGATGCGTCTTTCTTACAGTAATTAGCATTAACATCCGTTATTTACCCAACATAAAATTTTTGTTTAACTTAAGTATTTCAATTTCAACTATAATGAAGGAGAGACCCACTCCTTTCTTGTCCTGTCCTTCTTTCTTTCTTTCTTTATTGCTCAACAGGATAACGAGGGATTGGTTTTCTTCCTGTGAATTTCCATGCGTGATGGGTCTTTAATACAAGATCTAGCATCACCATCTTTTATTTACCAATTACCAAATATTATAAAATTTTTGGTCAAATTATTTTTCAAATATAATAGGAGTCGACAAGTTTGAAAAATGACTTGTGTATGGGGGACCTATATAATAAAAGAGTGGGTCTTCGTCAACTACCAAGGCTGCTGAGTGCTGATAATTATATTCTCAGCATATGTTTATATAATGACGTATCATATCACCAACTGGCCGATCAAAACGCGTACACGCATGTCATGTCGTTTCCCAGTTAAGGACGCAAGACGAAAAAATTATAATTACTGTGGAACCGTTCGGGAAATAGGATTATCATGCGAATGAGACGAGAAATATTGAATTGTTGATAGATGTTCAAAGGATTAGCTGTTATTTCGATTTCATTTGTAGTTCTGTATATCCTTTTTTGGATCGGGAGGTTTTTGCGAGGCCTGATGATGGTTCATAAATGTTGCCAGCGTGTGTCTTATCTTGGAAGACGAACAGTGAACCCAGAAACCATCTCGTTTCTGGATAATGATCCTGATATCTTCCCAGCACGCCCTGCTGCATCTGATTCTTTTGGAACTGCAAGATACTATCGTCATGTTCGACATCCTTCTTCCTCTGAAGGTTTCGCTGAGGTTGGTTCTGCCTCTTAAATTCTTTAAATTCTTCATCTTATCCTGATCCGGTTTCTTTATTTGTCTATCAGATCTTTGTCATTTTTGAGGAAATAACATTTGGAAATTCTGAAATTGGAGTTGATTATTGGAATATGTTTTTCATAATTTGACTGACTACCTGGAATATGCCTATTATAATTGTTGGTTGGAAAAATACTTCAACTGCCTTGTTATTTCTATTATAGAAAAGGATGAACAAGTGTTTGGTTTGCATATGTGTGTAGCCCAGCTAGAAAGGATAACATGACTGTGTTAGGCTACATTTTCTTTTCCTGAGTTTATTCAAATGAAATGAACGGTACTACAAGGTTGGTGAAAACTGTAAAGTGCCAATTATCCAACATTAGATAGTAAATGGCACTTACTCTAGTTTTCAAGTTGTAGAAGTGACTCTATGGAGTTTGGAACTTACTTTAAAAGGTAATGATTGTCGGAGAAAGAGTAATGTTGAATCATGCTAATTACCCCAGTGTCAGTAATACCAGGAAAACCATGTGCGGTTCTCCTACTATTTATGTATGCCATCATGCATATGCACACAAGTTGATGGGATGATATCGATGGCACAGCAATATAGTATTATGTGATTCAGTGATTGAGGGATCTGTTTCTTCTCATTGAGAGCCTGACAGCTTTGGTCATCAATCATAGTGTTGGCATTCAGCTCTTACTAGAACTGACATACATTGCATTGGAGTTTGTTTTAGTGGTTCATGAGTCAAGACATATGATGTACATGAAGTGACTGTACAATGTACTTCATGTGATTCAGTAACACTCAGGTCAGAATAAGCCTGCAATAAAGAATGAAGCTTGCTGATTGACTTAACCCTGAATCTGGGTACTTATTCAGTTTGGAATTAACTTGGTACCGTAGGCCAAATTTGTGTGGCAAATTTGTGGTGATCTGGTTGCAGATTGTTCTGTGAATATCTGGTCGCTAGATTAACAAAAAAGACGAGTTAATTTGACCCATGGTATTATGAAGGTTATTTATAGACTTGGCTTCTGTGTAATTTGCGAGACTGAAATTTGTTATTCATACAAGCTCTGTTTTTTTTCTTTTTCGGATATTACAAGCTCTATGGTTCCACCACAGACTACACAATCCCAAACTTTAGATATCGCAGAGTTGGACAACCATAATTTGTTGAAAGTAAAACTAATTTAAGTTCATTTATATGGTATGGATAACCATGTTCTAAAAGATTAACGATAAACAATACAATAGGAAGCTCCTACTTTTCTCTGTTTTTTAATTATAGTTACCATCTTAACCATTTTTGGATAATCATGAATGGGTTAGTTTCACCTGATTGCTTGATCACACTAACTCAGGGCAATGCATAACCCCGCTAATTTGAGGTGCTGATTTTAGTCAGTTGAACTGAATGTAAGTGTTGATATATGAATATAGCATGTAGGGCAATATTTGTTCTGTCCGCAATGCTCCCATGACCATGGTTGAGTCTTAGGTTAGGTTGATTGCCTATTGTTTGTGTGTTTGATTTAACTGTTATTTATTTATTTATTTATAGTTAGATTTGCTTCCATCGGTGTTTTGTTAGTCTTTCTGTTTTTCTACTATAATTTATAATCATCAATATATCTAATCATATGTATGCATTTCTGTAATTATTGCTGAACCTGTGTAGATAATGATGCTCCAAGGAGGTCTGCTGATGGGGGGAATATTAGATTCACATGACCAATTTAGAGACTGGAGACTTGATGTTGATAACATGTCATATGAGGTGGGTTCTCTAATCTCTCTCCACTTTTTTTTTTTGTAATAATATTTCTTCTAGCCGTTAATATACTGTTTGGCTGGGTGAATCTTGATCTTATGTTCTGTCAAAATTGCTGGTTTCTGTGCTTGCAGCAACTGCTTGAGCTTGAAGAGAAGATTGGCTATGTCAACACTGGTCTTAAAGAAGACGAGATAGGATGCCACATAAGGAAAATCCAATATCCATTTTTAAGTGAAACATTGAAGCACCATACTAACAAAAAGTGCAGCATTTGTCAGGTGAGTATGCAGAACTAAAACTTGAAGGGTCTGTCAGTCTCATATCCATATACCTTCACACGCATTATTATTGTATAATAATACGATGTGATCTATGTGGGTTGTGAACAGGAGGAATATGAAGGAGATGATGAGGTGGGGAAGCTAAACTGTGAACACAACTATCACTTTGAGTGCATTAGACAATGGCTTGCACAGAAAAATTTCTGCCCAGTCTGCAAGCAAGAAGTCGTGGTTCGTCACTAAGAGGCACAACCCTGATTCTTTTTTCCTTTTTCTTTTTTAAAAAGAAACAGCCTGCATATTTTCACTCTGAAGTTGGTGTATAGATTTTCATATCCAATATAAGCAAGATTCCATTCTTTGCTGTCAATCTTCATTTCATTGCATCTTTCGAGTCTTTTGGTCTGCTTTGTAAGTTGGCTATATGTAATATTTGTCAATGATGAGGAGACCCGAACAAAATTATACGTCTTGCTTTGACTTGGTATAATACTTGTTTATTGGATTTTGGGCTGTACTTTAATGTAACTATATCTTTTTTCTTTTATAATATAGCCAATGTAATGCAAACCCTTGTGATTTCTTTAGTAATTTAATTGACGGCTAAAACTCCGCTTATCTGTTAAAAAAACGTTCTTACCGTTCTCTTTTACAACAATGTTAGTCACACAAGAAAGCCCTACCACGAAAGAGACAGACCTCTATGTAAAATAGAATGAAACAAAGCTTTCGCATGCGCCAAGAATAACTTTAAAATTACAGGAAGATCACAAGGTTAATAGATCTATGAAAGAAATACTAGGATATTCTTCAAATATACGTAACAAAGCTGAGAATTTTATTCACACAATATATGTGTATATCTATGCGTCTTGGCTTTTTCATTCATTGTGATTCATGTACTCTTTGCTACTATTATGGACTTTAAGTGATGGGCTCACCTACAACACAGTCGTGCTTTCCCTCAGATCATCTATAGAGACACACACACATATATATCTACAAGACCTTGAAGGAGCATCTTCTCTGCAAAGAATTAATCTTTGATCTTTTTGAAGGAGAGGAGAAAGAAACGAGATGCCTGTCATCTAGAGAGAGAAATGGACTAATCCATGTCATGGTGAATGAGAAACTCAGTTAAATATGGATTCAATTGATCTACAGCCTGCACTTGAACATGAAAAGTGACGACATTAAGAAATTATATCAAATGAAAAGCTCAGTTTGGTCTCACTATATGCTTTCTCTGTCTCATCAAAAAGAACAGTCAAATAATCTCACCCTACTACCCGCCACCAAGTCAAAGTGGGAATAGTGCGGACCTCCAGGCCCCTCAAAAACTTAATAGGTAATCAGCTCCTCAGGAATAAGCTTTTGCCATTTCTGTTCCACGGATCACACCCATCATAAAAACAAAATTTAGGTTCAGTTCTTATAAAGTTGTTCTCCTTTAAAAACGTAACATGTAAACAGCTTTTTCAACTCAGTATTGCTGTATACAGCTTCCGGAGGACAGATTGGATCTTGGTCACCCGCAACTGCTAAGATAGGTATTTTGCTTTTGGGCAGATGGTCTTTGTAGAAGAAAGTTCCACTCCTATCACATAAACCACCCTTCTCAGAACCTGATTTTAACTGCAAGAGAAGCCTGGAAGGTACAGTACCTTCCATTTTATGATTCAGTCTTTTAAAGGTTGGGACAGAGATTTTGTTGAAGCATGGGTAGGCTACTATATATAAGTAGTTGCAAAAATCCAAAATCAAGGCCAAGGTTAACGCACTTCTAGATTTGGCACTTAAAGAAGTGGTTCAAAACAAGTTTTTGGAACAGCTTTTGATCCATTTCTTGAGCTGAAATCTGAGAATTCAGCCATGATAAAGCACAAGGAAGATAATTTGCGAGAGGATAAATAGCAGCAATCAATGGCCCTACTGGAAAAACAGAATGTTTAATGCCTGAAAAGTCTCTGCCTGCAAATGAACAGATTTACTTAATTTTCTATGCTGTTTAACTAAGAGACATATCAATGGAGAAAAATAAAAGATGCCATCACAGTTTCAGTAATCACTTGCCAGTGGTATAAGCAACTTAGAAGATGATCCTGTAGGTGAATAGTCAAGTGACGATCCCAAAGTAACAACCGATGCCAACCCAGAATCCTTTCCATGAAAACCTGATATATAATGTATGCAGCAAACAAGAAGAAAAATTGATCATTAACGTATTCGCTTTCACAAAATAATTTGCAAACATCTAGAATTTTACCGAATTGTTTATATTCTTTGGGAATAAGATTTTGAAACACAAAAATAGCTAACACCCCTCAACACATAACTGATTCTAATTTGATCCTTCTACTGATAAGAATGAGCAGAAAGTTTCCCAGGGGAAAGAAGTGGACTAGATGAGAATTATATATAAGTTAATTGACTCAAAAACCCAACGCCTTAAGATTTTGACCTCACATTTGTTAAGTTCGGTGTGTTCTTTCATCATCCAGGGCCAAATGTAAGAGAGTTATCTTTTTTTTTTTTTTTGGCCATCCCCAAACTAAACCTTGCATGTGGGTTCTTAGTGGGTCTCTCTTGAAGGAAAAAATAAAAAATAAAAACTATAATCAACACGAGAAGGTCGCTTATCGACAAAACACCAAACTCCCAAAACTATGCTTCTTAACCGTCTTGGCGCCGGATTCTGCCGCTTCGACCCCAAACAGGAGACTCTGAGTTTTGCTTGCCGGCGGGTGTCAAATCCGTCGCCAGCGAGGCCTGCAGCATTCTACGGTTGGCTTCCGGGGAGGAAAAACGATAAGCGGCTATCGACATGCACTGCCGACGAGCTGCACTATGTCTGTTTCCGACTCCGATTGGAAGCTCGCTCTCTGGCGCTACCTGCCTTCTCCCGAGGTTCTATAGAGCATCTTCTTCGTTTCGTAATTTCAATTTACACACTTGGGTGATTCAACTGTGCATGTTCCTGGGGATATCAGGTCCACTGTATGTTTAAAAATAGCTTCATTTATCTAGCTTTCGTTAATTTATCAGAGAAAAGGAAAATTCGTCGACGGTTACGTTTGAAAGTAATGCAAATAGAAAAACCTTATATTCAGGCACCATGTAAGAATCATCCATTTTGGCTGTTGTCAGGGTTTGCAACCAATGTTATTGGCTATGATCTCTCTCCTGAGGTAACTGCTATGTTCCCATTAAATTTCATAACTAAATACCCTTCTCTTTAGGTGCTGGGCTAAGCACCTATGGATCTAACTCTGAGGAAAGTTTTAACTACCTTGGAGCTTCGTTTGAGTCAGGAACTCCTTTCATGAAAATCAGAGGGTCAGAATCTAAGAACGTGACCAAATATGAGGAGCTAAGACCAACAGCGAATCTGATGGATGTCTTTACAAGATTATCCAATAAAGTATCAAGCTTTTTTAATGGGCGTTTTTGTCGTAACCTGGAGAGCCACTACTTCTTACAAGATAATGTGGAAAGAATTTCTTCAGATTTGCGGGGAATGAGTGGAAACTCTGCCATTGAAGGGGATCAGCCATTGTTCCCAGCACACGTTTTGGAACTGCAAGAGCGTTTTATAGTCCTCATGGATGAATTTCTGAAACAGTTTGTGCTGGCTGCGAAGAATGATTGGGACTTCGACTATTACCTGGAAGAGGATGTACCTGCTGCGGTGAGATGACATTCCCTCATGACAATAACAAGTTTGTTGCATAAATTTATAGTATTATCGGTTATTAAGTTTATCATTGATTTCATAGTTTTGCTTTGCATCAGATGGAGTACATAAGGACTCAATGCCTACCGAAGGATGGAAAGTTGCTTGCTATTAGTAACTCAGTGGGGGGTATCCTGTTATATGCAATGCTCTCACGCTGTCGTAAGTTTTGCTGAACTGCCATTTTATTTTCTTCCATGCTTCTGTGATTTCGTTTGAAAGAACCATCAAAATTAATTTTTCTCTACTTTTTGTGCAAGCTTGTTTACACTACATGGTTCATGATCCAACATATATAATTGAACTTCAAATATATCTTGCACCCAATAGTTGTGGCAAACACAACCATAAGCTCTGATACTATTCGTTGGGGCCTAAGATGCTTAAAAGACTGTGATAATTCTCTTACATTTGGCCTTGGATGATGAAAGAATACACTGGACTTAACAAACGTGAAGTCAGAATTTTAAGGCGTTGGGTTATAAGATTGGGAATCTGGGATGCCAGGTCGATCTGTCTGGAAAGTTATTTGAAAGAGAAAATTTTTGCTTAGGTCGCGCAGGAAATTATATTATAATAATGTAAATTCCCAAAATGATTTATTGAAGTCCTAATTTTTTGGTTGGAAATTAGGAAGATATGCTAAATATGTATTAGAGGAATAGTCCTGGGAAACTATTTTTAACTTTATTATTAGAAATTTTAGAAGATAGATTAGAAATCTAGGAAGATGGGTTGTAAATCTGAGTACCAATTGGAAATCTATGAATATGAATTGAAAATTTTTTTGCTCCCCATATTAACTCTAAGATAGGAAATTGTGAAGAATGAATTGAAAAATCTAGGAGGATGGGTTAAAAATTCCTGAACTTTTTTTTTTTTTATCTTAATCCTATGGTTAGAAATTATAAAGGATATGTTAGAAATCTTACGGGATGGATTGAAAGTTTTTTATGACTAAGTTAAAAATATGTGAATATGTTCTTTGTTCTTTTTTATAGATAAAATACTTTGAGGTTATAAATTATAATATATTTTATTTTTTTTATTACATTAAAAAAGTTTGACCTTAATTTTTACCTACATCATCACCTGAATTAGCATATGGCATTATAATATATTTTCTTATAATGTCCTAAACCAAAATTTTACCTATTTGAATATGTCTGCTAAGGGTCTCCTTTTAAAAAACAAGGTCCAAAATCTTATTCGTTTTTATTAACATCAATTAAAAAATTAAAAAAAGATATTTTGATTATTGAAAGCAAGAATTGAGAAAAGATTGTGTTTTCTATTTCTTTATTATGTTATAAGGATTTGAACACTTGATTACTACTTAAGATTTTATGTTTTCAAATTAAAAGAGATTAGTCTTATACTCTCTCAAATTCTTATCATAAGGACTATCTTATAAACTTTACATGATCAATCATAAGATTTTGCACACTGCAGAAGAAACATCAATTTTTTCCTTAAATACCTTCAATTTAGTATTCTCACATTCAACATATTGGGCATTATCTCTCATAAGTATATTAAGAGTTTATTAAAGGTAAAATGACAAAGGTTTTAAAATTTTTGACAAATTTAGTAATCATAACTAATTTTAACATATTTTCTATCTCCATAATTTAGCTAAAAGCTATTACAATAAAAACCGTACAAAGTTAATTGAAGTAATCCATCACCCTAAAATTCAGTAAAAAAACATAAAGGATTAGAAGAGCTATTTCTTGTGAATATGTTCATTTGCGTGCGGTAAGTAATTAAAGAACCTTCTTCCTAACAGAGGACGGCAACCTCCAAAGCAATTACTGCGCGAGTACCTATATTTTCTGTGGAAAGCAGAATTAATTGAAGTGCCTATTTCCTATTTCCTATTTCCTATTTCCGTTGAATTCACTGGATCCTACCTTAGATTTATTCATTAAAAAAAAATTGAGAAAATGAAAAAGGCTCTATTTCGAAGACACCAAAGTGATAATTTTTTTTTTTTAAATAAAGAATGGGACAAAGCTCTGTTTACATCACGTGCGAATGAATCCCAAACAATTATTACTCACAAGAATCCTAAGATTAAGAGGGATATCATCAAATATACAAGAATTCAACAATGAAGTAGCATCCATGTGAGCTAAGTGATTCGCAGCTCTATTAACTCTTTCATCCATAGGTTGAACATGCGACTCCCAATCTCTACTACATAACTCAATAATAACTTGCAAGGTAGTACTATTATTATTAGGACTACTCATGGCTTGATTATTTTTCAGCTTCCTCCTTAAAGAAAGACCATCACTTTCTATTTGCGCGAGTTTACTCCCTCTGTCTCATATTATAAGGAAATAAATATGATTTTTTTTATCTATAATATAAGGTAATATGTTTTTATTTGCCACTTTTACCACCCATTAATGTAATATATATTAATATAAATTGTGTTAAAATTATAAAAAAAAGAGTATTTAATAAAGATAAAATAGGAATATTTGAATTTTTTTTTTGAAGAATTTAATAATATTGTTTTCATTTTTTAATATGTATAAAACTCTAAATATTATCTTATAATATGGGACGGATTACATATATCCTTTATTCCATACCATGAACAAGTCCTTGAGAATTCCCCATTCCTCAAGCTTCAAAAGTTGAACATGCAATGCACACCATCCCAACTAATTACTCCCTGGGGCCTAGAGTGCAGGGCACTTGATAGAGGAATTTTATTGTTCAAATTATAGTTCACAAATCTAAATATATGGTGCATTAAATTTTTTTCTATTAATACCCTTTATTAACCATGCTAGAAGTTAAAGAGTTAAAATACAATGAGAGAGATATTAGTGAAAATAATTAAGGATCATTAAATTTATGGTATAAGTTTAACCATTTAATTGTGGCCATTTTTGGAAAATTCTTTCAATTTGTGACAAATTTAAAAAGTCTAATTACTTTTAATTATGTTTCTTAATAATTGATAAAGTAGGTAATTATGACTTATATTTATGAGGTATGCCATCTAATATAATCTCAACATCAAGCCATTCAAGTACTCATTTCGTTGATATATATTTTCTCTGATTTTTAATATGTCATTTAATTAAATTATATGAATTCAGAAAGAAATGAAAGTTAGTTAACAATCTTTATTTTTCATAAAATTACAATATTTTTTCAAAATTATCTTTGTTCAATCCCTCTCTATTTTTTTTTATCTTTAATTAAGTTGGGGCATTATTTTTTATGAAATGCATAATAAATATTAACTCGTATTCTAAAAATAATTCAATATTTAGAATTAAGATAAAAGATCCTATTATTTAGGATTAGGGGAGTATAAGATATAAATAACTAATTCAATCAAGAAATATAATTAAAAGTAGTTAGGAGCTGTAAATTTGTCACAAATTCAAAATAATGTCCTAAAATGCCCTCATATAATATTTAATACTTTATCTTGTAATTAATAAAAATAAATTGTATCCACTTATTTAATAAAAAGTAACATTAAAAAAAAGAGAAATAAATATATTAGTTAATCCATTTATGTATCTTATACATTTAGAAACCAAAATATCACCTCATTTATATTTTATACTGGTTATATTTTATACTATGGGAGCAGAGGGAGCATATGATTATGATATGGACCCCAAACACCACGTTTTTCCCTCGCTTTTAGTCTTCCCTCACTTAAAAAAAGAGAAAAAAAAGAACTTTGATAAAAAAAAAATTTAACTGTTTATTTCAATTTTCATAAAAATAATATAATAACATAATAATTTTTGTTGCTCAGTATAATATAATTAGATACTGACAGAAATCTCACATATAGTATATTTATAAAAAATCTCTTCTACATAAGGACAAAGTCACAGCTACGAGTGGCCAAAAAAAAAAGTCACAGCTACGTAAATAAAATTTATATATTCTAATTTTATTAATTTTTATTTTGAAAATTTAAACTGTTCAAATTTCAATTACGTGGTTAACACCAAATTTACGCTTCATGCACACTTTTTTTTTTTCAGGTATGCACTAAATTCGAGTTCCATGAAATGATTGAAGACTTCTAGAATGGGAACTCAATTTTGTGGTGATTTCATTATTAATGCAATTGCATTAAATTATTATTTTATTATTCTATCCAATTTAAATTATAAGTCAATTTTAATTATTTTATCTATATACTCTATCAAGGTGGTTAGTTAAAATTAACTGGAATCCTTAAATTTTTAAAAAATTACTATAATTTTTCAAAATTATTTTTATTAAATGGTAACAACATCTTAATCTTAATCATGTTTTTCTTAATCTGTTTTCACCACAATTTATGTTATTATTGCCATAAGGGGATAAAAATGAAAAAATAATTAAACGTTGCATAAATTTTACAAAGTACAAACTTATATTTTGAATATCTTAATTTTTCAAATAAAAAAAAGTGACTTATAATTTGAATAGTAGGAATAGCAATGAATAAAAGTTGTATGAACTTTAATTTTTATTATTTATTATAACGTTATCATATAAATAAAATGATGTATAAAATTCACTATAAAACTGATGGACTCTCCTGCAATTGACGGTTGAAGAATAAATCATTTATTATATGCAGATTGTGGAATTTGTAATGAATTTAATATTTTATATTATCTCATTTTAAAATATAAGAAATAAATAACTAAATTATTACAATCAAGAAAACAGTCAAATATTTTAAATATATCATAAAGTTTTTTTTCATAAATGTTTTTATTTAATGTTCCCACTTAATTATTCTTTAATTTATACTTTGTAAAAATAAATCTATTTTAATTGAAAGAAAAATTGAAAAAATGCATTAATTATTTTAATAAAAATCATTTACCTTTTATATTTTAAAACAAAAAAATTTAAAAATGCCTCCTACATTAATAATTTACTTCATTGGTTACTGAATTTTTTCTGTCAGTGACTATACAGTAATAGGTTTGGGTCATGTGTGGCCCAAAAGAAAAGGGCTTAACACGTAGGATTCTATCATCTCGTTGACTCTGGTTGACAGTCATCAACATGCTTTTGTTGTTTTTTTCTTTCACTAGTTAATTAAATTAAACTCTTACCAACACATATGGTAGATAATTGATTTTCTTAAGTATGCTGTGATTCTATAAAGTTCTAAAAGTTAAAGAAGTTATCTACATATATCCCAAAATTCACTTTATTATGTAGCTTGAATTAAAGAAAGTATTAGGGGGGGGGTTAAGAAATTAAACTTTTTTAATTTACAAATTCTTTACCAACTTCAGTTATACACATTAAAATTTCTGTCTCGGACTTTTTTGTTTTGGCTAAGGCGACCTTGCTTTACGTCTCTAATTAAATTCATTTATAAAGCAAAAACCCAGATTTCAATACTTTTGACATAACTTCACTGCTATAAAATACAATGCATTATATACATATGATATAACCTTTAGAGTGTAAAATGGAGGGTGAAAGGGGAAAAACCGACGATTTACATGTGTGTGTGTGTGTATAAAGAAACAAAGAAACCAATATAGAACTAATTTTCACGTATCCTTATTAGTCCAAAAGAAAAACAAAAGCACTTACACATAACTACAGAATAAAATGAATAAAGATCTTGATGCACACTGACTTTTTGTTAATGCATATCGTATATTTATAAAAAAATATCTCACACAAGTACAAAGAAAGTACATATACGTCTGTATGCTGACGAACATAATGCACATTATCTATGCGCCAGTCCTTTTTATTCATTGTCATTCATGTTCTCTTAACTACTATATGGACTTTTAAGTGTTGGGCTAATAACATGTACGGGATCTTGAAGGGGCTTCTTGCCTGCAAAGAATTAATCCATGATCTTTTTGAAGCAGAGGAAAAAGAAACGAGATGCCTGTAAACTGAAGAAAGAAATGGACTAATCCATGTCGTGGTGACTGAGAAACTCAGTTACATATGGATACAATTGATCTGCAGCCTGCATTTAAACGTGGAAAGCGACAACATTAAGAAACTATATCAAATGAAAAACTCAGTTGGTCCCATTATAAGGAATCTCTCTAATCAAAAGAATAGCCAAATAATCTCACCGTACGACCCCCCACCAAGTCATAGTGGGCATAGTGCGGACCTCCAGGCTCCCCAAAAACTTTATAGGTAATTAGCTCCTCAGGAATAAGCTTTGCCGTTTCTGTTTCATATATGTGATCACACACATCATACAAACAAAATTTAGGTTCAGTTTTTACTAAGTTGTTCTCCTATAAAAACATAACATGTAAACAGCTTTTTTTCACTCTGCATTACCGTATACAGCATCCGGAGGACATATTAGATCTTGGTCACCGGCAACTGCTAAGATAGGTATTTTGCTTTTGGGGAGATGGTCTCTGTAGAGGAAAGTTCCACTCCTATCACATAAACCACCCGTCTCTAAAACTGATTTTAACTGCAAGAGAAGCCTGGAAGGTACAGTACCTTCCATTCTATGATTCAGTCTTTTAAAAGTTGGGACGGAGATTTTGCAGAAGTATGGGTAGGCTACTATACATAACAAGTTGCATAAAATCCAAAATTAAAGCCAAGGGTAACGCACTTTTAGATTTGGCACTTACAGAAGTGGTTCAAAACAAGTTTTTGGAACAGCTTTTGATCCATTTCTTGAGCTGAAATCTGAGAATTCAGCCATGATAAAGCATAAGGAGGAAAATTTGCGAGGGGATAAATAGCAGCAATCAATGGCCCTACTGGAAAAACAGGAATGTTTAATGCCTGAATAGGCACTTGCTGCAAATGAAGAACTCATTTACTTAATTTTCTATATTGTTCAACTGAGAGTCATATCACTGGAGAAAATTAAAAGATGTCATCGAAGTTTCCGTTATCACTTGCCAGTGGTAAAAGTAACTTGAGAGATGATCTTGAAAGTGAATAGTCAAGTGACGATGCCAAAGTAACAACTGATGCCAACCCAGAATCCTTTCCATGAAAACCTGATATATAATGCATCCAACAAACAAGAAAAAAATTATCAATTACCTATTCATTTTCCCAAAATAATCTGCAAGCATCTAGAATTTTACGAAATTGTTTACATTCTTTGGGAAGGAGATTTTGAAACACAAAAATAACCAACACCCTTCAACACGTAACTCATTCTAATTACAGGCATTTCACCGTTAACTATGAGCAGAAAGTTTCTTGGGGAAAGAAACGGACTAGATGAGAATTATACAAGTTAATTGATTCATAAACCTAATGCCTTAAGATTTTGACTTAACGTGTTAAGTCCAGAGCATTTTTTTCTTCCAAGGCCAAATAGAAAAGAATTATCCCAGTCTTGCAAGCATCTTGGAGCTCAACAAGTAGTATCAGAGCTTATGGTTGGGTGTAAGATACATCTAAAGCTTAATCATATATGTAAGATCATGAACCGTGTTGTGTAAACAAGATTTTGACTTAACATGTGCTGAGTCCAGAGTATTTTTTTCTTCCAAGGCCAAATGGAAAAGAATTATCTCAGTCTTTAAAGCATCTTGGAGCCCAACAAGTAGTATCAGAGATCATGGTTGGGTGTAAGATACAACTATTGGGTGTAAGATACATCTAAAGCTTAATCATATATGTTAGATCATGAACCATGTTATGCAATCAAGCTGGCATCAAAAGCAGGTAAATTTTACTTTTGATGGTTCGTTCAAACGAATTTGCAGAAGCATGAAAGGAAAAAAATGGCACTTCAGCAAAACTTACAACAGCGTGAGAGCATCGCATATAACAGGATACCGCCCATTGAGTGACCAATAGCAAGCAACTTTCCATCCTTCGGTTGGCATTGAATCCTTATGTACTCCATCTGATGCAAAGCAAAACTATGAAATCAATGATAAACTTAATAACTGATAACACTATAAATGTACTTACCAAACTAGTTATTGTCATGAGGGAATGTCATCTCACCGCAGCAGGTACATCCTCTTCCAGGTAATGGTCGAAGTCCCAATCATTCTTCGCAACCAGCTCAAGTTGTATCTGAAATTCTTCCATAATGGCTATAAAACGCTCTTGCAGCTCCAAAACCTGTGCTGGGAATAATGGCAGTTCCCCTTCAATAGTAGAGTTTCCCCTCATTCTGTGCAAACCTGAAAAATTATTTTTAATGTTGTTAATTTTAGTAATAAAATCAGCAGATTGTACGGAGTAGAAGCTCTACGGGTTATGACACAAACCCCCAGCAAAAATTTTTGAAGCTTCGTTGGATAATCTTGTAAAGACATCCATCAGGTTAGCTGTTGGTCGTAGTTCCTCATATTTAGTCACAGTCTCAGATTCTGACCCTCTGGTTTTCATGAAAGGAGTTCCTGACTCAAACGAAGCTCCAAGGTAGTTAAAACTTTCCTCAGAGTTAGATCCATAGGTGCTTAGCCCAGCACCTCGAACTTCAAGAGTCCACGTATCAAATCCTTGTGCAGACATGTACCGCGCAAATGAAGACTGAAAGCAACTAGATTAGATAATCTTATTCTATATTTGAGAACAATGATGAATTAATGATAAAGAAAAGAGGGTTCAGCTATGAAATTTATTGAGAACATAGTTAGTAGATACCTCTGGAGAGAGATCATAACCAATAGCATTGGTTGCAACCCCTGACAACAGCAAAAGTGGATGATTCCTGCGTGGTGCCTGAAAAAGAAGTTTCTCTATTTGCATTACCTTCAAATGAAACCATTGACGAATTTTGCTTTTCTCTAATAAATTAACGAAAGCTAGCTAAATGAAGCTATTTTCAATTTCAAACAAAGAGTACAATTCTAATATCCCCAGGAACAAGCACAGTTGAATCACCCAAGTGCATAAATTGAAATTACGAAACGAAGAAGATGCTCTAGAGGACCTCTGGAGAAGGTAGGTAGCGCCAGAGAGCGAGCTTCCAATCGGAGTCGGAAACAGAGACATAGTGAAGCTCGTCCGCGGTGCATATCGATCGCCGCTTATCGTTTTTCCCCATGGGAATCCAAGCGTAGAATGCCAGAGGTGACGGCACCGACACCCGCCGGTGGGCAAAACTCAGAGTCTCCTGTTTGGGATCAAAGCGGCAGAATCCAGAGCTAAGACGGTTAAGAAGCATAGTGTTGGAGTTTGGTTTTGTGAATAAGCGATACCTTCAGAGAGGATGTTCGGAGCAATGAAGCTAAAAGTCGTTGATTATAGCTTTTTTTTTTTTTGGGAGAGAGATACATTAAGAACCCCACATGTTAGGATTAGTTTTGGGATGTAATAATCAACTATTTTGGTTTTATGAGGAATTGGGAATCACAATATCAGGGACGCCAGATCGGTCTGTGTGGGATGTTAAGTGTACATGTCCGTTAGAGCTTAGACGGTACATGGTAGGGTCCCCTTAGAAAAAGGTCCAAAATCTTACCCGCTTTTTTTGCGTCATTTGTTTTAAAAAAAGATATTTTTTATTTTTCAAGGCATGAATTTATAGAAAAAATTACTTCGCTAAAAGGAAAAGAAAAAAATTTCTTTTTTTTTTCGTGAAAATTATAAAATATTTATTACAATTTTATAATTATTATTTATTAATAATTATTTATTATTATTACTATTATTATTATTTTTATACACATACAACTTTTTTATATTTGAAAAGTTTTTTTTTATTCCATTTCATTGTGCGTATCAAAAGGCTTCTGGTGTTTTTAAAATTAAAAGAGATAATTAGTCTTCTTATAAAAGTCATCAAATGAACAGAGGATAAGAATTGTCAACAGTTGATTTGATCTTATAATACTCAACACCCCTTGTTTTTCCAAGAAAAAGAAATCAATATCTTAAAGCTAAGATATTAAATTTGAGTTTTAGAGGCAAGAATAGCATGAACGTAATAACTATCACGTATACTTAGAACTCTCAAAATGAGTCAAGTATGGCAGGTCAGTCTGAAAAATTAAAAAAAATGAGCGAGCTCGGATCTTAATTTCAGAAATAAATATATAATTCATATTTTTTAAACCTTGCCCGTTTAGTCCTGGCCCGTGATGGGCCAGCCCGAAAGCCTGAAATTTTTTTCTTTTTCTTTTATTTTTGATTTAAAATATTAAAAAATACATATTATTTTATTAATTAGTGATATATAAATTGTAAATTTTAAATATTATGGTAATTTTTTATGAATTATGATAATAATTAGTTATGTTAATTTAAATTATGATGATAATTAGTTGTATTAATTTAAATAATTATATAAAAATTATTAAAAAATATTAAAAAAAAAAAAAGGCCACGGGCCGGCCCGTAGGCCCGATCCCGCTGCCTCGGGCTTAGAAAACCAAGCTCATTTTTCAATTTAGGCCTTTTGGTCCAGCCCGAATTGACAATTCTACACACACTTTCGATTCCTCCATCTTACATTAGATTTTATTTTGATTTCTTGACTTTATTATATTTATTTTTAATTATTTAATTTTTAAAATATAATAAAAAAATTTCTTTATTAGTAACACCTGTTAATTAATAATTATGTTAACTAAAAATACTAATAAAATATTATTTAATATTGATATGTGAATTTTTACTGTAAAATTATCAATATGTCATTAACTCTAGGTTTAAAATATTTTTAATTAAGTTAAAAAAATTAAAAAATAATAATTACAAATAATAAATTTTTAAACAAAATCTTAATTTTATATTTTTTTATCAAAAAAAGAATTTAATAAATATGTAAGTGTGAAAAATATTTTATTAGCATTTAAGAATGATTTGTCAATACTTTCTACTAATATAGTTAATTGTATTAGTGGTAGAGGAACTTTGTTGTATTTTAAAACTTCAAAAATTTAAAAGAAACAAAACAAAAATTTTTATTTTACCAATAAGGGATAAAAAATATACCAATTAATTACACACACACACACATATATATATATATATATATAAAAGAAGATAATTTAGTGTGAATGAGTTCATTTGCGTGGCGTAATTAAAGAACATTTTTTTCCAACAGAAGAGGAATGGAGCAGCAGGGACGCGACGGCAACCAGCAAAGCAATTAGTGTGTGAGTAGTAGTACCTACCTATATTGTCGGCGGAAAGCAAAATCCCTTCCCAAAAAATCAGCACAAACCAACGTGAATATAGGAAATAGGGAATGGAAGGGATTAAAATGCTTTCTTCTTCAGTTCTTCTTCTCCCCTTTTTGGGGTCTGAAAATAACATAGAGAAAATGAAAAAGACTAAGAGGAGATTGATATGATAGTCATAGAAGCGACGTAACCAAGTGAAGTGAAAGTCATCACAATTATATATTTATCTCAACTCAACCCCACCGATTCAACTATTCTATTTTCGACTGACTCTGATGGATCAACCACCAACGCCTTTCTTATACGTTTTCCCTTCCTCCGGCTCTTTCCTACTTTGGCGGGGCGGGAACGGGTGGGTTTGGGGAACTTTGATAGAATTTTCAAACGTTCGTTTAAATTTCATAAGACAAAATTATAATAAATTTCTATTTGAGAATCAAATTTTTTTAACAAGTTAAATTCAAATTTTTCCAATTGGGATTCGATTTTTTTTTTTTAAATAGCTGTGATACAAAAATTAAATATTTTATTTTTTGGTACAGAAAACCAGCTGTCCCTAAAATAGATTCCTTCTCTTTCAGAAAAGCACCGCAAAATTTGTTAGTACAAATAGGATAGGACGGGGGAAAGGGGTTATTTATCAACTGCAACCAACCATTCGGCTGTTTTATCCTTAGCAAGCAGATCAATTGTTACCGTTCTGGAGTCCGTAAGTCGGAATTACTTTAAAAAATAAGGATGTAATGATGCATGAATTAAAGCACTATAGCCATGGTTGAGATTTTGGGCTGGAGATGGTCACTGCACACCGTGTCAATGGCTTCTGTTTATGTTTTTTATTTGCTAAATGATCTCAGTTCACTGATTTACTCAACTATTTTCATGTACTAACTATGCATCCTCATTTTAAATTATTCTTTTGTTAGCAAGCTCAGATTCTGCCATAGACAGGACAAAACTGTAGAGAATATCAAATTACCCAACCTTTCTGAAATCTCATGTCGTTTTTCTAAGAGGAAGGACAAATTATTAAAGTGACTTTCAACTCCATAAGCACTTAATGGCAGTAGTGGCTTGCCCTAATCAAATAAAGTTCTGTGATCCATGAAAAGGATAAGAAAAACTAGATTTGCAATATATGATCTCACACCGCATTCATTTTCATGTAGAGACTGTTTGAATTTAAAAAAATAAGTGATTATGAGATATATAAGTAATTATATGTTAAAGTTATCAAATATAAGCAGCTTTTCAATTAACACTTATATCTCAAATAAGTGTTTATAGAAGAAACTAATTTTTTCTTCTTATGATAATTACTTATTCTCCTACAATCACTTATTTATTTTTTTTTTTATTATCCATCAAATAATCACTTAAATCCTAATATCCAAATATATTTCTTTTATCAAAATTACTTATAAAATAAAAATATCTAAATATAAATTACTTTTAATATAATCACTTATTTTCATAATTCCTCCCATTAAGCACTTATCATTATAATATCTCATTCATAATTCTATTCAAACACGTCCACCCAGTGGCCAAAGCAAAAAGAAAGTAGACATATCATAGTCTTTGTTATGTTTCCGTAGGCAACTAAGTATCTCCATCATTAAAGAATGAAAGCGATGTTCCAACCCCTAATATGCATTCCCCAAAACGGCTCACCTTTTTCCCTACTCACATCATAATGGCTGTGTAGTTCTGTTGGGCTGCTGAATGTTCTCCGCAGGAAATTGCTTTGATGCATCTGACAGTGCGGCTGCCGCCGCCGCCGGGGTCATGGAGTGATACTGTGGAGGCAAAGGAGTAGTTTGCTGCTGCTGTAGGTAGTATGCATGTTCTTGTGCAGGTCCACCATAATCATAACCATAATTATTTGCAGTAGCAGGAGCAGCAACTGCAGCAGCAGAAGAAGCAACTGCTATGGACTGAGGTTGGTGATGGATTTGAGGCAAACCCACATACTGTTGCTGCTGGAATTGCCCGGAAGGTATTTGAACAAATGCCGGAGTGGGTGGCACTGGTGCTTTGTAAACAGTTTGAGCCACCTCAGGCATGGGTGGGGTGGCTGCCTTAGCGGGGTAAATAGAAGGAGTACCAGCGGCACTTTGGGGCATTAATGGCCTGCTTGAGGTTATCACACTAGGGTCAGCCATATTGGGTTGCACAGTCATATTGTAAGGTTGTGTGTGTCCAACGGGCATTACATATACTGGATACTGCTGATTAATTGGATGAGGAATTTGCTGTTGTGAAGGTGTGGGATAAACTGGGTAGTAGGAAGACATTGGAACTAGACCTGTGGCTGCAGGGTGGGGAATGTAGTGGGTGCTGGCATGAACAAATTGTTGCTGCTGCTGCTGGATTGGTTGATTTTGATCCAACTGTGGGGGGAGCGTGTAATTGGAATCCTGAACTCGTTCTCTTTGGTATCCAGGATTAGGATCTGATATGTCATTCTTAGTGTGTGATAAAGCAGGTGCTTTGTGGTCCACATATGCAGCTTGGACTTGATCTTGATAGTAAACAGACCTTGAGAAAGAGTTTGCAGATGCAATACTGCTATCACTGAAAACAATCATTATTACTAAGAATTAGCTGGGTGTTTTTTTCCCCTTCACACAAAGCGGCCGGCATATACCGAAGTTTGATGAAAGAAAGATGCAAATTCAAGATACCTTGTAACAGAATCTGGAGAAGGCAGATTTAAAGCACCACTAGTCCTTGGTTGCACAAGCTGCATGGGTAATGGGGGCTTCCGGAGCCCAGCAGGTGCTCCCTGATCTGATCTTTCGTCATCAGAGATGGCCCGATTCGTATGATGACCAGTCACCAAAGCTGGTGATGCCATGGCTATTGGCGCAGGGATTGAGGGCATAGGAGCAGACAACATAGTCATAGCATACCCTTCATCTTGCTTAATCCCACTAGCACCAAAGGTCATTTGCGCAAACTGTTCCTCAATCCCTAGCCTCTGTTCTTGCTGCAGCCTGCTGTTTCCACTTTCATCAACACGAACCCGAATTGGAGGCAGATTTGACATTGAAGGGGATGAAGAAGAAGAGCCATACGATGAACTGTTGTCCACCATAGGCGAGTCAGGCAAGGAATGAACGTCAGGCAAATTCTTGACCTGTTTGTTGTTATCAGTCTGGAACTCTGCAGCCTGAGCCTCCAAATTGTTGCTAGAATCAGTAGCTGGAACCCTGTCAAGGTTGACCACGCCATGGCCATCAACAGTAGCAGAATCCGACACACCACGGCTGAGAATCCCAGAGTTGTTGAGAGCGTCCACGAACCATGTCTCTGACTTGGCATCGTCAAGGAGTGAACCCATTGAAACTGTAGACTCTGGCTTAGAGAAGAACAAGAACATCCTTAACCTTGAAGGCCTAGGAGGAGAAGCAGCCGTTAAACGGTCATGTTCTTCGATCATATTCTCTAAATCTTCGTCCGTGGTGACTGATATGAGATTGTCAAGATCTTCATGGGGTAGCTGGTACTTGATGGTGAAGGGTCGGCCATTCAGCAAGGTACGAGAGAGCCGGCCACAGAGGTCCCCGAGGGAGGAATGCCGATCCACGACGACTATGCGGGTGTCGCCGCCGACGTAGCAAAGAGTCTTGTCATGCGGGCGTGGCATGATGTGGCCGCCATAGCTGCACATCAGGCGAAGCTTGGCTCCAGGAACAGGAGGGAGGGGCTCATCAACCCAGTTTTCAACAATGCGGGAGCGAGGTGAGTTCTCCACCGACTCAGGATTGTTCAGAAGAATAGTTGTGGCATTTGTTGTGGTCGGAGCTGCGGTGGGCGCAGCTGATGGCGGAGCCGATGGTGGTGGATCCATCAGAGACGGTGCCTCTATGACTCAACTCACTGAGGTGTGGCCAGAATTCAATAGAAACCAGAGAAACAGAGAGAACAAGTGGAAGCTGATATTCTTATAGGTTGATACTCATAGGAGAAGACTTGTTCGATTCCGTGACTTTATAAGTAAAAAGAAAAGTAACCACCAATGGATACTCCCAATGGGATGCTGAGTCGGCCACAGCTTGTTATTCTCTTACTATTTTTTATTTAAACCATGGCTTTTCCCAAAGTATTCAATGACCAATTTCGAAGAGCAAAAGTAATTTTAAAATACAACCCCAGATTACATACAAATAAAGTGGCAAGAATCACTTCAACCTTTGGCTTATATTAAAGAGAAACTAGCTTCATTAATCTACCTAATAACATAATTAGCAATGAAGGCATGAGATATTTTAACTGATAAATCATTCTGCAGCGTTGCTTGCAATGCAATGGCCCTTGCCAGCACCTTATCAGTCAACACGTAAATTGAGGGGCAAGTCAACCCTAACAGTAATGCTCAAAACGTGACATCTCACATGATCTCACAGTCATATCATTATGCAAATAATGGACTGATTACGTAACAGAGAGTAAGTGACATTAGGTTCCGTTTGACCCAAGTTTGCTCATGCTCAGCATATTATTATAACATAAAAACTCATTTTTTATTCATTGAGTTGTCAGAAATGAAGAGGATATTACAACTTACAGCTATATGTTATTATATTTTGGGCCCTGTTTGCATTTTTCTATCCTTTTACCAGCGTTTGCTTCTAAATCCATGAAAGAAAAGATGATCGTCTCATCTGAATCTGGTACTGTTGCTCGGGTTTCACATATACTTGGCTTTTGCTTTAGATTGAAAGAGGATACAGGGGCAGTCAAAGGTGGTGGAAGGGAAATAGAGGAAAACAGAAGAGATGCACGTGGGGGTGATATATTGGTACTTGTGCACAGCTTGTTAAGTTAAGGCTTGAATTGAGTGGCTGTTTGCAAACGCAACGCGGCCTGTTACGAAGTTCTGTCCCCCTTTTTTATGACTAAACTTTTTGGATCCTTTTGGTCAATTTTAGAAAATAAACACTACTCCGATAAGATTCATGAGACCTATTTAATTGTTTGTGATCGCTGTACTATGAAAGTCTGAATAACTTATAACTACTTCCTTATACTTTTAACTATTATATATATATATATCAACATAATAATTAATAGCTAAAAAAATTTTTTTATCTTTGCTCAAATTACCTTATTAAATGTATTGGAAATGAAACATTTTAATAATAAATAAATATTTAGACTTATTAATTAGTGGTAATTTTAGAAAGAGAAAAAATATATACTACATAATTCATAAAGTGCACTATATTATGAAACATAAATCTCTCAAAAAAGTGCATTATATAGCGGAACAAATGAAATATTATATACTCCCTCCAGTCCTATATATAGGATCTTTTGTCTTGATTCTAAATATAAGACCTTTTATAATATACGAGGTAATATTTATTATACATATCCAAAAAATGCCCATATTTAATATATCCAAAGAGAAAGAGAAAGAGATTAAATAATGGTAGTTTTAGAAAAAATATTGGGATTTTCAGAAAAATCGAGGTAGTTAATTAGTTTTAATTCCAATTCTTAATACGCGTGATTCGGTTAAAAGAGTCTTATATTAAGGATAAAAAAGAGTATATCAAAATAATGATTGCCACAGTCATTAATACATTAGTAATATACTCCCTCTGGTCCACAATATAGGGTGTGAGACCCATTTTTCTTTGACCCACAATATAAGGTGTAGAAACCTAAATGGACAAATTTACCCTTTCTATATTTAATTGTGTAAGTTGATTTTTTTTCTCTCTCTTACACTTATAAAGCACATAAATAATTGCTTGATTTAATCATTTTAATATTTCCACAATAAATAGGGATAAATGTGAAAGTTTTGGTATATTTAATGATATTTTTTAACTTTCTTAATGGGCATGAAAATGAGTCTTACACCCTATATTATGGACCGGAGGAAGTAGAAATAGAATAAATGTGTAATAGTTATGTCTAATTTCTTTTGAAATTGGAAAAAAGAAAGATTATTTAAACTCCATTTAGACCCACTTCTTTATAATTTTTTTATTAATATTTATGTATCAAAATTATAGACTTATCATATTAGTATTATTAAAATGATCTTAATAACCACATAAACTGTAGCTGTATATTTAAATATTAGAGAGTATGGGTTGGTCTCCCTTCAGCCACGAGGAAGCTGCTTAAGTAAAACAAAACCCAAGAGAGCAACTATAGGGGGACTAACATGGCCAAGACATGACAAATGCGTAATATCTTTATTATTACTTCATATTTAGTACTACATTACAGATATCTTTTGTTTAATCTTTGTGGTGATGTGCAAGTTTCTGATGTTCTGATGGCCGCATGCGTTCTTGAGATCAGCATTCTGCTCTTTGCAGCTAATAGTGCTCCTGAATTGGATTTATCTTCCTGGAGAGTCTAGTGTGGTTCAATGAATAAGTTAAAATGGGCTGAAAATCATTCTCTTAACTTTCTTGCTGGATACATTTTGAAGACTCCCATATTTTGAAGTTCACAACTTCCATTCTGCATCCCCAAATTGAATCATGTTATCAGCATCATTGGATGCAAATTTGCCTTTGAAAGAATTACTATTCAGCACTAGAATTAATATTTAATTATAAAATGAAACTTATTGTTCATTTAATTATAAAAATGAACTAATTTTTTAAATTAAATATAAAAATATAAAATTACTAAAATACCCTCAACGTTTACTTCCTCCTACTATTATTGGTCAACAGACATTGAAGGCTAGGTCAATAGGCATTAGCGACTGGTCAATACCGGCCAATGGCCTCGACCATCAGTCAACATTCATCAGAAATTTTTACTAGATTTTGCAACTTATTTATTCTAAATTTGCAACTTAATTTTTAAATTTTTATTTTGTAATTTCTTTTTCAAAATTTACAATTTCTTTACTCAAAATTTGCAACTTATTTTCTAAATTTTTACTATATATTGTTTTAGTGTTTTTACAACTTTTTTTTTTTCAGATTTTATAACTTACTTATCATGAATTTGTAACTTGTTTTCCAACTTTTGATTATGAATAGTTTCAGTATTTTACAACTTCTTTTTTAGAATTTACAACTTGTTTATTCTGAATTTGCAACTTGTTTTTCAAATGTTTACTATAAGTTGTTTTAGTATTGTTACAACTTGTTTTATATGTTTTGTAACTTACTTACTCTGAATCTGTAATTTGTTTTCCAAATTTTTACTATTAATTGTTTTAGTGTTTTACAGCTTCTTTTTGAAAATTTGTAACTCATTTTCCAAATTTTTACTATAAAATTTTTCACTGCTTTTCAACTTTTGCTCCAAAAATTTTGAACTTGGAACAATTCGTGATAAAGATTTCAAAAATAAGTTGTAAATTTATAGTAAATAAGTTACAAATTTTAGAAAAGAAGTTACAAAACACTAAATCAATACATAGTAAAAATTTGGAAAATGAATTGAAAATTAAGAGTAAGTAAATTGCAAAATATATGAAAGAAGTTGCAAAAGTACCGAATAATTTATAATAAAAATTTGAAAAATGAGTTGTAAATTCAAAGAAAGTAAATTGTAAAATGAGTTGTAAAAATATTGAAATAATTCATAGTAAAAGTTTGGAAAATAAGTTGCAAATTCAGAGTAAACAAGTTATAAATTCTAAAAAAAAAGTTGTAAAACACTAAAATAATTAATAAAAAAAATATAGAAAATAAGTTACAAATTTAGAGTAAGTAAGTTGTGAATTTTAGAAAGAAAGTTTTAAAATACTGAAATCATTTATAAAAAAAAGTTGAAAAATAAGTTACAAATTCAAAGTAAATAAGTTGCAAAATCTGAAAAAAAAAAAAAGTTATAAAAACACTGAAACAATTCATAATAAAAATTTGAAAAAGAAATTATAAATTTAGAGTAAAAAAATTATAAATTCTGAAAAGAAATTATAAAGTAAAATTTTGAAAACTAAGTTGTAAATTTAAAACAAGCAAATTACAAAATTTTGTAAACATTTCCAATGAATGTTGATCGGTTACCAACAACCGTTGACTGATCGCTAGTTATAACTAACTGGCAGTGACTGGTCGCCAGTGACCGTTGGCCGAAGTTGATTGGTCGTCGGTAGCCATGACCGATAATGGTAGGGAGAGAAATAAAAGTTGATGATATTTTGATAATTTTATATAATTTTATATATTTAATTTGAAAAAGTTGGTCCCTTTTTATAATTAGATGAATAGTAAGTCTCATTTTATAATTAAATATTGATTCTGGTCCTGAATAATAATTCCCTCTTTATCTTTTATCAATGGTGAAAATTTCATCTGAAATTCTCTATTGACTTATTTAGTATACTAAAATTTTGTATGAATAATCTAATATCTAATATCTTATATTTACTTCAAATTTTCAATAATTAAGAGGTAATATTTTCCCAATATGTTTTTTAATTTAAAAGATTCGAGATATATAATTTTTATTTTTTCATTATATTGCAATTGAAAATTATTTTGTCAGAACATAATTTTTAAACTTGTGAGTAAGGAAGTGAAAGTGGCAAAATGATTCTTTTTAGACCAGGAGTTACTATTCAGAGGAAGGAACTGTAAATTAGTTCTAGCTCTCATCCTGTATTTGGTATGATGGAACTTGTGAGTAAGGAAGTGAAAGTAGTAAAAGGATTCTTTTTAAATGCATGTTTGGTACCTTGAAATCAAGGTCCCAATAGAACCCGATTTTCGTCAAAAATAATGAAAGTCATTTCTCTTAAAGGGGATCATAAAGCTGTGAAAATTAGTTCCATAAAAGTGAAAATCATAAAGCTATGAAAATTAGTTTCATAAAAGTGAAATTTTGAGACTAGATATCTTCACGTAAAATATTTTTGGACCATTGTACTCTTTACATTGGAGACAAAATACACCATCATCGCCACCGCAGGATGTGGCCATCTCCAATGAGTTCTCTGGCAACTAATAATCTCCGACCAGCAACCAATTAATAAGTTTTAGACGACCCACAACTGTAGACTCTCTCAATCGAGTGCCAACAGCCAACAAAGACAAGGACCCACAACAAAGTTCATGATTATTAAAAAAGAATGAGCCTTTAAAAATGAAGTTTTGTTAATATATGGATAACATAACCCATAAATTGCGTTCTGATTTTAAAGGAGAAAACTTAGGTGCAGTTCACATATGCTGTTTATACTATTTTCAAATAAATAAATGTCATGATGTTATTTGTCAAACTATTTTTTTATCTTATTTTTTCATGTTTTGATGGTGTGAAAACAAAGTTCGCTAGTAGGAGAGATTATACGCATTGAGACTTGTGACTCCTTCAGAGATAGATATTAAAAATCCCTTTTCTCCATTGCTGTAAAAAATCCAATCGCCATAGTAATAATTGGACATCTAATGAGTTTCTTGGTACAGGTTGAGTTAGTGAAATTGATTCAGGTTTCACACTTGTCTTTCTGAGAATTATGCCTCGTTTGGTTCGACAGAAGCCAAGTGACTTCTATGGAAGTGTGCAGGGAACTCATAATTTAGCATGTTTGGTATATCAGAGTTCCACCTCCATGAAAGTGGACTTCAAGCAAAATGCCTGGAAATGAGTTCCTCAAGTGGGAGGGTGGAAGTCTGATAACTTCCATGGAGCTGAGATTTAAAAGACTATAATGCCCTTATCTTTTTCAATCCAGACCCATGTCCATCTTCGTTTATTTTTGAACCCTCCCTTTTGCTCCTCAAAAGAACCACAGGTTGGCCAGTAATTTTCCCTCCATCACCGTCGCCAACGAACACCAACATTGAAAGTCCATTTTTGTTCACGATTTATGTGCTTGAAGCCCTTGATCCTGTGATGGCGGCAAGGATGGCGGATAGAGATAGCAAGGAAGACGAAGACGCCATTGACCCTTGGTTCGACAGATGAAGAAGACAAGGATGAACTAGCTAGAGTTCGATGATGGCTTCTTCTCCAATCTTCGTTCAACAGATGTGGGCTTATAGTTCAGCAGTGACTCATAGATCTGGGCATATTTTTCTGTTTTTTTTTTTTTGTGAAATATGATCATTTAGTGGAAGGTTGTGCTGGTTGATAAATTTTGGTTCTAATTTGTCCCGGTGAATGGTTTGGGAAGATGACGATGGTTCACCGATAAGGGTCTAGTCTGACAAAGATGGGGAGAGTTTTTTTGTTTCACAAGAATATTATAGTCTTTCTTCATTTTACTTTTACATTTCAAAATAAAAATTACATCATCCTTCTATCGTCATATTAAATATACTTTTAAATCTCATTTTTATTTTTTTTTCTTTTTTTACTTCCACTTCTATTTCCATTTCATTCAAAAATACTTCTACCAACCAAATGGGTGTTAGCCATGAATTTAAGTCCAGAATCATTGAGGACCTTGCTCTTCGGCCAAACACTAATTTCTAAAATCTAAAACTCTAATAATAACCTCAAAAGCCGCTTCCTGATTGGAAAGGGATAAAAGTGATAGTCAAAGACATGGAAAAAAGTTGTTATACAGAGAATATTTTTGAGATGCATGAAACGCTAGAAAAAAGAAGAGACCTGCGTGGAAAGAAACCTGGAGAGGAGGATTCGAACCGAGACCATGAAGAACAGTTTGTATTTTGTAACTTCTTTTTTCTTTTTCTTTTTTGTCATTTTAATCTTAATGTCATTAAAAATAAAATAGTTTACATGCTAAATGAATTTAAAAATGGAAAAAGACACATGGCATCTCTTTATAGGATAACAGTATAAAAGTGTAAAAGGCACGGCACCTAAGTTTTATCCCATTTTAAAAGGGTTTTGAAATCTACAAATGAAGTGGCCTGCGTGCTGCCTCATGCCCCTGAATTGAGGTTAAGGATTTTAACCTTAAAAAAAAAACAAAGAAAATGAATAGAGCATAGCTTTCGGAAGATAAAATAACAACATAGAAAGGGAAAAAAGAAAGAAAGAGCACGACCTTGTGCACACAACACGAGACATGACAAAATATAAATAAAAATAACATTTAATTAGATTAAACTTCATACATTTACTCAAAACTTAAATAATTATTAATGTTTTATGAATAGTATAATTTCCTACTATTTTTCTATTTTACTGCTAAGCTAACATTGATACTGGAAATAAAAATTAAGTTTTGGAAATCATAATGTACAAAATTGTTACGAGGAATTTATAGGAATTTGCAATTTGATATTTGTTTCTATCTCCGTGACATTATCGGAGTATTTTAACTTTCATTTAATTTTTCATTTAATACGGTTGGTATTAAATTTTTAGAAATTTATTGGACTCTTTTTACTTCTTATATTCTCCATTATAAGTCACTTCTAACTATTTTATAGTATATATCAAGAAAAATTGTTACAAGTAATTAAAATTCTTAAATTTTATAAAATTTATCATAATTTTCTAATAGCTAAATTATATATAACCCCTCGTATTTTGTGTGAGTTGCATATCACCTTCTTGATCCTTAAAAATTTAAAACTAAAACTATAGTATGTCATCACTAACTCGCCTGCTATTACAATTACCGTTAAAGTTAACGGTTGATGCCACCCATTTTTTTAAAAAAAATAATATGCCACATAACTCTAATAAAATACATTTGATGTAATATTAAACATTTTAATTTTTTTCATATTTAAAAATGCTTTGTGCCATATTTGTTATTTCCCCCAAGAAATCCCTTTCTCTATCTCTATATCTTCTTTTCACGATCGGAATATGCTCTTTGATTTTACGCAATTGCAACGATGGTGTTCTACTGTATCCTTTCATATTTTCTGACGCTATGGATGTCTGAATCTGATCTTTAGAGACGTCTTTGCTGAACATATTGATTCCAAAATCTGGAGAGGAACTTTACGCTTTAAGGCAAGGTTTGGAATGGGTGGTTTGCCTTGACGATGTCGGCTTGATGCATCTGGGAGAAAGCTGGAGAACAAAAACTAGAGAATGCTGTGCGATCATGAGAAAGGAGAAAGGGATTTCTAGGGGCGAATGTCAATTTTGGCCCTAAGTATTAAAAATTAAAATACGTAGTTTGCTCACGGCCGTTTGATTCAAATTTATTGGGATAATGTAATATAAATAGGATTACATTTGATCAGTAGCTGTGTTTTGTTCGTCAAATTACATGATTATAGGATTACGTCCTAAATCTAAATACACCTTTAAATGTAAATGATAAACTTGTCTAAAAGCTATGTATCTGAGATTACATGGCTGTAAATGAAAGTAAAAAGATAATATTATCTTTATGAAAATTGGATAAGGGTATTTTAGTGCTTTACTATTTAGTTATATTTATTTAAATATAAAAAATAATTTATTTTTTCATATACCCCAATATCATATCAAATAAACTTATATGTGTTTTATTTATATTTCATCCCATTATATCTCTCCACGCCTCGCCTCTGCAAATCAACCAAACGGTCATTGTGTTTTGTTAGAGTGATCTGGCATATTATCCAAAAATAAAAATAATGAAGTGGCATAAACCGTTGACTTAATTTTAAGTTTTAACGGTAGGGGAGTAAATAATCAAAATATGAAATTAGAGTTTTAGTTTTAAATTTTTAAAGATTAGAGAGGTGATACGCAACTGGTTTAAAGTTTAGAGGGGTTTTATATATTTTAACCTTTTTTTTAATATTATTTTTATTAAATTATAATCCATATTGATTATATCTTTCTTGATTTTTCTTCATTGTAACTATTTAATTATGGATAAATATAAAAATAAATATTTAATATTTATAAAATGACTTATATTTTGCATACTCTAATTCTTCTAAAGTATAATTTATAATATGAAATAGAAAAAGTATTTATCTACCTCATACTAAGAAGACCTTGATTTTTTTTCAAAAAAATATTTCACAATTTTATAAAATTACCTTCATTAAATATGGATAAGAATATATTATTCTCTCTCTACCCTAATTTTTTCCTTTTCTCTCATATTGAGCTATATTATAAATAAAAGTAAAATTGAAAAAATATTAAATATTTACTATTTTTCACAAACTTTAAGTCCCTAAAATTATGTCCAAATAGAATATATTACTATTTACTAGTATTGCTTTTGACGTCTTGTGATCCCTATTGTAAACAATTACCAGGATCAAATGATGAGTTCTCTGTGCAACATTTTCCCATGGTACATGCAGCACCAGCACAACGTCACAACGACACATGGGGCACTCGAATTTATTCTTAAACATCTTCTCTATCCTAATCATAAATTTAATCATCAATTATTTGCAATATTAATTTCATTTGTAAAATTGTTGCCAATAGGTTTCAGATGCATATTGATTCAAAGAGCAAAGACTTGGATTCAAAAGATTTTGAACTGAATCTTTATAATTAAAAAAAAAAAAAGCTTTGGAGAGCTTTATGGGTTTGTTGGGCTTCAAAGATTATTGATGATGTGGAACACTAAAATTGAGCATGGGTTGGGTTGAGTTCAGATTTATGTATATTTGCACCTCATGGCCCATCCTTCGTTACATTGGTTTAGGTTAGTATTGGAGTTGTACAAAGTAAACCTAATTATCACAGCATCACAGAGTTGGAGAAGACAACCAAATCAATGACGCACAGATTATTAAAATAGATTTTGTCTTTCTCAACATAATATTTTTCAAACTCATGACTTAATTAGGTATCGAACTAAAATATACTTCAAAAAACATAACTATTTGCCAATGACATTGTTGGTTTTTATGTTTAGTATATTGATTAACAACTCCGTTTAATTTTAAATGATTATATTAAAGCTTAAATTTGTACAAATAAATTTTTAATTTTCATTTAGATATGGACCCATGTGTTAGAAGGATGAAGGGTTACCTAACATAACTTATACTATTCATAATTTATAAATGATTTATTATATATTTTATTGATTTATACAAAATTATAATATTTATAAGTTATAAACAAGGAATCATTTTTCATTTAATGTAACCCATAGGAAAAAATATTTAACTATAAAAAATTTAATTATAAAATAAAATGGCAAAAAAAAAAATAGTCTTCCAAAAAACTTAGGCGTATCTAGTTTTATTTCTTACGTCAAACTATAGTTTCATTGATTTGGATTTTGAAAACAGAAAAGTCGAAGCATCTAAAGCCTGTGCAATCTCGCAATAAAAAACTCTGATCATCTAAGATGATAAAGAGCTTGTTTGATTCTGTTTCTAAAAATAGTTTTTCTATTTTTAAAAACAGAAAATTCAGAAAACTTGTTTGATAAATTTGTTTTTTATAAACTGTTCAGGAAAATAGAAAAACAAAAGAATAGAAAACTCAAAACACTTTTAAGGTGTTTTGTAGTTTTTGTTCTGGAAAACACAAGGAGAGGTGAGACATCCACCTCGTTAATGGTAAAATTATAAATTTTGAATAACTCATTTATTACTCACTAGTTATGATTTTGAGAACAATTATTCAAACAGATTTCTTTATTTTCTTGTTTTCAAAACTTATTCTCGAAAACAGTTTTACAAATCTGTTCTCAGAATAATAAAACAGGAAACACTGTCAAACAGACCCAAGGTTTTGCTCCTATTCTTTTTTTTCGCCCGCTAAGCAGATCAACACAAATTCCATGTAGGGCAGTAGGGGTGTGCTCATAACTCTATGACTTGGTTTAATTTGGTCATATCCGGCCAACTGGGCCTAACCAGGTATCGGGCTAGCTATAATTTGTCCGACCTGTCCTGTAATATATATATATATATATATTTTAAAAAATAATTATTATTTTGTATATATTAATTTGATTTTATTAGATATTTTCCCTATATATGTTATATGATATATTTATTATATGATTAGTATGAAAATTTTTTTAAGATTTTAAGATTTTAATTTTATTTAAAATTTTAAATTAATTTTTTAATTTAATATTACGTAAAAATAATATATAATAGTAAATATTTGTAATTTTTAAAATAATTAATTTTTATTCTAACTTTATTTTTTAATGAAATATATTTTTATATAAATAATTATATTATTTATTAATAGATAAAATTAATTTTTTATTTTATTTTTCAATATATTATAAATTTATTTGATACTGAGTCAGCCTGACCCCAACTAGGTACCTAGCCCAGTTTGCCCAAATACTAATTGGGCTGGTGATGGTTGGGATGATACCGGCAGCTGCACACCCTAATTGCGTGAACCCTCATCCTACATTGGATTTTATTTTTTAAAGAATAGATACATTTTTTCTTCTCACTATTGTACTCAAATCTCCAGTCATCTGTTAACTTGTCTTCTGTATGCTACAGTTACATTCGTCTTGGGCGCGTCTCTCTCCCACAATGCGAATCAAGTGCCCACTTTTCATTTTCTTTTTACTGCCATTCGAACTTCCTCGCAGTTATCTTCTTGAACGATTCCTAATAAAAACAGGGAAAAGGTGCCTTTCGCCGTTCGCTTTCTCGAAAATTAGTCTCGTTATTCATTTATCTCTTCTGGGTTGTTATCAGTTTTCCTTGTTTCTCCATCTACAGTTTCACGGCGCTTTTTGAAAAGCGATGCTGATGGATCAATATTCTCTTCCTGGATCTCATATGTTCCATTTTTCATGAGTAATTTTGTATTGCCAGTTTATAGGTTCTTTTGTGGAACTTTTACCCGGCAAGTTTATAGGTTTTTAGACAACTGAGTTAATTTTTCTTTTTTTTACATAGATTATAGATGAACTCGATTTCCTCTCTTAACTGTGTTGTAGGCACATGCATTCTATTATGCTTCTTAATGAATATCAGTTTTGCATTTGATGTCTCTGGTCCATATTGGGAAGGATGACTATGCTGTCAGCTATCAAGCCCTTGATGTTTCTCTGTTCATTATCTACGTTAGATGTGTATGTCGTAAATTGGGGATTAGTTAGCTTACTTCAAATTATTAAAAAATTATATTTGTGTATGAATCAAAATGATTTTGGTCATCCCAGGATTGCCATCCTCACGCTTTCGAGAGACTTTTGTGATACTGTTGAATCAGAGAGTTATATTTGTCGACAGGTTTGAGAAGTTTTGAGATAACCTGATATATTGCAAATACCTATTGCTTGTCAATGGAATGCATCATAACGGCTTTTTTTTTTTTGCATTCTGCTTTGCTTAGAGACAGCTAACATGATAAATTAACTTTAGCATCACATGGACAAAATGACCTGAATAAATTTTGATAGCTTGGGTTCTGTTAGAGATATTAATAAAATCGGTATCGAGTTGTTTTCTAATAGCTTAAAATTTTGGTTGAAATGGTCATTGTTGTAGTATTAGAGTGTTTATGCCCAAATGGTCCGGAGTTTGTTCCTTGTCAGCCCCATTCTTCTAATTAAATTTATTTCAGCACATGGAATGGTGGATTTGTGCTTTGTTCATTCTTCAAGCCCAAAGTTTTTTCACATGAGTGTCATATTAAAGATATTAGTAAATTTTTTCTTTTCTCCTAACAGCTTAGGTTTTCTAAGGATGAAATTATCCTTCAAAGATTCCATTTGATATTGACAAATAGGTGATTGTATTTTTCCATGCAAAGGTATGTAGAACATTAGAAGGTATTAGAGGTCAAAGTACAAGGCCTGAAAGAATTTTTGTGGTGTTGGAAGACCCAGTTAAAATTATTGGCTTCTTAGAGAGATTTCCTTGGATTTTTCTTTTACTTAATTGCAAGATGAAATTTTATTTTGCATTTATTGCTCCACAGCTCATCAGTGGTCATTTCAACATGATTTTGTTGAGAGTTGTCTAAATAATTGAAGGTATTGCAACTGAAAGTGGAAAGTCACTGAGAATTTTTATGGAGGATGTGAGAAAACCTGGATCACTGGCATGCTGGGGCAAATTGTATCTGTTTGGAAACAAAAGTAATTGATTAAGCTCAAACTTTTATCTGGCTTTTTGCACATTCCCGTTATTTGGAATGCTTATCCTTTATTAATTTAACCTTGGTTTTGTTTTTTATGTCGGTCTGCATTGAACAGTAGCACAGATCTCATGCATACAGTGAACAGGGATTTCTTTTTTTTTAATCAACTGGTTCATAGTAATTGTGATTAAATTATTTGTTTGCGTCTGTTTTCCCAAAAATAGTAATCAATCATCCACATATATTACTCCTGAATTTGCAACTTTATGTCTAGGGATAATGGTCAAGTGACAGAGCCTTTCCTTTTGTAGCTGACTTTGCAAAATGCCAGATTTTAAGATAGGATACTACACTATAAAGTCACATGGAGGCAGGGTGGCAAGGGTACATAAGCTTGATTGGCTAGTACTTCTGCTTCTCGTGGTTATTGACTTATTTGTGGATTCATTGGAACCTTTTCACCGCTTTGTGGGAGAAGGCATGATGACGGATTTGAAATACCCATATAAAGATGAAACCATACCCTTCTGGATTGTTCAAGTACGTTTGTGTGTTATGTCATGAATTCAGATTTGGCTGCTAATTCACTGTTATAGCCATATTGATGTTGTGAATGAGCAACCTTAACTTTTTTTTTTGGTAACAGATCATTGCCATATTGTTTCCTATTGCTGTCTTTTTTGTGTTCTACATTTGTAGCAGGAATGTATATGACTTGCACTATTCAATATTGGGTATTTTCCTCTACGTTTACTTTGTAACTGGCTTACCATTTTTTCTGCTCATGGCTCATGATATGTTGCTTGAATGAACTCCTTGGAACTTCAGGTATTCTTTTCTCTGGACTTATAACTGGAGTTATCACAGATTCAATTAAAGTTGCTGTTGGTCGACCAAGACCGAGCTTCTTTTGGCGGTGTTTCCCTGATGGTAAAGCGGTGTGTGCTCATATTCATTTTCAAGATCTTTTCTTCATCCTTGAACCTCTATAATCTCTCTTTCTTTCTCTTAAAGGGGGCATGGTATAAGGAGGAAAGGGGGAGTGCGAAAATCTTCTTTATTGCCCTTGTTGCTCTTGTTTAATAATAATGGCAATTTCAGTTGTTTTGATGGCACTACCTAAAGGAGTGTCAGACATTGGTTGATGCAGGTATTTGATCCCATCACAAATGATGTAGTTTGTCATGGGGATGAGAAGATCATAAAAGAAGGATACAAAAGTTTCCCCAGTGGGCACACTTCATGTAAGTAGATTATCTATTTCCTATTTTCTGGGGCACACTTCATATAAGTAGATTATCTAGATTATCTATTTCCTATTGTTTGTGAATTCATGAACCACCGCTTCCAATAGTTAGGCATGGCTTCATATAAAAACATACATTTGGCATATGTCTCATCCCGTTGTTGTGACTCACCTTTATCTTGTTGAACTGGTCTATCATCTTCATTTTTCTTATATACGTTATTTCAAAGATGGCTTAGTAACAAAATGTATCCAACCATATATTGTCAATGAATGAAGCCATTGTTATCATGACTGAACAGAGGACATAATGGACAGGTCATGATCCACTTAACAATGCAACTGAAGGACCAGATTCCAACAATTGTGTTTTAGTGATTAATGTTCACCAAGTAGAAAGAGAGAAACTTGTGCTGGAAATGAAATCTACTATTGCTTATACAATGCCAGGTCAAGAAATTATTATTCCCTAGCTGCAGCAATCATAAAATACTAACGTTCCAAGCACCTCCTTTTAGACACGTGTTTCCCAAACCATACAGTTCAAGGCTGATTATTACATGTATCTCCCAGTCTTAAATTTCATTTAATCTCTATGTCAGAAGTCTCTTGTTAGAAGAAATGTTCTACATTTAATGAATATACATGATGAGCCCAGCAGCCTGGTGGACCTTGTTTACAAGAGGGGCAGGCCCAAAGAGACAAGAGAGGGTGAGGTGGAAACTAGTGAAGAGAGTGAGAGAGTGAGAGAGTGAAGGGTGGGTCTATGTGTAATGTTTGTCTGTTAGTGAATTCTCTTAATTATGGAGTAGGGTAAGGAGTAAGTTATCTAGGGTAGCGTGCATTGGGGTGAAGTAAGCAGAGTGTCATGTTTGCTAAGGGATAGCCCTGACCTCTGGAAAGTCATGGTGTCTTTTACTGTTTTGGTGCATTTTACTGTTTTATCAGCTTAGTTTTGCTTGGGAGATTAGCTCTTTTGCTTGATTATCCTCTTCAATCGCTTTTGGAGGGGAATCTGTGGCTAATTTCATATCAGTTTATTAGAATAATATCAGTTCCCATCACCATATTTCAATCCAGAGTGTGCTTTTATGCAGATATAGGAAAAATAGCTTGGCATCTAGTTTATCACAAGATTTTATAGATGGAGATGGAGTTTAATTGTGATGAAGTAGTGTGCTTTTATCAAATGTAGTGCATTAAATCTAAATGATATGTATGTGTGTATGTGCATGTATGTTGTGTCTGTTAACACGGCTGAGCACCTAAGAGGGGGAGTGAATTGGGTGATCTAAAATTTTTGCCTAACTTGAAGAAATAAATGAAATAGTAAAGTGGACCGTAAAACAAGGATAAACAGAGTATATTTAATGTAGAAAAGTGAATAATGTAAATAAAGAAGACATGAAAGATTTATCTTGGTTCAGCCTACACTACATGACCTATGTCCAGTTTCCAAGTCACCACTTGAGATTTTTCGCTATCTCCACAAGTTTTGAATGAGCACTTGTGAGCCTTAGAATAATGCTCTGTTCTTTCACGAACAAATTTTCTCCCCATACAAGGAGTAATTTCAAAGCCTGCTCAAGATATCCACTATCTTAAGTCTACTCAGAAAGATTTGTAGTTGAAGCAAAAAGCTTTACAGCAATATATCCTCGCACAATTAGGTTGGTATGATACAATGAAGCTTTAAGGTGGTTGTTCGTATTTATGAGTAAAGAACAACAAATAATAATGCCAATGATTTTAGAATGCTCTTCTTGTTCTTTTCTGCATAAATAAACCACTTTTTATGGGTAAAGCTCATTAACTAGCTGTTAAACACGATTGATTTGCTGTTACTCGGAGATTAAGTGACTGTTGAAGGTGCATTTAATGCTCACCTACCCAGATTAAATGATTACAAAGAAGAAGTAACTAATTATATTAAGTATGTGTTTTCTTAGTAACACGTTTCACCATAAATCAAAATGATCATTTAAGCCAGAAGAAAACATTTTTAATATAAAAGAAGAGATTAAGTTCATTTTTTAGCTTACCCAGATAGGAAGAAGAACGAGAGAAACGTATCTGGGAATCATGGAAAAGTAACCAATTGTTGACATGAAAACAATCGATTATCGTGGGGAAAGATATGAAGAGAAACTAGAATAATCTATTTTATATCAAAATGACGATTAGGTTGGAGAAATTTTTGAATAGAGAACCGAGGCAGTCAATTATATGCACAAGAGTAACAGGTTAGATTCCAGACAGAAAGCTTGCATGCTAGTTGGGAAAAGTAATCGATTATTTTAAGGATATAACAGATTATATGAAGTAGAATGGTCGATAGGTGGGTAAAAGAATCGATTGAAATGTGAACGGAAGCTTATTAGAAAGGAGTGAGACTCGACAATCAATTTCTTTGAGAGAAATAATTGATTATTTCAGAAGGAGAAAAGATTGAATTGTCATAGTAGCTGAGATAATTGATTTTATAGAGAAATAATCGATTGGAGCGCTAAATAGAGGCAAACTGGAAGAGACAATAATTAATTGTTTTACTAGAAGAGATGATAATCAATTGTTTTACTAGAAGAAAACGATTATATCAGCAAGGAATCAAGAGGCAGAGTTGAGAGACTGATATAATAAGATTATATGGTTAGAATAATCGATTGTTTTGGAAAAGTTTCATGAAACTCGAAGGGATAAATAGAAAAGCTAGTTCTAGACTTAAAATCTTCCAAAATATTAAACTGAGTTTGGAAATCATTTGAAAAGATTATTCAAAGTTTATTTTGCTCATAATTTTAACTACTTGCAGATTTTTACTAAAGAACTTGTCTTGAATTATCTTTGACTTGTTAACTTCTTTAAATTATGCTTGAGAGCCAAATATTTCCTGCAAAACAATTCTTCTCTGGTTTTGTTATCATCAAAACATGGGAATATTAATAGCGTTATGTGGATAAATGGTGGAACATTAGTTCTTTATTTAATTATGGTCATCCAAATTGCAGGGGCCTTTGCAGGCTTGGGTTTTTTTGCATGGTATTTATCAGGAAAAGTTCGAGTGTTTGATCGCAGGGCTCATATTGCCAAACTGTGTCTTGTATTGCTTCCTTTACTTCTTGCTGCTTTTGTGGGAGTTTCCCGGGTTGATGACTACAGGCATCATTGGCAGGATGTATTTGCTGGAGGGCTACTAGGTTAGTAGTTGCAATGGATTGAAATTTAAAGGGTAGGTAACTATGACTTGGGCTCAATCCTTTTGTTCTGCAGGGATTACTGTGTCTTCAACCTGCTACTTGCTACTCTTTCCTTTCCCTCATCAATCAGGTATGCTTCCCCCCCCCCCCCTCTCCCCAACAACAACAAAACTACTTTATAGTTTGTTAGTTAGCTCATATGTGGATTATTTTCATTTTTGTAAAATTTGTTGCCTGCTAGACTGTATTTACTAGAGAAGGTTCATTTTTGTGATGTTGGAAGTGATAGTATTTGACTTTGGTGAGCTATCCATAAAGGTCATCCTAAAATTTCAGCCACCATAGTTCTTTACTGCTTGTACTACTGGAATTTGCTAAAATTGCATTTTGAAAACTGGGAATAGTGATGGGTAGGTTTTGTTATGTTAAATTGAAATAAAAAGTTTTGCATAAAGTATCTGATAGGAACCTTCTATCAACACAGCACAAACACCACACAAAGGAAGGCAAAACAGTTGAGTGCTTATATTAATGTTGAAATATGCTCTGTAAAAGAGCTTACAAGGCACCCACTGTAAGTGAGTCTCTCACTTTGAATCTCACAACAAAAAGGACTCAAGTACTTTAGCACACAGATGCACGCAACAAGCACGACAAAATACAAAACTAGAACCTTCAAGCATAGAACAAGCTTGCCAACTTTCATGAGTCGGCTTTCTCCTCCAAAACCGGACCAAAATTCTTCCTTGCCCTGCTCCTTTCTCAGCTTTTCCTTTGTATTCCCTTTTCACTTAATGTCTTATCTGCTTTCTTCTACCTCCCTTCTTTTGCACCTCTACTTTTCTGTCTTCTCTGGTTCTTAGCCTTTGGATTTCCGTCTGGACCAGTAGTTTCCCCTTGTCTGTCCCCTGCCTCTCCTTTATGCCTCATTCTGTATGTTTTGGTGGCAGCAGTGGGTTGGGACCCATCAGGATCATTTACAATTGAACTATAGCACCTGTATGAAGGTGTAAATTTCTGAGTGATTTTTCTTTTTCAATGTTTTGCTCTTTCTTGAGGGTCTCAACTAGTTTACATGATAGTCTGTGTACATTCAGCGTTCATGCCTTCTTTTTATCTTTAGAGATGGTTTAAGAAGATTAATTAGCTATCATCCTCTCAAAGTCAACAAATTAATCGGCTGAGATAAAGTTTTCATCTACCCATATTACTTGGTTACCAAAATATAGTTTTTTCAATAAATTCACTTTCTTCTTGGAGGCTACTTAAATATTTTAAGAATCCCATAGTAAATATAATGGTTCTTGATCTCTCACTGGGTTTGTGCTTTATTTCCAAACGTGCAGGTTGGGCGCCTCATGCTTATTTTGAAATGTTGGGTAAAACAGAAGGTAGTTCCACGGAGGACTATATTCCTATGTTGCAACCACAACTTGAATCTGCAAATGCAAGTAGCTCACATGATTTAAATCAGAACATTGAATTGCTGGAAACTGGTAGAAGGTAATGACTGCTGACTTTCACCTTCAACCAAATGAAATATGGTGCTCCTCTATGCTTGTATATTAAATATTGCCAAAGCCATAAGCTTGTGTAATCAGCTACAATTGCTTATGTACATGTAAGAAGTTAATTGTTGATCTCTGAATATGAGAAACATATTTGGTGGACCTTGTCATGGCCTAGGCCATTGATTCTCAAAAATGATTTTATCAAGGTATAATGATGTGGACAGCCTCAAACTTGAGAAAACACTGTATTTCTTACCTCTCAATGTGAAGCTTATTGAGTATATTTTGTGGGTCTTCCTCCAAAACTTATTTTGCTTCCTTGTTTTACCTAGTTGTATTGTCCTGCCAGCTTTGCATGACTTCTCTGCTTGTAAGTGCGAATAAGCAATTTTTGTAATTCAGTAAAAAAAAGAAACGAATGTGGAAGAAAACTTGTTACTGCACTTCTCATTAGAGTCTGTGCACCTAATATATAACTTAAAAATAATGTATTTTAGCAGAAGAGAAACGCACATCGGTTCTAGACCATTGTCGTTTTCCAAATACTCTGATCTGCTGACTGTAGTCATAGCAGCCACAGTAACAGCTTCCAATGGTGGCCATAATTCCACCACAGTTCTTTGCATGCATTTAATTTTTTCTTTAGCTAGAGAAGCTTCATAACTTCCGGCACAATAGAAACTGAGTTCAAGGGGGCATGCCTATAGAAATAGTGATATCAAGTGAGGTTCGCAGCACACCCTACATAGAACATCATCTGAGAAATGCATGGGCTGATCTGTTTTTAACAGTTCTTGAAAAATGTAGTATTTAAGAGTGGGAAATGGGTCTCTTGTCCATTTCATCCTTTCCATTTGTTTGCGTTGATCAACTTCATCTATGCATATGCATGCAATTTGATCAAAGTTGATGCAATTTGTCAAAATTGGTGAAAAACTAGTCCCAAATTGATAATGAGCCGGTTGAATTTTTAATATAATTTTTAAAGTTTTTTTAATATTTTTTGATTTTTAAGGTAAAATAATATTATTTTTAATATGAAATAGTATTATTTTTTGTATAATTTTTTTATATTATAATATTTTATAAGTATTATTATAATACATAATTATTAATAATAAATTTACTTAACAAATAATATAAATATAGAATATTAGTTGATTATTTTAAATTTAAAATATGATTATGGATAAATATTAATTTGTTTAGATTTGATGAAACTTATTTTTTTCTATATAATATATAAAATATAAAATTAAAAAAATTATTACTTTTGTTATTAATAATTTAATTTTGATGGGATTCGATTGAATTATTAAATTTTAAACCATTACTTTCACTAGTTTAATGTTTAATCCTATTTTTATTACTTTGGATGAGGTATCCCTTGGACTAGGTGCAGATAGCAAGAATTAAGAAGTTTTAAGCTGTGAATAAGTGTTCATATATAAACAACAAAGAAAAAAACTTACATTCCATTGTGTATCTAAAAGATGTTTATATATATAACCCAGAATATTATTTATTTATATGCCAACTCCAACGACCGTGAATTGACTCAATCACATTTTCATGGCAGTAGTTTAATCTCACAACCCTTTGGCAGAGTTTGCATAATACACGGCACTTAAATTTCTGTTAATCTAATCCACAAAATTAGCTGTGGTGGTGCGTGAAATTCATAATTTTGACACATCTGTAAAATAAAACTGATTTGAAATCACTGTTTTAAAAATTGACATTAATCCCAAACTCTGAAAAATAAAATTGATTTCTAATAAAAATGAATCAGCTCAAGTCAAAATAAAGAGTAGGGTCAATATTTAAAAAAAAATTAAAATTCCAGGCCAAGCCACGTCACGAGAAAAATTTTCTTACCATTCTGATCCGACCGACCTTGTATTGTTAATATTTTCTTGTTTTACTTTTTTCTTATTGAGATTAATAGGTAATATTCAAAACTTTCTCCCTGCAATATCATTGTTGAGTTTTCCCCCTTATCTTTATATACTTTTACGAAATTATGCTTGATATTCTCTTAAACTATTATTTTTATAATTTTTATTTTCTCATATATTAATCTTTCGGAATATAACTTATTCTTCACGTCCTGATCCGTATAAACCCTATTCATTATTTACAAATAAAACAACCAGCAGTTCGTATAGTGAAACGTAAGAAAACACAATTAACCCAAAGATGGAACTGCACGTAGCAAGGGATCAGCCAAATGCTAGATTTGATCATGGAAAGAATGTTTATCATTTGATTGAAATTGAAAGGAATATAAACCAACAAAGACTGGAGAAGTGAAGAAATTAATGTAAAATAAAATATCGGAATAAGTAATTTAATAATTTACTATTGCAATAAAATGGATTTGTATATCACATTAATATATATAACCTATAACAAATCACACTATTTACGATGAAGACTACTGAATCATGCTTAAGGAGCCAAGATAATAATTTTGCACTTGCTTCAAAGTTAAGCATTGAAAAATTATATCATATTATGTTCGGGAGTTGCACGTCAAAAAAATCGAAGTCCAACTTTTGTCATATATAAGGGAACCCACTTTTTCATTCAAACTCGCTTTAATTCAACAAAGCTGGGTTGGCCGAAGAAATTACAAATTAAGGATGGAACACATGATTTCATTTTTCTGTATAAATTATTTTAAACGTGAAATTTAGTAACGCTAATTGTGCTATCAGCATATACGCGGTTTCACAATAAGAATTCAATGGTGTGCCCCAAACCTTGATTTTTAAGTTGTTGAAGTTTATAACTAATTAATTATTAAAATTATCTTGGTCAATTTTAAGGCTTTCAAAGACAAGAAAAATTTTGGATGGGTCAGAAGTAGGTCAAATGTTGGCGTGCATTGTATTTTTTTTGTTTGGTTTCACATCAGTTGACTGTAGCTCAAGCTATATTGGGTTTATGTGAAATTATAGGTTTCACATCAGTTCATTCTTCTTGAAAAAATTCTACAAATTTGAACCGGCCCGTTAATTTGAAACTAAGCTAGCTAATAGTTGCAATATCATATCCAAGAATAATAGAAATTGATGGGTGTGTCTTCTCTCTACCATTTTCTAATGGTTCTTCTACTTATTACCTCCACTATTTTCATGCAGTGCCCCCATGCAGGTGCAGGTATGTGTGTGTGTGTGTGTGTGTTCTATTTGATCGGAAGAGGTAAAATTGGTACCCACCGTTTGATTATTAATTGTACATTGAAGTTCTCACGCTTGCCTCTTCGTTTTAACATAATATTCAGTCGGTTACCATCAAAATTCTTCAAAAAGAAATGGCAATGCGAATTTATTTAATTTTCAATAATCGCAATTTCACAAATAAATGAATGGTTATTATATATGCAGGTATGTCGACCATGAGGAAACTTGCTGGTCATTTGCCAAGTTCACCACCTCCACCGAGAAGGTCTCCTCCAACGGTTCCAACTTTCAAACCCCCTCCGCCGGCTTAACCTTGCTACCTATTAATTCGGTTCTACCCCCAACGGAATTTCCTTCACCTCCATTGCAGAAGTAGAAATTTCCCTGAATAATGAAGAGAATAAAGATATTTATATTTGCAAATGTTTCGTCATGTCTTAATTAAGTAGCTGATCTTGAACTAGTCATTATTTGTTCTATTTAATCTCCTTATTTAGATTCATTGTTTTTTAATCCTTGCTTCTGAAGCTTAAGCCTTGTGTGTGTCGTTAATTGGAGTGTTAATTTGGATTTACACAATCCAGAGAGAGTGAGAGAGAGAGAGAGAGAGAGAGAGAGAGAGAGATGATATATAATTTCTGAAACTATATATGTTGCAACCTAGCTATTGTTTGTATCATTAGTTCAATTCATATCCATGATAATCGAACGTACGCAAGTATGGGAACCTTTTTCAAATAGGTAAACATACTTATATCTAATATGTATTAGGTACGATAAATGCACCACACTTATTTCATGATACGCATAACATATTATAACCTCTTGATAACTGACGGAAAATTCCATTTTTTGGTCAGATGTTATGAATGTTTTTACATTTCTTTAGAAATACTTGTTTAAAACTCAAATTCTTTTTATATTATTTATTTTTCATGTGTTAATTTGTTAAATATATACATACTTATATATGTGTATATATATATATATATCTTGTACTTGTATCTTAATTATGTCGGTGAGATAGGGATAAAGATGATCTGAGTCATGTCATTAGACGTTATCCTCAAAAACTATTTTGTTTGCATGGATATCCCCTAGGATTAAACAAACCCTTTGTGAGATTAACTTAGGAACATAGAACTACAAAAATATAAAATATGTAACTCAGAGCTTGAAAAACAGAAGCAATTAGCTATAAGAGAGATTAGTGTAAGAAATGGTGTTGCAAATGAGTGAACAACCATCTATATATGATGGTGAAATGTGAACGTTGAAGGCTATTGAAAGACAAGGATGAAAACGTTGGAGATATAAAGGATGATTATGATTAAAACGTTGGAGGTAAAAAGGATGGTTATTAGTGGAGTTACAAGATATTAAGGATGGCTATTTCTCCAAGATTAATTAATAATTCATAAACCGAAAATCATGTTGATGATTTTGTAACGTAAAAATTTCATAATTTGTTGGAAACTCCATTTGGCTAAATAAAACCTTTTTGAAATACTATATTTTTTTACTTTTATATTTAATATCCAAAAATTTTAAAATTTGTTAAATCTGACATATCGTATCTGTCGATATATTGTATTTATGCATTATAGGATCTGAATTTGTTACCGACGGCTGATGCATAAGATAATTATTTCGTCTATAAGTCTAGTCAATATGTTTTTTGGGCTAGGGAAACGTAACAGGAACCAAGAAGTCAATAAACAAACGCTTTCTTATTTTTTTGCATTGACTTCTAAGTTAAGCATCGAAACCAAATATTGTATTATATATTTGATGGAGGGGTTGCCTGTAAGAAAAAATGAAGTCCAACTTCTGTCATTTTTATAAAAACGAACCCTAACTCTCTTTCAAAGATTTTAATTTGAAAAATATAAATATGAAAACAACAGAATAGAAGAAATTTAAGGCAAATGAAACCACGCAATTCTCTCTCTCTCTCCACACACACGTTATTGTCAGAAAATTGACCAAGATGCCTTAAAAAAAGAAACATAATACCAAAAGGATACAAAAGCTAAACATTTTAATTACCAACATAGTACAAGCAATCTTGGTTTAATTTGGTGGAAGCCAATTTGAATTGTCCAAGTTTTTCTTTTAAATAAAATAATGAAAAACAGCTTCAACCAAACCGATTTGTATTAAAATTTTTCAATCACATTACCAACTTTTATGATTGGAAAAGGTTACCTAAAATTGAGTAATGAATATCATAATTAAGTAATGATTGGAAATAAATAATTGAGTAATGATTAATTAACCAAATTTCATAATTATTGAGTAATGATAAAAAAAAGAGATGATTAAACATGCTATTCTGGATTTGATTCTTTGTTTGTGTGTATAAAAAATGTCTTATTGGGAGTATCAAAATTCACTTAAGTGATTTTATATCTCAAAAAAATTAATATTCAACTGTTAGTTAGGGTATATCTTGGTGCTTAAAAAAATGAGAAGATTATGTAATAATATTTAATAAAAAATGAACAAATATTGGTAGAAATTATCATGATTAACTAAATGTTGAGAATAACTTGAAGAAAAAATTTATTAATTATTAATTAAATTTATTAATTAATATAAACTAACAAATCATAATTAATAATAAGCAATTAAGGTTAGAAATGGTTAATAAATAAACAATGATTAAATAAGTATAAAAATGGGTAAATAATAAGAAATTAATTTTTAATCATAAAATATTATAAATAAATTAATTGGTCATTATTATGTTTCAATTAATAAAGTAAATTTTTAAAACAATTGAAAGAAAATCTTCCTTGAAAGAATTGTCTAGCCTACATATAATAACTTCCTATGCACATCTTGTTCCCTTTTCAACATGTTGTAGTCACCTTTACTTTATGGGTCTTTGATGTTGAAATTCTAGTGGCTCATTGGTAGGTGTAGTTACCAGAGTATTCATATATAATACAAGAGACTTAATAGGAGGAATTGATTGCTAAGAGTCATGAAAATAATATTAATGAATATAATTGCATAAAATAAATAAAAAATTATTACTAAATATATAAGAAAAATCATAATTATAAAAATAATATTAGATGATAAACAACATTATTATTGTCTAAATAAAATTCTTTTGTTGATTGTTGCTACCTATAACTTATTTATTAAATTGTTAAAATTTCTTCCACTTCTCTAAAATTACTTGTTTAATAAATTTTTTTGATAGGCCATCTATTATATTTTTTGATATTCCATCTATTATAATTTTTAAATAAAATTACTTTATAATATATTCTATAATCTATTTTTTCACATGCCATCTATTTTTATATTTTGTCCATGACCATAATAAATTTATTTGAAAATCATTATTACTTTTTTGGTGAGCAACAAGGATTTTAAAAGCAGAAAACTAATCTCTTCAAAATGTAGAGAACCAATTATCTATCAATTGTACCAGAATTTCATTGGTAATTCATCTATTTCTTTCCATCACCAACATTATAAAACAAGTTAAAATAAAAAAAAAATACTCAACTACATAATATCATAAATATAACCTAGAAAAATGTGAATGAAAATATAAAATTAGATACATATAATATTAGACATAATATGCTTACAGTAATCAATAAAAAATTTATAAAAAAGTATGAATCTTGATGCTACAAAAACCAAGATCTTGTAACTTGTACAGCATTTCGGTTAATAATTTGAAAATTATAGCATGTTGGAAATTTAATTTTTATTTAATGTATTTTAGTCAAAAAGCAGTTATTGTCATATGAGAGATGAATGGGGTTAAGTTGAAGTTTGAATCATTGTTAATAATCTTGGGACCCTGTTTTTCCCCCCCTTTTCAAAGCATACTGTGTAACACCCTAGGACATATAATCATAAAATGACTTCAAGGAAATAACTTGCTCTGATTTAAATGAAAATAATTAAAAGGAGACACCAAAGATAAAAAAATGAGAAGAGCGACTTAGAAAAAGAAGTTAGATATGGCTAGAGGGATTCAAGCTATGATTGGACGACAAGAAAAATGAGGGAGACAAATTTCTTCTGTGGTGCCGTGGCCTAGGATGTGGTGCCGTGATGCCACTAGCTGCTGTTTTGACAGCAACTTAGTGTCAATTTGGTGGAACTTTGGACGTGCATAACACTTTAACCGGAACTTCAATTGGTGTGATTTCAACGCCTACAAGTCACTCTTCACTTTCTCTAACTATAGACACTAACCTTGCCACAAGATTTCTCTGTATGGAGATTTTAGACACCCATAACTGAAATGATCACTTTTATCCCAAAACTTGACATTTATACTAGCCAAACACCAACTATTGACCTTTTGGTCATCAAACCCTTTCTAATAAGTCACAAATTGTACCAGGACATTGTTCAAGGAGGTGACATATCGAGAAAACCACTCTCTTAGGTTTTGACTCCCTTAAACCCTAATCTCATTTATCAAATGAAATACCCTTTATCCACCAAATACACCCAATTCCACAAATGACTTTATACATTGCTCTAACTCATAAAGATACACATAGGCAACCAATACCTTAGACCTTAGACTCTCAATAATGATACATGAGACTTATGCTTGAGATCTCTTGATAACTACCAAGGTATAGCTTCATTATCTGTTACATACTTGTCTATACAAGCTTTAACCTTAATCAATCTTAGAATCATAATGACATAAGACAAACTACAGAGACCATAACTCAAAGACAACCCAAAGGACACATAAGGTATCTTTACACATGGCATCCAATCATGAAACTAAGCTTGACACAATACTATATACATACATATCACATGTGTTCTTAGATAACATATGTTGATCATGGGTATTCAAATATCCTGTGCTTAGCCAAGGGGAAACCTACCTTGGTCCTTGTCTTGCTAGAACTAAACATCATTTCCTGAAAAAGGGGTATCCACGAGTTTGAGGCAAGTGTCCCAGGGCAACATATAAAATAAAAGCTTTCTTTGTAAAAAGATGATCAGTATGTACTAACTTATTATAAGTAGGAACAAGGGTTCACTAGACAATTATACACATGCAATATGAAATATGCGTAATGCTATGCACATGTTATGAAACTATGAGCTAGTTACCATTGTAAGGTAACTCTAATAGGTAGCCTCCTTCCAACAACCAATAAAAGCAAATTTTGGGGTACTACTAACCTCACTACCACTAGTCATAACCAGGCCAAAGGTCATTTCACTAATGAGTAGACCATGGTTCCAGTAATACCCTACTCCAACACGCCTTCAATCTTGATAAGTTATTTAAAAAAATTGACCAAATCAAACCAAAACACCCCGACTTTAACTCCCCAAAACATCAAAGTAGTGGAATAACATTAAAACCTCACAAAAAGCACCATAATAGGCTAGGGCTGTGGCTTGCTACAGTACCACCGTGGCCTGAGTTGGGTAGTAGCTCTTGGCACCATGGCCAAACTTTTGGCACCGCGGTGTTAGCATCAGTTCCCATATTAGCAAATTGCTAATTTTTTGGTGAGCTTCTGACGTGTATAACTTTATGTTTTGATCTTCGATTGACCTAATTCCAACTTCCACAAGTCACTCTTGTTGCAATCTATCCATAAACACCAGTTCCACTCAAATCTATCTCCGTATGGAGATTTTGGACACACAACACTGTTTTGGCCACTTTTGACCAAAACTCACAATAAACCTTTTCTAATTGCAATCCAAAGCAAATTGGCACTTGAAGATCGTTCATATAGGTCATATTTGAACCATCTTATTCAAAGAGGTTTCACCCTAGAGGAATCACTCCATTGAGATTTGAACTCATTGAATCCCAAATTCACATAGTGGGCTATATGCCCAAAACTCACACACATGGCCCAAATTCCCCTTTGAGCTCACACATACGACAAATTCGACTCTCAACCACATGCACCAACAATAATGACGCATACCCGGGTCCATCTCACCACCACACACATACATCCATTCATGTATATAATCATACCACATCATCGACATTACTATCACATGTCATTCATCATCATCAACATTCTACATCCATTATCATCACAATGTCATGGTTATCATATAGATTACAAACATGCTATCCTATTTGGTGCAATGCATATTCCCAACACCGAAGTGGCTATGATTCCCTCTTCTTCTCCAGACTAGTACCAGAACCTTCACCTGTAATGTTAGTCATGGGAGGGGGTGTGAGATAAAGTCTTAGTAACCGGGAACAACCACATGCAATATATATAATAATCCACACAATCGTGCACATGGTGCAATGATATGCAAATAAATGGTATGTATGTTCTCCCTCATACATAGCTAGAACCACAAGCTGTTGTCATAATAAGATATTTCAATAGATGATTCCCTTCCAACAGTCGGTGAAGATTGATTCTGAGATATCACCAAGCCCACCTTACACTAATGCAATTTGGCCAAATGTTACACTAGTGCTCGAACCGTGGCTTTCCTTCCCTGAATCACCATGAATTGGTGGTGATTTAGGGAAGATATATCCCAAATCCACTGTCACTTGGCTCTTTTACCATAGGAGAGGATTTAGTGACAGGAATGTTTCATCATATCATCTTATTCACTGCCACTTGGCCCCCCCAATGAGAAATTTAGTGACAGGGATCTTTATCATATCATCATCATATCCCATCTCATCATCACCTTAACATCAATCTCTCACTATGCAACCTCATGGTGATGATGTTAGTGTCATGCCAACATGCCTCTAAACACATACATGTATATATATATCATCACAATCATCATATGGACATGCTAGCATGTAATGGTATGAGAATGCTATAACATCATAAATGCACATCATACACAATCGTCCTATCGCAACTAGCCGCGTACATACCATGATATATAAAAAAAACCATACACATAAACAACCAATATCGTGGTATGAAAAGGAACATGCATATATATATATATATAACTCAACATATATTCACATAAATCACAAACACCTAGTTATCTTAGGTTGTCAATACCATACATATGAATCCAGAAGCCTCTTGGATTGCCAACCACGACTTGTCTTCCTTCGATCAACCAAACAATCACTACAATGCCATAATATCCCAATTAACATAATATTCAACTTGACCAAAATCCATAACTCAATGAATTATGCTTAACCCAAGGTTCCAATATCATTTTCATGTATTATTGAGCTCCAACTAGCCATTCAAATCATAGCCTATCCTGTCAATTACGAATTTCACACATCCTCAACTAAAAACAACTTAGGGTTAGGCTTAAATCATACATACTCCCTCTAAAACTCATTCTCAAGCATCATTAACACTAAATCACACTTCATTAATCTTATTTCATCCATTTTAATCAATGGATTTTAGCCAAAACCAAAAACCCAAATATATACTTGAAAATCCAACTCAAAAACCGAAGAAAAATGGAGAGAAAGGATCAAGAATCACTTACCAATAATTTATCAAGCATCTAAAGTCCAAAAATCATTTCCCTTGGTCAGATTTCATGAGCCCTAACGTAGCTCCCTCTTCTTTCCTCCGCTTTTTTCTCTCTCGGCCAACTGAAATGCTTCTGATTTAAAATGATTTTCAGTCTTGCGCCGTAGCGATAAGTAAGTTTTCCACAACATGAGCCCTTTTTTGTCTGAAAACTCCACGAATTTCAAGCTTGCTCGCCATGGTGACTTTGTGTCTCACCTTGGCATAGAGCTTCTCTAACTCCACTTCAATCTTTTCTCCGTCCTGATTCCTTTGGTCCCACACATGTCATCAATTATACTTCATTAGCTAGAAACTAAGTTCGAGATAATGTAATAAGGGTTGTTATAGTTCCCCTTTCCCTAAACCACCCAAATTGGTGGCGATTTAGGAAAGGTGTATCTCCAATCTATAGCCACCTGGATCTTCTTGGGCAAAAGATGATAATTTAGTGGCAGAGATACATATCAACCTCACCACTTGGACACAAGGCCTTGCGTGTCCCACCAGTGGATTGACATACCACTTGGTATCACAAGACATCATCATCTAATCCATCTAATGCTTAACATGCATGATCAGAGTGATAATACCTTTCATGCTACGCCAACATGTCATTATTGATCGTGATCCTATAAGTATAAATATTCGATCGTAGTAGTAGAAAGTTCTCCAAAGTATTCCAAAGGTCAAACCCAAGGGAGGTAGTAAATTTACCAATTCAAAATTTTAATCCCAAAAGCAATTAACAATCAAATTAAGAAACTCAAATTAAAAAGGAAAGAAATAGAAAGCAATCGATATATGAGTTTAAATTTAGTTACTAGAAGTGTTCAAGGATTAGGGTTCACCTTATGAGATAATTAGATTCTATTCTTTAGTTAGACTCTACACAATTATAGTGACCGTTATTCCTAATGTGTACCAATTACCTCTCAGTCAATTGGTCCTTATTTAATTAGAATTCAATTCTCTCTCGTGCAACTAAGGTTCCTATTTAAATCTTGAAAGATACAACGTATATCACCATGAATTCCTAATTCTATCTCTACATTAGTTATCCATATTTATCTCTTTCGGTCTAGATTCACTCTTTACCTCTCAGTCCATCAAGTTTACCCACGAATTAGACTCTATGGCGATCAAGCATAAAATCTACATGAACGAACAAGAGAGATAAATATAATGAATAAACAAATTAAAAAAAATAAATCCAGAGAGTCATAACTAAATGGAATAAATCTAGTCAATCCTAGTCAGATTACATCCTTACCTCTAATTGGGAAATTTAGCCACATAGGAATAAACATCAAATCAAAACTAAAGTCCCAAATTATAGTGAAAATAATAACAAGAAAGAGTTCTAATAGAAGAGAATGAATCTATCTCTGGCCTCCGAGTGTTTTTTTTAATCCCCCCAGTATTTCTGTCATGTCTCTTTTATAAAGAAAGTCTAGAAGCCTATAAAAGCCCACGAAAAATTACGAGCTCACGTAAAAGGTAAGTTAGTCATGCATACAAGCCGGCGCCATATCCCTATTATTTCTTCCATCCGACGCCATGTCCAATGCGTCTTCCAACTAATCCACATGGCGCCATGTCGATTCCATTTTCTCCCAGCAGGCGCCGGGTATATTGTAACTTCCTTCCTTCTCGCCTTCTCACCTGTTCGCAGGTGAGAAAATAAGTGGGGACCATATGACTTCATAATTCAACGTATTTCTCCTTCTTTTTGGCTATGCATTTCTCAAAAACTCCTCATAAATATTCATGTGGTATAAATATATTCCAAGTTATGCATAATCATGCCAAAAGTATAAAATCATAATATTTTGAGATGAAAATAAATACAAAATATGGGTATTTTGTTGGTATAAAATAGACACATCAATTATCATACACAATCATTATTATCATCATTACCATGCTAGCATAATACCGTCACACAAGATATCATATGGGGATGCACAATAGTAGTAAATATATCAATACTCATTATGATTCTAAATGTATATGTATAAATATCCAAAACCGTTTCCATCATCATTAATAACATCATGTTTACATAGTGTCTTTATACTTATATTCATGTATACATCTATACATTCATACACACACACACACACACACACACACACACACACACTACCATTGCCATTTTTCCTATCATGATTTCCAAGGAATAAAGGTTTGAGAAAACTTACTTGCCGTGATTCATTGCACATATCGTGATATGAAAACTTTTAAACATATATGATAAATAAATGTTACTCCCCGGTTACCTCTACTTGTCGCACACATTCAACACCTCGGTAGGTCAAAGAATCCCCAACTGCCATACAAAAGTTTTTGATAGCAAAGCAAAGCCTAGACATTTAACAAGACTACAAAGAATCCATTAGAATTTCCCAATATAACTTAGTGCCTAAGAGGCCAAATCCATTATACGACAATTTAACCACTTACCATTGATTTTGCCACCTTTAACCAACTTCTTGGAGTATAAACACTTCAACCAAGCAAGCTTATATTCTATACAAGCACCAAATACATAGATTATGGTAAATCACAACCTCCAATAAAGTTCAATTTGGCATCCCAGGCATAAACCCCATAAAACCAAGATTCCAATACCCCATACCATAAAACATCCAAATAAACACATACAATTAAATTTAAGCCTCTCCAAATTTGTGCTCCACCAAGAACCCAAAACCAATGATTAGGGTTTGGAGAAATAACCACACAATTAACCAAAATCCATAACCCAAAGCTTAAATACACTCAATAACACATCATAGAAACATTTAATCTCAATTTAATCGGTGGAACAACACCAATAATCCACCATCAAACTCAGAAAAGGAAGAAGGGGAAGGTAGAGAATCATCATACCTATAAAATTAGGACCTTCCAAATCCAATAATCAAGCTCTTTGGATCGGATTCCTCAAGCCCTAGTAGAGCTTCTTTGATCTCCTACATTTCTCCTTCCTCTGATGATTGGTTCATCCTATTTAAAAACAGAGTTTATGACATGGTGCCGCGGTGGGAGTTATTGGCGCTGTGGCATCAGTGTTCCCCGTCTCTAAATTTCACTGGCACAATTCAACTCTCTTGCTGTGGTGCAACGTGGAAAAATTTTTCTTTCTTCTTTCTTTTTCTATTCTCTTTCTTCGATCGTGGCCCTTCGAACTTGCACTAATTAAAAAATATTCTTCCATGAGTCCATTAACATGTCCTGAAGAATTAAATTGGGTTGTTACATAAGGTTATTGGCACATGAGTAATCTTGGAGAGTTCTTTTTTATTGATTCCGCAGAGAAATTAATCTATTAATTCTTATAATTTACGTAAATTTTTAAATTGATTTCTATAGTTCAGAAACTTGTAAACTCCATTTCTAGTTTACTACAGTTGCAAAGTTAATTATATGGTTCCAATAACTTGATACGCTTTTGTGGAGATGATATGACAAGATATGAAGGTCGCATAATCATTAATGTGGTACAACGGGCTTATGGGTGGTGTGACATGAACAAAATTGACACATAAAATGTCACATCAATTAAAAAATAATATATAATTATAAAATGAAATATCAAACTCTTACTAAAAATATATATCTTAAAAAAATTAAAATTAAATAAATCAAAGATAATTACTACTTATCATATCATTATTTTAGCTGGTATATCTTAATTCCATTGTATGAAGTACTTTATTCTAAGATGCTTTCAAACACGTGATAGACTAATTGATCCAAAAAACACGGCATAGACTATATTTTTTCTGCGAAGTTACATGTTTGAAAATATGTACACCTGGTTATTCAAATCCAAGTTTGTATCTGCTTCGAAAAAAAAATCTATAAATTTGAACGCAGTGAAGCTAATAATTAAACCATAGCTATAAATTAATTAGTTATTATCTGTCCAATTTAGAGTTTTTATCTCCTTAATTATATGTAATAAAGATGTTGTGCGCATTTGTACCATGTGACAGCAATACTACCAATGTTAAAAAAATTGGTCAAAGCACTGATTCAAGGTTAAATTATTTGATTGGGGTTGGATTGATTATAATTAATATGTATTATAAAGATTAAAATGATGTAAATAAACAAAAGAATGAGCAAATATTGAAGAAAACGAAAAACAAGAGTTAGAGGATGTGAATGACATGAACCTTTGTTATTTGTTATCAAGTACTCTTTAAAGCTATATTAAAGTTAAATTAAAAGGATGAAGTTTAAAATAAAAATATAGATAAATAATAGACATTAAAAATATTAAAATGATATTATTACATAAAGAAAAAAGGTATTCAAAAAATAAATATAAAAAATGAGCAAAAATTGAAGGAAAAAGGCACTTTTAAAAGTCATAGTGAAGTTGAATTAAAATAATTAAGTTCAAAATTAAAATATAGATAAACAATAAATATTACAAAAATAAAAATAATGTTATCACATAAATGATTCAAGAAATAAACAAATAAAATAAGCAAAGGTTGTAGAAAAAAAAACTATATGAGACCTAAAAGTCTCATATATATTACTTATCTTTTAAGAAAATAGGTGTGGTGAGACCTATCTAAAAATAGATTTGTTGGTTGTATAAGAAGTATATACATTGGTTATCTTTTTTGGTGAACCACATTGGATATCTTTGAAATGTCTTAATAGGTGTGGAAATCAATTTTTTTTTAGCTCAAAGTTGTAAGTTTTTTTTATACAAACCGGAATTGGACCAATTTTCACCGGGTTTTTGCAGAGTTCTAAATTGGATTAGGTAAGATTATAGTTTACTCAAACCTTATAAGATTTTTTTTTTTACTTGAAACAATTATAATATATACATTGAATTTAATTTCACGATCTCCTTTTACTCAAGGAGAACGTAGAGCCATTAAGGCATTGGCGCAAGCCTTATACGATGGATATTAAAAATCGACTGCAAAATGCCAATTGTACGTGATTGCGGTGAAAGATAAATTCAGAAAAATGGGAAAATTCTATATTATTTCTCTTTTTGAAAATCTTTTCCAAGTTCAGTTCACTATACAACCTAAGAAATCCGACATGCTACACAAAACACTTGGAGACATAATGGTGCTTTTAAAAGACATACGTTAACTACAAGGCCAATATGGTAAAATAGACTTACGTAAGAGAGGCAAGGGTTGGTTTAAGGTGTAGTATAAATTAATTTAGATGTTAATTATAATGATGTCATTCTCACGTAAGGTGGCAAAACACCATGGTACCATTATTAATTCTAAAGTGTTCCAAAGATTAAATCTAATCTCTTTGTTATAGTTAAACGGTGGCTAAAAGCCATGGTATCATTGCATATATAGAGTCACATTCAAAATGACGTATCTTCTTTCACTTCCGAAGAAAATCAAGTTAAGGTACGTATCGTTGACCCAAAAAAAAAATGTACGTATCGATCTTTAATTAGTACAGTACTTATATACACCAACGCCTTGTCATTTTAATATATATTTTTCCTGTACCAATTGGTCTCTGGAATATTGAAAGCTAGTCAAATGTTCAAACTTTATGCCTCAATTTCTTTATTTTAAAATTTTTGGACTAAAAAAATTTCTTCCGCTGATCACTTGTCATCCGTGAAATTTACCATGTTCTCATTATTGTTGGAAAAAAATTAATCATTTAATTTCCTCAGTTTTTTTAGTTTTTCATTTAATATTTATAATTTTTCTAAAAAATATCTTTACAATTTTTAATTATTTAAAAATTAATTTTCTCTCTAAAATCTTACTTGTTACGATATTCACGTGTCAAAATGACTTTTATTTGTTTTTGTTGAGGTAACAGTATATATATATATATATATATATATTGTAATAAGCTCGCTTGAACCTTGATAAAACATTGTGCTATTGTTTACTTTTCAATTTGAGACATTAAGTAAATTTTGTGTCCTGGCCTACCCCGCAATATATTTTCCTGCTAAGTTTGCTTGACCTGGCTGCATTTTTGTAATAAAGCATACACAGTGCGGGCAACGAAAAGAAATGAAAGAAGCTAATGAAAAGAAGAAAGATTAATTGCTCTGTACATTAATATTCTATCCAGCTTATGAACTATTTTATGTTATGTTTAATCCAGCATATATTGCATCTCTTTCCTCATTACATGCCAAGATGTTAACTCCCAGAAATTCACGTTATTCAGTGTATTTTTCTAGAAATATTGGTGTATTTATTGTAAATTCATGTTATGCAGTGATTTCAATTATTTTGAATCTTATATAATTATAAGCCATACTAAAGAAGAATTTGGGTGACTAAAAAGTGAAAAAAAAACTGAAGAAGAATCACTAGAAGCATTTCATAATCCCTAAATTGAGAGGACCGGATCTCGTTGCTGGGTTTCTGACAAACGACGTGCTTGAAAATATGCACAACGTACTGAATATTAATATCTAAATCTGTTTTGGTTTGAAAAATCTACAAATTTGGACGCGATGAACTAATTAAGCTAAAAGCGATAGGGAGCATTATCATATCCAATAATATTGATGTGTGTTTCAGTCCACTAGTTTTTTATGGTTCTTCTAGTTATAGCCTCCAGCCCTCCACTCTTTTCACACAATACAGTTTTCAACGCTCGAGCAGGTATGCGTCTGTATTTAATGAACTTAAGTATTTGTTCTGCTCTATTTTATTTGTTATATTAAAATTTTTCACATAAATTAATAAAATTATTAGATGACTTAAATTATAATAAAATTTCATAATTTTTTATCAAAATATTCTTGAATTAAATGTTAAAAGATGACTTATATTCCATCTACTATTATTTTTAATGAAGTGTAAAATAATAAAAAAAGATAATTTATACTTCATTAGTAATGTAAAATGACAAATAGATTGCGATATTTAAAATTCTCTAAAATAATAGATAAAATGGGACGGAGGGAGTACAACATTGCATATATATATATATGTAACACCTTACTCCGTCTAACCTTCATACTTCAATAAAAATCTCGAAAACTAGCTAAACCCCAAGCAAAACACCCCAAATTCAACTCCTGAAATATCAAAACTTCAAAAAGCACAAAAAAGCTTCAAAATAGGGCTGAGCCGTGGCAAAGTATAGTACCATAGCAGTATCAGCCAGGCACTAGCGTGTTACGCCACAGCCAAACTTCTGGCGTCGCAGCGCCCCCTTCTGATGCCATATAAGCAATTTGTTAATTTTTGGAGATGGATTTTCGATGCGCATAACTTCGTACTCTGATTTATGATTATCCTGATTCTAACTTCTACATATAACTCTCATCCTAATCTAACCATAGACACTAATTTTACTCAAATCTAACTTCATATGGAGATTTTGGACGTCCAATACCATTTTGACCAATTTTTAATCAAAACTCACTACAAACCTCTTCCAATTGCTACCAAAAGTAATTTGGTATTTAAGGACCATTTACATAGGTCCTATATGGCCCAACTGACTTATTCAAGAAGGTTTAATCTCCGAGAAACCATTTCTCTAGGGCTATATGCCAAAAACTTATATACAAGGCCCAAAACTCCTTTTGGGCTTACACATACAGTCATTCTACCTCACAATACACACTCCAATAATAATGACCCATATCGAGGTCCAAATCATCATCAAATACATATAAACCATTCATGAGACATATCTACATCTCACAGATCATTCATCATCATCAATATCATCACATCATCTATATCATTCAAACCTCTTCGTCATGATCATCCTATCATCACATAGTATATAGAGAATACTCCCAGGACACTCATACAAGCAACCAAACTATAATGACCTACTTGGTACAATGGTACATAAACTGAATAACAACTACTAATTATACTTGGAATTCTCGAAGACTGAGAGGACTATAACTTCTTGGTCTTCTCCCAGTTAACTAGTACCAGAGTCCTCATCTAAAATGTTAGTCATGGAGTAGGTGTGAGACAAAGTCTCAGTAACCAGGACAAACACACATATATAATAGTATCGTCAATATCACACATATATGTAATGATGTAGTGCAATGTCACATGTCATGAAATGCATGTCTCCCTCCAGATAGTTAGAACCACGAACTGGCATCATTATAGTGCATTTGAAATAGGTGACTTCTTTCCAATAGTTGGTGAAGGCTGATTCTGAGACATCACCAAGCTCATCTCATACTAGTGCACCTGGCCAAAGGTCTTATTGATACTTGGATCGTGGTTCTCTTTTCCCTGGACCATTGTAAATTGGTGGTGATTTAGGGAAGATGCAATCCACAACCGCCTTGCTGTCTGGGCCATGGGAGAGGATTTAATTACTAAGATCCCTTTCTTATTTCACCATATCATATATATCATCATATCGTATTATCATATCATATCTCATCATCACCACCTGATCCATTATTTCTCACAATGTATATGTGGTGATGATATTCATGCCATGTCATCCGATGTATGTCACTATAAAATTATCATCATATTCATCATCATGATCATGCTAGCATGGTATGTACACATGTAATACCATGTTCATCAACATCAAAGATCAATTTCATGAAATCGAAAATCCATACTACGTCTAGCCATGTGCATATCATGATATATATAAAAACCATATATACATATACACATAACAACATCGTGGTATGAATGGAGACATTCATATATATATATATGTAAACATATAACACATACAAAGTACCTGGTTACCTCAGATTACCAACACCACACACAATTAGGGGCTTAGGCAAGCCTCCGGAGCACCCATCACAAACTATACTCTTCCAATTAGCTAATCAACCACTACAACATCATAATACCTTTAATAACATAATACCTATAACAACTAAAATCCTCAATCTAACCTTTCAAGCTTAACCTGAAGTTCTAACAACATAAACACATACCAATGAACCCTAAACAACCATTCAAACATACACCAACACCTGCAACTTCAGATTTCCACTTCTTTTCCCAAATTTCAACTTAGGTTCTACTCAAACTTATCACAATCTAACCAAAACTTATACCCAAAGCTTCCTAACATTACATAACATTTCTACAACACTAATATAAACATTTTAATTGGTGGAAATCCAACCAAACTGACCCCTTATGTATGTATCTGAATTTCAACCCCAACAACCGAAGAGAAAATAGAAGAGGGAGATTAAGAACCACTTACTAATAATCAAGCTCCTTAGGTCTAGAAATCATCTTCAAGGATCAGAAAACTGGAGCCCTAGTAGAGCTCCTCTGATTTCTTCTTCCACATCAACTGAAATGGCTTTTGATTTAAAGGATTTTAGGGTCTGGCACCACGGCGAGCGACAAGTTCGCCACGGTGTGGTGCCTTTTTTTGTCCGAAAAATCTGTCCAAGTTTCAGTTTGTTCACCGTGGCGGCCCTGCTTCTTACTGTGGCGGTGCTTCTGTCTCCTGTTTGTCTTTCCTCCATCTTGTTTCCTCTGATCCTACACACATAATCAAATATACTTTCCATTAGCTTGAGTTTAAGTCTAGGATAATATATTAAGAGTTGTTACAATATATATAGGAGTAATTCAATTTGGAACTTGCAAAATTATTATCCCATTAATTTGGGATTGACCATATTTGAGTATGAATTAATTAATGATATTGGATAGATAGAGGGGAATGTGGATTAACTCAGCCCATTAGGATTGGCCTACCACAAGTTGCAAAAAAGGTAGGCTGATCTATGCTAATCCAATTTTTGGTGGTTGGAATTTTATCAATCTAACCCACCAACCTAACCAATGGAGGTTGGTTCAGTTGGCAAAAGAAGTGAACTATGTCCCACAGAGATGAGTTTGAATTCTATTATTGATATGAGGACCTCGTTGGCAGATAATTTATAAATATCTCTATAAACGTTTTTTGAATTCTAAGACTTGTCTTGACTCTTAAGAGCACCTGAACCCAACTCACCTAATATATCCACCAACTTGGATAACCTATACCATTTTATTTTTAAGAAAAAATTAATTGATTCAAATTTAAAAAATTCAGTTAAATATATCCAACCTCAAATTAAAGCATAATTAAATTTGAAAAGTGAATAGAGACACATTTAGATCCATAAACTTAAATAAAGGATACAAATTCACAAATCTGTACAATAAAAAAATCGAGTATTATCTAATTCATTTTCTTCGTGAATAACAATATTTGAGTCTTGCTCAGATAAAATGTCAACTTTTGGAGTTGAATCATTGCCATCATCTCCATCTACAACAAATAATAAACAAATTTAAGACACGAAATTATATATATATATATATATAAAGAAAACAAATATAAATCTTGAAGAAAGATCAACATTAGTATGAAATATCAAATCTATAAAAAATTCAATTATTTACAAGTTATGAATAGTATAGTTCTTCTTGAGCCTTAGTGAAAAGTCGTGTCTATTTGGGCAAAGGCATGTATAGTGTGAATTCCAAATATGAAAGACCTCAATTTTCTTTATTTCAAACCTTGTTCTTCACGTCTATTGCCACGATCGAGAATGACTTGTGTGTATTTTGAAAAATCTGTACAAGTAAATTAAATAAATAAATAAAATCCTTCAATTATCTTAGTTGATGATTATATAAGTGGGAGTGGGGTGAAGCAAGGGCACATACAAGAGAATTATAACTTGCAAATAATAAAAGCGGACAGCGATGGGGGTATCTTCTCTTTACCGTTGTCTGATATTGATAATTGTGTTCATCACCTCCACTCTTTTCATCCAGTGGACTCAAGCCTCTGCAGGTTTGTTTTAATTATTATTACAACTCACCAACTGTATACATAAGTTTATATATTTTGGAATATTGATTATATCTCATCATTAATTCCTTTAATTTCTTTGCTTAACAGGTGTGAACGTGAGGAAGCTGGGTCCGTTGCCGCCTTTACCTCCTTCACCGTCGTCTTCTGGACACGTCTTTCCACAAAATGCACCTCCACCACCATTTTCACAGTCGAAATAGAAATTATATATTTCACTTTGTAATTAATAAGCTGTGCTTCAAAATATCACCTCAGATCTACCACTCTTCCCCCAGTTTATAATTACGTTTCTCTAAAAAGAATCTTCTATATATATGTTGTCACTCGTCCCCCTTTCCTGTTTTTTTTTTTTTTGGTTTTTATTACGACCACAATAGTGGTCTTCCTAAATTAGATTCAGTTGTAATTAAGGAAGTGAAGGAAAAATAAAGATAGTATTTATTAATATAATATAAATTCTTGTGCCTATACATGCAACCCTTAAAAGAGCAAAATCAATTTCATTATCTATATATCCGTAATAGTAGAATATCCCCTAAACTGTTCATGACATTAGATTTGAATGTTTGGGATGAGCCGAGTGGGTAAAACAATGCTCGCAATATGAAACAGATAATATGTCTATTAAAAAAGCTTGTAAGAGTAGGAATACGCGTAGTCATCATGGGCTCAGTGCTTCACTGACTATCGTGGGCTGCACCTAACGTTTCTTACGAATAAGAATGGTTAACGGTAGAAAAATTCACATATATAGCATCATATGCTCTGACTTAGTCGTCTACATATTACATATATATATATATAAATGTCCTGAGTTTTTTTTAAATGAAAGTTAAAATATAAGGTATCCAAATAAATTGTGTTATTACTAACTATCACATGATCGAGGCAGTTAAATATCCATTCCAATTTTATTAAAATTGATAAATTTCACTGTAAGCAAGAGGTGTATTGGTTAATATTAGTCAACAGCAATTTAGTTACCATTTATCTTTGTATTGTCTGTTTGTTCTATGAAATTCATTGTTATTGACCAAAAATACAAGAAGTGAATCTGGTTCAACGTCAACAATCGTACTTATTGTTGTTGGGTTTCTGCCAAACTACATATTAGAATATATGCAGAGTATGTTGATTCCAAGTCTCCTTATCTTTTGAAAATCATATAAATTTGAAGCCGATGAAAGCTGATAACTATAGTGAGCATTGGCATATCCAAGAAGAATAGAGATCGATGGGCGTGCCTTGTTTTTACCATTGTTTGATGCTCCTTCTACTTATTGCCTCCACAGTTTTCATGCAGTGTCCCAACGTTAGTGCAGGTATGTGTCTGTATTTTTAACATACTCGATCATACTATACAATAATTAGGAACAGGCAAAATTGGCACCCACCTGTTGATTTCGTGTCCAAATTGAATTTCCCATGCTTAGCTTTTTTTGTATTTTAACAATAGTTAATTTCAATCAAAATTAAAAAAAAACTGCTAATTTTAATATAATCACAACTAATATGACCTCTTAAATAACTATATATATATTATGTGGTTGAGACAATGAGAAAATTGGCAGGTCCATTGCCAAGACCACCACCTCCACCACATCCTGACATTAGATGGCTTCCACCATGTGCACGGTTTTTACCTAAGCGGCCGAATCCGCTTATCATAGAACCATCTCCTCCAACTCCACCACCACGATAGAAGGTTTCGGAATGAAGAGAGTATGGGCCGGTTGCATCAAGTCTGACGTTCGTAGCTGATGTGAAAATAAGCTACTATCTTTCCAATTTAAAGTTTGTCTCCATTAATTATATTTGGACTCCTTGCTTTTTTCTTGCACCCCAAGCTCATAATTCTTGCATAGGTCGTGATCAATTTGATAGATCTAGTATGTACTATTGTAATATTGAGTATGGTGATTTTCTTTTTTAGCACCAAGAGTATTCTGAACTAACTAATAGACGAGTACTAATCCATTTGAAGTATAGAGATTACTAAAGTGAGTTTTGAAACATCCTATATTCACCAACCCTTAACATACCCAAAACAATATAGAAACAGGGAAAGGTAGACCAATTGACAGGGTGGTGTTGTGGCAAGGGGCGTTCTTGGAGGAAAAGCAGATGGAACCTGAGATGAATGGCGTCACAATCACAGTTATAGCGCAGAACCTGCATCAACAGTTTGCTGATGCACCCAACGAACTTCTAACACACACAATTTCGCATTCTGACCTCTGATTAACCCGATTCCAAAGTCTTCAGGTCTCTCTAGTCCTATTTTAACTTTAAACACCAACCGTACCTCAAAACACTTCCGTATGGAGATTTTGGACAATCGGAACCATATTGATCACTTTTTGACCAAAACCAAAGAAATAACACCTCTAATTGCCATAGATAGGCAATTGGCACCTATAGACCCTTCCTACAAGTTACATTCGATGCAAGGAATCCATCCAAAAAGGTTTCATCCTGAAGAAACCGCTCCTCCGAGTTTGACTCCCGTTGGATCCCAAGTCAAGCTAATAGGTTATATGCCCATTTTATACACCAAGAGCCCAATAATCATACCAGCTCACAATCAAGATATGCATGCCCAAAGGGACTTGGGGTTACCCATCTCAAGTCTAACACAGTCAAACATTGGAGATTGGAAACATGACATACCACACCTAGAACATAATTGGTATTCATCATATCACTAACATAACCGTAGGCCCATCAATACACAAAGGGTCATAAACTACACATAGAGAGTATAAGAGAGCCCACACTATGGTTTGACCCTAGAATAATGGAGACAAATCAAGTATACATAATGTTACGTAATAGTACAAATGACACTTTACTAACAACATAAACAAAACAATAATAAGAAGGGAATAAACCCTAACACTCACGAGTACTCTCAATCCTCCTTGCTCATGCCCTCCTTGGTTTTTTCCTTATTAAAGTTGGATCATTCACCTGGGAATTGTTAGACATGAGGTGAGACATATGTCCCAGTAACCAAGGGTACATACATATGAATAAACACTAGTAGAACATGCTCTCATAAAAATATTCAATGCCATAACCAATCCAAATGCAATATGCATGATATGCAGACACCAGTTATACATGGTTAGAACCATGAGCTAGTTACCATGACAAGGTAACCTTAACTAGTGGCCCCCTTCCAACGATCCTTGACGACTGATTCCTGGGTCACCACCTAGCTCTCCTTCCAATGGTTATAACCCAGCTAAAGGCCATAGCAGCAAATGTTGGATCATAGCTCTCATTCCCCTAAACCTTTCGAATTGGTGGCTATTTAGAGAAGATGTACCCTAATTCATAGCTACTTAAGTCTCTTGACCATAGGATGACTATTTAATGACTGGAATGACATAAGTTGCACTGTCTGAACACAAGGCCTCGTACACTATTTAGTGGATTGGCATGCCACATAGTATATAGAGCATCATTACCCAAAATGTATATCCCAAGAATGTATATCATGTGACAATACCCAATGCATGCTAACATATTAATACATGTTAAACTTTACAGTGCTAGCATGCCATATGACTATATATAATACATTATGGAGTGCATAATCACTACTACTTATTGACACTCAATCATAACATACGTATATCATGTTCACTATCATCAATAGTCATATCAACATAATATAGAGTATGGATAGAGAACTTACTAGTTGTGTAACTGCACATATTATGATATAAAAATGAATACCCATAATTTGTACTAAATGCATATCATGATATGAAAGAACATAACATAATACATTAAACATGCATATCATGATATGAAAAGGGTTAGCCATATATATATGTATAATCAAATAGAAACATGAGATAAGACACTCCGATTACCTCAATCGTTTAGCCCACTTAACACCTTGGTAGACCAAAAGGAGCAACCACTACTAATTCAACATTTTCCAAATGCAACCCAGAGTCAAAAGATTCCAATTGAGTAGTATCACAACTTATATCACTTAACCACTATAAAATCAACACCCAAGCCATAGAAACATCCAACAATACTTCTAGAACACATCTAAACATAATTTAATTGGTGGAACTCAACTCAAACTGAAACCCTAGCCAAAATCATAAAAAACCTTTTGTAAAATTTGAAGAGAAATGCATAGGAGAGTTAAAGGATGGCTTACCAACAAGATTTGAGTTTTCAAATGCAAGAGATTGAACTCCTAAGGCCGGAAATACAAAACCCTAGTAGATCATGTTCATTTTCCTTTGTTTTTGTTCTTCTTCGGCATTTGTTTCAACTTTTGGTTGTAACAGATCACGTGACTGGCATCGCGACGCCACTTAAGCTCGCTACAACATCAATGCTTACTTACTTGGGTTGGAACCCAACCCTAAGCTCATCTACCACGGTGCCACTACTCCTTGCCGCGATGTGACGCTTTCTATTCCACTTTTCCTTCTTTCTCAATTTTGATCCCTTTTCTCCAGTCTTAGTCCCTTTGATTCTGTACCATTCAGCTAAGTCCTTTAAAATTTAGTAACTAGGGTCATTATAGGTTTTACCTTTTCCAACAAATTAAAACCATTTTTATACACATGATTTGGCATCAAATATCATGCTTAAAGGTATCTAAAAAGGTGAAGTAGTAGATTTTTAGTTATATATATAGATATTATTAGATTATTAGATATTAGATTTTGGAATTATGCAATTGTTATGAGTTTCATTGTCTTTTTTTAGGTTAAATTCTAGGGTTGAATTATCTTTTCTATACACATGATTGGAGATCGAACATAATGCTTAAAGATATCTAAAAAGGTGAAGTAATAGATTTTTTGGTTATATATATAGATATTAGTATATTAATATCAAATTTTGGAATTATGCAATTGTAATGAGTTTCATGGTCTTTTCAGGTTGAATTATAGGGTTAATGTCCTGAACAAATAGGCCACCCCCCTCTTGCCACAGTCCTACTGTGGAAAAAAAATAAAATTTTTATTCAAAAATTATAGATGATAAAATATAAGTCTACTAAAGTCATGCAATCATGTGCTGTACAATTTTATCTTATTCTATGTTTTTTTTACTTATACTACATAACTATATAAGTGTAAAGAAATTATTTTTATTGTGTGATATTTAAAATAAAGAAAAAGATAAAAACTGTACAATTTTATAGTTGTATAATTCTATAAAAATTATTTTTTATTTCTAAATTAAACTTAAATAATTAAAAAAGAAACAAAAAAAAGAAAAAAAAAATGAAGGGGCAGAAGTTGGTAGGAGGTGTCGATGAAGAAAACACCCGGCCCGATACAAATAAAATAGTACATGGCACCTAGGATTAAAAGAATATGAGGTGGTGCTTTTGTTGGCCAAAAATCAATTATGCAAACTCCAATATAATGAGATCCATAACACTTTACTAGAACAAACCCCTACACATCATCTAAAACCTTGAAAACTGGCCAAACAAAAAGAACAATAAAATCAGGACAAGGCGTTGTGGCCGTTACTATACCACCGCAGCATGGAAGCTCTCGAGTTGAAAAATTTTTTAAATAGAAGGGACTACCGCTATGGCTTGGCTTTTGGCGCTGCAGTGCTTGTATCAATAACCATATCATCAAATGTGCTGATTTTCTCGGCGAACTTCCGACGTGCACAACTTTGTGCTCCAACCTCCCATTTAATTTTATTCTAATCTATTCATAGACACCAATTTCATCTCAATCCATCTCTGTATAAAGATTTTGGACACTTGTGATTAAGGTAACTTTTTGGCCAAAACTCACAACATGCAAGTCCCAATTGCCATCCAAAGTAATTTGGCACTTAAGGACCATTCACATATGTCATATTTGGTTCAACCAACTTGTCTAAGGAGATTTCAACTCAGAGAAACCATTCTTCCAAGATTTGACCCCCCCTGAACCCCAATTCTACACAATGGGCTACATATTCAAAATGCATATACTAGGCCCAAAACCTCCTTCACTACTGTAGAAATGGGCTTTCGAGACATTTGTTTTGTAGTATCTAATGTTTTTGAAGTTTTCCATATGTGACCGTTCTTGAAGAATTCCGGAACGCTTTATTTTTTGTTGGAATTGTTCCCGAAAACTGGTCTTGGGCCACGCTTCCAACTAAAAAAAGGTTCCTAGATGCCAATTTTGTGGCACTTCCATGCACTATTTCTTAGGAATGTTTCTTAATAAGAAGCGTGCCTAATCTTTAATCTTTTGCCATGTTCCTAAACTGAAACGTTCCCAAAACTTGTTCTTTAAATATAAAATTTCACTTTTTTTTCCTGTCTTGTTTCAACTATTCCAATAATATCTCACAATACAAAATCAAGTAAACCAACCACTCAAAAAATTATTATACATGAATAGAAATTAAAGAGTGCACACTTTATAGCCAAAAAAATTTCCTATCCATTACTATTAATCTATTACTATCAACTTACAAAATTCTAATAAATCACAAACAATACAAAGTGATCAAACAATTAAAAAAATCTCTATAAAAAGATAACTCTAAAACATCTACTTTTTTACAACTACATTTGATATATAATCAGCTCATACTTTCTTGGATCCCCTATAACTTCAATTTTAGGTATCCTACCACTAATGGGAGGATAACTTAGGCTAGGAGCCTAACATTCAATTTTGGCTTGCCTCCTCAAAATTGCATTGATCTGCCATAGTTGATTATTCAGCCTCTTCAATTCCCCTTTCCATTGCCTAGCAAGCAGTCCTATGATAAGATCAACACAGTATATCACATATCTTTAAACGCACATATTGAACATATCTATCAGCATTTTTCAGGAAAACATAAGGCAACTCATTAAGAGCCATTATAAGCTCACTAGTATGATATTCTCAATTATGAATCAGCAACAAACTCTAGTAGTTAAGATCTAACATTTTTCTAAGCATATCCAACATGTATTCAACACTAAACTACAATGAAATATTGAAACTTGCCTATTCAAACTATAGACAACATAGCTTCTTGATTAGTGAGTAACCTGAAACGAGAGTCAAAAGGAAAACTATTTAAGTTATATACTTTAGTGGTAATAAAAAGTACAAATAAACAAGAAATTAATAGAAAATATTTCATATTTGGAGTTTAAAACTAAATTTTCTTGATATCACCCTATAGAGATTTCAAATCTCGTTAAATAACTGCCTAGAATCAACTCTATTTGTTGATACCCATAATCATCATCATAACTTGGTGGTGAAGTGGTATATATGCAAGTGGTTCTAAGAATTCATTGAAAGTCTTCTTGTATAATTCATGATACTCATCCTTTTGATATTAAGTGAAAAATCCAATCACTTCATTCACAATAAAGTTTTTGATATTAAGTAATTATAATGTGATATATGATCCATGCGGACAATTTTGGATACCATTGTGTTGGAGCTAGTTGAGGAAGCTTCAATCCTTAAAGGACCATCCTAAAAAATATTAATACATGCCCATTCAATCAAATTCAAAAAGAAAAATTCAACTTGATGTAGGGGCTACAGAATTTGAATTTTTTTATAGAGGATAAAATCTTGTATCAATTTGAAGTCTACGGGCATACCCAATTTATAGTTCCTGCTGAAATTGTGAAGCCACATTCTTTATACACAAGAAGTGTGTTGAATCAAGTGTTTTGATAATTCCAAATCAACTTTCTAGAACTTGGAGAGAAGATATCAAAGGTGCACAAATGATCTCAAGTGGAGAAATTCAAGAAAAACTAGTACAAGAATAGATGTAAAATCTACAACCATGTTTAAATTGAGTAAAAAACTTTGAGTTGGTAAAAAGATGTTTTAAAATTATGATTCTTTATTAATCCATAGAATATTTGAAAAACACCCACTAACAGACGAAGTTTGAAACATTTATACTGATTTGTTGTTTTGAAAATTCAAACTTTGGCTTTGAAAATTCGAATTTTGTATTGAAAATGAACAAGTTTGAAAAGAGCCTTCTCTGATAGACGAACTTTGACTGTAAAAATTTGAATTTTGAAACTTGTCTGAAAAGAGACTTCTCTGACAGACGAACTTTGGCTTTTGAAAATTTGAATTTTAGACAAAATATAGCTTATGAAAAATGAAAAATTCGTCTGAGGATATGTCAAAGTTCGTCTGAAAACTAAGTTTTGAAAGAGCATCAAAATAGCTCACTGACAGACAAACTTTGAACATGAAAATTTGAATTTCAGAAACAAAGCTTGTGAGTCTGTTATGATGATATGTTGACATGCGAATGATAGTATTCAGAAATTTGAACTTTGAAGTAAGTCTGAAAAGAGGCTTCTCTGACAGACGAACTTTGCATTTTGAAAATTCAAATTTCGAATAGATGAATTATTGTGCCTATTGAACTGTCCACTGACAGACAAATTTTGTGTATCAAAATTTGAATTTCGAAGGTACTGTAGCAAAATGGAACAACAGTTCATACTTTCCAGAAGAACTTTAAACTTGAAAATTCGTATGTTTCAACATAGAAATATTTTTCAAAGATCAAAATTTGAACTTTGCTTCATGACAGATGAACTTCGAATGTTCAACATTGAAGTCTTTAGCTTTCAGTCTCTGCAAAATTCGTCTGTTGACCAACGAAAATTCAAACTTTGAGTGTCAAGAGCATTAAATGCTATTGGTGAACGGATAGTTTTTCAGAGTAACCGTTGGGTAACTTCTCCAACGGATAGATTTTGTCTCTAACGTATAGTTAAGACCTAAATTTATAAATACAACATCATTTAAAGTTGTGGAAAATGATTTTAGTATTGTATATACTGAAACTCTACCAAATCATCAACTCAAAGTCTCTTACTCTCACATACTTCATTCTTTATACTCCAACTTTCATATACACTCTAATTAAAAGAGTTTATCCATTATAAACAATCTTATCTTCATCTGGAAGAAAGATTTTCTTGTGAGGGGATATCATAAGGGATTGGGAAAGCACTTAATTAGAGAACAAAGAGAGAAAGTGTGAGCTCTAAAAATAGAGTATCATAGCTGTACTGTGGCATTTGCAAGAAGTTCACTGAATTCTTGTAAGATAGTGGAAAATCTCAAGTGGTGACTTGAGGACTAGAAGTAGGTCAATATTGAGAGACTGAACCAGGATAAACATCTATGTCTTCGCTTCTCTATTACTACTTTTACTTGTTATTCATTTATATTCTGTTTTACTGTCACCTTTGCTTTCTTCACCTTATTGACATTTTGCAGAAAATTCTAATCTTCCCAATTTACCCCCTCTTGAGAAGCCAGCATATCTAACAAGTGGTATCAGAGCCCGAATTCCCAAACAAAGGATTTAACAGTCCGGAAGAACAATGGCTGGCTTTGGAGAGAGTATACTACTATAGGGAAACAATACAAATAGACCACCTGGCTTTAGTGGAGAGCACTATGGATACTGGAAAATGAGAATACAAATCTATCTTCAGTTCATTGATCTAGACATATGGTCTGTCATCCAGAAGGGAGATTTGTCTCAATGACATTGTAAGATGATGGGAAATACAGAGAGAAGCCAGAGGCCGAATGGAAGGAGGAGTTAGGAGAAGAGTCTTGCTGAATTTCAAAGTAAAACACTGTCTGGTCAGTGCATTGAATCAAGATGAATTCTACAGGGTCTCACAATGCTCCACAGCCAAGGATATGTGGGACACCATTGAAATCGTTCATGAAGGAACCACTAGAGTTAGAAAAAACAAATTGAACTCCTGCATAGGAGAATACGAGAGCTTCAGAATGGTTGAAGGAGAAAGTGTTAAAGAACTACAAAAGAGATTCACCCTCATTGTGAATCAATTGAAAAGTCTTGGCAAGGAGTACATTCAGACAGAACAGGTCAGAAAGATCCTCAGAGCTTTTCCTCTGAAATGACAACTCAAAGTAACAGCAATAGAGGAAGTTAGAGGAGAATCAATGGCATCTGTCACAGCCCTCTTCGGTAGTCTCGAAGAATATAAAAGAAAGATGAAGGCTCTCAAGGAGGCAGGACAAGACAGAAAAAAGAAGGGTCTTGCTTTAAAAGCTGGTGAGGAGAAAGAAGAAGAATCTGATGATGGAGATGAGCTAGATGAAGAAACTCTGGCTATGATGGTTAGAAAATTTGGAAGATTTTACAACAAGAAAAGAAATAAGAATTTCTTCAAGAAATGAACAGCTGGAGATAGCAAGAGAGAAGGAAAAGAACCTGTCACTTGCTACGAGTGCAAGAAGCAGGGACATATCAAATGAGATTGTCCACAATTCCTCAAGAAGCAAGAGAAAGAAAACAAAGCTGCAGACAAAGGCAAGAAGAAAAGAGCGTACATCTTATCAATTTGGAGCAACAACTTAGATGAAGAAGAAGATGATGAAGATGAGATTGCCAATATCTATCTTATGGCACTTACATTTGAAGAAGCTGAAATCCCATCAATAGTGATCAGGAAGATGAGGTACATGAATCTGAACCTTCCTATTTTGAATTACTGGATGCATTTCATGAATTGCATGATGAGTTCATTAAGATTGCCAAAGAACTCAAACAAGCTATGAGAAAGATTAACAAGTTAGAATCTCAGCATAACATCTCTAAAACTGCTTATCTGCATATTGCTAAATCTGCTTGCTGTAAATCATGCATTGAATTAAAGCAAACCAATGACTATCTAGTGAAAAGCATGTCTAGACCTATTAAAGGAAAATATATGTTATTTGCTTTAATGGGAAGTCAGAGAATAACACAGAGAAAGCCTGGATTTGGTTATGACTCTTGTGCAGTAAAAGAAAAGATTAGGAAGAAAGATCAAAATGTGCATATGAGACATTTTGTGCATGCTAGTGGCAGTAAAAAGAAAGATCATATTTCATGACATATTGAATCCTATGATTAACCAAAGCATGTAAAACAAAAATATTATCTGCATTGCTTTCTTTCTGCATCTCAATCCAGCAGTCCCTTTACCACCTGTCACTTTTATAACAAGAAGGGACATATTTCTAGTTCATGTGCTTTAAAGAAAAATAGACTTGACAGAAAAATTAAATGGATTCCCAAAGATACATCTGTATCTAGGGAAAATACTACTGACAGAAAAGGACCCAAACAAATTTGGGTGTCTAAAAAGAAAATATAAACTTTGTCTTGTAGGTTTGTCTTAAAGTTAGAAAGAGTAATAAATTGTATATGGATAGTGCCTGCTCAAGTCATATGACTGGTAATAAGGAGAAGTTCATCAGTCTTAGAGACAAGAAATGAGGAAAGGTGACCTTTAGAGGTGATCACTATGGCAAAATAGTTGGCATTGACATTGTAGGTAAGAATCCTGAAACTTCCATTAAAGAGGTGTTGTTTGTAATTAGCCTCAACCACAATCTGCTAAGTGTGAGTCAGACATATAACAAAGGAAATTGGGTACTGTTTGACTCAAAGTTCTGCCTGGTCATTCGAAAAAGTGATCACAAAGTAATCCTCAAGGCTCAAAGGGATAGTAACTATTATAATATTGATCTTGATGAACTTTCTCCTTTAGATTCTGTCTGTTTGATTAGTCAGAATAATGATAGTTGGTTGTGGCATAGAAGGTTAGCACATGTTAACATGAATCAACTATCAAAACTAGTTAAAAATGAGTTAGTTACTGGCCTATGAAAAATCTCTTCTGAAAAAGACAAAGAGTGTGATGCATGCCTAAGAGGAAAACAAACTAAATCATCATTTAAATCTAAAAGCGTAGTCACCACATCTAGACCTCTGCAACTATTACATATGGATCTGATAGGACCATCTAGAGTTAAGAGCATTGGTAGAAATCTGTATGTTCTTGTAATTGTGGATGATTACTCTAGATTTATCTGGACATTGTTTCTTTCTTCTAAAAGTGATACATTTGATGCATTTGTAACCTTAGCTAAGAAAGTGCAAAATGAGAAAGGTATTTCTATTATGTCTATCAGGTCTGATCATAGAGGAGAGTTTGAAAATTCATACTTCCTGGAGTATTGTGATGAGCATGGAATTGATCACAACTTCTCAACTCTAAGAACTCCTCAACAAAATGGAGTGGTGGAAAGGAAGAACAGAACAATTGAAGAGATGGCAAGAGCTATGCTGAATTAAAAGGAACTCTCTCAAGTATTCTGGGCTGATACAGTAAACACAACAAGTTACATCATAAATAGAGCCTACATCAGACCAATTCTTGGGAAGACTCCTTATGAGCTGTACAAAGGAAGAAAGCCAAACCTCTCACACTTACATGTATTCGGCTGTAAGTGCTTCATCCACAATAATAGAAAGGAGAATTTGGGTAAGTTTGATGCCAAATCCGATGAAAGTATATTTCTGAGCTACTCAAGTAGGAGTAAAGCATATAGAATTTTTAATAAAAGGTCTAAATTAGTAGAAGAATTTGTGCATGTAGTGTTTATTGAAAATGAAACTGTCTCTAAGCATGTCACGGATGAAGATGATCTTATTTCAAATTTTAAGAACTTAGATCTTTCGGAAGAAGATAAAATTGAACCTCAAAAAATATCTGAATCTATTAATATAGAGGAAGATATTCAGGAGAAAGATTTTGAGAATGAGAATAATGAAGAAATATCTCAAGAACTCCCTAGAGCTTGGAGATATCAAAGGAATTATCCTGTTGATCAAGTAATTGGGGATGTTCAAGAGAAAGTTAAAACCAGAAAATGGTTAAGAGATCAAATGATAAACTATGCTTTCATTTCTCAAATTGAACCTAAATGTATTGAAGAAGGCTTAACTGATGAATACTGGATTTTAGCTATGCAAGATTAATTGAATTAATTTGAAAGAAATTAGGTTTGCGATTTAGTGCCTAAACCCAATAATCATCCTATCATTGGCACTAAATGAGTTTTTAGAAATAAACTTGATGAACCTAAATTAATAATCAGAAATAAAGTTAGACTGGTTGCCCAAGAATATAATAAAGAAGAAGGTATTGATTTTGAAGAAACCTTTGCTCCAGTGGCTAGATTAGAAGCAATTAAAATTTTGTTAGCATATGCATACATGAAGAATATAATGTTATATTAAATGAATGTAAAGAGTGCTTTTCTTAATGGATATATCATGGAAGGAGTTTATGTAGACCAACCTCCAGGCTTTAAGGACTCTACAAAACCAAAACATGTGTATAAACTGAAGAAAGCCCTTTACGGTTTAAAATAAGCCCCTGGAGCATGGTATGAAAGGTTAAGTAATTTTCTAACTGAAAAGGGGTTTAACAGAGGACAAGCAGATACTACCTTATTCACTAAGAAAGAAAATAAAGACTTACTTATTGTTTAAATTTATGTTGATGATATTATATTCAGTGCTACTAATGAATTTCTTTGCAAGAAATTTTCCAAGCTAATGCAGGGAGAGTTTGAAATGTCAATGATGGATGAGCTTAACCTCTTCCTTGAATTGCAAATTAAGCAATGTGATGATGGTATCGTTCTCAATCAATCCAAGTATCTGAAGGAATTGCTGAAAAAGTTTGGCATGGAAAACGCTAAGTCAATGGGAACACCTATGGCTACTGCAACCAAGCTTGATATGGATGAAGGAGGAAAAATGTTTGACATAACTCAGTATAGAAGAATGATTGGATCTCTGTTATACCTAACTTCCAGTAGACCTGACATCATGTTTAGTGTCTGTATGTGTGCAAGGTTCCAGTCATGTCCCAAAGAAACCCATGCAACTGTAGTGAAGCGTATCTTCAGATATCTTATTGGAACATCACAGATGGGTCTTTGGTATCCAAAGGGCAATGGGGAAGATCTCAAAGGATACACTAATGTTGACTTTGCAGGATCCAAAACTGACAAAAAAAGCACAAGTAGAACATATCAGTTTCTTGGAGGATCCTTGGTCTCATGGTTTAGCAAGAAGCAAAACAGTGTGGCCTTATCCACGGCAGAAGCTGAATATGTTACTGCTGGAAGTTGTTGTGCCCAAGTCATCTGGATGAAACAGCAACTTGAAGATCTTGAGATTGAGATGAAAGAAATAACAATAATGTGTGATAACCAAAGTGCTATTTACATCACAAAGAATCCTGTCATGTATTCAAGGACAAAGCATATTGAAGTTAGACACCACTTCATAAGAGATCATGTTCTGAAAGAAGAAATCAGATTAGAATACATCCCTATAGAAGATCAAGTTGTTGACATTTTGACAAAGCCGCTTTCAGAAGAAAGGCATTGCAAAATCAGAAGAGAATTGGGTATGGTAAATCCCAATGAACTGTAAGTAAATCCTTATGCAAATCTGTTTTAAGAATTTCTGACATTGATTTAGTTATAACTTTAGCATCGGAGTTAGTTTAATTTAAGTTGCAGGTGCTCCTCATAAGTTTTAATAGCAATAAATCTGAAAAATGGAGCACACCTGAATGGAACAGTCAAAAGGTGAAAAAGGAAGTAAGAAATCTGAGTTTCTGGATCCATTCTGTAAGTTTATAAAGTTAAAATTCACATTTTAGATATGTATTAGACGAATTTCCTTGATAAATTGTTTTTTTGAACAAGTCAGCATGCTTGACATTCGAATTTAGATGCCCATCAGATGAACTTCAGCTTGCTTTACATTGTAACAGTTCTCGGTGGTCCTTCAAAATTCGTCTGTTGGTCTATGAAAATTCAAATTTTGAAAAATAAAATTCCAATATTATCTTTGTCCAACATGAAGATTGAACGAATTTCTATTTCTCAAAATACGCATGTTGGAAACTCTTTACAAAATGTTGAAATTTGAATTTCTGATTCAAAATTCGTCTGTTGAAACATGCTCACATTATTGAATCTCTGAAAGATGAATTTTTATAATTAAAATTCACCTGTTGTTTGTTGCATTGATAATTGCTTACTACTTGCTCTTTGAAATTTGAACTTTGTTGAAACAAAGTTCGTCTGTTCATCTTTTGCTGTTTGAACCAAACCTCTGTCAGACAAACTTTCGAGAGAAAATTCTTCTGTCAGTAAGCTTTGCTGAATGGGTTAACCTGTAACTGCTCGAAGTTCAAATTTTGACCCCTCAAAATTCGTCTGTCGTGTGGTTACACGCGTTAAAACCAAATGTCATCCTCTGAACAGATGCAACCCTATTCGTCTCTTTCGTGAATCTGTTCAAATTTTCTCTTCAATACCCTTTAATTCTAACCGTAAATCTTAATCTTCCATCGATCAAACTTCTTTTCATACCCTACAAACTTATTCTAAGCATCATTCTGAATCATTCATCCACGAAAATGACAAGAGTGAAAAATCCAGAAGTGGGAAAGGGAGAGTCTCGGCCAAAGAGAACCATGAAATCCCAATATGCCTCAAAGGAGAGTGAGAAACCGAAAAGAAAAGGTGAATCCAGCAAAGCAACCCCCTCCAAAAGGCAAAAAACAACACCTAAGGCTAATTCAAAGAAAATAGAGCCTTCGGTTTCTATTACTCCTGTTGTTGCTTCCACCTCCTCCAGTTCTGAATCTGGAGAATACGAGCTGACCACATTGCCATTATGGAGCAATGCCCATATTCAGGAGAAGTACACGACTAAGTTTGTGAGCAAGAAGGTGATCAAGCCTCACTGTGTCAATATGGAAGAATTTTTAATCTCTAACAACTTTGATGCCGGGCTGTGGATGAATAAATACAAGAATTTGTTAGAAATATTGGAGAGGTATGATGATGAGGTAGTCAAGACTTGAAATGCCTCTTTGAAATACAACAGCAAGAAGAGCAAGTAGGAAGTCAATCTGAGATCAAGGACCATCTGGCTAACAGATGAAACCCTTAATGAGGTGTTAGAAATTCCAGGGCAAGATGGCTTGAAGATTGACATTACTGCTTCTGGGTATATGGATGAGGCAGAGACTGATGATGAAGAAGGTGGACCTTTCTTAAACTACAAGGAGAGCACAATCCTGAACACTTTGTTCAGAAGAAAGGAGAACAGGCCACCCATAAGCTTACTCAAGCCCACTGATCTCAGTGCTCAAGTGAGAATCCTACACTACATAGTGTCTAAGATTATCTTCAATAAAGGAGGTAGCTTCAATCTGATCATAAGGGTAGAAGCACATGTGATGGCAGCAATCATGCGTGGGAAGCTTATCAACATGGGACATATCATTCTCCAACTCATGGTCAAGGCTAGAGATAAGAGGAAAGACTCCACCCTTCCTTATGCAGCAATCATCTCTAAGATCCTTCAGTATGCTAGAATTCAACATCTTGAGAAAGGGAAAGGGAAGCCTTTCGAGATCATCAAGGAAGAAGAGCTGCAAAGGAAGGGGATAGAGAAGAAAGATGGAAGATGGATTGGAAAGGGAGCTGGAAAATTTGAAGATCTCTTCTTTGATGAAGATGCCTCCCTGCAGCAAGAAGGTACCTCTGAGGCTACTTCAAGACCTACACCTCAACCTTCTCAGCCTGTCCAATCTCCATCTTGGCCTGCTCAAGCTCAGATTCCATCTACTCTTTCCTCTCGTGCCAAGCCAACCAAGATCACTGAGTTGTGTGACAGCTTGTCTATACTCATACTCAGCATCAGGGATGAGCAAAATGCCAAGTTTGCTCATCTGCAAGATCAAATCCACCAATTGGCCAAGAACATGAAAGTGGTTACTGATGCATATGAAGACATAAGGAGTGTCATTCCTGCCACACCAGCTCCACCTCAGCCAGGATTCTCTAAGCCTGTTATGTCTCCAACTTCTGAGTCTCCAAGTCCATTTGTGCTAGCCTCTCCTGATCCTGATGTTGCTGTACATGACACTGAGGCTGCTGGTACATTGAGTACACCACAGGCCTCCAGCAATGAGGCAAGTCCTGGTCCTGCCTTGGACTATGGCATGGAGGAAGAAGGTCCTCAGGAACCAAGCTCCCATGAGCCCATTCTAGCATATGCTCAAGATTCAATCCTTTCACATCAAGAATCTGAGCAAGTTGAGAGACTCGTGGCAGCAATCACCACTTCACCATTCATGCAAGCTGCCTTGAATGAAGAAAGAAGCATTGTGCCTTATGTTGATCTAGAGGCCATTGCACATAATGCTTTCTTGCAAGCTCAGAGAAGAAGGCTTGAAGAAATGTTTCGTCCTGCTGCTCCCTCACCTGTTTCATCTTATGGTTTCTCAGAGGCACAAAGGGCTCAATTGGAAGTTACAAGGCAAGCAATTTTTGAACTTCTTGAAATCTCTGATGAGGATAAGGACACAAGGTCTGAAGTTTCTGGATCCTTGCCAAAGCTCAATCCAGACCTGTCATTTGTCTCTGTGCCTCTCCAAGCTATTCCAGTATCTCAAATTCTTCCTCCTGTTGATTTTGTCCACCTTCCTGATGATGCCAAAAAGGGGGAGAAGATATCCGAGCAAACTGGGAAGTTTGCTGGCAAGAGCAAGAAGTCCAAGTCCAAGAAATAATGTTTAGAACTTATGGATGCTTGGTTCTTCTTGTAGTATTTTGTAATGTTTTTCTGTTGCTTTGTGATATCTTGTAATATGGCTTTTAAATGAAATGAAAATTTCTTTATTCTGAACTCTATGATTGCATCATTGTGTTGAACTTTGAATGAATTAATGAATCTCTTTACTTGATCTATTATACATGATATTTTTTGAATTATAATGCATATGTTGAGGGGGAGCTTGTTAAAGCAAACTCAAGTATTAATCCAGTTTGTAAGTTATTTTGTCATCATCAAAAAGAGGGAGTGTGTTGAATCAAGTGTTTTGATGATTCCAAACCAACTTTCTAGAGCTTGGAGTGAAGATATCAAAGGTGCACAAATGATTTCAAGTGGAGAAATTCAAGAAAAACTAGCACAAGAATAGATGTAGAATCTACAGCCATGTTTAAATTGAGTAAAAGACTTTGAGTTGATAAAAAGATGTTTTAAAATTATGATTCTTTATTAATCCATGAAATATTTGAAAAACACCCACTAACAGACGAAGTTTGAAACGTTTATACTGATTTGTTCTTTTGAAAATTCAAACTTTGGCTTTAGAAATTCGAATTTTGTATTGAAAATGAACAAGTCTGAAAAGAGCCTTCTCTGATAGAAGAACTTTGATTGCAAAAATTTGAATTTTGAAACTTGTTTGAAAAGAGACTTCTCTGACAGACGAACTTTGGCTTTTGAAAATTTGAATTTCAGACAAAATATAACTTATGAAAAATGAAAAATTAGTCTGAGGATATGTCAAAGTTCATCTGAAAACTAAGTTTTGAAAGAGTATCAAAATAGCTCACTGGCAGACGAACTTTGAATATGAAAATTTGAATTTCAGAAACAAAACTTGTGAGTCTGCTATGATGATATGTTGACATACGAATGATAGTATTCAGAAATTTGAACTTTGAAGTAAGTCTGAAAAGAGGGCTCTCTGACAGACGAACTTTGCATTTTGAAAATTTGAATTTCAAATAAATGAACTATTATACCTTATTAAACTGCCCACTGACAGACGAATTTTGGGTATCAAAATTTGAATTTTGAAGGCACTGTAGCAAAATGGAACAACTGTTCATACTTTCCAGAAGAACTTTAAACTTGAAAATTCGTATGTTCCAACATAGAAACATTTTTCAAAGATCAAAATTTGAACTTTGCTTCAAGACAGATGAATTTCGAATGTTCAATGTTGAAGTCTTTAGCTTTCAATCTCTGCAAAATTCGTCTGTTGACTAATCAAAATTCAAAATTTGAGTGTCATGAGCATTAAATGCGGTTGGTGAATGGATAGTTTTTCAGAGTAACCATTGGGTAACTTCTCCAACAGATAGATTTTGTCTCTAACGTATAGTTAAGACCTAAATCTATAAATACAACATCATTTGAAGTTGTGGAAAATGATTTTAATATTGTATATACTGAAACTCTACCAAATCATCAACTCAAAGTCTCTTACTCTCACATACTTCATTCTTTGTACTCCAACTTTCATATACACTCTGATTAAGAGAGTTTATCTATTGTAAATAATCTTATCTTCGTCTGGAAGAAAGATTTTCTTGTGAGGGGATATCACAAGGGATTGGGGAAGCACTTAGCTAGAGTGCAAAGAGAGAAAGTGTGAGCTCTAAAAATAGAGTATCATAGCTGTATTGTGACATTTGGAAGAAGCCCACTGAATTCTTGCAAGATAGTGGAAAATCTCAAGTGGTGGCTTGAGGACTGGACGAAGGTCAAGATTGAGAAACCGAACCAGGATAAACATCTGTGTCTTCCCTTATCTATTACTACTTTTACTTGTTATTCACTTATACTCTGTTTTACTGTCACCTTTGCTTTCTTCACCTTATTGACATTTTGCACAAAATTTTAATCTTCCCAATTCACCCCTCTCTTGGGAAGTCAGTATATCTAACAAAGTGGTTCTCTTGTAAGCATGGATTCATCCACAACACTTTTTCTAGAAATGACTCATCCCTGTCCAGAGACAACTAATATTAGGAAGTTGGTACCAAATTTCTAACTCTTGGATTGAGCTCAACACCCTTCTGACACCATATAGAAGCCATACTACTAATTTACTGAATATATTTCATGACTAAATTCAAAGCACAAAAGAATCAAAAGAATTGAGCTCAAGAAAAATAATCTTCATATTAGTATGCAAATACTCTTTGTTCTGCCACATTGAAATCCAAGACACAGTAAAATTTTTAAATTGACATTACTCACAGGAATTCAGACATCTATAACTAACATGGACTCAACCAGGCAAGCATGTGAAGATGCAACCCATTGCTCGGCCCACACAGAAGGCAATATGCCAATGGATGATATCTTGACAAAGTGGGTACATAGATTTACTAGAAAATAAATTAACTAAATATACACCTCTTTGTAGCCTATTGATAATCATTTAAAATAATCATTAGCTACATGCTGCTTTTCTGTATCAATGACTACATCATGGTGTTGAGCAATTGTAAAGCATCTGACAATGAGTCAGTATTTGGCCCTGAATTCATCCTCTACTTAAAAAACTCTAGTAAGCAATTCAGATCATGAAAATGGCATATGTAAGCAATTTAGATCATGAACACAAGTCTTATACTTGACATGGAATTTGCAGGCACCTTCTTTCAAATAAAATAAGTAAATAGGGAGGACAAAAGACTGCTTACAAGAAGTTCATTCATATCACTAGATGCTTGAATTCTTGGCTTTTCTTCCAAAGAATGTCTTAGAAGCACAAAACCAAGAAGTATGACCTGCATGCTGAGAAAACAGAATCCTCCATGAGGAGCTTATTATCAACTCAAATAGAGGAAAAGTTAAAAACACAAAAAATAGCAGTGTACATATGACAGATTACTGAAAAATAGAATCCTCCACAACTTAACTCGCTACTCATTCACGGCAAAACGGGACAAGATTTTTGGCCACATGCAGCAACTCCTAGGTCTCACATTGTTGGAGTTTTCTTCATGCTTCTTCCCATCGTTCAACCTTCTCCCAAACACCTTCTATTCAAAATCTCTAATCGCCCTAAATGCTCAGCATCTAGGAAACTATTCGGCCAAATAGTGATAAAAAAGAACATATCGAGGTGGCTTCTAACATGTAAGACTAGTAGTGAACTTGATGATTAGGGTTCCGGTCATGGTGAAACATATCAGGAAGGGCCAGTTCTGATTCCATTCTCACTTGAAGAAAATAGGCCACGGATCGAACTTTCACATTACTCACTGTTGCTAACCCTGCCACGCCTTCCTTTCACTCTTCACTGTCTCACTACCTCCTCTACCTAAAAAGAAGTAGAAGATCTGTTGAAAAGAAAAAGAGGAACTTTAAAGCTTATCTGAAATTGTGAAGCCGAACTTTAGAGCTTGCCATTGGCTATGTCGATAGTGATGGGTGAGAGAGAGAAAGGTGAGAGCTAAGAGGAGAGAGGCCGATGGGGTAGATTTGTGACCTAGATTTGATGACCTCTGTTAATGTTTGGGTTAAAAATTAAAAAAAAAATAAAAGGAAATGAGAATGTCAACGTTTCTCAAATAGCTAATTCTTCAGGAACGTTTACTCAATTAAATGTTCCCGATGGTCATTCACAAAATCAACTGCTCAGAATGGCGACCTTTTAGAAACACTTTTTTTATAAAAATGTTCCTGTGGCTCAACTTTTGGTCACATTTTTTAAAAGCATGCTACCGAAATTCTTTTCTAGCATGTTTTTTTAATAAACGTTCCAAAATATACATTCCTAAAGCCCAATTCTATAGTAGTGCTTTAGGCTCCCACATACTGCCAATCTGGCTCACAAACACATGCTCCAATAATAATGGCCCATGTCAGGGTCTAAACCATACATAAACATATCCATACCATATCATTATCAATATCATCTCATATCATTCATCATCATCAATATCATATAACCATTGTCATTACAGTCATCATGGTCCTCATATCAATTATAGACATACTATCCTACTTGGCACGATTCATAACATAGACTATAACATAAGATACTATTGACTTGGATATTCCCAATGTTGAAAAGGTAACAACTCCTTTATTTTCTCTGGACTAGTACTAGAGTCTTTATCTAAAATATTAGTCATAGGGGTGTGAGATAAAGTCTTAGTAACCAGGAACACAAACATAGGCAACCTATATTATCAATCCACACAAATATGTATATGGTGCAATGCAATGCCAAATGACATGGTATACATGTTTTTCCTTATACACAGCTTGAACTACAGGCTTGTATCAACATAATACATACCCAATAAATGATTCTCTTCCAACAGTCAGTGAAGACCAATTCTAGGACATCACCAAGCTCACCTCACACTAATGCAACTCGGACAAAAATCAGACTAATAATTAGACCGTGATTCTTCTTCCCTTAGACCACCTAAATTGGTAGTAATTTAGGGAAGGTGCATCCTCAAATCCATTGACACCTGGCTCTCCTAGCCATATGAGAGAATTTAGTGGTAGGGATATTTCATCATATCACTATATCATCATCACATCATATCACATCTCATCATCACCCCAACATCCACCTCACAATATGCATCAAATGGTGATGATGTCAATGCGATACCAACATGCCTCTAACAATATATAATCATCAGTATCATCATGGTCATGCCGGTATGCAATCGTATGGGGGCGCTACAATTTCACACAAACACAAATACAAATCATATTCAAATAAGCATATGCATACCACAATATGTAGAAAAACTATATACATACACAATCAATATCATGATATAAATGGGAGCATGCATATATATATATATATCAACATATAACACATATATCACAAACACCCGATTAATTACCCTAAATTATCGACACCGCACACACGGTTCTCACAAGCTTTTGGATTGTCAACCACGACTTGAACTCCTTCGATCAACCGAACAACTACTACAATGTCATAACATTCCCAATTAACATAGTACTCATAACAACCAAAATCCACAATTTAGCCATTCAAGCTTAACTCATAGTTCCAACAACATTATTACATACAAATGAGCTCTAATTAATCGTCCACATCATAATCATCCTCATACATCTCGGATTCCCAACTTCTTCAACCAAAATCAATCTAGGGTTCCACTCAAATTCATCACAATCCCATCAAAACTCGTACCCAAAGCATTAGAACACCAAATAATACTTCAACAACATCAATAAAAACATTTTAATTGGTTGAATCAACCATAAACTCAGAACCTAGCCTACTCCCACCAATTCCAAACCAAAAACAAAAGAAAAAGAGAGGAGAGGAAGCAAGATCAATTTACCAATAATTAATCAAACTCCCTAGGTCCAGAAATCACCTCCCAAGACCAAGATTCTCGAACCCTAGCGCAGCTCTTCCATTTCTCCTTCATTTTCTTCTTTCTTCATCAACTGAAACTCATTTGATTTAAACAAATTCCGTGACTCTCACCGTAGTGCCAATAGGCTCCCCACGGCACAAGTGCTCTTGGTCCAGAAAATTTTGAAATATCATGAGAGTCTCGGCGTGGCAACCCTGCACCTTATCGCGCCATGACCCTTATCCATCTGCTTTATCAAATTTATCTCATTTAGATCCTTTCTTCAATCCTGGTTCCTCTAGTCCTGTACATATCATCAAATATATTTCACATTAGCTCGAGGCTAAATCTAGAATAGTATACTGAGGATGCAAGATCCTACAAATGTATTGGTCGGTTAAGAGCAAGATAACGGTGATGAAAGTCGAAAATATTTTTAGCGCAAAAAAAGGTCAAAAATATTTTTTTAATATGTTAATTAGTACTTCCTTTGTTATAAAATATAGAGACATTTTTAAATATATTTTGTTTTAAAATATAAGAGACAAATGACTTTTATCTAATAAATTAATGTGTTTTTTTCCAATTTTAGCCTTAATTAAAGTAGACTTGTTATTTTAAGGCATGAGTTAAAAAAAAGTTAAATGAGAATATTAAATGAGAGTATTCGTGAAATTTTTTTTTCTTTGTAACATATTTAAGATGTCTGATTATTTTCTTAATTTTAATAATTTAGTTATTTGTTTCTTATATTTTGTAATCGAGGTAGTAGTTCTTAACATTAATATGCTAATAGAATTCATATATAAATAATTTTCATTAAACATTCATAAAATTTATAGGCATCATTTTATATTATATTGAAATATAAATTTATTTATTTATCATTATTTATATTTAACATTATTTAACTTATATTATGATTCAAAATCTAATATCCGAAAAATATTATCAACCACCAATGGACACTCTCTACATCCCACTTTATTTGTCTTTTTAGAGATTTTTAAATATTACATTTTATTTGTCATTTTAAAAAATTAATAAAGAGTTAATATTTTTCCAACTATATCTTGAGCAATTAATAGTACGTAGTTTTTATTGTAATTTGATACTCCATAAAAGAGTAATAATTTTGGATAATTTAGTAAAATTACATCATTCATTATGTTATTTATTATTTTTCTTAATTTTTGTATCAAAACCTTAAACGACACATAAAATAGGATGAATAGAGTACTCCATTAATGTGAAGTGACTTATGTTTTAAATAAGTAGAATGCTTCTTGAATGTGCTTAATATATAGTAACAGAGGCAGTATTATTTATCTTTATGGAGCATAACATTAATTATAATTTCGACGTTAGGTCTTGTCAATACGTTGCCGGCCGGTGAGATGCTATTAGAAAACACTCTGACGGAAAGATTAATCGCACTGCACGTAGCAAGAGACCCCTCCTTTTTTTTTTTTATTCAGATTCAAGCTTCAGCATCCTCAAATTGCTAGAAACGACCAACATTTGATGATGAAAGCAATGAAAATTGAAGACCGTTTCTCAGTCAGTAGCAAATTAGCAATATACTATATACTTGAGGGAACCAATATAATAAACAAAGGTACTTTTCTTTTTTTCAAACGTTTGATTTAATTATGTGGTTAACATTTGAATCCTACGTTGACATTAATTGACCATGCCTCTCTTCTGTACAGTAGTAGTACTTCTGATTCAAGTCCGGCTCTAGCCCTTGTGTCATCTAAAATTTTACGTGCATTCAGATTTATTTATCTTCTCAATTTTAAAGAGCGGCCCAGCCTTATACTGATAACAAATTTGAATTGAAAAACTATGGTTCTAGAATTTGTTGGTGTTTACATCTAAAGTCATCTTGGTCAATAAATTTGCAGCTTTCTAAAGACAAGAAGTTCTGTTTGGCCCAGGGTTGAGCTAGGTCAAAAGTGGACATTATAATTTGTCCTCGTGTTGGGAAATTATGTTTTTGAAGATATGCCGAATTGATTATATATACAAATCCAAGTCTAATTTCCTTTGAAAAAGCTATAAATTTGAAAACGATGAAGCTATAGCTAGCATTACTATATGAATCCATGAAGAATAGAGATCGATGGGTAGACTGTCTATTGTTTCCCATTTTCTGATGGTTCTTCTACTTAATTATTGCCTCCTCTATTTCCATGCACCTCCCTCACGCTGGTGCAGGTATGTATCTATATATTACAAACGCATTCAATACAACGCTATATATGTAGTTCGATTTGGAGCAGGAAACATTGGAGCAGATTGAATTTCTCATGCATGCATAACTCTCTGGGACTTTTTTCCCCCTTAAATTAAAAAAAAAAACATATAGTGACAACCAAAATTGTGAAAAATAAAAATAAATGCAAAGTGTTATAAATATGACAAATCATATGGACATTTGATTCTCTCTCTCTCTCTCTCTCTCTCTCTATATATATATATATATATATTATATGCAGCTACAGCCATGAGGAAGTAGCTGGCAGGTTCATTGCAAGTTCGCCACCTACACCCATACGATCTTTCACGAAGGTTCCAACTGGCCAAAAATTGTCTCCACCTCCGTTTGTAAGGATTCCTTAAACTTCATATAATTGTAAGGTTCTTGTAATTAGTTTGAAAACAAAAGTAACAAATAAAAAGATGTATGTTACTCTTTCTTTTTTCTCTCTCCAAACCTTTTTTCATCTTTTTTATCACCATAAAAACTTTAAAATTTATTTCCTTCCATCTTAAATATAAGATATTTTATCTTGATTTTAAATATAGAATCCTTTATAATATATGAGGTAATATTTATTATACATTTATAAAGAATGTCCATATTTAATACTCCCTCAGGTCCATATTATAAGGTATATTGTATGACAAATTTTTGGTCCAAAATATAAGGTATTAGATATTTTTTTCCCATTTTACCCATGTATTTAATGTTTTATTTTTCTTCATTTATAACTCTCCAATAATAATAAAATGGGGTATTTAATAAGGGTAAAATAGGAAATGTAGGTACTTTTTGTATTGATTTGAGTTGAAAAAGTGATTTTCTTAATATACGTATAATTAATACAAAATGTCTTATAATATGAATCAGAGGAAGTATATCTTAAAGAGAAAAAGAAAAGAACTAAAGGAGTAATTTTTTTAATTAGATAACCTAGTATCTCAAAATTATATTGAACCTAGACTAATTCATGTCAAGTCAAATGGAACTACAAAAACAATAAAGTTTTTTTATTGAGTATTTAATGCAGCTGTAAAATTGTAACTTTATCTTTTTTTTTTTAAATCGAAGTGAAGAGAGTAAAGATATGTATGCATGAGTCTTTAAGATGATGTATGATTTCTCTATCTATGTTTCCAACCTATATCATTAATTAAATCAATATCCATAGTATTGGAATACTCACAAGCACGGGGACTCTAAAATTATTAATAGCATCTAATAAATACTTTTTTCAATCTACATTATAAAATATTTTATATGACAAGTTTTTTATTTAAAATATAAAATATTAGATATTTTTTTTCTATTTTACTTATACCTTTAATGATTCATCTCTCCTCATTTATAACTCTATAATAATAATAAAATAGAGTATTTAATAAAGAAAAATTAGAAATATCGGTGCTTTTATGTTAATTTTTACCTATACCTTATAATATTAAATGATTTCTTTAATATGTATGTAATTGGTATAAAATACCTTATAATATGAACCCAAAAAAATATACAAGACCATCTTCAAAAAGAAAGATTGTTGAATTAAATGAAAGTATTAATTTTATGAAAAAATTACTATCGTATCAAAAGCACCTTTCATTCATTTTTCTTTTAAGGAAAGAGAGATTAGCTGTAAAATGAATTGATGAAAAATATTTTTGAAAAAAACACATAAATGTTTCTCAGTATTCCTCAAAGGGTTTTATATTAAAAAAAACAGAAAAATTTTTCTCCCCCCGTGCCGCCCCCGGGGGGAGTAAATACTGCTGCCTTCATTTATCAATATAAGAAACAAAAGAAAAGATTATATAGACTAAAAAATTTAATAAATTTGTATGAAATATAAAAAAAATTCTATTTAATATTAATAATTTTTATGTCATGTAATTAATATAAATAATTATATTGAAAAAAATGCAGCTTAATTAGAGGTATCTTTACAAAAAAAATTATCAAATACAATAGACAAATCCCTTGGACTCCTTATATTTTAAAATATGAAAATTTTTCTAATTATCCCTCCAATTAAGGAAGGGAAGGAGTATATCATTATGGACCATAAGAATGATTATAATCTGGGCGTTAATTCTATCAATTTATATATATATATATATTGCCTTTTAGTCAATATCAGCTATATATATATATATCGTCTTTTAGTCAATATCAACGTGTCCAGTGGAAGCGTCGACCGTTTCTCAATAGCAGTATGATTGGAGGAATCAAGATAATAAACAAATTAATGCGCCTTTGTGTGTTTTTTTTAATACTTTATCAATTATTATTATTATTATTATTATTATTATTATTATTATTATTATTTTGTTTTAGTGATGTTGCCGTCCCAGGGTAAGCATATATACTCCGTCAACAATGTCTGAAGTTTTCAATGTTACGGACTTCCAGAAAAAAGAAAAGAAAAAACCAACCTATTGTTTTTAAAATTTTGAGTGAATCTAAAGTTATAATTATCTTTTCAATTTTAAATCCTGGCTGAGCCTCTTCGTAAATAAACTGCATCTATATCTGTAATAAATTTACAAAACATTGAATTATTCACAAGTTCTAAATAATACGGCTTATTATATAGTATAAAGCTTTATGCCTTGCTGCGACAGCTCACCATCTAATTTGAATAAATTAAATAACATAAAATTCAACAATGCACAGACATATATTCTTTTAGAGAGACAAAAGTTAAAACCGAAGGCGAAAATACAATACATTAAAGTCACCTAAAAGAAAAAAGTCATCTTCGCAAGGTTGCTGTTTCAAGTTCATGTTCTATATCTGCTTGATACTTGCAAAAAATAATGGAAAATAAAAATTTCTAAAAAATAATTTTAAAGATAAAAAGTAATTTTTACACTATTAAAAATAATACAAATTAATAATTATTTAAAAATAAATATCCGCCTTCAATTCAATTGTTCTATTGCTTGATCTAATCCACTAGTGCTAATTAATTTGACCTTTTTAGGGAGCATCAGAGGATTAAAGAAACCAGAATTATATTTGAGATCGAATATCCCTTTCTATCTTTTATCTTGAAACTCAAGACTGGGCAGAATATGAGGTGAAAATTGATTCTCACACTTTGGGCCCTATTTATTAAATCAATTCTAACCGGAGCCAAAAAACCAATAGATTACATACCCGACCCAAGTCGTTAAGACTAACGAGGACCAGCGACGGAATCAGTCGAGCTTTATGAAGATATTTAAAATTCTCATCATTTGTCATATCAACTTTCTTTTCTTTTTTTTTTTCTCCGCCAACCCTTCTCGAAACTTGAAGCTTGACAAAACAATGTGTTACCCCCTTTTGGTGAATTTAATGTAGTACTCTTTTTTTTTTTTTATATAAAATATTATAATGTTCTTATTAATTATCCCCTTCATTCCTTAATATAAAAAATAAGAGATAAAATCACACAGATCAAAAAAAGTAATAAATTTATCAGGAATATAAAATAGTTTCCAAAAATATTCTCATTTAATGTTAATAATTCTTCCATCATGTAATTAATACAAATGAATTATATTGAAAATATACTATCTTAATTAGGAATATTTTGAAAAAAAGTTATTAAATACACCAAATAAACTCCATATGTCCCTTATATTTTGAAACACATAAACTTCCACAATTGTTCCTTATATTAAGGAACAGAGGGAGTATGTAGTATTTTTTAGTATTTTTTAATTATTATTAAAAAATAAATTTATCCAAATATAATTAATACATTCTTAAAAATTATGAAAAGACAGTTAGTTTGAAATAAAAAAATTATGAAAAGATAATTGTTTTGATACAAGAAAAACAAATTTAAAGTGATAATTATTTAAAAATGAGGAAAGCTTATATTAACATAGAATGATGCAGTGAACTTTAGCTTTTGTGCCTAGATTGACTTCTTCCAGCATCCCCCCCCCTCTCTCTCTCTCTCTCTATATATATATATATGTTTGTTTCATATATTATAACTTTCGAATTTTGAAAAAAAAAAAAGCACTTGAAGTTTGAGTGTCTGTTTGAGACAATATATAATCACTTATGCGATCTCCTAAGTAATTATGTATTAGAGTTGCTAAATGGAAACCACTTTTTAATAAACACTTATACCTTAAATAAATATTTTTTGAAGAAACTAATTTTTTCTACTTATAATAATCACTTATTATCTTATAATCACTTAAACTCTAATATAAAAAAATATTTCTTTTCTTAAAATCACTTATGGGGTAAAAATATTCAAACACAAATTACTTTTGATATAATCACTTATTTTTATAATCTATTATAAATAAGTACTTATCCTCATAATCACTTATATATGAACCAATTCGAACACATCATTACTCACTGTATTATTATAAGGTGGACTTTTGAAACGCGTGGAGATAATTATAGAGGAATGAACATGAGGAAACTGGATCATTCGCAAATTAATATTCCCCCCTGAAGACACCAAAGCCGGCTCCTCCCACATCCAAAAGGAAAGATATTTTCCAGAATAAAATGGAGAGAATTCAACTTTTGAAGCCATATCATTGTATTTTCCAGAATGAAGAGAATTAAGTTTTCCTTAGCTTGCATGAGGAGTCAACTTTTATTTTCTCATAATTTATAATAGTAATCATTAGTATCTAATTAACATTTAATTATAAAATTAATTTATTTATACGTTATGAACAGCACGACAGCTCATACTTTGTGCATGATATATGTGAAATGTGTTTATAGCTGATTTACAACATATCACTGCAAATCCTACCGCACAATACTGGTCTACCTAAAACAGATTTAATTGGATGTTTTATAATACAAGCGAAGGAAAATAAATTAAGATAATTAGTAGTATAATATACTCCCTCTGATCCTTAATATAAGATTCTTTTAATCGAATCACGCAGATTAAGAATTAGAATTAAAACTAATTAACTATCTCGATTTCTCTGAAAATTTTAATATTTTTTCAAAACTACCCTTATTTAATCTCTTTCTCTTTGAATACATTAAATAGGGACATTTTTTAGAAATGTATAATAAATACTACCTCATATATTGTAAAGGATTTTATATTTAGGATCGAGATAAAAAATCCTATATATAGAATCGGAGGAAGTAAATAGTTTCGGTATGTGTGTACGAAAAAGTGAGAATATATAAGAAAGCGCATAGTCATAATGCTCCGCTTATCAACAAACTCACCTAGGATCATACGTGCTCTGATTCATTTAAAATTCTAGATATTATATAAACTAAAAGTGGGCCAGTACATTGTACCAAATTTGAGCTCATCGAGTTGTACTGTCCATGATTAATGAACAGTGCTCTTCGAGATAGATTCTATATTGATTATTAATATTAATCATATCTTGATATGGGGTATGATAAATGATCGAGTCGCATTAATTGTTCATTATGACTCACAAATATAGTATGGCTTGTTAGAGTTTTTACGTCATGTGCGGATAAAAAACGTAAAATATAAACTATCCAAAAAAATAAATTACTTCAGCTTTCAATCATTACCAACTAATATCCATTGATAATTCCAATTTATTATCATTGATAAATTTCATTGTAAACAAGGTATTGGTCAAGATTAGACTACAGCAACTCAGTTATTAATCTTTATACCGTTTGTTTATTCTATGAAATTACTCCCTCCAGTCCACGTTATAAGGTATTTTGTATTAATTACACAAATATTAAGAAAATCATTTTTTCAACTCAAATTAATGCAAAAAGTACCTACATTTCCTATTTTACCCTTATTAAATATTTCATTTTATTATCATTGGAGAGTTATAAATGAAGAGAGATAAAATATTAAATACATGGATAAAATGGGAAAAAGATATCTAATACCCTATATTTTGGACAAAAAATTTGTCATACAATATGTCTTATAATATGGACCGGAGGGAGTAATTGTTATTGACCAAAAATACAAAAGGAGAATCTGGATTTGCTTCCTTATGTATACTTGTGATAATCTATACAATTGGATCTCTTATTAGTTATTATGCACCTTGTTCAGTATTCAGGAAAGAAACTAGAAGCCACACCACTAGCGAATAAATTTCACCCGGCCCATGCGATTTATAAACGATGTGGTCCTCTTTCGCTCTCTCTGTCCTTTTATTAATTTTTAATTTTTGATGATTAGGATCATAGTTTTTATTTTTAGAAAAAAAAATGGATCAAATTGGATTATATCTTTAATTATTGGACCACCAAGTTGGTTTTCTTCTTTTATAAATACCGCTTCAAAGTCGGTTGTCTAAACTTTGAATTTTAGAATTTCGCTAGGTTAGATTTTTAAGAATGAGTTGTATTGTTTAATTTCCGTAGGTTAATTATCATAACTTTTATATTTTGTACTTATTAATTTAAATTCAATTAATGTTGATATTGGTTTGGACAACTTTCATGCGATCCGGCTTAAAATGTTTAATTATGCATAAATGAAGTATTAAATCTGGCAGACTCAAACAGAACAATTTAATTTCAATATGGCATTTAGCTACTTTCCAATTAATTTTCATGCTGTTATTCCTTTTTAAAATTTTTTAAACTTGTACGGTTCCTCTATTGAATTACAAATATTTTTTCTTCATAAAAAATAAAAAAAAATTGTCTTTAAACTTTTGTAAATGGAAATTCAAATACTCTCCCCTATTATTTCATTCAAAATAAAAAATGTGGTAAATAAAATTGATTAAATTATATATGGGGTAGACTTAATTAGGAAGGGTTTACTTTTTGCTCTCAGTACCAGAGTAGAATCAGTTTTCGCTACCAGCGTCCATGACAAAAAAATGGTTAAATTAAAATTAAAATTTAGACCATTTACATCAATTATCTCCCATTTATGAGTAATTAATTATCCATCGAGAAGCAATTCAAAATTTCAAAATCTATCTATACATATACTAAATTAGATGTCAAAAGCATCTATCTTAGGAGCTTGATATATGACATTCTCTTATTCTAAGATTATTTATATAACAATTTCATCACAATGCATTTAATTCATATTAAAAATAATTTACAAAATAATAACTCTACAAAACATTAAAAGAAAACTATTAGAATAAAAGTTTGAACTTAAAAACTATACTATTTACAAATCTTTTTTTAATTTTTCTATATCTATATATATTTTACATTTACATATATATATATATATATATATAAATTATGCTCAAACATCAATCTTTCTTTATTTATAATACTGTTACTGACAAAAGCTTTTTTTTTTTGCCAAATTACTTTCAAAAATTGAAAAAAAAAATTTTGATAAAATCATAGTCATGATCTCCATTACTTTTTTTATATATGTTTTCATATAAAAATATTATTGGAACATCAATTAAAAAAAATAACGAAAATTTTTTATTAAAAACAATCATTATAAGATGAAAATCTCCAAAATTATTTGATATAAGTTTTCATATAAAAAACTCTACTACAACATCAATTAGGGAAAAATATTAAACAATTTTTATTAAAAATTATTACTATAAGACGATTGCATATAATTAACATGATTTTATTGTTATGTTCAAAAGTTGAAAAATTCAATTTCGATAAAATTATAGTCATGATTTCTATGATTCTTGTGATATAAGTTTTTATGAAAAAATTACATTGGAATATCAATTATAAACAAATACTAAATATTTTTATCAAAAAATATTGTTTCATAATTATATAACCTATAAATATAATACTAAATTACTCCCTTCAGTCATTTTTATAATATTCTTGAACTTTATACTCTTAGAATTTTCTCAATAATTAAATATTTTTTACAAAAATGCCCTTTGCTTGAAGTTAGCAATTAATATTAATTACATTAATAGTTAGTGATATATTAAATGTTATTTTCTTGAAGAAAGGAAAACATGTTATTCATGAACTTCATTAAATATGAGTAATTTTGAAAAATAATTAAAATTCTATACAAATTTAATAAAATTAACTATCTTTAATTAAATTTCTTCATATATGTACAGTTGGTTAAAAACATCTTATACTTACAAAAAAAAGCATCTTATAAAAAAGGATTGGAAGGAGTAACTACTATATGTAAGCAACACTCTCAGTGGCCAAAAAAAAAATTTTGTATTATTTAGCAACAAAACATAAATAAGTTCATATTGGAAAATAAGAGTTATATATAGATTAAAAAAAAGTAAAAATAAATTTGAATGCAAAATACTTGTAGAAGTTATTTTCTTGGCAATTAGGGAGGCTTTGAAGATGTCGGCTATATAGTAATGAATAGTGTAATTACAAGAGAAATTACAATGAGTTAAAAGTCGCACAGTGGTTCAAAATGAATGTTACAGTGATATATTGAGAGATTGGAATTGAGTTTTTTTTTTACAATATTTTTTTATGAATATTTACAATAAATTGAAACCAGCCGATTTTTATAAATTTTTAATGGGCAATTATGTAGAAATATATAATTAATTTGGAATTAATGACTAAATATTTTTATATTTAAATTAATTTATTATTTATTAAACAATTCTTTTAAATTACATGTTTAAATAAGTATCCAACAGCAAAATTAATTTTGAATGATTTTTGAATTATTACTTTTTAAATGCAATCCCTAAATCAAATAATTGTTATGAATTTATTATTGGTTGACATCTATTTTTTTATAAATTTATTATTATATATATAGATAAAATATGCTAAATATACTTAGAGTCTGTTTGTTTCATTTTTTTTATGAAAAAAAATCACTTTTATATAGAAAAGAGCACTTATAAATTTTTTGGAGATGGTTATTTAAATTTTAAAAAATAATCGGAATCTAAAAATAACAAGATTTGTCTTTAAGAGAATATTACATATGCATTACATACTTTTTCTTTCATCTTTCATCATTCACCGTGATTGCCAAACAATTTAAAAAGTGCTATTCTTATCTAAACCAAAAATAAAATAGTTGTTGCTTTTCATAATATATGAAATTGATAGGATTTTGAAAATCTTAATTCTATATTTGGATGGAAAATAAAGAAAATTTGTATAGAGAAATTTTCATTTTTAATAATTTACAATGATAATATTTTACGCGGTGTGTTATAATTAAATAGATTGAATAATGATGACAATTTATTATTCTATATGATTCTATACAATATATATTAACGCATATCACTACATCAAGAAAAATAATAGTTAGTATTTATTTTTGGTATTTCTTACCATTTAAAAAATGTCAACTGTTCTAGCGCCGATAAGAAAGAGATTTTGGTTGGTGCATATAAAACGTCACCTAAAGTCTATTTTAATTGACGTTTATTCTTACAAAAACAACTCTTTTTTTTTATACTTTATCATTCGGTATCCTGGGGTATCTGAGTTCATTGCCTTTCTCAGACTATAGGAAGATTTCTTTTAGACCTTAATTTTTATAACGCTGCTGCACCCTTCAGGAATCGAAACCTCAACCCTGAGAAATGATGGTCAAGCATCTTACCACTTGACCAGACACTCATTGGTCTTACAAAAACAACTCTAACTAAAGTATTTCTTTGTGAATCCCCCGCCCCCTCTATGCCCTAGTTTAGTTGGCGTTTTTCAAAGAAGCACTAACTTTTAGACATTATTAAAACTCATATTTGGTGTAATGTGTATTAAAGGATCATTATCACCACACTAATTTAAGGATTTATTGACATTCAATAGTTGGCGTTTCTTACAAAAATGCCAATTAAAATGTGACACGGGGTACTTTAGTTGGCGAATTCATAAAAAACGCCAACTAAAATTGGTGTCTTAGTTGACGTTTATGAGGAAACGACAACTAATATGATTTAAAAATAAAAAAAATAAAAATATATAAACATTAGTTAGCGTTTATAAAGAAACGCCAACTAATGTGATTTACAAATTACTAAGAAAATAATAATAGTTTCCATTTCCAAGGAAACGTCAACTAACTAATGTTATTTACAAATTAATAAAAAAATAAAAATATAAAAAGTTAGTTGGCGTTTATAAGACAAATGCCAATTATAATAAGTTAAAGTTGGCATTTGTTTTATAAACGTCATGTTTTGTTTGAGGCTAAAGTTTGCATTTCATCAAGATAACTCCAAAGAAAACATTCTTTTTTGTGTGGTTTTTAGCAAATGTTAGCAAGAAGGTATACTAAAGGCCACACTTCTCTTGTACATTTTTGAACGGAGACCAACTCCCCTCTCGTTTCTCTCTCAAACACACCAAGCTCTGCTCCTCCTCCTTCCTTCCCCTTTCTTAAGATGATCTCCCTTAAGCTCCATCACTCCATTCGTCACTTGTGCCCTAGCTTTCACCAAGTCCCATGACATCACCGCCACTATGCCCTAGTGCAATATGCTTTTAGGGAGGGTCAATTGCTAAGCATTCGCTTTCACTCCATGCTCTCAAACATTCACTGAGCATCTCATCATTGCTAGATTTGCTTCCTATGAGGGTCGTCAGCCTTTACTTTGCTCGTTGCTTCGCTAGATCTTCCTCAACGTAGTCCTCAGATCACGCTGCTTTTTCTTCTCAAGTTCTCTAATGTTCGTACCCTTTCTAGATTTGGTTTTCTATTTCCCCTTTTTGGTGATCGGTGAGTTTTTCCTATTTCCCAAATCTGGTTTGCCATTTTTCCCTTTTTATTCAAATATGACTGTGGGCTATTTTCTTTTCAGTTTTCATCGGATGCAGCATGATCACGCTGTGAATTTCCGTCACCGATTGCGGTCTCTTTCAATTTAACACCGCTTCGCCCTTACTGGGGTCTATTACCACTCCTTCTGCAGAAATCACATGACCAAAAAATTTCACCTCTCGTAGCCAAAAGTCACATTTATTGAGCTTGCATATAGTTGGTGATCCCATAATACTTGCAACACAATTCAAAGATGGAGTGCATGCTCTTCCTCACTCTTGGAATATATCAGAATGCCATCAATGAATACCATTAGAAATTTATCCAAATACGGCCAAAACACCCTATTCATATAATTCATGAAGATTGCCGATGCATTAGTCAACTCGAATGACATCACAAGAAACTCATAATGACCATATCGAGTTCGAAAAGCCATTTTAGGCACCTCTTCAGCACGCACTCGCAATTGATAGTATTCTGATCTCAAATCAACTCGCAATTGCTTCATAGTGAAGATTGTTGCATGGAGCAAGGAAGTCTTTGGCACATAGGGTGCAGAAAAAAAAAAGCTAACGAAGGAATTGCAGCAACTAGAGAAAAGGATGGGACGCGAACCCTTCGACGAGAAGTTGGTAAGAAGAAGAGACAGAGTATGGAGACAATTAGAAGGAGTTCTCTTGCAGGACGAAACGATGTGGCTACATAAATTGAGGTGTAATTGGTACTCGTTCGGGGATAAGAGTACAGAATATTTCCACTCCATCGCAAATAGTAGAAGGAAAAGAAATAGAATTGAGGTGTTAAAATTGGAAGATAGAAAATGGTCCTATGATGCCTCGGCCATTATGAAGGAAGGTACAGAATTTCTTGAAATTTTGCTTAAAGAGGATAACACACAAGATTATCATATAGTGTTTGACCGAAGCTACCCCAAGATTGACGAGGACATGATGGAGGACTTGGGGAGAGGTATAACTGTCCAAGAGATCAAGTCGGCATTATTTAACATAGGATCACTTAAAGCTCCTGGTCCAGATGGATTAAATCCACTTTTCCTCTAGAACCAGTAGGAAACGATGGATCCTTCCTTGATTTGAATTGTGAGATAGATATTGGAGAAACTAGAGGAATTACGGAGGGTAAATGATACATTCATAGTTGTTATTCCAAAAGTGGAAGTGCCCAAATCTTTTAGAGATTTCGGCCCCATTAGTCTATGTAATATACTATATAAAATGGTGATAAAGACCTTGACAGCTAGATTGAAGAGCGTTATGCCCCATATTATATGCCCGAATCAGAGTAGTTTTGTGCCAAGTTGCCAAAATGCTGATAATATTATTCTTGCTCAGGAGATCATACATTCCATGCGGAATAAGAAGGGGAGGAAGAGTTTTATGGCTATCAAGATCGATTTAGAAAAGGCATATGATCTCCTTCGATAGGAATTTATCTATGACTGCTTGGAGGAATTGAATCTTCCTTCATATGGATGATGGGTGTGATTAGAGAATGTATCTCATCCTCATCTATGCAACTATTATGGAATGAGGAGAAAGTGAGCATGTTTCATCCTTCCTGTGGCATTCGGCAGGAGGACCCATTGTCTCCTCATTTGTTTGTTATTGCCATTGAAAGGTTGGCATACTTGATTCAAGGTGTAGTGGATAATGATGTTTGACGGTCCTTCAGATTGAAGAAGAATAGGATTGCAGTATCACATCTGTTTTTTGCAGACGATCTAGTGTTGTTCGCTGAATCCACTATGGAACAGGCAGGGGTGGTTAAAGCGTGCTTAGATGATTTTTGTGCCATTTCGGGAGAGAAAGTTAGTACTTCTAAGTCACGAATCTTTTTCTCTATAAATGTGTATCACACACGAAAACATGAAATCAGTGAGTTCTTGGGTTTTACCCTTATGAGTGATTTGGGTAAGTACCTTGGTGTACCTCTCTATCGTAAAAGGGTTACTAAGGATACTTATCAACATGTGCTAGACATGATGGATAAACGCTTGCCAAGCTGGAAAGCGAATTCATTATCACTTGCAGCTCGGCATATCCTTGTGTCATCAGTTGTGTTAGCCATCCCATCATATGCGATGCAGACAACTCTTTTACCATCACAAATCTGTCATGGGATTGATAAGAGGTGTCAATCTTTCTTGTGGGGAAGTTCAAATCAAAGGAAAAGGATACATTTGGTGGCTTGGGAGGAGGTTTGTAGGAGTAAAGATGAGGGCGGTTTGGGACTTTGAATTGTTAAACGGCAGAATAAAGCCTATATGATGTAGTTGGGATGGGGGTTAATTCGGAGAAAGGATGCCTTGTGGGTTAGGTTCATACGGGAGAAGTACAAGTATGGGGAGGATATAATACCGAAGATTGTTGAGAGACGTAATTACTTGCTTGGAAGGATACAAAGAATACATGGAGCAAGACGATGTTGAGATAAGCATGGAATGTTGGTAGTAGTAAGAGCATCCATTTCTAGATTGATAAATGGGATCATCATCTTGATAGCCTGGATTCCTATATGACGAAGGATCTTATGGAAGAGATGAAGAGTTTAAAAGTGGCGGATCTAGTTTTCGAAAATGGGGGGTGGGAGTGGGATGTGCTGAAGAGGTACTTGCCTACTAATATCCTTCGCAAGATTGACAAGGAAAGAGTAGGACATGATACAAATGTAGTAGACACACCTAGAGAGCAATGGTCTCAACATGGGAAGTTCACTTTGAAGTTTGCATACAATGGCATTTCACCGATGGGGGACAAGGAGTTGGCAAGCCTACGGAGGAGGGTTTAGAAGTTGAAGGCTCCGCAAAGGTGCAAAACATTCCTATGGTTAGCAATCCGTGGATGACTGCTAATGAACGTAGTGAGGTTTAGCTGGGATTTTATTGATCAGGATGGGTGCAGTTTGTGTGGTGATGGGAGGGAAACGGTGATGCATACATTGTGTAACTGTGCACATGCTTGGGAATGATGGAAGTTACTAGTCCTCGTGGGAAAGCAGCACTACTTCTTTCAATTTGATAATGTGGTCAAGTGGGTTCAATGGAATTTGACTCAATCTTAGGATGGTGGTAGAATGGAATGGAAGGTGTATTTTGCGGTTGCCTGTAGGAATATATGGGTCTCTAGAAATTCTTAGGTTTTCAATTGAGAGACCGAAAATCCCAATGCTTTCAAGGCACGGATGCTTGCATGCATCGTGTGGTCTAACATGAGAATAAAGAACTTACAGGGAATGATACACGCACGTACAAGATGGGTGGCCCCAGAGTGAGGTTGCGTCAAAGTGAATGTAAATGGAGCCATGAGGCAGGATACGTGCATGGCCGCATGCGGAGGGGTTATGCGAGATCATGAGGGTACTTTGTTTGAAGGGCTTTATGGTACACATAGGACATGGTAATAGTACTAATGATGAGGTCTGGGCTGTAGTTTCGGGCCTCAAAATCGCATGGGACTCTGGTTTTAGATGGATGGAGGTAGAAAGTTATTGCGAGGAAGTAGTAAGGTAGATCAATGATGGGCAGCATATAAATAATGGGGAAGAGTCGCTATTGATGGAAGCTAGAGAGCTGCTAAATTGTGACTGGGTTGCAGCTATTTCGTGTTGTGGTAGAGATGTAAATGAAATAGCAGATATGCTTGCCAAGGAGGCAGTGCAGATGCCCCCTGGGCTGATTATGTTCACAACCCCGCCTGCGGCTATTGAGCTTGCACTGGCGAAGAAAGCAAAGAAGACTCGTAAAGATCCACCTTGAGCAGTTTCTATTTTGTTTATTTTGATTATTTTACTGTGTAGTTTAGTTTATTTGCTTATAAAGAAAAAAGAAAAAAATGTAAAAAGCCAAAATTTTCAGCTTTTGACCTTCCCCTAATATCGATGCCCTATTTCTTCTTTGATGTCGTTGAAGCCGAGCAACAAAGGAAGGAATGAGAAAGCCATAGCGATTAAAGAGAGAATAAGGGAAATGAGCAGCAGCAGCCTCTTATCTCCTTCCTTTCTATTGTGAGCATCGACCTCTCTCTTTGCCTCCGATCATCGACGTCTATTCTATTATCAACATTGACTTGTAAGGAGGCAACATTACAGAGAGGCAGTGATACAGAGAGGCAAAGACGCGAGAAAGGAATACTGTCTAAAAATTTAACAAATCTAGTCAACGATTGGTAGTGCAAAAGAGGAAGGGTTGATTTGATTTCTCAAGGGACCAATTCACCCAAGGTATGGGACTTGGGATTATAAAGAGAGGAGACAAAATCAAAAGAGGAAAGAAAGAAGCGTGGAGATTTGGAGAGAGGAATTGGAGGGAGGAAGCAACAGGAGAAAGAAAAAAAAGGAGGCAATTTGGAGAAAACAGAGGAAGGGAGGGAGCAATCTAAGAGAGGAAAGAGAGAAATCAGAGTGTCTGAGTTTGACGAGAGAAGGAAAAGAAAGCAATGACTAAGAAAGAGAGGGTGCCAAAGTGAAGCTCAAAGGGGAGAAAAGTTGGGAATGGGGAGAGGTCAGAGATTGAGAGATGGAGGTAAGGGAGATCAAGCCAGAAAAGAGCAGTCTGAGAGAGCATGATTAGAAGGTGGAAGTATTAATGGAGTAGAATAGAGTTCGAGGGAAGAGACTGACGAGTAAACAGCAAACACACACGTCAGGTATGAATTATTACTTCTTTAAGATTTCTTTATGGATGTCAATTCCACAATTAATTTTGGGTAACTTCTACTGATGGTTTATCAGTTGGGTCTTGTTGGTCATGAGGGTCTATCAATCTATTATGATTAAATATGTTTGCTTGGTTACAATGTGGGTGTTGAATGTTGATGGCTATATGTTAGATTTTTCCAACAAATTAATGAAAGAGGCTTGTGTTTGATTCTTTTTCTAGTATATGCCCAGCATGTGTTTGATAATATGCTTGAGAGAGATAAAAGGTTTCTTGAGTAGTGCATAAATAGTCCATGCTTTGTCAAAATACTTGTGTTTTTGGCGACAATTTTTAAGACCATGGCTTAACATGCATCTCTTGTCTTTCGGAAGCATTGTCACCTCTGTTTGTTCCCCAATATTGAAGCATTTTAGAGTTTGAGTTATGTGATTCGTGAGTTGCTCACTATTTGTGGGTATAATCTTGTCATGTGCTCATAGGTTGTTTTGATATGGTCTTGAAATCCAGCCTATAGTTTAGATCTTTCTGGCATCAAAATTTGTTGTGGTACGGGTCACAAAGATGCTTCATGAGCCTTTGTTACGTGTAGGGGATGGTTAGATTTAGCCTTCTACATAACCATTGTTCATATAACTTTCCCCAAAAAGGTTTAAACATGTATGAGTGATGCCTTATGTGTGAATAATGGTTTGTTATCATGAGCATTGGTTGGTGAGAACCTTATACCAGGTGTGTCCTCGGCATTGTTACCCCATGTGGATGACTTAAGCTAATATCTCTTGTCTTTATGGCACATGAGACTCAATTACTTGGTGAATCATAGAAGAAGGGTTAAGGAAAACAAGCTCAGGAAGCTAATGACTCATGAGTTTCTTTTTCTCTATCTTGTCTTAATTTCTTTACTCATAACATGATTTGTAGATGACTAATGTAACAAATACCAACTCACTTGAATTATACCTGCTTTTTGTAAATTTAATTATATTAATTGCTTTATTTTTTAGTTTTTATTTTTAGAGTTTATCCTGAGAAACTAAGTCTTCGTGGATGTATAGAGTGTTAGTCAATTATACTATGAGTGAAGAGTTATCATGGTATTTATATTGACTAGGTCTTACCTTAAAAATATTTTGGGTTCCCATGGTCCTGGCTATTGTCCTTTTAATTAAAAATAATAAATGTAATATAAATAATTAAAATAAGTCTTCTTTGCCTTCTTACTCTAAGTGGTAACATCATGGATAATTAGGTATTAATCAGCAAGTTGTGAGTGATAAAGTCATCATATGTTGGTTAATTATCTTTGAAAATATGTATAATAATCATATTTCAAATTCTTTTTAATTTTTTTAAATAAAAATGTGTTCTCATGGTCCTATTTATTTCCATTTTTATGTTAAAAAATAAGAAAATAAAAATAATTTAAACAAAAAAAAATTTTCCTCCAAGATTTTTATCATTTATGCATGTCTGTCTCAAGTAGCATCACCATAGATATTTAGGCATCAATGAACGGACAATGAGTGATAAAGTCATCACATGATCTAGTTGATTTTATTTTAAAATTAATTTTATGAAAATAAAAAATAAAATTGTTTTCAAGCTTTTCTTTTTCAAGTTCAAAATGAAATATTCAAGAAAACATGTATTTTAATCATATATTATAAAATTAGATAGAAACTTATATTCTTTTTTTTTTTAAATTGATTTAAGAAAATGGTAAGAGTAAGGAATGGAAATTAATCTATCTTTTACAAATTAAGACACATCAACCAATTCTGACATTTGTTTTATTTATGAAAAGATAATTCATTTTCTATGAACTTCTCTTTTCAAAAATATATATTTATAATAAAAAAATATTAACTCAATGACATGTATTTTTATCCCGAATTACGTGAATTTTGATCTCTACTACAGAGTATGTAAGCCCTAAACTCTCATCCTAGGTCAAGACCTCCCTTGTAAATAAATAATTTTTTCTCATATTTTATTTTCCCAACTTCTCATTTTTTATTTTATTTCATTTTTATAAATTCTCTTATTTTTATATTTATTTTTACATGTGAATAATTAAAGGGTAATTAAAATATTTTTTTAAAAGCCATAAAAATTACATAATCAACTTAAGACAACCGTTATTAGAAACGGGTGTTGTGGAGATACCTAACACCTTCCATACTCACAGTTGTACTCTCGAATTCAACTTTGATTCGCAGACCATCTTTTTTTTTTTTTCTTTTCAAAGTTTTTCTTAAAATTTTAGTGGCAACTTCTTCTAAATCGTCTTCTTTTGTGAAAGCTGATATTTACCTTTTTCTTCATTTTTGCACCATCTGTGTCACATTTTCCGGTGTGACAATAAAGCTTAGTGTGAAATTAAGAAACTAAAATTGTGCTTTTGCCTTTTAATTCTCATGCAAGTAGAGCTGGCAAAATGAATTGACCCGCCGTAAGCCTGGCCTAAAAGCCTATTTTGCCAAACGGACTTGACTTTATAAACCTAAGCTTGTATAGCTTGCATGGCCGTATTTTTTATTTTTTTATTTTTTTCATATAATTATTTAAATTAATATAACTAACAATCACCACTATTCACAAAAAATAAATATAATATTTAAATTTTATAATTTATATATCACTAATTAATAAAATGATATGTATTTTTTAATATTAAAAAAAAAAAAGAAAACAGGCTAAATCGGCCGGCCCAAGCCCGTTTTCTATTTGAGCTCCCATTTCTAAAGCTTAATCACATATTTCATCAGACTAAATGGGATGATTTGTCGAGTTTAACTCATATTGTCAGCTCTATAAGCAAGGTTCATGTTTGTCATTTTCCCAATAAATTAAACTATATTTACACTTTCACTTATTTATGTCAATTTTTTTCGTGTATATAACAATATTATTTCATAAGATCTAGAGTCTTTTATGTTGTAATTACAGAGAACATACAATACTCTCTCTCTCTCTCTCTCTCTCTCTCTCTCTCTATATCTATGTACACACACAAACACACACAGAGTGATGCTAAATTGGTAGACGTCTTTATCTTTTGTGATCAGATTGACTTGGTCGTGCTTGCTTATGTTTCATGTAACTTTGAAATTTTGGGGAGAAAAAGCCCTTCAAGTTTTAATCACAATATTTAGTACAACTTACTTTTGAAATGTGTGGGGTATGAAGATGAGGAAACTGTGTCGTTTCGTATTCCACGGCGACTTCATCCTAAAATTCCATTCAAATCAACACCTCTAGCTCCGCCTGCATAAGCTATGTTTGATACAAAATAACAATATGAATTGGAATGGAAATAGAAATGTGAATGGAAAGAGACTTTTTTAAGAAATAACTTTACAATCCAAATATATGTTTTGTATATTAATAGAATAATAAAAATGTTTAAAAATAAAAATAAAAAAAATATCCAAATGACACAAATATCTCTTTAAAAATATGTTTTAAAAAATAAATTTGTCATTATATTTTGGTTCTAAGAAAATAACCCCCTTTTCTTATCTTTTTTTTGAAGAAAGTTAACTTTTATAAAATAGAAAATGTTGCTTTTCTAGAAACCTCCATTCATGCATAACACACTTGCTTAAGCAGGAACCACATTTCCCATTCCCTTTCCAAAAAGCAATCTCTAACGTACCAATACCGAAACCCAAGTAAAAAGATACTCCCTCTAGTCTAAAATATAAGTATTATTTTAAAAGTTCATTTTGGTCCATAATATAAGTCATATTTAGTAATTTTTAGAGTATTAAATATTTTTTTATTTTATCCTTATTTGTAATTAAATGTAAGAGAAATAGTATACTTTAAATGTAATGCATTACATAGGGGTATTATTGAAAAATAATGTATTTTTTTGACAAATTTAATTATTAAAATTACCTTTTTTATTTCTATATAATTATTCAAACATGACTTATATTTTGAACAGAAATGAATATTTATTTTCTAGAATGAAGAGAATTATAAAAGTTGTGCATGTTTTCTTTAACATTACGTCTTTCTTAACTTGTATGAAGGAGTCAACTTTTATTTTCTCATAAAATTTATAATCAACATCATCAACACATGTCATCAATTAATATAAATATAAAATGTATAATATAAACCATATTACTTATAAGTCATGCATACTCACCTTATACTTTGTGCAATATATATGGAAATATGTCTTGTTAATACACAAAATGTCACTGCAATTAATCCTACAGCACAACACTGTTTAGTTGGACGTTTTATAATAGTGGAAGAGAAGGAAAATATGATTTAAAAAAAAGAAACGGAAGGAAAATAAAAATAATTAGTATAATATAAAATTTCTATATGTCAACGAAAAGAAGCTAATTAATGACTAATGAAAAAAAAAAAGCGCGTAGTCATCGACTCGGTGCTCCACTATCATAATCGTGGGCCGAACCTAACGTCACTTACAAATACGCATTAACGATAGAAAAACTCACATATCAATATAGCATGGTATGCTCTAATCGATTTAAAGCCCGTTTGTTTTTTATAAGAAAATTACTTTTTATATAAAAAATACTTCTAAATTTTTTTAGGATTGTTTGTTTACATTTTTAAAAATAATCAAAATATGAAAAAAAAAATAGTTGTGATAAATGAGAGAGAAAAAAGAGGAAAAAGACCCAAAGTATAAAACTAACTTTATAAAATTGCAAAACTAATAAGATTTTCCCCTAAGAAAATATCATAATACAATTCTCATGCTTTTTTATTTCATCTTTTATAACCCACTTTGATTGCTAAATAATTTGAAAAAAAATTTTGTTTTAACCAAACACAAAATAATTTATATTTTTTTATAAAATTTCTAAATAATTGATTACTTTTTAAAACAATTTGATTATGTGCCATTTATGTTATGATTGTTAAATGTCATTCTAGGCAAGGTATTGGTTTAGTCAACAGCAGATTAGTTACCATTTACATTTGCATTGTTTAATTGTTTATTCTATCAAATTTATTGTTATTGAGGGTAGCTTGATATAAGAGAAGTAGGAAGGAGAAGTTCAACTTTCCGAGAAGTACAATAACTAGTATTGCTTGATTTAAAAAAATCTTGAAAGTTCCCAAGAAATTGGGTTTAACTTGGGGAATAGAACTTTTCAAGTAAATCCCTAAGAAGTTTTACTTCTCGAGTTTCTTAACTTGTATTTTTAAAAAAGACTCTTAATTCATTAATTCAATTTTTTAATAAAAAGGATATTTTTATATTTAACATAAAAATATAATATATTTATTTTAAAATATAATTGAAATTTCCCGTAATTTAAAATAAATCAAGCAAATTATTTGTGCATTTCCTCCAAAATTAACTTGTTGAGAAGTATAGCAAACCACCCCTAAAAATACGAAAAGGAGGGTCCGGATTTAGGCCAACGTCAATAATTTTATAAGTTGTCGTTGGGTTTCTCCGAAACTACATGTTTGAATATATGTACAGATGGTTTTTTTTTCCTCCAAGTCAATTTATGTTCGAAAAATATATAAATTTGAAGCCAATGAAGCTGCTGATAGTTATAGGTAGCATTAATATATCCGAGAAGAATATCAGAGAACGATGCGTGTGTCTTCTCTGCTTTACCATTTTCTGCTGTTCCTTCTACTTATCATGCAGTGTCCCAACGCTAGTGCAGGTATCTGTCTGTATTCATTACAAACTTATACTATAAAACGATGTATGTGTCTCTGTATATAGTATTACAAACTTATACTATCACAACTAATATGAACTCTTCAATTGCTATACATATATCTATATATATTATGCAGGTACGACCATGAGAAAACTGGCTGCTCATCAATTGCCAAATCAACCATCTCCACCAAAGAGATCAGGCCCGTGCCATCCACAATTTCGTGTTCATTGTTTGTAATGAAGAGAAAAAAGAACTCAGAAGAGAATAAAGAAGAATGGGCTTCATCATGCATATGCCATTATCATTATCTACACAATTTAAAGTTTGTTCTCTTTATATTTGGATTCCTTGCTTTTTTCTTACTTCTCAACCTAATGACTGTCTTATAGTTGGAGATCAATTTTCTAGATTAAGTATGCACTAGTCGCATGCGTAGTTGCTTTATTGTAATATCGAGTACGGTGACCTCTTTTAATAATAAAGTAACAGGGAAGCATATTAGTTAATTGTGTGTATGTGTTATATCGGATTTGAGAATTTTGCGATTGTTATAAGTTTCATTGGCATTTTCTAGGGTTGAATTGTGAAATCATGTAATTATACAAATCAACGATGCGTGTTTGACAAAATATATTTTGTGCTTTCCAATTTGAGCCTTATTAGTAGTCTTCCGATTCCATATATATATATATATATAAAAGTCACTTTTAATTAATTTAGGCACTTTCATTTCCATATATATACATATAAGTCACTTTTAATTAATTTAGACAAATCAAGAAAGTTTGTTAAAATTAGTTGATTATTTTAAATTTTTAAAAAATTATTAAAAATTTTTAAAATTACACTCACTTATAACCCATTAAATTCTAACCCCATTCTAATTATCTCAATTCTTCTTTATATTATAACTGTTTTGATTATTCGCTCTTGCATGTACAATTGTAAAGGACAAATTTAAAAACAAAACTAATTTAGAAACAATACTTTAGTATTTTACTATTTCTCTAAAATAACTTATATAATGATGAACCTAAGTTCAAAACAAGGGGGAAAAAATCCTCGGCCATGATTATGTCCTAGTTTCTAGTGGTTTTTGTGTGTTTTTTCTTTTCCTCCAACAACCCCCCGGCGGGCGGCGCAAAAAAAAATATATCCTAAAAAAGAGTTTTAATAAAATCTCATATATGTAGTTACATTTTACACCCTTTAGTTCTTTTATAAGAGATCTTGCAAAAAAAAATTTTTTTTTACAAAAAATCTTGTAATATTTAGTAAAATTCTTTCTATATTGCTGCTTATTATTTATTATTTTTGTAAATTGTTATTGAATTTTTTGGATAAAAGAAGTATTTTTAATTGGTTAATTAGTAATATTTTTAGTCTTCTTTTAATTGATTTCATGTTTTTCAACTTAATAATGATTGAAAATCTTATTTAATATTACTATTTCATTATTATTATTATTATAAATAGAGTAAAAAAGGAATGTTTATTTTTTAGGAGAAATTCAATAAAACAAGTAACTTTCTTAATCTAAGTTAAGTAGTTAGAAGTTTTTTATAAAAAGGGCTGGCGAAAGCATTCTTTTGTCAACAATATATATAATGTTATATATATATATATATATATTATATTATTAAAATTTTTATTTAATTGATTAATTAATATTAACTATTCATTAATAAAAAAGAGAGTGATATTTAATACTTATACATGTTAGTCGATTTTTTAAACATCATATTTTTTATTAAATTGTTTGGAAGAACATTTATATGAAGTTATAATTTTACTATCAAAATTAACATGAAGTGATACGAATATATATATAGAATTGTACAGATAAATATATATATACATAAGTATAGAATATGTTTCATGTTATATTGTGTATTAGATATGGGTATATATATATATATATATATTTTTTTTTAAATACCGGTGACTTATAGATTCTATCAAATACTTAAGGCTTCTTGTTTTGGAAATAAAAATGATAGGAAAAATAGGCATCCACTTCTCAAACAGTTTTTGAGCATTAATGTTTGGAGAGACGCCTAGCACCAACTAAAATTTTAGACGAGTTTATATGGAAGGATCTAATTTATTTATAGATAAGGTGAAAATTTTCATTCTAATATATTTAACTATTTATATATGCTAACTCACATTGACATATGTTTAAAATTTCTTCTTATGGTCCCGTTGGGTTCGAGAGAAAATGGGTTGAATTGAGTCATTTTTACAACCCAGGCAGATTATATGGGGCCAACTCACAATTTATATATTTTTAAACGTAAATTAATCTAAATTTTGAATAAATATATTCAACCCGCAAAACCCACCATCTAATAATCTTGTTTTTTATCAACCCATTATACATGATACATCTCCATTTATTATAAAATAACATCATCAAATTATAAAACAAATCCACGTCATTCAATAATAATAATAAATATATTATCATCAATAACAAAGACAAATCTACACCATAAAGCATTACCACAATTTCACAACAAATTTACATGCCTAGGCACCAAGGGTGAGTGTATGTGTATCTTTTGGGCATTTTCATTAAAAGAAAATAATAAAAATGGGATTAACAGCCAACCTGCAAGTTAGCTTATTTAATCCACGGGTTATTTGACCCATTTTAAATAAGTTGCATTATTTACAATCCAACTGGTATCTTTTTACTTAGTGGCCGAAGAAAAAAAAACCGTATCATTTTTACCAACTATAGGGGCTAACTCTTAATCCGTATTTCTCGCTCTAAATTCTTGGACCCATCTTGATTGAAGTTACCATAATTACGGAAGCTGGACTTTCACTTTGGCATTTGGGAGTGGGACTTGATTCTGTAAGGGCTTCTCGAATTGGCGTTTGGAATTAGAATTGGACCTAACAAGTTTTTTCCTTTTTCGAATTATGTTTCCAATACCAAAAATTCACCAAAATGAAGTTAGCGAAAAAAATAAATTCATAGAATTGAAAAATAGTTAGTATGAGGAAACTTCAAATTTAATTTTTATACATTTAATTTTTATTATTTACTTTGTATATAATATTAATTAAGATTAATTTGTTTAATTATGTCAAACATATAATTTTCAAGGAGTTAATGTATCATATATGTATTTCTTATGAAGTTTGAATATTGATACTCATTTTTAAATTATCAGTATGCAATAATATGTAAAAAATATATTAAAAATATGAAATTATTAATTATTCTTTATATTTTTTATTTAATATGTTAAATCTATTATTTTAATTTCTTTGTTTTTGAAAAATTTAGTTTCACTGTACATAATTTTTTATATAATAATAAATTTATTTTTAGATTGTAAAATTATTTCAAAAAATATTTATGATAATATTAAAAATAAAAGATTTAAACGACTAGTTAGGGTCACTTCAATTCAATTCATTGCTCGGTCGGCCCCTGCTTTTATATATATATATATATATATATATGAAACCGAAGGGAGCAAATTAAAAGCGAGTCATACACATTTTATGAAGTTTGAGATTTATCAAACTGTTTATTACTGATAAATAATATAACTTCAATTCAAATAGACTTTAATATATGATTGATTGATTTTGTGGGCTCACCTACCGACCAACATTTTCCTTCGAACTCTGTTTGACCCGGCCGCATTTTCTTCCCAATAAATTCTTGGTGCACTTTTTTTTTGGTCCAAACATGTACACAACACATGAATTGACAGGGGGAAAAAATGAAACAAGCTAACCACAAATAAGAAAGCGGGTAGCGGGTAGCGGGTAGCGGGTAGCGGGTAGCGGGTAGTAATAGACCAATTGTGCTCTGCCCATTTATATCCAGCCTATGAAGTATTTTATTTAACAGACTACATATATTTTCTGTGAAGTTACATGTTTGAAAATATGCACAATTGATTGTTCAAATCCAAGTCTTTATCTGCTTTGAAAACTCCATAAATTTGAACGCAATGAAGCAGAGAGGTTGACGGGTGTGTCTTCTCTTTACCATTTTGGTGGCTCTTCTACTAATTACCTCCACTCTTTTCTTGCATTGCCTCAACGCTAGTGCAGGTATGTGTTTGTATTTATTACAAATTTGAGCACTCTTTTGTTTGTATAAATTATCACTTTGGAATTTATGTAATTTTTAAAAATATTTATCATTTTAGAATTTCAATAAAGGATTTATTTTATTATGATCAAATATGTTTTAATCAATTATGGATCTCCATATGCACCTTGTTCAATCTAGAAAGAAACTAGAAGCCAGACCACTTCAACCTGGAGATTTATAAGGATGTGGGTCCTCCCCCTCTGTCTTTTTACTATATAATTTTTTTATTTTCTTATTCAAATACCAAGATATATAGTGTCAATTGGTCATACATTTTTTTTATGATTAGGATCAAAGGTTTTTCTTTTTTTAATTCGATCAAATTGGATCATAGGTTAACCTCAAAGTTTGTTTTCAAAACTTTTTTCTCTTTGGCTAGAAAAGAAAAATCATTGCAGGGCTTTCTAAACTTTAAATTTTTTGCTTAATATACGTGTTCCGTCAATACTCCGATATATTTTGTGGCCAAAAAAATAAAAAAGAACTCCATTCTCATACTTCTCTAGTATAAAAAAAAATCCATTCTCATACTTTTAAAATATTTCTATTCGATGCAGGACTTAGAAAAGTACTCCTAACATTTTACATGGTCTAATTAGCATTTACGTAACTTAAAATGAAAATACAACAATTGTCAAAAATAAAATATCATTGGAGAAGAGTAGAAGAGCATTATCTTTTTTTTTTTTTTTTAGGCAAAATGAAAGAGTAGCATCAGACAAGTAATTAATGCTAAATGAAGAGAGAAAGAAAAAAAGATATGAGGATGTGTGGAGTAAAATAATGGTATATTCTCAATGACTATTTTTTTCAATAATTACTGTCAAAACAGAGAGACACAAAAAAAATTACTTATGTGAAATTCATAGAATAAAAATAAATCTCATCAACTTTTACAAAATTTGATTTAGAGTATCTGAAGATCAAGAAGTTAATAAGAAGATGAACTTGTAAATAGAGCACAAAATTGTGATCCAAGAATGAAAATTTGACTGCAAATATTTTATCTCTCAAAATACCGGAGCAAAGAAAGAATGACAAAAAGGCAAGTAATGACATTGCGATGTAAAGAAAGAAAACTACATGTTTTCTTATGCATTATATATAATTTTGAAAAATAAGTCATGATTTATTATTTGTAAAAAGTAAAATAAGATATGTATAAATTTTATATTTTATATTGACATTGATATATCTTAGATAAAATTGCTCAATGATTTTCATCCAAATAAAAAGAATAAAAAAATTATATGTGAAGCTTTTTAAATTGGGTTAAGCCTATATTAGGTTGAAATTAAATTTGGATAATAAATACGTGAAGTCGACACACCTATTTAAGGGAAAGGACGTACATACACGGTCCCACGATAATTTTATACTTTCTCCATTACACTATATAATGCACTATTTTGAGAAATTTATATTTTAAAATATAGTATATTATATGAATTACATTGTGTTTTTTTTTATTGTCCTTCAAATATTACTCATAATAAATAAACTTATATATTCTACGATTACCAATGTATTTAATGAAAATTCTTTAATGGTTTGGTCAAACCATAAATGAATGAAGTAGAATTTCCCCCAAAAACTTCACTCTTCATAATTGCCAATGACCCATGAGAACTCATAAAAAAGAATGAAGGAGAGAATAGATGCAATTTATTAATGTAGGCAGTATTATTAAATAAGAGTAATTTGAAAAATAATGGAAAAAAAAAATTTGATTACTAATAATTGTCTTGATACATGTGTGATAGTTAAAAGTATACTATTAGAATTGAGGAAGTACAATTGTACTATAGTTTGTTCCGACATAAATGACACAAAAAATAATGAAAGAAATAGCAATTTGAAATCCATGAATTTTCTTTTTTATTCGTTTGGTAAACCATGAAGGGAGCTTATTGGGGTTTTTTTTTTGTTGGGGGGGGGGGGGAGTAAAAGAGAATTTTGTACTCCTTCCGTTACGCTATATAGTGCATTATTCTGATAAATTTATATTTTAAAATACATATTACATGAATTACATTGTGTTTTTTTTATTATCTTTTCAATATTACTCCTAATAAATAAGCTTATATATTTTACGGTTATCAATACATTTAATGAAAATTTTTTAATAGTTTGGTCAAACCATAAATGAATAAAGGAGAATTTTTCCCAAAAGCTTCACTCTTCACAATTGCCAATGATCTATGAGAACTCGTAAAAAAGAATGAAGGAGAGAATGGATTCAATTTATTAATATAGGAAATATTATTAAATAAGAGTAATTTGGAAAATAATAAAAAAAATTTCGATTACTAATAATTATCTTGATACATATGTAGTAGTTAAAAATACACTATTAAAATGGAGGGAGTACAATTGTACCATAGCTTGTTCCGGCATAAATGACAAAAAAAAATAATGAAAGAAATAGCAATTTGAAATCCTTGAATTTTCTTTTTTATTCGTTCGGTAAACCGTGAAAGGTGCTTATTGGTTTTTTTTTTTTATTTGGGGGGCGGGGGTGGTGGGGGAGTAAAAGAGAAATTGAACATTTGAACTGAAAACATTTTTTATTTTCGAAAACACTTGTCTATTTTTACTTCTTATTTAACTAATTTAAAACTAATTTTTTTTTATTTTTCCAGTGTTTCGTATGAGAGATATTAATTTTGTCCTCTTCAGACATCTAGTTATAAGAAAACTTCACGGCACATGCAGCGGTCCAGTTCTCATGAGAAATTCATTGATATCTCAATAAATCTGGATACAACGAAGCCATATAGTACTATGGGTAGCATTACATATCCAAGAAGATTAGAGAACGATGAGGGTGTCCTCTCTTTGCCCTTTTTTTATCGTTATTCTACTTATCGCCTCCATTCTTTTCTCATTGTCCCTACTCTACTGCAGGTGCGTACACATGTGTATGTATTTATTACAAACTCATACTATACAACGCTCTATATATATATGTATGTATATGTATAGTTCAATTGCAAAATTTTCTACCCACTTTTTTTATTTTGGGAACAGTTGAATTTCTCATGCTTGCTTCGTCAATGCCTATAATGCAGATAAGACCATGAGGAAACTGGCAGGTTTTTTGCCAAGTGCACCACCTTCACCCAAAGGGTCTATCCACAGAGTTCCAGCTTACCGTTCTACATTCCATCCACCAATGGAATTTCCTCCACCTACTTATTCGGTCCCACCTCCGTCGATGGGATTTCCTCCACCTTCTTATTCGGTTCCACCTCCGACGGAACCTCCACCTTCTTATTTGGTTCCACCTCGATCCGATGACGGAATTTACTCCACCTCCACTGCAACAGAAATTTTCGGAATGATCAGAGAATAAAGACATGTTAGCATCTGTGTCGGCATATCTTAAGTAGCTCATGTAAAATTAATCATTACGCCACTACTCCTCACGTTAACCTGAATTGGTTATGTGCTTTTGTAATTTAATGGGTGTTACTTAGATAAAAGAATAAAATAGTCTGAATTATTTATACTTGAATTATATGTTTCTATTCACATCCCTTTATCCTGAGGGAAATTTGTTAAAATATCTATTTGGACTGTTTCTGTCAGACTTAATCGTACTTTCTTAAATAACCACCAGTACTCATTGTTCATAACACTATAATTTTGTATTTATGATTTGTGAACAGTATACTTCATTATAAGTATTTCTAAATAGCCGAGATTTCCAAGGTTTTAGTTTTCCGAAAATAACTTTACCACAAAGCTAGTCAGGTCAATTCTTTAACTGATACCCAATTTTAAAATATCCATGTAAAACATGAACCTGTTACTCCATGACTAAGATGAATGAATCAATATTGAGTCAAAGTCTTTGGTCAGTATGGGTCTACCTCATGCTTTTAAGGCGATTAGAATAGTTTGATTGGGCACTGGGGTACGTAACGGGTACGTAAATTAAGTTGATCAAATTTTGGGCTTCATTTTTTCTATGCATATCAATTACAGTAATTTCTCACTTTGAAAAGCTTGGAGCTCCAGGACATGCAAGAAGAAGATGAAGCCATGGAAGAAAGAATATCCTGCAATACCAATTGGTGATTGAAGAAGCCATGAGAACTAAATTCAGAACATGGGACATTCTTTCGCTGGGACTTGTGTATTATTTTAAACTAAATAATTGTATAATCCCAATAACATTTTGGAAAAAAAAAATTCTGGATAATATAATGCAATATCTAACGTAATACATTGACTTCCGTATCAATGGCGGCAAAAATACGGCATTGTTTGTTTGGGCAAAGGGATAGTATGTGAAATGTAGATGTGTAATAATTTCTTTGTTTGAAAATATGCACAATTGGTGTGAATGAAACCTAAGTTCTTTTTTCTTTGATGAGTTTATATATACATTTGAACCCGGTTAACGAGCTTTACCATTAAAGATCGAGGAGTGGGGATTGATGGGTGCGCCTTCTCTTCACCGCTTTCTAATACTGCTTTTCTTCATTGCCTCCGCTCTTCTTCTCAAACATTCCACGACTCATGTTACTCGAGGTTTGTATTAATTTGTCATTAACACATAAATATATATATATTGCATAATGGATATCTATCTTCTGTTTTTGTGTTCATAATGACTTTATCTCGTGTCTATCTGTTTAATTATTATAATATTAGATATGTTTATCATGTATTATATATATGGAGTCTGAAGATTAATGAATCACATTTTTTTATAAATAGTGTAACTTGTTATATGTTTGTGTATTGATATTGTGATCGATGTTGATGATAGCATCAATTCCTGATTCACAGAAAAGGCAAAGGCGGACTTGTTAAATGTGTACACGAGTGTTCATCATTTTGCAAAAATGTACATGAGGAAACTGGGTGACTTGCCAGGTCCACCACCGCCACCGAAGAAATCTCTTCCACAAGGTCCGGCATCTCTGTGAGAGAATGTGTTTTTAGCTATAAGAGGTGTTTCATATATAATGGAGTCGCTCGATTACAATAAAATATTTTGCAATTTGTGCGGAGATTGAAAATAGAGCTAGTGAACTTCTACTTTTCTTTCATAGTATTATTGATAATAAATAATACAGAAAATATCACTGCAAATCCTTTCCGTCTCCCCCAGTTCATGTTGTTCCACCAAGATTTTGTTTGTTTCCTCCCTTTCTTTCTTTTTTGTTCCTTATGATGTGCCTCATCTTCCGCAATTCCCCTCGATTTAGTCCTTGGAAATTATTGTGGCATCATATAAGTTTCGTTCATCCACATACGATCTGCGAAATAAAGAAGGCTGTATGCATCGACTAGTTATTTTTGTATTTCAACCATTGTGACAATATAAATTAGCTTCTGGCAAGTTTAATTTTGCATATATTGATATTAATCAACTCATTAATCCATTTTTCAAAGTTGTTGAATGAAAAATGTATATAAGAAGGGGGGACAAAAACTGAAATTATGTAGCTTGAACTGGATAAAATTATACTCCCTCCGGTCTTATATATGGGGCATTTTACTCTGATCCTAAATATAAGATCATTTACAATATATAAGGTAGTATTTATTATATATTTCTAAAAAATACCCCTATTTAATGTATCAAAAGAAAAAGAGAAAAAGATTAAATAAGGATAATTCTGAAAAAATATTAAAATTTTTCAAAAAATTAAGATAGTTAATTAGGTTTAATTTTAATTTTTAATTTATATAATTAAATTAAAAAAAATCTTATGTTATGTTTAGGATTAGAGAGAGTATTATGGAAACTATTCTTATTTAATTCTGTTAATAAAAAAAAAAACCTAAAGTGATGTGTGCGTTGAATATTATGGATATGGATTCGGTGAATGGCGTAATTTGTACGTGCCAAGTTGGGAGACAAAATGATGACGTTGAGGAGTGTTCCCCAATTTGACTATTCTTCCCGTCTCTTTGGATTCATCAAACACTTCCAGGTTCTTCTCTACCCACTGCCACAAACCGCTTACGTCCGGAATCGCATTGGATGTTCAATGCTTGTCACTTTAATCAAATCTAACCCATTTAGTTTTAATTTAAAATGTTTAAATTTATAATTTTTTAAAATTGTTTACATAATAATATTTTTTAAAAAAATTAATAATTATAAAATTATATTTATTTTAAATTCTATATCTAATAAAATATATATATTAAAAATATAATAATAAAATATAATCAAACCTGAATAATTTAAATTTAATTTAGATAGTTTAGAGACATGATGAGCACATCAAAAAAGCTCTCTTATGTGAGCACAGATGAATCCTCTTACTTTCTGAAACCAATGCACTACATCTGACATCAATGGCCTTTTCTCCGCCATCAAACACTTGTTGCTCGAGAAATTCTTGGATACTCCTAAAGTATTACGTCATTTACACTTTATCCGGTGAAAATACACCAATTCAAATCTATTTAATCCAACGTGTCATCCCTGTCATTTTGTTTAATCATTTTAAGTTATTTAATACTCATCATGATTTTCTTTTCACCTGAATTCTTCCATACCGTAGTCAATTTCTCAAATTATTCCTCTTCCCTTCATCCTTTCTCCATTTCATCTTTTTTTTTAATATTTAAAAAAAACACCCTTTAGCCATGTTCGGTACGGATGAATCATTTTAAAAAAATAAAAAATGAAAACGAAAAAAAGGGAAGAGTTTATTTTTTATTTATAAAAAATTTAAATAACATATATCAAACAAAATTTTTCATCATTCTCCTTTTCTTAAAATTCTTTCAAGCGTACCAATCCCAACCTTTTAAGTTTATTTTCTCTGAGCAAGAATATATAACTTTAGAAAACCAAACTAAGTACAGCACTTGGTGTTTGTGAACAGAAATGAAACCCAGATGTGAACAGCAATTGGAGATACCAACGGTCAGAATCGAACCCAGCAGATAAAGATGATGATGCACGACGGGAATCGGAGATGCGAACGGAAATAAAAAATGATGAACGAAAATTAGAAGAAGAAGGAAATCGAAGATGCTAACAGAAGTGGAGACTTGGTTAGCTAAACCAAAGGTGATGCGAGCGGGAATCGGAGATGTGAGGACAGAAATCATCAAACGACAGCCAGATTTGGTGACATAACTGGAGATCAAAGGTGAGAAGTTGAGAAGCATCGAAGGTTGAAGACAAAACTGTACAGAAGATTGAAGGCTTCCAACCGGTGACGGCTTGGAGGAGATGATCGTGGAGGTCGGAGAAGGTTTGTTGTCCATTTCACTAAGATAGAAGGGTTGACGCTGATTTCACTGAGATAGAAGAACGCCGGCCTGATATTCTAAACGATGAGAGAGAGTGCGAGAGAGGAGGGGAAACGGAAAGGATGAGGCTTTTCTTTTTTCTTTTTATAAAATTAATTTGGAAAGTGGGATGACATGTTGGATTAAATAGATATGAATTGTCATGTTTTTATTGGGTAGAACACAAATGAGCTGGTACTATGAGAGATATAAGAATTTCTCCTACCTGCTCCCCCTTAATTAAATATTTAATCATTAGACTCCTCTAGTTCCCCATCACAAAGATAGAATTCTATTTGAATTACAAGAAAGACACCCCTTTATCATGCATGATATACAAAGTTTTCTATATGCATTTCATTTTCTACATCAACCTCTGTTTTTTGTTTTCATAATATAATTGATAAAGACTTCATCTCTTGCCCTTTTTACGAATCAGGAAATAGGTGGTATGTGAACCAAACACAATTAGTTATACAATCTGTATGCTCCAATTAATATTTGTTGGAGTATTAATCAGGGAGGAAGAAGTTATATATTTGATTGAGAGGTTGATGATGGAGATGAGGCCGTCAATTTCAGAGGTAGTGCGTGCATTCGGTGGCTTCAACAAGTAAGGCAGGTGATAAAAAAAATAAAAGAAGGATGGCAAGAGAGAGGCAGGAGGAATTTTGGAAGGAGGGCTCCAAATTTCATGCCACGCAGAATTACGTCACTCACCAAATTCATCGTATCACTGTAGGGGTGAACAAGCTAACCCGATATCCAGATGATCCAGTTCAACCTGACCATATTAGACCAATCGGGTCGGGCTGGAATTATGACCAGATACTCTAACACCGGCCTGGCCCGATCTATATATATATACATATATACATATAATTTTTAATTTTTTTTCAATTATTTTATATATCTTAATTGATTTTATACAATTTTTATTCTTTATGTATCTAATATAATACATTTACTATGTAAATAAAAACATTTTAAGATTTTAATGTTTCAAATTTTTTTAAATTTTAAATTAGTTTTTTACCTTAATATTTATATAAAAATAATGTATAATGATTAAATATTTATAAATTTTAAAAATTTTATTTTTTTTCTAAGATTATGTTTTAAGAAAATCTATTTTTAAGTATAAATAAGTATATTTTTTATTATTAAATAATTTTTTAATTTTTTTTAAATATATATATATAGTATCGGGCTAACTCGGTACTGACCCGAAAAACATCGGGTCGAGCATCGGGTAGAGGTCAAACCCGTCCGACCCCGCCCATATTCACCCCTATTTCCTTGTGAGTATACGTATAATTATTTTTATCATTTTCTGTTGTGATCAAAATATGAGTTAAGTTGAAGCGTTGGAACTGTGAACTCCGCATTGGGTGCCATATGAACCATTTTTAAATATCAGTTGTACATAAAAAGAAATACCATGTTCACCACTTTTTACAAAATTGAGTTGTAAATTTCTAAAGATAAATTGCAAGTTTCCAAAGATTAGTTGTAAACGAGGGACTGTACTAATTGACTAATAAGATTCATTCGACAGCTGCAGTCTCTAATTTACGACTTATCTTCATGAATTTACAAATCAAATAATTTGTCTAAATTTCCGGATTTTCAAGGAGTATATATTCCTTCTGCGATGCTTTTTAATGTCACTTTCCCAAATTCTCTACGATGTAGGACGTAGAGAAGTACTTCTAACAATTTCATGGTCTAATCAGCATTAATTAATATTTACGAAAGTTAAAAATCACACAACCCGCCAATTATTGTCCTCTGTGCTGACCAAAATACAACGCACTCCATCATGCAATGGTCGAAACAAAAATCACATTTGCTGGCTAGCTAGTTCAAATTGAAATTTTAAGCGCATTTATAAGTGGAGCATGGTTTCTATCCAAATTACCAAACCGACCAAGCCCAATAAGGCCCAAGCAATTCCTTCATCTGCCATATGATGTGGTCTTCTCTTACCCAAAAAAAAACGATGTGGTCTTCTTTTAAGGATGATTTTGTAATATAATAAAAATATTTAAATAAATTTTACAAATTATAATAAATAATGTAGAATAAGGTTTTTTTTTTTTGGGCCCTCCTTAGTGGATTTTTGGGGTCTGTTCCTACAACCTCTCTCGGACGTGAGAGTCTGGGAGATAACTAAAATCATGAGTAACTGGGCCCAGAAGCAACCCTGTAGGAATAGCATAAAACTTTGAACTAGGAATGTAGGACTTTACCCCGAAGGGAGCCCTTCCAGAAATTCTCTAAGGCCTGGGCCAAACCCAGGCCCAAGAGGGGGTTTGGAAATAGTTTTCAACCAGCAATAGACGCGCCTCGGTTAGAACCTCACTAGCTGCGTCATTGCCCCAAGCGCAAAGATGGGTCATCCAAGTCCTCCAAGTCTCATTTATGTGCATTCTCGTAACTCTCGCCCTCTTCATCACCGGTGTGGGACTACAGAAACGAGGACTTGGCTAATGGCTCTGCTGTATATATGCCTGACTCTTGCACAATTCGATAGATCTCACAACTTAATGTTCGTCTTCACGCATACGTTTCTTTTTTAAGTAACAATGCATCTAAATTTTCATAAGCTATAAAATGACTGAAATCAAGCCGATAAATATAATATGCACATTTTAGCAGCAAAGTGTCTTATTAAAGTCTTCACACTCAAGGCTTGCTTGGTTCATGGAATGTTTTTTATGGAAATGGGAATAAAATTTAATGGGATGGAATAAGTATATTTGGTATGTTATAAAATGATATTAATATTTATATTTGATTGGACAAAAATACCCCTAATATATATTAAAATAATTATTATTAACCCTTTTAATCATTAAAAAATTGTTACATCTATTTAATTAAAAATGGTAAAATATTTTTTTACATGTATACCCAATATTTTGAACTATCCCACGTCAATTGAAAAATTTATCAGAATCCAAACTAATTTAAATCAAATTAGATAAGACACTTTCAAACAGTAAGCTTTACCGCAAAATATTTAAAAAATATTCATTTGTAATTATTAAAAATTATATCTATTTAATAAAAAAATATAATATTCATTTTAGCTCTCTTAATTAGTAAAATTTTTTTTAATAATCTAATTTATTGTGTGTATTTAATTTTAAAGCAATGTGGGATGAGTGGCAAAGATGTGATTTTTCTTTCTAAAGAATAATGATCAGTGGTTTGAATCCTTGCATCTCCTCCTATTCTTCATTAAATCAATCATGTATGGTATAGATATAAAATATTGCACCATATTTTAATGGAAGATCATTGCAAGTTAGATGGTGGTAGCGCTCCTTCTCAACCCAAGGGGCTGACGTTTGAGACGGCTAAGGAATTGGGTGTGAAAAGTGTGAGCTTTGAAAATAAAGGGTATTTTGGAGATTTCATCACCAATTCCAGGAGTGGTCAGCCATTATTCCATTGACCCCTTGATGGAATGACATCCACCTCGAGGAATCCCTACCTATTCCCACTTCTTTATGAAATTTACCGAATTCTGATATTTTAGGCAACAAACACCAAATGGTTCTCACAAGAAAAATCAGACTAAAGTGGAGCACAATCCTTTATATGGGAGAAGATCCATGTATATCTTACCTGTGTACTTTTCATAAAATTTTGACAAAAAAATTAAAACTGCATAATTTAATGTAACTTCTAAATTTGCATAATAGTACAAGCAGTGACTTGGTATTCAGTGGCGGCAAAAGAATGCTTTGTTTGGGCAAAGGAATATTGAGGCGGTCAAATGTTCAAAACACCTGGATAGACTGCGTTTTCTTTTCTTTTCTTTTCTTTTCTTTTTTTCTTTTGGCCAAATTATGTGGAAAAATATGTGCACAAGTAAGTTGAAGGGAAAATTTTAAATAAATATCAAGGAATGAAGATATTTCCAATAAAAAATCCCAATTTACCTAATTTTTCTAAAACTATCAATATATGTAATTAGAATTAAAATTGAAAAGTAAAATGAAAATATCTTTATAAGTAAATGACTCATTTGCAAGTGATACAAACTTATTTACAACTGATAATATTATATTTGTAAGAGACACAAACTTATTTATAAGTGATATTATCATCGCTTGTGATTAAACCTACGTCATTTGCAAATAAACATCTATCCATTGCAAATTAGTAAAAATTAGTTGCAAACAAATGAAAATCAATTGCAAATGAAGTAGAGGCATATTCATAATTTTTCATCAAATTTTAATTCTAATTTGTAACTTTGGTTATTTCCTTTTTAATCCTTCAACTATTAAAATATGGCCAAAATTTTCTCAAACTTTGACACCGTCAATTATCTAAGAGAGTATGCTGACATATCATTTTTTTTCTTCCACCAATTCATTATTTTTCTCCTGAAAACTAATTAATCTCTTATTAAACTCCTCTTCTCTAAACCCTCGACGTCAAGCTTGCTCCACTTCAAACTTGCTACAAGGTACCAATTAAGAAATAGAAGAAATACCTTTCCCATGGAATTAAAAACGTAAGTTAAAAACTAAGTTGCACTCCACTTTGTTACTATCAAGTAAATGACACTCCAAATAATGACAGTTAGTCCACTTTCTTCAGCATGAACGATAGTTTCTTAAACCTCAGAAAAGAAAGGAGAATCAAGTTGGAAAAGAGATGCAAGCGGTAGTTTCTTAAACTTGGGAAAAGAAATGGGAATCGAGTTGGAAAAGAGATGCAGGCGGCAACTTTTTTATTGGTGATTAATGAATTTATTTTTTTATATGATGGAAAACTTAACGAATTTAGGTTTTATTAGAGAGTTAATTTAATTTCTTCTAAGCCATATTTTACAAGTAAGATTAATAAGTAAATAATAATCATGATGAGTTGGTTTTAGAAATCACATGTCATTATTTTCCATTAAATAAGTTAATGGTATTAAAATTGAAGAAAGCTTTGTCTATATTTTGAAAGATAGAGAATTAAAAAAGAACATAAGAAAGTGAATGGATTAAATTGAAATCTATGACAAAGTTAAAGGACTGAAGGGGTATCTTTGCCTCATAAATACCTATTTAGAAACTAATGTAAACTATATATGCAGTATATACATGAATACATCAATTTTCCCTTCATTCCTCCGTCCCCTTTTATAAGAACTTTTCCAAAAATTTTGTTTTGTTCTCTAATAAAAGACCTTTTATATATATTATTGGACATAATGAAACATTTATGAGTTTTTTTCCCAAAAATACCCTTCATAGATTCACCTTACAAATATCCTGTCTTTCTTTATAAGAAAAATTAATGAAAAGAATGAAGAAAATTTTTGAAATGATAGTAACATTTTGTTATAATTAAGACCTTTCAACTAATTTTAATCACCTTCCTTAATTTGTCTTCTTTTTTTGGAAAGATGTTATAAATGGGGATGGAGGGATTATTATTAATTTAGGGTTTAGCTGGTCAAATGTTGACACTAAATCTTCTAAATTTTCCATATATTCTTAATTATTTATTTATTTAGTTGACATCAATCTGTCGGTTAAAGTCTAACAATTGATAACTAAATTCAACCTCTATTTTTGTTTGGCGACTCTATAAATTTGAACCCGTTAAGCAATGAATAGATATCATTATAGCCTTCAAGAAGAGAGGATATATATCGATGGATTTGTCTTCTCATAACCGTTATCTTATACTGCTTCTATTAGCTGCATGCCTTTGCTCTTCTTCTCATGCAGTCCACTCATGTTAGTTCAGGTTGTCTTAATTTGCCATTATCACATAATATAGAGAGAGAGTAGTTTGGAGCATGCAAAATGATTAATATCATAATTTAATCTCATCAACTCTGTTTCACACAGAAAGGACACCGAAGGTGGACTTGTTAAACGTGTATGCGAGTGTTCATCATTTTGCAGAGATGAACACGAGGAAACTTAGTGCCTTGCCAGGTCGACCACGTTCATCGCAAAGATCTGTTCCGGCAGCTCCGGCAGCTACACACAATTAATAATATTTTCCGAGAATGAAATGAAAACAAGAATGTATGTTTCTAGGGGGTGCTTCGTATATAATTGGTTTGCTCCATTTCAATAAACTATTTTGCAACTTGTATACATATTAGGAATCAAAATATATAGCTAGTGAACTTTTCGTTTGGAATAATTTAGTACAAAAAAATGACACTGGTCGACCTGAATAAGTTTTTGGGGGACGTCATGTAATAATTGCGAAAGAGAGAAAATAAAGATGGATACTTTATATTTGTGGATCTGTCATTTGTGCCACCTTCAAACCGGTAATTAACTTCAAATTAACGGAACACGCAGGGATTATTGAACCTCTTAACCGATTGAATGGAATATTGACTCAATCGGTAGTGCTTAGTGAATACTCCCCCCTTTCAAAACAATTGACATTTTAGGTTTTTTTCTTTCAAAACAACGAAATGACAACAATTTTCAAGATAGTATTAATTATTTTTTGATAAACTTATCCATAATAATGGTATTAATAATGGTTTAGGTATTAATAAATAAGGGTATTATAGTAAAATAAACTCATATTTTGCCAACCACTTAGTTATTTACTACTCCCTCTGATCCTTAATATAAGACCATTTTAATCGAATCACGCGAATTAAGAAGGGGAATTAAAACTAATTAACTATCTTGATTTCTATGAAAATCTTAACATTTTTCCAAAACTATTCTTATTTAATCTTTCTCTTTTTCTCTTTAGATACATTAAATAGGGACATTTTTTTGAAATATATAATAAATACTACCTCATATATTATAAAGGGTCTTATATTTAAGATCAAGACAAAATGTCCTATATATAGGACCGAAGGGAGTAAGCTCTAAAATGACAATTATTTTAAAATTAAGAAAGTAGTAATATTTATCTTGACCCAGAGAAATAACTTAAATGACCATAACATTAATGTCTTGAAAGTTGGGAAAGTTAATACTTGTATTTACTCAATATTTGGAAGAGGGGTTTGACCAACTTGAATTTAAATTACTCCCACCGTCACATATTATTTGTTATTTTATAAGGTTTTTTAACACATACCAATAAAATCATTAAATATCTTAAGTTATAGTAAAATTTATTGAAGTTTTACTAAAATATCTTTAAATTAAATGTAAAAAGATGACTTATACTACACTTACTATTATTTTTTATGAAGGGCAAAACAGTAAAAGGATAATTAATGTTTTATTAGTATTGTAAATTGTTAAATAAATTGAGATATTTAAAATTTTTTACAACGATAAATAAAATGGGATGAAGAGAGTAGTAAATAATATTTGACACCAAATAGTTCTTAAAAGAAAAAAAATAAAAGAATCTCAGCTCATTTCTCTTTAAAATTGCTGAGATTACATATCCTTTTTCCTTAGTAACCAAATATATATACACACACTTTTAATCAAATCACATAAATTATGAAAACTATTTAAAATCAATTGATGTCTTGATTTTTCAAAAATTATCACAATATTTGAAAATTACCCTTAGTTAAAGTTATTAAACTTGATTGCCATCTTAATTACTCCCTTTGTCTCATATCCCTATTGTTGTTTAAGATTGTAGCACATGGATTAAGGAAGCTTTATTAGTGTAAAATAATATTATACAATGAATAAAATGTCTTGATTAAAGAGCCTTGGAATTCAATTTTCAATGAAGCAAATTAAAAAAAAATAAGTACTAGTAGATAAGAGATAGAAGAAAAATGAGATTAATAAATGAGAGTATACTTGGAAAAATAAAATTAATCATAAATTGGATTTATAAAACAACAATAGTTTTAAAACAAAATAAAAACATAAAACAAGAATAGATATAGGATAGAGGGAGTACACTTGTATATGTTATCATCATTAATTAATAGACATATTCACAAAAAAAGAATAAAAAATAAGTGGTGAGAATTTATAAAACAAAGATGGTAGTGGATTTGGCATGGCACTCAATTTCCTTATTAGATTTTTCTAATTATAATAATGCTTGTTTCCAATTTCCAATTAATTAATGTTAGGTGCAGTGTGTATAAATTTCTTGTGAAACAGCTATAAGTTTGAAGCATGGATCCTTTCTACTGATATATATAATTCAAGCTAGTTGATGAAAATTGTCACAAGCTTATATATTTTTAACGTTGTTTAACTATTCGATGTGGGACTTTCTATTCTCTGATGATGAGCAGAAATACCTTCTTTCATTTCCTTTTTGGCCTTCCTTTCCAAAAATTGCCTACTCCCATAATTTACATAGAGAAGTTAGAAATGATATGCTCATTTTTTGTTATAAAATTTGGACCATTATTCCAAGTGTTCAGGACTTTGGCATATATGTTCAAGCTTCAATTCAATTTGTTAAAGCTTGGGAGGTGATTCACTACTGCATGAAGTACAATCTTTAAACCAAATGTTTTTCTTTTTTCTTTTCACTGCCCGAATAATATTAGACCTATATATATATATATATATGCATCTTACCCTGACATATAATATGTAATTGAGTCTAATATGAAATTTGCATTCTACGTTGACTCAGAATTCAACGGCAGCAAAAGACCGCCGGCCGGTTGAATGTTAAACGCCTGATGAATTTGCTTTTGAATCTTGTGTGTGTGCTTTCCACATCGATTGTCAATGACAAAACAATGACCATGTCTCTCAATTGTTTTTGGCCAAATTTTGTTGAAAAATATCCACAAGGGAACAATTCTTTTTTTTTTAAAAAAAAAAAAAGGGATGCTTCAATCAATTTCTTTTGGATAACCCTAGCTATAAATTGGAGTGGGATGGATGATGCAAGGGCAGAGGCAAGCATTAATTATATACCAATACATGGGAGTGGAGATCGATGGGGTTTTCTTTCTATCGTTGTCTGATAGTAATGCTAATTGTGGTGTTCCTGGCCTCCATTCTTTTCACCCACTCCACTCAAGCTTCTGCAGGTTTGGTTTTGGTTCTCAAAAAACACACAACTGTATTATATAATTCTATTTGTGTGTGTGCTTATTTATATATATACATACACATAATTAAAGAATTAATACGTTAAATTAATGGGGGTGTGATGATGATTTTGCAGATACGAAGATGAGGAAATTGGGTAATTTGCCAAGTTCACCACCTGCACCCCGCGCTTCTACTCATTCGTCTCCGGGGCGCGGCCATTATTAGTCCATTTATTTTGTTCTATATGGGCATGCAATTACTCTCCCTATTTCAAAACTTTTGTTAATTTAGATTTAGATTTATTTTTCTCTAAAACTTTGTTATTTTAGAATTTCAATGCTTAGTTTTCCAATTATATCATTATTTATTACTACTAAATTTTGTTCTTCTTCTCTTCCGTAGTTGCAGTAGATCAATTAAATGAGAATCATTTTGTCAATATATACATTAATTAATGATTTCTTAATTTATGTGTCATAATCTTAAATAACAAAAATTTTGGAACGAAGTAGTATTATTTTTTTTATTTCCCTTGAAAAATGTATCTTGCATTTATAGAGGTGAATTCTAGTTCTAGGTATTTTAGAAAAAAAAAATATAACTTTAATAAAATTTAAGAATATTAAATTAAAATGTTAAGTTTAGCATTACCAGAAACAAAAATGTTTTCAATGCCACTTCTAAACATTTACATGCATGGTCTAATTAGCATTAATTACTATTAATTACAAAAGTTAAAAGTTACAATCACTCGTCAATTAATGTGTTATATGCTCGTTAAAGACACCAAATCCATTTTTTTCATATATATATATATAATTTTCTCTTGTCCCAAATGAATATAGGATATAACTAACTCATCACAAAGATCAAGAAATATAGTTAAAAGTAATTGTGATCATTATATTTGTTATAAATGTAAAATAATTTTCAAAAATATTCCCATTTAATATTTAAAACATGTATCATGTAATTAATGAAAACTAATTGTATTCTCTTATTTAATAAAAGGAATAATTGAAAAATAAATAAATAAAAGTCAAACAACCCATATTAATTTATATTTTATATTTTGAATAAAAAAATCTCAAATGTATCTTATATTTAGAATGAAAAGAAGCATATATATATATATATATATTTTTTTTAAATCAATTTAACATAGTGATAGAGAAAATGTAGTGGACCGTTTGACCGACTTAACCCTAATGACGAAGCAAACCAGTAGTAGAATTATATTTTAATTATATTCATAATCTCTTAAAAGTTGGAATTGACACATATTGACCAAAACTATAACTTTATGTTATGTTTGGTATTCTGGAAAGGCTTTTAGGAGAATTGGAATAGGAAATAGATTAGAATTGAATTTTAAAAATACAGTTAGTAAAATCATGTATACTTTTTATTTGATATATATATTTAAAATATAAAAAAACCTAAATGCCCTTCCTCCAGTTAAAAGATTCCCTTGCCAACCATAAGAAAAATGTTGAGCTTAGATAACCACCATGCCGCCGCCTAGAACCACCAAACAAAAATGACGACACTCTTTCCTTTGGCAACCGCTAGCAACCATCAGTGTCTAAATCGGATCTGTTACTCTTGCCTTTTGAAATTTGGTTTGAGTTCGTTCGCCTCGTGAGTTCGCTTCGCTCTTGCTTTCATATCTGATTCGAGTTCATTCATAGCCGTTCACCGTTGTTCTCCATTGCGAGTTTGTTGTTGCTTACCTTTAGATTTGGTTTACAATTGTTCATCGTCTTTCTTCACCATCTCAGTTTTGGTTTGCTGTCACTAAAAGACCACTGTCACACTAACATCAATGCTACCTCATGGTGGCCATCTGAGATAGGGGACACAGTCAGAGATGAGACAAATGCTGGGGAAGAGATGAAGGAGACATGTCAGGGCAGACCTGTCTCATGATCTAATTTCCATGGAATTAGACCAATTCCATCGAGATTGTAATAGAATTGAATTCATGCAAATTTGCTTGAATTTGGATTCTTGGTAATCATAATTATAAGCCACCAAACATGCTTAAATCAGAATTCCATTTCTAGTGTTAGAATTCCATCATACCAGTTAAGACCTTAGTTTTGAGCCTCTAGATTTCAAACCTAGAATTTTGTCAAATCATTTATTTATTTATTTATAATAAAAAATGTATAAAAATGTTCACTATACTATTTGTAAGCCATGAATATTAATTGTGACTCATTTTTTATAGACTTTATATTGAGCCCACATTTAATTTTAATTCAAAATAAATCCACATAGCTGGGCCACCACTCAGATCAATAATCAATATGTAAATTATTTTATATAGAAATACAAGAATTATTGGTTCCTTCTGGTGGGCTCCTTAGACCTTGTTAATTTGGTTACCATCCTCCGGAAAGAGAAATTGATTCCGGGCATATTTTGGCATAAACAAAAGAAAAAAAAAATGCTTCATGTGTATGCAGACATAAAATCAATACTAAAAAATTCATTGCTATATTGATATTATTAACCTCTAGCAAGTTTTATTTGCATGTATTGATATTAGTTAACTCATTAATCTTTATTTTTCTTGGCAGTCTGTTCATTTCATCAGTGTGGCGCCCATTGAAGTGGGTGTCCTCGTGCAGAAAGATGTTCTGGAGTCAATTAAAGAACAACGGCTAAAACCTATCTACCGATTCCCTTTGAACTTTTAAGCCCATTTATAAATGGAGCAGAGTTTCGATCCAATAAGGACCAAAACAATTCCATCATCTGCTTTATGATGGGCCGGGTCTAATCCAACCAAACTATGTAAAAAAAGGTCTTTTATTTTTGAAGAATGATTTTGCAATTTAAATACAGAAATCTTTAAATACATTTTACAAATGATCAATTACCAATAGATCAAGATTATCTAATTATGATTATCACGTTGAAACAAAAAATATATGAAAAATAATTAAGATGGAAATGATAAGCATGCACTTCTGAAAAAAAATGTGTTTTTGGACTTTTTTTTTTGTCTCTTCTGGAGTTGAAAGCAACAAACCTTACAATAATTTCAAGAAAATAATCAAAATAAAATATCATTTTGTTTGAATCATGAAACACCGAGTTATTATTTTTTAAAGTCTTAATTTTTATTAGGTTTCCACTAATCCCTTTTTTAATTCGTAAACCATATTTTTTATATGTGGTGCAGAAGTCTTACAAACACGTACCTAAACGAATGTTTTTTTGTCCCAAGTACTCATAATTAATCAGCAGCTGGACTGTAAAAAATGATTTTCCACTCCACTTTTCTCGGATGTTGGTGTCAAACCAGCAAACTCCTTAATTAGTAATTAAGCGGAAACAAACCTGTGGGATAAGTCAGCAAAACACATCATACATTAGATATCGCATTGGAAAGAGAGATTGATTCGGAGCAAATCCTAAGGAACTTGATAGTCTTTATCCCCACTGGGTAAGTGGGAATCTGATTCATTGATTTGATTGAACCTAGCGGTAGCGCGCTATTTCAAAGTTTGCACCTGAGCCCAATTTCTGACCGGATAAATACAACCTCTATTGTTTTTCCATCAAACTTCAACATGAACTAAATACCCAACCCATTCACGGCCGTAAAACTCTACAAAAAATTAACAATAGAGGTCTCCATTTACTCACCCATAAAAAGCAGAAACTTTATTTGCATAACCATCTCCTTGTTGCTTCTATTTACTCACCAAGAGAAATACCCAATCTTAGGGTAAAAGCAACGTCTTGTTTTCTACACAGACGAAACTAATCGTGCATTTTGGGGTCTATTCCTGTAGGTTTTTCCACAACACCCCCAACGCCACCAAAAGGGGCTTGATGGATAATTAAAAAGAATGTTTTTGATAAACGGATAATTAAAATTTTTAATCTATAGAAAGGAGTGTTCAACCTCACAATTAGGCCACTAAAGTGCAAGAATAACTACACAGAACAGCAAAGCTAGCTGGGCCGACCTAAAAGTACGGCATAAAACTCAAAACTATGGATTGTAGGACTTTACCCCGAAGGGAGCCCTTCCAGAAATTCTCTAAGGCCTGGGCCAAACCCAGGCCCAAGAGGGGGTTTGGAAATAGTTTTCAACCAGCAATAGACGCGCCTCGGTTAGAACCTCACTAGCTGCGTCATTGCCCCAAGCGCAAAGATAGGTTTCCGAAGTGCTGCAAGTCTCATTTATGTGCATTCTCGTAACTCTCGCCCTCTTCATCAGCCGATGTGGGACTAGAAACGAGGACTTGGCTATATATCATATCACTGTGTAACTCAGCACACTCGATAGATCTCACAACAATTAAATGTTCGTCTTCACACATACGTTTTTTGTTTTTTTTCTAACGTAACAAAGCATTTAAATTACGTTTCAGCAGTCAAGGAGATTAGGATTTGAGATGCTAGTAGAATTTGGAATTCTCCTGGTAAGAGAGGATCCGCTAAACCTGTCACAAAACTCGGAGCATCAATGCTCCAGCACCTTCATTCCTAAGTAATGGCAGTGCGTTTGAGGTTGATATACGAGATTGCTGGATGCCTCTCCTTGTGGGATTCAGTTGAAAGAGAAGCCAATACAACCTTCAGAAGTTATACCTACACCGAACTTGAGATTTGAGATAATTATAATGAGATGGAATTAGTAAACTTCCTTTTGTATCAACTTCTTCCTGATGGATAAATCAGTACTCATTTTCTCTATTTCAGAGAAAATAATTAAAGAAAGGTGAGATAAGAGTGGTAGGTTATTTTATTTGAGATCTGATTGTGTCATTGTATGACAGAGTCTGAAAGACACATTTTCACTGTCATACAGCTATGACCTCTCCTTGGATCCATGCTAGACTATGAACATTGGGGTCAACAACTAGGTTTAGAGGAACAGAGAATGACCCATCAGCATATTATTGTTTCTTCTTTTTACAACAAGTGATTCATTATTGCTTATTATATTGAAGGAGAAATTTCAACCATCCTACTGTCATGTTTCCTGAATATTACAGTTCATGACACTTGCTACAATTTTAAAATTTAAAAAGAAAAAATAAAGAGATGAAGATTGATCTCTTGCATACTGAGTCAAAAAGTAATTCATCTCAAAAACTTTCCTTGAATGATTCTATTCCATGCTGATCATGCAAATCCTCATTTCTTATCAGAACCATATTCTTCTCAGGAACCTTAAATGAGAAAGTGAAAATGAAACTAAGACCATCCCTGTAGAATTCAAAAATGCTGGCTTAACACTGTTTCTTGATCTCAAAAAAATCCTCATACTTTGCTCCATCTTTCATTCATTCTAATTCTCTGCATCTGTTCTATTATCTGCTGCTCTGATTGCACTCATCATTGAAAAGTTTATTCCAAGTTCCGTAACTGCATTCCTTTTCAAAAGAGCATGCGGAGAAATGTTACACGTGTCCGTGGTCTAAACGCTACCTCTTTATGAACTCTTTTCAACATTCAATAATATATGATGTATTTACAAGAGAGTATAACATGTAAGATTAAAAGTATGTAAAACATTTGCCAGACGCAGGGAATATAAATCTCTGTTCCAGAGAACCACACAAAAAGCAATGGGAAGATATTTATAGCAATTATTATGATGATGCACAGATGCTGTTTGGCTAACATTTGCTTCTTGAGAAGTTCCTTTCCATGGAGAATATATTGGCATATCCTTAACCAACTGCCAAACACATCCATCTTCTCTTTCTATCTCTCTTTAAACTGAAACTTTGAGATATGATCCCTTTTGAAAGCATTTTGTCCTTATTGTTCTTCATTATCCAATGTTCATTGATTAATGGGCACCGTAAATCCATCTTTTGGTTTTATTACTTGGTGGTTTCATGCTTGTGCAACTTACAATATGCTAAATATGTGTAGTCCCATTTTCCATTTATAGCATAGTTTCTCACTTTTCTGCAGTATCTGCTATTTTTAGGCTTTGTTTCTTTATTGGGTCAACATTTTTTTTCTTTGGTGAAATTTGGGTCAACATATTAATATACCATGAATGGACAGCTAGGTTTTCTGGCTTGGCTGTACCAACTCTTTTAGCAAAAATGAGAGAGCACAGAAAAAGCTGAGACACTCAACATTTTAATTGATTCTGTTTAGTTCATAATTTAATGACCAGTAAATTGTTGTTAATTGACTAAGACACATCTTGCCCAGAAATTAGTAACGCCTCTGCAGAAAATTCATTTGCTTCTGATGCCATTAATCCATATGAGGCTCATCTATTTAAACTGCTTCAATGGTGAAATTAAATATGTAATATTGATATAATTCAGTTCCAAGAAATTTGCTATGAATATATCATGGAAAAGCTTTTTTTTTTGTCTTCGGCACAAAGCCTACTTTTGGGTATTGCTACAACCAAACATGAATAGTACAAAATGCATACCTAGAAAATAAAATCCCTATTAAATGAAATTTAAGAGGTATTTAGATATCATATTATAAGATAGAGTAATATAACATTTCACTATCTTAAGTAGTTGGAGATTTGAGTTTCAACCCTCGTGTATGCAGTAAACTTGCTAAGAAGGATCCATAATTTGTCCTCATTATCCTGAAAGAAATTAATTTTTATGATTAGAGGGATACTCCGGGTTCACTACCAAAAAAAACCAAATATGCAGTGATTTGATAAAAAAAAAAAAAGTTGGAGCTTTATGAATATATATTTCGAAATAGTTTAAAAAAAAAAAAGCTAAAGAATGTAACATGTATAAATAATAAGATACTAGTCATCTTATCACAATTGACTAAATTGAAACTTTACCAAACTCTTGGATAACTAAAATTCTATACTGAGTAATGTCACTGGTAAACTTCGTTCTCACAAATTCTATATATGGATAGATTAAAATAAAATTTGATATTAAATTAGTAATAATGCTAGCATGATATTACATAATGGCTATGAGACACAGAAAACAGATTAGAATTCACAAATCACAATATTCCAGAGAAAACTGGTTAATTATTTAATTGAATAGCCCTGGTTGGTGATGGTGACTTCCCAACCACGCGTATATTACACAGCATCATCCACAACCATCCACCACTGTGTGGTTAGGTTTCTTTCAAAACTAATGGCTCTCTAAATACGGAAAATCAAGTCGCCCAAGTCACCTTGCTCCTCAGTCACCAACTCTGGAAAAATTAAAGAACCAGATAAAGACTAATTTGTCTGCATATAATATTAGTTAATTAATTGAATAATTAAACATTGCCATACTAGTAACATTATACAACATTTTTGAACCACTTGACAGCTTCACTTGCCTTGACCCATTCAAGGTCCTACTTCAGTGGAGGATCTGCATATTGTGGGCCTCACACGCCACTTATAGTAAGTGAAGAAGATAGATGTAAAATCAAAACAACTTTATACGGTTTGGATTGTGAGTTGCAACTTACAAAAATATACGATGATATCAGTAGATTTACAGAAATCCTGCTGGCACATGGGTGCATATCAGTATCTACATCGATCATGAATGAGAGAAGAAGGATCAGGTAGAAATTTAATTTAAATAAAGGAAAATTTACATTGATTCATTCCAAAAAAACCTAACAAACAAAAATTAACACATGAATTTTAGAATATTCTCCCTCCAATTCAAAATATGAGTCATCTTTCAAGGTTTTTTTGATCCAAAATATAAGTCCCGTCCCATTTGATAATTTCTACGGTATTCAATTTTTTTTTTATTTCATCCTTATCTATAATTAAATGTAAAAGGAATAACAAACTTTAAATATAACACATTAATAAATAGGAGTACTATTGAAAAATAATATATTTTTTGATAAATTTAATGAGTAAAATTACATTTCTTAGTTCCTATGTAATTAGTCAAACAAGACTTACATTTTAGAAAAAAAGGAGTACATGCTATGAATATATATTTTGGGGTAATATATAGTATATAACAAGAGGATACATGATTCATCTGATAAAATACAGTTTCCCCACAAATCTATTATTGGCATGCATGGATTTACATGAGATACGTAAATGAACGGTGACAAGAGTGTCCTTTTGAAAAAATTTTATCTCGTGAAAAGCGGTTACAAAAGTAGGGTACAAATGAGGTAGAATTAGTCTATTATAGGATTATATATAGAAAAGTAATTTAGGGCCCTTTAAGACTTTTTCATTTTTCCTATAAATAGGCGTTTCTGCTGAGAAAGCTAACAGTCCAAAGCTGCAAACCCAGTTCGCTTTTCTCTTCATATATTATGTTCTTCTGTTTCTGATACTGTAGAGTGTAGTGTAGAGGGTGGTAGAGAAATAAGGGGAAGAAAGAGGATGAGGGAGTAGGCGATAGTATGGTGAGGCTGTTGACAGAAGATAGAGAGCACAGATGATGATATGCATATTACATGGACCTCAATGCATTTCATTCCTTTGTGCTCTCTAGTCTTCTGTCATCACATTCATCCTCCTCTCCTCATTAATTCCTCTATCGCTCACTTTCCCTCTACCCCGATTGGTTCTGCTATATTATTATCACCATATTTCATTTCAGTCAGAATACTTACAAAAAATATCTGTTTTTCTCTTTAATTTATAGCTTGATTTTGTCTTTCGGAACAAATCACTTTCCTCTTGTTTTCAGCGAGTTCATTTCATCTGTTTGTTAATGGTGTCTCGATCGTGGTATGTATGAAGAACTGGGCGTGAGCAGCTGAAAGAGTTTATGTAAATACTGGTAAAACTCTATCTCTCTTCTTTTATTTAGAACTAGATGCTTTTTTAGTTTCTGAAGAAGGCCGGTGCGAGTAATGCAATGTGCATCTGAAAAAGCTTGAAGAGGTATAGCCTTTTTGATAGTATAAAGCATTAAGGCATTAGGCGTCATTTGATCGATATATCTTCTGGTTTCTTCTCAAACAAATAAAATCTGATATTCTTTTGATGTTATGTATGCAACATGTTACAGTATCCTGACCACAGAATATATGATTCAGCAATAGGATAGGACTGAGACTGATACCACTTGCTTTGTGGTAGAAGGATGAGATAGTTAATTGCAGAGCTTTTAACTGAACAAAGTGAATACCGTGGGACCCTGACCATGACACACTGTGTGGCATATACTTATTCAGGATTCTTCCAACTTACTGCCCCACAAGTTGTTCATTGATTCGCTAAGGTGATCTCAAAAATATGCAAGTGTCAATCAGATAGTACAGATAACAAAAGGGGTCAAAAAATTGTCATTGGTGATGATTTGATGTGAATATATCTATATATCTGATCTTCCAATTGTACCACACTTGAAATTTTTATCAATCTCGCGTTGGACTCTTCTCAGAAACATTAGAAAGAAAAATTTTAAATGCACCAAAATTCCTTAGAAAAAAAAGGGGGGTGAATACTGGTCAGGTCAATTCCACACTAACAATTTTATTTGCTATAAATTTTATATTTTATATTAGTATTGTGCATACTTATTGACTGTTTTTTCCTTTTTTCTTTGGCCAAATGGAACATACTTATTGACTTTTATGTGCTGCAAATATAGAGTAGTAAAAATGGGGTGGTCCCTATCTATTATTGGAGGGTCCTTTGCCATTGAAAGTATAGCAAATGTGAAATGGTTTACAACTGTGAGACAATGGAATCAAGCAGAGGTTTCGTTTTCTCTTATGTAACATCCAAGAAAGAAACCGTTTCCTGTAAACAATGCGAGCCACATAAATGGATAGAAAATATCACATGCCTTCATAAGTGTCTGGAAGGAACGTGGGGGGAATGGAGAAAAGTCCCCTCTATATCGTTTTCTATACCAACTGGATGGATCTGAGGAAGGACAGTCTGTTATATCCTGAACCCATTCCAGGTCACAAGTTAGGGACATCATGTGTATATATGTAATTTTCCTGTCTTGATGTAAAGCTTCAATTCCCTATTTTGAGATGTAATTGGTCAGACTAAAAATGAAATGAGAGTAAATTTTAGTTCATATTGTTTTCAGAGAGATAACGTCGAGATCAAGCTACCTCAGCATAAGTTTTATTTTCCAGAGATATCTTTATTTAGCTACGGTTGAATGTCTTAAAAAAATTAGTATGCATGGCAATGGGGTGGGCAAAGTTTTTTATTTCTGTTTAATATACAATTAATTTCGTATGTGTTCTATTGCCTTAGATCTGTTCTACCACAAAACACAAAAAAAATATATATATAACAACTTTTATATATCCAACTCGAACAACTAAAATTGAGTTTATCTTGAACATGCTCCAAACCTCGGTCGGATGTTAAATTATCCAATCCAAACGAAGAAGGACAAATGAGTATCAATGTACAGGGCTTAAACTATCATCCCTTGGGTTATATTTGATTGAAAGAAAATTAGTTTCAAAAAAAGAAAAATAAAAAAAAAATTATTTTAATATATTTGATAATTAATTGCAACCCTTCAATTAGAAATCTTTATGTTTTTTATAACCAATAATAACTCTTCCATTAGAAATTAAACATATTAAAATCAATTTTCTCTCTCATTTTTTCTTTCTTAAAATTAACTTTTTTTTCTACCAAACATAGCATGAGAAATAGTAAACCTAAGTGCATTTTAATCCAGTTTAAACCTAGCTAGTGAATCAAGAATATTGTAACTTTGCTTCTGTGGGGCTGGTGAGTGTCTGTTGTTAATTATTTTGAAAAGCATAGCACAAATGGGGAAAGATCGCTTTTCATTTTGGCCTTGATCCCTTAATTAACCTCAGATTAAAACTAAGACGAGAATAATATATAATAGTACGTACATCATTACCAGACTCACAACTGAGCTAGCACAACTGCATTTGGAAGAGTGACGAATGGCTGTGTCAATAAGAATTGGAAAGAATGACCTCATTTATGACTTCACTCTGAAGTCTAAACCTTATTTAGGGCCATCTAATGATCCATGACGCCTGTTTGAGTAACCTTAATTAGTATTTGTTTCTCTATATGTACCTATCGTTCTAAGTTCAAGTATAAAGCTTTTTTTAGATAAGAAAAGAAAATGTGAGAAGAGGAGTGAGAAAAGTGGAAAGAAAATGCTTTCTTTTTCTCATGTTTAAATGAATAGGAGAAAACTAAGAGAACAAAAATTTCACTCATTTCACAATGGCAATAATGCTTATATTGTTAAATTAAATAAGTTTTTTCTCCAATTTTTTTTCATTTTTTAAAAGAAAATTATGAAGAAAAAAACATATAAGCCTATGCCGCTTTCTCTTTACCATTTTTCTTTCTTTTCTATTTTCTCTTACTATCTAAATAAAAAAAAATCTATTGTCTCTTTTATTTTATCCTCTAGTTTCCTCTTAACTTCTCACTACTTTTCTTCCCATCCATGGATTGGTTGGTTATATTGGAGTTAGAGTTAGTTTGTCTACCTAAGATATCAAGTAAATTGCGTATGACCTAAAGATAATCACAAGCTTAATAGATTTAATTAACATAGCAATTTTGTTCAAATACGTGCTGCGCTAGATCAACTGATTTGATTGAAAAAATAATAATAAATTGGTCATGTTTCCTTGAAAAGAAACTTCAACAAAATTGATTAGGAAATCTAAAACAAAACAGTTTTGATATTAAACAACAAAAAGGCGCGTACACATTTAATTTTTATTTGTCTAAAGAATTTAAAGAAATAGAATGGACAGTAATTATATAATAAATTCACAATACCAATCTATTATATTTTATTATAATAAAATGATTAATGAAAAACTATTTTTTAAAGTTTTTATTTAAATCAAAATTCTGATAATATAATTGAGATAATGTTGAAGAAACTTTATTCAAATTTACTGTCAAAATATATAATATGTTTTTAATAAATTTGTAAATATTTTAAAAGATAAATATATTTTAAATATTTTTAATTTTAATTTAGTTGTAAAAAAGCATATATATATATATATATATATAATTTTTTAATATATATTAAAAAAATTAATTGAACCACTGAACCGTAAATTATTGCTTATGTAGTATCAATTTGATACTAATATGATTTTTAAAATATGAATTTTATTACTACCTCATTAATTTTCAAAATTAACACTAATTATATTTTTCATATCCAGATGCAAATTACATTGATGCCTCATTTGAGCCTACCCACATAATTTTTTTTCATTAATTCAAGCCTAATGATAGATAAGAAATTGTTTACATAAATTTTAATTTATTAAATCTAAGTAGGATAAATTAATTATGGAGGAATTTTGTTATTGAGCGCCAATTTTTGTAATATTAATTTAACCAACGAACTTTTGAGTGAAATTTCTTTACACAGAATCTCATGAGTTACATTTCTTTAGAGCAGACCTGTGCAATACACAGAATCTTATGAGTTAGTACATTTTTTATAATTTATGAATAATATAATTCTCTATATTTTTTATTTATTTTTGTTGATAGCCAGAATCTAAGGTGAGATTCTATACTTTGAACGAGGCTTGAGATTCATAAAGGTCAAAAATGATTTTTAAAGAAAAAAAAAATAATAGATTGGATGGAAACCTAACATTTTAGAGTTTCTAACTTGTGAACTTCTTCTAAATTGCGCCGTTTGTGTGTGCGCACTCATGAGTGCGTGTTTATTTGTAAAAAAGCAATTTAGAGCCAGTTGTTTAAGCTTAAAAAAAACATGATTTTCAGATTATCTAAAAAGTAATTTATTCTTTAAATATTTTATGAAAAATATAATTTATTTTATGTTCGGATATAAATAATAAAAAAATATTTTTTACTTTAAAAGTAATTTTAAGTTATTTAGAAGCTATTTAATATAACGTTTCAAAATAATAAAAAATCTACTTTTTTTTAATCTGTTAATTATTTTTAAAAGCTTACAGGAACATTTTTAAATTTCTTCCTTTAACAAAAAAGTGAATTTTTTCATGAAAAAGCTTAAACAAATGGATCCAAAGATCTTCTATTCAAGTCACTGAAAAAAAATCAAAAGAAGAGACTGGAGCCAACACACGACGGGCTATATGGAAAAGTTGAAATGTAGGCATGGAAGCTAAGCGTTGGAAGGGCCACAATAAACAGCAGATATTTTTGCCGTCGTTTCATTCCCATTCTCTAAGTCACTGCCACTGAAATTGCCCACATCATACCATTTCTACTCCTTCAGTCATGATGGCTGGGCCCATCATACTCAGAAGTGATTGGAGGGAAACCTAACATTTTAGAGTTTCTAACTTGTTGCATCAGACCGACCCATTATGCTAGTAAACTCCTTACTGCTTGCCTTGTTGCATCAGCAAGTTCTAAGAGTGGACTCTTTTTTATGGCTTCAACAAAAGAAGAGTTATTCAAATATGGTACACACGAAAAGCTCAGCTGTATTCTTTTCAGCCTCAAAAGGACGACTTGATGAGATGGTTATCAAACTAGGCCAATGCTAGAACCTTAATTTTCAACTATTACATGCATTTCCCATGAAAATAGTTTTTCATTGGTCAGTGTTAACAACAAAAGAAAAAATATCTTTTATTTGATAAAATTTTGAATTGCATGTGACATATAAAATTGATAGACTTCTACATATTAAATGTAATAGGAAGCATTTAAGGTAATTGTTGAGAATGATAAGATTTCGTATTGCATTTGTATGCAATTAACGTACAACCTGTTAGACTTGGTCCCTTGGCTTGAGGGCATTTTATTTGTCATTTCCTCCTTTTCTACGCTGGATTTATGGACCTATACCTAGGCTTGCCTGCTGCTGCTTGACTTCGTTTATTTTAATTGTCACTTTACTACAGTTACCGTAATAGACTCATGCTGATTCTGCTTCTTCAGTATCCCTCTCCTTGAATGACTTGCTGTGAAGATCTCGGGTAATTTGAGTAGTTGTATCCAAGAAGTACAAAATAAACGAAGTCAAGCAGCTGCAAGCAAACATAGGTATGGGTCCATAAATCCAGAGAAGAAGAGGAAATGACAAGTAAAATGCCCTCAGACCAAGGGACCAAGAGAGACTCCCACGATTCAAGGTCTTTGCAACATATTCAATAAAGTCCTTTTTACCTTTCAGTGCAGGTGCTGTGATTAAGAAGCTGACATGTGCATAGTATCTGATAGATTGTACGTTGCATAGAAATGCAACAAGAAAGCATACTGAGATGGAAAGGCGCTTGATTGAAGCACAAAGAGATCCCTTATTGCCATAAAGCAATTTGGATGTTGAATCACCGCTTGCAAATATACCAATTAGTGAACTCAGCGTGATTGCTGTCGTAGCAAGAAGAGTAGATGCCATGATATTGTTGCGAATTGTTTGAACAGCCAAAACCCCGTTTTTCAAGGGATCCTGAAAATATGGCAATGAAGTTCACCTTAGAATTCATTAGATGAATTAGCATAAATGATTGTCCAGATGGCTTCTAAAATTTTGGGATGGAATAAACGGTGCAAGGAAAAGAAGAGGTAAAAATTGTATAAGAGATCCAATCCATAATGCCTCTAACTTTACACCAGCTAGAACTAGTCTAATTAACAAAATATAATCAATCTAAATATTCTTAAATCACTCTCCTCTCGATTTAGTTCTTCAAATATAATATATATGAGCAGCGTCAATTTTCTATAATGAAAAACTATATTATTAGCTTATTTGATCCAGTATGACTTTCCCCATAACACTTAGCTTAGAAAAGAATCATTCTGTTTCTTCTGTAATTCCTGTATCCTCTATTACTGTACGATCGATTTTTCATTTAGGGCAGTGTAACTTCTCACGTATACAGAGAAGTGATAACTGATACAACATAACTAATATGCAAATATAAATAGCCAGATGGAGTTCCAGTTAAACTCAATAACTTACCTAAAAATCTAAGACTGAGCATTTGAGGAGAATATTCCCAATTATCAACCAAAACCTTTAAGGTAGACGCATATAAAGGCCACTCTCATGATAGGCTGCAGATGCAGAAGAACAAATTTTCTGCAAATTGAACTATGATATAAAACCTACACTCGAGAAATTGAGTTACATTATAACTGGCACCAGTGCTCAATAAGCAGAACAATGCGCCAAAGTTCTTTTCATTAGTTTCTAATTGCTCATTGACCTATGACACGCTTCAAAATTTCACATGGCTCAGGTCTCATCCATACTGTCCTTTTATCAGGGGGGAAAAACTTTATATGGGTTTGTCAACAAGAGATTTGTCTTGTTGAAATTCCACAAGCAGTGGCTTGCAGCTTTTATAAATCATTTTGCTATCTCCTCCATGCAAAAGCCCTTTTTCTTCACAATATCATAAGGTTAAAAGTTCAAATAGCCTGTACTATCTCTGCACATATTATTTCCCTGCCCCCATTGAACAAGGTCCTAAGCAACACCTTACTACTTTTTCCCTTGTTCACATCAAATCAGTTATTGTAACAACATCCCCTGACATGTATTACCAGAATAAGCAGATAAAGGCAGTCACATCAGGAGTCAGTGTAAGGTATCTGATGGCAAGATTAGCATCAGCAGTTTAAGAAGTTCTTGATGGTCAAAGAGAGCAGAGATGATAATCAAAACAATTGCATCACTGGCATGCTGTGTATCAGTGGTGAGCCCTCCGAGGTTTAATCTTGAGGTTGTGAGTTCAAATGCTGGTATGATTATGAAAACAATTGCAGCATTTTCAGTGGACAAATTCTTACTATATGCATAGGGACTAGTGCATCTGATCTATCAACCGATAAATGTGCGACCAAGACTTTAGTTGATTATATACTTCATCTTACTAAAAAGTTTGCTTTAAAAGTTTAACGATGAATCTTGTCAAGTTCCTTTGATAGACAAGTATATTCATGAATGTCTTCTTGGGACACAGAAAATATGAATCATTAACACCTGGAGTCATGAATCTCCTACACTTAATAGGACATAGTCCAGCAAGCATGCTTATAGCTTTCAGAGAGTAGTTCAAGGTACCATAATTAAACAAAGCCCTCCACAAAGAGATAATCAACCAATCAAACCCCACAAAAGCCATCCATACAACAATATTGTAAACCCACACGCACATCCCAACCCCAAAAAAAGAAAAAAAAAACAGTTAAACAAGTCTAAAATAGCAAGGGAAACAGTTAGATTTTCATGCAGGTAATATTTGTAACTCAACATTGATTTGAGATAGCTTAAAGTGACAAGCTTTTGAAGACTCATTTATGATTTAAAACTAGTTTTTGAATTTTTCAGCTCAGGGATGTTTAGTTCTGTTGCTTGGATCTGGGTCCAACTATGGTGTTGATCAATTTCAGGTTCCGGTTGATATACTTATGCCACTCAAACCCACATTAACAAGTGTTATACCACTAGAACCCACTTTAACTCTTAAAAGTAACACAACACTCAGCCAAGAAGTGGAAAAGTATTGATAACAGCATAAATTACAGCGCTGAACGCAATTTACCTTGTGGTGATCAATATAATCCAATTAAGGCAAACCATAATCAAATTATTACGTCCTTATTAACCTCTGTGGGGTTTCCGACACTAAGATGAGCCAATTGATGCTATAAACTTGTTGTCAATCAATTTCGAGGAAAAAAAATCGTACTTCTGTCGGTTGGTACAATAAAATAGTTCAGGGAGACAACAACCACAACGGTGAATTGACATAGAGAAGAGACGAGACGCAGAGAGAAGGACGGAGAGATTACTGACAGCCATCATGGAAAGAACCCACTGGTGACGAGACATGGCGTTGAGGCCAATGACAGTCCGATATGGGTGCCGAAGTATAGTGTAGAGAAGCCAAACGTGATATGTCCCCATCACCAACAGACCCAGAGGCACCAACACGGAATCCAGCTCCTGCTCTTTCATCACTTCCACTCTTTAACCTCAGTACTGCTGCTAAAAGCTGATGATTCGCAACTCTCCTTGACGTTTTCTGATCTCTACACCCTCTGTCAAAGACGACACTAAAAGCCCCCCGACGTTCGCAATTCTTAGCAATCCCACCTCACGTCTAATTTTATGGCTGACTCAAACCCCACTGTTTGCACATTCCCTCCTCCTTTCCTTTGCCACACCAACTCTTGTGGGCCCACATTAAACTCGACCCTCACTGGTTAATACTTAATACCTGTTTAACGGAACAGAAGAAAAGGAATGTTGTTCCAGATTGGATCCCAAGAAGGCAAGAACAGGTAACCCCTTGATTCGATACCAGGATTTCCCAAAAAACACAAATCTTTGAGAAACGACAACGAAGTTAACCACAATAAAAGGCCATTGACTACGCGTGGTTCGGTTCTCCTATTTTCCACTTTCGGAACGTTCCCGCCCGGGGTCGAGTTTAAATTTATTTAAAATTAAAACTTTATCACTTTTTTTGCCCAACAAAAAAAAAAGGAGCTTAAAACCTCGATGGGAAATAAAATACATACTAATTTGTTATTCTATTTAAAGAGGACTAAGTAACATGATTTGTTTTTGTTAAATGACCTTCCTTTTAGCTTGTTTAATTTAAACCGTTTAATTAGGTGGGAATAAGAATAAAAAATGAAATGAATAAGAAATTGTTATTATTTTTCATAAAGATAATCACTTTTTGCTTTTTTAAACTAAACGGACCGAATTTAAGGGAAAAGTTTAACAAAAGGGAGAAACAGCGTGCCCACCACACCACAAGATTTCCAAGTTCGAAACTTTTTTTTTTCTTTTTTATCTCATTTATTTTAATAAACTTTCAAGTTTATGCCACCATTTTGCCTTTCCACTCTTAGGTATATATGAGAACGATTCATGAAAAAACATTCGGCCATTCTAAAGAGTATAAGGGCCCGTTTGACATTGTTTTCTGTTTTTTTATTCTCAAAACAGTTTTGTAAAACTGTTTTCGAGAATAAGTTTTGAAAACAAGAAAACAAAAAAATCTGTTTGAATAGTTGTTCTCAAAATCATAACTAGTGAGTGATAGATGAGTTATTCAAAATTTATAACTTTACCATTAGTGAGGTGGATGTTTTTCACCTTTTCTCGTGTTTTCCAGAACAAAAACTACAAAACATCTTAAAGTTGTTCTGCGTTTTCTATTTTTTTATTTTTCTGTTTTCCAGAACAGTTTATAAAAAACAAGTTTATCAAACAAGTTATCAGAATTTTTTGTTTCCGAAAACAAAAAAACTGTTTCGGAAACACGAATCAAACAGGCCCTAAAACTCACCTTCTTATTGAGAGAAACTGATTCTTTCTTTAAGGTATAAAATATTATTATATCATTTAATATTGTATATATGAGAACGATTCATGAAAAAACATTCGGCCATTCTAAAGAGTATAAAACTCACCTTCTTATTGAGAGAAACTGATTCTTTCTTTAAGGTATAAAATATTATTATATCATTTAATATTGTTTTTTACACAGAGACATTTTTTAAATCTCATAGCCACTTGGCCAAAAAAAATCTCAACACATTCAATATTTCTATAACTTCATTAAGTTAATATAATTGCTCATCACGCTCAGAAGAATATGCATTTTCCTTCATTAAATAAAAGAAAGAAAGAAAGAAAGACAAAAACTGGGGAAGACTAAGCCCATCGGTTTTGGCATAAGAGTGGTTCTTCGATAGAAAAAAAAATCCCAAAATTTCCGTGTGCTAATCAATCAAACCAAGGGGTGCCCGCCAAATTAAGAAAGCATTTGGTAAATTTTTTTTTTAAATATGTTAAATCGAGCAGGAACGTCATTTATTTCGTAAATAAGGTATTCTATTATTAAATAACAAGAATAACAAGCCAAGTTATAGTAAGTGCATTTGATCACACTTTTACCCGTTATAAATTTACACACGCAGCACGCATCCATTTATTTACTATAGGCAATAAAAAAGTCTTTCAATTATTTCTATTTTTTAAAATTTTTATTTTTAATTGAAAGATGAAATAATATTATTTTTTAGTACTAAATAATATTATTTTATTTATAATTTTTATTAATATTATAATATTATATAAGTATTATTATGATATAAAATAATTAATAATGATAAATATGTTTAACAAATAATACAAAAATAAATAATTAGTTAACTATTTTATATTTAAAATATAATTATAAATAAATATTAAATTATTAAATTTATTAATAATAATTTTTTTAAATCTTTCATATAACTTATAAAATTAAAAATATATTAATTTTATTAATACCATTTTAATTACAATTCAACTACAATTAAATCATTAAATCTTGAATCAATATATCAATTAATTCAATGATTAATTTAATTTTTAATAATTTAAATAAAATTCATGGCTGTACCAATTTTTAATATCTTAAACTCACCTTTTAACAGGGAAAGGTCTTCAATAAATGAATAAATAAATCAACAAACCAGAAATTTAAGGATAGCAGATCAGAGCACTTGACCAAAGGCTTGGTCTGATCTGTTACCAAAAGAATCAACCAGTGCGATGAATCACAAATTTGCAATTATGAAGAGCCCCAGTGATAATAGGCGATGAAAAAAAAATTTCAGATAAAATGTCATGGACCTATGTTTCCTCCCGGTGAAGGCCAACGCCATCTCATTTCTCATGTACATATTAAGTAAAAATTTGTGGCTTTTTTAGCTCAGTTAGTTTTACAGCATCATCATTATTATAAATAACACAAATAAGCCATATAAATGATTGCTGAAATCCATTCCTGGCCCAGCTTATCTGCGGCTTAGCTTGAGATGTATCAAGAACTTTTGTCTGCAGCTTTCCCCAAGGAGGTGAAGTTCAACCTAAAAACAGTAAGGGACATCAATGATCAATGAACCAAATGTAACAAAAGCTTAATCAAAAGATTCAAAACATTAACCATAAAATAACTCCCGAGTCAATTGCATGTGCATGAAAATTTTGACAATATACCCACTTCAACAATAAACTGTTGTTTACCTAATCAGAGGCTTGCGTTGTGGCACAGGTGCAGGAGTTCCACTTACTAATGGTGCTGTCAGTTCAGCAGGCTTAGTCCAAAAAAAAAAAACAGAGAGAGAGAGAGGAAAAATTCAGAACTGCTTCAATTTCCTACTGATACCACACGGAAAACTAACTTTACAGCTTTCAGAGAATGCCACTAAGATGAAAGAACATAGGTCAAGGAAGACACAAGAAAATGACAATCTTTAGAGAAGGAGGATTCCACATAAAAGCAAAACAAGAGAAACATAATCCAGCAGGTTACAGGAAAAAGTGCAAATTCAAAACCAAATTATCAAATTTTACATTTTATAGAACATGAACTGGCAGTGTTAATAATTCTATCCTCTTCTCAAAACCCAGCAGAAAAAAGCTTCCAGCTTCTTACGAGTTTATAAGATAATTGATTTTAACAAAAGAACGTCATGATATACTTCCATAATACCATATTATCAAATTTTATAGATCTTTTCTGTTTGGAGGACAATATACCGTCAAATTCAATCTGGAATATATTAAGAAGCAGAGCAAAACCATCAAGAAGCAGTCATTCAATATATGCAGCACAGACACAATGGATAAAACTAAAAAAAGGGGGCAAATTGAAGCTGAGCAATTCTAGCAGTGTCATAGCTAATACTTTGATTTGACTGAATTTTGAGCAACATTAACACATACTGTTCAGATATTGCAACAAATGAGGAAAAAGATGAATATCCATTGAAAATTCTAATCTTTAAAAGTCCCAAATTAAGACACAATAAGAGTTTAACCTCAAGTTCCTCCAAGCCCCCACCAGAGCATAAATGCGTCGAACAAGTCATTTCCTGGTTCGAAATAACAAGCTCAGCTGCCACTACAGACTCCAAGTTTAAGGAATCTGAGCTGCTGATTTTCAGGTCTCCCCCATTGCCTTTGACTTGATTTCTATACTCAAGATCATCTTCAAGCTCATCTGGTTCTTCTGGAAAGGCTTGGTGTGCATCATATGGACCAGACATAATCTTCTCAATAGCCAGCTTTTCTGCTTCTTTTGAATTTGACGCATCAGTAGCAGCAAGTATTGGATTGACTTGTGCATTGCCTCTTCCTGATCCATTAATCTCACTCTTCTCAAACAATATCTCCTCTGGAAAATTCAAATCAGATTTCTCACTCTTTTGTCCCCCAATAACATTGGCTTCTGAGTCATTATTTTTTATAGAACATGAACTGGCAGTGTTAGTAATTCTATCCTCATGAAGTTCCCTGCTGGAAGAAGGCAAAGATGCAGAGGTCTTGGAACTTCTCAAGTTATCATCTGACTCATCATCTGCTCGCTTTCTCTTCTTTTCATTATCTGTTCCACATACAACCGCTCTACCTTCGTGAGACTTTTCATGACTCTGGCCAGAAACCTTCAATTCTGAACTCCGTTTACTATCCCAAGTTACTTTAGTAGGGCGGGAAGGTCGAACATCACCAGGGAATACAAAGTTAGGTAAATTGCGACGTTTCACATGGGATACATGAATTTCCATTCCAGATTTCCATAAATTGTACACATTGACAGAATGCTTAAATTCTTCAACAGTTAACCTTATATCAAATTGTTCACCTTCATTAACAGGAACTCCTTGCTTACGTTGTAGACCCATGAAGTAACTACAGTGGAAAGGTCTGGATTTGTCCGGAAAATCACCAGGATGTGGATGGCACTGAAGCATGCCATATGTGTGCCTCTCAATCTAGTTTTTTCACAGACAACCAAAATAGGTTATATAGGAACAAAATAAATAAATAAAGTCCCCTCAACATCTCAAAAAAAAAAAGGAGTTAAGAAAGAATATTATAGGACCCAAAGACGTGTGGGGAACCCACCCTTAAAAGGGTGCTGTCAAGGGTAAAGAACCACGCACTTTAAGTACATCAAGTAACCAAAACTACTCAATGTGAAACTTTAGCATCTTATACTACCCAATCCTATCATATCACTACCCTTAAAGAGCTAATGTCTTGGTGACTGTACTCTACAACACTTCACTTGGCCTTCTTGCTAGTTAGAACCCTCTACAGGTAGCCTTCTCTGCATCATTGGTCAACCAGTTTTGATACCAAATGATAAAACCTAAAGATGTGCAGGGAAGCCACCCTTAAAAGCATGCTGTCAAGTGTCAAGGGGGAAGAATCACTCTTCTAAGTACCATACCAAGCATTTCACATTACTAGATGTAAGACTTAAGCATCCCATACTATCAAATTCTTATCAAAATAGTAATGTAACAAGAAAGAATAACCATACAAGAGTTATAACATTTCACCTTCAATGTCAGTTGACGAAGGCGAGACTCAACCCAGCCTTTCCATTTTCTAAGATCATCAGCATTCTCTGCACTAATGTCTATCCGTAAATAATTCTTGTAAGCTTCAAAAAAGGGATAAGGCTCAAAAAGGGTATCCCAATCAGCCTTGTTTGCCTCCATAGCCTACAAATCCCAGAAATATCAAATTTACACAATTCACATGTCACATAAGAAGAAATATAAGTACAATTACTAAAAATGTTTGCCAGAGTTATTTAAGAATATTGATTGTCCTACAAACAAGTTGTTCCTACATTGATAGTGGAATTTGGTACCTCAAAAACTTCAATATAAATAAAAGTATATTTTCATAGAAACACAAAAATTCCAATTAACTAAAATTTATCAACGTTTATGTTAAATTTTGCACATAGTATCCAACACAAAGTAAATAACCAAAAAAGACATATACAAGAAGTGTATAGTAATTTCACACTGTTCCTTCCAAGCCATCCAGAAAAGAAGTCTTACATAAAAGTAAATCGAGTTAGAAGAACAATATAGCGCAGATCAGAGAAATATCAATTTTTTTTTGTACAAAGAGAGATATCATAGTTGATCAAACGATGATATTCAATTTCCACATCTAGCATAATTTTGACAACATGGGAAAACCAACTTTGCGGTCCCCATCTAAGGGCGATATGCTGCAGTTTATGGGATGAAACATAAGAAAAATGGGAAACTTGGACCATCACCATAGATTCAAACTTTTCATACACTGAACAAGAAATTACAAGCAATAATTGAGTTTGGCCAAAAAGAAAACCGTTTCTCAAGTCAGAAGATAATACCTCACATATTTCACTTCCCCTTTGAAATTCCTCTGACATAATACGCAAAGTACTTGATGACACATTGTAGCTGGAGTTCATACAAGGATAAGCCGGGGTAATTATTGGCATTAGATGATATCTATCCTTGGGATATTTTCTTGGATCCCAAACTTGAAGTCCAAGAGATCCTTCTTCAATAGCACAAAGCATTACTGGATTCGGCCAACGCCACTGAGTATATACCCGAAAAAATCGAGATACTAACATATTAGGCAGCGCATTGGGATAAAGCTGGCATATTCGAGCAACAAGCAATGCCCAATTTATGCCACCAAGAAAACCTGAAACCTGAACACAATTTAACAAGAAAACATATTAGGTAAATCAGAAAGAACATAACTGAATACAACGAAAAAGTTAAGGATAAAAAGGAAAAAGCAAGCAAACAAGCCATTCTGTGCAGCAGTATTGCCATACATTTGAATAAACACCTCGGCGCTTAGCCCAAAACCTCATACATCTTAAAGTTGTCCGAAAATTCTGCACTTCACAATCAACATTTCAATCAATAATAGGAATGGCACAAAAAAAAACGACATGAAATATATCTCTGCAAAAAATCAATGACCACTACCTGAATATTTGGAACCAAGGACAAGATTTGATCAGTAACTCTACAACCATTAAGACTACGGACAGTTTGCTCATCTGCATTCTGTAGTATTGAGTCCTGTGATATATCTAAATCCTGCCAACAACAAAACCCAACATTACTAAGCAGTAAACATAAGATTAAATACAACCTATACCAAAAGAAATCAAGCATGTTGCAGTAAGAATGCAACAAATGAAGGAAGGCATATGTGCAGGCTTTTTGACCCAAATATAACTCAAGTAAAAAGCATCACCACACTAGGTCACTTTTGTCAGCCTCAGACTTCTCAATTTAACTTGTACCATTAAATGTCTTTAAAACATTCTGTGTGTGTGTCTGTATGTGTAAAGCCTGTGCTGTCAAGGACATCGGACACATAGGTTTCATCTTCCATTCCCACAACCACAACACCAACATCTGAGAGTACTGTATTGGTCTCCAAATAGGACACAGGACAACAGTTTTAGAAGGCCGAATGAAATAAAACTCACTGAGCTGACCAAGGCAAAGCAAAAATGGGCAATCTTCAGTATCTTAGACAACAAAGGCAGCAATCAAAGGATAAGTTTCAATTTTACAAGGTTAGCAATTTTCCGTATTGGGGTATTTCAAAGGTTTGATGATTCTGCTTCTGAACGTTCAATCAACTTTTCAAGGCCATTTTATTGACCAGCCCACTTCAATAAGAGCTCAACTAAAGCACAGAAAGGGACAGAACTGCAGCCTACATAATTCAACGGAATTGGTCACTCTGTTTAATTTCAAGAAGTCCAAAATGTTGTTCCTCAAACTTTGAGCTAGCTCGTAGTTTTTGTGCTTCCACCAAGGTTAATACTACTTAATGCCTCTCCATTTGTATAATTGCTACGATGAAATTAAGTCCGTGTTGTCAAGACCATTGACAAAAACAGGCTTTATTTATTATACACAAATACACACACTTATATGCATATAAGCATGAGGCTACTTTGGCCCCAAAAAAACGTTATGAGGTTACCAATAGTGGCCTAATGAGGGATTAAGTTTCAGAGCCAGTCCGTGGAGGAAATTTTTCTTGTACTGGTATATTTGGATTAAAACGCTAAGATGCATGTTACTTATCTAGAAGGGTTTGTTTGTTTTGTTTAAAGTTGCCAAGCGCTATAACGTCAACCTATCGATATTCTATGATTAAGACATAAATCCAGTGTCCATTCCTAAGTAGAATAAGAAGGAGCAGAACTAGACAAATAGGAAAAGAACAATCCTTGTGCCTAAAACATAATCATTTTCGCATAAACAACTTACTTCTGGTACAACCCACAAAGATAACTTTGCATAAAGGAGATCTATGGAAACACCATTGAACTTGAATCTCATCACTGGAACATGTGCATCAGGCACAGGGTGCAATTCTGTTACTTCTGGCATTTCGGATAGCATATTTTGCAGCTCACCAAAAAAATCTTCCTAAGAACAATTCAGATCACAATTTTACTTGACATGGACATGAACATAGAAAATTAAATTTTCACCATAAAATGCCAAGCTCATACCTCTCTGCTTGCATGTCTAGGTCCCACACAAAGAGTGTCTATATCGGCTCCAGGGCCATGCACCTACAAAACATGGGAAGCAAAATTTAAAAAAGAGAAGTAATGTAAACTAATACATTCTAAAATATACTTGGAGTTTATAGATCTTTGCTCATGGTTCAAGCATCAATATTTCTGATGTGGTTTATTGCGATGGATGGATGTGAAAGAGATTGTAGTTTAACAGAAAGACCCTGTATTGCCTTTGTAAATTTTCAGAAAAAGCCTTCCTTGGAACCAAACTCTCAAAATACTTAGCAAGCATTTAAATAAATAACGATCAAACTTAAATGCAAAACAACATGAACTCTTAACAAATTATCCCATCACATCTCATTTCTATTAGAGGATAAAAATGGAGACAAACAGGTTATCACGACAAATTATCAGTTAAAAATTTTGTATACAAAATGAATTCAAATTATTCATAAAGCCCACACATAGAAAGCTCACATGCACAGAATCAAGTTCAAATAACATGTCTTCATCATGTTATAAAACAACACAATTCAAAAGTGAAATACTATCTGTTCAGATCCTTAGACCTCTAAAATATGCCAGAGCCAAAGGCCCACAAGGGATATGCCTCTTTTTCGTTTCCTGTTCCAAACTTTGAATATTATGTGATGTTCTACAAGTTATAAATATAACTGGCGTGGCATTAGACTATGATGTCCTCATGATCCCTCTCCCTTCCTTTGGCCAGACAATCCCAACAAGTAAACAAGAAACTAACAACACTGAAAAAAATAGATATGTAAAAGTGCAGAAGGAAAAATTATGGAGCAGCTTCATACCCCTAACCGATAGGAGCCAAAAGTGAAGATCTTGGCATTTGCTTCTTGCACCAGTTGCTCACTGAGTCCCTTTGCACGGCTAATGGCTTTAACCCAAATCTTCACAATCTAATTCACAATACAAAAGCACAATTCGAATAAGCAAATGCATAGATGGTCAGAAAAGAAATACAAATAAAATTTCAAAATATTCAATCACTCCACTAAACTACACCTCCCAAAATGCCATATATTTTTTCATGTTAGTTCCCTCACACAATTAAAAACGCGTTGGAGAAAATAAATTCAACCTGGTCTAGCCTGCCAAGCACTTCTTCCCTGCTCACTGCCTCCTCCTGACTCTCATACAACCCCGCGTCTTGCAAATACTAAACACCCAGAATCCAAACTAAGTACAGAAACACTCACAAAATGACTAAAAATTAAAAACAGCAAGTGTGAACAGAACCTTCTCAAGTTCACGGGTCTTGATCGCATCGTAATCAGTTGGCCCACCCAATGAAATAGGTTCCGTAATGCCTAATCGCGGTAGAGCATTGCTGCGATTGCTCAAAACGGGGCTCCCCATGAATGAATTGATACAATTTTTGTTTATTATAGTATATCTTTTGCGTCAATGGCAGGGAATTGTGGAATTTATCAGTTAAAGATGGTTCATTACAGTCTTTTCCCAGAAAAAAAATGTTAATAAAACAAGATGAATAGGAAAAAAAAAACTATAACAATGAGATGATTCTTGATTATACAGTATCGGGGGAACATTCAAAGCTATAACCTTGACCATAAAAATATAAGAGGAAAAATTACAAAGCAACCGAGAATCAGTTCCTTCCAAATATGACAAAAGAAGTACAAAGCCACTACGGGGGTTTTCAATTCGAATAAAACCGTAACCCTAGAAAACTAGATAAGCACCAAGCAATCATACACCCCCATAAACAGATTATAGCACGCGATTCAATCTTGAAAATCTTTGTCTCCGAGAACTCTTGCGGGTGTAGCACTTCCGCCACGGAAGAAGCTCAAATCTCCAGATAGTAGAAACTAGAACCTGGAAGAAGTGAGGAGAGAGTTTGAGTTATAACAGAGAGAAAAACAGACATAAAAATTGCAGAGATAGAAAGAGAAACGGTGGGTTTGCTTTTTGAGTTTTGGTTACCTGTTGGTAAAATGCTGGAAAATATGATGACGCTGAACTACTATTATAAGATTCGCCAAACAGTGGAACACAGAGATGCTTTGATAATGATTTTCTTTAACTCATTTTGGGTTCCAGAAACCGCCCAGGCCAGCTGCTGCTACATATGAAGGTAAAACTTTTTTTTTTTTATAATATCTGAAGGTAAAACTCTAATAAACAAAACGCACCAAAATTAGGCAGTTACATTTATGGGCAAAGTTTAAATTTATCATTGATTAAGAGGTGAGCAAATATTAAAAAATGTATATAACTTTGTATGGGTTTTTAATTAATTTAAGAACTAAATTTTTAAAACATTTTTTAAAGTACACACTTCATATCAAATGCATTTTCAATAATCATAATACGGAGGTAAATAAAAAATTAATAATACTCATAGTACCAAATACTCACTTCAATGGAGTACCATTTTAATTTTGTCATGTATTCTAACTTTATATTATATCAAATTATATTAGATAAAAACATTTTATTTAGCAAAACATGAATAATAGTAGAATTAAAAAATTTTAGTCCTGTAAGAAAATAATAAATATTTTTCTTGACATTAAGATCAAATTGAGATCCAGGCATAAATTGGTGGCACCTCCCCTTTAGAAGTAGCAGTAAAGGAACCGCTGAAAATTATTTAAAGAGAACTACATGTACGTATTGTTATTTTTCAATCAATCAATCAATATTAATAATCAAATCGAAATAATAAATATATAATTTATGATAATTTATCCTAAGTCATGAATAGTATAGAAAACCACAATTTTTTTATTATTTCATGCTCATCTCATTTGAACTAATTTTTACCAACACCACACCTAAGCTTTTTATGCTAAACTCAATTAAAACTTTGATCATTTAAAAATTTCTGGCTTTATTAGTTCTCAATCCCTTCCAGTCTCAACTCATTCATTGAAAAAGGCAACCCATTAAGTTAAACATGCTAACATCTATACTGTACGACTACAAATAAGAATGGAACTATAGGCTGTAGATGTGACACATAAGCATCCACCACAAGATAATTATAACAATCCAAGGCTAAACTACTCGCCATTAAATTGAGCATTGTATTAGCGCCCATAGACCTAAAATACAACCTCCCGAAAGAGTTTCAGATAAGCAGCCATTTCCAGGAGTAAAAATACCGAAAGCTTATTGCTAGTAAACTATTCCATTCCAATGGAAACTATTACAGACTCCTGGAAGAGGAAGCATGCAGAAAACTCTGACCGTCATCATCAGCAGTGATTTGTTATCTGGATTAAGATTACAGCTCTATAACTGTCCACTGAACAAGGATTATGTGGTGGTCTCTCCTTCTCTCTTGAACAGTTCCTGCACACCAAGAATATCCTATCAGATTCTGCAACATCAGTCATACATTTTTAAGCAATATAGTAAAGAAATAAACTTTAGTCAGAAAGCATTTTTTTCAGAGAGCAACAGAGTACTGCTCAGTAGCAGCCTTTAAGTCACTTCATTATGTGGCTTAAAATTTGTATGTGATAAACTACTTTGTGAAATTCAAACAAAATAGCAAAGGCTTAAGTTATCAATCCATCTACTTCTAACACACATAGGATGAATCTTTAGCCCTCTCACTACAAAAATTTGCAACCCCATTTTTCCCCACTCAGAAAACCAGACATTAATATCCATTGTTCAAAAAGAACTCAATTTTGACTCCTCGTATGAATATGAATGCTTATTTACCAAAACTCTATATCAATGTAACCCATTACACAATAACTCAATTTTGATTTCTTGTACAAATAAATATGCTTAATTACTTTTGTGGTACATCCAAGGTATTAAAAACCAGACTAGTTATTGAACCAGCGGAAATACCGGTTCAAAGTTTAATGGTTAGACTAGTTGTGAATAAATTGATATATTTTAAATAATGTAGATAAAATTAAAATTAACATTTAATCTAGGATGAAAAGTAAATTAATAATTTTTAATTTTATATATCATATTAAAAATTAAAAATATTATTAATAAATTTTGCAACCTAATATTAAAATATAAACAAGTTAATATTCATCTATAATTATATTCTAAATTTAAAATAGTCAATCGATATTCTATTTTCATATTATTTGTTATATAAATTTATTATTATTATTAATTATGTATCATAATAATACTTATACAATATTATAATATAGAAAAAAATTTTATATAAAAAATAATATTACTTAGTACTAGAAATAATGTTATTTTATCTTAAAAATAAAAAAAAGATTTAAAAGAATTTTAAAAAAGAAAAGAAGAAAAGAAGTCAGACCGGTTCAAACTGATTTTGTACCGGTTTTGAAATTACCTAATCTTAATCTATGATCGAACCAGACCAGACACCAAATCTCGGTCGGATGGATTGCACTGCCTGGTCCAATCCGGTTTTTATACATACAAGTTATAACTTACTTAAACCATCTTCCTCATGATGCATGTGCTTAAGAGCGCAAATTAGATGATAATTTACCAATTTTGTAGCAGCAATTGATGAATGCTGCCTTGCCTTCTTCTCACGACTGCACTCACCACACCAGCTGGAGAAATCTTTTTGATACCTTTTCATCTCTCTGAAGACAGAACTGCAAGGAAATAATGCAATGTATTTCTTTAATTTTATTCGCTTTTATAAAATTAATGGGAAAAAATAATGCAGGTTTAAAGTAATTGATCCTTTCAAGAAAAAGATTAGGCTCCGGCCCCAAAAAAAAAAATGAAAAAGATCAGGCTCAAAAAGAGGGAAAATAGCATCCCAACTGGATGCTGCAATTATACACCAGAAATGTGAGAGTTGCCCCTTTTACCCATAAAAACTGCAAATTAGGGTTTTCTTTAATAGATGAAGAAGGCAAAAGTAGTATTCAAGAGAAAATATCATCTCAAACCCAGAACAAAAGTTATAAATAAACAACACAGCAGACTTTTGCCTTATTTATATCCTTTTGATTGGGAACTATCTATATAAATACATCAGAAGAGCCAAGAAAGTGGACCATTCCCACATTAGCTCTTGAAGGAAGGAGTATACCATTAGAAGACAATATCATTAGAATATGAAGCAGATGATTTCAAATCAGATTTTAAAAAATAACGACAAATTCTCAATAAATAATAGGATAAATAGAACTTGTGATGGGGGCAACCAAATCAAAAGCACCTTCTGCACCAAAGAAGTAGGTTGATCCGGTGACCAGATGTTGTAGCTCTAGCACCATGGCGATGCCGACCACGATGAAGCACAGCTCGTCCAGGGACATGAGAGTAGTCGAATATCTCCTGCTTAAATAGTTAAATAACTGCATTAAAATGACTACCCTAAATGACAAGTGATGGTAGAAAAAATATCCCTAGCGCATATAAATGACTACCCTAAATAATTCCATTGGATCAAATATAAATCAAAAACAAATGACCGCATAATATATTTTCACTACCAAAGCAAAGACATGTTGCTATAGGTGGAGGTAGGATATCAAAGACATTAAAAACACAGATACATAAGTAAACATATAGTACATCAGAACATGTGCGCGCGCGTGGGCGTATTCAGTACAATAGAACATATAATAGATGCATAACGTATTATCCTGAACAAATATATATTTTCAATGTATCAAACATTTGCTTCAATGGAAAGTACTTCAAATAAATTTATCCAAACCATTGTTATTAAATTTACATTTTAACACATAAAAACTCATACATGTTCATGAGTTCAGGTAGGCATTTTTGGGCTGGCCAGCTTGCAAACTAAAAATCTGGAAAAAAAAGAACAAAATTGCAGCAAACTTGCATATTGTAATCTCACAGTAAAGCAAGTTTGTGGACAGTGTCATGAGTTCAGAGAACTGCCTAACGATGAGTAGATTTTGGCTCTTTTTTTCTCTTCTTCCTTATCAACACTAAAATCCATTCTAAGCCCAACCATAGAAAACAAAGCCCCTGAACGGTGCACATATACCATAAGAAAATTTCAAAAATAACCTCAAATGCCTTCCATTCTCACAATAACAGAAATGCAAGGAGGAGCTGTGTTCTTCGCCTCTTCCAAAGCAGCAGCTAAGCATTTCAGCACCAGCAGTGAATGGGTTCTGGGTTTCAGCCACCAAAGGTGCGTGGGTTTTGGGTGTTGGTTGCCACTACCCTGCCTCTTGCTTGCTTCCACTGATGCTCAAGCTTCAAGTTATGTAGGCCAAAATCTTGAACGAGCTTTAGTTGAAATGAGTTCTAGGTGTTGGCTATGACTTATAATGATGTAGAAGAAGAGTAGATAACTGTACTAGGATTTAGCACCCACTCTGGCTGTGGCTTATCTCGAAGTAATGTGTACCAGTGTTTGGTACTTGTGTAGCATATTATTACTTTCTTTGCTAGATTTTTCAACCCTTATCTATAATGAGAATATTAGTTGTTATTTATTGACGTAGGCAAACTCTTCCAAGTTTACATTTCGAATTTACACCCTCTCACTAGTTTACATAAACTTGCAAGTATGAGTTTGACAACATTGATGCAAACCATAGATACCAACCAAAAAAAAATCAATATCAAGCTCAAGTGTGGGCTTGACTCAATACAGATGATGATCTAGCATGAATAAAATTAGTCAAGTTCAAACTTTGATCAGGTAGAAGTTAGAACTAGGTAAGCTCAAGCTAGATTCCTCAACGCAAATTGAGCTCAGCTCAATTCATACAGCTAGGCAAAGGTAAGGCTAGAAAAGCTTCAGTTAACTAAAGCTCTTCCATAGCTCCAACACTATATTCAGTTGGAACTATCCTGCAATAATTTGGAGCATAAACATCAAAGCGTTGCAAACTAGAGCACAATACAACTCCATGCATAGAAAAGGAGAGAACTAAAGTAACTAATGATATAAACTTAATCCTCACTCCGGTCCAAAATATAAGTCCTCTTTTAAAACATTTTTTGCACCAAAATATAAGTCCTCTTTAAGTAAAGTCAAAAGTATTAATGATTTTTTCCTAATTTACCCTTGTCATTAATTAGCTCAAAAGAAAGAAAGTTATTTTGGAAATTGTATTTATTAAGGGTAATGTTGGAAAATAATATAAGTTTTTGACAAATTTAAGTAATTTAACTCATTTCCTTGATTTATGTGCACTTTGTCAAAAAAGACTTATATTTTGGACCGGAGGGAGTATATCTTAACAAATTCCACTTTCAAACTCAGTATATTTACTACCATGTAAATAGCAATAATTTGAGTGTAAACACCGCTTAATGCATGTTAGAGTACAATACAACTCCAAGGGGTGAATGTTCGAACAGTAAGAGTAGAGTTAACTTCAGTAACTAAGGATGCCAGCTTCTTATATCTAAACAAACTCCGCTTGTTAGATGCCCATATACAAAGATTGTTAAGGAAAAAACAATATAATGAGCAATTGTTTACTATTTCAATTCATTATAATATTGGCTGCAAATAATATGCAACTAGTAGAGACTTCCCAAAATAAAAATTATTAGAATAGTTCTCTAAAGAATTACATGCTCATTTCTTCTTGAAGTCAATTAAATGATTGCTCAGGACAAGGAAAAACAGCAAATCAGTAATACGTGATAAATTAAAATATTAAGTATTTTATCCTCCCAATACCAATCTTTATGTTATTCCATCTCCATGACTTGACGTACCTCAGACTGACTCCCAGTATTTACATGTCTATCACATCGCGTTCCCCGAAAAAACAATTCCCCTCCTGAAAATTCCTTACCCAAGCAAACATTCAACGTTACCTCTGAGTCATCCACATGAAAACCTACAAATGTAAGATATTATCTATTTAGACTTCATTGCTTCATACATTGTAAACTGAATGGACAAGCTCTAATTCAGGAGACCAGGTGTAATGGAATCCTACATCACTGAAAGATATGTTCACCAAAAATAAATTGTGTATGGGCTTTGGAGCATATATTGAAATTTCAACACATAAAGAAAAGAAGGATGTAGGAACTGTGATCACCAACAAGCACCTTAGCAATAATAAGATAAGGTTATGGCAGGGTTCAATATCAAGATCCTAGCCTTCTTCAGTATACATGTGCAGTATGATTGTATTTAGCCTGTAAAATGATCAAATAATTTTTGTTTCCTTCTTAGATAATATAGCCTTAGTAAATATAAGGAACATAAAGATGATAAAAAAGGGATGTCTGTAATATCTGGAAGCAATTTAACAAGGATCATTTTATGCCACATACTAAGACATAGTGGAATAAGCTTGTGATAAAAAACGCATCCATTACAACTAATATTACAGCCATAGTGAAACTGTACTATCATTTGTCTACCCATCAGCAATCAGCCACAACAGTTTTCTTTTTAAGTATTAATGTACAAAAGAAATACATCAAGCAGAGAACATACCTGAGTGAACATCTCTATCTTTACCATACTCAACAACAAACCCATGATGAGAATCCAGGGTTGATCCACCAACTTCTATGAAGAAGACTGCATAAATAATCAATTAATTAATTGGACATGCATCAAGAATGAAAATTTTAAAAGAGGATGATAAACACCTTCTGGCAAATAAATACGCAATTGGGAAGATCACCATGAACTAACTAGTATGAATCAAACACACTTCTTTTACCTTTAGATATAGGACGAATAAAACCTTCCATAAGCTTGTCAAGCATTGTTTCAAGGCCAAAATCATCAAGTACAGCACCATATTTATTCATTGTATTGGGACGCATGATTCGAAACTTTGTTTCATTCACCCACTTTTCAAAATTTTCAATCTAGAAAGACAAAAAGAAAAACATATATCCAAGTAATACATGCATGGATATGCAAGTGTAAATTTAAAATTAAAGGAAGAATGAGACAACTTTTATCACTGCCAAATGACAGTCAAAATGATAAAGTACCTCAGATAACAATAACTCACAGAAGCGAGGCTGGAGCATTTCAAATGTGAAAATGCCTGGAATGGGCTCGGACATTATACTTCTAAAGCTTTGCTCTGTATTATCATTGATTGCTTTCAGAAATGCTGGGACAAAGAACATTGTAGGATTCAAAGTGTACAACTCTCGGTGTAAAGGCTGCACAAATGTCATAGAAAACCAGTAACTGTTGTTTAGAAATAAGAGAAAACAGGCGACATAGGTAAGATAGTCATTACACATCAGCATATCTGAAATCTAAACACAAACTATTTGTTTAAAAGTCTTCTGCTTTGAATATAATTATAGATTTGCAACAGTAATATCATAAATGTTTAGACATAAACCACATCCAAGGAGATATCAAGTCCTCCTCCAAAGTAAATTCCATAATTTAAATTTTATAAAATGATTTCCAGAACAAGGTAAGAGAAACGTATTTCATGAGAATTTGCAATGAGTAATAAATTAATAAAACTCCTGTAGCCAAAATAAAACATGAATCTTAACTTTGAGGAAACAAGCTTCTAACGCTTTGCATTGATGAAAATAATACTTACTACTTTTACCTCATTTTTCAATTCTATCAGGAACCAACTGAGTGCATCATATAAAATCAACTTTCATTGATTTAACAGTGAAAATATATTTAAGAATAAAGAACAATGCATTCACTCACATAAAAATGCATGTTGCTAAATAGTTTCAATAGTCAAAAAACCAAGATCCATATCTTTTTATCATTTTTACAAGATTTACAATACAAAATACTAATGAATCAGCTATATCAAATTTTAAAAAATAAATTGGCAAGAATGTATTTGCATGGGCTACATGAGTGATTATCTATTTTAAGATACTTTCATTCTTAATTGTAAACAGAAAATGCATTTGCTCTCTTTCACAAGTCTCATAGAAAAGGAAAAATTAATTCAATATAATAATGCATATTAAATGAACAACACCCTAGAAGAATGCAGTTTCAAAGTATAAGCAAGCTCCTGCTACACTCTTATCAGAGGAAGAGAAGGATAAAATGGTTAAGAAAGAAATTAAAGAGATAAAAAAAATCAGACCCCGATCCTTATATTGTAAGAAATATTTATCAATTTAACCACCAGCTAACACTTTCAGTGAGGGAAAGAGAGACATCAACCTCATATTAAGCCTAGCAGATATGGCAAGTTACGCAGATTTTTTTTTGTATTTCACGGTTTTACCTAAGTCACCTATTTTAGTTCAGGGCAGATTAGAGTTAGTTAAATTTGAGAATAAGGAGTCATCATTAGATATTTAGATTTAGACAAGAAGATTTCTTACGCATATGCACTTTAAGATTTTTAATCACATGATGTTCTCCATCTTTTCCTCTCACTGTCTCCGTGAAATTATTCTTTTAGGTTCCATGCCAAATTAGGGCAAAAGCGTGCAGCCAAGCAAATAAGAAAGTAATTTGAGATTAGGATACTATAGTATCACATGGCATACCTGATAATTTGATATTATCTTTTGCCTGTAATCTCTATGCTTTTGAGCCTACATTAACATTGAAACCATCATAAACGTATGTCATATGTAAAATATAATAACAAAAAAATTTTAATCACAGCTTATTTACATAAATGGCAAATTTCCAAGAGGCATTCCCAACTTCCAATCTAGAAGCATAAAGAAAACTTACTATAGCATTACAACAACAACAACATTGGCCTTATCCCACTAATGTGAGGCCGGCTACATGGATCATACGATACCATTGAACTCTATAAAACACAATCTCCTTTAGACAAATCATTTTTTAAAAGGTCATTCCTTATAACTTCCTTTAATATCATTTTTGGTCTTCCTCTACGCTTTTTGATAGGGCTCCAAACCATTTGATCAACTCTCCTCACTAGCTCCTCTTGCCTTCTTCTTTGTACATGCCTAAATCACCTTAAACGATTTTCCACAATTTTCTCCTCGATAGGTGCTACTCCAACTTTTCTTCGTATACAGTCATTTCGTATCTTATCCAATTTTGTATGACCACACATCTATCTCAATATTTTCATCTCTGCTAATCTCATCTTATGCTCTTGTTATCCTTTTAAAGCCCAACATTCATTACCATATAACATCGCTGACCTTATGGCTGTTCGATAAAATTTTCCTTTAAGCTTTATAGGTACCTTACGATCACAAATAACTCCTGATTTTTTTTCCACTTTAACCACCCAACTTGTATCCTATGCATAACATCCCTATCAATTTTGCCATCAATTTGTAAAATCGACTCCAAATATCTGAACTTTAACATTGCTGGAATGGTTTGCTCTCCAATTTTTACCTCTAAATCATTTCTAATTGGCCTCTTATTAAATTTGCAATGCATATATTTCGTCTTACTTCTATCCAAACGCAAAACTTTTTGATTCCAAAGTGTGTCTCCATAACTCAAAATTTATAATTGATCTCTTATCCTGAATTTTCAATTAAGACTATATCATCTGCGAAGAGCATACACTTTAGAATTTCCTCCTGTATATATTCTGTTAAAACATCCAAAACCAAATCAAACAAGTATGGACTCAAGGAAGATCCTTGATGTAAACCTATCCTTATAGGAAAATATTTTGTTTCACCTTCAAGAGTTTTCACACTTGTTGTTGCCCCCTCATACATATCTTTTATGGCTCGAATATAAGTCACACGAACACCTTTCTTCTCCATTGTTTTCCACAACACATCTCTTGGTACACTATAAACCATATGTAAGTCTCTCTCTTTACTCCGATATCTTTCAATCAAACCCCTTAATAAATAAATGACCTTTGTTGTAGACCGTCTTAACATAAATCCAAATTGGTTTTCCGAAATATGAGACTTTTTTCTTAGCCTATATTCAATCACTCTCTCTCAAAGTTTCATGGTGTGACTCATGAGTTTTATCCCCCCATTATTTGCACAATTCTGAATATCCCCTTTGTTCTTGTATACAGGCACCAGAGTGCTCTTTTTCCATTCCTACAGCATTTTCTTGAACCTTAAGATCTCATTAAATAACTTAGTGAGCCACAAAACCACCTTCTCTCCTAAGCACTTCCAAACTCCGATAGGAATACTATCGAGACCAATAGTTTTACCATTATTCATTCTCTTCAGAGCTTCTTTTACCTCTCCAACCTGAATCCTACAATAAAAGTTCAAATTCAAATCATCTTCGTGAGTTGTTAATCCTTTTGTATCAATACTCATACCCAATCCATCATTGAAAAGATTATAAAAATAGTTCTCCTATCTTTCTTTGATATCATCATCTATAACCAAAACTTTTTCTCCCTCGTCTTTAATACATCTTACTTTGTAAATCTTACGTTCACCATTCTTGGTTCCTAAATCCTGATAAAATTCCTCAAAAACTTTAAATCAAACCCCACTCACTACTTTCTTAGTCTCCTTTCTAGCTAACTGATAACATTTCCAATTTTCATCTTTATTGCACAAATGCAAGGCTTTGAAACACTCTTTCTTATGTTTGATCTTCTTCTACACACTCTCTTTCCACCACCAGGATTCATTATCTTTAAGTCCAAAAGCTTTGGATTCACCCAGAACTGCTTTAGTGATATCCCTAATCTTTTTAACCATCTCTTCTCATAAGATGTTAGCACTTCCTTGCGACTCCCAATTGCCTTCCTCCAGAACTTTTCTCATAAAGGTCAATTGTTTCTCATCTTTTAATTACCAGCACTTGATCCAAGGGTTTAAGACTTTTAGACTTTTCAGTTTACGGTTCTTAACTAACATATCAAGAACCAACCCCTATATTGTGAAGTTAAGCTCTTACCAGGGATTACTTTACAGTCTTTACAAGCTCTTCTATCTGAGTTTCTTACCAAAAAGAAATCAATTTGCGGCCTTTGTACTCCACTCTTATATGTGATTAAATGCTCTTCCCATTTCTTAAAACGGTTGTTTACAATTGTGAGACTATAAGCAATTGAAAAATTAATAATGGAATGTCCCTTCTCATTTACTTATGTAAAATCATAACCGCCATGAGCTTCCATATATTGCCCTGTTTCTTGTCCCACATAACCATTAAGGTCTCCCCCAACAAAGATCTTTTCCTGTTATGAGATATCTCGAATCAAGTCCTCCAAATCTTCCCAAAATTTTTCTTTAATATGTGATTCTGACCCTACTTGAAGTACGTAAGCACTAATAACATTAAAAGTACTATGCCCAATAGTCAATTTTAAGGATAAGATCCTATCTTCAATCCTTTTAACTCCTACCACATTCTTCTTCCAATCTTTGTCAACAATAATATCAACTCCATTCCTCACTCTGAACTTCCCTATATACCAAAGTTTAAATCCAGTAGTGTCCAACTTCTTAACCTTTTCTCCCATCCATTTAGTTTCTTAAAGACACAAGATGTTAATTCTTCTTCAAATCATAACATCCACCACCTCCATAGATTTATCTATTAAAGTACCAATATTCTAAGAATCAAACCCAATCTTACTCTCATGGGCTAACTTCTTTACCCACATCCGTCTAGAATGATGTGGAAACCCTTACTCATTTAACACTATACCCGAGCACCGATATAGCGGCTCTAGCTTATTTGACACTACATTCGAGCCATACAGCGCGTTACTTCTGTGTAACGACCTAGTCTTAGCACAAATACATCTCTGATCCATGTTACAAAAGTTTGGACAATTTTTAACGTTGGCTGTCAAGGGCCTACCACAACCCTGCTCCTTTACTCGAGCTTGAGACCGGCTATGACACTACATAGGCGGAATTTTACTATAGCATTACATATAGGGAAAATAATATTTTGAATTTGTCATGCTCAGTATAATCTGCTTGCTCTTTCTTCCTTATCACTCCACCCTCACAACTTTTATAACTTTTCTTTCCTTTTCTTTATGCAAACCAGGAATAGCTAAAAATTTAAAATCATGCCCTGCATTTGAAATTTTTACCATGTCCAACCATCAAAATAGGCACTGATTCATCAAGTGCCAGGAGAAAAAAATGGCATGCAGGGAAATTTTAAACTTTTACCTCTACTCCTTGAAAACCATATACCATCCCCTAATTCCGCAAAACAATGACACAAAACCACAAAGATTTATTCATTTAAGCTTCCTTTCTGACCTTCAGCTATTCCTGACATTTAAGAATTGCAAAGGACATCACTGCTACATTGACCGATACTCTTAAAGCTGAAAAGTACTGCTACTTGTTACAGTTGAATGACAGCTAATGCTTAACTAGAATGATCAGCGCATAAGTATATAGTTCCAAATCAGACATCAGCTCCAGCACAATATATTACACTTAGGAGTAAATGTGTCATCCCAAAGCAAATTTCGCTCAGAATTAACTTTTGTTTCAAGTGAATAGTAAAGTGCCTCCTAAGTAAGGGGGAAGAGAGAGAGAGAATGGCAAAAGGAATAAAAGTGTCTATGAAACACACTTACTTTCTTTTCTCTTAGTTTTTCTCTACTAAATAAGCACTTCACCTTAACCGTTCACATTATCACATACATGAGAGAATCCAAATTTTTTAACCAGTAAATCCAAAATTGTTGCACAAATTAGTAACACCCTCCCATTTATGCAATTTTGCTACCCAATGAGTTGAGATGCAAGACATGAAATTTACCCCACAAAAAAATTAAATAAAATTTCTTTAATTTTCATTCTTGAGTTTAATGAGCTGTTCCGAGCAAACAAATAAAGTATGGACGATTTTCGACTTTTGGTCCTCAGAGATCATATTATGGACGATTCATAATGGAGGAAAATTTTTGTTAATAAAACGAACCCTGTTCTGCTCTCCGGGGGGCAGATACTTGAGCAGAATCTCGCGCATGAAATTGGCTTTATCTTCACGAGGCACGCTGAGCATGCTAGGAGGCATATATCTCTCCAGTGAGCTGAAAATCGAAGGGCTGAAATCCAACTGCAAGCCCTCGTAAATATCTGGCTTGTGGTCCTTGTTCGGATTCAACCGCAGCCTCTGGCTCGAAACTATCGTCCCTGGCCTGCCTGAGTCGCTTGTGAGGACCCCATTTCCACCACCAGAGACAGCATTCCCGGCTGCCGGCGAGGCCGCTTCCCGGCGGTCGGTTGTTCCGCCGTGGAGCGACATTTACGAACCCTGAATTGCAAAATTAACTATTTTTCATATCATCGATGAGGTGAACATTTTGAGAGAAAACTCGGGATTCTTTTGAGTTGCGCGAGCGAATATGCATTCAGTTATTTCGTAGTTTAGGGTTTTGGTGAAGCTGGGACTGGGAGTTGTTTTGGCTTGGGCGTAGCTAGCTCAGTGTTGTTGTACAGATTTATTTGAAAATGTAGAACATCCATCATGAACTTGGATCATCGACGTACTCTTAGTGAGCGTGACATTTACGCGCAAACGGCTGATACGTCCTGTTACATGTAATTGAAAGTTGGGTGTTCGGTTTCATGCTCAGCGGGGTGATGAACACCGAAACGCACCGTGTTACTAATGAAGGGAAACTCCTGACCGTTCATCTTATTATAATTTTGGTCATCTATTGCTCTAATTTCAGACAACAATGTTTACATATTGGGTCTTCAAACTTTCATTTTCACCGATAAAGAAGCTCGAAAAAGTGGAGGGCTCTTGTGAGTTGGTCGGAATTTCTGGACCAAGAAACCGAAGGAGTTGGCATTTGGATTATATGTGTTAGCATTCAAGGTAGAAGGAGGAAGGTCGGTTATGTGCTACAATTTAAATAAACTCAATGTCCATGGCTTTCTTTCTTTGTTTTCTTTTTTCTCTTTCTTGTTAATCAAAATTTGAAGGGTCTGATATTTAATTGAAACCAAACACCATATATAGTGCTCTATACTTGCGTTATGGTGGGGGTAAGAAATCCGTGTAGTGTGAGTTATGGAAGAATGAACATCGCAAGTTATCAAAATCCATGTTGTGGGTGTAACAAAGTTATATTTGAAGGATCTGAAATTTAATGAAAATTTGAATTATGTTTGAGCTTCTCTTAAAGAAGAATTATAGTTTTAACTTCTATATATATATATATTTTTTAAAAAACTAATATAAAAAGTTGAAAGCATATTTTGTTGAATGGAAGGATGAACACGTTTTTTTATACATGAATTTTTAATAAATGAAGAATGATATTTTTTATGTGATCGTGAATTTTTAATAAAATGTTTTTTCTTGGTGCTAAGTTTCCTAATAAAATAATGAAAACATTATTTAAGATGTTATGACCATTCTTATTTATATTTTAATGATGATAACTTTTAAACTATAATGTTTTTATTGTGTATAGTAAGTATATAATGGAAGATGAACTACAACCCAAAATCGAGAGGGAGTTTGAAAGCTTGGAAGAAGCATGGAAGTTTTGGGTTGATTATGGTGGAAGAACTGGGTTTGAAGTTAGAAAGCACAATTTTACAAAGAGTAGGAAAGATGGTTCTATTATTACGTACAAATATGCATGTTGCAATGAGGGTCTTCAAAAACAAAGTAAAGAAGAGACATATTCTTCTAAACATCATGCAGAGACAAGGACCAATTGTAAAGCACAAGTGGTAGTATCTCGAATTGATCAAAAGTACAAAATCACAGTGTTTGATGAAGAACATAATCATCCCCTTTGCAAGCCAGAAACAGTTCATTTGTTGGCATCCCAAAGAAATTTATCAGAAGTTCAAGCCTATGAAATTGACCTTGCAGAAGACTCTGGGTTTCAACAAAAAGCTGCTTTTGACTTAATGAACACATATGCTGGTGGTCAAGCAAACCTTGGTTATACCCACATGAATGCAAAGAACTACTTAAAGTCTAAAAGGCAAAGGAATATGAAGTTTGGGGAGGTGAGATGTTTACTTGAATATTTTCACAACCAATTTGCAGAAAATCCCGCATTCTACCACAAATTTCAGTTGGACATAGATGAACAAATCAGCAATGTGTTTTGGGCGAATGCTTGTATGCTAATAAATTATGCACATTTTGGTGAGGTTGTATCACTTAACACAACATACAGTACAAATCGTGAACATCGACCCCTTGCAATCTTTTATGGCTTCAGTCACCATAGAAGTGTGGTCATTTTTGGAGCGGCACTATTGTGTGATGAAACCACTGAGTCTTTCAAGTGATTATTAGAAACATTTTTGGATGCTCATATGCAAAACAAGCCTCAAACAATGTTTATAGACCAAGATCAAGCTATGGCAAGAGCTCTAAGTAAAGTGCTTCCTGATACAAAACATTGTTTGTGCACTTGGCATTTGATGCAAAATGGCATCAAACAATTTAGTAATTTGGAGAAAGGTGCGTCACACATTTTGCCTGAGTTCAAAAAATGCATGTTTGAATATGTAGAAGAAGATAAGTTTGAAGAAGCATGGAGTCAATTATTATCTTCTTACAATGTGCATGAAAATAGGTGATTGAACTCTATTTATAATATTAAAGAGAAATGAGCTTGGTGCTATGTGAAAGCTATGCGCACACTGGGCATGAGAAGCACACAACTTAGTGAAAGTGTGAATGTTGATGTGAAGAGTTGTACAAAGCCAGATATAGACATCAAACAATTCTTCAAGAGGTTTGAAAAGGTTGTTGCAAGAAGACGAAACAAGGAACTATTACTTGAATATGAATCTCAACAGAAGATACCAAGGATGGTTAATCAAAGTGCGCCTATATTAAGACAACTTGTGCAAGTTTACACCCCCTCAGCATTTGATTTGTTCCAAGAACAATGGGATCTCCAATTCGCCATGAAATTAGAAGAACGTAATGAGTCTGAACCATTATTTGTATACCTTATACATATGATTGATGAAGATGGGGAATAGAGCATTCAATTTAAGCCAGATACACATGAAATTTCTTGCACTTGTCAGAAGTTTGAAACCACCGGGATACTGTGTTGTCATGCATTAAAAGTATATGAGTCCAAAGATATAAGAGTTATGCTTGAGCAATATATTCTCAAGCGATAGACCAAGGAAGCAAAGACTGGTGTTGTACATGATATTGGAGGAAATGAGATACAAGTAGATCCTAGACTTGAAATCGCATGACGGTATAGACGATTAATGCAAAATATGGTAAGAGTGGCAACAGAGGCAACTAAGAATCTTAAAGGGTTTGAGTGTGTTCAAAAATGCCCCATTGAAGTGGAAAATGATATTCCTGATGATAATGAAGATGATAATCTTGAACCAAATGCAACACAAGTCACAGGGTTACAAAAGATGCCTAAAGGATTCAAAAAGAGAGAGGGGAAAAACAAGAGATGATGCCCAAGAAGTTGGATGGAGAGGTTATTATTGAAAAGAAGAAGAGTTACATTAGAAAAAGACTCAACGGTATTAAGTTTGAATTTATATTTATCAAAATAGAAACTGTTACTGAATTTCTATTTATTTTTTGTAGGACTCTCAAACACACCAAGAAGGCTTGCCATCGAGAAAAAGAAGGAAAACTCTAAAAAGGAAAGATACACAATCACAAAAGCCTTAGCCATCACAGAAAAGAAGAAGAGTTAATACAAGGAAAGATACACACATACAAGATTCAATGGTTTCATAGTCAGCACCTCCAACAAAACATGCTTTTCCACCATGTACATCACAACCATTGTCATTTACAAGCTTGCTAATGGTATGGATTAATAAATTGATTACTGCTAATTGTCATATATAGCTATTATTTGCTCAAGTCAAAACCATTGACATTTTCAAATGTAGGCACCTGATGAAAGTGAAATACCATCACTTGAAGTCATTGATCTTACTACTAACTATACACAAGGTAATTAATAGAAAAATAATTGGATACAATTTGTAGGAAAATAACATTTTATTCATTTCAATATTTTCATATACAATGTACAATAGTAGCCTCATCTACATCAACCACTTTACAAACATTATATAATACAAACCTAACTAATTACATAACTTCTTGTTTATACAGGACAGTAAAATACAAGGTGGACTATTTTGCTGGCTACTTTTTGCATGAATTAGCACTACACAGTTTACAGGACAACATGTTTTGGTTGCTTTACTTCAATGGACAGCTTTTGACTCTTTTGGACATTTTATGCATAGGACAGTTCTTGCTTCATTTGTTTTGCACAGCTCAAAGGACAATTTTTGATAGGATGACACTTGCTTGGTTACTTTACTTCAATGGACAGCTTTTGACTCTTTTGGACATTTTATGCATAGGACAATTCTTGCTTCCTTTGTTTTGCACTGCTCAAAGGACAATTTTTGGAAAGATGGCACTTGCTTTGCTTTAGTGGACTTCCCAACTCTGAATATTGCTTCTCTACCTACAAAAATTAACAGCAAATCAAATTCCATCCTTGTCAATCTATATTTTTTGTCTATTTATAGCTATGTATATCAATTGGTGTATCTTATAATATGTCCAAAAATCAACATTGCTATTTTGAGCCTTATAAGAACTTCATTATCTATGTTGCCAGGAATCACACTTACTCTTCTTTTATGGTAATGCCACTGACATACAATTTTAATCAATTATGAATATCTAATAACAGAATGTGATTTGATTTCAAATCACAAGTCGGAACCATTGAAGAGATCATGCAAAAGACTAGTCAACTTCACTATTATTCTAGCCAAAAAAAAAAGACAAACTTAACTATCCATTTCATAGGCTTATTAATCCTGCCCAATAGTTCAGTCTCAACATACTATAGAAACCCCAAGGCCATAAGCAATAACATAGTCATATATCAATTTATAATCATGAGTTAGTCTATATATAGTTTATGCCATTTAGAGAGAAGTAAATACTTGATGCAAATGCCCATCTGTTTTTTAGTTATGATATATTATCCAGTTGATAAAGTTTATAAAGGTGACACAGAATCATGAACTTTTCATATTTCACATAGTTCAGTCAAATGAGACAGGTGTAGAAGAAGGGTGTGAATGGAGTATAAATTCTTGTTTGTATAGGAATTTGTTAAGGTTGGGAATTGAGAAACTTCAGGATGCCCTATGTGCTAGTTAAAATTCATTAGAGTAATACAGATTGTGAGTCACAAAAAAATATTGCAATTAAAATTAGCATGGATTAATAAATGCTTTCCTCACCAAGACCCAGAAAATTACATGCATGTAAAAAAAATGAAAAAAGATAGAGACTGATTACATGTGTACACAATTTAGTAAAATGATCTTAAAAGAAGGTTTTAAATAAAGTACACTGCCTCTTGAGGAATTCATTAACATATCGTGACCAGTTGTAGAGTACAAACCATAGAAGTACTATCACCAAAATATCTGGAAAAGCTTAAGAACTCACAAATGCAAAAGTATTGTAGGCATGACTGCTTATGAACTTAGGAAAATCTTCAACTTCTTGGTAAAAGATTAGATCTCTTGCTTGGTCTAGCTGTCTAATTAGTTAAGACCTGAGATTAACTTAGATTCACAAGTAGAACAAACTTATCATAAATTTATGAATCTCAGTTTCACATCTTAAAGCAATCCCATATAGTCATCTAGAAATAATCAAAACTTGGTATTGCATAAAATTTAAGTTTCCATTATATAAGCATAAAGAAATAGACATAATGGGTTTGTAAATTATAAAATCATCAAGCCCAAATCTGCTCTAGTAGTGAAAAAGGATACTAAAAAGACAATGTTCCCACCAATCTAATATATGAAGTCCAAAAGTCACATTGCAGAAGTAGATCTTGTGCTAAACCCAATTCACATATGTCAATCCTGGAAAAAAAATGTTGGAAGAATCAAGCTAGCCTATTTAATCTTTGAATAGCTCAAAATGAAAGTAATAAGATTCAGACGCACATACGCAGAATTAGCTTGACAGAAGATTAAAACGGGTGAGGTGACAAAGGGAGACAAATCCAACAACCACGACCTTGGCGTCAATGTATGCATATGGCCATTAAATATTTTTCCAGGAAAAAAGGACAAGAAAATCAAATTGAAATTGGTACAAAATAGAAAAGAACATCGCAAAACTAAATCTGGTTCCAAGATGGAGGCAATTTTGTAGCGTAAGAGAAACTGAAACAAGGCGAGGATGACGAAATATAAAGTGGGCATAAGAGGAAGATGAAAGAGGGGATATGAACACGAGAAGAAGAAAAGGCTTCGATTTACCTGGTTCAACTCATGAAGCACTCGAATTAACTACGTTCACCAAGGAAGATGTCTAACATTTGTGAAGACCCAATATGTAAACGTTGTCGTTTAAAATTAAAACAATGGATGACCAAGATTATAATAAGATGAACGGCCAGGATTCCTTCTCCATTAGTAAAACAGTGCGTTTGGGTGATGAGCACTCGGTGCTCTTTACCCCGCTGAGCATGGAAACTAATCGCAAAGTTGGAGGTTTGGAAGCGATAAATCATTTTTCTTTTTGTTAAGGAAGTGATAAATCATGATCTCATAAATATTATGAAGTCCCATTGTGCATAAATAAAAAAAATTGTTATATATATATATAATTTTATATGTATTTTTTATTACATTAAGGTTTAAATTTTGAATACTATTCACAATCCATCCCTGCTTTACCAATGTGAGACGTATCATATGTAATTTGATCTATTTATTTAAGTACAATTGGTTATTTTTAATAAAAATTAAATATATTAATGATAACAATTTTTGTGACCGTAGTGAAGTCACTCCTAAAGGGCCCTCTCAACTTCCAATCATTATCAGTTGCAATATTGGATCACGGAACAACTTCAAAGAGCATTGTTTCTTTTCTAAGGCCAAAAAAAGGAGATCTGTTTTTTTTTGGCCAACAAAAATTGCATGTTCTGTTGATCTCACATGCTTCTTGCATTCTTACTCTTTTGAGTTGATATTATCAAAATTTTCAATTTATATAAGACTATATTTGGTATATAGGAAAATTGTCATAAGGACCAAACCAATACCCAAATTATGAACAAAGCCTGCTATCCACCTTCCTGTGTCATACCGAATAATGCCTCCACACCCTGTTATAGCTTCATTGTTTTTGCAACTGCCATCAGCATTAAGTTTAAAGGTGTCTTTAGCTAGAAACGACTAGCCAATTAATTTTGAAATCCATTCCTGGTGAAATTTTGAAAGATTCATCACAGATCCATTATACTCATCAGTCAACATCATGATAGGCCAGATGATACTCATGACATCATCTTCAACTTGTTCAAAAACCAGTTTATTTTTGTTTAGCCATAGAATCCAGCAACTGAAACCAAAAACACTTGCCTAGTTTTGTTCGTGATCTCTACCGGCTTTTTTCCTGAGGTTCCAATCAATCCACTCTTTCATGGGGAGCAAAAAGAAAACATTCCAAAAGTGTGATTTGATCATCATCATCCAAAACTCTTTAACACGTCCATAATCACATATTGCACAGATGGCTAACTCTAAGTATGCATTGCATCGGGGGCAAACAGGTGAGGCATTTTCATTCCACTTTGCCCTTAACTCATTGGTGCATGTTCCTTCATTTGCAAGTAACCACATGAAACTTCTCACACGTTGTGAAAAACAGTGCCCGCCAAATTCTCTTCCAAACTCCATTTCCACTATTTATTGCTGAACCTGTCAACATCTTGTCAGCTGAAGCCACCGAAAATGTATTATCAGGTGCCATTTTCCAAACTCAGATATCCTTACCAAATTCATCCTTAAGTGAGTGTATGCTTTGTAACCTCTGAATGATACTTAGAGGTAGACGTTGATTTAGTCTAGTCCAGTCCCATCCTTCGTCTTGGGCCTTATAGTTTCTTACCACTTTGTCAAGCTCATCTATCGGGATTTCGATGATAGCTTTGTCTTTCAGGGTCCTTACATTAGGAAGCCAATCGTCGCTCCAAAATTTAACAGTACATTCATCATGAACATTCCATCCCAATCCAGACTCAAAATCTTTCCACGTATTACAAACTCCCCTCCAAAGCTTGGATGCACTCTTGGGCTTCTTAGCCTTGGGGAGGTCCATAACACCACAGTGATATTTGTTTCTTACTACATGGGCCCATAAGCTTTCCTTGTTAGTAACAAGACCCCAGTTGACTTTCATAAGCATAGCTTTATTCATGGTTCTTAAGTTCTTCAAACTAAGGCCCCCAATATTCTTGTCATGACACACCCGATCCCATTTGACAAGGTGGTACTTCCTTTTTCCATCAGTAGATCCTTACACATAGTTACGAGACAGTTGTTCCATATAATCACACACACTCATAGAAAGAAGTGCGGTTTGCATGTAGTAGAGCAGGATAGTTTTCAAAACAACTTGTGTTGTAGTAATAAGTCCTACAAAAGAGAGATAATTAGTTCACCAACTGCAGAGTTTATTCCTCATTTTCTCAACAATGAATTGATAGGTGTTTCTACCGACCCTTTTATGGTGTAAGGGTATCCCATGATACTTGCCAAAGTCTCATGTAAGCTCGAAACCTACATGCTCACTTATTTCCATTACCACGTTGTGATGAATGTTCTTTGAAAAGCAAATACGCGTCTTCTCCCTACTGACCTTCTCTCCAAAGAAATCACAAAACAGATCAAGGCATCTCTTGATGATATCAACCTATTCAATATAAGCTTCTGCAAACAAAATAAGATCGTCAGCAAAAAATAAATGAGAAAGGGTAGGGCCATCCTTACTGAGTTTAATAGGCTTCCAGAGATATCTTTCAACTGCAATATTGATAAGGTGAGCTAGTCTTTCCATGTAAATAATGGAAAGGTACGGGGAGATGGGATCTCCCTATCTGATCCCATGCATGGCTGGAAAGACCAGGGACATCTCTCCATTCCATTTGACCCGAAACTGGCTGGTGGTTACACATGTCATAAGAACCTCGACACACTGCTGCTTAAAACCTACTTCCTCCAAAGTATCTTTCAAAAAGCCCCAATTAATCCGATCGTAAGCTTTTTCAAGATCGACTTTGATCGCCATCAAGCCTTTACTACCAGCTTTTGTCTTCATGGAGTGAATAACTTCCTGGATGATAATAATATTATCCATTATGTGCCGCCTTGGAACAAAACTGCATTGATTAGGATTGACAAGGATGTCAAGATCCCTCTTGATGTGATTAGCCAAAATTTTGGTGATACATTTATTGATAACATTGCAGAGCGCAAATTGGGAGGAACTGTTTAATAGTCTCGGTGCTTCCACTTTTGGAATCAAAACAAGATTAGTATCGTTGACACTAGATATCAGCTCGGGTTCCCTGAAACAATGTTTAATAGAATTACATACCACATCTTTAATGTGCTCCCACTGACTTTGAAAGAAAATAGCATGTAGACCATCAAGTCCCTTCACTTTATATGGTCCTATGCTAAAAATAGCTTCTTTAATCTCCATATTGCTAGCATTGATCTCATCATATGTATCTGCAGGCAAACTAGGAATACCAAGACATGAAAGTAGCAAGAGGAGAACGTTGGTTTTTCTTATTAGTCAAATACTGATAAGTTGACCTAGGAGGTAAGGCTATAGCAAAGGCATAGAGGGTAGATATCGACCAAAAATACCACATAAATTTAGACGTAATTGGACCTCTAATGAAAGGGACAACGAGATATGGAAATACTGGGTCAAAATACTCTGGTTTGGGTGAGATACCTGTGACAGAGAGAAACAAGTGAAGATAATGAAACAAACATTTTTTGGCTAAGACATTAGTTTCTTGAACAGTAGTGGGGAAATGACCTGGAGGGAAGACTAATAGACGACTGAGATCGGTGTTTGGTTTGGACATTTTGGAAATGGTTAAGATGAACAAAGGACTCTTTTTTAAACTCAGGATTTGTGGAGGTTTCTAAGGTCTAGAGAGAAGATCAGCAAGGAAATTGTGTTTTCCTTTGATATGTTTTACGGTGAATTTATAGCGAGTAAACCATTGTTTCCATCTGAGAAGTTGCTTATCCGGTAAGAGTTTCTTTTTCTGGTCAAGGATAATGGGAAATGACGTGTTGTCCATTTCCACTGTGAATGGGACAAAGCTTAGATAAAAACTAAACTTTTCAATTCCTCTTTTGACAGCAAGAATCTCCTTATAGATAGCATGATAATGCTTTTCACTGTCCTTGAATTGTCCACTAGCATGTGAACAATATGACCTTTTGTCTCCTTCTTATTTAATTAATACTGCTCCCCAGTAATCCTCGCTGGCATCAGTTTGGAGAATAAGATTACCCTTGTCGGGAATCTTGAGAGGTGGCGGATGTTGAGCTATCATCTTCAGCTTTTGTATCGCTTTTATCTGTTCTTCTGACCATTTTGGGGGTTTCTTTTTGAGCATCCGTGACAAAGGACTGACGTATGTAGTAACACGTGGAATAAATTCTCTGATGTAGTTCACAATCCCTAAAAACTGTTGAACTTGCTTTGATGAAAGCTTGTCAGGAAAATCCAATAATTTTGTAGCTATGTGGGGTCCTGGTTGAAAATATCCATCAGTGAATATCATTCCAAGAAACTGGACTTGGACCACTCCAATCTGGCTTTTGGTTGCTGAGAGCATGATCCTATATTTTTCTACTATTTGAGCAAATTGGGCTAACAATTCCTTATGGGCCTCCTCTGTTTCTGAAAACAGTAAGATATCATCTAGGTAGATTAAGGCCGAATAAAGAATGGGCTGGAAGATCTTTATCATCGCCTTTTGAAACAGTGATGGGGCAGGCTTGAGTCCAAAGGGCATCACAGTCCATTGATAATGGGCATCCGGAGTACAGAATGCTGTTTTGTAACGGTCCTCTGGTTTAATTCCAAGTTGCCAAAATCCTGTTTTTAAATCAAACTTGGAGAAGATTGTTGCTTTCTTCAACTGAACCGCTAACGTGTTAATTTTTGATAAAGGAAATTTGTCGTCCTATAGAAAACAATTCAGAGGCTTGTAATCTACCACGAACCTTTTCTTTTTCTTTTTTTTTTTTTAGCATCCTTTTCTGCGTAAAACAAAAAGAAAGGCAGAGAAAAGGTTGATGGGAGACATCAATAATGAAGACCCACATCATGAACCAATTTGTAAGAGTTTTTGAGCCATCAGGATTTGTCGTTTATACCGACAATGAGTCAGCAAGCACATGTAAAAAGTAGTTTGTCGTAAGTATGAGTCAGCATTGTCAAATCCACTAACAAGCACATGTAAAATATTGTGTGATGAGTCACCCACTATGGGTTGTCTATTATGCTTTTATGAGTCAGCTTTGTTTGTTTGTTTGTGAGACCCTTTCCATATAAAAAGGTTACTCCTTGTAACATTTGAAGTAAGCGAAATAAAATCCTCATGTTTTCTCTCAATATGTTCTCTCTCTAAACACTTCTTCTCTCTAAATTTTGAAATAGAAATGTTAGTATGCTGATCATCTGAGATTCTATTATGCTCTGCACTTGCCTCTCTATGAGGATCCTGTGCATCAGAAAGGAATCTGACAGATCCTTATTCCGGTAATGCTCTTGTAATATTGTTCTAGGGTTCATACATGATGATTATTTTAGGACAGAAATTGATAATCCTAAGGTGATCCATGAGTCCAGAGTGCCCAGGAGAGGCCGTTTTACTTGGATAAAGCTGAATTATCATTCTTCTATTAACCAATTCATCATGTTTAATCCCTAGTGCTCTCATTACTGAAATGTGACCCCGACTTGGATTATTTTCCCTTTATTTTATTTTGTATTGTACTAGCTGTAAATTGGACTAGCGTCTTTGTAAGCGTTTCTTAATCCTGTCGGTGACAGGTTGCACATTGCAGTACTTTCTTCATTTTATTTATAAATTGGGGCTTTTGCCGCTGCTTTCTGTAGTTTCCGAATCATATCCTCCCTCTGAAGATAAAATGAGCGAAAGCTCGCAGACACAGTCTGCCAGTGGAAATGGGAGTGTCAATGTCGAGCCGCAGGACCCCAAATCAAACCCTAATCATAAGCGGGAGGCTTATTCAAAAACTCATGATCTGACTGCAAAGAAGGCGAGAACTGAAGCTCCGGCTGCGCCTGATGCTTCGGGCGGTGAAGAAGCTGGGAACTCAGAAGCTGTTTTAGGTCAACAGAATGCAAAGGAAGCAATTTTTGAGATTGAGGCGGATGTAGCTGAGGATAAGGGGTCTAGGCATACAATGGAAGACGCCTGGTTGGTGCTTTTGGATGCGAGTTTAGATTACCCGGGGAAACTGAGGTTCTTCTTCTTATTGTTCTCTGTTACTGTAACATTACCAGAACTTTTTCAGTTATCTTGCTTTCATCGTTAATAACTTTAACAATGTTGAAGATTGTTGGCAAGTCAGGGCTGTCATTAATTGTCTATTAGTTTAAGTACCGTGAGTGCAAGAAATGAAATATCAAATTTTCTCGCACTTGATTGGGAAGTACTAGCAATATGATTATCAACATCGTTTCAGTGCTAGTCGGTGTTTAGTTGAAGTATTAGGTGACTAATGGACGTTTTATGTATTAAACTTTTTTCTTTGTCGGAATCAAACTTTCAGTATTGCTCTGTCCCTGCGCAACATTTTCAAGTGTAATCATATATCAACATTTGATATCTATCTATCTATCTATATATCAACATTTGATAGGAGAACTGCATGATTCAGAATTTGGTTCTTAATTTCATCTAATGTGAGGGCATGCTTGATGCCTCTCAAGTTTATCTAGCCTCTCTTGGTAACTCCCAGTGCTTGGTTTTCAGATGTGCACACTTTGCAATCTATGATGGACATGGAGGCCGGTTAGCTGCAGAATATGGTCAAAAGCATTTGCATGAAAATGTTCTTTCAGCAGGATTACCACGTGAGTTGGTGTGTTTGCTAGGTCTAGTTTCATGCATACTAAATCATTTGGCACGTAGATGATAGCAAATGCAGATACAAAATGATATATTGGTTGCTTCAGGCTTTGTTATTCTGTTTGGGTGCTCTCTACTCTGTATACTCATTCAGGCATATGTGAGAACCTATAAGGATGACTATGCAGCATCTTTAATAGATCCAAAAGTTTATGGAAAGCTAAATGTGTTTATCTTTTGGTTTATAGAATCAGCAAGACATAAGAAATTTTTATTTTTGTAATTCAAATGAGAGTGTACCTCGGTATACGTAGCCTTTATGTTTTTGTTTGAAAGGTTTTACACAGTTGCTTTGGACATGGGATTTCTTTTGATGGTTTATGAATGCAGGAAAGTCTTAATTTTGTGAAAAGAAATTCTTGAGCATGAGGTTATTGACTATTGTTTATGCTAGGGATCTTGTTGAGCTTTGGTTGAGGGCCAGTTTGATCTTACTGACGTTTATGTAGAATTAACATGGGAAGCTAAAAGCTATAAAAGTGTCAACCAATAACTGTGTGCCAAAAGCTGGTTTCGAATGCAGTATTGCTATAAGATTTATGGTACTATGTTGCTAATGTGTGGGGAGTATTATAAAGAAATATACATGATAACAGTTTTTCCTGTAACTTTATGAAAGAAAAGGTAGTTTTTTATAGCACTTGCACCTTGCTTTACCCTGCTAGACAAACTGTTTTATATTGGTTTTTCAAGCAACTGAGCAGGATCAACCGTCTGCAAGTAATATCAAACTGGCTTTAGTATGTGTGAGCAGAGCATGTTGAATTTCTGAACAGAATATTTTATTTTTTCTTATCTTTTTTCTTTACAGTAATACTGAATACATATATACAAGGCAATTAGGGTAAAAAAGAATAGTAACACACAGTAATTATCTACCTAACAACCACATAATAGTGATCAGTTGACAAAAGATACTGCTCAGAGTAATAACTAATATTCTAGATATTTCTACAGTATATCCTGAATCACTTCATTTTGAAGGAGAGAATAAAGTGGCTGAAAATAAAATAACGTGTTGGTTTAATGAGATAATAACTTCACAGACATTGCCAAGATGCCAACATACATTTTTCCATCTGATATAAGGATTAAAATTATGGAATATTTACTGTTATGACCGAATGTGCAAATGGGAAATGTATTAGTTTCTCTTTATAAGTGATGGATATTTATAAACACATGTTATGTAATTTAGTGGCAAATTAATATCATCTATCAATATACATGTGTTGATGGATCTCTTTTGCCAAGCAGGAGATCATAGGTTCTAAATATTATCTGATAGGAGTCTAGGACAGCCTTTCAAAAGCTTGCTGTTGCTTATTACTCAGTAAAAGAAAGAAAATCGGGGAATTCATTTTCTGAAAAAGATTGTTGATACTCGTTTTGGAAATGAAAAATCTATTGTAGGAAAAGAGCACACTCTGACCTGATCATAATGGAAAAGAAAAAAAAAAAAGAGGAACGAAGTCAACATATTTTAAGGGTTTATCTGGAGGCCTTTGTGAGAAAAATGAAATATTTTAAAATACTATTGGAAAATAATTCCTCTTTTTCCTATCTATTTTTGCTAATAGTTGATCCTCTGACATACTTGTCTAGTTTCATGTAATAAATTTATCTATTTCACCTTCTTGTTGCTCTCTACTTCAAATAGTTTTATTGCATCTAATCACTTTGTTTCTTGTTTGACTGGCTTGCCGTGTTGCAGCTAGATGTAAAGGTAGCTAAAAGGGCCATACTTGAAGGTAAGCATTCATTTCATATATTTTCACATTAACTCCCCCTTTATTGTGTTGCCAAGTGGAATCATTTATAGAATACCTTTATTCTTCTTCTTTCTTATTGGTTATAAAATGTTTTCATTTTATTATTTTATTCTAATTTAGGTTTTCGCAAAACTGATGAGTCCCTTCTTCAAGAAAGTGCTGCAGGTAAGTTTAATTGCTTTGGAATGGTTGATAAATTTGAAATTAAGTGGATGGGTTGAGTTTAAACTTTTGCTGCTATATTGATTAGGTAGTGGCTGCTTTGGAAAATGTTATTAATACAAAATTTAATTGAAGAAAAAGAACTTTGAAGACTTGTTTTTGGATAAAGAATAAATAATACATTTGGATATTGACCCTTGTGCAAATTTTTGGATTGTAACTGCGTTCTTTATCAATTTTAATCTAATGCAACTTCTTCAGAGATAATGATTATTTCCTCATCTCACAAGTTGTCCAACTTCTATAAATTCATTTTGGGGTGATCTTAGTTTCTTTTCATTTGGCATAAAGTTATGCAGTTAGCCTTTTTTGCATATGTTTGTATGCATGTAATGTTAAAAACGAAGTTAAAAACTGTTGCTTAGATTGAGCGGTTCATAGCCATGTAGCATTGTTTTGAATTTTGAGAAGCTCTCATCGTATGGAGTCTTGGATGATAATGTTTTGCACAAAATGAATGAAGAAAATTGACATGCTTCTAAAAGCATAGAAAACAAAACATTTCTGTGCTGGCTTATATCTGTGATGGTTTTGTAGAAGTGAACATTCAAATTTAGCAAGCCCCTCCCTTCAAGTAATGGAACCAGTAATCTAAGTAGTTGACTTTGTTATCAACTATAACTACTGTTAAGCAAAATGACATATTTCATGTTCACCAAAAAAAAAAATGACACGTCATTTGTACATTTCTTTATTCAGGTTTTAGAATTTCAGATTCAGACAAAGTTTAATGACTAATAATTTATTGGCTTCACTTCAGATTATATTTGTCTTGCTGAATTCTGTTAATTGTTACTAGGGGGATGGCAGGATGGTGCTACAGCTGTATGTGTTTGGGTATTGGGACAAAAAGTAAGTCTTGAGTCTTCTTCATCTTGTTATTGTTTTTGTTTTTGTTGTTGTTGTTGTTGTTATTATTATCTGCAGCTGTATGTGTTTGGGTATTGGAACAAAAAGTAAGTCTTGAGTCTTCTTCTTCTTCTTGTCATCATCATCATTATCATTATGATTATCATTTTTTTTAAACTTCTCGAATTTTAAAATTGGAAAACTTGATCCTTTAGGTTTTGAGCATGGTACCTACTCTAACAGTGGTTCTTATGTTAAGAATGTCTCGATGTAATTAATTTTTGCTGCAAAGCTTCTTATCATCTGAGTTGCATATCTGTGTTTACTGGTTTCTATTTATATAACTTCATGAGACACTGTTGTAGAATAACATTTACTTTTAATTCCAATCTTATTTGAGCTTCACAGTCATTGCCAAACTGACAACATAATACTTTTGTATTCTTGTACTTTTAGAATAGAGTATATTTGTGGATAACATTTTTGTATTTGTCTTAAAAATTTTTAGATCTTCATTTTTATTACTATTACGGTAGATGGAAGAGGATACTGAGATGAGTGCTAATGGGTAACTATTCAAAGAGTAGCATGCAACAAATGGCCAAATAATACATAATTGTGATTGTTAAACTTGTGAATCATTAACCATGATGATTGTTAAAGATTCACAATTGTAGTTAATTGAGAAACAGATTCTCTACTTCAACGTCTTTCTTTCAGGGAGGAACAAAATGGATGTAACAGAGAGAATTTTATGAACATGCTACTTTAGTTTATAACGCTTTATCTGATGCTACTGAATGCCATCACTGTTGGGTCAATAGATATTGCAGATAATTCTCATGGCTAATCCCTTTAGACAGGAACGGATTTTCCACTAAACAATTTGTGAAAACAATAGGAAAGAGAATTAATATCCCATTCTATGGATGCTTGTTAGGTTTTTGTTGCAAATGTAGGAGATGCCAAAGCAGTTTTAGCTCGGTCAGCTATAACTGATGGATCCCAAAATCACTCAGATGGAGTCCATGCATTGAAGGCCATTGTTTTGACGAGGGAACACAAGGCCATCTACCCACAGGAGCGTGCTCGCATTCAGAAGGTTTGAATTGCATCAATGCTGAATGATGATAGCACTACAATAGCATAGCAATAGCTGCTACTTGTTAATGCTCAGAGCATGCAGTTGACAAACAATTACAGTTGCCACTCGACTCACTCGCTATTTTCCTGTAACAAACAACCCACTCTAATATTTGAGCAAAGTGATACTTCTTCTGAGATTAATTTAAGCACCCCTGTGATGACTAGCAACTAGGAATTATTTTGATGTTGTAAAAAGCTGCAATAACTGAGGACTTATGAAACTCAATCTGGCTTGTCCAATGATTAAGGGGCCAAGCATTAGCAAAGTAGTACTCCCTTCAGTTCAGAATATAGGTCATTTTTGGGGGTGATGTCTTGGTCCAAAATATAAGTAATTTTATGGATTTGTTTGGTGCATTAATTTTTTCCATTTGTGCCCCGAGTCTGCAATTAACACGAGAGAGATAAAGGGTATGGCGAATGTAATTAATAAGAGTAATAGTGAAAAGTATTGAATTTTTTTTTTATAGATTTAATGATCTAACTTCATTTCTTAATATGTGTGAAGTAGTTAAAAATGATTTATATTTTGAACTGGAGGGAGTAATAATTACTTGATAAGCCAAACCTGAGCAAGAGTGAAATAATCAGTGAACACAATGATACTTATATTTTGAAGGTTCCTAAGTTCCACATTAAAGTACTTTGCACTTTTCTAATATTTATCTCAGTGATGAAAACAAGTGGGCCCGTATTTAAAATCTTTTGATGCGGGACATATATGAAATGCCCATTTTAAATACCTTTACAACATTTGGGAGTGCATTCCCTTGAAGTGCTTAAACATTTTATATATTACAGAGCACCTAGTGAGGGGAAGTTGTGTTGGAAGCTGATAAGGATGCTAAGTCCTCTTCTAGAAAGCTTTATACTTGTAGATATATAGGATAGGTTGGGAAGTATCTTCTCTTGGGAAAGACGCTTGGTGTGCCCAATTTCTTCTGAAACTGATTGTTCTGTTTCCTTATTTTTATAGTGTATAATCCTAGTCAGACTTGCAACTCTCCTTGCAGGCTGGTGGTGTTGTGAGCTCCAATGGACGACTGCAAGGGCGTCTAGAAGTTTCTAGGGCATTTGGTGATCGTCAGTTCAAAAAGGTTTGTTTTTCACTCTCTTTGGAAAGGTTGCCTTCCGGTCATTTAGTAAAAAATTTCTCTGCAGCTCCAATTTGAAATTAAAAGACTCTGAATTTGGCACTTGACTGAAAAATATTGCTCTAATTCTCTTCTGGGTATTATATGATTATGTGAACTTTATCTTACAGTTGTTCTGATCTTGTAGCACTCTTGTTTATGCCATGAATAGATTTGCATGCAATATGTACTACATGATGGGCTTTCTTTTCTGCATCATCTAAATCCTTATTGGCTTTAACCTGTGGCAGTGCCTTCACTATTCATTTTTGTTTTTCCATGAAAATACTTCCTGAGCTTTCTTAATATCATCATGTGGGTTATTCTACTACCTTATATTTATTGGCTAGATTATTATTGTTTCAATATAATATTAGAAGATATCCTAAGGGAAAATATTTGCAGGTGGGTGTTATTGCAACCCCAGACATTCATTCTTTTGACCTTAGTGATAGAGAGCATTTTATCATCCTTGGCTGTGATGGCCTGTGGGGGGTATGTCTTTTTATATTCTTATATGGTACAATTATGGTGTATTCATTCGTTTTTTTTGGCTTGAGTTGATAGTTCTGACAAAAATGGCATTGTTGGGTATGTTTCAGGTATTTGGTCCTAGTGATGCTGTTGATTTTGTTCAGAAACTATTGAATGTAAGAGTTAGTTTATATCTTCCCCCTTTGTTGGGCTTGAATGAATTAGAATGACACAATTTGATCTTCTGTTGAACTACTCCTATGCTTTTTTTTTTCCCTTCCATCTAAAGGAACTGCTTTATTCTTGCTGTAGTCGTGTTGACTTATGGTAGGTCACATTTGTTTTCTTTACCATGCCACCTTCTCCTTCCAAAAAAGGAAATAAAAGGAGGAAAATGAAAGTTTTACTTTCTTGTAGCGGCTAGTTAAGTCGTTATGTTGGATTTGATTGGTGATTGGCCACTATCATACTAATGAAACAGAGTTGTAAGTTGTTTTTTCTTTTCTCATGAACTGATCAAGAATATCATCTCAACTATCCCTGAATAAGAATTGCCATTTTAGTTGGTTAGCTAGGTTTGAGATGTCATCTACATACAATTTTCATTCAGTGAAGGATTTGGAAGGATGGACAAATTGGGGGCTGGTTATCTTTGATAATCACAAATTCAGGCTTACCAGTTTTTCCTGTTTACCAGGGTTGTCTTATATGCTAAATTGAATCCAATGAATTTTCGCAGGATGGGTTGCCTGTCACAGCTGTGAGCCGCCATCTTGTAAGGGAAGCTGTTCGTGAGCGGCGCTGTAAGGATAATTGCACTGCAATTGTCATTGTATTCAAGCGTAAGTAATTACCAAGGGACCATCTGCCTAAGATATTTCTTGCTGCTGGGTTTGACAGATAGGAGTGGGTATTGTTTTGGACTACTGCATTCAAGATCAATGTACAATGCGTGGCTTGCTTATCACTGCAAAATGTTATGGCAGCATAGTCTACTACATACATTGTATGTTTGTTTACTTGTGTTATGCTGCTAATGAAATCTCAAACATGATTATTGAAATTGTGATATATATTGAAAGTGGAAGTTTATTCGTTCATGTAAAGTCTAGCTTTGCAATCATGCAGGAGGGCTGCAACCTGTGTGGTTCAATGACTAGGGAGTTAAGGAATATAATAGGAAGAGATGTAATGTAAATAAAATATGTAAGAGTTTGTTTGGTAAGATATTGTAGAGATGGGAAATTGATTTATTTTCTATATTTAATTAATCACAAACAAAATTGAAAAGACTAAAATGCCCATGTGGTAAAAAAAATTCCTTATATCAATTTTCTTCCTCCTCGTCACCATTGCCATCTAGAACACTGGCGTCCTTGTTGTCGGTGAGTCTATCTCACCACCAAAATAGAAAAAATCAACAAGACGTGTTCGAATCTTATTCCTTCTTTGATATGGTGATGACGCGATTTGGAAATGATGATGCTGGTGACGACGCAAAGATATGGCTTGACTAAACAAGATGATGGCAAATCCGTTGAAGCAGTCCAAGAAGGATATCCAGTGAATGTGGCCTGAATCAAATATGAAGTTAGGGCTTGGCTTGAACTCACTTTTGATCTAGACGGAGATGGAGGTTCGGTGGAAGTCCGGCACGGTGGCTCGACTTTAGGGCTTGGGATGAGAGTCTCCAATGTAGGTTTGGTCAATTTGGATGCTGATAGTATGATTGGGATTTTATTTTTTCATAGGGGCAATGTGGTCTTTTAATCACAATTACAGCTATATAATGTTTAATGCATAACTTCTGTAGAGATTTGTTCTTTACACCCAGATGATTCACAAGCGTAATTCTATATTAATATAATTTGGCCAACCAAATGTAATTATCCATGTAATATAATCCTATTAACTTTACATTACTCTTCTGAATTTGAACTAAATGGGTTGCTAGAAAGTTGAAAGGTCTTGTCCTACTAAGCCTACCTTTCGAGAAATGAAACAAGAAAGCAACTCAGTTCCAAAGAAAGAAAAAAAAAATGGAAAGCAACCTTAAACGTAAATTATTAGCTTAATAAATTTTGAATGGAAATCGTTGGCTGCAAAATTAAGGGCTGATTTTGATTCAATTTGGAAACAGAGCTGTTACAAACTTTTTTGTACGGGAAATATATGCTATTCATGCACAGTGAGTGGACGCCCAGTATCATTAATACACTGCTTGTAAGAATTCTATTCCATGTCAAGTTCATATATGTAGACACACACACAAACATATCTTCTCGAGGATCCTATCAATATTTTGGCTTATCAATTTTTTTTATTTTCTCAATTTTGAAAGAAAATGATTGAGGGGAGTATGGGATGTGGATTGCCTCCATTTTATTATCTTCATATCTTGTAGATTTTGGAAAAATAGATATTATGTGGGTCCCTCAAGTGAGTATTATCGTCTGAGTGATTTTATATATTTTTATGTTTATCGAAAAAATAAAGATGATTCAAACTGGAGTAGGACACCATCTAGTGGATCCCATTCACTATCATAATTGATAGGAAATTGGCTGGGCAAGGAATTAAGAGGACTTTTATCTGAGTGGGTTTTGAACAGTGTGGATCTTTTGGGGTAAGAGGATTCACTAGAAATGTGCGCTTCCCAATCAAAAGGGAGTTGTTTCTCTAATTGAATAAAATAAAGAAGAGAAATTTTGGTATATGTTAGACTCTTCTAAGAATTTACTTTGCTCTTCGTTCTCTCTTGTCTCTACCTCTTTGATAAATTTATTTCTTGAGGGGATCCATTCCCCCAACAACAACATATAATCAAATTACAAATTCAAAAGAAGCAAATTTCTGTCACAAGCAGCCATGAAATGGACCGATTCATGCATCGAGATGCATAATTTTTTGGTGGGGAGGGGAGGGGCGAAATTCTGAGCATATTGTAATCAAATATGACATAAAATGACTTTGTAAAGCCCGTTTGGTCAAAGCAAACAATTAGCCTTGCGACAAACTGCATATGAACGTCATTTTTATAATTCAAGTAAACATATCTCGTTTCCTTTTATTTGTGGCGGAAGAGGCAGCAATGCAAAAAAAAAAAAAAAAGAAATTATTATTTCATTTCTCAATTATAAGCAGCACCCCCCTTTCTCTCTCTCAATTAATAATATTGTCAAATTGCATCTTTTATTTTGGTTGTTAAATTTCCTGATATACCTGTCTGAACCAATCTAAATGAGGTTCATGAATAAGCACACCCCTTATTAATAAAATATACCTAGCTTGTCTTTCTGACATTAAGAGCAACCAATGATGAGCTAAGTTTTGTTCATGAAGGACGAAATTTTAAAAGACATAAATTTCTTCTAATCATTTAACCAAAAAACAAAAATGTCTAATCAAGCATTGGAAATTTGGAAGAGTGGGAGAGGAAGGTAAGATTGTTCTCGAGTCTTTGAGCTCACTTCTATGAGCTATCATTTCAATGATATTGATAAAATAAATTTACCACTTTCTCTACACAATCTTACTAAGCCCCGATTCAATTAAATTTCACTTCACTTTATAGAAAACAAGTTAATTAAAGTAAGGAACGAATTTTTCAGCTACAAATAATATATTTAGGGGGGGGGGGGGGGAAGCTATCCCTTAGCAGCAGTTAGGTGGTCATCACAAAGTGACGTAGTTTCAGGGCATAATGGAAAGTTTAGACTGTACAATCTGCATGTGCTTTCCCCCTTCCTGAACCTCTTCTTTTCTTTATGAATCATTAAAAAATGCGTAAATCATAAGCAGTGGCACATGCCCTCTTCAATTCTTATTCCTGTTCTTCCATTTTTCTGTTGAGATACACTTTCAATAATAATATAGAGAATAATAAAAGAGAAGAAAGTGAGTCTGACTAACTTTTACTTCCCCTGTTTATTTTTTTATTTTTTTATTATATGTGGAGAGTTAGAACGTTAACCTTTATTTACATCCCACTTTACTTTTACCACCTAAGATAATACAATGGCTAAAATAATTAATATTTTCTTTGAACCAATAACAAATGAGAAAACTATCTAACCTGTGTGACTTATTTCTTCATTTATTAGTTTGAGTAACATTCACTTCCTCTATTTATTTTTATTCTTCATTTTATTTCTATCTCCTTCTTACAACTCTATAACCCTATTTGGCTACTATTAAGATAAATGATTCTTTTTTCATTGTACGATAAATTGAGATGTGAAGTATTTATAATATCCCTGTAAGCATTACTCAATGACAACCATTTTTTTATTGTCAATTTTTATTTAAGGACACATGCCATTTCACTTTTAAAAAGTCACCTTTTTCACTCTATTTTCTTCTCCATTTCATCCTATTTGTGTACCAAATGAGCCCATACAATTATTTATTGTAAAGGATCTAAACTTATTGAAACAGTTTATCTTTAATAATCAGCCAATTAACATCATTATTAGCATCATTAAATGTCTTCAAATTTCTTATCGGTTGGGTGATACATGTATACATAACACACACACACACACACGCACACAATGATGCCTCTTAAATGATAGATTCACGCACCGGTCTCAGTAGTCAGTACAATAGTAAGATAAGGGGATAGTGGGAACATGGTCATACAAATGATATTGTCTGGCCGCTATATAACTACCTGGCTAACATGATCCACCTTCCCTCTGTCTCCCTTCAAAATTGAAGTCAATATATAAATAACTTAGCGTCTATGTTATGACATGTGCATTTATGTTTATAATTATATATGCTATATAACTAACCGCTGAAATTCTTAAAAAATGAACATTTGCAAAATCCCTTCAAGGGTGTTCATTATATAAGAACCTCCCCTTTGTTATTGTTCCCCACTAAAGGAAATAAGCAGAATGGGGTGTGTTGTGACAGAGAAAGTGAAGCTTCTTGTGGCATTACTGGCTCTCCAGTTCTGCTTTGCAGGATTTCACATTGTGTCTAGACTTGCCCTGAACATTGGCGTCAGCAAAGTTGTTTACCCTGTTTATAGAAATATAATTGCTCTGTTTTTGCTGAGCCCTCTTGCTTATTTCTTAGAGAAGTGAGTTTTTATATCAAGCTTCTGTCTTCATGTTATTGCTCTCTCTTAACTAGACTATATTTGTGTCCCCGTAATCAGGAATCAAAGACCACCTCTTACCTTTTCATTGCTGGTTCAGTTCTTCCTTTTAGCATTACTGGGGTAAGCATGTAAATAGGCTTAGTTCTTCATGCTCTTATTTCCTTCCTATTCTATCTGATCTTTTCTTCTTTCTTTTCTATTGTAGAATTACTGCAAATCAAGGGTTTTACTTGTTGGGATTATATTATGCATCTCCAACATTCGCTTCTGCAATGCAAAACTCAGTTCCTGCCATCACCTTTGTCATGGCCTCAGCTCTAAGGTAATCAAGTCTTCCCTTCGACATATTTCATCATTCCCTGTTTTGATCTCTTTGATGATTTTATGATTCCTTTCCAGGCTTGAGGGACTCAACATTGCAAGAAGAGATGGACTGGCAAAAGTTCTAGGAACCATTGCCAGTGTTGGGGGTGCTTCTGTGATTACGCTCTACAAAGGACCCCCTCTTCTCCGCCAGATGCACTCTGTACATGCAGACATTACCTCTGAAGCAGATCAATCTTCCATGAAAATGCTAAACTGGACGTGGGGTTGCATATATTTGCTTGGACATTGTTTATCATGGGCTGGCTGGATGGTTTTTCAGGTCTGCTTATTTTGGTCATAACTCATAACTTAATGCACATGATCTAACCTGTAACTTCAAATAAACCAATCCCTTGCTCCCCCCTTATTCTAGCATATCAATGGGTATATATGCTGTCCACACACAATAATCAAGTAAGACGTTGAAATGTAAACACGCAATTTCCGACATCACAATAGAAACTCAAGTTTTATTAGTCTCATTCAATAAATTCTTATACCCTAAGTTGTAAACAAACAATTCTGTGCAGGCTCCTGTGGTGAAGAAGTATCCAGCAAAGCTAACACTCACGTCATTCACATGCTTCTTTGGATTGATCCAGTTCTTGATCATAGCAGCTTTTGTAGAAACCGATATGGAGCATTGGAAGATACAATCCACAGAGGAGCTTTTTACTATCCTATACGCTGTAATACTCATCACTTCAACCCTCCAACATCATACTTCTTTTAGTTTAAAACTAAAACAATACTGTTGTATGATCATTCCAGGGAGTTGTAGCATCTGGCATTGTCATCTCTCTCCAAACATGGTGCATTCAGAAAGGTGGTCCAGTGTTTGTTGCTGCCTTCCAGCCCATGCAAACGTTTTTAGTTGCTGTCATGGCAGCTCTGATACTTGGTGATCAGTTATACTCTGGAGGGTATGCGGAAAACTTGTTGAACATTAAAGTTTCCTTTTCTATTTTTTATTTCAATTTCATAATATCCCCTCTTGATGAATTTGTTTCATTGCAGTGTTATTGGTGCAATGCTTATTGTGCTTGGTCTCTACTTGGTACTATGGGGCAAGACCAATGAAAAAAGAATGTCCATCCCAGAGGAGTCATCATTAACAAAGCCGCTGCTTAATTCTGAAAAGAATAAAGAAGCTGATGCAGCTTCACAAGACATACCCTGATATGTATTTGTATACAGATACAGAACATTCAATTCCAGTTAAGTATCTGTATCTGCACAACAACTTGTATGTAGTGCCTCTGTAAAACTTAGTCTATCCAAGTTAGGTGTAAGGGTCAAATGTTCAAGCTACGCATGCTTTAATCAAAAAGTATGCTGGTTGACTAAAGAGAAGCACGTTCAGTGTTGTGTTCATCAGAATATACAAAATTTGGATAGTTGGCCAGGCATACATTTAGTGTCAGACGATACTTGTGGAGTCACTGAAGGAAGACTCCATGTGCTACTGTACATTTCACTGATATGCATGTCTACATTGTTTGAAAATTTATTTGCTGCCTGGATATAATGGAAAAGCACTTCAATGGAATACTCACATCCTAGTCTTTCTAGGTGGCAAGCTACAAACTTGACTTGTTCTCCTCGAAACCAAATAACAACAACACTTATAGCAACTACCCAAGTGGGAGGAATTCATAGTAGTTGAGTTCCTATCCATGTAAATGGTGGGCCGGCGACTAAAAGCTCAGCAAGCAATGGAGTGAATAAGTATACCTTGTAATCTAATGCTAAATCACTAGTACAAAACATTGATCATATGACTGGTAAATTTCCAAAGCAACCAATAAAGAAGGAAAATATGAATACCACATGTGCAGCATTAGCACTTAATGACCAAGAGATCCCACATGAGTCTCACATTCAAAGCAAGGATATCTAATGCAGGATGCTGAGATCCACATTGAAAGTATAAAATTCAAATGTGGAACTTATAGAAACCCAGAATACTTTTTGGGAATCTAAATGTGTAGGGATTACTCGCTAACCTACATCATCATCACTATATTATTAAGCAGCGCAAGACATGATAAGTACTTATGACCTCAGAAAATTATAACATAATTCCACTATTCCTCTGGACCATATTGGCGCCCATTCATCTCAAAGTCATATAAGAAGATAAAACTAAAGTGAGGGAAAGGAAATGACATCAAATTAGATGGCAGTGGCCCTCAGAAAGGGATATCCATTCATAAACTCCCAAAATACGTTAAGTAAAAAAAAAAACTTACGACGACTTCAGGAACCATCACAAGGCTATCCAAATTTCAAGATAACAACAAAAACCATAGCAAGTCAAAATACTAAGCAAAGTGACTAAAAGTTCATAACTCAAAATATAGCACGCAATAAAAGATGATCATTCAATACTTCTCCAACTTTGTCACTGTTCAATCAACACTACCTCACAGTTACAATATCATCAATCTTCAAAATCATCCGCACACACTCCGTTGCTAAGGTGATTGCACTTGTGCTCACAAGCAGTGGCTGAACCACATTCTCCTCCAAGATGTTTGTAATCTGTCCCTTCCTCACATTAATTCCAGCACTTATTTCACCCTGTGCATGACGATTCCTCAGCTCAGTAACAATAACAATCGGATTCAAACCTGCATTCTCAGCTAGAGTATAAGGAATGACTTCAAATGCCTCAGCAAATGCTCTAGTACAGTGACCCTCCATCCCATGTAACACCTTTGCCCAGGCACCCAATTGCCTCGAGAGCTCAATCTCCGGTGCACCACCACCTGCAATCAAAAACTTCTTGCTCACTAAACATCTAACAACACACAAAGCATCGTGCAAACTCCGCTCTGCTTCATCTATCACCAGCTGATTTGATCCGCGAACTAGTACAGTTGTAGTCCTTCCCATATCCTCTATGCCAGTAATTTTGACAATCTTGCCATCCCCAAGAGAAACCTCCTCCACAAGATCCGCATGTCCCAACTTCTCAGCACGGAAATGCTCAATATTTGCTATAGGCAAACAATTCAGAGTCTTTGTAATAAACTCAATCTCATCTCGCTCCACATCCTTAATCACCAAGATTTTTGCTTTTGCAAGATAATGCAAAGATAAGTCAGTCACCGCATCTCTTAGTATACTCTTCTGAATCAACAACACATTACAACCGGTTGCCTTTATCTTCTTAATCATCCCCAAAATATAATTCCGTTCTTCTTTCAATATTCTATCCATCTGGCTGTAATCACTAACCACAATACTCTGCTCAATATCAGTCTTTGGTGGAGAAATCTGGAATTGAATGACAGCAATCTTAGCATTTTCCATGCGCGTAGGTCCTCCAGCAGCGTGACTAACCTTCTTATCAAACACCAATCCCTTCACGAATTCAGTGTCATCCACCGTTCCACCAAGCTTCTTCACAATCTTGATGTCACGAAGATCAACCATGTCAGGCTTCGCCGGATCTACAACCGATAACACAGCATCGACAGCAAGAGGCGCCAGCAGGGTAGAGTACTGACTAACCACTTTGCTATTGAGCGAAGTGCTAGCAGATTTGATCAAAGAATCACGGTCAGAAAGCTCAACAGGCACAGCCATAGCAGTAAGCACATCAACGGCTTTAATCGAGGCCTTGTGCAGCGAATCCGAAATGACAGTAGGATGAATCCCATGCGACAGGAGTAAGAGACATTGTTCAAGGAGAGCGCCAGCGATAACGACCACGGTGGTAGTACCATCACCGGCAGCGGCATCCTGAGACTTGGAGAGCTCAACGAGCATTTTCGCAGCGGGCTGAAGGACTTCCATCTTGTTGAGAATAGTGGCACCGTCATTGGTGATGATGACCTCACCGGAAGCAGTGGAGATCATCTTGTCCATACCCTTAGGACCCAGACTGGTTCTGACGGCATTAGCCACGGCTCGAGCAGCGACGATGTTGGCATGGCGTATGTCCTCCTTGCGCTTGTTGTCGACATAAGACTCGGTTTTCGAAGCTCGAGGTTGGGGAACTGCAATTGCAGCCATTGGTTACTACTAAGCCTTGCGAGTGGATAGCGAAGCGTCTAACAGAGAGGGATGATATGGATATGGGAAATGTCAGGGAAGGTGAGACCCGAATCACAGAAGAAAAACTAAAACCCTAGAAATGAACGTGGTGAGGTGAGGTGGAGGCCTGTTCTATAACCCGGGAAGTTCGAGAGGGTTCAATTTGTTGGAGGAGTTTCTTTAAAAAATGCAAAAGGGATGGCAAGAAAACCTAAAACGAATATTTTGTCTCACTAGCATAATATACTGGGGTAAATCGGGGTAAACATGGGAATGATAACTATATAGGACAGGGTAGTAGGAGAAAGAGAAGGGCAAAATAGGGATGAAAATGGAAGGATGTAATGCTATTTTTTCATTGGTTTGGTGAGAAAGTTATAATGCTATATTTTTTTTTTTGACAAGGGGTTATCATGCTATATTGTATTATGAATTTTATAACTTATTTTTTTAGATATTATAATTATAACTTTTTTAAAATTTAAATTATAAAAAAATGTCTAATTATTTTGTTATTTGCCGTGTAAGTAAAAGAATATTATTTTAAAATTTAGTCAAATCAGTATAAATTAGTTTTGATTCTTTTTAAAAAATAAATATAAAATATGAAAAAATTATGTTAAATAGCCATATTTCCTTCAAATAATAATTTTTTTTTTCTATTTTAAACAGCAATTTGATTTTTTTTTCTCAAAGCAACGAAATTTTTTTGTGAGTACTGGATATCCTCAGCTATAACCAAAAGAAAGTAGAAATCACAACTAATTTATTTTAGATGTACAAATCAGCTAAGTGGGTGTTTGGTTAACCTTTTACTTAACTGAACCATTGTTACAAAACTTCATTTTTGAGTCCCTTGTGTTTGGCTCTCAGTAAACATAATTTATCAAAAATGAAACAGGCTGTAAACGGACTTTTGTTAAACAGACCAAGGACTTCCTTTTCAGTTTACAAAACCATTGTTCAATGTGTTATATTTTTTAAGTAAAATAAAATAATCTTATAATTACACTGCATACACCGGCTATTTTTTTTTAACCGTTATATCCTTCAACTTTCTTCTTTGCCCAGTGTGAAACACGGTCCTCAGCTTTCCTTTTTTCTCTCGGCTTTGTGCTCCGTTGCGAACATGGCAGCATACACCGGTTCACAGTGATGCCTCCCTCATTCTGAACATGGGAATGGGCCGTTCCTTCATTGGCGTCTTCTGCTCCTTGTGACCGCGAGCGTTGAGTGTTTGCTTCTGCTCTTTCTCAATGAGTGTGCCCTATTCTTCATCGACGTCAGAGGAAGCTTTCGAAACATCCACCATCGATGCCTCTGATGATAATTCCAGTGCACCCTTATTCTTATCTGTGCAGATTTATCATTGTGTAGCTTGATTCGTGAGGCCAGCGTCATCGGTGATCTGCTCCTCTGTAATTGTAGATCTGAGCTTGAAGGACGTCGCTTGACCGGTGGAAGAAGAGTTTCTGAACGTCACAGGGTGAATGGTAAAACCGACAAACCCACAAAGACATTCTCCCGCCGGCGAACCCACTGTAAGTATGTGTTGCGCAGTCCCAATATAATCTGTTTGTACGGGCCAAAAGTGGAGACATGAATGGCGTGAATCTTACCTTATAAATTGGCTTCTTTGCATAGTACATCATTTGCAAGTTAGTGTTAGAAAAAAACAAAATCTCTTGGTTTGATCTACTAATGATTCGCAGAGAAGTCAAATTGGAAAATGTGTGGCCATAATCAAGTGTTCGGCAATGCATAAGCTATATGGTCATAGGCAACCTCAAAATAAAGCAATTTAAATCAAGATAAAAAAATTATAGTGGGCTTCAAGGAAGAAACAAGAAGCCTCAGGATTCTCTTGCTGAGACGCCTTCAAGTAAGCTGGGCAAGTAGTACACTAAGGATAATCACACATCCCCAGTTGTCTAGACATCAGTAATCCATTTTCATAGGCATAGTAAGTATTCATTGCTGCGTTCCCCCAAGTAATTCTGTAGTTATATACCACACAGGATGTAGCATACACCTCATTACACGAATCTTATCTTCTTGTCATTTAATTTCTTTGTTCTTTGTGACTTGGTTCATTGCTCCTAAATGAAACTATGCAGATTGTTTATCTTCATTTTTGCATTCTGATCTCAGAAGTGTCAATATTGAATTATGACATGTAGTGTTTGAATGTAATTTGAAGTATTGTATCATATCTATACTTCATTGTCATTACCCATGCTTGACTTCTACTTTAGAAGAGGTCGTGAAGGACATTTTGCATATTGGTAGATATGTTTCTTTGTGCTTATAGTTTCTAATGTATCAACTAACCACTGTATTGAAGAAAGGTTGGCATATCTTCTGTTTTTTTCTTTGTTCATTTCAGTTTTCCAATATATTGATTACCCATCTTATTATATGCTTCAACTTTCCTATAGGCCTTTGAATTTGTTTATATGGAAGAAAGTTTTGCATTGGGATTTTATAGGTCCACAAAATAATTATGGTTATTGTTAGAGAGAATAACCCCACATGCGGACTTAGTGAATGTATTATTTTGAATGAAGGTCATATTTAGAACGATGACCAATAGAGAAAAGAGAAAGATTACATGGGATCACAATTCAACTGAGCTATTCATCAAATTATGCTTAGAACAATTTGGTAAGAACGAACGTATTGAAGGTAACCTATCAAAGAATGGATGGAAAGTAGTTATGACCACTTTAATGACAAAACAGGAAGAAATTTGACCAAGATGCAATTTAGAAATAAATGGGATAACCTTAAAAAAGAATGGTCTGCATGGTACAAGTTATTTGCTAATGAGACAGGTTTATGATGGAATCCAAAGTACAATATTTTTACAGCTCCAGATGATTGGTGGATGAAGAAAGAATTGACATGAAATAATAGTGTCATGACATTTTGTATATATATATATATATATTTCTGATCAATATTAATTTAACTTAATTGTTTATATGCATGCAGGAAAATTCACTATATAAGAGATGCAGGTATAGTGGGCTTATTTTTTCCAAGGAGTTGACAGCATTGTTCAAGAATTCCGCGGCATCTGGCATGCATGCATGGTCACCAAATGCAGGTGTGATACCAACTGCCATGGAAGAAGAGGATGATGTCTACCGTCCAACCGTGGATGGTATTGATCTTGAGGAGGGATCAGATGATAGTGATGAAATCCTTGATGGAGGGGGTGCCGGAGAAAGTGGGGGACTTAGTTCAGACATGCAAAACATCAATTTAACTAGTTCTCGCAGCACTGATCAAAGTTTAAGCAAGAGGAAGAGGGATGGATGTAATTGTGGTTAGCAAAAGAAGAAAGGTGCAGCCACACAGGAGATAGCTTCTACAGTTAGTAGGATTGCAAGTGCATCCGAGAAATGTACAAATATTCTTGCACCCCCCAGCATATCAATTGCATAAGTAGTTGCTGAAATTAAAAGAATCCCAGCTATTAGAAATGATAAAAATTGGCTTCCTCGATGTGTTGAGCTGATGTCATCATCTGATAGAGCCAGAGAAACCTATGTTGCAATGAAAGATGATGAGGAAGCATTGCTTTGTTGGCTAAGATATAAAGTTTATGAGACATAGGCTATTATGTAGTCATTGTAGTGGATGACTAGCATATAGTGCTCGTTCTAGTTATGTAGCTTGGATGTTCTATGGTTACTTTTATGTTGTCACTGTTGTAGATGATAATTATGTACTGGTTGTTGTACTTATGTAGCTTCAAGGTTTGCATGGATAACTTTTGTGATGTTACTATTGCATTATACTATCATGTACTGCTTGTAGTTATGTAGCTACGACAAAGTTTATATAATGAACTGTGTTATGATTGCTATTTAGTGACTATTATAATTACATATGACTTTTTTCTATGGAAGGATATCATTAATATGATGATTATATTTAAATTTCTAGGTTTGTAGCATGGACGATGCACGCCGACGAGCTATTTTACATGATGATTTAACGGAGGATGAACAAGTCGTTGCATTAATTGGCCAGTATACGATAATGTATTTGTGTAAAGAGCCGTGTAGAACTAATGAACAAACAAGGCATTCATGGGTCCAAGACGTTTTGCATGGTCATCCAGCTCGATGTTATGAGATGTTTAGAGTGGAAAATCAAGTGTTTCATCAATTTTGCTTTGAATTGGGAAATTATGGGTTAAGAGAGACTGCATGTATGAGCATTGAAGAAGTGGTTGCCATGTTCTTATATACTATTGGACACGGAGTTGGAAATAGGGTCATTCAAAAAAGGTTTCAACATTCGAGGGAAACAGTGAGTAGGAATTTTCATAAAGTGTTGAAAGCGTGCATTTGCTTGTTACTAGAATACATAAAGCCAAGAGATCCCAGGTTTCGTGAGGTTCATAGAAAAATTCAAAATCGTTACCCATTTTTCATTGATGCTGTGGAAGCTATTGATGGTACTCATATCCCATGTGTGGTGCCTTCCCGTGACCAAATGAAATTTATTGGAAGAAAAGGAATTGCAACACAAAATGTGATGGAAGTATGTGATTGAGACATGTGTTTTATTTTTGTCTTGGCCGGATGGGAGGGCACTGCACATGATGCTCGTATATTCAATCACGCTCTAACAACTCCGAGCCTAAATTTCCCACATCCACCTCCAGGTTGGTTTTTTATACCCCTGTATATTTTAGTCTTATTTCTTCTTCTTCATTGACATCACAAATATATGACAATATTTTCATTGTTTATTAGGTAAATATTATTTGGTAGATTCTGGCTATCCAACGCCAACTGGATATCTTGGTCCATATAGACGTGAACGTTATCACCTTCCAGATTTTTTACGCTCATATCATTTTATAAACCATAATGAGTCTTCAATTATCATCATTCAAGTTTAAGATGCACAATCGAAAGGACTTTCAGGGTTTGGAAGAATCGATTCGCAATTTTAGGCAAAATGCCAAACTACCATTTTGACACATAAGTCCAAATTGTTTGTGTAACGATGGCTATACATAACTTCATTAGAAAGAAATCTATTACTGATTCTGATTTCTTGCTTTATGAAAATGGCAACATAATTGTTGACAATGATGATCACAATCATGATGGTGAGGGTCCAAGCACGCTTTTAGCCATGGCCTCTTCAACTACAATGGATAACATTCGTGACTCACTCAGAGGTCAAATAGTGCAGTACTTGCAACAAAACTAGTCATGCCGACGATTTAACTATGTTTTACTAGATGACTAGCATATTAGTGTTCACAATTTGTAATTAAGGTAGCAAAATCTTATTATATTACACGCTTTAATTATTTGGGAAATTAGATTTTGTCACTTATATTTATATTTGTTAATTAAAATTAACTAAATTATTGTTATTATCAATCATACATCATTCAATTAGTTATATAATATTACATTATATAACTTATATTCTTTTTGGTAATTATTCATCTAAATATAACTTAGTAAATTATGAATATTAATGTTAACAATTTGTAATTAAGGTAGTGTATTTATTATATTACACGCTTTAGTTATTTGAAAAATGATATTTTGTCACTTATATTTATTTCTGGTAATTGAAATTAACTATATTATTATTATTATAAACCATACATCATTCAAGTAGTTATATAATACTTCCTCCGAGCCTAAATATAAGACCTTTTAGCCTGAGGTCAAATATAAAACCCTTTATAATATACGAGATAGTCTTTATTATACATTTAAAAAAATGTTCCTATTTAATGAATTCAAAAAAAAAGAGAGAGAGATTAAATAAGGAAAGTTGTGAAAAATTATTGAGATTTTCGGAGAAATTGAAGTGGTTAATTAGTTTTAATTCTAATTTTTAATGTGCGTGATTTAGTTAAAATGACTTTATATTAAGGACAAGATGGAGCATTATATTATAAAACTTATGTCATTTTTGGTAATTATACATATAAAAGTGCTTTTAAATTTTATCATCCAAACATGTATCATTTTACCAAATATACTTTTTCAAAAAAAATATCCAAACAAAATTTTATTTTTATAAATTTTATTTTATAAAACTGCGAACCAAATGGAGCCTAAGTGTCTTTCCCAACAAAGCAACAAATTTCTATGCTGCAAAAAAAAATATTCTATATTATTATTTATTATTATTTGTGTCCTGCGTGGGAAATGGAAAATCTAGGGAGAAAAGCACATAAAGAAAACATAAAAAAAGCACCTTATTGTTAGGGATGCCAAACCGCTCCGATGTGCATTGTGCAGTGCCCGCCACTGGCCACACGAGCCTCCGGGGAAGTTGTAGCCATGTCCACTGAACTCTGCGTCTGAAACTGAAACTCTATTCCCCAGCCGCTCCCACCAACCACCATGCTCTACACCGCCACTTTTCAGGGCTATATCAGAACCACCGCTTCTGCTTCAACGACAATGTCCATTAGGGGTCCCCTTTTCCTCTTATCCCGCAGAGCTCGGAGACTCTCACTTCTCTCCATTTCCCTCAGACATCAGGCCCTTGGTTTGAGGAGTTTTCATGTGCCCCTAAAGATAAGGTCTCAGATAGGGGCTGTGGGCTCAGTGGCGCCTTCCAGGACGCCTGAGGTGGATTGGAAAGAGAGGCAAGTTGTAGGCTTCAGGCGGAGGAGCATTGCTATGCCGTCTTGGCATCAGCAGAGCTCCAGTTATGGTCGTTTTGCTTACCAGGATGTGTCTAGTGATGATTCGGATGTGGAATTGGGGTCTTCCCAACAACAATTGGTTAGTGTCATGTGTCTTTTTTGTCTCTTAACTCGAGTTAAAGCACAGTAATTAGCAGCTGCTTTAGGATTTTCTTATTGCTTCGTTACTGGGTAACTAGTCTGACGTTATAATCTGTTATTGCAGTTCGTTCGTGGAATTTTCCCTGTTAAATTGACTTTAAATTTGAAGGATAAATCACATTGACGCAGTAACATACAGAAGCATTAGGTTTCAGCAGTGGGAATCCATGAGTTATCATCCTTAAACATGTGCTTAAATGAATTTAACCTGGAAGCTACTACTGTTCATTGGATATCTTGACATGCTTAACATGTTTTTACTCAATCTTGATACTTTCAATTAATAATGTTCTGTTTATTTACATCTCTCATATAAACTTTCTATGGCATAAAAAAATTTTGCAATCCTGTTATCCCCATTGCTAACAGCATCATGTTGATGATTTTTTGAATAACCAAAATATAGATATTTGTTCTGGTAAATTCTTGTAGCAAAAGTTTGAATATGGGAAAGCATAAATAGCTCTGCTGAAAAGGCAGTTAATACTTGTGTAGATAATGAAGGATATGAAATGGCTTATTTTCATGATAAAATGGCAGCAAATGTCTTACATTTGGAGATGAACTTGTGGATTGTGGATACATAATATTATTTTGTTATATGTTGATTGAGCTACATTTTTGACAAATTAGAATGGGCTACCTGTATCCAAATGTGTTGGATGATGATTAATTGACGATTATGTTGCAGGCAAACTACTATTTTTCCATGTTCTTTTATGAAACCCATATCATGTCATGCAAAAACAGAAGACCTGATCTTAAACTGGGGACATAATTGTATTGCCTTTTGTTATTGTCTTGTCAATTAACTTTTCTTATTTGGGATTACAATTATACTTATATGGAGATGTGTATATTGATTTATCCTTGTTCATTATATTGTCTGACTCTGTTTGATAGTGCTGTTATATGGATTTAACAAGCACTTGTATCAATTTGATAGAGAGACATCTATCTAATATTATTTTATATAACTTTCATAAACTTATTTATTATTGCATGTCACTTAGAAGGCTTTGCTACGCATCTGTGCTGTGCACTTAGAATTTCTTTCCTAGGTTGAACTCAATAAGGAAGGAATAATCAATGTAGTTTTAAGTTGAGCTTGTAGTTTTTTCCTGGCGACCTACCCCTCCACTCAAAGAAAAAACCTTGGTGGCCTTGCTGGTGACCTTTATTAGGGGAAAACTGTGTACTCATGTTCTGACTGATGTATTTGCTTTCTATTGATTATTAGGGGGGTTCATCTCTTGATAACATTGATGAGTGGAGATGGAAGCTGACCATGCTTCTTCGCAACAAAGATGAGCAAGAAGTGATTTCAAAGGAGAAAAAGGACAGACGTGATTTTGAGCATCTCTCAGCTCTAGCAACTAGGATGGGTTTGTATAGGTACATTAACTTAACAGTGTAAAATTTCTTACTGCCTTTGGTTTTTAACATTCAATATCTGAATAAAATTTACTTTGGCAGCCGACAATATGCAAAAGTAGTTGTCTTTAGCAAAGAACCTCTGCCAAATTACAGATCTGATCTGGATGATAAGCGTCCACAGAGGGAGGTATCATCTTGCATCATAGTTTTTCCTTTTCTTAAGTTCTTTTTCATGGGTTAATGTGCAAAGGAAAAGAAGTCCCTTCCTCCTTTTTAAGGATTTGTGAAATACTTTATTTGGTATTACATGAACTAAGTAAGTGAGCTTGGTTGACTAACAACTGTTAGGGACATAAAATCTTATTTATGGAAGTCTGAGGTGTTATTTATTTATCTGAAAGTGCAACTTGTTAATGGTGTTTACTGTAACACTGACATGTGTGATGTCAGGTAAATTTTCTGTTGTTTCTGACACATGTAGCCTGATCAACTCATCAAGCTCTTTTTCTATGCACTTACAGGTTGTCTTACCTTTTGGTGTTCATAGAGAAGTAGATTCTCTTCTCATTGCTCATCTTTCTAAAAAGTCTACAAGCTTTGGAGGCTTTTTCAATACACCCTTGCATAGAGCAAGCAGTGCTAGCATTCCTAGGGATGAAGGAACTTTTGAAGAGCCAGAGCCCTTGGCAGAGAGTAGTGTTGTCAGGGAGAAAATCCTTCGACGAAAAAGTTTGCAACTGCGTTATCAACAAGAAGATTGGCAGGTTTGTTTACTGATGCACATCACATTTGTCACAGTAAATTGAGCTGACATTTCAGTCTTTGCATTTTTAATTTTTTAAGTACTTTAGTAGAATTAATATGCATTTGTTGGCAGTGCAAACATTTTGTGGTATGGATACAAAATGTAATCTAATTACAAGGTCTTATAGTGTGGCCATGTTGCTTTTCTAGTTTTTCTACTTTCTATATTACATTTTTAGAAATTATGTATAATAATATATCTTATACCAGAAATATTTTTAGTCTTTTTTTTTAACTAATACCGTAAGTCTGAACAAATTTTTATGCAGATATCTTATTGCTAAATCTTATAAAATATGACTTCATTATATGATCTTTTGAGTAACTATAAAAAATTATAGAAGAGTTTTTTTTATTTACTTAAAATTATATAAAATAGAAAAATCATTTAAATGCATTGTTGTTCTTGTTGTTTATTGTTTTTTCTTCAGATGCTGGAAATTTAATCCTTGAACACAGATTTTTTTGACTCTCCCCTGCTCATAATCTGCTGATTCAGGCATGATGGCGCATGGCCTAGGGGTAAAGGGATCATGCATGATCCAGAGTTAGAAATTTACTTGACAGTATAATAGCTATGTTCTGATATGAAATTATGGGATATATCTTTAGATGCGTACTCATAGTTGAAAGTTGATCTCTCTATTTAGTTCTCTCTTTTTCAGAGTCATTTAGTAACACGTTTGTTTAAATGAAAGATTGAACCTTCTATATGTGAAATGTAATGCAGATGCATCAACCAATTGAGTGTAAACATGAATGCTCAAATAAATTTCTGCTCAAAGTCCAGGACTCCCAATTTCTTTATTCAATTTGTGTCATGGCAATTGTTATCTGTTTGTCTTTTCTCTGAAATCTGAACTGTATGTCCTTGATTGCTCTCACCTCATTTTTAGCTAAATCTATGGGTTCCAGGTGGAGATTGTAATAAAACTGTTTATTGTCTTTCACTTAACAACTTAAGCTTCTGAGTTGAAGTGGTCTTAAATATGATATTAGAGCTTTTGTCAAGTGGTTTAGAGTTTGATTCATACTGTCTTCCATTCTTTCAAATAAAGTTAAGTTTTAGTGCAAGGATTGGTTGGCTTGTGCTTTGATGACACTTAAAGTCCTGAAGGGCTTTTGTGTGAGAGGGCATATTAGAGATTCTTTTGTTATTTATGGGATTTCTGTTAACAACTTAAGCTTTTGAAGTAGTCCTTGGCAATCCCTACTGTCTGTCTATCTTTGGATTTTTTATGCAAGTTCAGATTTAATTTTATTCTGGTTATTTAAGAAATAACCTCATCCTATTCCATTTTTATGCATGAAAATGAATTTCAAGGTTTATCCCTTTTTATATCTTGTTAAATAATAATTCAATGTATTATTTTATTCAGTAACAATGGGCTCTCCAGTTCAATACCTTAACATATGTATCAAATTCTAATTCGATCCTAACTTTTGCATGCATAAAATATACATTGCTAAATTATAACAACCATATTAGTTACTTGATCAATTGCAATTCCTCAAGCTTGTTGAGTAGTGACTATTGATGTTTAATGTTGTAGATTCATATCATCATGTGTGATAGTTGAAATTGATGGCTATATTTCTGACCTTAATTATTCATGATCTCAATTCTTTCTTTATCACTCCATAGTGATATTTCCTGTACGTGAATGTTCTTTCTTCTTGTATTAATTGACAAAAATATTATAACATGCTGGTTTCTCCATAGGAGTCACCTGAAGGGCAAAAGATGCTTGAATTTCGTAGAAGTCTTCCTGCATTCAAAGCGAAGGACACATTATTGAAAGCCATTTCAGAGAATCAGGTGAATAAAAGATAAAAAATGTGCTGTTTGTTCTCGTAATTTGTAACTTTCTTTACTTTCTGCAGTGTTCTTTTATAACAAGAGGCAATGAAAAAGGATATACCTTTGCAATCTCAAATTTCTGTTTATGAATCAGATTCAATCTATCTGACTCTGTTATAATGCTGCTGATCGTGTATAAATTGGGACATGTGAAACAATGGTTTATATTGTATGCCAAATTTTTAGTCTATTTTTTTTAGAATGTCCATTACTGTTGAAAAATTTGGAGCTTTTCTATGGACATAAACTGTGTTACACTTTGAAGCAAGTGGGTAATGATCCCCAGCTTTCCATATGAATTATAATATGCAACAGTCTATGATTTGAATTTAGAAAACACAAATCAAATTTTATTTTATTTTTTTTAATGATCAAATTTGATGTGTTTTTATCTTCTACTTTTTTGCCCTTTTTATTAAGAAGCTGATAAATTGCCCCTACCTTTGATATAAACGAAGGTTCTGCCAGTGTAGGTCTTAGCAGAAGGCTACAATTCTGGAAATGTAATGAACAATAACAGAAAATGTGGAAAAGCTCCACTCCTGGCTATTCAAGATGTTAGGCTCTATCTGACTGAGAACATTTGTCTTGGCCCACTTCTTGGACCTCAGCTTTCCTATATTCTCCACTATACCTCCCTTCTCTCTCCTCTAACAGCCAAGTCAGTACAAGGTCGTTAGTTTCCCTCATTTACCCCTCCTGTTGCTACAGCCCAATATACTGGGCCATCTGAGCCCATGTTACCACCTTTCTTTCTCTTCCTTACGTAAGGGCCCAACCTTTGCTTTCTCACCTCTTTTTGCATAGTTCAACAATTAAGGCCTGTTCCCATCAGAAGCTCAATATGATATTAGGACAAACGGATGACTAAAATGGACACACAACAAATAGATACAGGCACGCATGGGGAAATTTGGTTATTTATTGAAGGAATACAAGAAATGTTCTGTTCCTAGTTTGATGTGGTCACCATTTTAATGAGTTGGAAAAATAAAGTAGTTCTTTTCCAAAAATATGATGTGCAATATACTATAGAAAATTTACAAGTGTGATGAATTTTATGAACTACAAATTATTTTTATGTTGTCTCGCAGCTATTAGAGGATAGCATTCACAATGACAACTTATAGGCCTTTGAAGAAATAATTTTGTAATGATGTTTTCTTTCATAGGTCCAGTTATATATGAGAATGTAATATTGGAATCAATATTATGCTTTTGCTGGAGTATGATTTATATTAACTGGTAACATAAATGGAAACCTGCAGGTTGTTGTGGTCTCAGGTGAAACTGGTTGCGGTAAGACCACACAACTTCCACAATATATATTAGAGTCTGACATTGAAGCTGCACGTGGAGCTGTCTGTAGCATAATTTGTACTCAGCCTAGAAGAATATCTGCAATGTCTGTTTCTGAAAGAGTTGCAGCAGAGCGTGGGGAGAAATTGGGAGAATCTGTTAGTTTCTGAATCCCTTTAGCTGAGTTAAGATTGCAATACTTGAAATTACATTGTGTTTTTTAGTAAATAACTTGAGTTTTTGCACTTTCTATCATCTTAAAGGTTGGTTACAAGGTTCGGCTGGAGGGTATGAAAGGAAGGGATACTCGTCTTCTTTTTTGCACTACAGGAGTATTGCTGAGGAGATTACTTGTGGACAGAAATCTAAAAGGTGTGAGTCATGTTGTTGTGGATGAAATTCATGAGCGTGGAATGAATGAAGGTAGCTACTTATTTTTGTCTCTCTGTTGCTGTCAATTATTTTGTAAAATATGATATTTACCATTGGTTTTCACTTGTCAGATTTTCTCCTTGTTGTCTTGAAGGATCTTCTTCCACGTCGTCCAGACCTTAGGTTAATTTTGATGAGTGCAACCTTAAATGCTGAGCTTTTTTCTTCCTACTTTGGTGGGGCTCCAACTCTACATATACCTGTAAGCTCAGATGCTCATGTCTGTAAGCTGGGTTCAAAGTAGTTATTGTTTATTGTCATGCTATCATGTCTGGTAAAACTATTGTATTTCAGTCGTAAATGTCTTTTGCCCCCACATAATCTTATCATGAACTTGCCAAGAGTGGTGATATTCATTTTTCCAATAATTTGTTGGTTTTCTTTTTAGTTGGTAATTGCATAAGCACATACAAAGTGAAAATCCTCAACAATTTGGCAGTTTAGCCTGGTTTTTCCTTTTGGTTTTCTTATGTTCATGAGAAGATCACATTTTGCTGTTTTAGTGCCCCATATGAACATACAAGTGGTTGTATTGGATGATGTGAACAATATTCTAGACTCACTTCTATTTGCTTTTTGTTTTGTTTTTTAATTTTGTTCTTCTTTTATGGGTTTTGTTGGTGTGGGGTGGGGCATCGTGCTCAACTTCTAGGGTTTTACATATCCAGTTCGAGCACATTTTCTTGAGGATATCTTGGAAGTGACTGGATATCGGTTGACACCTTATAATCAAATTGATGATTATGGTCAAGAGAAGACATGGAAAATGCAGAAACAAGTTCAAGCTTTGAGAAAAAGAAAGACCCTGATTGCTTCTGCTGTTGAGGTATACAAATTATGCTGGATTTTTTCCCCTTTTTGTTCAATGAATATATGTTAACCCTTGAGATTTCATTAGGATGCGTTAGAAGCTGCAGATTTCAAGGAGTACAGCCTACGCACCCGGGAGTCATTATCCTACTGGAGTCCTGATTCAATTGGCTTTAATCTTATTGAACATGTTCTTTGCCACATTGTCAAGAACGAAAGACCAGGTGCTATTTTGGTTTTTATGACTGGTTGGGATGACATAAACTCTTTAAAGGATCAGCTCCAAGCTCATCCTCTGTTGGGTGATCCTAGCAAAGTATTGCTTCTTGCATGTCATGGCTCCATGGCCAGCTCCGAGCAGGTGAATTTTCTTCTTATAAATGGGAAAGGGAACACAATTGATCATTGTCACAATCTAGTTTACAGTCAAATACATTATTTTTCATTTATATTTAATGTCAAGGTCAAACTGTTTTCAAAAAATTGGCAAGGTTGTCTCTTCTGATATTAAAAATAATCATGCTGTATCATAAAGAAATTCTTTATTTTCAGTTGCCTTGAGAAAAAGGGATACATTTTTAAAAATCGAATTCAGAAAGGAGAATAAATAAAGAATTTCTTTTTAATTTTCAGTTGCTTTGAGAAAATGGGATACATTTTTAAAAACTGAATTCAGAAAGAAGAATTAATGAAGTCTGGCCAAAGATAAATTAAAACCCTTCCATTGTTTCACATATATGAAATAAAATTGAAGTCATTTAGTATTGAAACGAATTACTTTTGAATGCAAATATTGTGGGATAGAAATCACTTTTCTTATCAAAGAAGTCACGTCATTTTGATAAATTTTCTGTTCTTACTATTTGATCTGCTTCTTCTACAGAGGTTGATATTTGAAAATCCTGAAGGAGGAGTGAGGAAAATAGTTCTTGCCACTAATATGGCTGAGACTAGTATTACCATCAATGATGTTGTCTTTGTGATTGATTGTGGAAAAGCAAAAGAGACATCTTATGATGCACTAAATAACACTCCTTGTTTGCTTCCATCTTGGATCTCAAAGGCTGCTGCTCGGCAGGTATTTGGGATTGTTGAAATTAGTTTTGAGCATTATCTTGTAAATATGTTTTTTTGTCCTGTTGCCTTTCAATTTAATATATATTTAATGGTGACTTGTGACCACATCTAGGATCTCAGCTTGTCATGTCGAGTTGTTTTGTATGTGTATTAAACAAACAAAGAAAAGAAGGTCATTGAATGGCTTTTTTTTTTTTTTTAACACAAAACTTAAAGGCATTGTTGGCGTGATACTCAAGTTGTGTTGTTTCCTTTACCATATATTTTTTTGCGCACTGGAAGAAAATTAAGGTGATCACTGATATATCATACATGTAACACTATTCTGGTTTTTAAAGATATTTTGTAACAGCTTCAGATTGGACGTAGAATTTGGAAACAGATTTTCTTGCCTAGAACTTTAGACAGATCTGAGACTAGACTATGAATGGTTGTTCACATGTAACTGTTGCAACAAAGATGAGGCGTAATTTAGTTGACATATATTACTCAGCTTCATAATGTAGGTGATTTAGGACAAGGAAGAAAAAGGGGCTGGGGAAGGAGAAAGAGGGAGAAAGGGAGAGTGGAAGAGAGTGTTGATGGCAAATGAGTGTCTCAATAGCAATTCATTGAAGTCTAACAAAAGAGAATAACCTAGAGCTACTTATAGGAAGCCCAAAACACAATAACTCAAAGTAAAGTAAAGTAAATAATAAAGGAAACAACTTAAGATAACAGAAAGCCTAGTAAAGGAAACAAAATAAAGTCACAAAATAAATTACTAAAAACATAAAATAAATCTTTCCAAATTTCCCATGTATTATGTATTACAGAATGCTCTTTTTTATTAAGTTTTTGGTTTGTAAGATCATCTATGCAGTTTTTACTACCTTTTGCAGAGACGAGGAAGGGCAGGTCGTGTTCAGCCAGGCGAATGTTACCATCTTTATCCTAGATGTGTTTATGATATTTTTGCTGATTATCAATTGCCGGAGCTTTTAAGAACACCTTTACAGTCACTATGTCTTCAAATTAAAAGTCTAAACCTTGGGAGTATTTCGGAATTCCTATCGAGAGCTCTGCAACCACCAGAGTCTCTGTCGGTAAAAATCATTTCACTATAATTCTGAAAGTTTCACTGAAATGAGATGCTTGTGACTTAACTGAATTGCTAATGAATTCTATGTGGTACAACTTATGATATATCCTATCTCTATCATCATTGTCGTTTGATTCGATTTATTATTTTGTCAATTACTTTCATTTTGCAGGTTCAAAATGCTGTTGAATATTTGAAGATTATTGGGGCCTTGGATGAGGATGAAAATCTGACTGTTTTAGGTAAAGTATGATATACTTTAATCCAAGTTAATTTCAGTTTTTCTTTTCATTGGTTTCTCGGAACTTTTTGAATGCATTCCTTATCTATTAGAGAAGTTATTTATTGAGTAGTTCCTTCGCAGGTCGTAACTTGTCAATGCTCCCTGTAGAGCCCAAACTTGGCAAGATGCTTATCTTAGGAGCTATCTTCAAATGTTTAGATCCCATAATGACTGTTGCTGCTGGTCTTAGTGTAAGAGATCCATTCATGATGCCATTTGACAAGAAGGACGTAAGTTACTTTGATGATTATTTCAAACATTTTCTCTCCTTGGCCTTGTCTCTGGTCATTGTATTTTCAACTTGCTTGAAATGACAGTGGATGTTACTAGCTTCGAAATGAACATAGAACCTAAATATATTGCATTTATAACGTGATGGCATTAAGTAGAGTGGCTGTTCAGGATGAATTACTTGGTTATACTAATATTTGAAGCACGCCAATCCCCGTACAACACATTTTTATATATTCCCACAAATGATGTCCTTAAGACATGGAAACCAGGGAAGAAGGATAGAGGAAGGGGAAGGGATCATCAAGCTCACTTGTTTCTTTTTTTTGGCGAACATCAAGCTCACTTTAATATCAAAGATCATGTGAGCTTTTTGATATAATAAAATTAAATGATACTTGTTTTATCAGAAAAATAATAAATAATTTTGAGCTTGCAATATCCCATGTGGATATTTAAAAAAAAAAAATAGAAGTATGAGCAGTTACAAATTATTGAATAACTACAGACTGTCACTTTCCAAGACATGTATCCTATGCAAACAAGAAGTATTTTTTTTTAAATAAAAATTTAAAATTGACGAAAATAAGTTGTGGGAAGTTACAAATGGTTGAATAACTACCTGCACACCTATACCAAGACTTTATTTTTTTATTTAGAAATATTTTTTTGGTATTTGTTGTCTGATCAGGATACTTCTTCTTCTTCATCTTCATTATTATTATTATTATTATTAACATAACATAGTCGAATCCTACTATTTAGCTGCTTTGAAGCTCAATTCTGTTGATAAATTTTTATATTCAAAATTAAATCTATATTGGTAAGTGAACTGTGGGGACCTTTTTTTCCAGAGGAACCTAGTTTCATGTTTGAGTGTTTACAGTTCACCTCTCATGCAGCTTGCAGAGTCTGCCAAGGCCCAGTTTGCTGCTGGTGCCTATAGTGATCATCTTGCACTTGTTCGGGCTCATGAGGGTTGGAAAGATGCAGAAACACAGAACGCTGGTTATGAGTACTGTTGGAGAAATTTTCTTTCTTCGCAAACACTTAGAGCCATTGACTCGCTTCGAAAGCAATTTTTTTACTTGCTCAAAGATATAGGTTTGGTTGATCATAATACTGACAATTGCAATGCATGGAGTCATGATGAGCATCTGGTCCGAGCAGTCATTTCTGCTGGTTTGTTTCCTGGAGTATGCTCTGTTGTGGTAATCTATATTACTTCTCTTCCATTTCATGAACCTTTTTGCTTTGTGATTACTGTGCTTTGTCAGCTAAATTCTTTTTCTCTTACTGCTTGTGATTATATTTCTCTTTGTTGAAAGCAACAAACTAATAATATAAATACTTGTTTCCTTAACCGCAGAAAGAATATCTGGCATGTAAAGCAGATACAATTGTTAAGTATATCAACGCTACAAAAAGTCTTACTTTCAACTTGTCAGTGTTGGCAAAATTCAGTGGGACACAGTTCTTATTCTTCTATAGATGATAAAGAATATGCGTGTCTGACCATGTGTGGTAGCTAGGTTTTTGTTCCTGTAATGTTTATTTGTAATTAAATTGCAATTATCTGAAGTGATTCCTGTGGACTAAGTCCATATACTTTATATTCTACAGAACAAAGAAAAGTCAATAGCATTGAAAACTATGGAGGACGGTCAGGTTCTTCTGTACGCTGTAAGTTTCTCTCTTCAATATTAATTTACTTATCGGTCCTTGAATTCTCATGACACAGTTTTAATTGGAGAAAAATGTAATCCATTGAAATTCTGAAGTGCATTTTTTACTATTTATTGTCTTGGTGCTGCATTGTGCAGAACTCTGTAAATGCTGGTGTACCCAAAATTCCATTCCCATGGCTGGTATTCAATGAAAAGGTGAAGGTGAATTCAGTATTCCTCCGGGATTCAACTGGCATATCTGATTCAATGCTGCTCTTATTTGGTGGGAATGTTTCCAGAGGTGGACTGGTGAGTTTCTCTACTCATGTTCATTATTCCTAGGATCAGTTGTTTTCTTGTTCATGATTGTAGAGTACCTAGTGTTTCTCTGTTCACTTATTCAATTATTATTACCATCGTGCAATATGTGTGGAACATATAATAGGACGGTCACCTGAAAATGCTGGGGGGCTATTTGGAATTTTTCATGAATCCTGCATTAGCTGAGACTTACTTAAGCCTGAACAAGGAGCTGGAGGAATTGATACATAGAAAAGTAAGTATATGCAAATGTCATATCTGTAGATTTTAATATTTTAGAAACTTCAGGCTATTATCATTCTGTTGCAGAATTCTTTTTGGAATTCTTACTGTCTGCAATTCCCTTGACATAGTTACTTTGTCACGCACTGTATGTTATCGCAGCTTCTGGATCCCAAGTTGGATATACAGATATGTGATGAGCTTCTTTCAGCTGTCAGATTGTTGGTATCGGAGGACCAGTGTGGTGGCAAATTTGTGTTCGGTCGTCAGATGCTATCGCCTTCAAATAAGACAAAAGACTCCCAAAGTAGTTCTATTGAGAGTGGTAATTATAAAAACCACCTGCAAACATTGCTTGCCAGGGCTGGACATGAATCACCAACTTACAAAACAAAACAACTGAAAAACAATCAGTTCCGCTCTACTGTGATATTCAATGGCTTGAATTTTGTTGGCCAGCCTTGCAACAGCAAGAAAGAATCAGAAAAGAACGCTGCTTCTGAGGCTCTTCTATGGTTAAATGGGGATACACATTCATCTCGTGATGTTGACCAACTGCAAACATTGCTTGGCAAGACTGGACGTGAACCATCAAATACGGCAAAAGCCTCCAAAAGTGATTCTATTGATTTCAAAATCCAGCTGCAAACATTGCTTGCCAGGGCTGGACATGAACCACCAATTTACAAAACAAAACAACTGGGAAACAACCAGTTCCGCTCTACTGTCATATTCAATGGCTTGAATTTTGTTGGCCAGCCTTGCAACAGCAAGAAACAAGCAGAAAAGGACGCTGCTTCTGAGGCTCTTCTATGGTTAAAGGGGGATACACATTCTTCTCGTGATGATATTGACCATATGTCTCTGTTCAGAAAGAGCGATAAAACTAGCAAAATTTCACTGAATGGTGCTAGAAAGAAGCTGAATGACTTTCACTTGAAAAGATGAAGGTTTTAATTAGATAATAAGTATATCACAGTAATTTACTGAGGAAGAACCTATCTATGGTGAAGGCTATAGTGCACTGGGTGCAATGGAGCTGTTACCTTTCATCGTCCAAGAAGAGTGTACAGAGCTATTGGGGAACTATATTCTGACAGCTACAGCCTTAGCCCTTTTTTTTGTAAAGGGTGAATGTATCCAGATTCTTCCTGGATTTTGGGCACCTATTATGGCATATTTATTGAATTTTTTGGGCCTTATTTGGGCTCAGAGATTCACTGGTTGAACAACTGCTTCATGAGGTGGCTTCTATACTTGAGCATAATTTTTTGCCAGAAAGGGGAGTAAGCAGCAACTTTATGTAGGTACCAATAATGCATTGTTTGAAATTAGATCCTTTGTATTCATGCATCCATACATTCAAAATGAGTGACATAAAAGAATGTGATTATGTGTGGACTTCATGCCTCATTTTTACGCTAATCACTTCTTTTCTCACTACCTCTTTATGAATGTGTCATATACGTTTACTTTTATGAATATAGAGGACTGGATCCGCATTGTTTCTACACCAGTGTGTTGTGGGCAGATATGATTTTCAGGGGCATTCATTTGGCATCTTCCATTAAGGTCAAAAAATCTGCTCTAGGCATATCGTTGATATTATGTAAGCATTATGAAGCAGGCCTGCTAATCATTGAGTTAAATTAACAGAATATGTATCCAAAGATGTATATTACTGAATAATATATCATGTTAGGAGTTAGGAGGGTTTTGTCCTTGCGCGATGCTGAGACTGTAAGCTAGACTCTGATGGAATCCAGAGATGTGATAGACAAGGTATTCTTTGAAGCCAATAAAATGTAATAACATTTGGAATCCAGAATTTATTTTCTTTGAATTTTTGAAAGACGATTTAGGTAATTTTGTTTTTATATTGTCCATTATCACTTCATTCAATAAATATTATGTAAAGAGTATTTTTTAAAAAAAAATATTAACTATCTGATGTTAAATTATAAAATTATACTTATGTTGCTATAATTGTCTGTTTAAGCTACAAGCTGCCTTGATAAGGTTCATGTAAAACAAAGGTTTAGGCACAGTTTTTAAGTTTTATGACGTTGAGCTTTTTTTGAAAAAGAAAGATTAATTGAAATTTTGTAATAATTTAGCATTATATTAATTAGTTTTTTTAATTACATGTATTTATTTCAAATTTGTTAAAAATTACATAATTTCAATGCTACATCATGTGTTAACAGTGGTAAGTAGATTTATTATGACCCTTTATGGAATCTGTGAAGTATGAACACAATTCTACTATGGTTTTGAGCAATTTTGTTCAAAATCCACCATAAATTAATTATGATTTTCCAACACTGTTTTGATATCCAGTGATTATTTCTTTTTTAATTTTTTTCCCATGGTTTTGACTTCGTTTTTCATTAGTCCTTGTTCCTTTTCAAGAAATTGTCAGAAGTAACAAACAGAACAATTTAGTAAGAATTGAAATTTGAAGTTCCTTTTGAATTTGTTTTCTATTTTACTTCCTCCATCCCATAATATAAGGTAACATTTAGAAATTTAACAATTTTTTCCCTCATTAATATAATATATAGTATTATAAATTGTGTTGGAATAACAAAAAGGGGGTATTTAATAATATTTAATAGAAATAAAATAGGAATGTTTGAGTTTTTTTTAAGAATTTAAGGAAATTTTTTTATTTTTTAATCTATGTGAAACTCTAAATGTTATCTTATAATATAGAATGAAATGAATATTTTATTAAATTAAACTACGGCATATGAGAGACTTTTATCATTAGAACTAGAAAAATCTACATACCACATTCGGATTTAATAGTTTGGAGACCACATTCGGATTTGTTCAATTATGCAATATATGTAATTTTAAAATTAGCAGTATTTAGATCCTGAAATTACTAGTGCAAGTCATATAACAATTGAATCAATTTTAATAAATCCATGACTCATTTTATATCCATTGGCAATTTGAACAGTTATCCTCCAATCACAAAATGAAATAAACACTAAACAATAAATAACACAAGCCAGAGCCATAATATGCCAGCAACTGGAGCTTTTTCTGCACGTTCACAATTTAACTTGCTATATGACAACAAAAATCATTCTGCCTCAAGAAGGCAGCTTATTGAAGGGAGATTTTTTTTAAAAAAAAAAATTATAGCAACAAACAACTTCGTTGCGCAAACTTACTGTAAAATGTCTGCATGAGGATGAACTTCGTTTCTCCTTTCGTATAAATAAGTATATTTTGTTTCCCTGTCCTTTATTCTGTACACTAAAATGTTGAAAAACAAAGGAAAAGAATGAATGATCCAACTTACTGATGCAAAAGCTCAAGCGCTTTCTGCAAAGTAGGCATAAACCTATCAACATCAAGCTTCACATTTTGTTTATCCAAATACACAGACTTAAATGTAAACCATCCTTTTCGTCCAATTGACCGTGGATCCTTTATAACCGCATGATCAAGTGGGTATTGTTGAATGAGGGTGCTTTCTTCCAACTTTATATTGTAATCCAAGTACTTTAGGTTCATTTCCTTTGAGGGTACTCCAAAATCAGTTTTTGCAAGCCATTCTATCCCACCATAAGGCACAATTTGGATGAAAACAGCATTTTCTGGAAGAAAAACTATGTTGGTAAGACCAGCCCCATGAACTCCCATAAGAACATCACAGGAATTCACGATGTCGGCAAACTTTGACAAGTTACCTCTTCCTTCCATGGTGACAACCTTAAAACCTAAACTCCCGGCCATTTTGGCTATCTGATCTGTGTTGGTGAAAGATCTTGTTCTTTTTCTTGTTAGAATCATAAGGCTGGGCTTTCTGGGTTGACCATCTCTTAATCTGACAGCTTTGTCTCTCTTTAATGAGTAAGAACTTCTCAAAAAATCCCTGAAATCTTTCATGGTATAGGAGTACTTTAAAGGGTCAAAGCGCAGCTCCCTTTCATACCGTTTGAGGCCAACAATCACACTCGGGAAGCAATGAACTTGATCATCTCTGTCAGTGTTTATGATCTCATAGTTTGACAGCTTCTTCAGAAGTACTTGGTACTTGAAAACCCACCAAGGTCTGTGATTAGTTATAAGAAACTGTACTTCTCCATTAAATTTCCTTGAAGTCAGAAATAGAGGGATGACAATGTCACTGAAGTCATGGAAGTGGTTTCCAGCATAACCTCCAGAGGAAAAGAGGACTGCTGGAATGGTGTGATTTTGAGAACATTGAAGGACTTTCTTGCTACCCTTTAATGGCTTCACTGACCATTCTCTTACTAAGCTCAATGCATATGTATCATCCTTTCTTGCATAAGGTTTTATGCTACTTGACATGTTTTCTGACAACGTGCTTGTTTCTCGTGATGCAATGTAGACAGAGGAGGTACTTCCCTGGACTCTAATATCTCCCCGGGCCTCACAGAAATCTGTTCTTACTTCTGAAGTGCATAATAGTGGCTCCTCTTTCTTTGTTACTGTGTAAAAAAAGGTTTTTCTGAGAACCATGAGTTTCAAAACTCCATGTTATCTAATACAATTCAACATGAAGCTGAGATTATCTAGCTTTATTGAGATTGAGTATATCTTACCTTGAACTGTTTGTATGTGAGAGCCACTGGTGTCATTGACAAGAATCTTTTTCGTGATGTCTTTGTCAGCTGCAAGATGAAGTTGTTTCTGTCAATTTCGTGTCTTACCTGCCAAATGAATACTAGCTCTAATTGTTCTAACCATGTTAAAATTGATCATATCTTACCTTCAGATCCTTCAGCTATTTGAGGAGAGTTACTGGTGTCATTGACCAGAACTTTTATTATAATGTCTTTTTCTGAAAAACAAGGAATAGTAAGGTTTTAGTAGGCTATCTCTTATCCTTTTAGCCTCATGGAGATTTAGAAAAATTTACCTTCATCCGCTGGTGGAGAGCTGCTAGTGTCATTGACAAGGTTCTTAGTTGCAATGGCTTCAACTGCAACCAAAAAGAAAAATTTAGAATTAATAATTAAGGCCTTATCCTTTTAACCATTTTAAGATTGAGAAAACCTCACCTTCTTCCACCTGTGGAGAGCTGCTGGTGTCATTTACAATAATCTTAGTTACTATGTCTTCAACTGCTACATAAAGAATTGTCACAAAAAGGTTCAGTCAGAATCAACAACCTTCAAAACTCTTAAGTAACTACTATGATTTGAACTAGGCAGCCAGCTTTTACTCTAATGACCTTAATCAAAATTCAGAAAATATTACCTCTGGCTACTTTTGGAGAGCTAGTGGTGTCATTGACCAGTCGCATTTTGACACCGACGCCCACTGACAGTCTCAGATTCACTGCAAAAGCAAGAGAAGTTTCAGAGAAATACTTAAAATGCTACTAAACCCACATCATAAATTAGCAGAAAAAATATGGCAGTAATCTGCATTTCATGGCAGAACACTGTAAAGAAAATTCACCCCATGCATGTTTGTAGTTTCTATTGTGTGTGTGTGTGTGAGAGAGAGAGAGAGAGAGAGAGAGAGAGAGAGTTTTGAGTACTCACAATCATGAATAGGACCCAAGTAAGGCTTGAACACTGTGCAAAGACTCAAGAAAATCAGAAAACAGCTCACAAATGCTCCATATTTCAGTCTTCTCTGCTCATGCTTGTTAAAGCTTCTGGAAAATATTGAGTCGTACATCATTGTCGATCACCACAAACACAAACCACCAAACTCTGTATTCTCAGAACCACAATGCCATTCTTGGTATTACATATGAGAGGTTTTGAATAGAGGATGAAGCAATGTTCTGAGACACTGGTACTTGACAATTGGAGGTATCTGAGGTGCCATATCTATAAAATGTTGCTCCCCACGTAGTTGTTAGCTCTATAATCATCACCATCTTATTCTTTTTTTTTTTTTTTAATTCTTTGTTTTGTTTTTATTCTAAAACTGATAAAATAAAGGAATGAAAAGGACTCTAAGGTTGACACTGTTGAAACAGAGGCATCCATTTCAATGATTGATATTTGGTTATTTGGCTAATCTTTCACTCAGCGCCGGCTACAGGTTCCACCTTTGAAAACTATTTAGCACCTAAAAGGTTTTGTTAAAACTGCTTTAGGTCAATCATTACGCCACCATATTTAGTGACACATGGTTCAAATGAAATTTAACTTGCAGAATCAGCTACTGCAAGAAATGGGAATTAACTTAATGAACAAAAAAGCTAGAGGTAAACAGAATCACTAGTGTGAACCATAATATATGATATCAACAGCATTGAAGTGTCCAAGGGGACCATCTTTTTTTTTTTTTTTTTGCTATAACTGAGTGGCATGCACAATATTTCTGATTTATTAATCAATTAAAAAACACCGAAGTGTTCAGTTTTGGCCAGCCTAGGAATGAACTTCTGGGAAACACATACGAAAGAGGTATGAAATTAAGAGCAATGGAGGTTGTCGGCAGAGAAGGTGATTCTAAATCCTTAATGATCCAAAATCTGAAATACACAGGAATTAGGAAATTATTAAAAGGATTAGTTTGGTAGATGAGAGGAGGACATTTTAACAAATAAGATTATTTTTCTATTTTTTCTATACCTTAGGTGGGGTGCATGAAGAGGCAGGGCTAGTAGGGTGGCTTGGTATTTTATATATGGTCTCTTCTTCTCAAGGAATACGTGTGAACCTAACATAGTTATAAAAATAGAAGCACTATTGTTTAATGGATATATATGATGCTATCACGAAATTAATAATTATGCAACCATCCCTTTGGTCCGAGACAATATTTAGACATTTTGTTAATTGCTAATAATAAAAATAATGAAAAAAAATCACACATTGTTTATATAAAAACTCTAGAGCTTATTCCCTCGCCTTCTTACTTCACACGCTTGCATCAAGTCACAGAGGTTCGAAATATTTGGTATGAAGATTTGAGAAATAATGATTGAAACACCTAACCAACAAAATCATTGACCTTATACATGGCTGCCAAGTTTGAGCTTTGAAAGATCAAATCTTAATGTGGAGATGTGTGTTTGTGAGTTGAAGTCAATGTTAGGTGGCAAATCAGGGCACTGAAATAGTTACTGGCTGATTAAAATTGTATAATGAAGTGTGGGAGGCATGTTATATATAGGCAATTGAATTAATTGTGCTGGTTTGGTTTCGTTTCAGATTAATTGGTTTAATTTATAGGTTTGTGTCAAATTTTCGATTTGAAATGAAATTAAGCTTAATTTTGTGAGATTTAGTTATAGAAGAGGATATCATTGTTGAGTTTCAGATGAAATAAGTCAATAATTAATGATGAAATTAGTGTGAAGTATTAGGCACACTCGATATATACATATACAGAAGAAGTCAATATGTTAATTAATTTGCATATTTTTTATTTTGCAAGCATCATAGAGTCATTGGGACACCGCATTTGGCAAAGAAGTTTCTCACCCGCGGTTTATTTTATTTTATTTTTATTTTTTGTGTTGGACTAGGAGCATCTTGCTACGCAAATGACAGTACCATACCACTTGGCGGACAAAGTATTTTTTTTTAAGTACTGTTGGCAAATAATCTTAATCACTTACTTAAAAAATAAAAATTAGTATCATTTATACTACCCTAAGTTGGTAGTGTTGCAATTGTGAAAGATATATGAGAAGTACTTCTCAAAAGCTTAAAGTCAACTCAACGTTGATTATTGTCATTACTTTTAAGGTGATTCTTTTTGAGAGTTTACATCACATAAATCAATACTTAGTCGACCTTTTAATGATGTCAAATATGAAAGAACAAAAGGAAAATTACCTTTTTTCTTTGTTTCTCCGAAGTATGAAAAATATTGCGCAGTATATGAGTTCGTTGTTTCGACTTTGGAACCTGGTAGTATACTCTGATATTTTTTTGGAAATAAAATAATAGTGTAAAATTCAAAATAAAAGAAAGGGACAGTGTAATTTGAATATGTTGGGTTTGCGTTACATCCTTGATGGGTGGAAATTGAGGGCCCAATCATAAGGACTCAAACCCAAAATATAATAAAATTATTTTATTTTTATTTTTTAGTTTAATAGAGAGGGAGGGAACGGTTAATAAAGACCGCTCCCTCACACAACGCACGATACAGAAAATAAGTGAACGTGTGTGCGTATGTGGATGAGAGGAAGTTTCAGTTTTCAATCGAGAGACTCTCTGATCCGGTGAGGAATCTTAAAGAAAATTCTTTCTAAAGAAAATTACTCTATCTCTCTTTTTCCTCTAAATTCTCCTTCCCGGTGTGTATCTACGGTGAATCTGTAAACAAAATCCGAGTGATTTTGTTTCTACCGGCTGGAACTCTTCATCTTTTTCAAGTGGAAGTATACTCTGTGATTGGTATGTATGTCTTCCCTTCCTTTTAATTTCTATCATTGGCATCAGAGCCTGAGTTTAGATTCAAAAAAAAAAAAATCAATTTCCGCTGCAAATTTTTTTTCTGAGTTTCATAATTTGCATACCGTGTATATTTTTCTTATAAGTTTTTTTTGTATAATTTGTATACTGTTTATACTCATGAGATAAGCAAATAGGATTCAGTGTAGGGGATCTAAAAATTTAAAAATTTTTTTTACACGGTACAGTTTTTGGGTACTATAAGATCATCCCTTCTAGAAAATAAATGCACCATAGTGTAGAGAATAAATAGATGAAAATAAAACTACTAAAATGGTGTTAAAATCTACACTGGATTGAGAGAAACTACAGGAAGAAATTTATTGTCTGCGAAGGAGATTCAAAAATTGGGTTTATTAAAATCACAATTTTTTGGACAAAAGGAGGCCACCATCATGTAGAGGGCGTCGAGACGAGAAAAATGACACCAAGAACACCTCAAACGGACGCCGGACGAAGGAGAAAATGGCGAAAAACGGTGGCGGGTTCGCGGGTCAGCCACCGGGTCCGTATCGGGTCGGGTTGACCTGGCGGGAGGTCAGGGATGACCTCAGCGATGCGTCGTTTTAGATTTAAAAAAAAAACCGAGTGCTGAGTAAAAACAAAAATTTTTTTTGGATCTGCAGCAGCCGCTCCTGTTAAAAGAAAATTAATTAATTAATTAAAAAAAAATTTTTTGGGCGGAGACTTTGGGCCCTAAAAAAAAAAATTTAAAAATTTTTTGAGCGGAAACTATGGGCCCTTCAAAAAAAAAAGATGTCTGGCCGGCATTAAAGGATAACACTGTCAGAACGCCGGCGACTTTTGGGCCGAGACTTTGGGCCCATCGGCACGTGATTGGGCCACGTGGATGACACTGTCAGAACGCCGGCAACGCGTGGAACCATTTTTTTCTATTTTTTTTTATTCTGGACTTCTCTGGGTGCGTGGGGGTGCGTGCAGGGGTATTTTTGGCCACGGTTTACTTCTAAAAATTCCTAAATTCGAGATCTTCAATTTGATATACTATTTGGCTAGTTTTGAGATAAGTTTGGATCTGTCTAGAGCTATTTCATTATATTTTTTTTAATAAATTTTTTTTTATCATTTTAATAATTCTTACTATTTTTTATTGAAGGTAAAAAAAATATATATATATATATAATGAAGCAAGAGAATTCGGAAAGCACTGAAATAGTTGGATATGGTTCTCCAAGTTATGAGTAATTGGAAGAACTTATTTTAGAAGATGAATTTTTGGATGAAGATCCTGATGAGGAGTTTCTAGAAGGATAAGAAAATCTTGGGGAACTTCAAGAAGTGTATACAGATCCAAATGGGCCAAAGGAAGATGAAATTGTTTTTGAAGAGTCTAAAATTGAAGTTCAAGAAGTAGATCAACCCCTTACCCACTCTGTAGCACAAGAAATAGCAAATAGGGATGCGAAAAAAATAAAACATTTAAAAGACTTGTATCCAATTCTTGCAAAGTATTCATACTTTGTGATGAATATGGAAGATGCTGAGTTCTTCGCGAACGTCATTATTAAGTTAAGAGAAAATCTGAATACACAAAATAAGAAATATTCAGATTACACCTGGGTCGATGCTATTAAGAGAGCGATGAAAATATCGAATAGCATTCTTAAGAGAAAAATTGTTAATTTCTGTTTTTCTATTTGATTTATGTATTTTTTATTTTTTATTTTTGGTACAACGACTATGTTTTTGTATGGATTTAATATTTTTTTATATATATGCTTTATTTGAATGAGAGCTCTTAAAATAATTTTTTTTGAGTTAAATATTCTAGTACTTGTATTAAAATCTTAATAGAAAATAATAATAACATTAGCATCCATGTGATGGGAGATACACTTGTGGTCTCCTGATAATGGAACTAATGATATTATTATTGTTCTACTCAGAAATAATACAAGTATATGACATTGTATATTGTACTGTACTACATGTATATTTATTAATATATTCTTTAGTTCAGCTCAATAATATAAGTCCTTTATATGGGATAGTTTCGTAACTGATTTGAGGATGGCAACCAAAAGTATAATGGCTGAGCTAAACAAGGAAGATAAACTAAATGGGGATAATTGGGACATCTGGCACCGAAATGTTTCATATATATTGGAAGAATAAGATGCTGTAGAGCCACTGACTATAGTCATGGCACAACTAGAAGCCGGCAATACAGCTTAACATAGGAAAGACCAAGAGGTCTACATGGCCTGGAAAAGGAAGAACAGCATAGCACGTATAACTATGCTGGGCACTATGGCCAATGACCAAATGTGTGAGTATGAAAAATATTCAACTGCACAAGCCATGTGGACGGCATTAAAGGATAAGTTTGGAGGTATCTCTACCACCAAACTGAGAAGGCTGACAATTAAATTTGATACTTATAAGTTAAGGCCGAATACTCCTATGAAACAGCATCTACGAGAGATGGCCAGCATGATTAGAGAACTGAAGGAAGCTGGGCATGAATTGTCTGATGAACAGCAGATCCAGGCTGTTATAAGGTCATTCCTTTCAAGTTGGGAACACATGAAAGTCAACTTGACCCATAATGAGAATATAAACACTTTTAGTGATGTGGCGAAACACCTGGAGCTTAAAGATGAACTTCTAGAGGCTTACAGAGCATCTGGACAAGCCTATCTGACTGAAGAAGCAGGAACTTCAAACCCTAAGCCCAATTTCAAAAAGGGCAAGAAATATCAAAGAAAGGGTAAGAAGAATAGCCCGAAATTTAAAAAAGGGAATAAACCTTTCAAGAAAAGAGGAAAGAAAGACGGAAAGAAGAAGAAGACTGACCTGAGTAAGGTTAAGTGCTATTCCTGCCTGAAAATGGGTCATTTTGCAAGGGATTGCCCTGAGTAAAATGAACGTGAAAAGGTATTAGTGAATTATGTTAATTCACATATGTCTTATGTTTCAAGTACTGTTTTTTTAACATAAAATATTTCTTCTTCTTGGATAATTGACTCAGGCTCCACAGACCACGTGAGTAGGGATCGAGGATCCTTTACAGAGTACTGTCGGTTGCCGAATCAAAGCAAGTGGCTTTATGTTGGTAACAACGCGAGAATTGAGGTGAAATGCATAGGAACCTATAAATTAACTTTGCGAGGTGGAAAAACCTTAATCCTCTACGATGTACTTCATGCACCTGACATCCGATGAAACTTAGTTTCTATTTCCTGCTTATTAATTTATGGGTTTAATGTAAATTTTCATGATAAAGTAGCAGACATTTCATTAAGAACAACCTTTTATGGTTCAGCTTTTCTTTCAAAGAAGTTCTTTGTTATGGACATTGTTGATGTATTTTATATGCATGATTGCTTTGCAACTTCTTCCAATTTAAATGTTGATATGAATGCTTGGCATGCTAGACTAGGACATATTAATCAAAATAGAATGATTAAACTAGCTAAAGAAGGACTGCTAGGTGTTGATAAAATGGAAATGTCCTTGTGTGAGTATTGCCTGGCTGGTAAAGCAACTAGAAAACCATTTGGAACTGGAACTAGTGCAGAAACTCCATTGCAATTAATCCATTCAGATGTTTGTGGTCCTATGAGTGTGAGGACAAAACATGGAGCTGTTTATTTCATCACTTTCATTGATGATTACTCGCAATTTGGTTATGTCTATTTGATGTCACATAAATCTGAAGCACTAGAATGTTTTAAACGATACATGAATTTAGTTGAAAATCAAATGGACAAGAAAATCAAAGCGTTAAGAACCGATCGCGGACTTGAATATTTATCGGAACAATTCAAAAAGCTCTGTGAAGAAAAGGGAATAGTAAGGCAACTTACAATTCCTGGCACCCCACAACAAAATGGTGTAGCCGAAAGAAGAAATAGAACATTACTAGACATGGTTAAGTCCATGATGGCACAAGCCAATCTACCCATTTCATATCGGGGAGATGCTATTTTAACTGCAGCCTTCATACTTAACCGTGTGCCTTCGAAATCGGTCACATCAACACCCTATGAGCTATGGACAAATCGGAAGCCGGATTTAAATATTTTAAAATCCTGGGGGTCGGCAGCTTATGTCCATGATACTTCCCACAAATATGAAAAAATAGGTCCAAGAGGGAAGAAATGTATCTTTATTGGATACTCTGAACAATCTAAGGGTTACGTTTTCATTGGAGAAAACCAGGATGAGAGTGTCACTGAAATAGAATCTAGAGATGCAACATTTCTAGAAAACGAATTTCCTAGCAGGGGTGAGGTAGATCGTACTGTATTTCTTTATGAGATACATGAAGAAACTGAGGAACAAATTTATATACCTCAACCTCTTAATTCGAATGGGAGCTCACAAGGACAAGTACAAGATTCTGTTCAAGAACAGAATAACTTACAAGAGATCCCATTGCGAAGAAGTAACAGAGAAAGTGTATCAAAGAGACGTTTCCTAATAGAAGGGACTGCACTTATAGTTACTCCACAATATTATGATGAGCCTAGTTCAATACATGAGGCTTTATCATGCCCTGCTAGTAATGAATGGAAGAAAGCAATGAAAGAGGAAATGAATTCAATGAGGATAAACCAAGTCTGGGATTTGGTCAATCTTCCATCTAGACGTAAGGCAATTGGGAATAAATGGATTCTCAAAATTAAGAGAAATTCAGATGGATCAATTGAACGATACAAGGCTCGATTAATGGCAAAAGGGTATACTCAACAGGAAGGTATAGATTATGAAGATGCTTTTTCACCTGTTGTGCGTTTTAACTCCATAAGACTAATTTTGGCAATAGTAGCAAGTTTAAATCTAGAATTACATCAGATGGATGTAAAAACCGCATTTTTAAATGGTGAACTGGATGAAGAAATCTATATGCAACAGCCATTAGGTTTCATTGAGAAAGGGAAAGAAAATAAAGTCTGTAAGTTAAAAAAGTCCATTTACGGACTTAAACAATCATCCAGACAGTGGTATTTGAAGTTTCACCAAGCTATAACCTCGTACGATTTCCAGATGATCGACGAGGACCACTGTGTATACATCAAGAATTTTGAAAAGAATCTTGTGATATTATCCCTTTATGTGGATGATATACTATTAGTCGAAAATAGTCTAAAATCGATTATAGCTATCAAAGAATGACTATCTTTGAATTTTGAAATGAAAGACATGGGTGAAGCTGACTATATACTAGGAGTTAAGATCCATAGAGATCGCCCAAGAAAGTTAATATCCCTTTCTCAGAAAAATTATATTGAGAAAATTCTTGAGCGATTCAACATGAAAAACTGTAAACCTATGGATACTCCTATTTCAAGAGGAGAAAATCTGAGCCGAGATATGTGTCCTCAAACTGAGTCTGATAAGAAAATGATGGAAAGAGTCCCTTATTCCAGTGCAGTTGGTAGTTTAATGTATGCCATGATGTGTACGAGACCAGACATTTGTTATGCAGTTGGTTTGGTCAGTAGGTACCAGTCAAACCCTGGATTGAAACATTGGAAAGCTGTGAAGAGGATCCTGAGATATTTGCAAGGCACAGCAGATTATGCCCTATGTTATCAAGGAAGTGATTTACGCTTGGTAGGATACTCAGATGCAGATTGGGGAGGAGATCTAGATGAGCGCAAATCGACTTCTGGATATGTTTTTCTGCTAAACAATGGAGCTATATCTTGGTGTAGCAAGAAACAAACTTGTATTGCTTTGTCTACCATGGAAGCAGAGTTTGTTGCATGTTCTGCAGCAGTACAAGAAGCAGTATGGTTGAAAAGATTCATAAAACACTTAGGAATCATTGGTGATAAATTGGATCCAATTTTGATAAACTGTGATAGTGAGGCTGCCATTTCCTACACTAAAGATCCCAAGTATTATAGTAAGACAAAGCACATAGACACCAAATATAATTTTGTAAGAGATGCCATAGCACAGAAAAGTGTTATAATTCGTCATATTCTTACACTTCAAATGATTGTTAATCCCTTCACCAAGCCAATACCGAGAGATATATATGTTGATCATGTAAAATCACTTGGTATTCGTAGGATATGATGTAACACAAATCTATGTAATGATCAATTATATGAATAAGATTAAGTGCATTTTTCTATAATTGAGTCATTCGAGTACATATACTTATGAAAAATATACATTGTCTAGTATGTCGTACATGTTGATAAGGTTGGCTTCCTCACACTAGCAACTGCCTTTGACATTCATGAAGAGTGGGCAAAGATGAGACATCTTTTGTATTTACTAGCAAATCTGTAAGAGAGCAGATATGACAGTTAAACAATACAAAATAAGTCGCCCTGACAAAAGAAGAGAATAAGTCAGGATGAGATCCAATAAATATAAATTTTGGATTGAATTATGGATACCCACAATTCATAATACATGTAACCAGATGAGAATTCTCCAACAAAGACGTTATGATAAATGGAAGGATTGGTGGAATTCGGGTTAGACACTGTGTGTGTCTAAACTTAAATCTGTACGGTGTTAACAACAAAAACAAAACCGACATACGCTCTTATGTAATAAGAGTAACATTGTAGCATGCAATTCATACTACATATGTTTTTTAATAAAACCGCAATTGGGAAGTAAGTGAATAGATCCCTGCTTCATTACTGTGTGAGTCCCAGAGAGAAATAAAACCTCTCATTAATGTCCTTATGACTTTGACATTTTTCATGGAAAATGATTCAATGTTAGCTACTTTAGCATATATCCAATGGTCATGATTAATTCGATCTAAAGGTCTTATACTAGGAAAGCAATTGTTTCATATTGAAATGAAATATGGGCAAAAGGAAGATTATCTGAATATATACACACTTATACTGGTGTCTAAGACATGTCCATTAAGAAGTTATGGTATTAACATCTTAAGCGTAGACACTAAGTATATAAGAGTAAGACGATCTAAGTTTATATATAAAAACTTATGAGGGATTAGATTTGTCATGGATAAAGTGTATATGGATAAATTTAGGACATTCAAGACATAATACATGAACAAAATAAATGCGAAATACATAAGGTAATTCTATACTGGTCCTTGAAAAGGATTTCTAGTATAAGAATACCTAATTATAGACGTCATGCCCATGCGGTCACAGTAGAATACTTAGTATGAAATGGAAAGGAAGAATTATAAGAGGTTAACCCATCAAGTGTGAGTGAGAGATGTTGGGTTTGGGTTACAACCTTGATAGGTGGAAATTGAGGGCTCAATCATAAGGGCCCAAACCCAAAATATAATAAAATTATTTTAGTTTTATTTTTTAGTTTAATGGAGAGGGAGGGAACGGTTAATAAGGACCGCTCCCTCACACAACGCACGATACAGAAAATAAGTGAACGTGTGTGCGTATGTGGGTGAGAGGAGGTTTCAGTTTTCAATCGAGAGACTCTCTGATCCGGTGAGGAATCTTAAAGAAAATTCTCTCTGAAGAAAATTACTCTCTCTCTCTCTTTTTCCTCTAAATTCTCCTTCCCGGTGTGTATCTACAGTGAATCTATAAACAAAATCCGAGTGATTTTGTTTCTACCGCCTGGAACTCTTCATCTTTTTCAAGTGGAAGTATACTCCGTGATTGGTATGTATGTCTTCCCTTCCTTTTAATTTCTATCAGAATATCTCCTAAAAACTACAATTTGTCTTTTAAGAGTTTAATATAAAGTAAAAAATATAAATTTGGGGGAATATGTTTCTCCATCAGATAGTAGTAGTCTACTTCACTAGATGAATCTTGAGATATAATAAAAATAGATGTAAATGAAAAGGGACAGATTATCGGTCCTTCCATTTTGTGTATGAACTTGAAATGTGACACATTATCTTCCATTTGTCAATCAATATATGAATCACGATCTTAAAATAAATTAATAATAAATAATTACATGAAGAAACAATTTTATAGTTACTTTATTATATTACGGTCAGTAAATAAGACAAATTACCGAATTATTCAGTGTTCCTCTCACATGGTTCAAATGCATTGATCATCTTTCTTTTGTTTATTACTGTACAATATGCATATTTTTCATTCCACTTTCAACATGATTTTTTGCTATTTTTTTACCTAAGATATTAAATGCGAAAAATACTTTCCATATTTTTCATATACTATTTTCCTTTTTGTATGACTAATCAAATATACTGTTGATTGTTATTTTTGCGATACGATGTGATGTCGTACTTTATTTGAGAATACTTCTCTTTAAAAAATTATTTTTAAGACTACAAATTCTTGCATGATCCTAATAATGTATCACTAAAAAATGCATCGCTGAACTAATGTATATTTAATAACTTTATATACTTTTGGGTTTGATTAGCAAGTATGATTTTTCACTCACTAACATATATATATATATATATATTTTTTAAAAAGAACGTCTCATGAATTCTGAAGTCTTTTTAAGTGTGCCTTTAAAAAAAATAATAATAATGTGATTCTAGAAACGTGGGCTATATAATGTTATTGTACAAGTTTCATGATGATGTTAATTTGACATCATTCTCACCAAATTGTTAATTAGTTATATATATATATTATTTATATCTTATATATGGAAATGGGGGTAGTATATTGTATTTGTTAATTTTATTTTTTTAGCTAAGCGAGTTTTAAGGATCATTGCTGACCGTTTGAGCAAGTAGGCGTTATTCAACCAGTAAACATGTGACATATTTTCTTGTCTTCTTATTAGAAAGGAAAAAAAAGTGAAAATAGAAAATAAAATTAACAAATACAATATACTACCCCCATTTCCATATATAAGATATAAATAATGTATTTTTTTTCTAGATATAAAATACAGAAATAGATTATTTGATACATTTATTTCTTTTTTTCTAATTTCATCATTCATTAACTAAGTTGATACAGTTAATTTTCATTAATTTGAATATATAAGTATTAAGTATTAAATATTAAATGAGATATTTTAGGAGACTATATCAAAATTCCTGACAAATTTAATATTACCAAATTTTGAAAAAGAAATCTAAAATTTTTGTCACTATAGTCGACATTTGACAGCTTCACACGTCGATTAGTTAAAAATATTGGATACCACAGTGGTCACCACAACACAGCTTGTGATTTGGAGAAATAATCTTTTGTAATGTTAACGATTCTCCTTACACACGTTAATCTCTCTTGATTTCAAACTACACATATACATTAGCATTTTTTTAATCCTGTAGTTCATTCAATCAGAGAAATATACAAATTCTTAAATCTCATCTCATTTATTATGAGATTTATCACTCTATCTTTTTTTTTTTTCAATTATATGAGTTATATGGGTATAAATAAAAGGCTCAAATTAAATTAAATTATTGATTTATAATATATATATATATGACGCACGCATGCCTGAATAGAGAAATAGGATAAATTAACAACAAAGGTGGATTATAATAAGGTTAAATTACACAAAATTCTTTTCAACTCAGATAGTATCCTCTTATTCTTAAAAACTTGATAAGGAATACACTTAAACTTTCAAATTTGTGTATATAATGTTTCGCCATTAAATTGTCTATAATTTTATATTAACTAAACATAATATGTCATTGACCATATATCCCTTAAACTTTATTTTTTTTAATACAAATTTAACTCCCTTAAATTTTGAATTTGTGTGGATAAGTTCTCTTAATGTTAAATCATACATAAATAAATTTTCTGTCATGTTACATTCCATTAGTAAAATAACGACAAATCAATAGCAAGAAAGTGATATGCATAAATTTAGAAGTTTAGGATGATTCATTATTAAGTTTTAAAAGTCATACGGTTTATTTGTACATTATTCAAAATTAGGAGGTTATGTATAATTAAACCTCAAAATAAATATTTGGCCCAAAAAACGTTAAAATAAATATAACATTGTTGGATAATTTCTCATCACTTATCATAACATGTACTATTGGAATAGTATAATATTGTAAGGAATATCAAAAGTTTCCAAAGGAAGGTGGGTATACAAGGAATCTAATACTTGAACTTGAGTGGTTAAACCATTAACACAGAAATGGTTATGTTTTCTTTTTTCTTTTTAATGAGAAAAATGTTTTTGTTTTCTAAAAACATTGATGTCATCAATTTAGCTTCAAGTTATATTTTTTTAAAAAAAATGAAAAAGGTATCAACTTCCATCCAAAGAAAAAAAAAAGAAAAAGATTTCACTATATGACAATTACTTTAACAATTAAAAGCCAAACATTCATACAATCATACACGAATTCAATCTATCACATTTCTTAAATTTTCCGTCAAATTCTTATGTACATCTATGACGAGATTTATTTTAATGAATCTATCAGAGTAATCCAAATAATTTTACCATATTTGATAACTAATGTGTTATAACTGGAGAGCATAACATTTTCAATAACATAATTATGATCACTTCTATGAAAAAACATGACCATAAATTGATTTTTTAAAAATTTAATTGTTGAGCTTATGAGAAAATTTTTAAAATAAAAAAGTGCCTTTTAAAATATTCATGAATTAATTATGACTCTTGAGATGATTCATGAAATATGAAAAGAAGTGACTTTTACCTAGATTCATGAATTATTACAATGTATATACATTAATCATATAAAAGGTAATAACTTTTTATTTAAATTCATGAATCATTACAATGTAAATACATTGGTTAATGTATATATCTTTTTATTAAAAGAGTCATCTTGCTTCAAGAGTTGTCTTCTCATTCCCTATAAATAGTCCACAGTCTTCCATCATTCGATAATTCCAAGATTATTCATCCACATTTGTTTCAACATACACAAACTCACTTACCTTTATTTTTAATGCACAAAGAATAAAAAGTAAATTATCACTTTGTAAAAGCTATTGTTGTCTAGGCTTGAGTTTTGGAAGTACAACATTAACTCAAGGGTCTTCATTGTATCCTGCAGGAAATTCGTCACTAACCCAAGTTGTACCTAAGATTTGAAAATTGGTGGGAACGAATTAAGTCTAAAGGAAAGTATTGTCCTCGCCTTGAAGACTTGTGTATAACCTTTTCTTTAATCTCATTTTCATCTACACTTCAAAATTTTCATCCCTTCTAACAATCTTTAAGCTTAAATTCGTTGAATTCAAATGATTTCTTTGATGGATTTGACTACAAATTTTGTGAAATTGAAGAGGTTTGAAGGAGGAAATTTTCTGAGATGGCAGATGAAAATGAAGTTTCTACTCACTACTTTAAAGGTGACCTATGTTCTCATTACTCCCAAGCCTGAAGAAAGTGAAAGAGAAACTATGACTGATGTTAAAAAAAGACAAAAATGGGAGAATGATGATTATATCTATATTAGACACATTCTCAATGGACTTGATGATTCCCTTTTCGATGTTTATCAAGAGTACTCAATCTCTGCAAAGGAACTATGAGAGAAACTAGAGACAAGGTACATGTAAGAGGATGTAACAAGTAAGAAATTTCTTGTTACTCATTTCAATAATTATAAAATGATTGATGGAAAATTTGTTATGAAACAATTGCATGAAATTGAACATATTTTGAATAATTCCAAACAACATAATATGCATATGGATGAAAGCATCATTGTCTCCTCAATCATAGACAAACTTCCTTCTTCATGGAAAGACTTCAGAAAGAATCTTAAACATAACAAAGAAGATATCTCTTTTAAGCAATTGGGGAATCATTTTCATTTAGAAGAGGAGTATCGTAAACAAGATTATACTAAAGATACCAATGCTCATGATAAAGTACATGTGGTTGGGGAATGACAGTCAAACAAGACTTCTAAGAAAAGAGGGAAGGAAAAGGACGAATTTTATGGACAAAATGGCCATGAGAACAAGACAAAGAAAGGTAAATGTTACTTTTGTGGGAAGATTTGTTATTATAAGAAAAAATATCGTTTCTTCAAAAGGAAAAAAGAAAACAATTCTTCCTCAAAAGAAAATCTTGTGACTGTTATTTCTGAGATCAACATGATTGAAAATAATGAATCATGGTGGGTGGATTCTAGAGCAACATGTCATGTGTGTAAGAACAATGATCTCTTCAAGACATTCAAGGAAGATGATGGAAATGTGTTCTACATGGAAAATGCATCAAGTGTCCAAGTTAAAGGCAAAGGGACCGTGAAAATTGAGTTCACTTCTGGGAAAACTCTTACTTTAACAGATGTACTATGTACCAGATGTTTGAAAAAATTTAATTTCTGTACCCCTACTTAATAAGTTTGGGTTTAAGTCTATTTTTTAGGGAGACAAGTTTATTCCGTCTGAGGGAGGAATATTTGTAAGCCAGGGTTATTTATGTGGGAACATATTCAAATGTAATGTTGTTTAAGTTAATAATAATGTTTATTATTATATTTGTATTATTAATTCTTATAGTATATAATGATATCATTTATGTCATATTAATTATATTAAATGAGATGACAAATATTAACTTAATTCTAAAATCTATAAGAAATCAAGAATTATGCATTATTTGATTAATTAGACAATATTTTTCTTAGAATAGAAAAAGGTTCTAAAATATTAGAATTCATTCTGCAAATCCTTTGACGAAAGGGCTGACAAGGTATATGGTGTTGAAAATATCATTGGGAATGTGATTGAAGCCCATTAAATCATAATCACCAATGGTGAAAACCCTACTCACACTTGATTAATGTCAAGTCTTGAGTTCAAATGTGAGAGTGCACTATTAAAGTAATTGCAAGTACGTGAAATATTATCTATTTATCACAAGGTTGAAAAGTACTCGATTACCATGGATTTAAAGGAAAGCTGAACTTTAACTCTTAATAGATCTGTAAGCATATATTTGGTGGAGTACTTGTCATGGTGTTATTCTTGATAGAGTCTACCTATATAAGAGTGAAGTGGGGACGCTTTAGAGAGTCTAAAGGCTTGACTCTCAAACTCTCATAAAAAGAATATAAGACACAAGGCCATATTAAAAAGTGTCTACTAAAAATGGCATATAATGGTCCGAGATCTTATGCATAAGTTATGCACGCCTGTTCAAATGGATTAATTGGTTCAAAACTTGTCTACCATATTAAATCAAATGGGTGAAACCATAACTTACTAAGTAAATGTTCAAGTCTTTAAAACACCTTTATCAAAAACATAAGATTTGCGAAATGATAAGAGTTTGTTATTTTAAAAAAAAATATTCATTTTGAAAATGGTGGGGGATTGTGAGAAAGTTTTCAAGATAAAAATGTGTCTTTTAAAGAATTCATGAATTAATAATGACTCTTGAGATGATTCATGAAAAATCACAATATTCATAAAATATGAAAAGAAGTGACTTTTACCTAGATTCATGAATCATTAGAATATATATACATTAATCATATGAAAGGAAATGACTTTTTATCTAGATTCATGAATAATTACAATGTACATATATTGGTTAATGTATGTGTCCTTTTATTGAAAGAGTCATGTTGCTTCAAAAGGTGTCTTCTCATTCCCTATAAATAGTCCATAATCTTCCATCATTCAATAATTACAAAATTATTCATCCACACTTGTTTCAACATACACAAATTCACTTACCTTTATCTTTAGTGCACAAATGATAAAAAATAAATTACCACTTTGTAAAAGTCATTGTTGTCTAGACTTGAGTTTTGGAAGTACAACACCAACTCAAGAGTCTTCATTGTATCCTACAGAAAATTCGTCATTAATTCAAGTTATACCCAAGATTTGGAAGTTGGTGAGGGCAAATTAAGTTTAAAGGAAAATGTAACCTACACCTTGAAAACTTATACATAATCTTTTCTCCAATCTCATTTTCTTCTATACTTTAAAGTTTCATCCCTTCTAATAGAGCCAAGACAGAATTATTCGCAGTCTAAATAGTATGGTTTTCGTTGAGCCGATGTTAACATTTTCTTCTAAAACGAATATCGAAAAAGTGTAAATATATGCATTATTTTTCTATTAATTTAATTTATAAATGCATATAGTAATATATAAGAATAACAAAGAAATTACGTAGTGTTAGACGTATGGAGAAAATGACATTTGAGGATCTGTTGAGAAAAAAGAAATCTCCACAAAAGATTTCAAAATTTGTAAATTCCTAAGAAGGACATAGGTTCTCGATAGAAAAAAAAATGTGAACGAAAAAAATAACCTAGAACGTGAAAACTACAGTGATTAGCTGAAAAATTGTCAAGCATCATTTGGAAATTTTAGTTACCCCAATTGGAATTTTTTCAAAACGGTATTTTTTTAACATTATAATTTGAAGAATAGTCATGATAATCAATTGAGGAGAAAAAAATTTCAGATTTACAAGTGATATTTCTAAGTGAAGTAATCAAAATTGAATAGTTATGATAATCAATTGAGGAGAACAAAATTTAAGATTTACAAGTGAAATTCTTAAGTGAAATAATCAAAATTTCCAAGTGACATTTGAAAAATTTTCAATTGCTATATAATAATTGTTTTCAACATTACAAATTTTAGTGAAGAGAAAAAGAAGAGTTTTGGGAAAAAAAAAATTCAAGAAGGGTAACTAAAATATCCAAGTGACATGTGAAGATTTCCAATTAATCATAATTATTTTCAACACTCCATTAGTGTAGAAAAAAGTAGTTTGAAAAAAAATTCTAATTAGATAACCAAAATTTCCAAATGACATTTGAAAAATTCCCAATGAATTACAACATTTTTCAGTTCTTCAGATTTTAAAGGTATTTTTGTCCACTCTTGCCAAGAACCAAAGTTCTTCTTGGAGATTTATAAATTTTAAAACCCTTTGTGAAAATTGTCCGTTTTAGCAGTTCCTTGAATATATTTTCCTGTAAGGTATAAATTAATGTAATGGAAGACAGCTATATACCTAATTAAGCACACCTTACTCAGTAAGACTAAGACCAACAATACATGATGGTGTTCTTTTAACAATATTTCGCTTTGTTTTATATATCCCTTTTTAAATATAGCATTTGCTATTTTTTAAAGGACGTCTAACATTTTAATTGAAGGTAGTTGTTAGTTAGGTAGTTGAATTGATAGATGCTCTCATTTCATTTGTGAATGAATATACTGAATATAATACTAATCCTCTCTCAGTCAATGATTACAATTGTAAATATGAAGGTTTAGCTATATAAAATGTTTAAGGCCAATAATTAATAGTTAATTTTTTAAATGAATGCAAATTTTAATATTCATCTTCATGTCTTTTTTATTCCTATTCTCAAAGCCCCCTCCTTTATCCAGAAAAAAAAAAATTCAACCACCACTCAAATTATATTTTTTTAATGTTTAATCAGCCAAACAAAAATTTGTTTCCCATGTGATTATATAGTTTACTAATTATTCAGAAAGAAAATATCCAGTGCATGCAGCCATGGCGCTGGAAGCATTTGACTCTCCATAGTCACCACAAGGAGTTGGAATCATCCACTGTCTTCACCTTTTTTTTTTTTTGGATAAAACACTATCTTCACTGTTAAAGATACCAAGGAACTTTCCCCCAAAAATTAAAATAACAAAAGAAACTAGATCCAGTATAGACTGTAAAGCCAACCCAGTGCCCCAATTTGCGCAGCAAGCAATCCCATTAGAGGAACTTCCAATCAACTTGGCCATCTAAAGTTGGAATTGGGCTTGGTGGGGTGCGCCAGGCCCGTGCAGTAGTGCAACGCATGGGCGACGCGCGAGAGCCCCAGTAGCAAGCTACTGTGGTGGACCCTACCCCTGGAAAAATAAATTTAATATCATGTGGACCGATGGCCCACGTATCAGATATTAAACTGATAAGAACAGATACTACACTTGATCTTAGCCAAAAGGCCGAGAAAGGTATGCTTTGGGTGGTGGCTCGATTAGGCTTTTATAGGTGCCGTGTGCTCAGTTTGCTCCGTTCTGCCCGAGGTGGGACTCTAGCCAAAGGCTGCAACGGTTTTACCATCGTAAAAATATATATAATATTTTATAAGAAATCATGAGATAACTCTCATGATGAGGACAGAAGGTCATGCGTACTAAACTGGAAAGATATTATTAACTTAAATGAATGGGATGAAATAAAAATAAGTGATCTTTGACTTGACATTTAAAAAAAATGAAAATGCTCTTCTATTTGTATATTTAATTTATTAAAAGTCATAAAAAAATAAATACAAAAAAAAGATGAAAAATATCCTTAACTTAAAAGTCTTAAAAATAAATGAGCTTTTTTTTTTATTTATCACTGCTCAACCAGTCAAACCATGGGAATCAAATCATCCATGAATGGGCTTTCTGCTTCTTCTGGGATTTTTGTGGGTAGAGCCCCTTCATTTTTGGGGTCCCCTAAATTCATTCTCTCTAAGCCAAGTTTAGTTTAGCCAAACACATAAAAGCTCATTTTGTTTAGGTCAAATTTGGCCAAACACATGTACATAATTATGGTGAGAAATATAGAGCTCAGATTGCATCCCCTTTCTTAAGATAAAGCTTTCAATTTGACATTGGCTAGAGCCGAGTGGCACGTTTTTCCCCATTTCATTCTTTTCTGGATATTAATTCCATCTTGCTCATCATAATTATAATGGGCTAAGTGCTAACACTAATGAGCCTATGGCGTAAGCTGTAAGCCTGTAACAGAAGAAACTGAAACCATGAATTAAAAGGCCATGAAAAGCCATCAATATTTCCTCCATAACCCTGTAACTCATCCCTAATTGCTTGTAACTCCCTTTTAATTTTATGCCTGACATTACGGACGAAAATGACCCTTAGAAAGCAGTGTAAATAGGGGACCATGGGCTATGTCTCCATCATCAGAAAAGTAATAGATCATTCATCTCTCATTTGAGTGCTTCTCTTAGCTTCTGAGCCATAAGCAGTTGGTGAAAATATTACATTACAGCAGAAAAAAATAAAACAATTTCAAAGCTCCAACAATATATTGAAACACTGAGAAAAAAATAAACTGAAAACAAAAAAGTGGATGTTAATAATAGACTGCCCCAACAAAGATAAATTCTGGCTGCCTAACATTAATTATTCGACGTTGGAATCATTCGCCTTGTTCATGTCTTACCCTAGACCAAAATCTAAGTTTTTGTTTTCTTTCTTTCTTTTTGTTTTTTGGGTAGTGCTAAGTAACTAAGTTTTTCACTCTATTAATGTTCGCCGACACTTGCTAGTAACCTTCAGACCAAAAACATAGTGGTAACTAGGAGTCTTACGCTGGGGAGAGAAAGGAGTACCCCAACTACAAACAACAATTCAATAGATTGCATCACATTCGAAACCATGAAAGACAGTCTTAAACAAACAATACTAATGGCTCCACTTGAACAGCGCTTAAAAAACGTGCCAACACGACTTGGATTTGTGCATTTTTTCCTTTACATTTATACGATTTGCGCTTGACAAACTCTAAGATTATATAATGATAAATGATATTGAACAGAAATTTTCAAGTTATAGAAAATTAATAAACAGCCTCTCTCGATCTTCTCTTTTCTGCGGGACATAGAACTTGTTTCTTTCAGAGGAAAGCCAGACACAACCCTTGATGGACAGATAAGTAACTGGACCTGATAATCCTTAGAACCAGATTTAGGTGGGGATGCGCCAGGCCCGCGCAGTAGTGCAACGCATGGGCGACGAGCGAGAGCCCCAGTAGCAAGCTACTGTGGTGGACCCTCCCCCTGAAAAAATAAATTTAATATCATGTGGACCGATGGCCCACGTATCAGATATTAGACTGATAAGAACAGATACTACACTTGATCTTAGCCAAAAGGCCGAGAAAGGTATGCCTTGTAGATAGCCTCAGGTTGGCTTTTATATCTGTTGTATGCTTTGCCGCTTCTCTACTGTCCGAGATGGGACTCCTTCCAAGTCGCAAGCTGGAATATTCATTGTGTAATTGCATATAGTTTTTAAATCCTTTGCGAGAGTCCCTGTACATTCCCCTTGTCACATATTTGACTATTAAGTGTTATTGCATAAATAATTTTGCACATCAAATTTTTATATCAAAATTACTTGACGAATTTATAGCTTTCAGCGATGAAAAAGCAGGACTTGTAGTTTTGCAGTATGAAACGTGAAGGAGCTCGTGGATCTCTTGGTTCTGTTTCCCGAGTCAGATTGTTAATTTGAGATTGCAGTGGTAGACAACCAAACTCTTTGAGAAAGTAAGGACCCAATCCATTTGATTTAAGATGGGAATTGAAAAGGATGAACTCTCTTATTGGAAGCTCTTTTATTAATAAAGTCATTTTTTTTTTACATTTTTCCTTTCTTCAAACTCATTTTCCATTTATCAAATGTACCATATATCCAGAGAGGGACAATTGTGTCTGTGTGTGTGTGTTTGATTGAGAGAGAGTGAGAGAGTCTCATAATTTATTGCCTGCAACTTATATCTGTCATGTTCGAAGGGCATAAGCTCAGGGGTGAGTTGGGTTTTCCCCTTTTCCTTGGCATCATTCACAATTTTTATTTGCATGTAGCTTCTTTATGTGAGATCCTTTTTTTTTTTGGTTCAAATCGAAGTGCATTGAATCTCCCATATGTAGGAATTGCTTCCCCTATCCTTATTACATGCCCAGTCAGATGGATAGTGTTTAATTTTTAAAGTTCAGTGTCATTACCTTGCGTTTCTGGGCCTCGGACCGTGCATCCAAAATGACAACGGGCCAACACAAACTCCTACAAAGAACCAATGCTAATTTTTTTTATAAAAAAGGGAGTAGTGCTGATGCTTTTCTGGGCCTGGTTATGGATCTTTCATTGGCCCATTGTTATTTGGATCCTTTGTTCTGTGGCTGAATCTGATGTCTTCATGGGTGTTCTAAAACAGATGCCATAAAAGATTTAAGTACTCCAGTTGGTGAGTATCAATATCAACCGAAGAATTCCTTCCAGAGAGGAAAACCTCAAAATCTACATCGAAATTTGACATATTTAAAATAAAATCCAGTAATAATAATTATAAAAAATCCATTGTATTCTAAGAACTCAATAAAATAGTTTATGATAGTTTTGTCTATTTATAACAAAATTATAAGATTGAAGTCCTTCGATTTTTATTTTCCCCCAACCAAACCATCAGGTTATTGAAATGAACCAAGTGGCTCCAACAGAAATCTCTTTCTTGGGCTATCTGAATTCACGAAATAGAAACAAGCAAACAGTGAGTTGTAAGGCATGGGGGTGATGATTATTCCAATCTGCCGAAATTTACCCAAAATGATACAAACTCCACAACTATATTGGAAAGGTAATAGAAAGCCAGAAAGTACCGAAGCCTCAGAAGAGAGAAAAAGAGAAAAATTAGAGAGCGAGAGAAAGTCCCAGTAACCAACTCAACCTCACACGCCTTCCTCATGATATCCTCCTGAAGATAGCAGCTCTAAAACCACCTCAACCGAATGATGGTGAGGCAACGTGTCAATGGCATTATTCTACTAATGGTTTGTTCACTGTCTCATCAGCTTACAAATCCAATCAAGAACTATATTCTTTTTGGCTTTTGCATGTAAGCATCGGTTGCTAACTAACAGTGAACCTTTTTGTAGGAAAATGACCAATTATAATACTTGTGAATTATGTAGAGCCAATACGGAGGATGTTTGACCATGTTTTGCGCAGTTGTGATATAGCTTATTCCAGCTGGACATTACTTAGTCAACAGAACCTTCCTCTGGATTTTCCTGTCATGCCTTTCGAGGATTGGTTCCTGGATAGCATTAACAACAAGAATGTTGGTTCCCATTGGCAAATCACCTTTGGTATCATGTGCTGGAAACTTTGGAATGCTAGAAACATACAAGAAATTATTTACTGATGAGCAATTTCATATCGATGATATAGTCCAGATGGTTAGAGCTATGACAAAACATACCCTAAAGGCTCTTGAAATAGCCTCTTTAATTTCTTCTATTGTAAATTGCTTATGATTTTGTTCCTTGTTTAATTGAGGCTGCTTTTTTTGTTGCCTCTCCTGACCTTTTGAGGCTGTGTTGTCTTTTTGTTTCTATGTAAATCCCTCTTGTATTTTCTTTGTTTAATAATATTCCCCTTTTTATTCCAAAGTCGAATTCCACCTCTTTGCTTCATCTTTAATATTTTCTGATTTTTTATTTTTTCTTTTGACAAAGAAGTTGAACAGTGGCAATTCCACTTATGTGTTGTTATATATATATATATATGTATATGTGTATATACATATATAAACTAGATTTTTCCTCAATGCACAGATCATTTTATTTAGTTCTAAAAAGATATTAAATTAAAAAAAATCTCATAACTAATTTGTCATACTCCCAAAAAATTTGATATCGAATGATATTAATTAAAATTAATATAGATTTAAAAATAAAATTAAAGCTAATTAATTAGTGTAGAATAATAAGAAAAGAATTTGGAATTAAAAAAGATTGAATTTGGTAAAAAAGAAAGGAAAGAATGCAGGGCTCACCTGAAAAAATAGGAAAAAATAAATCTCACCTACTAAAGAATGAATGAATGAACGAATAAGTAAGGAATAAAATAGAGCCCACTGAGGATGGATTCATACTATTTGGTTAATGCATAGTGCAGCTCTATCCTCCTTTATATTATATATTGATTTTGATTAAAGTAAAGTAGGTCGCATGGAATTTTTATTTCACGCAATTATAACTTATGTGAATGATAAAATAATTATAAATAAGAATAAATGTGTTGGAATAAAAGAATATAGTGAAAATGTTCCTCAATGATTATATAAATTAATTGAAGAGGTAGATATAGCTGTCAAAATATGCTGACCCACCACAGGCTATCCACAAAGTAGGGCAGGGGTAATTAATCAAATTTTGGCATTTGAAATTGAATAATATCCTAAATAAACAATTTGTTTAATTCATAATTAATCAAATTAGAAATATCATTTGCATATTAATTACATACAACCAATTTACCAAAATACATTAAGACATTAATTAGGGCTGCACATCTTGGCTCAAGGCCCAATTGGCTCAGTCCAACTCGGCCACATCGGCCAACCAGGCCGCGATTAAAACCAAGCACTGTTGGCCCTGCCCGGCCCGACCTATATATTTTTATTTTATTTTTTTTCAATTATTTTATATATCTTAATTGATTTTGCAGGATTTTTATTCTTTATATATCTAATATAATATATTTAATATGTAAATATTATAAAAACTTTTTAAGATTTTAAGATTTCAAATTTTTTTAAATTTTGAATTAATTTTTTAACTTAATATTTATGTAAAAGTAATCTATAATGGTTAAATATTTATAAATTTTTAAAAATTTTATTTTTTTCTAAGATTATTTTTTTAAAAAAATATATTTTTAAATAGAAATATTTATCATTAAATATTTTTTTATTTTTTAATTTTTAAAATATATATATATATATAGTATCGGCAACAGTCAGGGGTCAAACTCAGTTCGACTCAGCCTATGATCACCCATAATATTAATCATCTAAGTATCGTAATTCAACAATTCAATATTAAACTACCATCAACCATCATATAATCACAATTCAAACTCATGTTCATTCAATATCATGATGACATGATTCATGAAGCACAGGTATCATCAATATTGTTTGAATCTTTCCTTGAGAATGAAAACAAATCTTCTTTTGCATTTGCTTTCTCATCATTTTCACCTTCTCCATTTGCAACAAATAAAATGACTAAATATTATAATGTATATGTATAACACAAATAGTCCAATACAAATTTAAATTTATATTTATATTAATATATATTATTGAGACATTTAAATCCAAGCAACCAATTACGTGCATAAATAAAAGTCTGAACATTATCTGGAAGAAGAGAACTTCTATACTTTGTCAGAACACGTGAACCAATACTAAAAGCTGATTCACTAGCTACTATAGTGATCGAAATTCTTAGTATATCACAAGCCATTCTTGAAAGATGAGAAAATCGATGATAATTGTTCTTCCACTAATTCAAGATATCTAGTTCTTTAAATATTTTTAGATCAAGTCTTACATCTTCCAAATATAAATCCAATTCAAACTTCCCAACTAAATCGGAATCTTGGTATACAAAATTCATATAAATCTGCATTTACATTTAAAGTATTAATAGAGTAGTTATTAACTTAAGAATAAAATAAAAGAAACAAGTAAAATCTAATTGATATTTGATAAGATAGTAATACTTGAGAAAATAAAACTTACATAAAAAGTATCATCAAAAACTTCAGATGACTCAGATCCATCAATCTCTTTTTTCTTCTCTGTAGGTGTAGCATTCTTGTCAATAAGAGTGGGTTGTTTTGTAAATGATATTTCAATATTTACTCTTGAACTTGATGATGAGCCATTGTTGTATTCACCATAAATCGAATATAACTTACCCTTTATAATTGCAATCTTTTCAGAGCAAATCCCAGGATCAAGCATAGAGTAGGAAAACCTTATCAAATCAAACTTAAAAGTGTGGATCAATAATAGTCACAAGAGCAAGTATCACTCTGTAGTCACTCCCAATATTTGTCAAATTTCACTTTCATGGTTGAAGCCATATTTTGAATTAAATTATCATCACTCCAACATTTTTCCTTTAACAACACCTTAATCCTAGATATTTGCATGAAATACATGTTTAATGTTGGATAAGATGTCCCAAAAATTAATTATGTGATCACATCAAATAGCTTCAAGAAAGAACACATTTCATTTGCTTTCCTCCACTCTTCACTTGTAGGGAGATGCTTGTAATTTCTAGCATTCAAGGCTAATGTAGCAAATACATCTGGATATTTAATTGCACTTTGAAGCATTGCATATGTTGAATTCCATCTACTTGGAACATCTAATTGTTATCTCATTGAAGTGTCAACTCCACCAATTTCATCAACACATTGCCTAAACATCATCATCCGAGCCTCTAAAGCTTTGACATATTTTATGCTCTCCCTAATTTTTTGTAATGCATCACTAGCTACTTTCAACCCTTCTTGAACAATAAGATTCAAGATATGAGCACAACATCTTATATGGAAAAATTTAGAACCACACACCAAGCTTTTTTGCCTATAATAACTTCTCTTTTAATATGTCTTGCATATTGTCTTTTGCAGATGTATTATCTAAAGTAACAAAAAATACTTTCTTATCTATCCCCCATTCAATCAAGCAGTCATAGATTTTTCTATACAATTCAAATCTTGAATGTGGAGGTATAATCTTACAAAAAGAAAAAAATTCACTATTAAGTTTCCATTGTCATCCACAAAGTGAGTAGTCAAACATAAATAATCTTAAGAAGTAATTGAAGTTAAACAATTTGATGTTAAACATATATAGTTTGTTTCAAACTTTCTTTTAGGTCAACATAAAGCTTCCAAACATTAGCAACAACAGTTCCTCCACAAATGTGCTTCACTTTAGGATTCAAGAATTAGTGTAATTCCCTAATCCGTTTATATTCAACAAAAGAATATGGATGATCATGTTTTGCCCATGCTTGATCAACATAGCAATAAGTTCATGCCCATGCTTTTGATTTAATTGCCTAAATTTTTGTTTTGTTTCATGATCTGTCAACATTGAAGGGACATTTTGATAATGCAGGATTTTTAAACATGCTTCTATATGACGTCTAAAAGTTGAGGTCCCATGACTTTTTCCACTACCTACATATGTTTTTTGATAACCATTACATCTAGCATGTTCCTTTCCATTAATATTGACTTTAGTGAAAAAATTCCACACATTATAAGTGCAAGTCTTAGATTTTTTAGCTGGTGGTTAGCTCTGTTGTTCTTGCTCTTGACTTTCTAGATTAGAATCTTATGGATTAGAGCTAGGACAAGGAGCATGAACTACTGATGATTCATTAACATTGTTATCACCTTTTTCATTATCATTGTTGTTATTTTGACTATGAGTACGAGGGGTAGACATGTGCTGTAAACATATACATATTTATATAAGCAACAAGCCAACAACAACTCAAGTCCTTATTTTTGCTTTTGATTGAAACAGTTTTTGCTTTTCAAGACTTCCAAAATATAATGCTCAAATTAATATTTTTAAACTTCAGTGGTTTCAATTAAGGCAAAACGCACAAAAATGAAACTATATGTGGCACAGAACTCACAAAACACTCTTTGAAAGAAAACACTTGCTGTATTATTACCTCTGTGTTCGGGGTAAACCAAGAACAAAATCCATGCTCACATCTTCCCACGGTGCTTCTGGAACCGGCAGTGGCATATATAATCCTATATGTTTCCCTTTCGTCTTAGCCAAATGACATATTCGGCATCGCTGTATATGCCGGTTGACATCTCGTTCAAGTCTTGGCCAATAGAAATTCTCTTTGACCAGATCAACTGTCTTGTCACTGCCAAAATGACCAGCTAATCCTCCATCATGAGCTTCCCAAATTATCGCCTCCCTCATCGAACCCTGAGGAATACATAGAGTTTTACCTCGAAATAAAAAGTCATCATGTCGGTAATACTGGTGGAAAGATTGATCGGCAGTAGCTTCCCATACTCCACGAAAATTAGGTTCATCCTGGTACAGCTCCTTGACAAGATCAAAACCAATAACTTTGGCCTGCATTGTTGTTAGTAACACATGTCAACTGCTAAGAGCATCAGCTACAGAGTTTAAAATCCTGGCCTTATACTTAATGAGGAAGGGATAAGACTGCAAGATTTCACTCCAACGGGCATGTTTACGACTGATCTTTTGTTGAGAGTTCAAATACTTTAGGGCTTCATGATCCGAAAAAATTATGAACTCTTTGTTCAAGAGATAGTGACTCCAATGTTGCAAAGCTCGGACAATGGCATAGAATTCTTTATCATAAGTAGAATACCTAAGTTTCGCATCATTGAGTTTCTCACTGAAAAATGCAATGGGATGACCTTCTTGGCTTAAAACAGCGCCAATTCCAGTATTGGAGGCATCACAGCTAACCTCGAACACCTGGTCAAAATTTGAAAGTGCTAGGATAGGAGCTTCAATCAACCGCTTCTTAAGCTCCTCAAAACTCCTCTGAGCTCGTTCCGTCCACTGAAATTTGTCTCCCTTGGTGTAATCTGTGAGGGGTGCAGCAATAGAACTAAAATTACGAATGAACCTCCTATAGAAAGAAGCTAATCCATGGAAACTTCGAACTTCCTGGAGAGATTTTGGAACTGGCCAGCTATTAATGGCTTCAATTTTACTCGGATCAACTCGAACACCTTTGGTAGTGATGATGTACCCCAAGAAAATCACTTCATTGGCGAGGAAGGTGCACTTCTTTAGATTGGCAAAAAGCTTTTGGTCTCGCAGTGCTTGCAAGACTTGCCGTAAGTGATCAAAATGTTCTTCCTGACTCTGGCTGTAAATAAGAATGTCGTCAAAGTAAACAACAACAAATTTGCCAGTGAAGGGTCGCAATACCTGATTCATTAGATGCATGAATGTGCTAGGGGCATTGGTCAGTCCAAAAGGCATCACATTCCACTCATACAAGCCATCTCTTGTCTTGAAGGCGGTCTTCCATTCATCTCCTGGACGAATCCGAATTTGGTGATACCTATTACGAAGGTCAATCTTGGAAAAAATAGTGGCACCATGTAGCTGGTCTAACATGTCATCAAGCCAGGGTATCGGAAACCAATACTTAATAGTAATTTTGTTAACGGCTCGAAAATCAATGCACATTCTCCAACTCCCATCTTTCTTAGGTACTAACAGAACAAGTACATCACAAGGGCTAACACTTTCCCGAACCAGCCTTTTCTTCAGCAGTTCTTGAACTTGTCGCTGGACTTCGGTATGTTCCTGAGGACTCATTCTATAAGCAGGCTTGTTAGGAATGACTGCTCCTGGAACAAAATCAATGGCGTGCTGTATGTCGCGCATGGGTGGCAACCCGGGTGGTATCTCATCAGCTATCACGTCTAGAAACTCGAATAATAAAGGCATAACTGCTGGGGAGATGGTGGACTCACTGTTTGTCTCGAGTACCGGTATGAAACTCATTGTCTGGGTTTCAGATTTTATCACTTTGAACTCTTCTTTCCTCATCAAAGTCACCAATGGCTTAGCTTCTGTTGAAGCTTTGCTAAACTCACTAGGCTGTAGAGGCGCTAGCTTGATCTTGACACTGTCTTTAATGAAAGAGTAGGTATTTGTACGTCCATCATGCAGAGCATATCGATCATATTGCCATGGCCTCCCCAAAAGAAGGTGGCATGCATCCATGGGAACAACATCACACAAAACATTGTCACAATATCTGTTCCCAATAGAAAAAGTAACAAGGCATTGCTTAGAGACTTTTACCTCGCTTCCAGTATTAAGCCAGTGAAGCTTGTAAGGATGTGGGTGGTCATGCGTTGGTATCTTCAACTTCTGCACCATATAGTCAGACACTACATTTTCACAGCTCCCACTGTCAATAATGACATTACAAACTTTGCCCTAGGCAGTGCAACGGGTGTGAAAAATATTACGTCGTAGCCATGGTTCTTCCTTAACTACAGCTGCATGTAGACTTCATCTGATAACCAAAGCCTCTCCCTAATCTGCAGGCGTAATCTCCTTGTCATATACTGGTTCGGCTTCATAAAATGTAGTCTCCTCTTCATCTTCCTCAGGTGCTTCATAAACTTGCCCTTCCCTAATGGTGATAACCCTTCGAGTAGGACAGTTTGAGGCGATGTGACCAAATCCTTGGCATTTAAAGCATCGAGGTGCTTTAGAGCCAGATTCCTTGACAGTATTTGTTGGAGACTTGTGCGTAGTGCTAGGCTACGGCTTGCCTTATGAAGCAGATTGCTGAAATTCTGCCTTTCGACCATCAAAATAACCCCTAGAGGAAGAAGGTTTATAAGAAGACCTCTTGGGCGTTTGCTTCTCTACACGGATGGCTAGGCGAATCATATCATCCAAAGTGCAATACTGCTGAAGCTGGACTGGACGACTGATGTCAGCATTTAACCCTACAAGATAACGAGCTATCGTTTGCTCCTCCTTCTCCTGTATATCACACTTCATCATAAGTTTTTCAAACTCTCTAGTGTATTCTTCTACAGACAAGGACTTCTGTCGAAGATTCTGTAATTGGATAAAATTATCCTGATGGTAATGTTCCGGTAGAAACTTCTGGGTGAGCTGTCGTCTCATTTTCTCCCAAGTCTCAATCTTGCGCTTTCCCTCTCATACTCGCTTCCGTTTGAGATTCTCCCACCATATGGAAGCATGCTTCTTGAGTTTAAGAGCAACTATCTTGACTTTTTGTTTGTCTGGAATCTCCTTGTATTCAAATATTTGCTCAACAGTTTGAAACCAATCTACAAACTCATCTGGCTGGAGTCTTCTCTCAAATTCCGGAATGTATACTTTGATGTCACTAGAGCGGAATGGTTGTTGTTGAGGTCGGTGATAGTTGTCAGTGGATGATGAATTGCTGCTATCTGAATCACCTTCTGGGTTTTCTTTACGCGTTTCTAGCAAAGCTCGCTACAATTCTACAGTAGCTTCAAATTCTTGTATTCGACGTCTCATCTCGTCCATTGCAACATCCTGTGCATTCTTGCGTCTTGGAGGCATTTTTTTTCCTTTTATGGAAGATTAGGACTTAGGCAAAACAATTAAAAGTATCGAGGTGAAAAGGTAATTGGCTAGAGTATAGAGGTGGGAAAAAAATAGGGTAAAATTGTAATTTTAGGAAAATAATGGGGCCAAATTGCAATTTAAACAACTTTAGGGCCCAATTGCAATTTTTAGGAAGTAACGGGGTCAAAAGGAAATTTCAAAAAGATTATGGGCAAAAATGTAAATACTGAAATATATGGGTAAAAATATAAATATGGAAAAGTTTAGGGCTCAAACTATAAATATCAGAAGTTTGGCTGACTGGGCAGTGTGACGTGGCAAAGGTGGCACATGGCACACACTGGGTGGCTGATCTGTCGATGATTGGACAGGTCAGGATGACATGGCAGATGACGTTATCATCTTTAACCTCCAGAAGCGCATGGCCGGCGCGTGGACTGCGCGTGGTACTCCGGTGGTGGTGCGTGAGGGCGCGTGTGGTGTCAGACGGCGGCGAAACTCTCCAGTTCGAGGTTTTCCGGCCCTCTGAGCTTGATGGCGAGGTCTGTTTCCCTGAAAAGTGATCGGAACTGGATGCCGACGGCGGCGGTGGCGGCGGTTACTCACTTTCAGGCGACTCTTCGACGGCTCTCTCACTCTACGAAGCTCCTGGACACTCTCTCACCTGCTCTGGTACCAAAAATGGCACAGAACTCACAAAACACTCTTTGAAAGAAAATACTTGTTGTATTATTGCCTGCCTTTCATTGAACATCTGGGAGCCTATTTATACTGAACATCGTAGACAAGGCATTTAGTAAAAAGAGAGGGGTTACAGTGGTTACTATATGCTAATCATGGCCATTAAGGGAGAGTTACAAAGTGATTATTATTTGGCCATTAAGTTTTGTAACAGTAGGAGGTTATGCTTGTAATGATGAATAATTCATGGCTCCGTTTTAGTATGTTTTAGGACCTTAAATATCAAGTAGCAGCAAACCATGATAAACCCAAACTTAAACCTGCCAAGAGTATTCCAATTTCCAACAAAATTCAATACCTAAGCATATTCCAAAATTGCATCAACTCAAGTCTAAATCTTAATAGAATATAATTTATACAGAGGAAACACTAGAAAAATAATTACAAACTTCATAGTCTGTATAAGATAAATTAGTAGAACAAAATAAGAAAGGTTGAAACTTGCATTGTGTCACGAGGTACGAAAATAATGGACAAGATTACACAAACAGCAAAATTGTAAAGAAAGAAAATTTCGCTTAGCAAATTGAGTCCAAAAGTAATAATACCTACAAAGATTCAAGTTTTGAGCTAAGACTGATTCAAGCTTCGAGCTGAGATTCAACGACAGAGCAGAGTAGATAACAATGGTAAAGCCTTTCTAGTATTTTGAAATCTCAAATCTTTAGTTAGTGAGAGAATGATGAGAGGAAGAAGATGAGATGATGATTGGCTAGATTGCGTATCTTGTTTGTATCAATAATTAGTGAGAGGTAGAGGCAAAGTGAAGTGAGGAAGAAGATGAGAGGCAAACTGGCGGAGTCGTAAAGGAGAGGACAAAGGTAAGTCTAGTCGAAGGTGAACTGGTGGCAGTGGCAGAGTCTGGCCAACTCTGGTGAGAGCGAGAGGCAAAGGTGAAGCTGCGAAGGTGAGAGTGTGACTAATTGTGTGAGACTTAGCTGAGAACCTGAGCTGAGACTGCGATATGAGAGTGAGAGGTTGAAAGCTACGAGTGAGACCAAAGGGCAAAGGCAAAGCTAGGACCTAAGAGCTTGACTTGAGACTGCGATGTGAGAGTAACTGAGTGAGAGTGAGAGAGAAATGCTGAGTGCTGTGAGGGCTAGACCGAAAGGCAAAGGCAGAGTTAAGAGTAGAGAAAAGAGACATATTAGGGTTCATCTTTTCTTAATTCTTTTTATCACATTAAAGCAATTGAGCAGGAAGCCAAGAGCCAAATGACGTCCTTTCTGAAGGGGGGAAAATGGTCTAAACGGGCTAACCCACAGGTTTGAAGGGTTAGCCAGCGGGTTAAGCAATCTGGGTTAGGAAAAGACTACTTCCATATGAGCTTTGTTTTTTCCAACCCGAAACCACCATAAAATAGGCTAAAACGGGCCAACCCATGAGTTAAAGCTCATTTTCCCGACTCTAGAGGTAGAACACCCGGTGAACAGGTTTATTATACAAAACCCATACCCCTCAGAACCCGTTCCCCTCTCCTTTTTCCTCTATCAACACTTGACCCCTCCCCTATATATTTGTGCATATATATATTTATATATATAATTAACTATTTCTACAACTTTAAAAATCGGATGCTTAAATAGTTAAATGTTTATTATTATTGTTTTTGCCAATGAAGCGTAATCTAATTCATAAAGATGCAAGTCCAACTTCATAAGGGCAGGTGTTCAAATCATGTTACCAATGTGTGACTTGTCCTAATGAGTTTTCAAAATCCAATTTATCTAAATTTTTTTAATACTAAAAGAATATATATTTTACTTAAAATATAAATAATAAATACTTAATAATTATGCATTAAAATAAAATTTTTTAAGATATATTTCATTGAAAAATAATATCAGGATCAGGTAGGTATGCCAGGTAAAACCAAGCTTACCTAGTTATCAAGTTGTCTAAACATGCACCCTTACCTCATAGAACATGAGTTTTATTCTTACCAATTAGACGAACATTTAACTCTCAGTTGGCAAAATATATATACATATATATAAAAGCAACATACTTTTAAAACTGTAGAGATATTTAATTTTATTTTTTTATTTAAGCAACTCTATTAATATCATAATATATTTATTTATATATTTGAAGTCATTTTTAGTATATTTTTTTATCAATTAGATATATTTTATATCTTATTTATTTTGATGAGTACAAATATTACAAATACATATATACACAAAAAATATTTTTTTAGATATATTTAATATTTTTTATATGATCTCTTTGTAACTTCAAAATATGTATTTATTTTAATGAACATGTATAATATATATTTTTATATAAATAAGATATATTTTAATATAAATACATATCGTATTATTTTATATAAAAATATAATTATGATATATATATATAATATAGTTTAAATATATATATTACAATTATGGGGAAGGGGTCGGGTCGGGTGTTGATACGAGGGTGGGGGGGTGGTGTTGGCAGGCTATGTTTATATTTTAATTAAAATACATATCGTATTATTTTATATAAAAATATAATTATGATATATATATATAATATAGTTTAAATATATATATTACAATTATGGGGAAGGGGTCGGGTCGGGTGTTGATACGAGGGTGGGGGGGTGGTGTTGGCAGGCTATGTTTATCAAAATTTAAAAAAAAAAAACACAAAAGCCAAATTGCCACACAATTCGACTCCTGTGTAACAAGACAAAATAAAATAACAGAAATGTCATAAGCGAGGAGGTGGAATTCGACTTTGGACGTTATATTTGGGTAAATATTTTCCAAGATATTATATTTTGGTAAATTATTTTTTTTTTATTATATATTACTCAAAAAGTCCACTCTCCTTCACTTACTGTTTTGAAAAACCATCAAGAGGAAGCAAAATACTCACAAATCGGAAAGCCAAAAAGAAGACATGGGAATGCTAAGAAATCATCACAAAGTGATAGAAGAAGGTAAGAAACAGCTGTGCCTAGCTCTCCCTCTCTTCTCTGTGGGTTTCTTACAGTACAGCTTGCAAACCATATCTGTCATCTTCGTGGGTCACCTTGGCACCCTCCCTCTCTCTGCTGCTTCCATGGCCACTTCCTTCACTTCCGTCACTGGCTTCAACTTGTTGGTACATTTACTTTCCCTATTTTTTTTCCCAACAATAGTAAGTCTGTCATTGGTAAAATTTTTAACTTTGTTAAAGGATGCATGAGATTCAATTAAGGATCAAATAGTTAATTGAGGTATATATTTAAAGACCAAAGAGTTGGTTTCTCCTGAATTTCTTGAGTTTTGAGTAATCTTGAAAGGAATCAGGTTTCTGATGATCTTTGTGGATCCTGCAACGGCAAGCGACTGATCCAAAGAACTTGGACTGCCTTGAACCAAACATGCATCGCGAGGATAAGTGCTAAATATTTATATTCTCAAGAATATGATAGAACGGCTTCGTGTTTCGATTTCGATGTTGTTAATATATACGTTTTTTCGCTTTCGGCCAAATGCTGTCTGTTGTTAATACATATGTTGCTGTCCTTTTACTTGCGTGGCACGTACGTAAGAACCAGCAATGAGTTAACGCGATACAAATACAATTGGCATATTACGAAATGGTCAACACATTAGAGGACCAAATCGCTTTTTCAACTTTGTTATATCCTATTTTCTAAACTTTCGTGTCCTGCTTTACATTAATTGAGAAATATTTTCTTGGAATGTCTCTGAATTCTCAACGTCATTTTGAAGATATCACGGACTCACTCTCTCTCCAGATTCTTCATCCCTTCTAAAATGTTCTGATATTAACTTGATTTTTTTCTCCAATCTTTATCCAAGCAGTGGCGGTGAGAAGATAAAGAATAACCAAAAATATTCTAGGCTTAAGAAATCGACTATGAAAAGTCGTAAAATATTTTTTTGAGTTTGTAATAAATGTTTTTTCTTTTTATTAAAGTCTCTCTTTCTCTCCAAGCATTTGCCACTTGAATTTCCTTTTTTTCTTTTGTTTTGGCCAAACACTTGAATTTCAACATTTTTGACTGCTTGCAGATTTTATTTATTTTTTTGAAACATACATGTGAAAAAATCATAACTCGATTTATTTACTCATAAGATGTTATTTAGGCTATGTTTGGTTCAAAAGAAAGGAAGAAATGAGAGGGAAATAAGAGGAATTTTAATGGAGGGGAGAGAAGAAAATGAGAAAGATTTGGTGAGAAGGAAGAGTAGGGGAGAGAAGATAAGGAATTTTAATTTTTTCTTATTTAAGTATGTTGAAGGGGAGGAGAGACGAGGGATTTGCTTATTTTTTCACTAAATTTTTCCACTTTTGGAGGGGAGGAGAGTGATATGAGGGGAGATTAAAAATTTAAAATTTTTCCTCCCCTCTTCTCCTATTTATTGACCCAAATAAAAAAACATTTCAAATTTTTTTCCCTCATCTCTTACTTATTAAATCAAACACTCTCATTTTTCCTCTAAATTTTTCAAACCAAACACAGAGTTAGTCTTTCACAAGCTTTCAGGCTTCTTTTGAAATTAACTCCATGACATGATGAAAGTAGAACTCCAGATTTTTTTCACCAAAAAAAAAATCTAGATTTTCTTTTACCAATTTTTTATGTTGTGTTGTGCCTTGCACTTGACGACGATATTGATACATGGTGTTCGTGTTTGTGACCTGGAATTAGCTCATTTTGGTTTGCCGAAAAGCCAAATAAAAATTAAAATGTTTTGGATATATATATATATATATATATATCAAATTCATTTGGCTGAGAGACAAACGCTAATTCAGATTCTCCCGTAGTTTTAGAATGACATTTTGTTGAGAAATAAAGAAAAAATAATGTGAGAAACATGAGTGTCAGTGTGTGTGTCTAATTATTTCTTATTTTTCTACTAATTTTTCTCTCTACTTTTTTAACAGAATGATATCTTGATTGTGTCGAGTAAAATTTAGACTTGAAAAGCATAGTGTCAAAAGACTAAATTATATTACTCGATCAGGTTATCAAACAGATTTACCACTCTCTGGCCAAAAGAAAAATAGATTTACCACTCAAGGTGAACGAAGCGTATCTCTGGATTTATCACTTTGTTTACTTGTTGCCTTAATTTAAGCCTAATATTTAGCAGATGGGACTAGCAAGTGCACTGGACACCTTTTGTGGTCAATCATATGGAGCAGGACAATACCATATGCTTGGCATCCACACGCAAAGATCCATGTTCGTTCTTTCCCTGAGCTGTGTGTTCCTGGCAATAATCTGGGCAAACACAGAACCAATTCTTGTGGCTATGAAGCAAGATAAACTCATATGAAAAGAAGCTGGATCATATGCCTATTGCATGATCCCAATCATGTTCGCATATGGCCTCCTTCAATGCATTATGAAATTCTTGCAAACCCAGAACATCGTCTTCCCTATGATGCTAACCTCTGGAATAGCAGCTCTGCTTCACATCCCTTTTTGCTGGGTTTTGGTGTTCAGATCTGGGCTTGGAAGCAAAGGAGCAGCCATAGCAATTTCTCTGTCCTATTGGGTAAATGTGGCGTTGATGGCTCTGTATGTGAGGTTCTCTTCTTCCTGCACACTATCAAGGACTGGTTTCTCAAAGCAGGCTTTTCACAATGTCCTAGACTTCCTTAAACTTGCTGTTCCTTCTGCTCTCATGCTCTGGTATTTGTTTCAAGTCAAAATGAAGACTTTTGGATGGTAATTGTGGATAATTTGGGGGAGTTAATATTTGTTCTTGAACTTGCACAGCTTGAAGGTGTGGACGTTTGAGCTCATGGTTCTCTTGTCAGGCCTTCTTCCAAATCCAACTCTAGAAACTTCTGTGCTTTCAATATGGTGAGTCAGTAAACCAGAGATAGATGAACCATAGATATTTTGTAATTTTATTTCTTCCTCCACACTCCCCCACCCCCCCCCCCCAGCGGGGCGGGGTAATTTAAGAAGTTTCTCATTTATTATTGCAGCCTCAATATGTTTAGTCTAGTTTGGATGATCCCACTTGGCTTCAGTGCTGCAGTAAGGTAATGATCATCTCCATTAATGAATTGCTCAGCCCAAGTTGGGTTTATACTCTATTGTATGATGGCGAAAAGCTTAACGAGTAGCATTTGAAACCTTGTGTTTGACATTGACAGCACAAGAGTGTCAAATGAACTAGGAGCAGGAAATGCAGAAGCTGCAAGTCTAGCAGTTCGAGTGGTGTTAGGCATAGCCATAATTGAGGGCATGTTATTGCTTCTGATGATGATTCTATTCCGAAATCTCTGGGGACGAATTTATAGCGAAGACAAAGAAGTAGTGAGCTATGTGGCTTCAGTGATGCCGGTTTTAGCCATTTCTAGCTTCCTTGATGGAATCCAAAGGGCTCTCTCAGGTCATTCTCACGTGCATCTAAATTCTTATATTGTCCTCCAACCACGACATGAACATTGCTTGGACTCAAACTGTCATTATTGTAGTCGTTATCAACGTCCACATTGTACAGTATCTTAAAATTAAATTGGCTGGTTACAACTTATAAATAATAAAACTTGCTATATCTTTTATATTTTATATATTAATGTTGATTTGTGTGATTATGGTCAGGCATTGTGAGAGGGTGTGGACAGCAGAAGATTGGAGCCTATGTGAACTTCGGGTCCTTTTAGCTTGCTGGCGTTCCTTGTGCTATTGTATTAACTTTCGTTGTGCATATGAATGCCAAGGTGAAGTTAGCATTACATTCTTGGAAAATGTGCTTTATATCTATATCATTTTCGTAATATTACTATTTAATTTTTTATTTTTAAGTTAACAATTAGGCATTTTTTAGAAAAGAAAAAATTTCTAGCATTCTACGTACTAATTACACAATTTTTCTTGCTTCTCTGCTCTGGAATATGCAGGGGCTGTGGTTGGGGATCGTCGTTGCCTTTGCAGTGCAAGTGCTATTTTTCCTGGTACTTACAGTTCGCACTGATTGGGAGAAAGAAGTAAGTTATACAGTTCCATATTGTTTATAGATATTATATATGGCCTTTTTTTTTTTTTACAATCTCTTATTGATGCATTTGATTGCATCAGTATAATAATAGGCTTTGTTTTGCTTTTACAGGCAAAGGAAGCTCAGAGCAGAGTAGACAGATCAACTATGTCCCTCACAGGCACTTCACCATGTAATCAAACATTGGCCTCCCAACCACAATCAACATAGCAACGCGGACCCCTTACTCTCTAATTTGTGGATTCATCTCAAGCATCACTACTTATATGAGGCATTACTAGATATTTTCAAAGTATCCTGTCACTTATGATTTTTTTAATGAAAATAGTCCAGATATCAAAAAAGAATGCAGGGAGAGGTTGTTAAAATTGTGAGTTTAGACAACCTCTATTTCTGATAGATTAATTCGTTAGAGTTTATTTTTGTTAACACAAATATTGAAATATATAATTATATGTAATGGATATTAATATGTAACAACAAATTTATCTAAATATAATTCAAAAATTTAATCAAATTCATATATATATATATATATATAATCAAGTTTGATGACTTTAAAATTCCTTGACAGTTCTTTTTGGCTGTTTTAGCCACAAGTCTTTATTGGATTTTGTATTGTATATGCATAGATTCTTTTATTTGTTGCATTGCATGGGTTAGACTTCAAATTCTTTGTTTGTTTAGCTTTTTTTTACCAACATCAAATGTGAAAACCATTTAAATAATGAAATATCTTACCTATTTGCATTCGCATATACTTCTCACTGATGTGAGGAATTAAAAAGGTTCAGCTACGCAATAGACGTTTTCACAAAAGTTTAACACAAAAGCACACATGCCTTGCAAATATGTTTTTTTTTTAAATCCAACTCTAAATAGAAAAATCACCTAAAAGGATGGTATTCAAGTGGTGAAAAATCTTACTTATTTACATTCATTTGCACACTTTTCATTAAACTTCAAATGCTGGTATCGCTTTATTGGCACATTTGGAAAGTAAGATCTAAGATGTATCGTATGTGCATCAATATTATAATGCATTACATATCTCCTCGAGGGATAATGGTGCATGCCATGCGATGCCTTCCCAGTAAGCGCGGGCCAAATTTCGTCATTTGTCAACGATTCAAGTATTCAACGTTCAATTCAAAACACGCCCGATTTACCCGAGTTTACATATCCGGTTAATTAAACATTACTATTATTCCTTTTGGCCAAAGAAAAAATTACTAATTAATTTATTCCTAGCTTTTATTATTTTTTTTCTTCATATATAACACACATAGATAAGAAATTGGTGGAATCAATATTTTCTTTCTTGTCACAATTGAGACATGGGTGAATTGTAATTCTGCCTAATCTGATGTTTGTCTTGGAATTGGACAGCTTGAAGGTGCGGACATTTTCCTCTTGTGAAGCCTTCTTCCTAATCCAATTCTACAGACTTTCATTTATCTTGGAACCTGGGATCCTTTTATCTTGCTGGCGTTCCTTGGGCTCTAATATTATCTTTGCCATTTATGTCACTGCTATAATTATTTAATTGTAACAATTTTTTTTACTACGGGCAAATATTATTATTTATTTGTTTATTTATTATTTTGTAAAATTCTTATTACTTAGAATCATGCTTTCTCCTCTTGATTCCTAAAATCTCAACTTAAATACATGTGTAGAAAAAAAATATAACCTTGTATTAGGAGCAAGATATTAAAAATCAGACAAACTATTGAATCAACTAAGTTACCGGTTTATAATGCAACAGCAAAGTACTGGTTCGAGATCAATCTTCTTGCTGAGGCTCATGCTGGTCATATTTTCTTCTCCATTTTTTTTATCTACTAATCATTCAAAAGACAACCAATCAGACATTTATTTGTGTTTCTTCTTCTTCTTCTTCTTTTTCCACGGATGTTGGCTGCATTTTCTTGTTGGATCTACGCTGTTGTGCTATCTTCTTTCTTCTTTTCCATCTTCAATGACTAAAAAGCAAAGGGGGAAAAAACTAAACTGTCCCAAAATAACATGTTCTTTGTATTGAACAAAGTTAAAAAATGGTTCATTTTTTAACCAGTTTATTCTTTCTCTGAATTGAATTGGACCATGTGCTGATTCATGGTTCAATCGATTAGTCAGGTCTGATTTTAACAACAATGATTAGGAGACCCACGGACAATTCAACTTTTTTTTTTTGCTAAAATTCAACTTTGTTCGATACAAAGAGCATGTTATTTTGGGTATTTGATATGTTATGGGTTTTTTAAAACTTGGAATTTAATGAGTGGTATGTTAAAATCAAGGTGAAAAAAACCGGACCAGATCTGCCGGTTCGATTGGTTCCAAGTCCAGTTCGGTCATAGCTGAGATTGGCCAATTTTAAAACCAGCACAAAACAAGTAAAATCAATTAAGAAACGGCAAAAAATCGGTACAAAACCGGTTTGAACCAATCTGTTTTTTTTTAAATATAAAATAATATTATTTTTAGTATTAAGTAGCATTATTTTTTATATAAATTTTTTCTTTCTATATTATAATATTATATAAATATTATTATGATATATAATTATTAATAATAATAAATTTACTTGATAAATTATATAAAAATAAAATATCAATTGACTATTTTGAATTTAAAATATAATTATAAATGAATATTAACTTGTTTAGATTTTAATATTAGGTTGTAAAACTTATTAATATTATTTTTATTTTCTATATGATATATAAAATTAAAAAATTATTAAATTTACTTTGCATCCTAGATTGAATGTTAATTTATGATCATAGATAAATATTTTTTATATTTTTCATCTACATTATTTAAAATATTAATTTATTTACAACTAATCCAACTCCAATCTAATCCCAGTTCGACCATTGAATCTTGAACCGTTATCTCAGTCTGATTTTTAATACCTTGGTTAAAATAAAAGTTTGGAACACCATTTAGAAAACTCTTTATTAACTTTTATTAATTTCGAAATGAAACTTCCTATATTTTAAAATAATCAAGAGATCATTGTTAAATAGTATATTCTATTATAAATTATAAAACTGATATTATTTACAAATAGTGAACAATGTAGTATTTCTTTTTTCAAATTCTGCATAATGTATTAGTTGTCAACTTGTCATTTAAGATAATACACAAAAGTTAAAAAAATTATTAAATAGTCTAAATTATAGAAAATAATAATAATTACATTTGACTAAAATAAAATATAGGAGACGTGTGGCAACGAGTTTTATTTTATTTTTTTACCAGAAAATGCGCATTTCCTTTTTTTTTGGGGGGGAAAATGACTGGAAAATACTTTTGAAGATAAAAATTCCAAAAATGTACTCATGCAGCACTTCATTGTACTATATATATATATATATATAAGATCTATCTGTATAGATATCATCATCTACATCCAGAAAGCCGCATGCTTTGGAAGAAACTTGTATAATTTGGGAAGGGGTTTTGATTGATCAAAAAGAAGAATCTACTTCAACCGATATGTCCTTAGCCACGACCATACATAACATAGAGGAAAGTGTTACTTTAAACTTATGAAATTATAATGATGTACCAAAATGTCAAATTGTAAATATTGTTATGACGTGAAAAGACTATTTTGCCCTTAATTCTTGTTCCTCCTCCCCCTTCCTCTCTCTTCCCTCCTGAGTCTCATTTCTCTTCCTCCTTCCTCTTGTTTCATGGCTAGATTTGGTGAGGGGCCATTAAGATTCAACAACATCTTTCCTCTTCTCCTTCCCTCTTCTACTTTGTCCCTCCTCTATAGTCCCTATGTCGAGATGAAGGAGAAGAGAAACCGGATCCGTCATCCATCATCTCTTCATCCAACTCACGACTTCGAAACTTAAATCCGTTGGTCTTCATTATCGGTGCCGCCATCTTCCTCTATCGCCTTCATCATCTTCTTCATCTTTGTCTTCATCTTCCTCCATTTTCATCTTCATTTTTTCTTCCTCAATCACCTTCATCTTCTTCTTCCTTCATTTTCATCTTCTTTTTTCTCCTTACCTTCATCTTTTGGGCGGTTTTATTTTTAAATTTAGATTTACTGGTTTGAAATATTACATATCTATATCAGTTGCAAATATAAATAGAACAGTTACAAATTTAGGGCCCGTTTAGTTCTCAATTTTATAAAATTAAGTTAAGATAAATAAAATATTTTATGTATTCACATAGTCTTACTAAAACCAACACTTATGGTTCTCCACAATATTTTTTGATTGACGCCATCAAGACATAGACAGAAGATAAAAATAGAAAAAGATATGCACAATGCTATTTATAAGGATTCAAAACTCAATCACCATTGATTTTGTTAGTTTTGATTTCAATTCAATTAGAATATTACTCTCTCTCATCCCTAATACAGTGCCATTTAACCGAATCAACAAATTAAAATTAAGGTTAAAGTTAATTAACTATCTTAATTTCTTAAAAAATTATGATATTTTTTCAAAATCATCTTTTTTTCATTTTTTTATTTTTCTTTGAGATATATTAAATAGAAATATTTTTTAAAATATATAATAAATATTATTTTGTATGTATATTGTAAAAAGTCCTATATCCTATATTTAGATTTAATGCAAAAAATTCTATATTTATAAATAGTCGGACTAATTCTGAAAACAATGTTTTAACCGAACATGCTTTGTTTTTCGAACTTCGGTAAAATTTAGAAATAGACGGAGTAACCTTCTCTTTCTTGGTGCAATCGCCATCACTTTAATTTAGTTAATTGCTTAAAGTTTTGAGCTTTTGTAATCATTCATGATCATGACTGCAAAATTCAAGTTTTACCTTCAGGTTGGAGATGGGAATCGATTACCTCAACCCTTATTTTATTATTAGAAGATAAAACAAAAATTGAAATGTCTCTGTCCAGATTTAGGAGCATTATTATAAAATAATGCTTACTCAATTGACTTTGTGATTCAACTGTTCAGCATCAAGTTGACAATGATGAATTTGTTTTATACTATCTAAAATATAAATTTTATTTAACTAATTATACAGGAAAAAAAAAAGAGTAGTTTTACTTATTAAACTTATAAAAAATATATTATTTTTCAATAGTACTTCTTTTTAATATATTACATTTAAATATTATTATTTCTCTTACCTTTAATAGTAAATAAAGATAAAATAAAAAAATACATTTAATAACTTAAAATTTATTAAATAAAATTTATATTTTGGATAAAAAATACTTTTAAAAAAGGGCTTATATTAGATTGAAAAAAGTAACTTAAATGAAATTTTAAGGAATAATATTTTTTATATACCATTTGTGTTTCTTTCGATGATTTCAATATCTTTCACTTTCTTTCCAGTTGTATTTTTTAAAAAATTTATATTCAAATAGTTGTCATTCATTCTGTCAAATAATATTTTTTTTAATATTCTCATAAAAACATTAAATTCAAAACTTACCGTCATTTTTAAAATAAAATAATTAATACAATCCATTTATATGAATCGATTCTCTTCCTCCGCAAATATTTTTTTCTTCAGTAATAATTTCAAGAAAAATTTGATTATGTTATCATTTTATTGGTATATTAAAAAAAAAAGCCAACTTTAGTCAATATTCGAGTGTTGTGTTGTTTTGATAAAGTTGTTCTTTTCAATATGTCACGGATTTAAGTTGATAACAGGATCAACAGGAAAAAAAAAAACAAAGAAGTCTACTTTATTTTATGCAAAAGACGTGTCACTTACTCCATTTCAAGATAATTATTACTCTATTTCTTCCAAAATTTTTTGTCATTTATGATTTAGGTAAATAGATTAAAAATTATTAATTATTATATATATTGAAAAAAATACCCTTATTTAATTAATCTATATTATAAACTAAAAGAGAAAAGAGAATAATAATAATAATAATAAAAAGAGTATAACTGGAAAATAAAATCTTAAAATTTTAAAACAACAACAGTTTTGGAACAAAATAAAATTTAAAAAACAAAAATTTTGGGATGGAAGGGAAAGTTTTGATTTTATTTCAAAATAATTGTTGTTTTAAAATTTTAATAAAATATTAATTATTTTGTCTACCATTTTATCCTTAATTAATGAAATAATGGTAGGTGGAAGCGGAACCCAAATACCTGTTTAGAAATAACTTATCAATATAAGAAAATTTTAATTAAATACAATTATATTTTACTACATTCTAGTTTATTTAATATCTTTTTTAATATATGTGCATAGCCTTAAACGATAGTTATTTAAGGTTATGGCACATAGATTGGGGAAGTATTAGTTAATGTAAAATAATATTATGTAATAACTAACATATTCTCATATAAAAGGTCTTGTAATTCATTTATGATGGAATAAATAAAAAAAAAGAATAGATAGATAAGAGAGAAGAAAAATAGAATTAATAAATGATGGTATAGTTAACAAATTAATGATATATTGGATTTATAGAACAAGAATAGTTTTGAAATAAAATAAAAAAAAAACCCACAACAAAACAACAATAATAATAGATATGGGATAAAGGGAGTAAAATCAGAATATATACATATATGGTTACCGTTATATTATCGTTTATTTTCTTTCTCTTTTTTTGCAATTTGCGTGCATATCTCAATTATTTTCCTTGCACTAGATAATATTTAATTAATAGGATGATCAAAGAAAAGTTTGGAACACCAATTAGCAACCCCATATTAATGTTAACTGATTTTATAGAAGATCGGATCCTACTGCAAGGTTAACTTGGAATGCATATTTTGTTGACCAACAAAAAAAAAACAGATTGAATATTTTAATTGTTTGTTCTTTAGTCTAGATTTAACATTAATAAGGATTACATATCTTAGTTGCTTTTTCTTTAGTCTAGATATTTTATTGTGAGAATTTATTGAAAAATAGTTAGACAAGATATTTTCATATATTTGGTGAATTCTACCACTCTTTCTATTTCTTTCTTTATTGTGAAGAACTCAAATTCCTTTTTTCCCCTCTCATTTTACATACAAATAAAGTCATTCCAATCTAACTTTTTTGAAGTAATAAGAGAGAGAGAGAGAGAGAAATGATCTATACTAGCCACCAAAACAAAATGATCCCCGTCTCCTTTTTTTTTTTTTCACTTCACATCCATAGTAGCCAACTATATATTCGCATCTATATGCCACGCGCAGGCGTTTCCCATTCCCATATATTGAAAATCCTCTGCATGTATCTGGGTATTCTTGGGTGTTTAATGATTTAGGCAAGAAGAGAATTGGGGCATTTGCATAAAACAAGATATGGGAGTGTGGAGAAAGGATATTGCGGGCGAGGTAAAAAAGCAGCTATGGCTGGCAGGACCTATGATTTCTGTCAATCTGTTTATGTACAGTTTACAAATGATATCCCTAATGTTTGCTGGCCATCTCGGAGAGTTGCCTCTATCTGGTGCTTCAATGGCTACTTCTTTTCTCAATGCCACCGGTTTTATGGTGTTGGTGCGTTTACACGGTTTCTTCTGTGTTTCAGCATTTCCACTATCTGTGAGATGTGCATGCATATTGTGGCAACTATTTAGCATGCCATTGTCCCCACATCTCAATATCTTTTGGTGTTTATGTTTATTATGCTCATGTGCTCTTGAATCATGAGACTTAGGATACGCCTTTTTTCCCAACATCTAACATTCCATGCATTAAGTTGATTTCTCTGTGTTCAATAGTTAATTTAGAGTAATCTTGCTTTACACCTTGATGCCTCCTTCGCAAATGATCAAACTATGTGCTGTTGTTATTCAGAAGGGCTCTAATCATCCTGACCATAGAATTTCATTGGCTCTTGCTTTCCTCAACGTTTCAAATTTCATCAATTTCAAGTGCTCTTTACATGTATACTCAGAAATTAACATGTTTAATGCTTTAGATGGGAATGGCAAGCGCCCTGGACACATTTTGTGGTCAATCATTTGGAGCAGAGCAGTATCATATGCTTGGCATACACATGCAGCGAGGCATGTTGGTTATCTTACTTGTTGCTATAGCACAGTCCATTATTTTGGCGAACTTAAGGCCTATTCTAGTTCTTTTGCATCAAGACCGCACTATTGCAAAAGAAGCTGGAGTATATGCTCGTTACATGATTCCAAGCCTTTTTGCCTATGGTCTTCTTCAGTGCAATATTAAATTCCTACAGAACCAGAACATAGTCCTCCCTATGGTTCTAACTACTGGAATCTCAAGTTTGGTGCACATCTTTTTCTGTTGGATTTTGGTCCTTAAAGCTGGGCTTGGCATCAAAGGAGCAGCCATCGCATTTTGCATTTCTAATTGGATTAGTTTGCTGCTGCTAGTACTTTATACCAAATGCTCTTCTTCATGCAAGAGAGCCTGGACTGGCTTTTCAAGAGAATCCTTTCATAACATCCCCCAATTTCTCAGACTTGCTCTTCCTTCAGCTCTCATGGTCTGGTATGATTTTCATTATTGAAGCACCATTCATTTCCACAAATGAAAAACAACTTGGAAAGCAAAATAGTTGCATACTAACAAAAGGGTCCAATATATTGGTTCATCTGCTTCTTCATTAGTGAATATAATAGTCTTGCTAGAAATTAATTACTATCGTCTTTTCTTGGTGATTGATAATGTTACGACTCATGATCAATGTTAAGAAGTTTTGATGCTATTCTATGGAATTTCCGTGACAGCTTAGAAGCATGGACATTTGAATTGATGGTGATCCTGTCTGGTACTTTTCCTAATCCAAAACTACAGACCTCAGTTTCTTCTATATGGTAAGTTGTTCAGTTAGGAATTATGGTCTAGTTTGTACTGAACTCTTCATGGTATATATGCCACTATATACATATATACCACTATATATATATATATATATATCCTCTCATGGATTATGCACTCCTCCTTCTCCAGCCTTAATACATCTGGTATATTTTGGATGCTACCCTTTGGAATTGGCGCTGCTGCAAGGTCAGTTGTTTCTTGCTAAATTTTTATCCTTGTAATTTTTTTTTGGTTATGCAAAACAACTCCAAAGGAAAATTATATTTATGGCTTTTAGTGTAGATGAACTTGATGCCAGTACAGACTTTGATTAGTTTCGTTATGTATGTCAACTTCCCAGTACAAGGATCTCAAATGAACTTGGGGCTGGCTGTCCGAAAGCTGCACAGTTAGCACTTAAAGTCACTTTATTCATGGCCCTCATGGTGGGAATTTTTCAATTCTCACTACTAATGATAATAAGGAATATTTGGGGTAGTGCGTTTACAAATGTTCATGAAGTGGTGAGATATGTAGCATCCATGCTCCCAATTGTCGCAAGTGTGGCCTTTATGGATTCAATTCAAACTGTACTCTCAGGTATTGACATTACTTCTACTCATTAAACCTCATTGTAAACTGTGCGCTTCTTTTATTCTTGATCCTCAAACGAAGAAGGGACAAAAACCAAAGAAACTTATGCTACACATGGTTGCATACATACTACATTTGCATTAGTATCCATGTCTATGGCCTATGTTTCTTCTATGCATGCGTGAACTTGACCTCTGCTAAGCAAATGGCTGTGCTATGTAAATAAGGTGTTGCCAGAGGATGTGGTTGGCAGAAACTAGGTGCATTTGTAAATCTTGGCTCATATTATCTTGTGGGCGTTCCTTTTGCTGTAGTGTTTGCTATTGTCCTTCACATGAAAGTAAAGGTAATATTCCATTACTGTCCTGCAGTAAAATACTTGAATTGAAGCTACTTGTTTTGAAAAACATTGGTTTGTCACATACATAGGGCCTCTGGATAGGAATCGCATTAGCACTTAGTGTCCAAGTGGTATGTCTTCTAATCATAACCGTGTGCACCAACTGGGAGAAAGAAGTAAGTCATCCACTGACCTTCAACTCTCTTGTGTGGTGAGTTAAGATTCTAACAAAATCATCATTGTTTAGGCTAAGAAGGCTACAATAAGGGTACAAGGTCCGAGAGTCCCAGCAAGTAGCCAAGTTGTTACTCATTGATGGAGCCGTAACTCTGAAAGTCAAGGTTTTAGCATATAAAAAAATAAAGATTTATAAGATATGCACAAAGTTGCTTATAAGGAGTCAAAGCTCAACTACAATGCAGATGCAGCGGAACCTTAGTTCCTGTTTTGGTTAAATTGTAAGGTTTAATACACAGAGAAAATATTATCATATTTATGCAAAGTGCATCCAAGCCAAACAATGCTTGAACGCTTTAGACAGAACATTTAACTGAAACAGAATTGGGCGACTTGAACAACCTTGAAATTGCATGAGCTAGGAAAATCAAGCACCACTTCTACAAACACTCATACTCGGAGAGATAAATGGAATGACAAGCTGTTTGCGAAGTACCAGAGAACATACATTTTATGTTCTATAGCAAATATTTATTCAAATTGAACATCTTACACAATAACTTTTGCAAACAACAGATACAACAAGGGCTCAAGAAAATGCCCTCACAAATCACTACTGAGACGCTTTCCATCAGCTACAATACTATAAATTTTTTTTTCCTTAAATATGCAAATTATTTTGGGTCCCCGGACAAGAATTCAGGTGAGATGTTAAGTTTCTGTGACTGCTACTCCCTCCTTTACACATCTACACATAGTTGTTTCACCCAGAGAGACACAAATGAAGAGGGCCATACAGCAATTGTACTCCTCGGTCTAATGGCTCCAGTACCAGAATATTCATTCTGGCTGCTGAAATTCTAGATCTAATTTTCTTTTCAAATGTGATCTGTCAGCACTACAGAGTCAAAAGCGGGATTAAAAAATAAAAATTAGTTAGCATCATTTACAAGAATTAAAAAATATAAAAGAATTGGCACACTGCCTGTCTATCAGATCATGTCATCCTCTCCACTCTTTCTTAAAGGATCTGCACTTGCCGAGGTTTGAGCACAGATCTTTCCCAATAGAATTGTAAATTTAACTACCTATTAATTCTAGCATATCCAATAGTTTCCGCAGTCATGGGGAACAGATATTGTTATAAAAGTAATGTAGAACAGATTCAATTTCCCTAATCTAGCTTATTTCTTGCAGGTGCAGTTGGTATGGCAAGATACACAAATATTGCAAATTGAAGAAGTTATGTATAAATATTAAGTAACATTGAAATATGCCTGATTGAGTCATAACTATTAAGTTATGTGAAAACTTGGCAGTCTTGCTACTTTCTTTGCAATCATATATCAGAAGACAAGCATACTACAAATCCACACCTTTTAATCTCTGCCGCTACCAAGATTGAGTCATAGGAGGAGAAAAAGTGCTCATATCCAAATGATGATATGAAAATGATCTAAAGTAAATCCAATTACAAGGAACATCAGAAAAATCAAAAGAGCATGTTGTCATGTGCTACATTAGCTTTACTTATAATTCTTTTAACTCGAATAATATTAGCAGAAGGATCGTGGCTCTATATGCAAGCTAAAGAGCCATGTTGTCTATGATTTGATCATGTTTGACTTAAACTAAAATTATAACCTATCTGACCATTTGTAATGACTAGATTATCAATATTGTTTTACCTGTTAATCGTAGGCCTATTTGGAGGTTTCAATCCAAATATAGAGAAGTCTACTGACGTTGCCACTTGATCATTCTTTCCTGTATTATCACCAACCTTTTGTATGTAATCACCTACATTGTCATCAACATTATCTCCTCGTAATGCATTTCCTTCAAATCCATCACGCCCTGGCATCACCCTCCTAGACTTTCTAGGAGGTGATAAAACAGTAGGGCCCTCATGCAGATTGAAATCAGAAACCTTAAGTTCCTTCTTTGGGGCAGGTCTAGGAAGCTTTTCAGGATCTGTGGGCAGAGGCACAGAGGAAAAATACCTAAAGAGAGAGAGAAGATTAAATATGCAACAAAACAAAGTTATTAAACTCTTTATAGGATGTTAAGGAACATAATATACCTGTGCTCTAACGCCTGTTGCACCGAAATCCTAACTTTAGGATCATATGTAAACATTTTTGACAACAAATCTAAAGCATCATCACTTGCCATTGGGAATAAAGAGCGCAAAGGAGGAGCTGGAACATATTGGTATTCAACATAATCAGGAAGGTATACCAGATCAGGCCACTGAGAAGGTGTTGGAGTCCCAAATGCAGTAAAAATCTTTCCTAATTGATCAATATCACTTGAACCCTATCAATATTAAAATAATCAAGACAAAACTGATTAAAAAAAAATAATGATTGATTGTTAGCACATAAAGAAGCACATGAAAAAAATCAGCCAATGCAATAACTTACGTCTCAAAGTACAAAATAACAAGGTTTTTTAAGTTTGGACAAATGGCCACTATAGTGAAACAAAAGAGCTGGATTAAATGGAAGTCAAATCAAATAGTCCATAATATCAAAATAACCAACAGCTATTGAGCTGAATCCCAATTCTGTAGAACAGCTTGAAAGGTTTGATTCAAACTGCAATGTGAACAGTTTGATAAAGCTAAGTAGATTTTTCTATAGAAAATGGCCAAATGCTTAAATGCTCAATGATCAAAATCCATGATCTGCAGCAAAATATTTGAAAATATCAATTAATTCTACCCAGTCACGGTGAAAATCTTCATTTACCTGCAAAAAGGGTCGACGAAGCAGAAGTTCAGCAAATATACAAGCTGCAGCCCAAACATCAACCCCTGACCCATACTGTTTGGCCCCAAATAACAGCTCAGGTGCTCTATACCACCGAGCAAACACCTATTTACAGAATAAACATAAGTGTTAAGAATGGAGATCCACTAAGTTGGAGAAAGCATGAAAGACAAACCTTGAAATGAAACAGGGTACACTTAATAATAAGCAGGCAGTTACTAATGGAAACAGCTACACTGATTGGAAAGCATAAAGAAACATTTGGCATCAAACTTGGGGCTTGCTGGTGAGAGCATCTTGCTATCACTTGGTTAGTTGAGAGTTTGAATCAGCGATGAGGAAAAAGGACCAAAAAAAAGAAACATTTGGCATGCCAGAGTTGTAAGCAAACCTCCTATAAGTTCCACTATCCACATATTCTACTCCACTCTAGTTTGTCACCATGAGATGATGGCCCAAGTGAACCAAAAACCTAGAACACTAGCAATCAGAACAAACTCTTCTTCCACCAAATACCAATTTTGGAACAGCAAAGTTTTCTTTTCTCACTCTGTTTACCCATTTTTAAAGGCAATAAACAATAGGAAAAAATCCAATAAAAAATTATAAAATTTGGAACACAGACCAGCTATAATATGAAGATTCCTAAGGTATAGTCTACAGGTTTGCAGCCTATATTTTCTTAAAAAATTCAGACTACCTAATCATGTTAGGCAAATCATTATAGTGTAAATCCCCTTCCAGATTTGCATTCTGTAACATCCAAATATTAGAGGGCATTGCTGAATTATTGCAAAAGAATCCGCAGAGAGTAGGATAATAAACAGAAGTTTATTCAGAATGCTGAGTTTTGCTTAAAAGAAAGGAACTCATCCCCAGAGCCTCAACGTCAACGTATAAGTGCCCACAAATGAAAGGTAACAATGCACTCCGAATAAAGAAGCAAACCTGATGAGTAAACCTTCGATCTGGGCTCCCAAATATCCTTGCTAAACCAAAATCTGCAAGTTTCAGCTGTCCATTTGGTCCTATCAACAAGTTATTTGGCTTCATATCCCTGAGAATATATAAGCAAAATTCTCGCTCATCACTAAAAAGCAAGCAAGATCAATTTGGTGAACAAATAGCAACATACCTTACCTATGCAAAACCCATTTCTTGTGGCAATAAGCAAGACCTTTAAGCGTCATTTGAAGGTAAGACTTTATATCAGCTGGAGAAAGAAATATATTCCCGTCTCGTGTAACAGCTTCAAGGTCCGTCTCCATGAATTCAAACACAAGATGCAAATTCCCTTTGTGCGGGAATGCATCAATCAATTCAATAATATTGGGATCTTTGAGCTCTTTGAGCAGTTTAATCTCTCTTAGAGCTGTAAAATTCACCCCCTCCTTCTGCTTGCCAAGCCGAATTTTTTTTATAGCAACTGTCTGGCCCGTCTGTTCAAGCATTGAATACATTTTTATAAGAACACCACATGATGAAATGATTGCCACCTTTGTGGCAATAAAGGGTAAGAGTCTCTTGTTCATACTCTATGGCCCATATTTAAAGTCTAAATAAGGAAAGAAAATAAACACCCTACGCGAATTATTGGAAATTTAGAAAAACAAACTATTGAGACGACTTTAAGTTTTGATTTCTGTTATAGTAAGGCTCTAGCCGGAGACAAATGATCCCCTGGTTCATCAACTTTCATCAACCAAGAAAAGCTCATCATTCACATTAAGAGATCGCAATCTCTTTTCCAAATCATCTTCACTGATCCAATTTCCTCGATTTTTTTTTTAAATGACGTTTCTACGAAATGCAGGACAGTTTGCTCCCAAATAAATTAAAAATAAGTGTAAAAGCAGATGGTTTAATTTTGGGTTACCTTTGTATCAATGGCTTTGTATACGACTCCATAGGTACCTTCACCGAGGACTTCACGCCTGAGATATCTATCGGCTACTTTCTTAGACGGATCGATGTCTGACATTTTCGTTCCCCAGATTTTCATAATGAGAAGCAAATTCAGCTTCTTCTTCTTCTTCTTCTTTGCCAAAAGAAGCAAATTCAGCTTCAAAATTAAGAATTTACGAATAAAACATTGCGAGCGAATTAGGGTTTTGGCGAAAAGGAACCAAGATGCCAGAAAGCCGTTGAGAGCCCCATATAGCTTCACTGAACACTGAAAGATATTAACTCCAGAGAGCGTGAGAGCAACGGCCCCACTCCTGCAGGTATTGCCTTTTAGTAGACTTTTTTTTTTCCGTCAGACTTACGACGTGCTAAAAAGGGCGTCCCGATACTCTGCACGTCGCTGAGAAGTCCATGCCCTGCATTTCCATGAAACGGCATGCCGTTTTGCCTCAACGGAAGGACACCCATGGCCCGTTTGGTTGGTTTGCATGAGGGGGTTATGTGATGGATATATCTTTACATTACACTAGATATCTTATTTGATTGGTCCTAACACATGTGATTACTATCACCTTAGGTGATCTTTATTATCATAATTGCTGTGATATACTTCACACTTATTTTTGAATGTGAAGACCTTCACATTAGTATAAAAAAAGGGGAAATGACTACATTATCTTTTATTTAAAAAAACAATTACATCACTAAAATCTAGCATCAACCTCCACCCCACCCATCGGCCTCCACCGACCCCCACCCCCACCCCATCCCCATCCCTATCCACCCACCCCCGCCTCGTTCTATCGGCCTCTACCACCCATCGGCCTCCACCCGCGCCCACCCCATCCCATCGGCCTCCACCCACCCCTATCCCCACCTCATCGACCGCCACCCACGCCTACCCCATCCCATTGGTCTCCACCCTCCCCCATCCCCACCTTATTGACCTCCACGCTCCCTCACTCCTCCGAGACTCCCACTAGTTCCTTCTACCATTTCTAGCGCCACTCTTCACCCTCCCTCACTCCTCCAAGCCTTTCCCGCCTGTTCCTTCCATCATCTCCGGCATTGGCCTCCACCTCCCCTCACTCCTTCGAGCCTCTCCCACTCGTTCCTTCCACCATCTTCGTCACCGTCACAGAAGATTTGAGTTTGCATGCACAAATCTGTTCAAACTCTCAGATCTAGGTTCATGTTCATGATTGAGGAGGAAAGAAGACGGAGGTGAAAGATGGAGGATGTAGAATATGAGTTCAAACTGGCATCCATAGTTTTAAAACCTTCACCTTCATTTGCAAATTGTCATCTTCATCTCCATTTTTTTTTTCATATTTTTACTAATTCATTGATTTGGGGCTGATGGGTGGGACGGTTTGGGTTGAGTGGTGTGATGATGGTCAGATGTTGGTGTAGGGAGTGGTGGCCATGCTGCCGGGGAGGAGAACGATTAAGAGGGCCGAAGCGGTATTTTTTTTTATCAAGGGTAAAATGGTATTTTCATATTTGTATATATTTTATTTAATAAAAAATAAACATCATCCCCTTATTTTTAAAATATCATACCAAACAAACTCATGTGTAATTATCTTCACATTTCATTCCTTCACATCATATTACCTAACTCCCTGTGTAATTGAACCAAACGGGCCGCCAATCTCTTGGGTCTAGATTCAGCTAAGATGCATGGGCTAATGATCACCTATGTTCCCATTAAATAATTTGAACCCTTTAGTTTTAATTTGGATAATTTTAATTTATAATTTTTTATTTTATTTTAATAATAATATTATTTTTTAAATAAAAATTATAAAATTATTTCTATTTTATATTCTGTATATAATAAAATAGAAATACATTAAAAATATAATACCAAATTAAATTAAATTGGGATCATCAAGTTTTAATCTAATTTTAATCTATACGGTCCGATCCAAATCTTGATGATCACCGAATGCGGATTCAGATTCAGCCAGATCGTGGCCATCCATTTCTCCCCAGGGAGCAAGTCTCTTGCTTCCATTTCTTAACTCTATGGCGTCTTAAAATTTACATACTTCTGCTTTTCGGTAAGGAACGGGTCATCCTAATTGATTTGATGTTTAAAAATTGTTTCTAGAAAGCGTGGACCGTTCTCTCAATTTGATGTTTAAAAATTGTTTCTAGCAAGATTTTGAACGTTGACTTCCCCTGTATTTTCTGCTGCGCCGGCGCTGCCGTGTATTCATGTGTGTATATATATAGGAGCGGAACAAGATTGATGAAAGAATGAAGCTGTTGAATCGAAAAGTTGACTCAGAAGAATCAAGGATCATCTTGTAGGTTTAATTAGAAGCACAAGAATGGGGGAAGTGAAGCTGATCGCCACTCCTCAGAGCTTTCCCTGCGCCAGAATTGAATGGGCTCTGAAGATAAAGGGTGTGGAATACGAATACATCAAAGAAAATCTGCTCAATAAAAGCGACCTTCTTCTTCGATCCAATCCTGTGCACAAGAAGGTCCCTGTGCTCCTCCACAACGACCTCCCTCTCGCTGAATCCCACGTCATCCTTGAGTACATCGACGAGACTTGGAAGCAAAACCCTTTGCTACCACAGGACCCTCATGATCGAGCCCAGGCTCGTTTCTGGGCAAGATTTATTGATGAGAAGGTATTTTAATACACTATCACTCCACTACTTGACTTGATGTTACTGTCTATGCCTTCGTCTGATCATTAATTCAAAACTTTTAGCCGTTTTAGTCATGAATTAATTCATTTTAATAGCATCAGTTGCAGTGATATAGGTTTTGGCCTGATCTTGACTCTATCTGATCTTGAAAATTTATAAAGCTCTCTCTGTTTAACATGACAGTGTGTGCTTGGTGTGTGGGGAGCTGGGGTGGCACAAGGAGAAGGAAAGGAGAAAGCCATAGAGGCAGCTCTGGAATCACTGGCAATTCTGGATAAGCAGATTGAAGGGAAGAAGTATTTTGGTGGAGAGAAGATAGGGTATTTGGACATTGTAGCAGGTTGGATACCTTACTGGCTTAATGTTTTGGAACAAGTTGGAGAGATGGAATTGCTCACTGCTGAGAGGTTTCCTCATCTTCATGAATGGAGCCTCAACCTGATGCAGACTTCACCCGTCAAAGATTGCTTGCCTCCCAGAGAATCCGTCGTTGAATACTTCAGTTTCGCCTTCAACTACGTGCGTTCCATGGCAGCCAATAATAAATCATGAACACCCACATATGATGATATGAATAAATATTGTAGAACTTCGTTTCCTTCCATGAAGTTTTGGTCGGCCTAGCAGACCAGACCTTGTATCTTTTAATTGTGTGTGTAATGGTGGGACTGCCAAGTTTCTCCATGATTTCAATAATCAATAATTTTGTTGAGTTTGCGTTTATGCTATCCAAGGTTTATATATGCTTTTGAGGTTTGTGGTTTAAGAATGATAACAAGCTTGACATCGAATGTAATTGTAAACTAAATATACAAAAGCATCACATGTCGGGAACGAAGGTTGGAGGGTAAACTGGAAATATGTATGATAGCTTTAAATATTGTTACAGGGTGTTTGAAAATGGGAATAAAGGGGAATGCAAACAAGCTTGAATTTAGATCTCTCCAGCCAAAATTCGTCAATTCTTCTCTCCAGCTAAATTTTTACCATCCTTGTGATCTAATGGTTTTATTTATATCTCTACTATCACTAACTTCTTAGAACTAAAAAATAGGCCTGGTCGAAACTGTTTTTCTCTTGTTCGGTCACTGTTATGCGCCAATCTTACATCATTCAATCCTCTAAATCAACTCCCTTGCTCTTCCCCTTCGGCATCTGTATTGAGGCTCTTCTTTCTGATCGCGTTGTATATCACGGTTTCAATAAGGTGTGGAAATCACTGTGACTGGGCCCAGAGGGGACGGGGTGACAATTAACACGCCCCCGAGAAAGGTCAAGTGTTTTAAAAATCTAATTTTATGTTTTAGTTCTTGGATTCATTCAATGGTCCACTTCCATGCATTTATGGTTAAGATTTGACTCAAGAGAGGATCCAAATCCAACAGTCTTAAACGTCAGATTCGACTGAAAGGATGATCCAAATCCAACAACCTTAAATGTGATATTATAGGCACTTCTAAACATAGATTTGGATCTCTCTCTATTATTCTGTATTCACAATTACATTCATTAATTTAATTCAAATGATTTAAAATCACTAATTGTTACTTTAAATTAAATATATTATTTATTTTTAATAATAACTATAATATTATGAATTATTTTTAAGAAAATTTTACTCATAATAATAAATATAAATTATTAAATTAAATATATTATCCATTCATAAATTATTTTCTCAATCATTTATTCATAATTAATGGTAAAAATTATGTATACAAAAGAGTATTAAAAAATATATAGAAAAGATCCAAATCTTCTAAACACCTCATGACATGATTATGCAACTCCCCAAGATGTCTAAAAGTTTTGACAGTTTGATATATGTAATATGTGGCATCTTGTTCGTCGTCAGATTACACAGATGACTGAGAATGCCCCAAAATGAAACCATCTTATTCCTCCGCCAAATGGAAACAATCCTTTCATTAAAGAGCTTGTAAGCCCCGTAAAGTCAATAAATACACCAGATTCTTAGCCAACAATAACATTTCCCCTGTTCACCCATGGTTTATGACTATTTTTGTTAATAAAAATGCGATATGATTATTTAAAATATAATTAAAAAATTTATATATAATTTTATAAAACATATTAGTTTGGAACAAAGCTTCAGGATCTTTAAGGACTTGAACTCATGAATATGATTCAATCATACATTAACCATTAAACACTTTGTTCAACTGATAAAGATTATATCAACTTAACAAATGTCTCTTTCTTATTCTTAGTGAGATCCTCCTTGCTTTTTAGATCATGACTTGCTTGCTTCTTAGAGTATCCACCATTGTATTTCACAATTGTTCTCACTTTAGATAGTGGATTATCACTTGCTTTAGTGAAAAAAATATTAAAAATTACATTCAAAGAGAAGGCACACAAATAATTTACAATGGTGGAAAGCAGCATAATATACACAAAATAATCTCTATTGGTAATTTTGGAAAAGGCGTTTTCTTTTCAAAATCACTCCAATTTGAAAAAAAAAATCTTGAAAGAAAATATGTAGATTTTATGTGTTTTTTACGTCCCACCATTCTTTCTTTCTTATTTTCCTTTGCTATAACCAAATGAAAAAAAATATATATTTTTTCTTATATTTTCTCCTTTAGCTTTCTCTTCCCTTACTTTTCTTTCCATTAAATATAATTAAAACTAGCATAGTATCCGTGTGATGCACAATATGCTTTCTTATATGTGTAACAATAAAAATTATTATATAAATAATCAAAAACACTATATCATATGTAGGCACATTGATCTATCTAATTATCAATTTTTATTTATCTTTCAACAACAATAATTGTATTGGTGGAAAAAAAATAAACTATAATTTTATATGGAAAATAGTATGATATTATATGATAAAAAAGAATTTAATTATAAGTGGACTTATTTAGAACATTTGAAAAATATTACACAATAAGATTATAAGAGTTGCATATACATAAAAGTAAACTTATCAATCTATATTATTGAAGATTTCCCTATAAATAACCTTTAATATCTTGTTTGTTGTGCCACCATAATGATATAAAATCAAGATTTTCAATCATTTCTACTTCTATCTTGCACGTGACACAGTAATATATATTTGTTTATGAGTGAAGATTGGCTTGAGAAGGTATAAACCAATATCATTCAAACTTTAACATTGACTTCTATTTATAATCATAGCAAATGACAACTTGGGAATTGCCTCCCATGTATATTATATAGGAGCTTGGAGTTAGAAGGCTTAATAGTAATTTGGATACATACATTCAACCCCTAGTTAGGATAAGACATCATTCTTGCCTCTTACACATGCTTACTAGTCTTGGTTATTGCAGTAAACTATGTATCATTAGTTCTTTTCAACATGATTGGTGCACCAACCTTAACCCTACTTGAGTGGTTTAGAAGATTGAACATAGATATAGAATTAAGAAATTCAATATAAAATGAACATCATCAATAGAATAAATCAACAATCTCTTGACGATGATAATCATTATACATGTATGAAATCATTATTAGCCGGGACTAAAGATTATTACTCTATCCGGTCCTATTTATAAAGAAAAAAAAATTATTTCACATATATTAAGAAAAGTAGTTTTAATTAGTTAAAATTAATTAATTAGCATGATATTTAAATCCTAAATATCTTGCTAATTTAAATTACTAATATATTTAATCTCTCTCTCACACAATTAATGAAGAGTAATTTTTAGAAATAAAAAATTTAATGCACCATAAACTCTTTTTTCTTCTTCTTATATTTAGGATTACCAAAAGGAAAAAATTTTCTCTTATAAATAAGATCATAGGGATTATAAAATAATATGGATTATAATAAAGTAAAAAGGTAGTAGAAAAACCTTGCAATACCAACTCTATAGAATGAATTTCATTAAGAAGATCAAAACCCAACATCCTCTACTTCTTTACAAAATCTAACCATGATATTCCATTTACCATGGAGAGGATTCATATAGCGTATAAAGTCAATATATTTTGACATAGTAGGGTGTCAACATATAGCAATAAACAAATTAGACTCATTAATAGTGTGAAATATGGAACTACTAGGATATATTAGTCGTAATTGATATCAATTCAATAAAAAAAATCTAATTTCATAATTTTATGAAAAATGTTTACTATTGATTAAAAACAAAAAGGAAGTTTTGAAAACCATCATATGCTCAATCTAAAATATATCTCTAAAAGATTTGCTAATTTTCCATTTCTTATTTTTTTAATATAAGATGAATGCAAAATAAAGCTTGTCATATTTTGACTAATCAAGTCATATTAGCATCTATTTACCGTAAGTAATTGAGAGTGAGAGTTAATTTGCATTAATTATGAAAATTATTGATTGAAATAACGTTACAAATTATTTTAGTTTATGAATTTAATTAAATATGTATTTAATAAGAGTTGAAATCACCAACTTCGCTTGCCAATTTCTTGATTTCATTTTACAAATTATTACAAATTCAAATTTTGATTAAAAATTCATTTTTAGTTCAATATTTTTTATGATTCTTGAATTAAATATCGCAATAATTAAATTTTTTAATTCAAAATATCTAAGTCCATAATTTTGTAGTATTCATTGGCAGATTTTAACTTTAATTATTTTCTTAACTAGATTACCATATACATTGATATAACTAATATCATTTTATGATAATCATAACAATCAATTTCTATGGTTTGAAAAAAAAATAACAATCAATTTCAAGTTCCACTTATTTAAAGGTAGAATTTGAATCATTTGATTTGATTACAACTTATAAAATTTTAAATTTTGATAAAAATTTAATTTGTAATTTGAACACGAAATCAATTATTCGTTGTATAATTAATTTAAAAGTTAATTTTTGTATTAATTTTGGTTTTTTGTATGAAACTTGGACATGATTTGAACATGGTATCATTCGATTTTATGTTAACTTTTACAATAACATGTGATTTGAACATGAGATCAATTATTATGACCTCAGGACCTTATTGCATATTTGAAAGCTTAAAAATTGGTGGTCAAAAAACAATTTCAAAATTATGATTTAAGTCAAATGTTAAATGAATTTTAAATTTTAAGCCTAAAAATGTGGTAAATTAATTAAATTAAGATTTAAGTTAACGTTTAAAAATTAATCATTTAAATTAAAATTATGTATAAGTGACTTAGTGATAAACTATCTAATTAATTTAAAAATTAAGTATTTAAGCCAAAATTTAATTATTTTTTAATTCAATGATTAAATCTATAATAAATTTCCTAATTAACTAAAAAATTAGGCTTTAAGTTATCTCTTAATAAAAAAATCTTTAAGTTAAATTTTGACGCATTTTCTTGAATAAAATTATTAGTTATTTGAAATTTAAAGTTTGGGATTAGGTTAAATCATAACAAATATATTTTTATGAAATTTTGAAATAAATATCCTAAAATTAAGGATGAAGTCAAATATTAATGTATGCCTTTTTTTTAAAAAAATAAATATAGAAACATTAATAAATTACATACTGTCCATTTGAAAACTTTTTAATCAAGTAATTGTAAATTTATTTAAAAAACTAATCTTGAGGCCATAATAAAATAATGATTTTTAAGTAATTGTGAACATTAAAATTCTTAAGTAAATTAAATTTGATTGATGATAATGTGAATTATATAAATCAATAATGGAAAGTTTTCAACTTGATTTGTTTCTAAAGATATTACAACTAAATAATTTCTGGTAAATAATAAATACCCAATTGATAATTAAAAAGATATTCATAGATCAAGTGAATCTACATTAAATTTTAGTTTGAACTTAGTCTTCTTTATTTTTTATGATTAGGAAAAATCAATTAGTTTAGTAGGGGAAAAAAGAGACAAAATCAATTAAGATGTAGAAAAAAAATATTATATTAAAAGGAAAAAAAGGAAAAAATTAAATATTTTCTTTACAATTTATATTTTTTGATTTTTCATTTTTTTTAAATATGTGAAATTATCTAAATATTTCTAAGTCAAATAATTGATATTTTTACTAATAAAAAAGTTTCATGGAATTTTGTGTTAATTTTAATTAAAAACATAATTAGGATAATAAAATTGGGACTTGCATGAATCAATAGCACTTCAGATTTTTAAATAAATAATTTTAAACAAATTTAATTTTTAAAGTAATGTTTGAATATGTACAATAAGCCAAAAGCATTACAATAATTCAATTTGAAAATATCACATTTACAAATCCCACATTTGGTCTTAATAATAATCTTGATTTCATTAGTGATATTTGCATATATATATATATATATATATTTTTCTGCTGATCCCACCCACTCTTTAACTTAGCCACAGTTGATTCTAAGCATGATAAGAAAATATCATCCATAGGATTAGATATAGAAAATAATAGATATAATTCAGTAACTATAGAAAAAACGTTGACTTCAAATCTTGTAAACCGTTTAGTCTTAATTTGATAAATAAAAAAACTCCAAAAAATAAAAAAATTCAACAATTTAAAAGAATCAAAAGAAATAGTTGATAGAAAAAATATTTAATGTAAAGTTTTGTTGTAAAGAAAAACTTTGTAGAAACAATGGATAGAAAAGAAAACAACAATTCACTTACTTTTGAATTGATAATAACTAATCACATGGATGATTCTCTATGTTAAGACGTGAAAATATGTATATTAAAATAACCATATGCACATGATGACAATGGGGATGAGAACATTAAGTAACTTGAAATAAGCTGCGCAGATATAAAATGGTACGATGGAATTCAACATTTATTTATAACAAATGAATCATCCAATCGACGACAATCATGGAATTTGATTTATCATATATTAAAATTCCTAAATCAAATTTTGAATTCAAAGATGCATACATAAATTTTCATTATTTTATATTTTAGTTAGCTAGTAAATTTTGTTAGTTTAATAATAGTATAATTAAATCAATTAATTAGAATGATACAAATTATTTAAATTAGTTAGATAGTATGATGCAAAATATTTTGAAATATACTCATTCCACCACGTGTTGGTTTGAAGTTTATCTATGAAAAAGTTGCGTTTGATTTTCGAACCTTCATGACCTCTAAAAAGAGTTATTTTTTCCATTACTTTTAAATATGTAATAGATTTTAATTTGATTAGTTTTAATCAATTTTTGAAATGCACTTAAAAATTATATATTTTTGGCCAACATCTTAAAAATTATATATAATATTTACGAAAAATCTAAATCAAATATAAATGTCACAAAATTACAAGATTTTGTTATTTAATTTTTCCCTACGTCTAACATTTTGTTCAATTAAATATTTCCATATTTTTCAATGGATTGCATATTTTTACCTTATTTATATTAAATAATAATTTATTATTTTAATCTGATTAAATTATCATAATTATATTAGACTAGATTCAGTCATTAAGATAAAATGAGAATATAACTAAAAATCATAATTTTAATTTTTAAATTTTTTCATTTATACCAGGAGTTTTTTAAAAAAATTATTCTTTAAAATAAGATATTTTTTGTGATAAAAATAAAATTTCTATTTAATAGAACCTACTTTTATTATAAAATGAGTATATCATGAATCATAAAATCTTCTTATTCTGTGCCATATTTCTTAAAATATGTATATATTATAGTCGAATACTGTTTTGTCACGGGAGGATGACATAAATATTTTCATTTTTATGTGCTTTTATCAGATTTCAACTTGATATATAAGTCGAATTTTTTGTTATATCAACCAGGCTTATACTCTAAATACTTCCCATGGCGGCATGCAAGTCAAAATATTATCTTAACAAGTTACTATATATATACAACCCCGATATATATATATATATACAACCCTTATGATTAAAATTTTGTCAATTAATAACATAATTTTCGTTACAGTTTAATAAGTAAAACAAGAAAATAACTAATAATTTAAAGACATCGAACAGTTTGATATCGAATCATACATAAATGATACATATCTCCAAATTCTCAAATTCTTTCCATAAAAGTGTTTCGAAAATCAGGGACTTTATTTTGATATAACCGGAATAAGATGCAGATGAAAATCTAGTTGTCGATAAGCTCCAAATCAAACAATATTTTATAATAATTAAGGTAAATTATAGCTACTTAATTAAAGCTATAAGTACCGTGCCAACCCTAAATCGCTTCTTTTAAAGTTACATTCTGTGCTCTTCTATACATAGCTCTCTCTCTTTGCTGATGGCAATGATACTTCTACATTAGTTGTCAATGTTGGTTCTGGAAAGCCAATTTCCAAAGTCTTTTTTAGAGTATTTTATGACTTAATATTTCATGCAAATATTTAAGTTCACTCTAACCATACATATATGTAGTTTTTCACGTATTTATTAATTGTTTTGTAGGAAATTAATCATGCTGGAACTGGAGGATTGTGGGCAGAGTTTGTGCAAAACGGAGGTAAATATATTAATTTCCATAATCTCTGTAATATAATTAAAACTTTTCTTCTGTAATTATCATATTCGGATATAATAAAGCATGAACTTGTTGTACTGTGGGTTTAGGTTTTGAAGCTGGAGGCTCACAGCTTCCCTCAGGCATCTCTCCATGGACAATAATAGGAGGCAAATCAAACATTAACTTCCAAATTGAACCTATGTCCTTGTTTCCTCGTAATAAAATTGCCGTTAGATTGGATATTCTTTGTCCTTCTCCTGCACAATGCCCTAATGGCGTCGGTCTTTCTAACCCTCGTTTTTGGGGCATGGTGAGCCTAATATACTTAAATAAATATTCTATCTTAAGAACTATTTTATGATTCTATAATATCACTTTTAGTTTATTAAATACTTGTATATTTCTTGTTCTTCTTTCAGAATATTGAGCCTGGGAAGAAGTATAGATTTGAAAGTGGCATTTACAGGAGCAGATGGAAAAGAGTTGGCTTCAGATAACATCAGGTAGTTAACTGTTTGAATACATAAACACAATAATATTTCCTATTTGTTTGTGTGTATATATATATATATTTTGTAGAGTTAAAAATTGGACGAGTATGAAATTATACATCAGTAATACTCACGAATTATGTAATAATTGACTACTTTAATTTTCTGGTAGGGCTTTTGCGTCCTATGTTACAAAGTGGAAAAGGTTCGAGACTATTATGGAAGCGAAAGCATCAGACGTCAAAGCAAGCCTTCAATTAACAACAACCCAAAAAGGAACTATTTGGTTGGATCAAGCCTCAGCATTTCCATTGGACACATACATGGTCTTCATTACTTGATCAACTCGATTATAACTTTTAAGCATTTGAATTGAGGGCCATTTTTTTTCTTATAGTCTATTTGTTTTTAAATGGAACCTGGTCACTTTAATGATGTGTGGGGCTATTGGGTCGATGATGGATTTGGTTATTTAGAGTTCCTTCAAGTAACTGCCATACAATTCTCGATATGGATATTTAACAATGGTCCCGCAATATATACTAATAATTTAACATTATTACTATTTTGGAACAGTTATCTGAGACCTTGGTACAACCCCAATATAACAGTGGTTTGAGTCTTCATGACCAAGTCACCTATGGCTCAGGTATGACTCATACTCTTTTCCTTTTTTTAATGCCTTTCTTAGATGATAATTTTCAAAGGGTTAAATTAATTTATTTTTGTGTTAATAATTTGTAGGAAATTAACTCTTGATGGTATTGAATTTGCAAAGGTCCCATCACATCAAGATGGGGCAAAGTAAGAGCTTTTTTAGGTCACCCCAAGCCCTTTGACTTACGTTATGTTGCCATTGGAAATGAGAATTGTGACATGGATTACTACCTAGGAAAAACTACCTTAAATTCCATGCCGCCATAAAGCGTGCATATCCAGAGATATGCAAATTATATCGAATTGTGATGCTACTGTGAAACCCTTGGATCAACCAGCTGAGTTGTATGACTACCATATATACACAAATGCTAAGGACAGGTTCTCAAAGTACACTAAGTTTGATAACATGCCTCGATCTGGTCCTAAGGCTTTTGTTAGTGAATATGCGGTTTGGAAGGAAGATGCCGGAAATGGAACCCTCTTATCTGCATTGGGTGAAGCAGCATTCCTAATGGGATTAGAGAAAAACAGGTTTGCTATTTCTTTATCAAATTTTTTTATACCTGGTCATTAAACTAGTTAACCACTCTAATTAACTATATATATTTTTTACATTTTTTGGTCAAATAGTGATGTTGTTGAAATGGTTAGCTATGCACCACTCTTCATTAACATGAACGACAAGACGTAATGTTTTCTTATCCTTTTTATTATAAATTTCTTGTCGTTGTACATTATTAAGATTTCTGAAACTGTTGGTAAATAATGTATACAGGTGGTTGCCCGATGCTATCGTGTTTGACTCTCATCAAAGTTATGGAACTCCAAGCTATTATTTGCAAAAATTATTCACAGATTCCAGCGGAGCAACATATTTGAACTCAACACTTGAAGCTCCTTCTTCTGTTGTTGCCTCTGCAATCACTGTCACCAATTCAAAGGACAAGAAAAGTTACATGAGAGTAAAGGTAAGTATATATTAATCTTAATCTATATGTTCTCTGATTCAAACCCAAGAAAAAACCTTGAATTATATCAAAGGTTTTCTTATTTGAAATTCAAACGATTGGTGTAGGTTGTGAACTTCAACGACAATCCTGCAACTCTTGAGATCACCCTCAATGGTTTAGATGCGAATGCCAAATTTTCTGGAGCGACAGAGACAGTGATCACCTCTACCAATGTGAAGGATGGAATTCCTTCCAAGAGCCTACAAAGGTACGTAGATACCAATACCATGCTGGATCCTGTTAATTTGTTCTCATATTAAAATTGGTGTGTGAAAAGTTCATTTCTAAGATATTTTGTGCATATAAATATATGTTTGGGTAGATTGTTCCTGTCCAAAATCCATTGGAGAAGTATGGAAAGTACACGACCGTCACGCTGCCTCCAAATTCAATCACAGTCCCAGTTCCCACAGTGATGGGACCACTTAATAAGACGTGGACGTATATGCTGTATAAATAAAGACTGTTAGTATTAATGTACCAAAAAAAAAAGATTTAGTATTAATGTACCAAAAAAAAAAGATTTAGTATTAATGTACCCAAAAAAAAAAGACTGTTAGTATTAATGTACAAAAAAAAAAAATAAAGACTGTTAGTATTAGTCCCCTAGGGTTTGTTTAGAGTGTCATTACCTTAGTCTTTTTTCCCTCTGGTTCGTTATTCTTATTTGATTATGATTTGTATTTTGTAATTCCAATCTTTCCAATTAATAGTAAGTCGTTCCTCCGGGGACATTCGGTAAAAGAATTGATATTAATTCCATCCTTTTTTTTTTTTTACCTACATGTTGTGTTTCCATTTTTTACTTTAATTGCATTTTAACGCCACAAAACTTGGTAAGTGTTACATGTGGGGTTAAAAAAAAAGAAAGAAAGAAAGTGCACTTGTTTCAATCTAAAATCTGCACAATCATAATGAAAAAGAATAAGAAAAAATATTCTTAAAGATATTGGTCGCCCAATAAAATAAAATGCATTAATATATAAAATGACCTTCAATACCGTAATTTGTTCAAGCCTTTTTAAAAAATAAGTCGACAAATTGAAAAAATCCTTTTTAGTTCAAATTTAAATAAAATTTCGTAACTATCACTTGTTTTCAATATGAAACAAAAATAAACAAAATTTATAACATTATGTTCCTTTGTTGTAGAATTTTTTTTCCTCCAAATTTAAGTCTGGTTTTATTCTATCTCAATTTTAATTCTAAAAATATAAATATTAACAAACAAACAAAAAAAAGAAAAAAAGAAAAAGAAAAACATCATCATCAAAGGCCTTCAGCGTTTCACCCCAGCCATTTCCGAGATCAGTGAGGCTCAGCGATGGCACAAGGCAAATGGAAGATGCAAGAGATTGACCTATCTTCCTCCTACTTTCTATTGTCACCGTCGGGCTGACCTGAAAAGGAGACTAAAAGAGAGTGTGAGGCAGCGATTGAAAAACGGAGAGATTCAGGGATAGTGAGAGCTTCAGAGTGAGGAGCCATCGGAGATAGAAAAAGGAGACTTTGGGAAGATGAGGAGAACGTTTCAGAAAAGGAGTGAAGGGGGAGAGGACGAAAAGAAGAATGTGGCAGGGAGAGTGAAGATTGCAGGAGGCTGAGGTCCGACGCCATTCTAATTATGGTTCACCAAGGTAAGATCGCTTGCTTAAATATTTGGGATAGTTGGTAAACTTCTTCTGAATGTCTTTAAAGTCGACTCTTGTGCATCCAAGAAGCGTATTGAAAGCTCTAAATCGGTTAGATGGTGGCGATCTGTAACTATAACTATAGTTATCGAGGCCCTTTGGTTAGCGTGAATGATAAAAAACATCACGCCTGCCAAATGTTTGTTAGAATACCTGTGAAAGTTTCAGTAGTGGTTATTTGGCATCCAAGAAGTTAATTGAAAGCTCTATATTAATTAGATGATGGCGATCTGCAACTATAGTTGTTGAAGCCCTTTGGTTTGCAATGCGTAAATGATAAGGCAAACATCATGCTTGCCAAATGTTTGTTAGAATGCCTGGGGGAGTTTCAATAGTGTTTTTTTTTTTTTGGCATGTGTTTGATCAAGACCCCTGTTTTTTTTGGGACGCATTAAGTGTCTTACACACGTACTGGTTTGCTCTTTCACTCTTGGATCTCATTGGCGTCTTTATCGTTTGTTGAATGGTTGCTAAATTGGATAATCATTTGCGGAGTGGAATATAAATTAGTATTTTATCTCAATAAACTATAGTAATTAATAACAATTAGTTGCATATAATAACAGTTTGTGTCCTGCACTTTTTTCCCCATATGCCCCTCCTATTCAAGGGAGAAAAAAAAAAGTGCAAGGTAATCAATTTTAAAATGCACTTAAAAATTATTCAAGAGGAAGAAAATATGATCTTTATAAAAAAAGCAAAATCAATTATAAATGTCACAAAATTACAAGATTTTGTTATTTAATTTTTCCCTACATCAAGTATTTTGTTCAGTTAAATATTTCTAAATTTTTCAATAGATTGCATATTTTCTTACATAATTTATATTAAATAATTTTTTATTGATTAGTCTGATCAGAATTTTCTTAAAAAAATTATTCTTTAGAATAAGATTTTCATTTTTGTGATAAAACTGAGATTTCTATTTGATAAAATTCAATGTTGTTAAAATCAAACCAAATATTGAACTGAACAAAATATCAGTTGGTTCAATCGTGATCTAACCACCGTTGAATTAATAATGATTAAATTAATATATTTTAAAAAAATAACACAAGTTTAAACAAATTTTATGAATTAATTAAAATCGCAAACTAAATAATTCTAAATTGTCAATCTATTATTCACTACAAATAAATTGTTAATAAATTTTATAAGTTACTATTTAAATCTAAATAAGTTAATATTAATCTATAATCACATTTTGTGTTTAAAATAGTCAATTAATGATCCGTTACTATAGTATTTGTGAAGTAGATTTATAAGTTTTAATAATTATATTCATAATAATACTTATATAATATTATAATATATAAAAAAATATTTTGTACTAAAAATGATATTATTATATCTTAAAAATTAAAAAATATTTTATTTTTTTAAAATTAAAATGGGATCAGTTCAAGACTGATTCATGACCAATTATACAAATTTTTGGTCGATTCCACTAGTTTTTGACCAGTTCTCACGGGTTTTGGATCCTACCAATTCTCTTCCTTATCCGGACTAAACCAGGCATTGGTTCTCAATTCAACCAGTCAAACTATCCAGTCCGATCTGATCCTTACAACACTTAAAATCTACTTTTATTTGTAAAATGAGTATATCATCAATTATAATATCTTCTCATTCTATACCATATTTCTTAAAATATTCATCTATTGCAGTGTGATATTGTTTTGTCATGCGAAGAGGATATAAATGTGTTCTTTTTTTTCTTTGTACTTTCATCAAATTAATTTTTTTTTGGTTATCCCCTTACCACATGAACGAGTGCCATCATGGCATATAAGTCAAAATTTTAATTAAGTTACTATATAATATATATATATATATTCAACCCTTATAATTAAGATTTTGTCCATTGATAACATAATTTTTATTACAGTTGAATAAGTAAAGTAAAACATGAAACTAACTAATCATTTAAAGACAATCCAACAGTTTGATATAGAATTATACATAAATGATACCTATCTTGTTCAAAATCTATTCATGAAAGTGTTCTGAAAATCAAGGACTTGATCTTAAGATAATCACAATAGGCCGATACAGAAAACATAGTTACAAGATCACATCAATCATCAGTGGCTTCTTAAAGTTATAAATACATGCCGTGCCAACCCTGAAACAACTCAGTCGCTCGAGTTAGGAGTTCACATCAATCATTAATGGCTTCTTTTAAAGTTACATTCTGTGCACTAGTATTCATAGCTTTCTATCTTTCTCTTGTATTTCAAAGCCTTGCTGATGGCAATGATACTTCTACATTAGTTGTAAATGTTGGTTCTGGAAAGCCAATTTCCAAAGTCTTTTTTGGAGTATTTTATGAGGTAAATATTTCATGCAATATTTAAGTTCACTCTTAAATAACCATACATATTCACATTGCTTTGCAAGTGATCGATTAATTGATTTGTAGGAAATTAATCATGCTGGAGCTGGAGGATTGTGGGCAGAGCTTGTGCAAAACAGAGGTAAATATTAATTTCCATGATGCTCTCTAATTAAGACTTTTCGTCTTTAAATATCATATTCTGATATTGTGGCAAAAAAAAAAACATATTCTTGATATAATAATCAAGAACTTCTTGTCCTGTGAGTTTAGGTTTTGAATCTGGAGGCTCACAGCTTCCCTCAAGCATCTCTCCATGGACAATAATAGGAGACGAATCAAGCATTCGCTTCCAAACTGAACCTACTTCCTTGTTTCCTCGTAATAAAATTGCCGTCAGATTGGATATCCTTTGTCCTTCTCCTGCACAATGCCCTAATGGCGTCGGTCTTTCTAACCCTGGTTTTTGGGGCATGGTGAGCCTAATATAGTTATATAAATATTCTATCTTAAGAACTATTTTATGATTCTATAATATCACTTTTATTTAAATAAATACTTGTAGATTTCTTGTTCTTCTTCCAGAATATTGAGCAAGGGAAGAAGTATAGAGTTGTATTCTATCTTCGTGCCTTAGGACCGATTGGTTTGAAAGTGGCATTTACAGGAGCAGATGGAAAAGAGTTGGCATCAGATAACATCAAGTAGTTAACTGTTTCAATATATAAACATAATAATATTTCCTATTAGTTTGTGTATATATATTTTTTTGTAGGTTAAAAATTGGACGAGTATGAAATTATACACCAGTAATACTCGCGAATTATGTAATAATTGACTCCTTTTTTGGTAGGGCTCTTGCGTCCTATGTTACAAAGTGGAAAAGGTTCGAGACTATTATGGAAGCTAAAGCATCAGACGTCAAAGCAAGCCTTCAATTAACAACAACCCAAAAAGGAACTATTTGGTTGGATCAAGTCTCAGCATTTCCATTAGACACATACAAGGTCTTTACTTTATCAACTCATAACTTTTAAGCATTTGAATTGAAGGCCATTTTGTCTAAAATATGTTATACTTTATTGGTTTTTAACCAGGGACGTGGTTTTAGAAATGACCTTTTTCAAAAGGTTGCTGATTTGAAACCAACATTTCTTAGATTTCCTGGTGAGCATTCATTTATAAAATGCTTAAAATTAAAAGCTTTTTGTTTTTTCTTCTTTCAAATTCAATTCTTTCTTTCAATAATAATTAACATTTTTCCATTGGATTAGGTGGTTGTTATGTTGAAGGAAGTTATTTGAGAAATGCATTTAGGTGGAAGGATGCCATTGGACCATGGGAAAAGAGACCTGGCCACTTCAATGATGCATGGGGCTACTGGGTTGATGATGGATTTGGTTATTTAGAGTTCCTTCAAGTAAGTTCCTTTTAATTCTCAATTTTTGGATTTAATTTTGTTCTTTTACACTAATAATTAAACATCACTTCTGTTTTGGAACAGTTATCTGAAGACCTTGGTACAACCCCAATATGGGTATTTAACAGTGGTTTGAGTCTTCATGATCAAGTCAATACCAGTGAAGTTGGACCTATGGTTCAGGTATGACTCATACTCTTTTCCTTTTCCATGCCTTTCTTAGATGATCATTTTCAAAGGGTTAAATTAATTTATTTTTGTGTTAATAATTTGTAGGAAGCTCTTGATGGTATTGAGTTTGCAAAAGGTCCGGCCACATCAAGATGGGGCAAAGTAAGAGCTTCTTTAGGTCACCCCAAGCCCTTCGGCTTACATTATGTTGCCATTGGAAATGAGAATTGTGGCATGGATAACTACCTAGGAAACTACCTTAAATTCCATGCCGCCATAAAGCATGCATATCCAGATATGCAAATTATATCGAATTGCGATGCTACTGTGAAACCCTTGGATCACCCAGCTGAGTTGTATGACTACCATATATATACAAATGCTGAGGACATATTCTCAAAGTACACTAAGTTTGATAATATGCCTCGATCTGGTCCTAAGGCTTTTGTCAGTGAATATGCGGTTTGGAAGGAAGATGCTGGAAGTGGAACCCTCTTGTCTGCATTGGGTGAAGCGGCATTTTTAATGGGATTAGAGAAGAACAGGTTTGCTATTTCTTAATTACCAAATTTCGATGCCTTGTGGTTAAGTTAATTAATCACTCTAATCAACTATTTGTTCTTTTTCTTTTTGTCAAACAGTGATATTGTTGAAATGGTCAGCTATGCACCACTATTCCTAAATATAAATGACAAGACGTAATTTTTCTTGTCCTTTTTATTATAAAGATCTTGTTGTAAATTATTGATATTTCTGAAACCGTATGTAAATAATATACATATAGGTGGTTGCCCGATGCTATCGTGTTTGACTCTCATCAAAGTTATGGAACTCCAAGCTATTACTTGCAAAAACTATTCACAGATTCCAGCGGAGCAACATATTTGAACTCAACTCTTCAAGCTCCTTCTTCAGTGGTTGCATCTGCAATCACTATCACCAATTCAAAGGACAGGAAAAGTTACATCAGAGTAAAAGTATGAATCTCTTAATTGGTCTCTGATTCGATCCCAAGAACAGACCTTAAATTATATCAAAGGTTTTCTCATTTGAAATCCAAACCATCTGTGTAGGTTGTTAACTTCAACGACAATCCTGCAACTCTTGAGATCACCCTCTATGGTTTAGATGCGAATGCCAAATTTTCTGGTGCGACAAAGACAGTGATCACCTCTACCAATGTGAAGGACGAGAATTCCTTCCAAGAGCCTACAATGGTACATACCATGTATCCCTTTAATTTGATGTTCTTATATAAAAATCGATGTGTGAAAAGTTCATTTCGAAGATATTTCGTACATATGTTTTTTATGTGTGTAGATTGTTCCTGTCCAAAGTCCATTGGAGAATGCTGGAAAGGACACGACCGTCACGCTTCCTCCAAATTCAATCACAGCTTTTGATTTCCCAAAGTGATTGGACCACTTTTGACAACGGGGACGTGTATGCAATAAAAATAAAAGCCCTCCATACTTAAGAGGGGCATTAGTCTCCAGTTTAGGTATTAGTGTTAGTCCCATAGGGTTTGTTTAGAGTTACAATGATGCCCCTTTTTTTTTCCTCTCATTATTTATCATTCTTCGATTATGATTTGTAATTCGATTCTTTCGAATTAATATTAATTCCTTTTATGTTTTCGTTACATGTTGCGTTTCCTTGTATCAGTCTAAAATCCACAGCAATCGTAATAAAAAAGCGTGAGAAAAAAAATTCTTTAAAAAATCGTCGACCAAAATTACTCTCTCTCTGCGCGAAATTGACAATCCTGCTCTTTAGTTTCGGATGACGTTTTTCACCATCTCTTATATTCCACTATTTATCGAACATCTTTACCATGGTTTTTTTTTTAATTTATCATTGGTTATTAAATTTGAAGCTTTCTTGTAATTCGCAAGTTGATGCCTGCATGTATTGGATTTGATACTATTCAATTTAGAGTTAAAATTAGATGCGATAGGATATACAAGGAATTGTGGGTGGAGTCACTGGGAATTAGGGGATTAAAGAATATATTTCATTTTTTATTAATTATCTGGATTTTTGCTGAAGAATTGGAGAATATGATTGGAGTGTTGATTTGATTGTTGCGTGAACCCTGCGTAATCAGTTAGCTACTAATCTACATTAGCTTTTTAATTCGTAGTTTGGTTTCATTTATAAAAGAAAACAAAAGTTGCCTCTATAGGAAAAGACCACCCTATCAGGACCTCCCGTCCATGAAATGTTGTTAGTCCTACATGTCATGCACCAACTCAATCAGTTTCTTGTGTTGTGTTAAAACAAAAAAATCAATCAGTTTCTTGTGTCAACATGGTCCTATGATTGTTTTCTTTTTTTGTTATTATTATTTGTAGAATAGTCCTCTTTTTTTTTTAGTTTTTTTGCAAAAGTTCCAACTTCCAGGAACATCTGCAGTGCAAGTCCCTTTATACAATCAGGGATCACATCGAAGAAGAAAGTAAAAGCAATCTCACTAACTCTACCAAACTTTTGCCTTATTTAACAGACTACAATCATGCCTTCAAATTCACTGCTTGCTCAATGATATGTCCCAATTGTGCACTACATAAAACACCAATCGTTCAGTACATCAAAAATAAGCTAGGGAGAGAACACCCTCTCTGATGCCTCTTTCCATATTAAATTTACTATGGGAGATCGGGGGAGATCCCATTCTTATTCACGCACACCGAGGCAGTAGTGACGTGAGCTTCGATAGCCAACATTTAATTTACACTCTGCACGGTCTTCTGGCCAACAAACATAAGCTAGGAAACCAGCATTTGACCATCATTAAGCAAATACTTATAAGTAAAAGGACCGGGGTGCATGCAGGATAGAGAATTCCGATATGGTGCACCTTTGTTTTATTTTTACAAACTTTTAAAATAAATTATTTTTTTATACCCTAATAATTATAAAATTGATACTATTTTATATTATTTAAAATAAAATCTACTTGAAAATGAGAAATTCTGAACCATCCAAATTTCATTTGAATAGTCAAATAAAATGTGCACAAGATGCACATCAAATGTTTATCAGAACCATTCTCGTACAATGGGAAGGCTACGAGCATTCAATTTCCACTGTGCATAGTCGACACAAGACCAGCTTGGGATGGCAACCAGCATCTGATTCCCAAAATTCAATCAATTAAATAATCAAAATGAATCACCTTGCATCAAACCAAGCATGATGGTCCAGAATTGACTCTTCCATTTTTTTTTTCTCTTGTTAAAAGCCTGTTAGATATGTTTACATGTTTTATATGCCGTTATACCAATCCCAGAAGTCAGCACAGAAAATGTCTTAAATTTCACCGATCCTATAGATCTTAAAACATTTCCATTCAAATTATATTTGTAGTATGGGTGATACAGAAAAGATGTCACCCGCAGAATACTGAAGCAGCCATGCCTTGAATGACCTCATACACATCATACATGGGCACCAATATCAATGACTGTCAGCTGAACTACTCCCCCAAGTACAACAAAATACAAAATTCCAAAATAAAAACACTTCAAACTTGTTGCAGCCAAACATGCCTCAATGCGTCCTCAGTTTACAAATGCAACATTTACGTCCTGTCCACACAAAGATGCTGGAATATTTAATCATTGGTAAACAGCAAAAGAACAAAGCGCAATAATGGTGTACTGCAGCTGAATATTCATGTGTACGAATTACTTGACACACAATAACTGATGGATTTAAATATATAATAAGTACTACATAGGACAACAAAATATATATATATATAAATGGACCCTCTTGATTCTCAAATTATGCGCCCTAGTACTTCACGCCTTGGGGGATCATTATTCAAAACAATCTTCTGCAAGATAATTGAATTTGATGTTCCATTCCATTCCCTTCAAAATTGATTTCCATTGACTTAAAATAGAGGACGCCAAAAGAATACATAAAACACATACACTTTAGATAGCAATAAGAGGTAGAATTGCAAAATTTTCATTTCAATCTTTAGTGAGTTAATTCCAAGACAGTTTTCCAGATTATTAAGCAATTTGATGCAGAACAGACTGCAGAAAAGATCTGCTAAGCTTGCAATAAGAGCAGCTTAGATGTCAGGGGACTAAACTTATATACAAGGAAACAAAATAGTCAGACAAAAGTGGAATGCATAAAGAGAACAGCATAAGATGCAGCAATGTAGTTGAAATATTTCTTACCTCAATTCAAAATTGTTTCAAAATTAAAAACCAGTTACTTTTCCCACTGCAACAGTTTTTCCTGTAGGAAAAGGCAAACCTTGTGACTTTAACTCATTAAATATGAGGAACAAATTTCAAGCGAATGAAATTATCATTTCTTACCTTCTGTTCGAAGAGTAAACCTACCAAGTTGGGGGAAATCAGCAAACTTCTCAATGCATATCAAATTATTAACCTACAAAGAACATTTAAATTATCAAACTACGGAATCATATCTAAAAAATAAACTACCATCAACAATCAATTCCTCCCTATATGAAACACAAGAATCATCATGCACAAGCAGCAGGAAGTAAAAACTTTTATATGGCACATAAACAGTGGTTCTGGTAAACAATTTCCACATATAGCAACATGAAACAACTTATCAAACAGAAATAGGTTCCAAATTCACAACGTAATAAAATGAACCTGAATTCGGCACACAACAACAGCACCATTCTTCACAAAGAGAACTTTCTTTTTCATAGGTTTCTTTGTCTTTGGATCAATTTGCTGTAGAAGCTCAACAATCTCACATTCTTCAACAACGCAATGGATGTGCAAAACAGCCTTGTACCCAGCAGTAAAAATAGCCTAGAGCATATCATGTCACAGAGGTTAATCTTCTCGAGGATAATATAGAAACTATACATATGAGGAACTGCCTAGCATATGCATACTGCCACTGCACATCCAAAAACTAAATACACCCAGTTCAGAGAGTATATGTACATTGTCCAGCAATTCAAGGATCTGCAGCTGGGCCACAAACTCAGTAACAGCTGGAATTGGAGCTTCTGCAAGAGAGGGGAAAACAAAAATCAAATGAAAATATTGAACAGCAAATGGATAACCATGTTTAGAAAAAGAAACAACGGTAAAGTACTTGAACTGATACTTAAGTAAAACCTCATTCACGGACAATTGAAATTCAACTAATACAAATGGCATTTGTTTATTTGCTAGGTGCAAGCAACATATGGTGCATGCGCAGTACTGTTGAAAATTAGCTAAGCCAGTTTGTGAATATCTCATGGTTCAGCTATTTCAGGGCATGCTACTCTTCATTAATTTTTACATCTCAGATGCAGAGAAAAAAATGTACCAAAAGACAGATCACTAGTTGTCTAGTGTTAGCACAACTGGAATTGTTTGTGATCATATTTTCTAGATTATTCTGCTACTGCAACACATCATTGAACAGAACAAACCAAAGCAAAAGAAAACAAATAAAAGGGACAAAAAATACTTACCAGCTATTTCAGGGCATGCTACTCTTCGTTAATTTTTACATATCAGATGCAGAGAAAAAAATGAACCAAAAGACAGACCACTAGTTGTCTAGTGTTAGCACAAATGGAATTGTTTGTGATCATATTTTCTAGGTTATTCTGCTACTGCAACACATCAGTGAACAGAACAAACCAAAGCAAAAGAAAACAAATAAAGGGGACAAAAAATACTTACCAACACTAGACAGCATGAACCCGCCTAATATGTCTTCTTCCTCAACCCCAGCTATCCTAACCCGTAAATTCTCACCAGGTCCAGCACGTTTGACCCTATCTTCATCAATGAATATAGCACTAACTTTCACGTGATCCTGCAAATTTTTTTCAGCAATAATTCGTGTTCATCGAGCCAGAAAAAGTTCACACAACTCAAGGCACACATTAAAGAGCAGGAAAAAGAGCCAACCTTATTTGGCATAACCAACAAAGAATCTCCTTCACGTACAGTACCAGATTCCACTTTTCCCATAACAACAGTTCCCATGTCTTTAAATTTGTCAAGTATAGGCATCCTATTCAAATCACAAGTTCAACCATAACAACGAAATTGATCATCCAAATATTAAAAGAGAAAAAACTACATATTTTCAGCATAACCCTCGACTCCTTGAATGATCAACATAAACATAACATTAACTGATGCAGCAGGAACAAAGAGACATGAAATACAACCATTTGAATTTTCTAAAATCAGCAACTACAGCTTTCTAAGAGAATTTCCTAGTATAGTAATAAAAACCTACAAACTTACACAACCATGGGCATACCCACCAAGAAAATTCAACAGGCCATGATGAAGAAAGTTAAAAACAGACCATACTACATGTCATTCCAAGAAACCTTTGTACAAAAAAAAAGTAAACAGCATCCGAACAAGTTTATAGCAATGAAAGCTCTATAAGGACAAGAACAATACAACAGAGGCAGATGATACAATTACGGCTTCCTTTTTGGTACACAACCCATGCATGTACTCAACAGAGCTTGTTTGATTATTCTTGAATGTGTCTTTGTACCTGATTATGAAGGATATTTTTGCCCTCTTTTCCTTTTTGCTCTATACTCACATGGTTTCTTTTATCAATGGCAGGTCCCCACACACAAATGCATGCTTGTATGAGCAAATGGCCAGAAAGCACTTGGAAGACAAATGACAGCTTTTCTAGTTACTAGATTAAACAATGAGACTACATGCAAATCAGGTCAAAGACACATTACCTGAAAGGACCTTTGGGGTCTCGAGGCGGAATTTCAACACCATCAAGTGCTTCAAATAGGCAGGGACCATCCCACCAAGGACAAGTGTTTTTATCCACTCTTGTTTTTATGTTTGCACCAATCAGCCCAGATAATGGTAAGAACAGGACATCTGGTAAATGAAAACATGCAAAATATTATCACATCCCTAACCAATCAAATGTCAAAGACCTAAGAATGACAAAAGATGTTGCAAAGAAAATAATCACTATAATAGGGCTTTCTCAGCCATTTTCACAAGCTCTTCAAGTAACTCACCATTGAGATGGCTTGCAAAGAAGTAAAATAAAAAAAAAAAAAAATGAAGACCTTTGCAGAAGCAACCTGAAGAGGCTCAACCCTAATTCCTCACACCAGATAAGCAGCTGCTCACTAATGTTCAAGTTCAACATTATGAAATGAACTTAGCAAACTTCAAACCAAAGAATCCAGAAACAAGTCCATAGCTTAACCTTTCAGCTATTTCCTTCACTAAGGACATATACTTAGATTCAGTAATATTCATTTTTGTAATAAATCTTGCACTACCCAAAGTCAATACTACTCTATCAAAAACTTAAATGCGTGTAAAAGCAACAAGATCACCAGCGCTCTAAAATCAAGCAGTTAAAGCAACTTTAAACAGAAAAAGGGTAAAGTTGAAGTGTAAAAAGGAAAAACACGTATCCAGCATATTCTTGAAAAGAGAGAAGGGGGGGGGGGGTGGGCGGGGTGTGGTTTGCGCATGTAAAACCAAAACACCAATACCTTTCTTCACATTGTAGCCTGATGACTTCAGAAATGGTATCATCTTTGACTCAATTTCATCATACCTAGAAACACAACACACATAACAAACTCTTCAAACTTGGGAGCACAGAATGGCAGAGAGCAGAAAATAACAGTGATGGGGTGAAAGGAGAGAGCACCTTTCTTTTGACCACTTTACTGTAGACTCATCCATTTTATTAACAACAACAAGGAGTTTAGACACGCCCAATGTCTTTGCAAGCTGGACATGTTCACGGGTTTGTCCACCTCTCTCATATCCAGTTTCAAATTCTCCCTTCCGAGCAGAAATTACCTAATAAGTGAGGCACAGAGTGAGAGATAGAGATATTATCACATGTTTGTCAACTAAACCCTACTAAAGATCAAGGGAGAGAATTTGACAGATCAAAATCCACCAACCAAAACTCCAATATCAGCTTGAGCTGCACCACTTATCATGTTGGGGACATAGCTTTTGTGACCCTGCATGATAATTGCTGATGTGAGAGGAAGGTGATGGGACCAAGACATTCATCCATTTAAAAGCATTAAAATTTCGAATATAAAAATTCCCTCCTACTCATCTACCAAAAAGAATAGCATTGTCCCCTACAGTGTAATCAACACTTAAAATTCAGGACTTATCATATCCATGGCATGGTAGCCTTGGTCTAGCAGAACTATGGTGTCCAATGGCTGCAAGGCTGTGACCAGAGTAATATTTTGCGTATTTCATCTATTTACTCAGTTCAGTCAGTGTGCTTCTGGTTTGAAGGGATACAAGAGCTATTTGGTTTTATCTGAGGAGAAATAGCACAATTAAGAATATAAAATCTTAATAATGCAGAACAACTCGAGAAACTCACACAGGACCACGTCCTCTGGGCAGATGGGGCAACTTTGTTGATCATTTTCTTTTTCGGAATAAGAACAGGAGATCCCCAAATCATCTTTGAGGCACTTCTCATCCAACATTAGACCCACTTCTTTGGTCCATTGCCACAACTTCTTCTAAAACTGACGACATGTCCCTGTTTCTTCTTTTTCTTCTTCCAGATGTTGTGTTAGTATAACTATATTTCAGCTTTATCTTTTATTAGACTCAGCGTTAAGACTTTTTATTCACCTTTTAAAGTTGTAATTAATTAATTTAAATTATTTCAAAATAGTCTCCTATAGAGGAGAAAATGATGGCAAATCATTTAAGGTGATATAAACATGTGCAAAGAAGGCCATTAGAGACGACAGAGAGAAAAATAGATCGTATGGATTCTAGCCCTAGAAGAAGAGGTAGAAGGAGACCAAGAAGGACACTTAGAGAAGCTATTAGAAGGGATCCCATGGTGAATGACCTATCTTAAGATATGGATTTTAATAGCACATTGGCGTTATATGATTCATGTAGCCAACCTTACATAGTGAGATAAGACTTGTGTTGTCATATTTCAAAATAGTCTCTTTGTATACTGTGTTAATATATTACGAAAGGGAAATTAAGAAAGTAATTTCATATATTAAGAAAGGGAAATTATAGTTATAATTATAAGTAGAGAAATAAAGCAGCAAAGATCCTAAAGCCAGGAGAACCAAAAAAAAAAATTAAGGACACATCAACTACGTGTATGTGCATTGAAAAACTAAATCCTACACCTCACAATTATTTTAGAGAATCTGCAATTTCAAGACACGGATAACAAATTGAATTAGAATCATGAAATACAGATACTCACAGGTGCATCCAGAATTGTAAACCTTGTTTTTTCTGTCTCAAAATGCGCTCTTCCAACTTCAACCGTTTTGCCCTGCAATTAGGACAACTTATTAATCCAAATTAACAAACCTCCAATAACTAAACAACATAAAGGGAGAACTATACACATTGGATAATCCGTTCGACTTCTAATAGCTAATAAATCAATAGTTCATACCTTTACCCTCTCCTCTTCATTAGTGTCCATTATATATGCCATATACCTATCATACAAAACCAACAATTAATCACATATATATAAATAGACAGACAGACAGAGAGAGAGACATACTGTACAATTTCCAAGCTAAAGAATATCTCTTCCTCCTAGCAAACAATACAATAACTAGAAAACTCAATTCCCAAAATCCTATATCAACTACATGACAATAAAATAGCATAACCAGATAAAATAAGTAAAGCCAAAAGCTCTTAAGGCCAATTTCATTCCCTTTCATGTTCCCATCCTTCAAAAATCCTCCCAGCATACCAAACAAACCCTAAGACCATGGCAGCTATCTGAGATTCTCATCCAGACCAAACACAATTTACATTTTTAATCTAATATTACATACATAGAGGAATGAGCCTATTTACCCTAAGCCCACTATTTCTACATAATCCTTCTTTTACTGTTTTTTAATTATTTTTTTACGTTGGTAGGATCATATCTTATCTTTTACTGATTTAGTGCCCAGGATAAGAGATTTGATTAGATTTGATGTAACTCTCTTATCCCTATATGTAGCCCTTTGTTTCAGTAAATGAATTATCGAATTCTGCCTCAATTCTCCACATGGTATCAAAGCCAACACACAGGCATGAAGCCTAGGTAGATTTCATTCAAGATCGGTGCCCATACTACTAATGGTGGCAGTAAAGCTCCACCATCAGACAATGGGGCACCACAACAAACCTCTGGTTCGCACCAAACAGAACAATCTTCTGGTTCTACACCTCTCTCAATCCGTGGTGGTTCCGACAGCAACATGAGCATGCAAAGTGCAGTACAATCAACTACACTTAGTGTCCCTGAAAATTTGACATCAGTGATGGTAGTTCATCGGCTAAACAGCAGTAAATATCTACAATGGTCTAGGAACATTCTAATGTTCATTAGAGGCAAGGGCAAAGAGAGGTACATCTCCGGTGAAACACAAGTTCCAGAGCATGAAAATCCTAGCTATGAATTATGGTTTGTGAAAACAATATGGTGATGACGTGGCTAATACATTCCATGGCTCCTGAGATTGGTGAGAACTATTTGGCAGCTGGAATAGCACAACAAATATGGCAGTCAGCAAGGAGGAACTTATTCAGTTTTGGAGAATTATGCAGCTCTTATACAAATTGAACAACTTCAGGAAGATGTGAAATAGGGGGAGAGGTTAGTCACTATATACTATAATTCCCTAACAAAGCTATGGCAGCAAGTGGATCTCTATGAGATCATCGAATGGAAGTGTCATGAGGATGAACTGATTTACAAAAACGTAGTGGATAGACGACAAGCCTTCAAGTTTCTGATCAGCCTAAACAATACTTATAAAGAGATCTGAGGGAGAATCATGGGTATGCGTCACTTGAAGATACTGTTAATATGGTGAAATGTGAGGAAAGCAGAAAAAAGTTGCAGCAAATGGCTTCAAAAACAGTGAATGCAGATATTTCAGCCATGGCTCTAAGGGGAAATTTTCCAGCAAATCAAAGGGGCAAGAAGCAGAATAACTGGTGTGACCATTGTAGTAGAAGTGGGCAAGTGGCCATACCAGAGAGACATGCTGGAAGCTACATGGAAAACCTTCTAATGCCAAACGTCCTAGAGGCGTACTAGTGAATTCAGAAATTGATATAGGAATCTTGGGCAGAGAAGATATGGTGGTGATGAAAAAGCTTATTGTTAAGCCAGAAAGTCGGATTGCACATGTTACTCCGGGTGAGAAATCTATTCCATCTGTAACCTTAGCAGAAGCAGGTACGTCATTGACTGCAACACTCAGAACTACAATGAAATCTACAAACGTATGGACTGTAGATTCGAGAGCCACTGATCATATTTCTGGTTTCCAAGAATTATTCATTGAATTTCATACTTTTTGTGAACATTCTAGTGTTAAGGTTGCAAATGGTAAATATGCAAGGGTATATGGAGTTGGTACCATAAGAATTATGGCTAAAATTGTTCTTACTAATGTGCTCCATGTTCCTGAAATTAAGTGCAATCTTTCATCTGTGAAAAAGGCTGTTGTACAACTTCAATGCAATGTTAACTTCTTTGCCGCCTATTGTCTTTTTCAAGATTTGATTTCAGGGAGAAGCATTGGAATTGCTAAAGAATGGAAGAGTCTCTACTACCTCGGAGGATCACAAGACAATAATGAGGATGTTTTTGTGTTTTCAGCAAATTCAAATAAAGACTTATTGTTGTGGCACAATAGGTTAGACCACCCTAGTTTTAATTACATGAAATACTTATTTCCTAACCTCTTGAATAAAGTTGACGAGTTTCATTGTGATATTTGTGATATTGCCAAATCTACTCGCACTACTTTCTCTCCTCCTTATAAGCCTACACATCCCTTTGCACTTGTTCATAGTGATATTTGGGGTCCTTCCAAAGTGGATTGTTTATCCAATACTAGGTGGTTTGTCACATTCATTGATGACCATACCCACCTCACTTGGGTATTTTTAATGAAAAAAAATCTGATGTGTTTTATATTTTCCAAAAGTTTCATGCTTTTATACAAAACCAATTTCAAACATCTATAAAAAAATTTTCAAAGTGATAATGGGAGAGAGTACCTTAGTGGCAGCTTTCAAAACTATCTTGAAACTCATGGGATACACCACCAAATTTCCTATCCACACACACCTCAACAAAATGGGATTGCTGAATGCAAAAATAGATATTTATTAGAAGTTACAAGATCCCTAATGTTCACACATAATGTTCCAAGTTTCTACTGGGGGGGGGGGGGGGGGGGGATGATATAGTTCTCACGACCTCATACCTTATTAATTGTCTCCCATCAAAAGTTTTGAATTTTCAAACACCTATCCAAAAATTTTGTACGTATTATCCCAACAAGCGCCTGTTTTCATCCCTGCCACAACAAGTTTTTGGGTGTGCTGTCTAGGTATGACAAATCTAGAAAAGTGGAGCCTAGAGCCAAAAAATGTATCTTTTTCAGTTACTCTTCCACTTCAAAGGGCTACAGGTGCTACTCTCCTGTTCATCACAAATATACTTCTATGGATGTCAAATTTTTGGAAAATGAGGCTTATTACCCCAAATTATCCATTCAAGGGGAGAATACAGCAGTGAATGGCTAATTTGTGACAATTTTGAACTTGTTCAGTTTAGTTCTGCACCTATGCCATCTAATTCTGAACACCTTGGACCTCAAATCTCACAAGATAATTTTGTCAAAACCAGGCCTGATCCCAATACACCAGAAAATGGTCCTACTATACCTCTTGACAGCCATTTTTTTGAACCTGAACCTGCCCTTGCTGCACCTACTACCTGTGAAAATCCTAATGTGATTGATGCTAGGATGTAAGCTCCTAACATACAGGAAACACAGCTGGAGATACAGACATATTCAAGGCGTAGCAAAAACATCATCCAGCAAGGAGATAATCCCATTCCGGAGCAAGACCATGAATCCGTACCTAAGACATATTATGATAATTTACACTGGCCTATTGCTCTAAGAAAAGGAAAGAGAACTTGTACCCAACACCCTATAAATATGTTTCCTACAACAATTTATCTCCAAGTTTAAGGGCCTTTGTTAGTAGTATATCTGACGAAAAAACTCCTTCAACCTTCCAAGAAGCTATTTTTGATCCTAAATGGAAAGAAGCTATAGTTGAAGAGTTAAACACCTTGCTAAAAAATGAAACTTGGGAAATAATTGATCTTCCTAAAGGAAAAACTACAACGGAGTGTAAATGGGTGTTTACCATTATATATAATGACGATGGCAGCATTAGTAGATATAAGGCCATAAGGCCAGGTTGGTTGCCAAAGGATTTACTCAAACCTATGGCATTGATTATGAGGAAACATTTGCACCAGTAGTCAAGTTTAATACTATTATGTTGCTTCTTTCACTTGCAGCTAATTTAGAAATGGCCAATTCACTAGTTAGATGTCAAGAATGCATTCATGAATGGAGACTTGGAAGAAGTATATATGGAGATTCCACAAGGCTTGAGGAACTCATCTATCAGCACAAAGGTATGCAAACTTCGAAAATCATTATATGGACTTAAACAGTCACCACATGCATGGTTTAAGAGCTTTACTTGTGCTATTAAGAAACTTGGTTATGTACAAAGTCAGGTTGATCATACTCTATTTATCCGATGCTCTAATAGGAAAAAGACTATACTTACCATTTATGCTGATGATATAGTTATCATTGGTGATGATATAGCTGAAGTAGAAAGATTAAAACAAGACTTGGCTACAGAATTTGAAGTTAAAGATCTGGGTAAGTTAAGATACTTCCCAAGAATGGAAGTGGCAAGGTCCCATAAAGGGATTAAGGTGTGTCACACAAAAAAATATACACTTGATCTTTTGAAATAAACAGGGATGCTTGGCTCAAGAACAGTTGATACGCCAATGGAATCAGACTTTAAGAATGGGTTGAAACAAGAGGTAGCACTGGTGGACAAGGGAAAATACCAGAAACTGGTTGGCAAACTGATATATTTCTCACAAACCCGACCAAATATCAGTTTTCTAGCTAGTATTGTTAGTCAATTTATGCATAATCCTCGGGAGGAACACATGGGGGCTATTTATAGGATTTTGAAGTATTTAAAAATGAGACCAGGTAAGGGGTTGCTATTCTCTAAAGGGCAAAGAGGTGTTGAAGTTTACACTGATGTTGACCGGGCAGGATCAGTTACCGATGGGAGATCAACTACAGGACACTCCATCTTTGTTTGGGGCAACCTAGCAACTTGGCATAGCAAGAGACAACATGTAATTGCTAGAAGCTCAGCTGAGGTAGGATATAGAGCCCATGCTCTTAGAATTTGTGAGGGAATTTGGATTACACGAATATTAAAAGAGCTGAAAATCAATACATCAAGCCCCATTAAGGTATGGTGTGATAGTAGGCAGCCATAGGAGTTGCTAAGAATCCTATTCACCATGTTCGCACAAAACACATTAAAGCGAATAGGCATTTCATCAAAGAGAAGATCGAGAAAAAGATTATTGATCTATCTTATATGTCTTTGAATCTTCAAGTGGCAGACATTATAACTAAGGCACTTACAAGAGTTAAGTTTGAAGAATTAAGAGGCAGGCTAGGAATGATAAATATCTATTGTCCAGCTTGAGAGGGAAGTATTGGAATGGGCCTATTTACCCTAAGCCCATTATTTTTACATAATCCTTCTTACTGTTTTTTAATTTTTTTTATGTTGGAGGGATCATATCTGTATGCTTTACTGATTTAGCGCCTAGGATAAGAGATTTGATTAGATTTGATGTCACTCTCCTATCCCTATATGTAGCCCTCTGTTTCAGTAAATGAATTTTTGGTTTCTGCCTCAATTCTCCACAATACATTTATTTTCATTTATTTTTCTTCTTTGATCAACTCACATATAATAGTCCTGTCCGTATCAATGGCACCACCATAATAGTATGTCTAGACAACACAAAGTAAAGACAGAAGGTATAAAATACCATCCACACACACACACACACAGACTATGGACAACGATATGAAATTGAAAATCATCTTAACTAGAAAGGGCCATGGAGCTGAAAATATATAGGGCACTCTGGTGGATTCTCAGTCCAAATTTTATAAAGGGGCAATTTAAACTTTCCAAAAGTAAATATCTTCAATTGTTAGGCTTATGCATAACATCAGTAATGGGCAGAAAAGAATTTATTTCTTTCAAAGCCAACCACATGTAACCAAAAATTTTTCAATCAACAACCGCAAAGTAAATGATCTCACCAACTTTCTCTACTTTTGTCCTTAGCTTCTTTTTCATATTTTTGGATAGTACGTTCATCAACCTGACCACTAAGGAAAAGTATCTGGCCTCCAGTCGTAGACTTTCCAGCATCTGGAACAAAAGATCAAGAAGATATTACTGATTTAACCAAAAAAAGGGTTAAAGATATTGAATATTGATAATTATAAAAGACAGATAAACAGAAGAAACAATTCCAGAATACGCCAAAATTTTCTTTCTTAGCTCAATCACCAACGATAGATAGGAATCATTCCGCCTAAGGGACATCCTTTTATTCTCTTTATCTTTCAAACAATCAAAACTTTCTTAGAATCCAGCAAGCAGAAGCTTTTGGTGAAATCCATCTAGTTATCCAATATCTACAGCCAAAATGTGATGATCTGATAGACAGAAAATTGGTAGATGAAAGAAAAGATACCTAGAGAAGTGAGAGAAAAAGAGAAGGAAGAGCAAATTCTGTTATTAACTTCCAGTCCTAATACAAATCATCACTAGCCCTTCCGTTTTATTGCCATTAGCTACGCAGCCATCTAACTACTAAAATATCCCACTATTTATTACACATCACGATCACATCAAAAAAGCTGCAAACAGTCAGCAAAAAAAACTTTCATTTTCAAACCTAACACTTGCAAACACCATGAAATTTGTAGACATCCTTCCCAGACAAACCACCACAGTAAGCAGTAACAAATGAGAAGTGAACCACACAATCTGATCACCCAGGGCTGTGTATATCAGAGGAGACAAAATATGAACCAAGAATATTACACGCATTCCAATCCATCCCTACATAACGGAGGAGGAATGGTTTTTCAACACTATCCTACCAACTCACCTGGTTCCAATCCAGGCCCACAGGCAGGAGGAAAAATAATTTTCCAGAATACCATGTACCAACAAACCTTGCTTACATGCTCCAATGTATAGACCACACCAAGTCAAAGTTCTCTTTGGCAAAGGATGTGATTGATGTCATGAAAAAGCAAGCAGTACAATCAGTTGGCAATCAAAGATTTGGTGGCATATGCTATGTTATGAACATCTATTGATGGTCCATTAGACCTATCTTGTTATCTATTGGGATTTTGGAGTTTACACTGTATCAGTTCAACTCAGTCAGGTTTTATTCTTATGCACACCGGGCTTAGCACACATTGTTGTCCCATGGCAATAGCATACATGATATACTCATATCAGATTTCAAACAGTCGATAATTTGAGATGTAAGTAATGAGAACTGGTTTTAAGGCATGCCTGCCTATGCTATTCCAATCCCCAACTTATCGTTCTGGTACCATTTGAAACGATATAAAATCACCCGAATTTTCTATTCATGCTTCCTTACTAGCTTAAACAAAATATTGAACCCCAAAAGCATTTAAGACCCAAAATTTTATATTGTTTTTGCCCAAAAAAATGCTAACTTTTCGTGTCAAATTCCCTATGTTCGCTCAAGCTAAAGATTCCAGTAAACATACTTCAAAACCATCAATCTTTCACTTTATAAACTTCAATCATATCCTACAAATCAATCCCTATAACCTTTGCTTGCTCTTTCTCAAGCCAAGACCTTAGAACAATTCAGATCTTTATGAGATCACTCCCCAAACCCTAAAAATAACAGAACATATGGGAGATTGTTTTAATTATCTGAAAACCAACCGAAACAAATTTGGCCTCTTTTTAAACAAAATACCAAACAACTATAGTTAAGAAAATTGTTTCTAAACTTAGTTTTCCCACTATTTATTATACATTAGCAGTATCATCACTTATTTCCAAATGTTAAAGTGGAAAATATGCCAAACACCGCTGAGAGAAAGCTTATGTGCAAACTTCATATCTTTGTCATGATGTTCTTCAATAATAAAATAATAAACATAGGTTTTGCATGTATGGGTTTTACAACTTAGAATCACAGGATTAGATCTTTCAAGGAATTATTCACAAGTAATATTCATTCATATTAAAAAATTTGCCAGCAAAAAAAAAAGGAACGTACATATGTCTAGTCCTTTTAAAATTAGCTCAAAACCAATTTTCAAACTCACTAGGTACAGTTTAAGGAGCAATCAAATTTAAATATGTTATTACTATCATTGTCTTTATTAAGCGTTTCAGATCAGTTTTCGTTGTGCCAAACATTCTCCAAAGCAAAGATATTTAGGCACATTCTCAAATCTTTCTCAAGTCATATTCTCAATAAGCCACAAACATTACAGATTTCCTTGATTAACATTGCAGCCAGACCAAGATTTTGCACTTGTTCACACCAACAACATACACAGGACCTATTAACCACTGCAAAGAATAAGGCAAAGATTCAGAAAAAACAGAGAACCATGAAGCCAAATTACAAATAGAGAGAAAGGGATGTGCAAGATTGAGGCCTTTAACTCCCACAACAGACATGATATGCACAGATGGCAGTTCATCCAGCCAACAAGAAGACCACCAGAGCAATTCGCAACACAAATATAGTAACTACTAGTAACCCATATAAATGATTAAAGAACCTTGTAAACAACTTACCAACATGACCAATAAACACAACATTCAAGTGTCTTCTTTTATCTATCTTCTCATCCTCTTCATCTTGCACCGTAGGAATTTCCTTATCTTTCAAAAGATTAAAAATCACAAGCATTAGAAAAGGGCAATTCCTAATTTTATTGACAACAAGCTGTAAAGTTTTGAAACAGCAATCTAAATTGCAAAATATGCAAGGAAATCACATACTAAAAGCAAAACATCTCATTTACCTTTTGGCTCAGCACGAACTGGCTGTACCTGAACTTCCTGCCTTGGACCTGAAATCACAAGGGGGAAAATTTTTTAATTATGTTTTCATCTTTAGTGTATACAAAAACTGTAAGAAAATAGTACGGTAAAAATAGAGGCAGCACGGATCCAGGAAAACACTCAACAAAGAAGGCAAAACTATAACAATTTCTAGGTCTCCATCCCCAAGGAATCAAGAAGTAATTTAGTGCCAAAAGATACAAATTTACTTCCACAACAAACTAAGAATTGCCAGGATGGAAGATGAGAAGTCTACAAACAGTTACAGTAACAAACATTCCAATAAAATCCAAAACAGTAAGCAATTCCTCCAGTGCCGAGTCAGCAAGCATAGATTATACAACTTGACATAAACTGGATGTAACCTATACAAACAGCCTTTGCATCCCAGCTATCAAGATAACTTAATTATTCATCCAAAACCTCGTGAGATGAAATAAACAAAACCAAAAACACTTCACATAAAGAATGGAAACTGACAAGGCATACGTGTTTTTTCAATCCTATAATATTTTTTAAGACACCTTCCCACCTAGGGCGCCACCGCCCCCACCCAAAATAAATGTTGTTGACAACATTCCTTGATCTGTGAACCACAAGGAACAGTGGTGATTATAGATACAATTCTAAGTCAAAAAACGTTAACATTCTTTTAACATACATGAGGTTTTATGAGTGATTCGATTAATCTAGGGGAATGAAAGGTGCTCTAAGAGAGAAAAATACTCATACATGAGGCTTTATCAGTGATACGATTAATCTAGGGGAATGAAAGGTGCTCTAAGAAAGAAAAATACTGTATAAAGCATTCATGCATGTAAAAAGCAGCGTAGGGTTGATCTCAAAGAATGGAACTTTTAATCAAAGCTTTGAATGTAGAGAGAAAAAGGATGAAATGGAAAGAAATACAGAATAGTATTCTCAGTATAAATTAAATTACTTTTCGAAACAGATGAAAATTCTATTCTAAAAGAATCACAAACAAGAGAATGAGTAAGGAACGAAAAAACAAAGAACCAACCATATTCTCACTACCAACCTTCATCCATCTTAGCGGAATTCTCAACTTCTGGCCTTGCATCGTCTGGATTAACAAAAGGATAATTATGTTTTTCATCTTTAGTGTATACAACAGTGTATAAAACAGTAAGGTAAAAATAAAGGCAGCAAGTATCCAGGAAAACAATCAACAAAGAAGGCAAAACTATTACAATTTCTAGGTCCCCATCCTCAAGGAATCAAGAAATAATTTATCACCAAAAGATGCAATCTACTTCAACAACAAACTTAGAATGTCAGGATGGAAGTAGATGAGAAGTTTAGACAAACAGTTGCAAACTTTTCAATAAAATTCAAAACAATAAGCAATTCCTCGAGTGCTGAGTCAGCAAGCATAGATTATACCAACAACAACAACAATAGCCTTATCCCACTATGTGAGGTCGGCTACATGGATCAAACGACGCCAATGAGCTCTATCAAACACCATCTCCTCAGATAGATCATTTCTCAAAAAGTCATTCCTTATAACTTCCCTTAATGTCCTTTTTGGTCTTCCTCTACGCCTTTTGATTGGGCTCCAGGCCATTTGATCAACTCTCTTCACTGGCTCCTCTTGCCCTCTTCTTTGTACATGCCCAAACCACCTTAAACAATTTTCCACCATTTTCTCCTCGATAGATGCTACCCCAACTTTTCTTCGTACACAGTCATTTCGTATCTTATCCAATTTTGTATGACCACACATCCATCTCAACATTCTCATCTCTGCTACTCTCATTTTATGCTCTTGTTGTCCTTTTAAAGCCCAACATTCACTACCATATAGCATTACTGACCTTATAACTGTTCTGTAAAATTTTCCTTTAAGCATAGTATGCACCTTGCGATCACAAATAACTCTTGTTGCTTTCCTGCACTTTAACCACCCAGCTTGTATCCTATGCATAACATCCCCATCAATTTCACCATTATTCTGTAAAATCAACCCCAAATACTTAAACTTTGATACCTCAGGGATGATTTGCTCACCAATTTTTACCTCTAAATCATTTCTAATTGGTTTCTTATTAAATTTGCAATGCATATATTCCGTCTTACTTCTATTCAGACAGAAACCTTTTGATTCCAAAACATGTCTCCATAATTCAAGTTTAGAGTTGACCTCTTCTCTTGAGTTCTCCATTAACACTATATCATCCACGAAGAGCATACACTATAGAATTTCTTCTTATATATGTTCTGTAAGAACATCCAAAACCAGATCAAATAGGTATGGACTCAAAGAAGATCCTTGATGTAAGCCTATTGTTATAGGGAAGTCTTTTGTCACACCTCCAGGGGTTTTCACACTTGTTGTTGCCCCCTCATACATATCCTTTATGGCTCGAATATAAGTCACACGGACACCTTTCTTCTCCATTGCTTTCAACAATACATCTCTTGGTACTCTATCATAGGCCTTTTCCAAATCAATGAAAACCATATGTCAGTCCCTCTCTCTACTCCAATATCTTTCAATCAAACCCCTTAATAAATAAATAGCCTCTGTTGTAGACTGTCCTGACATAAATCCAAATTGATTTTATGAAATATGAGACTCTTTTCTGAGTCTATATTCGATCACTCTTTCCCAAAGTTTCATGGTGTGACTCATAAGTTTTACCCCCCGATAATTAGCACAATTTTAAATATCTCCCTTGTTCTTGTATATGGGCACTAGAGTGCTCTTTCTCCATTCCTCTGGCATTTTCTTTGACCTTAAAATCTCGTTAAATAACTTAGTGAGCCACCAAACCCCTTTCTCTCCTAAGCACTTCCAAACTTCGATAGGAATACCATCGGGACCAATGGCTTTACCATTATCTAATCTCTTAAGAGCTTCTTTCACCTCTCCAACCCGAATCCTATGATAGAAATTCAAATTGAGATCATTTTCATGGGTTGTTAGTCCTTCAATATCAATAGTCATATCTAATCCATTATTAAAAAGCTCATAAAAGTAGCTCCCCCCATCTTTTTTTGATATCATCATCTACAACTAAAATTTTTCCTTCTTCGTCCTTAATGCATCTTACTTGGTCCAAATCTCTTGACTTTCTTTCCCTTCTCTTGGCAATTTTGTAAATCTTATCTTCACCATTCTTTGTTCCTAAATCCTGGTAGAATTCCTCAAAAGCTTTAGATCTAGCCTCGTTCACTGCTTTCTTAATCTCCTTTTTAGCCAACCGATAACATTTCCAATTTTCATCGTTATTGCATAAATGCAAGGCTTTAAAACACTCTTTCTTATATTTGACCTCCTCCTGCACACTCTCATTCCACCACCAAGATTCTTTATTCTTAGGCCCAAAACTTTTAGATTCACCCAATACTGCTTTAGCGATATCCCTGATCCTTTTAGCCATCTCATCCCACAAGATGTTAGCACTTCCTTGCAAGTCCCAATTACTTTCCTCCATAACTTTTCTCGTAAAGATCCCTTGTTTCTCACCTTTTAGTTGCCACCACTTAATCCTAGGATTAAAAACTTTTCGACTTTTCAGTTTACGATTTTTAACTATCACATCAAGGACCAAGACCCTATGTTGTGAAGTTAAACTCTCACCAGTGATTACTTTGCAGTCTTTACAAGTTGATCTATCTGAGTTTCTTACCAAAAAGAAGTCAATTTGCGACTTTTGGACTCCACTCTTACATGTAATTAAATGCTCCTCCCTCTTCTTGAAACAGGTGTAAACAATCATAAGGTTGTAAGTCATTGAAAAATCAAGAATGGAATGTCCATCCTCATTTACTTCTCCAAAGCCATAACCGCCGTGAACTCCCATATATTGTCTTGTCTCTTTTCCAACATGACCATTAAAGTCGCCCCCAATGAGGATCTTTTCTTCTTGTGGGATATCTTGAATCAAGCTCTCCAGATCTTCCCAAAACTTTTCCTTAATATGTACCTCCGACCCTACTTGAGGTGCATAAGCACTAATAACATTGAGCGTATCATGTCCAATAGTCACTTTTAAGGATAGGATCCTATCTCCAATCCTTCTGACTCCAACTACATTCTTTTTCCAGTCTTTATCCACAATAATACCAACTCCATTCCTTCCTCTAATCTTCCCTACATACCAAAGTTTATAGCTAGTAGTATCTAACTCCTTATACTTTTCTCCCACCTATTTAGTTTCTTAAAGACATAAGATGTTAATTCTCCTTCAAATCATAGCATCCACCACCTCCATAGATTTACCTGTTAATGTACCAATATTCCAAGAACCAAATCTAATCTTGCTTTTCTGGGCTAGCTTCTTTACCCACATCCGTCCAGCATGACGTGGGAACCCTTACTCATTTAACACTACACCCGGTCGCCGATCTAGCGGCTTTAGCTCATTTGACACTGCATTCGAGCCATACAGTGCGTTACTTCTGGGCAACGACCTAGCCTTAGCACATATACGTCTTTGATTCATGCCATGAAATTCGACAGATTTTTACGTTGGCTGTCGAAGGCCTAACACAACCCTCCTCTTTTACCTGAGTTTGGGACCGGCTATGACACTACATATAACCTCTACAGATAGCCATTGCATGCCAGCTATCAAGGTAACTTAATTATTCATCCAAAACCTGAGTACCTGATGAGATGAAATAAACAGAACCAAAAACACTTTCCATGAAGAATGGAAACTGACAAGTGCCCCAAAGAAACCTACGGAAAAGAAAAGGGCATACATGTTTTTTCAATCCTATAATGTTCTTTTTTAAGAACCCCCTTCCCAAAAATGAATGTTGGGGACAACATTCCTTGATCTGTGATATTAACTAATCTCTAGAGTCTAAAGTGACCAGAGAGCCATTTAAACACAACTACAAGGAACAGTGGTGATCAAAAATACATTTCTAAGTCAGAAAAACGTTAACATTCTATTAAAATACATGAGATTTTATGAGTGATAGGATTAATCAAGGGGAATGAAAGGTGCTCTAAGTGAGTAAAATACTGCATAAAGCATTCATGCAAGTAAAAAAGCAGTAGGTTGATCTCAAAGAATGGAACTTTTAATCAAAGCTGTGAATGTGGAGAGAAAAGGAATGAAACTGAAAGAAATACAGAAAAGTATTCTGAGCATAAATCATGTTACTTTTCGAAACAGACGAAAATTTTATTCTGAAAAAATCATAAACAAAAGGATAAGTAAGGAACGGAAAAAACAATAAAATAAAGAAAAGAACCAACCACATTTTTACTACCAACCTTCATCCATCTTAGAGGAACTCTCAACTTCTGGCCTTGCATCCTCCGGATTAACAACACCATTGTTGTCTTCTGCTAAATCTCAATCACAAATTGGACTCGAATAATTCAAAAATTGAAACGAAAACCACTCATACAAAGTAAAAACAAAAAATAAAAATTCAATAAGGCCTTCGATTACCTGCTGAATCAAGCTGTAGAGAACGGATGTCATCCTCAATATCTAACATTAAAAACAAATTGACATGAATATTTCCATCAACTCCCCAACTTACTCAAACCCAAAAACCAGTATCCAACTACTCACTCATTGTAGCCAGATCAGTATAAAACAAAAGGAAACGATACAAAAACAAGGAAAGACGCAGTCGATTATTAATCGATCACCCTATCAATAAATCCGGCAATAAATCAAGCCACAAATACGGAAACGAACACGGCAACAACGGGAAACTAGTGAACGGTTTCTAGGGTTAAAAAAACCAACACACAAAGTATATTCATCTGAATTACGGCTAACGCATAGATCCAAAAACCAATTTCAAGAAACCCTAACCATGCAGATCTAGAACAGAATAATTAAAAGAGATTAATGGACTAGATAAGGGGGGAAAAATAGCCATGCACATATTCGATATTTCAAGAAAGATAAACAAAGATCACTTACCCATGGCGAGAGGACACAGAACTTCTGCACAGGAACAAAGGTTGAAGGAAGCACACAATTAGAGGGGAGAGAAAGCGAGCAACAGCGTGAAGAAAGCGTCAGGGGTTTTTGTTCTGGAAGCTACTGCGCTGGGCTGTTCTTTTTCCCACCCGGTTCGACCTCAGATTCGGTTAATCAGTAAAGCCGACCGGTTCCCTTGTCCGGTAAATATGTTCTAGGGTTTCTTTCCCGAAGTAAATTACAGTACATGCTACACTTTTTGTTGGCAATAAAAAAAATTCAATTTGCAACAAATATTGCATCTAAAAACAAAAGATATTTTAACATGAACAAAATTTACATTCAGGTACTTTCAAAATATATATATATGAAATTATATATTTATAGAATTTATATATTTTATTACCAAAAATGAAAATTTTAGTTAAATTTAATAATCATATTTTTCGCAATAAATATAATTATATGCTTAATAGTAAATATAACTTTTAATTAAATGCATATTACATATTTTAATTAACAAGCATATATATTTATTATATTTTATTTCCAAGAATGGGACAAATTAACGACATTATATTTTTTTACTAGAATTAACGACATAATATTTAATATTATTATATACATATATATCAACTATAAACATGTGACTTAAAATTAAATATTTAAAATATAAAAAATTTTGTTATCTTATCAGAAATAACTTTCATATGAAATACCTTTTTTTTCTGGAGCAAATTTTTTCTTACATCTAAATTTTTCACGGGTGAAGTGATTGATTATGAGATATTGAACAAAAATTTAAAAAAGTTTAATATCAAAATATTTATGTTAGAAAATTATGCTCTTAATCCCTATAGTTTGGGCGAATTTTGATTTTAATCCCAATACTTTAATTTTTAAAAGCTGTCCTTGGAGTTTTCAAAGTAAGAGGCATTGCTCCTTTTCAAAAATGCTTGGAGGACGTTGTGGACTAAACGATGTCAGCACAACTGAGTTGGAAGATAACCGAACATGGAAGATAATATGCCAAAACAACTGAGGTGGAAGCTAATGAAACATTATCTAGCTTGATGACTCGATAGATAGATAAAGCAGAAGAAAACAAAAAACCATCTTGCCACATTATCGTCTGCTAATGCTAGGTTTTGTCACCATTGAGAAGAGAGGTTCCTAGGGTTTGTTGATGTGGATAAGGAGAGAGGAGAGCACCATTGATCTCTGCAATCAACTTTTCTCCACTGCTAGATGCTCAGCAACCAAGTATACAATGGGATACAAAGTAAAGGGTGTGGTTGGTGAATTAGGAAGAAGGTGCTTGTAGGTGACTACACTTAATTTTGAGTGAAAATATTGTTTGGCACTGTTTTTAATTCTCGCATTTAGTTCTGCTTTCAATTCTCACGATCTCATCAAGACATCCACTCAAAATTTTGCTAGCATAATCAATTTTCTAATAAATTGTGTTTATAATTCTCTTCAAAATTTATGTGAATGGCTCTTAAAGGACAGAAATAAGAAAACTAAATATGTTGGAGAAGGAACCCAATGAGTTTATCTTAAGTTTTGTGGTGGAGTATATGTGTTTGTTCATGAGATCTCATACTTAATCACTAGCATTTATAATACTTACACCATTTATTGACTCACAAACTAAATGAGGTGAGAGCCCGAAGTTAATATACTTGGAAATAATAATATTACTCTAACACAACACTAATTTAATTTCTATCACATAGTTGCTTTTTGATAATAGAGATTGTATAGGCACCTCTTCTGACCTTTCATCTTTTTTGCAATATTCTTGGTTTTTCCTTTCATTTTTTATCTAAAAAAAATTGAATTTCTTGTCACTATCCTTTTTAAAGAAAAAAGAGAGAGAAAAGAACAAAAAAAATGACCAAAATTTTCTAACAATAACAAAAGAAAAGGTCTATATGAATGAAGAAGCTTTTCATTTATTTCAACAGCGACAAGCTAATGCCTAGATGATACATCAAAGGGTATTGGCACGTATTAGCATGATGTCCATGTGGTAGAACTTCACGAATCTAGTTGTTGGAGGAACTTCACGAATCTAGTTGTTGCTAGTAAGCACAAGTATTGCTTGCTTCAATGGAGTTGACAACATTAGTTCATGCAAGAAGCTTTTCAGTTTTGAACCTCAGTTACCAGGTGACTAAAATGTCTTAGATACCCACTTACCAAACACGAAGACCACCAGCAGCTTTAATTCCTATATATATATATATATATTATTTTTGTAAGGGCCTTTTAGATACATCCTTAATTGCTTTTTTCATTGCAACCCCACAAAACAGAAACCACTTGAACCGTTAGCCACTTAAGCTATGTTGACACCGTTTGGTCTACCTCAACGTCCCCAAAGCATTCTCCAAATGTTCAGGGAGCAACGCCTCTAATGTTGCCAACTCTAGGGACAAATTTAAAAAAAAAAATTAGCGGGACTGAAATCAAAATTCAGTCAAACTATAGGGACTAAGAGTTTAATTGTTCCTATTTATTTAAATCATTTTTATTAAATCATTAATTATTAATTTTTTATACTATTAGTTTGTCCTAATCTAAAATATAAGTTATTTTTAATTACATCCAATATTTAAAAAAATATTTAAATTATTAAATTTATTAAAAAATTTAAATATTTTTCACCATTTCTCTCATTAATTATATTATCTCAAATATTTTTTATAACATTATCTCTAATATATTAATTATGATTTTGAGGATATACAAAAAAAATAATTAATGTACTCTGATAATCAACTTATAATATAATTCCAATCATCTCTCTGTAAATAAAATAGCTCTAACCAAATGTAATCCGACCAAGAAATGTTGCATTAATCGTGTTTTCCAAATTTATTTATTAAATAGTAATAATTAACCAATCAAATCACTAATTAAATGTAGGGGTCTGTATGATACCCCTTCCTATTCTTAAAAACTATTAATTCAGGGTTTTACATAGATTAAAAAAATTATTAAATAATTTAAAATATTGTAAAATTTAATAGTATTTTATCAAAACATTCTTAATTTAAATATTCTTTGAAATAATCAATTTGATATTAATAAATGATAAAATAGTAAAATAAGTAAATAATGTTTCATTGAAATTCTAAAATAATAAATATTGTGGAACAAATAAAAAAATCTGCAGTGACGATTATTAAGAATGGGAGATAGTACATTTGTAATTTGTGCCTCAATGCTTCACTGTTCAGTGTTCTAATCAATAAAATAGCGTATTTTAAGTAAATTGCCTATTTTGCCAATTTTTTGATTGATTGGTCGCTCAACCTATTGTTGGATTCATATATATATATATATATATATATAATCTTGGAATTTTGGCTCACCGCAACCCAACCCAAGAAGAGAAGGTTTTTCGTCAGAGTTGACATCCTAAATGCTCAAGAAAGGATTAATGTCACTGGTGACAACCTCTCTGATATAAAAAGATCATAATCCTTTTTTTTTTTACCAACTACAAAAAGATCATAACCAAACACGGTATTATTGACGCAAAGAATGCCATGGAGATCATGGAACACTTTTCAATTTTCACCCATAAAAAAGCATGAAAACATTTAATCACAGGCTTACCTTCTCAAATGGAATGCTTCCCAGATTGTAACCACGACCTAAATCTTGAAAGAAAAAAAATACATATATATATTGGATATTATTTGTTTTAATTTCTTAATTTCTTTTTGCAATTTTAGAAGATAATCATCAATTTTTTTTTAAATATTTGCTTATCAAAAGAAAAGAGATTAGCAAACTCTTAATCTCTTTTTTCTAAAATTTTTGTTATTGTTATAAATAATAGATTATAGTGGTTATCCATCATCCCACTATATTTTTAATTATTCCAAAATATCTCATATTATCTTTATTATTATTATTTTGTAGATTTTCAGTTATAAACATGTACTTATAAATATAAAGCACCTCATCAGTATTCTACACATCAATCAATTAAAAAGTTACATCTCTTCTCACACTCTCCTTCTACTTCTCTTCTTCATTATTTCATAATACATAGCTTTTATCATAAGGCGATTAATTTTATTCTTAATTCTACATTCATCTATCATCATGAGATTAGAGATTAATACTCATACCAATAAACATCTCTAACAGAGATGGAGGCACATTTACTTATATAATGAGCTAATCTTCATCATTTAGATACTTTTATTTAATATGTGTTGTTTGACTTGTTGCTAAAATTCTTTACATTCTTCTACTATTTATTTATCAAATTAATTGTTTGTACAATTGCTTTCTTATTCTTTTTCTTCTCCATCTCTCTTAATAATCAAAAAATTTGTTTTATCTATTGAGAATAGAAAAAGATATGTCATATCCAGAAGTATGTAGCAAAATTAAATTCCTGAAATCAATAAATACATAGAATATAAAGTGGATCCTGAAGTTATCCACATAAATAGAATATAAAGTGGATCCTGAAGTTATTCACATAAAAACATAAAGTGGATCCCGAAGACATTTGCACAAAACATATTGTAAATCTAGAAGATATTTATATTCAAATTTATAGAGTGAATCCTGAAGATATCCACATAGGATACAAAGTGGATCTTGAAAATATCCACATAGAATACAAAGTATATCCTAAAGATATTTACACTTAAATTTATTTATTCATTTATTTATTACTTACTTAAAATTATATGTTTGTTATTTTTATTCTAAAACATTAGAAATTGAAAAAAAAAATCAATACAATTGGAAATTTCTTCATCTAATATTGCAAATATAAGCATGTTATTGGCTGACTTGGTCCCTATATATATGTTGTCTATTAGAGTTGTTTGTTATAACCATTCAATTGCAAAAATAATTCAATAAGTATTTTTACCTTCTTTTCTCAATTGATTATCCATCCCAATCAAATTTGACCCAAAAATGGTAAAATAAAATAAAATATACTTCTTATTAAGTGATTTTCTTATTATTGATGATACTTAATTTTCTCCTTATATATGTCCCATTTTCTTTTCTTCCATATTAAAGATTATTGTGTGTTCACACAAATTTTATTGCTTGCTCTATAAACTATTCTTATTTATTTATTGAATATAAATAAGTTTGATTTTTCTTAAATCATAAAATTATTCTTAGTAAATGAGTCCTAATTTATTTATTTATTTTATAGCACAAATATGTCAAACATAGTAAAACTTGAATTTGTAGCACTGCATATTACTGGAAAGAATTACTCACCCTGTGTTTTAGATGCTGAAATTCACTTGAATACAAACGGTCTTAGCAAGACCATTAAAGAACAAAATACTGCATCCGAATAAGAAAAGGTAAAAGTAATAATTTTCTTGCGTCACCACCTCCATGAAGGGTTAAAGGCAGAGTTCCTTACAATAAAAGACTCCATTATCCTTTAGAAAAGTCTAAAAGAAAGGTTTGTCCATTTAACATCTATCATTCTTCCTAAAACCCATTATGAATGGATGCATCTGCTAACTGTAACTAATTATAATTTAGCTATATTTAAAATTAGTTCTACACTCAAACTATGTGGAGAAAAAGTCACTTATGCTAACATACTAGAAAAAATATTCTCCACTTTTCATACATCCAATATGCCCTTGTAGCAGCAGTATCGTGAAAAGAGCTTTAAGAAATATTCTAAATTGATATCATATCTTTTGGTAGCTAAGCAAAACAATGAACTTTTGATGAAAAACCATGAGTTACGCCCCACTGGCACTACTCCATTCCCTGAAGTGAATGTAACAACTCATGACAACCACACTTTTGGACAATCTCATGGTCGTGGTTCTAACCGCGGTTGTGGTCAAGGTCGTGGTTATGGTCGTGGATGGGGACAAGGTCAAAGTGGCAATATGCAGAACACAAATTTTCACCCAAAGAGACAAATTGAGAAAAATAATAAGAGAAATGGTGGATGAAACAAAAAAAATGTTGAAAATAAGTGCTACCGCTATGGTAGAATTGGTTATTAGTCTCGTACTTGTCGTATCTCAAAATACCTTATTGATCTTTACCAAGAATCCCTTAAAAGGGAAAATAAAATAGAGACAAATGTTGCATCTTATGATAGTGATTCTGATTATAGAAATATGGATATTTCTCACTTATATGTTGTTGATTTCTTTGCTGACCTGGATGGAAGGATTGACCACCTAATTGGCAATGAAACTGTCTAAAAAATAAATTATGTTGGCATGTTTTGTTTTATGCATATCTTTTCTAGAACATTTAAGTTTTTCTTTTCATTGAAATTTATGTTTCAAGCATTGTTAGAACATTGAATATTTATGAATTTATGATTTACGTATTTTCTTATATTTACTTATTTATTTTTCATGTAATGTCCTTGAAGAATGACTATTCCATCGATCAGCACCAACATTAACCACGAGAATATATGCCTTATAGATAGTATTATAACGCATACAATTCTCAAAGATATAAAATATTTTTCAAATTTAGTAATGGAGAAGCCTATGTTAGTATCATATCCAGTAGTATAAAACTAATCGAAAGCTTTGGAAGAACTAACATAATATTACAAATAGGAATGAAATTACAAATTGATGATGCACTATATTCCTCTAAGTCTTATATAAATTTATTGAGTTTTAAATATATCCGCAAAAATGAATATCATATTGAGACTATTAATGAAAAATATGTCAAGTATCTTTATATTACGAGAACTATCTCAAATGAAATATGTGTATTGGAAAAATTACCTGCACTTTCCTCTGATTTGTACTACACATATATTAATATAATTGAATCACATGTCATTATAAGCCAAAAGCTTACAAATCTTATGTTTCTTGTTTGGCATGACCAGTTGAGCCATCTCAATTCAATTATGACGCGAAGGATAGTAAAAAATTACACATGGACATAACTTGAAGAGCCAACAAATTATTCAATCTAATAGTTTCTCATGTCCTGTTAGTTCCCAAGGAAAATTGATTATTCAACCATCGCCAACTAAAATTGGGAGTGAATCAGTAAGCTTTTTAAAGAGTATACAAAGCAATATTTGTGGGCAAATCCACCCACCATGTTAACCATTTTGATTTTTTATGATTTCAATTGATGCATTGATTAAATGATCATATGTTTGTTTACTGTCAATTCGCAACTAGGCATTTGCTAGACTACTTGCCTAATTAATTCGACTAAGGGCCCAATTTCCTGATTATCCAATTAAGAAAATACGCCTTGATAATGTTGTTGAATTTACATCACAAGCCTTTAATGGTTATTGTATGTTCATTAGAATTGAGATTGAACATCTTGTAGCACATGTTCATACACAAAATGGACTTGTAGAATCATTTATTAAATGTTTGAAATTAATTGCAAGACCATTACTTATGAGGTCAAAACTCCCAATATTTATTTGGGGACATGCAATTTTGAATGCTGTAACATTGATTCGCATCAGGTCAATAAGCTACAAACAATCCTCCCATTTATAAATAGTTCTCGGTCAAGAACCTAATATTTCCCATCTAAGAGTACTTGGGTGTGCGGTTTATATGTCAATTGCTCCACCACAATGCACTAAGAAGGGACCTTAGAAAATGTTAGGGATATATGTTGGATATGAATCTCCATCAATAATAAGATATCTTGAACCATTAATAGAAGATCTATTCACAGCACGTTTTGCTGATTGTCACTTTGATGAATCAATTTTTCCAACATTGGGGAGAGAAGAAGCAGTTGGAAAAATAAATTAGTTGGAATGAATTATCCTTGTCTCATTTACATCATCATATAAAACAATGTGAACAAGAAGTTTGAAAGAAAATTCAATTGCAAAGTTTAGCAAATTAATTGCTAGACGCATTTACTGACCCAAAAAGAGTGACTAAGTCACATGTTTCAGCTGCTAATGTTCCAGTTAAGATTGATATCCCTATCGGATAATCTACTATCAATAAGTCTAAAACCCGCATGAAGCGTGATAGACCCATCGATTCCAAAGATAAAAATTCTCAAAAAAGAAAAGGAACTAGGGATATAAATGGTCAAATTGAGGAAAAGGAAACTCCAGAAGAGTCATTAGATATAAGTAATGTCTTAACTCTAAATAAGATATAGGTACCTGAAATGGATGAATATAACGAGATCTCATTAAATTATGTCATAGATGGAATCCGATGGAATCAAAATAAAGTCAATATTGATAATACTTTCGTATATAATATTGTATTAGATGTGATGAATGACAATGAGGACCATGAACCAATGTCTGTTAGAGAATACAAACAAAGAGATGATTGACCAATATGGAAAGACGCAATGGAAACATAGTTAAGCTATCTTTAAAAAAGTAAAGTCTTTGGACCTGTAGTCTGCACACCTAAATATGTGAAACTTGTTGGGTATAGATGGGTCTTTATGCAAAAATAAAATGACATAGATGAAATTGTAAGATATAAAGCATGACTTATTGCTCAAAGTTTTTTGTAAATACCTGATATTGATTATGAAGAAACATATTCACCTATGATGGATGTAACTATCCTTCAATACTTGATTTGTCTAGTAGCACGTGATGGGCTTGATTTGCGTCTGATGGATATTGTTACAGCCTATCTATATGGCTCACTTAATATTGACATTTACATGAAACTCCCTGAAGAGTTCAAATTGCCGGAAGCATACAATTCCAATTCTCGAGAACAATACTCAATTAAGTTGAATAAATCCTTCTATGGTTAAAGCAATCTAAGCGTATATGGTACAATTGCCTTAGTGAATATTTGCTCAAGTAAGGGAATAAGAATGATCTTATTTGTCCATGTATCTTTACGAAAAAATCTGGAAATGAATATGTTATAATTGTTGTTTATGTTGATGACATAAATATAATTAGAACTTTTGCAGAACTCACAAAAGCTATGAATTGCTTGAAGCAAGAATTTGAGATGAAAGATTTAGGAAGAACAAAATTTTGTCTTGAATTACAAATTGAATATTTAAATGAAGGTATTTTTGTGTATTAAGAAATATATATAAAACGGGTCATAAAACAATTTTATATGGATAAGTCATATCTTTTGAACACTTTAATGGTTGTTAGATCTTTGGATGAGGACAAAGATCCTTTTAGACTTCAAGAAAAGGATGAAGAACTACTTGGTTCAGAAGTACCATATTTTATTGCAATTGTGGCACTGATATATCTCGCAAGTCATACACAATCAAATATATCATTTTCTGTTAACTTATTAGTAAGATATAGTTCTTCACCAACCCAAAGGTATTGGAATGGAGTCAAATATATCATATGCTATCTTAGAGGTACTATGGATATAGGTTTATTATATTTTAACAAAACCAAACTGGATTTAGTTGGTTATGCGGATGCTGGATTCATGTCTGATCCTTATAATGGTTAATCTCAAACAAGCTGTAACACCTTACTTTTTAGACTCATTTCCCATAAATTAGACTCATTTTAAGTTTGATTATACTTGATCCTAAGCTTGAATCACATAAGAATGAAAATTAGAATTTCCAAAATTTTCGGTTACTGTTCATATGGTAATTTCCACTTTACCGACTGAATTTTGAAAATTCATAACTAATTCTAGAAAAATCATTTTATAGTGATTCAAGTCTCTAACAATAGATAAAAATCTTATATATATGGAAAAAAATATGAAACAGAGCATTCTATTGACCAATTTATACAGTTTATTCCTTAAATATTTACTATATATTTGGTCATTTTCTCTTCCCCAGGATTTTGGCTTTATATTTAAAAATTCATATGTCACTCTACCCTAAGTCAATTTATGCATTCCTTATGTCATTGAAAAGCCCTATGAGTCTACTTTCTAGAAATATTTTTCTTGTACATTTATTCAACTTGCAGGGCATGGTGTTAACTTAAATCATAAAGGGTCAGAATTCCACTTTTGCTGGAACAATTTTGGGAAAACCTCCATATCTCCTATCATATAGCTCCAATTACCTCCAAATTAGTAGTATATGAAACTTAATATATAGACCTTTTTATACATATAAACCACTGAATTTTTGGAGATTTTTACGATTTTATATTAGCTTTTTAATTTTCCAGTACTTACTTTTCAGTTTTCAGTTTTCCCATTCTTGCCCTATTCTGAACCCTGACTTAGAAAATTCACCATTAATTGTACACAACTCCAAATGGGGTGAATTAGGTGTCATATTAAAGGTTGAGATTCCCTCTATCTGGTATAAAAATACCATAAGTTTAATCTTACATTAAGTATAGAATAAAGGCAAATGAAACAAACATGTCTGGAAAATGCCCTATTTCAGTCTATATTGCCATTTGCTTTCCAAAACCCTTGTAAATGAACTCATTTTGGCATGAAACTTGGTAGAATATAACTTAACATCACAATATCCAGAACTGGAAATTCTCATGCATTTTCCACAACATTAACATAATAATCACTATTTTATAATTTCATATAAAACAAGACACAAATAACCATTCACATTATAACACAATAGCTTGCAACATCATTTCCTTCTTCATACCTTTTGCTCCTTCCTTAGCTCTTTTGCATTGGTTCTCCCTAGTATGGTTAGTCATTGAAGGGGGGTGAGATTCAAAGAATCTCAGTAGCAATCACCATTCATACAATCATATTATCAAATTAAGCATATAATCATTATAAAATATCAATTGAATGCTTTTAAACATTTATGCCATAATTTTTACAAAAATTTTGGCAGAGTTTCATTTTATATTTTGGACATCCCAGGGTCTCAAAACCCTCAATTAACTCAGCCAACATTCTCAAAGCATCATAATTGATCATAGCAAACAATAGCAAGTCATCAAACTCATTGAAAATCACATGACAATATAAGGCAAGAATAGGTAAATTGCTACCTTCATGCTTTCTCTTACTCATCAACTTGATACCAATGCTCCCACTAGCCTCCTTGGGCTTCTTCAAGTCCTAATACACCATCAAACAACTACTCAAGCTAATGATTCCATGACTTTCTTCAAAAGTGTTCATGAAACCGTAATTCTTCAAAAATTCATTCCTAACTCAAAAATGATGAATTATACCTCTATTCCATGTAATTTTTCATGAGGAATCCAAATATGACCTCAGAATTACCAAATTCAATTTCTAACTCGGTTGCTGTCCATTCCGAATTAAGCTTCAAAAACCTAAAAATTTCACTTTCTTAATATTGAACTTTTTCATAGAACCATCACTTGTTCCTAAGGTTTTCCACCATGAGGAACTCATTTTTGGCATAAAAAACATGAAATTCCAACTCTAAGTGTGAACAGTAACTTATCCAAAATTAGGGAAATTCAAGAAAAATTGCTACACTTTGTTATACAACAAACCACTTGCATATTCAAGCTTTAAATGTGTAGTCTAACATTTCCCCTATGTTCTATGGTTTGTAAACTCATTTCCTTGCTAAATCATGTTTGGATGAAACCCTAAGATAGAAAGGAAGCAAACTAAACTATAGAACAAGCTTTAAAACCCATAGATAGTAAGCTTAAGGTGGTAGCATAGAATCTTACCAATTGGTGTTTCAATTTCCCTTTGATTTTCTCTTCCTTTTTATCTTCCTTCTTCCTCCCTCTTCTTGCATTTTTTTCTAGTCTGTTTTAAGGTTCTGATTCACGCATGAATGGTGAGGAAAGAGAGGGGTTTAAATGGTTAATTATATGCTTAATCATGGTTAATCAAATCAACTAACCAAAGTTACTTTTATTATTATTATTTTTTCTTCTCCCTACTTAGCAAGTTTTCCCAACTTTTTGAGATGATTGGTTGGCTTCATGGGCTGCAGAAAAAGCAAGCATGGGAGAGCTTGAGGTGTCAAAAAATTGCCCAAATTTCCTGATTCAGATATACCTCAATCCAAATACTTTTTAATCGTACCAATAAAATCGTCTTTACAGTAATTTAGCATTTTTGGGATGCAGGACTATTCTAATTTTATTTTTATATTTCCATGATTATCCTGTGCCAAATGGTATCTGTATATAGCCCATATCCAATGTAACATCCTAATTCTCACTAACTGTAGAACTCATAAATTTCACATGCTTTGTGTCTATGTTTTTAGTTGGATTTTGGTTGAACTATAAACATGCATTATATGACATTAGAAACTGTATGGAACCTTTAGCAAGAACTAAAAAAGTTGGTGTGAACACCCCATTTTGTCCGAGCATTCCAAATGAAAAAAACAAGCAAAAATAAAGAAAAAAAATGAAAAATAAAGTAAAATAAGGTTAACAATAAATGATAATATCTAAATGAAAAAAAAAACAACAACAAAAATATATATATAATAATAAAAATTTTTCTCTAAACCGAAGTCCTAAAAATAATAATAATAATAATAATAAATACATAAATAATAATAATAATAATAAGATAATAAAAAAATAAATAAATAAAATATATAATATATCATGCAAGGGTTTTGGGCCAAGCTCGGCCCAAAATCTGAAACACATAAAAAAAAACAAAAAAAAAAGAGGGAGACCACATTGGGCTGAAACCACTTCAGCCCAATGTGCCACGAGCCCTCAATTGGGCTCGTGGACTGGAAAACCGGGGAAGCCCTTTAGGGCTCGAGGAAGGCAAATCCAGGGGAGCCCTTTAGGGCTCAGGGGGGACCACAGCAGAAAAGAGAGAGCAGAGAGCCGAAGGGAGGCCGCAGACTGAAAAGAAAAAGAAAGGAAGCAGAAGGGATGGCCGCGAGGAAGAAAAGCTGAAGACGCGGCCAGAGAAGAGCAGAGACACTGAGGAAGGAGCAGAGAAAAGGCACCAGAGAAAACTGAGGGGACCGAGGACAGAGGTTGACCGAGGGAGCCATCCGCAATCTGAGCAAGGAATGGGGGGGAGCCGCGGGTAAGCCGAAAAGCAGATCTGAGAGGGACTAAACGCACTCGACCCTGACATGGCCAGAGAAGGGAAAGAGACCGAGGAGCATGAAAGGACAGAAATAAAGGGAGACGTGCACGGTTGAAATTACAGAGGGAGCACGCTTCAAGGGAGTAGAGGGAGCCGGAAGCCGGAAGCAACGGCGAAAACAGGAAAAGCAGCCTCAGAGACACAACGGCAGGAGACGCCACGCGCTCGAGAGTTCTATAAAAGGGCTAAGAGGATCATTAAGAGGGGGGCCTAGGAATTCGGTACCAAAAATCCGAGGGAGAGCATTGGAGTGAAATCTGGGAAAAGCTAGGAGACGATCTGGCCCGGGGTTCTACAGGAGGAAAACGGAGAGGGGCCGGAGACCGAGGAATTCAGGCCGAGAGAGGAAAAGGGAGCTGTCGGAGCTGGGGAGCACGAGGCCTGAAAACTGAGTTCGAGTCGCTACCGAGTTGCAGGGACTCGCTTTCGGTAAAGAAAATATGCTATTCCGATTTCAGATTTTTGTTTGAGAATTGCTAAGTCCTGGGAATATCCTGCATATACCGAATTGATTTAAACGAAAGATTTTCAAGAATGCATGCTTGGAAGATCATTTTTGTTATCATCGATTTGATTTCTTAGTGCTGGAGTTGATTTCATTTAGCAAGTTGTTTCTGATTGCCATGCATGGGACACAGGTCTCTTAGCAGAGACTTAGGATTAGGAAGTAATTCTAGCCTAGATCGTGCCATATATCTCGATGAATTTTGCTGGGGTTCCATAATCTAGTTACTGAATTTTGGGAAGCATGGAAGTAAATTGCTCAGGCAGCCTTCTGAAGGACATATACTGATTATTTTTGAATGCATTAACGGGGAATGGGGACACTTAATTTTGCTATAGGAAATCTCTGTGTTCAAGAGCTGTTCTTCCTCTGTTCATTGCCCGGTAGCTCGAGCCTTTAGGCATCATGTTCTATTGGCTCAGGAGGGTGGATGGCTGGGTTAATTCTGGGAATAAATCGTATGGGTCTTAAGGAAGTAAAGAATTTGGCCACTGGGCCTCGCAAAGGTTGGTTCGGTGTCTTATGGGCCCATCAGTGAGATGTTGGTTGGGAGTACTTGCTAGGTTGGGCCTAGAAACGTTAGGGATAATCATATTGGGTCCATTTTTCCCTTGGGCCTGAAGCGGAGAGGCCCGCTACAAGATTTTCTTGGTTCTTTTCTGCGTGGGCTTGTTTTGGGCCTATGAGTTTTCCGTTTGTTAGGGCCTATGAGTTTTTTTTTTGGGCCTATGATTTTTCTTGTTTGGGCCTATGAGTTTCCTTTTGTTTGTTTGGGCCTGAGTTTTTTTCTTTGGCGTTTTGTTCTTTTTTTCCTTTTCTTACGTTTTGATTCGCTTTCCCGTTAAAACCATGCAGTATACTTAACCGAGTACCAAGGGTTATTATCACTATAATAATTATTATTATTGTTGAATAAAATATGTGTGGCCAAAAGATGATAATAGTTTGAAAAATGACATTTTCAGAAAAGCGTTTAACGACTATGCCACATGAGTTTTTGAATTCATGCAAGCACCATAATTAACCAAGTTATCACGCGCGACCGCGAGTCCACATAGATAAAGTTTTAACTGGTTTGTTGAAATAAACAATTTTTGATCTATAAAATCTTCAATGCGCTTCAAAATGAAAAATGTGCCAAATTATCTAAGATTTTCACACCTTTATATTTTATGATCTTTGTATCCCGAAGGCTCTAGAGTTTTCGCTGGTATTTTTATTTACTACTTATCAGGTAGGACTGTAAGTCCATATAGATACTAGTGGGTTAAATGACTTATTTTGAAATAAACTCTACCCTTCAACAAGGGCATGTATTTTGAGAGCGATAATAAAATAGTGTAGGGCGTCGCACCACATGAGAGATGAATAAAGCCTTTCTCTAAACTACTCATTTCAGAGGAAGTAGGTATTGATATTATACTTCCGTAAAAATTTTATATATCTCAAAATATCTCAAACTGAAGATTTAGCTATAATTAATAACTACACCACGTGAGGTTTTCGGAACCCACGTAGGTATTCGGGTTCACTGAGCTTGTCGAGTGAGATAGTGAATCCGCGTGGATATATCAGTTAAACAACTTTCTTCTAAGGAAGTAATTATATCTAAAAAATAAAATAACGTGACAAGTTTTTCCAAATTTTATTTTAAAATATCTAATAAAATTATTTTGAAGTTAATAAAACCTTTATACCACGAGGTTTTGAACTTCCACAGATAATTAAGGAATTGATCTATCGGGTATGACTGTGAGTTTGCAACAGGTAGATTGATTTTCTTCATTTGAAAAATTTTCAAAAGCATAAAAGAAAAATAAAAATAAAAATAGAAATACAATGTTATTTTAAAAGTCAAAAATCAAACAAAAGCATTTTTCAAAAGTTAAAAAAAAAAATAATATGAGAAATGTTTTCAAAACAAAACAAAATAAGAGTAAGTAAAATGGGATTAAATTGTCTTTTGCAAATTAAAACACACCAACTCAATTTCAGAAAATTATTTTGTTTACAAAAAGTTAAATTATTTTCCATTAATTTTCTCTTATTACAAAAATTAAAAAATACCAACCAACAAACACATATTTCTAGTCCCGAACTACGTGGGCTTTGATCCCTATCGCAGGGTACGTAGGCCCCAGGCTCTGATCCTGGGTCAAGTCCGCCTTTGTAAATAAATAAATATTTCCTAATTTATCTGGTGTTTTTCTCTTAATTTAATAAATGTTTTCCCAATTTATTTTCTCAATTCCTTTTCCTTATTTTACTTAAATATCCTTAATTTTAATTTTAATTTAATTTATTTTCTTTTTTTTTCCCAAACTTTCTTAATTTTGTTTTTCTCTACCCATTTTCTCGCATGTGATTTATAAAAGAAAACCAAAATACATTTTTAAGCCATATTAATTTATACAATCAACGTAAGGTAACCGTTCCTAGAAACGGGTGTTGTGGGGTGCCTAACACCTTCCCCAAACACAATCGACTCCCGAATCCAACTTTGATTACGCAGACTATCCTTTCCTCTTTTCGGTTTCCCAAGATTTTTCCTCAAAATTTTGGTGGCGACTCCTCACAAGTCGGTTTTCACTCAAAAACCAGATTTGTTCTCTTTTTTCCTTCCGTCGCATTTTTCCGGGTGCGACAGTTGGATATGCTATTTAGAAACTACGAACATTTAAAATTTCATATGTTGTGATATACAAATCTAGATAAAATTTGACTTAGTAGTCAACTGTGAATATATACTGTATGACATCAGAAATCCTGTGAAGCTATAGGTTGAGATTCTATGCCTTGGAAAACATGGTAATAGTGGTACTTAGGGACCAAATTGCAAGGAAAGTTAAATCATGGGGTCAAAGTAAAAATTTATGAAGTAGGCACTAAAAAACAAAATAATGGGACATAGATGTCATTTTTCCAAACAAATTATCTGCTCAATATTTGACAGTACTGGTTGTAGGAATAGAGTCAGAAAAATAATCGCTAGAAATTATCCTTTAATAAGTAGAACCAGAAAATGCATATATTAGACAGAAAAGAGGACCGAAGTTCTAAAATTTAGAAATTTCTAAAAAATAGAAAATAAGTCTGTATTAGAAAACCCAGATATATTATGACGCAGAATAAGACACTGGATTTTTCTACGAAGTTTAAATAACCATAGGATCAATTTATGAATAATTGGATTAATTGGTGAATTAGAAAACGTATAAAACTTAGTATCAAGTCTAGATTCATTAGAGATTGAATATGACTCAGTAATATGTCTAGATTTATTTTAGACAACCAGAATATTTTTAGTAATAAGATAACTGATATGACTCTAGTTTCAACAATAATATACAAATAAACTTAGAAACTAACATTATGATCTAATTAACTCTGTATGAGGAAATTAGTCAGCAATCAGGATATATTGACATTTCAAAACAATGTTCTAAGTCCCAAAATATATAATTACATTGCTGAATTTATTTTAGATCCTCAAACCCAGAATAAGGAAGAATTGGACCCGAAATCGGTAAAAGGAGTCCAAAAACCCATATACCTTGAACTAAGACCCAAAATGAGATATGTAAAGCCCAAATTGCATAAAATTATATTCCTTGAATTGATTATACAAGAAAGTGACGAAAATTTAGAGGAAAAAGAAGCAAAAATCAATTTGAACTCTAACACACACATGGCACCATTTGAAGTAGACACATGTTAGAACCAAATAAAATATATTTTGGGTTGAAAATATCAACTAAAAACTTCTAGAAAAAGGGCAAGGTGGCAGCTTCATAAAATCCTTACATGATGAATTAAATAAATTAATATGGAATAATTAAGAGCCATTGGATCAATATCTAATCCAAGGGCCATTATGTCTTCAATTCACCTATAAATAGAGGCTCCTCCTTTCCCCTATTTAGCCATCAAATTTCATTCAAGGTAGAGAGAGGTAGAGTGAGAAGCTATAGGAAAGAAGGTGTGATCTGAGGTTCTAAAGTTCTGAGAAATATTTCTAGGTAATATGCTTTTCCTTTTCTCCATTTATATTTTAGTTTAGCTATTTGATTTATTAAGAGTAGTGATTATGCTAGTAGAAATATGTTTTGGGGATTTGCCATGATGAAATAATGAATCAAAGTTGAGGTTTTGCTATAATAATGTTTTGAATGTTACGAAGGTTGTTTGAACATGCATGATCATATAGAATATGATTCTAAGTTTGATTCTTAGTAATTATGGTTGTACTGTTGTGCTGCTGAAATAAAGTGTGGGAAAATGAATTGTCATATTACTGAGATTCTGTCCGAATCTCACCCCAATATCTAACATTTTTAGGCCATGGTTCTGCCCAAGAAAATAAAATGACAAACTGATGAGGAGATGCCGTCCAAGTCATTTTAGAATCATATTACGTTTTGTATTACATTACATAGAATTAGATGATATATTACATTACATAATGTAAATTACGTTTTGATAATGAAATATTATGTCCCCATGCTTTGGCATTGAGATTTTCCCTATTCTTTGTTTATGCTTCATTATTAACAGGATATAATCTATAAAATTTGAAATTTACTGTATCAGTAAAAGTGTGAATCAACATTTTTACTTTAAAATAGACATCATAAGTTTTTCATAGAACTCGGAATCACCTTAATACGATTTTTGTAGAATTAGTTATGAATTTTCAAAGTTCAGCAAAATTTTACAACCTAAGTTTAGTCTATGCGAAATTAAGGACTCATATGCTTCCAAATCACTTTATTTTGAACCTTAATCATGAAATAATGCATGTTTAATGGTTGCAAAGTAAGGTGTTACATTCAGACCTGGTTTATTATTACTTTTGAACACTCGATACTAATTATTTCTTTATTCTTGAACATTAACCCTTAGTGCCATATACCATTGGACTTCTCTCATCGAGGGCTTCGTTTTGACCATAATTTTTTATATTTACAAAATTACCCTTAACCTGAGGTTAAATTATAATTTCTGAAATTTTTGGGTCATTAGGTGTAATTTTCTCTAAGATATTTCTAATACTCATCCAACGACCTTTTTATTTTATGACTATAGGGATATGAATGTCCTTTTCATAATTTTTTGGGGGTAAAAATATAATTTCTTATTTTTTATCCAACTGGAAAAAATGACTTATTTGCCCTTCTTTATGCTTAATAATATCTCTCTATTTTTCTTAATTCTTTATGCATTTTATGATATCAATATTTATTTCTTGAAATTTAAATGCAATATTCATATTTTTCTTCTAATATGGCCATTTTGCCCTTAAGCTAGGTCCAAAAATATAATTATCCATTCTTTTGGGTGCTTCTTGTAATTTCACTCAAAGGCCAATTTTTTTATTATTTCTTTTTCACTATTCACCCTAAATTCAAATTGGTCTATCTCTTAACCTGGACTTCCCTGATATGCAATACTTATACCATTATGCTCAGCTTGGAGAGGACTTTCCTTCAAGTGGTATATTACATATTTTTCGAGGTAAGTTCTGGAATTAATTTCTTCTAACAGCCTTATGAAAAATTAATTACAATTAAGGACTAAACATAACTTCTTTTAGATGAGAAATTAATTCCTTCTAAAGTCTAATTATATATAGCATTTTCATCTCGCTTCATTTCTCATCTTTTATTCATTTAATACCATCCCATAAAAATAGGGATATTATACAAGCTACCTATTTATTTATGACAGTACAACTATTTTATGACAATTCATGAAACAAACTATTGCAGCCACATTATCTATTCTCCATTGAGTTGCCATGATGTATGTAAGAAGAGAGTGAGATATATATATATATATATAAAATATAGAAAATTTCCTATACACGAGCGGGGAGATATTTATATATATATAGACACACGAAATTTACTAACATGTCCAAGAGTATCATTAAGCTTCAAAATATGAAAAAAAGAAAAGAAAAGTAAAGGCATTTCACAGTATTTTTTATTTTATTATTCTCAACATTTTATAGAATTATTTTTCAAAACAAGTTTTTGGAACAAGAAAATAAAAAAAATCTATTTGAATAATTATTACCAAAATCATAATTAGTAAATATTAAATGAGTTATTCAAAATTCATTACTTTATCATTAATGAGGTAGGTATTTTTTATTTTTTTATATTTTCTAAAAAAAATTGCAAAACATATTACAAATGTTTTAAATTTTCTATTTTTCAAAACATTTTATAAAAAATATTTATCAAATAAGTTTTTTAATTTTTTATTTAAAAAAAACTGTTCTGAAAATATGAATAAAAAATTTCAAATAATCTTAACAAAACTACCAAAATTATCCCTAGATTGCCAAAATTACCTCCACAAGTATTTGGTCAACCTCTTCAAAGACAATAAATTTTAATCTTACTACACTCAATTTATTAAATAAAATCCACCTCTAAATCGTACTAGATTTTTTTTCCATTGTTTTATTGCTGAAAACAGTTTCAATATTTTTCTTCTTTTTTTCCGTCGCAATTTTATTTAAACACAAATCAAAAGAAAGAACAAGGAATAGGCCCAAGAACTTAACCAAACCAACAAAAACACAATCTTAACCAATTCCCAAGTGGCTAACATAATGCTATGTGCAGAGGCTTTGATTAGGGGTCTGTTTGGTTTTACTACTAAAATCAAGTTTTGACACAAAACTTAGTTTAATTTGTGTATCATGATGTTTGGCAAAATTTTCAGTTTCCATTGCAGAATGATTTTTCAAGTAAAACGTGGTTTACGTAGAAGCAGCTTCGGACCTGCTTTTCCGTTCTACTTCTTTATTCTGATTTGTATATATTTTAAAATCAGATAAAAATGAATCAATAAAAATAAGAAAAAATTAAAAAATTGAAAAAATAAAATTTTCATAAATTTTTTTCTATCTAATGACTAAATTGTTCCTTCAAAATTTTAATCTCCATGAACTTTAACTTGCAAAAAAATATTATACCAGATATATTATGTTCTCAATTAAATAAATACAGATTAAATTTTAGTTTAAGTAAATTAAATTAATTATATGATAGAGTTTAAGCTCAATTTGAAGAAAAATTATGAGTTTTGTTAAAACCAATTTTCAAATAAGTCATTCAAACATAAACACGTTAGTTCAAAATCAATTTTTATTATAACTATGTTATAAAATCAATTCTATCTAAATTTATTTTTAATTAACTGAGAATCAAACAAGCCCTAGTTCAGCCATGCTTGCAGTTTTGGAGTTATTTGGATGAAGGATGGGGAGGTCATCGTCGCTCACATAAGTGGAGAGTATAATGGGCCAGCCCATTGCTTAGCCCAACTCGATATCCAGACGCGTCCGTAAGATCATCCCATTTGTGAGAACCTGCCACTTGTAGTTCATTAAAAAAAAAAGATAAGAAAAAGGAACAACATATTTTAATATTATATTTTAATTAATATTAGACCATGCATTACATTCGGATGCCTCATTGGAAGCCATTTGAAGTAATTATTATAATCTTCAAAACAAATAAATAAATAAATTTAAATAATTCAAATTTAATTTATCAGTGGAAAAAATGTAATAACCCCCAACAAATACAGTTATTATTACTACTAGTAGCATTATTTTTCTTTTTTTTTTTTCTTCTTGTTTTGGGTCATAAATAATTGGGGAAGCTATAATTGACTTATGTGTTTTTGGTTTGAAATACCAGGGAGGTGGGTCCATGACAGCTCAGAGCAAGAATGCATTTCAAACGGCTCAATTAATTATTCCACCACGTGTAGTGGTTAAATGCTTTCCCCCTACAATGAGCCATCTCAGAATTAAAATCCAGCGTTCGTAATTCTGTCGTCTTCGTACTGTTCCAAATCTATGTTTAGATTTCGTGTTTTCCTTTTTTCTTTTTTACCCATGATATCAGTTTTATCGAGAAAAGAAATTATATACTTGAAAAATTCAGACTAAAATTCTTAAAATTTATAACTTTATGCTAAATATCAGATGCATTATTAAGGTTTATAAAATCTATTTCTGAATTAAAAAAATAATAAACAACTATAAATTTATTATTTCATATTAATTATTCTAACATTTAATATTACTATTATATTTTAATTTAAAATGTAAGATTTATCTTTTTCAATTTTCCCTCCTGTCAAATGAATGGACTCCAATAGATGATGAAGTCCTATGACGTGGCGGATATCTACCGCCAGACGTACCGTATTTAGGATATGGTTAAGAACAGGGACGTCAAACCCAAAGTGGAGACTGAAAAAGAACACTGTGCAGTACTGGTGAGATTAGTGATTAACGTGGTGTGGGTCTCACGCCTGCGTTGGGAGGTCACATCAACCTCCTTTCTTTATCTTGACAGACAAAATATGAATCAAATTTTTTTAGTTAAATACTAGATAATACAATATTTTAAAATAAAAAATGATTAGAAAAATAAAAAAGTGTGATCTCAATTTTGATTGGATCATTTTTTTAAAAAATCTCTCACATGCTAAATTATTTGAGCATCCAAATCTTAAAAACTATATTTTCATCTAAGATTATTCCAGTTCTAAATTGACTGACACGTGTCAATCGTCGATCCATTAGCTGATTGATTAGTGACGGAAACGCGCAAGCTCTAAAAAAGACAGAAAAAGGTGGCTTATTTAAATAAATTAGTGTATTAAGAGGTAGACTTCCCTGCTACTATGTACAGTACATTATTCTAGATATTTGGAGAATGTAGCCTAACCGAACTCTTTTGTTATTAAGTTGACTCTTTTTAATTATACTAAACATTTGAAAATGGATCATTTGATTTTATTTCTAAGTTTGATTGTTTACCAATTTATAAAAAACCCATATAAAATACATCCAAGGGACATCATACGAGGGTAATGCGTTAATGAATATTTCCTCTACTTTATTATATAAGTTATATTTTATAAATTTGACACATACTAGAAAAAAAGAAATAAAAGTTGATTTACTCATTAAATTTATATAAAAATTATATTTTTCTACTATTATTATTTTTAAATATATTGAATTTTAATTATTTTTTTACTTTTAATTAAAGTCTCAAATAAAATAGAAAAAATCATTAATACACTATATAATATTTAAATAAAACTTATATTTTGAACCATTTTTTTTAAACACAATTTATATTATGGATACAAGTGACAATCTATTTGTTTCCGAAGGAGTATAATGAAAAAATATACTTGTTATATTCTAGCGTTATTAAATATCTACTTGAAGCGACATTATATGCGGGCAACGCTTCTGGAGAACAAAAACAATTAATATCAGAAATTAGTATAAGAATTTGCTTTTCGGTGGATAGTATAATATCTGAAAAAATATTTACCCCTAACTTTCGTATACATCGATCAGTGTGCCACGTAATAATACTGACATACAGTCTGTTATTTTTCATATAAGATTTTTTTAATTAAAATATATGAATTAAAAATTAAAATTAAAATTAATTAATTATCTTAATTTTTTTAAAAAATTTAATATTTTTTTAAAATTATTTTTATTTAATTTATTTCTCTTTTTTATAAAATATATTAAATAAAAATATTTTTAAAAAATATATAAATAAATATTAACTTGACAAAAAATTTTATATATAATTTCGGAGGGAGTATTTATTAAAATTTTCGCATACATCGATCAGTGCGTTTCGCTGCAAACACGACACTGCTCTATGTTTTCCTAGCAAATACCGAGAATAAAGCAAGTGCAGAGTCACGTGATGATGATAGCGCAGAGTGGGAATCTTAAGAAGCCGCTTCCCAAGACGCTTCGTGATAAAAGGGTCCAGCAAAAGAAAAAAAAAACAGCTAGCTTTCACCCAACCAAGTTACTCTCATCATCCACAATTATCATTTCCTCACGCTTATTTAATTAGATTAAATTAAAAGAAAAGTTATGGTGTGTTAGCTTGGCCTTTTATGGGCAGCAATAGGTTGAAGTGTAGTACGGGGAAAATTGTCTGGATTTCTTCCCGAGTTTTCTATATATAACTACATCAATTAGCTGAGTACTCCATTTCAGTCTGAAGCAGCTAGGGTTAGGGCATCCCCATCTCATAGGGGAGCGGAGAGAGATCATGGATCTCTTACTATTTTCTTTCCATCTGTTGATACTTCCTTCTTCTACTTCATGGCGGTTCCGAGATCTGATATTGGTTTTGTGCTTCAGTTGCTGTTAATTACTGCTTTATTTTCATATGGCTGGAAAGAACTTTCTGCTCATTTAGGAGTTGAGTTGGGATGTTTGCTGGAATAGCGATTAGGGTTTTGTTATGTTATATAAGAAAATCAGTGTGGAGTGGAGCTCCTTGAAGTCCAATAGAGGATCTCGATGGGTTGATAGAGCTGCTGAGTTATGGATCCCAAAGTTCTACCCATCAAATTGTCCAAGGGTAGTCCTTCGGCTTCCATACCCCGGGAGCTGCATGACCTACGCTTAGATCCTTGTTTGGATTGAAGGGAGCTCTACACCTCTCTCTCTCTCTGATAAATACTTATTTTGTGCGTGGTTGAATTTTCTTGGCCGTTCTTAGGTGACAAATCCGCAATCTTGATTCTCTAGGATGCGTTAGATTCATCACCTTTTTCGCAGGTTGGATCTGAGCTTGCATGGAACTAGATGTGTTTATAGTGAATCTTGTTTAAATTTAGTGTCTACTTATCTGTTAGTCTAGTTGCTGGTTTTGAGTTATGTATGATTATCTATATATCTTGGGCCATCTTGAGTTCCCTCTCGAAGCGTTCCCTTTTCAAGTTGAGCATAGATCGAAACCCTCAAGGGTGAAGTCTAGTTTACTTTGAGCGTTAATTTGATTGTTCCGCTGTATATAGCACTGGATATGCGTATTCACGGGTTTCGTTTCCTGACTATGAAGTGTAATGTGTTTTTTCAGATGTTCGAGTGCTTCATGTAGTTTTATGTTTTGATTTTTCATGTGCAGGTCGGAATCATGATGAGTTTTCCTTTAGGAATTGGTGGTTAAGTGCGATTGTTAAATAATTAAAGCATTACGAGTTTCTGGCTTAGCATTTGTATTTAGAGGATTTATCTGCACTCTGAAGCAGCCTCAGCATCTTAAAGTGAGATGTCAAAATTGGAATGCAGAGATGGTGAGTCCGAATCTAGAGAGATTAAATATGTTTGATCGGATTCTCTATTATAGGAGCATTCATTATAGTTTGAATTTGTTCTGTTTATTGGGGCTCATTGATAGTATTTTGAAGTTCAGTTTGCAATGTAATATTGTTATTACATCATGCTTCCGAGTTATTTCAGACACTTGGATGCTTCCTCTGAGATTTGGATAGTATTTTATGCAAATTTGTAAGTAATATTTTTACTCGTTTTATTCTTTTAGAGATCTCACTTACAATCTTTGCTATTCGTCCATTCTCCATCTGGTATCTCCTTTTACCTCTATTATATTGAAAGTTAAAAGAAGTGCAAATCTCTCCCAAAGTTTTTTTTCACACAGTAGTGCCCATAAAGTCTTAAAATCGGAACAATTTTGTTATATAGTCATTAAAGTCAATGATGTTGACTATTAACATGTGACAAATCATTTTCATTCTATGTAGCCTGTGTTTGCATAGTTGGAAAAGAATTTTGAAAAAATTGAAAAATTGCAAAAAAAATATAAAAAAGATTTAAATGAAGTAATTTTGTCAAAATACATGGATTATATAACACGCAAAAACTATTAATTTTTAATCATAAAGTAAAAAATTATTAAAAAAATATTTCATAAAAATTTCGGATAGTAATTTTTGCAATATTCATGTGGGAACATAATAAATTAAATTAAAAAACATTAATTGTACTCAATCAATTTCCGCCCCTTGCAAATCAAAAGTCTAATTGCCAGAGTCCTAATTAAAAGTCTCAAATTCTAATAATCAAATTCTAATAAACAAAATCATATGTGGGTTTGTCAAAAAACTGATTTAAAAGAATATCTAAAAACTTATTCCAATGAAAAAAATAGAAAAAAGTTGTTAAAATAAATGAATCTGGTTAAAAAAACACTAGTTTTGATATAATAAAATATAAAGTTTAAATCAGAAATTTCAAAAATTATTAAAAATCAAAATTAATTGTATTAACTTGCATTTTTGCTATTTTTGTCAAATTCTTTCGTTTTAAACACTTTTTCTATTTTTTTTAATTTTTTTCAAGATTTTTTCATTTTCTAGTGGATTTTTTAGTTTATTTTTCACAGTACGTGATTTTTAAATTTTTTTTATTCTTGTGTTTATTAGTTAAGTGTATTATGCTGAGATTTTTAATTAGTATTCTAGTAATTAAGGTTTTGATTTTTGGCAAAGTGCTGAAATTAATTGAATTGAGCTATAGTATATTTAAATGGATGGAAATTAATTGGATTGAGTTATAGTATATTTAAATTGGACAGGTTTTTTTTTGTGGGGACATTATTGATATTTTGTAATATATTCTTACTTGGATATCACGTCAAATTTTTATATAAAATGATTTGTGATAGTTTTTTAGGATTTCTAATTAAAAGTTAATACTTTTTTTGGTGTTTCATATTTTTCTTGCAACTTTTTGGTTTTTTTTTTCAACTATGCTGCCACGTGAACTCCCATGATGATTAGTTGCAGTTGGTGACATAGTTAGTGATTCAATTAGCGGGTTAACAATCAACATTGTTAACTTTAACATCCAAAGTAAAATTGCTCCAATTTTGACACTTTAGGTGCAATATTGCATAAAAAAAATTTAGAATACCACCAATAACTTGAGGAAAACTTGTATATTTGCATTTTAATCCTTATATTAATGATATGCTAATAAGTGAATAAATGGAGTAATTAGTTAAAAGACATCGTATTTCACAATCAGATCTTGTTCGCTCACTGTCTTTTTTAATTTATTAGTTCAATTAATGTGAGTTTTGGCTTCATTAAATATAATACAATAAATTTATAGTAAGTGTCATTAATAATACATCATATTTTTTGAAATTATATACAATACATGAAAAAAAAAAGTATGAAAGAAATTTGACTATGGATGACTAGTCATAGCTAAATTATAATTGCACTGATGAAAGTACATAAAATGACTTTTGATGAAATGATAATGAAAATAGAAATAGAATTAGAAATAAGAATAAGTTTTAAATACATAAATATGTAGAAAAAATGATGGGAATGATAAAATAAAATAAATTAGATATTAAGGAAAAAAAAGGCAAAGGACATAAATATCCTTTCTTTTTCCTCCTTTATTCTCTTCCTTCGTTTCTTTCTTCTCTTCACCATTGATAAACCAGAAATCATATTCTAAAAAATGAAATCATGGAGAAAAGCCAAACTAGAAATTAAAATCGAAATTTCATGATTCCCATGTTTAAGGGAATAGGTGATTCCAGGGAATGTCACTCATTCCCATTCCCTCATACCAAACTGGTTGTTAAAGTATATATTTTATTTACCCCTCTTGTTACAGCAATGAAAGCTGGAAGTAAGCTTTCTATGGTTTGTCTTTTGAATCATACTATTTTAAAATAGCTTGCACTTTAAATTTATTTAGAGCACTTTTTTTTTTCTGACCAACATTTTTAGAGCACTTAAAAACTTGCCATTTGTGTAATGAGAATAATATTTTTATAGATTTGTGGTCCATTAAACAACTTGTAATAGTACAACATTAATTTTGTGTGCAAGGCCAAGAGTTGCATAGATTGCTTGTCATTCTCAAAGAAAATTAATGCCCCATTTAGTTCTTTGGAATTGGCACATATGGAAATGAAATGGAAGTGGAACTAGAATTCACCCTGGAATTCACCTTATAGCTTGTTTGGTGTGTAACAATTGGACGTTCATGGAAGTCCACTTCCTTCGAAAAAGCCAGAATTGGCTTCCATTCCATGGAAGTGAGAAATGATGACCATTTTATTTACCCCTCACATTTATCATATTTCCCTTCTCCATTGCACGCCTTTCGTCTTCTCTCCCCTTCGATTATGACTTCCCTTCATCGTCAACCCACCCATCAATAGCGGCCGTGACGGCATCTTCCATAGACGGCGATGGCAACGATGACTTCATCTTTGATCTACTTTCCTAACATTTCTCCACTTCTCCTTCTTATCAAGGTTTGTGACGGCGATGGCGACGGCGACGGCGACTTCAGCTTTGCAATCTCATACGATGGTTTGTCGGATCTAGGTTTTCTCTCTTCGGATGATGGTTCTGCCAACTTCGGCTTTGGTGGCCTGCTATTTTCATCCACAGATCTCGCATAGTGATGGATGTGGGTCACTGACGATGGTGTTTGAGTGATTATTGGTTTTAGATTTCTGATTGCTTACGTTTAGGGATTTTTGTGCAAAACTTATATTTTTTTTACTGTTGTTCTTGGTGTGAAAATGTTTCTGGGTTTCATTGCTGTTCTCCGACAATGGTGGCTGACGGTGGTTAAAGGCGGCTGTGGCTTCCGGTGGGTGGAGGATGATGCGAAATTGATCATTTTCTTCAAAGAGATTTTTTTTTAATTTTAATTGGAAAGTACATTTTAGTCTTTTTGATATTATAAATATAAATACTAAATAAAAAATTGAGGTACCTTGTTAAGATTAGAGATTTGATTAGATTTCTCTTTCTGGAAGACAGAAGGATCGATTGAGTAAGTAAAGGTGGAAATAGGTAAGATTATACCTTGTCTAAACACATCAGACCTATCATGTAGGTCTTACGCCTGAATTTGGTTTATTAGCGTACATAAGATTTTTTCGTAGGTTCAGGTTTAGATCAATAAAAAATCTGGTATGACCTAGAGCCTATTTGAACCTTATTAAAAATCTTAGTCCTGAAAGCTTTAAATATGTCTCTAACCTATTTAAAGTTTGTATAATAATATAAAATTAGTTTAAAAGAAATTTATGTCTAAATAAAAAATTTAATAAAGACTTTTTATTATATATCATCCTATGTAATAATATAAAAAATTAATCTTATAGTATAATTCATACTCAAATTTTAGTTAAATTTTATTAATTCAACCTATTAGTTTCTACTTAACTAAAAAATTTATTTATTTTTTTATGATATTTATCAACATTACATTTCACTATCAAAATGACTTCTATAGAATATGCAAAACTCATTCATTTATATTCATTGCTCTTTTGTGCAACTTACTAGATAAATTCTAATGTCTTTGATATCTCTTAACCAAGTTTTTCATACCTGATGAAGGGTAAAGGCGCTCATGGAAATTTAGCTCAGGTTAGGATTTGTTTATTTGAATTGAGAGAGATGAGTAATTAAAAGATGAAATTGAAAGTAAATATCTATAGAGGGAGAAGGAAAAGTGAGTCAGTAATTGAAAAAAAAAAAGATTATAATAAATAAATTTAATTTATATTATATATTATAATACAATAAAAAATAAAAAAAATATATATAAATAGGCTTGGCCTAATAAGATTCAGGCCAAATCTGTCTTAAACAGGCCAGACCTATTTAGATTTGGCCATTCAGCTAGATAAATAGGTTAGGTCAAGCTAGGCCTAATGTAGGATATACTGTAAACCCCTGACAAGGACTTGACCTATTCCCACCTTTATGAGTGAGATCCAATGACCTCAGTTGTATTTTCATTTGCTTGTTTTAATGCCTCAAATATTTAGTTGTTGAATTTTTTGAAATAATTTTAATACATAGGTAAACATCAAAATAAACGTAGAAGTTATTGAAGTGAGTTTTGTCTCTTCTAATGCGATCTTTTATTTTTTAATGTAAATAACTTATTAATCAAAATTAATAGACTAATATACTAACCAAAAATGTTCTCAAGTTATCTTCCTGACTTCCTGCCTCGACAGTATGAGAAGATCTTGGTAATTCAATTGAAGTAGGATTCTATTTCGGTTGGGTTGGTTGGAGGTATAGATTGCCCCCCAAAAAGGACTTTGATTGTCTTTCATTTATATGCAAAATTACTCTTACAATATTTCACACACACAACAAAAGTGCTGCATGGAAAAAAAATAGTAACTTTAAAGTTTCTCAAAGATTATATTTATTTTTTCATTAATATTTAAGCCCTATTAAAGTATGTAAAAATATTAAAAAAATAAAAACAAAATTGCATGGATCCGAATGAAATATATGGATAAAGTTTAGAGAATAAAAAAGGAGAATGACAATTGAGGACTTGATCAGACAATTAATATCAAATAAGGAGATGATCACCCCTTAATTTTTAGCTTTTTTACTATTCATCCTTCCCATTATCACTAATTAAAAATTCTTATTTGATAATTTTACAAAGCCCAAAAGAAACCACAACCTGTACATAGTACAATTTTTAATAAATTTCCTATATATGTAATGTTCACATTGATGAAAAGATTGTGTTGTGTTGGAGTGTTGGTGTTCATATTCATTCAGCGTGATGAGGATGTTTCTGCCAAAATGGCTTCACATCCAATTTTTTTTTTTGTGAAAGTTCACATTGATAATTAAAGCCAACCAAAGAAATTAATTGACTTGTGGTCTATTTCTCCATGTCCCTTCATTAGTTACAAGTATGCTTCATTGTGTGAAAGGAATAACAAGAGCTAATCAAACTCAACACTTATCATTGATTCACATAATTGAATAATTGAGTAATTGAACTAAACATGGTTAAAGTAAAATTGGTAAGATTCCATTTTAATTACTAACAGTTTGTTAAAAAAGGAACATGGTTACAATAAAAATGGTTATAATGATAGTAATACAGGTAACAGGGTGTAGTTAAAAAAGAAACTAATTTTATTGTTTAAATCAATCACATACCTAAATTAAACTACAACAAGTGATTCTTGATCAGGTTAATTAAAATTAATATAATCCTAATTATTGAACCTTATACGCCAATCGTATTATTTGTTTTGGTACACTACAATTGGTTCACGTGGTCATCAGAGATCCCTACTAATCACAAGTAGTGAAATATGTGATATTTATTGAGTAGCCCAAAAAATAAAAAGTGAACTTATGAATGAAAGTTAGTCCCGTTGATATCTTATAACTACGTAAATTTAAATTTTACTATTGATTCCTATAAGAATCATATAGGTAAGTAATCTATGCAATTTTTTGCAAACACTTTTTAAACTATAAAACTCCACTTGACTCTTGTAAATTCTTAAAACTCAACTCATCAAAACTTCCATTCTAAGAAAAATGACACTTACCGTGTTTAATTAAAAACAATACAATCCTAATTGAGTTATATGAATTTTTTTGGATACAATAAAAAAATTTAATTTTGATGTCTTTTGTTTACATTTATCCTCTCAATCACTAAAAGCTAATTTGACCATTATGACCATTATTTGCATTAATATTCAACACTTAAAAGTAAAATCCTTTTATTTTATTTTCTCATCTCCCCCTCCTCTCTGAAGAAAATTCATCTTCATGAGTGATATATCCAATATTAAGCAACAATTAATAGTTAAGGTGATATAATCAATTAATATCAGAGCATTTGGCAACAATTCCATGGACAAATAAAATCATAAACATCAAATACAGTTATCCGTAACATTTGCTTCAGGTATACTTGTATGCTTCTACACAAAAGGAACCACACTCACATGGTGAATAATAAAATATAATCTCCAACTCCAATTTCTGGCATTGTTTCACAGAATCAGCAAGCAATTTTTGGACCAAAAGTCGAAAGAGCAAGCACCTCATGGAATAAAGAAATGGATGAGATCATAAAATCATTATCGTCTATAAGTACTGTCTACTGACAAAAACGAAACTACAGTCCGAAAATACAGTTCCTCTAAAGGCCAAGTTGAAGCCAAAGAAGCAGTATATAACATTAACTACATGAAAAGAAAAACTGCCACACTGATGAGACCAAGAATAACAATTCAGCTCCTATATCTCATTTTAATTATTTCTGGAAGTCCTTTGAACCTCCTCAAAACTATTTTACATTGATGCCTCATGCCATCCACGCAAGAAATTTAATAATTTTTTCTTTTTTGATTTCCACTTAACGCATAATTTATACTTTACTATGCGCTTGGTACATTTGCATAGAGGAGGGTGAAAAATAGTTCAACCTCTGGTATATTTTTTATGGTTTGGATGAACTGATTTTTGCTGAGTTCTTCAAAGAGAAAAGGACACATACGTGCAATTTGAGGCAACAATTTGGCCAACGGCATGCCTGAAGTTAAATTTCCTCCTGCAAACTTAGCCCCCATAAGCTCAACGAGTGTGTCCACCACTGCTTTCAGAGATATCTCTACAATGCTCCTAAATTCAACGCTGCAAAAAACAGAGGAGAAACTTTATTTGAAAGAATTTTCTTCTCCACTCCCTCAACTATGTTCATGTGTTGATGAGTTCTATGCTTATAGCTTTTCACTGCCCATCCACTAGGGATGATCATTAGTAGGGTATAGTTGGGGTTCTATAATCCACATCCCCAGAGACATCCCATTGAAATCCTAGAAACTCTATACCTCTAGACCTGGGTAAATTTTGCATGTACCAATAGGGAATATGAAACTTTGTCCAGCCCAACAATACACATGACATGGTACTTGAAAAACAGTAGTTGAACTAACTTAAGTAAATGGATAAATTCAAACTGGACTAGGGATTATTGAATATTTCCATTGTTGAATGAAAAGCAGGAAAGAATAAAGGCAGAGGAAGGTTCCATATGGTATCTACTAGATGATCAGTATATTTGGTTAATTTTGGCTCTGACTAAGATTTGATTTGAATCCTTCAACCCAGAGACGACTTTAGAACAGTATCAGCTAGAAACTCAGCATTTGCGGAGCCAGAATGGATTTTTACTCAAGAGAAAGCCAATACAGAATGAGATATTGAGTTGACAAATGGAGATTGCAGCTTACAAATATAAAAAATATTGGTTGATCTAACGTCCTGCACAACATATAGTTCTTTTGAAAATATCTGTCAAAATTCTCTATACTCCTCCTCTCTAGGATTTTCCATCTCATAAGTTTTCAGCATTGACCTAAAGCATGAGTGTCATGCTGCATGTTACAAGCAGAGAGCTCATACACATGGTTGATCCAGGTTGATTAAATTCCTATGGCAGGTAGTTATTAATCAATGCATCCAAGACATTGCATATATACCTTGTTAACACTGCCCGTGCCTCTGCCGTAAGTTGATCTATTCCAATCATGTCAGAAGGAACTGGTTCAATACTGCTGGAGGCTGTTGTATGTGATTCCATAACCTCAGGCATCATGTATTTTACCCAGGAATGTGGACTTCCTGTGCTCATGAATGTGCCAAGTATCTGCATGATAGTTGCGTGGAGTGCTTTACTGTTGAAGAAATCTCTCAACTGCTTTCTGCACATAGAAATTATCAGCCCATTTAAAATGAATATTGACACAGAATTTATTGATCTCTTGGATCTCTAAATGAAGTCAATAATTCTTTTTTTTTTTTTTTTGGTGAAAATGAAGTCAATAACTCTAATCCAAAATAATTATGAATCATGGTTTATGGCTTATCCCTCCATGTTTTTTGGGTTAGGACTTTCTTGTATATACGGGACTTCAGTCTCACATATGAAGTATGGGACTTTGATGTAGGGTTTATCATGAGCTTGAACACATCAACCTAATGAGCTAACTTTTGGGGTATGGTTCTCTCAAGCCATTGGTATTAGAGCCTTCCACTACATCCTAGTCACAACCATCTAGTGTACGCAATGATACAAGTATTACTGTGTTAGCTCAAAGCTAGAAAGTTAGAGCAAAGCCAACTTGCGTGGGTATCAGGACTGTGGAGGGAGTAGAATATCAGGACCCATTTGCAAGGTATGGGACTTGAGTCCCCACATTGGAAATATAAGATTCTGATGTGAGATTTATATGGACCTTTAGGCTCTCCAACCTAATGAGCTTGCTTTTGGGGTGAGGTTCTCCCTAAAGTTCCTAAGTCCTAACATATTTACACACTTGCATATGCAAAGCTAAGTAAATACAGGTTTAGTGCTAACTATTTCAGGAGGCCGCTCAAAGGTTGCATAGATGTGTTAACCATTAAAAGTGGAGATTTCCATCGTGTTAAAAGATTATCACTATTCAGTTAGGAGTAAATTAAAAACATTGATAATTATGCTGAAGAGAATTTAAAACTCCATGAAATTCTCAATTCAGATACATAGTCAACAGAAGTTTGAAGGATTTAGAAGTTTCAAAAATCAGACTTGGGCTATGGACAATTCATATTTCAGGCATGTATACAGAATAACTCCTGCAGCACAAAATGTACACAGTTCAGATTGATCTATACTGCAAGGCTGAAAAAAAAAAAGAAAAAGAAAAAGATTGTTCTATACCTCATGAAAAAGTTAAAATTTTTATATATCCCTGTCCCAGCTAAGTTTCCTATACCTCATAAAACAGTTTAAATTTTTATATATCCCTGTCCCAGAAAAGTTTCTAGAAGATTGTAAGATTTAATTCACAAATTGTCAGTTTTCAAGATTATAAAAGAAACCTCACCCTTTGAGAGCTTCTTTAGTTGCCAACTCCATATCAGAAACCAAGGCAGGTATGCCACATTGAGAAAGAAAATCTACGCTTCCAAGAAATTTCTGCTGGTCTTCCCTATCAACCACGTCCCTACTCTCCTGTATATACAACAGAAAAGGGGGAAAAAGAGACTTTTAGGTTGCATATGACATGCTTGAATTCGGTAGAAAATATTTGCAGTTCATTTAATTAAGTTTGGTCAAACGTAGTAAAAAAAAGTTTTCTTCAGTTGATGCTGAATAAATCCATTAGCGAACTGCCCTTATTAAAATACAAATTACAGAATAGGTACAGAAAGAATGATTTGAAATATACTCATCCAAGAATTTGATTGGTCAAGTTTGGACTTGGGTTTTACCTTGTAATTTGACTTAAAATTCACTTTATAAAGATAGCAAAAGTAAAAACTTCGAACTACTTAACTAAGTTTTAAATTCCCTCCACCCAATTAAGTTGACCATCCAAATTTGCCACCATCTTTATTATGGGTTAATACGTTTTTCTTGTCCAATAACTCAAGGGCAATTAATTACACAAGTCTAAGGTTTTGCTACTAGACAGTCTGTTTATTAGAATCCAGTTAATCATTAGACCTCAGTAGGCCCACGAAAGATATCATTGACCATGTTAATTCATCTTATCTTAGCATCCTTCATTATAAACACTCCCATCTCAAAAGATATGTTAAGTTTATAAGCATGGCAAATGCTTACTAATAAGATTACAAGACATATATAATTGTCAAGAAAGTTTGCTGAGGGGGTTAAGGTCCAACCAAGATATAGAGTGAAATTTTTTATAGAAAGCAAGTCAAGGGCATAGTGTCCAACAAATGTATACCGAGCATTTCCCATGAATCTTAACAAGGTCATCAAGATATTCTCTGATGAACAAGTAGAAACATATACAATCACCAGTTAATACTTCATACTAAAGTAAATACATCAAGGATGGCTTTAATTTTATAGTAAAGGTTGAGGTGAACTGTTAAAAAAGAGGTTACAAAGCCCTGCTACTCATTTGGTAATGCTCTGTGCATAACAAATAATCGTCATATGGCAGATTCCAATTCTCTTTATTCAATATTTCACAACTTCACAGCATTATGGGTTATGACACACCACAGTGATCCCTCAAACCTTAATGTAATAAGATATAGTTTGCAAGCAGTACTCTGTGGCCAAATTATTGCAGATAAAAACTATAACAACGACTGGACCTCAGTAGTCAGTGAATCATCTTTGTGGAAACAGGAATTGCCACCTCAAAGATGGACGACAGTAAAATAAGGTTAACATAAATGATTTTTGTAGTAATCCATTCACTTAAACAGTAAACAAATGGTTTTATCTCTGGTTGGTGTAACTGAAGCAAATACAATGACCCACTGAAAAATTCCAGTATAATCAAAAGGAACTATTAGTTGTGACATAACTAATTCACTGAATCATAATTCTACATTTTATAAAAATAAAAGGTATCTTGTACTTTAAGGCTTTGTTTTGAATAAAGGGAAACTTAGAGAAGAGGAATATTAGAAGGGAAAATAAAGAGGAACCTAGACAAGGGGGTGTTTAGGTTCCCCTTTATTCCTAATTTTCCTCTCCCTTATTTTTCCCTCATCCAAATGGAGGGTAAGTAACCCTCCTCCAGCAATCTCCCTTGAGGACTACATGATCTCATATCTAATTTGGCTAGGATGTATATCTGATTTCAACTGCTTCTGAGTGAATATTGCTGGCCAGAAATTGTTTTAGGGCATTTTATAACCTCATGTCTCCATGTACAGAGAAATATATGGTCATGTAACAAATAGATATTCATTTCAACTAAGAGTAGAGATTATATGTAATACTTGGATCATCTAACAGACCAAAAAAAAAAGTTAGCAAATTCCTTCATGATGTATACCTGATTTCACTTCTGAGTGATTTCAATTGTTTTAGGTCATTTTATAACCTTATCTCTCCATACACAGAGAAATATATGGTCATGTAACGAATAGATATTCATTTCAACTAAGAGTAGAGACTATATGTAATACTTGGATCAAATAACAGATAAAAAAAAAAGTTAGTAAATTCCTTCAAGAATTATTACAACAGGCTCTTAGTAATTGTTAAGTTGAAGCAAAACTAGTTGATGTTTCAGATGATAAAAGAAGAGCTAATGAGGAGGAAGGAATTTGTTTCCACAGTGTGATTGATCAAAGTGGCAAGTCATTGCGTATAAACTAATTAGGATTATATGAAACCTGGCCCTGTAAACTTGTAAATAACACACATTAGCAACAATCATATGTAGTAAATTATTAGCTACTCATGCTAGCCTTTGTTTGAACTCACTATATTCTTGAATAAATTCCCTGTCAACTAAGAATAGTCCAAATTATTTTCACTTAGTTCACCTGCATTTTATCCATTTCTCGTTTAATTTAAAATTGATGATGAAAGAGTAAGAGGTGAGTAATCTAAACTGATGTGCATAAAAACAAAAAAGTCACACTTTCTAACCACAGCCAGGCAGAGTCTCAAACACAGTATCAGATGAATTATTTGTAACTTTCCCTACAACATATGTCCACGAGAACAAGTGGAGTCCCAGTTGTTCAAAATATTATCAGCAAGCAACTTGCTTTCTTTAAAAGAGTGTTCAATAATTTTTTCCGAAAAACAAAAAGCTGTCTGTATATTCTAGTAATGTCCAAATTTTCATCTCAAAGATGTTGCCACTAGGTACCAGGCAGATGGCTAGCGTGAATAGACACTAATTCATCTTCTGACCTTCAAAGATACCAAATTTTCTAATTTTCCTTTCTAAGGATCTAGCATATAAGGGTGTTGACAGATTGTTAAAGACGACAACAACAATATTAACCTTATCCCACTAAGTAAGGTCAGCTACATGGATCATATGACGCTAATGGGTTCTATCAAATACCGTCTCTTCAGATAAATCATTTAAAAACTTGTTCAACAATGCTTTACATTATTTTTCTTACATGGGCATTAAGGACTAATGCATTCTAAAAGCTTAATCTATTAAATGAATGTCTATTATTATCTCTAAGATTCTAACATTATGTCCTTGTTGGGAAGCCACTCCACGTGACAACTTGTTCTGTAATTTTACTCCAATTATAAAAAAGGAGGTGGTAAGACTCAAACTCTTGACAATATAGTCACAAAAACTGTAATACCATGTTAAAGACCATTTCAGCCCCTAAACTTAGGGGGTTAGGTGAAAACTTGTTATTGATTTTATTAATATCCTTAACAATGTGCAAATGTTTGTGATGAAAACCTAAAAAGAATAAGGTAAAGACAGAGGTTCATACCGTCAAATTGGAGCTTCCAAGGCTTCGTGCAGTATCAATATATAGATGCCTTCCCAGTATATTGACTTGAACTTTTGTATATAAGCTAAGCATTGTTGTCGCCCATACTGACAATGCCATTCTTGTAAAACCTACACAAAATGGCAATATAAGAATATTTGTCTTTAATTTTCTCAGAACAGCTAGATAATTTAACACAGCAAAGCTACAAGTATGATAAATGTCAAACCAAAAATAGAGTCATACTTAATATTTTGAGCCTATCCCATAATTCTAGTTTCTCTGAATTTGTTAACGTGTTTGGTTGACCCTTCCCTTGAATTAGCCTCTCAAGAAGCTGAGAAAGATCCAGATCTTCTGCTATCCGACAACTCAAATAGTGCATTGCATGAGGCAATGTTATTGTATCAGAAATCATCTGAATATTCTCAAAGTGAGCTTGCATCCTATCAATGTCAGCATTATAAAATTATGTTACGAGATTTTTTTTTTTTGGGGGGGGGGGGGTGTGGTGGGGAAGGAGGGTGAAGTAAAAGAAGTGAGGCCAGGAATTGCACTTAACTGAGCCTTAATGAACTCCTCATTTTCTCTCTGAAGTTCGAGTTCTCTCTCCAGTACATCAAGCCTACGCCTATGAGCACCATACAGCTTATACAAAATATAACCACTTCCCAGAACACCAGCAGTAGTGAAAATCTTCCTCCTATGCCGTCTCCAAAAATCCCTAATATTTCAGTGATAAACGAAGATCAATCAGAAAAATGCAGAAATTCCTAAACAACGACGAGAATGAAGCAATTAGTTAAAGCAAGAAAAATAGTCTACATTAATAGAAACCACCCTCTAAAAAAATTAAAGTAAGTTTACATTTTCGGTTATCATCAAATTACATATTAAAGATTAATGAAAATACTATACGACAGAGAAACGAGACAGTAATTAAAAAGACACCCAAGTGAACAAATACATTGAAATTTGATAATTTACCTCAGAGAAAGCATTTTGCTGCTATGATGAATACCAAAAATCCACTACCATGCCTTCGCTTTATATAGTTTGTCCGTGTCGTATCCACTGGGGTTACACAGGAAAGAAAAATGGGGAAAAATATTGTAGAGAGAGAAGGAATCAATAAATAAGCTTAGGAAAACTAGCTCCTGCGATGATTAATACACAAGTGGGCATTCATGGCAGACGGAAACACGGATATGGAGAAGCTTATCTTGGGAGGTGAGATGAAGGGAAAATCCAAGGAAGTGAAATGGGCAAGAGAGCAAGACCTTGAGTATTCGAGTCGAATCGAAGGATTCACCCCGTTCGGAGTTAAAATCTATCAGCAAAGATACTAGTTCTAAGTTGTAACGAAAGGGTAATAGGGGAGGTATCAAATAAGAAAACAAAAAATGCGATGCAGCAGATTCTCTTTTATTTTCCTTTCCCCGAAGGGGCAGTTTCCAATAGAAAAGTTACAGCTTGAGGAGTTACACAGATTATGTCGATATGTCATATTAAAGTATTTATTTAAACTGAGAATTATGATCATCTGGAACGATCCCCCTATATCGTTTGGCTAGGTTTATGAATGAGATTTTATTATATAAATAATAATATAGTTAAAAACTAAAGTTTCATTTTAAAAAAAAAAAAATAATTACGGAGTTGAGAGTCTTTTTTTTGTCAACTAAAGTTAAGGCCCACCAAGAAAACAATCATTTTTCATTACACAATAATTAATATGTGAAATAATAATAATAATAATAATAATAATAATAATAATAATTGTGATCATCCTATTTTGTCCAATTTTTATAAAAAAAAATGTGTAATTAAAATTGATGCAAGTTTTCTTTTTATTACCAATGGGAATTCAAACTTTTATAAAATAAATGGAAAACAAATAAAATAAAATAATAACAAAAATAATGGAATTTTGAAAAATGAAGAAGAAAGAAAAACAACATAAACATGAAAAACAAATAAAAAAGATAAAGCAAAAACATTAATTAATTAAAATTAATTAACTGAAATTTAAAAAATTAAGTAAATCACAAAACAACAAAAACAAAAAAAGAAAAGAGAGAGAGAGCTGAACGACTTAAAATACTAGGCTTGAAATGCTGAAGCCCAGCATTTTAAGCCCATCATCATCTTGAGCCCTAATGAGGGCTTAGGCACCCGAGCATGATAGAAGGCAAGAAACAGAGGGAGCCGTGGGGTCTAAGCAGCGAAGCAAAGCAGAGAGGCCAAAGAAAAGACAGAGGGAGTCGCGGGTGAGAAGCAAAAGCGTTGACTAATGAAGAGGATGAAAAGAAAAGTAGAGGGAGCTCATGTGAGAGGCTCAGACATGAAAGCCAGAAAAGCTAAAGATGCAAATAGAAAAGGAAATCCCCACTACTCCGTACCACCATTGCAAAGAAAGGTGGCTAGTGTGGTTGCAAGCAACTGGAACAGGGAAGCAGGTAGGCGGCGCACGAAAGCAGCGCTGAAAAGGTGCAGAAAGCAATCATGCGTGGGAGGCCTCATTTTCTTCTACTCGTGGGAACTCTATAAAAGAACCGAGAGGGCAATTGCAGAGGGGACCTGGAAAAAAATTCAAAAGAGAAAGATACGGGGAGTAATTGCAGAAAGGTGGAGAAAGAAGTAGAGGAAAATTTTTTAGGAGACATGGATGAGGGGAGAGCAGTCGAAGGGAGAGCACAATGGCAAAGGGAGTCTAGGCAGCATGATGGAGACGAATGAGCTATGAAAGGATGAGTTCTTCAACCAGTAATGTTTAATTTTCTTGGCTTAATTTTCAAATAATCATCTCTGTACTGAGTTAGATAATGTTATTTGAGTTTGGAACATGGTACATAGTAGTATTGCAACCATGATTTTAATACATTTTCTTAGTCCATTATGCGAAGTCTGAAATCTGACTTACTGTCTGGTGTCTTGGGATAGCCTAGTCTTATTGCTAGATAGAATTTTGTTAGGTTAAGATGTAGTAATCCACCGAGTCTGGACTCATCATCTCCTTGTAATACATTGTCGCTGGAAATCTGATTTACGACCATTATTGCTCGTGTTCTTCCTTTAGTGATGTTGTGATTCTACCTCTGTAAACTTTCTCTTGGTATATTGTCGTTGTTACTTTGTTTCTAATTAGTGCCTTAGGATGGGATTGAATCGGTCCTTAAGCTTGAGCCATTCACTGGGAATGCTCTGTATAAAGGGGTGACATTTTGGATCCCTATAATGAAAGCTTAGTTTAGTTCGAAAATTACCCATGATGTTTTTTTAGCTGTGATGTTTCTTTTCGCATTGACTTGAGTTGTAGGGTACCACGACGCTTGTTGATTTAGCACTCAAATGTACAGAGAGTTGTGAAACGCATTTTTGACTCCACATCTGCTTGGATTACTGTGAATTAACAACAAATTATTTTGCTGATTAGATTCATTTTATTAAAATGTTTAGGTTGATGGTACGATGTTCCTATTTCTAAAGCAAGTTTATTGTCATAATATTAAAGGAAACTAGAAGATAGTTATGGTCTTGGCTCTTAATAAATTGCAATGGTTGAGATTCCTTTCTTGTTCTCTTGGCACTCGCAATATTGTGTTAGTAATCCAATTTTAAAATTGGTCATGAAGGTTTTTAGAGCTTTCATAAACTCGTAAAACAATCACACTATGTGAATCTACGGAGCTATACGAGTGCATTATGAAAGCACACTTATAATTGGTCCCAATGACATTTCCATTCAATATTTTATTTTCTCATAAAAAATAATAAATAAAAATAAATAGATAATTGGCTTACTAATTATATCACGTGAGTTTTTGGAAGCCACGCAGATATTTAAGTTTACTGAGTTGTCACGTGAGATTGCGAATCCACGTAAATATATTAGTTAAATAACTTTCTTTTAAGAAAATAATTATAAAAAATAAATTATGATGATATAATAAGTTTTTTCAAATGTATAATAAAATTATTTTCTTAGAAACAAATAATAATGGTATTTTCTAAATTATCACCTTAAAAGTATAATAAAATCTTTATACCACGAGGTTTATAACTTCTGCAGGTACTTAAGTAATCGGTCTATCGGGCATGACTGCCAGTCTGCAATAGGTAGATTGATTTTCCTTTAAAAAAAAAAGAAAATTTCCCAAAGGTACAAAAATATATTATTTCAAAAGTCAAAAAATCAAATAGAAGTATTTTGTAAAATTAAAGAAAAATAAAAAATGTATATATTTCCAAACAAAATAAAATAAGAGTAAGTAAGTAGAATTAAATTATCTTTTACAAATTAAAGCACACTAACTCAGTCTCAGAAAATTGTTTTGTTTGCAAAAAGGTAAATTATTCTCAATTAATTTTCTCTTATGACAAAAATTATAATAAAAAATACCCACCAACAGATACACATTTTTAACCCGAATTACGTGGACTTTGATCTCTATTACAGTGTATGTAAGCCCCAGATTCTGATCCTGGGTCAAGTCCGCCCTTGTAAATAGATAAATATTTTATCAATTTATTTCTTAGTTCATTTTATTAAATTTCCTTAACTTAACAAATATTTTCCAATTTAATTTTCTTAAATTCCTTTCTTTTATTTTGTCCTTTAAATTTCCTTAATTTTCTTTTTTTTTCGCATGTGAATGATAAAAGAAAAATTAAAATATTTTTAATGACATATTAATTTGTACAATCAACGTAAAGTAACCATTCTTAAAAACGGGTGTTGTGGGGTGCCTAATACCTTCCCCACGCACAATCGACTCCCAAACTTAACTTTGATTACACAGATTATCATTTTCCTTTCTTAACTCGGTTTCCCAAAATTTTTTTCAAAATTTTGGTTGCGACTCCTCACAAGTCGGTTTTTGTCAGGAAACCTGATTTGTCTCTCTTCTGCTTTTTTTTTTTCTTTTGTTGCATTTTCCTTGGTGCAACAATAATAATAATAATGATGATAATGAATTATCATTATCATTATTATTATTATTTATCTATGGATATATATATGATATTTCTTTTTAAAAAGGTCATTTTTTTTTCATTCAATTCCTTTTTCCATTCTATTCCACTTTGTATATCAAACTACCTGGTCTCAAAAGCAAATAAAAATGTTTCGAGAGAACTTAGTAACTAAACATTATAAAATTTGTACATCACAAGCTCTAGTTAATTTTTTAACTGAAATTGAATAGATGTAGATATAATAAAAATTCACCGTTATATATATATCTCTTTCCCGTTTTACATATGGTATGATCTACTATCATTTTTCCTCTTACTTGGGTTATTTTGCACTCATTTTTCCACAAGCATTTGCCTGTTTTGTTTTTCCCCTTTTTTAGGGATTCTTGCAACCAAACTTTAAGTTGAACTAATTTAAGTTATTAGTATTTTTTTGTATATTTATTTGATTTGATTAAATTCAAATATTGTCGGAACTAAATAGGATGATTCTCCCAGCATAATATTTTTTATTCATAAGATTTGAACTAAATACCTTTATTAATAAGGAGAATTGGATTTCTTATTGCTCAACCTAACTACAATTAATTATTAGTATTTTATTTTTGCACAAACATTTTAAATCCTCACATATAAAAAAGATATATTGTAAGGATGAAGTAGAATCATCAATCAATTTCCAAAGTCTGGTCACATGGAACCAAGCCCCAACCACTGGGAAGCCTCTCAATTCAGCTTCGTATGTATTTGGATTAGTTTATTCATAATTGATTATAAGTATAAGTAATTATATAAAAAATAATTTGTATTTGAATATTTTTACCTCATAAGTAATTTTGAGAAAATAAATGTCTTTGGATATTGAGGGTTTAAATGGTTATTAGGTGAATAATGAGAAAAAAAAAGTAAAATATGTGATTATGTAAGGATAAGTGATTATCATAAGTAGAAAAAATCAACTTTTTCTATAATTAATTATTTAAGAAATAAGTACTTATTGAAAAATAAAATGTGTTTAAAAATTTCTTCTCATAAGTGATTATTTTTCCCCACAAGTAAGTATGGGTGATATCCAAACACACCCTTAAAATTCAACCATTCGATCAAAGTTGGCCCAAGAAAAACTTGCTAAAATAACAATAATTTGATAAGTATTTCACCCAAAATGACAAAAAAAAAGGTCAGTAAGTGTTTAAATGGTCAAACATTTTTATTTTTAATAAATACACTCTTTCAAAATTTTAATAACTTACACCTTATTCATCTTTTCTTTTAAAAGTAGCATTTTTTTAATTTTTTTATTGAAATTAATGTTTTATTGCTAAAATAACATTTTAATATTTGTTAATGCATGACCTTTAGCAAATTACACTATTTGTTAGTTATCAATGGTGTAAGAATGTTTTAAAAATTGGACTAAACTATTTGATTCAACTAGGTGTATCGAGAACCAATGCTAAGTTCTAGCCATTAGAAGAGATGGACCAGAGGATTTCAGAACTAGTGAGAACCAGTAAAAAACTTGTGGGACTAGGCTTGAACCAATGAAATTCGGTTGTGAATCAATGTGAACCGATCTTTTTTTTTTTAATTTTTAAAATTTGTAAGATAAAATAGTATGATTTTTAGTGCTAGGTAGCATTATTTTTTGTATTAATTTTTTTCTTTCTATATTATAATATTTTTTAAGTATTATTATGATACATAATTATCAATAATAATAAATTTATTTAACAAATAATATGAAAATATAATATTAATTGGCTATTTTGAATTCAAAATATAATTATAAATTAATATTAACTTATTTAGATTTTAATATTATGTTATGAAATTTATTAATAGTATTTTTTTAATAACATATAACATATAAAATTAAAAATTTATTAATTTTGATTACTATCGGTTTTATTATGGTTCAACCATAGTTGAACCATTGAACTGGTGCCTTAATTACTTCAACAACTGGTCTAGTTTTTAATATCTTGTGTGACACATAAGAGCTAGGGTTGGGTTTAACCCATTTAGCCCACAAAAAATGGAGGGCAAGGCCGAAAAGATTACAACTTGAATTCAAAAAGGGCTTTTTAGCCCAACCCCATTGACACAAAAAAATGGCTAACCCATGTGGGTCACACGCCATTTTTCAAATAAAAAAATGTGTTATAGTATAGTGTGTGAGTGTAACTGACAACCTGTTTAATTGGTTCATAAGGAGGGTTAGATGAGAGGTTGATCTTCACTTCACAGCAAAATGACCTGTTTGGTTGTTCTTAAATTATATAATGACCATTACATTATGTGATCCTCATGACCATGATTGCTGTAATAAGCTTCAAACTGATTTTTGCGAGTGAATGCCTTCACATTAGTGTAGATGGGAGGGGAAATGACTATATTACCCTTTATTTAAAAAAAAATTACAACATAACCAACCCAACAAAACCAAACTCGTCTTCAACATCGCACAACGTAGTCATCGGAAGAAGCAAACCCTAGCTCAACTGAGAGTAGAGAGAACATAGAGGGTATATCTCATCGATGCTAGAGGCTACACCCCACCAACTGCAAGGTAAGCCCATAGACTCCATTCTCCTCCTTTAATTTGGCTCTGTTCAATGGATGCTCTACTTTTTTGTGATGGTTCTGAATGGTTTGTGCTATGGCTATCCTATTCTCCTCCATTAGTTAATTTTTGGGTTCTTCTTGTTGTGGTTGCTCAATTTACATCTTGAAATGCTTGTGTGATAGATTTGTGAAAAGCTTATGTGATGGAAATGTTGCCCAAAAAAGTTAGCTTTTTTTGTGTGGCTACTCTGTTTTTCTTTTTTATTAATTGAATTTTGGTTGTTTGATGCTAATTTTGCACGCTGTTGCTTCAATGAATAAGCTAAGTAGATTCATATATATGGTTGCAATGAAAATGCTTGAGTAGAGGTAGAGTATTTTTTGTTAATTGAAATTTGGTTGTTCAATGCTAACTTTGTACTCTGTTGCTTCATATTGTGATATAAGCTTAATAGATTCATATATATTGTTAATTACTTTGGCATAGAGTGTAACGCCCTATGACCAAAGACCCAAAAACATACCAAAAAGGAGACCAACAGCAACAAAGAGAGAGACAGAGGATAGCGTCATGGCTTGCTATAGTACCATCATGATGTGGAAGCTGTGAGGTTCAAGAGGAAAACAAAAAAGTGAAGGCTGGTGCCATGGCCTTGACTTTAGCGCCGTGGCGCCAGATACTGATACCAAATCAGCAAAATTGGATTTTTCCAACTAACTTCCAATGTGTATAACTTCGCACTCTGATCTATAAATGACCTGATTCCAATTCCTATAGGTTACTCTACTCCTAATCCTATAGACACCAACCACACCTCAAAATGCCTTCATATGGGGATTTTAGACGATTGAGACTGAGGTGGTCAGTTTTATACCAAAACTTGGCACTTGAGTCTCTACATGCCACCCCAAAGCAACTATAACCAATTTAACGCCTAACACAAGTTCCAAATACTTTAAGGACTAGGTTTTGAGTGATCTTACCCTAAGAAAACCATTCTTGTATTATTTGACTCCCTTGGCAATTGATAGGGTTACATACCCACTTAACCAAACAATCACTTGTCCCATCTATATACATACAAAACAAGCTCAACAAGGCCATCAACACAGTGTACATACACAAACTAATCCATATAGGGGTCCAGAATCACATCACATAACATGGCCTACAACAAGGCCTATCTCATCAACGGGTTTTTCAATCAATACACGGAACATAAAATACACAACCATTACACAATGCCTAGGATATCAACAATGCAGGCAACATACACAACAATACACAATGTGGCATAATACATTACATAAACTAAGTATAAAAGCTACTAACAACACGAATGTCCTTGTGCAACGGAAAGAACTAAGACTCCTTCATCTTCTTCGGGCTAATGCTAAAGTCTTTACCTGCAATGTTTATTATAAAGGGTGTGAGACATAGTCCCAATAACCGAGAAGCACAACAACCAACAATATATATATATACACCTAAATACATGCAAAGCAATGTTATAGAATGCAAAGTAATGAATGTCCTAATCTATACACGATTAGAACCATGAGCTGGTCACTATCACAAGGCACACCCAATAAGTAATTTCCTTCCAACAACTAGTGAAAATTAATTCAGGGACATTATTAAGCTCTTTGCACACTAGTATGACTTGACCAAAGACCACACTAATATTTGGATCTTGGTTCTCTTTCCCCTGAATCATCTAAATCAATAGTGATTTATAGAAGGTGTATCCCCAAATCCACTACCATCTAACTCTTTTAGCCATAGGAGAGGATTTAGTAATAGAGATATATAATTATCAACCTCACTACTTGACCACTAATGGTTCGGTATACCACGTGGTATCATACGTCATTATCACCTAAAACCATCAATGTACTTATGCTCAATGATGTGATGATGCTATCATATTGTCACATTCCATGTATACATGTATATTCTCAATCATCATCCTATATAATCTAATACGACGGGGATGCTAACAAGTTACATGCTATAAATCAATGCACAAACATATATACAAGACTAGGAAAGAGATTACCCCTTTTGTCATGAGTCGTGCCTAGGATATGTTGCAATATGAAAAGAACGAACAAACATATATATTAACAGAAAATATACATCACGCATAAACATACACTCTGGTTACCTCGAATTGTCGATACAACGCACACAGGGTTTAGCAAGCCTTTGGATCACCAACCTCAACTCAAACACTTCCAATCAACCAATTAAACACTACAATATCATAACATTTCCAATTAACATAACATCCACATAATCTAAAAACTCATAATCCAACAATCCAAACTTAACCCATTGTTCCAATAGTATAATCATGCATCAAGAAGCCCTAAACACATATCCAAACCAAAAACAACAACATACATTTTGGATTCCAAGCTCCCCCAACCAGTACCAAGCGAGGGTTCAACATAAACCAATCATAAGTTGTCCAAAACTCATACCTAATATGAAGAAACACTAAACAATACATCAATAACCTATCTGCATGCATTTAATTGGTAGAATCAACAATCCAACCGAAACACCATAACCCCCACAAATTTCACCACAAAAATGGATGGAAAAGAGAAGAGGAAGAGTTAGGGATCACTAACCAATTAAGATTGAAGTTTCCTAAGGTCAGAAATTGAGCCCAAGGACCAAAAATCTCTAACCCTAGTAAAGCTCCTCCTTTTTCTCTTCTTTCTCTTCTCCTTTGCTTGTCTGAGACGCGTTATGATTTAAACAAAATCCACGATTCATGCCAGGGTGCTAGAAATATCACCGTGGTGTGAGATCTCTTGGCACAAAAATTTTTTAATTCCCTGCAAGTGTTTCACATTGGTGGCCCTGCTACTCGCTGCAATGTCAAAGGCTTCTGGCTCTTTTCTCCAACTTGGTTCGTTTTGGTTCTTCTTCAGGTCCTAGCCCCTGCAGTGCTGTACTAAATACAAGGTAACTTCTCATTAGATTAAGGCTAATTCCAAGACAGTATATAGAGGGTTGTTACATAAAGCCCCTAGCATTTCTTGTTAAATGTCTTCAAAGTACAATAAAGACCATATTCATAGATTTTGCTTTAATATCTTGAAACATTTTATAGGATTATATAGGATGAATATCTTGTTTGGGATATGCTGACAGGTAATTGTGAAACAAAGTAACCTGATCTCCATCTAAATGCTTATAAGACATGTATTTATTAGGTGTTAAAGCAAAAAAAAAAAGGAAGATTTTCTGTTAATTATTAGAAATAACTTACTTATTGAAACAAGTTTTATGGGGTTACGAGTCTTCATAGGCTGATTTAAGTTCTTAAATGCACTTACTTGTCAGTGGTATATAGCGCTTGCATAGTATAATAATTAAATGTAAGACTTACTAAACTTTGTTGTTTTGATTGCAAATTTTATTATTATGATAAAATGGATTGAAAAAAATAATTTGGGAACACAAAGAAATGTTAAAAAAATAATTAATGTTTGACTAATGATTAACAAGGTTGGTTGGGTCTAACCTCCATAAATTAATCATGCAATAACCAGTCCAAAAATTTTGTGATGAGTAGTCATAGTTGGTCCTTGTATCTTATATGAGATTGAAAGAATAAAAGAGCTTGGCCTCCTATTTATGAGGTTGTTTTGCTTATATATATATCTTTGTATCTCATTTATATATATTGACATACACTAATGGTTGTGGAATACAATTAAAGTATCATGTTTCATATATATATATAGTTTGGGTGTCTAGTATAATTATCTTAACTTGTGAAACTCTTGACTACGACAGTTATGGATGAAGATGACGATGAAGTAGTTTCTCATATAATGCTAGCATGGTTAATGATAGTTCATGCTGTGAATGTTGAATCCAAAGTTTTGATGATTCCAAACCAACTCTCAAGAGTTTGGAATAAAGATATCAAAGGTGCCCAAAGGAATTCAAGTGAAGAAATTCTGAAGAATTCGTAAATGAATAGATGTAGATTGTTTAGTAGTGTTTTATTTGAGTAAAAGACTTTGATTTGGTGAAAAGATATTTTAAAACCTTGATTCTATGTTAAATCATGGAATATTTGAAAAACACCCACCAACAGACAAAGTTTGAAAGGTTAATACCAATCTGTCATAGTGAAAGTTCGAACTTTGACCTTGAAAATTCGAATTTCGTATTGAAATTGAATAAGTCTGAAGAGATGCCTCTCTAACAGACAAATTTTAACTTGAGAAAATTCAAATTTTGATAAGTATCTGAAAGAAGGCTTAAGCAATAGACGAACTTTGGGTTTTGAAAGTTCAAATTTCAGACAAAATGAAACTTATGAAAACTAAAGAAATTCGTCTGAAATTATGTCAAAGTTCATCTAAAACTAAGTATAGATTGGATTTCAAAATTGCTACTGACAGACGAACTTTAAACATGAAAATTTGAATTTCAGAAACTAAGCCTGTGAGCCTGTTAAAGTGATATGTTGACATACGAATGACAGTATTTATAAATTCAAATTTTGAAGTTAGTCTGAAAAGAGGTCTCTCTGACAAACGAACTTTAACATTTGGAAATTCGAACTTTGAATCACATGAACTACAATGCCTTACAGACCAGCTACGGACAGACGAATTTTGAGGTTCCAAAATTCAAATTTCAAAGGCACTGTAGCAAATTGAAAATACTGTTCACACTTAACAGAAAAACTTTCAACTTGAAAATTCGTATGTCACAACACAGAAACATTTTCCAAATATCAAAATTCGAATTTCACTTCTTGACAGACGAACTTCGGGCTTTCAACGTTGAAGTTGTTAACCTTCGGTGTCTGTGAAATTCGTCTGTTGACCAACCAAAATTTGAATTTCAGTATGTCAGAAGCATTAAATGCGGTTGGTTAACGGATGATTTTTCAGAGTAACCGTTGGATAACTTCTCCAACGGATAGATTTTGTCTCTAACGTACATTTGAGACCTAAATCTATAAATATAACATCATTTGAAGTTGTGGGTAATGATTTTAACATTGAATATACTGAAACTCTGCTAAATCATTTACTCAAAGTTTCTTACTCTCTCACTTCAATATTCTGCACTTCAACTTTCATATTCACTCTATTTAAGAGAGTTTAATCTTTGTAATTAATCTTATCTTGATCTGGAAGATAGATTTTCTTGTAAGGGGACATCACAAGGGATTGAGGAGCACTTTGTAAGAGTGCACAGAGAGATAGAGTGAGCTCTAGAAACAGAGCAACATCTTTGTACTGAGGCATTTGCAAGAAGCCCACTAAATTCTTACAGAATAGTAGAAAAATCTCAAGTGGTGACTTGAGGACTGGACGTAGGTCAAGTGGAGAGACCGAGCCAGGATAAATTTTCTGAGTCTTCTTTTCTTTACTGTCACCTTTACAGTTATTTGTTTATACTCTGTTTTATCATCATATATTGCTTTCTTCATCTTCTTGATATTGTGCAGAAAATTTTTAATCTTCCTAATTCACCCTCTCTTGGGAAGCCAACTAATCTAATAGTGAATACAATGTTTATGAATTGGATGTATACTATGTCATTATTTAGTATTGGGAGGCTAAGAGAGTGACTCTATACTCTTGACTTCCATACCCAAAGAAGACACCTATGGGAGTTATTGTATATGAGTGATATTATTTGTTTCAACCAAATTAAGATAAATAGAGCTACCTTTGATCGATTATGTGGCATGCTGGATATAATAGATGACCTTTAATCAACTAGACACATGTTAGTAGATGAGCAAGTAGCTATCTTCTTGCACATACTTGCTCATCATGTGAAACATAGAGTAATAAAATTTAATTTTGGGAGGTCATGAGAAGCCATTAGTCACTCAATGCTGAGAGTAATGATGGGACTCCAAGGAGAGTTACTCAAGAAACTTGAGCCAATACCTGAGAACTCAACAGACAAAAGATGGAAGTGGTTCAAGGTATGTAGAATGTGATTGTTATATATAAGTTGAACCTGGTTTCCTTGTGAGTTGTTATTATGATATATAGTAACCATGATGTTCACTTTTACTATAGAATTGCCTTAGTGCATTGGATGGTACACAAATTAGGGTTCAAGTACTTATCCAAATGAAGTTGAGGTATTGTAATAGGAAGGGTAAGGTCCTAACAAATGATTTGGATGTATGCCCTCCTAATGGTCAATTCATTTCTGTCTTCCCGGAATAGGAAGAGACTTTGTAGCTAACTCCAGAGTGCTATGAGATGCCATTGATAGACACAATGGGTTTAGGATTCCTCAAGGTACACATCTCTTTTTATATCTCAAAGTCTAGTAGTTAAGGTGAAATGACAATACCGCTTTATTAGGTGCAGATAATTACTACCTTGTTGATGTGAGATATATAAATTAGCCCTATGTTGGGGGCATTGATAGCACTTGAGTGAGTTTCGAGAAAGTCACCATCCTCAAACTCAACAAGAATGTTTTAACATGTGACACTCATCTACACAGAATATTATTGAAAGGTATTTTGGGCTATTGAAGTTGAGGTGGGCAACTCTTAGGAGTATCTTATATCACCCTGTATGAATACAAAATCGATATATCATTACGTGTTGTTTACTGCATAATCTTATTATGCAAGATAGCATAACAGACCCCTTAGAGGCTGAGTTTGATGCACTAGAGCAACCACTTCCCACAGAAGAATTCATTCCCACCTTAACAATGGAGCCCTCAGATGCTTGGAGCGCATTTTAGGATAACATGACTAATGAGATGTTTATGGCATTTAGAACTCGTAGGCATAATGGATAATCTTTTAACTTATGTAGTACTAGAATTCAATCCTACCTATGTCAGGACTTGAGTGTTGAGTTGTTAGTTGGATAGCTATCTTTTCTCTTATGTACTGCTATTTTTATGTTTGATTATTACTATGTCACTTTTTCAAGACTTATGTGTTGAAATGTTATCTTAGAACTTTTATTTGCAGTTATGAGTTATGTGATTTTTATTACCTTGGTAAATTGTGTTCTCTTCATCTGTTGCTATGATATTTCCTTTCTCTTTCACCAATTTCAGCATGGAAGCTGACCAAGGTAATGGTAGCAAGCATAATTCGACCGCACACAAGGACACTTTGCTTGTGGACTATGTGGTTCAACTAAAGGTAGATGGCAAGTTTGTTTGCAACACTAGATGTAAAGATCGATATTTGAAGAGGTTATAAGAGATGTTAGAAGAAACATCTTTAGGCTGTTAATTTCACATTTACAATAGATTGAGGACAAAGAAGAAGGCATGGCAAATTGATTATGACATGCTCTACAAGCCTAACACATCTAGATTTGGTTAGAACCACAAAATGAAACGTGTCACTGCTAAAGATCCTATTTAGGAGGACTATATTAAGGTGTTGTGTTTATTATGTGCTTAGCCATTTATGTTCTTACATGCTATAGCTTTATTGAATGTTCAAAAAATCTAAATTATTTATGTTTGGATGGTAAGCATTACCTTGTTTACTTTGGGCTTTATAACAAATATTACTTGTAAATCATTTTTGCAGTACCAGTGGTATGACATTCAAAATTTTACTATTGTATTTGAGGGTTGGCCATTGAAAGTCCTTGACAACCCCATAGTTCAGAATAATTCATTTTTACTAGAAGCTGCAAGTTTAGTTCTTATATTTTTCACACATGTCTTGGATTTTAGCCATGATTTATGAGGATTTTCCATCTCTTTTCCAATCGTTATATTCCCTGCATAGTTGTTAACAAAGAAAGTTTATTCTAGCAATTTGATGGTACTATTGTGAACTTTTTATGCTTTTAGATCAATCAGCAAAATGAACCTATTAACACATTGAACCATTTGCTATAATAAAGGCTGATCAACAGTTATCTAGAATGTTTATTTTGCTAGAATTAAAATCAAGTTCTTTTTTTTTAAATTATTAAATGTATGTTTCTTCAGGTGCATAAGAAGGCTAAAATTTCAGAAACAAATGTTTATCTCACTTTTGTTGAATCAAGAAGTTTTGATGATTCCAAATCAACTCTCAAAAGCTTGGAGTAAAAGATATCAAAAGTGCACAAAGAGTTCAAATGAAGAAATCTTGGAGAAATCTGTGCAAAATTTGTTGTTGGATGTTTAATTATGTTTAAATATGGGTAAAAGACTTTGATTTGATGAAAAGATATTTTAAAAACTTAATTTTATGTTAAATCATGAAATATTTGAAAAATATCCACCAACAGACAAAGTTTGAAAAGTTTACATTGAACTGTCATATTGGAAATTCAAACTTTGGCTTTGAAAATTCGAATTTCAAGCTAAAACTGAATAAGTCTGAAGAGATGTCTCTCTGACAGATGAATTTTGATTTTCCAAAATTCGAATTTTCATAAGTGTCTGAAAGAAGCTGTTGAGCAACAGACGAACTTTGAACTTTGAACATTCGAATTTCAGACAAAATGAAACTTATGAAAACTGAAGAAATTCGTCTGACACAATATTAAAGTTCATCTGAAATCAAGATTATATTGAGTTTCAAAGATTGCTCACTAATAGACAAACTTTGAACATGAAAATTCGAATTTCAGAAGCTAAAGTTGTGAGTCTGTTGAAATGATATGTTGACAAACGAATGACAGTGTTTATAAATTCGAATGTTAAAGTAAATATGAAAAGAGGCCTCTCTGACAGACAAACTTCACTCTTTAAAAATTTGAATTTCGAAGTAAATGAACTACTGTGCTGTTTGAGCCTACTTGGACAGACGAATTTTGGGGTTCCAAAATTTGAATTTCGAGGAATTTCGAGGGCACTGTAGCAAATTGAAAATACTGTTCACACTTAACAAAAAAACTTTCTTCTTGAAAATTCGTATGTCACAACATGGAAACACTTTCTGAGTTTCAAAATTCGAATTTCACTTCATGAATAGACGAACTTCAGTATTTCAATGTTGGAAGCTTTAACCTTCGGTTCCTTCAAAATTCGTCTGTTGACCAATCGAAATTCGAATTTCAATATGTCAGAAGTATTAAATGTGGTTGGTTAATGGATAGTTTTTCAGAGTAACCGTTGGATAACTTCTCCAACGGATAGATTTTGTCTCTAACGTACATTTGAGACCTAAATCTATAAATATAACATCATTTGAAGTTGTGGATAACGAATTAAACTCTGTATATACTGAAACTCTGCCAAATCTTCTACTCAAAGACTTTTACTCTCTTACTTCAATACTTGTACTTTAACTGTCATATTCACTCTATTCAAGAGAGTTTCATCTTTGTAAACAATCTAATCTTCATCTGGAAGATAGATTTTCTTGTGAGGAGATATTACAAGGGATTGTAAAGCACTTTGTGAAAGTGCAAAAAGTGATTGAGTGAGCTCTAGAAAACAGAGCACTGATGTTATACTGTGGCATTTGCAAGAAGCCCGTTGAATTCTTGCTGAATAGTGGAAAATCTCAAGAGGTGTCTTGGGGACTGGACGTAGGTGAAGAGGAGAGACCGAACCAGGATAAATATCAGAGTTTTTCTTTTCTCTATCACTACTCTTTTATCTTACTGCTTTATACTTTGTTTTTCTGTCATACCTTGCTTTCTTCATTGTTTTCACCTTGTGCAGAAAATTTTTAGTCTTCCCAATTCACCCCCTCTTAGGAAGTCAGCTTAACTAACAACTTTAAGAAGTTGACTTCTGTATGGGGTAAAGACCGTGCAACAGATATGAATGCACAACTCCCAAGTGAAGTGGTTGATGAGGTGAATGAAGAAGGACTAATAGCTAACCAGCAACATGATCTCCTAGATGAACAAGATATTGACTTGGACAATATAGGTATTAATGCATTAGATAAGTTGGAGCATTCCATGCTTAAAGTGACAGAGACAATGTGTACATCTTTTGTAGCCACGAGTAGGGAGAGCCGCAGGATTTACAATGCTCGTAAGCTTTACAAGCAATTGCTAAAGGTGGATGAATTAACAATTAGAGAGATCAACAAGGCACATGTCATGCTTGCAGAAGTTCCTGATGAACTTAAGGCCTAATGGATTCGTGATATAATATATGCATAGATTTGATTATATGTAATGTTTTGAAAGTAGCTAATGCTTGTGTAGTATAGTTTGTGGGATCTCATAGAAATGTGCCATTTAAGATTAGTTACCTCTTGGCACTCTACCTTCACTTATAAATATATTTTTTGGCAAGGTGAATAGGAATATTTTGTAAGCATGATAGTGTAATGATGGTGTTGTAAGTATGGTGGTAGTTGTAACTATGTTGTAATTGGTCAAGGTTATCACAACTTTTGTTAAAATACACTCCATATTTAAATGACGAGCTATTGCATTTGATAGGTCAATGTCTGATGTAGCATCTGATAGTTTATGAGAAAAGTGGTATGATTTTATTCATATGCAATTGACATTTGAAATGGACAAACTATCAAGTGAAAGTTTGATGTAGCATCTGATAGGTGTGCAACCTTATGAGTTGTGGTCGAGCGCATTGCTTATAAAGCTATTAGGTGAAAGGCTTATGAAGCATATGAGTGAACATATATTCTTACGTATGTGTGGATATATTCAAACATACATATTGGTACTTATATACATACATATATTTATATAGATATAGATATATATATCTATATTATATGTATGTATGTATGTATGTATATCTATATGTGTAGTTATATATTGCTTCTTATGTATATAACTACAGATATAATATATATTTTTATATGTATATATATATTACTATTTATATATACCATTTATATATTAAAATATAGATATATAGCTATATATTAAAAAATTTTGTTATATAGATATATAAATATAAATATCTAGACATATATATAGGAGTATATATGTTCTGATATGGGTAAACACATTTAGAAAGTGGGCAAAATAGACTCAACGCTGACATATAAATGGAGCATAATAGATAATTGCAGCTAATTTTTCCATTTAACAAATCAAAATACAAGGAGTTCACCATTGTTTTAGCCTCCTAACCACATCACAACTTCAAAATAGAAGTACTAGTGTTTTTAGCACCTAACTACTACACTTTCAATAAACATATAAACACTATTAAACAGATAAACCCAAACATGACAAGACCTCTTTGAGCCAATAACTTCATTCCAATGAGTTATACTTTAAATTCCATCATTACAGTTTTCATATCCATAATGTTTGATGCACATTACTCAACATTTTTGGCTAACTTAGTATCTGCAAGCTTTTGACTTACATCATTCTCAGGTTCACAATAGCTCTCCTCAGCATCAATTGGTTTTAACCATTTCTAAAATTTGCAATTAACTTGGTCACACATGAAGTATTGTTGATTTGAGTTCTCATCTGATCTAAAAATTTTAATTGGTGGCACTTGACCACGTTTGCAGTAAGCTTTTCATCACTGCACACCTTTTGACCAACTGTTATTTCCAATGCTACATTTGCTTGCTATCTATGAAAAATAATAGTAAACAAAAAATTTAACACTTTTAACCAAAGTACCAATCCATTCCACCAGTAGGTCAAATATAATAATAATACAAATGTAATGAAATAAACATACCAATGGCCTGTTTGGTGAGTGTCATTATATAGTCATTCCACACATCTTCCTTCGCTATAACACGCTTCTCAATAGAATCCTATGCATAAATAAACATACCAACGACTTGTTTGGGAGCCTTTGTTCATTCATAGTTTCCAAATAATTTTAGTAATTAGGCCTAAATTTCTTCCCATACATAGATAATTCATCATTTTTCATGTGAACAAGGCCGTCAATAAGCACATTATCTTCTTCAGGAGTCCAAACATGTATAGTAACTTCTCTCCTAAATCCATAAATATCCATTGCTGTAACCAATAATAAAAACAACACTACATTTGAGGACTAGACTATGTACTACATGGTTTTATGCATAGACAATCTTGTTTTGGCCAAACAATACTAATGAACATAACATCAACTTTAAATCTCATTTTTATAGACTTTACATTCAAAAGCTATTAGGTTATACTTTTCTCTTTTAGGATTCATGCTCAAGGCACTGTTAACATAAATTAGATTTTAGACTTTAAAATAATAAAAATTTAAAATTTAAATAATTAAAATAATAGAAAGCCAAAAGAAACTAAGATCCTTTTAACTAGCTAAATTAGTTAATATCTTTATTTTCCAGATGAATGCAAGCCCTTTTCTAAAGTAAATTACATAAATAACCTTTTTTTATTCATCATTTCCTTTCTAGTTTCTCAAAATTTAGTAAATCATTTACTTCTAAAAAATTCTTATTTGCCTTAAAAATCTAGAACAGAGTTATAAGTTTGCTTGGTGATTCTATTTTTGTGCCTCAACTTTGTTGTCACTTTTGATCATGAAGGGGCTTGATTGAATTCTAAGTTTGAGCCATTAGAATCATGCCTCTATTCCTTAAGTATAATATGCTATATAAATTGGTGATTTTTTTTACCTTGTTTGTTTCGTATTCAAGTTTAGCAAGAGGAAGTAGTGCTTACAATCTTACAAACATCCCTGGTTTCGTAGACTATTTTTGAGACAAATCAAATGCTAAGAATGTCATAGTACACTGAGTAGATTTTAGCAAAATAAATAAGAACATTAAAGGAGAGTAGCTCACATCATTTACAACTTTGAATATATGCTTGTTCTTTTAGTCTTTTTCAATATTTCCATTTACTATTTAGATCAGTCACATTTTGGGCCCATTTGTTTAAACTTATCAAAAAAGTGATTTTTAAATTATTTAAAAAAGTAATTAATTATTTAGATATTTTTGAAAAAGCAAAATTATTTTGTGTTTGGTTAGAATAAAGAAAATCACCTTTTAAAATGTTTAGCAAATAAAGAAAGAATATGGATTTATGTTATAATATTCTCATGGGTTAAATATTGTTATTTTTATAATTTTTAAAATTACTTTGTTGCATTCCGTCTCTTATATTTTTTTCTCTTTCATCTATTGCAACTATTTTTTTTTAGAATCCACCTAGAGTAGCTTTTCAAAATAAGCAAAAAATTGCTTTTTTTTTTTTTTTCAGATTCTGATTATTTTCAAAAGTTTAAACAAACATCGTAAAAAATTTTAAAAGTGTTTTTTTATATGACAAAAAGTGATTTTCATATAAAAAAACTGAAACAAACGGGCTCTTTATTTTTAGATTTTTTCATGAAAACTTTTTGAGCTTTTGCAGACTCTTAAGGCAATTACATCACGTGTGTCTACAGGCTACATGAGTGTATTGATTAGTTTACTTATAACGATGAGTTCTGAATGACCTATCCATTAAAAATTTTGTTTTCCCAAAAATGTATATATACATATATACACATACATAATAAGAAGAAAGATTTTAAACCAATCATACCACGTAAGATTTTTGAACCTATGCAAGTATTTGAGTTAATTACATTGCTGCGTGAGATGGCGAGTCCACGTAGGATTACTGGTCATACCATGTGACTCAAAATAAATAACAATTATTTATAATTTTTTTTGCTCTTTGAAAAGGATATTTCAAAACGTTTTAAATAAAAATAATAATATTTTCTGACTCTTTGTTTTTAAAATAATATTAAATAATAAAATCTTTATATCATGAAAAATAATTGGTTAAATAATTACACTTCGGAAGATCTTGAACTTCCACAAGTATATTCATTTATTTAGTTGTCACATGAGATGGCAAGTCCATGTAGACGTACCAGTCAGGCTAGACGTGAATTTATTAAAATATATAACAATTATTTGTAAGGTGTCTTTTAAGAAAATAATAATATTTCATTAATATATATATAAATTAATATTTTCTAAATCATTGCTTTAAAATACATAATAAAACCTTTACACCACGGAGGTTTTTAGAGCTTTTATAGGCACCTAAGAAATCGGTCTGGTATAATAACAAGTCTACTGATAGATCGATTTTATTTTTATAAAAAAAAAATTCCAAGGATACAAAAAAAGTATATTTCAAGAAGTAAGTGCAAAAATAAAAGTATTTTTAAAATTAAATAAAAACAAGAGTAAGTAAGTGAAATTAAATTAGTATTTGCAAATCAAAACACACCAACCCAAATTTCAAAAAATCGTTTTATTTACAAAAAGTTAAATTATTTTCAATTAGCTTTCTTTCATAGCAATATTATAACTAAAAAAATACTTATTCATTGACACATATTTTTATCTCGAACTACGTGAATTTTGATATTACTGTCGAGTACATTGGTTTTAGGTTCTCATCCCGAGTCAATTTTGCTATTGTAAATAAATAAATATTTTTTCAATTTTATCTTCTTATTTTCTAAATTTTTTAAATTTCTTTTCTTTATTTTATTTTCCAAATCTCTTTAATTTCTTTTCTTTCTATCTTTATTTTTTAGCATGTGAACGATAAAATGATAATCATAATATTTTTAAAATTATATTAATTTACACAATTAACTTAAAGTACCTATTCTTAGAAACGAGTGTCATAGATATCTAACACTTTTCTCACGTATAATCGATTATAATTGATTCTCGAACCTATTTCTATATTTGCAGACTATCATTTTTCTTCTTAAATTAGTTTTTCAAAATTTTTCTTAAAATTTTAGTTGGAGCTCCTCCCAAATTGATTTTCTTTTGAAAAGTAAATTCATATCTCTTTTTCCTTTTCCGCATACTATTTACATGACATTTTGGGGTGCAATATTGTTCTTTATCGTCTTTAAATTTCTACATTTCCCTTTTTATTTTGGTAAATTCATTTCTATATTTCGCAATTCTTTTTTTTTATACTTCTATATTTCCTAATTCTTATTCTTAATTTTAATGAAGGAGATATCTTCTTTTTTTTTTATCCTTTCAAACACCACATGCTTTTCCGAATTCGCAACCCGAAAGCAGAGACCCGGCTATCGCCAAAACCCTAATTTGTTTCGGCACTATATATAGTTTCCATGAAGCTGTCGCCTTCTTCTCCTGAAACTTCAGAGGCACAAACCCTATAAAGGTAACGCAAAGAGAGTTGAGAGCAGCACAGAAGATGGCCGAGGGTCTTGTTCTAAAAGGCACCATGCGTGCCCACACCGACATGGTCACCGCCATTGCTACCCCCATCGACAACACCGAGATGATCGTATCCTCTTCCCGTGATAAATCAATCATTTTGTGGCATCTTACCAAGGAGGAGAAGACTTACGGTGTTCCCCGCCGCAGGCTGACTGGGCACTCCCACTTCGTTCAGGACGTCGTTCTCTCATCCGATGGCCAGTTCGCGCTCTCTGGCTCCTGGGACGGCGAGCTTAGGCTCTGGGACTTGGCCGCTGGTGTCTCCGCCCGTCGATTCGTGGGCCACACCAAGGACGTGCTCTCCGTCGCTTTCTCAATTGACAATCGCCAGATCGTGTCGGCTTCTCGTGACCGCACAATCAAGCTCTGGAATACTCTGGGTGAGTGCAAGTACACCATTCAGGACAGTGATGCTCACTCTGATTGGGTCAGTTGCGTTCGTTTCAGCCCAAGTACGCTCCAACCAACAATTGTTTCGGCCTCGTGGGACCGAACCGTGAAGGTTTGGAACTTGACTAACTGTAAGTTGAGGAACACCCTTGCTGGCCACAGTGGCTATGTCAACACTGTGGCGGTTTCTCCGGATGGCTCGCTGTGCGCCAGTGGTGGCAAAGATGGAGTGATTTTGCTTTGGGATTTGGCTGAGGGGAAGAGGCTGTACTCCCTTGATGCTGGTGCTATCATTCATGCTCTCTGCTTCAGTCCTAACAGGTACTGGCTCTGTGCTGCTACAGAGCAAAGCATTAAGATCTGGGATTTGGAGAGCAAGAGCATTGTTGAAGATTTGAAGGTCGACCTCAAAACTGAAGCTGAAAAGGCTGAAGGCACAAGTACCAAGAAGAAGGTAAATTCTTAAATATTTGGTTCTTGCCATTTCTGAGTTATTCACTTTTAAAAGGTTCACGAACAGTTGGTGATTGACAATTAACTATGCCTATAGTCATTGTTCTGTGTTGAATTCTACTGATACATTTTGATAAGTACTCTGACTATTTCAATCTGTAATCGAATTGTTGTCTCTCTTGATGAATAAGTAGCTTTGTTAAGTCAACCTGTTGTGATCAATGTTGTCTCGACCAATGTTGATTTGTAATCGTTCGTTTCCTATTATTTCAATTCCATTTTTATATGCCTAGTAGAAGCCTTGCCCAGTTCCCCATAGTCTTGGTCACGATTTCGTAACCTGTCTATTGCTCTCAGCTGATTGACATTTATTGCGATTCCATCTCTTTGTGCCTGTATACTGCATACGTGTGTATTTGATTTGTTTTGAACTTTGAATTGAGTGACTGCGGTTTTATTTAACATGTGGGCACAAGCATGCCTCCCATTGCTTCAAATACATATGAGGCTTATGCTTCTTTTTAAATCACCTACTGATGTCATGTATTCCTTCCTCGTCCAATCTCCAATTCGTTCAATATATTCTATACTCCAGTTTTTGGTCACCTATAAATTCTGCTATAAGCTGGAGCTGTTGTCTAACTAGGTGTTTTCTTTGTAGAGTTGGTACGAATAATGCATTCTGCTATCTGTGCTAATTCTTGCGCATAAAAATCCCCTTACACATGTATGTGTTATGAACATGCATGAACTCGCCATCTTCCATGAAAGATTTGAATATAAATTTTTTTTCAAAGATGGCTCTTTTGCAGTAAACTGTTCCCCTAGGCCTTTTGACACAGTTTGATCTTGTGGATGATTATCTGAGTTGCCCTGGTTATTGTTTCAAATTCTGAAGTAGATTTATGGGCATCTATCCAATGTATGATATGGAGACAGATATTGCAATATTTAGGTTAAATCCTTGGAAATTGATCAACACGGCTTATTTATAATTATATTAATGCACTTCCAAAATGAAGTGCTATACTAGCAATTAAGGTGTTGATATATTTTGTCTACGCTGTCGTGCAGGTTATTTACTGCACCAGTTTGAGCTGGAGTATAGATGGAAGCACGTTGTTCAGTGGCTACACTGACGGTGTGATCAGAGTCTGGGGAATTGGACGCTATTAGTTAAGCTTTCTGAGTAATCATGAGATGCAAGTCTTTTTAAAATTTTGAGATGAAACTGAGTGATTATCTAATCTAGATACTGTCTAAAAGTTTTAGGTTGTTGTATGAATTTTTTATGGGTTCAATTTTTATGTGGAAGATAATGGCTCTGCAGCGGCCTTTTTATTTTTATTAAAATTCAGATGTTCACTTTGGTTATTGTTTATTACACAGCTTTTTCTCCATTATGTAGTTATAGCATGGTTGACGTGATCAGTAGTGGTGCCCCTTTTGTTTTTTGGTACGAAGCTGAAGTTTAATTTTATTTGTTGATCGGTTATCTTGAATTCTTGATGTTAATAATCATTGAGAAGTGCCTTCTATGGAGATGAAACTGATTAATCAGTAATTTAAAATGAATGTGTTTTCTGAGTTGAAATCAAACAGTAGCCATATTTGAAGGAATAAACGTGGTAAATTTGTTTCGGCGGAGTCCCCCTGTGAATGTGTTTCGTCTAGGTGTTCTGCTGGCCTAGTTGGTGTTGCTTACTTCGCTGCTGCCTCGCGGACATCTATTGGCTAACTTGGTAGCTTCGTTGCGGCTGCATTTTTTGGCCAAAAATTATTGAACTTTGTAGTCGCACGAGGTATATTAAAATTCTGAATTTTTGGGCCAAATTAAAATTCTGAAATTGAAAATTAATGATTTGTTATAAGTTTTGCTTTTTCTTCCCATTTATAAAAAAAAAAAATATTTCATGATTAGTAGGAGAAAAGTTAAAATTAGTTAAAAATAATTAATTTATCTTATATTTTTAATATTTTTCAAAATCATTTGTGCTTAATTTTTTTAATTTTTCACATATGTACCTACTAACTTTTACTAGTATTAATGAAACTCTTAATAATATTAATGAAATAAGGTAATTTTAGTAAAAAAAAAATAAGGTAACATTAATTTTATTGTATTTTCTTATAAATAAGACTAAAAAAAGTATATTTTATATTGAATGATGTTTTTGATGAATTTGGATTGAATTTTCTATTAACAAGTATAAATAACTTGCTACATGTGTACGCTATATATATATATATATGCAATTTAACAACAAATAAACTGTGGCAATAATCAGCATGTCAATTTATAAATAAAAAAGAATAAAATGAGTATAAGTGCTTGCGTGCTTTCACAGTAGGAAAGCACTCATGGCCCAAAACCAAGATTCCCACTTCCTTTTTCAGATGTTTGGGTGTCTGCGTGTCATCACGTTGGAGCTGTGATTTGCCCTCAGAACTGAGTTGAAGGAGAAACAAGAAGCATGAAGCTTATATAAATATAAATATATATTATCCGAAAACCCTTTTTTATTTTGGTTTTATACATTCATATATACATATATATTTATTTATTAAAAAGATCAAATTATATAGCATATACATCTTATTTTGTCATTATTTTTTGGTACATAACTACATATTACAAAATTGGTATTACAAACTGTGAGACTCTAGAGTTTAGACATATGAAAAAGTACTCATTTGAATTATCCTTTTGTAAAAAATATTTTAGAATAACCACCATTTATAAAAATAAAATTTGAATAAAAATAAAATTTACTATAAACTTGTTTAGATAAAAAAAAAATAATGATTAGAAATCATAATTTAATTTATAAAAATACAAACCAGTAAGGCACGAAATATCCCAAATGAAACCCAGTATTTATACTTCACTTTCTTTGCTTTAACTGGCTTCAGAAGATCCAAGCTAAAAATTCTAAGGATCACAATAAAGTTCAAAATATAAACAGACTGTAAAAGTTTACAAGACTATTTCGATGAATTATATAAATTTTATAGAAATATAAATGGATATATATTATAAAATTTGAGATCAGTTTCCAATACATCAAATAATGAACCTTCAGTACGCCAGGCCGAAAACTGTCTACACAGGCCTTGGCTAAGCAAAACTGTCAGTAAGCAGATCTCACGGCAGCACCAAAATATCGAAATTACAGAGAATCACCAATCACGAGTGCATGCTTACGAATTTGCCACTACTCCTCATGTACAGCCACTTCCCAATTTTTTATTTAGCACGGTCTCTGATTGCCCTCGGCACAAACCAACAGAGCAGCCAGCCAGCATCACATTGATCGACTATTTTCTCATTTTAGCTACATCATGAGAGGAATGAATGCCACATTTGGCTGCTCCACCCCGTTTCCTTCCCTTCTTTTTCAGGAAGGAAGCAAGAGTAACATCAAGAGACTCATCCTCTCCAATGCTGATGTTTTCAGATTCTGTCACACCATTCGAGACTACAGCCTGCTCTCCAACTGGCTCTGTCATTGCCTTACTCTTGCTTTCCTTCTTTTTCAGAAAGGAAGGAACGGTATCGTTAATAAACTCATCCTCTCCAGCATTAATGTTTTTGGTTTCTGTCACCCCATCCAAAACCACAGTCTGCTCTTCAACTGCATCTGACATTGCCTCCCTGTTGTCATCAGCTTCCATGCTTGACATGTTCTTCAAATTGCAAGAATGATTTTGGACCAACAAAGTTCCAGCTGTAACATCAATACATCTTTTTTCTGGCTCCATATCTTGCATAAGCAACATTTCTTGGTTTCTTTCATGACTGTCATGCTCTTCTTTGGAAAGCAACCCATATCCCTTTTTCAAACTTGAGGACAAACAAGCTAGAGTTTTTTTAGCAGCCGGGCTAGGATTCTGTGATTTATTTACCAAAAGGCATGCAAGTGTCATATCACCATCATGATCAGCCAACATCTTTACACCCTGTAAGTTTCTCACTTCTCCACGAGCAGCAACATTATGATCAAAGACCAAAACTGAATCAGAAGTACTAGTAGTAGAGGAAAACGCAGCCTGAGTCACATGTTCACTATTTTTAAACCGTTTATTTGATAGATTGTGTAAAATTCTAGCAAGAGTTATATTGTCTTCATCCTGACTTTCTAAAATCTGCATAGAAGATAGGCTTCCAGGTTTTGACATTTTATTCTTAACTAGATGGTCCTCTGCTGTTTCAGCACTTCTCATCATTCTGCCCTGTTTCCTTATCTTCTTTCTTCCCTTCTTCGAGGTAGCATTTCTGGCAACCTTGCCACCTACAAAGGCACCATCCAATATACTTGCAGATAGCATTGACTTTCTTCCAATGTGGTGTTTCAATGAGTCCTCAGAAGAGATTTTCCTACAATGCCCATCTGTGGTTCCTGATTCTGGATTCTCACAAGGTCTTATACAAGTATGGCTCTCTTCATGTAATTCATCACAACCCTTCCACATTGGATTTGACTTGATTATCTTATTATGTCCACCTAAATCTCCTTGGGCATTCATTGTTGTCAAAACTGAGTCCAAAGGGGAATGATCACACACTGCTTCAACACATTTGTCCTCCAAATGTGGCTCAGCAATCTTTGGCTCACGAACATCATGCCCACTACAAGGCTCAACCTTGTCACCCTGTACTTCGTTGAGACAACTTTTGGCCTTCTTTGTAAGTTTTTGGGGCCTCAGTTTCTTGGAAGCATTGCTGCATTACATTAATGAAATCAGAAATCACAGGTATGCCTAAAGCAATATCAAATTCCTAAGAGTGAAGGGTAGTAAATAAATGTGCATTTTCTTTACCCACTTAGCATACTAAGCAATTCTAACAAAGATGTTATCCCACCTGTATCTTGCCTAATAGTGAAGGGGGGAAAAGGAGAAAACAGGAAGAAAGCAGCACTTTTAAGAACATACCTTGACTTGCTCTTCCGTTTTCGTGAGAGCTTCGTGGCATCTGGATCAGATGGTGGACCTAACATTGCTAAGGGAAGAAAATCATTAAGAGATAGGCAAGGCCGTTCAGACTCTCGATCAACAAAGTTACTGATTAGAGCAGATTTTTGCATCTTTCTAGCTGCTTGAAGCATAGGAACTTGGCCAGGACACAGAACCCGCCATCTCCTGGTCAAAGAAGAAAATATAGGTCAAGGAAGCAAGAAACTTCAGTAATAGAAAATTATATATTTTTGTCCACTCAGTTAAATCAAAAGTCATACTTCCTGCATTGACTGTCAGTGCGTGGAGGCACATCTCCAGCAACCTTTGACCAACAGAATCCATGTTTGGTAATTGCTGCTTTCAATCTTGAATCCTCTTCCTCAGTCCATCCACCCCATTTCAAAGAGGGATCCAAACTATTGACGTATCTGGAATGCTAATCAACTTTAACAAGATCTCAAGTCATCAAAATATACATATAATCATTTTAACATTCATTACCTGTCTCTACACTGAGCCTGGGTCCGGCCAGGAACAAATTTAGCTATCTGATTCCATTTCCGGCCAAAGAGATGGACAGCCACTGTTAAGCACTCATCTTCTTCTGGAGTAAAACTTCCTTTCCTCTCAGGACAGAGGGACTTCTTCCATCTGAATATCAATTAGATAGCAGAAAATGAATGAATTTCTAACTTTCCTCCCTACTTAAAATAATGATACATTAATACAAAGAAGAACTTTATCTGCATCCTCTGCTTACTTGAACTATAGTTGATTACATAAAACTCATAAGAAACACCATTTGTTTCAAATAAAATACAACCTATATGAAGGCAGAAAGAGGGGAAAAGGCTGCAGAAAACAGACAATAGCAACTGATAAGCATAGAAAATATAAAAGCACAAATGGTTTGTAACAAAAATAGCATGTTTAAGCTTCATGTATCAATAACTAAGTTATATTATGAGGGTGTCATTTTAGATTCATGGATATCGATCCTTTTCAACAATTTGCAACCTTGCAAAACAAATTATCTAGTTAAGAAAATTTGACGGACCCCTGCAAATTTCCATACTACTGTGTCCCTATCATCCAAGGAGAGGAAACAAGCAACGAAATTGATTAAAATTTCAGTAATAATTCTCCTTTCACATTTCTTTCAATAAAGTAAACAAGCAAGAACAGACTAGATTGATGGCATTATACTTTGGATAGCATTTAATGGAAAGCAATTATCCAAGTGGTAAATACCGAATTAAAAAACAAATCAGTTCAGCTGTTGAGGTTCAAATTGGCACCAAGCCAAAATCAAGCTATTGACTGTTAATTTAGATCTATAGGAGCTAATGATGTTCTGGTATTCCCCAGGCAAAAGGTGCGGTGCATTCCTCCATCAATTACCAATATATCAGTCAATGAATTACAAAAAAGTAACAATTATTTTTTACATTTTGAGTGGCATATACCCATGGAAAACTTGTATGCATGTGTAAAATTATAAAATAACTCATAACATAGCTGACCAACCTATTAGAGCACTGGGTTCCAGTCCTTCGTTCTAAAACAGATGCTACAGACTGCCAATCACTCACACCAAAAATTGCAACAGCAGAACAAAGCTGAGCATCCTCTTCCTCAGTCCATTCACTATTTAGCATGGAAGGATTTAAACTCCTTTGGTATCGTGCCAGGCATTGAAATGGAGTCCTATTTGTGTTTAGTAATGCAGCAATTTCAAACCAGTTCCTACTGCCAATCTCTCGGACTATATGCAAGAGCAACTTGTCCTCCTCGGAGGTCCATGGGCTATGATTGATCAAGGGATCTTCACAATTTAACCACCTGCAGGCATCGACCATAAAAAGAAAATACTGAAAAGCAAGTAAAGGAAATTGGCAATCCATGCATGACATAATAAGGGCATCATTCTACATTCTCAATTATATTCAAGAAATGAGCATCACAGACATCTGTGATGACAATCATCACAGACATATTAAGTGCCACCATGTTAAAAAAATATGCCATGTGCAGTCCCACCTGCATGATCTATGTTGATCTTGCACTCTAATTGAAACCCAAAAGTGATAAACTGTCTGTGATGGTATCATCATAGATGCCTGCAATGCTTGAGGAGAAAGATATTATTCTTCACAAAAATGACATAAGCATCAAACAATAGTCAAAGAATTGTGTAGAAAAGACCAAGAAAATGACAGAAGACACCAATCAAGCAAATAACTGCACAAACATGTCTAATATGCATATGGCACAAATCAGATGTTCTAAAATGACGGAGCTGGTCAATCAAGTTTCATGTGCCCGTAAGTTCTTTCATAGTTTAAAAGGAATTAAATCAAGTTAAATAATAAGAGCAGAACATGTGACTAAAATGTACTCGGCGATTGATGTATGAGAGAGTCTAGCCTTTCTAACAAATAGAATATTGGTGTGTTTGTTTCTGTTTTCCTATTATTTTCATCATTTTGAATACCATCTGGAGCTTGAGTAAAATCACATTTAAATTAGATACCTGTGAGAAAAATGAAGTTTGCAAATTGATAAACTCTTTACCTTGCTTCACATTCTGAACCAGTACGACCAACAACATGCATGGAAGCCAACTGATCCCAATTGACTTCAGGCAGAAGTTCTCTAATGTTCTCTGGTGTAATTTCACGTTCTTTGATAGATCTGAGCATTTTATCGAAGTCATTTGCATCTCCACACAACCACTCTGAACTGTCAAGGATGTTAAAAAATTACCACAAGTGGGGAAATATGAACTTCAGCGCTAGTATGAAATGGACTCAAAACCATATATCATTTTACATATATAAAATTCTTATATTTAAACAACGAGTCACAATATATCTATGTTTCTTCTATTATGATGTATAATGGAATACAACATTTATAGATTATTCATCCATTACTTTCTACTAAAATATATTATTTATAATTTGTATGAGCACACCTTGTAAAGCATGTGCAACATACTAGTTTATAAGCTATTAAACATGGACAAGAAAGGAGACGAGTCTATGTTTGACATGATACAACTCTAAAAAAATATACATATAGACACTTCAGATCATGTCATGTAACCATGTCCACATTAGTGTACATGACTCCTAATTTATAAATATAATATATCACTTAATTAGAAAAAAAAAAATTGACAAGTGAAATTGAGAGATAAGCCATGAATGCACAGTCTAAGAGGTGGAGCTTGTGACATGCAATTTTGACCATTTTTTAACATAAATCTCCTTTCTAAAGCCTTAACTGTAAGATACATGAGAAAAAGAAATATCATTACCCGACTTCATTTACTGACATCTGAAGCACTATTTCTTGAAATTGTTGCTTTATTCCCTTAGCAAGATTCTCCATCTCCACACTAGACCACTTTTTCCGATCCAAGGAGAGCGGAAATCGTTCCAGCACCAGCCTATATTTAGCAACATGTGCATTCTCAGCCGGGCCATAATACAGTGGAGATACTTTTTTATCATTAATCTGTAATAAATAAAAAATAAAAAACTTAGAACGGAGAATTGCCACCATTTATAATAGGTAAGTTAAGGAAAACTCAACCACTGAAAACAAAGTATCATGCAGTAAATTAATTATAGGTAGATTAATTAACATACTCATCCTGTTTATCTATTAAAAGATTTTAAGCTTGGACTGAACAGAGCAGCATTGCCATGCAATAAATTCATAACCCTCAATCCTTGAAAATCAGACTGGTAGACACAATACCAGAATCAGATTAAAAGGAGGCTAAAATGCATTAATTTGGAACCTATCAAAACCCATTCCCTTCCAAACACACGGCAGATAGAAGTATAAGCAATTAGCAAAAATAGTTCTCACAATGGCAGTTACGAGTTGGATTTAAAAAAAAAAAATAGACTTTATGATGCTTTCCCTAAGCCATCATCAGAATGATGCTTTGCAAAATTAATTCTTAACATATCTAGACCTTGATAATCTATAATTCACTGAGAATTCCCAAGTCCTGATCAAAGTACATTCAATATTTTCTTCCCATTTATGTGGCAATATCACCAGCCATTAGATCTTCCTTGCAGCCAATTCACGCCACTCAAGTTATGATACATGAAGAGAAGAAAAGAAATATCCTCTTTCTAACTTACCATAATAAAATTCAACAACTGGATACAAGTGACAAACAAATAGGAAACAGAAACTCACAGGAATTACTGTAATTTCCAAAAAGGATATTTAGAATGAGTAAGACCCAACAACCAGCCACTAAGCCATTAAACACACGCGCAAAAAAAATAATTTCTTAACATAAACTACAACTCAATCTTTGGAGTTCAGGAATGAAAAGTATTAATGATATCTGTCAACCAACCTCTGAGTTACTTGAAACAGAAGACTTTTTCTTTTTCTTTGATGAACAAACAGGAGACTTTTTTGTTGCTATTAACAGGACACGGGGATCCTTTTTCAGTGATATAGCTTGCCCTGTTCTTCTTATGCACGAAACCTGAAAATCTTTAAGAAGTTTAACTCTTTCCCTTAGCCGTTTGTTTTCTTCAATTTTTGCTTCCATCTGAATCAACTTACTTCGGAGTAACTTCTGGAAAGATCTATTCTTCTTGATTGCATCAATAAAAACCTGAGCAGAGAAAGGAAATTTTGATCTTTTGTCTGGTAACTTGGATGACTTGCAAACATCGGGTTTACAACTCTCATTGATGTTACAAGGCTGTCTCTCAACATCACCAATTAATAAATTAGTGGTCTTAATAGCATCCCCAAAAACAGGGCATGATTCACTAGGATCTGATTCCTTACATGCCATGCTGTTAGCAGTTTCCTCCTCAAAGCCTAGACTTGAGGCATGAGCTCCCTCAGCCATTTTATCCACATTATCTTTATCAGGACCTGATATTGTTAGGATGCAACATTATTCTAAGGGTTTAGGAAAGAAAGATCGATATAGATATAAATAAGAAAATAATCTAAATATAAACACAACAATTAGACACTATGGTCAGCAATACAAGTTGAAGAAAGACTAAAAAAACCGAACATACAAGAATATAAGTCAGTCAGTAAAGAAAATGTAACTAGACCGGCAAAGGAAAGATGTGTAACGTAAGATTCCTCCGTTTCAAGAAAACGACTACAAGTGAATAATTTGTTGCATCTAACAATGTTCAATGCAACTATCAATTAGCTCAAAATAATATAAGAAGGAGAAAAGTTTGAGATTGTCTTCCTTTGACAGAACCCATTTGGTATTAGTATAACGCACACAATAACCGGACAGCAAAACTAAAGAATGCTCAACTCCAATCACCACCCATATTAAAAAAAGGAAAAAAAAAGATTCGGAAGCAGCTATTGCTAAACTGAAAAGCAAGTGGTGAGAATCCAAAACAAACTCCAATAACAAGCAGCCAGCCACGAAACATAATGGCACGACGGCCTACCTCTTTCATAGGCGGAAAAGCGTCTCATAATGGCACGGAGGGTTTCCACATCATCTTCGTCGTCATCAGACAAAGTGAGCGCCGGAAGAACGTTCAGAGGCTTGAGAGACGAAGGCTGGTAAAGCTGCTGTACTCTTTTCAGATACTGAAGGTCACTCTGCTCGTCGTCCGAGTCGGCGACGGGGACGAGAGCATCGCCGGGGCCCAACAGCGGATCCAGCGCTTTCGGAACCACTGCATCCTCATGCTTATCGTCGGAAGGGACGGTGGAAGGGATTTTAAGATCATCGGAGTTGGTGCCGGCGATCATGCAGGCTCGTGCAAGGGATTCCATATCCTCCTTGAAGCCGTCATCGTCGTCGCTGGAGGAGAGCTCATCCTGGTCGTATTCGTCGGCACGAGGAGCCATTGAGCGATGCAAGAAGCTAAAACTAGGGTTTTGCAGGGCCGTAACAAGAATTGGAGAAGGAGAAGGAAAGAGAGAGCTATAGTTGTTTTGGCTTTGGGAAGCTTGATTTGAGCTTGGCGAGCGCTTCTTGTAATAACTGAAGTCTGCTTGCTGATGATTCCTTGATGCAAAGGGGCGCGAGAGCCGGGACGCCTGTTCGGCGCGGAGTTGGGCCTTGGCGTTGAGTGAACTAGAAACCTAAAAATAAACCGACTTTATTTTTTATTTATTTATTTTTTAAATAAACTGACTTAAAGCAATTCCTGGTGTCAAACGACCAGAGTTCCAATTTCATCGGAGTTAAATTAGAACAAATGTTCCCCATGTCACAAAAAAAATTGTTTTTAATAAAATCTCGAGAATGAGCTTTTAAATATTTATAAATATTTGAATTTAAATTTTTCACACAAAATTCAATAAATTATTTCATACTTTGTCAATTTTACTAATTTCTTAGAAGGATTCACATCTCATTATCAATAAAACTACCATTTAGTAATAATATATGAGTATCATTAATAATAATATATAAGTATCTCTACTAGTCTTTACATAAAATCTATCCCATGTTGAAAGGTAACTTTTCTATATCTTTTTGTATAAAAATCTACAATAATTTTGTAATCTTTAACCATTAACAATGGTGCATGAGACTAATTAAAATTTTATCATTTAGTATTTCAAAATTTGACATATGTAAATATATTTTATCACATTAAATAGGAAGTAGACGCAGATGATACAAATTTTTTTATTATACTTCTACAGCTCATTATTTTGTTAGTATTAAACAAAACTTCTCAATTAATTTAGGCCATTTTTTCAAAATCAATATTAAACAATCAATACTGGATTAATTTGTAACACATTCAACATGAAAAACTAACTTATTAACAGTAATATATAAGTGTCTCTAATAAAGCCTATCCTAGGTTGAAACCTAGCTTTTCTATATCTTTTTGTATAAAAAAATATTTCATTTCTAGAAAATATGTAAATTTGTAATCAACTGGAATGCTGCGGAGTTAGTCTTCACATTGATGAGAACTGAGAAGTATGTTTGTGTGACAATATATATAAATAGGACATTCCATCACTTGGATACTACTCGTGTTGATTGATTTTTTTCTTTTGTTTTGGTAAAAAAACACTGAATATTGTTTTATTATTCACCTGATCCCAAAAACTTTTTTTCGCAGTATTTTAAAAAGAAAAGAATACAAAAACTAATGGCATTTATAATTTTTTCTGGTCCAAAATTTGAGTGCTCTCGACCATAAAATTGATGAATTATCAAGAATATGTATGATGTTTTCCTCTATTCTCACTTGGTTTCTGTTTTTAATCCATGTAATAATTTAGAAATTTTAAAAGCTTTTACTTATTTTTCTAACATTTAAATCCAGCTAAAATAATAAGAAAAAGATTTAAAGAATAAAATAAAATTACACGGAATATGAAAAGAAATATATTGATTGGTTTTATATTTCATATTGATTGATTGATAATAAATTATTAAGTTATCATTGATCTTATGAATAATACGTCCTGCTATAAGTTTTATAAATTGCTATTTATTTTTAAATTTTGTAAAAATAAATAAATATATATATATATATATTTTTTTCCATTTTCAAAATTATTTTTACTTTATTCTATGTATGGGCTAAAGTAAGAGACAAAAGGATACTCTTTTCTTGGTTAGATTGCAGCTAGTTAACTATTGATCTTGTAAGAAATTTGGAAATCTTTTCCAAGACATTTGTTTAGCCACAGAACTGGGTGTCTAGTCTGCATTCCTGGAGGACTGTTGTTTCATCGGAGGGACCATTTTCCTTCTATACTCTGTAGCATCCCAATGAATATAATACCTAACTCAGAATGAACTCTCAGATGATCCCTACCCACTATGGGAAGAAGATTTATCACATTATAAAGAGGTCATTGAAGATCAAAGGGATTGCTATTAGTGATACCTCTTTCTTTAATTTCCTACTCAAGGCTTCAAGGTACTATGCCATACTAAACTTCAAAAACCCATAATAGAAGTTGATTTTGATAATTGCCTGAAATGATTAACACTCTGATAGCCACAATTCTGAACAAACCATGCATCACAGAAAGATCAGTGCAGTTAGAGCCAACAAGATCACTTTATTCAAAGACTTGCATCTAATTGATAAAAGTCCTTCCATTACAGTTTCGGGAAACCTTCACTAATCCAAAAGCCCACAGCAAACTACGATTCAATCAACTCCTAGAGGGCTGTTTAATGTTTCTTTCTGGTGAGTAGCTGCTTGAACCAATATGCAGACATCTTGGGGTACCTCTTGAGGGTTTTGAAATCAACATACACAATGCCAAACCTCGAAGTATAGCCTAATCTCCACTCAAAATTATCAAGCAACGACCATGCGAAGTAACCAACCACATTTGCTCCTTCATCAGCTGCCTTCTTTAGTTGAGTCAAATAGCCTTTGTAATAGTTGATCCTCGTGGTGTCATGCAACCCCTTGGGAAGTGTCACGTTACCCGGATCGTCCATGCCTAAAAATGATAAGCTTATCATAGATTACTTTAACTTGAAAGATTAAGTTGTTAAAACTAGGAAGAAAATCCGGTTTTACCATTCTCAGATAAGATCACAGTTGGGTTTCCATAACGTTCCTTGACATACATCACTGCTTTGTACATGCCCCATGGTACATTGTAGAGCCAATATGAGTTTGCCTGCAAATTTTCCAGTTATAACAAAGTTACTACATGATTTGGGAATTGATGAAAGAATTCTGTTATTGGGATCGGACTTACTCTTGGACCAACAGGCACTCCATTCTTTGCATCTGCAACGTCCATGAGAAAATTAACATCAGGAGCTGAAGTAGCCTGAAAATATTAGAAAATTTGTGAAGGGAAGGTTATCTTACAAGCAAATCCAGCATGCCAGTCCTGTTGGTAGCCTGGGACTTTTGGTTCAGGTTGATGGTTATCGTACATGTAGTAAGTTGTATAGTGATTGATACCAACGAAATCAATGGAGCCCTTCACCATCTTAACTTCATCCTGAGTGAACTTAGGAAGCCTTTTCCCAGCAATGTTTTGAATAGTCTTTGGATACTCACCATACACAATAGGATGAAGGAACCTGCATGAATTTGAAAATTGTAACTATAGTTGTTAAAATGCCACATATTCAGATTCTTAAGGCATTTACCATCCAAGATGAAAGTCTCTGGCTCTCTGAGCTGCATAGTTATCAGCCTTTGATCTAGTGAGATTCTCATACCAAACAAAATCCAAAAGAATCCCAATCCTTCCCTTTTGTATTTCCTGGAAAAGCAGATTCAACACTGCATTAGAATTCCCTAGCAACCTTTTAAGTTTTCCCATTGAGTAGACCTTGGAATGTGAGTGTTACCTGGTACTTGGCTCTGTATCTATGAACTGCTGCTGCATGTGATAATATCAGATTGTGTGCGACAATGTAAGGTTCGGTGCCAGAGTTGCCAACTGAACAATTTCCATAAGCTTTTGAACACCTTGCAGGAGCAAAGAAACCATTATCATAACCAAGAGCCGCCACTACTCTAGGCTCATTGAATGTCATCCAGTTCTTCACTCTGTCTCCAAAAGTCTTGAAACAAAATTCTGCATAATCTGCAAAATCCTTCCTGTACAATGTTTGGAATGAACCTTCTTCATCATTTAGACATGTAATTACAGTATATGACTCTGCAATGAGTAGTATAACGTTGTACTCACACTACATTGCGGCTCAATAGTCCTTGGTATCTCAACTCAAGAGCCAAGGGAAGGTCATAATGGTACAAGTTTGCATATGGAGTAATGCCTGCAAGTTTCAGATATCTCACATATGAAAAACTCGACAGTAAAATTCATAATAATGAGTGTGTTTATGTGTAGCATTATAGACTTAATGGAAGGGCACCTCGTTCGAGTAAGTAATCGATTAGCCTATTGTAGTAGGCAACGCCTTTCCAATTTACTTTGCCAGTTCCATCTGCATATGCAGAGTGTGCAATTGTGAAAAGGGTTCTTCACAGTGGATGTTTCCATGGACTGATAATACAGAATTACAGATAATAAAATGATGAATTACTTGGGAAAATTCTGGACCATGAAATTGAGAACCTGTATGCATCGAAATTTAGGTTTGTCATGAGGTCCACATCTTCCTGTGAAAGTCAAAGATAGTTATAGCTAGAGTTACATATGGACGTATCATAAATCTAAGCATGATTTCAAGTTACAGATGAAGATTTAGTCAACATGGTTAAATAAATAAACCAATACTAGAATGAAAGGTAAAATGAGATCAGGTGAATTACTTTTTTTTTTTTTTTACTTGTGATTTACTATTCAGTTAGTGTAATAGAATTGAGATGAAATTCATTTTTAGATTATTGAAAGACAATGCCTACGATTAAACCTGCCCTGCAATCTAAAATGTTTAAAATACTTACTTTATAGCGATGGTACTGATCAACAGAAACATCTGCGGTGCCATTATTGGCAATAATTCCTGTTCGCAGACAACAAATGAATAATTAATTAAAGGGATTTATGAAATAACAATACTAATAGAGTATTTTAAATTAAGGTTACGCATTTGAATAGAGTATTTTAAATATTGTACATTATACCTATTTGATTTAGGGTCTGTTTCGTTCAACTGAGAGGATTGGAGAGGAGAAGAGGGGATTAGAAGGATATTTAATGAAGGGAATTGGAGAAGTAGGAATTAAAAGAATTTTAAAATTTTCTTATTTGATGGGATTGAAGAAGAGAGAATTGAAAGAATCTTAATAAAATTTTATTTAATTTAAAAAGGGATTAGAGAGGATTGAGTATTATTAATCAATTTCCTAAAAAAAAACCCCATTTGGAAAGAAGTTAAGGGGATAGGGGAATTAAAATTTCTCAATCTCCTCTAATTTTCTTAACTAAATAAGGGAGGGATCTAATCCCCTCCAATCTTCTCATTTCCTTTTAAAATATTCTAAAAAAATCCCGACGACCAAACAGAGCATTGAGGGATTTAAAGGGAAAGCTTCGGAAATTTAAAGGGAAAGCTACGGAAATTCTTTTTTTCTAAAGAGAGCAGTTTTCCTTTCCTCTCCCATCCATATCTAAGGAGAAAAAGAAAAATACTGATCTCCTCTTGTTTGATTTGCACCAAATAGACACTTTGCTTCCTGGACGCGATAGTCTCTTTCCAAGATACTTTTACGCCAACTTGAAACCTCGAAGTTAATGCACCCACCCACCACGCAGATTTAAATCTGAAGCGGATGTGGGTCTAATTCCAACACGTGATGGGACATTATCGCAATGCATGTCCCCCCAAAGAATTACCCATACCTGTATTACTTACTTTTTTTCCAAAAAAAAAACACTAATGATGGACGTTTATAAATTATACTTTTTTTGGCCAACTTATAAATTATACTTATAATTTATGAACAATATAATTTATTATAAATATTGATAGTATCTCATATTGATAATAATTTAGAAGTACAGGGTAAATTAAGCTAATGACAGGTATAGAAAGACAATCAAACCTTATCTCCAACCGTCTCTCCTCAGATTGAATCAAGTGCAAAGAATGTGTCGTGTGACAGGTGAAAGTGAGTAGGAATAGAAATTGAATCCTTTGTATTATACTATTATTGAATCCTTTGTATTATAGTAATCAAAAAAAGAAATTGAATCCTTTGTATTTATCACATAGTTTAAATTTTGTGTTATGCTATAATATTTAATAGTTATAGTTATTTTAAAAATGACCAAGTCTCTACTGTTCCTAGCCTAACAGGTTTATTGTGATTTGATTGATGCCCTCGCACAGGCACACAGAAGAAAGCAATCTCGCGTCCGTTGGCTCTTTTTTCTTTATCTCCTTTTCTCTCTCTCTCTCTCTCTCTCTCTCTATTGTTACTCTTATTTGGCAGGGACTTAATTTGCAAGCTCCTGGTTTTAAGAACTTGGATTCTAAAGTAAAATATAAGATTTATTATTTCGTTTACAATCTTAATGACTTTTAACCTTTTACGTAGTAAATAAGATTAAATAAAATATTACATTGATGGAAATGAGAATATATACCGTACCAGGTTCCTTGGCGAAAACATCCCAAATGCTGGGACCACGGCCGTCACCGTTGGCCATGCCCTCCACTTGGTAGGCGGATGTGGCCGTTCCGAACACGAACCCCTTTCGGAAGCTCCCTCTGCTGAGCCCTCCGGTGTCGAACTTTATTTTGCTCGCTGGAATTGCGGCCTCATCAACCTCCCCTGCCCCTGCAGCGCACTGAATCACCACCACTCCAACCACCAAGTACACCCACATCCATCGACCACAACAACCTATACTCTCCATCTTCAACTTCCCCACAAGTAACTATTACAGAGAGAGAGAGAGAGAGAGTGATTGTGTGTGGTGAAACCACAGTGAAGAGTGGAAATGGATCACTGAGAAGCTTGGCTTTATAGGCCATTTTTCAATGTTGACGTGTATCTCGGTTGATTATGGATAGGCACAACACAACGTTGATTGATTCATTATTCCAAATATATGTTTTAATTTATTGCTAATTAGTAATAGATAACACCAAATTGAAAACACAAGACTGAACAGTCATTATACTTTTCTCCATATATAAATTATTACAGAAATTTTGAATTTTTTTTAAAATTTTCACATTTTTCTTGTTTAATCCTTTTTTATAGTCTTCTTCCCCAAATTATTTGAGTCTTTTTATTTAGGAAATTGAAGTGAATTTTATCTGGTCACTTAATTAATTAAATAGAATGCTTATGTGATTGTTATGTATATACTAAAGTATGTATATTCAGTTTGGCCAAAAAAAAAAAGTAGGCATATTTAGTTTAATGAAATAAATAAATAAATAAGTAGTCATGTTTAGTATATATGAAAAAAATAGTAAAAGGATTTATGAATTTATCAACTATAGTTCAACTCTAAATATGATCACATCATCAAATCAACTGTCAATAGATATTTTATTGTATATACTGTATAAATAAGTGAATAACTCAGTTAAATTTAAATGAAGGCTGAAGCGTAATAAATTAAAAAAATTTATTAAATTCAGTATGAGAGTAATATGAAAATAAATCGTATTTTTCCACAAAAAAAAGTAATTTTAAGGGAGAAAAGTATGATTAATTAAAAAAAAATTAAAAACACAACAATCTCATGCTTCGTCATCAAAGAAAGAGTACGAGATCGTATAAAATGGGACAATCGTTTTTATGGAAACGTTTGAACTCCAGAGGCAGACATTTGACCCGCTGCTTATAAGTTACTCTCTAGCGCAAAATAACAGAAAAATATCATTCTCGGTGAGGAAAAAAAAGACAAGAAAGGAAAAAAGATCGATAATTTGTATTGACGTAGCAAAAAAAAAAAAAAGGCAATTCACGTCGTTGGCCAAAAAGAGAAAAGGGAATCCGCGTATAATAAAATTTTAAATTAATATATGCAAAATTTGGCAATGATTGAATATATATGATTTAAGATCAGGTCCAAGAAAAAAAAATGCTACTAAAATACTACTCTTTCCTATTTATCTAAAATATAATAAGTTTTTTAAAATTTTTTTTTGGTTCATAATATAAAGTATTATATAATCTTTAGTAATAATTTATCTTTTTTATCCATATTTATTGATGATCAGTCTCATAACTTATAATGAAAAAAAGTGAAAATAATTTTAATTATTAATAATTAATAAGGATAAAAATGGGATGTTGAGTTTTTTTTTTTTTTAGAAATTTAAAAGTGTAACTAATTTTTTTAAATATTTATGAAATAATAAAAAGTTTTTATATTTTGAACCGGAAATCGAAAGTATGATACAAGATGAGGAGAGAGATAATTGAGGATTGGTGGTAAGGTAATAATAATTGAGTGGCCATGGTTTGTGATTTTGAGGTTATGGAGGGGTAATTTCGTCAAGTGAATGGGGATTGCATGCTTTGTGACTTCGTGTTGTCGGTGAGTTGAGACAGCGTGTGGGCACGAAGTTAAGGACATGCAATTCTTTTCTCCTCTGATGGCGCATGCACTCCACACATGCCACTGTTTGCCTTGCCCCTCTCTATCGGTGTCCTTCCTCTTTATTTTAACCATCAATTAATTAATACTCTCACCTCTGATTAATGGAATTTTACACGTGTTACGAAATACTTATTATATTTTTAAATTTAGAAAAATTGAAATTTTTTATTTTATTTTTATTAATTTTACTTCTTTAATTAAATACAACACATGATACAATACTAATAATATAATAAATTATAAGTAAAAATAATAAACCATTACATATCATTTTATAATATGAAATAATTGGAGAAATTATTAATATAAAAATATATATGTACCACAAGCAACAATATATTAATATTTTTATATTAAAATATAATATTCACATGCTAGAAATAATATAATTTATTTTTTAAAAATTTTTCATAATACAGAAAAAAGCATGTCTAATTATATACTATATCACCAGAGTAATTTAAAATGATATCACTAGTATAACTTTATACATTTTCAATGAAAGCAACTATTTTTTTTGCGAGAACAACATAATTTGTTTAATAAGCACTCAAATTTTAATTAAATTGTATGGTTCTTATATTATTGTAAGAAGTTAAATATACTAATTACAGCATAACCAACAATTTAGTAATGAAAATATAATAGTGTAATAATTAATTGTTAATTAATCGATGTATTTATATCTTATACGTGAATTTTAAAATTTATACATAAAACATCATACTGAGTGGACTATTCCCTTGTTTCGTATGAAAATTCAAATATGGAATCTGTACGATTTCGTTTTTTCAAAAAGGCATTATGATCTTTTGAATATCCCCTATAAAGAATACGGTTGTTGATGTTTGAAAAGGATATTGTTTAGAAACGACTTTTTTTTTTTTTACCTGAAACGACGGTTTTTTAAGAAATGACATTGACAGTCATCGTGTGAGGACATTATTTGAAATTTGTGGTATTTTATTTATGTTGGAATTGGGAAGTCAGTGTTAACTTTAGATATATATATATATATATATATAGATAACAATCTAATGAATGTGCTAACTCTTTAGTACAAAATGCTTATAATATGTCTTCAATGTTGTGTCTCTTCCAGGAATCCAAATCCCTGTGTTTAGAATTCTTGAAAAAATAAAGAGGCTGCCTTAATTGCCTTTTATGTTGTTTGCTTTTTTTACAATAGAACCTCTTTTCCATTTTAAAAAATGATATTGTTATATAAAATTCATAAACAATAAAAAATTGAATATAGTAGCTCGATTGATATAAAAAAAGCATGGTAGGTCGATTTGTGGTTAGATTAGATATTAACAAGGAGTACTTCACTGATAAAGATTACCCACCATTTTTTTTTACTATGGGAAAATACCTATATTATTTTTAGATTTAAATATTGATACATTATATATTTTCAATTTTACCATTATTTTAAAATTTTTAAAATCAATGTACAAAAACTAATTTTAAAAATTAAAAAAATAAAACTAGATAAAATAATTTTAAATTAAGATTAAGATTAAAATTATATTTTAATTTCATTTATTAATATGATATGTAAATTATATAAATAACATGGTAAGATAATAAGTTTTATTATATGTCAATATTTTCTTAAAAATAACAAGAATATTAATTGTCAATATAAAATTAATAATTTTTCTCATCTTTTTATTTTCTTCAGTCCAACCAAATATATTAAGAAAAAATCACTCTCCCCCACTTTGCTCTTCTTAGTCAAGTGAAAGATTATGTAAAGAATAAAATACATCATTTATATTATATATTTATCAATATTATTTCTGTGCAAATATATGTATCATTATATAAAAATATTTGTCTTTTTTATTTTTCTATAAAAATATAAAAAAGAAACTAGTTTTCGTCATTATTCTCGTTGTTGTTTTTGAATTTAACATACCAAACCCTAAACAGTAACACAGACGTTCAAGGTCGCTTTCACCGTCACCAAAAATATGGTCTAATTTGTAATAAAAAAATGTTCTAATTATTCTTCATTGAATATTCAAAGATTCGGTTTACCAAGTAAATAAATAAAGATTCGGAAGCTTTGGCCTAAAATTAAAAAAAGAAAAAAAAACCCCTTCCCGTAAAGCGAACCCTGATTTTAAGCAAGTATCATTATGAGCAACGTTGAGGCCATACTTATATGGAATATTCTGGGGAACCTAATGGCTCAGTAATGGAAGGGAAAGAGAGCATGAAATTAAGAGGAAGAGGGAAGAAAAAGTAACAAAAAAAAAAAAGGGTCAGATTGGTTGGTCCCTAATCTATGACTCAGAATTATGAGGGTGAAGGGCCCTTGGAGTGGACTAATAGTATTACAAGTGAAATACTTCCAACGATCGCCACTTCCCTCCCAATGCCACAATTTCATGGCAGTGGCACGTGAATTTGACAACGCTCTTTCGTCCCCACCACTTTTGTCAATATCCCACAAAATCCAACCCTCCCTCCTCCTTTCAAAACTATAATGGACAATGCCAACGACTCCTTTTTGGATCATTCAATCTTTTTATATGTATAGAAATTAAATGCTCTGAGTTATTACAACACCCCCCCCCCCCCACCAAAAAAAAAGTATAGCAATGGTAAAGATCATGGTTACCATATTACAAATGATGCTTTCAGATTTTAAAATACCTTCACAATTACAAATCCTATAAACACAATTACTTTAAACTTTGAAAGTAAGGTGGCGCCCCTCATCATGTAATTTTGTAAGAATGTGGAGAAGAAGAAAAAGAGAAAATTAAGAAGAATGGAAAGAGCAAGAGCATAATGAAATTATTATACCCACAGCTTCAAACACTCATTGATGTGCCACAGCTAGTGGTCCACTACACACGAGTCCCCTCCCACCACTAGCAATCAAATTCGACCAAGTTTACAAGATTTTTTCCTTTGTGAATGAACTTGAGGGACCAATTCGGGACTACTAGTTAAGCTTAACACAATCTTCTTCTCTCCTTTGATATTTTTTGAACTACCTCAATAATTACTTACAAACCCTCTCCAAATATATTGATATGAATGTTTAACCACCATCAGTTTTATTGTCAGATCTCCATTTCAATTGCATATCGAATATTTTCACTGTTTAGATTACTCCTGGGGTACTGGTATTAAGATGACAGCTTTAATCATAATAATATAAACTTTATTCCAACTAACAAAAGAATAAAAATTAAAATAAAAGATCATGAAAACATCTTAAATATGAGTGATGCACGACATCTATATATATATAAATAGAACTAAAAGCTGGATGTATAAAATCTTGAAAGATAACATGTTATCTTTAATGATGTTATTTTTATATGCACAGGGAAAATTTATTAGCTTTACACTAGATATAATATAAATTATATCAAATTTGAAAAGCTGATAGATTTAAAGTCATAAATATCTTTAATGAGGTTATTTTTATATGTCATAAATTTATGCATATTAAATTTGAAATTGTTAACTAGGATTTTTGTGGTATTTTCTATTTTTCTTATTATACATAACTTCCCAGATATTAGCCCGATTAATCTGCAATTGAATCCCAACGAATTCCCTTAGATATAAACTTCCATTGGATTGAATCGGTTTATAAATGGTTATCTTATGCGGTGGACTATTCAGACTAAATCCCACAAATGACGTCTGAAATCTGAGGCCAAAAATCGGCACAGCTGCCTTTTTAATGGTCTCGGCTCTAACACTTTTTTTTCCCATTGCTTTCCTTTTCCTGCTGAGTTTATTTGATTTTTAATTTGGTTATCGTACTCAAGACTTCTTGAATACTTTCTTCATGCAGAATCAAGGACCCCACAAATGAGGTAAGTTTTTCGGTGCTTTGTTGTTCTCTATTAACATTTTATGATTTTAAGATATAGTGGTGGTGTGGGTTGAAAGACGTACGTTTCATCTTTTTTATAGATATTTTGATAATTTGTTCTCAAAATTTGTGTTCTCTATCGAGTTTTGATCGATATTGTAACATGTATTGCAATGTTACTGGCATTATATACTGTACTATACATTTTCTACCGAATTTGATTATCATGTTGAATTTGTATTATCAAGGAATGTTCAAGTTTTAAGGTCGATAATAATGGTGGCAACAGGTTGCATTTTTATTTATATGTATGTTTGTTAGTGCAAATTAGGTAAAGACGGTGCTTGATCGTGGCTTCTTGCTTTTTAGTTGACTATATTACATGCACCATTGGAGGGCCATTGGTGTGTGTGATCATCGACTTCTCACAGCTTTATTTATCCAATATCAATTGTAGGTATTATTTGACTAAATAAGGTGGGATTCGATCGCGTTCATTGAAAAAAAATTGATGAATTGTATGAATCTTTATGATGACAAAGTCTCGAAACTTGAGAAAATTCAGGGATATTATAATTGCTTGATTAAATTTCAAATCTTTATCTAAATTTATGTATAATGAAGCATTAATAGTTTAAAAAAAAGTAGACACACTCAAATTTGGTATATGATACGATACAATATGCATACCATATTTGTCTATATATATTCATCCGTATCACTTTATATCCATCTTTATCACTTTAAATTTTTACATTAAAATAGGACTATTTGAAATTTTTATAAATATTTTATGGTTTATTTTATCATTTATATTATACTTTTTAGAATATTTAATACCCATTTTTATCTTAATAGGTAAATTCATTAATTATACATATAAATAATTATATAAATAATATTATATATGTATAAATATCTTTCACACGTATATCTTAAAATTTTAAAAATTACTGTATCTTTAGTATCATGCTGTATATATTGAATTTTTTAGATGGTTTAACTCATTTTGAATTAGATGACACATGGGAAAATGATCATAATTAATATCCATATTAAAATTTAAATATGCAAAATTTTTATAGTTATTAACTTATTATGTGTTTGTACAATCCAATATTCAGTAGTTTAAATGTAATATATTCTTTTCTTTTATATTCCAAAAAATATAGTGAGTCTCTACGCGACATCAAAACGCTCAAAAAGATTAGTGAGAGCCAAACTTTAGAACAATTTTTAATTTGATTTTGTTGAGATTTGGACAAATGAAATTAAATAATGTCTAAATTATAATTTTGCTATATAGTATTTGAATAGGTATTAGTTGATTTTGATTTTCAATATTAATGTATTGTATTTAATATTAATTTTTTGTATTTATTTAGTATTTTTATATGATATATTTTCCCGTGTATTTTACCAAAAATATAATGATTGTGATTAGAATGGGCTTAAATAAGATTATATAGATATGAAATCGATTTCAAAACTTAAGCCTATCAACAAATTAAACAATTATACATTCAAAACAAGGTTTTTCTAAGCAATACAAAATTGCTTTTTCTATTTTCGATTTTACGTGATTATTTTCATTTGAATGTAAGTCCAATAATAAAGAACTGACAAATGATTGGAGATAAAATCAAGCGCAAGAAATCATTCTTTAAATTATAAGGTATGCTGGGGCTTTGCCCTCCTTTATTCACAGACAAAAAGAAAGGTATGCTGATCTTAAACCAAACCAGCAACTATCATTTGCCTTTCCTTTACAGGAGAAAACTTGAGAAAATTTTATTCATGATAAAGTCCTCTAATAAAAATATCATAATCGAATATTTTAACAGTCACATGATTGATCTTTTAAATAATGTTTTACATGTTATATTTTTAATTAGAGAACTCAATATTGAAACATCTAGAAACCTTACCCAGTCAAAAAATCCTTTTGAAAGAATATAATCAGTGAACCGGGGAGAGGAAATCAAAATCATCATTACGGGCAACAATCAAACAGCAAAACGCAATCACCATATCAGTTAACAAACCAACACAACCAAAATGCCCAAAGGCAGGATGAACTGACCATGAGTACCTATAGAGAAACCTTGCCTATGTTCCTTGTCTATTAAGCACAGATAACACTCAATACACCATTCAATCAGTTTCCAGGGAATGTACACAGCATCGATTTCTCCCAAATTCTGGCGCCCCTGTTTAAGAATATTTGTATCATTGTCTAGACAACGCTATTCATAGAAACACCTACTTCGCAATGCGGCATCAGGAAAACTGCCCTGACTTCAAACTGCATATTTGAAAGTAAATACAAGACAGATGCTTGCGGTATGGCCTTTAGCAATGCAACTTAATCATATACAAAATGGGAAAAACTTGAGTGCCTTCAAGATAATCCCCAATTCCTAGTGATATTAACTTCCTTTTCAGTTCAGATTTATTGAAAGCTGGCTAAAGGAATGAATCCAAGTCCCAGACAAAATCTCCACCTTCTCATCTTAAAACAGGCCTTGATATATATATGTCTAGACTCATGGAGGGGTTAGTTTCCAAACACGGATGAAAGCATCCTCACCTGAGCTCACCAAGCTATACTCATCAGTGAAAACCAACCCATAAACCCCACCTAAGTGGGCACCTTTTATGGTGATTCTACTAGATGCGGGCTGGTCAATTTCATATATAATGACGCATGTATCTAGGGATCCAGTAGCAATCCTACTACTACCAGGGGACCAAGCAAGGCAGTTTATTCGTGCAGTGTGGTACAACATGTTCTTAAGCTTGACCTGCAAAACAATATTTTCAAAAGGTTAAGCTACAACATATATCTTTCTCACAATCACTCAGACATTTAGAAGCTCAATATATATATAGCTTCTACATCCAAACTACCTCTTTCGAGGCCCGGTCCCACACTACCGCTTCTCGATTGACATCCCCTGATGCAAACATGGAAACGTCTGAAGAGTAACGTATGACACTAATTGCACCTCGATGTTTCTCAAGGACTGCTTCTTCTGTAAGAGTATCACCAGAAATACGATATATATGCAATTTACCATCTTGTCCACCAATGATAGCTTCACTTCCATCAGGTGATACGGCACATGCTGTTACAACAAAACCAAGATTAATAGTTGACACTATTTTTCCACCGCGTAGCATGACAACTCCTGAATCAATTGAAACCAGAGCAAGTTCAGGAGATAAAAGGGCAACACTCAAGTCCTTTGGTTGACTTCCTATATCAATAGCTTCAGCATCTCCACAATGATCCTCATGTAAAGAAGCTCGCCATATCTGGGTTGTCAGGAGACAGTCATGGAGGAATAAGAGAAAATATGAATTGTTGCAAAATGTTCAAATTTAATTCATCCAGCCAGATCATGAATGCAGTAGTGAATAGGGTACTCTATTTATTATAAATAGTAGAGTGTAGGTAAGTAATAGAGCGTGGGTAGTATTTTGTAATTAACTTGGAGATTCTCCTCTTTTGGATTATTAGAGTATTATGTGTTTAAGATTCTTGCACCATCTACTCTAATAATATTCTTGACTTTATTAGTTTTATGAGTTAAGATTCTTGCTTATATTCTCTAATAAAAGATTATTCCCCTTCTATTCTCTTCACCTATCTTGGATTCTATCAATATGCTTCAACATTGAGTTTATAAAGATAAGCTAAAATCAACTTAAAAAGACATTATAAGCACTTAAAATAAGTTCATCCAAAACACATCTAAAATAATTGATAAGTGCTTATTGGAGCATATAAGCTGCTAGTAAACCCATCCAAAAGGGAGACAGTCCCTACATGGTTAACTATGTACAAGATATCAATACTTAAAATGGTGGGATGATTACGAAAAAGTAACAATGTATGCTTAGATATGTTTTTCTTCCTATCTGGACGCAGATTATAAAATGATCAGATCATTAGATTATAGACCAAACAGTAAAGTTAATCATGTATGATACATAATGTAGATCAGTAAAATCAGAAGGGTACCGTTTCACCTTTTTAGAATAAACTTATGCTCATGGTCTCCAAATGACATTGTTCAGTGTATTATAGAGATTTCTCTGAATCTTTGATTCATATACCGCATGCAGGATGCACTTATATGTTATTTTGGCATGACAAAATCACATATCATTTAAATGCACATGACAAGCACAGTGGTTTCTTAAGTCATATTGAATAGGACAAAAAGGATATTGAACATAATGTAGGGATTACAATTTTCATTCTAGCCAAAGAAAATAAGCAAAGCACTCACCTTATTATCAAATCCAGATGTAACAATCTCTTTTTCTGCAGCTGCTAAGAATTTGATTTGAGTATTCTCCTTTCTTTTTAATTTACCACTATATCCAATCCCTTGAATCCATTTAAATATTAAACCATCATAACTGCTAGACAAAAGCACTCTAGGGTTGCTTTGAAGAGTGGTTAAGGAGGATACATTTTTCATGTGTCCAGATAATGTTGTGGGGGCTTTATCAAGATCACTTGCTAAAAATATAGATATTAACCCGCCAAGAGAAATGGTGACAATACGATCATTTAGCCATAGACACCCAACCAGCATGTCTTCAATTCCACCTGAACCAGGAGAAGTCAATGTTTTCTTCACTTTACCAATGTTGTCCTCCGATATGTCCCATACTTTTGCTGACTTGTCTGCAGATACAGTAAGAACCTGAAGATAACATTACAAAGCGAGATCAGATTGTCATTGCTCAACTTGCATTACTTGGAAAGAGATGAAAAAAACTAACACCAAAAATACTTGTACGAAAGCACTGAGGCAAAACATTAAGAGTTCAGCAAAACATTCAAATACACAAGTTCAACTATAACTCCAAAACCGGCATCAAAATGTCACAAAGTAAAATTAAGTATATCCATTCCTAAGGTCTAATCTTCCAGTAAAAAAGTATTCTAAACTTGTATGACAACATCAAGAAGTAAAATTCCAGACATTAATCATCACAAATATAGGCTTGAAATTTAATATTTATCTATGATTTTGTAATTTGATAAAATATTTTCACCAAGACAATACAACAAAACTCCACCAAAAAAAAAATGGAATTTCCTTCAGAGTATCATAGTGGAAAACTCGAGAAGAAAACATAAAATTGTTCATTGGCATTTCTCTAAGGAAGTAACATATGCTTAAATTGTAAGCACAAGATGTCTCACATGTTTACCACCAAAAAGCATTTGTATGAAATAAGTTGGTGCTTCTTGCTTGCTCCCATATTATTGATTTTTTTATTTATTGTAAAAAAACAAACAAGTAAAAAAGGAAATTATTCCATAATGTGATATGAAAGTATAAGTAAAAAATTTTGTAAAACTAATATTTGAAGGAAAAGAACATTAAGTGGAAAACACATGTATGAAGAATGAAGAAAAAAAGCAAAGACAGAAAAAAGGGAATGGATTAAAAGTGGGAAGCCGAGGATTCAAAAACTAAAGCTTCTTGTCTAATTATGCCTACCCAAAGAATATCATTCCCAGTAATCCTTTCAAATCTCACTTTAGTAGTTTTATAGTGTTTTGTATTCTACTTCAATTTATGGTAAACCCAGATTTTCTGTAATATTTCTAATTAATCAGTATGCCAGGGGATGTGAATCTTTGCCAGAATCCATAAATAGAATTTCACTCACTTGTTTGCCATCAGGACTCCAGCTAACAGCATAGATACTGCCAGTATGGGCACCTTCAGAAGACAGCTCTCCAATCTTCTCCCCACTCTTCCCATCATATATAATACCCTTTTTGTCAGAGCTTACACTTAAAAATTTACTTCCATCGGGAGAATATCTTATACAATTAACAAAATTTGAATGATCCCTGAACATAAATAATTAAATCACTGTGAATGCAATTGATGGAAGACATTAAAGAAAAGAGCTAATTGAAACAGATGAACTCAAATTTACTTCCGTATAAAATTTTCACACATTTTAAAAACACTTGCTGATTCAAGTGTCTAACAAAGAAAGGTGGGAAAAAACCATTAAAAGCTAAGCTAATACAGAACTTAGGTATTGGGTTCTTCATAAAGATTATCTTAAGTGGAATTTTACAGCGTATCACCCTCAAATTTCTCTTCTTTTACTAAGGTCTCACAATGGTTATTATCAATAAAAAGTCAGTGACATAGCATATGACTAGATGGGTTGGAAAAAGTCTTCTCATCTCTCAAATAAATTAAATAAAGTCCTAAGTCTTATTCCAATTTCAGTTGGAAGAATGCTTCTATTTCACTATAAAAACCTTTTTCCCCACGAATGATTATGAAAGAACCCAGTAGGAAAGGTATGCCATGTTGGCCAATTAATACTAGAAGGATAAAAAAAGAGCGATATAGGGACAATAAATAATTTAACATTATCCAAAATTAGGATGTGAAAGCCTCAAATAAGACAAATGTACAACACTACCATTCAGTTTGTCATAGAGTACCTGTGAGATTGCTTAAATCTGAATGGTGGTCCTTCATAAAAGTTCACCAGAAAATCCTCTCCACATGTGACAATGCGAAAAGGTCTTGTTGGCTTATAAGCACAACTTAAAACACGTCTTGAATGACCATCAAATTCACCGACATTGGTGCCAGAATCCCACCTATTCAGTAGAGTTCACTTAATTATAATTATTATGAACAACAAATAAACTTCATGCAAAAATTGTACAGAAGATCAGCATGAAGCCTTTCAAACACACTTTAGCCATATTTTGGGTTTAAGCAGTAAATAATAAAAATTCTAATCCAACGCTGCCTAATGAAGATTAGGGTGAAAACTTTAAATGAGTAAATGGCTGGTAATTTCATAATAATGACAATTAAACATGAAATATTAGCAATACTTCCCATACACTCATAGGAAGAAAAGGCGAGGAAAAAAAAAAAAACCTTGGGGGTATGGCAGATACAAGTAAAGAAGCATTAATGGAAAATCATGTCAAGTTTGAGAAACAATTTCATTTCATAATAAAATGCAAAGAACCAAAAGTTCAAGTTCTGCACTTGCTTCCGAGTATTAGGTGTGTTCATTATCTCATTACAGTTTAAAACTGATTTGTCTCAGGTGCCTATCTGTCAAGTGCAATATTTAGTCTCTTTCAGTAAGATGCCTAAAGTACATAATTTGAGTTGAAAAGTTAGAATAAGTGATCCTCCGCAAGATTTGCGCTCAAATCAAATAGACAAATGAAAGAGCTAACTGTCAAAAAAGGGCAACAATTGACCTATGTGATATCTGAGAATTCCATAGAAATTATTTAGCGTACACCCCAAAAGTATTCTAATAAAGTTACTTTTGTTTCAAGGATGCCGATATTACAATGTATGCAAAAACATTTAATGTTTGTTGCCATCGAATATCTGAAAGCCTACCTACAATTATTTTGATGTTTAAACTTTTTTTTTTTTAATGTTTAAACTTTTGACAGTAACGCATCATCACAAGGATATCCTACTGACTAGCAGTACGGTTGGAAACAAAAAGCACTAATATTTTGAATTATAACCATGAGATCACAACAAACCATATGAATCAATTCTCAGAACATAATCACTTTACTTTTAAAGAGTTTCAATATAATTGCTTCCTCTATCAACCACTGCAATAATCGCGAATCTCAAAAGCTTCCCACTAATATATATATATAAGATTCTCACCGCCCCAATCTTGTTCTTCTGCATTTTCTCAGTATCCAAGCGGTTGAAATACAGGGGGAATAGTGAATACTCACATAAAAGCGCGCACTAATGACTTCCCTTTGCCTTCACCACAAGCCACGATTCTCAGACCGTCAGGCGACCACTGCAGATCGTCGATCCGGCCCGACAACACCTTGAACTCCTTCTTCAGAACGAAGTCATTGCGGGTCCCCCAAATCCTGACCGTGCCTGACACATCAGCAGACGCGATCCACTCACCGTTGGGGGAATAGCGAGCCACTGTAGCCGGGTACGCGTGTTCCCCGTAAACCGAAACCTGAAGGGGATTGTCGAGGTTCATGAGGACGACCGATCTGCCATTGGTGTAAACAATGGAATTGGACTTAGAATCGCCGGAAATTAGAATCCCACGGCCTCGCTCCGTGGACGGCATGCAAGCATAGGTCTCTACGAGTTGGGGCATCTTCTGGAAGGATCTGAGAGCAGGAGCTTCTTGCTTTGACTGGAGATGATGGGATTTTGATGAGGGGAAAGTGGACGTAGGAGGTGGAAATGCTAAGAGGTGGTGAATTTTAAAAGGGTTTGGCCTTTGCCTTATGTATGTTGCTTTGACAAGTGTCTGACTCAGGACAGGGCAATACATTTTTATTCTTTCATGAGCGCTTATGATCTCGAAAATATAGCAAGGTGTACTGATGGTAACATATAAATCATGAACAATATGTGAATAATATCTATATCAATATATAAATATAAGTTAGAATGTTAGAATTTTAAATTCTCATTCATATTAAGCGGTTTTGTTATTCAGCAGCGTAAAGTCAAATTTTGTATAATATATAGATGATGTATCTAATTTGACTAAATTTCTAACAAAAATTACATTTTGAATATAAATAATTATCATGTAAACAACCAAAAGTAAACACTACTCAAAATCTTAAATTAAATCAAATTAAATATATAATATGTGGCTTTGACTGATGTCTGACTCAGGACAGAGCAATACATCTTTATTCTTTCATACAATGAAAGCGCTTATCATCTGCATCAGCAAATCATATACTACATTACAATATATCAGTATAATATATGTTTATCTAAGTTAGGATGTGGAGGATTTTAAACTGCCACTGTATTTGGTGGTTTTATTTTGTGAGTCTGTTCTCTAAATCTACCTAGCAAAAAGAAATCCTAAATAATGTGATACATTTTTCTAATTTTGTATAATATATAGATGATGTATCTAATTTGATTAAATTTCTAGTAAAAATTGCATTCTGAATATAAATAATTATTATGTAAACAATCAAAACTAAACACTACTCAAAATCATCTTAAATTAAATTCCTAACAAATTAAAATTATATTATAGGTTTGTCTATTGTAGATAAATCGTATTATACATGTGTAAAGCATTTGTGTCGGATAGAATGATTAAATATATTCAATTGAAAGCCTTGCGATAGGATTCAAAGAGTTGATAGCAGAATAACTAGGAAAATCCACATTTAGGCCAAAGAAGGTTGTCCCGTCGTGAAATAGCATATTACCACAAACACCAACATTTTTAGTACATATGTATCTACTTTTATGATGTATAAAGTCTAATCTTGTCAATAAAAGTCTAGAAATATCACTACGTCAATTATTTCCAATAAGAAAAGAAAATCATATATAATTAATCCCTACCTATAGTGTCATGGCGGATGATCTCAAACAAGTCAGGATCACAGATTGGACATATGGCTTTGATCTATACGGACTCTAAGACACACTGTGTGGAAAAAGTGGCCACATCCCTGGCAAACGCGAAATTTCAACACTGATTCTACAATCCCATTTGTTTTGCATAAAGTGAGCTCAGTATTACATCTATCGATGAGCTAGGATTTTTGACATACTCCAACTCCATGAGCTCTCTTTCCATAGTCACTGTTGAAACAAATGTCTTCCTCTAGCATTTCATCTTCTTCTTGTTGACCCATGCGATGTCTCAGTGGAGAGAGGATCTTACATCAATATGTTCTCCTATGTAATCTGATGAAGTTGATAGATCTTAATTTATGATTGAAAATGCATGTTTCTATTATCAAACTAAAATATGACAAAATCATATTCAATATTTAAATTTGACAAAATTTATAACAAATGATTTTATATATTTAAATTATTTTTATATTCGAAAGAAGATATCTTGAAATGGAAATTCTTTTTGTAATAACTCTAAAGGTTCTTATAACTTAAGAAAGTCTAGGTTATAATTTTATAATATTATTTTCAATGAAGGTGGATCTAATTGATTAAATTTATAAGCACTAAATGTTTAAATGCGAACCATCCTCCATTTTATTTATAGAATGGATAATCTTGTTATAATATTACAAGTGGCAATGCATAAGTTCTAAGTTTATAAGAATATAACAAATAAAACTATAAATTAATTACAAGTGGTCATGTATAAATTCTAGCATTGATGCAGGGTTATTATAATAAATTTTGTTAAAGAGAAGGATAATTTAAATTTAATAAAAAATTATCTTTTAACCATTATTCAAAATGATTTTGAGTTAATATTATATTAGGAGGATATAAGCAGATAGATAAGAAAAAATTAATTTTATGAATTTTTAATTTACTTTTGCAGAAATAGATCTATTTAATAAACAAAAATAAAAAATTCAAAATTTAAAAGATATTAATGTACTCAAAATTTAACCTTAATGTGTATAATTTGTTATTCAATATTAATAATAGTTGATTAAAAATGAAATTAATAAAGCCAAATATTATATGATATAATGTGATATTTATATAAATTAAAAATAAGTATTTAAATATAAAACAAATATGAGCATTGCCTTTATGCTTATTACTTTTCATGTGAGATGATATGGTTAGATAAATAACATATATATGTACATATAATATATAAGTCTAATTTTTTTCTTTATTATAAAATTTCAGTTTATTGAATCCTCCCGATAAAAAGTTGAACACTAATTTTTTATAAGGTTCTAATAAAAATGTAAATGTTTATTATGGTTAATAATTACATCATTATATAATTTGCACTACAAAATGATCGAGACAAAAAATAGAATGGTCCAAAATTGGTATAAATGGTTATTACAAAGAGCAAGGGCATAACAATTTTTCAATAATACTTAAACTAATGGTAATTATTTGTTTATTTTCTTTTACCAAACCAATATGCATATCATTACTACCAAGAAATCAAAACAATGTTCAGAATAACAGACTACCCAGACACAAAAAAACATAAAGACGTAAGACAGATAAAAAAGCCAACAAGCAGAAAAGTCCAACTCTACTGAAAAACAAACTAAAAAACTAATGCCCCGTTTGGTTCGCAGGAAATGTGATCAAGGAAGTGGAAATGGAAGTAGATTCCATGTGACTTTATGTTTGGTGTAACAGAAGTGGTCTTCCATGAAAGCCTACTTCCATCAAATTGCCTTGAACTGGTTTCCTTCTAGAAGTGCATGGAAGTGGGAACAGTTCTATGGAAGCCAAACTTTTTACCAATTTTAGCCCCAATCATTTTCCCCTCCCATCTCTCTTCGATTTCTCTCTGGATGGTGCCACAACAGGTTTGACGGCATGATGCTCCTTCGCGATGGTGACGACGTCCTCCTCTGGCAACGCGTGGTGCTCCACCGGCAATGGTGTGCTTCGCAACCCAAATAGTTCTTGGTTTAAGCGTTGCCAGTCTTCGAGTTATCTTTGAAATCTTCCTCCGACAACGGCGGGGTGCTCCATCAGCGATGTGTGATGCTTGAGGATGACACGGTGCTTCCCTAATTGCTTGTTTCTCGATCTCTCTTCTTAACCCAAATCGTTTGTGACTCAAGCATTCTTGGTCTTCGATTTGTCTTCTTCATCTTCCTCCAGCGACATTATGGTGTGGTGACAGTGTGATGCTTGAGTGACCCAAATCATTCTTGGCACCGACGATGATTTGTTTCTGGGTTTTGCAAATTGTTCCTGGTATGGTGTCGGTTGAGTTGCTGCAATGGTGGTCTCCGATGCTAACAAGGAAGAAGAATCATTGGGATAGAGAAGAGTTAGTTTTTGGAGTTTTTTTTTGAAGGGTAATTTGGTATTTTTATATTATAAATACAAATATTAAATAACAAATATACCATACTTCTATTGTCATACCAAACATACTTTTAAACCCGACTTCCACTTCCATTTCCTTTTCCACTTCCCTTTCCACTTCCATTTTCTTCAAAATCAATTCTGCGAACCAAATGAGGCATAAGGAAACATATAGAGGAATAGACATGGGACAATAAACACTTATCCAATTCCTTGTTGATCCCATGGCAAACTGATGGAATTGTTAGAGGTCTTCATCATGTTCATAAAGTCTGACTGTAAAATCCGCTGAAAAGGTAGTGGTAGTGGTAGTGAGGACACCCACCCTTGAGGACCCACTCCCTTTGAGACAAAAGCTGCCATGAAATCTGCAGCACTATTTCCTTCGCGCCTAGTGAGCGAGAAAGAAATAAATGGATTGGACTCTATAGACTCTATGATTTCCTCCAGCATCCATTGCTATTGCCATTCACAACCTTCCACTGTTCTCTTACGTAAACATCCATAAAGCTCAACACAATCTGTTTCGAAGATAACTTGCTAGAATCAGGACGCCAGATCAATTGCTTTCCTAACTGGAAACAGTTAAATAACAAGACAAGAATTAACGGATACCCTTTCAGCTCACACACCCTCAAAGTGACTTGTATAGTCTCTACAACAATTCCTATCCCACGCATTCTAGTAAAGCATAGGTACGATCCATCACAATTGATCTTGATGTAACCTGGTGACGAAGCTTGCCAATATTGTCAAGGAACGTTATTTATATCAGTATCTTCAATGTACTGTAATTGTAACATTGCCATAAATTCTTGAGAATTCCTGGCAGTAATAGAGAGAATCCTTGTAGGGTTCACCTTGTCAATCCTGAACATTTCATTTCATCGTTCTTTCCAAATTTGCCAACAAATCATCGCAAAATATGCATTAGCTTCATTAGTTGCTAAGGCCCCATGCAATGCTTGCCGCATAAACTGCTTGACTTTTGGCAGCTGGTATCTGATCAGAATTACTTGGCCCTCTTGTCTCTTCTCTATCTAACTCTGCCCTTTCCAATCTATTTCCCAACTTCACTTGATAACACCCATCTTTTGCGACAACCTATTTTAATCGATCCGACTTAGCTAAATTAGATAGTGGGATACATTGTATGCGTTCCTCCTCAATATCTGATACTGCCCCATCTAATAATTGCAAATTCCACCTTCCTTGTTGGATAGGATCACTAACGAGTAAATTAGATTGGTGCTGTCCCGGATTCACACAAGTTAGCTGTTCATTTGGCAATCCCATAACCCATCTATCTTTCCACACAGAAACCGACCTACCATCACCAATTTGCCATGCAAGATTCTTCATCAAAAGGTACCTTCTTTCCAAAACACTATTCCATCCCCCTTCACTGTTTGCAAAAAAGAACAGTTAGGAAAATATATTCCCTTTAATACCTTTACCCAAAATGCATCTGGATTGTCTAGAATTCTCCATGCCGTCTTTGCTAGCATAGCGTCGTTGAACCCTATAAAATCCCTGAACCCCATGCCTCCCACATGTTTCGATTTAACCAAAGTCTTCCAATCTATCCAATGAATTTTTCCACCCACTTCATCTTGTCCCCGTTGTTTTTATATAAAAATTAGCCACCATACTATCTAACTCCGTACACATGCATTTATTGGAATTGCATTCATCACTGCTTTTACCATCACTTTACGGCTTGCAAATGATAACAATTTTTGTTTCCAACTCTGGATTTTCTGGCTAATTTTTTACCTCACATGAGCCAAAGCTGGCATCTTAGACCTCCCCCCACAATATTGGCAACCCCAAATACTTCCCTGGATCATTCGTGTCTTCAATCTTTAATAACTCACCAGTGTGATTCTTCACTGCCACTGGAGTATTGGAGGAATAAAAAACACAAGATTTTTCTGAATTAATCCTTTGACCCAAGGCAACACAATAAGCTTGCAGTATTTCTTTGAGGCATCTAAAACTCCCTCCTCAACTTTTAGAAACAGCATGGTGTCATAAGCAAACAGACAGTGCTGTAGTTCTCGACATTTCCTAGCCAATCTAATACCCTTCAGTCTCCCTATATGTGCACACCATGAGATCATATTAGATAACGCGTTAGAGGCTAAGAGAAATAAAAAGGGAGATAAGGGATCTCCCTGTCGTACACCCTCTCTGGTATAACTTGTCCCACTTTTTTCCCTGACATTTGGGTATTAAATTTGACCGACCTCACACATCCCATTACCCAATTAATCCATTTAGGGGTAAAAGCCAACCTTGTCATTACTCCCTCAATAAAATCCTATTCCAAACGATCGTAGACTTTATTCATATCCATTTTAATAGCTAAGTCACAAGACCTCCTTGCCTCTTATGCCCTAAAATGTGAAAAACTTTACGTACTGTAAGGATATTATCCTAAATTAACCTCCTAGGTACAAAAACACGTTGTTTAGACACACAATCATTCATCACATCTTTCATCCTATTAGTTAAAATCTTCAAGATTTTTTTATAGGAAAAAATACATAAACTCCTAGGACAGAACTGATTAATTAACTCTGGCCCATCTATCTTGAGGATGAGAATTAAATTCATCTCATTCAACTTCGACAAATTACCATTTTCCTTGAAGAAATTCAACACTATGTCATAAACAGGTTGGCTTACCTCATCCCAAGGAACTTGATAGAAATGCCTTGAGAAACCTTTCGGCCCCGAAGCTTTCGAATCTCCCAGTTGAAAGACAGCCTCCTTCTCTTCCTGCCTTAACACCTTCAAGCATAGCCTTTGATTCTGCTCAATTGATATTTTTGGCTTTGCAAAATTTAGAATCACCTCCAAATTCCTCTCCCCACTCCTCTTTAAAAGATTTGAATAGAAATTAACCACCATTTGGGCAATCTAACTTTCGTCCTTAACCCATTGATCTGAATCATTCTTGAGCTTAACAGTCAAATTTCGTCTCCTTCTCTGCACAGTTGCCGCATGAAAAAATTGGGTATTTCGATCACCTACTGTAAGCCAATTGATTCTTGAACATTGCCACCAATAAATCTCTTTCCGATGCCACACTTTCTCTATCTCAGCCATGATAGCATTAGCTTGTTTTACACTACTCTATGAATAAATCCCCTCTCTTATATTTGATAACCTGTCAAGAAGCTCAGCGACTACTTTTTGGTTGTTTGGAAAGGCCACCTGACTCCACTTGACTAACTCCTTATGACATCTTGCTATTTTTTCCAATAATTGCTGCAACTTATTCCACTTGCCTGATTGCCAATACAGTACACCCAACATTGATGTATAATCTCCTTGAATTCAGGGTACGATTAACAGATAATTTCATATTTAAAGTTCTTTAGCGTTTTGCTATCCTTTAAACACAAATTCAACAACAACAAATGATGATCGGAAGCAACCGATTCCAAATGTAATGCCATTGCTTTAGGAAATTCCTCTGTAAACTAGATATTCCTCATGCCTTTTGCATATCGTGGATGCCATTTGTGTCCTTAAAATGTTTACCAATTTTAATCAGATTTGCCAAGTTTAGTCTAATGAATAAGAATTTAACTCATACCTCAAGAGGACGTGAGTTTGAATTTTATTATCATGAGAATCTCATTAATGGGTAATTTATAGATACTTTTATAACTGCTTTTTGAGTTATGAAGACTAGACCAACCCAACTCATCAAACTTTCTTTTATATATATAAAAAAAAAAGATTTGAAGAAGCTAGACCATTTTTTTATGATATATGGTATAAATCTAGGATTCTCCATGAAAAGCAGATATTTTCCAACGGAGTCGATACATGCGTCACTATTGCTTAGACCATTTCACCTGGGGACCAAAATTAAAATTATGACTTCAAGTCATACGGATGCAAGATTGAAAATAAGGGTCGAGGTCAAATTTTTATAAATAATTATGAATTAAATTTCCAAATTTTACCACCAATTAAATAAATTAACCAATTAACTTAAGATCTTTCCAATAAATAATTTAATTATGTAATTAATAATTAGCAAATACTATAAATATAATTTATAGGGCATGAAATATAATAATGGATTTCAAATCAAAGACTCAAACTAAGATAAATTAAACACACATTAAGGCAATTGATACAAATTTTAAAATTATAATAACCAGTAATAAATTTTTAGTTTTTTTGCCAATACAGTAATAAATTTTTAGTTGAATGAAATAAATTATACAATAGAAATAAATAGAATTAATTTGTCAAAATGAATGCAGATGTAACAATGTCAATGGCTTGTAGAGAGAGTTCAGCTTTGAGCCTTATTTTTATTTGTAATAGATGTTTAAGTTATGGATTATGTCTTAAGTGATAACAATAATGTTAAAAATATCTTGTAATTCTAAAAAACTTGGATAATACCTTTTCAGGATAAAAAATTATTTGGTGTAGTTTTATATAAGACAGCATTTAAGATCTTTCTAGTTAGCAATAAGAAAAAATTGTGTTTTTAAGATTTTACATTATAGATTATCAGGGTGTCATTTAATGTAATTTTTTCTTTAAAATTGGGTCCTATATATTAAAAAAAACTATTTTTCCAAATATAATGGGGAATATGGGTGGTTTTTTTTTTATATATATAAAAGGTCCCAAAACAAAGGACCTAAGCTATCCAATTACATCAAATAACAAATATTCGACGTCCAAATTCAAAACAGAGATACAACAATAGGGGGCGAATCAAAACATAAAATATCATTGTGAAGATGATAAGCAAATTTGGCCATCTGGTAATCTGCCATAATAGCCCCTCTGTGCATATGGTGCAAAGTAACCTCCTAGTCTTTGGACAAACTTAATTTCAATGAGTACAAAGTGCAATTTGGACAATTGACATTATCATATAAGGCTCTGTTTGGTACAAGAGAATGAGAATGGATAAGGGAAAGTTTGATGACGTGTTTGGTACGAGAATTTGATGATTGATGGGAAGGGCTAAATCCCTTATAAGAGAGGAATATGCAAACTCATGGGGACCCATGGGAATGAAGCTGAAGACTAGAATTGAAAATTTTGGGACAAAAATACCTCTCCTCAAGAACAGTTTTCCCCCTCCACCTTCGATTCTTCATAGTCCACAACTACTGGTGAACCTCCTCCACAGTCCACCACCACTAGCATCTCCTTTTTCTTTTTTCCCTCCCTCCCCCTTTTGTCTTGCCGACATCGAATTGGAATTTGAATGCCAAATCAAGTTCGATTCAAACCATGGTTATGAATGCTAGATCTTGTTCAAACGACCACAAGCTCTGTCATCATAGCCAAATTCATTCAAGCTCATAGATTTATTTGTTCAAGCTAGATTTGGTTCAAGCGATTGGGTCATGCTCTTTGCTCAATGGCAACATTATGGGTCGATGGTTGTCGCTCTTCACTCGACAATGATGTTCTCAACAAGTTGAAAGCTTTCCATTATGAGTTTGATTTCTCGGTGAATAATGGGTTCAATGATCCAATTTTGAGTTTGATTTATTTGGTTCGATGTTTGTGCTCTTTGATGTTTTCATTTCTTCCATGCTTCATGGTGATGTTTTCATGTAGGTCCACAGTGGTGTTTTCATGGTGGTTTTCCCATGGTCCTCAATGGTGTTATCACTACGTGAAGGGTATTATAGTCTTTTAATATTATAAATATATATATATATACCAAAAAAGTATATATTAGACTTCCATGAACATACAAACATATATTTTAAGTCAATTCCCATTTTCACTTTCATTCCTATTTCCAGTCCTATTCTCATTCTATTAAAAATTATTTTGCATATACCAAACTCGGTCTAAAAGTATATTATTTTTCTTTCAAGTGTAGATCAATTCAAGAATACTTCATTCATGTTGGGCCTAACCTGATCAAGTAACCCAACTTGTATTTTTCAAATTTAGCCCTTTTAAGATTTTAGCCCACCTAGATAATCACAAACATGGCAAGGCCGAACTTGGTTTGTTGGACCAACTTGGCTACAGCTAAGTACAAATCATTAAAGGTCATATGAAGATCAATGGAGTTGATGGAAGATTGATACAATTAGCAAGAGATAAGATTGATAGAAAATGGGAAGTTCTTCTCCAACATGTTTATAGAGAGGCAAATCAATGTGCACACAGGATTGCAAGATCAAGCTTAAGGACCAACGTTGATACTCAGTTCATTACTACACCATCAACTGAGTTACAGGAGCTCATGATTATGGATATTGTGGGACCTGGAGTTCTACGCACAGTAGTTGACACTACTTAGTGTCTGGGTTTCTTTTTTGATATTTTCTGTTTTTTTCATTTTATTTGCTTTAGGTCGTTTGACCTCATTTGTTTCATAAAAAAAAAAAAACATCTACCCACATATTAAATTTTAAACTAATATTAATATTGCAATTTGATTAAAGAAATAAAATTTATCTTAATACTTTTTCATATTTTAAAAATACATTTTTTACATATAAAATTATTTTTTATTCCGTTCTTTTTTTAGTCCATCATTTATATCAAACATATATTATATCTTATTTTTTTAATTATTATATTAGAAGAGTTTGAATTTAAACCACACATTTCCCTATTTTATTATTGCTTGAGTTAACCTCATTTCTACACATCAATATATATCTCAGTAAATATATTAGAATTTGTAAGAAGTCAAATTATTCATATCATGAATAATGTAACTTATTTTATACTTCATGTAATACACGGCCCCATCTCTAACTAACATTCATCGCACCTGGAATTCCACATTGCTCGTTTCATTACCCAATTCCCAATATGTAAAGCCCGAGACACTTTCTTCGATTAATGACCCATATTCTTAGGCGGCATATGCTAAAGTTCACTCGTAGGTTGAGGGGGAAAAGCATTGAATGGACCCACTTCTTTTTTTCTTTTTTCCCAATTAACTTGCTTCTTCAATTTTGTTCCCATCTAAGCTTCTGTTTGTAATGGGGGAGAAATAAAGGACGAGAAAATCAGGGAAAAACTGGGATGAATATAAATGGAATATAATTTATATGCACTCTTGTTCTTCCTAAAATGCCCCTAAGTCACCCTATGGACCTGTAAATTAATTTTCTGCAATTTATAAGTTCATAGAATGACTGATAGGGGCATTTCGGCAATCACAATTTGTTTTTTGGCACCTAAAGACTTCGGTCCTTCTTTCTGTTTTTCCAAATTTCATGTTCTTTTCCGCATGTTCTACTTTTTTAGGGGTTCTTGAATGTCATTTTCCTGTTATCTTATGTGATGGTAAGAGAAAAAAGAGATGTTATTTTATGAGATAGTTATTGCAAGTGATATAAAGGGATGTGATTACACAAATTAAAAGCTTAATTATTTGATTTGCTTGACGTGGTATATATTTGTGTGCGCGCTGCTGGGCGTGCACATAATTTTTCAAAGGATTATATATTTATTATTTTTTATTAGTTCATTATATATATATATATATATATATTGGTTTTGGCCCCAAAAAAATACTTTAAAACAAATAAAAATAATATAAAGAGTAGAGGGACCAGTTATAGAATACTGATTTAACCTACCTCCTTCTTATCCATAAGAAGCAAGATCTTAAGATAAAAGTATAATAGTAATAGCGGAAGAAATGGAGGATAAGAATGCTAACTTAAAGAACACATTCCTAAACAAAATGAAGCACAAATCTAAAGACCGAAACAAAGAAAACAAAGTTCAAATATTGTACATGTTTTTATTAATTAATATAATTGAGGGGTTGGATTTCTAAATAAGGATTAGATATGATCCTATCATTATCTCGTGATCTAGTCTCTACCCATTTTCTTCGGTTTCAGTTCCAGAATCCAGATTGGTATAGCTCGATCCACGACCCGATTTTGAATCTGAAAAGCCCGAGACACTCTTGTTGGTATATTATGACCCATATTCAGAGGCAACATATGCTAAAGCCCACATCAGATAGACCCGCTTCTGGTCATTAAAGAAAAAGGAAGAAGACCCGCTTCCTCAATTTTGCCGCCATCTAAAGTTTCCATCATATTGTAAAAAACAAAAACAAAGTTGTCAATTTCTCATCATACGTCGAAATCGAAACTTTTGATTTATTTATTTAGCAAGAAAGCAATTAGGATCTGGTTAGCATCACTATTCAAACTTTGACTTGAGGTTTAAATCAAGTTTGATGTAATTTTGGATGTGTTTGGTTAATTGTTATTTTTTTGTTTGAAAATTATTTTGATTGCAAATTGAGGTTTTCGGAGAAGCAGTTCAATTGAGTGACTCTTTGGTTCTTGGAGAAGCAGTTCAATTGACTGACTCGTAGGTTTTTAGTTAGTTAAAAATAAATTTTGATAGAATTAATTTTGTAATATTGTTATGATAAAAATTGATTTTGGACTAACATGTTTATGTTTGGATGATTTATTTGAAAATTGGTTTTGGCAAAACTCATAATTTTTCTCTAAATTGAGATTAAACTCTATCTCATGATTAATTTAATTTTCTTGGACTAAAATTTAATTTGTATTTATTTAATTAGGAACATAAACTATATGATATAATATTTTCTTACAGGTTATGGTCTATAAAGATTAAAATTTTGAGGGGACATTTTGATTATTAGATAGGAAAAATTTTATAGAAATTTTATTTTTCTAAATTCACTATTTTTTCTCATTTTTATTGATCCATTTTTATTTGACTTCTTTTCAAATCTTATTGGAGTCAATGGAAAAGCAGCACTAGAGTTGTTTCTGCCTCAACTCCGTTTAGCCTCTAAACTACTTCTTCAATGTGATCCCATGAGACACCCAAACATCCACAAAAAAGATGAAAACTTAGTTTTGTGGCTAAACTACTTTTTAAAAGTAGAACCAAACCGAGGCTAATACTTTTTTGTTTTGCTTTTTCATTTTTATTTATATTTGTTTTAAAGTCAGATAAAAATAAATCAATAAAAATTAGAAAAATGAGAAAAATAAAATTTTTATAAAATTTCTCTTTGACTAAAATGTCCCTTCAAAATTTTAATTTTCATAAATCATGACTTGTAAAAAATATTATATCAAATATACTTTAATCCCAAATAAATAATTACAAATTAAATTTTAGTCAAAAGAAATTAAAGTAATCATAAGATAGAGTTTAAACTCAATTTAAAAAAAAATTATAAATTTTATTAAAATTAATTTTTAAATAAATTATTTAAATATAAGCATATTAGTTCAAACCAAATTTTATAATAACTCCAATATAAAAATAATTTTACCTAACTCATTTTTATATAAAAACCAAACCAGCACTTAATAGCTAGTTTGTCACACTCTTCACTCCTAGCAGCACCACGTGTTCCTTCTCCTTCCTTACGATGGTACTAAAGAAAATAAATGAACCGATTGGATAGACTAGTCCTACTCCAAGTCCATGACCTACTTATGTCATATTAAAAGTTTTTAAATTAAGAAATATTTTCTTACTATTTATATGTCATTTTGAAAGTTTAAGATTAGCTCAATTATTATTATTTTTTAATTATTGGTAAAAAATTATTTTTTCAATTTTACTCTTATTTTTATTAATTATTTTATACTTATCATAAAATTAGATAGTAACAAGTTAGGATTATATTAGAAAATTTTAAAATAATTTTGACATATTAATTATATTTTTTTAATTTATATACTAAAACATTGAAATAATAATATGAAAAAATAGAGTGAGCAGTAATTAATATGAATTTATGATGAAGACAGGATTCTCATAACAGTCAAATCCTAGTGTGTGTAAGTAAAAGGAAGCCAGAGTTGGGGGAGAAAAAGTGAGGTGGGAATTGACAAATAAAAGTGAGACAGATTAAGGCACTATTATTAAATTAAATTAAATTAAAGAATGAAAGGGGGTTGAGTGGAAACTCATGAGCATCTAATCCAACCCACTGTTTGCATTTCACTTTTTGTGATTCTCACTTTCTCAGCGATAACAGTAACACCATCACCAAGCATGCATGAGTCAACCAACCATTCCACCTCCTCTCCATCCATCGTACCTCATACCCTAGTGATGGAACAGGGTGAGACCACTGTTTTCAACCACTGCTTTTATTTTACTTATTTTCCCTACAGAAAATGACAGTCAAATATCACAAAAGAAGCTACTTCCAAAAACAAACTCACAATCTACAAAATTTTCAATAGATACCAATGTATCAAACTAGAATTAATTTGTGATGGGAAATATCGATTTTACCCATAATTTTATATTTTCAACTGATTTTCATATATTCTCAATTTTGATCTAGGGGCAAATTTGGAATTTTCTAGTTATTTTGATTTCAATTTCATATCTTGCTATCCGTTGAGAATTTTGCAAGTTCTAGGTTTGTTTTCTAAATTTATTTTCTTCCATGGTATTTAAATGGAATTTTCCCTTTTTTCTATTTGATTTCACAGTATAATTTTGTATTTCTACAGTCTCATTTCATACTAGTCTCGTTTTGTCTTTAAACACCAATAAAAAACTTTTAATTGGTTTATAAACCTCTTTCAAATAAATCTATCTCTTCATATTTTATGAATTTGAAGTATTATATTCATATGCAACTCAGTTATATTTAGTTTGAAGACAAGCTTTTTTTTAAAAAAAATATTAATTTGACTCTAGCAGTGATATATATAAAAGACAAATTCGAGACGGATTATGAATTGAGGTTACCTTGTCTCAGCTTTATATATAAATTAAACCCTAAGAATGAGGCAGGACAAATTTAGTATTACTCGGTTATGTTTAAATCTCTCAGTGTGTGTATCTTAATTTATATTTATATTTATATATTTATTTATATGTCTAATATCTAATTAAAATACGACAGAATAAGTTTGATGCTCGTGAGTACAAATGGCCATACTAATATACCATATGTAGTCACCCAAAATGAAAGAATAAAGAAAATAAAAAATCTTCAAAATTCCTACTTGATTTCAGCCACAAAATCCACTAAAAATCACCTGAAATATTCCCATCAAGTAAAAGTTTTAATTCTGATCACTGATTCTCTAAACAAGAATTAAGGTCTAATTAAAATAAAACTCAATAAGCCGTTCGATCGTGTCCAAGAAGGGAAAAAGAAAAAAAGGGAGAAAAAAGTCGAGCTCATTCTGCAGTCGTCATTTTATCCTATGCACATTTCACTATCTGGTCTCTTTAAATACCTGCCTCTGTGCTCCTCCATGAACTTTGGGGCCACAGTCTTGTTCCTTGTAAGGGATAATACCAGGTAGCTAGGTTGTTTCCATGAGAAAGCCTTGCTCTGGAAAGCCAGACTCCTCTCAAAAACGATCGTGGTCCAAGGAAGAAGACCAGAAACTCATTGATTACGTTCAGAAACATGGTGAAGGTTGCTGGCCTTCACTTCCTCAAGCCGCTGGTATATACCCCCCTACGTACTTCATATTTTTAGGGATTAATTATAATCTAATCTTCATTTCCATATGTTCATATATATATATATATGTTGAGATTATCAGTTGGTTCTTCTGGGATTGTACAAATGATTCCTTTGGTTGTTATATATACTGATTTGTGAACAAGATTTATATAAAACCACAAGTAATATAGTAAAAGGGAAAGTGATATATATATATATATATACTTAATTATTAGTACTTGTTTTGAAGCTAGTGTTGGATGATATCAATTGATAGGGTTGCGTCGCTGTGGCAAAAGCTGTCGTCTGAGATGGTTAAACTATCTGAAGCCTGATATTAAGAGAGGAGACTTTGGAGAAGATGAAGAGGACTTGATCATCAGGCTTCATGCTCTTCTTGGCAACCGGTGATGATTAATTCTCTTCCTTCTTTCTTGGATTAATTCTTCTTTTTCTTTTCTAATCGTTATTTTTTATTTTTTTAACACCTGTGAAATTGTGTGCACGTGTTTTGGTAATTGTGGTTGTGATTCACGTTAATTAATACTCTCATTTGTAATTCTTAATATAAGATCCCTAAAAAAAAAATCACAATATTTTTTTAAAACTATCATTATTTAATTTTTTTTTTCTCTTTGAGATATATTAAAAATAGATATTTTTTAAAAATATATAATAAATATTTTTTTTATGTATCATAAAAGAATTTTATATTTAGAATTAGAATAAAAGACCCTATATTTAGAACCAATCGAAGTAAATGCAAGTTTTTATCAAATTTTCTGTAGGATCATTCTCATCCCGTTGATATTTAGAGAGCTTACTTCACTTGGTCTTGCTCATTGGTGCTGGGTTATCATGTATTTGTACAAATACGGAATATGATTTTTTTAAAGAAAAAAATCGTAGAGTAGAAATGCCAAATATAGAATTATTTGAGTAAATTATATTCTTTTTTTTTTAGATTTTATTAAAATTACATAGACTTTTTTTTTTAAATTTCTAAACACATACAGAGCTTCTCTGAAATTAAAAATCGTTTTACCCTTCAATTCAAGTTCAATTTTTTTAGGTAACTTCACTATTTAAAGAACAATGTGTATATTTTTTAAAATAGATATTGGAAAGTCTGTAAGTTTTATAAAATCAGAAGTTTATGTATGTAACTTATGAAAACCTATTGAACATTTTATAGTATATAATCAGTCAAGATATAATTTTAATATTAAAACTGAATTGGCATGTAAACACTGAAGTTTTGTATGCAACTATGTATCTACCAGTCCCCCTGCCCCCACTCCCCCTTTTCCTTTTTCTTTCTCTCAATTTGTTAGTGTACAAATGTGGTAATTTTTTTTTTTGGCCCACTACAAGTATGGTAATTAAGGATATACATTCAAAATCTAAAGCTTGTATAGCTAAGCACCTACAACTTCTCATTTTCATATGTATATATGTCCACAGACTTTAGTTTGGTCAAAAGAAAATATATATGTACAAACTAACTAATTTATACTAAGAAAACAAAATATACATGACAATAATTTTGAAGGTACCTATCGAAAGAATTCCGATACGTACCATGTACAGTTAATGAATCGAGAAGCATATATTATTCCTGTATAAAAAGATATATCCAAAATAATGATAATCAATGACGGCGAAGTTATTTATATCTTTTATATGAATTGGTTCAGGTGGTCACTGATAGCGGGAAGACTGCCAGGAAGAACAGACAATGAGGTGAAGAATTACTGGAACTCCCACATAAGAAAGAAGCTAATTCAGATGGGTCACGACCCCAATAATCCTCGTCGCCTTAAAGGCTCCACAGTTGGAATTGCACGATCGATTAATTATGAACTTAATCATAAGGATGATCAACTCAACTTGCAAGCTAGTAATTTTATCGACGATGATCCTCAGGTGTTTGACTCAACAAGCCAGCCAAAGCTCAACCTCAACGCATTTCCTGACTTGAATCTTGATCTCACTCTCAGTGTTAATCACTCTAGTGAGAGCAAGATTGAATGATCAGAATTAATAATATTCCTATATATATATTTATATGTAGGCCAATAATAGACATTAGTATATATAGGATGGAAATATAGGATATTAATTCTTATCATAATAAGTCAAGCTCTGCACGTATAAAAAGTTATGACGAGGGCTTGAGTTGCTACTCATGATCTTTGTTTAAGTTATAGAATAATGCTGTATAAATAGATATAGCATAACGTAGTTAAGGAGAGAGTTGCTAGCTAGCACCATCCCTAATATATAGATATAGTCCATCCCTATATATATATAATGTAACTGTGACAGTTTGTTATTGAAGCAAATGAAATTTTAACAGTTTGTTTCATATCAATATGTTTCAGCAATTGTGGGAAACATTCATCTGTATATAACTGTTAATTTGACCTGTTTCCGCCTTTCCATCTGTAGCCAACTAGCACGATCCCTAATTTGACCAGTGATGAATATTCATTCTGGCCAAAATGCGCAGAGAATTCAAATCATCAAGTTGTGAAAAAGGAAATATGAAAGCCCTACAGCTGGCTAGCGTGCCAGTACATTTTCCTAGGAAATATCCATCCCATAATTTTTTTTTAGTACAGACAAGTATAAAATGTCTGCATTTTAGGTACATCTATAACTGTTTGAGTGTTTTGATCTGCGACCGTTCTCTACTTAATTTGGATCCTTTCGAAAATAAGAAGGAGATCTCTAGTGACAGAAAGAATAGGAGAATTCACACACACACACACAGACATATATATGAGGCCCATTTCTTCTCTTTATATCTGTCATTATCTTTTCTTTTTTTTAATCTCTTTTAATTAACTAATTAAGAACTACTTTACAAGCTTGTCACTTTAGAAGATCCCGAATCCCTTCTCCGCTTCCCAACTGTACAATGAACTACTATATATGCAATGCTTTTGCTTTAAAATGAGGAAAGTGGAATGAAAACCAAACGTTCAAAGTTAAAGGGTTAGTGGCACATGCTTCCACCTGAATAATCTGTCAAAAAACTAACCAACCTAACGTTCAAGAATGACATGAAAGTAGAAGATATATAGTGAAACGCCCTAAAAGCAATGCTGTTGCGTGATTTCTACATTTGCTATAATTAAGGCTGAATGGTTGTCTGGAAGTAAATGTCTCTGGTCTTTATCAGTTATTGAATTATTACTTTTGGACGGCTCCTTTTTGAAGAAATTACAAGACACGTCGTGCCATTAAACATGTCAACCGATTTACAATCACGCTTCGATCATTTGAGAGGTTAAACTACTTTTCTTTTCTTTGGGTGAAAACTATCTAACATCTGTACTACCGAATAATTCGGGTTCAGGTTGCATCGTGCCCAACAGATATGACAAAAGCTCTTCCAGTATGACATTTTTTTTTCTTTTTTAGTTTGTATGGCTCAAACTTAAAATTTTACTTGAAGAATATCCTATGATCTCTTCTATTAATTTGATTTAATTGCGGTAAGTAAAGGTAATTAAAACTATTAGTTTTAGATATTTTTTAGATTTGTGAAAAATAAAATGTTTATTCTATGTACATAAATTTCAAAGTGATATAATGATACATAGAGAATTTTGACCCTCTTGAAAAGTGTTGTTGTATCTCCTCATCAAAATCCTCTTAACATTTGTAAGGTACTCAACCATGAAAACACAAAAAGATTGTTCTTATTCTGGGTTTCGTATGTCACAATTCTGTTATATAGGTTCGGGAACTATAGAGGATGATTTAATTTTCAAAATTTTGATAAATTTATTAGCAATATTTTCTTATTTATATTGCCATAAGAAGTCACAATTTGCATATCATCTAAATATGAAACCAGACACACCTAAAAAAAATGAAAGGACATATGCAGACACTTGTTGAATGAATTCTCTATTTTAATATTTTCAAAATTATTTTATAAAATTATTTTTCAAAACAAGTTTTGAAAAAAAAAATCTGTTGAATAATTGTTATTAAAATTATAACTAGTAAGTGTTAAATGTGTTATTTAAAATCTATAACTTTACCATTAATGAGGTGAGTATTTTTCACATTTTTCTATGTTTTTTAGAACAAAAAATATTAAATACCTTAAAAATGTTATGAGTTTTTTCTGTTCTTTATTTTTTTTTTTATTTTTTAAAATATTTTATAAAAAATAAGCTTATCAAATAATTTTTTTTAATGAAAACATACTATCTTCCAAGGCCTCCAACATGAAATAAATAATCTTAAAATAAAGATTAAGAATCTTAACCTCCAACAAAAAATACTAGCCCAAACAGTGAAACATAATTATCTCACCATCCAACTTAATAAATTTTCTTGACTTTCAAGTAAAACGTTTAGAATTTTATTGATATATATTAAATTGGCCTTTTATATTTATATATATATATATATTTTTTTTTTGTGATTTTCTTGGGTTAAGTGTTCTTTTTGCCGCGTAAGGTACCTGATATGGTTAAGGGTTTAGCCAGTAACCCCTTTTTTTTTTTTTGAAGAATTGTGAAAAAATACAAAAATGAACAAATATTTAAAAGATGAGATCAAAAGTTCACTCTGATTTTAAGGTAGATTAAAAATTTTTTAAATGAATTTAGAAAATTTTTAAATTATGATAGAATTTTTTAGTGTCGAATAAAAATAAAAGAATTTTCTATCATGATTTAGAAATTTCTAAATTTGTTTAAAAAAATTTTAATCTATCTTAAAAATAGGTGAACTCTTGGCCCTATTTTCGAAGTATTTCTTTATTTTAGTATTTTTCTACAATTCTCCCCTTTTCTTTTATTTAAATTTACTTTTGGCTGTCTAGCTAGGGTTCTGAAGCGAATTAACACCGTTAATTTATTTTTGTCTGTCTATGGGCACGGAAACTAACAATTTTCAGTGAGAGTTCTGACCTTCTTTTAGACTTGTAACCTGACACAAGTTGTAGGGTCTTAAGGATCATTAAATATACTATTGTATTGGGTTTCTTCGAAAAGGGTCTAGCTTCAATTAAACTTTTCTGGGAAAAACAGGAGGTTGGTATGGAAGAGAAATCTGACATATGGGTAAAAAATCGATGGACCATTCATTACTTGGCTTGCCAAACACGTAAAGAATTAAAAGAATTTTCAAGCTTGACATGGGTAACCTTGATTTGCAAATCATCAATCAGAAATCTCGTTTGGAGTATTGAGGAGAAGGGCAAAGGGTAGATCTTTGGTTTATTTTATATATATAAACCGAAAATTGATTCTATAACCACTTACTTATAGAAGAAAATCCATACCATTCACACCCATTTGAATTGGTTTAATTAATTGTTCTACTAAATGTCAAAGATCTCAATTTGGCATTCTTAATCATTCTTCACCTTCCCTGTCAAACTCTTTCTCGTAACATATGGACATGGGAGATGATCGGTGTGAATATGCAGGATGAGCCACAAAAATGAAAAATCTAACGGTCAACTGAAAACCATTTGCGTTAGTTAATTTTGAAGACTTTTCCTACTCGATCCTGTGCTAAAACAAGAATACAAAAGGAAAAAAGGAACCTTAAGGGAACTCTGTAAATATTAAATAGGACCACTCTGAGATTCTTATAATTATATGTCAACATCTCATCGATCTTTTTGAAGACAGAGTGGGTGGTTGGGAAGCAATAGTCGAAGGATCTGATCTCATGGTGTATCAGTATGTACATATATATGCACCCTTCCATCAAATCCATTAATCCTCAAACATCTTTGGAATCAATCACACAACACCCAGCTACTTTTGTGACACATAAAATAACACTAGACTAAACACGGTAGGTTTGGTAGTTGTTGGGTTGAGTCAAGACCTAGTAAGAAATTTTATGGGGGAAAAAATCTCACCTTGGGATAAATTTAAGCGGAAGAAACAGTATGAGCGTGGTTAGATTGAATTATATATAAGTAATTAGAGGGATAAATTCTTATTCATAATAGAAAATAAGTGATTAGGTTAAAAATGATATATATTTAGATATTTTAACCCTATAAGTGATTTTAAGAAAAGAAATATATTTAGATAATGAGGTTTAAGTGATTATTAGGTGGATAATGAGAAGAAAAAGTGAAATAAGTGATTATGGAAGGATAGATGATTATCATAAATAAAAAAAATTATTTTCTTCCATAAATACTTTTTTGAGATATAAGTGCTTATTGAAAAATAATTTTTATTTAACAACTTCAACGCATAATCACTTATGAAATCCCATGCTTGATTATTTCTGGTTTCCAATCAGGCACAATGAAAATAATTCAATAGACTTCTTCGATTAAAAAAATGCAATAGATTCTATGATTTAAAGTTTTTTTTTTAATTTTACATGTGAAATTAATTAAATCCACTTATATATGTTCCTTCAAGGTCAAATCAAATAGTAGACATAATGATTCCTAACTAACAATTCTATACAAGATAATATTCAAATTATTATATTTAATTTGTTCTCTTTTATTTATAAAAATTATATTTTTTTGTATTAAAATAAAAAGTGTATATACTATATATACATACATACTCTCAAGCAATAATATATCTTTATCTTAATCAAAATATTCTTAAGCTTATTATTTATAAAATGTAATCCTTCAATTCTTAATATAAGATATTTTTAACCAAATTATGTATATTAAGAAATAAAGTTAAAATTAGTTAACTATCTTGATCCTTTCAAAAATCACATTATCTTTCTCAAATTGCCCTTATTGACTTCTTTTTTCTTTCTCAATCTCATGAATTGAATAGGGGCATTTTTTAGTAATACATTATAAATATTGTCTCATTTTTTGGGAAGGGTTGTATTTTTATAATCAAGGTAAAATGTCATATATTTAGGGGCAGAGGGGATAACAAACCTTAAATATGTCTAATTGTAATATATCTAATTAATATATTATCTGTCTAAATTCAATAAATTGTAAAGTCATTTGATAAAAATAATTATAACTCCTTCCGGTCCTATTTATAAGAAAAAAAAATACTTCACAAGTATAAAGAAAAATAGTTTTAGTTAGTTAGAGTTAATTAAATTGTTGCATATTTTAAGTTTTTTTTAAAATTACTCTTACTTAATTTAATACTAATTTGACCTACTCATGTATTTAATTTCTTTCTCACATAATTAATGAAGGATAATTTTTCAAAAAGAAAAATTTAATTTACCATTAACTCATTTTTTCCTTATATTTAGGACCATTAAAAAATTTTTCCTTTATAAATAGGATTAGAGCGAGTAAAATGGAGTATAATAAAAAGTCTAGCTCATTTAATTATTTAATTAGAGGCCAAAATCACTCATTTAATTGATGGCCATGACTTAAAAAGGAGACTAACCTGTTTGGTTCGCCTACAAACCCCCCCATGTAAAGGTGATCAGTTTTACATCACCTGGCTTGTCATGTTTGGTTAGACATATTACTTGTGATGATAATTACATATATAATACTTGACAGGTAATCCCCTTCACACCTATTTTTCTATGTAATCCCTATTACATATATGTAATTTTGATCAAAATCCCAAATTGCCCCTAGTACAAATAAAAATGATATCCTTCCCACATCTTCATCTCCAGTGATGACTTAGACCAAAATTGTTAGCAACGCCATAACAGCAGCTCCACCAATTTGCCTCTTCTAAATTAGGACCACCAACAGCTCCGCTAACGATCTGAGAGATGATGAAGACTACGATGATCACTCCCTTTTTTTCCTAAATGAAAGGTATGACATTCTCTCTCTCTGTTTTTTTTGCCAGAGACATTTCTCTCTCTTAATTAAGTTCACACTTCAACCTTCTCGTTCTTCCAAACTCTTGATTTATTTACCTAACTGCGTAATGTATGGTGGACATTGGGAAGGCTGCATGGTAAGAGAGAGGGGGGGAAGGCGGCCTAAGATGGTGCATGAAATAATGAAAGCCAAAATACTTTACATATTATTTATATTTTTAATTAACGAAAGGCTATTGCGAGAAGCCCGTCTAGCTCAGTCGGTAGAGCGCAAGGCTCTTAACCTTGTGGTCGTGGGTTCGAGCCCCACGGTGGGCGTTTTCTTTTGTTTTTCCTTTTTAATTGGACCACAACACACCCGCGCACGTGCAACAGGCAACTCTGTGGGTCGGTAAGGTCAAAGTCGGATGTAGCCCAGCGAGTTAGCCCAGTCAACAGTTAGATATTCCACATTTAATTGGCCCTTATTCTGGAGTCCAATTTTAATGCAGTTAGATATTCCGTATTTAATTGGGCCTTATTTCTGGAGTCCAACTTTAATGTTTGGGCAACATTAAAAGGAAAAGTATGCACAAAAACATGTACGCCAAAAGAGAAAAAGCATGCACACAAAAATTACTCCAACTCAACTTTATGTAACCAATAAGGTCCAAAACATACCTGTATCCTTTATGCATATTATCCAATTTTTTATTCCTAGTAATATGTATAAAAAAAATATTCTTTTAATAGAAATAAAGGGCATGTTTGATAGTGTTTTCTATTTTTTTATTCTCAAAACAGTTTTATAAAACTATTTTCGAGAATAAGTTTTGAAAACAAGAAAATAAAAAAATCTGTTTGAATAATTGTTCTCAAAATCATAACTAGTGAGTAATAGATGAGTTATTCAAAATTTATAACTTTACCATTAATAAGGTGGGTGTTTTTAACATTTTCTTTTGTTTTCCAAAACAAAAACTACAAAACAACTTAAAGTTGTTCTGAGTTTTCTGTTTTTTTATTTTTCTGTTTTCCAGAACAGTTTATAAAAAATAGGTTTACCAAACAAGTGTTTTTGTTTTTCTGTTTCCGAAAACAGAAAAACTGTTTCGGAAACACAAATCAAACAGACCCAAAGTTTGCTATGATAATTTCTAAATCTAAAAAGAATTAATTTTCAATAATCAATTGGATTATACCTTCAGAACTCACCTAAAAACGGAAAGAATGGCACACACTTGAATACATGCAAAGTCAACAGTTTGTAGTAGTGAAATAAGAGTCATAGTCAAAGTTAAAGTAATTACTATTTAAATTGTCGAGTTTCAATTAAAATATAAATCAATAAGATAGTATTTTTTTATGCATATTAGATAGTATTTTTTTATGCATTGCATGAAATTTAATAAATGAATCCTACTATTTATGGATTGTGAATGCCATTGATCATAAATTTTATTACATATATTGATATTGATTGGAATTGGATAATCTGAAAAAAAAAAGATTTGAAATTAGATAACAATTTCTTTCTAATTGGAATAGTTGTAAATTTTATAAATTTCATTTTGCCTGACCAGATTGTGCATATGCTAATATTCAAGTGTTTCATTGTAAGTATTTTGGATGGATATCAAACTCAAAAAGCCATAGAACGGCTAAGTTGCTTACTTTTTTCTTTAATAAAAAAAAGTTGGCTAGGTTGGTTACCGATTACTCCTTCCGTCCTATATTATAAGGTAATGAGATAGATTTTGCGCATATTAAGAGACATTTATTATATTTCTAAATTTATAAAAAAAATTAAAATTTTCAAATTTACCCATATTAATTATACTCATTTAATTAAATATGGCACAAATTGCAATACTAATAATTAAGGTATTAAAAATCGAATCATTCATTGAACTAGTTAAGACGGTGATTTAATAGTTCAACCATAATTGAATCGTAATTAAACCGATAGTAATAAAATTAACTAAATTTATCTTCATTAATAATTTAAATAAGTTGATATTAATTTATAATCATATTTTGAACTCAAAACAGTCAATTAATATTATATTTTTCATATTTTTTATTAATTAAATTTATCATTATTAATAATTATCTATCATAATAATGCTTATATAATATTATAATATGGAAAAAATATTTATACAAAAATAGTGTTATTTAGTACTAAAAATAATGTTATTTTAATTTTAAAATCTTTAAAAAAATTATGACTGGTTCAATCAGTTTTCATTCGGTTCATTATTGATTTTCATTAGTTAGAAGCCAATTTGATAGGTTTTTAACTAGTTCTCACTAGTTTTAAAATCATGTAGTTCCCTTCTTTGTCCAAACTTGACCTCACACCAATTCTCAATCCATTTTATCAAACCGGCCAGTCCGATCTAGTTTTTCATACACAGCTAATAATAAAATAAATAAGAGGCAAAAATGGCAAACTACTACATATTTTCTTATATTATGGGATAAAAAAAATATCTCATATTTTCTTATAATATAAGATAGAATGAGTACTATTTAATTTTGTTCATTTTTTAGAATGCAAAATGCCTTGTAAATTGTATTCTCTATAGTAAGTAATTCTGTAGTAGAGCTGAGAAAATGGGTTTCAACTTGCGAGTTGACCCATTTTATAGCAATCATGAGCTAGGAAAGACAGGGTCCATATTGAAGCGATTTTTTCCCAGGCCGGATTACTCAACCCTCTTTGTTTTTTTTTTTTACTTTCCCCTTTAAGGAAAGATTCAAACAACATTGATAATGCTTATGCTTAATGAATTATAATATTGAATAAACATTGTGTAACTCCAAATTAAGAAAAGATGTAATATGATGTGTTTATTAATGTATTTTGTTTAATATTAAAATTTGAATTGCCTCATACTTAGAGTTAGCAATTAGATAGATACTTGGAGTTAGAAATGGCAAATTGCTCATGCTTCATGTTTAGTATTGTTAAATTGTGATAGTTAGATGATTAATATATATTAGTATATTTTGATCAATTGGTGGTATGTGGTTTCTATTTCTAATTTGATTATAGGAACCAATTAAATTGTTTATTCAAATTATTCAAATGGCCAAAAAAATATGAATATATAGCTTGTTGGTCGGTTTCTAGACTGGAAAAAATGCAACCCACCATAAAACGGGTCAGCCCACCCCTGCTCCACTGTCTAGCCAACCCGTTTAGAATGAGATTACCCCTTTTAAGTGCTTTATCGGTAAAGAAGAGAATAATACCAACAATTGGATATATATATATATATATATTGTTTCTTACATCAAGTAATTTAGTTATTTCAGGTTTTTTTGGAACTGGCACCATATGAGAAGTTGACCTAATCACCTAATGTAGATGATACATATCTAAATAATATAATCTCATTATTGCAATATCTAAGCTCATCTTTGCACTACTTTTTATCAATGTTTTGAGAAATAGACCGGATTACATGGTCGGACCATCACCTAAAGATAAGAACGGCTCAGTTTTTAGTTTTAAATCGTTTTAGAGGTTAGACCGGATTAGATCACTTTGAACCGGCTTTTGAGCTGGGAATTGGAATTGAGTCGGGAAACTGTAGTGGTTTTCAGATAACCAGATAGTTTTTTGATTTGTGTAAAATTTAACCTAAATTTAATTTTTTTTTGCCAAAAGTATTAATTATAAAAACTATTAAAGAGTAAAAGCAATATTGCCCTTTCTATTTTAAAATTACTAATTATAAAAATAAAAATTTTCACTATATTATACTCCCTCTGTCCCCAATTATAAGAAAATTTCAGGACTTTTTGTTCGTCTCAAAATATAAGAGATATTGACAAAATTTGTGAAGTAATTAATATCATTTTCCTTTTATATCCTTGAATAATTAAGACCGTATTGACAATTACCAATAATTAATTAATCTCACTCTAAATTTTTAATACAGGTAATTTTGAAAAAAAATTGAAATTGTAGCACAATTAATGAGTTTAATTACCAAAACTATTTTTTACTTGGTACTAATAAAGTAGTTTTTTATTTCTTATAATTGAGAACAGAGGAAGTATAGTTATTTTATAATGTTATGATCTTATAGTGTTATCATATTGAAATGTTTTAATATTATATTCAATGATTTAATATATATTATTACTATGTGAGTTTTTTAATTTATTATGAACTTGGACTACTTAAATTTATTTTCTTAACAGTTTGATATTTTTTGTATATATATTATTATATATAATATTATTTTTATTTAATTATTACATCACTGATTTGACCACCGATTTAACCGGTTGAATCATAAAAATTATGACATGATGACATTTTTAATCCAATATCCAATCCAATTTTTAAAATATTACTTTTTATTGGGGTGCATGTGTCCGTGCTTGTGTGTGGAAAATATTGGTAAAATAAATGAAGAATTGGTAATATTCATTAAGTTACGTTTATTAATACTGTGATTACAGGATAAATACTTTTTAAGTTTTTAATTAATTTATCACTTGGTTAATTATATCTTAGAATTATCTCATGGGAATGAAATACTGAAATAGTGTATGCTTGAGGAAAAGCTCGATATTTAAAACGTCTTGATCTGTGCATTGGCTATTTGAGTTTTTTAATTCACTATTAACTAAAAGAAATATGAAAGACGACTCTCTAATTCTTTCCCTCAAATAAAAACAAGAGATGAAAATTTTTCACTTCAGAAGCCAGAAGAAGCAGAAAAATACCCAAAAAAAAAAACAGAGAGAACAAAAAATTATATGCTTTGACACAAAAAAAAAAAAAACCTCTATATGTATCTTGTTCCTGCAAGCTCCAGTTATGACATTTGGGTCGTGACTATATTGGACACTGAAGTCTCTCTTGTAATTTTGATCCAAACCATCTTGAATTCATGGGTCTCGCACGTGATCAAACTAAACATATCGGACCTATCTGGAATTCATGTGCATATTTTCTTTTTTTATTATTTTTAAAATAATTAAATTTCTCGAAGACATAAACAATTGTAGCTAATATAGTAAAATTATCTTATCAGCCTTTTAAAAAAGTTCTTTAATAATTGTATGTTACTAGGCATGTGAAAAATTTTTGTAATCATAGTAATTAATGATTTTGATTTGGATAAAATTGCCTTAAAAAAATATAACCAAGCGGCTTCTTTTCACCTCCATGAGCTTGGCCAAACAAGCTGAATAAGGTAACCTAGTTTTGTGACTAAAGGGTTAAATTGTATCATTTGAAAAAGGCTAGAGGATGATATTGTTTATTTTTAAATTAAAGAATTAATTCAGTCATTTTGTGATTTAAATAGACAACAAATTTTAAAGGATAATGCTGTTTACTTCTTGTCGTTATAGAATGCATTTTCTCAGTAGCTGTTTAAATGTCTTTCCGTTTGTTATAATAGCGATGGTTGTCCTCAACTATTCCTAATTAATCAGTTTATTTTAAAGTTATCTTATGCTTCTATCTTTACAATATTGTACATTTAAAATTTAGCAACTAGCCTACTTTTTTGTATAGTTCAAATGCCTTTCGTAAAAGTTCAAAAAAATTGAGATAAGGACTAATAATTTATATTAATTATTATAATTAAAAATATTAAAATTAAAATTCTTTTCAATGATCATATAAATAACTTTTGTTTTCTATTTATTATTTATTCTTTCTAATACTATAAGTTGATTTTTATAACATTAAATGAATATATTTTGGATTCGTTATTATTTTAGGATAAAAATCCATTTTAGCATTTGATAACATCAATAATAATTTATTGCAATGATCCAACTTAAATTGGCATATGGTATATAGAGGCTTTCATTTTTTAAGTAAGTAATTGAAAGTTTGATTTCTAACCTTAAGGTATAAAACAAACTTAGTTGGGAGAGTTTATCCTTTGTTCTCAATATCTCAAAGGAGAATAGTCCTTGTAGCATGTAGAGATACTCTTATTTCACAACAAAAAAAAATATTGCAACAATCCTTAATTTGTTTTTTAATTTTTGAACATTTTAATTATTATTAACATGAATTTTAAGGTGCTATTATTTCATAAGGTTAACGATTTTTTTTTTTTGGATATAACTAGGAGTATCCTCACTAATAATTGGGACTAATTTTTCTTGAGGTAGATCCATGTAACTAAATTTGTTTTATATATAAAAGTTCAGATTTAATCTTCCAACCACTTGTTCCTGCTATTCATGCCAACCCAAATTGGAAGGTTAATTATTATCCTTTTGTAATATACTACTATTTAATCACTTTATGGAAGATGTGAAGTGAATTATTGTCCGAACAGTATAACCAAATCCATCGATAATCACTTTGACAACAACCAATGTCAATAGACTAATAACGATAAACATCAAAATAACCTGGGGATGGGAAATCACATCGAATTTAGTTAGTAAAAAGATATGATCAATATATATATATATATATAACGAATAAATCTTTAATTTTTTTAAGCCACATCATGGCCAAAAAAAAAAGGTGCTTTGGATTCCACAATCTTTCATACATTTAACATGGACAGTATCTTACGGCTGAAACAAAAAACATGGACAATATCTCGATCATATCTCTTTCTTTATTGATTATATATGGTCTTATCTCTATTGACAATATATATATATATATATATATACCGGCATATCATATATATCCTCGATCTGTTCTCATATATTCATATATATAGTATTTGTGAAAAAAATAAATTATTTATGTAATTCCTCAACTTTGCTCTAATTTGAAGTGGGGGCAGGTGATAATTAATTATAACATGAGAGAGGTAACAGGCAATATGAAAAAGAAAATGTAGAAATTAATGGGTTAATTAAGGAATCATTAGGGATAGCGGAAACTTGCACAAAAAAACAAAGAAAGAAGCAAATACACTTGAATATTTGTAAATTGTAAGTTGGCATATATATGCAGACAAAACTTCAGAACTAAAAATTTGGAAATCTGTACAATTTGATTGGGATGAAACAAATAAAAAAAAATTCAGTGCTTTAAAATATTGACCTATTTAATCCTTAATAACTCTCACACTATGGGTCAATTTGATTATAATGATCAATCACCCTAGCTAATTAAATAAATAAAAAGTTATTATGTTATCATTTGTAAATTAATATTGTATCATTTTTATGAAAATATATTGACGCTACGTATTTATTATAACAATGAGTTTTAAAACTAGAAACTAGCTAGTTAAATATTGTTATATCATATCAATTCCAACCCATCATTGGAAAGGAGCTCTCTGCCAATATGGGAGTGTCCCCTCCATCACTGTAACTATAAAGCTTGGGCTTCATCTCTGGTAATTGGCGAAGAATATATATATATATATATATAGCTCTCTATGATATATCTCTTTCTTTCTCTATATATCATAGCTATATATAACCATATATATATTTACATTTTGATGGTCTAACCCTAATGTTAGGAAATTAAGAGAAGTTGATCTTTGTTTCATTGTCTGTTCGGCCCTAAATTTGTTGCCAACCTGCTTTACTCCTCCTCCTCCTCACCTCTTTCTTCGTTTTCGTTTATGGTTTTTTTTCTGCTTCGAGGAGAAAGTATGTCTATGGAGAGAGAGAGAGGGAGAGAGTATTGGGAATGAATTTAGGGTCGGGCAGTCAAAGAAACTGAGATCGCAACGCTCAATTCAAGCAAGTTCCTTCCACTGCTCCGATCTGCTCAACGAGCATCATGATGAGGTATATATATGTTTGATCCATCTCCCTTTAGTTGCTTCCATTAATTAATTAGGTGCTTGTTTTTGGATGAGAAATATGCCTGTTAAGAAGTACTTATAATTGAAAGATTAATCCGTATTACCAATTAATCTAGATGTGAGTTTTGTATATATCTTCTCACTTTATCTTTTTTTTATATAATTATATAATATTCAGTATTATTGACTAGTCTAGATCTGATTAATGTTGAGTTTAAATAAAATTTAGTTCTTTTAACGTGCTTTTTTTTAATTCACTAGGTTTAAATCTATGGTCTTATTTAAGAGCAGACATCAAGTTCCTTCCATTCAAGCAAATTGAAGTTGGTATCTTTTCACTTAATTTGCTTTACCATGCAAATCTTCTAAAGTTTAATAAATTCTATGCTGCTGTATATTAATTTTAGCCAGATTATTATTTTCCTTCAATCTTAAAGTGATTAAATGTCAGGGACCAGTCGGTTGTTTCTTAATTCGTAGTGTTTAATTAAAAGCTAAAGATACATAAGAACTATTAACTGTGAGAAATTTCTATTTCGAAGCTTTCAGTTTTGCACTTAGCTTGTAGATCGTAAGAGAACTTGATTTACTCGATCGGTTGTTACACTATCTGAAACGGATGATCCTTATTCAAAATTCTTAATGATGTTTAACCATATTCTTGAGTAAGTGCAATTATTTTTTTTCTTTGTTTATTATATTGATGTCCCTCTATATTAGGCTTACTTATAATTAAAATCATATTTGAGGAACTCTCCCTCATTAAATTTTTATCAATGCTTATAAAAAATAAATTGTTATTAATAAATTTAATTTCTTAAAAAAGGTATTCTTTATTCTTACAATCGTATTAATTATTAAAAACCACTAGATTCGATTTCACAACTAATACTTCTAAAACAGAAGCGAACCCAAAAAAAAAAGGGAAAATAACAGTTGAGGACCAAAACTTTGAATTAAATACAGTAAAAATCTTGTAGGTTTTCCAGTAGTAAATACAAAATAAGACAGTAGTAAATTCGCGATGTTCAGTAGTAAAAAAAATTGTAAGGTCCTTTACTGTATTTAATTCAAAATTTAAGTCCTCAACTGTCATTCCCCAAAAAAAAAAAAGGCATGCATGGCTTACTTTGCAGCCTTTTAAACTTTAATCCAACTTTCACTCTTCCTCTCATCTTGCTTTACTGTTTATTGGCAATGGCAAAAATACATTATGACCTACATTAGTCTTGAAGATATGGAGAGAGAGAGGGGGGTGAAGGAATCGACGATGGCAGATTCATGCGATGCTCCGGCGGTGATGGTGTCAACTTCCAGTCTTGGAGACTTTTAGAACCTGATAGAGATCAAGGAGATATGTCAAATATTCTCAAGCGCTATTCACTTGATCTCTCTCAAGGAAATTCTATATATTTTTTTCCTTAAATAATTTTGTTTATTTATTTATTTTTATTTCGTTGGTTTCCAATTTGTATTTCCTTAGAACTAAAGTTATTAGTTAGATTTACATTAGAAGAAACAAAATCTATTAGATATCTTCTAAGAGATTTTTTAGATTTGAATTTTTTAGATTTGAATTTAAGAGATTATATGATTAGAAATCAATTTTATTTTTTTTTTTTTGAATTTTCGTTTTTATTATTAGGATTTTTTTTATAATTAGATATACATTTTAGATTTTCTAGATTTATTAGGATTATTTAGATCCAGTTGTTTTAGGATTAGGGTTTTTCTTGTTTTACCTATATAAAGGCCTCTATGTAATGTATTTTCTTCAAAGAATGATGAAATAATATTATTATAAGTTTTTCAGTAAGGATTTACTGAGTTATTTCTTTTATCTCCCTTATTTTCTATTTCTTTTCTTTTTCTCATCTGACATATCGTGAGGAGTGATCAACCTTGTGGACATCATTATAGTTAGGGATCTAGAGACGAGTTCCTTTAGGGTTCTAACTGATCATTTTTTTGAATCTTTTGAGTCAAATTCTTGCGCTACTCTGTATTTTCTGAGTACTTGAGACAAGTTCTCATTGTGTCCACATCAGAACCTTAACGAGGCCAAGAGAACACAAAGCAGCAGCACCTTCGACAACATCCGTCAGCAAAGATACTGGCTTGAGGGAGGCGGCGAGATGATGTCCACTTCATCGCCGGGAGGTTCCAGTGGGAGATCATGACCTACATTATAATGGCAATTTGATAAAATTATTAACCCTTTAAAATAAAAAAAAACTTTGCATTCAGTATAACTACGTATATTTTTCAAAAGGTAACAGTGTAGAGAATTTCTGCATGCAGTATGATTTCAATTTTTAGGGAATGGCTTAAAATATTTGGAATGATATTGAAAGTATATTAAATCTAATTCATCTTAATTAAGGTTTATGATCAAATTTACCCTATTATATAAAAATGAAAATCCACTTCAAGTTAATACAAGTCTTGTCAAGAGCAGCCGCATATATATAATTTGGTTGAAAAATATCATCAACATAGTCTATATAAAATATAAAATTTATAGGGAGTTACATAATTCATAAACCATAATTAGTGTGACTCCTACACAATTTTTTTTCTTTTTTTGATTTGTTTCAATCTTTTTTTTTTTTACATTTCATTGAGCTACATGTCACTTTTTTGTTCTTTCAATTATTATTCACATATTTCAACAATATTAAATGTTTAAAAGATGAGTATAATTTTGACAAAATTTAAAATTATTATCTCCTTGGTGCATTGATCGCACAAGAGAAAGATATCTGGCATCTTTCAAAATAGATTGCAAATTATAAAATTATCATTCTGCTAGATTTGATACCTTATATTTGCTTCAACTATATCAAAGAAATTGATTTTTTTTACACAAAATGCAATCCTTCCAAATTAAAACATGAAAGATCTATTTTTTCTCCATTTGTCAAAGTATTATTACTTACTTGGTTGCATATATGTTTGTATAATACATGCACTTGTTTATTGAAAGTTTAATTAGCCGAATGCATCGCATAATTTTACGTGGTGTCAAACTTTAAAATATGACTATATTTTAAAATTAAATTTTAATGACAATATATATATTATATAAGAATATAATAAATTAAGGAACTAATAAGCCGTATTTTGTCCAAGTTTTTAGGGAGAGATAATTTGAATTTAATACTCTAAAATATATAATTAGTAAGCAACAATGTTTTCCCAATTAAAAATTGTAGGAAACTGATATATATATATATATATATTCTGTGTAATTAACAGTTGTTGCGTCCGGATCTAACTAATCATGGAATTAGGAATCAAGCTTATAAAAGATAAAGGAGACAACTCCAACCAAAAGGAAAAGAATACATTTTGATTTTAATTATCTTGAACGTCCTTAATTGATTTGTTGAATAAGAACAATAATATTATAGAAATAAAGTGAATAGTGACCAGAGTATTATTGGTGGTGGTAGATGGATCCTGTTGGTAGTTGATTAACCAAACAGTTCCTTACTCTTCAACGTTGTCATCATATCATGTATATTCTAAATAGCTACCCCACACAGCTAGCTAGCCAGGGACATTTATCTGAAAGTCAAGGGTTGCTATATTACTCTCTAATCTCCATTGTAATTGTTAATTTTCGATTTACCTTTTTAATTTAATTATTTACACTATATGCTTTTATTTTTTGGGCTTCAAAATATTCTCTCTCTTTTTTTCTCTTTCAAGAAATAGACTAAGAATATTGTCCTTATTTTATCAGTTCAGGTTCACTAACTTCTGCCCCCTAATATATAGTTGGCCAAATAAAAGAACAAAAACTTGTACACACTAATAAGATTAGGATAAACGACTTAATTAAGCTGCTCTTATTAATAGTCATTATAATTAATCTGTCAAAGGAATACTCCCTCATAAATTGTCACTTCAAAAAAACATTAAATAATCTAAATTACTGTAAAAATGGATGATGTTTTACTATGATATAATGGAGGGTAAAACAATGAAAAATAACTTATGCGGAGAGGAGGAAATAATTTTTTGGTAAAAACAAAACAAAAAAAAGGAGGGACTAAGTTTTATGTGGTGGCAATTGAAAAGGAAGCAGAGATTGACGGTCATATTTCCTATCATTGTGGTTTTGTGGCAGGTGGTAAAAACCTAATTTCAATTTCATTCATGGTGATGATGTTAGAGATATTTAATTAGGAGGGCAATTAATCAGTCATTCTACCCGGCCAAGTAATTTGTCTTGAAAGTCTATCTACTCCCTCGTCTCATTTCTATTTAAAGGTTGTGGCAAACGGATTAAAGAAGCTTTAATTAATTTATGTAAAATAATAACATGTAATGACTAAAAAGAATCTTATTTAAAAAATCTTAGAAATGAGATAAATTTAAAAAGATACTTATTTGAACTATTTCTTTTCCAAACATTCATGTGGGAAGGTATTTTAGGAATATATGGTAGCTTTTGATAAAATTAAAATTTCTAACTAATTTTAACTATATGCTTTAATTTATATAATTTTAGTTAAAAGCCTTATAAAAAGGATGGACATGGTGATATATACATACACATGTAGAGCGGGGAAGGAACAAAAGAAAATGAGATAAAATGTAGTTACAGAGAGGGAATAAAGAAAAACTTCAAACGTTGTGAAGTTGATAAGAATGACAACATTAGTAAGACTCGAAGTGGAGGCAACTTCGGATTGGTATCCAACAAAAAGAAGACAAAAGCTAAACCAACGTACGATGAACGGATACGCAAATCGATACGAGTTCTGCCACCATTGTCTTTTTCTAATCATTATCAAGTCCCGGTAGGCCGGTCCCGTTTGCATGCATGGCTCCAATACACGTGTCTCTCCAACATCATCATCAGCGTTTTAATGTAATTTCCAGTTTGAAATATTCATGTACTCTATAACTTTAACGAATTTTATATAAACTCAAAATTTTTAATCTAAAATTTAGATTTAAAATTTTATTTTTAATAATTTTTTTTAAAATTTTTATTACATATTTTTATGTATTAGTTAAAATTTTTCAGGTTAGGATTAAAATTTTTTAATTTATAAAAATATAAATATTTCCTCTAATTATGATAAAATCGCAATTTCTCCTTATATATATATATATATTTTTAATCAAACTTTTAATTAAATATATTTTTCATCATATTAAATTTATTTAGTATTGAATAGTTATGCTTCTTAATCAATCATATTCAAAAAAATTTAATCTCATAAATCTATTCAACAAAGACCTCAAAAATTTTATTAAAAATAAAATTTTACGCCTAAAATTTTAAATTTACATGAAATTTTTTAGCCTGACTGACAAGTCTTAATTGAAATTGTTTTAGGTCCAAATTATAATTTTTTTTAATCATAAAATTATAAATATTATGAAATTGCATTAAAACGCTGTGATTTGAGAGACATGTGTGCGTGTATCCGCGCCACGCATGGACCCTACGACAAAGAAGTCAAGCAAAAATAGAGTGGGTAGAGAGAGAGAAGAGGAGGGGGGGCGCTGGGGGGATGAATTGAAGTATATAGTATAGGATAAGGATGAGAAATTCAAACCCTGTTGAAGTATACAGTAAAGGATAAGGATGACACATTCAAACCCTACTGACTGAGGGTCTAAATAAACCGATTGATGATTTAATATTAGATTTCTTATTATTCTTAGTGATAAGAATGTTTAAAATCAAACTAAACTGATTGGACCAAGGAAACTGATCAAAGCTGAATATAAGTGAGGCTTGGTTCAACTTTCACGATCCTAAATTCAATTGGTTTATGATGACACATTCAAGCATTGAGGATAAAAAATAAGGCAATTGATGGTTTAATATTACATTTCCTACGTATTTTTAGGAACGTGATAAGAGTGTACATCTTATCTGTGATCTTGATTTCATTTAAACGGCTTATATTATTATTTTATATTTTAAAAGAAGAATGTAAAATATATACTATTTTATAACAATATTAATTATTTTAATAAAAACAAAAATAATAAAGTCTAAATTATTAAAATTTAAATTGGAATATCCTGATGAAATATGCATACACATGTTTAAGGTTGTGAAGAGAATTTGAATTCTTCCATTTTTAATAAGTAAATTATTGTAGAAAAAATAACTATAAATAAAGAAAATAAATTTTATAAGGAAAATGACAAATAAATGCCTGTGGGAGATTAAAATCCAAAAAATATATTAACAACTTGTGTAATTCCAATTAGCTACTGAGGTATTTAATTGAAAATATTTTTTTGGAGTTAAATTTCCTTTTTTACCTCCGAAGTTGGGAATAAAAATATATAGGTGTTAGTTGTAAACATATATAGATCAATTGTAAATCCACAAAAACCAATTGCAAATGAGCCTTTAATAAATGAAATATAGTTAGATAATTCATTTATAAATAATTTCCATAAATTTGTAACTGATCCTCGAATATTTGCGACTAATTCTTGTATATTTGTAGTGATACCTTGTTAAGTTTAGTTATGGCAAAACAAGAATTTTATTCTAAAAAAAATCTAATTAGGTATCTAATTGAAATTAAGCAAGTTGATAGTACGTTATTGAAATTTTTATCTCCTGCCGATATTTACCTGTTATTTTCCCAATTTTATACACGTTTAATTTTTTTTTTATGTTATTTTTTCTACCAGTCCTATTACCGAAGAGGGTGAGTGAAGCGGGGTGTGCGTGGGTGGACCATGACCCACATTGGCATGAAGAAAAGGATGGCCACTAGCACTTGGGCTTTTGAGTTTGGATGTAATACTATACTAGCCCCAACCATTTAGACTTGCTCAAGCGGCATCCAACCACAGAGAGATTTGCTCTGGCCCAATCAATACATTGTCATGAAGCTGGCCCCTTCTATTTATAATATGTGTGGATTGTTCAACTAGCTAGATCTCATGCATTAACTTGAAGTTCAAAATGCTTACCAAAAATAAAAAAAAGAGTTCAAAATGATATATATTTTAGTGCATTTTTTTGGCCAGAAATTTCAGGGAACAATACAACTTTATACTTTCTAAATTTCATGTGGTATATGATGATACCCAAAATTATGTAATTCACCGGTTTTGATCAACAACAATATTTCAACTGGTTAGGATTCTACTCAAGAAACAAAACTGAATAGGATGGAAATTTCACAAAATTTTCTCCTTTCCATTTTCATTTTTCAAACATTATTTTTATTTCTTACATTTAGGAAAATATCATAGAAAATATATTTCTTTATCTTTTTAAAATAACATGAAATTGAAAACAAATGTTTCAAGTGAAATTGTTCCACGATCAAGATTATTTTGCTTTTGAGTACAGTAAGAAATATACAACCCAAAAGGCCTTTGATCATTTCTCCCTTTCTTGGACACCTTGGCTCCTTTTTCTCATACAAAAGTACAAAAAACTCCAATGCGAACCTTGCAGGCCACGCCATCCTTTTGAATGGCCCAAACATGATCTAGCTTTTCAACTGAGAAGCCTTTGTAAATTTAAATTATCGACTAATCAAACTGCAAACCTCACACTTGATGAATATTTAAAATTTAAAATTTAAAATATAGAGAGATAAACACATTTAGAGTTATGCAGAAGATCTACTCTATAACAAAGCCAAACCACCCAAAACATGGCCTTATCTATGCACCCATTACTTATCTCTCTTTCTAAAAAAGGCCGCCTTTGCTAATCTTATCATAAAATTAAGCTTGAGGTCTTGTTTAAGATTAACTTTTATTCAACAACTTCAAAGGAACACAATATTAAATGACATGTACTAACCTTCCATACACATAGTTCAAATATCTTGGGATAATCTTAATTCTTGCCTTACAGTGACATTCGACACTTTCATTATTTAGTTCCAAGTTAGATTTTTTATAGCGACTTCAAATTTTTCTTCAAGTTGAACTTGTGATACGTCCTTGTCCCTGGGATAATTCAGCTTCAGCTTGCAGCAGCAACCCATCATCCAGCCTCATGATTATTAGGGTAAGACAATAGAAGATATCAAAGTTCTGGGGGTAGAAGTCGACCTTCCATAAATCACCCGTGAAGCTCACAGATCTCTCAATATAATGCCACTCAACAAGTGACACGACGTCCAGATTTTGTCCCTTCAAAACAAAGCACTTGTCCCCATTAAGCACATGCTAATTCTGGTCCCACAAGAAAAACCCCCAAAAAAAAAAGTATTAAGCACCTCCCTATTCTAAGTAATACCTAAATAGTGCCTGCTTCTGCAGATTCTTATATTTTTTTATTACTAAACTTAAACTCAACCCTGTGATAGGCAGGATACTCAAGAATATTCTGGACCATAACACTAAAATTACAACTCCAAGTCGGCTGAGATATTAAAACAAATCAACCACCAAAAACAGGGATTCAACTCTGCACAATGTCACGGTTCATATTAATCTTCTTTTCTCTGATCTGAGTTAGTAGGGTAGTACAGAAAGATGCAAATGTAGAAACAAGCAGAGAAACAAGACGGAAAGAAAGATGGGTACGTGAAGGTTGTTTGATGAAGACTGATCATAGAATTCAGAGGAATCAACAGCTAGGGGCATTCCATCACTGTTTAAAGTGCAGGATCTTGGGTTAGAGCCATCTTTGCTTAACATAAAAGCACGTAGAACCCCCGAGACTGTATGAATATAAGCTGATCGGTTCTTAGCCAGAAGCCAAGTTAGGCCCATGAGCTGACAGTCTTTGCTGTGAATCTTGGTGGTCCTGTCCTGTGATTTGCTTGAGTTTGAAGTCTTCTTGTTAAGCTGCATAGAAGTGACTTTTTAATTAAGGAATCACACAGTGGGATAAGGAGCTTAATTTGGCACATCAAAGGTTGTTAAATAGCATCTTGGTTGGTATAACATCCACTCATAGAAAAATGGTCAATGCTGCACATCATGGATGAGTACTATTTAAAGAATGCAATGAACAGGAGAATTTCAACCAACTGATATGCATTACCAGGTTGTGTTGTAGTGAAGCAAAATATCACAGCCAATGAAATGCCTTAGCTAAAAGCCAACTAATTTTTGTAATTATTTAAGAAATTGAAATCATTGCATGTGTTTTTTATATAGTGTAAGTTAGGCAGAAGGGGCAAAACTTTTTGAAAATTAGAATTCATAAACAGTAAAAACAAGACCAAAAGAATCCACAGAGGTAGCTGTCATCTAATGCTCCTGAATCTGTGCTAACTTGGAAATATAAATCTGACTAATGTCAGGAAATAAGGTGAATATTTCGGAGGAATCAGATGGATAATCGGATCTTATTTGCAGCCATTTGCAAGGGACAATGTCCCAGAAAGAAAAATGTTGGATTAATATTAAGGAGCCGTTTGCTGCTCTACTAGCCAAGCCATCATTTATAGCTGCGAAGGCTAAGCTAAGAAACAAGAACATCAACATTGACAAATTGTAGTCACGGGTCTCGGAGCGTGAAAATGCTTATCTGTCGTTTGCATTTAAGAACTATGCTCATTCTTCACAATACAAAAATCGGCTTATTTTAAACTTTAAGACATACTTAGTCATCTAGCTAGTTAAGTACCATATCCCCAATGTGCTTCACATTGGTTAAGGGACCACTAGAGAACAAGGATCTATAACAAGTAATAACAGCATTGCATGTGGTTGATCAGTTAAAAGTTAATGTATTTGAGTCATTTCACATAACTGTCTTTCTTTTACTCACAAACTGTAACGTTAACAGTAATGTTCAAGGTCGTGAACCACACAATCTCTGATGGCGCGTAAAGCATTGCGCCGAATTGCAGAAAGGGAAGATGGCTTTCTCAATTACCAAGCATGAAGAAGATGAAGACGGCTTCTTCTTCTTCAGTTTTAGACAAGATCCATCAAATTCACAGTCATAATGTACTTAGCAGAGAGCAAGAAACAAGATATGAAGAGAAAAGAGAAATCAATTACCTGATAGAGACTGTTTAAGCACTTAGAGCACCCACCAAGACCTGGAAGTTTATCAACATTGGAGCTACTGCTCAAGCAATTTCTCTCCAGCATTTTCACACTCTCATTCTCAACAACTTTGCCATTCTGGTTCACAGAAAACGCCTCAGGGCAGCTCAAGGGATGAAGCCTTATACCACAATAGCAGTACACCACATCACAAGTCTCATTCGGTTGAGCCAGATCGATCCCTTTCACTTTCAAAGCCTTCCCCAAGTCACTCACACAAGTCTCCGAATCATCCGGCAGTAATGGCATGTCATACGACGTCGCTTGACTATTACGACCCTTCGATGCTTGGCCCATTCTACCGAGCGCGGTGGCGGAGTAGGCGGAGTACAGCCAGGCCGCCAGAACAGGGCAGCACCGGCTACGGTGGAGCTCCCCGCCGGCGTCATGCTTGTTGGCGCCACACGCGCTCTTCACCCCCAGAAAAAACTCGTCGGAGAGGTTGAGAGGGCAGCCAACAGCATCTGATTGTTCTGGAAAAGCAGGAATTGTTGCCGGTGGAGATGGGTGTGGGAAAATGGGCTGAACCGTTGAAGCAATCGGGTCGGGTATACCCAGAGAGCAGAGGAAGAGGACAGTGGAGGAGAAGAAAAGGGTAGTGAAGAAAGGCGACAACGGAGGGAAGGGCATTGTGCTGAGGGAATGGGGGTGGTGGTTCAGCAAGCAGAAAAGGAAGAAGAAATGGAGTGATTGGGATGAGAGAAAGAGAAGAGGAAAGGCCGAGAAAATAAAGTAATAAAGGAAGCAAAAGAAGACGGTGGGGTTATGAAAAGTTTGGCAGCATGCTACAAGAGATATAGATCTATATGAGTATATGCATACTTCCATACTTACATAGATGCTTGCTCTGTAGAGTTCGTTATAGGGTTTAGCTAACTGTATTATATTGTGATGACGAGGACACAGGGAAAAACAATTCCACTTCATCATCCTAAGTTTAAGAATATTTGTTATATTAAAATTTTAATTATAACACAAAATTACATTTTATATTATTAAATTTATAAATTCTGTTTATTGTTTATCCAACTTTTTTTTATTTTTGTTCATTGTTGTTTAAACATTATTTTTTCAGCGTTAAAATTATCTTCTTTTTAATTTTTGAAAAAAATTTATACACAAGATATTAACGTAAAGACATTTTTAATAATAATTTCATTTAAGAATAATTAAATCGAAAAATACTCCCGTGTGAGGAATCTAATATAAATAATACATTTTGGCCAAAAAATTGAATTACAATTTTAAGGAAGATTTTTTAACACAAACTTCCCTGAAAACTTTTAAGAAACCCCACTTAAAACATAGGATATAGGAAAGGCTCTTTTAGAATTTTGGTATTAAATATCCCAGTACAAACAATTAAAACGTACAAAAAAAAAGTATTTTAAAACTGCCAATCAATCAACAATGAGTTTAAAAATATCATCACTAACTATATTTCAATTATTTGTGCCCTTAATTTTTTAAATTCCGATTAAACTAATGATCTAAGGACTACAGCTATATCAATTATTTAGTAACCTAAACAAGATTATTTGTGCTAAGACACAACTCACTCAAATTCACATATATGTAGTTTCTTTTTGAGAGGTATATTTAATAATGCATGCTTGTGGTACCATATTTTGTCAATTATAAACTTAAAAGGCCAACAATTTTGATTCATTAATTAATACATGTCATAGTGTGTGCAAGTCGGAGGTCAGAGTTCATTCACATGACTGTTGAGTTCTTATTTATTGTTTACATTGAAGAATATAACACAGAACTACAGGTGGTTTTAATTATTCCCACCAACACTTGTTTCCTTGTCTGATCTTATCTCAATTTAAAAATTTTAGTCTGATATCTCAAATTTCATTAATATATTCATTTTTCGGTTTTGTAAAATTGACAATTTTTCCCACACCAGTTGTCGTTATACAATTTTAAAGAGTATATTTTAGCAAATTATTATACTAATTTGTTTGGCTGAAATATAATTGATATTTTTTATTTTAAAAATTACATGATTAAAAGAATTAATTCTTTTTTACAATGTGCATTTTTTAAAAATTAAGAATACTAAATTATTTTTAGTGTAATATTAAAGATAAAATTGCAATCTGAGTTACAATATTTACAATTTTAGAAATAAAATCATAGTTTCATCTTGTGTAAAAATGATGGTTTATTTAAAAAAAACAAATTGAATGAAAAATCATAGACTGTGACTTTGTTTTGGCCCGAATTAGCAACGGTAGGCATCAATTCCCAACTCAAAAGCCAAAGCAAAAAAGCTTTTTGACTATTCAACAACTAATAAATTATCCATTTTTTTATTTTTTATTATTCCCTTCAATGATATTGAAATGTCTCGATCTTGGAATAAAGTTGGTGCGATTGAAGCATATCACGTGGCCTCACCATCTGTTTCATATTAGATATATTATTACTGATTTATTTTTTTTCTTTATCTATACCTCAAATCATACATTCACAGAGAATGTAACGAGTAGATTTTAAGCTGCCAATTTTATACTCTTAAATTTAAGTCAATCTAATGATATACTGAGCCTTTCATGTAAGAAAATAGCGTTTTGATATGATGTATTTGGCTTATCTTAAATTTTATTTTTTGTTTGGATTGTTTGAATATAAAATCAAATTGTTGGCAAAAAAAATATAAAATTAAATTAACTTCAAATTGAATATATATTGAGATCTGTGACAAATTTATGAGTTCTACATTGTGAAAAAATAACATGTGGATAGCATGGGTAAAAAATTTAGGTTTTTTTTTTTCCAAATAAAAATCCAGTCATTTGGAAAGGTAAGAAAATGCACAGCTAAACATGCCAACAATGTCATTGGATTGATGGAGTCCGACAAATCTAACATGGTAATCAACAATCATCAAAATTTAGCACTAAACAAGCGGAATTCTTCGGGTTCTTTATTTAGAGAATACTCCCTTCGTCCTGGTTATTTGATGTTTTGAAACTATTCATATATATTAATAAAATTATTGAATAATCTAAATTACAATAAAATCTAATACTATTTTATCAAAATATCTTTCAATTAAATACTAAAAAATGATTTATATTCTATCTAGTACTCTCTTTAGTTCTAAATATTAAATCTTTTACTTTTACTCTAGTTCTAGATACATGACCATTTACAATATATAAGGTAATATTTATTATACATTTTTAAAAAATATCTTTATTTAAGACATCCCAAAGAGAGAGAGAAAAAGATTAAGGACTTGTTTAGTTTATCTTTTTGGTAAATCTAACCATCATTTTTTCTTTTTTTATCCAAATAAGATTTGTGGTAAATTTATCTACTTTTATCTATACTTCATCTTTATAAATTGTAGTTATTTTAATAGATCTTTTACAAAAAAGTGACCCAAACGGGTACTAAATAAAGACAGTTTTAGAAAAATATTATGATTTTCAGATAAATTGAGATAATTAACTAACTTTAATTTATATTCTCAATCCACGTAATACGATTAAAATAATCTTATATTACAGATTAAAGGGAGTATTATTTTTAATAAAGCAAAAAATAATAAAAAAGATAATTAATATTTGATTAGTGATGTAAAATGATAGATAAATTTGGACATTTAAAATTTTTTAAAATTAACAAATAAAATGGGACCTACCAAATATATGCAAACATAGGCATCAATGGGATGCAGAAATCTTGAGAATTCATAAAATTCGAAGGTCCAATTTTTAAACGAAGCAAGCTAATAATCACTTCCACTAATTTTATTGTCTATTTCCACTGGCTACAATATTTTATGCATTTGAGGTTTCTCGTATGCATATGCCTCCCCCAGTATATAAAATATACATTCACGCAATATATAAAATAAAATAAAATGAAATGAAATAATTAAATAAAAATAATAATTATAAAAAAAATAATATTCTGTACATTTCAAATTATAAGTCACTTTTCTATTTTTAAATTTGGATATTTATAAATCATAATATACATCACTTTGTAAAAATTATGCAAATAATTTTTTCCTAATTTTACCCCTCTTAAGAATAATCAAAATTGTTATTGTAAAAAGAGATTAAAAGAAATACTATAATTAAGATTATTATAATTTAATGAGAGTAATTTTAAAAAATTTTGACAAGTTTTTGAAAAATACAAGAATGTCAACTAATTTTAACAATTTTTTAATACATATAAAGTAGTTAAAAATAATTTATAATTTTTAAATAGAAAGTCTTATATACTAGTAATTTGATGTACTGTACATGTCAGATTGCTTTTCAGGGAGAATCAATTAGTTTAGAAGGATCATAGAAGAAATTTATTTAGGCAAAAGGACTTCACAAAAGAAAATAATATAGGATCAATTGACAATAATGCAAGATGGATACGAAATGGTCCTTTCGTCCAAATAAGTTTGTTTCATAGTCTCTATAATTAATTATTCCCTACTTTTAATTTGAACTACACTTTCAAATTAGAGACATTTCTTTTCATATTATACAAATTTTAAATAATAAATTATTTTATTTATGACTTACAAATAACGAAAATATTGATTTAGTAATGGGAGTATTGATTCTATTAAAGTCTTAATGGAGGCTGTCTGTTTTTCTAATTTTCTAAAGCTATTAGCTTGATTGCAAATCCTCATAAATTCCCATTATTCTTGGGTGGTATCAAGGAAAATATTAAGAAGGAAATATGTTATTTAACTACTTTCAATTTGGGCACTTTTCCTATGAAATATTTAGGTGTAAAAACTTGGTCCTTTAAACATTCGTCTTATGCTGGACGTTACCAATTGGTGAATTCTATGTTATACTCTATGTATACTTAAAGGTGTCAAGAAAATGTCATTAATAATATAATTTCTTGTAATTTTATTTTATATATTAATAATATTAATACTGATATATTGATTTTTTTTGTTTTTTTATAGTGATTATTGTTTTTTTTTTTTGCCAAATTGATTATTGTATTTTGAATGTGTGTATATCATCATTTTTCTCATATGAACTCATTTTTTATTTTTATTGTATAAATCTTTAAAAATAAAAAAAACACACAAAATGAGTGATTATATGTTTGAAATAGTCAAATGATTGTGTTAGGCTCGAGTAACCAATTCAGCTCAATTAAGGCACAGCGAAGCTAGATTGAACAACTGAAAAAAAATTCGACTCGAACCATCTCATGTGAACCCCTAATTAAGTAATTACCTTAATTAGTTAATTAATTATATAAAATTATATAACCTTAAGAATGGAGAAATAAATTTTTCGGATCTCACTGAAGGGACTAATAAACTTTGTTTTTTTTTGGTCGACACTAGGGAGTCAACTGACTCCATAGGGAGGACACAAAAAAGGGACTAAAAAACTTAAATATTGTATGTGAGATATGGGCTTTGGCCCATGGCAATGTAGACTCTATCATTTTAATCACGTCATGATTTTAAAGGCTGTAAATTAACAAATCAACGATGAAAGTTAAATATTCATCAACAATTGCTTTTTCATTTCTAGAAAATAAATTAATTTAAGATTTCTCTGTTTATCCTTAAAGACCATTTACTTCTTCTAACATTGCGTATATTAAAAATAAAATTATATCTGGTAGAGCTAACCAACTTTATGAGCTAAGAGAAGAAGCAAGGTACTAAACGACAGTATATATCCTTCCTAATATAAGAAGTTTGGTGCACAGCTTCATCGGCTTTGTGTAATTTCTGTGAATTTCACTTGAATGATTGCTCTGCTTGCATGATAATGGTTCTACCAAGATGGTAAAGTTGAAAAGGAAAAGGAAAAGGAGGAGGAGGAGGAGAGATGTTTTCGTGAAAATGTTATTTTTGGGTCAAAGATGCAGTTGGTAGGTTAGAAGAAATCTTTTTCTTTTTTTCTTGCATTGGATTTTTCATACGATGGGTGGAAATATGGAAGGGCTTTATGGTGACTCACGTCTTGCTGTCATCGAAGGAGTTTGCGGCTATGGTCTTTCCCATGTGGATATCATGCGGCATTTCTCGTACAACTAGTTGGGTTGCTTTTGCGTCGATGGAGGGGAAGGGATTGATGGGTGGTTCTGTTGATGAGATGACGCTATTGCTTGCAATGGATTTCGAAGAGACAACAATGGTTGGTGATTGCATCATAAGTGTTTTATGGCACTGTGCTTTCTTCATTGGGTTAGGATTTTGTCATTTCCTATTCTTGGTTGTGTCGTTTTAGTGGCGGTGTTTCCTGGCTTTGTGCTTAGTGTTGTTGGTTTCTGGTTCAGTGTGTGGATCGGGTTTCTAGGCTTTTGTTTGTGTTGGGTCTATCTGGTTGGTTTCTAGGCTTTGTTCTTGTTTCTTGTTTGATTTTGTTTCATTAATATTGCTATTTTTGGTCAAAAAAATTCCTTGGTAGAAAATTACTTTTCTCTCAACCAAAGTGGAAGTATATGAAGAAGGCACTTTCTTCATTTGAAGGAAGCTCCAATTTTTTTTAGCAACCTTCGTAATATGTACGAGGCATGCATGATAAATATTTTTTCTTTTTTTCCCCTCCCTGAATTACTTTCATCCATACCAAATACTCCCTCCACCTACCAGGTTAAATTGTCAACAAAAACAAGATGTCGCAACTTTTAACCAGAGGATTCAATTCCAAATATTTGACTAGGAAGCGCACATTGTACTCCATTAACAATTCTTCAATAATAATAATGATAAATATCTGTAAATGGGTGCCAACTAAAGATCAATTTGAGTAAAGTTCAGCACCAAACTCCGAGATTAAAGGGTCACCAATCTCTAAACAAACCAGAGCAACACAGCAAACCAATAGTGAAATAGCATTCTTTTTCATTTCGGTATCATCACCTTTGGTTTTCAAATTACCAATAATGACGCTTTTAGCGTCATCTAATCATTCTAGCTGCCCTACTTCAATACCTCCTCTATCTTTATTTAATTCACCTTTTATTTTATAATGATATCTCTTCCACCATCAGTGCCTTTAGGATTCATCTTTTCTTAAATAAATGGGAAAAGGCCTTCCCCTGTTTTCATTGTTATCTGCAATTCTATATTAGAATTATCAGGACATGAAATCTCATGGAGAAATCATGAGCATAAATCCTTTCAGGAAGATTCACTTCTCCAAAACCATCAGTTGTGAGATTAATTATGAATCCCAGTAATCATTCATCAATGAAAGGGGAACTGTCAACTATCACTATGATCACATAATTTTGTCATCTTTTGGGTGATTAATTCTTTCGAAAAGATCACCTCCTAAACGTGAACAAGCACCATCAACATTGCCCTGTTCTTCCCCGAAATTTTTTTGCAATGTCTTCTCTAATCTGCATGGCATTACTGATATCTTGAAACTTTATTCTCTCAAAGATGTATGTGAGCTCCCATTGATTCAAGCTTTTACGATGATTTGATCCTTGGCAGCCTGCAACAACAGGAAAGAAACAATCTGTACCAAATATGGCACTCTGCTTAGGTTGAGTGTGTAATCGGGTGCATCAGAACAGCATGAAATGAATTTGTAAGAAAGACTAATAATACTTCATAGACACTATTTGTTTCAGAACAGCTCATTCCTGTCTATGTTACTTCATCTCCAACAGAGTGACAGCTCAGACTCGTACTGGATTCGATTCATCGCAAACCAAAGTTTGGAGTGGGCTTAGTGGGGTGAGCCAGGCCCATGCAGTAGTGCAACGCACAGGCGACGCGCGAGAGTCCCAGCAGCAAGCTACTGTGGTGGACTCTCCCCCTAAAAAAGTTAATTTAACATCATGTGGACCAATGGCCCACGTATCAGATATTAAACTGATAAGAACAGATACTACACTTGATCTTAGCCAAAAGGCCGAGAAAGGTATGCTTTAGGAAGTGCCTTGGTCTGGTTTTTATATCCACTATCTGCTTAGAAGCCATGTGGGACTTCTTAGGAGCAGCTATCATGGCAGGCGAAGTTATAAAAATGGTGAACCCGGTATATATATATATATATATATATATATTATCCCTTCTGGGTTTTCGTCCACGAGTGACGCAACCTTAATAATCTTAATGGCGAGTGGAATGATACTTTTTCACAGAACTCAACTTTCTTAAACTCGAATTGTTGGCAGACACAGAGATGAAGCATACAATATAAACATATTTCTCTTTACATTAGCAACTGAATTCTCCTTGAAGGGAAGATATATTCGGAAGTTACTAAAATGGTGAATTGAGAAAGAAGCATCACCATTCACACCATGACTATTACAAAGAACATAAGCAGTAGTAGGAAAAACCTATCAACTTGACAATGCAATGCTCCACGGTGCATGTTTTTGCCGTTTTCTTCCTTGCTCTCACTGTTCTTTTTCCCCGCCAATTCCTTCGTTTCCTTCATGCTACACCTCTTCCTTGCACACCATGTCCATCAGTACCTTCTAAAAATTAATAATGTGTTTTCAAATTTTACTCAAAACTTTATTCTAAAAAAAATTACTCAACTATTTTTATAGTTTAAAAAATGCAGTATTCATATTTTTATTGTATCAATATACCAATATCTATATTCAGATATATAGAAATCATTTTAATAATCTCTACTTCTCAAGGAATCAACGGTGATCCTTGGTGTTCAAAAAAAGGAACTACTATTTTAATATACATCTTACACTCATGCAAAAAAAAAAAAGTTTTTTTTAGAAAAAGAAAGAAGGAGCCTAATGTAAAATTTTTTTAGAATGTGTTATGCATATGTAGGCTGAATTTTTTTTGGCCAGAATATGTGGGCTGAAATTAATTGCGCGAAAACGTTAAATTGCAATCTTCAATAATGTGAAACTTCGGCTTCTCTGGGGCCTAATACATTTTGGACTAAGTTGCTACCTCTATTGATATGCAAGTTTCCATTCAATGTTGTCTGCCCGAAAAACCAACAAGTACACAATGCTTTCCCGATCTTCTCTTTTCTTGGAGGCATAAAATTTCTCTCTCTATAGCCAAACATAACTCTTAGTAGACTGATAAACAACTAGACCCAAAAATCCTTCGCACTTGAATTGGGTGGGGGTGCGCCAGGCCCGCGCAGTAGTGCAACGCATGGGCGACGCTCGAGAGTCCCAGTAGCAAGCTACTGTGGTGGACCCTCCCCCTGAAAATATAAATTTAATATCATGTGGACCGATGGCCCACGTATCAGATATTAAACTGATAAGAACAGATACTACACTTGATCTTAGCCAAAAGGCCGAGAAAGGTATGCTTCAAAAAACTGCTCTGTTTGGTTTTTATATCTGCTCTATGCTTAGAAGCTATGCTATCTCTGCGATGTGGGACTTCTATGGAGCAGCCAAGATGGCAGACACCTGCAGTTTTTGGGAAACAAACAATCACGAAACATCATCGATGAGTAGTAAACTAGAGAGAAGACCAGATTGATTTATGATTTCCTTGTTTGGCCGTGTATCTTAAACTTGAATGTGAGAGAACAATAAAACATTGACTTGTTTCTTGAGTGAGGTTCGGGCAGACAATTAAAATTAGTAAACAAAAAAGATTAGTTTTTGTTATGATGAACAGAAGCCACTTTATAGCCAAAAAAAACAGTGTTCATGAGTTTAAACAAAAAAAATTAGTACAGCAAAAGCTGAAAATTTTATCCTTCAACATCTCGTCTGTCAATCAAGTGGCAATCCAAGTTATCAGATTCAATAATAAGGAAGAGAAGGCGAAGGTAACGTTTTGACAATGATGAACAGAGGCCACCTTATGCTGAAAGCTAATGAGCACATTGAGGGTTCGTTAAGAGAATATGCCCCCTCTAGTATGAAGTTGCATTTTGCAGGTGGCTGGAGAATGATCAGTGTATGAGCTAGCTATGCGGGCAGATTCAAATGGCATGAGGCTATGGGCTGTTTTTCGTGTTTCAGTTTTACTTGTCCCTTGAGCATCTAGTGAAGTTTGTTGTCTTGTATCATTGGCTTAGACAGTTAGACCTACACAGAAAATTCTCAAATGCAGTTGAAAATTTAACCCTTGTCTGATGTCATGTTAAAAGAAATATCTTCCTTCTGGGTTTTCCTGATGAGCCACGCACTCTTAATAGCGAGTGTATTGATTATTTTTTCACAAACCTCAACCTTCTTAAACTGGAATTGTTAGCACACACAGATGAAGTATGGAATACAATACAGTACGCAGTATGCAAATATTGCTCTACATTAGCAAGTCAATTCTTCTTGAAAGGATAAATTATTTGCTAGTTATAAAAATGGTGAACAGAGAAGCATCACCATGACTATTACAAATAACAGAAGTAATAGGAAAGCCTATGAACATGTTATCCAACTAATCAGGTACAAATTGGGCATATCACTAAACCATTTTCATTACAGTTAGTACACCTCATCACAACCATCCTCCCCTGTTTCTTCTGACCCACCTCTTCTTTCACCATCATCACCATCTTGGAGCTTCCATTACACTTACCACAAGGCAAAAACCTCATATCCCCACAACCCTCACAAACTGCCCCAGCTTTTTTTCTGGGCAGACCTTCTAGAAGCTTCCCTAATAAACCCTCCTCCACTACCCTCAATAGTTCTTCAACCCCACCAATGTATCTTCCCTTCACAAACACTCTTGGAGGCACAATCGCCTCCCTCTCCTCCTTCCCCTTAAGTAATTCCCTCAACTCCTCTTTAAACCCTCGATCCATGGACACATCCCGCTCGCAGATTTGGACTCCAAAGCCTTCTATTGCAGCCCTCACAGCATTGCACGCCTCGAAAGTCTTACGAATCCCTCTCAACGTCGTCGTATAGATCACCAATCTGTTTTCCCCATTGGGTGGGCATATTCTCTCGAATCGATCCAGTGAAGGCTTGAGTGAATCGGATTTCTTGAAAACTCTGGACTCGTTTAGAAGATTGAACCGGTTTGGATTTGAGTTCTCTTTACCAAAGCTTGAATCTTTAGGGGTGGAGGGTTTAGGTGGAGGCATTGGAGAGAAGCGGAAACTTTCTGTGTCGAGCCCTGCCATGAGCTCCCACGAGTTGATGACCTCTGGCTCAGACCAGAGGGGCTTGGGTTCGAGAAGTGGGCTGGGGAAGATGGAGCCGAGGGTGAAGCGAGTGGGTGGGGTGGTGGGGGATTGAGGAGGGTCAAGGTTGAGAAGGCCATAGGTGGTGGAGGTGAGGGAGACGATGTGGTGGCCAAGAGCAGAGGTACCCAGTTGAGGAAAGTCGTCGTTGTGGTTGAGTAAATTGGAAGAGACGCAGCCCATGGCTCCAAAGATTGAAACTTTTGTGGGGTTTCCGATTTGAATTTTGGGGAAGGTAGAGAGTTCGGAGTGAGACAGGGAGGGTGAGGACAACGGTGGAAACAGAGGCAATGAGAATGACTCGTTAAATTTCGAATGCCCTGCGGCACTTTACTGTTGTTTTCATTCTTTTGATTCTTGTCGTGTTGTGGTTTTTTTGAAAAGAAAAAACAAAGGAAAAGATTCATGTCATGTTCAATTTTTCAAACGCCTGGGCCCCTGGCATTGAAGCGCTAAAATTATAATTCAAACTGAAAGATAAAGGGCGCCTTCTTATTCAATTGACTAGATCAAGTAATTTGCATGTGACTCGGTAGCAGACCACATAAAGTCTGAAGTTCAGATATTTTAAAGTGTAAAATAACACTTAAAATTTAAAAATGGCTAGGTAGGGTCACCAACATCAAAAGATTATAGCAATGTTTTGGAAATTTAAAAACAATGTAGCATCTACCAATAAAGCCACGTGATAACTGATAAATAGTTTGATACGTTAAAATAATATTATTTTGAGTTTGATCTTTAATGGAGTAAATATAAAAAATTTTATTTAAAATAAAATAAAATCTATTTTAATAATATCTATATTTTAAATGAATTGATTTTCGACTGTTAATTAAAAAATATTGTTGTTACTTAAAAAAAATATAGGATCTCGTACCCAATGAACATGCAAAATATTTAATTTAAAATGCAACATGGTTTTTGTATCTTTGATCATTCGCCATCTTATTGTAAGAAGATGGCGGATGATGGGAGCTAGGTAATTCCTTGTATGCCTTGTACATATTTTTGCTTTAATTGATACGTCCTTCCATTAAAAAAAAAAAATGCAACGTAGTCTTTTGAATGACGTATTTATCTTAGATAGATATATTGGCATTAAGCATAGATACTTTGAAGGATGCCTTACATTCCAGAACATTTCAAGATAAAGATGTGCCTAACTCCTTTAATTTCTTAAACTTATTTTAAGTAATTAAGAATAAATTTGTACTATTTAGTTTTCTAATCATTTGATATATATTAAAAAAATTTCCTATTTTATCTTTAGGTTTATAATTATAAGTTAATTATTTACATAATATTAAACTGTAATTTTATTTTTTTAATATAACATTAAATGACAATGTAGCTGAGCACTTTTAATTTTGGGAAAAAAAACACCTTATGCAAAAAATAATTTTATTGACATATTTTTTTAAAAAAATTACAATATATATACATATATAACAAATGTCAAAATAGCCAAATAATACATTGAAAATCATGAAATATCAAGTATAATTTGATCAAACATTAAGATTAAGAATCAATATAATTTAATTAAATTGTTGCGAAAAAAAAATTTACTCAAGCATTATTAATTAAAAAAATTGTATATATGCATTAGAGACCCTTTCATCCTCTCTCGATGAGGGAGACTAAAATGGTGACGGGCAAGGACTTTCACCCTTTGAATCCGTCAAGTTGACTCTTTTTTTTTTCTTTTAAATCAAATGTTATGGGCCAAAAAAGCATTTTTCATGTATAAAACTAATTAATAAAAAAATATGTATGATTAATTTGAAGTGAGAGGATGAATTTGTTGTGAAGAAGAGCAAGTAAGAACTAAAAAATGGAACATTTACATATTGATATTATAACGTCAAGAGCAAGTGTGAAGGCTGCTGGTCTTATTAAGAAATATATGTATTATAATAAGTTTTTAATTAACAACGAAATAATTTCAAAAGATCCGCGCGGCACTGAGCATAGAAAGAAACCACATGGTTTGAAAAAGAGGAAGTCGTGCCCTTATTCAGTGCATACCTGATAGTCTACTTTGTTCGATAGAACGTTGATCTTAACAATCCTAAACGATTTCAAGTATAAGGACGCTATGATGCGGATCTAGAATAAAGCTTTTCTGGTTCCTATGATTTTGGTCGAGCCTTATGAGCCAATTAGACAATCAGATATAATGTTTTTGTTAGATTTTTTTTTTCTATGTGTACAAGAATTTTATCATGTACGGACCTAGGATCTCGGGTGGAGCAATCTAATATGAAAAAAATTTAATTTAATAGTCTTTCAACTTTCTCCCTTACTAATTTGAGTTTTAAAAAAATAAAATGGCATTTGTTATAAAAATTATCTGAGAGTTTAAGTTAGTTAGACTCTCTTCTTATAGATCACCTTAACATTGTATTTGTTAAATTTAATAAAATTCTTACAAAAATTTTGAACTATATATTCAAAAAATTTTGAGAATGTAGCTTTATGAAAAGTATGCTTGTTTATAAGTTAACTTTTTTTCAAGTTTATATATAATTTACTTATTTTATTTTATATTTTTTGAAAATTTTAAATAACTTTTTTAAATGAATATATGATATTTTAGTATTAAAGATATAAGCACCTTTTACACTTAAAAAATTGATTAAAGAGTTAAGGGTTTTTTGTTGGGGGGGGGGGGAGGGGGAGAACAACGTTAAAATGCTCAAAAAATATAACTTTTTTAACTTTTACTTGGTAAATTCTATTTCTCGATTTAAACCTAATTTTATAGAAATTTTTAAATTTTTTTAAAATCAAATAACATTAATTAATCTGCTTTTTTGAAAGTTTAACTTTTCTTTTCTTTTTCCTCCATATCAAATGAGCCATAAGTTTATTCTATACATAAATATTAAAAATTAAATCCCAATCATTTGCTTAAGAAACATAAGTATTTACCACTTAGCCAACTTCAATTGGTATTAACATCAAAATACTATTAAGTGCATTATTCTCAAATTGTGAATCGTGTTTTTATTAGGCTCAAGGTGCATATTGTGGTCATTTTTTATTTTGTCTACCACTGAAACTAGTATTGTATTGTTGTGCATTATACAAAATTTGATAAAACCACCATATGACTTGTAAATAATATGATTTTTTATAAATTTATTAAATTCATTAATAATTATTAGCCCACTCTTCTTCTAGTTTATATTTAATAATTATTGAAAAAATTCACATTTACACTGGCCCAATAATGTCATAAACTAGATAATTATTAAAAAAACAAAGTGATTGCTGTAAGTCTATGTAGTACTGATATGAGTATATGTATCGGATATGATACGATATAATATGAAAGATACAATAATTTTTAAAATTTTAAAATACGGGTATGAGAGATATTTATACATATATAATATTATTTTTATATATAATTAATAAATTTACCTATTAAGATAGAAATGAATATTAAATATTCTAAAAAATATAATATAAATATTAAAATAAACTATAAAATATTTATAACAATTTCAAATAATTTTATTTTAATATAAAAATTTGAAGTGATATAAATAGATATAAAATTTTATAGATAAATATATATACACAAATATAATATAAATGTGTATTAGATATAAGTGTCTCTATGTTCTGTTTTTTTTTTTTTAAGTATCAGTAATTTATACGTCCGGGTAATGGAGTGCTATGGGTAAGTAACACTTTTTCTTGAAAAATTATAAATTCGGTGCTTGCCTTTGAACTTCAAGGGAGAGCTGATCCAAGGGTCCAAGCAACCCGACAAGTGATGGACGCGTCGAATTGGAACACCTAGCTGGTTGTATGAACCAAACAACATAATTTGAAGTTAACGGCAATGCGATTGCGCCAGACTTATGGTTTGAGACCGTCACAGGTCCGCTTTCTCCGCAGCAAGACACATCCAGCGAGACGCAGATATACAACACACGCACCTTCATCGAAGAAAACATCACCCTCAAAACCTCAGGTACGGAAACATGCGTCAACTGTCAAGGACCCTGACATTTTCGAATGGAACAAGACCATTTCTTCTCACATGCGCAATGGGCACTGCCAAGCCGCTCTCCAAGTCTTCAACACCATGCCTCGTCGAAGCTCCGTCTCATACAATGCTATGATATCTGGGTACTGGAGGAATGGAAAATTCGATCATGCAAGGGATCTGTTTGAGAAAATGCCCGAAAGGGATCTGTTTTCGTGGAATGTAATGCTTACTGGATGTGTAAGGAATCGGAGACTTGGTGACGCCCGAAAGTTATTTGACTTAATGCCAGAAAGGGATGTCGTTTCATGGAATGCTATGTTGTCTGGGTATGCCCAAAATGGATACGTTGATGAGGCAAGGAATATCTTTGATATGATGCCCGATAAGAATTCAATCTCGTGGAATGGATTGCTCGCAGCGTATGTTCAGAATGGAAGACTTCATGATGCTTGCCAGCTGTTTAAGTCAAAATCAGACTGGGATTTGATTTCTTGGAATTGTTTGATGGGTGGGTATGTAAAGGGGAAGATGTTACGTGATGCTAGGCAACTCTTTGACCAAATGCCTACTAGAGATGAAGTTTCCTGGAATACTATGATTACAGGTTATGCCCAAAATGGAGATTTGTCAGAAGCAAAGACACTGTTTGAGGAGTCTCCAATACGGGATGTGTTCACATGGACAGCTATGGTTTCTGGATATGCGCAGAATGGGATGTTGGATGAAGCAAGAAGATTTTTTGATGAAATGCCCCAAAAAAATGAGATTTCATATAATGCAATGATTGCAGGCTATGTGCAATGCAAGAAAATAGACATGGCCAGGGATTTATTTGAGGCAATGCCTTGTCAGAATATAAGTTCATGGAATACCATGATCACTGGATATGCTCAAAATGGTAACATTGCTCAAGCTAGGAATTTGTTTGACAGGATGCCACAACGTGATTGTGTATCGTGGGCAGCTATTATAGCGGGTTATGCTCAGACTGGTCACTATGAAGATGTTTTGCACATGCTTTTAGAGATGAAGCGAGATGGGGAAACAATAAATAGGGCAACCTTTAGTTGTGCTTTGAGCACTTGTGCTGATCTTGCTGCCTTGGAGTTAGGGAAGCAAGTTCATGGGCAGGCAGTCAAGGCAGGATATGAGACAGGGTGTTTTGTGGGGAATGCGCTTCTTGGAATGTATTGTAAATGTGGCAGCATAGATGAAGCTTATGATATGTTCAAAGGCATAGAAGATAAAGATATTGTCTCTTGGAACACAATGTTAGCTGGTTATGCTAGGCATGGGTTTGGCAGACAGGCTTTAATGATATTCGAGTCATTGAAGACATCAGGCATTAAACCTGATGACATTACTATGGTATATTTATATTTATTTGTTACATAACCTATAAATGACATGTGACATGCATGTGATACTTTTAATCTGTTATGTACCGTTATGATTGTATTGAGTTGCAACAACTATATAAGGAGTTGGGGTGGGATAGTTTTAGGTGTGTTGAATGTTGTGAAACTTAATTCAGATTCTTCTCTCTTTCCCTCGTTTCCTCTCTTTCTCCTATCTTCTATCTTCTTTCTTCCTATCTTTTCTATTCAAAACCTATCAATGGTATCAGAGCCACTTTCCTCGGACCAATTATGACTGGTGGTGAAACAACAAATCAAGCAGCTACGCAAGAAATGGAGGAACGGCTGGAGCAGCGAATGCAACAAATGGAACAGAGATCAGAATAGAAAATGGCACACTACAAGAGTTAATTCAAGGAATCTCTGCACAGTTGAATGGATTATTACGAGACCAAGAAGAATCAGTTAATGGAAGACCCAATGGTAGACGAAGGCAAGATGGTAGAAATCATCAAGAAGCAGTGCAAGATGGAAGACATCAGCGAGAAGGCACCTACCATCTACCAACTCGCTTTACAAAAATGGAGTTTCCCAAATTCCAGAGGAATGATGTGTTGGGATGCTTGTCAAGTGAGAAACTTTCTTTCGCCTTGATGAGACACCAGATAATTTGAAGGTGACTCTTGCTAGTGTGCATCTAGATGAGAAACTGTTCCAGTGGCACCAAGCATGCAAAGTTGTGAGGGAGATATCATCACCTGGGCTGAGTACGCTGAGTCAATCAAGATTCGGTTTGGGCTTGCATATGAAGATCCTATGCAAGAATTAATGTGGTTGCGACAGCAAGGTTCATTGGATGACTTCAATGATGCATTTGATGGTATCACTTGCAAGCTTCTGTTACCAGAAAATTATTTGGTGAGTGCTTATATTGCTGGGCTTAGGCAAGAATTGGTTGGGTTGGTGAGATTGTTAAAGCCCACATCACTGATAGGTTTTGAATAGAAAAGATAGGAAGAAAGAAGATAGAAGATAGGAGAAAGAGGGGAAAAAAGAGAAAGAGAGAAGAATCTGAATTAAGTTTCACAACATTCAACACACCTGAAACTATCCCACCCCAACCCCTTATATAGTTGTTGCTACTCAATACAATCATAACGGTACATAACAAACTAAAACTACCACATGCATGTCACATGTCATTTATATATTATGTAACATTATTATACATTTTATATGCTTTAAATATTATATGAAGTTTATCTTTATCATGATTTTTTACTCCCTTGTCCTGCTGGAAGTGTGAACTACTGTCATCATCTGTACATCATGGCTCCAATATGTCAAGACTCAATAAAAAATATATGAATAACTACTTTTTAGTTTGAACTTGTTGGTGTAAGCTGGTGAAATAGCCCCAGCACTTGCCTAATAATGTTGAGAAAGTCTAGTTCCCTTATTTGTGAATCATATGTGTTTGTGCTCTCACGCTTTTACATTTGTTGATTTCTATACTTTAGATGTGCTTAAACTGTCAGATAGAGGAAGAGAGAAAGGGGTATACCATAATCTTTTTAAACCTTTCTCTCATCCTTTTTCCAAACATCTCTCTTCTCCCGAGCTTTGGATTTCTTTTGTCTTTAACTTAGGCAAATTCAGTTAGACACTACATACTTGCTAAAGCCCAAATGTAGACCAGAAGAAGTTCAATTACTAAGTATAATATTGCTTGTGGTCGCCAAATTATTAACTAACATGCAAATACGTTGGTTCACTTGTATTCTTGAGCCACTTCGGCTTCCTATAAGTATCTGTTCCCTTTTGGGTGGATTTCTTATCCTCAATTGCTTGCATACATAGGAAAAATATGCACCCACCAAGATTTGTTTTTCTCATAAGTTATCAACTTGTCAAATAGGTACTCATTGCATTGAGAAGAAGCATGAAATTAGACTTTGTTTTCCATGTTACATAGTTTTTAAGAGTAATCTGTCACAGTTTTCTTTACATAGATGTGACAGAGCTAATAGTTGCTCTTGCTCGTGTGTTTACTCTGTCTTTGAGTCAAATCTTACAACCATCATCAAGTGTTGGCAAAATACAAATTCAACCACTGCTATCTTAATTTTTGTGTGTTTGCTAAAGTTGTAGTATTCAATCATATCAAATTATAATAACTTGAAGTAAAGGTGAGAATACTATATTTATATTTACATATATATAGGATTGTTCTTTAAATGGAAAATTTGATTAACCTTGTGTCAACGTACAAGTTCGTGGCATCTTTTTGTGACGTATGATTTCATCCTCGTTATTCTTCTTTCAGGTTGGTGTTCTGTCTGCTTGTAGCCATTCTGGGTTGATAGACAGGGGAATGGAATTTTTTCATTCCATGTAAAAGGATTATGGTATAACAGCTAATTCAAAACATTATACTTGCATGATTGATCTTCTTGGTAGAGCAGGCCGCCTGGGAGAAGCACAGAATTTGATGAGAAACATGCCATTTGAGCCAGATGCTGCCTCATGGGGAGCTCTACTAGGTGCAAGCAGGATTTATGGCAATACTGAATTGGGTGAGAAGGCTGCAGAGATGGTTTTCAAGATGGAGCCTCACAACTCAGGAATGTATGTCCTTCTTTCAAATTTGTATGCAGCTTCAGGTAGATGGGTTGATGTTGGTAAGATGAGACTGAAAATGAGGGATGTTGGTGTGAAGAAAGTACCAGGTTATAGTTGGGTTGAGGTTCAAAACAAGATTCATACATTCTCAGTTGGGGATTGTTTACACCCAGGTAAGAATAGAATATACGCCTTCTTAGAAGAGTTAGATCTGAAAATGAAGCGTGAGGGGTATGTTACTAAAACAAAATTAGTTCTGCATGATGTGGAAGAAGAAGAGAAGGAATATTTGCTTAAGTATCACAGTGAGAAATTAGCTGTAGCATTTGGAATTTTGACCATACCAGCTGGCAGACCAATACGTGTCATGAAAAACTTGCGTGTCTGTGAAGACTGTCACATTGCCATAAAATACATATCTAAGATTGTTGGAAGACTGATTATCTTAAGGGATTCTCACCGCTTTCACCACTTCAGTGAGGGAACTTGTTCTTGTGGAGATTACTGGTAACAGTGGTCAGATACGTTGAAAGAAAAGCTATGATCAGTATTACTTTTTACTCCACAGGCCTATCTCTACCTGTGTACGAAAAGGCTTTGAAAGCAAGAAGAAGATTTCATTGCTTCCTTGTCATTGTGCGAGTAGTGTTTTTATGAAGGAATTAAACAAGCTAGAGGAGTATCGGTAAATCAGATTGACTCCGGTCATTTCTGAATGACAAAGGTACTACTTTAATTGGATACTTTCTTTCTAGTGAGTGAAGGAAGTTGGAATCTGGGATCTTTTTTAGTTGTATCCCAGATTGCTGATTCAAGAGATCTAGAGAAATTTGGAAGAACAGGCAACATAAGAATAAAGGAGAGAGTATGCTAAATTATCAGACGGATCTAGAGAAGTGCGCTACGTGGCTTCATATCATCATCACTCTTTGTAAAATCAAGTTTATAGTCTTTAATTGTTCTAGACACTTGGGACATGATTAAGTAATTTACTTGAACTTCATTTGGTGAGAATGCAAAATCCCAGAATAGCCGAAGTCTAAGCAAATACTTTCCACTAGATCCAGTTCCCTGCTTCTGTCCAAGGATACATCACTGATTGGATAACCATACATTTTATTCTGTTCAATTGTGCGTGTCGGCTCTTCATACTGGATGATGAAGATTACTCTTTTATTGTGAGATTTCGTGTATCAAAAATTATAAAGAGCAACATCATCAAATTATCAATATGGTTCAGTTGCTTCGAACAATCACTTATGTTGATTTGAGGTGCGCTGTTATTTCTATACTTGCAATAATCTGAGGAAATTCTAATTTTTACAGCATCTCAATCTTGCTAGTATGCCATTTTGCTCATTCTTGGATATATTATGGCTAGTGTCTGGAAAGGGAAAGCCTGTGAAAGACTATTTCAATTCAGAAATTTAAGTTTTAGGTAAAGATCCATGATTGGTTTTATTGATAGAAGAAACTTAGGTAAATTTTCAGATACAAGTTTTTTTTAATAAAATTGATAGAAGAAACTTAGGTAAATTCTTAGATATCTGCCATCAAGTTTTTTAATAAATTAAAGCAAATCAAAGAACTGTTTTGAAGGAGTTAATAGTGGAAAATTGAATTGTAAAAATATCCAGATATTATGCATTTGTTAGAGAACTTGACAGAAAAAACTTAAAGAACTTAAGATTTTATGTCTTGTCCTTTATTAATATCTCTTACAAGTTAATTCACAGCCCTTGGGGTTTGAATTGAGGATAAAGCACAAGTATATTGTGCTTATGATACTATGTCAAGACATTATCAAAAATTATTTTCCTGAATTGAAACATCTAATAATGTGTGCACAGAAGTTGGCAATGTATGTGCACATGATCATTTTGAGGATCCAAATTGGTGCTCACATGCTTGCATAAATAACCTCACATTAGTGGGATAACGCTAATATTATTATTGTTGTGCTTGCACAAATACCATCTACGTTGAAAATGTAAATTCAGAAAAAATGTAAAAACATAAATTGCGTATCTGCTCGTTATGATATTGAAAAAAAAAAAAAAAAATACCTTATCTGTTGTTGTAAAAGTACTAGCTTTTTCTAAAAGGTAAATTCGTCTAAGCTAAAACAATAAATTACGTATCTACTTACTATTATATAAGAATTGTTGACATATTCATATTGCATTATCTTTTTCTCATGTTTTTCTTTGCGAAATTATCTCAACGCATAGGAAACGCACCAAAAGAATCCAGATTATAACATGCTAAAGATAAGGTGCATTGATTCGGATGGGTCGGTAAGGTGAGCATACTCTTTTTTTCTTCTTCATAGATTTGCTTACATATATCAGGTAGGAATGAAACTAGTCAAATAGCAAAACCTAGAAACCGAATTCTAGACTTCTTTAACCTTTACAAGTTGATTTGTGTGCAAAGTTTTGCACAAGCTTCCTTGTTATGTATGTTGATTTGACGAACATCGCGATGTGTTATGTTCTATATCTTGATTTTCTATCATTTTCTTTCTTGAAATTTATCTGTAATATCCAAATGCATAATAAAGTGCATTATTGTTGGATCTCAGAGATGTAAGTATAAATTTTATATATGTTGTCCGGACATCAATTTCTATTGATTGTAAATTTTATTATTAGACTTTTAGTTTTTATCCTAAGAAGAAATCATATGATCGAATTCATCTAATTTTTTTTAACTTCTTTGCAGTTGTTTATAGATATATATAGGTGTGTGTGGGTGTATAGCTTTAGCTGTACCTGTCACAACATATCGTGTATATTAATAGTGTTATGGTGATAAGATACCTCGCTATGGGAACAAAACATGCATTAAAATATAAGTGATTGCCATATGAAGAACTGATGATTTGATTCATAATTGGTGGATTAAATTTAAGGACAAAACCTGTAATTTCTCAAATCTTATAAGAATATAGTTAAATCAATTTACCAGTTTGATGAAATCGATAAAAACTAAATATGGCTGAAACTCTTGTAAAATATTTACTCCCATTTCTTTTAAGACTGGTTTATGTGCTCAATCAATTTTATTTTCGAGCCTTTGTTCAATCTGCTTCAACTCAAATTTCATATACGAGATCTTTAGAAATAATTCTATAGGTTTTATTCTTCCCCATTAGGCACACATAGATATCACCCATTCCTTTCTTAGAAAGTAGAAACTGAGCCTGAAACTTTGCCTAACTAGAAAAACAACTAAAAGGTTTCAATGAGCCGCACACTGAATTTAGATGCCTTTTTTCTTTCATTAAGGATTCAGATCTCCATTAATAAAACCCTAGATATCTTTCCTAAAACACATTCACCACATTCATCCCTAAGAGAATTAATGGGTGAATCCAAGTTAGAGATCTTATGTAAAAAGCGATGTTTGAATGTTAGAAAGGCATCCAAATCCAACAAAATGAATGAGAATCCAGAGGTATTATGGAAGATCTACTTTGATTAGTTACCATATTTCACCTTCCCTGCTCTGATTGAATATGTTCTTGAAGTTGACAGGTTTCTATCCACCTGCCTGCCTATATAAGCTGGACAGCAATAATCCATCAGGCATCTAAGAACTGTTCATCAAAATTGAAAATAAAGTGTATGTGTCAGTTTTGGAGAATGTTCATTGCTTCACTAATGGATGGAGGTCGCTTGGTGCAGGTCGGGAATTTGTTTCCTATGCCTCTGCTTTCCAGTGGCATTGGTGAGAAAACAAATGCCCGAACTACGTCAAGCAACGTTGGTCCATTGGTGACAAAATTCTGTGTTTTGCCAGATTTTGAAACCTCCCCCAAACAGATCATAATGGTTGACTTTGGTCTACTGGTGACAAAATTCTGTTTTTCCAGATTTTGAACCCTCCCCCAAACAAATCTTAATGGTATGTATGGGTGTTGAAAGGGGAAGTGAAGGGGGATTTGGATCCCTTGTTGTGCCCAACTCTTTCAAATGCTAAGTGCAGTGTATTGCACTTGAGTAATTAAGAGAGGTAGGCATTGTAAGGAATCCAAATCCTGGGAAAGTGAAGCAAAGCAGTCTAAAGAAAAGGAAGGGATGGTTAGATGATAGTTTCTCTTCCCCTTGTTTGGAAAACTATTTTTTTTTTCAAAAATTCATTTTTGCCTAATTAGGAGAACTTCAAATCATAAAGGTGGGAGGATTTGGAGAGATTTTTACAGTTAGCTGCAAATCCTTCATTTCTTGTCCTTGTAGAAAATTGCCAAACAAGGGAAATGCTTGAATAAAATCTTCCCTTCCCTTCAGCTATCCTCCATCCAAACTTACCCATAGAAACTAACCGATTACTTTTTGTTTCTTCTGAGGGGAATGTCCATTAAAACAGGAAAGTTGCACCATATTTAATTCTTGATATGATTCGATGCTCCTTATTTTATATTTTCTTCAATTCTGATATGATGGGGTATAGCGTGTAAAATTTCAAAATAATAGTCAATAATGAATCTCTATGATACCGCTTTCTTCTTATCTTTTAATTTGCACCAGACTCGCAATATGAATTGGGTCCATAAGCTCAATGCCTTTCAACTGAAGCTCATGTGACTACCAACTTTTGGCATCTTTTGTAGTTCCTTACGAATTTGTGTATGTATCAACGTTCTAGGCACTTTCAGCTTCTCCGAAGCACAATGTTTCTTTGTAATTTGTGACTCGCAGCAGACGTGTACGTTTTAACTTTGTCATATCAAAATATTGGATTGTTTAGATTCTTTATTATCTGTATCACTCAATGAAGAATGTACTTGTATGCATCTTTTCCCAGTCCAGATGCGTATAGCCGAAAATAATTAGCTTCAAATGAAAATGCGGAGAAGCCAAATTATCTAAAGGAAGGCTGAAAAGTGTCTTCTTTAGGATGCAAGATTCTGAATTTCTAATTGAAGATAGCTAAGAGAGAAAAATAAATTTTATTTCTGTGAAATTTAAAATGGCAGAAGCGAGGTTTACTTTTCTCCTCCTTTAATTGTAGTGATGATCATGGATGTCAAAATAGAAGATAAAAACTAGTGAAAGCTAATATCTGAGCCATGAAAATCTGGCTTATAGACAGTAGGCCATCACTAACTACCTCTTCATGTGACTGCATGTCGCATTAATTGCATGTACTAATTGTCTTTTGGATAGAAGAAATAATTCTTGGGCAAAATGCCGGGCAGCATTTCTAAACAGTATCTATTTGTAATTTAAATCAGCATTTATAATACTCAACGATGATACAAAGAGGCAATATTAAAAAAATGTGCCTGGTTCTAAATATTTGAGTTCCTCTTCTCAAAGATGATACAAGAGGCAATGTTGAAGAGCCCTTCATTTTACTAGTAAAAGTTTTACCTATTCTTTTTGTAACGCAAATAAAATACGAAAGATACAGTACAAGCACCAACTATTTGACTTAAATTTACCTTTTGTAGCCGATTTTGCTTCATTTCACAAAGAACCTTACTGACAAATAACATCACATAGTCGTCAGGCCAAAAACAAAACATCACACAATGGATTCTTTCAAAATGTTGGCCATATATGTACTATACGAAATATTCTTCAATATTAAACGACAAAAATGAGGAATCCCCCTTCAAATACATGCAAACTCTGAGCAGTTTTGGCATTTGCTAAAGTTCTCATAATAAGATTCTGGTCAGTGTCAGTCTTAATCAGCTCCACTTTCGGACGCCGTCAAGTAGGAAAGAGAGGGTGAGGCTCTTTCAGGGGGATTTCAATGAATCTCTCATCTTTATCTCAAGCTCTCTCCTTTTTTGGCCATCTCATTCTGTCTCTGATTAGCATTTAGTGCAAGAGAAGATCCAGGTCCTGAGCAGCTAAAATCAATATTATTTAACAGAAACCATAGTCCCTGGGACCACCCCTACTCCCTGCTGTTTCATTATAGTTAATGTATAGCATACAATAAATATTGCTTCACCAGAGAAACATAGATAGTTAACAAGACACTGACAATGGAGTCCTATAATTAGGTTCTAGGGGGAACAAGAAGGAAGACTTTAAACAGCCCATCAAACCACTACGCACAAAATTCTCTCTATTTGTAGAGAGGGGGCATACGATTGATTAATGCCTCTGAACCTTTATAAAAGTAAGATTCAAAATAAAGAAACAGTCTTTGCTCTAAGCACGAAGGGCATCAAGCTTCTCTGACAACCCCTCCACTTCCTCATCATTGACCTCTGCAATAGGTTCCCCCTATGACAGAAAGAATATAGACAAAATTAACACCCAAAAAGATATATTTTCATGAGTAAAAATTTTAATATAAATAAATATCTGAGATCATTTGAAAGCAGATGTCTAATATGGCCAAAAGAAAGCCGCCCCACGGGTGTTTTGGGGGGGGGGGGGTTGTGGGGGTGGGCGGCGCTGGGAAGAAGCACGTCTACCGCATACAGCATCACTAAAATATGCATCAACTATAACAGATTAGAGCGAAAAAAAATAAATTGACTGCACCTTCCCAAGATAATAACGAAGATAAAAAAGAAGAGTGCTTTGGCAGATTTCACTGTCATTATCTACATGATTTGGGATTTGGGATACCAAGAACTATAAGACGGGCATGGCAAATCTCAAGATAGCACTGTTATCTCACTTAGAACAGACAGACCAAAACCTATTATCGGATATCCAAACAATTTCAAATCTCCAACTTCGTCCAACACAAGGGCAGAAAACATGGTCTAAAAGAGCTATGAATTTGAAAAGTTCATTACCTCTAGATCTTTACTTGGTTTTACACCTATACACTTGGAAGCACTGATGCTGGCACTCTTCAACAGGCTACGTGCACTTTGGTTTGGCTTGGAGGGTCCATTTTGTGCATTTGAGTTTCCAGCTTCAGTCCCATCAGGACTGTGAAGAGTTGTTCCAACAGCAGCAGCAGTTCGCCTTTCAAAATCATTGTTTTGACCATCTTCATCCTTGGGTACAGGTACTCGTTCTCTAGAAAAGTAATATTACGATAGTCAATGCATATGACTCCAGAAGACTATCACTTTAGATGGTTTGGATAGAAAAAATACCACTAATCTAAACTTGGGAACTGCGCAAAGTCCCATATTTAAGTAACCAAGGCTTACCGAGGCAAAGAGGCATGCTGTCTCTGCAAAGGAGTGCTTCGTTCACCTTTGCCATAGTGCTCCTCAAGATGTGCAAACTGTCGCTTGAACCGGTCAACCCCACTGCATAGCGAGATAACGTTGAATTATTGACTAATGACACAAGCTAAAATTTACAAAATTAATAGTACCCATACTGCACATTAAAGTTCTAAGATGACATGCAAATTTTTTATTTAAAAAAGGAAATTATAAGAAATTCTTTGAATTTCAGTATTTCACTGAAATTAAAGACTTCCCCTATTTTCAAAACCTACACAAGTTATACAGATCACGTGAATTTTTCTAAAATTAGACAAACCTCCCGTTTATTTTTAAAACCAACAAAAACTTTCCTGAAACAGAGTAAATTATACAAAACTTTCCTAAGTTTTTCTTTACTAAAGACCTTTCTTAAGTCTGGCCGAAATTACATAACTCCTTTATACTTTCAGGGTAAGTTTGTGCATATTTTGAAAATAGAGAAGATCTTGAGTAAATTAGAAATAAATAAATAAATAAATAAAACTCATGGTGGTCACAAAATTATCATATTGAATTGTAACCTGGGTCGGTGATTCTTACACAACTACACCTAACCAGATATTTTTCTAATGTAAAGACCTCTTCAGGCACAGAGGTTCAAAACAACCTAACTAGGCCACATATATATGGTGTTTTTCAGATTAATGAAATAAATCCCAGAATCAAGCCATATGAACAAGACTTACAGCCATGCACTGAGGAACTAATTTTCAGTAAATCTTTAATCACAAACATTAAATAAGGATGTAGATGTCATAAATTAAGGAACTTCACATTATTGTAGGAAACACTGGCAGACAAAACCACACAACAAAGCAAATAGAATTAATGTAATTGTGTATAAGACAACCATCTATAAAGTTTAAACAAAGCTATAATTTTTATCATATCTCTTAAGATATTTAACAAATCAAATCAGTGTATGCTTGGTGTCAGATATTTTAAAATCAATAAGGTTGTCAAACGCATAGTCCCAGATTCTCAGGATTTACATTACTGCTTTACCTTGGATACATGAAGCTGGTCTGATCTCCACCACGCAGATATTCCTGGAGCATCTGAGGATGATACTCTAGAATCTGTTTACTTCAAATGTAGTACGGATTATTATCAACACACAAAGGAGAGATTATTGAAGCAACATTCCTCAACTGTATGGCCATACCTCTCTATAAATCAACTCTCTAACATCATCTTTGCTCAATTTTCTTCTCTCAAACTCAAACTCGAGTTTTGAAATGGGTTGAGTGGATGCTGGTTCACGATCAACATTTGCCAAGCCACAAAAGTAAGGATCACTTAATGCCTGCAATCACAAGCATAAAGGAAAAGATATATTAAGGAATGTGAGTAATTAATTATCTCTGGACACCAATATTAAAGCAGTTTCATTCAATGAAATTTCTACTTTGATAATTACTAGTTTCCATATATTTAGGTAACTGAAGATCAACCTCTTCCGCTGTAGGACGATCTTTAGGATCAAATGCAAGCAGGCGCTCCAGTAAACGAAGAGCCAATGGATCTGCATGAGGGAACTTTTGAGAAAATAGAACCGGTTGCTTTTTCCGCATGTTACTAAGGTACCTTCTAGCCTTCTCATTTCGAATCTGTGATTTTAAAAATTATTTACAAAAGGGCAAGGGGAAAGTAAAATTAGACATGAAAATTATTCATTAGAACAAACTACAAGTAGCTGAATTTTAAAATTATAGTAAAGAAAGAATTTACAAAGTTCAAAAGTATAATTGTAAAATTGCAGCATTTCATATGTTTCTTAATTTCTTAACTAGTTAGGAAACTACTTTTTGAATAGACTAACCCTCGAAATGGTATCAGCAGGAGGAGTACCAAGTAAATCAGTAATGATATCCAATTGGTGCACCACATTTTTACCAGGAAACAATGGCTTCCCAGAGATCATTTCTGCAAATATGCATCCGATGCTCCAAATATCAATTGCAGGGGTATACTGCAAAAGACAGATTTTAAATCATGCAAATTTCAATACATTCTTAAATATATGCAGCTTCTTATATATATATATATATATATATTTTGGTGAGATATGCAGCTTCTTATATGATATACCACCAAACTAAAAAAAATGAATAAATGATGAAGTAAACTGCTGTTGCGCTAAAAGGCTTCCGCAAAAGATAATAGACAATTAACACACAGAAACAAAAATGGGATATATATATGTGTGTGTGTATGTATATGTATATGTATAGCCGTTAAGGCAATATGTTCAGACTGAGGTTTCAGAATAAATCACAAAACCTTTAGATGTAGGTAAAACCATCGATTCATAGCTCATGTCATATCCCCCAACATTGTATCTCTCAGCTTTGGTAACTACTTAAAAATATTGTGCAAGTCTTTCTTCAGCATTCATTTAGAAAAACATCACCAAGATGCCAGCCATGGTATGATCTATTTGAATCATCTTTTCACAATATCAATGAAGCATCACTATGCCCAGAAAATAACATAAATATTCGAAGAAGGTAAAGGGATGAAATTTAAAAATAAAAAAAGGAAAGCAATGACGTACATTGACCATCTATGAACCAGTAAAAGATAGAAAAACCAACAACTGAATAAAATTCAGCAGGATGATAATTTAAATCAACTTTCTATGGCATTATTGATAGCAAAGACAAATTCTCATGCTATTTAGTTATCTTACTAGAGACAAAGAACAAGGGAAATTATGAGTTACTATCACAGAAAACTTTACCTCCATCCATTCATGAGCAAAAACAAGAAAATTTGAGCTGCATCAAATAAATCAAGAAAACATAATATATGTATCATGCAAGAGTTCAAAATTGAGAAGTACTCAACTGAGCATAACTGGTGTAATTACATTTATAAAGTATCAATATTTGGTGCACATCATTGACAATGGTACGCCTCAACTTTTTTTATCAAAAGATGGATGATACAAACTATAGAGGAAAGTGAGATATCAAAGATAAAAAGCTTACCTTTGAGAAAAAAGAACCGCATAATTCTGGAGCACGATACCACCGAGTTGCAACATAGTCCTTTGCAAAAGTTGGTACATTAAATCATCACAAGGTTTATACTAAAGATTTAAGGTACAGAGATAAGATTGATTTTATTGCAATTTTCCTACTAAAATCCTAAAGGAAAAAATGCAATTAACAAAAACAACAGAATATCATGGTATGCCTGGTAGACTACTTACTGTCCAGAATATAGCAGAAGGAGCTTCATTAAAGGAAACTCGTGCAAGCCCAAAATCACAAATCTTCAGTTTGCAGTCAGCATTAGCAAGAATATTTTTGGGCTTCAAGTCACGATGAAACACATTTGCTGCAAAGAAAATATATAGTATATTATTTCTGTTTCACTGTCTACAGAATCCAAGGATCTAGTCAGAAGGATACCAGAATGTACATATTTCAGGCCCCGAAGTAGTTGGTACAAGAAAAATTGGTGGTGCTCATGTGTAAGATCATCATTAGCCTTAATTACTTGATGAAGGTCAGATTCCATCAACTCAAACACAACATAGATATCCTTAAACTCTCGCCGTGAAGGAGGAAGCATTATGTGCTTAATTTCTACTATATCAGGATGTCGGAGCAACCGAAGGAGTTTAATTTCTCTTAGGATCCGTGTGGCATCTGAGACATGCTCAAAAACATCATTGATTTTCTTAATTGCAACCCTTTCCCCAGTATGAGTATCAATGGCAGAACCTACAACACCATAACTTCCTTTTCCAATAACTTCTTGGACCTGATATTGAGTAGCCTCCCCATACTCAGTGAAGAACTCTGCTTCTGGTGTGCCCTGTTTGATAATCATAAAAGTTATGTACAAAAATAATTTATTGTTGAACTATAAAGGTGGCAAAGAGTATTCAAACATTACAAGTATATAAAAACTTGAAAGTTTCTTTCGACCTACTGCCATTCCTACGGTATCATATGTAAACACACCTGATATGAGCAATTAGTAGTATAAATTAAATACATCTAAGATACCCTGCTAAAGAAAACCTAGCATAGTAACTACTAAAACCATGAAAGCTTGCACATCTTCATATGATATGTCATTAATGATAGACACAAAAGAAAGCGAGTCAAACACTGATGACACATCATTACTGCTATAATAGAAGTGCAGATGAATGAAAATTAGGTTAAACCAATGCCACTTGCCCGTTACTCGTAAATAGCAACAAGGGATTATCTCTTTTGTTTCTTAACTTTTTCTCTTTGGCAGAGTTTGTTTCGTGAGAAATAGCAAATACGTTAGTTTAGATAAAAATGAAGCTAACATGGCTTCCTATCCAGTCCTTCATCGTGTTGCAGAATGCTACTATTCCCAGCAAACAGCATCAAATAAAAATAATGACAATATCTGCTAACAAGTAACTGTTCGCTTAATTTAAGCTTACTTCTTTGGTATTATTTACCCTCTCTTAAATTCTCGGGTAAAACTTACAGTAGATTTTACGAGATACTACCAACCAAATGCACAGCAGATACATTTAGCCAAAACGCCCCATACCCATATTAGCCAATCGAATCACTAAACAATTAAAAAAAAACTCAAGAATGAAACAAACAAAAATATGAAGTAAAATAAAACTGAGACCCACCTAATAAGGTAAACAACATAATAAAAAAGGAGGAAGAATCGGACCACAAACAAAAACCCAACAAGCCCAGATCTCCCAGTCGGGAAAAAAAGAACAAACAAATAATTGGAAAGAGATGAAGGAAAGGGCAGAAAAGAAAACACCTTTTTTGAAGGATCCATGGAAGCAGCTTTGAAGTATGCCCGTGTAGGGACCTTGATATGCTTCAAGCCAGAGATATCAAAATCTTCCTCAATCGTGAGCCCCTCTTCGGCCCCCTCACCTTCCTCTCTCTCCTGTTTGGGAATAGTGGCCAATTGGGCGCGCAAATCTCTCACGAACGAGTGGCTAGCGTTGCCGCTAGCAATACGGTCGGCACTGTAATGGTTGTGATTGTGACTGGGCTCGTCATCAGAAGACTTGATTGTAGACGAAGGTCGACGTTGAAAAAGGCGACGAATCCCGTCCACCAGTGTTGTTCCACCACCCATATACTCTCCCCTCTATGATCGGCTTTGACTATGTACCAGTCCAATCCAACATTGCCCCCTCCCTCTCTTTCCTAATGCCTTGATTTTTTTTTCTCACTGTCCCGTTGAGTGCGGAAGAAAACGAAGCCAGAAATACACCGATCGAACAGAAAGTCACCAGCTTATGGAGAGAGAAAGACAGGGAAGACACAGATATCGCCGCATTTGCCTTTCAATGTAACCATGCTGGTCGCGCGTGGTTCATAAATAAATACACGAAATGAAAAGAAAAGGAGACGTAAGAAAAATAATTTTATAAATAAAAAATCATTTCTATAATTTCAGTAAAAATAATACAAATAAACAGTACTACTATCAAACATTAATCAAAATATTAATTTAAAATTTATATTATTAAATATTTGACACTAAAAATATATCCAATAAAACATGTATTACATATTCTACAGAAGAAAATCAAAGGATAGATTTGGTATAAAAGGAAAAAATCTTTTAAAATAGAGAAAGATAAAAAAATTTTTATAAAATTTATTTAATACACATTATTTAAATTTTTTATAAATAAAATATAATATTTTTATAATTTTTTTTTTATTTTTTTAAAATAATTCATTTCTATCAAACATATCCAAAGCCTACTTCCTTCTCCATTATCAAAGATTGATTCCATTGTTCAAAGATTGATTGAGTCCGGAAAAAAATAACAATTCTTTCTATTATACGCAATTGTCGTCCTACGTCATTGATTGGGTTATACTTATAAGACACGGATATATTTTTTTCCTTAAAGCATGAGAATAATTTTTATTTATGAGATTACGTTTTTATTTTTATTTTATTTGACATGTTAAATTGTTTGGACTAAGATATGATTTTTTAAAATTTTTAATTCAATTTTAATACATCTTTACATTAGTTTCCTCCTCATCATGATTTTTTTGAAAGATTAGGACCATTTCCATCGACAACAAAAATTTATTTCCTTTAAAAGTGTAATCGTCTAAATAGGATTGTTTTGTGTACAATTACAAAGAATAAGAAACTCAATCACTTACTCAAACAATAAAAGCCTTACCACTTATATTCAATTTGAATTAGTTTCTCACTATGAATTTTAAATTAATATATTAATATCCATAGTCCATTTCAATCATCAATTTATCAATATTAAAATCAATCAGGATAAAATACTCCCTCAGCTTTTATATATATTTATACAAATAAAAGTCACTTTCTATTAGTAATTATCAGTCCATAATAATAATAAATAACACAACTCATAATGTAGTTGAATTAAAAATATATTCATTTATAAAGAAAATTTGAGTGTCAAAAAGTCAAGGGGGTGTTTTTTCTTTATCATTAATGATTTTTTTAATTTAGCTGTGAATGATGGAATGGTTTTCACTTTTCATGGTGTGTGAGCAAAATAAAATATCCTTGACATGTTGCCCCAATCTTTCATTACGCTGTCCATGAGATGCAATAATTGAACTGCTTTAAAGCGTTTAGTGGTTTTATAATAAAATAAAATTTGAGCAAAACTTTGTGTGCTCCCACGCTCTAGAAGAGTGGAATTTTTTATTTATCTCAAAATATAAGAGATATAAATAAAATTTATAAAATAATTAATATTATTTATTATGCTCTTGAATAAGAGTGGATAAAGATAAGGTAAAACATGATTGATAGTCAACCCGATGTCTGTTCTTTGTGAAGTCAAATGAGATCGGGTTAACCTTACCTATGAGACCAGAGTTGGTCCGATCTTAAAAAGTATTTAAAAATAAATTAATTTTATTTATTAATAAAATTATGATTATATTTATTCTAAATATATTTTCTTGAAAAATAATATTATAATAACAAATAAAATTTTTTTATTATTTTTAAACAATATTAAGAAATTAATTTAAAGTTTTAAATAAATTAAAATACTCAATTTTTAAAATATATTCATAATAATAATATAGGCAATTTATTATATAGAATATATCAAGAAAAATATTAAATAAAATTAATATTTATAAATTTTTAAAAATATATATACTTGTATATATATATATCAGAATCCATCGAAATCGAGTTTAACCTTAATCTGATGTTCAACCTGATCTAGTCTTTGGGACCAATCTAGTATGTCAAGTAGGATCGGATCTACCAAACTATCGGGTTAGTTGAACACCCCTACTTTTAAATAATTGAAATTATGGTGATAATAATTAATAGTTAATTCATCTTACTCTAAATTTTTAATATGGATAGTTCTAAAAAAAATAAAATTATAGTACAATTAATAAACTTAACTATGAAAACTACTTTTTCCTTTGTATTGATGAGCTAGTCATTTATTTTTTTATAATTAGAAATAAAGGAAATATAATGGACATATAAACTTATTTTACATAATAAAACTTATAAAGAATTCGTTACAACACAGTTTTCAAACTAGTATAACATATATAATATTATGATATATTTAGTATCATTACCGAGCAACATTGATTTTTATTACTCCCTTTAATCCTATTTATAGAGAAAATTTTCTTTTTTTTAGTAGTTTTAAATATAAGGAGAAAAAATAAGTTAATAGTTCATTAATTTTTTTTTTAAAAATACCTTTCATTAATTATATGAGAAAGATTAAATACATTTGTAATTCAAATTAGTATTAAATTAAGTAGGATAATTTTGAAAGAAACTTAAAATATGAGACAGCTTAACTAACTTTAACTAACTAAAATAACTTTTCTTAATACTTATAAAATAATTTTTTTCTTATAAATATGACCAGAAAGAGTATTATTTTTATAGTACATAAATCATTTTTCATGCATTTTTATTATTTTGTGTACCAAATAGTTCATAAATTATATCATTTTTCCTAATGCTACATATGGTCTTGTATAAATCACTTTCAATTAATTTATACAAACTAAGAAAAATTTATTAAAATTATCTAATGACTTTGAATATTTTAATAATTATCATAACTTATCAAAATTATACTTACTTGAACTTATTAAATTTTAACACATCTTTATTACTCTTTCTCTTAATCCTTTCCCACCTAATTGTTTTATTTATTTTCTCATATATATAATTATAAAAAACAAATTTGAAAACAAATCTTTAATAATTTATTAATTTTTTAAAATGACTTATATTAAAGACCAACAACTAGTTATAAAATATATATAGTACCAAGATTGTACGAAGAATTATCTGCTTCATTTTCAGTTTTGTAAGAAATAAATTAAAATAATTACAATTTATAAAAGTGAAATTTAGGTAAAAATAATAAAATTTTTTAGAAACCTATCTAGGTGAAAAAAAGAAAAATGATGTTTATAAACTATAGTTTAATTAAGATAATGATAAACCAAATGGTCACTTCAAACTCCATCATTCGTCTAGAGCTTTCATCTTGCGTAATTTTTTGGTAAACATTTTTTCTCTTTAGACTGGTCTCTCTTTTTTGTCTAAAATTATATTATATTTTTAATACGACACTCCTAGACTATCGCCTTAGAGGTAAATGCTGATTTTTTTTTTGTAAAAAATACTGATCTTTTTAAGCATGAACATGTAAGCCCCACAAGTTCAAAATTCAGAAATATAATTGTGCGGGCCAAAACGAGTGTGCCAAGATTACAAGTCCGAGGTGGATGGACGCCCTTTTGAAGTCTCGCTTTCCGGGCTCATATACACCGAGTTATAATTCGGAGGCCGAGCTTAAGCGCAACGAACTGAGTAATACATCGGTTATCGAACGATAAGGCCGAGTAATTGTATGGCCAAATGATCGTTCGACTGAACAATATCTCGGTCATATACGGGTTTCTCCATGAAAACTGTTTTACTTCAAAAACACCCGGCTATGAGTAACAGTTATGAGATCATAACAGTTACGGAATCATAACTGCAGGGCGAAAAATCAGGGATCACACTAAAAGAGCGTGATACTCCATAATGGTAATTTATGAAATATCCCGATAAATTAGGGATTACAGGGAGAAGACGGTTTAATCTTAACGGTCAGGAGATGGTGAATAAAAGGAAAAAAGATAAGTGTAAACGGGAGGCACTGCATACGTAAGGTGGAATAGTTTCTCGGTTTTTTGACGGAACATTTTGGCGCCCACCGTGGGGTCGAGAAAAACTATCCCACCACCACCAAGGATCATGGTGCGAACCAGGAGCAGTGCGGGTGCAGGAGAACGACGCTCTGAAGACAGGCCTTCTTTGGAGGACCACCCTGTCATTCGGGCAATGCGTGAGGAGATGGAGGTATTAAGAAAAGAGAACGAGGAGATGCGTGAAAGGAACAGACAGTTGGAGCAGGAACGCTATCATGAAGGTACTTCTCTTCATCGAGGAGGGGAACGGGGGAATATCAACAGGGAAGCTCAGCAGTCACATCATGAAGGAAGCCGACGGGAGGAAACACACCATTCAGAGACCAACATTGACAATTTGCGAGGGGACAAGCAGGCTGCCCGGAGACATCCGTTCGTTGATGGCATCATGGAGACGTCATTGCCAAAAGGATGGAAGGGTTTAAACTTAGAAAGATATGACGGTACTACCGATCCTGATGAGCATGTGGATACGTATGTTACGCAGGTGAATCTGTTCACAAATGAGGATGCAGTTTTATGTAGGGTTTTCCCTACGTCCTTGAAAGGAGCGGCTCTGAGTTGGTATACCCGGCTCCCATCACGATCTATTGATTGTTTTGAAACCTTAGTCAATAAATTCAGCGCGTAGTACGCTACCAGCCGACCTCACCAGCTTACCTCGGCTGCGTTGGTAAACTTGCGACAGGAGAAGGATGAATCCCTAAGGAGTTTCATGGAGCGCTTCTCATCAGTCTCGGTAAAGATCCGGGATCTAAACCCTGAGGTAGCTATGCACACGATGCTGATGGCTCTCAAGCCGGGGCCGTTTGCCGACCACCTATGTCGAAAACCACCTTCCGACATGGATGAGCTTAGAAATCGTGCAGCTGGATATATACAAATGGAGGAGGTGTCGAAGTTTAGAAATAGGGTCAGGACTAATCTGGACAAGCGAACGGAATCAAGCAACCGTGGAAGTCTGAGGCCGACGTTAGAGAAGGGGAAGTTTAAAAGAGAAGGTATTAGTCGGGGACCGAAGTATGACTTCTACACTCCACTAAACACCAACCGTGCTCGAATTTTTGAAGAAGCCTGCAATACCGAATTGATACGGCTCCTAGCTCCCGGACACACCCCGGAGATAGCGGATCAGTCAAAGCATTGCAGGTACCATCGCAATTATGGTCACAGCACCGAGGAGTGCTGGACATTACGAGACAAGATTGAGGAACTGATCCAGGCCGGGCATCTCGGCAACTTTATACAGAGGGGTCACGGAAGTCGACCCTCCTATAATGGGAGAGGTCGTGGTAGAGGTCAGATCCGAGCTCAAGAGGAACCTCGGCAACCGAACAAGGAAAGAGTGCAGCCAGACGACACTCGAAACAGGGAAGGAAACAGAATCAGAGGGGTTATCAATACTATAGCAGGAGGGTTTGCCGGAGGAGGAGCAACCAGCTCGGCCAGGAGAAGACACTTGAGGGCTATTCGGGCAGTAAATGCGACGATGCACCGAGCGCCCCGAAGTTCTCCTTCCATCACCTTTTCGGATGAGGATTTTGAAGGAGTTGATCCTAATCAGGACGACCCCATGGTGATTTCAGTGGAGGTGGCCAATTATGTCGTCAGAAAGACACTGATAGACCAAGTGAGCTCCGCAGATATATTGTATTATTCTACCTTCCAGAAGCTCGGGATACCTGAGGAAACGATCAAGCCTTATCACGATCCGTTGGTCGGCTTTGCAGGAGAACAGGTTCATACCCGAGGATACGTGGAGCTGTTGACCACCTTCCGTGGAGATCTCGGATCAAAAACCATTATGGTTAGGTACCTTATAATTGATGCAATAACTTCTTACAATATTTTGATAGGTCGACCTGCGTTAAATGAGCTCGGCGCCGTGGTTTCCACACTGCATCTTACAATGAAGTTTCCATCGGTGACCGGGGACATAGTCGCAATAAAGGCTAATCAAAAGGTTGCAAGACAATGTTATGTGGATAGTCTGAAAGTCACCAGAGGAAGGGTGGTTGGCGGCAGTAAACATATGAAAAAGGATACAGCATCAGTAAACTTGGTGGAGCTTGATCCTCGACTTGATGCGCAGGACCAAAGGTCAAGGCCTATTGAAGAATTACAGAAATTTCAGCTCGCCGGTGAAGACCGGTGCACTAGCCTCGGCGAGAAGGTTACGACCTTATTTTCAAAGTCAAGAGGTTATTGTGAAAACCGACCACCCCGTAAAGCAGGTCCTGAGGAAACCCGAATTAGCTGGACGAATGATCTCGTGGTCAATCGAGTTGTCAGAATTCAGTATAAGATACGAGCCTAGAGGGCCAATTAAGGCGCAATGTCTGTCTGATTTCATCGCTGAACTTACTCCATCCGTCGATTCCAAAGATGGGGCCCGATGGATACTTTACGTAGATGGCTCCTCCAACACTAAGGGGAGCGGAGCAGGAATCATTCTAGAAGGACCTGGGGGATTAATTTTGGAGCAGTCTCTCAAAATCAATTTTTCAGTCACGAACAACCAGGCCGAGTACGAAGCTCTCATTGCCGGTTTAAAATAGCTAAAGAAGTGGGAGCGAGGCAAGTTAGGTGTCGGAGTGACTCACAGTTGGTTTCTGAACAAGTCTCGGGAGCTTACCAGGCTAAAGATCCACAGCTGGCAAGGTATTTGGACAAGGTAAAACGATTGGCTGAATGCTTTCAAGAATTTGCGATTGAGCACATTCCTAGAGAAGAGAACTCTCGAGCTGACCTGTTATCCAGATTGGCTAATGTCAAGAAGCTCGGGCAACATGAGACGATCATCAGGGAAACAATACATCAGCCCAGTGTCGATCTTGATGAGGTTATGGTCGGAGACAGCCCGGATCGGGATTGGATGACCCCTATTTGGAACTATCTGGCCGAAGGGACCTTACCCAGCAACCAGAATGAAGCAAGAAGGTTGAAAATGAAGTCTTTCCATTACATAATAATGGGAGGAGATTTATACAGGCGAGGATTCTCAACTCCCCTTTTAAAATGCCTCACTGCTGAACAGGCAAAGTATGTTATGAGCGAAATCCATGAAGGAGTGTGTGGGATGCATACTGGTGGAAGACCTATGGTAGCAAGAGTAATCCGGGCCGGTTATTATTGGCCCACTATGCGAGCTGATTGTACCGAGTATAGCAAGAAGTGTAATGAGTGTCAAAGGTTTGGTAGTCTGCACCATGCACCGCCAGAAGAATTGCACACAATGACGTCTCCGTGGCCATTCATGGTCTGGGGAATGGATATTCTTGGACCTTTTCCGATGGGCAAAGGGCAAGTCAAGTTCTTACTAGTGGGCATAGACTACTTCACTAAATGGATTGAGGCAGAATCGTTAGCTAAGATCACAGCACAGCAAGTACGGAAATTCGTATGGAGGAATATTATCTGTCGGTATGGGATTCCTCACTCGGTGGTTACTGATAATGGAAGGCAGTTTATTGATGGAAACTTGAAACAATTCTATGAACAGCTCGGTATCAAGCATCGAGTGTCTTCTGTCTTTTAGTTAGTTGATGTATGCAAGGAGGGCAAGGTACTCTTTTTCCTAACTCGGTCTTTTGTCCCAAAAGATTTGTTAAAAAGGGTTTTGGCCGAGAAGGTTTTGACGAGGCATGCCTACCTACTTCAATAAAGGAAATTCTTTGTCATGATTACATTCATCTATCTCGGTCAAGTATGAACCGAGCAATCGAATTAAATTTGGTCAAGTCTGAATAAAAAATTTGTTAAAAATTCGGTCAAGTATGAACCGAGCATTCGAATAAAATTTGGTCAAGTTTGAACTGAGCATTCTTTGTCATGATTACATTCATCTATCTCGGTCAAGTATGAACCGAGCACTCAAATTAAAATTGGTCAAGTCTGAACCAAAAATTTGGTCAAGTATGAACCGAGCATTCGAATAAAATTTGGTCAAGTTTGAACCAAATTTTTGTTAAAAAATCGGTCAAGTATGAACCGAGCACTCGAATTAAAATTTGGTCAAGTTTGAACCAAATTTTTGTTAAAAATTCGGTCAAGTTTGAACTGGGCACTCGAATTAAATTTGGTCAAGTTTGAACTAAATTTTTGTTAAAGATTCGGTCAAGTGTGAATCGGGGAATTGAAACTTGGTCAAGTATGAACCAAGGTTTCTATCGTAAACTCGGCCAAAAATGAACCGAGAGGCTAAATTAAATCTTAGTCGAGAATGAACTGCGGGATTATGTTAAACTTTGTCAAAAATTTGAATGCGGTCAGGTCGTCAGGAACCGACAAAAGATTGTTATCATAGATTAGAAATAAGTCTGAACAATACATCAAAGTAAAGAAAAGAAATAGACAGTCAAGGAGATGGGCAGTCCGAAGCTGTAGGAATATTTCCTTTTTTGTATCCTACAATTCTTCTTCATCCACAAGCATACCATCTTTGACGTCTTTATTTACATCAAATGCCGAGAGCTCAATTTTCGGCAGGAAAAGATGCACCTGACGAAGTGCTTTATGGAAGCCCTCTACGTGCTCCTTCATTATTTGTTGCACGGCTTCCTGAACGTCAGCCTCAAGCTCGGCCTGTTTTTTCTTCGCTTGTTCCAAATCCTTCTGCAAATTAGCAGCAAGGGCCGAGGATTCGGCTTTAACGCTCTTTGCCCAAGCAACCTCAGTCGTCAGGGCATCCCGCTCCTTTTCGACCACTTACACTTTCATCTCGGCAGCAGCGAGGGACCCTTTTAGTTCTTCCACCTGCCGAAGAAGAGCTGCTTGAGACTTTGAAGCTTCGGCAAGCTCCGAGGAAGCCTTATCCTTCGCGTTGGTTACTTCCATAAGCTCGGCCTTAGCAGCTTTCAGACGGCGGTCGCTTTCCTCAAACTCCTCCCCACAAAACGAGGCCATGTTCGCAGCGCGCAGGCAGATAGCCGACATGGATTCCAAAACAGCCTTGGGACCCAATCGCTGCAAGGTCTCTTTGTCACCGATTTCCTGAATGCTACTCTTGAAAAGCTTGGCAATGTTTGGATCAATGCCTGAAGGCGAGCGTCTAACAGGAGAAGGCAGGGGAGATTGGTGAGCTGAAGATACAAGCTCCTCGTCAGTGGTCAGAAGTAGAGCACGTTTGCTCGGGGGGCTTCGTGAAGAGGAAGGAATCTCAACAACCTCAGCTGTTGCTATTACTTCGGTACGACCTCTCTCTTCTTTATTAGGGTGAGCCTGCAACTTCTCGGCACTTGGTCCTGCTAATGGGGCCATGTTTTTTATCGAACGCCAGTTAAACTTCCCCATCACCACTGCAAAATAGAAAACATATATTAGAAGCTGAAACAAGTATGGTAGCACAAGATAAAAGAAAATCAGCACTCACGTTTAAAATCTTTATTAGGGGTTGAAGAGTAAGGGAGCCTAAGTAGGATTTTGCAGTTTAGAGGATGAGGTAATTTATTTAACTGGCCGACATCCGCCTTTTCGGATACCGACATATCCTCGTAACACCAGGACTGGAACTTAATGGGAGTCCAAGTCCAATAAAGAGGAAACCTGGGCCGCCCCCCCTCATCGAAGAACATGTCTGAGTATCCCTCGGCTGGGCGCACTTTGAAGAAACTTCCTTTGAAGTCTTTATACAACGAGGTATAAGGACCGATTATCCCCTTCTTATTCATACCACTAAGGAAAATCCAGCCGATCTTATTTCCAAATCGGATTTGATAGTAGTAGAGAAATTTTGGGGCGGTCGGTGTCATATTCAATTTTCTGCACAGGACCTCGAAAGCTTTTAGAAACGCCCAACTGTTGGGATGAAGTTGAGTCGGAGTGACGTTCAGCGCCCTTAAAACAGCACACTCGAACTCCGAGAAAGGAAGACCAACTCCCAATGATTCAAATAATGTCCTATACATATATGTAAAATGCATTTGTACTGGCAACGCAGATAGGAATACGTGCTCATCTTCAGCACACGGCTCGGCAATCACGGCCTCTTCTGTTTGTGTGCTAGCCAGAGAAATCGACTTCCTCAGCTCCACAATGGATTCGGCAGTCCGAAATTTAGAATGGTAGGATCCAACTTCTCCTTTTTCCCAATAATATCCCAGAAGCCGAATGTCAGGAACTGGGTCTCTCTGAACTTTGGAAGTGACTTTTCGGGGGTTTTGTACGGCCATCTGCACAGCAGTAGCCGAAGATGAAGCCTCCCTTTCGGTCGGAAAGTCGGCCAGACGAAAATTCAACTTTGTGCTAGGAAAGGAAGAGTTCGACGGTGAAGGTTCTTCTCCGATGCCCAGAACTTCCCTCTCAATCAGGATTCGATGAGAGGACGACCCAGCCGATGCCTCGGATCCTCGGTTTGAACTCATAGTGGGTGGGAAAGGTATAGAATAGTGTGAAGTACTTGAGAAAAGGGGAAAACACAGAAGATGGCGTACCTGGAAAAATGACGGAAGGGGCAAGGAAAAGGAGGTCAAAGACGACGAAGAGATTCAGAGAAAATGAAAAGCAGAGGTAGGTTGGAATAAAAGGATGAGCACCCAAGTCCAATATGTATACTCCTCCTCGAAAACGAGCAAAATAATCATGACTTTGGGGGAGCCAATCGTCACCATTGGGGAGCGTGATTTGGCTGACGAAAAGACGTAGCATTAAATAACGCTGCACGCAGCTGTATGTGTAAGCACATTACCGTTTCAGAAACCAAAACGTCAAAGAGCCTCTGGGAAGGTTCTGGAATCCCTAAGGAACTGGAGCGATTTAAATTCAAAAAACCAGTTTTTAGTCGACCACACGATTCAGAACCCTCTCGTCCAGATTGGACTCGAGGCTCGGGGGGCTAGTGTGCGGGCCAAAACGAGTGTGCTGAGATTACAAGTTCGAGGTGGATGGACGCCCTTTTGAAGCCTCGCTTTCCGGGCTCATATACACCGAGCTATAATTCGGAGGCCGAGCTTAAGCGCAACGAACCGAGTAATACATCGGTTATCGAACGATAAGGCCGAGTAATTGTATGGCCAAATGATCGTCCGACTGAACAATATCTCGGTCATATACGGGTTTCTCCACGAAAATTGTTTTACTTCAAAAACACCCGGCTAGGAGTAACAGTTATGAGATCATAACAGTTACAGAATCATAACTGCAGGGCGAAAAATCAGGGATCACACTAAAAGAGCGTGATACTCCATAATGGCAATTTATGAAATATCCCGATAAATTAGGGATTACAGGGAGAAGACTGTTTAATCTTAACGGTCAGGAGATGGTGAATAAAAGGAAAAAAGATAAGTGTAAACGGGAGGCACTGCATACGTAAGGTGGAATAGTTTCTCGGTTTTTTGACGGAACAATAATAAATCTTATTTTGAGAAAAGCTAATTAAACTTACGATAGAGTCATTGCTGACGCAAGTGAGGCTGTGAATCACCAAAACTTACAAAATTGCACAACTCAATAGTAGATAAATATACCAACGGCGGATATGTCTAGCAGTAATATCTTACAATGCAACGAACCCATTTTCGAATTTCCACTAAAAGAGGTATCCAATGCCTCGAATGGGATTACCTACAATAAAAAAAATGCATGTGATTTTTACCAAAAAAAAATTACATGAATATATGTTATATATAACAAAATTTATAGCAAATCTTATTATTATTAAGTTATATTAAACCCATATTATTAATTGAAAAACAATCAATCCGACGATAAAATAATGATTCGCCGTCCTAAAATAAAAAGTATATTTCAAGAACAGCTTTTGCATCCGTCTAGTATGAGAAAATAGCTTTATATTATTCTCTTGTTATCATTATTTAGTAGTTTTGTATTTATTTCATTTAAAAGAAGATGTGATGATTTTTTATTCTCGTTTTTTTATTTCTATATGATTTTGTGTATGAAATGTTTTTGTTTTTTTTTTCTGGCCTGATATGAAACGTAAATGAAGATAATGTGATGTCTAAATACTTGAACCTTACTCTTTTTCTTTTGGTAACCAATAATGATTAAGAAACACGGGCAGGAAAAAAATAAAATAAAATAAATGCAGGAATATAGGTGTAGACACAAATGGAAATCAGTGCAAGTAACGTGATAACACAAAGATTTGGCGTGCAGAGTCTTCCAATGTTTATTTTGAGGAACAAGTGAGAACGTTTCCTGAAGTTTCTTTCTTCATATGTACATTTCTTTTGTACCAAAAATTTATATATATATATATATATATATCTGTGTGTGTGTGTGTGTGTGTGTGTGTGTGTGTGTGTAGTTGGTTAAATTGAATAGCAAAATAGTCAACAACTTTAGAAAGGTCTTAAATTCTAGTATTCCATGTGAAAGAAACCCCACTTTTGTAAAACTACTTTTATTCAAACCTAATAATATTTGAATCTCACTCAACAATATTACGTATAACATAATTATATAAAATAATGAGGAAGAGAGAGGAATGCACTATAGAGGATCATTAATATGTTGAACATACTTTAAAAAAAAACTTATACTTGAAAAAAGGGAAAATATAGATAAATGCCTTTGGAGATAAAAAATTTTCAAAAATATACATTGAACTTGCATAATTATCATGAGATATTAAGGTACCTATTTGAAATTATTTTTTGCCTGTGAAATAATCAATTTGCCCTCTCTCCTCTATTTATACCAAATTATTAATTAATTGAATATATTCATTTGCAACTAGAGTCGATAAAATGGATTTTAACCCGCGGGTTAGCCCTTATAGCCTGCCAAAAATGGCAAGATGACTCAAAAAAATTGGAATGCTTCATAATGGGCGCAAAAAAGTCAGCCCGCCTAGCCCAATGGCTTACGTAATTTTTTTTTTAATTTGTAGCTTTTTTATTTTATATCATTATATCTAAAAACTAAAAAAATACCAAAGTCTCACTTAACTACTAAGCCTCATTTTCCTGAAGTTTCAATCTTACTTCTCTGCTAAATTAAGTTGTAATTTTTGTTGATTTCAGTTAAATGAGAACTAAGTCTTCTTCCCTATTTTATCTTTTTGGAACTTGAATAGATTTTCATTTGATTTAATTCTTTTTCGAGTTGCAAATATGAAGAGAGCTCTCTTTAGTATTATTATTTTTCATATTACTTTGTATTATTTTGGATAAAAATGAAAAAAATGGGCTGGCCCGCTTGGCTCGCCAACCCATGTATGGTTGGACGGGATGGAGATTTCACGGCCCGCACTTATAGGCACCCCAGCTCACCCAGCTTCCGAAAAAAGGGCTTGTGATGAGCCGGACCATTCAAGGCAGGTTGACCTCCATTACCAGCTCTATTTGTAGCTAATGTCCAATAATTTACAATAAAACGTTAGTAAATTTGCAACTGATTCGATGGTCGATCATTAAAGGGGGTCCATCTGATGGTTAACTTGATTAGCAATTCAGTGAGAGCTTTTATTGAGCTGCTAATCTTGTTGACTGTCAAAGTGACCTCATCTAATGGTCGACCATCACCAATTTGCAATCGATAATTTGTAACTAATAATGGACAATTTGTAATTGACAATCGATAATTTGCAATTAATAAATCTACGTATATTTTAAGTCAAGTTAAAAAGATAAATTCAGATACATTTGCAATTGATTCATTTAAATTTGCAACTGATCTATGTATATTTGCAATTGATTTGCATAAACTTTCAAGTTAAGCTAAAAAAAATATATATCTGCAATTGATTCATGTGAATTTACAACTGATCTACATGTATTTACCAATGATTTGCATACATTTATATTTTGTTGAAGTTTCAAAGCACTAAATCTATAACATTTCAAACTAGCTAATTAAAACAAAAAAAGAACAAGAAGTAGTAGCCACAAAAAATATGAAAATCAGGGATGAAGATGGAAGTAGCAGCCGCCAAAAAAAGGAAAAGAAAATCATTTATGAAGATGGGTGTAGGCGATTTCTTAGTTCCTCACATATCTACGATTTCTCACCAAATCTTGGCACCCTCATTAGATTCAAGTTGTGGGTAAGTGTTCTCAGTGTCTAAGTTGACAAGGTAATGCATTTGAGATTTGCCAATGTTGATGAGGTGATGGTCAAACTTGCAAGCAGAGGAGGATTCGTCATCAATAGCAATGGCATTGATGTTGTTGGCACAATGGGGGAGTTTGGTGAGAAGAGGAGGGAGGAAGGCAAGAAGCAAAACCAGAAGACTATGAAGTTTGGTGAGAAGCAAAGGGAGGAGGGCGAGAAGTAGAACTAAAGGGGGGAGGGATTTGGGGTTAGGGGTTTTAATTGAGGTAGGGGTATTTTAGTCTATTCATATGATAAAAATATTTACAATTTGATATATTGGCATATTTTTTTAGTTACGCAAACTCAATGTATGCTTTTGGAATTTTTTACTGTCAAAGGTATTTATCTATCATTTTCCAAAAAAAAGCTTAATTTTAAAAAATTATTGCACAAGCTTAAATGACAAATAATTTTACTCAAGTGATTTTTTTTTGTATGCATTAAAAGTAGTCCCAACCGACAAAAATTATTTCCTTTGTATAGATCAATAAAGTAAATTTTGTTTTTCCTAATAAGATTTTTTTATACACACAACCAAAAATTAAACTTTGAATATTATGCTTAAAAGATCCAACTATTTGTCTTTGTAATTACTTAAATGAAATTATTTCTTCTGTTTTAAAATATAAGTCATATTTAATTATCTCACCCCTACTAAGGGGAGTAATTAAAATTAATTACATATCTTAACTTTTTCAAAAATTATCATAACTTTCCAAAATTACCACATTTTAGTTATTACTATCTTTTTTAATCTCTTTTTACCATAAAAAAAAAAGTCAAATATCCATTTTAATTGAGGTCTCATATAAATGGAGAGAAAAATAAAAAAAAAACTTTAAATGATTGCTAACTTTCATAAAGTAAAATCCTTGATCATACAAAAATTCGCTCCATATTTTAAAATGAATGGAGCATTTAATCATAAAGGGAGACCATGTACATTTGCTTGCATTTTGTGTAAATTATATCCATTTTTTTAAAAAGAAAAGAATTAAATGAGTTGAATTTCTTGGGCTGATTAGGATCGAAGCAGAGTCCATGATTAAAATAACACTTTCAAAATTCTCAAATCGGTAATGGAATTCAAATATATATTTTTTTTATAAAATATAAATCAGATCATTTTTTTTTAACCAAATACTCATGAGACTTAACAAAGTCGCCCAACACAAGTGGCGACCCAAATCCTCCTTCTCTTAACAAATCAGACCTGTATTGATTAGACTAGGCTTCATATTCTAACTAAGCTGGGATCCGTTAATGCTTCACATGATTCCCTCCTCACTTTTTCACGTAGGTACCAGTAACTATCCTTCCACCACCACCACCACCACCACCACCTTTAGTTATTGTGCTCCTATTTACACGAAACCTAATAGGCAGTAACTATCTTATGAGAAAGCTTATGATTATTTGTCAATATTGAGAATCCAACATTATGATAATAACAATTATAAAACTTGATAACGATGATGATAGAGCGTGTAGTAGTAGTAATAATAGTAATTTATTTTTAATAAATAATAAATTTCAAAGAAAGTTCTTGCAACAGATATTGAAATATTAATGACTCAAATAAGGTTTTTTTTACATATAAAATACAACATAGTTAAACTGTAAAAGTAGTGAGCCTAATTTAGTATCTGTTTGGTTCATTTTTATGAGAAAGAAACCATGATTTTTAATAAATCATAGTTGAAAATCATAATTTTTTAAAAAGGTATGTTTGACTAAACATAAATTACCTTTTTTGAAAAATAAAAAGTAGATTAACCTGTAGTTTTAAAAAAGGAGAGGAAAAACTACTTTTCCTTTTACAAAACATGAGTTTTGGAAAAGGAAAAGGAAATTTATTCTATATTATACATCTAAAAGTACTTTTAACCCTTATTATCTAAATAGATTTTTTATCAAACTTATTTTTATAAAAAGAATATCCAAACATAACAATCTACAATAAACTTATTTTATTTAAATTTTATTTTTACAAATTTTATTTATTTTAACTTAATTTTATAAAACTGTGAACGAAACGGCCATACTTAATCTTATACATGTTAAGATCCGTTTGGTTTTCAGTTAGTTAAAAATAAGTTTTGGTAGTATTGATTTTGTAACGTAGCTATGATAAAAATTAATTTTTAACTAATGTGTTTATGTTTGGATGATTTATTTGAAAATTGATTTTAACAAAATTCATAATTTTTCTTCAAATTGAGCTTAAATTCTATCTCATAATTAATTTAATTTACTTGAACTAAAATTTAATCTATATTTATTTAATTAAGAACATAATATATCTGATATAATATTTTTTTACAGGTTATAATTTATGAAGAATAAAATTTTGAAGAGACATTTTAATCATTAGATAGGAAGAATTTGACGAAAATTTTATTTTTTTTATTTTTTCATTTTTTTTCAATTTTATTGATTTATTTTTATCTGATTTTAAAATAAATGCAGATGAAAATGAAGAAGCAAAACTGAGAAGTAATCTACAAGCTACTTCTAATTTAATGAAGTTTTAAGAGCAAACTTGGTTTTCAATATGAATCAATTTTATATCCAAACATCTTATTTAATATAGTAAATTAAGTTTTAAACTTAAACCTAGTTTTAAAAAGTGGATCCAAAGACACCCTTAGACATGTAGTGGCATGGTAGTTTAAAATAGACTATCCAGTCAGGAGGCCGAAAGTACTATGTCAGTGGTGGCCATGCGAATGCGATACAATAATTTAATTGAACTCTTTCTTTCACGAAAGGTCTAACACGTCTGAATTAATTATTACGTCAATTATTTAATTTTATCCATTTAAGCATCCACCTGGACACCAAAATAAATTGTTAATGTTGATAAGCTACAATTTTTCACTTGCGTCTCTCTCTTTCAAATGAATCTAAATCCAACGTCCTTAGGATGGGTTTAAATTAACTTATATATAAATAATTATAAGAGTAAGTATTTATTTATAATAAATTATGAAAATAAGTAATTATATCAAAAGTAATTTGTGTTTAAATATATTTACTTCATAAAAGATTTTGAGAAAAGAAATATATTTAGATATTGAGGATTTAAGTAATTATTTGGTGAAAAATAAGAAAAAAAAGTGAAATAAGTGATTATGGGAGAATGAGTGATTATCATAAGTAGAAAAAAATTAGTTTCTTTCATAAATACTTATTTAAGGTATAAGTGCTTATTGAAAAGTTATTTTTATTTGATAACTCTAGCATATAATCACCTATAAGATCTCATAATTACTTATTAATTATGGGTATCCAAAGAGTCACTTACTCCTTCAATCTATAAGTCCTTTGGCATTTGACCATCTTGTTTTTTTCCCCTTAACGTGGGCCCTATTTTTAAAAATTAAAAATTATGTTGTTATTGATATTTCATGTATCAAATATTAAAAATTAATGCCATTGCAATTTTTTTAAATTCTAGAAAATGAGTTTATACGCGGCGGCCCATATGGTTTTCATCGCTGATTAGTTATTATTCCCTTCGATCCAAAATATAAATCTTTCTTTAAATTTTTTAATATAAAATATAAGTCTTATTTAGATAAAGTCAAAAGTATGAATTATTTTTTTAATCTACCTTCATTTTTAATTAACTAATAAAAGAGAAAATTATCTTGAAAATTATTTTTTTAAAAGGTAAATCATTCATTACTACCAAAAGAAAAAGCTATAAAAAGTCATATATACAACATAGGAAGATAAATTTGAAGCCACATTCTAATAGGGGTTGCCCAAATTAATCTTCATAACTATAAAAGAATACCTCTCAACCATCCTATTCAATTGCAACACCAATTTTTGTTAGGAATTCTCTTTCAACAATTCGTTGTCTAGTTCCTGCATAATTACTACATCCGGTTTTTACCTTCAAATTTATATCTTTGATCACTCTTTGGATTGTGGAGGTTTCATTATTATGTCGCCTAGTATTCCTTTCCTTCCAAATATGATAAATAACAGTTGCAAACCCTGCATGTAACACTTGTCTAAAATAGTTTCTCCTTTTGAATCTCATAGTAAGTCATCTCCTCCATCTACTAAACTATATTGGGATATAATCAATCCTTATCTACTTACAGACTTCTACAAGAGTTTCTCTCACCCATAGGCATTGAAAAAAAGGTGTCCAACAAATTCAATATCATTACCACACAATATATAGTTCATACCAGTAACTAGGATATTAAGGTCACACATTCTAGTTTTAGTGAGTGATATTTTTTGGACAATCAATCACATAATAAAGGCATGTTTAGGTACTGTATATCTAGACCAAACAATCTTGTCATACCTGAAATTCTCATGTTCACCCTGAAGTCACTTGTATCCCAATATAATCTCGTGTGTGTAGCACCTCATTTTCCATTATCATATACTTGTGCAAATTTCACTTTCACTTTGTTTGATTTTCTCCAATGTTAGCTAGTGTTATTAGGGGCAATATCTATCCAGAAGTCTCCTCCTTTTAAATAAATAGCATTAATCCATTTTACCCAAAGATTCTTTGCTTTTGATGCAACATCCTAGATTTGTTTAGTAATAACATGTTCATTCCATATATCACATTTTTTAAGACTAAGGTCCCCATTGCTTTTGAGAAGACATATTCTTTCCCAATCGACATGTGTCAAAATTTTGTCATTTTCTGTTTGTCTCCAGAGAAAGGCTCTACATATTGATTTAACTTTTTTTGTGATGCTCTTAGAGAGAATAAATATGCTTGCCTAGTAAACTTGCATGGAGAAAAGTACATAGTTAATCAGTTGGCACTTGCCCGAGTAAGATAGATATTTTGAAGCCCAACAATGGATTCTTGAAGTAATTTTATCTATAAGAATATGACAATCCATTTTGGAAGAGAATGGTATGCCTAGATATTTGATAGGGAAATTACCCATTGCAAAACCTGTCAAGTTTATGTTTTGCTCCTTAGTATTTCCTGCAACACCATTTATGAAGATGTTTGATTTGCTATGTTTGGCATGAAGGCTTGTAGACTCAAAGAATTTTCTAAAACCCTTCATCACAACTTTAACGGACTTGGGGGAGGCTTTGCAAAACATCATTAGATCATCTACAAAACATAAACTGACAAGGCCAAATTTTTTACATAAAAGATAGTATTCGAAATCAGGGTGTTTAGCCTAAACACTTAGAATTCTAGTAAGGTATTTCATGACTAGGACAAACAGTAGAGGAGAGATAGGATCTCTTTGTTTTAAACTTATAGCTCCATGAAAATAGCCATGGACTTCTCCATTTATTAACACTAAAAAGCTTGTTGTAGTAATATAGTTGATTATCCATTTAACAAGTTTAGATGGAAATCCAAGTCCTTCTAATATTTCCTAAATGAAATTCCATTCAACCATATCATAAGTTTTTTTTAGTTCCACTTTCATTAGGCATCTTAGACATACATTTTTCCTCTTGTATAATCTCAATAATTCCAGACTAATCATTGATCGGGATTCTGCAAGTATACAGAGTCAATCACAGTAATAAAAAAATCTCTGGAGTATTCCAAAGGTCGAACCCAAGGGAGGTTGTGATTTACTCAATTAAATAATTTCAGTTAAGACAAACGATTTGTGAAACGTTAATTAAAGATTAAGTTAAGAGAAAAACAGTAATAAAAGCAACTATTTGAGTTTAATTCAATCACTGAGAGCGTTAGGGAATTTGGTTTTATCTTCCTATAACAACTAAGGTTACTCTTAACTTGACTCCTTCTACAATTATAGTGACAGTTATTTCTAAATTATTCTAATTACCTTTCAGTCAATTAGTCTGTATTTAATTAGGTTTTAATTCACTCTCATGCAACTAAAATTCCTAATTAAACCTTGAAGTTATAACTGAAGTCACCATAAACACCTAATTCTATCTCTAGAATTGTTGTTCATGCTTATCTCTCAAGGTTTAAGCTTACTCTTCACCTTTCAGTCTATCAAACTTACCCACAGAATGAATTTCATGGTGGCTAATCACAAAATTCCAATGAAGCACAAAAGAGATAGAAATAATTAAACATAAATAAATGGGAAGAATTCAACCAGAAACAAGAGTCATAATTCAGAGTAAACTTTAATCAATCTCAGTTAAACTACATCTCTATTCCTAACTTGGAAAATTAGTTACAGTTAAACATTGTTCTCAAAATCAAAGTAAAAATAAATTCCAAAATCATTCGAACAAAATCTAAAGAAAGAAAAGTAGTAGATGAATAGAGTGATTCAGCTTCACTCCTCCTTCAATCCTCTCAAATTTGCCTTCGGAATGCTCCTTCTAAGCTTCAAAGAATTTGGAATAAGTCTTCTAGGGCTCAGAATAGTGATTCCTCTTTTTCCATTCTAAAAACCCATACATATGTGTTTCGTACGATCTTGTGGGTAAAATTAAGATAAATCTCTTAAATGTCTTCACCCGGCTCCAGGTATTTATTCTTTTTGTTTAGCCGGTGCCGGATGAAGTTTATAATTGTCTTTCTCTAATCATCACCCAGTGCCAGGTGATATGCACATGTGGTTGACCCGGTGCCAGGTCAATCCGTAATAACTACTTCTTCACGCCTCCTCACCCGTGGCTGGGTGAGGATAATAAATAGGGATCGGATGATTTTTTTTTCATGCCTTATTTTCTTCTTCTTTCACTCCAAATTCCTCAAATATCCTCAAAGTTTTCCTAAGATACAATTATATCTTAAATTAAGTGGAATCATGCAAATTTTATATCAAAACTCAATATTTTTTAAGAAAAACAATATCAAATGTAGGTATTTTGTAGGTATAAAATAAACATGTTAAATCTCCCCACACTTGAGCTTTTGCTTGTCCTCAATCAAACACTAAGCATGAGATCAAAGAATTTTTCTACATAAAATTCACATCCACCTATTTCCAAAATTTAAGAACCTACTATCTATCCAGTAAAAAAGTACAATGTATATATGAAATACTAAGCTCAATATCCAGCCAATAGGTTTTTACTCATATTCACTAACCCAATGGTGTGTGTGCGCTGACCAACCTATAATTAGTGTCAATAACTAGCCAGACAAGTGGATTGAAAATTACGATACTTATTTAATGATGTTATGGACTATAGATCTCCCCTTCACAAATGCACCTTGATTTTCACTAACAATATTGTGAAGAACTTTCATCAATCTACTACATAACAATTTAGAAATGCATTTGTAAATTGTGTTACAACAAGCTATATGTCTGAATTCACTGGCCATTGTGAGATTGTCTACTTTAGGAATCAAACCTAGGATAGTGGCATTTATCTGAGCAAGCTTTTTACCATTCAAGAAGTATTTTTGCACAACATCAATTATATCTTTCCCTACTATTTCCCATGCATCTATGAAAAAACCACTTCCATAACCATTTGGGTCAGGGTTTTTTGAAGGGTGGATGCTAAACATAGCTTCTCGGATCTCATTCTCAGGGAAAGGTTGTATTAACATTATTTTCTGGTCAACATTAGGTACTTTTCCAGCTTTGATTGTATCCATATCTACAGGTCTTCTATTTTGGCACTTGCTCCCCAATATTGTTTGATGGTAGTTAATCACATGATTTATGACCTTATTATGATCAGTCAATACCACTCCTTCTTCAATAGTGATGCTTGAGACGTTATTCTTATAATTTTGAGTTTTCAAGACTTGATAGAAGTAGGTTGAATTTTGATCACCCATTTGAATCCATGTTGCTTTAGCCTTTTGAGCCAAAAAACTTTCAGCTGCCCAATCTTTCATTAAGAATTCTTCATTAGCCTCCCTTTCTTTGTTTTAAAGTAAAGGATTCGTAGTCTCCTCATGCAAAGCTTCTTGAACTTCTCTTAATCTTTCCTTTGCCTCTATAGCTATATTCACAGTATCAGAAAATTGCTCTTTATTCAGTTTATTCAACCCCTTTTTCACCTCCTTTAATTTTGATGACACTTGATACATTTTTGTTCCATTCACATTTGTTCTCCATGCATGATTAACAATCCCCTTAAACAAGTGATGCATAGCCCACATATTAAAATATTTAAACACCTTCTTCCTTTTGCTAGCCACTTCCTTATTCTTGACAATCATAGGGTTGTGATCAGAAACTCCTTCAGGGAGGAAAGTTGCTTTATATGTTGGTAAAGTATTAAGCCACTCCTCATTAGTAAAGACTTTATCCAACTTGCTATAAATACGTTAGCCATCACCTTGCCTATTGTTCTGTGTGAACTTCCACCCTTTCCATCTCATATCTATTAAATCACATATTTCAAGACATTCCACAAAATCTCTTACCTTAAACTACTAAACAGGATTTCTCCATATTATTTCCTCAATTTTAAGCACACGGTTGAAGTCCCCAAGCACCACCCATAGCCCTCCAACCTTGCTAGTATAGTCACTTAGTTTATTCCACAAAGGCACATGGTTAACAGCTTGATTATGAGCATAAATAGCTATTAAATGGAAAGGAGTTGTTGCTACAAAAGCAAAAACCAAATAATGTATGAAATGGTCACTTTTCTCAAGCACCTTTAAGTCAAAGAAGTCCTTTTTCTACATAACCATAATCTACCTGTAGTGCAATGCTCAAATTAGTTATGTAATTACATATAGGCCAGAAAGTCACAAAAACATTCTCAAAATTGGTGTTGTTGACTTTAGTTTTAATTGTACCCAAAAAAAAATATTTTATTTTTGACAATTAGATTTAACTTCCCTTTGTTTGCTAGGGCTATTAAGCCCTCTAATGTTCCGCATAGCAAAACTAGCCATAGGAAGTTACCTGGTTAAAAGGGCCGGGTTCATTACTATCTATGTTCAAATTTTCAACCATGAGATTTCCAACATTGCCAACTTCCCTTCTTTCATCATTTATTTTAGGCAACGTTGTTCCTCTTCTCCCCTTACTCTTTGTCACCATTTGCCACTGTTGATCTATACAGTTTACAAGGTTGGGGGAGTTAGGTTGATATTCATCTGAAGCAATTTATGGTTGTATACCATCACTTTCCTGCTTATCTTTCTGTTTTGGCATCCACACTTTCTTTTCTTCTTTTTTCCTACATATGTCGATGCTATGCCCAAATCCATGACAGATAATGCATATGATTGGTTTCCATTCAAAATGTATTGGTTGCTCAATAATTTCTCCACATTAATGCTCAAAATAAACTATTTCTGGATATACCTCATTCACTTCCACTTCAACTAGCATTCGAACAAAGCTAATTCTTTCTCTAATCGTAGTTTGTTTATCAGTCATTATTGAAATTCCAACTAAACTATTTTCCCTAAGTGCTTTGCTCCCAATATCTCAAGTATAGTTCAGGTAAATGAATCCACCCAAGACTTTATTACCATCCCATGAGGCAACAATAACAAGCTTGCTATCAAAGTGAATAATTCCTTATTGTCTTTATTAAGGATAATGTTAGAAAGTAATGTAAATATTTTACAAATTTAATTAGTTTAACTCCCTTATTTGGTTTGTGTACAATCAGTCAAATATGATTTATATTTTGGATCGAAATTAGTGTATTATATTTAAAGTTCAACCATCACGTGATTCACTTCTCATTTTCTCGATATGGATTGTGTGCCTCCACAGCACCCTTTAGTTTTAAACTTTTGGGTCTTCTTGCCACATGTCTGGGAGGCCTTAATTTCCAGTCATTTTCTCCGGAGAGATTTTTTTCTCCTTTTGGGTAACAAGAAAAGAAAACAAGCTTAAACATAGTTAAGCAAAAATAACCCACCAATATTCAGCAAAAAAAAAAAGCCCACCAATAATAAGGTGGTTCAACATTGACAAATAACTAAATTCTTTAAATATGTTCAATGTTCACATAAAGAAATATTTAATTGAACATAATTTAAAGGTACGTTACATATGAAAAACTATTTGAGATTGACGAATGTTGGACCATTTAATTTGAAATAATTTAAATTTAAATTAATACAATTAAATACAAACAATCAGATCACATGGCCATTTTTTTTTTCTTTGTGTTAATGTGATCCAAAGATAATATGATGACTGTGAAACAAGCACACCACCAAATGGACTTGATGGGAATGTGAAAGCAAACTTTTGGACATGGACTTCAATGATAGAGAATAAGGGCTTAAGCCTTAGTAAGGAGGTCCAGCATTCATATAAGAGGATGAGAACACAGAGATACCTCAAGATATTTCTGCCATCTTCACACGCTGAAAAGATCATAGTCATCTCATATATAATTACATTGGCCGGCCTCGTGTATAATATATATAATTTAAAAATAAAACTCACGCTCTTCACGTTAATAACACAATTTATTATAAATTATATATATCAATTATAAAGATGGTGTCTCGTGACCCATAACTAAAAGTGAAGTAAATACACTATTGTCTATTCAATTTTATCTTGAATTTATCTTTTTAATTTTAATATAATTCTTAAACCTTGTCATATTTCATTGTCATCTCTTAATTTTAGTTATAATTTGGTTTTTTAACTTTGTTTTAAATTTTATTTTTATCCTTTAGTACCATATGATTTCAATTAACCACTTGACTTCTTGCCCCTCCCAAAAAATAAGAAAATAAAAATTAACCTGTTATCTCTTTCATTTTGTTTTAACTTGCCTTTTAATTTTTTTTATATATAATTAGTTGGTATCTGATATTATTAAGATAAATTCGAGTAAAGTTGAATTCAAATAAGGTAATTTTCCAAATGTGGCTCTTTTTATCTATAAAACTTAAACATGAAACCTTACTTAAAAAGTGTTAAAGTCCTCATTATTTAATCTAACCGTTATTGATACTTGGCTCTTAAATTTTAACAATTACCTAAATATTTTTTTTTCAATTTTTTATTTGTCTATTGATATGGATAGGTACCTCCCTTGAAACATAATAATTTTTATTTGTAGGTTTAATTCCATATCTTATTCATCCATAGACTATATTATTGATTGGAACTTAGGAACTGAATTTGTTTTTATCTTGGCCTTCTGTTTCATTTCTTGCCAACAATATTTGAGTTCTTAAGTTGGGTGTTATTAGCTCAAGTTGTTTTCTAATGATCTAAACTCTTAATTCACATGAAATTTAAATAGTTAGTGCGTTTTAATTTAATGGTATTAGAAGCAACCAAATCAAGTAGTTTTCCAATCTTACGGGCTAGATTGGAATAAAAGGGATTTAACGGTTCAAAGAAATTCAAGAAGGAAAAAGAAATAAGATATCAAATTGAAATCAAAGGATTTTCACAGACAAAGTAAATCTAAGGGCTCATTTGATTATCTGTAACCTATATAACATAATGTAATGTAATAAGTATTACATATCAGTTAATTATTACATGCCAGCTGTTTGATATATTAGCAATGGCTAGTGGTGCAGGACTTGCGGCTAGCAAAGGAAGGAGGTGGATGGTAGACAATGACAAGACAAATGAGAGTAATGGCATTTAGGATCGAGCATCAACCCATTGGCCTAGTTAAACCAGTCTAGCCTATTGGTGATTGGGTTCAGAAAAACAAACCAATTCGGGTTGCGGGCTGAATCAACTTGGGCCGACCTGGTGGTTTTATTAAATCTAAAAATAAACTAGCGCTGACTCGTGGCTTGATATGCCTAGTATATTCTGATTAATTAGAGTTAGATTGGGCCAAAAAAAGATGGAATAGAGAGGAAATTCAAGTTAGGACAAGTATCAGGATAGGTCTTGGGCAAGACATAAACCCGTGATGGCCAGAACTGGTGTACATATTATATTTACAAAATTTTTATTTTCCATTATTTTTTTTTAATATTGAATAATTTTATAAAATTATTTTTTTAATATACCTCATGTAATAAGTTAATTTTATAATTATAATAAGGATATTTTATTATTCCAATCTTTAATTTTATTTCAAATTTTAAATTTATTTCTTAGCTTATTATTATATAAAAATAAATGTATAATTGTCGAATAGTTATAATTTTAACAAATGTTATTTTTTATTCTAATATCATTTCATATAAAAATATATTTTAGATGAAGGCAATTATTTTTTTTGTTAAGAAATTAAGTTAATTTATTATTTGCTTTTTTTTTTTTATTATTTTGTACTGGGACAGAGCTGGCCCTGTCCAAGTGGAGCCACAAGCAAATTTTCATGGCCCATGGGTGTTTTGGACCAGATACGGGGCCAAGATGATACCCGGCCCGGCCTCATGAGCACCCCTAAAAGAAATTTATATTATTACCTAGAATATTCTCTTTTGATTTCATTCCTCAGCTTCTTGTTTTCAGCAAGCTATCTTTAGCTCTCTCACATCTCATAGCAACATAGATCTTCATAATCTCCTTGTAGATTTCAAGGTTGCCTTTCTCATATCTTCATTTGCTTCCAATCTTGCATGCATCTCTTCCTTCGTCTCCTTCCTTTGCCCTTCTCTTTACTTGTAAATCTCTCCATTTGTTTCCTTTCTCCATCTGGTCAAATCTCAAGGTTGCTTGTTCAAGTAGGGGATGAAGAAGATTAAGGAAGAAGAAGATCTTCCTCTTTGATTTCTAATTATGTTCATATCTCCATATCTCATCCCTTTTTGTGCATTATGATTTTCTAAAACCCATGATTAAGGGTTTGTGATTATGGGGGTTTATATTTTTTGTAAGATTGTTATTTAACTGTAATTTGTTCAAATTTGATTATGCTTTTTGTCAAGAATTACGCATTGTCCATATTTTTGCACATTTTCCCCCTTCCTCATCCTCCTTCTTCTTCGATTAAATATTAGTGCATAACTCGGTTAACCCATAATGAAACCCGAGCTAACTTGGTATCAATTGATCATTGGCAAGGCCGGACAATGGGTTTGGCCTGGCCAACCCCAGACCCAATTTGGTCCATGCTCATCTCAAATGACATTATGGACTTTTATCAACTTTTACATTACGGCAAAAAAGGTTCATAAGGTTGTTATGTAAAAATGACTACTAGATTTGATGTAATTAAACTTTATAACTTAAAGCAATCTCTTCCTCGTGTATCCTTTTCCTTAGTGGCTCACCTAGGTAACTCTACTGCAAATTTTCTTGCAGCTTGTGGCATTAAGAAAATGTATCCATTGGGGTGGCTTGATGAAGCAACATCTTCTTTGTTTGTGTTTTTGAGAAAAGATTGCTTTAGAGAAGATAATTCTGAGACTATTCTTCAAACTGTTTCTTTTGTTAAGGATGGTATAGGTTGAGTTTGTTTAGAGTTTTTCTAGTTTTTTTCGCTTTGTTTGTAGATTGTATTTTAGGTTGTTTGTTTTTCTTTTCTTGGTTTTGGCTATTGGGGTTTGTAATTTTTTATATAAATAAAATTACTATTGTGTTAAAAAAACTTTATAATGTAAATTTGATTATAACAAAAAGAAATGCATCCTTTGGACCTAACATGATAATGTTACATTATATCCTGTTCCGAGATTATAAATGGACTCTAATTTAAAATTAAGTGCTTAAATAAAAGTCAAATGTATTGAAAAAACTAAAGTAAAACTTACACATAAAAATAAAAGATTGAATCGGGATCAATTAAATTTAAGCGATGAATATATTTAAATATTAAAAAAATCACATAATTAAATTATCTTTTAAAGAAATTAGCTTAAAGTTTAGTCAAAATAATTAAATCCAACCTAAATCAATATACAATTAAAGGTACTAGAAGTCGCATTTTTATAGAGTCAGGAACTCACAACCTTGCATGAGGCCCAAATTTGGTGTGCAGCTGGTGAGGGATCCATGTGCCATTCGAGTTTTAAATTGTTACAAGCAGCCCAAAAAATATTAATACACACAACACAACATTACGTGTGTAGATTGACGATTTATGGCTATATAGCACGTGTATGTTGATTGATTAACTGTATGCCTAACATAATATCAATTTGTTTGAAAAATTATAATTAAATGGCGTCTAGTGTATTACTATATAGAGTTTAAAACATTTGCACACTTCATAACTTCTAAACCATGTGATTTTTTAAAATTTTATAATTAATTATCTTAACTAAAAACATTTTCTCATATATTATATCAAAATTTGAACAAAAATCTATTATTTATTACTTATAAATAATGAGACTTTTTATAAATTTTATTAAATATCAATATATTAATGGTATTGATACATGTATTGATAATTTTCATTAGGATTGAAAAATGTTTCCTTCACTCTGTCACACATACAGATGGTTTGAAAGCGACCATTCCAATTAAGCAATTGATATGATACACAATGAATTAGCTTAGTAACTTATAAATTGGCGTTAAATTATGTTTTTTTTCTTGTGATTTCAAATGTATTATTCATTTTTAGTGGATTTATTTGAATATGTTCTTTATTTTAATGTTTTTAAAACAATTTTATAAAAGCATTTTATAAAATAATTTTGGAAAGAACAAAATAAAAAAACTGTTTGAATAATTGTTATCAAAATCATAATTAGTAAGTGTTAAATAAGTTATTCAAAATTTATAACTTTATAATTATTTAAATAAGTATTTTTCACATTTTTGTTATATTTTTCATAATAGAAAACTCAGAACATCTTTTTCATTTTTTAAAATATTTTATAAAAAATAAGTTTATCAAACAATTTTTTTTTATTTTTCTATTTTTAAAAACAAAAAAACTATTATGAAAACACCCTGGAAGTCTATCCATAGTTACCATTACTACTCTTTCCCATATTCAGTCATGAAAACAAAAAAAAAATTATTTTAAAACAGTATTTTCATATTTTAGCATATAAGGAAAATTCCAATATTCAGAATATTTGATTTAATGTGTTAATTAGTATGGTTTGGTTCATTTGAATATAAAATGTTTCCACGTTTTTAATTTGTATAAGGTATAACAATAAACATATTAAATAAATAACATAATTGATGTATTAATTGAACGACACATCCTAAAACATCACCAAAAAATTCCACATAAATTTTTTTAATTCTTGCATCTAATATTTAAAGAATGAAACAAAAAAAATTATGTTTGCATGTAAAATTCTTATGTATTCACGATACTTGTCACCTTTTTTTTTAATATAAAATTGAATGCATCATTTACATTCATGTTTGTAGATGTAAAATGTGTTAATTAATTTTTTGTTATGACTTCTTAAACATTTTTGGAAAAAAACCTAGTTGATTGACTAAAACAAACTTACTTACCATTTTAATATCAACCTATCACTGGCTTCAGGGTTCTGTGCCAATAAAAGTAATGTTTGGAAGTGCAATTGTGATCTTGGATTCTTTCCTGAATTATACATATAGTCCTCTATTTATCCAAACAAAATACAAATGCAAATTTGTTAATAATATTCATAATAGGTTTAAATTTTTAGAATTAAAATTTATGTTAAAGTGATTTGTATTTACCGATGTATAAGCTATCATAATTAATTTTGCTTTTACTTTTTAACCTGTGCTTAATCTCCCTTAATGGCAGAGGTATCTCATACTTATTTCCAATGTGTAATATAGAAGTCATATAACATCTTCAGAGAGGAATACACAACAAATAACAGAAACAATAACATTAATCTTTGTTTCTTATAACTTAAAAGAGAATTTGATGACAATCTAATACCCAAGCAATCCATTATACAAAATGGATTCGGTTTTTAATATTTATCATTATATAGAACAAAAAACACTTTGATCGAGTGAAAGCAATTCAATACTCCTTTAATATGGTATTGAATTCAAAAAATTTAGATGAAAAAAATATATACGATGAGAGAGATACCCACTGTTGTGTCTAAATAAATCAGTAGTACTCAAAATTATATGGTTGTGAGGGGGAAAAAACTCAAATTATTCATTTTGAGAGTAAAAATTGGCAGTTTTGTTTTTCTAAAAAAAAATCAAACATTACAAACTAACCAATATGACAAGATATAACAAGACCGGTAATCATTTAGTTGATTTATTGTTTAAACATTACTGAATTTCAAACAACCTAGAGAAATTTTTTTTGAAATATTATTAGATACAAAAAGCAAAAAATATGATTTAACATGAATTTAGTATAGCAAGAAAATGGAGTTACACCGGCATAATATGATTTATTATAGATTTTATATTTTATATTGTTATGTTGATTGACACCCATGATTATATTGATATTGATTAGTTTAAATCATAAGGCCGCTATTGTCTTGTATAGGAGATGATTTATCGCTCAAAAGCAATGTCAGTTGTTAATGAACGCTTTGGATCAGTGTCCTAACGAGGTCTGAGAGCATAAGTATCTAAGCTCTAAATAGTAACCTTTGTCTTTGACGAATCCTCGACTAAATGCATTAAGGCCTGTGGTTTTTGAAGTGCTTTTCCTTATTACCATTTAGTTTTTTAAGAAAATTATCCACATCTTAAAAAAATTTAATAGGATTAGAATTGTTAAATAAAATGTGTAAGAGGTTAGTGAAAGATAAACATAATTTAAATCTTAGATTTGAAATAGAAAAGTCTAAGGCTAGTTCGATATGAGAAAAATAAAGGAGAGAAGTTAAATTTTCTAAAAAGTTACTTTATTACAATTGCTTGGTTTAAAAAAATTTAGAGATTCTTGAAAAATTTGATTTAACTCAGAGCTAGTAATATGGGATAGACCTGATGGATTAGTTCAACCAGTTCAATAAAATTAACAGGTTGAGTTTTAAAAATAATAGTTCAAAAGAAAAAGGGTTTTTTCAGCTGGCCAGTAACTACTATTTTGGGCCTAAAAGAGTAGGTTTGTTTAGGAAATTGGGTTTTTTGGCCTGACTCAATTTGGGCCTGACTTGTGGTAGACCGTTTAATTTGTCTATACTAATTCAGCTTGAAAAATTTTATTTCTTACATAAAACTTAGGAAAGTTATACTTTTTGAGCTTTTTATGATATTTTCTCAAAAAAACTTTTAACTTTTTAATTAATTTTTAAAATAGAAAGGATATTTATATTTTTAACATTAAAATGCAATATATTTTAAACATCATTTAAATTATGTGACAAAAAGGAAATAAAATAAACAGAATATATATAAATATTTAAAAAAATTTATTCCTCATAAAGTATACTTAATGGAAAGCTATATCTAATAAATTATATTAAGCGACTCTAAAAATGAAAAAAAGATAGTTTGACTAATTTTTTTTAAATTTAAATAGTACATTATTACTACGATACTAATAAGTATGATATGATAAAGGGAGTGACATTCCAGAAAAAGCACAATGGACAGGTCAACGCTTAACGAAGGCATTATAGACATCATCATATCTATTGGAGGTTATGAGTTAATTCTCTTGTTCCAATGGAAAATTTGTTACTGTGTGAGAGATTTTTTTTCGTTTTTAAAAAAAAAAAAAAAAAGTAGAAAAGAAGAAGAAGAAGAAACGTGGAAATCAGGTGAAAGTTAGAATCTAAAACAGGTCATGGCCAGCGTGCGGGACCATCATCGGGACTAGTTCATGTACTACATCCATCCATCACTTACTACTTATTAACTCCCCCACTTCTTTCATGTGCTCTTTCCCTCCCTTTCCAAAATCTGGCGCCACATTTTTCACTTCCCTTCCAAATTTTTTTCATTTTTGAATTTTGCTCAAATTCATACTTCCCCGGCTCCTCCCGTTTTAATTGCTTCTTCAATTTTCAGTAGCCGCTCTCTCAAATTTGTCCCCTTCCTCATCTCAAATTCAAAAAATTCACATAAAATATGAGAGCCAAACTTGTGATTTCAGAATTTGGGTAAACATCATAATGTAACCTCCTCCGTATGCCGCGAAATTAATGATTCCACACGCTTTTATCATGGAAAATAATTATAAAATCTATACTATTTCAATTAAATGAAATTTAATTCATGAATTTACAAACTTTAAATTATGCATTCACTCAAATTTTGTATGTTTGGGATGGCGATTAAATCATCCTAAAGTTCAGGTTTTGGTGAAACAATAACAAATTATTTATACTCTTTGAAATCCAAACCTAGATTTTGTGTGATCTACTGCTATTCTAGAAACACATTTTATAAGTGTCTCGTTGGATTTGCTCCATAAGTATTTATAGGAGTAGATAAGTGATTATACTGAGAAGTTATCAAATTCAAGTTACTTTTTAGTAAGTACTCATGCTTCAAAAAAATGCTTATGGAAAAAATTGATTTTTTCTACTTATGATAATCAATTATCCTCCATAATTATTTATTTCACTTTTCCTTCTCATTATTCACCAAATAATCACTTAAACTCTTAATATCTAAACACATTTCTTTAATCAGAATCACTTATGGAGTAAAAATATTTAAACAAAAATCACTTTTAATATAATAACTTATTTTTATAATATATTATGAATAAACACTTATCTTCATAATCACTTATACATAAGTCAATTTAAAAATACTCTAACATACGATTGCTTATTGAATTGCACACATGTAGATGCCACAACTTTTGGAATTGTACACTGGTTATATTATGATGTTTGAGCACCATCTTTGCAGGATGATTTTTTTATTTAGTGTTAATCTAACATAATTGCACACTTGCTTCATATGTTCATATATGATATTTGCATCATGATCATGTACCAATATGGATGAGATTAGGGGAAAATAAGGATATTTAGGAATGTACTCAAGCAATGCACATTTACTTAATTTTGGTTTAAGACAAGGAATTTGGATCCTATGAGGCACATCAATGAAACAAAAAGCATTCATAATGTGGCACGAAGGAAAATCCAATTAGGGATTCTTATTTCTTTCTATGAGGAATGCTATTGAATTAAGTAAGCTGTGTGTTAATAGAAATAATAATAATAATAATAATGACTTGAATAATAAAAAGTTATGACCATCTTTTGGTTATTGTCCTTAATGTTGGTCATGCCGTCCTAAGGAGTCACCAAAATAGCCATGGATTCAACTATAATGTATAATTTAGTGAAAATTAGATATAAGTCAAACATAAAAAGAAGAATCACAACATAAAATTTTTTCCCATTTATTTTATACATATTTTCAAGGCAAGTTGCAGATATGAGGAAATTTATTTAATAAAAATTTGAAATCGGGAATAAACTTAAGAAGCAAGAGAAACCAGGGGGGCCTAGCTGCAAACAACGGAGGGGGATTGTGGAAATATATTTTGGGAATAAGAAATTCATTGCGGCCGTATTTCGAGATTATAATATTATTATTATAAAGAAAGAGAAAAAGGATAAGAAAGGACAGATGAAGTCCACGTCAGGGATCTAAAACAAAGGATGAAGGATCAACGGTGAGATTAGCCTCAATCTCATCATCATCATCAATCATGTACATTCACTGCACTACCCCCAATTCCACCACCGCTTTATTATTACTATTTTCAATACCCCATTCTTCCAAAAACCACTAAACCTAACCCTTCTCTTTCTCTCACTGTAATAACTCTTTTTCTCTCCACCTTATTTTGATATTTTTTTCTTGAATCTACTTTCGATCCGTCCTCATCCTCCTCCTCCATGGACCCTTCCTCGATCCCTCCTCCTCCGTCCACCTTTCCGGCTCCTATCTCCCTCTTCCCTTCCGACCCTACCCCCGTCAACTATGCTGCTGCTCCTCCTCCCCTATCCACCGCCACAGCACCCGCCGTCGCCCCCGCCGTCGCAAATTCAGGTCCGGCTGCTCCTCCTTCTGATGCAGTCTCTATTCAAGCTGCGGCTCCAACTTCGAACCACCCTCCATATTCGGAGGTAAGATTGAACCAAGGGGAAGGAACTCCTGTGGCTCTTTCTCCTTCTGGAAGATTCTCTAAATTTTACTTTAATAATTTCTGTATTTTAATAATTTCTGTTTATTTTTGGTGGTGTTAGATGATTTATGCAGCAATTGAGGCCCTGAAGGAGAAAAATGGTTCAAGCAAGAAGGCTATCGCCAAATACATAGAGCAAGCATATCCTAACCTTCCACCGACTCATCCTGCTTTGTTGACCTACCACCTTCAGCGCTTGAAGAACAATGGACTCCTTGTTATGGTCAAGAAGTCTTACAAGCTTCCTAGATCTGACGGTTCTCCGTCTGCTGCGCCGAGAGGACGTGGGAGACCTCCAAAGCTCAAGCCTCAGCCACAGACTCAACCTTTGGCTCAGGCTCAGGCTCAGGCTTCGGCACAGCCCGAGCAGCAGCAGGAGTCCGTGCCCAACGCTCCACAAAATCTGCAAAATGCAGAGCCCGTTTGGGTTGCGCTAGGGCTTGCTGATGAGCCCACGGAGGTGAAGAAAAGAGGCCGGGGTCGTCCTCGCAAGAGTGTCGTCGCAGAGGGGGTGATTCTACCTGGGTCGGCTGCTCGGAGGGGCCGTCCTCCGGGAACTGGGAGATCTAGGTTGCCAAAGAGGCCCGGACGTCCTCCTAAGCCTAAATCTGTGATGGCAATCGCTAATGGGCTGAAGCGTCGACCGGGTAGGCCGCCCAAAATCCAATCTAAACCAACGGTTATTCCCTTTGCGGCTCCAACTTCGGCTGGGGCTCCGGCCCCGGCTCTCGCGGCGGCCACTATATTCCCCGCACAGGAAGGAACCGTAACGGATGCTGCTGCACCAATTCTCGCTCCCAGACGTCGAGGGCGTCCGAAGAAGTACGGTAATTTAGGGCAAGTTGTTGGAGCCTCTGCGCCGGCTATTTTTGGGCGTGGCCGTGGCCGTGGACGAGGACGCGGGCGTGGTGTCTTTCGTAGCTCTACTGGAAGACCTGTTGGCCGGCCTAAGAAGGTGATTACTGTCACTGACATAATTAATCTTGTGTGAGAGCTTGAATGCCTGTTAAGCATTCTCATTTTATGTTTTTACTTTTTTTTCTTTACCGCAAGCTTTATATTGCGGGATTGATTCAGTTTGAATTTTTTCGGATAGATATCTTATTTGACAATTATTTCCCCTAAAAATCACTCTCTTATTTAAATATCTCATTGACTTTTCTACAATATTTTGTGTGAAAAATTAATGAATTTAATGATTTATAAATGGAGCTTATTTTCAGTATTATGGTATGAGTACTCAAAATAGATATTACCGTTAGATTTATGTTGCCATGTAATTTAATTTTAAGTAATGATTAAGTTCCGATCTATATTTTTTTGACATAATATCTTAATGCTTCTTTTTTACAATATAAACAGCATGGATGCTAAAATTTTTTAGTACTGGCAATATTTCTGAGGAGATGGTGAATGTGGGATTTAGATTCTGATATTTACCATTAATATCCTTATGGTATAATTGGAACATGTTGCGATACTTGTGAGTACTTGTTACATTTTATTTTATTAAACTACCGGCTATTCATATGTAAAAGATTGTAGCTAATCTTTTGTAAATGTATTTTCTAGAAAATTTGGAATATGTTTAGTGGAAGCTAAATGTAATCTTGTTTGACTATAACTACGGTGGGTCCCTGAAATAATTGCTGGGGAAATTCAAAATTGACTTTGCACCCTCGCAAGAGAGGGAAGAGAGGGAGTTGTTGGCTTGTTTGAAAGTGTTTTCTATTTTATTGATTTTAACATAGTTTTGTAAAATTGTTCTTGAGAATAAGTTTTGAAAATAAAAAAATAAAAAAATCTGTTCTAAGTTATAAATTTTGAATAATTTATTTAATAGTTATTGGTTAAAATTTTAGTAACAATTATTCAAAATGAAAAGTTATATAACACCTTAAAGATATTATAAGTTTTTTTTTTTTAGAATATTTTATGCAAACAAGTTTTTTTATTTTTTATTTTCAAAAACAAAAAATTGTTTTGAAAACATCTGTTAAACTACCCTTTACCGCATGTGAAGAGGTGCAGTTTCTTATAATAATTATAATACATTTTTTCAAATATATCGAATGAATATTGATTTAATGTAGTTCTTGTGTATTTAATGCGACTCTGTGTTTAATATTTAACTGCTCTGACAAACATTTAATATCACTATCGCTTGAAAATATTTGATTTATATTATAGATTCACCAGAGCACTTTTGGGACAAATGAAACTTGCATGCTCACAAATGTTTGGATTTTTCATTTGGAAAATGACGTTCTGTGAATGGTTGATATATTTACATGTCCGTAGCCAGTGTGGTTGTTTGATCTTTTTTCCTCCCTTTATTTGTGTGGATTAGACACAGGGCACTAGCTGAACAAAATATTGTTTTTCTTTTATTTGATCATGTGATTATTATTTGATTAATATTTAATTATTATGGGCTTTTAATTCAATTGTGTTATTAATATTTCAGTGTAGTGTTGAACAATTTTACAAAACTATGTTGAAATCAATTTGATTGTTTGATCTTCTTTTCTCTTGAAAAGTTTTCATATAAAGTGTAAATATCTAGATGACTTTTAGGAGAAATGTGGCTTTCAGGTGCACAAAATGATTGTATTTTTAACTGGGGAAATAAAATGAAAACATTTACGAATGATTGAAATATTTGGAAATTCTTAATCAATGCCTTTGTTTGACGTTTTTTTTGGGATTAACAAAGGAGCAAAGCACAGAAGGTCAATCTGTCAACACAACAGAGGCATGATATAATAATTTTGTTTTGATATATTTTCTTTTTTGTTTAATTTTTGGGCACAAGATGGTGTAGTTGTTTGAATCTAATATCCTTTGTTAATTACTCACGTTCATCACCACCGAACTACACCCTATGAAGCATCAACACTTTAAAAAGGTAGATGCACCTATATTTAATACATGATATGATGTGATACACGTATCATATTTGTGCATATGTATCAATTCGTATCATTTTATATTCATTTGTATTGTTTCCAATTTTTACAATAAAATAGGGCCATTTGAAGTTATAAATATTTTATGGTTTATGTTAACATTTACACTATAAATTTTAGAATATATAAAACTTATTTTTCTTTTAATGAGTAGATTTATTATTTATATATATAAATAATTACATAATATTATGTGTATAAATATTCGCTGCATCTGTATTATAAAATTTTAAAAATTTGTGTCTCCTATATTATATTGTATTATATTCAATACATGTACTTGTATCGATGCTGTATGGACTACACCTAGCTGCTTTATCATTATCTTATTGATAATAGTATAAGCTGCTATATTAATATTGTATGCCTTATTTTTTCTGCTACTGAAATTTGAATGATTTTCTTATTTGCATTGTCTGTGGATGGTTTTATTTTCTTGCATATAGGGAACAACTCTTGACACTGCTGCACAAAGGGTTGCTAATGAAGATCTCAAGAGGAAACTTGAATACTTTGTAAGTTGAAACAGGTGTCTGCTTGAATGCTGAATTATTTTTGAATTTTAAAGGTGTGATCTTTCTTGCCTTTGTTTTTTGATTTACAGCAATCCAAAGTAAAGGAATCTCTTAGTGTGATTAAGCCTCATTTCAACCATGAAAGCCCAGTCACTGCAATTGCAGCAATCCAGGATTTAGAAATTCTGGCAACTCTGGACCTTAATGCGCCATTAACTGATGATACTCAGCAAGTGCAGCAGTTTCCTCAGGTGCAAGTGCAGCCACAGCCGCAGTCACAGCCTCAGCCACAGCCACAACCACAGCCAGATTTTCAATCACAGCAGATGCCACCACCTCAGCTGTTCCATCAGCAATTGCCACATTCAACTATTTATCAGCAGACATTTGGACAGCCACCGATTTTTCAGCAGCAACTGCCTCAGCCTCAGATTTATCAGCAGCAATTGCCGCATGTACCGTTGCAGACACAGCAGCAGCAATTGTTTCAGCCACACGCATGAGCCCCTGAGCCCAGAGTTGCATGGCCTCAAATAATGAGCAACTTGTACAAGTGATTTCGAAAGGCACAGGAGGTAAAAGATCTGTAAAGCGATTAGGAAGTAGCTGAACTGATTTTTTATTGAGAGTGAAATGACTGTGTCCGTTTAAGTTTGTTGTTTATGAGCTTTTTTTTAGAGTGACTCTGAAGCAATACTTAGAGTACTGATTATTCTGGTATTTAAGTAATTCTTGTTGGACCTTTGTAGTTTAATTTCTTTGCATTAATGCCTGTCAAACCTCTCATGTTTTTATACTTAACCCTTTGTCACTGCGTTTAATTTTGGTGCTGTATTGCCTTCCCTTAAAGTATTTCATTTCTTGTTGCTGGATGTTGATTATGCTTTGACTGAGACCAGTAGAGAAATGAAATGTCAGGAGTAGTATAACAAATAAATAATAAAGAAAAGACTTGTTAATATACCTAGTTGTACAGCGTAATGCATTTGAACTTAGAGTAGGGCGTTTGAGTGGTTTTCTGAAATTTATTCTTTAGGTTGGGCACTTTTTATCTTTTTCTTTAAGCGGACCTGATATTGTTTGATTTGGAGGGTTGAGGGAGAACCAAGCAGAGGAAATCAGGAATGAAAGATTTTTTATTTGTTTTTCTCTTTTATTCTCCATTTTTTTAGGACCATTATCATATGGGAGTTGTTTCTTCTTTCCGCCTCAATAGTATTGACTTTTGCCCCTCGTTTTTTTTTAATGCTTTTATCCTTACTAGAACAAAGCCAATCATCTATCTAATAATGGCTTAAGTGGTATAAGAAGAAAATAAATGTTGGTCAGGGTGGTTAAATTTCTCTGAAGTATAGCCGTTGAGTTGTTTGTTTTCAGAAACTGTTGGGAAATCACTGAATTAGGCCAGGGTATCTTAAAATTGAAGACGACCAGATTTTGTTTTTTATAGTGTGGTCTCAGTGATTATGTAAATCACTTATATCTTCTGGGGTGTTCTGTTGAAGTATATTTCAAAGCAGATTTCCGATCCGGTAATCTGAAGATGATGAAGTTTCTGTACTTTATATCTTTGATTCTACTTGAGGCTCTAGTGTTCTAGCAAGAGTCTCACTTTCTATGGTGCTAGCCTTAAAATGAAGAGCTGGCAAAGCGTTTGGGCATTTTGAGCAGTTGCCATGATCACTTGGATAAGAGATAGAAGATATTGTATCTGGTTGATTTACCCTTAGCAGTGAGAATGAGTTTTTTGAGATCAAGAGTTCAAGAGGAGTTTAGCGAAATTAAGGAGGGTCTTGCTAGGTAGAATTCCCCATTACACGCTGGTTTTTACCAATTCATGGTTACATCAAGACGCTGTTTAAAAACCATAGAAGTTCGGGCATTTCGCGGCGTTAATGTTGTGTGCGCGCAAAACTTGATTGGTATTTTTAATTTCGGTGAATAAACATTGAGATATGTTTTTACTTAATTATATTTATTTTATATTATTTTTTTATTTAAAAGTATAAAAGTGATTTTTATTTAAAAAAATTATCTTTTTAATTCTCTTTGTTTACTTTGTTTGAAAGAAACAAAAGCAAAGGGGATCACTCCACCGAGCTTAAATCATTTATCATAAGGTTGACGCAGCTTCCTCAAGAATTTCGATGTCATTGCACACTTCACTTCATGTGCAGATCGTGCTAGGAAGTCAGCACACTTTAATTATTCTCTCCTTGAATGATGTAATTCAACATCCCAATCCTCAAAAAGTAGGGATCTTCTTCAATCTCAGTTCTAAGCAAGTGATTAGTGCTAACCTCTCTCCAGATGAGATTTAAAGCCTCAAGGGAATCAGTGTACACCCTGATCTTAGAAAAGCCTCGCTGCTTGCATATTTGAAGACATAGCTTCGATTTCAACTGCGGTGATGGGCATGTATCCTAAGTTCCTTCTGAAACCAAGAATCCAACCCCCATGCGAATCCCGAATAATGCCTCCGTAAGCCAAGCCACATGTTGCTGTGAGGTGACTGCTTCTTCAACATCGACTCTGACAGTGCCTGGAGGTGGGGGATCCCAGTGACAGTCTTCATTAGCTTCGACTTGGAGAATTTGGTTCTTCAAGTTCCTATTCGCATTGTCTTCAATCAGCCGGTGTCTGATTTGATTTGTATTCATTGAGCTTCCTTCAAAAATTCTTTTGCAACGTGAGGTCCACAGTATCCATCCAACAAGAATAGCCAAAGATTTTGCACCAAGGCCATCTGTTCGTTTGTTCCGAACCAGCATCTTGTTGAGCATTCCATGAAATCCAATCCTAATTGCCACCAACGTTTTGGCCAACACACTCTAATTGCCACTAAACTGGTTTTCGTCTGTCTTTGTAGCAAGTGATCCGCGATTAAAGCATACACTCCGTTCCTGTGGCTAAGGTGCGATGCGATGATTACTGTATTAAAAAAACATCAAAATTATATTAACCAGCCATCAGTTACATACCAAACTCCATCCAGTAATATAGTTTTTTCTTTTTTTAATGGAAATCCAGTAATTTGTTTTGTGTAGCAATTAAATGCTCCATATATAGTTTGGGCCAACCAATTTGATTTTGACCCAATGGGTGTCTGGGTGTAAAATGAACATTTTTCAGAAACGCTTAAATTTGATATTTTATTTAAGAGGAAAAAACCAGTGACCTACGTGAACAACCTGAGGTCAGTGTTTTGCATAATAGAGTTCGAATTCTTTCTGTTTGTATGTATGAAAAAATCTTTCAGGGAGAAACAAATCTCATTTTAGCAAATTTTACACCTTAAAAGGATTAGTTTTCAAATGTAGATAGTCTTAGTGCTAAAAAAAGGGACAAATATTGAGAGAATAGATAAATAGACTTGTTTGGTACAAAGGAATAACTGCTAAAGGAATGGAAAATGGAACACCCTGGTATGTTGAAAATTCAGTCGTGCCATTCTTTTTCCAGTGGTACCGAGCATTCAGATTCCATCACTGGGCTAGTGGAATGACATTGTGGCTGAAGAGATGAAATATCCAATTTGCTCATCTTCAATATTACACTTCGAAGTTCGAACCCATCAAAGGAAAGAAAATGAAAATTAATTTTTTGCCAGTAAAATTTAATATTAAAGTCAATTGATTTTATTTGGGGCAATTGTTTTGGTCAAATGTTTATTTTTCCCATTTTATCCTATTTTTACTCTGCTGAATATAATGATGAAAAATGTTCTTATTTTATTTAAAACATAAGAAACGAAAACTTAACGTATTACCATTTCTTTGTTTTTGTGGCTAGAAAATGTATTACAATTTCATTTCATAATATTTCCATTCATCTTTCTGTTTTTTTCTTTATAGCTAATTTCATAATCTTGACACCGTAATTTGTTATAATCCATTGTCTACGAACAACACAATGTATCATTTTTGTTGGGCCTTTCCATCTTCAGGCTTCTATTTTTTCCGTAACTTCTTCAACAAAGTGACATACAAAATTGATTTTAAGAAAATTATATTCCATCCAATCCAAAATATAAGTTTTATTTTAAAAATTTATTTTTATTTAAAATATGAGTCCATTTGGTAATTTATAAGACATTAAATATTCTTTTTCCCATTTTATCCTAATTTACAATTAAATATGAAAAAAATAATATATTTTAAATACAATACATTAAATAGGGGTACTATTAGAATATAATATATTTTTTATGACAGATGTAATAAGTAAAACTATTTTTCTTGATTTTTGTATAATTAGTCAAATAAAACTTATATTTTGGATCGAAATAAATATATGTGTACATAGAAAAAAAATATGTACATTTTTTGAACAAAATTAATTTTTTTTACTACATCGAGAATAGATAAAACTTAAGTAATGTTTGATTAAAAAATTTAATATTAATTTAAAAATATTACTAAGTTATTTTTTTCATGGAAAAAATCAGATGAGATGGGAAAATATTACTAACTTTTGGTGCTTTGTTTTGGTTCTAGTTCAGGAATTTTTTTTTCAAAATAACGTTATATTTCATTTGTATTAAGAATCAATTATCAATCAATATGTTTTATAAACTTATAAGAAGTCACAGCAGAGTATTGGTCTCAAATTGTGCGGTTAGCATGCACATATTTTCAAATTTACTCTTTTTTTGTCTAAAGTTTTCTCTTTATCTTATTTATCAATAATAAAATTTTGTTTTACAATCTAAATTTTATTTTTAATCTCTCGAGAGAATCATAGGGAAAAGATCTCTATGTTCTAAACAAATAACATAAATTGCATGATAGATTATTTCAAGAACAAGAGAAAAGAATAATGAAACAAGAGAATTGGATCACGTGGTTCTAGACATTAAGGGTCTAGTTGGTTGATCTTTTTTAAAAGGAAGTCATCATTTTTAATTATGATTTTTTAAGAAAATATGTCTGGTTAAATATGAATTGTCTTTTTGAGAAATAAAAAATGAATTAAATCATGATTTTAGAAAAGAAGATGGATACTAACTTTATATTATACATCTAAAAGTATTTTTTAACTCTTATCATCTAAATAAATTTTTTGTCAAACTATGGTTTTATAAAAAAAATATCTAAACAAAATAATTTACAATGAACCTATTTTTATTAAATTTTATTTTTATAAATTTCATTTATTGCATCTTACATTTATAAAACTCAAAACCAAATGGCCATAAACTGTTTGAAATCACCTTCCATTGATGAGTTGAATAAGGCATGAAACCACGATGATCCGAAGTTGAATGCACTTGCAATTCTCATACGTTACTGCTCAAAACTTAATTTTTAAGTACCTACCCACAAATTTAAAATAAAAACATTCTCATTTGGTGGAAAAGTTGTTAGAATAATTTTATCATCATATGTGGATTAGCATTAAACCATAATTAAATTTAATTACGAAACTACGATTATTAATATTCAGTAAATTGTTTTGGATTTTGTTCAAATGAATTACGCCATTTAATTGCATAAACTATAATAGCATAGATTGATATACTCAATTTATGTATTTTCAAAGATATCCATTCACATGCCAATTATAAAGTCAGTATTAATCCTATCTAAATTTGATTAGGAGCAATTATGTTATTTTACATATTATCTCATACATATATGTATTGGGATAGTTTTGCCCTACCCATTATTACTTACATTTAGATCCTAATCCTAATGAGTTTTAGAAGTTCTCTTCCTCTCTTCCATTCTTCTCCTCCATGGCAAGTGGATCTCTCATTTTTCTAGATATGTCTCCCCATCTTTGCACTGATTAATTGCAACACATGAGACACCCCATTTTTATATATACTAAATACAATTAATCATTTTTTCTTAGAGTGAATATTTAAGGACATAAAACTAATGATCAAAATGTAATTTAGACATTAAATTAAAGAATACACGAAATAATGATCATAGAAAAAGCCAAAATTTTCATTTAAAAATCCCTATTGATGAAAACTATTTTCTTTATTTCTTATTATAAGTTACTTATAATTACTTTACATAAATTAGTTAAAAATACATTTTGTCATTAAATTTATCAAAAAGTATCTTTATTTTTCGAAATTACTCTTAATTAAATACAATAATTGTTTTTAAACCATTTTAATTGAATGCAAATAAACAAAGGCCATTTGTCAAAAAAAAAACATTAAATGTTCCAATTACTTTATAAATTAACTTATATTTAAAAATAAAAAAATTTATAGAATATGACTTTATAATAATAAGAAACGGAAGGAGTACTAGATATAGTCTAAAAAGGTTTCATCATTAAATGATTAAATAAGCATAAAAATGAGTCTCTAACTAACTACAAATAATTTGACTTTGGCTATTGCTTATTATCAACAAAAATTAAAAAAAATACTTCGTTGACAAGATAAAAATATCGTAACGCATATATAAAAATCTCAATCAATATGGTAGAGAAAAACAACCTAACTGCAGCAATAAAATGAAATGCTCATAGTGCTAAGAACACAATGCCAAAATTTCAAAAAGATCAAAACGTCAGTGAAATTTATTGGTAAAAAATATTAATAATACAGGTATTTTTAAAGTCAATAAAGTGATGTCACATGTGTGTATAAACAGTATACCATTTGATATTGTAATATTGTCATGAAAATAATGGAGAAGAAATTCAAGTGTTGTAATATTGTAATATTTTAATATAAAAATATTTTAGTAAAATATTATTCAATTTCGATACAATTTAAATTATTCAATAATGATTGTCTTAATTTTTATATAGATAATTATTAATTTTAAACAATAATAATAATTTATTTTAAGAGGAGGAAAGCATTTAGTAAGTGAGGACAAAGGAAGCCGCCCAATGGAGCAGTATGTACTATGTTGTGTGCGCCGCATGCCAGCGGCCTACTTGACCCCACTTTGAAGCCTTCCAAGTTCCAACTCATTTAGTGGGCCCACTCTCGTACTGTCTCCCCGCTGCATTGGCACCAGTCCACCAAGGCGCTGTGGTTTAAGGTACATATTAAAACTTCTCCGTTTAAATTTTAAAAATATATTCACATTAAATACTTTGATATTAGAGTTTTATTTTTTTTATCTTAATTGATTTAATTTAGATTAACTAGAATCTTGATAAATTTTCTAATTAATTAAAATGAGATCGGCCCATAATATTAGATTGTCTTAAAAAAACTGATTTAGAAACTTAAATTATGGCTTCCCACTCTGGTCAGACAAATTTTACTTTTTTTTATATGTTTAAATTGTAATTAGTTTACCCACGTCTCACTTCACCCTTATTACTTAGTTAAATTCGGGTAATGTATAGATTTTACTTCATATTCTAATGGGAAGCAATAGTTATGAGATCAAATACCATTTTTTTTAGGACAAAATTAAGTGAACTAAAATTTCTAATGTATACTCATCAGGTTTATTAATTAATTTCTAGTTTCTTTTGATGACCAATTCGAACTTTAATTAAAAATATTGCACCTAGAATATACTAACATGTCGGACACGTAAATCCTAGTTGGCTTGAAAGGAACAGCTCAAGCTTTGCATCAGGTTTTCCATCCAAAAGCACATCATAAAATAATATTTGGATATATTTCAAGTTCTGATAGAAAGCTAGAAAGTGACAACTAATTAACGTCATATATATATATATTTATATAACAGGCAAATTATTCATTCATATACTATCCTTTCCCTCCAATTTAATTTGGTTTAATTGCTTTCGTTTCATCACTATCGTCATCAACTATCACAGAAGAGCTAAGGCTCTACTTATACATTGAATATATATATATATATATATAAGTGTATGTCTCAATCTATGAGTGTGCATACATGTGCTGTGTGTATATATATTTATATCTATATATATATTGAAGATAAACTTGATAGCAATAAAGATGGTGGAATATCATATAATTTCGATCGATATTGCTCTATAGAGGACAAGATATATAATCAAAAGGCCAACTTTATATTGAGTTGTTAATATAGTTAGCAGGAACCTTTACGACATAAAAAAATGATTAGTGCCAAAGAAGATATTCTTTTCAATATGTTATGCTGAAAAGAGGACCAAAAAGAAAAAAATAAATCGCAGCAATATATAATCAATTAGGTTATGTGTTTGCATGTATTGTATATATGTGTCTAGCAACAAACTATTAATGGAGAATTATACAGCGATGATTTAAATATTAATTAATTAATTAATTGTTGGAGCTGCTGAAAGAGTAAGGCTCCTAAAGTTGGCAACTTGATGTTCCAAGAGCTGACTCTAAGAGAATTTTATAATGCTTGATTGGTTTCTGAAGATAAGGCAATCAGAAAATGGAATGTTATTAAATTTGTAAATATTTTTCATTGGCTGAGATGTTTTGTCCATTTCCCCCACTTCTGATATATGGGCCTCCATAGTCCAATATATAAATTTTGTATAGCAATTATGGTTACAAAAATAAGTTGATGTTAATCTTTAAGGAAACTGCACTAGTCTCCGTTGAATTTTCTTTAAATTATATGGATATTAAGAAAATAAAAGTGATTTATTTATATATATTTTAAGTTTTGTTATATGGACTTATGAACACCATTTGCGTTAAGTCATAAAGAAATAAATACTCCTTAAATAATAATATCTTCAGTTTGAGTTTTATTGGTAAAAAGTCCATGTTGGTAGTATTGGATATTGAATAATTTATTAAAAATATATATATTTTTATTTTATTTTATAAAACATACATACTCCTAACTTTTATGAAAACAAATAATAAATTAAATTGGTCTTTTTAAAGTCTTTTGAAAATTACTTTAATCTTCCTTTACAATATAAGAAAAGATTAGTGTATAATGAAAAAATATATATAGATATTTATATTTATATAATTTTTTTTAAAAACAGGGTTCAAGAGATGTCTATGTAATTTATTTTTACAAAAAAGAAAGTATGTAGTTTTTAAAACATCTTGGGTCAATTTTTTTTTAAAACATAAAAGAAGTTATAATTTTTACAAATTAAAAAATATATTAATTTGAAAAATAAACAAGAGATTCATATACTTTTAAAAAATAAAAAGTATTATTTAAGTAATTTAATATGTGATTGAGTAGGGGTAGGGCACGGCATCAAATGGGACAAGTGAAGTTATCCTGATCGAGAACTTTTCCATGTCATCACCCCCTTTAATTAAATCCGATATAGAAAAGAAAGGGCAACGGTCTATCTACCTAACCAAAAAATTTTCTGGGATTTTAAGATTGATGAGAATTTGTGGGGAAGACAATTTTTAGAAAATAAAAATAAAAATAACAAAACCCCTAATTTCTGACAGAAGCAAGGACATTGGAAAACCAGCTGGTAGGGTCACTTTCATGTCAATAAAATATATTATCTCTTGTTCAAAATATAAAGAATTTTTAACTACTTTATACATATTAAAAAAAATTGATTATATTCTTAAATTTTAAAAAAAATTCAATATCCTATTTTTATCCTTATCAATTATCAATAATTAAAGTTATTTTTACTATTTTTTATTACAAATTATAAGACTAGTCATTAATGAATAGGGATAAAAAAGATAAACTACTACTAAATACTCTCTCCGTTCCTTAATATAAGGGATAATTGGGGAGTTTTCATGTTTCAAAATATAAGGGATATATGGGGTTTATCTGATTTATTTAATGACTTTTTCTTAAAATATCCCTAATTAAGATAATATGTTTTCAATATAATTCATTTATATTAATTATATGATGAAAGAGTTATTAACATTAAATAATGATATTTTTAGAAATTATTTTATATTTCTAACAGATTTATTACTTTTCTTAATTTGTTTGATTTTATCTCTTGTCACTTATATTAAAAAATAAAAGAAATATTATATAACACCATATATTATAAATTAAATAAAAATTTTAAAAAATTTCTTATATTTTAGATTGAAAAAAATAGACATAAAAGAAGAAGCAGCAAAAAAAAAAAGAGGTCACTGTCCCACATGTGCATGGAGGTTGTGGATGCACACATGCATTGGCCATCAGTTAGAATCCAATGGTCAATATTAAAAGCAGTACTCATAATCATAAATACTCTCAAAATACAGCCAACCATTCGTCCACCAACCTCTGTCTCTCTCTCTCTCTTTTAGCACTTTGAACAATTTGAAAAACATTAAGAGGATAAGCCATAACTCCCACTTTTTGTTGCCTCTTGCTATGGGCTTTCTTCTAATGAATCCATCTCTCGCTCTTTTTCAACAAAGAATTATATTTATTCCAGTCAAACCTGTACTGTAATTCTGCTTCCTTCTTTAATCCTACAATCACTATTAATTATTATTTAATTATACTTCATAAATTGCTTCAATGGGTTGAGACTTAGTAAGTTCAATCAGTCATTTTCCAGAACATACTAAAATTTAAGCAGCATTTTTATTTAAGATATTTTCTACTCCCTTTGTTTATTTTTATTTGCCATTTTTGGAAAAAATGTTTTGTTTTTATTTATCTATCAATTTTAAATTCTAAGATAACATTAGTTTCTATTTTTCTAATTATACTCTTATCTATCATTTTAAAAGTTAAAGATGACATTAATTACTCTTTTTTATTTATCTATTTATTAAAGAGTATATTAAAAAATTTAAAATAAATTCTAACATATTAATTTATTTTTTTAATTTATGTACTAGAACTTTAAATCACATATAAAAATAAATGAAGGTACTACTTAATTTATCTAAGTATGTAATGATACATTTACGAGTTTATGACAGAATAGAATGAAATAATCATTAATGAAATTGTGTGAAATAGAATAGAGTAAAGTGGAACAGAACATAATGTTTTATTATTTGAAAGTTTCATAAAGGAAATAAATATTTTTATTTGACCACTGTTTTAGAGGCAATATAAAATGGATTGAACGGAATGGATTATAATCTTTTTGTTTTAATATTACCCCTATGAATTAATTTAAATAAAAGAATTAATAGCTATTAATTTAAGAAAAAATAAATTTTTTTAGTTATAATAAAATATTTATAAAAAATAGCTATTAAATGAATTTTTAAACACACATTAATTAAATGATTAAACAACTTGGAATGAAAAGAGAAATAATATTATGCATAAAATAGATATAAGGGAAAAAATATTCAACATAGTATGGAGAATAAAAAGTAAGTATGATGTAATAGAGAGAGTGAGATATACTATATTTATTTATATAGAGATGAAGATAATTTTACAATTATGATATTAATTTTAGACAATTTCATCATTGACCTTCCAATTCGAGAAAATAGAAAAAATTGAGTTTACAATAGTTAAGGATGATTTGAGAGGTCATCACTTGTCATCTTGTTTCTTTATAAAAAATTCTCTTAAACAATGGGTAAGACCCATTAATTATTTCATTTCATCCAAAATAAAACTTTAAAACATATACTAAGCGCAAGAGTACTGTAAATTGTCGAAAACTGCAGGTTGTCATATTTTTATCAAGCATTTTAATAACAAATATACAAGGAAAAAGTCCTAAGATACTATTGCCGCTGACAACAACTTATCATGCACGTTACAAACAGAATGGACATGTGTTTTTGATGCAAGAATAAGGGCCTATTATTCTTTTCTGATTTTGGTGATAGTGTAAACGAAAAGCAGAATGTTTGTAGCACTAGAGCACCACCACAAAAAAAATATCTCCCAAATTACTCACTTTCAGCACGAACAATTACCCAAATTAATGAATGTTTTGGGTAAGTGAAGTTAAAGAATTGAACAAAATTACCTAAGATAGCTGACAATTTAAAAATTTCTACCTTTTAACCTATATACATACAATTGCACCTCACCATGTGTACATGTTAGGATTACCTAAATTAATGAATGTTTAGTGATCTGCCTCTAGTTCTAGTATTATTCAATTAAGAGGGTTAAAAATATCATTATCAAATATGCAAATTATGAAAACTATATTATTTATAAGTTATGGACAATATACCTTCATTTGGATTCCATGTAATTTTTATTTTAAATTTTAAATATTTTTCATTTTATTAAACACTGTGTAACTTTTTTATTTTATTCTTTTGATATATATATAATCTCTCTAGTCTTATTTATAAAATATTATTTTTTATTACACGGGTATTAAGGAGACATAATTATACTCTTAAATTTATAAAAAAATTATATACACTTTCAATTTATCTTTATTAATTAAAAAATGAAATAATTTATGAGATAAAAAAGTCATTAAATGAAGGATAAATAAGAAAATTCAAATAAAAAAAACACAACACCTTATAAATAGAACCAAACAAATTTTCAAGATAACATCTTATATATGGAACCAGAGGGAGTATATTTTACATTTCAACCATATTTCAACGTTAAAAAGTAATTATAAATCTTAAATTTTTTTAAAAAAATTATTACTAATATCTATTTGGGTATAAAGATATTTATGTATAATTCAAATAATACTGTTTCTTATTTAGAAGGCATATTACATATATTTTAAATTTATTTCAAATATAAGTTACTTTATACTATTTAAAAAGAATTAAATTTTATTTTCTAATTCACCTAAAATATTTATGATTGAGAACAGGATTAGATCATTATTGGCGAAAAAAAAGAGAGGAATTAGAACTGTAAGTGATACATATAATTTTGTTGTGTTATAATTTAATAAAAATATGGAAAAGTTTTAATTAATTTTTATAGGAGCAGGAGGACTACATGGTAGTACAGTCAATGATTTTCTTAAGAAAAATTAGTAAACCAAAAGAGATATTAATGGCTACCGTCATCCTCAAGTATAGGAATACAGCATCAAAAGACGGGAAGAGAGTATACGAGTGCGAAATAGGGTTGACGGATGCGGTTGGAACTTGGGGTTGGAGGTTAGCTTAAGCATGAAAATGAGTTTTCGCTACTTTCACTTAAGAATCCATTTGTCCTGTACTGAAAAAGAGGCATTTACCTCAAAGGGAAGGGATCCAGTTTGCTTGAAATAGCAAAGGTTGGTGTTGAAAGCAATGATTTTTTTCCCAACTTTGTTCATTCATTATTTCATCTCCGATCAGTTCATCCAAACTTCTGACTCATTCCACCATAATTCTTCGTCTTAAGATTCTCATAAGAGAGAGAGAGAGAGAGAGGGGAGAAGAGAAGAAAGAGAAAAGCCAGTTGTGCTATTGGGTATTTGTGTTTCCCACCAAGTTTGCCTTTTTCTGGGTCCGTGTAATCCTTCTGGCTCTTCTTAGTCAAGTGGGTCCTTTCCTTGTGGCCGTACTTTCCCACTTGCTGCTCCCTCTGCTCTCTGAGCCTCTGCTTACCTGCTCTTCTATTTTTTCTTTTCAATGTTCTCTTCGTACTCCTCATGTCTTCTATTTTTGTGCTCTGCTTCCCAGTACCAAAAGGAAGATCCTTTCTTTTCTCAATCTGGGGCCGCAATAGTCTGTTTTTTCGCTTCGTAAAGGTGATGTCCACTTTAGAGCTTCTGAAATTGGGTTAGTTTCGTCTGGTTGTTTGGGTATGTCAGGATCTTCTCCTTAGTGGGATTTACTTGTCCTTTGAAAAGGAGTCTGTTCCCTTTCAATTCAAGCTCATATATCACCATGATTAGCTTAACTTTAGTTGATGCTGCTTGAAAGTTGAAATGATTCATGGCGTTCTTTAGATTTCAGAGTTCTGTCGTGGCGCCCTGAACAATTGACTGGCTACGCTTTTCCGAGACATGGCGATCTTGATTCATGCTTGGCCCAAGACAATGGAGAGGTTTCTACTCCCTTAGCATTCAATACTGTAGCTCTGTGAAAGATATGAAGAACATTCTTAAGAAGCTTCATATCATGTCTCATCAATCAGGAGATGCTGAAGGGTCTACTTCATCAAGGGGAAACAAGTCCAATGATGGTTCATCCCCTAAGAAGCTTCCTCACGCTCGTTTTCCTCAAATTCCTGAGAATAAACCCTTTTCAGGGCTTTCAAATTGGTTGCATGCAGTTGCGAATAAGCAAAGTCCCAGTCCTCCATCTTCGAACCTCACAAGAGGAGAAAGAATGGAACCATCTGATTCAATGAGCAGTGGTGGTTTGGATGTTGTTTCTGATTCTGCGAGGTGTGATACGGGTTCTAGCACTTCGAAGGATCCTGAAATAGAGGAAGAGTATCAGATTCAACTGGCTTTAGAGTTGAGTGCAAAGGAGGATCCTGAGGCTGTGCAAATTGAAGCTGTTAAGCAGATCAGTTTGGGCTCTTGTGATCCTGACAATACACCAGCTGAAGTTGTGGCCTATCGATACTGGGTAAGTTACTGTATTCACCTTAACCCATTGACTTCGAGAAGAAGTCACATTGCTGCTGTTGTGGTGGTGATTCCAGAAGAATAAAGGTATAGGATGGAATAAGTTTGATTTTTATGTCATTCATGAAGATGTATGGTGCTTCCAGAAATTTGAGAATATCAGATGAGCATGTGGTGCTTCATTTGGATAATGGATTTACTGTAAGCGAGGAGTTGTCTTGAAGGCCAGTGCATCAATTTTAGCGTTGAGAAAAGGGTGTTAAGTAAAAAAGAAAGAAGGAAAGAAATGAAGAGATCTAGAAATGTGATTTTATCTATTTGCTCCTTTCTCGTGAATTTTGCCCTTTAACCTTATTTGTGACCATGACAGACAGCAATAGAAAGTCATGACTGGTGGTAGAACGTTGGCATTGTTAACTATGTTAGTAACAGGCCCCGCTGAATGATGTTATTGGGATGGAAATGCCAATAGCACTCAGCATTTTTTGCTGCATTAAGTGTCTATAGCTTTAGATTATGGTTAAGCCGCATTATTGAGAAAAAAAAATGCTGAATTCCCAGCCCAGATATACCGTATATTTGCAGTTTGAACTTATCTGACATATGTCCTTGACATTAAATGATAGAGTGGATTTTTAATAAAATTCGGTTGACAACTTGACATAAAAATATGGGAAACTCTTCCTTAAAAAAATGTCTTCATAATTCATATAAAAATAGGGTTCTATTATAAATAGTAAGTGTTCTCAGTTAACCTTATTTGTCACTTAACACCAACAATGGTGATTTTCCTCATAAGAATCCATAAATGTTTTGATGAAATGGAGTCCATATTTCTCAGAAAAGTTGAATAATAACTGTTCAGATTTGAATTGGTTGAAAGACATACTTTTGCATTGGCTTTGTCTTGGGCACTATAGATTTATGTTACATAAGGCTCTCCAGATACCCTTTGTTGACTTCCAATATAGTAGTTGGAGATATGTTTAATTTATGATGTCACTAGCTTGGTATACTTCACTGGGATTGTTTCCTAAAAGTCTAAGATTTTAAGTTAATTACTAAACATGATATTTATAATATTGTTGCTTCTATGATATTTGGGTTTAGACCTGGTAGCTATGGTATCTCTATATGAAAAATGATTCTGGTTCAGGTTTTTCTGCTTTTGTTCTATTATATCTGTTAAGTGCAGTTTTCGGTTCTACACATGAGGAGAGTCGGGTGTATTGAGACTGCCATGTATTGCTTATATCCAGAAAGTTCATTAATTGAATGGCTTTTATACAAATGGATTTGTTCCTATAATTACTTACATTTATTCCTCTCTGACTTATATCGTAGATTTAACCATGCTTGACAGAATTACAATGCTCTTGGGTATGACGACAAGATTTTAGATGGTTTCTATGATCTTTATGGGATCTTGACTGAGTCTGCCTCTGCAAGAATGCCTTCCCTTGTAGATCTGCAGGGAACATCAATCTCACATGGTGTCACATGGGAAGCAGTCTTAGTTAATAGGGCTGCTGATTCTAATTTGTTGAAACTTGAGCAAAAAGCCCTGGAGCTGGCAAGCAAGTCAAGACCAGATATCGAAGTAGTAGTAAATAGCAGTTTGGTGCAGATGCTTGCTATATTAGTGGCTGACTATATGGGTGGACCAGTTGCAGATCCTCAGCACATGAGAAGTGCATGGCAGAGTCTTAGTTATAGTCTGAAATCTACCCTTGGTAGCATGGTTTTGCCGCTTGGTTCTCTGACCATTGGATTGGCTCGGCACCGTGCATTGTTATTTAAGGTACATGTTCCACCAGTTAAATGTAATAATGAGAGGGAAGAAGTTATAGTTAGTTGCTGTTAGTCAAGTATAACAGCTATAAAGTTTTCATTGTATTCTTGTAAAAAACTTACACACTTCACTATGTATTGAAGATAATCTGTTTTTTCAGTAGTTCCAGATTAGCTCTTGAGGAGTTCTGGTATTTCTAACGAATTATTGCTATATATTAAATGTAGGTTTTATCTGATTGTGTGGGTGTTCCTTGTCGGTTGGTCAAAGGACAGCAATATACAGGTTCTGATGATGTGGCAATGAACTTTATCAAGATTGGTGATGGAAGGTAATTGCTATCAAATTTGTATCTTTGTGATACAGGCAAGTAGGCAAAATTGTTGTAACATAGTTCTTGTTGCATGGCCATAAAAACACGTGAATTTATGCATATATGAATTGCTCCTTGTTTTCTGTCATCAATACTCTTGACATTCTTTAGTCAATGCTTCCTTTGCCTCAGACTGTTCCAGAGTAGAAGCTTAATTGATTATTAGTATCTTCCATTTGTTTGCCATTGCTGTTGTAGCATTTGTTATTTTTTTTAATAAAATCCTCAAGAGGTAATATGTGAATATTGCCTCATTCTTTGGTAATGTTCATAAGTTTGTACCTATAAGATGTGGTTACTTTGAATTTCAGGGAGTACATTGTTGACCTAATGGCTGATCCTGGAACACTTATTCCAGCTGATGCAACTGGATCACATATTGAATATGACGAATCATTATTTTTGGCCATTCCTTCAACAGGAGACATTGATTCCTCTCATGCAGCATCGTCCGGCGGTGGCATTGGAAGTTTGATTGAAGAAACTTCAGACTCTGGAGCTTTCGACAAATCAACGGAGTTTGCCTATGCTGCATCTGACGAAAGCAGGCCTGCTCCAGGCAAAGAAGAATCAAAGAGACCCTTGTATAATTTCAAAAGTCCCCTTAATGTTGAGAAAAGTGTGCGGGAAACTTCTGGGAGACCTAATTACACATATGGACATTCAAGATCACCTTCTTGGACAGAAGGGATCAGTTCCCCTGCAGCACGTAGAATGAAGGTCAAAGATGTTTCACAATATATGATTGATGCTGCCAAGGATAATCCTAACTTGGCTCAGAAGCTTCATGATGTTTTACTTGAAAGTGGTGTTGTTGCTCCTCCAAATTTATTTTCTGAAATTTATAATGAGCAACTTGGTGCCCCATCCCTGAATGAAGAAAAAGATGAATGTAAACAAGGGAGTGTACAGCAAGAAACTCAGGCTGCCGATGATGTAGATCCTGCTCAATTTTTGCCTCCTTTGCCTCACTACAGATTTCATCCCAAAGCAAGTACAAGTAGTCAGCCGGAGCATTCTAAGCCTGTAGAAGGTTTAGGGACCAACCTTCCTCTTGATACTAGGGAAGCAGCTGGACAGAACATACCATCACAGGAAGAAGCTACTCCTGTGAAATATGGGAAAAATGTACCAGTTGCTGCAGCTGCAGCAGCAGCAGCTGCTGTTGTTGCATCCTCTATGGTAGTTGCTGTGGCAAAGTCAAGCACTGACCCAAAGATCGAGCTTCCTGTAGCAGCTGCTGCTACTGCTACTGCTGCAGCTGTAGTTGCAACCACTGCAGCTGTCAGTAAACAGTATGAGCAGGGCAGTCGAAGTGATGGAGATACAGATAGTGGTTATGAACCGAAGGGTAGTGGAGATGGTGAGCATTGTGCTTTAGGGGAAAACTCAGAAGGTGAGAGAATATCTGATAAATCAGTAAGTAACGAAAGCACAAAATCTGATTCTGCATTAGATGATGTTGCTGAGTATGAGATTCCATGGGAGGAAATGGTGGTGGGTGAGCGTATCGGACTCGGTATTAACTTTACATTGTTCTTTGAGATTTATTTACATTCTTTTGGCAGATGTTATAATGGTGTACACATATAGAAATTGCCTACCTCATTCCATCAGGTTTTACATATGAAGATTTAATTTCATTTATGTGGCATATGTTTGATCTACAGGATCATATGGGGAGGTGTACCATGGTGAATGGAGAGGAACTGTGAGTTTCTTTGACTCTTTCTCATTTTTTCATTTGTAATCCCGGCTTTTGTTATACAAACTGTTTATACTTAGCTGATACAGTTGCACCTTTGTATATGCACGTGCAACAAAAAGTAAGTTAAACATTTTAATAATTGAATGCGTTCTATTTTTGTACTTAAGATTTATTTAAACCTGAACAAAACGCTCATCAATATCATCGACAGGCTTCCTGCTAACTTACCTGGCTACCCTTCAGTTATTTTCATGTGTCAGTATTTTCTGTCTTCACGGGTAATTCAAATATTTAGGGCACATTGCCTTTGCTTTATAGGAAGTTGCTGTAAAAAGGTTTCTAAATCAAGATATATCTGGTGAATCACTTGAAGAATTTAAAAGTGAGGTACAATACTTCTCCTTCTGTGACTTGTATACTCAAATTATGCTTCCAGTTAATCGGTCATTCCATTGACGTTAAAGACAATAAGATCTGATGACAATATATATGTGTGTGTGTAATAAGATATCTCATGCTTGCCTATTTTAGTTACTTTCAATGACGTTATTTGTTTGCTCTATAATCAATTATCCAATAGCATTAACATTTGTATCTAGATTCTAAACCTCTTTCATTCTAGTTCAATTTTAAATTTGTATCATTCCATGGTGCTTAGCTCTTATTTTAGAAAGAGGTGGGATGGAATTATATTTCTCTATTTAGCCTAAAGTTTGCTCCGTACACTAGATAGGGGCCGATTCAGTCATGATCTACTATTCCTTCTACATTTTATTTTCAATTTGAAATTGTATTTTACATAATTTATATAAAATATCAATGATTTCACTCCAACGTTGATGCTGGGTATTGTAGATAAGCATCTTGCAGCACCTATACAACTGTTTTATATTGTTTGGTCTTTTACATTTTACTTGTTGGGATGTATATGAGCAATCCTTTATGGTGTATTAATTGATTATCTATATTTTTTACCATGAGTGCCAAGTTATCTTCTCCCCCATTCATTCTATCCTTATTATGTTTTATGTATCCTATACATTGGTTCTAAACTGGGACCTACTTTGACACAGCATGCAAAATTCAATGACTGTGAGACTGCTTTTATTGTATCAGTTGTTTTTTGTTATGATTGACCAATCCAGAATCTTCTCTGATGTGATTCTGGTTTTAGTTCTGGAAATATGTGTAGCTTCATTTGCGTTGTTGGTCTGCTGTCTTATCGACAAATCAGTCTGGTTTCCCTCTTTAAATTCAAGTAGCAATTTTTCACTGTGATTGTCAATTCTTCTTATTCATATTTATATATTTAGATGATGGAAGTGGCTATTTAACTTTTGTTGCAAAATGCCTTAGGTTCAAATAATGAAAAGATTGAGGCATCCAAATGTTGTTCTCTTCATGGGTGCTGTTATTCGACCTCCAAATCTTTCAATTGTTACAGAATTTCTTCCCAGGTATTTTGAAATTTTTCATGTCTCACGGTTAATCAGAGACTGTGGTCCTGTTTGATACTGTTCTGCAAAACAATTTTTTTGTTTTCAGGAACAGAAAACTCAAAAAACTTGTTTGGTAAACGTGTTTTCTAAAAACTGTTTTGAAAAATAGAAAACAGTTTTGTACAGAAAACTCAGAACACCTTTTAGGTATTTTGTAGTTTTTGTTCTGGAAAACACAAGGAAAGATGAGAAACATCCACCTCATTAATGGTAAAGTTATAAATTTTGAATAACTCATCTATTACTCACTAGTTATGATTTTGAGAGCAATTATTCAAACAGATTTTTTTGTTTTCTTGTTTTCAAAACAGTTTCTTGAAAACAGTTTTACAAAACTATTTTTGAGAACAGAAAACAAGAAACACTAGCAAACAGGCCCTGTAATATGCGAATTTGCTGTTTTTAGAAACTTTACATTTTCTGTGGGTGTTGTTTATCCTCTTTTAGAAAAAGAATAGTTGTGTTATCCAAAAGTTCTTGCTGAATTTGTTCCTGAATAATGTGGCACTTGCAATAAATACCCCAGATTCAGAAAGTATTAACTCTGAATATGATATTCATTAATAACTGCGATGTCTTGAGGTAAGGAAATTTCGTAAGCCTTTGGGTGAAATTGCAATACTCTAGGCAAAAACATATCATTTATTTTTTATTGGTGCCCAATTCATTTTTTGTTCATAGTTTACTGAATTGAATATTCTTTTGCTTCAACGCCCATGAAGATAACTGTCGACATATATTTGCTAATCTGTGAGTTACATGTAAAGATTTTACTTTATTTTATATACCATAATACCATAGTTTACTGAATTGAGTTCTTTCTACAACTTGCTAAGGTTTTGTTTTTGTTGCTTTAATGTCTTTGTTTTAGGGCATTATTGACCATACAAATACTGAGATGTAGATCACCTTTTGCAGAGGCAGTTTGTATAGGTTAATTCACCGTCCTAACAATCAATTAGATGAGCGCAGGCGATTGAGGATGGCCCTTGATGCTGTAATATTTTGTTGTCCTAGTGCAGCTTCTTTTGCCAAATGTTTGCTTGGTCTGTGACTCTCACAAGGCATAACCCATGTCTTCTGAATATACAGGCTCGAGGAATGAACTATTTACACAACTGCTCTCCAGTGATAGTCCATCGTGATCTGAAGTCTCCAAATCTCCTTGTTGACAAAAACTGGGTCTTAAAGGTGCCATTTTAAGTCCTTGCTTAAGATTCCTTGATCACATGGTGAATTCTCAATTGATGGGGTATGACATTATTTTTTGTCCGTTAAATAGGTTTGTGATTTTGGGTTATCACGAATGAAGAATAGTACATTCCTCTCCTCCAGATCAACTGCTGGGACTGTAAGCTATCCCATCCCTTCTTTCCTCGGCCCAACTGCTTTTATCTTCAATTTTATTGATTTGCTTACTCTGATCCTCTTGTTTGGTTGCTTGATTTCTTTCATGGTGATGTATACTTTTTTTAGTCTTGTTTACATAATATGACTCTAGCATGTGTTATTTGAAGCCCAATTTTGATTTTATATTGCTTGGGTTGACTTTCCTTCAGCTTATAAGCTCTACAGGGGCCTAACATTTTCATTTTGTATAGTCCCAACGTGCAGCCTTAAATTTCAACCAACCAGTGAGTTTGAAGACTTGTAACAAGCTCAATCCTCTGCTATTCTTTTAAGTTAAAACTCCTTGTTGAGGTTGAATAGTTTCTAATACTAGATTGAAATACCAAATCCCAACAAGCACGATGTTTTAGATGAGGTATAAAGTGTGCATTGAAATTGGACAGAGGAAGGTGCACGAATGAATAGATTAAGATTATGGTTAACTTGGTTGAACTAGTACTACTAAGTTGGCGGTTTTTCTTTCTTTTTTTTGTCAAAATAAGTTGGCGGGTTGAGTTTTATTATTATAACATGTTAAGGTTAGGGTGGGTTAAAGTTTACTATTGTGGTATATCATTTCTATTTCATGAAAGGTGCACATGTTTTGTCGTTGCTTATGATGTTCTTCCTTCTTGCATGATAAAATCATTTTGTGCTGTATATTATGTTTCAGGCTGAGTGGATGGCTCCAGAAGTGTTACGAAATGAACCTTCAGATGAAAAGTAATCTTTTGTCTTATTCGTATAAATTATTACTGTTATTATTACTGTTGTGTTCAAGGAGAGGAGAGTGCCTTTCTGATCTTTCGTTTCTCTATTCCTTTACTTCTCATTTCCATGAAATGCAAGCTGAACACAATTTGAAAATAATTGAACCCAACACTTTGGTAACATGGACCTTCGAGCCATACATTATTAGAGTCCATTTGACAGAGCACTTCTTCACATTACATTATCAAGTTGAAGCCAATTTACTCTCTGCATATGTCTACCCTTTTGGGTTTCATGCTGAGATTTAGTTATGATCCAATATCCAGGTGTGACGTTTATAGCTTTGGAGTCATATTATGGGAGCTCTTGACGCTGCAGCAGCCATGGGGCGGAATGAATCCGATGCAAGTAGTTGGTGCTGTGGGTTTCCAACATCGCCGTCTTGACATTCCAGACAACATGGACCCGGCCGTTGCTGATATTATTAGGAAATGCTGGCAGACGTGAGTGTACACCACTTCCTAATCATTATTTTCTTCCTTCTTTCTAAATCGTAGATGTGTGAGGTGCATATATTCACAAGTTGGCTTGCTATTGGAGAGACAATTTGATTCAAACGTTTTCCAATAACGGACACATAGTATATGCTTGTTATTCTGCAAAATAAAGTCAGTGTAAACATCATTCAGCTGTTGTAGAGGAACCTGAGGGGACACAGTGTTTAAGATTAGGTCGAAAGTCATAGGTTTGAGTCATGGCGCAATTCTTTTTTATCAAACCCAAATCAAGCTTGGGTCCACTAGTCACTGTCAACGTTGTGATGGTACTCGGTCAAACCCGATCGGCATCCCAGACCTGGTATGCTATCACTCCTCCCCTCTTAATGGAGATTCATTCTTCAACCTGTTTTAGCAGAGGTTGGAAGGGAGAGCACTTATCATTAGGTCAAAAGCTATAGTTAGTAGTCATATTGCAACCCTTTCTTTCTCCAATAACTTGATAACGGGATAAGTGACTTTGCATTGCAGAGATCCAAAGCTGAGACCCACATTTGCGGAGATCATGGCTGCTCTGAAGCCGTTGCAGAAGCCGATTATCAGTTCTCATGTGGCTAGGTCCGGTGCACAGTCAAAGCGAGTTGTAGAAGATGCAGCAGGCTAAGGAGACGATTGTACAGCTAACTTAATATTTGTTCATTCTATTCCCAAAGAAATGGAGGGCAAGTTGTAGAGTATTAGGGATGGGCATAAAAGAGAGACCATGACCTAACATGCGTTCTCATTCTAGGTTGTGATTCTTTTCAGCTTCTCTGTTCCAGTTTTCCTTCCGCAATCTGTGGTGCAGCCATTGTCAAGGTTTTATCATTTGTTTGTACAAAATTCTTTTGGAAATTTCAATCAATACCTAAATTTTGGTGTGCATAAATAGTCAACAGAAGTTGCTGCTCCTAAGTTGAACAGAAGTAACTTTTGACAGAAACTGTTTGCAGCTGTCAATAGTGGACTAGACACTGGGTAAAAGTGTGTAACTTCTATGAGTGAGCCTGATTTGATTGTGTCAAACAGCGTACTTCCTTTTCAATTTGAAATAGCAGTGAAACTGTGCAGTTTGGTGCAATGAAATGCTTGTGAAATAGTGCAATAATTCTCCAAGTACCTCTTGCCATGATACACGATACTTTATTTATAACTTGAGAACATGTACAGAACTAGTCACTTAAGAACACGGGAAGTTTTCTGAAGTTGATTCTACTGGAAAAATCTTCGTTGCAGTAATACTGCTTTAGACAGTACTGGGGTATGAAATCTCAGCCACACGTGTTTGTGTATAGTGCAAAAGTTCCTCTTGAACCTTAAGGACATGTATAGAACTACCGACTTTTGTTTTAAGTAGTTTTAACTTTAAGCGTTCTGTATTATCTGTACAATTATTCCCTTCTCTTAGGTAATCTTCAATTTTAAATTCCAATATGCTGCCATGAAGTAATTTTATTAACTTCATTTTTCAGTAACACGTTATGTAGAAACACCTATGAAGTTTTTCTAAATCTTATTTTATCTTTTATAGACAAGAAAATCAACACTTAAATCAGTTTGATATTCTCCCGAGATTTTAGTGTTTTTTTTAAATATAAAATGAAATATGTACAGTGTGTTATATTTTTTATATGATTTTAGTTTATGCAACTAAGTATGCAAGGAAAAGCCAAGGTGGATTGACCAATGGATGCCCTCAAATACAGATAGGGCGGGGACAAGGGCAAACCACTAAAAGCAGAGAAGAGAGTGAGTTATTTGTATCTGAAACAATCTTTGCTTCTGTTTTAGTCTTCAACATGGCTTCCTTCTTTGTTTCTCCACCCATTTTCTCCCTCCCCCCAACCAGAACTCATCACATTTCTTCATCGTCGCCAACGCCAACGCCACCGCCTTCTTCTTCATCATCGCAACCTCAGCCACAGAAATTGACTTCACAGTTAAGCACAGACTCGTCTGAAGACTCAGTTCAGGGCTCACTAAAAGCAGAGCAGCAGAAGCCTGTTAAACCTTTGTCTTCTACTTCTTCTTCTTCTGGAACTAAGGTTGATTCCACAGATTGGGTAGCCACCTCCCTGACAAGAAGGTTTGGGCTAGGAGCTGGTCTTGCTTGGGTTGGTTTTCTCGCCGTTGGTGTCGTCTCTGAACAAATCAAGACTCGCCTCGAGGTTTCCCAACAAGAGGCTAATACCAGGTGTGTTTTCTTGCAGCAGCATGTTCCACAAATTATGAAGTTTGGAATTCATTTAGAACAGCTTCATTTTCCTGCAGATCAGCTTCCAACTTCTTTAAAACTACTATTGTTGAAAAATTATACCAATGAGAATGAGAATTTTTCACAGACGCTGTTGATGACGTTTGGGAAATTTGCAAAATATCCCCTAAGACTGACTGTTTTTAAGAACTTTCTAGGAAAATTAGCAAATCACACAATAAATTCTGTTTCCAAGAACTTTCTGAGACTGAATATGGAAGTTTTTAGAAAATTCCCAAAAATCATACCGTATAAGATGACGAGACTGTCATTTCATGCATTTACAGGACAGTAGAGAGGGAGGAAGAGGTGGTACTTCCCAACGGCATAAGGTACATCATCTTAATACTCTTCTATCATCATCCTGGAATAAAATGTCGTGTCTTAATTTGTGAAGAAAACACAAATTATATTGAACAAAGCATAACTACCTGAATCATTTGAGACAGAATAGAGAACAAATGGAATATATGCTCCAAAACAAGATTCTCCTCTTCACACATAACATAATCTTATTTTGGCTGAGTGAGCAGGTACAATGAGCTGAAGGTTGGGGGAGGAGCAACACCAAGAACAGGAGACCTGGTGGTGATAGAGCTGGTGGGGAAGGTGGAAGGGAGTGGGGAGGTGTTTGTGGACACATTTGGGAAGGAGAAGAAGCCACTGGCACTGGTGATGGGGTCAAGGCCATTCAGCAAGGGACTGTGTGAAGGTGTAGAGACAGTGATAAAGTCTATGAAGGGTGGAGGGAAGAGGAGGGTGATAGTGCCTCCCTCATTAGGGTTTGGAGAGGATGGTGCTGATTTAGGCAATGGAGTGCAGATCCCTCCTCAGGCAACACTCGAATACGTTGTTGAAGTTGAGAGGGTGTCCATAGCTCCTGCTTAACAAGTTTACTTTTCTTTTTTTTTCGTTTGGGTTGGATGATTTGCATTCATTGCTTCATTTTGGAGATCAAATATCTATCCATATGAATCGTGTTTATAGTGCCCAATAGTCACAAATAAAAAGAAATGGTAAAGTAGCTAGTGTGGGGTGGTATTCAATTTCAAACAATACAAATGTTTTTTCTTTTTCCCAAATACAAATGTGTATCATTAGGTAACACCATTTTCATCTTTTAAGCAAGCAAATAATTGATGATTAGGTTTCTAATCTTTTGAGCAGAATTAATTAAAAAATCCCTTTCAGAAAAAAAGGTTTACTCCTCTATATTTTGAGGGAGATTAGCTTCTACTATTTGTGGGGATATTTATAACTTATAGCCCAGACCAAAACCCTAGGTTATAAAATTAAGCTATCACTAGGGATCACTTTGCAGTTTTCACAAGCTCTTTTATTCGGATTTCTTACAAAAAAAGAAGTCAATTTGCGACTTTTGGTCTCTACTTTTATATGTGACTAAATGTTCCTCCTATTCCTTAAAACAAATGTTCATAATTGTGAGGTTATAAACTACTGAGAAATTAAGAATGGAATGCCCCTTCTTGTTTAATTCTCCAAAACTAAAATTGCCATAAACTCCCATATATTACCTTGTTTTTTTCTCCAGATGATTATTAAGGTTCTCACCAATGAAAATCTTTTCCTCTTGTGGGATGTCTCGAACTAAACCTTCCAAATCTTCCTTAAATGTATCCTTAATATGTGCTTTTGACCCTAGTTGAAGTTCGTAAGCACTAATAATCTTGAAAATATTGTATCCAATAGTCAATTTTAAGGGTAAAATCATATTTTGAATCCTTCTTACTCCCACAACATTCTTTTTCTAAATTATATCCACAATAATGCCAACTCCATTTCTTGATCTGACCTTCCCTATATATCAAAGTTTAAAACCAGTAGTGTCTTTCTCTTTAACTTTTCTCCCACCCATTTAGTTTCTTGAAGACACAAGATTTTAATTCCCCTTCGAATTATAGCGTTCATTACTTTTATAGATTTATCTGTTAAAATACCTATATTCCAAGAACCAAGCCAAATCTTACTTTCCTGGGCTAACTTCTTTATCCACATCCGTCCAAAATGATGTGGGAATTTTTGCTCATTAACACTACACTCGGGAGCCGATATAACGACTCTAACTCATTTAACACTTTATTTGAGCCATACAATGCATTACTTCTAGATAACGACCTAGTCTTAACACAAAAAATGTTTTTTATCTATGTCATAGAGATTTGACAGAATTTTACATTGGTTATCGAGGATCTAACACAACGTTCCTCCTTTATCTAGGCTTGGGACCGGCTATGACCCATATAGGCCGAGTTATAAAGTGAAATTATATACTTAATATATTAATTCTAAAAATTATAATATATAGTTCCTATTTTTAATACTAATATAAGTAATAAATGGTGAATAATTGTTATTAGATGGGTAAAAAAATGCTTAAAAGATACTCCTTTTGATTTTTAATATAAAACTTTTTTAACTGAATTATGCGGATTAAGAATGAGAGTTAAAGTTAGTTAACTACCTCGATTTCTCCGAAAATCATAATATTTTTTCAAAACTATTTTTATTTAATATTTTTTTCTCTCTTTTTGAGATACATAAAATAGGAACATTTTTTAGAAATACATAATAAATACTATATCGTATACTGTAAAGTAAAGGTGTCAAATCGGGCTGACCCGGCCCGAGCCTAAAAGCCCGATTTGACATACGGGCTTGAAAGTGCAAGCCTGAGCCTGTGGGATCAGGCCTACAGGCCGGACCGCGGATTTTTTTTTTTTTAAATATTTTTCATTCTGTTTTTAAAATTTTTTTTATATAATTATTTAAACTTTTTATAGATAGATATATAATTATTTAAATTAATACAATTAATTATCATTATAATTGATCAAAAGCTAACATAATATTTAAATTTTATAATTTATATATTACTAATTAATAAAATAATGTGCATTTTTTAATATTTTAAACAAACAAAATAATAAAAAAAGAAACGAAAATGGGCTTTCAGGCCAGCCTGCCACTGGCCGAGTTTAAACGGGTCGAGCTCAAAAAGCCCAAATTGTATTTTGACACTAAAAATTGAAGCCCGGCTCGCTCATTTCTTCGGGCTTTTCAGGCCGACTCATCGGACTTGACCCATTTTGACAACTCCACTGTAAAGGATCCTATATTTAAAATTAGGACAAAAAGCCTTATATTTAGGGCTGAAATAAGTATAAAAACTAAATCCCTAAAACTAAGACATGTGAGGCCGTGGATAGTTTTTTTTTTTTGTTTGGGGTGGGGGCAGGGGGATGACAAGTGCTCCGTCCCCCTCCGCCGTGTGCTGTACTTGATATAAATATCAATAATATGTTTAAATTTTATGTGGTAAAAGAAAAATGATGAATTCATCCCCCGTACCCCTATCAAAAATATGTTTAGATTTAGGGGGGACTTGGTTCTCTATTTGATTTCTAACATGATACTCCATCTCTTTAGATCATTGGAAGATGCCATATGCATAATGGAAGACATTTTGCTCATTATTGTATTTGAGCACTTCTTCCAACATCTTGGACCATTGAAGCAAATCACAATTGAAGACTTGGCACCTAAGGTTGAATTTGGTCAAGCAAATGCCATCATCTTCATATGGTAGAAAAGTTCTTCACCAAAAGGACACATTTTAGGCATGTTAATGCTTCTTGAATCTTCAACAAATATGATGAACTCCATGGATGGTTAGAGATGATCTTTGTGCCTACTGGATCTCCATCAATTTAGCATGTCTACTTCGTTTCTTTCCTTAGAGGCACTCATGTGTGCCTTGAAAAGCTACATGTGCACAATCAAGAAATTTGATAATCAAAGTTACTATCATAAGATATTTTGATTTAAGGTTCATATATTGATTTTGGAATTTTAACATAAAGTTTCTATGCATCTTACTGAATTCACTGCATGCTCACAAGTTCTTCCGTGTTATGTAAGCGAAGTCTTGTATGTACATTTTGAGATATTGATTTTCAATATCCAAATTTATGGTTTGAGGCCACGTTGAGATATTGAGATCAAGCCTGGTCACATTACTTTTCAGTATACCAGAGATCATGCTAGCCTGCCTACCATGAAGAAGGTTGTTTGGAGTTGTCATGCCTCTGACTGCTCCATTTTAAGGTTTTTCTTAAAAGAAAAGAAAATTTTTTATTTTTGAATCATAGTATGACTTCTATTTGCCCGAATGTCTGTATTTGGCACAGCTTTCAGCTTGTAATTTTCAAGTTTTCATTATTCCTTCAATAGTTTGGTTAGAAATTAGTTTACATGAAATAATGATTACATGTTACAGATATATCTCTAGTATATGTATGTAATTTTAAAGTCTACCACTAGTGAGGAGTATATTTATTTCATGTAAATTTCCTTTTCTTTTTATTTTAGCTTGTATTCAAGATCTGAGATAAATAGATATCTACTAATCAATTTATCTTGGCTTAATACATGGTTTCTTCTGACAAATTTCTTTTCCATAACATGTAATAGTAGCCTTTATAGCTATCATGCTTAAGATGGTTTAGCATAGTCTGTATTGCAAGATAATTTCTATTCCAATTTGCATTTGTGCTAATGATCAGTGAGTTATTTTTCTTTTACCCTTTGTTTAACAAAATTCTAAGCAGACTCATTTAGGTCTTGTATTCAACAAGTTGGTGAATGAGATAGGAGATCCTGTTGATTTTGAACTTCCAGATTGGTTTAATAAGTGGAAGGCAATGCCATACACCTTAATAAGGCGTAGTATCCTTTGATCAAAGATAGGATGCTTTTTGGGTGCAAGTGGTATGAGGTAAGTACAAATGTGACCAAGATCTTATCCCTAAGATTGAAAGTTCGAGCCTGGTTTCACACGTTTGGCAAGGTATTAAGGCGACTTGGGAGGATACTTTAGTTGGAGTAGATATTATGCAGATGGTGCTTCAGCTAAATGGAGGTGGACAAGTAGTGGGGAGTTCTCCACTAAGTTGGCTTATAAGTTATAATGCGGTGAACCTGATGTGTGTGATGGAGACTTGATATGGAGGGTGATTTGAAAGCTTAAAGCGAAGCGTCGGTATCATTTCATCATGTGGCCTATGATGCATAAGAGCTTGCTAACGAATGAATCCAGAGTTATGCGAGCTGAGAGGCTTGTTCAATGTGTGGGGCCCACAAAGAAGATATCTTGCATATTACTTGTAACAAACTAGTCAATGGGCGAAAATAGAATAGGGTTTTCACTATTGCATGTTGGATGATTTGGCGTCGTAGAAATTTAGGTATGTTTAAGAATGTTATGTCCACGAATGAAGAGATGCTCGCAAGGATTAAAGCTGTGATGAGGGAGTAAAACAAAGTAGCTGATTTTTTTAGCAAAGAATGCTCTTGCAAGGATGCCGGGGTGTTACTATGTTTCATAGTCCTCTGTCTTGGTTGGCTGGCAAGTTACGAGATGATACTAATGTTTTGACTTTGTCACCACATCCTTTAGAGGGTGGTTAGCTAATTAATTTGTGCTCTTAGTTCTTCCCGTTATATATCCAAAAGATGATTTCTATGCCTTATCTATCCTAACAAACTAAATATTTCTGTTTAAATCATTGCCAACAGATGGTGACATCTATTTCCTTTGACATGTTATATTTTGGTTATATTGTCTTTGATTACCATGCTAGTGGCTAGTCCTGGTGAGATCAATTTTTTTTCAAAGTTAAAATTTTCTGGTTTTCAGAATCAGAATTTGCCGATGCACCATGTACATTTTTGCAAAACCTTCCTCTTTTTGCATGTAACTATGGATCAAATTAGTCAGCATACCATTATGTGTATCCTAGTTATATTTTTTCATTTTGTTGACTGTCTAGCTGCTCTTCAGGCAGTAAATGTGGGAGGTCTTGTCTTGATAAACCTTTTGAGAATCGACCTGTAAAAAAGATGAAATTGGTTCAGGTATAAGTTTCTAGCTCAGAATTATGTCGTTTCTACTATGTACATTTGATACAATATTTTCCTTCTATGATTGTTTTCCCTAATATTTTGGACAAGCTTGAGTTTACACATTTAATCCCTCATTAGTTAATATTTTTAATGGTGAATTATGGCTAGTTTGGATTTATTAGGGATATTTGGAATAATTAGCCTACTTTCGAAAACATTTCATTTTTCTATTGAATAATGGAAATTGTGCTTTAATTGATTTTATCTTATTTTTCTATTGTGACGTGAATTTTATTTTCCTTGGACTTACGATATTATAATTGACTTTGTTCAGTGAAAAATAAGTAGAAGGGTTTTTAGAGTGACAATTGTCCTTTGACTTTGGAAATTCCATTTTATCTTTTATCTTTTTTCCTCACCATTTCCTCACTCTTATGACTTACAATTCTATTTCCTTTTTCCTTTATCACACTCATAGAATTCGTTGGTTTCCCTTAGTCATAGGATATTTGGGTTATTTTTATTCCACATGCATTATATTATGTGATTTATGTTACATTTTCTATGTGACAATATGTCCTAATAAGGGGTTCATTTTATTTTGTAGGTCATGGTCTTTCATTCAAGCTCCATATTGAATATATTTTTGGCACACAAGGATGCAAGGGGAAAAGTTGACAATTGAAGAAGGGAATTCTTTTAGCTTCCCCCAAACAACCAAAACCACCACCCCCCCCCCCCCAAAAAAAAATCTTCTTAATTCCTGTTGGTCTATTTGTATTTTCCTCAGTTCTCATTGGTTGGAACACCTCACACACCATTTTTCTCTCTTTCACCCCTAGAACCCAACGTAAGGCTCACTCTCATTCACTAAATCTTTACGCCATTCACTCTCACACACTCATTCTCTCCACCTTCATACACTTTCTTGCATTTTCCCACCTATTTCCAGATTTTCTCACTACTTTCTCATCAACCAAACACTTCATTTACCACATTTCCACCTTAGATACATCATCAATTCATCTTTCCCACACTACTCTATCATGGCCAAGGCATTCATCATGGTGATTGGTGTTGTCTGTGCAATGGAAGGCTAGAGCTCTTTGGGTGGTGCCATGGGCAATGCAAGAGGATGAAGGCCTGAGCTATCATGTATACACAATGCTTGGATATGGCTTTGCTTTTCTATCCCTTCTCAATTAAGTCTTCATTTTCTACTTAATTAGTTTGTAGCTAATTTAGCTGCTTTCTGTATAGGAATTTGATGTAAGACTTGAAGGATTTTCAATAGATTGTAATGACTATTCCTTGAATTGATTTTAGGATTGGATAAATCTTGATTGGATTAGATTTTGTACTGTATTGAATCTGGAAATTTTTTGCTCTGAGTCCTTGATTTGTATTTCGAATTATGGTATTGGTAAAGCATGACTTGAATATGTCAACATTTATATTTTGGAAAACGTCAATATAAGAATGCATTCTATTAGAACCTTTGAAAATATATAGATTCTCTTTCATATATATTTATATATATAAGAGTAAGAGATAAATAATCAAGAAGAAATTAGAAAGCTGTAGAGATAAATAAAATAAAAAAAAGAAAATACCAGCAGTTTGGAACAGGGATATCCAAGATTCTTCACTGTGAAGGACATAAAGTTAATGAGGCATTTGCTTCATCTTGATCCAAAATAAGTCAAGTGTGTCTAATCCATTTATTACAAGCAATAACTCAAATCATTTCTTTTTTGCAGTACTCCTAGAACTCGAACAAAATGTATCAAAACCTCTCTCATAATATATACACAAACAAATATAATTAGATGCATAGGATAGAGAAAAATTGAAAAAATAAAAAATAAACAACACATTATCTAACATATTTATTATGCATTATAAAAAATTGCTCTTATTTAAGTTATGAAAAACAGATAAAAACTCAATAAGGACACATTTGGAAAGACAACGTGAATTTCAAAACAAAAAAAAATTAACTAATTTTAATTCTCATCGTTAATTCGCATAAAATGATTAAAAAGATCTTATAGAAGTACAAATAATAAACAACACATTATCTAACATATTTACTCACAATGTATCAAAATCTGCATAAACATTAAAACGGAACTCCCAAAAAAAAAAAACCTTCAAAGCATAGGTTAAACCATAGCAACCCAGAAGAGCACTCCTCCGGAGAAGATTCAGCTTTTACTTTGTCTGCTACTAAATCCAATTCTAGAATTAAAAAAGAAAGAAAGAAAAGGAAATAACATTCCAATGTCCCACGTTCATCACCTGTGGTAGCAACTCACGTTTGATTGTTGTAAGCTATTTATCGTCCCCAACTACTACCTGTCACAAAATAATTTTCATTACAATCATGAAAAATCAAGAAAAAAATTACTAAATATAAAAATAAATTACATTTAAACAAGCATTTCTAGATCTTATACGTTTTGAGAATATTCTAATAATAACAAAGATATAAATAGGTAAAACATAATTTAGAAAATATAATTAAAGCAATATATAAATATGTGATCTATTAAACTTTTACAACATTAGCCTTCATTCTTGACGAGAGTGACACCACTACTCCCAATCAACGACAAGGAACATTGTCACAAGTATTGAACAAATGATAGGTGCTAATCTAATGAATTCACAATCCAATATATATATATAATTTATGTTGTAGGTACGCATATCAATGTCCTTGAACACATTTGAATCGCCAATGTTCCTCATCAAGGCTTCGAGAAACCTTGTACTGTGGCTCATACCTCTCTCATACAAATCCCACAAAATTATCTTTTAGCCTTCCTTTTAAACCCTATTCTTAAACAACTCTTTGAAGCTAACTCCTAGCTTAACCTTCTATTGGGCCCAACTGAAATGTTTGGAAAAAAAAAAAAGCATTCTGACCACCGTTAATCAAGATCTTCATTTTCTTTCTTAGAATAAAACATTGATAGAATCACTTAAACTAAGGATAACAACTTACAACATATCAAAAGCAATATTAAAATATAACTACAACAGATTGAAAAAAAAAAACCTGCAAACATCCAAACAAAAACAAATTCCTTTTTGCAACCCACTACATTCACCTTCATAGAAAACAGCCACCAACTACATGTAACAACAAAATGATTTTCATCACAATCATGAAAAATTAAGGAAAAAAATCCTACTAAATAATAAATAAATGACATTTAATCAAACACTTTAAGTTGATTTTCATCTTTTACGTGTTGAGAATGCTTCAATAAAAATAAATGTGTAAATAGAATGACCTAGTAATTATTTGACAAAAAGTCTTAGTAAAAGATAGTTAATAAAATATAAGCAAACCAATATGTAAATGTGAACTAAATGTTTCACTTACCACGTTATTCCTCATATTCAAAACCTCTCCAACGTGTCCCAACACAGTAGTTCATCTTTTCATCATGGGTCATGTCAGCGAACTTGTTTCCTCCAAACACGGGGCTATCCTCCTCCAAATCTTCCCTCCAGAATACCTTGGTCATGTTATGGCCATGTATGACATTTTCTTTGAACAAATTGAATCGCTTATGTATCTCATCAGGACTTCGAGAAACTTTGTAGTGGCTCATCCATCTCTTGTACAAATTCCACAGACTCTCATCCGATGAGAATCGTCATAAACAAAGGAGATGGGCACACTGAAAACCAATGCCAACGATAGGGCAACCCACATGTTAAGAACTAAATGAAGACTGAAATTTTTATAAAAATAAAAGAACTACAAGAGGACAGAGCAACCAATGCCTTCCAAACATCTCCCCCACTCTCACTCCAATCAAGAACTACCTCCTCCCCCACATCCACCTCCATTTGCCTTCCACCTTCTCCCTCACAGCCACCTAAACTCCCTTCAAGACACTCATCTCACCACCCTCAAAAACAAAAGAAGACCTCTCCTCTCACAACATATAGAAAAGAAGTTCCTCAACTAAGCCCAGCACTTGAATCCAATACATACATATATATATATATATATACCTTTTGTTCTTCATCTAACATATAAATATAATATACATCTCTCAAAATGAGGGTCACCATCATGATCTATTATGCTTCATATAAAGATACTTACGTGTCCGGTTCGTCTTCTACCCATTCATCAGCTGAAAAGTGAGAAACAAAAAAGTTAATGATATTTAATGAGGATAAGTTACCCTTGAATAAACTATTACAAGTGCATAAAAAGATATTTAAACCGCTATAAAATTTTCATTTAAGACTATTCACGTCACCATTCCTACACATTACTTCCACATATGCATATTCCCAGAATACAACTCATGCTAGCTCGAAAATGGCGGACACTTAACAAACCATGCAACAATTACAAACATAAAACAAAACAAAACAAAACAAACAAACAAACAGAGCACATTAACACGCAGAACCCTACAGACACTAAAAAGCAATTTCAACGCAGCAGACAGCAAGATCATCTTACAAACTGAAAAATCGAATTGTATGTTGATAAAATTGATTCCGATCAACTTAAAAAGGAATCGCGAAATTCCAAGATGTAAACTTCTACAAAAATAATTCGTTCAGATCTCCAAAGCATATATTCATCCCAATTTGTCTCTATCTCAGGGAATACAAAATAGGAAGGCGATGGAAAAGGAAAGGGGAATTCGCGGACCACATACCAACAGAGGAAGAGTCAACAGCCGAGGGAGCATCAACCATCTTTCCAGTCTTTTCATCATCTATAATTTGGTGTTTCATGACATCTCCATAATTCGGTGTCTCAACCAAGCCCGTACTGTCTACCGTGGGGTCATTCTCGTCGGAGGATCGAATATTCCGCGGGTTGTTGTATTGATAGACAACCCTCTCGTGGTAAAATCGGGGCAGATATTGGAGCGCCGGCGACGACACCTCCCGATATGACGCTTCCAAGACTCTCTTCGAAACACCCCCAACATTCTCTGCTAGATTCCAATACTCTTCCTCCCAAAATTTGCAGACAAATGGGTTTTATCGCAAGAAGGCGTTCATATAAATGCCCCCACCACTCCTCATATCTCGGACGGGGATTTATTATGTCCAACATCACCCGTGAATACTTCTACTGTATAATCCACTTTGCATGCAATGGGCCTTAAGTGCGGCTGTTGCCACTTCTTTTTTTCTTTTATTGAAATCAAGTGCAGAACTTTATTAGCAAGAGACAAAATCATTTAAATCTAATCCAATTAGCCAACAACAATGCTTTTAATTAAGTACTAAATATATATATTTTTTATTTTTTTAATGATAATTTTTAATTAAAATTTAATAGATAAAAATTTTAAATTTTTTCAAAATTTAATAAGTTAATATTTTTAATATATAATTAATAACTAAATTATATTAAAAAATCACATAACTATAAAACAATACGAAAAACACATGAGAAAAAATATATAAATATTTTTATTTAATTAAATATCTCCTCCTTTTCCAAATAATTATCATTTTTGAATTTTCTTTTTACATTTTAAAATAATTATAATTTTATAATTTTTAAAAATTATTAATAATTTTTTACAAATTTAAGTCTATCTATACGAATCGCGTTGACAATGCCCAGCCTAAATTCTCATTCCTCTTAGCAGAGTAGTCAGTTGGTATATGAACAATACAAGTGTCTATTTTTTTGGGCCAAGTACAAATGTATAAATAGCATGGCTCTTGTCTAAGCGGCTGGAGTTAAATTTTTAAGCCATGAAATAAATCTAATTTAAAAGGATATACTATTTACCTTCAATAATCTAAGTGATATAAAGGAGATTAATTCTCATGGGAATACTCTTAGTTTATAATGATATACAAATGCCTATTTAAATATTCTTTCGTGCTTTAATTTTGAACAAATATTTTATATCATGTTTTGATGGTACGAGCTAGATAAAGATTAAGTCATTTAAATAATTAACATATTATTTAATAATAAAATATTATGAGATGTACTATTTACCTTCAATAATCTAAGTCATCTAAAGGGGATTAATTCTTATGAGAATACTCTTAGTTTATAACAATATATAAATGCCAATTTAAATATTCTTTTGTGCTTTAATTTTGAACAAAAATTTTATATCATGTTTTGATGGTAAGAGCTAGAAAAAGATTAAGTCATTTGAATAATTAACATATTATTTAATAATAAAATATTATGCTGAAAAAATACTTCCACTCTTATCAAACAGTTTTATTTTATTAATTAAAGGCGGAAGGTTGCCGAACAATTTTTTTAATCTTTACTTTTGTTTTTGGCTAATAAAAATTTGTATTACATTTAAATGATTTTGTGCATGTTTAGATTATTTTTTTGTAAAATATATGTTATAATAAATATAATTTACAAAAATAAAATTTAAATAAAATAAAAAAGTTTATCACAAATTTATTTAAATAAAAAATAATAATGATTAAAAATCATTATTTGATTTACCTCAGCAAACCAAAAGGCGTTTATTTGTGGCTAATAAAGTTTTGGACTTGATTTAAATGAAAAAAAAAAAAAAGAGAGAGAGAAAACGGCAGCACCTGACTACTTGAGCCCCGGTGCGTGCGCAGTGGATTATACTTGGTTTAAATGGAGATTACGTTAGCCGGAACAGGCTTGAAAGTTCAAAGTGGCATTTAAATCGCTGGCAGAGGAAATTTCATTTCACCCTCATGACGCCTCCGTGTTGCAATGTTAGCCACAAACGCTTCTTTTTATTCTTCTTCTTTATCACACGTCAATTGTGATGGGCTCTTCCTTTCTGAAACACCTTACAAAGCAAGAAAGCTAAGCTGATAAAGCATCGAGAAGAAACACCATGGGTACTGTTATTGACTCCCATTTTCTAGTCCTCACTGCCATCGTCACGGTAACTCTCTATCTATCGCCACATTGTTTTTTCTAGTTATTTCGTGAAAGTTGAATTCTTTTGGTTTGCGTGCTTTTCCCCCCAACTCCAGGTCGGATATCAGTTTTTATTTTTTGTGATCACTGCACTGCTCAAATTCGACAAAGTCACTGATTTTGCCGGTACGGTAGTCTTCTTGTCTGAACTGGTTGTTCTGAATGCAATTCTTGCATCTTATGACTGTTCAATTTGATTGTTTGGTGACTGAGAAATGAGAGAAAAGGATAAGTAATTTGTAAATACAGATAGGTTCCTGTCTTTCTTTGACCTTACCTGTTTAAAGGGTAGTTACTTTATTTTGTTGGGAAAAGGGTTTGCGTGTTGGTTCAGCAACCGGCAAATGGTACGATAGATAGTGTAGAAGCAATGAATGAACTCTGTAAGTAATTACGGTTTTACTTAATTATTCAAGTAACTCTTTTCCTTCTTCATCCTGAAAGGAAGCACGAATTTCATAATACTTGCTATATTGACCCTGGTGCTGAAAGGAACATGGCATTTTCGACAGGTAACATTTTCTTTTGATGTGTTTCTGGTGAATCGTCATATTAACCTCCCCCACCTGCCCCATGATAAATCACTCTCTTTTTCAGGTAGTCCTGACTTTGCTTGTTGTATTATGGGGTCTTCGCTTGGGGCTTTTCCTCTTATTTAGGTATGTTAGCTATGTTACTATCAGCAGAAAAGTTAATGATGTCTTCCATAGTACTCTTGTTCTTGTAATGAGAAAATGAAGAGGAACAAATCGGTAACTCTAGGGTATATAAGTGATAACTTTTTATAAATGCTAAAGTCCTTAATGATCAAATATGTTCAATAATTTGTTTAGACTCTTGCATGGCCCCCTTGTCTTAATTATATATGACATATTGCATAAGAAAATAATCTCACTCAATTTATCTTGCTAAACACTGTTTTCTATCCCCAACTTTAGTGGCATTTCTTCTCAACCGACAACCATGGGATGATTCATGACATGTAATTTTGTCACGGAAAGTTATTATAGGATGTTTAAGTAAATTAAGTTTGGTTACATGTGAGTTGTAGTCCATTTTTTATGCAAATATCATATCCGCCTTCGTCATTAGCAACTAGCAAGCATCTTAACACCAAGACCATTATACATTGAAGTGTTTCTTTGTGTATGTCTTGTATTTTTTTTCCAAATACTCATTAGGATTTTGCAATGGGGAGAGGATCGGCGTTTTGATAACATGCGTGGTAATTTGGGGAAATTGGCAGTATTCTGGATATTTCAGGTTTCTTTTTCTTCCTGTGTCCTCCTTTTTAATGTTTGAATTAGTATATTGACCTGATATTTTCGATTTATAGATTAGTGTACTGTGGGATTCTATTTGAACTATTGCAGGCTGTCTGGGTGTGGACTGTGAGTTTACCTGTTACGGTGGTCAATGCAAGTGACAGAAATCCTTTTCTACAGACTGAGGATGTAGTTGGGTGGATTATGTGGTCTGTGGGTTTTATAGTTGAAGGTACAGCAGATCAGCAGAAATTAAGTTTTAAAAGAGAACCAGAAAATAGAGGAAAATGGTGCAATGTTGGACTCTGGAAATATTCCCGTCATCCTAATTATTTTGGTGAGGTTAGTACTGTCTTTGTTTTAAAATGCCACTGTTTCAGAATTGATGCTGCAGCTGCTGGATGCTCTTCTTTTGGTTTTACAATTCTGGATGATTATACCTTTTAGCTTACTATATTCTTAGTGTGATAAGTATTGCTTTACAATGTTAACCGAAAAAAAAAATATTGCTTTAAAACTGAATTTATATTCTTCTTCTTTTCCCTTGTTATCCTCATCTATTTTTGTTTCTTTTATAATAATATTTCTTCTTTTATCAGAATCTTGAGTGAAAAATTAACTGAATTTAATTATTGCTTAACTAGATTTTGCTTTGGTGGGGAATTTTTGTGGCTTCTGCACCAGTACTGGAGGGTGCTGAATGGTTGGTAATAACTGGACCAGTCTTTCTCACATTGTTGCTTCTTTTCGTCAGTGGCATTCCACTGCTTGAGGTTTGCTTCTTACCTCTAACATATTCAAAGTGGTGCTGCCATTCTTTCACTTGGCTGATGGGGAACTGCTTAAATTTAAGCAGGATTCAGCGGATAAGAAGTTCGGAAATGTAGATGGATATCGGGCATACAAACAAAGAACAAGGTTAGATCTCCATGTAATTATTTGCATTTTGGTAATCTTTCAGGAGAAACAACTAAGCCAAATCATTGTTTCAGCCCTTTAATTCCGTTGCCCCCCTCTGTTTATGGAAACTTGCCCTCATGGTTCAAAACTTTTCTCTTGGAACTTCCGCTCTACAGTCATAATCTTCTGCAAGAAGGACCAAACTGGTGAGAGGACAATTTGTTTTTACTTGCAAAATACATTTTGGTGAAAATCTTTGTATCCCTGCACTAAGTGTTTAATGAGTGAGCCAGTGAGGATGTGTTTAATTGATCTGAATGTTTCTAATATTCCATATTATGCTTGTTAATTTAATCAACCGTCTCAATCGTTAGACCTGTTCATAGAATAGAATGAAATGAATTAGAAAAGTCGAATTCTTGTTTGTATTGTGTGTATGTGGTGTGGCAAACTTATCAACTGCCTGCGTCTTTTGGTTTATATTATTTACGTATATCAATAAATTTGGGCTTAATGCTTCCGTTGTCCCATTATCGTGAACAGAGAGAATCATGGAAATCACTTAGCCCAGTCAGCTTTATTAGGATATGACAACAGAACACATTGTATTCAAATTGTCCAGTGTTTCCATTAGACTGATTTAGTGATTAATGCTATGGTAGAAAACTCTGATTCCTAAGAGAGTCATTGTATAGTGTTAACTATGGAGAGTGAAGATTGCATTACAGAATTGCTTGGGTTGGTCAATCTGCGTCGACTCTGGATGATTTTACTGGAAATGCCTGTAGTTTTATGTTGCTGCATCCCATTACTAATGGTGTCATTAAAAGTTTTATTAATTTATGTACCGTCTATGCAAGGTGTAGAACAAGCAAGGAGCAAGACAATGATACTATGAAGATGGATTAGCGCAAGGTTGTTTGCATTCGTGCTATCTTCCTTGTTAAATACTTTGTTGGTAAGGGTACTGTACTGTATACACTAATGTTGCAGCTGTGCATAATGATTCATGATTGGGAGAGTTGTCGGATATACCTTGTAAATGGTAATGTTTTACTCGACTAAATTTCATTGGTTTCCTAGACACGATATCGCTGTGGAATAATTTCGAATTTTAATGACTTGTTCATGTGATCCATTGGTCACCATCCTGTTTATCTCACTTCATTTGGGACCCGCTGCAACAGCAGCTATTATAGACATACTCAGAATTTTTATTTCTTAAAACTGAAATTAGTTTTTGCATCCAATGATGCTATGTCCCTGCTCTGAGTCTTACTTGTATCATGATTGATTACGCGGACATACCTAATGATAAGGTCAAAACTCTCCGAATGATTGAGACGCCAGGTCTTAAAATTGGGACAAAGTAGTTAATGACAGATTAAAAAGAAAATCATCATATTCGCAAACAAAGAATCCCTACCAAGACTTATTTCTCAAATAACATAAATGGAATTGGCCTTACTATACAGTGTCGTAAAAATCAGTGGCGTTAACATTTACATACTCTGCCAATGCTACTCTCTAATGGAGTCCCTCAATCTGCAGTGAAGTATCTCGTTGCCGAAAAGATGTAATTCATCTAAGTATGCATTCTTATATCTAGCATTTGCTTTCATCTTGACATCCTTTTCCTGGCCATGCGGGTGTTCAACAACATCCAATGCAATATAAGACCTCCTAAAATGTGAGGTAAACGATACAAGAAACAAGGCATCATAACAGTCATACTCCCGCTGTGTTGTTAATGTTTTCCAAAGATATCACGGCACCGGATCTACCCTCATTCGATGCCCGAGAATGTGACATGAAAATATAAAGCACCCAGAAATGAAGGCAGATAACGTAAAGCAATGCCCATAATTTTGCCATCGGATTCCTTTTCAAGAAAAGGGCACCAGCCACAAACACATAATCTAATTGTCGAAGCAGTGACCACAACTGTTGCTTGCCTGAATGATACCTCTCTTGTAACATAGGCTTCAACTTTGTATTAGACAACTGCCATATGCCTGATTCCAAGTCCATTGATGAGGAGGCGTTAGCAGTATCAATAGCACCCAGCATGTTTTCTTCCAGCAACCTTGACACTGTCTGCAAAGTCGACTAAGAAAATTGAATATCAAAGTGTATCTAAATTTCCGAGAATCTCCAGTATGATCTTATTAATTGACAGCATACCTCAATTCTAAATACCAGACTTGCCTTCTCAGAGGAAAGGGACTCAACCTGTTGACATGCAGAATAAATTTGTTTTCTTCGTCAGCCACTCAAATCTCAATCAACTTGCTCTTACTAAAAAAATCTAAAAGCAGCGGAGTTTCCAGCTAACATATAGAGTTCTTAAATAGTTCTCAATCTATATCATAAGTGATCCATGATAAAGACATACTTTGATACAAAGGATGCACGTAAGTTGTGAAGATGCATGACAAGAAAATACAAAATATGCAAAAATTGATGAATAGATATCTCTTCAAAAAAGAATCAATATATATAAGAAAATCTATAAGAAGTTACATTATTTATTAGCCAACAGTGACTATCTTCAAATTTTGTGCAATGCATGGAACTCACTTCTAATTGAATATATAGACCTCGGACCCAAACCAATAAGAAGATAAAAACATTTCTAAAGCTTAATTCATCCAAGGACTCAATATCAAAACCATTAAGAGTCTTCATCAGGGGGGGAAAACCCTTAGACTTTGTTTGAAATGGAGAGAAAATAGGCGGAGATGAATACTAGAAGGTAAAATAAGGAGGAACCTAAACAAAAAGTTATCTAGGTTCTTTCTTGTTTTTTCCTCAAATTTTCCTCTCTCTTGTTTTCCTCTCATCCAAACGGAGGGTTAGAGTCAACACACAAGTAAAGAAGCCACTCATGACTTGCTTAGGCCTTGATTGTGAATGGCAACGTGATCCATCTCTAATAAGGTTCCCTTAGCAATTTATGTCATGCCCCAGTTTTTTTTAACCTTAATCATGAAAGAAAATTTATATATCTCTCTGTTTGTAATCTTCTTTGTAAAACAATAAATATGCATAAACAATCAATTCAATTCATGAAAAATAATACATTAATTGCCCATTGGATGCATGAAAGACACACCTTGGCTTGCTTCTGAATTAAATGATCAGTCATCTGACTAAGCCTTCGCTTCAGCTCGACTTCAACTTCTGTTGGCTCCTCTATGTCCTTCCTCGTCAGTTCAATCTCAGCTTCCAGTTTCCTTGCCTATGGTGTACAAGTTAACAGCCAAGAGAAGTCACATTAGCTAGACAAGACTCAATGCTAAATAAACTGTATATGACATTAATTTGTATAGGAGGGCCCATAATGGGTGAAACTTACAACACAAGGAAATGGATGTGGGAAATCGGGAAGTTTCAGGACAATATACAGCATCATAATGGAGAAACAGGAACATTTAAGCATGGATCCTTCAAGTACTTCCTTATCTTTCTACAGTCTTATAAGATAGTCCTAATCAAGAACTATTCATTTAATTTTGATATAACAAGAGGGAAATCGAGTTTCCAATTTTATAGATAGGAAAATCTGGTAAATCATAAAATTACTATAAGTACTTGAATATATTGCTACTTAAACATATCTTTTCAAGGAAAAACAAAATGCATATATATAGATCAGCTCACTTGTTTAAAAGTTTACCTTATCTTGCAATTGTGCAACTTTATCATTAATGAAAGAATACTCTGCCTCAAGAATTTCTCTCTCAAATTCAACTCCTTTTGAAGCTAACTACAACACCAAAATGATAAACAAATGTCAGGAATAACCTGCTAAAACACAGTCAAAATAAAAGCTTCAAAAGGAATATAAGATCCAACAAAAAGATGACAAATAAAGACCTCATTAACACCCCCCACCCAATACCCCCAAAAAAAAAAATTCAAAGATTTATGAACCATTTTTATTAAATCAAGAGTATAACTTGCCTTATTTTTTGAAGATCCCATTTGAAGAGGATTCCTGATACTCCTCCTGAGCTCTACAAAAGGTTTAAAAAGATCAACCCATCAATATTCCAATTCATCTCAACGTAACATCAACTATGTTAAATCACCAATGCATGAAATGCATAAATACATACTAATTCAATTCTCACCAGTGACTGAAAGACCTCATTATCATCAGCTGGGATGTTTAGAAAACAAGATATTACTACTGCACATATTCCATATCATCAGGAAAGGGAGAGTGTAATCCTAGTTGACAGGGTTATTGAGATTGCTACAGCAACCCTACACAACTCCCCAACTGTCAATGGTGCCTATGATTACATATCAACCTCCTATTCTAATCAACATATAGTAGTATTGCATCATCAATATGACTCAATCCACAATGCTTTTGAATCCTTCACACATGCTGTTTAGCAAGCTAGGCAAAACCCTCATCCAGTCATCCCTACATACTCAGTCTATTCATACAATCATACTTTGCCTAGATGTCGAGATTTTTGGTAATTAGAATTGTAATTCAATTATGTTAAGATTATCACATAGCAAGGGACATCATCTCCAATGGATGTGGTAGGTTTATCTGTTGACTATGTATAGCAGGAATGATCAAAATTGGTCGCTGATGTAAGTCCACACAGATTGGAAGGTCAGTGAAATTCCATCTACCAGTTCTTAACCTAAGCCCATCCTTTTTATTATTGCCAGCACATTACCACAAGCTTCAAAATTTTGTAAGAATCAAAGAAAGTCACATCCATTTTCTCAGTCAGTAGACTAAACGTGTACATCACAATTGCACCAGCACATTCAACGGTGCAAATTCAATCGAACGCCCTCAATGTCAATGCAGCTCTTGGTTAACCTAAACCAATGATACCTAGGATTGTGTTGTTCCATGGCGATTACTACAACTTATACCTATATTCTTGCAAATGAATATTATGATTATTAATCAAGAATAAAATTTTGCAACATGTAATAGTACACCAACTTGGCAATCCCACCATTTCATAAATTGTTTTGCACATTACCACAACAAACAGTGAAAGAACCAGAAAACTTAACAGCTTAAGCTATCAAGAAAGGACCCAAAGAGGGATTTTAAATGGCTCTCAACATGTCTGTCATATAAAAGCCCACAGGCCGATAGCAGACTAACTATAGGCTTGCAACTAGTTAGTAGTAAAGCTTATTAATATGTTGAAGTTGTTAATGTGCTTATGGAGCTAAATGGAGGTAGTATACAAAATTTTGTAGTTAACAAGTCCAACGAGAACACCATACCATAGTACCATTGGAAATTAGTATTAAAAATATAGTTTTCTGGTAAGAAATAATAATCTGACAATGAATTGACAAAAAAAAAAATTCTGACAACAAGCCGATCTTTAAATTGAAAGAGACAGTACCTTCATGAACCAACTCTTTTGACACAATCTGCTGCCGGAGTTCCGCAACTCGTTTAACCTAGTCCAAGTGCATATCACTAGTTAACACATTAATATTTTAACCCACATGAGCAGTTTAAAAATCACCCAAGGATCAAGTAAGCATAACAGTTATAGCTAAAAGAGGATATTTGGTAAATTCAACTGTGATATATATAGTCAAATATATCATCAATCAGAGAACATATTTAGGGATCATGAATCATAAAGCACATTAAATCATGTGATTAAATAACAAATAAACAATAGCTTGAATCGTAAATCATGGCATATATGTATATCTTTATAATATGCCCAAAATACTAAAGATAGTAAATCGAACCCAAGAGTTAAGAAAAGTACTTTGACATTAAGTCATAAATTAGTTCAGTAGTCATATAATTTATAATTTGTACGTGATTAACTCTTGACATAATCTCAAATAACATCATTTTCTTTCTTTATGAGAGGCATAGACAAATACTTAATAACAATACCACATTGCCATGTCAATGTATTGTTCTCGCATACTTTAGAATCGCAAAGTCATATTATTCTGCTATATTGCCCTGAATTGCATAATTCATGGCCAATTCAACCATCAATTAAATTAATGTTAGTAATTTTGTGACTTGTTATGGAACACAAAATTCAAATTGTTAATATTACAATTTAGAACAACTTCTGCTTTAGCCATTGATTCATATTATTGGCTTTGAGACTCATTAAAAATAAAAAGATCCGACTTGTGAATTGTAAGATTTTGATCACTCCAATCCTTCCTCCTTTGTTGTAGTTCATTTAAAATATTAGACTAATAAAATAAATAATCTGCATAAAAACGTTCAAGTAGTTAAGATGCATTTCCTGCCTGCACATATTTAAGATGACTTGAATTTGACAAAGATTTTTAGATGAACGGAAAAAAAGGGCAGAAAGCAAGCCAACGTGTCATACCGACGTTCCAAAACTTTCATTGATCCCATAATTAGATCTTCCAGACAAATTCTACCTAAATATCTCATAAAAATACAGACATCAACTGAGCAGTAAAACAGAAAGCAATATTTAGCACAGTCAAGTAACTCTAAGAAATACCCTTGTCAACAAATTAATACCCCAAAGATCAAAACTAGTCAGAAGCTTCTCCAAAAGTTTGTACCAAAAAAAAAATCTCTTGGGAATATGTATTTCATCTAAGATCTCAAACATACCTCTACTTCAAGGTTCCACTGAACAGCTGCGAGGGACCTTGCCAGATCAGCATTTGCTGTCTGCAAACATTCCCAACGTTTATCAACAAAATTAACCCAGCCATTCATGAAAGCTAAATTTTAATATATACATGATAATTTATTTACTGGTACGTTATCTACTGAAACAAGTAATGAGCTAAATATTGTATAACATTAATATTTGGTACAAAAATGGCTTAATTGGGTTGAAATACCTCCAGTTTAGCTAAACGTGCAAGAACTTCCATTCTAGTATTATTATGCTTTTGCTTTTCTAACTCGACAGCTTCCATTGTTTCCATCATAGTCGTTTGCAGCTGTGAAGCCTGAAGGGATGAACATATAAAATAGAGCAAATAATTAACAAAAAGAAAAAGAAGTACTAACCAGACATCCTATAAAATAATAAAGGACTTTCAGCTAATTAGGAGATATTTTAACACTAAAAGAAAAATCTCCCACGAATTACCAAGAATAGAGAGCAGATGAAAAATCCAAAATTTTCCCCAGATAACTAATATCCTACAATTTGAAAGTACACTGGGCATAAAACAGCACAATGCAAAGTAAAAGCAAAAAGTTTGCAGCACTGTAGCAACATTACCTCTTGTGCTTGTTGTTTAGCTCTCTCCTCAAGTATTTTCTCCAAACTTTGCTTCTCACCCTCTAATTTGGCTACCATATCCTCCCGTTCTTTAATAGCCTCTATTGCTTTAGCTGCTGCTCTCTCAGCCAGAATTCTCTCCCTCTGCTTTTTCCTTTCCTCCCTCTCATGTTCACTTTCAGAACCAGATGAACTAAAGTCGGTATCTGAATCAGAAACATCACTTACCACAGATGAAACCATTTTCAAGTTACCAGATATTGAACTTCCAGAGACTGAATTAAGTCCATTCTTCCCCTTAGTTGCACTTCTCGATTGACCACGAGCAGCCTCAATAGCCGCTTTTGCATCTGGCATTTTATTGAGTAAATGCAAAGATTCCGCTGGAGAAACTTTGCTATAATCAACAAAGGGACCATTTTCTTCGTTTTCCTTAAGATCTTGTTCTACCACATGCTTTGCAGCACTTTTCTTACTGCCCAATTCATGTTTTGCTGCCTGTTTACCATCAGTTTCTGATTCTACATTTGAGTGCCTCTCAGCTGAACCTGAGGAGGTAGACTCCTCGCCGTCACTTGCCTTACCCTTTACATTCAACTTAAGTTCTTTGACAGTGTCTAACTTCGGTGAAGACTTTGAAGCATTTTTACCACTCTTCTGATTCCTCTTTACCTCCGAAATCAATAAATTAGACGGCAAATTCTTCTGCCTCCCATTATTTTTATTCAAACCGCGAATTGCAGTCACTCCATTACTGTGGTTACTCCCAGATGCCGTAGGCGGATTAGGCGTACTAAGGAGTTGAGTCCAATCACCATCTGTAAGCGCTGGGCTAGATTTGGGAGATGCTTTAGGCGCACTAGCTGTGTCTTTATGCCCATCATTAAACGGGATAAAATTGGGATCACTGCGCAGTTTCCCTCGATAGTTACCGTCTTCCAGGGGTTTTCTCTTCAATTGATCCTTCAAAGATACAGTACTACTTGTCTTGGCAGGAGAATCTATGCTAGGTTCCTCGGATCGAAGCCTCTCATTCTTGCGAAGCGACTCAGCCGCTTGATTATCGATCTGAAACGTTCGTTACACAATCATACAGTGGGAAATGGCATTAACAAAATACAGGGAAAAAAAGTGTATAGCAACGATCATAATGATTGATAAACAACAGATAAAAAGTAACGAATAAAAGAACAAGTCTTCCATTGTTCTGAATCAAGAAACGCCCAGAATTAACCCGTCATACTAATTGTTTTACGAAATTTTGGAAACAAACAAAAAAGAAAGAAAAAGGAGAGGAAAAAGAAGAGAATTGCCTGCTGGAGAATACTCTCAGCGGCTTTGAGTTTGGAGGAGATCCAATTCGCCATTGTCTCCGATATTCAGCTCAATTGAGAGAGCACCAACCAGTGAGCGCGAGCAGAGAGGAGATATGATCACACACTCCTCATCGGCACATTTTGTGCGCGACGCAGCGTTTATGCAAAGTTAAACGTTTGCAGAAGATAGAAATGAGAAGGAGGGAGACCCAGAAACGGGAAAACGCAATGGAAGAGGGCGGACAGTGAAAGGTAGAGTGACATGCGGGTCGTGGAACATGTTTCGTGGGCCTCGAACTCGATGTTGAGTTAAGAACCACACAGCTTCAATGGGAAGAACCACCGACTCAGTCGGTGTCCCAGAGTTACCCACAGAGAGAACGAAGACTTCCCGCGGCGCTTGACCAACAAGGACGGGCCATCTCATGGGCTTTGTGGATCTATCTTATTGGGTTCAGGAGGCCCAAAAACGGTGTCAAGCTTTGATCCAAAGTCCATTTAATCTGCCCATTTCTTAGTTGGACCTTCAACCAAGTTTTTTTCGCTGGTTAACCTTTTTTTAATTCTATTTTTTTAATAAGTTCGATAAAAATTTTATAATAAAACATTTTTTTGATAAATCTTATAATAAAACATTTTAAAAGATTCGTAGATACATCTCCTTATAAGTTTGCTTGGTACATTGTTTTTTAATGTATGCTTGATACTTAGTATATTTAATAATAACACGCGGGATTGAGTTGTTTAAAAATGATGGTAATTTTTGAATTTATATATGCAGATTAAGGGTGTGTTGAGATTAACTTATGTATAAATGATTATGAGAATAAATGTTTATTCATAATAGATTATGAGAATAAGTGATTATATCAAAAGTAATTTATATTTGGATATTTTTATACCATAAGTGATTTTGAGAAAATAAATATGTTTGGATATTAGGATTTAAGTGATTATTGAGTGGATAATAAGAAGAAAAAGTGAAATAAGTGATTATGGAAGAATAAATTATTATCATAAGTAAAAAAAATCAGCTTCTTCCATAAACACTTATTTGAGATATAAGTATTTATTAAAAAGTAGCTTTGGTAACTTCTTCATATAATTACTTATCTGCTCTCATAAGTGCTTATGAGAGCTATCCAAACACCTACTAAGAAAACTAATAAATAATTTAAAAATTAATAAAGTTTTATGGTATACTATTATACCCTTATTAATTATATAATATTTCTTGTTGCTTTTCTCTTTCTCCATTATTATTAAAGGGTAAATTTGTCTAACTATAATTAATCCTTCTTGAAAATTATAAAATGATAATTGTTTTGAAATATAAAAAAAGTTTCAAAACATATATACAAATCCTTGTGATATACGTATGCAGTACACAATATAAATGACTAAATAAGCACAGCTCCCTGTACATAAACGCATATACACACATAAATATTTGAAAAAAAAAATAATTAGCCAAATCTCGCTTAAATTTTCTTTAAACTATATACGCTAACTTATTGCTCAATCCTTAAAACTACGTATAGAGATATATATTTCATACTGACTTATTATTGATATATTGATTGATTAATTGTCTGATATTATTAAGAATATAATCTATTAATCTACTGCCTACTGTTATATATAATTGTTGACAAAAAAATAATGACATCAAGGTTACTGTTATGATTACTTCCAAATTAAAGTGAATTAAAATCCAAATAAATTTATATCATCAACGTAAAATATAAAATTTATAGAAATCCTACATCTTATTGTATAATGTATGGAGGAATTAAATAAAATAGAAGAACAAAAAATATTTTTTGTAAATAATTACTCCCTCTGGTCTTATATATATGATCTTTTGTCCTGATCCTAAATATAATACTCTTTACAATATACGAGGTGATATTTATTATATATTTCCAAAAAAAGTCCCTATTTAATATATTCAAAGAGAAAGAGAAAGATTAAATAAGGGTATTTTTGAAAAAATTGTAAAATTTTTAGAGAAATTGAGGTAGTTAATTAGTTTTAATTTCAATTCTTAATCTGTATGATTTAGTTAAAAAAATCTTATATTAAGGATCAGATTAAGTATATATGAATGAGCGCTAACCCATGTATTGAAATCGGTGAATTGGTTGAGTAATTAAGCAAAATAAGCGTAGACATGACACATGAATTTTTAATGGAAAGAAAGAATGTTTCATTCGTCAAAATTGTTGATTCAATTTTCTTCGTTACAGAAAAGAATTATTAGCTGATCCTCTACGTAAACTGGCTTTGATGCATCCCGACCCTTCGGTTCATGAACTGAACTGAAGCACGATCGATTTATTTAATTACGGTTGAATGACTATATAATGATATTAAAATTTCTTACACTTTAAAGGATTAAAAACAATTGAACTTCGAGGTTAAATTGAGATAAAGCATATGTTTCATAAACTAAAATTTCAATTCAACCAAACCATTATAGTACGGGGTGCGCCTTTCTTTTTTTCTTTTCCATAAGTTCAAATACTGATAGGAAAATAAGGTGAATTAAAAATACACATAAAATGACTAATACTTACGAAAATAAGACTATAAATCAAAACAAATCCTAGGCATTATAGATTAATTCTAACTATAAATTGTTGGCAAAAAAATTCTAACTATAAATTAATTAAAGGTCAAAATTAATCATTTTTTTTAACTTCTATAAATCTCTCACCTGTATGGCATACCTTGCTTTTTTTAGGGTGATTGTGATTGTAGCTAACACAACATTCTAAGAGAGAGAAATCTTTAAGAATAACTAGCTAACCATAAGTTTCTTTTAATGCTATTAAACAAAATAAACCAAGTTCTTTACTTTTTATAATAACTAGAATAGGTTTAGGATATTTATATGAAGCCCAAAATAAGATGCTATGCTATTCTTCTGTTTCTTAAAAAATTTTGCAATTACATCCTCTTGTCAAAATTTGTCCAATATTTGGTAGAAAAAGTGGTCGAATAGCCTTTGTACTGTTCTCAAAATCGGATTAGATTGGTCAATTTGACCAACAAATTGATAATCATAATTTAGTCCAAAATACTTCCAAGGTCTCTGGTTGCAAAACAATAAAAATTTCATAAAATAAAGAAAAATTGATAAAAATAAAAATTGAAAGAAATTATTTTTAATTTTTATATAATGTTTTCATGCAAGATTAAAAATATATTTACTTATGACGGATTTAATCACAATATTTAAATTGTTAAACTTTAAAACAATATTTCCACTAATTCAATAACTAATTCAATTTTTAAAATATTAAACCTGTGGTATCAAGTTTTTCTTTTGGGTTAAGTGTTGGATTGATTGTCATTGGAAGATGTAATTTTAATTTTTTTATAATAAAGGCAATATTAAGGGGTAAAAATATTTTAAATTAGTAATTAGCCAAACTTTGTTTAGTAAAAAAAAAAACAATACACTCAATTTTATTCGAAAAGAGATACAGACAAAGAAATTCATCACTTATTAATGTTTAGTTTGTTTAAACTAAAAAAAAAAGATTATTTTCAAAATATTTAAAAAAGTGATTGTTGTGGTTAAATTTTTTTTCTTAGAAGCAAAAGTTATTTTACATCTAATTACAATTATAAAAAACACTTCTTTACTTGAATTCTTTGTTTAGTCAAAAGTGACAGGTGTAGAAGGGTGTGGTGGGGTAGGTGGTTGGCAACCTCCGATTGACAAGCGATGGTGGCCGACGGTTGGCGATTCACAGTGGTGGATGCCAATGGTAGTTGACAGTTGGAGGTGGTGGCCGGTGGCTAATGACTGGTGGTGGTGGCTAGTGGTTGATGGTCTGTAACAGTGGTGGCAGTTGGTAGCTAGCGATGGTAGCTGATGGTTCGTGGTGGTGAATGCCAATGGTAGCTTGCGGTCATTGGTGATGGTAGGCAACCAATGGTGGTGGTCGATGGCTAACAGTTTGCTGTGGTGAACGCTGATGATGGCGGATAGTTAGCACTAGTAGGTAATGATCAGTGGTGAATGATAATGGCTGGTGACCGATGGTGGTGGCTAGTGGTGATCGGTGGTTAGTGGTCAGTGGTGGCGAGCAGTAGCTAGTGATTGGCGACAACCGACAATTCACGATGGTGGACACCAATGGCGATTGGCGGAGTTTGGTAGCCTGGGGTGGTGGCGATAGTAGTTAATGGCTTATGACCAATGGTCGAAAAAAGTAGCTATTGACCGATGGATGGTGGGGCCGGTGCAAGCTAGTCCCGTGCTATCAAATAAACAAAAAAATACTTTTTGTTCTTATAAGCTATTTAAAATAGTTTCTCAAAATAATTAGAATTTTTTTCAGCCTTTAATTATTTTCTAAAACTCAAATAAATATTTTAAAATTTCTTAAAAGTGTTTTTTTTTAAATTGTTTTTTCTTAGAAAAAAAGCTTAAACAAAGGGCCCAAAATAGACACAAAAAGTCATTAATACATGTTAAATATATGTGAAAGCACTTATACTAAACTCTCAGAGTCTCGTAAGATTGATATTTATGATTTTAAAAGGAAAATCTCATAAAGCCCTTTAAAATTATACCCTATCTATAATTGGGGTACATAAATTTTAAAACGTAGCACTTCTCTTAACTATTACAAAAAGTGAAAATAGCATATAAATCAAAGCTTAAACCTAAATATAATTTGAAAATTTCTGTCTATCTAGTTACATAAAATAAATGGTGTTTAATAATTATTTTTTGAAAGATCCAATTTTGCTCGTTAAACACATTCATATCTAAAAAATTAAATTCTAAATTTTACAATCTATTTTTTTAAGGCTTAATTTTTTTTGGGTAACTTTTGGAGGCTTAATTTGAATTTAAATTGATGATGCCAAATAAATAAAAGTGATCAAAGGCTGTAATCAATTAAATTTTACATGGATTATGTTTTGGCTGGGCAAAGTCAAATCAATATAAAATATATATATATATATATATAAATAAAAGAAGATTTCATTATACACATGTCATGAATAGTATAATAATGTAAATAAAATAACAATATTATTATATATTTTAAAATCGATGGGGGAAATGCCCATACCTCTGATTGAAAATTGTAAGATACAATAACAATGCCCTCCGGTGAATTTTCTATTGTTTGTCACAAAGTGCTTCAGGGTCATAATATATCGTACATTGATCCCAATGTGTGTGTGTAGTACATTTATGACAAAAAAGGATTCAGAAGAGAGAATCAGATAGAGTGTACATAAAATTCTTTTATCTTTTTCGACCAATTTTATTTCTATCTGTCTTTAAAAATTTACTTGCTAAATTTCCCAAACACCAAGTATTATCTTTTAAATGTTTTTCTCATTTTTCATTGAAATATTCGCCAGAAATCATTTTGTTATTGTGAGTCTAAAAATAGTCCGGCAAGAAGGGATAAGGATAAAACCAACATATATGGCTAAAAAAAACATATATAAATGAGTGATCAGCTTTGTAAAAAGAAACAAAACACTTGTGCTGATTTTCTTACTATTTATAGTCTCTTTTCCAATCTTAGTCTTCATATGCTACAGAACCCTCCTTTTAAGCTACTGAGCAAGGTTCATCATGATTTATAAGGAGTAACTACTTCTAGACTGAACTAACTTTATTTTCCCATCTTTGTTATAAAAATAAAAAAAAGAAGCAAAACAGGTAAGAAGGATTTTAAAAAATGTACTTAATCTAAGAAACACGTCTAACGATATAAATTACCTAGCTTAATCTAAGAAACATGTCTAACGACGTAAGAAACACGTGTAACGATGTAATCAGACCTCACAAGGTGGGATCTTGTCCAACTTCTCAACCTATCTTATATGTGTATCTTTGGGGTAGCGTCTCTCCTGCATCACTTCTGCCACCATCCTTTTTCTTTTAATTTTTTAATATTTAGGTTTCAAAATAAAAAATAAGTTTTTTATAATTATACAACTATAAAATTATATATATTTTTTTATTTAAATATTATAGAGTAAAAATAGTATCTTTATAGTCCTATAGTATAAATAAAAAAGATATAAAACATGATAAAACTATATAGATATATGGCTGTATGATTCTCAGAAAACATATTATATCATCTATAATTTTTAAAATTAAAAAAATAAAAAAAAAATTCTTGCCACGGTCCACAGTAGCAGGAGAGGGTGGTAGGAGACAACCCCCCATCCATATCTCTTACTCAGCTAACTAAAAGCGAATCTAATTGATTTCTTTCAATCATTCATTTCCTTCCACAGTGGGTGTGCAAATACGTGTCTCTAGGAGTAATCCAGTTTACTTTAAACCGACCTAAATCTGACTCTATCTACAACCAAGTTGCACAATCCTAAACTGAGTTAAAGAACTTCATATCTTATTTTTCTTTGTGATTATTTGATGCTTTTTTGGACATATAACCACCTAGTTTTGATATTTGCAAGATCTATGAAGTAAAAATGAATAAATAGAAGTCCAAAAGAAAGAAACTGGAGGAAAAAGAAAATTAAAGATCAGAATTCCATCTTAACTAATCAAAATCTCTGTCGGAATTTGGGGAAGGAAACTAAACTGATGCAGACGAATGGTGAAGAAGAAATATGAACATACATTCATTGAATATACAAACCAGAAAATGATACTTCTTCCGTTCCAAAATATAAGTTTTCTTTCAAAAGTCTTTTTTGATCTAAAATATAAGTCTCATTCGGTAATTTCTAGAATATTAAATACTCTTTTTCATATTTTGTCATTATTTACAATTAAATAAGAGATATAACAAATTTTAAATGCAATACATTATATATGGGTGCTATTAGAAAATAATGTATTTTTTATAGATTTAATGAATAAAAATACTTTTCTTGATTCATGTGCAATTAGTTAAATAAGACTTATATTTTAGAATAGAGAGAATATATGATTATGCGTACACTGTGACAATGAATGGGATCGATGATTCGTGTATATATTTACTAGTGACTAAAGACCAGGTGAAGGAGACATTGAACCACAAAGGGGTGATTAGGGTGAGATTAACTCAAAAAGGATAAAATTGATGTGAGGGAGTGAGGGTGAATAAGCGAGTAAAATCCCCTAACTCTATACATGAAGAAATGACCCTTCTATAGAGTTAGGACTTTTACTATGATACGTAAAGTCTTCCTAATACTCTTAACAATTAATAAGAATAGTTAAAATCCCCTACAAGTTCAAAACAACAAAATAGATATCAAGCATGACCTTTCAGTGATCTTTTGATGCAGTGATCATGAAAAGTGTGTTTGCAAGGAAGTTTCTTAGTAAAAGAACCTACTTCAAATACTTCCAAGTAGATAAAGCAATCTTGATCCATTGGTTTAGAAACATGAATCACTTGCCAGTGTCTTATGATTTCTTCAATCACCTCATCTTTATTAAGTAATTACATGTAATAGGATTAGTTATAAGATTTGTTACTTGAGATTTATTCTTTAATTTTCTTTCAGTTTGTTATGCTGAGTTAGGAGAATATAAAGAGCTAGCCTCTTTCTCAATTATGTATGTATGAATACTTGTACTATTCAAACATTTCATTCTCTCCTCTTAGATCTACTCTGAGTTTATTGTGGTATCAGAGCTCCTAGGGTTGATCCATGGGAGATAATTCATCTCATTCTTCCTCTTCTTCGTTATCTAGTTTAGCCCTTGAATGCGATTTTGTTTTCTCATGTCTTTGTTCATCCGATTTCAATCAAACTCAATGATTTGAACTACCTCCCTTGGAAGCAATAGGTGCTTGCTACAATTCGTGCCCACAAATTACTATTGCTTCTTGATTTGTCGAAAGTTCCATCAAAATTTCTATCACTAGAAGATAAAGCTCCAAACAAAATTAGTGATAAGTTTCAAAAATGGGTGGAGCAAGATTCACTTCGGGTATCTTGAATCTTGTCCTCCATGACCAATACTATCACCATTAATATGGTAGGATGTGAACATGTTCATCAAATTTGGAAACGCTTAGAGAAGTATCATGCGTCCAAGACCAAAGCTAAAATCAAGTCTTTAAAAACTCAACTGAGGACCACTAAGAAAGGTGGTCTTAAAATCACTCAGTATCTCTTGAATATTAAAAAGATTGTGGATGATTTAATTGTTGTTAGAGTTTCTTTGTCCTCTTTTAATCATATAGAAGTGATATTTGATGGATTATCCGATGAATATGATAGGTTTATCACATCTGTTACATCAAGGTTGGATCCTTACATAGTAGAAGATATTGAGGCTCTACTTGTGGAATCCATAATGACCTTAACTCCCAATGTTGCAGCAGCAACTTCTTGATGTTAATTGACATGAACTTCTTGTTCTTGATTAATATCTTGCATATTGATGTCACTGTCTTGGTCCATGAGTAAATTAATTGAGCTGAAAACATTCTAGCTAGGCTATTAACTTAGCGGTAAGAAAAGAAAAGAAGGCAATGTATATATAATTGGCAAGATGCATGTAATAATGTTCAAGAAAGAATATTGTTGACAATATAGAATAGAATATTCACCTGAGTGGATCGCACAGTGCGTGTAAAGCAATAATGATTTAGGCTGATCTCTTTTCTTGCTATCTCTCTCTTTCTCAACGAAATGAAATGGAGAACGCAAAGTGAGTGTTAGTGGACTAAACTCTCAAGTAGATGTTTGTTTGATAGTTGATCTTTTTATTAACTGAACCATAGTTTTTAACAATTCTTTTTGAAATTGATGTGTTGGCTCTCATAAAATTGACTTTTTAAAAAATGAAAATAAGTATAAATGTCCTTTTTGTTAATAGATGCTGAGAGTTCCTTTTCTATTCACATAACTATCATTTGCTTTATTTTATTTTTTAATTAAAAGTAGATAATGGTAGATTGAGTATCAATGACACTGCTATTATTCCAGAGGATTGTTGCAACCTTCCTCTTTTTCTTTGGCCAGCAAAAAGCACCTCGAAGGTCATTTGCTTTTTTCTCTCACCTCTGTACTCACTCACGAACAAGGCTTCTAAAAACTAGATGATTGAGCATGAATAGTTTTAAAGAATTATGATTTTAAATAAAATTATTTTATTATGATATTTTAGATTATATTTTATAATATCTTTTAGGATTATTAGGATCTATATTATCTTTTATTTATTTCCTATTTTATAATTTCTTTTTCATTAAGTTTAGGTTAGAATGTCTTAGTTTTTAAAAATTTCTAAATAAATGAGATTTTTACAATCTCCATAGATTTAGTTATTATGTTACATAATTTCTTATTTTATTAGATTTTGTCAATCTTCTAGAATATTCCATTAAGTCTTATAAATAGTTATCATTATACTTGAAATTGTAGAGAATATCATATTGAGTAAATTTGAGTTTCTAGATATCTATTTTTTCTTTCCTTGAGTTCTCTTTTTCTTAAGTTCTTCCTTCTCTTTCTTAAATTTTTCCTTTTCCTATCTTTGTTCTATCTTCCCATTCATTCTCCCTCCTTCTCTCATATCATTTGATATCAGAGCATTAAATTCAAATGGCAGAAGATATTATGATCCATTTTCTGGACCTTGAAAGGTGTTTAAACAAAATTAGTGCAAAAATTAAAGAATTTTGCATAGCCATGAATCAGAGGTTTAACTCCTCTAATAAACATGTGGATAAGTCACCTGCTATCAGATATGAGGATTTTGTGTCTTCTAAGATGTCCAACTTAATTCCACCAGTGATGTCTTCCTTACCTCTGGAAGGCGAAAACTTTAAGAATGAATGAGCTCTGAAACAATTTCCACTTATGAAAGTTCTGTTTCCTAAGTTTGTTGATTGTGATTTTCAATTTCATCTTATCAGTGTACCACTTTATTCTTGTGTTATGTTGCCTATTTTTAGAGAAACAGAATATTCTCTCACTTGGTGATTCTTTCCATCAATATATTATTTTATGGAAGGGATTTCCAGGGTCGAAGAATATTTTGATCTTTAAAGAAAAGTTTCTTCTTTCAGATCTCATCCTTTAATATTTTACTTACTAGAAAGGTTTCTCAGATCTAGATATCACGTGAAGTTTTAACTCTCCAAAGGAGAGTTTTTTCAAGTGAGGAAGAATGATGGAAAATTGATAGTTTTAAAGAATTAGAATTTTAAATAAAATTATTTTATTATGATATTTTAGATTATATTTTATAATATCTTTTAGGATTATTAGGATCTATATTGTCTTTTATTTATTTCCTATTTTATGATTTCTTTTTCTTTAAGTTTAGGTTAGAATGTTCTAGAATGTCTTTGTCTTTAGAAATTTCTAAATAAATTAGATTCTTGCAATCTCCTTATATTTAGTTATTATGTTACATAATTTCCTATTTTATTAGATTTTGTCAATCTTTTAGAATGTTTTATTAAGCCCTATAAATAGCTATTATTGTAATTGGAATTGTAGAGAATATCATATTAAGTGAGTTTGAGTTTGTAGATATTTATTTTCTCTCTCCTTGAGTTCTCTCTTTCTTAAGTTCTTCATTCTCTTTCTTGAGTTCTCCCTTTTCCCTATCTCTTTTCTATCTACCCTTTCATTCTCCCTCCTCATCGATGCCTTCTTCTTTCTGACTGTTGGCATCCTTCATTCCTTCATTGGCATGTATATTGTGTTCCTTGTGACCGTCGGCCTCATCTTCTTTTGCCTATGCTTGTTCTCAAGCAGTCTCTTATGTTTCTTCGATGGCGTCATATGCGACTTCCCAAACATGCACCATCGACTCCTCATACGATGATTCCAGTGAGTTCTCATTCTTATGTTTTCAGATTTGTGATTGTCTTGGTTGATCTATGACTCCGATGTCATCCTTGATCTGTGGCTCTGTATTTTCAGATCTGTGATTGAAATCCATTTTTCATCTGTGCTCATCGATTTCCCAAAGTCGCAAAGTCTAAAACCCAAAACCCACAAACACTGCATCTTGCTAGTGAAGTCTCTGTAAGTCTCTCTTGCCTAGTGCCACTAGCAATCCTTGACTGGGTGGTTTATTATTTGAAACTGAACCATAGAACCTCTAACTATTCAAGCTTTAGTCACCGAGGGTCGTTTTAGATTTGTATTGCAGAACAAATTAAAATTTGGTTTTCAGCCTTGGTCAAAGATATATGTCAATATTCACTACACTTTAGTCTTGTGGCCTATTCCTTTCAGAATTTGCCTACTGGCCATTATGTTTGGCCATATCTATAACCAAAATTATAAATTTGTTAGCTGTTATTTTCTTTTCTAAACAATGAATGGAGCCATTTGGGAATCAACTGATTTATTATATGAACCAACTATTGTTGAATGAAAGAGACAAAGGAAGGCTCATATATGCATGGTCACCTAATTCGGGTATTATACCAAATGCCATGGAAGAAGTGTTAAAGATTGTGCCATAAACCAATCATTATATTATGAACATTATACTTCATTATGGAAAAAGAATATATTTTTCTTTTATTACATTATTATATTATTTGCATGTTTATCTTTATAATAATATCCTTGGATAAATCATTTTATCCTAAATGTCCCTAGTCAATCATTTTTGTGGGAACAATAATGAATTAAGTCTGGTATGATTTTGATTGACAATTATGTGATAATTATGTATTAAGATACAAATCATAATCATAAGCTCTTGTTAGGAAATAGGTGCCGGATCGATCCGTAATGAAATAATTGTATGAATCAAGTCATAAGCATATCTTATATATAACCGTGTCATTAAGCCCTTAGACTTGAGATCACCATGGCTTCATACGTGGGGAACACTATACTTTGGCATAATCAAAAATCACCTTTAGTCAAGAGATCATAAAGGCTATAGTCAGGGATAATGGAACTTGTGTGGAGGAAGATGAATAGTCAAGATAGAATTTGTCCCTCTAATTAATGGAGAGATGTATCTGGGCCCCTCGATGAGTAAGACTGAGAAATGTATGGCCGTGCTCAAATGGAAGAGTTTTCATTTGTTCTGTCAGTCTGCTTAGAGATCGAGAAAGTAATGGTCGAGTAAGATCAGGATAATGTTTCCATGTCCCATACTTGACCTATATATCATGAGATGAAAGAGATGTGATTGAGTTATATGATAGGTTACATTGGATCACTGATCTTATATGATTTGGATAGTCACAATGTCTTGCTAAAGACCACTTGTGACTTGTGGATCCAATAGTGTTATTGACACACTGCCAACATCATATGGGCCTACAGGATTGTATACAAGAACGGGCCAACTCGAGCTAGAATGTCCAGATTCATTGAATCTAAAATGTGTCTAGATTCAATGAATTTAACGTTTAATTTAGGATGATTGAATTATATATATATTTGATATATATATTATAAAATTCGAAGTATATATATATGTTTGATATATTATATATTTGATACATATTATATTATTTCAAAATATATATATTATTCAAATTAATTTAAATGAATTAGTTTTAAATTTAATTCTTTGTGATAGATTTAAATTTAAACTAATGTCATAATCTAAATTTAATTTAGATTTGATTCTATATTTAAATTAGATAGTTGGTTTAGATATTATTCTATTTGATAGATTTAAATCTAAACTAATCTATTTAATTAAGATTTGATTTAATTTAAATAATTGATTTAAATTAATAAAATAATAAACCTTATCTATATAATTATATAGATTAGGGTTATAAAACATAGAATCAAAAGAGAGTCTTCACTCACCCTATAGATTAAGTGGCTGCACACTCACATGCACAGAGAAAGTATACGGACAAACAGAATAGAGGATGTACGGACAAACACAAAGCGTACAGACATTCATAAATAGAGGTGTTAGCACACATTTGAGTTGGACCCACCATTCATGTGGATACTGGTAGAGGGAGCTGATCAGATGCATCAGTTCCTGAGATCCGACGGTAGAAAAAGAACACCAAAGGGATGCACCAGAGGTAAAATTCTTTTCTACATCTCAATCTAAACAACATTGACAGATCCATGGGAGGGAATTTCAGTGGAGTTTTCTGCTACATGTGTACCAAAATTTCCAACAAAAAGATGATGATATCTATTGTCTAACCTTGGATGGTGTAGATGTTGAGGAAGGATCAGGTGATAGTGATAAAATCCTTGGTGGAGGGAGTGCTAGAGAAAGTGGGGGACTTATCATGGTAAGAGGAAGCTTTGGCAAAACATCAATTTAACTAGTTCTCGCGGTATTGATCAAAGCTTTGGCAAGAGAAAGAGAGATGGATCTTATTATGGTAAGTAGAAGAAAAAAGGTGCGCCCTCACATGAAATAGCTTTTGCAATAAGTAGGATTGCAAATGCCTCCGAGAAGCATACAAATATTATTGCACCACCTGACACATCAATTACAGAAGTAGTTGCTGAAATTAAAAGAATCCCAGGTATTAGAAATGATAAAGATTGGCTTCCTCGATGTGTTGAACAGATGTCATCATCTGATAGAGCCAGAGAAACCTATGTTACAATGAAAAATGATGAGGAAGCCTTGCTTTGTTGGCTAAGATATAAAGTTTATGACACAGACTATTGTGTAGTGACTGTTGTGGATGACTATTATATAGTGATTGTTGTAGTTATGTAGTTTGGAGGTTTTTATATTTTCTTTTGTGTTGTGACTATTGTGGATGACTATGATGTAGTGTTTATTGTCGTTATGTAGCTTTGAGATTTCTATAGTTTCTTTTGTATTATGACTATTGTAGATGACTATCATTGTTGTAGTTATGTAGCTAACACAAAGTTTCTATAATAAACTTTGTGTTATGACTGTTATATAGTGACTATTGTAATTAAATATGACTTTAGATCATGAACACATATTATTAATATGATGATTATATTTAAACTTCCAAGTTTGTTGCATGGAGGACACAAATAAGCAAGCTATTTTACATGATGATTTAACAGATGATGAACAAATCACTGCATTAATTGGCCAGCATACCATAATGTATTTATGTAAGGAACCATGTAAAACTAGTGAACAAATAGGGCATTCATGGGTACAAGACATTTTGCATGGGCTCCATCTCAATGTTATAAGATGTTTAGAATGGAAAATCAAGTATTTCATTAATTTTGCATTGAATTTGGAAATTATAGGTTAAGAGAAACCGCATGTATAGGCATTCAAGAAATAGTTGTCATGTTCTTATATACTGTTGGACACGGAACGGGAAATAGGGTCATACAAGAAAGGTTTCAACATTCGAGGGAAATAGTCAGTCGGAATTTTCATAAAGTATTAAAAGCATGTATTCACACTTGTCACTAGAATACATCAAGCTGCAAGATCCCGAGTTTTGTGAGGTTTATAGAAAAATTCAAAATCATTATCTGTTTTTTATTAATGCTATAGGAGCTATTGATAATACTCATATCCCATGTGTGGTATCTTCCTGTGATCAAATCAGATTTATTGGAAGAAAAGAATTGCAACACAAAATATGATGGCAGTATGTAATTGGGACATGTGATTTATTTTTGTCTTGGCTGGATGAGAGTGCACTAGACATGATGCTCGTATATTCAGTCACGCTCTAATAACTCTTAACCTAAATTTCCCACATCCACTTCTAGGTTTATTTTTTGTACCCATGCACATTTAATCTTATTTCTTATTCTTCATTGACATCACAAATACACGACAATATTTTCATTCTTCATTAGGTAAATTTTACTTGGTAGATTCTGGTTATCTAACACCAATTAGATATCTTGGTCCATATAAACGTGAACACTATTACCTTCCAGATTTTCGATGTTCATCTCGTTTTGCAAACCCCAATGAGGTCTTCAATTATCATCATTCAAGTTTAAGATGCACAATAGAAAGGACCTTTGGGGTTTGGAATAATAAATTCATGATTTTAGGCAAAATGCGAAACTACCATTTTGACACAAAAGTTCAAATTGTCTGTGCAACAATGGTTATACATAACTTTATTAAAAAGAAATCTATTACTAATTTTGATTTCTTACTTTATGAAGATGGCAACATAAGTATTGACAGTGATGATCACAATCATGATGGTAAGGGTCCAATCACACTTTCAGTTGTAGCTTTTTCAACAATGATGGATAACATTCGTGACTCACTCAGAGGTCAAATAATACAGTACCTACAACAAAACTAGTCATGTAATTTGTTTAAATATTTTTTTTAAAATTATGAATATTAATGTTAACAAGTTATAATTAATGTAGTGTATTTATTATATTACACCTTTATTTATTCGGAAAATTAGAGTTTCTCACTTATATTTATTTCTGGTAATTAAAATTAACTATATTATTATTATAAAGCATACATCATTCAATTAGTTATATAATATTGTATTATAAAACTTATGTTCTTTTTGTTAATTATACGTTTAAAAGTACTTTTAACTTATATCATCCAAACATGTATCAATTTGATAAACTTACTTTTTCAAAAAGAATATCCAAATATAATAATTTACAACAAACTTACTTTTATCCAAATTTCATTTTTGCAATTTTCATTTATTCTAACTTACTTTTACAAACAAAAAATCAAACGGACGCTAAATAGATAACAGAGTGACAGTAAGCATTGTGGATTCGATCGTGCACGGTGACATCTCATGAAATTAAGGGGACAACTCTGTAAGTTTAGTGTCCGTGGGTGGGTTACACTCTTGGATGAAGCCTCAGATCACATAAGTTACACAAATATTATTAGTTAATTAAATTAATATATCATGAATGAATACGGATGCAACGTACTGTTGAAGGATAAGAATGATTAACCATGAAACAAAATGAAGACTGTGTTGCGTTATACTATATATATATATATATATATATACACACACACTAAAGGATATAGTGGAGGACTTGAACTTGCCAAAACTGGAAGCGAAAGCCGCAACCTGCCCGTCTCTCTGTCGTGCAAGATCCCTCAGATGATCTCTCTAAAGGCATGCATGCCATTAAAACTGAATGTTACCCCTATATCCATCCCTTCCTTATCTCACCTCATCAGCATCTTATGTGAATATCATCGACTTAATAATTTGTACTAGAAGATGCACCCATTTGTCTCCCCTCTGCCCCACGATGGTTGATGAAATTATATCAATGCCTCAGGAGAACTCTGATGCCATGACCATTGTTTGATGATCCATCTCCCCTCCCTTACCTTTGTTGCTGCGTATCTAGTTATGTGAAAGGGGAATTATCTTATACATATACACTTTTACTCTTAATTTATGTCACCCTTCTCTTTTTTATCTTAAGTTTTATAAGAATTTTATAATAAAACATTTTAAAAGGTTCATAGACAATACGATCCATTTATAAGTTTGCCTGTACATTCAGACTTGCTCTATTATCTATTTCCTGTGATAATATCTATTTGCTTTTATTGGATTCTAAAGCCTAAGTCTATGGCTTAGACGCCTTACTCCCACTTCTATCTTGTGTGTGTGTGTCTATATATATATATATATATATATAAATTCTTCCTTTTGTTTTCGACTTTGCTCTTGCGTGTGTGTGTATGCAATGGATATTATATAGAGAGAGGGGCCGGCGTCAAAAAGCATGCGTGAAATAGAGAAGGGAGAGGGAAATTAGGAAAAAATCCACTATGCGTCATATATTTTTATCTGGAAAGGGGGAAAATCCATGATATAAGATGTGATCATGTATCGTAATTTCACTTATTTATCAATTAAATTTAATCTATTAGATTAGCACATCTCAGCAGGTTGATAGATTAAATATAATTGATGATTTATGGTGTCTAACTTGAACTTGAGTGAAAAAACACGAAATGATTGATAGATGCTTGGTATACTTAATTAGCATAATTACTAACACGAGGATTGAGTTGTTCCTAAACAACTCTATTTAAGAAATAAAATAATGGATTCTCTTCAATTGATTACTTACTACACGCTTCACACACACACACACATCCGTATATAAACAAACACATAGACACATTCCTGCAATATATACGTATGCAGGACGCAATATATAAACGCATATTATATTTGAAAAACAGAATTAGAAAAATCTCGCTTAAATTTCCTTTAAACTATATATATATATATATGTATGCTAGCTTATTGCCTAATCCCCTTAAAACTAGATATCTATACATATACTTATTATTAATATATTGATTGATTAATTATTTGATATTATTAAGAATATAATCTTTTATCTACTGCCTACTGTTGCCTTTCCAGCCTGTGGCTTGGTGGTAAGAGCATATGCTTCCACTTGTAAATCACGAGTTCGAATTGGCAGAACCAAACAGATCTACTGCCTACTGTTATATATAAAATTCATAGAAATACTACGTCTAATTGTATAATATACGCGGAGGAATAAAATAGTAGAAGAAAAAATATTCTCTCTCTCTCTATATATATATGTATATATATATGAGCGCTGGCGGTGAGGATTTTGAAATCAGTGAATTGGTGAAAAATAGAGAAGGCTGGGGCAAATTAAGGAATATATATATATATATATTCTTTTGAGGGAAGGAGGACTTTGTGCAACGAAATTGGCACATTTTGGTGGTGATCAAGTAATTATGCAATAAGCAAAGACATAACACATGAAATTTTTAATAGAGAGAGAATTCATGTGTCATTCGTCAAAATAGTTGATTCAATTTTCGTCAAAGAAAAGAATTATTAGCTAATTCTCTACGTAAACTGGCTTTGATGCATCCTGGCCCTCAGTTCATGAACTAAACCATGATTGATTTATTTTAATTTCCACTTACGGTTGAATAACCATATATCACCATCTTGGATTTTCTCAATCACGTTTAATGTGGTAATGATATTCAAATTTCTTACACTTTAAAGGATCGACTAAAATAAAACAATTGAACTTCGAGGTTCAATTAAGATAAAGCATGTGTTTCATACACTAAAATTTCAATTTAACCAAACAATTATATGTTTAAAGTAAGAGCAAATTAAGTGGGAGGTGCGTTTTTTTTTTCACAAGTTCAAATATTGATAGGAAAACAAACTCAATTAAAAGTACACATAAAATGCTTGATACTTAAGAAAATAGGTAGTTTTTAAAAAAAAATTAATAAGCCAATAAAAAAAATCCTAGGCATCATAGATTAGTTCTAGCTATAAATTAATATTTCTCACCTAGTAAAAGCTATGATTAATTTAAAGAACTATAAATCAAAACAAATCCTAGACATTATAGCTAGACTAATTCTAGCTATAGATTAAAGGTCAAAATTAACCAAACAGACTTTTTTAAGTTTTATAAATCTTTCACCTGGAAGGTGTGCACAAGTGTGTAATGACTTTTTAAAGATGACTTTGATTGTAGCTAGCAAAGCATTTCAAAGAAGAGAAATCTTTTAGACCTTATTTGGTTGGATTTTTTTGAGGGAAGGGGAAGGGAGGGGAGGGGATTAAATCCCCTCCTCTTATTTGGTTCATAAATTTGGAGGGGATTTAATTCCCCTCAATCCCCTCCCCCATCCTTTTTTTATTACCCTCCAATTTGAGATTTTTTGAAGAGAATTGAGTTTTATTACTCAATCCCTTCTAATTCTCTCTAATCCATTCCTGAATCAGATAAAATTTCATTAAAATCCCTCCAATCTCCTCCCCTCGAATTTCACCAAATAAAGGAATTTTAAAATCTCTCCAATCCCCTCCTCTCCAATCCCCTCCATTAAATTTCTCCCCTCCCTTCCCTTCTGTTGAACCAAACAGACCCTTAGAATAACTAACTAACCATAAGTTTCTTTTAATGTTATTAAACCAAATAAACCAAGTTCTTTACTTTTTTATAATAACTAGAGTAGGTTTAGTATATTTGAATGAAGCCCAAAATAAGTTGCATTATTTATAAGTTGTGAACAGTATAGTTTTTACACTATTTATATAATTATATTTGATGTTGATTATTTAGATTTTTAGATATACATTTTATTAACTGATGAAAATCAAATTCAAATATGGCACTGTTCGTGAAAGCTAGGTGAGAGAAAGCTGTCAGAGGCACCAAATTGGTCCACTATTTTAATCAAACTTACAAAGCATGTGTATTGCCTTGATTTGTTTGATTTGGATATAAAAACAAAAATTATAGTATTCTTTTAAAAAAAATATGTTCAATTTTTTAAAAATAATTTATATTATGGTTCTTGAAATAAAAAACATATCAACTTAGCTTCAGTTCTAAAATCCTCATTTCACTCATTCAAAGAATGTCACAGCTTCAATATTGTTATCTTGTTCAATATGTTAATATAAATATCACCCCTTTCAATGCTTTGTTGTTATTAAAATGTGGTATGGTGAATAACAGTTAAGAGAGTTACTTTTATTGAGACCTAACAATTATCAAATATGAATTGATAATATTAAATACTATATAGTTGTATAAAAAGAAGAGAGAGAGAGAGAGAGTCAAAACAGTAGTTTGCTATTAATTTCAAGTGATATGTAAGTTTGTAATATATATTTATTGACACCTAAATATTTAACAATTAATAACTATATTTTTGGGTATAATTATTTGATGTCCAGTACCAATTTAACCATTACATATTTTACATCAAACTATATCATTCATATTTTTAATCATGTTTAATGAGAATGATTTCCATCAAAATTAATATCTTGCACTTTAAACGACTAAAATGAAACAGATGAACTTTGTTGTTAAATTGAGATAAGGCATGCATGTTTCATATAAACTAAATTTCAATTCCATCAAATTAACAATTACATACGCTAAAAATTTAAAATAAGTGCAAATTGGAAGGGGCCATTTTTTATAAGTACAAATATTGATAAGGAAACAAACTGCATGTATTAGAAATACACAAAACATGAGTAATACATTTCAATCTAAACCCTTTTAGTAATTTCTGTCACCAATTCGTTCATAAATTGCAACTGTGTCTCTGTAACAGGTCTGAAAAAATGCCAACTTGAATCGCCAAAAGCTCTATAAGAAAATGTTCTGATTCTAAACTCATTTGTAAATGTTCGTGCAGCCAAAATATGCGCTATAAAGTCTGGAATACAAGAGCTCCTTCTATTACATGTCCCCGAAGGGACATAAAAGCTCCTTCTAGAGTCCAAGTCCAATGTAAGCTCTAAAGACTTTATGTCTTTATAAAATCTGTTCCCAATTAAGATGATATTACTTAATAGACTAGGATTCCAGTTTGCTTGCAAGAGGTTGTTGTATAAATTTAAGTCACAATGTGGCATGAAGAACATGGTTGGCTTTAGGGCCTGCCTCCTTCCATGTTCATTGAATGATAAGACGGAACAACTAAGAGCTTCCAAAATTTGAGATTCAGTTGCAGAAAAGATCTGGATCAAATATCTCTATGTCTCCAATCAATTCGAAATATTTTTTCATCAATATTGCAAGACTAAGTTGCAACCTAGAATGCTCAGACAATTTAATTCTGCCAATACCGTAAATTACCACTTGCATCTTTGACTCTGATCCCAAAACCTTTTGTAAGTGTGTTCAGAAATTGGTGGTGTTTGTAGCTGGTCTCGAAAATTAAGATAGAACAGCGAGCTCTCAAGTTTATTTATGCTTCTTTCCATTTTCTGCATCAATGTTTTTTCTCTGCAAGGATCAATTTGTAAATCAGTTGGAACCCATGATTCCCATGTTTCTTTCAAAATTTCAATTTTCCTTTTTTTCCCACCTCCATTCATTTCAATTTTGGCAGAGTTTTTCCCCTTTATCCCACCTCTATTCAAAGCACAATCATCAACTAGAAGAGTTTTTGCTGATGCTTCTTTCAAAACCTCAACTTTATTAGGGTGTTTCATTTTTTTCCTGCCTCCATTCATTTCAACTTCCTTAGAATTTTTTCTTTTTGTCCCACCTCTATTCAAAGCACAATCACCAACTAGAAGAGTTTTTGCTGATGCTATTATCATTCGTTGTGCAGTAGCCATAATCATGAGTTAAAATTAAGAAACTTGGTGACAAAGACAGTGATAAAATACCTGCAACTTAGTCGCCTCTGTTTCTCCGATCTTCTGCTGGGTTCTTTCTCCTCTTTCGATCTTTTCTTGTCTTTCTCTGTCGCTCTATATATCTCGTTTCTTCTAGATTTCTTTTTTACTTCTTCTCCTTTTATTTGTCTTCTCTGCGTTTTATCTCCGTCATCTCTGCGTTTAATCCCTTCTTTTTGTTTTTTTGATACATGCGTTTAATCCCTTCGCTCGTGTGCGCACACACACTTTTTAAATTTCAAATTTTCATTTGGATTTAAAAAAAATTTAAAAGATAATCATAAAAAAGGATTTGTCAAACTAAAACATATCTTATAGAGCTTTTTTTCCCTTTTTGATTATTAAATGATATGAATTTCTAAATTTTTAATAGTTTATTTGTTTTATTTTTTTAAAAAAATTATTTGATGATTTTATTTTATTTGGATTTAAAAGAATTTGAGAAAGAATTATACTTGATTTTAAAAATATTTTAGATTTATTAAAATTTACGTAACTAACTTCAACAACTTTTATATTTTAGGATTCATTTAGTTTTCAGTTTTATAAAATTAAGTTAAAATAAATAAAATTTGTAAAAATAAAATTTAGATAAAGTAAGTTGTTATGTTTGGATATTCTTTTTGTAAAAGTAAGTTTGACAAAAAATCTGTTTGGATAATAAGAATTAAAAGTATTTTTAGATGTATAATATAGAGTAAATTTATTTTTTCTTTTCCAAAACTCATGTTTTATTAAAGAAAAAATAATTTTCCCCTCCTTGTTTAATACCACAATTTAACCCATTATTCTTAAAAAATCATGATTTCTTTTTCTTAAAGATGAACCAAATACACACTTAGTCTAACATTTATTAATTTAAATGTTTAATTTACGCTTGGCAAACAAAATGTTTAATTTATGCTTATTTTAAATTCAACTAATGCTATTCTAAGTTAATTAAACTCAACAAAAATCTTTTTCACATATATCCAGTGGACATAAATGGTAAGTTTCTAGAAGTTATTGTATGTATTTCATCCGTGGATGCGATACTCAAAACGTAAACAAGTGAGAGAATTATGTAATCTATTAGTATTATTTATTATGTTAATCGTTGAACATCAAATAGTAGTATATGATAAGGAAAAAAGTTTGTCATCTCTTGTCCTTATGTTAATTTATATTAATACTTTACTTGATTTAGTCTAAAACAAAATCTTTATTTGATGATTTTATTTGATTACTCCCTCCATTCCATATTAAGGTTCTTCTACAACTTTTATTTAACCCAAAATATAAGGAATTATATAATTTTGATTAAGAGTTTATTTTTTTTACCCCTATTAATTATTATCTTATAAGTTGGAATAAAAAAGAGAATGGATAAATTCTCAAAATAAATTTTATTGATAATTAATAAAAAAAAATTGAAATATTAAAGCTTTTTAAAAATAAAATTGAAATGTTAAATTTTTTTTAAATTTTAAGATTTGTAACTAATTTTATACGTACAAATTTAAAAACCACCTATAATAACATAACTTTATAATATGTACAAATTTGAAAACCACTTAGAATAATATAATAAGAAGGGCTCCCACGTTCTTTTTTTTTCTTTTCTTTTTTTTCATTTTTTTCTTTTTCTTTTAAAATTTCTGTGGCTGTTTTTTTCCCCCTTTGTTTGATAAGACGGAATATAAGGTTTCTTTTTGCTTGATATGAGTGAAAAGTGTCCGCTCTCATAACTAATAACTTTATAATAAGTACAAATTTGAAAACTAGGCTTACACTTTATTTTCTTTTTTTTTTTTAAGTCTTATTCTTTTTCTTTTAAAATTTCTGTGGCTGATTTGTTTTTTCGGCTTTCTTTTTTTCTTTGTTTGATAAGACGGAATATAGTGTGATGATAATGAGTGTAAACTACATAATGACAAATTCATTTAAGAGGACGATGAAAAATAAATAAATTTTATCAATATCGAAAACTTTTTTTTTTAGTTTCAAAAAATTTTTGTGGAGGTAAATTGGCCAACCTATCTTTAGAAGAAATAACCTTTTTTTTTATAATTTCAAGATAATTTTCAAAAACAAAAGATCCATTCCTAAAGACAAGCATATTGATGAACAAAAATAATATATGATATATGATGCATGACAAAAGCCTCATACTCATCAGAAAATACTGTCTCATTCATGATCATTTCATAAACTGTTCCCCCTTTACACAAAGGAGATGTCCAAATACCCAAATTACCCTTTATAGTTTACAAAATACCCAAATACCCCCCTTAACCTAATCCGCTATCTGCCCATAGTTCCCTTATTTACCTCATAGCATACTCCCCCAAGAAAATGATCCTTGTCCTCAAGGAGAATCATGAACAAACGCAATTCTAAAACGACAAACTTGAAAAAGAAAAAGTTGAGCTTTCAACTCTCTGGTCCTTTTCCTAATTCAATTGTAACATGAAACTCGTGAAGGTATATGACTGAGCCCACGTTGTGATGATGATTCGAATTTCTTTTTCTTTTTTTCTTTCTTTCGGTAACGATGATCCCAATTTCTTTTGTAATTGCTAAAACCAAGGCCCAACTCTAAGCTGGTGTTTTTCTGCACTAGGCCCATAAAATTTATAGCCTTCCTTACAGCAACCATTAGGCCCACTTCATCGTGCAAAAGCCCAAAGATAAAAAGACCCATCTCATGCTTCAACAATTTATCTCCAGGGAGATAAAAAAAAAATTGTCTCCAGGCTTTTAATTGATCATGGTTTCCATTTTCCAAACTCAAGGAATAAAATATCAACATGGTTTCCCTTCCATGGTGGAAAAAGACCAACTGATGGGGCCGAAGAACTATGCTGATATTTTTCTTTTCTTTTCTTTTCCTTTTTTTGGGTAAGAAATTATGTTGATATTTGTTTTTTTAGTACTAAGGTGTTCCAAGTCTATAATCGAAGATTAATCTCCTTAAAACATAAAGATTATTAAAATGAGTTTTATTTTTTTCAATAAAATATTTTCTATACACATGACTAGAAATCAGATCTAGAATAAAGTTCAAGTATTGTACTTTAGCCCCACTGACAATTCCAAAACACTGGCTCATTCAGTAGCAGTAAAATCATTTCGTTCTTACTCACTATCTCATTAGCATACCAGTTGATGCATGACAAAAAGCCTCACACTCACAATGACCAGAAAATATTGTTTCATAGGCTTCCTAAGTTAGCTCATATGAAGAATCATGATTTTTTTCACATCTGATCATCTCCATCTTTTTATAGATAGGGAGGTGATAGATGATAAAAGATTGATATAAATATTAAACTTTCCCACATTTATTTTATTTTATTCATAATACGCATTTTTCATTAGAAAAACAAAAATATTGTTTCATTCATGATGATTTCAGCCACTCTGCTTCCCCTTCATACTAATTCCCTCACTATCCCTGGAATTTACCCAAACCTAATTCCCTTATTTCCCTCATAACAATATATGAGAAATACTCCATATCACACAAAAAGTTGAAAGAAGGAAAAATCAACCAAGTCAATAGGTAAAACTTTATATCAAGTTTTCCAATACAAACAAGTGAATTTTTTTTTTCTTTTCACCGTTCATGAACATCACGTGATCAAATCTTTAAGGAAAAAAAAAACAAAAAGAATAAAAAAATCTCTTAGCATTATACTTCATCTATTAAAAAACTTTGATATCAAAGATTCAATCTTTACACAAGTATTGTGGTAATAATTAAGTCAAATACTGAAAGAAACCTGCAAAATCCATGAAATCCCCCAATATATATGTCAACCTCTCTCTCACCGAGAACAACAATAACTAGACTGTTTAGTAGCAGTTACTTCATCAGCCAAACTGATCTCCCTTCCAGATGGAAGGTGTTTGACGTTGTCGTTCATTTTGGCTTCCAAGCTCTTCTGGTTGGTGATATCGTGGATCTTAGTGATCATCTGCAAGAATGCTTCTTCCACATTAAGGTTCTGCAACGCAGAGGTTTCCATGAAACACAGCCCTTCTGCTTCCGCAAGCTTCTTCCCTTCTTCTTCCTCGACTTGTCTCGACTCCCCCAAATCGGATTTATTTCCGACCAAGATGACGACCATGTCGTCGTTCCCGAACTCTCGGAGCTCCCTCAGCCATTTTTGAACACTCTCGTAGGTTTCTTTTCTGGTTATGTCGTAGACCAGTAATGCTCCCAAGGCTCCTCTGTAGTACGAGCTCGTGATTGCTCTAAACCTGCCTCAAAATTAAATCCATAATGTTAATCTGGGACTGAAATGTGAGTCCAAAGTGATTAGATATATACTACTCATTTATTTATGTAAGTTTTATGACTGGAGATTGACTGTAACATTTGGTGCTAAATTAATTCAATCAGTGTCTTTAAATTTAGAGTGAATAATTTATTTAACCTTCAAAAGTAAAATAATAAAAACTTTTAAACTTCTATGTACCGACGACTTTTTATTAACTACTTAATTAATATATCATTTCGCTCAGACAGAGCATGACACATTAATAGCATGATATCTTTCAAATTTTTTTGGGTACAAATATAATTTTCTTAAATTATGTAAAAATAATGTTAAAATGCAAAATAAGCATTTTCTTAAAATCCAAATATCCAATCAACATATTATTCAATGTATCATACAAAATAAATAAGAATTATACTACTTATAAAGTTATGAATGTATAGGACAACTCACTTCACATCGTGTAATGTACAAAAATTAGAATTATAATATATCTAATTATCGATGAAAAGGAAAAGTTTGAGCAATGTGACTGAATATATACAGAATGCAATTTATATGGGAAAGGAAAGGCATTTTAGAGATTAATGGATCAACTTGAATTAAATGTTCAGGTATAATGATAATGATTAGGAAAAAAAAAATGTTGAAATGTAGGGTTGGTGACCAACCTTTCTTCATGTCACATGCATTCCTCTTCGCTCATTCATTACTAATATGCCTCTCTCTCCTTCCTCCCACACAATAATTTCCCCTTTATATTGCCTTTCCTCTTTAATTTCGTCTCTACTCTTACTTTAAAAACCAAAAGTTAAAGAAAAAAGTTTAGTTAATTAACAACCTAAACCTTATGAAATTGACAATGAAAAAACTAATTAAAAATTAAAATACCTCTTAAAAATCATATATATACTAAGGTATATATCACTGGTGCTTCTCAAATCTCAAATTAAGTTGCTACTCAAGTTACTTGGAGTGTTTTGAATTTGTGATTAGTAATTAAGTGTTTAATTAGCTGTTAATTGTGTAAACTTAAGGTGTTTAGGTGTCATTATCTAAAAGAGTTATTTCTATATATGTGGGAGCTCACTACTGTCTATTTTATTTCTGTATTGCCATTCGAATGAATCAATACAAGAGAATACTTTACCAATTAAAAATGGAATCCATGGCACATAGATAACAAAGAATCTATCTAATTAAGAATTTTGATAGCTAAACATGTTCTAATTCAGGGTTCCCTATTCACATGCTAAACAGCTTTTGATGCATATTTCTCTCTCTTCGATTTGGATTGAATATAACTTCTGTTCCAAAAAAAAAAGATTTCTCTCTTCTAACATGCATGCAGCTATATGCACAGTAAAAGTACCTTCATAAAAAATGAGCTTTTCTCACACATGAAAAGACAGAGAACCAAAATATTAATTCAAAAAATCTGAAAAAAAAAAAGGGCATACAGTGTATCCTCTCCAAAATTAAATCCACTTTTGTGAGATGGCAAAAGGCAGTATAAATTCATTCACCAAATGAATGATATTAAAATTTGAATTTGACTTGCCAAATAGATTTAAAAAAAAAAATGTAAGTTTGAAAAGTAGAAGCTCGGTGTAGTGGAGGATTAAATTTGGAAATCTCGGGCGTCTGAGACAGCTAAATGATGTGAAGTGTTGCTTTCATGAACATATTTTTATGTAAAACCCCAACTATAAACCCAAAAGAACCCAAAATAATTTTTCATTTTTATTTGAAAATGATAACGAAATCAACACAATTAAATAATTAAATTATAAATATAAAAATATATGTATGATAGACAAATGAATTTTGGCCTGCTTTTTTTATTTATTTATTGCGTAATTTGTAATAGACAATCTTGACATTTTCTAATATTAAGAGTGGGTCTTCCGGCTTCCCCACACAAGACATTGGATTTAGCATTTACCAAATTCGGTGCTCATACGTTCATCAAACCATTTATATTAAATTAGATTGCGCAAATTGTATTAAGAAATTTTTCATCTATTTTATTTTTTTGAAAAATACAATAAAGAGTTAAAATAATCATCCAACTATAATTTAAAAAATAATAAATATTGTAATAAAAAATCTAAAATAAATTTTAAACCATCTAGAAAAAGAACAATGCCCATCGTTAACTCATTGAAAGGGAAAAAAAATCATTGAAAAAACAAAGAGTCCATATCTCTCCACATGGTTGTATTAAAACTAAAGAGCCAACAAAAAATTAGATGGGCACACAGTTTAAGAAATTCCGTATTCTTGCCAACAATTCTCACACATACACACACATTAAAATCTTTAAATAAATGTACAAATGTATCAAAGTGTGTCTTGCTTAAGAAAGATATCAATGTGTGTATTAAGAAGGATTAGTTTAGGTCTTATCCAGTACTTTTGGTTAATTTTTTTTTAAATTATTTATACAATATCTAAAACGGTATTATGATTATGATTAAATAATATCAAATTTATCGTTTTTCCAATAAAAAAATTAAAACCGAATGGAGATGGAAATGATTCTAAATAGATATTAGGCAAGAGTCCCAAAACACCGTTCCTAATTTTCCTCACTCTGTTAGGCTCACCCAACAAAAGAGCAAACAGTTGTACCCCCAGAACAAAACACAAAAGGCCAAAATCAAACAGACACCATCAAGCTAGCAACCAAAATTTTGAATCAAAGAATCAAAAAATATATGATGTCTAATGAAAAGCATATTGACGCCCAAAAAATAAAGGGTAACAAAATTCAAACTCTAATAATGACGAAGTCAAATTAACCCAATTAATTAACGTCTCCATTAAGGAAACGCCGTGGAGACCCACTTTGAATGAAAATCGCAGAGTTTCAAACCCAAACTTTTCTTCCAAGAAGAAGAAACCAGAAAAAACACAGAACCATTCAAACTGAGGTTTTTTTAGAAGGGTTTCAATATCTTCTACCACTTCTTTGATTTAACTTGATTTTGATTCACTTGATGGAACAAAACATCGTTGCTAAGAAGATAAATAAAATAAAAACTGAGAAAGAAACCATTAAAGAAAGTAAAGTAATTGAATTAATCAATCACCTTTCTTGGCCGGCGGTGTCCCATATCTGAGCTTTGATGAGTTTATCGGCGACTTTGATGTTTCTGTAAGCGAACTCCACTCCGATGGTGGGCTTGGAATCCAAACGGAATTCCTCATTCGCGAACCTTGAAAGGAGATTTGATTTGCCCACTCCAGAGTCCCCAATCAGAACGGCTTTGAAGAGGTAATCACACTCTTCGTCAAATGCTTGATGATGATTAGCCATGAATGGATTTTACTAGTGAAACTTCGAACCAGAGGATATCGATACTTAAGAAACCAGAAGGCTAATGATGAAGAAGAAGAAGAAGATGGTGGAAAAGTTAGGAATTCAGAGACTAAGGAAGGAAGGAAGTGGTGCTGATTGGTTGCAAAGTGATGATCACATTTATGCAATTAGAAAGCAAGGCCATTCTATGTTATATATATATATATATTTTAAAGTAAGGGCATTATTATCGATTTCTTTCGGCTTTTCTGAAAGGATATTGATGGAGTATTTTTATGTGTGAAACGAAAAATAAAATATTTGATTTTTTTTAGTATTAATTTAAATTTTATTACTTATTATTTTTATTTTAAATTATTATTTTGTAAGTTTAGAGTACAAATTTATTCTTCTTTATAGAAAAATTTATTCATTTTACATCTGGCTGGCTTTAAACTAAAAGTAAATATTAAATTCAAAAATAACAATAAAATTCAAGCTATTGAAATAGATTTAAATAATGAAGAATATTAACACTTCCAACCCGTTCAAACACCGTATATGGAGTATCCAAATTTATTGATAAAGACTTCACCCAAAAACATTTATTGATAAAGACTATGCCCCAAACAATAAAAATATACATATATATATATATATATATATTGATAAAGACGTGGGATTAGGATGCGGATGTCATTTCCTCAGTGGGAGAGCCTACCATGGAACTCTCCGGGTTCAAAGAAAGCCCAATAGCATTGCTCCACCTGTTATTTTCCCCAATTTTTCATTTTTGATAATTGGGAAAGTGGGATTCAGGCTTACGTGGCCAAGTGTCATTGGGCCTTGTGCACGTAGTTGGCAATAGATTGGTGACATATTGGTTAGATCATAACCATCTCACCGTAGGGGGTAAAAATTTGTGGATTTTAAATAATGAGCCCCAAAGGGAAATTTGTGGTTGAAGTTGAACGATCTCAATTTTGAGCTTTTAAGTTATCTGATAGTTTCAATTTTGTGCTTTATTAAGAAAAAGATTGGCAACTATTAGAAGCCTACTTTTAAACTGGTTCACCACAGAAAATTGCCAAATATGCTCTTAGTTGTTGGCATATTTGTTTTTTGATGGGGTTAAGTAATTCAATTACTTAATTTTTCTCTTTTTCTATTTTACTACCTTAAGTGTTCAACATAGGTATTTTTTTTCTTTTTTTATATTCACCTCACCATAAAACATGTAATGTATATTTTTTACCCGATGACAAGAGGGGAAGGGAAGGGTCTACGGAGCAAGAACCCAAAGAAAAGAAAGAGAGACTAAAAGCCACAGGAGAAATAGGTTGCCATAAATTCTGCCCTTAGAAAATGCAAGGACAGGGAAGAATATAATCCCAAAAATAATACCTGCTAAAAATTATTAAAAAAATATGAGTATATGAAAAGAGATCAATATATATATATATAATAAAATATATAGGAAGTGATACTATTTATTAGTCATAACTAGTGTAATTTATCCCATGCTCATATGAAGACCTATTTTTAATTATATATAATATCCTACTCATAACATATCCATCATTGATATTAAACAATATTAACTAAAAAAATTTCAGATACACATCATCCTGGTGCATGAATTATTTAAATCCTGATAAAAATATGTCACTAAATATTAAGAATTTTTTAAGAAAAAGAAAAGTATAACATGCACATCAACCTTATGTACGTATTACTTAAATATTCACAATATTTTATGACATTCATAGTGACCTATGGTTAGGGAGCTCGAATTCTTTTGGAGACAAGAATTTGTGTTGCTGTTAGTGAATAGAAACTATTGCCTAATCTCTAGACAAGGGCTCATTTGATACACAGGATGAATTGAAATGGAAAAGGAGATAAAATTAAGAAAAAAAATGGATTTTTAAATGTGAAATGTCATATGACATGTGTTTTTTTGACAAAATTAATAATAAAAAGAAATAATTAATTATCATTAAGTGATGATTACAAAAATATAATGGATATAAAATATCTCAATTAACACCTCATGGAAAAGTAGCCCCACTCGTTACTGCAGACCAGACGAGGTCTCAATTTGTCATTCCGCATACCAACCACTCATTAAATCCCTAAATCGAGGGTGCTAGATATTGATGCATTCAAGGATTTTAAAATTCCGTACGTAGTAAAATTGTATAATACCAAAATTTATTATTAACATCAATCCCTGCATTTTTTTTTTGTCAGAAAACAAATATATTTGTTGATGAATTCCATTATTCCGACATGGTGGATAGTAACATATGTATGGTTCGATTATAGGAGGAGCATGTAAAGGTAATGTGCTTCACATTACCTAACTAATAGCGTTTGGTTGGTGATATGAAGATTACATGTATAATACTGATTACTTAAATTCATGTAATAGACAATGCTTCCCAAAAGTTGAGTATTAGGTATTATATACATGTAATGGAGATAAAATAATCATATTGCCATTATGAAAATAAATTATTCTTATTCACATTTTCTTAAAAGCCATCAACCTCGTGTTTGTGTTTAATTAAATAAAAAAAATACATCTATTTTCTATACCCCCAGTATCTACCAAACAAACTCAAATGTAATTACTATCTAATCACATTATATTATATTACCCTCATATAATTAAACAAAACGGGCCCCAAGAGGATAGGCTGACCCAAATCAATGATGGGTCCGGTCAAGCCCAATCCATGCCAAAGTCATGGTTACCCTCGCACCAATTATTTAATATGTTCATATATTTCGATAGATAATAATATAACATAATATGAATATGTGGAGTTTAGATTTTATCATTATACTCATCATTTTTTTTATTTTTCTTTGAATATACCCTATAAATCTATTATTGTGAATGTTTGGTTTGTTTTTTTTCTTTTTTCTTTTTCATTGGATCTAGATATGAATATGTTGCTAAAATCTGGAATGAGATTTTGTTGCTTTTTTTTAATGGGTGAAGAAAGGAAGATGTACGAAGAAAGGTGAGGGATAAAATAAATTGTGTGGGTTCATTTTAGTCTTTTAAGTTTTATTTTTATTGAATGAAATGTAAAAATTAAATTTATTTCCAATTATGCCATTCTACATTGATGGAAGTCCCTTCATTTTTTTTAAGAGGTGGGTCAAGCCCATAAAGCAGTGGCATTAAGCCCAGAAACGTCAGTGTCCATGGAGGCTCTAAGATTATCAGGAGCCTCTAAAAAAACAACGAAGTTTGCAGTAGACGAGACTGAAATCAGTATGGCTGTTAATGTGCCTAGGAATGGAAGTGAACTTTACATGAGAAACAGTCATAAGTCATCACACACACACACACACACACAGTTTCAAACCATAACTTACATGGATAGGATAAATGTAACAATTCTTTAGAAATACATTACCAACGTTAGTTGGGCTGAGTGGCAAGGGGTTTAATACCGTATAATTAATTCAGCCATTGATGGAACTACAAGGAAATCTTACTAATAATGAATATTTATATATTATGAATATTACTTTATGATAAGAAAAAAATTAGACTAAGATCTAAACATTACCCGGTATTTTACGATTTATTGTGCTCTTTTTAATTAAATAATCAACAAATTTTTACATCAGAAACTGTCATAACATGTGATTCCACTTGGGTATCACTCACTCCCTCTCTATATGTTGAGTATTCTAAATATGATGGGAATTCTTGTATGAATTAAATACTTGGAGAAATACAAAAGTGTTCATTTCCCATTCCCAATGGTGATTTCTATTTCCTTTCTAAATATAGAAAAAGAATCCAATGTGAGTATGTTTGAATTTTGAAAAAGAAAAAAATAAAATGACATTTTAATTTTTATACTTCTCAGATATCTTATGTTTTAAATAATTAATTTTTATTTAATTTTATTTAGATAAACACATTTTTTCCCAAAAAATATATTGCATATAGATTTAAAAAATCAATTAAAATGCTATGTTTCTCCATTAAAAAAAATACTCCTAAGCTCTGAGTAACATCTGCAAGAGTAAAGCTAATCGCAAATAAGTGCCATTTTTTCTTCATGAAAAAAGTATATAAAAGCATCTCGAAAAAATATTTCATAATTGAACAAAATTTATTTGATTGGTTTTAATTTTATTTTATTTTTATGGCCAGAAGTCGCTTCTTCTCATTGGGACGGTTGAGTTTTTTCAAGGACCATCCTATGATACCATAGTAGGGTTAGTGAAGTAGGCCGGCAATTTGTGTTTTTTTGTTGTCATGTATTGTTAAATGGGACCAAGTCAACCTACTCAAACACTAATCAAGGCATAAAAATAACATTAATCAAGGCATGTATGCTGGGTCTGGGCTGGTCGAGTGGTTCAGTAGCAATTTACCTCCAACATTTCATTGGATGGTCGAGAAGGAACCATTTTTCTTTTATTCTTCTTGTTTTTTTTTTAAATTATGTTATGACCTTTTTTTAAATTAAATTATGGCAGTGATGATTTATTTGACACTAATAGTCTTCACTTATAAGAGATTCTCAAATTTTTTTTTAGTAATAATACAATAACTTTCATTACTCTAAAAGAAAACTTTACAAAAAGAGGCTATACATAAAAAAAATATATATTTAAGAGCCACATTTTAAGAAGAGTTTCCTTCAATATACCTATAAGTATGCAAAATAAAAGCCTGTAAAGAAACTATTCCAAAACAACACCAATTCTAATCAAGAAATCCTTCTTGTTGTCCCGTTGTTTTTGTTCTGCACAGTAATTGCATCTAGCACGGAGTTCCCTTTGTATAACTTTAGAAACAGTTAGAACTGTGGAATGTTCATTTTTGTTCATGCGCGCATTTCTTTCTTTCCACACATGAAAAACCCCAGCTGCAAGTCCTGCTATGAGCATATTTTTGAAATAGGAATCCCCTCTAAATTGCATTGTTAACTAGTCTCTCCATCTATTAAATTGCTTGGGGATACATGTAACACCCAGCCAACCATAGACTTCCATCAATAACTCATTAATCTAAGGACATTGAAAATATAAGTGCTCAGCAGACTCATTATCAATACTATGGAGGACATAAATTAAATCTGTAATAGGTACATTAAGATCACACAGTTTGACTTTTGTGATTAACCTTTTTTGGGTAGACAGCCACATTATAAAAGCATGTTTAGACATATTGTATGTAGACCAAACTACTTTGTCATACTTGAATCTTCCATGCTCTCCTTGAAGCCATTGATAGCCACTACTTATAATATATGTCCCTGCACATGATGCAATCCATTGTGTATTCTCATAGCCTCAAATAAACTTTAGTTTAGCCCTCTTAAGTTTTTTCCAATACCACACACCATTAAGAGGAGAGCTGTAACTTCAAAAATCCTCTCCCTTTAAATACACCCCATCTATCCATTTGACCCATAAATTATCTGCTTTGGAAGCAATGTCCCATATCTGCTTGGCTATAGCTGCCCCATTCCATGCATCACATTTTTTAAGCCTATACCTCCATATTTTTTAGGCGGGCAAACTTTTTCCTAATTGACATGTGCCATATATAATCCTACCATTTTCTGTTTGGCCCCAAAGAAAAGTTTGATAGATGGATTCAACCTTTTTTATGATATTTTTGGGAAGTATTGAGATGTTAGCCTAGTAAATTTGCATGGAGAATAAAACTGAATTAATAAGTTGACTTCTACCTACAAAAGAGAGGTGTCGTGAGGTTCAGCTTCGAATTCTTGTAGTCATCTTATCAATTAGGAATCCATAATATTTATGGCAACTAACCATATAGTCAATCACACTTTTATAATCATTCAATGTTTCCCTGAATCTGTATTTATGCTAAAGACTCTGTTTTTATAATTACGGGCCTTCAAGACTTGATGAAAGTAAGTTGAGTTTTGGTCACCCAGTTGGATCCATCTATTTTTAGCTAAGAAACTCTCAGCAGCTTTATCCTTTGTAACAAATTCATTAAAAGCCTCCCTTTCTTCAGCTTGAAGCAATGGGTTTATTGGATCTAAATGCAGCGCTTCCTGGGCCTTGTTTAACTTTTCTTTAGCCTCTCTTGCACTATTCATGATGTCATAGAACTGTTCATTGTTGAGTTTCTTCAATTCACCATTAACAGCCTTCAATTTTCTAGTCATTTGGTAGGGTTTGGTATCATGTGCATGTCTTTTTCATGCATTGGTCGCAATGTTCTTAAAGGTTCGGTGGATAGCCCACGTATTAAAATACTTAAAAGCTTTTTGACTCTATTTATACATTTTTTTACAGTAAAAATATAAAAAAAAAGTTTAATATAATTTTGTAAACAAAAATTTAAAATATTAAGTTCGTAATTTCCATGATTCCATCTATTTATACATTTTTAGTCTAATTATATCAAATTAGTCTTCTTTCTTGCATTTACGGTTAGCCCGAACAATCTCTCACTTAAGAAATGAAAATATTTTTTTTCTTCCGAAAAATAATCCACTTGCAGGGACTCCTCCCTCCAGTCCTATATATAGGACTTTTTATCTCGATCATAAATATAAGACCCTTTACAATATATGAGGTAGTATTTATTATATATTTTCAAAAAAAATATTCCTATTTAATGTATTCAAAAAAAAAATAGAGAGAAATTAAATAAGGATAGTTTTAGAAAAAATATTAAAATTTTTAAAAAAATTAAGGTAGTTAATTAGTTTTAATTTTAATTCTTAATTCGTATATTCGATTAAAAGAGTCTTATATTAAGAATAAAAGAAAATATATAATAAGTAAAATTGATATTATCTCTTGATCGAAAACCTTAAACATTAATTAAATTTATAGATTCGTTTCATTTATACATAATTTTTATTTTCTAATTTTATTCAATGTACTACAAATTTTCTTTTCAACCGATACATTTTTTTCTGGTAAAGTGGGCTGTCTGATCTTATGATGCCATCTAATTGGAACATGCCTACACCATTACACTGTACTAAACGCGTGTGTGAGAGGAGTCTTGTGGACCATAAGAAAATGTCAAATTAGGCTGGCATGGTGCTTTTGATTTTGATGGATGTCGGCACTGTGGGGGGAAAGATCCGTATTCACCAAGGACTTGTTGACTCATCTTTGAAGGCTACAATAAAACCATCCAATAATTATTCAGTATCACTCTCATCAATATCAATATATTAATAATATTAATATAAAATATAAAATTTATAGTGAACCATATTATTCATGAACCATGAATCAAACAACTCATTCATCAAATTTAATATTCTTACCACCTGTATCAACATGTATTGGCATCAAAATACCTACTCTATTTCATATATAATCCTAGCTTCATTAATTTCTTTAATCCTTAATATAAGATCCTTTTAACTGACTTATGTCGATAAAGAATGAGAATTAAAGTTAGTTAACTAATTTATTTTTTTCTAAAAATTAAGACATTTTTTTAAATTATTCTTATTTAATCTCTTTATCTTTTTTTTTAGAATAAATTAAATATAATTTTTTTAAAAAATATGTAATATATACTATATCATACTCTGAAAAAAATATTATATTTAAAATTAAAATAAAAGATCAAATATTTAGAAATGATTACGTAGGAATGGAGAAGTTAGGATTTTGAAGACGGTTGCGCTACACCCTCTCTCAAATTAGTTTGAATTGCTCAATTAATATTGTATGTACTTCAAATTCTTTAAAATTCTATTAAAAAAGATTAAATAAAAAAAAGAAAGAAAGTTGGAGACCTAGAGCTGTGGTCTAAAAGGGCTGACTTTCTTTTCTGCAGCTTTTATTAAGGATAATTTAAAAAATTGTAAAACAAAGGAGACCTTCACAGTCATCGTTTTAATTTCCTTTAATAACATTAAATATATGAAAATTTTACTCAAGTAATATTGAATTATGAAAAAATTCAGGAATTTTTTTTCCAAAAAGAAAAACACTCAGGGGTTAAGTTCTATTAAAATCTAAAAATCTAATAACAGCAATAACAACAATATTAGCCTTATCCTATTATATGGAGTCGGCTACATGAATTTCAAACAAAATATATTGTCTATTTTAAATGCCCCTAGCTGACATTAATTTTATGGACTAAACACTAATAATTATGGAATGATTTCTTTGTAAATATGCTTCCTCCGGTCCTATATATAAGACATTTTATCCTGATCCTAAATATAAGACTCTTTATAATATATGAGATAATATTTATTATATATTTCTAAAAATGTCCTTATTTAATGTATCAAAAAGAGAGAGAGAGATTAAATAAGGGTAGTTTTATAAAAATATTAGAATTTTTGAAAAAATTGAGGTAGTTAATTAGTTTTAATTTTAATTCTTAATTCACGTGATTTGGTTAAAAGTGTCTTTTATTAAGGATAAGAAAGAATACTACTTTGTTATATATATATATATATATATATTGAGTTGTAATGGGGAAACAAATGGTGTTGAAAACAAAAATTATTATTGACATAATTTATTAATTCTTTTTTTATATTTTTAGCAAAAAAATAGATGTAAAAAAAATTAAAAATTATTTATAGTTTTATTTATCTTTTAAACTCAATGTTTTTATTATATATTTATAAAAAAATATTCCTATTTAATATATCCAAAGAGAAAGAGAGAGATTAAATAAGAGTAGTTTTGAAAAAATGTTAAAATTTTTGGAGAAATTGAGATAGTTAATTAGTTTTAATTTTAATTTTTAATCTGAATAATTTAATTAAAAATATATTATATTAAGAATATGAGGGAGTATTATTTATCAAATGTAGCTTAATTTTTTTTAGCGCAAAAAATTTAACGAGAGAGAGAAAAGTTTCTCCCCACAAGTCCTTCCTTTTTCCGCACATGGACAAGAATTCTTCAACCAATTGGTCATTTCCGACGATTTTAGTCGTCGCTAAAAACAACGCTAAAAACAAAACGTGAATTCTCGGAAAACCTCAAACTAACCATGGTATAAGACTTCAGGCCAAAAGAAAAATTATGATATGAGATGTTTTATATAATAAATTTTTATAAAATATGATATATTGAATATATTTTTTTATTTTATTTATTTTTTTAATACTTATTTTTTCTTTGCTTATAGTGCTATAATGATAATAGGATAATAATAATAGGATGGGATAATTAATGAGAATAAAATAAAAAGTATAGATATTTTTATATTAATTTTAATTAAAAATAATTTTTTTAATATCCATATAATTAATATAAAATACCTGTAAAAATAATTTACAAATAAAAAGTTACATTTGCCAGATGAAAACGTGCTATTTAGATTATTTTTTTTATAAAAAGCCTATTAAAATAATTATAATTTAAAAAATTAAGTTTGGATAAAAAATTGATAATTAGACACTAAACCAAATCAGTTAATAATGGCAAACTAAAATCACAGGAATTTTTTGACATTCATCTTCCTCTCGTCTAATACACTATGAGGGTTTCTATTAGCAGACAACCACAAGATTACTATCATATAGAAGAACTACAAGAGCCACACAAAAAAAAAAGAAGTAACAGAAATCCTAGGATAACAGAAGCAGTCCGACGAACTGCGGAATTTGGAACAGAAAAGAGTTAGAAATTTTACTGTCTACACGATGCGCGGATGGGAAACTAAGCAAGCAACTCTACGGATTCTTGGAGGCGCTCATTAGATTGTTGGTCATCATCTTCTTGAACTCCTCGAAGTTCACAGAGCCATCCCCGTCGGCATCGACGGATTTGATCATGTTCTTGCATTCTTCCACGGAGCACTTCAATCCCAAACGATTCAACACGTGGTGGAGCTCCGTGGCGGAGATGAGACCGTTCTTGTTCTGATCGTACAGGTCAAAGGCGTCTCGGAGCTCCGCGGAGTCGCCGTCAGCTGTGTTGGAGTGGCAGAAATCGGCGAACTCGGACAGGCAGATGAAGCCGTCGTTGTCCTTGTCGAGGTCTTTCATGACAAGCTCGAGCTGCGATCGGGAAACGCCGGAGCCGAGGGATTTGAGAACGTTGTCGAGCTCTGAGACGGAGATCTGGCCGTCGCCGTCGCCGTCGAAGCGGTTGAAGACTCTCTTGAGCTCCTCCATGTCTTGGAAGTGCACAGTGGGTTCGGACATAGCCTTAGCGATAGGGTTAGGGGCTGTGCGTTGATTCATCGCCATTGTTGAGGCTCTCTGATTGGATTTCTGAGAGGGGGGAGAGAGGGAGGGGGAGTTTAGCGTTTGATGTTGTGACTTGTGAGTGGGGAAGGAAAGCGTGGGCATTCAATTCATGAAATGAATGAACGTTGGGAGTGGCCTTCCTTGCTCCCCACTAGGACGTGCGGTTTAGTGCCACGTCGGATTCAGGATTCTTGGTGCAATTATTTTTTTTGGTAAATCAACCCAACGCCCCCAACAAAAGAAAGAACCTAATAAATACAAAAAAAAAACCAACAAACAAAAAAATATAGCCGTTGGTGTAACCGTGAAAGTGCATGTGTGGACAGTGTAAATAAGCCCTATAGCATATTATAATCACTTATCAAATGAGTATCTAAACATAAAAATAATCATAATAATCACTTATGTTATATTTAATAATTATTTTGATAAGCAGGTCATTTATCTCCCATAACCACTTATTTAATTTTTTTTTCTTATTATTCATTCAATCATCATTTAAACTACTAAAATTCAAACAAATATTTTTTTTAAAATTACTTATGAGGTAAAAATATCCAAACATAAGTCACTTTTGATATAATTATTTATTTTTATAATCTATTATAAATAAGTATTTATTTTTATAATCACTTAGATATAAGTCAATCTAAACACATTCTAAGTATAATTAACAATCTACGCACACGCCAACCAAAAACATAAATAAATTTTATGATCAGAGCATAAAATAATAGTCAGACTCGTCAATAAAAAAAGAAAATACTATTCCAACTGAAAAAGAAGAAAGGATGGAAAAGCTTTATTTTACTTTTTTTTTTCCTTTGTATTGATTGAAAATAGGTTGGGGGCGACGCATGTATTTCCCCAAATTCATGTGTATTATAACATGTGTAATTTATGAAGTGCTGATATTTTAAAAATTTAGACATATTTATATTTAATATATAATATAATATGATATATGTATTATGCTGTGTATAGATATCCATCTATACTAATTATTTATATATATTGCTTCAAAATTTTACAATAAAATATGATAATTTAAAGTTTTTGTGAATATTTGTAGTTTATTTTAATATTTATACTATAATTTTTAGAATATTTAATACTTATTTAGTAAATTTATTAATTATCCATATAAATAATTACATAAATAATATTATATATATATCCCTTGCACCCCAAATTCCTAAATTTTAAAAATTACTGTAATTTTCATATTATACTGTATCATATTTCATGCACATATCCATATCAATACTACATAGTATATAATATGTGAATGTATTATTTTTTATAAATTTTATATTGCATATGAGTTCATATATTGCACTCTAATAAATGAACTATATTAGTTATGAATTTGTGAACAATTTTGGGATAAACTTTATATTTCTTTTATATTAATACTAGTGTCATTTTATTATTTTCAATCAATTTTATTTTTTAAAGTTTTATAATTAATTTTTTATTTTAATCTCATTAAATTTTTGTATTTTAATTTGTATTGCATTTCAATTCAACTATTAACTTCAAAAATTTTATTCAAATTACTTAATACTCCCTCCATTTTATATATATGACATTTTGTCCTGATTCTGAATATAAGACTATTTACAATATACGAGGTAATATTTATTATATATTTTCAAAAAATGTCCCTATTTAATGTATTCAAAGAGAAAGAAAGAGATTAAATAAGGATAATTTTAAGAAAATATTAAAATTTTAAAGAAATTAAGATACTTAATTAATTTTAATTTTTATTTTTAATTTATATGATTTAGTTAAAAGGGTAGACAGTATTATCAAAGAACAAAAAAGATTGTGCCAATAATTTAACTCTTACAGCCTCATAGAAAGTTCAATTTGACTTACATGACATCGTTTATGAACCATGTTTGAAAATTTTAAATTGCCGTACCTTGATCTTCCCAATAGCATGGAAATTAAATATATATGTGTGTGTGAAGACTATATTTTATCCGAGCTATATATATAAAAATAAAAAAAACAAAAAACAAGAAACAATTTGAATGCAAATTTTATAAAATAAAAGAAAATATAAAAATGATAAATAATAATATATTCTCCAAATCCAATTTTTTTTAGTATTTTCAAAAGGAAAATATAAAAATAAAAATTTTTCTTTGGAATTTTTCTTTAATTTAATTGAAAAATTCGTAGAGAAATCCCAAAAAGGTCACTCTCCAAATTTAGTCTCATTTATTTTAGAAATTTCAAAAATCCTATCTTTTTATTTTAATTTTTCAGAAATCCAATCTTTTTCAAAAAATTAATAGAAAAAAAAACTCAAAATACTTACTTTAAAAATAAAAAAATTAAATTAAATTTTTTATTAATAAAAATTAATTAAAAAATATAAAATAATGAAATAAAAATATTAATTAATATTAATTAAAAAAATAAATAATAAAATAATAAAATTAAAAATACAGGAAAAGGGAGGGGGCTGAAACAAACCCAAAAGGACTTGAGCCCTAATTCAGGTCTCAGGTTGATAAGACCAGAGGGAGCACGCGTGAGTAAAGGGAAAAAGGGGTTGAAGGACGAAAAGAAGAGGGAGGAGCAGATTGAAAAAACAAAAAAGAACATATGGAGCCGAAGAAACAGAGGGAGACGTGCACGAAAGAAAAAGGAAGAGGTAACCGCGTGCGAGGTAGCGGGAGTAAAAATGGAGAGAGCCGCGGGTGAGGCGGAAGAAAAGAAACAAAGGAAGCTCGGGGGAAAGAGTGGAGGCATGTGCGAGCCCAGTGAAGGAAACAGAGTGATCCGAGGGCGTGAAGAAGGAAGGGGGAGAGAGGCTTGGGCATAAGAGAAAATGAAAACGCGCGGGGAGGAGAAGCCGAGATATCAAGAAAACACCTGGGTAATGATTTCACGCTCTCTTTTTTTTTTTCTTGATGTTGCAATCTTAGTTGTTTTGGGAAAGATTCATGTTGGAGAGGTGGTTGGGCGTGAAGTTTTAACTTGTTCCACATGAAAATCTTTGGTCAATAAACATTTTACTCACCTATAACTCTTGTGAGTTATACGTTGTCTAGGATCCTTTTTTGGTTTTTGCATTTAGTGTTCATGATAAGAAACACGATTTGTGTTCTGCAGTTCTTTAGAACTTGCCTACCAAATGTCTAATAAAATGCCCCAAAGGCGGTTCATTTGTTTATAATGCAGGGAAAAGTTTAATTAAAATCTATGCTTTTGATTGTTTAGTGTCTCTATTCATTATTACCATTAAGTTGAGAGGACGACTTCAAGGTTCAAATGCCTCTTGATGTCTCATCCTGTAATGATCCTTGAATGTGATTTTCCTTTATCTTTGGATGTCTAACTTGCTCATGAAAAAATAGATTCTCGTGCATATATTTGTTCGACCAAGAGCTTACAATGCTTTGTGATAAACTATTGACCCATTGTTTGCCTCTTGATGAGACTTATGATTGACTATTTTGGTCGATACCTGTCCTGCTCTGTATGCAATGTTTTGTTTTTAAATCTTCTGTTAATGTTCTAACATGTGTGAGCAATCTCACTATGTCTTCAATCGTCACTTATTGTTGATGGTTTTGGTGTTTCCCTTGGGTTGTAATGCGTTATGGTAGAAGTTTTACTTGGTGACTTTTGTGATATTGTTCTTTGATCTTTCATATGATCCCATTTTCATATTTGTTGGAGTTATGTGCCCTGCAAATATTATTTTAGCATAACTACAAATAGTAACCTTTAGATTCATGGCTAATTCATACTTTTGTCCCGTTGCATGGGAGTTACATACATGGGAGAACTTCATCAAAGGAATTGCTGATATGAAATGTCAAGCCACGTGGAGCAAGCATTCGATGGGAGATAAAGGGAGTGCTCATTTCTTTCAATTCGCTATATAATTTAACCCATGATATGATTATGTTAAGTAGGCTCATGCCCTCATATGCTTACGTGCACACACATTGATAAATTATATTTGGTGGTGTTTCTTTTATAATCTTGATTTTTATTAGTTTTGGTTTTTTTTCTTTTCACTTTTAGAATTTGTCGCGAGGGATTAAGTCTCCGTGGGTGAATAGTTAAAGTATCAGTTAATTATACCATGGGTGAAGAGTTGCCATGGTATTAGACTTGGTGTTCAAATAATTTTGGGGTCCAATAGCTCTTTCTATTTTCCTTTTAAAATTAAAAACAAATAACAAAAATAGTCAAAATAAGCACAGTCTATTTTCTTCCAATTTTTCTTGTAGTTTTTTTATTCCAAGTGATAACACTGTAAGTATTTAAGTATCAATCAGTAAATTGTGAGTGATAAAGTCATTACAATTAATTGTTGGTTTTGTTTTAAAGTTAATTTAGGAAGGTAACAAAAAATAAATAAATAAGATCTTATTTTGTAAAAGTAAAGTTGCTTATATATTCTATTTTGTAAAAAAATGTATATATATTTGCTAGTTATATTTTAAATTCTTTTTAATGCCTTTTTGTCTTAAATAAAAATGTGTTATCATGATCATATTTATTCCTATTTTTATAATAAAATGAGGAAATAAAAATGATTTATGCAAAATAAAAATTCAATTATTTATTTTCCCCAATTTTATCCCAAAAGTCCTTTTTATGCCTTTGTGCTCCCAGTGGTAAGATTGTGAGTATTTAGGTACCAATTAGCGGAATGATAGAGTCACCATATGCGCTGATTGGTTTTGTTTTGAAGTTGATTTTGGAAAATAAGAATATATACATCAGTTTCATCTTAAATTTTTTTTCCTATTTCGAGTTTAGAAAAAAAAATTTAACTGTTTTTTTTTTTACAATCTAAAATAAGAAAATACAAATAATTTATTAAAAAATAATAAATAAAAATAAAAAAAATCAATGTAGGAATTTTATAAATAAAAAATGATAATAATGAAAAGGGATTTTTTTTAATTGTATTTTTCATTTTATAATTTGAAATAAGAAAATAAAAACAATTTAAACAAAAATTATTCGTAAAAAAAAAGATTTTCAAATTGCATTTTTCATTGCATAATTTGAAATAAAAACAATTTAAACAAAAATTATTATTCTTCTTCCAAACTTTTAACCTTTTTACTTATCTGTCTTGAGTGGTAATACCGTGAGTATTTAGATATTGATGTGCAATTTGTGAGTGATAAAATTACCACATATGGTGGTTATTTCTCTTTGAAAATATATGTAATAATCATATTTTCAATTTTTTTTTCTTAATAACTTTCTTTTAAATAAATAAATATGTGTTGAGAGGATTTTATTTATTTCATAATAAAAAAGAAAGTAAAAATAATTTATTCAAAATTATTTATTTCCCTTCAAACCTTTTTTATTCTTTACGCTTATCTACCTCGAGTGACATCACTATAAATATTTAGGTATCAACAAGCAGATTGTGAGTGATAAAGTCACCACATGAGTTAATTAATTTTATTTTGTAAAAATAAAATTCTTTTCAAATTTTTCTTCTCAAATTAACAATAAAAAAATTCAAAGTTACATATAATTTTTATCATATCTTTTACATTGAGGAAAAACACATATTCTCTTTTTTTTTTTCAGAATTGATTTTCTTTTAAAAAAATGAAAATAAAAAAGTAAAAAATGAAAAAATGAGTGAAAAGAGAAGATAATCGAAATTAATCTATCTTTTACAAATTAAAACATACTAATCAATTTTGAAAATTATTTTCTTTGTGGAAAGATAAATTATTTTTTATAAATTTCCCTTTTCAAAAAATATACATAATAAAAAAATATCAATCAACTGACACGCATTTATATTTCGAACTACGTCGACTTTGATCCCTATAACATGGTACGTAGGCCCCAGACTCTAATTTTGGATCAAGTCCACTCTTGTAAATAAATAATATTTTTCTCTTATTTTATTTTTCCAACTTCTCATATTTTCATTTTATTTTTTATTTTTCATTTTTATTTTTACATTTTCTCTCATTTTTATATTTATTTTTGCATGTAAATGATTAAAGGACAATCAAAATAACTTTTTAAAAGCCATAAAAATCGGATGATCAACTTAAGGTAACGGTTCTTAGAAACAAGTGTTGTGGGGGTGCCTAACACCTTCCCTACTTACAATCGTACTCTCAAACCTAATTCTAATTTGTAGACCTTCCTTTTCTTTTTTCTTTTGGAATTTTGGTGGCAACTCCTCCGAAATCGATCTCCGTCATGGAGGCTGGTTTCTCCTTTTTCTTTCATTCCCGTGCCGTCCACGTTGCATTTTCAGGTGTGACAATATATATTAAAGAATAATTTAAAACCTACCAATACTACAAATTATGTTAAAATAAATGGATAAAAAAAGACAAAAAATGATTTTGATAATGGCTTAGAGCTTGTTTGGTTGATTTTTTATAAAAAAAAAATCATGGTTTTTAATCATGATCTTTCAAGAATATGTGTTTAGTCAAACACAAACTCTTTTTTAAAAATTGAAAAATTGATTAAATTATGGTTTTGGAAAAGAGGGAGATAATTACTTTTTCTTATCCAAAACCATACTTTTGAAAAAGGAGGTAAATACTAACTTTATATTATACATTTAAAAGTGTTTTTAACTCTTATAATCCAAACAAGTTTTTTTGTCCAAATATAGTTTTGTAAAAATAATATCCAAACATAATAACTTACAACAAATTTCATTTATTTTAACTTATTTTTACAAAATTGAAAAACAAATTAGTGTCAATTATTACTAACTCACAATCTTAAATTAATAAATATATAAGTGGATTTAATGTTAAATATGTTGTAAGTCATTAAAATAAATGGATTTAATGAAGAAGAATGATTTTTCATGCTAATGTAAACAAGCGAAGTGCTCCTATGAAAATATTGACCAGCTTACTTTAATCATGGCTGGGGTCTCGGCAATCCCCTCCATCCTCTTACAATTAAGACTTTATGAAAAATTTGGTAAAAAAGAAAAGATAGGGCCACCCTTTGATTGTGGCCCAGAAGAAACTCTAAAGCAATATGATTTGTACTCATCCTCCCCCATATATATTATATATATATATTTTCTTTAGCAATATGGTGTTGGAGTTAATATAAACAAATGGTAGAAAAAAGTTTCATATCAAATAAAATTTGACTTAGAAAAGTACTCCTGTATGTGAAAATATAATATTAAACTTGCTCATACATTTTCTTTCAAAATTTAGTGAAGCCTGAAGGATATTCTAATATCTAGAGTTCTTGAGAAACCTAACACATTGGTATTAAGTCGAAATTTGGGGAGACACAAGTATCAGGAGGATGAGCTGAATAAATGCAAAACCTGTGTTTTCAAAACAGAACTGCTAAAATGCAAACTAGGTTACAAGCTAAAATCTCAGTTAACGTTAAAACTACCTGCCCATAATGCCACCCCAACTCAATTTTGACACACATTCTCCCAAACTCAGATTTTGATGAACCTGAAACCAAACGGACCTTGACATTCAATGGTAGATGCATTCATGTGGGTTAGGTCCAAATAAATGGTGCATTCACTTGGTTAGGTGCATTACTGTGGAGGTAGTTCCGCCCAAATAAATGGAAGCTAAGGTTAGTACTTATTTGGAGATGACATGACTTTATGGTTAGCTACATTTTTCTAATTTTGGTATCAAACAAAAGTAGGATTCAGTTCACCAAAGAAAGTTGAAAAGAAAAACCCATGATTCAAAATTTGTGCTCTTTCGGAATCAATGGCTCACTAGTTTGGTACTGTTATTCCAGCATATAGCACATGTTTGTGTTCACATTGTAAAAGAAGATACACAAAATGTTAGAATTAATATACTATGTTGTCTAATACATTTATATTTCTTTCAAAGTCGGAAAAAAGAACAAAAGGACTCCTTAAATCTTTTTCTGTCTAACATAGAGATGGACTTAAGAATTTTAGACAATGGAGACAACACACACACACATATAGCCATTATTTCAGAAATTTTAATTTAATTGTCTATGTCACTTCGGATTTTATATTTGAAGTATTCCTCAAAAGAAACCAATACATCATTGGGTTAACTGCCTTGGATTATCATAAGGCGTTCATGCGGATAAAAGTATGAAGAAAACAATAGCTTTGTTTACCTTATATTCAGACCAAAACAGGAAAGTTTGAGAATAAAACTACCACGTTCATTAGGCAATATTGCTTCAAATAGATGAGCTTCTAAGTGCAAAAAAATATGTAAAGCAAAAACATCACGCAAAATAGACTACAAACCCAGAAGCAAAACATTGTTGAAAATATATAGATACCCGAATCAGTAATACATAGTTTGGCACATTAAAAAAATAAATAAAAAGGAATAGTAATTGATATACAGATAGGACTATGGGACAAAAAATAAGTGAGTGACATTAAAAATAATATTATCAAGTGTCACGAGTATTTAATGCATGTCAAACTTATAATATTAGGGATTTGAGGATGTCGACAATTATTTACTCCAATGATACGCATCATGTTTCTAATATTTAGTATTAAGCATTTCTTTATGGGGTCTCAAAATTATTCAAAACTAGATTTTTGATTGCACGAAAAAGCATAAATAAACAAAATATGGAGTCCAAAACATGTCATGTAAATAATATCATAGCCCTATTTATATTATAAATTAACTTCCTGTAAGACTTATATTAAAATAGATGAGCATACTCCGTTAATGTTGAAAGCTAGAGAAACTGCTTGTAGGATTTGAGGATTTCAACGATTATTTACTCTGGGGCCAATGAAAAAAGAATTAAAAAAATAATTTACTCATCTTCAATTCTTATATTTTCATGAAGTTTCTCCTCTAGTTGCTAGTTTTCCTTCGTTCTACGACCCAACAATTAATGACAGTGGAACTGGAAGGCATTATGGGTCATCACATTTTAATTTGATTCCATCCCTTGCTCATTCTTTGGACGCCGCGGATAACGGGGAATTTTGGAGCCAAAAATTGTACTTGTTGCGTCGCCTTTTAGAAGGAAGTTGGTTGAGAAATGAGAATCATGCCCTTCGTTAGGGAAGAGGATGAGGAATAGCAAGATTTAGAGCAGCTTAGTTAATTTAAACCATCATTGACCTTTTTTTGAAATTATATGTATGTATTATTCCTTTACTATCAAAAAATATATTTCTCACATTTTAAATTAATAGAGATGTCCTATACTATTCTAGTTGACAAAAGTACTTTTTTATGAATTTGTTAAGTCACGTATTTTTTTTAAAAAATATTTTTCTGTTACTTAAAACTAATAATGGTGTTACATTTTTTTAATTGACTAAAACTAAAATACTTTGTAATAATATGAAAGTAGAATTTCTTACCAAAATAAATTAAAATAGCTTTAATATCTCTCATGATCTGATAAGAAAAAAAATAATGCATGCCAATATAAACTATAGTAGAAAAATCTTGTCATGTGAAGTAGAATAGACTTTAGAATTACCTTCTGATGTGAAGTAGAATAATTTTGAGGATACACACTTTTTGCCATTATCGCCCTTCATTTTCTTGAATAACATGTAGGTGCTTTTTTATTTTACCAAACAATTCTATATTCGGTAGCTATATTAGATTCTAATTAATTCAAGTTAGATCGAGTGAAATCATAATATAACTGAATTCTTTCAATATGTATTTAACATAACTGCTCTGCCAAGGCAGCCTTCTACCATCTAAGCTATGCACCTGTTGGTTATGTCTCATGCTTTCATAGTTATTGGCTTATTGCATAAGTTTACTTTTTCTTTTATCTTTTATGAAAAAATTTTAGATAAGTGGGATCCTTGAGCTCACCCGATTTAAGACAAGTCTCATAGCTCTTACAAATCACCTATCCATGAAGTCTTGCCAAGAGCACCAAGATTAAAATTCATTCCCGATGCTAAAATTTACTCTTGTGACTATCATTAGCAGTGCAACTTTACACAGGTATAGTTTTTGTCAAAAGAAGAAAAGAGGTTTCCCACTACGTGCTTTTTGATTGTGAAACACGTTTCATTGATTGATTGATTGAAACATTAAACATTAAAATAATTCCTCAATAACCGGCGTAACATGGAGATCGTGGAGGACCCCCTGATTTTCATAGTTGAATGCAAATTTCAAAGAAAAGTACTGGCATCAGTAGCTTGTAAGTTTGGATTGTAAACTATAAAATGGATACTGAAAATTTCCACTCTTAATTTCGGGATTGGAAAACTTTCCTTATTTTCCATAACTAGGAAATCACGTTCGTCATGAAAACAGCTGCTCTGCTTCATTTCTCCCGGCCCACAAAACACGTCACACAGACAACATGTCATTAAATGAGTTCTATCTCAAATTCTCATATATGCATATCCGTTTTGGTGGGACTTGATCACATATCTTCATGGTTAATACTTACATACAGTAATTAACCTTTGGATTTCCATGTTTAAGGCTCTTCGGTTCTTATCCAGGATATCCTCTGAACAGCATAACATTTTGGCTTCATAGTTTGCTACTGATATCTTATTTAGATGTGATTCTAACTTGACTGTGCTTCCTCGTTCATTTCTTTGGTTGAATCTTCAGGATAAGATTGCTTCGTGACTCTACCATATAACTTGTTAAGAATCCTCCACGTTACACTATCAGGGTTAAGTCCATTCCTTTTCATCTCCCCCACAATTTGGTAGGCTTCTCTCTTCAATCCTAGGTTGCACGCGCAATCAATCAGTACATTATAGCTATATATATTTGGGGAGACTCCAGAATCTACCAGTTCATACAAAAAATGACAAGCCTCGTTGAATTTGCCAGAGCGGCAGAGCCCTTTCAGAATTGCTGAATAAACAAAATTATCATGATTCCTCGAAGGCCAGATGACATTGTGCCAAAAGCTCTTTGCCTCCTCTATCTGGTTAGATTCACATAGGCCTTCTACTATGATTGCATGAGTGGTATGGTTCGCAGTAATGCCATCACTTAACATAGTATGAAAAATCCTCAATGCATCATCTGCTCGTCCAAGTTTGAATAGGGCTCGAAGAACAGCATTATACGTCACAACACCAGGCCTTAAACGTCTTTCAGGCATTACTCTATGAAGTAGATCAAGAGCTTCACCAACTTGTCCAAAATTTAATAAACCAGATATTATTGTAGTGAAGGTCACAACATCAGGAGCAGAAAATTTACCCATCAACATGTCATGCAATACCTTCAGAGCTTCATCAATCCTACCCATCTTGCAAAACCCATTGATAACTGTGTTTAGAGTAATCACATCTGCCTCACACTGGCTCTCTAGCATATATACTAGTACATTTAACAGCTCAGTTGCATTATTCACATGACAAAGAGCCCTTAAATATATGTTGTAAATTCTGGTTTTGTCAACACCTTCTTTCTTCAGCATAAGTTTAAGAACTACCCTTGCCTTGTCCACATCCAACTCTTGGCAAAGAGCTGTCACTAATTCCTTGTACGTATACTCAGATGGCAAGAACCCAAATTCAGTTCCTTCCTCTAACAACTGAAAAGCCCTCATACAACCACCATCCTTGCTAAGGCCATGTATTAAGTAATTATAAGATGCATCGCTTGGAACAAAACCTCCTCTCTTCATTATATAGACAATCCTAGAGGCACCATGATATCTTCCTACTTTACAAAGGGAATCTATCATCTGGCCATAAGCAACTTCCTGGTTTAAACTATTCCCTTGTGGCAAATCTTCTGCAAGCCTAAACACTTCATTGAAAAACCCTTCTCTACATAAAGAGTCAATGAGATTAGCAAATGCAGCAGTCTTGAGAGACTGGTCTTCTTCGCCATTCATTCTCTCCCATAACTTGCACATCATTTCCCGCCCACCTTCAAGATTTCGCTTCTGAAGAATGCCACGAATAATGACACTGTAAGTCAGAGAATTAGGCACCACACCATTCTCACTCATTTCATCAAACACCTTTCGTGCGTCCCCCAGTTCGCCAGTCCTACAATACCCATTGACCAGAGTGGTGTACGAAACAGTATTCGGCGAGTGCCCTTTACTCTTCATATCGAAAAACAATCTGTGAGCTTCGCTGGGTCGGTAAATAGAGCAAAGCTGATCCATCAAACGGTTGTAATTAACCAAAGAGGGTACAAACTCAGGCTTAACATCAATTATCCGTTGAATCACAAGCAATGTGCTATGGGGGTTTCGAGAATCAAGTAACCTCGCGATAAGCACATTGCAGGCCCGCTCATCGGGGACACAATTGGAAGCGATGAACAGCGAGAACCGTTGGTGGGCTTCGACAAAACGATTGGAATCGCAAAGCGCATGAATGATGCTGCTAAGATTGAGGGAGTCGGGGCGGTACCCACGGAGGGTGAGACGGTGGAGAAGGCGGAGGGCGTCGTCGACATTACGGTTTTTGGTGCAGAGTCTGTGAATCTTCTTCGTCCAGTAAGTCCTATTGGCGATGCTCTCTTCTGGGTCTTCATTTTCAAATCTAGCATCAGGCTTCCCGAGTTTGAAAAACGAAGAGGTGCTTGCGAATCTTGATGCGAGAAAAATGGATATGGTTTTGTGGGTGATAAGATAGAAGCGAGAGGGAGTAAATTTTGGATGAGCTTCTATCATTGAGTTTTTGGCTTTTTACTCAACTTCATGTTCTGCGGAAAAGAACCCAGGATTAGAGAAATAAATGTTATAGGTTAGATTGTTCGATTCTGGCGCAAAAATAGCAGTTGAGATTTTCCAAATTCCCGGCAATCCATGATGTCAATGTCGATAGCTAAACGGAATCACGAGGGAATGCTTTGAAATTTGGAGATTACATTGATACTCGAATAGTTTAACCCTTGGCACCCATTTAGTTCTCAAGTTTTGATATAATTGATTATGAGGCATAATTAGGCTAAGAATTAGTTTTGTACTTACATATTTACATATTTATAGTTGAATAATTTATTTAAAAATAAATTAAAAAAAGTGATTATATTTAGATAACTTTAATAAAAAATAATTATATATAAATATATAATTTTTTTCAATTTTTAATAGATAATTTTTCTTTGTTCAATACTTATTTAATAAATATATATGTGTATATATTTGTCTAAAATAAATAAAAATTTTAAAATTAAAATATTAAAAATAAGATTGATAATATTACATAACTAATTATACTGCATAGATTATATAATCTGATCTTATTTAATAACTATTTTATTTTATTTTATTTAATAATTTTCAATATTAAAAATTTATTTCCTAGTATTTTATTTCCCTTATTGTTATTATTTTTTCTCATAATTTTCCTCTAAATTAATTTAATGTATTGAGATCAAAATTTAATTTAATTTATATTGCATTTTGTTTAATTGAAAATATAATCTATCTGATGTAATATTTTTTTATAAGTCATTATCCATGGAGATTTAAATTTTGAAATGACATTTTAGTAATTATATTAAAAAAATTTTATGAAAAATTTATTTTTCCAACTTTCTAATTTTTTCTCATTTTTATTTATTCATTTGTATTTATCATGGCTTAAGCTTTTTTCTCCCCTCTTTCCATTTTCCCTCTCCTCATCGGCCACCATTTTTACTCATCTAGAGCTTTTTTCTCTTCTAACTTCTGCGCCTCATCCTTCTACTTCCTTTTCTTCTTAATCCAAGATTTTCAAAATCTTCATGCTCGCCAACAACTCCACCATGACGGAGTACAAGATTGTCTCCTGGGTAAATCCGAGGTAGATGTTCTTCCAAGGGAGAGAGTGAAAGCTTTGTTGCAAAATATAAAAACTCTTCCAACGGTAAGCAACAACTAAAGCAACAGAGAAGCAAGATGAGAATTGCTTGTGCAAGAATGAGGTTTTGATCTCAAAATCAGTTTTCATCGCAACACAAAGACCCAGCCAAACATGCAAGAAAATGCAGTAAACTCATTTTTAACTTCAAATATGATTTTGGACGAGCTACCAAAGAGGCACTCATACTCCCTCCCTCCCATGGTAATAAATGGTTTTTCCATTTTTTTCATAATACCATGCAACATGATTTTATTAGCTATTTTTACCCCTTATGATATAATATATAACCTTTCCAATCTTTAATATAAAATCATTTTAATTTAATCACGTTAATTAACGATGGAAGTTAAGTTAGAAAATTATTTCAATTTTTTTAAAAATTATAATATTTTTTCAAAACTATATTTATTTAATCTCTTTCTATCTCATTTTGAAATACATTAAACAGATATATTTTTTAAAATAAATAATAAATATTATCCCATATATTGTAAAGGGTCTATATTTAGGATAATGTAAAATATCTTATATTTAGGATTAGAGGGAGTAATATTGTAAATTATGTTAAAATTATAAAAAAAATAGTTAATAGGAGTAAAAGAGGAATATTTGGATTTTTTTTAAGAATTTAAAAATGTTATTTTTATTTCTTAATATGTGTGAAACCTAAATATTACCTTATAATATAGATTGGAGGAATAGTATTCATTTTAGTTTAAGCGTTAATTGACTTTTTAAGTTCTCTTTTAGACTTTGTTAATAGTTAATTTTATATTAGTAGGTGAATTTAAAAATTGTGGCCTTTCTTGTTACCCAAAAGATTTGAACTAGAATGGCCAATCAATAGATTTTGAAAATGGTTATAATTAAAAAGTTTAGTTAGAAAGTAAGAATGTACAAGGATAATGTTACAGCTGGTAGTTCAGCCGCACATATTTCAGAAAGAGAAGTGGATCTTATCGATGCATTTCTACCAACAAAATTCAGACCATTGCCTCTGAACCCCATAAATTCACACAGTAAACGGCCCAAATGAAGAAAATCGAAGTTGTAAAGCGACTGCAAGCAAGATATTTTGTTGATAATATAAATAATAATATACTGTCATATGTATGAATGAAATGAAATCCTTGATGATGGATAGAGAATGTACATCATAATTGTTCGAGAGGGCTGTTATATCATGTACAACAAATTTCTGTTTTACATAAATTAAAAAAAAGAATAAAATCCTTGATTTTGGTTAATTATAAATTTTATTTTTTTAATGGATTTGAGGATATTTTTTTTTTTTGGAGAGACCAATAGAATGAATTAATTATAAAAAAAGATTTTAACTAATAAAAAGTGTTACAATCTAAAATATTGAATAGTAAAATTGGAAAAATGAACAGTAATAAATACTATTTTGTAATAAGTTTATTATTTTGATCTCAAACTATAATTCTTTCCTTTTTTTTTATTTTTTTTTACTGTGGGTCTTTGACAAAAAAATCATTTGGAGCCCATTGCAAAAGAATACTACCTACCACAAGACCGGTTCATTGCCTTCTAAAGCATATGAGGACTTCAGATATGTGAAGCACTTGTAACAAAATCTAATCTGTGTGTAAACAAAAACTGATATAGCAAAATCAAACTAATATCAAATAGAACAAAGAATCTCATAAATCAGTACTTCACATCCCAAATTACTCATCATATAACCATACAAATATTGTCCATACATTACATTGGAAGAATAAAATTCTAACAAATAAAAAAAAATGAGAAGAATGAAGTTCCACTTAACAGAAAAATATGCACTTACTATATTTAAATGATTCAATATTAAGCTTGAGGAAACAGCAAAATCATGCTGCTTCATAGATCAATGACTTTTCTTCTTCCTCTTTAATGGTGTTAACCATGAGAGCCACCTGATTCATACCTGGCCTAGCCTCTGGGGAACGATGAACACACTTGATAGCCACTCGAAGCAAATTCACCAACCTCTCTTCACTCGCATACTCTGATATCAGGACCTTGTCAAACACCTCACCGGTCCACTCTTCCCTCACAACAGACTGGACCCACTCCGTCAAGTCCACCCCATCGTTCTTCACCAGCTTCCCTGTAAGTAGCTCCAGAAGAATGACCCCAAGCCCATACACATCTGCCTTCAGGCCATTTTCTGCTCCAGAAGGATGAGGACTCGCAAAAGGTGAGCCCTGTTCATTGGTCATATCCATCACACCGTACTCGCTTATGCGTGCCTCCATGTTATTGCTTAGCAAAATGTTGGAGGATTTCAGGTTTCCATGTGCAACACCTTTTTCTCCAGCCTGTTGGTGCATGAAAGCTAATCCCTCTGCTATCATGGCTGCAATTCCAAGCCTGCTGGTCCAATCAAATCCCTTTGAATCACCTGAAATACATGTATAGGGTCAAGAAACTCTTGTAAACAGATAGGAAGAAGAGTAATTAAACATGGAAGATATGTGATATTTACCATGAAGGAGTTTGAATAAGCTTCCATTTTCCTGATATTCGTAGACCAGAAGCTTCTCTTGATTGGAACAATAAAAAGCAAGTGGTGACAGGACGTAAGGGTGCTTCAATTGGCCCAAAGTTTCCATTTTTTGCTTGAAATCATGGCTGGAAGTAGCCAAATCCTTAATCCTTTTTACAACCACAGTCTTCCCATTGTCCAGCATCACCTTATAAAGACTGCCATACTTTCCTCTCCCAAGCAATTCCGCCGGAGCCCTCAGCAAGTCCTCGAGTCTCAATTCACTTACCACTGGTTGTGTAACTATAAGTGATTGTGAAGCCATCCCACTCTCAGAGTTTACTGAAAACTCTGATCTGCTTATACCTGATTTTTGTCCACTTGAAGCACTGCTAGGTTTGTCGACCACATCATGATCACTGCTTGATGCTACCTTATTTAATGTTTCAGCCTTTTCTGTTTTCTTCCTTGTGCACATTTTATAAACTACGAAAAGGATACATACCAAAACCAATGCAGCATATCCTGAATACATTAGAATCCTGTCTTTAGAAGGACCCTTTGATCCATTTGTTTCATTTGATCCATTTGATGAGTTGACCTCAGTAGATAGAGCAGTGCAGTTTTTCTGCAATGGTGATCCGCACAGGTTAGGATTACCCAAGAAACTGTCTTCAGAGAAACGGCCACGCACATCTGGAATTGGGCCACTAAAACTGTTAAATGAAACGTTGAATTTATTCAGGTTGGAGAAATCAAAATCGGGTATCTCCCCACTGAGGGTATTGTTCTGGGCAAGGAACACATTGAGCCCTGAGATTCTGGACAAGTCTGGCAAGCGACCAGAAAAATTGTTGTCGGAAATGTCAAGTCCTTTTAGATTATTCAACATGGCGAGTGAGTTAGGAAGTTGTCCAGAAAGCTGATTTCCACCTACATGCAAGTGAGTCAGCCATTTGCAGTTTCCAATCTCATCTGATATTCCTCCACTGATACTGTTTCCTTCAAGACTCAGAACGATCAAAGAACCAACAAGAGTTTGAACGTTGCAGAGCACGGCAGCATCAAAAGTTCCAGATAAATTCAACCTGTCAAGAAATATCCTCCTCACTGAAACATTTTGAATATCGCAGGTTACGCCTAGCCAGAGGTCCTTGCAGGGATCAGAGTCTTCCTTCCAATTCAGCGTAGAAACATTCTGTTGACCACTACTAGACGAGAGCTTCGCAAGGAAGCTTATCATAGTGCTCTTTACCTCGTCCTCCACACAGTTTGTCATGTCAAGGAGGAAAAGACATGAAACGAGGACTACCCACGGAGGAATTCTTCGTTCCATTTGGGCTGATATGATGATAGATTTGATCCAAACTGTTGGAATGTGAAATAAGAGATGGTGTTTGAATATTAAGATGGATTTAACCAAGTCTTCCCAATGATGGGAGGAGAGTTAATGTTGCCGGAGCTAGAATGAGTCAGAATGACTGATTCTACAATGAGATCGTTTGTACTGTAGTGGAGGAGGATCCCTTGTTCTCCATAGAATATTCTATGAATAAGGGCCGGCAGTTGTAACAGTTAAACTAGAAAGGTCATTTCCCTTTCGAGAATCAAGTAACTTCACGATAAGCACATTGCATTGCAAGTCCGCTCAAGGGGGACACAATCGGAAGCGATGAGCAGCGAGAACCGGCGGTGGGCTTCGAGAAAACGATTTGAATCACAAAGCGCGGGAACGATGGTACTGAGATTGAGGGAGTCGGGGCGGTACCCACGGTGGGTGAAACGGTGGAGAAGGCTAAGGGCGCCGTCGGCATTACGGTTTTTGGAGCAGAGTCTGTGAATGTGAACCTTCTCCGTCGAGAAAGTCCTACTGGAGATGCTCTCTTCTGGGTCTTCATTTTCTAGTCGAGCATCAGGCTTCCACGTTTGGACAAATGAATATGGAAGCGAGAAGGAGTATTGTCATTGAGCTTTTGGCTTTTTACTTCGTGTTACTTGAGATTTTTCATATTCCCGGCAATCCGGGATGTCAATATCAATAGCTAAACGGAATCACGAGGGAATGCGTTGAAATTTCAAGATTACCTTGATACTCCAATCTATTAGTATATTTTTTCCCCCAAGCTAATACCAGTGTTTTGTATAGTTTAAGCGTTGATTAACATTACGTTATCCTTGAGACGATTTTAACGGGTAATTTTATGCCGAATGGATTTAAAAATTTTGGTCTTTTTATTAACGCGAAGATTTGAACCAGAATGGTCGAGAATAGATTTTGAAAATGGTGGAGTTAAAAAGAAAAACTTTTGTTTGGAAGTAAGAATGTACAAGAATATTGATTTTAGATCAAACCTAACCAGTAAAAAACTAAAAATCACTTGACAACCACTATCTTTCTTTATATATATACTCCCTACGGCCTCAAGTACTAATAAGAAGAAAAAAACTATTATATATATATTAATAAAATTAGTTAAACTCATTTAATTTGTAGTAAAATATTTTTTTATTAAAATTACGCTCAATTAATAATATTTTTATACTATATTAATTAATACTTATTGATTTCATAAGAAGTATTTTGGAAATATCACATTTATTTTTATAGAAATTTATATTTTTTCTCTTATAAGTATTTTAAACCAACTCTCTCCTCCAAAATTTACTTATATTTTAGATTGTTTGGAGTGTGTGTGTATATATATAATATGATCTATAGTTGGGCGTTAAACCAAGTCTAAAATTTTCCAATGTTTTCAATGCTATAAGTCTATGTTAGAGGCCTAAAACATCATAATAATATGTTGATGAAAGCCTTATAATAATTAACATTATGAAATATTTATTACTTTATGCCTTGCAAAATGATAGGCTAGAGCGTGTTAAACCAATAAATGTCCTTGAGCTAACTCAATTATAATTATATACTTTTGTTCAAATTAATCTCCAGATTTCAGTGAGTTACTACAATTTTAGCTTGTCAGTCAAGTTGCAATCTCTCCTGTCATATATTTAAATGAAATTAAAATCCTAATTTTTTGTTGATTATAAATTTCAGCTTAAGATTTATTTTCTTGCTTTTTATAGATTTAGATATATTTAAGTTTTTTTTCGTTAATTGTGGGCTTGCACAGTCAGAGTCTCTCACCTCTCTTTGTTTCAACTCTCATCCTATTGTATTAAAAAAAAAAAACTCGCATCCTATTGAAGTTGTAATTATTTGGCCAAATTAAACACAGAATATAAAATTTGTAATTGGAGTCTATTTCAAATGATTATCCTGCTCATTTGCCTTTTAAGCATATGAGGACCTAAGACTAGTGAGGCAGTAAAAACAAAAACTAATCTCTTGAATGATAACAAACTAATGATTATCCTCTCATGATCAAAAAACAAATGAATGATTAGTGTTTGTTTTGTTTTCAATTTGATTTTCTAAACCCATGTTTTTCAAACCCACATTTTAGTTAAATTATTGTGTAGCTTATTTGTGAAGCTTTGTAAACTTATTTTTACCTTCAAACCAATGTTTGACAAACAGATTAAAAAAGATATTTTTGGGTTCATAAACTTTTACCTTATAATTAATTTGTTAAACTTATATCATGTTACAATCAATTTATTTTTATTTAAATTTTATTTTAACAAATTTTATTTTATTTTAAATTAAATTTGTAAACTTAAAATAAACAGACTATCAAGTTCTAAGGCGCAAACAAATTTTTGTGAATACTGCGCACTATAGTTGAATAAATCAATGTAGGAACTTCTGCTTATTCGAACTGAAATCTAAGGAAATTGAATGTCCTTCTGGAAAATATCGAAGGTCGTCAAGGACAGTGACTGACCCATGAGAGAACTACAAAAATAATTTGAGTCTAAATTGTAAAAATAGTACAATAAAAAATGTTTTTATAAATGGGAAGAAAAAAAAAAAGCAAGCACACAAAAAGAGGACGCGGCAATGAACTGTGCAGAGGCACAGCTGGCCACCACACCACACCACACCACACCACTGTCTTTAATGGGCAGACAAATGGCTCTCCCACAAATAGCCTCCTCAGAGGTCTTTCTAGTTCTTTCTGCCCTCTTTTGCCCATTGGGTATTGTCTAATTACAACCTCTAATTTTATTTTATCTGTATATACACGTATATGTTCGCATGTACTCAGAGTAAACTCTTCCCTGTTTTTTTTAAATAAAATAAAGTATATTTTCTCTCTGATTTTTTATGTAAAATTTTTTTAATTGAATCAGGTAAATTAAAAATTAAAATTAAAATTAATTAATTATCTTGATTTATCTAAAAATTTTAATATTTTTAAAAATTATTCTTATTTAATCTCTTTTTTTTTTGAATAAATTAAATAAAAATATTTTTTTAAAATATATAATAAATTCTATCTCATATATTATAAAGGATCTTATATTTAAAATTAAAATAAAAATTCTTATATATAGATGTGGAGGCAGTATCATTTTTTTCATGTACATTTTCCTAGTGTTTAATATTTTTAGGTATCCTTCAATTTATATTATTTTTTCGTGTCAATTTGTTCAGTGAAAACGAGTTCCCATGAAAATGCTGCATCCAGATGCTGCCAACAAGAGTTATTTTCACACATTAAAATATCAAAAATAAAATTCATATACTGCCACGAAAACAAAAGATCTAAACCGAGTGCGAACAACTAGCGATTGTTCCTTCCTAGGAAAATATCACCCCCCGTGTCTCATTTTCTAGTGCCAATATCATAATCTGCGAATATTATTCACATGGGCTTACAAAGATTCCCTGCAAAGTGCAAACCCACTCAACATTTTTTTAAAAAATAATCCATCAATCTCAACAATTTGGGGTCATTATGGTACGATAGAAATTAATGATGTCTTGCCAAATGAGTCCAACATCATCTGCCCCAGTGGACTACCCTGGCCTCACTTTCACAATAATCAAGGAATTACTGATAGGCTTCCAATACAGAACCAACCAACCAAGACCATAATGAAGTAATCAAAGCACAATAAACATAAAATTAGAATCCCAATTACCACTATCACATTACACTAAACCAAACTCACCAATCCACACTAACCCTTAACTCTGAACAACTTGTATTACAGACTAAGCATGGCTATAGCTAAATGACAGTGAAGCAGATTAATGGCGGCGAGGGCAGAAAGTGACCAGATAGTTCGCTTTAGTGCAAGTTGCGATGCTGGTGGGGTCATCGTAAGCATAAGAATAAGCCTTAGGGCAGGCCGTCTTGAAGATCCTGGAATATGCCGTGGGCTTGCAGGCCTGCGGGCTTCCATAGCTTCCGGTGCAGCAGTACCTGGGCGAGTTGAAGGCGGAGCAGGCGCTCTTGCAGGCCACCACCCTCTTGTCGTGCGCCCTCACCTGCAGGCCCACCGGGCACATCAGATTGAGGTCGCTCACGCACCCTGCGTAGCTGCATTTCCCAGATCCCTTGAAGGGCCGGATGGAGATGGGGAGGTTGTAGCCGTCGACGAGGCTGACGTCGTAGAAGTCCTGCTCGTTGCCCAGGGTGAACTCTGCAAGCGTGGCCGGGGGAGAACCACCGATGCCATTGCAGAAGAGGGATCCGCCGCAGTCTCCTGTGGCGCAGCGGCCGCGGCCGGAGGGGTCGAAGGCGCAGCCGTGACGGCCCCAGAAGCGGCCCGACCAGAGAGGAGGAAGCTTGAGAGCGTAGGCCCTGTTTGGTGGGAGCTTGAAGCCTCCGCGAGCCAAAAGGGGTTTTCCTGCGCTGGGTTGGATTCCGGGCCAAACAGGGTGTGGACACTTGTTGTACAGTATAACTGATGCCGCTGAAACCTCAAGAACTGTTGAAAGTGAAAGAAAAAAAAAACACGCAGAGATTAAGTCACATTGCCATTGTATTTCAAGTTAACGAAAGAAAATTGTGGGTATGGTGAAGGTGATGAAAAGTGTGTGCTCTGTGTTTGTGTGTTTGAGAGAGAGAGAGAGAGAAAACCTGGGAAGTGGGAAATGAGGAGGGAGGTAAGGAAGAGAGAGAGGGAGAGTGTGAGCATTGTGGCTGAAATGAGAGAGAGCGAGAGAAAGGAAGAACGGGGATGCTCAGCCTCTGCCTGTGCCTGTGAGTGCGGTTGTTGAGTGAGCCTGTTTTAGCAGAGGAGTGAAGTGGGGTTTTATTTTTATAGAGAGAAGGGTGGGGTTATTGCGTTAAGCCGTTAACAATGCGAAGGGCTGAGGCAGAGCCAAGGGAGCAAAAGATATGAGCAGATATTGTGTTTATTTATTTCATTCCTCCATTGTTGTTGTTTTTCTGGATTTCTACCTTCTACACTTGTACTCCAAAATTTACCCTGAAATCAGTAGGTGAGGTGGGCCCATCATAAACAGGATCTACTTTTCCCTAGTTTCAAGTATAAATAAATATGAATATTTAATTGACAAATTTTTTATGACATCACATTTAAAAAATAATTTCAATTACTTATGATTTGTGAATAATACAAACCATACAAATTTTATTATATATATCTTGATATACTATTAATTAATTTTAAAAATAATTATTTATTAAGTCTGTTTGAAACTATTTCAAAATTTTAAATAAAGTAAAGTTTTAATTATAACGTAAATAAACGATTAATTATAAACAATTACGTTTCATATTATGAAATTCATAATTTTTATTGTTTACTTATTTTTCATCCTAAGTCAAAAAAATAATTTTCTGTGATTAATCTGGCAGGACAAGCATTATTTTTTAGTTTATGACATTTGAATAGAGTCTTGGGTGAGAGCATGTTAATTTCAGGTAGATTTAGGGTTTCTTAAAATGATATTAGGTGAAGTGAATTTAAAAAATAAAGAGCAACATGATGAAACCTAAATGTGAGAAATGATACTCACCATCAAACTATTAAAAATCAGATGGATCATTAAATCGGATGAAGTAACAATTCGAGGTTCAGTGGTAGGATTAAAATCAGATCTATTATGAATAAATTAACATATTTTTAATAATATAGATAAAAAATAAAAAATATATTTATTCATGACCATAAAATTAACATTTATTCTAAGATAAAAAGTAAATTTAATAATATATAGATAATTAAAAATATTATTAATAATTTTTATAACCTAATATTAAAATCTAAACAAATTAATATTCATCTATAATTATATTTTGAATTCAAAATAATCAATTGATATTCTATTTTCATATTACTATTTGCTAAGTAAATTTATCATTATTAATAATTATGTATCATAATAATACTTATAACATATTGTAATATAAAAAGAAAGAAATTATACTAAAAATAATGTTACTTAGTACTAAAAATAAGATTATTTTATTTTTAAAAAATATTTTAAAAAATTTTAAAAATAATAAAAAAAGTTCAGATCGGTTCAACCCGATTTTTCACCAGTTCTTAACAAGTTCGCACCGGTTCTGAAAATCCCCGATCCGTATCTATATCCAAACCGAATAAGGGGCTGATTCCTGATCAGACTGGTCGAACCAGCCAGTCCGATCCAATTTTTTCTTCATGGCTCACCATGCAATTTCCTCTTCTTTTTATTTTTCAATCAAATGGGGACAACTTCATCTAACAAATTACATAAATCTTGGTCAAAGCATGACCCCCAACGTCTTTAACTCGTGTGAGTATGTATGGTTTGGATATGCTTTTAAAACGGAATTTCTTCACGGCTCACCATACAATTTCATCTTCTTTTTAGTTTTTAATCAAATGGGGAAAACTTCATCCAACAAATTACGTGAATCTTGGTCAAAGTATGACCCCCGACGTCTTTAACTCGTGCGAGTATGTATGGTTTGGATATGCTTTTAAAACATAATTTGAGTCCAAAATCAATTTTGCAATAAAAATAATATGTTTGGTTGTTATATCACTTTTATATTGGAAAAGAAGTTGTGATTGGAAACTTATTTTTGGCCGAAATAGCTTGAAGGGTCCTTTTCATTGTGGTTGGGTATTAATTATATATCAATTAAAATAAAGTTAAATAAAATTAGATTAATAAAAATGAGAAAAATAAAAAAATTTAAAAAATAAAATTTTTGTAAAATTTCTACAATCTTATGACCAAAATATTTTTTCAAAATTTTAATCTCTATGAATTATAACATATACAAAAATATTACATCATATCTATTATATTTTCAATTAAATAAATATAAATTAAATTTTAGTTAAAATAAATTAAATTAATAATAGAATAAAGTTTAAGCTCAATTTAAAAAAATTATAAATTTTATTAAAATTAATTTTTAAATAAATCATCCAAATATAAATATATTAATCTCAAAACAATTTTTTTCACAATTACATTATAAAATTAATTTTATCTAGATTTATTTTTAACTAATTAAAAATCAAACATACTCTTAACCGATGGTTTCATAGTTTTGCGGTCAAAGCCATCCTAACTCACCATTTCTCAGTATATATAATATATATATATATATATTTTAATTTGACTTAAAATTAAACAAATGGTTTCCTAACTAGTTTTGGTGTCTAGCCGTTTTCCCACCATCACATGGAACAGGTGGGAGAGAGATTAGAGATTTCGAGACTCGAGCTTTTCACTCTCCAATCAATCGCTTTTTCTTAGGCCATCACTCTCCCATCACTTTTGAGACTCTGTTCATCGTTGTATAAGAGTTGATCATCGATTGAGAAATGCATGGTTTAATATGTTTGGTACGCCGAACAAATCTGTAATTTGCATATGAATAAAAATTAAAATTGAAATGACGACGAAATCAGCATTCCTATTATTACAAAATTTTAACTATCCTAATATATACTTCAAATTTTTTACTCTCTCACAATAAAAATTATAAATTTTTTTATAAAATAAATAACTTAATTAAAATAGTTGGCTTCACCATAAGAGAGTTATACTTTAAATAAGGTAGTGAGTTTAAATCCTATAAATGAAAATAGAAATTATGTAATGAGCGTTATTTTTATTAAAATATGACAATATTTAAAATAAATCAAATGATAATTATATAAAAAATAAATAAATAACTAATTAGAAATAATAAAATACTATCTCCGGTATTAAATATAAGGAAATTTGAAGAGTTATTTTGGTCTAAACTATAAAAAATAAATGTGAAGGTTTAGTGCATTAAATTTTCTTTTACTAATGCTCCTTATTAAATTAATTATTGAATTAAGTGTTTTGATGATTCCAAACTAACTTTCTAGAGTTTAGAAAGAAGATATCAAAGGTACACAAATGATCTCAAGTGGAGAAATTCAAGAAAAACCAGCACAAGAATAAATGTAGAATCTACAGTCATGTTTAAATTGAGTAAAAGATTTTGAAATGACAAAAAAATGCTTAAATTATGATTTTATGTTAATTCATAGAATATTTGAAAAATATCCACTAACAGACGAAGTTTGAAACATTTATACTGATATACTGTTTTGAAAATTTAAACTTTGGTTTTGGAAATTAGAATTTCATATTGAAAATGAACAAGTCTGGAAAGAGCCTTCTCTGATAGACAAACTTTAATTTGAGAAATTTGAATTCTGACACTTGTCTAAAAAGAGCTTGCTTTGACAGACGATCTTTAGTTTTTGAAAATTTAAATTTCAGACAAAATACAACTTATGAAAAATGAAAAAATCGTCTGAGGATATGTCAAAGATCATCTGAAAACTGAGTTTAGAAAGAATATCAAAATGGCTCACTGACAGACGAACTTTGAACATGAAAATTCGAATTTCAGAAACAAAGCTTGTGAGTATGTTATAATGATATGTTGACATACGAATGATAGTATTCAGAAATTCGAACTTTGTATTAAGTCTGAAAAGAAGCCTCTCTGACAGACGAACTTTGCATTTTGAAAATTCGAATTTTGAATAAATAAACTATTGTGCCTTATTGAACTGCCCACTGACAGACAAATTTTGAGTAACAAAATTCAAATTTTGAAGGCACTGTAGCAAAAATGGAACAACTGTCCATACTTTTCAGAAGAACTTTAAACTTGAAAATTCGTATGTTCCAATATAGAAATATTTTTTAAAGATCAAAATTCGAACTTTGCTTCATGAACAAACGAATTTCGAAAGTTCAACATTGAAGTCTTTAGCTTTCGGTCTCTGCGAAATTCGTCTGTTGACCAACCAAAATTCGAACTGTGAGTGTTAGGAGCATTAAATGCAGTCGGTAAACGGATAGTTTTTCAAAGTAACCGTTGGGTAACTTCTCCAACAGATAGATTTTGTCTCTAACGTATAGTTAAGATCTAAATATATAAATATAACATCATTTTAAGTTGTGAGTAACAATTTTAACTTTGTATATACTGAAACCCTGCCAGATCATCTACTCAAAGTCTCTTACTCTCACATACTTCAATATTTGTACTCCAACTTTCATATACACTCTGATTAAGAGAGTTTATTCATTGTAAATAATCTTATCTTCATCTAGAAGAAAAATTTTCTTGTGAGGAGATATCACAAAGGATTGGAGAAGTACTTAATTAGAGTGCAAAGAGAGAGAAAGTGTAAGCTCTAAAAACAGAGTATCAACGTTGTACTGTGACATTTGCAAAAAACCCATTGAATTCTTGCAAGATAGTGGAAAATTTCAAATGATGGCTTGAGGACTGAACGTAGGTCACGATTGAGATATCGAACTAGGATAAATATCTGTGTCTTCCCTTCTCTATAACTGTTTTTACTGATTATTCATTTATACTCTGTTTCACTGTCACATTTGCTTTCCTCACTTTTTTAAAGTTTTACAGAAAATTTTAATCTTCCCAATTTACCCCCCTCTTGGGAAGCCAGCATATCTAACATTAACGAGTCAATGAGAATGACATTAATTAACGAAAATTTATGATTTACAAAGATCATTAATTAAAAATAGTTATAAAAAATTATATTTTGTTACAAATTTAATTATTTTTATTAGTCTATAAAAAATTGTTATAAGTTTCTTATAATTAAGAGTCTATGTATGTACAAAAACTCAAAGCCTTCTATTTTCGTGTGTTCAACTAAACCGATTGCTTAGTAAGTCTTGTAACATCCTAATTTATATATATATATATATATATTTTATGATCAGATCATGTTATAAATAATATTAAAGTATTTTGGATTAACTCATGACAATTAGGGAAACTTGGATATTTAATTAAATCAGTTTAAAGTTCAAAATATCCTAAAAATATAAAAAGGGACTTAAAAAGAGTAAAATTGTCATTTATAATAAGAGAGAGAAAATAATATTTTAATATTTCGGTGCAAGTTAAAAATACAAGTGATACTGGTTATTTGGGCCTTTAGGGGAAAAAGTATAAATTCGGTAAAAGATGGGTCCCACGTAAATAATAAAGGTAGGAGGAGGTGAATAGTAAAAAGTAAGTAAGATAGGTAAACCCTACATGAAAAAGTAAAAGAGAAAGGTAATAGGTCCCACAAATAAAGTAAATAGAAAAGACACTAAGTATAATAGATAATACAGATCAAAAAGTACTCAAACCAAAGCCAAATTTATCTACAAAAATAAAAAGTATATTTCCCCCCTCATTGATGTAACTAAAATTTAAGAGGGAAAAGTTGGATAGTTTTACCCTTCTTTATTCTCTCATAAGCCAAAAAAATGTAGGGGTATAATAGGTGATTGATATATAAAATGTGAGAATAATTATGAAGTCTTGGATTAAATCCTGATCTAATGATCCATAATCTCTAGTCTTTCTTATAAATACCCACCAATTCCCTTTAGTCATTCACACACCTGTACTAAGTAGGAGAGAGGGAGAGAAGATGTAAGTGAGAGAAAGGGAAGAGGGAGTGAGCCAGAGAAAAGAAGAAAACGGAGAAAGAAGGAAGGAGGAAGAAGGGAAAAATAAATAGAGGTCTTTTAAGGTAATTTCTTACTCTAAATCTCTTTTAAATTTCTTTTTCATTTATTTAGTTCAAGATTAGTTAGAGTTTAAGTCATTTTCTTCCTCCTTCTTACTTCTCTTTTTTTGGATCAAAACATGACTTTGATAGAAGAATTTGTGGTTTATGGTGGAGTTAAATTTATATAATGATGTTAAATTATTAAGTAAGGTTTAATAATACTAATAGACTCTAATCAAGTCAAAGGAGTGATTCAAAAAATAGAGAATTTAAAATTAATTAAAACTCTGAGGTAATAATTCTTACTCTAAACTTTTACATTTATATATTGTGCTTATACATTGTGTCCGTTTGGTTTGCCTTTTTGTAAAAGTACTTTTGGAATAACCGCAGTTTACAAAAATGAAATTTGAATAAAAGTAGAGAAATTTACTGAAAACCTATTTGGATGAAAAATGAGAAAATGATGTTTAGAGACCATGGTTTGGTTTCTAAAAATGCAAACCAAACAGGCCCTAAGCCTCGAGATACCCATTTGCTAAGCTGTTATACTGCTGAAATTTCAACTACAACTTATGGTTTTAATTGTTTTTCTTAAAGCATATTATGAAAATAATGTGATTATGCAATGTTTGTGCAAAGTTTAAGCTGATGTGATAATATGATAAGTTTGATTTATGTTGCTACTAAGATGTCCCCCATCTCATTCCATGTTTCCTAATGATATGAGCAAGTAATGAAAAAGGAAAGAGTTTAGCAATGAGGATGAAGGAAAAAAATTGAAGTATGAAACTAAATTGCTTTGTTTTTTGGCTGTATGTTTTGATGTATTGTATAAATTCAAATAAGTATCCAAAAATTTTGTGGTTTATATGCATTGATAGATCTATGTCTCAGGAACATAATGACACTAGTTTATTTATACTTGGATTGATACAATAGTAGTTATGTATGATTTATTAAGACTTCTCTAGTGATAGTTGTATCTGATCTTTGATGATATATATTGATACTTTGATCAGTAAAAGTAAAATAAATGTATAAAAAAATATAGTTAGAAAATAAACATGTAAAACTTTTCAAATATGCTAAGTATACATCAAATGAATCTGTATACTAAATGAAATGAATTTTCAAAATTAAGATTTAGTTTTTGGATAAAAACAGGGACTCAAAAAATAAACAGTAATATTTATGCAATAAATTGTATGAATCTGTGCGTTCATTTATCGGTTCCCTATTTTTCCCTGAACAATTTCCATAGGAACAATTTGTTTCCATAGGAACAATTTCCGGTCCTTCCTCCATGTTCCACTCTTTCCGAATCATTGCCATCACAATCGTACGATTTAACGCCTTCTTCACCAATATCTTAACTACCAGAGCTCCTCCCTTTTTCGGATTTCCACCATCATTTTCCCAATCTAGTGTAACCACAACCTCCTCTATTTCACTAACTTCCTCTGCCTTCCTTCGATCCACCTCCATATCCACCATCGAAGATGATCGATGACAGGAAAAGGGAATAGAGAACCAGAAAAATAACAAGATCACGAACCCTAGACTCTGATCAGAAGAAAAGCTCTCACCAAACAAGAGAGAAAACTATACTCTCGCCGAATGAGAGAGAATCAACTCTCCCTTGGTTTTATCTATAGGGAAAAAATTTTTTTTAGTGGTTCTATTTATATTAAGAAAAAAAAAGAATTAATATCATATTATTTTTTACTAAAAATATCCTTCTTCATTTAATACCATTAAGAGTTATGATGTATGTCTTTAGAAAGATTTGAGAGAAAGATTAATTAAGTGAGATAATTTTGAAAAAAATTAAAAATGTAAGATAAATTAATTATCTTAATTAACTTTAACTTTTTTTTTAATATTCATAAAATAATTTTTTCCTTATAAATAAAAATGATAAGAATATTACATTGTTTGCATTTTGGGGCCTTCTCACTCCCTCCAATTCTTATTACTCTTCTTACTCACTTATTTCTTTAAATTTCCTACTTTCTCCTCATCCCCCAAACTATCATTTCATTTGTCTCTATGTAACCATTTAAAATTTTAATTCTTTGTACAGTTTAATTCTTGAATCACATTAAATAAAATATCTATTGAATATAATATCATTCACAAATTATTAATAGTATGTACCTCTTGTTAGACTCCATTCAACAAACAAAGCCTACTTTAAAAAATAGTAAAGTAATGATAATAATTTTCATTTAATTCATGTACATATATATATAATTACACATATTTTTCTATACATTTCGTAGATTATAAAGTAAATGGTATCATGCATCGCTTGTAAACAATATGAGTTATTATAAATTTATATTTGATATTGATATTAATAATAAAAAATTTAAAAGAATAAGTTACCGGATATTATTTAAATTATTAATAATTTACATTTTTGGGCCAATAATTTCCTTTTTTTTTGGTGTTGTTGGGGGGCAAATGTTATTTTCTGCACTTGCAGCTGCGCAACATTGAAATCCGGAAAATAGGAAGGTTGCCCTAAAGCTAGAGGGCGGGAAGCACGCTTCTTGGCCGCACGTCTCCGCTGGGTGAAAAATAGTCCATTCACATAAGTAAACAAATAAAAATAAGTTCACCAATAAAAAATATAGAATAAATTAACATATTTTTATTTTTATTAACTATTTTTTTAGGAAAAATATTATTTTATAATTTTTATAAATTTTATTCAAAAATATAATTTTAATAAAAATTCTAAAACTAAATAAAGGCATATGATTCAAAATTAAGAAAATTAATTTCACATTTTTAGATTGAATCACCTACTGAACTCAGATTGAATCACCTACTGAACTCTAACTGAAGTGAAAATAAGTAAGAGTATTTGAGAGGTATCCAAACGAGTTCCATATATCTAAATATCTGCCGCATTTTCTCACCAGAATCATTTTATAAAAATTTGAAAAGGAAAAATGAAGATAACCCCTCTAATTGTGATATAAAAATGTGAGAAAATTCAAAAGGAATATAGAGAAATTGCGAAACAGGAAGAGCACGGCTTCGACAGGCGCGTGGATGACACGGTGAGGGTGAGTCGGTGGTGGAAAAAGGGGCGATGGAATTGGAGGGGCAGGATGAGTCCTTAAAATGAGAAGGGAAGAGGCACGTGAAGTTGAATAATTGTCAGACATGTCAGACGCAATCAGATCATGTGATCGACAAAACAGAAGGACTCGTATTGGAATCCTTGTCCTCTAACCAAACACATCTACGGCGGTCTCACTATTCATATGAATCTTAATCATATTTTAAGGAAGTGATTATTTGTTAATCGATAAACCCATCATTTACGTGATTGAATAAGATATGTGTACTGCTATTAAATTTTAGGTCGAGGGACAAAACAAAACATGGATTCTTTGTGTTTATTCTCCAAATCTAAGAAATAAATTTAGTTTGAGATGGAAACAAAAAGAGAAGAATTATTATTCTTTGAAGGAAAAAGTTTTCGGAACACTTTTCAAGCAATAGAATAGAATAAAAAATAGATGAAAATAAAATAATTGAATTTTGTTTATTTGTGCATTTTTTTTCTTCAAGAAGAATTTTGAAAATAGAAAAAATGATTGTTGAATGTCAACCCAAATTTTTTATTGTAATAGTTTATAAAATTCATTGTAATAAATTTTTATTTTTTTTATTTTTATAAGAAGTTTATATCATTGTAGAAAACATAATAGAAATTCAAATAATTTCAAGAAACTGCTAGTATAATTTATTTTCTTTTTTAGTGAAAAATGATAAGCATTACAAATAATTTATCTTTAAAAAAATGATAGAACACTGTAAAAAAACAAAAAATTATGTTGGGAAATTATTCCATTTGTGTTCAACATGCTCAATCACTTGTATGAGATATCATATAATCATTACAAAAAAATTTGGCAAAAATTAAAAGTTAAACCAAAACATATTTTAAAAAAATTAATTACTCAACGACAACATGCCTAGCCTTTCATTTTTCTCAAAGTGCAAAGCGAAAAGTCATTTTGGTGAAATGAAAAAGAAGAAGGGATGGCATCCCAGTTGTCAAAGCTGGATCTATCCGTTTTCCTGTGACTTTTTCAAACGGTTAGTTAACGTCTCCTAACTTTGTATATAACTTTTATCAAGAATCGGCCATCATAATGTTTAGCAATGAGTTGGTTAATAAAAATTTGTATCCATACTGATAAATATTAATTTTAAAATGAAACTATTTTACCAGATAGCATAAATACGATAGGAAAAAGAAAATGACAGATTTAGCCTAGTTTTTAATTTCTCAATTCATACTTATCAATAATAACCTCTGGTAAAAAGCAAAGACAACAAACATTTAAATATTGAAAATGCCATATGCATCGTGTGAGGTGTGAGTGAATGAAAAGTTTGAACTATATGCCATAGTATCAAAATTAGCTTTTTCCGATTTTTTTATCTTTTTTTATATGATAACGTTTGTAAGAAGGTGAAATTGGATACATAAACAATGCCGTGAATTTCCTTTTTGGGATAAATGGAAGAAGGGCCAACTTCAAAAAGCAGGTCCAGATCTGGGCCCAATGAAATGATCGTGGGTCAGTTTAGGCCCATAAAGTAATACTCCCTTTAGTTTAAGTGGGCCGCATGTGCTATAATGGACATGATCATTCAAGTATCATGTTGAATTTAAAAAGAGAAAAAAAAGTAAAAGAAAATAGGGGAAATGACACTTGAGGACCAAAACTTTCAATTAATCCTATTTTAGGATAAAAAATTTGAAAATACCAGAAAATGACCATGGTATCAAATTGATCAAAATTCTAAATAGGAAATGACTTAAATACCCTTGTTAAAATATTTTATACTCAACATCTATTTTTTATTATTCTTCTTCTGAAATTTAAAACTGAACTTCCCAGATTTTACACTGGATACAATAAAGAATTTAACTCTCAGAATTTTACATTCATCTTCTGCATTTTACTACTCATGTTCCATGATTTTATATTGGATAAGTTTCAGAATTTTATACTCAACTTCCATTTTTTACTACTCAACATCTGTTTTTTACTACTCTTTTTCATAAATTTAACACTAAACTTTCTTAGTTTTACACTCATTTTTTACATTGTGTTTATTGTAAAATTAGAGATGTTCAGTGTCAAATTTATGAAAAATAGTAGTAAAAAATAGATATTGAGTGTAAAACATTTTTATAAGGGTATTTACGTCATTTCATATTTGCATATATAATTAATTTGAGATTATGGTTTTTTTGTTATATTTTTAAATTTTTATCTTAAAATAAAATTAATTAAAAATTTTGATCCTGAAATGCCATTTTCTCAAAAAAATACGAGTAAGAGGCGTGATGTCAGGATAAAATAATAATTACTTCCTCCATTTAATAATGACCTTTAGAAGTCCTGCATATATAATAAAGCTCATTACTCTTGGTTCTAAATGGCTTCAATTTAGTACTCTCACATTTAATGTATTTGATATTTTTTTCATGAGTATGTTGAAAGTTCATTAAAGATAAATTGGGAAGATTATTGAAAGTTTTGACAAATTTATTAACCTTAATTAATTTTAATAGATTTCCTTGGTCTCTCTAATTTAGTTAAAAGATTTTTGTAATATGGACCACAGGAAGGATAATTTTATATATTTGACTTTGATATTAACTTAGGATATCTTTTTACAATTTCTTAAAAGTGAAAATACAATTTTATATTGTGAAGGAAAAATAACATAAAAATTTATAATATTTACTAAATATTAAGGAGGTGGGTGACGTTCTTGTAATACGTTGTCCTAATTGTAACTTTATTTTGAATTAAAGGATGTGAGGTAACTTTACGACATTGTACATCTTTAATAATCCAAGAAAAAAAACATTTTATACTCAATGCTCAAGAAGAAAAAAAAAATTAATAAAAAGGTAGATAACTGTAAACAATTCAGACTTCAGAGAACTGAATTTTGTAAAAGTGAATGTTATGGTAGAACCAACAAGAACAGCACGAGCAATTTGAGGGATCCTCCTATGTTCGTGGATGATTTTTTGGGGCTTCTCCCCTCTTTGATGTAATGTGTTTGACTTGGGTTTAGCCCATCATTGTTTTACCAAAAACAAAACGAGAGAGTTAGGATTGGCCAACACATTGGTTTGATTCACTTGTTGGTGGCTAGAGCAGTTGGTTATAATAAATGGTTTAAAAGCCTTTTTTTTTTTCATAACCAATTTATAATAACAAATACTAATATCTAATTATTATATGCTACCTCTCACTCGTATTATAAGTTAACATAAGATATTTTTCTTATTCTATAATATAAAATAACATGTAGTAATTTATCATTTTCATTTATTGTATTATCAGAATTATAACTTATGCCATAATTTCTCTGATTCACATTATAAGATATTTTATATTAATTATACACATATTAAGAAATTTTTTTTTATCTTAAACCAATGCAAGAAATACTAACATTTCTCATTTTACCCATATTAAATATCATCTTCTATATCATTATAAGATTATAAATTAAGAGTAAGAAATAATTAAATATATGAATAAAATAAAAAAAATTTAAAACTTCATATTTTAGATAAAAAATTTGTCCCACAAAATATTCCACAATAAAAATCTTTTTATTACATGTAAAACTTTTTTTATTATCTTATAATATTGAAGTGAGCGAGTATTTCTTAACATTTTTTTATCCTCTTAGTATTACATGTAACTGACAGAGTCTTGAATGGCCTGTTCGGAAGCAGATTTGCTGTTGTGAAACCTGAAAAGGCCGAATTGGAGTGCGAGAAGTCAATTGCCCAACTGCCTTTCATTCACTCATCCATCGATTGATTGATCTAGTCATGTCATCGTCGGTCAACTTCTCTTTCCTAGATACTTCCTCCCCTTCATAATATATGCGATAATTGAGAAATTTTTTATGTTTAAAAATATAAATGAGATAATAGGTTTATTTGGTTAATTTAATAATTATTTTTTAAAAATATTTTTAATTAAGATAATATTTGTTCAAAATTAGTACTACAATTCATTTATATTAATTATATAATATAAATGTTATTAATATTAAATGAGGACATTTTTTAAAAATATTTTATATTTTAAACAAATTAATTATTTTTTTTATTTTTTTGTGATTTTATTTTTTATCCCTTATATCAAAAAATGAAGGGAGTAACACTATTTTATTTTATTTATTATTTACACATTTTATTTATTTATTTATTGAATAACACACTTGATAAAATCCACTTTATTTTTTATTTAAAAAATTGCACATTTTATTTTAATATATGATATAAAACATGCATGTCTTCTATTTACTAAACCATACAAAATACTACCTCTCACCTTCAATATTAATTAAGTTATGTGAATTAATGATGAGAATTAAAATTAATTAATTATTTTAATTTTTTAAAACTACTATTATTTAATCTCTTTTTTTCTTTCTTTAGTATAAATTAAATAGGGGTAATTTTTTAAAATGTATAATAAATATTACCTCGTATTTTAAAAAGAAATATTTATAACCAAAGCAAATGCCCTATATTTAGGACTTAACAGAGTAATTTCTTTTACCACCAAGTATATCATCAAATCAGCAATCAAAGACTAATCCATTCAAAGCGTAGAGATCACTAAAGTGAATTTTTCTTCTCTCAACAAAAAATTTTCTGATACTCGACTAGGAATTGAACCCTAAATAGTATACTTAAAGGACAAAATTATTTGCTAATTGTATTGGATATTATTGGTAAAACAAAAATTTTAAATAACAGAATATTATGATTTTATTCTTAATACAATAATAAAAATAATTAAATTGATGTTAAATTTCAATATGAAAATTTTATTTTATTTTAATATGATAGTGAAACAATTAACCATCTTTTATTTCTTAATAAAATATACATTATATAAAATCTTAAATTTATTACCAAAAAATAAATTATATGAGGCTCATAAACAATTTTTGAAACAAAAAAGTATGAGAAGTAATTTAATCAAATATAAAAACTTCACACAATTCACTTTTTTTATTAAGCATCATGGGACAATCACGGTCCGTAATCGGTATTTACTATTGTCTTGGCCTGAATAATTGGTATTAACTATTTAAACAGGAAAATATTACATAAAACTTGAGAGCAAGAGGCAAAACAGGAAAAGAAAAAAGAAATATATGCATATGAAAACTACTACAGTGGTCTCCCCCTATCTTTACATTTTCTTGAACTTTCACAAAAAAATACTTTTTTTTTTTGGGTTCAGAGATACACATTTTAAATAACCTGACAGAAAATAGAAGACACATGTTAAGTTGAAAGATAAGCCTAAATTCTCTGGATATAAGTAAACTAAAACTTTTAAATACAAATATCAAGAGATGATATTTCTACCTTCGTTAACTTATGGCTATTCTCAAAGTTTTGCCCATTTAAGAAGAAGCAGCGAGTTTAGATGGAACTTAACGCTGCAGACTCACCCCAACTTTAAAGCAAGCTAGTGATATTTGTATTTGCATATAATAATATTATAAAAAATTAAGCAAGTGGTAGTAGTTATAAACTATAAATATTGTGATTTACTATTTTTTAAACTCCATTCATTGGAGCACACTACAATAACAACATTAGTCAATCCCATATTTATTGGAGCACACTAGTTATTACTACTATTTTAATAAAAAGCCTCAACAATTGATTGCTATATAGATGTAACACAGCTATATATATATATATATATATATATAAGAGGACACCATAATAAGCTGTATAATGAGGTCAGAACTCGTATTTGTTTCTGTACCTCTGGAGCAGATGCTGTTGGAGTACGAAAATAGCTACGTGTGATTATTTTCCAACACAGACGACAAGACTTTTATATATAAACACATATACACACACAAATACATATACATATACATGTGTGTGTGTGATCCACCTTTTACATATATTTGGATTGATTGGATTTTGATTCTTTGACCAACAAGAAGAAATTTGAATTCACTTTCTCATTGTGTTATACAGTTACAGTACCCTTTGCTACTCAGTCTGACGTACATGTTCACATGAACCAAACGCCATGCCCATCACCTGCTGAGTACTGATAGCAACACAACTTATCCTTCATAGACAACGTAATATTCATTCCCACATGCCATTCTTTCTTTCTTTCTTTTACTGTAAAAATTTTGAAGGAAAAAAAAAAACGAAAAAGAAAACGGCAGTTAATCTTTAGATTAACTTGCCATTTTCCTAACATGCTTTCGTTCCTCCATAGTACATATATACCAATTTGATTTTCCGGATGATGTTGCACCTTCTCATAATGCTGATATTGAAAGCACGAACTACTTATTTTTTATTTTCTTTTTCCGAAAGAATAGTCTAAAGGCAAACCACTTTATAAGCAATATGAACAAATCGGATTGAGAGGGACTTTTCCTTCTGAAAACATAAATGCCTATCAACCTTTGCAGCACTGGATCAATTCATAATTAATGTTCGAATGATTTATATATGTAATTGCAAATTAAATACCTACCCTATTATATCAATTTGCTCTCCCTTAAGAGAAGAACTCCTCCTAGTGCTTGGTCCTCTCTCTCGATAAACAGTGCTTAGTCTTCTCCAATGAGTACTGAGCAGGTAAATTAGATATTCTATACCCACACATTGATTGTGTGCGTGCGTGTGTATATATATATAATACACGGAGATAAAGAAAAAATTAGAGAATAAGTGATTAAAAAAGACAAATATATCTCATACATACGATTTTATATCTGTTTTTAAATATATAAATGCATGATTATAAAATATCTAACTTGGTGAATTTCATTATTTTGTTTAATGGAAAGGAATAGCATTTTCATTGGATATGTGACGATAGTCCAGTGGAAAGCTGCAGCTAGTTACTCAAGATGATGTACAGAAGCTCGGTTCATCAAGTATACTGTCAACAAAACCCAGAAAATGCATGGCTAAAATCATTAATCTTTTTTTTTTTCTGCCAAAAAAAAATCATGCATGCATCATCTTCTGATGCATAGACACAAATATTAATATGGTCCCCTCAGTACTCTCTGCTTCAGTGGCCGTTGTGAGAACATATTGTGGCAATATCTTCACGCCTCTTCACTGATATGTCTTATTCTTAGCCCTAACATGCGTCTTTGAAAATGGATACTACTTAATGAACAACTTTACATCAACCATAACTTGTCTGTATATTTTTAGCTTCTTTAAATCTTTTATAGTATACCACAATGAAAGCTCTTTGCTTTCCATAATTCCATTAAACTTGTGAGCTTTACTTTAAATGCACCTGGTTTGCTTACCCTTCTTTTGCATTGATGTGCTTTTATTGTTATAAAACTGCACATGAATATTTACTCCACTTGAAACGATAATTTAATGTGACGCACCGGACATATCAGTATTACAGTAATTATTTTTAGTACTTTTTTTAAGTATGTGCACAAGATGAACAAAAGCATTCTCCATTCCAGATTCATAGTTACTTCAACATCCAGGTCTGTCACATCTTGTTCCCTTTCAGATTCCTTTTACTTTCTTCTTGTTTATCTCTCTTCACTTCCCAACCCACATGTCACATTTGCATCAAGTTACTTCAATAAGACCTATTACACTAATTAAAGTACTCCAGCTGCAATATGAACTTAAATTTAATTACTTCTTTTTAATTCAACTAACAAGGTCCAAATGCATTTCAAGGAAAAATATTCCTCCATTCAAACTCAGTCTCCTATTACAGCTCCAATTCCTTGAACCCATTAAATAAAATCATTACTAGCAATATATAATATAGTGGCATTCTCAAACAGGCTACAAAATATCCCCATCATTATATCGAGACGACAAGTTCAGTTCTTCAATGGGAGGAACTCATAAAACTGGCTTGGGGTCAAGTTGGAATCCATGGCGGATACTGATATCTCTGCCTCTTTCTGGTTGATGTTATGCCAGCCATCTCCTCCACTCCTTAGTGGGAAAAGTTGAAGGGTCTGGGATTCCACACGGCTATCATGATCATCTTCCCTGAGGATCCCACTGTTTGAGTGGATAACACCATTTTCTGTGTGAGGTGAAATGAAAAAGCTGAGATCACAATGGGTTTTTACAAGCTTTGGGTCCATGACTGTGGCTGTGTTAGGAGAGATGCTAGTTGTAGAGGGAGCAGTGGTAGCTGCAGCTGTAGGAGGAGGAAAAGATGGCTGTATCAACTGCCACGTGGCATTCCTTTCCAAAAAGTTTCGTCTTTGGTGCAATTCTCCTTCATGGAATTGAACCCATCCATCTGTTCTACACTCTGCAACACCTGCTGCTGCTGCTGCTGCTGCTTTTGCTGCCCTTTGTATTGGGACAGATTCCTGAAAGTTTCAATTCAAGACATGCAAACACATGGGAAATCTCAGCATGTATGCTTTGAAAACCAAAGGGAAAAAAGGTTAAAGGCATTGGAAGGCACACATTTCAATTGGGCACTCCAAGCTGCTATTCAAATAAAAGTACATGGTTGGACTGTGAGGGAAAGAGAATTGAGAAGTCAAATTAGGGTGCTCAATTCCATAGAATGTTATAGGGGTGCCCCTATAAAAAAAAAACTGGCCTAGATGACATGGATAAGCAAAGCACAAGCCCCAAAACCCTAGGCTAAGTTTCATAACAGCAGCCCCGACAGAAAGGAAGGAATGCAGCCTTTTAGGCCCTTTTCATTTCCCAACAAACAAAGCTTTTGTTGGGAGGGTCCTTTCCCTAGCTAGAGACCTGTCTGTGCATATCTTTTCTGTAATATTCCAGCATCAACTCGTTGATCTCTAGTAATCATATGCAAATAATCACTGCTTAATGGGATCTTATGAACTTTTGGGGATTAAAAGGGATTTCAAGTTGACGACAAAAGAGAAAGGGTTTTGGTCTCCATGTCTACGACCACTGGACAAAGACAAGAGAGGTTAAAAAAACGGACCTCTGCAAGAGTACCACTGCAGTTTGAAGAGGGTGCCCAGTCCTTGCTAGTCTGTTCAACTTCAAACGCTGTCCTACTTGTGCCTGTAGACAAAAGAAACAAAAAGAATACAACTTTAGATCTCTTCAACCAACAATTGGAATGAAAATAAAAGAGAAAAAGAATTAAAAAACGACACATAATATCTCCAACGAAGAAAATGCCATGGAGAAAGCCATGCGTTGTATGATAAAGCATCAGAAGCCTCTCTTTTCTTTTCCCGCTTTCTCTTCTTTTGTGTCTTTTGAATCAATGGACAATCACAACCTAATTATAGGATGTCGGTTTTACCTAAGTCTTTGTTTTCTAAAGCATCAAGATCGAAGGGGTGCCCCTCCGCAGCTGATTCCACTTGACGGCGTCGTTTCTGCCTTTCTCTGGCTTTGTGATTCTGAAACCAATAGAACACATTCTTCCCTTCGATTTTCCCAAACCGCCGAAGCTGTGCAGTGATATGCTGAATTTGCTCTGCTGATGGCGTCCTTGTCCCTCTCCGATACAACTCTTCCAGAGCTCTCAGCTGCTCTGGGGTAGGATTCCACCTTGTGCTCACCACAACCGGTGGGGTGGTGTTGAACTCCCTCTTACTTTGATCAGCCACTGATGCTAAGAACAAAAACTTTCTTGCTTAGTAGAAATACCCAGAAAAAAAGAAAACAAAGAATTGAAAAGAAGAGTGAAAAGTAATGAGAAAAATGGTAAAAAACGAGCTTACCCAGATTGTGACACTGAGTGAAGAAATCGGTGCCATTATGAGCTATAGGAGAAGTCAGTGGCCTTGGAACTAAGGGCCTAAGCTTCCTTCCATTGAATGCATGATCGGGCATGTTGAACTCACTTCCTTCATTATAACCCACCATCCACATCTTGATAGCTATACGCTAAAACAAAGCTAGGGTGGGATGATCAATGAAGCTGCTATAATAAGGAGGAATAGCTAATAGCTAAAACTAATGAATTGAAAGGGGATTGATTGTATGCAAAGTGAGAGTGCTTAAGAAGATTCCTAGCTCCTGATTTTCTCTTCCCTTGTTAGGGTTAATGAGGAAATGAAATGGAGGGAGAAGAAGAGAAGGGTGACAGGAGTTGAAAACAATGGAGGCATGCAAGGTTTTGTGATGTGAAGGTGGCTCAAAAAAAGGTGATCCCTAGTTGGTTGAATGAAAAAGTAGACAAGGTTTATATATAGCAAAAATTGATGCCAATAAAGAAAAAACCCATTATATTGTTGAAAAACGAGTCCGTTTGAGCTGAAATTGTGAGGTATTTTGTGTCTCAGACATTCAGAGATGGGGATTGATCACTTTAGCATATGAGAGAGAGAGAGAGGAAAGAAGAGGGAATGAAATGGTGCTGGTTTAATATGGGACAAAGTGAGACGGACTTGAGGTTGACTAGCCTCCTTACACTCACAAGAGAGAAAGAGAGAGAGGGGCAAAAAAGAAAAGCAAATAGAGAGAGAGAGGAAGCGTGGAATTCTGGGAGGTTTTTGGGAGTAGGAAATGAAAAACGACGTGACGATGATGAGGCTTATCATGAGGCTCATCACATCTCTCTCTCATTTATTGGTCTCCTCACGTCTCGTGCCTTTCACACTAATTCTCAATCCGAACTGCCCCTCTCTCCCCCCCACACCCTCTGCTCCCTCATTACCCTTTTCTTTGTCTGTTATACTGTCCTTCCTTACATTCTCCCTCCGCTGCACGTCTCTCATCTGTACGCCTTTCTTCAATATTTTCATTTGATTTAATTTTCCCCCTCCCCAATCAAAAATCATATATATATGTATGTACACACACAGAGACTAGTTTATATATATATATATATATGCATATATATATATAAGGGTCTGATATTGTCTTAGTCCATATATAGTTTTTTTCTAAAATAAAATCTGGGTGCCCACAAAAAGAATTGGAATGCTAGCTAGTAGCAAAAGTTAGGGATCCCCATATGGCATCTTGTTTAATATGGCTGGTCCAGGCCCCCATGGGAGGAGAATAAAGTCTCGGGTTGTCTGTGGCAGTGTGGTTCTCAGTATTACTGTGATTGCCTCATAGATATAACCCTCTGGTCATTATGATGGAATGACTCAATTCTCGAGCTAGCGAGATCTGTCATAGGGCTGATACAGAATTTGGAAGCCATAATTGTTTAATTATATATATGATAGCTTTTTGGCAGCTGGGTGGAAGGAAGGGCCTACTTCTGCAAATTTCTGAGTTCTGATCCTACTGTTTTGTATGTTTGTTATTTATTGTCATTTGCATGCAAATATTATAAGTAATGGGAGAGGAGAGTCACATGCAAACTCCATATTACTATTATGTATCTACTGTGCATTTCCCCTTCCATTGCTATTACTGTGTATTGCCATCAAAACCTCCAATCCCTTGTCGTTTCCCTGGGTCAGCGAATTCAGAACCATGTAAAATGTGTTACAAGATCGATATATTTGTAATTGAAATGCAACGAGGCCCAGGAAGGAGGACGGTTGAGATACAATACCTTTTTGGTTTTGTGAACTTTGAATTTTAGGTTCGTTTTCATTAATGTTTAATTCTTTCTGGAAATGTGGTCGTACGTATAGTTTATGTCATGAAATTAAAGCAAGTAATTCAATTGTGGATTTAGCTAGCTAGAGATATATCTAGAAGCACGTCCTAGATCAATATCATAACACATTGGATTAGCCATATTAACTTTTGAGAAGATGCTTGTATGAAATTCAAGTTATATATAGTGTTTTAATATATATATATATTGCATTAAGAATATTTTTAACTGACTGATAAAAACAATCATTTTCAAGACTTAAAAATTATCATGATATATTTTATCTTGTTCAATAAAATCTTTTCTTATATTGAGAAAGGAATTAAATTAGTTATAAATAACATGCTTAAGAAAGTTAATTATCTATCAAACCTTGTTAATTATAGCTATAGCATCTAAAGATTTGTTATAGAAAGTGGAGCCAGGAGATGTAATTAGGGCATTGTAAGTGGAAAAATACGGCAATTGATATTGATGCCCCAATGCTTGTAGCTTGAACCGTTTTGGAGTAGTTCTTTGAAAGGGACAGGGAGGGATGTGATGTGATGATTCACCTATCTCACAGACCTTGATTTAGTGTTCATGAGAGTGCTGCCTTGATATGGAGCAGTTCTATTTTTTTTCTTAGATATACGCATCCGAAGACCTAACTGCATTTATAGTTTATTAACCATTCAAAATATAAGTTATTGAAATAGTTATTTGATTAACTAGTATCAACTCTATATTAACTAAAAAATTTATATTTGATATTTATACTGTATAATGTATGTGCCAGTTTCTTTTTATTCATTAGAAGAATATTTATATGAAATAAAGTTAGTAATAATTTTAAAAAATTGAGTAATTACATTAAAACAGTTTTATTTTTTAGTTATTTAATTTCTCGATAGTTTTAATTACGATTGGTTAAAGTATGTTAAATATATAATTTTTTGAGGGATTCATATATATAGATATATATAATTAAAAGGCAACGACTCATAAAAAAACAAAAGGCAACAAGGCCTAGGACGATGGTTAAGACTTGAGATACAAATTTTTTGGTTTTCTGAAATTTAAAAAATTTTGGATTCGTCTTCAATGTTTAATTCTCTTTAGAAATTGTTGGCCAAAAAAAATTCTTTTTAGATATATGTGTTCGTACGTAGTTTGTATCATGACAATAAAGCAGGCAATTGAGTAGAGGGTTTAGCAATATAGAAGGTGTAAACATGATTGGTCGTATAGATCATTTAAAGAGGAGAGGCAAAGACACGAGAGTTTTGCGTGGTCCACTCTGAAATCCACAAATTTTTTGTGGCTTTTTTTTTAATACTTCCACCATTTCATCTTATTTGTTTCTTTAAGAATTTTTTATATACATTAATAAAATTATTAAATAATTTAGATTACATTAAAATTTAATAATATTTTATTAAAATTAATTTGACTTATTTTAACCAATATTAAATATATGGCATTTTTAATTACCTCATGTATTTTAAAAAAAAGAAAATTGGATCACTAAAATAAAAAGTATATTTTTTATATTGAAAATTTTAAAGATAAAAAAATAATATGGGCACTTGCAAAATAAGTAAATGAAAACATCAAAATTTATTTGGCCCATACGGAAACAGAGAGTATCAGATGCAGAATATACCAACCTAGTGGGAAGAATATGTTCACTGTAGACCCAACATATTGTCCTATAGCTATGGGGACAGTAGCATTACTATAGTTGGGTGCAAATATTTTGAAATTGCTTTATGCTGATGCTATGGGGTTAAAACAAAATAGAATGAAAGTATATAACAAAATAATTTTAATATGCATATTAAAAAATAAAATGCCTCTCAAAAAAATGTTTGATACAATAGAAATAGAAGAGAAATGAATATAATTAAACAAAAAAGACAGAAACATATATCCTTTTGTACCACAGACTCTAGTGCTGTTTATTGGGTAGTTTTGATATTTCCTATTATTTTCATGTAGTGGGAGAAGGAATCAATTCCATCATATCAAACATTCTAACTTCACTCAATTTGATCTCTGAAAAACAGAAACTCTAAACTCTTTCAAACTAGATCAGACATTTCATAAAAAGATTGGATACTTCAAAAACACAGGAAAAATTGAGAATCTTGTTGAGGGTATGAATTTGTATGTTTAGCTACCTAAGGGAGTAATTTCAGTCTTCATTATATAAAAACTTTGGGAGTTTGTTATAAAAAGAAAAAAGAAAAGGAATTTGTCTATTTATATACGACACATGGTTGCAAAGACGCGTGTAACCTTTCCAAGAACAAGAGGGTAAAAGAGATTTCTAATCTCTGGTCAAAAAAGAGAAAGAAAGAATAGCTCATCGGGACAGTAAAAGGATAGAATAGGAGTATATTAGAGTATAACAAGAAGAATGAGGGTGCATTTAATGAACCATGCATAAAGTTAGAAAGGGAGTAATTTCAGTTTTCATTATATAAAAGCTTGGGGAGTTTGTTGTGGGAAAAAATTAGAGGAAATTAAACATTAAATCCCTATACTCTCATTGCATTTTGAAATAGGTTCTTATATTTTAAATTTTTCAAGACACTCCCTATTGTTTAAACAGCTTGACCTGTGCTTTGAAAAACTGATTATAAGTACTTGACGGTGTTAAAACTTAGCCATAGCCATGTGACTAACAAAATCCTACATGGCACATGAATTAATAAAAGCTTGATTCACGGTTGTTAATTTAAACTTCATTTGGTTTGAGAGATTTTGGAGGTGAGGAGAGGGGAGAAAAAATTTTCTATCCTATTTTTATCTCAAACAAAATAAGAGAGGGAGTAAATTTCCTCTCGTGCATAAATAGGATAAAATAAAGGATATAAGTGAAAATATTTATTTTTTTATTTAATTTTTAAAAAATAGAATAAAAATTTTTTTCCTCTCCCCTCCAAATTTTCTCAAACCAAACGGAGTCAAAGTGGCTGAGTAGACTCTTTCTTGACTTTGTAAGTGTAACAATTATGCATTGGGTTGTTGACAGCGAAGACGCTGGGGCAACTGAAGTGAGTGTTGAGTCGTTGAAGGGGAGGTGCAAAGGAGACTAGGATCCGAGCAGTTGAAAGTTTGTGAAGGAAATAGACGTCTATGCGTTTATTACTGCATCGACCAAACATGGAAGGAATTTTGATATCAAATTAAATTTATAATACATTTTAATCTCAATTATAAATTTTTCACATGGCACCAAAAATGAAATTTGTCTTTTGTAGAATATCAATCTATAATGTAAAAAAAAAAAAAAAAGCAATTTTTCCTACTCGCACTATTCTTTTTTAACCGGTTTCATTCGTAATATGGGATTTGAGTTTCTTTTGGATAAGTAATTTGTTTAGTCCTTAAAGTTTTACTTATTTTTCATATTGTTCCATGTGATTTTAATTTTATTAAACAACTCTTTATAGTTTTATACTATTAGAGAGTTAAACTTTAAATTATCCAAGACTAGAAATTTAACCACTCCTCCATTTAACATGGTTAAAATTGACCAAATTTGTACTGATTTGTAAAAGGAAACCTGAGTTATAGCATAACTCATATATTAAAATAAGATCAACAGTAAAATTTGTCAATAATAAAATAAGATGATTAGTAATAAAATTTGTCAATTTTATATTATGCTCCAGCAAAAATTAAAAAAAGTTTACTAAGCTTTATTACATTTGTCTGTACATCCAATTCATCTCACAATTAGACACATCAATTGAATTTTAATCAAGTTAATGCTAAATTTGGACAACATAGGGATTAAATCTATAAGACTTTGAAGATTTAAGGATTACCTCTCTAACAATGAAAAATTATAAGTAGTAATTCAATAAAATTCAAACCACAATAATTAATATCAAAATTAAGTGAAACTTACCAAAATATCCTTTATCCTTTTTTTTTGCAATATATGAAATTTGAGTTGAGTTGCACTATTTATAATTAATGAATTATAAATTTTACATCTTCCATTAAGTTACTTTTAATTATTTTACACAAATTAAACAAAATACTTGAAAATAGTTTATGTTCTTAAATTTTTAAAAAATTACTATTATTTTTCAAGATTGCTCTTAGTTAAATTCATTAAATTTATTAAAAGTAATTTATCTCTCTTTTGATGAATCCACATCTTAAGATTTAAATTTTAAAAATGAAATCAATAAATTAATTTTCAATACAGGAATATTTGTAGAAAAAATATTTAATTTTCTAAACATTTTAGTATTTTACAGGGTGAATTATATTTAAAATCATAATACTTTATAAAATGTGACCCCACAAAGTAGTGCTACCTTTATTTCTTTTTAACCCCACTTTTGAATGGTACTATTAAATTGCAAGATAACATTAGTTATTATTTTTTCACCTATTTTATTATATATTATTTTAAAAATTAAATATAATATTAATTATGTTTTTATCAATTTACTTATTGAAGATCATATTAAAAAAATTAAAAATAACTTTAACATATCAATTATATTTTTTAATATATGTGTTAGAATCTTAAACTAAGAATAAAACAAAATAGAGAGAGTAATATCTATTGACATGACACATTGATCATGGTAATCCTTTCTCTCCTCATCCCATTGTTATCTTTTTTTTTTTTAATTAACATATCAACTGCTCCTTTCAACTATTTTTTTCTCAAAATATAAGAAATATTTTTAAATTAAATAATTTTTATTTGATAAATTAATATATATTTTTTAAATTTTATTATTAATTAAAGTATACTTATTATTATGAGACATGAATTAAAGGAGAGTTAAATGAGAACATTAAATAAGAGTAATTATAAAAAAAATTAGTGATATATTTAGAATGTTTAACCATTTTTTTTATTTTAATAATTTAGTTAGTTATTTTTTATATTTTATAATATATTTTGAAATAAAAGAAGCATGTAATAAATTTGAGAGGAAACATATTCCCTTTACCTTATTATATTTTGTCATTTTAGATAAATTTAAATATTTCAATTTATCTTTCATTTTATATTATAAATAAAATATTAATTATTTTTTAACTGTTTTACTCTTTATTAATAATAATAGATGAAATACAAACTATCTTTTAATATTTAATTTAAAAATATTTTAATAAAATATTATTAAATTTTATCATAATTTAAGTTATTTAATTTAAATTAATTAATATTTTTCTACCCTAAAAGTTAAAAGATAAATAAAAATAAATAAAAGGAGAAGGGGGAGTAGCAACTACCTAAAAGTTAAAAAGAAAATTCATTAACGATACCAAACTCAGCATCAATTCTTCTCCACCATGGCTTCCAGGTACTCAACATTTGCACATTTGCTCCCGCCAAACCTATTGAAAGCTTCCGATGAGGACTTTGAGATCACGTCATACCATTTCTTCCCTTGGAGATTTCACTTTGAATTCTGTCAGCACCCTAGCCAAATTAGGGTTACAGAAAATCAAGCATAAGGAGGTAAGATCCGCCATCCCTAACTCTCTGTTTTGGTGCTTGAAAATCCAATTAATTGTTTTCCTTAGCTCCTGCAAGAAAAAGCATTCGACACTGGCACAATTATATTTCCTGTAGAAAAAGATTGATTGGCTGTCCTTTGAAACCCACAAGGATTTTGAAAGCCCGAAATTTCCTATGATTTTTGTTGATTTTTTTTTTTAAATTCAATGAAGATGTACCATCCTCCCGGTGGTTTATCATCTTGTACTGGCTGTTATTCATCTCTAGCTTTAGAATTTCTTTCGCTTTCGGGAAACCCTGTTGAATGTAGTTGCAAAACTCTGTTAATCTCTTCTATTGCGTGTTTTGATTCAGTATTTATGTTCTGGTGCTTTGCTTTATTTCGAGCATCCCAAATGAAGTGGATTGTTGCAACAATGATCCTGCTTCTTCTAGTCCATTCTTCCTTTGAGATATTAGCATTATAGAACCATGAGGATACCCGGGCTTTAAATTCTGTGTTCACTATTTCTCTTGTTCTCAGCATCAATCTGGATGTGAACCATATAGCTCTAGCAAAGTGACAATGTAGAAATAAATGGTCCAAGCTTTCTTGGTAGGTTAAGCATAAAGGACACACATCTTCTAGGGTGAGATGATGAATTTTGAGGATATCAGCTGAAGGAATAGCTTTGTTTAAAATTTTTCATGAGAAAAGAACCATTCTCATGGGAAGATTGATTTTCCAAATTCTATCCCATATGGCTGAAGTCTCCGGGTTGCCTTCTTCTTGTTGTAAAAGAACATTATAGCCTTCCTTAGTGAAATATGAACTGCTTGAACTAGGATTCCATATCAGCTCATCACTGGTATCAAAAAGAGAGAAGGAAGACTTTGAGATCTCCTCTTTTACTTGCTCACTGTAAATAGTGGAAATCAGAAGCATATTCTAATCCAATCTATTTGGTAGAATGAGATTTGAAACCTTCTGAATAGGCTGTTGTGGATCCCTACTCATATGCCGCCACATCTCGTGGTTAATAGGAATAGAATTCCCCGAACCAACCTGCCATCTCAGGTTGTTGACAATCAGTGGGCAAGTTTTGAGGACACCTTCCATAAGCCATGGATAGCTATTTTTCATCTTAAGGTCTCCTTTTAAAAGAACACCTAGGTATTTCTTTTTCATAGTGGCAACCCAAAGCTAACAATCCCCACATTTAATAATTCTCCATACCTCCTTTGCCAGAAGAGCTTTGTTGAAAAGATGAAAAGTTCTAAAGTCAATGCCTCCATTTTTCTTTTTCCTACATAATTTTCTCCAATTCAAAAGGTGCACACCCGAACTTCCTCTATCATCATTTAATCCCCAAAAGAAATTAGCACAAATCATGTCTAGTTTACGTGCTATACTCTTCAGTAAAAGGATACAAAACAATTAGAAATTGACAGAGGAGTTAACCACTGATTTGATGAGAGTCATCCTTGCAGCTCGAGAGAGAAGTTTGCCTTTCTAGCTAAAGTTTTCTTTCCACTTTGTTAGTGATATCTTGAAAAATGAGATTCTTGTTTCTACTATCATCAAAATGAATTCCCAGATATCTGCCCAGCCTAAAGCAAAACGTGCAATTGATTATATTGCTCAATCTAACTTTATCAACCTGTGAACAATTAGGGCTGAACTTATAATAATTCAGACTTTTGCTAATTGATCTCTTGACCAGAAAGCTTGCAATAACACTCTATAACATTCATGACAGTTTTGCAATTATCATCTTCAGCTTTAAAAAACAAAACAGTGTTGTCTACATAGGCCAGGTGCGAGGTTGGTGGCTTGTATGCAAATTTTTATTCCTTTCCATCCTCCTCTGGTTTCTTCGTCCTTGATAATTAAAGAAAGCATATTAGCACAAAGGATAAAGAGATACGGAGATAGGTGATCTCCTTGTCTTAATCCTCTTTTAGGAAGGAATTGTTTATAAAGCTTTCCATTGCACAGTAACTGATAAGAGATTGTTGTTACACAGTCGATGATCATCATAATCCAGATGTTAGGGAAACCCATTTCCATGAGAACTGCTGCTATGAAATTCCAGGCCAATTTTATCATAAGCCTTTGCAAAATCCACCTCCCCAGCAAGTTTTACCTTTTTTGGTGTTGTGAATGTGGTAAACAATTTCAGCAGCTCGTAGAATATTGTTTGCGATGAGCCTTCTTTTTAGAAAAGCAAATTGATTCAGTAGAATATATTCGTCCAGCATCTCCCTCAATCTGTTAGAAATCACCTTGAAAATAATTTTGTAGGAAACATTACACAAACTAATGGGTCTGAAATCTTTAAAAGTCTGTGGGTTGTCACATTTGGGAATGAGGGTGATAAGAGTTCTGTTTAAACTCTTTAGAATAAAACCCCTATCCCTGAAGCTTAGCACAGTGTTGATGACTTCTCCCTGAACCTTGTCCTAGTAATGATGATAAAACCTTGTCCCAATGTTATCTACGATGGTTGATGTTGTGAAATACAAGCTCAAGCAGCTTGAACACCCTGACCCACGATTCCTCTAATATGGGTCTCCTTTTCCCACATTGACCTTTTTGGAAAGGAAACTTATGGTTTTTAATCTCATTTTATTTATTATTTTAAAAAATTTAATATTTCAAATTATTTATTATTTATATTATTAATAAAATATTAATTATTTTTTTATTAGTTTATTCTTCATTAGAAAACAATAATAAGTATAGTATAAGTAATCTTTTAATGTTTAATTTAAAAATATTTTGATAAAATATTATTAAATTTTAGTTATGTAATGATCTTGTTACTGTTTGTGAAAAACCGTAAAATCATGGATAAAACCATGAGATGGAGGAAGTAGTAGATTTTTTTATACGAAGCTTATCGGCTCAAACTTTCAGGTCAGGGCATAAGCTTGCTTGTCGAATGAAAACAAGGATAAACCCTCCACTCTGCATTTCATTAGGTTTGGAAGAAATCCCGTGTATTTGTTGAGGTTTGTTTTCTATATTATATACTACACTAGTTTTCTCTTTCTTAGAATTCAGATTATAATCGAACAAGAGGTTCTAATTTTTGTGTTTGGCATAGCAACATAATTAACTGTTCCTAGAATTTTGAAGTTTTCTCTTTTACTGGATGCAAAACGCCGTGTATGCTGTGAAGGATTTTGGGAATTATATTTTGCTGGTGCTTGTTTTGGTTTCATTAGATTAATTCAATGGTCAAGATGTGGGAAAAATGAGGGTCAATTTCCGTCCACAAAATGAGAGGATCCGTTCTTGCTCTCCACGTTGTTTCTCCACCTTCAGATTCTGCTCGGAAAATTTGAAGTTGTTTCTTCATGGTGCTTAGACGTGAACATTCTGATTGTCATCGATGTGCAGAACATATATATTCCTCAGAAAGTTTATTCTTTCTCCTTCTACCCTTGGTGTTGTTCAGCCTCCTTTCTATCGTAAGCATTTCGTCAAAGGTATGCATTCCCTTCATCCGTACCAACAAAACAGACCCATTACTCCATTTGGCAAGAGAAATTCCAAGTCCATGAAACCAGCTAAGGATGGGGCCACTGATCCACAAGTGTATATGAGGGATATCGTTGGGAAAATATACAGAATGCTAAAGTATTTGACTTGGGATTCTGCTCATGAAAAGCTTGAGAAGCTTCCCATAAAATGGGATTCTTTCACTGTCAACCAAGTCCTGAAAACCCACCCTCCTATGGAGAAAGCCTGGTTGTTTTTCAATTGGGCTTCTCAGCTAAGAGGGTTTAAGCATGACCAGTATACTTACACAACAATGTTGGATATTTTTGGAGAAGCCGGGAGAATTTCGTCCATGAAATATGTTTTCCAGCTGATGCAAGAGAAGGGGATCAAGATTGATTCTGTTACTTACACTTCGCTAATGCATTGGTTATCGAATTCAGGGAATGTTGATGAGGCAATCAAAGCGTGGGAAGAAATGAATTCTCAGGGATGTAGCCCTACTGTTGTTTCTTATACTGCATATATGAAGATTCTATTCAATCATGGCAGGATAAAGGAGGCTACTGATGTCTACAAGGAGATGCTTCGGTCTGAATGTGCTCCAAATTGCTACACTTACACAATCTTAATGGAGTATCTCATTATGTCTGGTTAGTGTGCTTACTGCATTCTAGCTGTTTGTTGCACTGTCTGCATAAGGTGGCATTCAGTATTTTTCCTTGCTAGTTAGATAATTTTTTCTTAGTTTGGTACAAAGTCTGGCGCATCTTTCTTAGAGCTAAGGTTTCAAATAATTGACATAGATTAAGCCACTAACTTTTGCTATAAACTGTTATGGGTTACTTTAACTTTTGGTTAACATTATTTCATCCCAAGACGAACTTGAATTACATCTGTACCTATTATGATGTTTTCTTTTAGATTTCGATTGAGGAATAGTTTGCTTGCAGAAAGCTGAACCTGGATCTGAAAATTTTTAAAATAATATATTTAGTATGCCTAAGTCATTTATAATATTTGGACTATAATAATTTAATAGATCTTGATGATGCTTCTATGTTTGGCAGTTTTCACGTTGAGTAAATTGGAGACTTCTAATTCCTATGGCTTATCGGCTATTCAGTTTTCCCCCTTTTGTTAGCTGTGATGGTTGAGGTGAGGATAATTATTCTTGTTTTACTTTGTTTCAGGAAAATGCGGGGAAGCCCTTGAGATTTTTGAGACAATGCAAGAGGCAGGGGTGCAACCTGATAAAGCTGCATGTAATATATTGATTGAGAAGTGTTCTAAAGTTGGTGGGACTGTGGCCATCAACCGAATCCTTCAGTATATGAAGGAAAACCGTCTTGTTCTTCGCCACCCTGTTTTTATGGCAGCATTGGAGGCTTTAAAACTTGCTGGTGAGAGCGATGCCCTTCTCGGGCAAGTTCATCCTCACTTTTCTATTGACTATAACTTCAGGAAGGAAGCAGATGACTGCACAAAAGTAGCTGCAGATGCTTCTTTTAATATAGATGAAAAGCTTCTGTTTGATTTATTGAGAAAGGGAAATCTGGTTGCTATTGACCATTTACTTTCAGGGATAACAGATAAGAAAATACCTTTAAATCTTGAGGTTTTATCAACCGTCATTGATGTAAATTGTAGCCAGGGCAGACCTGATGGTGCTTTATTGGCTTTTGAGTACAGCATGAAAATGGGCATAAGTATCGAAAGAACTAAATATCTTGCCTTGATTGGCTTGATGATCAGATCAAATTTGTTTTCCAAGATTCTGGAAGTTGTGGAGGAAATGACTAGAGCTGGGCATTCTCTTGGAATCTATTTAGCTTCTCTTTTAATTTATAGGCTTGGTCGTGCTAGGCAGCCCACATATGCTGCAAAGATTTTCAACATATTACCTGATAACCACAAGTGTACTGCCGTCTACACTGCCTTAATTAGTGCTTACTTCTCCGCTGGAAGAGTTAATAAGGCACTTGGGATCTATAAAATCATGCGTGAAGAAAAAGTTTCTCCAGCATTAGGCACTTATAATGTGCTACTAGCAGGCTTAGAAAGAAAAGGTAGATTTTCTGAAGCAGATTTCTTTAGGAAGGAAAGGAAGACCCTCCTTGCTAAGTGTAATTTTCAGGGAAGTGTTTGCATAAAGGAAAAGATATGTAACCTTTTGTTTGCTGGGGATGTACTTTGATGAACCAAGGGATCTCAATGTGGTATCAAGCTTAGGTATATAATTACTAGCCAGTCAGGCTGCATGGCAGTTGCTGCTTTCCTTTTAAGGAAAATGTTTCGGCAACATTTAGCAGCAAGTACTTGGAAAATGGACTAGACAAGATGAATTGGAGGATTGTCTTCTGGGAACGACTATATGTTTCATAAAACAAGAGTATGTGGGACGTAGCCTTCAGAGACAAGATGCAATGTGAACAAGATGTGGGATGGTAGCTGTACACATCCTTAAGAGTCCCCTGAATTGATATTTAACACAGGTGAAAAATTGTTGTGGAATTTTTCTGTTTCTTCAATGTAATTATCATCCTCAGTGGAATGGAAGCAAGGTTCTTTTTCTCTTATTGAATCGAAAATTTTCAGTTCTGCAGATTCCTTCGAAGCATTTATTCTCACTCAAGGGGGAAAAAAAAAAGAAAGAGAATGAAAAGGCTGAGAAGCTTCATGAATGACAGCTAGAGGCTCTGTAAAATGATAAATGGAGGTGATATACTTCAGTTCCTATTTAAGTAATAAGTGGCACTTCTATTGATGTTTAAATTGTGAGAAATGTTTGGGAGATACTTGTTTCTTCTGGGTTAAAGATGATGTGCTACACAATGTCATTGGCTCGATGTTTCAAGGGTTGATTATCAGCCTTCTTTCTACAATGCTTTCGATTTGATTATAATTATTTTATTTCTTATTGATTACTTCTAGGTTGGTTATTTAGATGTCAGGATGATAGGTAAGATTTTAAATTATCAGTTGCAATATCGATAATAAAGTGACTTGATTCTTCCTTGCTCTACCTCCAAACTCCTTTTACGTCGAATTATGAAGAATATAAGCATGTCCTTCCAAGTTCTGTTAAAATGCCAGTTTTTTAAATGTTGCTATAAAGCTCTGTAATTGACAAGCTTCAATTATACTGTAGCCAGTTTAAATCTTTAAATGTCTTTCCTTAATTTAACTCTTAATTTCCTTCTGCACCAATAAAGTATGCTATGTTGCTGTGTGAAAAAAGGCTTTGGGACATGAAATACGAAGTTGAACAGAATTTTTATGTGAGATTTGGAAAGACTCCACTATAGATGCAAACATTCAAAGGAAATACATCTCGCTTTTTAAACCATAGCTGTGATCCTGTGTTTTGGAAAAGTGGTAAATGTCGCAAACTTGGCTCCCTCCCTTCACATTTTTCTTACTCTTCTGGGATTGACTGAATATGTTGTTTCTTTGATGTCAGAATTTAATTACTGTTAGGAATCAGAATATGATGAAACCTTATATGCTCTCATATTATATTAGCAATAATTTTCTCCTCCACATAATCAAACAGTAAATATAAAATGCATGTTTGGCATCATCCACTGCAGGCATTGACTCAAGGTATTTTTATATGCAGTAGGATATTGAGGAATAAAACAATTTATTAAAAATTTAACTAAGCCCTGTGTCATCAAGAATCCCGTGTACACAAGGTATATGGTATAAGCAATGTATAAAAAACTAGATTGCATCGATTGGTTGGACTGGTTGGACTGGAAATTAATGCTAAGTTTGGTTTGGAAGAAGAGGAAGACCCTGATTGAATTGGTGAAAACTAATTGTGAACTGGTCAGAATTTTTTTTATTTTTTTTCTAAATTTTTTTAGTTTTAAAGATAAAATAATATTATTTTTAATGTTAAATAATATTATTTTTTTATAAAATTTTTTCTTTTAATATTATAATATTGTATAAACATTATTATGATACATAATTATTAATAATGATAAATTTACTTAATAAATAATATGTAAATAGAATATTAGTTAACTATTTTTAATTCAAAATATGATTATGAATAAATATGAACTTATTTATATTTTAATATTAGATTATGAAATTTATTAATGATATTTTTTAATAATATATAACATATAAAATTAAAAAAATATTAATTTTTTTATTATTAGTTTAATTACGATTCAACCACGGTTAAATCATTGAATCTTGAACTGTTATCTTGATCGGTCCAATTTTTAGCACTTCAGGTATAGGTATAAGTGTAATTGAACAGTCTTAAAATCCATTCAAACTTATTTCCAGTATTATGTATAACACTCATGAACCTTTCAGTGTGAACTCATTCGTTTTCAAAGAAAATAAATATAATTACAAAAAAAATACAGGTATAGAAATCTAAATACTCTATGTTGCCATCTGTTTGTTGGTCAGCTTCTCAATCTTAAAAGACCGAGAATGGTTCCTTGTGAACTAACATCTCACTCATTTTTCAAAAAGGACAAATTGTATCTAAGTGCAGTGTGGTTTAAGAAAAAACGAAAATGTTATTCTCTTTTTCATAAAGAATCAACTTACGAGATGAGCAACAGCACTGAGATTTTCAGGGAAGGATGCTAGCAGTTTCAGTTTTGTCGGTTCGTAATTCATATACACCAACAAAAATCGCAGAAGCTCTGTGGAGACTGAGAGGGGGGGGTGATATGTCAGGCACAAGCACCATACTGTTCAATCAATCAGGGCCCACTACTCTTACCAAAGATATGAGAGATGCTTCCGATCAACAGGATTTTCCCACAAGAGTCAAATGGAATTGTAGATATTGCCCCTTCAAAATGATTTTCCCTCCGCCATGGGCAGCCTGTTATCAGATAGACAGTAATATAAGTGAAACATATATTAGAGGAGAAATCAAAACTTGAAAATAGACTCCATCAAAAGGTCAATTCTCTTTATAGTGAAAATAATGCAGTATGGTTAATCCAGGTAATTTGTATTCAGACTTCTATTCTTGCAGCATTTTGTTCGAACGCATACGGCGTGATGTTTGATCATTGTACCCCGGATCTGGTGGATCATTGTGTCAGGAGTTAGTGTCACTTTCAATGGGCGTGTGCTAGCTTGTCTGTAAGATTGATGCTGATGCACTTTATCATATTGTCACTGTTGACGGGATCTTTGCTTTATAAGGTGCTGGGCCTACCGTTGTAAGGGCCATGGCATTGAACATGGGAACGCTTGCCGCCTATGATCAAAATATTGACTTTTTGAGGATTCCCTTGGTCTACCTAAAGCTTCTACTGTGATAGGTAAGTAACCACTTTACACCATGCACTGATGGAATAATTTCTGGTTGATGTTATTTTTATTATTACATACTCTGTATTAGGAACCGAATTGAGCTCTCATTTAAGTGTTAAAAGCAGAGAAGCATTCTCTCCAAGTGCTTGGATGGAAGATCAACAGTTATCCTTTGGATGATTTGTTGGGCATGTCCATTTTTATAGAACATGTTCTTTAATTTTACGTCGGAATTTTAATATTTTAAGACATATAACGAGCAAACCCAATATACATCTTTAAGTGATATATTATTCTCTTCAATCAATATGTTTTTACCTTTTTTTTTGTGAATAATATGTTTTTTTTATATAATTATTTGACTGGATCATATTCAAGTATTATCATATCTAAATAAAGATAGCTCTCTCAACATAATTTTTTCTATTTACAAGACTCGAACTTAAGACCTTATTTAAAAAGTGTTGAGTCTCTTATCACTTAATCTAATCAGTGTTGGTGAATAATATAGTTCACCATTTCTATAAATTACCCACAAATAGGAATAGAGGAATGGTACAAGTGTGTATGAGATTTATTTCTCTATTTCACTATAAATTAGCGGTCCCCTCAACATTTGATTAAATTGCAATTGCCCATATGTATTCATTGTGGTTGACATCTCTGACCAAGTTGTTGATGATTTTAAGTACAGCTTTGTGATTAGTATTATTTTCCGATTGTGAACACTGTATTTTGTCTGGTTCCTTTAAAAAAAATAATTATTTTAATAAATATAAAAAGAAAAAAATATACATAAAATAAAATAGTAAAAAAAAAATATCTCCAAAAAATTATCATATTTTTAGAAGTTATGATTTTATCCTTTTTGAGATTTTCATAAAACAAAAAAAAAATGTAATAAAAATATAAAAAAGAGAAAAGAAAAATAAAAATCAATGATTGGGATTTGATATGAAATTAATGAGAAAAAAAATAAAGCAAATCAATCAATTTCAATGTGAATATCAAAGAAAAATTAGAATAGAGATTTTTGTGATTTTAACGCATTAATTGAATGATTTACTTTTTAAAACTATAAATAGAGGCAATGTGAGAAGAGATGAGAGAAGGGAAAAAAGGAAAAGAAGAATTTGAGTGAAAGAGAGAGGGTGCGTGAGGGTGGTTTGAGAGTGAAGAAAAAGCTGATAGTAGGTATTGTCTTTACCGAAATAGCTTAAGGTAGGAAATTTTTTCTCTTCATCTTCATTCCAACTCTTTCAATCTCATTGCATAGTTGAGATTTTCTTATGGTATAACTTTTTTAGAATATGATCTTATATTTTTTTCTCTTCTTGAATATTTCCATGGATCCCCAGTTTGATATTTTGAGAAATTCATAGAATAATTTATTCATACCGATGAATACCTCATAATAGGTGGAGGTATGCTTGTGATTTATTTTGTTTTCTTTTCTTTAATTTGTTTCTATAGACCTCAAAGTATGATATTTTGGTGAAGTGTTAGAGACAAATTACTTATATCTATGAATATCCTTAATAAGGATAAAAATGTATTCTCGTTGATAATAGATAAATTTGTCCTACTTTATCATGATTTGTATTCTATAAGTCAAGGTGTATAACTATATGAATATGGTCATACTTACCAAACACATTGCCTAAATTAATGGAATGATACTCCGTGATATTTTTTCAGACTTAAACATTGTAATGAGTTTTATTTATTTATTTATATATTTCTTCTCATTTTTTATTTATTTTTCCTTCTTCTCTTTCATCTTTTTTTTTCTTTTTTTATTTTTCTTTCTCTCTTTCCTCTAGTTTTTTTTTCTTCTTCTTTTCTTTCTTCCCCTTATCGTTTTCTTTCTTTATTTATTATTTTTTTCTTCCTTTTCTTTTTCTTTCCCTTTTGTTTTGTTTTGTTTTTTTTTTCTTCTAAAGATTATGATGTTAGATAATTATATCTTTCCTTTCAAAATCATGAAATTTAGTCGAAATATTTATCATTTAAGATTGTAGTAAAAGGCACATATAGCTCTAAAGAAGGTAGCTTTTATATACTTTATAATAATGATAGTTAGGTGATTGATTACATTATTCTTATTCTCTCGTACAATTAGAATAATATGATATTTTTTCATTAAATATATATATTTTTTAATTGTTACCTGGTGGGGTTTTTGAAACCTCCATGAATGTTTGAATTAATAAATTTACCGTGTATTGCAATATGCCTCCGCTGGTCTAATGATAAATTATACGTTTTTTTATGAAAAATATTTTTTTAAAGATTTTCTCAAATTTGATAAAGTTTTGAACAAAAGTATTTCTTTAAATATAATTTTATACTATATTTTAAAGTTATTTTATGTGAGATTTTTAAAAGCTTCCATAGGTATATAAATCAGTTAGTGAACACGTGAGATTTTGGAAATCTCTGTGGATTTATTAACAAGTAATAAATAAATAGCTAAATAATTTTTATATAATATATATAATTCAATTTTTGAAAATAACAAATTTATATAATTTTTCTTAAAAAACACAAACCCATTGAGATGAGTTTTTTTACCTCGAACTACATGGACTTTGATTCTTATATTAGGATATGTAGGCTCTAGACTTTTATTCTAGGCCAAGTCTGTCTTTGTAAATAAATTTATTTTATTTATTTTTTTTAAATTTTTTCTTATTTCTCTATACATGTTTTATAAAGGTAATTAAAGTAATTTTAAGACCACAATTGATTTTATATAATCAACTTAAGGTAACCGTTTTTATGAATGAGTGTTATGGGTGTTTAACACCTTCCCTATGATGCAATCGACTTTCGAACCTTTTATGTTTCGTAGACTATTTTTTTAAAGATTTTTCAAAATTCCTCATTTACAAATTTTGGTAACGACTCTACTTTATTTTAATTTTTTATTTTTGAAAAATTAAAAATTGGGTGCAACACCCATTATCTATTTATCTTTTCTAGTTATTTCATCTACGCAATGCACGTATTGAATTAGGAAAAATAACTAAAGAATGGAGTAGGTATTAAGAAGTATTATGAGCTAACATAATGATAAGAGATATGATATTATAATTTCTTTGACGAAAATGGATGAAGTATATCACTATTAGAAAAAAGCATATTAATTAGTGGCAGATAAATCGGTCACTAAAAGCTCAATTCCATCACTAATGGTTAAATTAGTGATGGAAAATTCCGTCACTAAGTCCGTCAGAAATATCGCGCCACTAATTTCATGTGATGGACTGGAATCCGTCACTAATTAGTGACAGAACCTACCGTCAATAATATCAGATTATCCATCACAAATTTTTCTTTTATGATCACTCTTCTGCCGTCACTAATTAGTGACGACTAGTCCATCATAAAAAGCTTCTGTCACTATTTAGTGACGGAGTTTTTACCAAAGTTCTATCACTATTTAGTGACAAACCCATCATCACAAATTTCATTACAATTTAGTGACAAAATGTTCACCATTAATTGGAGTTGATCATCTATGTTATTTGTCTTTTAGTGACAGATGATCCATCACTAATCTATCACAAGTTTTTCAAATTTTTTATTATATAAATAATTTTGCTCATTTATTTCTAAAGTAAAAATTTTTAAGCAATTAAATATAAGAAGCAACACAAATAAGCCTATATGAGATGCATAATATTCCAAGTCATAACATAATAAGTCAAGTTTCTAACATAACATTATAAGTCAAGTTTCTAAGTTAAATATCTAGATACACAAAATAACAAAAGTTCTCTCACAAATATAAAACAAAATATCAAGAAAGTCAATGATCAATTATCTTTGTTTGGAGCAGAGATTGAGCCTATAGATGGATCAATGGCTTGTGGTGTTGTTGGATGAGAATGAGATGACCCTTGATTAGTCAATAGTTATTACACCATTGCTCTGAGCTTTTGTAGTTCCTTTTCTAGTTGTTTCCTTTCTTGACTCTCACTTTGGACTACTTCTCACACCCTAAGCTCCACCATTTGTTCCAAGCTTTCTTGACTAAGTGGTGGTGCATGAGTTGAAGCTTGTGAATGAGCAAATGGAGGGTCATGAGTAACATAGATCCCAGTACCCTCTGATCCGAGTCTATATATATATATAGAGAGAGAACAAAATCTTTTAATATACACAATTTCCTGGTAAGTAGAAAATGTAATGGCTAATTTATAGATTTGGTGTGTCAGTAATTTTGAGAAGCGTGTGCACAACTGCACATCACTTAGGAATCCTTTGCCAGTTGAACTAGGGAATTACTAGCTCTATATGGTTAACAAATGATATTGAGTAGTAATAATGAAGATATCATAATAGATATTATACAAAAAAAAAATATTATCTTTTACTTCCACCTCGATGGGCATATCAAACAGAGGCTCATGATACGCGAGAATACCATGCAACTTACTGCTTCCACAGCATAAGCGCCTCCTTTTTGGTGGATGGAGCAGTTGTACAGGGCTAACCTTTTTTTTTTATAAATTGTACAGGGCTAACCTTTTATGATAAGCCGAGTACGTGTTTTACGGTGTTTTTAATTTTATTATTTTTAAAATAATTTTATAAAACTGTTTTTGAGTATAAATTTTGAAAATAAGAAACTAATTTTTTTTAAAATAATTGTTAGTAAAAGTATAATTAGTAAGCGTTAAATGAATTATTCAAAATTTATATTTTTATCATTAATGAGATAGATATTTTTTACATTTTCTTTTATTTGTCAGAATAAAAATTAAAAAATATTTTAAAGATATTCTGAGTTTTCTATTTTTTTATTTTTCTATTTTTTAAAATATTTTATAAAAAATAGGTTTATTAAATAAGTTTTTTTTATTTTTTTATTTTAAAAAAATATTTTCAGAATAATTGTCAAACATGCCGTAAGTCCTGCTAGTTATAATTTTCAATGCTCATCCTAAATATAGACATCTTAAATGATCTGACATCTTATACCTTATATCCTGTAATAAAATCATAATATCTAGGATAAAATGTGTTTAAGGGTTTTTTTGGTAAACACAGACAGACGCTGTTTCGAATACCATTACCTATAAGGGTTTTTCTTTGAAGGAATTATTAGCCTATATATTTTATCGACAAACCTGTAACTCTCACCACCCACTGTTTCTTCGTCGTGCTTTGGATCAGAATTCAGAAGTCAGAACACAGACAGACGCTGTTTCGAATATTCCATGTGCAACTTGATGCGTATCTTGAATTCGAATCCTTTTTGGATTCCCAGCAGTGATACTTTAACATGGTACAAGAGAGCGTAATTTACTGAGAGTATATGATATCTATTTCATTTATATATATAAATATGAATGAAAGAAAATTGAGGGAGAAAAAGATGGACGGAACCCACAAATCTTTTGTCTAAATTTTATTTTTAAAAGTTGAGAGATTTTGAAGAGAAAATATCAGGAGAATTATACTTTGGGAATAAATAACAAACTAGAAGTTCTTCTATTCCTCATACCACTTGCTGGAGAATTCTTGATTGATGGGGAATAACAAAATTAGAAATTCAAGTTTGTCTGTAATGGAGGAAAAAGCAAGAAGAAAAGCCGTGTAATCTGATAAGAAAACGAGGGCACATGCTTCAGAGATTTCTTCATTTGCTTTTTTTTTTTTCTTACTTTATCTTGAGGAGAACATGGTAGTTTAAAATGGTAGGAGATAAATGATTTTGATAAAATTAGCTACAAACATATATGAGCTGATAATTTTTTTTTTGCACCAATATATGAGCTTATAATTAAGCAAAGATAACTCAATTCAACAAGGAGAATAATGATTTTGATAGATCTTATTTCATCATTTAATATTATATTATAAAACCTATATCATTTTCAGTGATTACATATCCAAAATTTTTTTAATAAAATCATCTAAAAATAATCACTTTTGTCAAAACTAATTATCATGTAAAATATTCAAACACAAATTATCTTAGTTAAAAACCAATTTTCACCACAATCATAATATAAAATCTATTTTACCAAAACTCTATGCAGTAAACCGTGTTATGGGTAATGCAATCAACATCCCAAATATCACACTGCATATCACTCAATATATCCATTCTTAATTGCTTAACATTCAAACAGAAAGTGAAGCTAATAATAATATATAATAATAATAATTACTCAGGCCGTGCTGAGAATATCAGGGTGGACATTTTATTCCTTGGCGAACAGAAAGGGCACAATTCCTTGTGGAAGAGCTGGCTTGTTATTTCAACATGTCAATCTCATCTATATATGGTTTCAAATGTTTATTTTACAATCTCATGCTCAACAAATTTAAACTCTAACTAAATTATTTGCGATTTTTCTCTATCTTTAAAATTTGTATAAATATTTTTTACCTATAAGAAAAGTTCATATAAATTTTAAAAATAAAATATGTATAAATTTAATATTTAAAAAAAAATTATATAACTTACCGGCCTTTAGTTTAAGTGAGGTTTGTGCATGTTTAGAAAAAAGTATCTGGATAATTTTAGGAAAATAAAAAAATTACATTATGTTATTAATTTTCCAAATTAAACATTTCGAAGTAATTCCAACCAAATTTTAAATAGAAAATAACATGTTTTTTTTACAAAAAAATTAATCATCCAATGATATAGGAACTAATATAAAATATTCTTACAACTTGTTTTTTTTTAATTCACATAGAAGACCTTACACACAATCAATATCCTGCTCCTATTTTTGACATGAATGTCCTTTCTTGTGTGTGCGTAGTGTGATTGAATCCCATTTGGGGATGGACGGGGGATTTGTATCCTCATAACCCAGCTTATACATGAAGCATAAGGAATCAGCAAATTTTTAATCATTATCTTAACCTGTTCAGCGCACAATTTTTTTTTTATTTTAATAATTGTTCAAGTGTGGTACTGTGGTGTATGCATCATAATTCAGATTTGAGATCCATTATGTGAAAGCTCATTTATCATCATCAATATCATTAACTAACTATCCTTTACTTCCTTTAATTTGATATGATTGACAAATGTCAAAATTAATTAATTTTTTTGTTATCAAACTAAATTTGATTCCATAAAATAACATTGGTTGAATTTAAGATAAGCATTAATTATACATTTAAATTAATACACTCCCTCCTCCATTCCATATTATATGATAACAAGTGGGATTTTTTTTATCTCATATTATAAGGTAACATGATTTTATTTACTAATTTTACCTCTCATTAATATAATATTTAGTATTGTTAATTGTGTTGATTAATTATGTTTAATATAAGTAAAATAGAAATTTTTGGATTTTTTTACAAATTTAATAATGTTATATGTTTTTTTTTAATATGCGTGAAATGTCACTTGTTTCCTTATAATATGAAATAGAGAGAGTATATGTTAAACTAAAATATAGAGGAAGTTGTTGAAATCATAATTAGGTAAATTATTTTGAAAATTTTTTAAATCTAAATCAAATAAAAAATTAAAAAAAAAACTATAAATGAAATAGAGCATTAAAAAAGTTACATTTATTAATAATCCTTTAACTGTAATGCTCAAATTTAAAAAATCTGTGAAAAGATAAGTTTTAGTTTGACAAATCCTTTTTTTATGATTATCTTTTAAATCCCTTTTAATCCAAATGAAAATATAAAATTTAAAAAGTATATATACACACCAATTAAGGGATTAAACGCGGAGAAGACAGAGATAAAAGAAATAAGAAGAAAGCAGCAGGAGAATAGAGCAATTGGGAATAACAATCGAGGAAGAGAAGAAGAGCAGCGAAGAAGATAAATAGAGAGAGAGTATCAAAAGAGAAGAAAGAACATTCATTGACTAGGTGGCAGGTATTTTATCTCGCTACATACATATATATATATATATATATATTTTTTTTTCCAAGTTTTATCTTTAGATACGCATAAATGGGCATTATTTTTTCTAAAGTGACCATATTAGATGAAGTATCTTTTTGCTATGCTTGCTATTCTTTGTTTCTTGTGGAATTTACACCCTCTTGATGGTTGAATTTGGGAAGTCTGTAACTCAATTTTTTGATGACTCAATATTTGAAGAATGACATGCAGTTATAATAAATCATAAATCTAACATTTAAATGGATTAATAAATATGAACTTTAAGAAGACAATATCTCAAAACACATTTTAACAAATTTATATTTATTTGTCAGCTATTAACCTATGAAAATTTCAATAACTAAATCAATTATAGATCAGATTTTATCCAACATATTAGATTCAGATTTAGATCGTGGGTTTATATGCTGTGACTTTGTGACACTGCCTTAACTACCAAGTTTCTTTATTTAACCTCATGATTATGGGTGTTTTGTATAATAATAATAATAATAATAATAGATAGATAGATAGATAGATTATGGCAACTTTCTTTGCTATTAATTTCAGTTCACAAATGTATTCCCTAGGTAGGATCTTCTGAAATGAGATGTTGAATATTGGGGCAAGTAATATGCGACTGCTTATTTGTAATGACATAGAAGATGATCCATTACTTACACTCTGTTTTCTACGCAGAATTTGCCATTTCATCCTCAAGTGTGAGTCGTTTTATATCAGAACCAACTCAAACAAGTCAGGGTAATTGTTATGTTTGAATGGAAGCATCAACAAAAATACTTTCAGTTGCTGATTGTGCTTTGAATGGAAGCAGTATAAAAAGGAAAAACCCTAACGGAGTTGAGACTTTAAGGCCCCAAAAGAAAAACAAAGTCGAAATTTTTAAGGAAGCATCTGAATCATGGGCTCTAACTGACTTGCAAATTGACCCTTGGAAGGAAAAATTAATGGTAGCCTCAAGAAAAACTCTTCTAATTGATTATTGTGCTTTGAATAGAGGTGGGACAAAAAGGAAAAACTCTAAAAAAGTTGAACGTTTGAGGCCAACTAAAAAAAACAAAGTCGATATTTTGCAAGAAACAAGGGCTCCAAATGATTTACAAATTGATCCTTTGAGAGAAGAAACAATGGTAGCGTTAATAAAAGCTCTTTCAATTGATGGTTGTGCTTTGAAAGGAGGCGGTGCAAAAAGGAAAAACCGTAACAAAGTCGAGATTTTAAGGCCCCAAAAGAAAAACAAAGTTGAAATTCTGAAGGAAACATTGGAACCATGGGCTCCAACTGATTCTCAAATTGATCCTTGGAGGGAAAAAACATTGATGCAAAAAGTGGAAAGATGCATAAATAAACTTGAGAGCTCTCAATTCTATCACAATTTTCGAGACCAGCTACGAACTGCACCAATTTCTGAACACTTGTATAGGGTTTTGGGATCAGAGTCAAAGATGCAAATGGTAATTTATGGTATTGGCAGAATTGAATTGAATGAGGGTCCAATGACGCAACTTAGTCTTGCAATACTGATGAAAAGAGATTTCAAATGGATTGGAGATATAGAGGTATTTGATCCAGTTCTTTCTACAATTGAATGTCGGATTTTAGAAGCTCTTGGTTGTTCTGTCTTATCATTCAATGAATATGCAAAGAGGCAAGCTCTAAAACCAACTATGTTCTTCATGCCACACTGTGCCATAGATTTATACAACAACCTCTTGAAGACAAATTGGAAACCCGCTCTATTAAGTAACATTGTCTTACTTGGGAATGACTTTAATATATATGAAAAGTTATGGGGCTTTACTAAGAACAATCCTGAACAGATGCGCCACATGGGGCATATTTTGACTGCTCATCAACGATTTTCAAATGAATTCTTCATCAGAAATTATTACAATGAATGTTGTGTTGCTTTTAGCGATTTATGTTGGCATTTTTTCGGCCCTATTACGGAGACGGAGCTGCAATATATGAACGAATTCTTGATGGAGATTGTGGGCTTAGATTGATGTGGAAGGAGCGTCTTCTAGTGTAAATATTATTTGTTTTGAACCATTTTGACCTTTATATAGCTAATAAAGCATGAGAATTATTTACGAGTGTCTTTTTTTTAATATTATGTTGAGATGTTTTCCCTTCTTGATTGGTTCTGGTGCCCACGGTTTCTTTTCTTGGGCTTGTTAACCATTTTTTTTAAACAATTATTTTCATAAGTATTAATCATTTTATGTGTACTTTTAATGGAAGTTGTTTTCCTATCAATATTTGATCATATTAAAAACTCGCAACTCTCACTTTCCATTTTAAATTTTAAGCATGTATAATTTTTTTGGTTGAATTGAAATTTTAGCTTATGAAACATGTTTTATCTTAGTTTGTAATTTTGGTTGAGAGGGAATAACAAAATTAGAAATCCAAGTTTGTGTGCAGGGAAGGAAAAAGCAAGAAGAAAAGCCGTGTAATCTGATAAGAAAAAGAGGGCACATGCTTCAGAGATTTCTTCATTAATTCTTCTTACTTTATCTTGAGAAGGACATGGTAGTTTAAAACGGAACAGGAGACAAATGATTTTGATAAAATTAGCTACAAACATATCTGAGCTTATACAATGCCAGTAATTAAGCAAAGACAGCTCAGTTGAAAAAGGAGAATAATAAATGGGGAAAAAAAAAAGCAAAAGAGGATACATGTGGGATAGCTTTCTCTTTCTCCGATTCCAATGATCTTAGCTAGTAGCTTCCTCTGAGACTCTACTGCTATAAAAGCCTCATCAATTTGCATTTATATGATGGATCATAGGCCCAGCAAGATGTAGTAAACCAGCGTTATGGGTAACGCAATCAGCATCCCAAAAATCACACTGCATTATATCCATTGGTAATTATATTAATTGCTTACCATTCCAATAGAAAGTTAGGCTAAAAGAAATAGTAATAATAATATATAAGAAGAAGAAGCACTCACGCAGTGCTGAGAATATCAGGGTGGACATTGTATTCCTTGGCAAACACGAAGGGCACAATTCCTTGTGGAAGAGCTGCCTGTTATTTTCATACGCCACAATTATTTCAACATGTCAGTCTCATCTTCTATGCTTTCAAATGTTTATACAATCCCATACTCAACAACTAAATCATATACTACTATTTTTCTCTATTTTTAAAATCTCTATAAATATTTGTTCAGACTAAAAAATTTTTCACAAACTTCTATTAAATTTTATTAAAATTATACAAATTTCTCTTTTAGATATAAGAAAAGTTCATATATATTTTTAAAATAAAATTATGTAAAAATTCAAAAAAAAAAACTTGCCCTTTAATTTAGATGAGGTTTGTGCATGTTCAAAAAGTATATCTGAATAATTTTAAGAAAAAAGTTACATTAATGGTATTAATTTTTGAAATTAAATATTTTGAAGTAATTCCAACTAGATTTTTAAATAGAAAATAACCTGAACATATATTTTTTTTTTAAAAAATAATCATCCAATGATATAGGAACTAATATAAAATATTCTTACAACTTTTCTTTTTTAATTCACATAGGAAACCTTACACACAATCTACATCCCCATATGCTGCTCATATTTTTGACATGAATGTCCTTTCTTGTGTGTGCGTAGTGTAATTGAATCCCATTTGGGGATGGAGGGGGGATTTGAATCATCATAACCCAGCTTATATATATTTTTTGCCAAGGAATCAGCAAAATTTAAACCCAACTATCTTCATCTTCAATTAATTAATAAGGCCAATATAGAAAAGCTTATCATTGGCAGAGGCATATGTATATTTTAATAATGCAGTGGCACTCTTCAAGCTTCCATATATGCGTGTGTGCGTGTGCATATATAAAGGTTAAATATTACCGGGAGGGGAGGCCCTCCACTATTCATGTTCATCCCAAACAGGAAAAGACCTCCCCTCCCCCTGTTTGGATAAACATTTTAAGGGAGTAGAGGAGTGTCAAATTGATTCCCCAAAATCGCAGGATAGTTTTTTTTTTATTCTTTTTTTTATAAATAAAAAAATATTTTTAAAAATAAAAAAATATATTAAAAATTCCTAAAAATATAAAAATATTTACATGATTTCTAATACCAAAAATTATTATATATAAATCTTATATCTCAAAAAGTGAATATAAAAAATTTTAATATTAAATATAAAATCATGATTATCAGTATAAAATATTAATAATAATTCTTAATTGCTTAACATTCAAACAGAAAGTGAAGCTAATAATAATATATAATAATAATAATTACTCAGGCCGTGCTGAGAATATCAGGGTGGACATTTTATTCCTTGGCGAACAGAAAGGGCACAATTCCTTGTGGAAGAGCTGGCTTGTTATTTCAACATGTCAATCTCATCTATATATGGTTTCAAATGTTTATTTTACAATCTCATGCTCAACAAATTTAAACTCTAACTAAATTATTTGCGATTTTTCTCTATCTTTAAAATTTGTATAAATATTTTTTACCTATAAGAAAAGTTCATATAAATTTTAAAAATAAAATATGTATAAATTTAATATTTAAAAAAAAATTATATAACTTACCGGCCTTTAGTTTAAGTGAGGTTTGTGCATGTTTAGAAAAAAGTATCTGGATAATTTTAGGAAAATAAAAAAATTACATTATGTTATTAATTTTCCAAATTAAACATGTCGAAGTAATTCCAACCAAATTTTAAATAGAAAATAACATGTTTTTTTTACAAAAAAATTAATCATCCAATGATATAGGAACTAATATAAAATATTCTTACAACTTGTTTTTTTTTAATTCACATAGAAGACCTTACACACAATCAATATCCTGCTCCTATTTTTGACATGAATGTCCTTTCTTGTGTGTGCGTAGTGTGATTGAATCCTCAAATTTTTTATACTAATAAAATAATAAAAAATAATAAAAAATATTAAAACATAATTTTATACTCAACATTAAAATTTTTTATACTAATAAAATAATAAAAAATTTCTTTAATTTAAAAGATAAAATGATCAAATTATTATTAACTCCTCTCACCTTTTGAACCAAATAACAAATTATTAAAATTCCTCTCATTTCCTTCCTTTTTCTACCATTTCTTCCATATCTCATCTCTCCTTCCTTCTCATTTCCTCGATTAAAATCCTTCCCTTCCCTCCTGCCAAACATACAATGTAAAGGTGAGGCCGGACTGACCTGAACAATGGCAACGCGTAAGAGGACGCCTCTGAGGCCAACGAGGATGGAAGCAGCGGCCATGACAGCTGGACCTGTAAGGAATCTCACGGCCATTGCAAAAGCTGCTATTGAATTCCCACATGCTATTATCCTCGGTTGTAATGCCATGAACAACCCTGTTTCATCAACACACCAAAAAAAAACCATTCATTCCTTATTATTCATTCTCTACCCCTCTCTTTCTCTCTCACACAGTGTCAGTCTCACACACCTTTCATCATCACCCCCACCCACGCAACACTAACAAAGACTGAAATATGTTCATAAAAAAGCAGTCACGAAAACATTATCATAACGCTACTGTGTCTGTTTCCTTCCTTTGCTTTTCTTACAGTAATTATAATCAAAAGTTAAGCATGGGTTCAGTAAATATTTCCCCTTTTCCATTTGAAAGGACACAGTGATCAGAATCACCAGTCCACACAACAGTTGAAAGATTTCGTGAGGCAAGGAGCATGTTTATACTGACCCAGACTGAACATTGCCATGCCGAGTCCTGCGTCTGACAATATGGATATGGACTTGGCTATTATCGCTGGCATTTCAATATTCCACCTGAATAACCACAACGTCCCACCAACCAAAATCACTCAAAATATCCATCCAAATCTTTTCCCACGAATAACAAATCGGAAGTGTGCCAGAATATGCCACAGATTTTCTATCAGGAGAGAGAGGAAAAATTAGAAACTGCGTACCTGAATGAAACAAGGGACCACGCAAGGCCTAGCAGGCTAGAGTAGGTGTTGGGGTTTCTGATAAGTTTCCTCCAAACCATAATCAGTATGAGCCTTGTCATCACACTTGTTGAAGGCATCGTTGTTCTTGGCTTTCCTTCCCCATCTTTCTCACCTTCATGATGCTGATTATTCATCTCCCTCTCTGCTATTCCTCTGTTTCCAAAGCTGAAATCGTCCTTTGCTAGGTGCTCCTCTTGGTTGTCTCTATGACCCTCCACTGATCATCAAACAAGAAAGATATTATTAAGACGTATAAAAATAAAATAATAATAACAAAAAAGAGATAAAGAACCAACTTTTTCCTGGAGAAACAGTTAGTTTGAGTTCCTTCTGATGATCATGAGCTCCATATTCATGGCCTCCACCGAAAACATCAGAAACAGGGGAAGCACTTGAACTCCAAACAAACATATGAAGGTCCTTCTCCTTTTCATTACCATGATGCCTCTTCGCATTTGCTCCAACATTTCTGGACCCAGTAGGGGAAAACATTCCTGAGTTGGGTGCAGGGTACTGCCCTGTTCCACCATAATGAGACCTTGTCTTCCCATCTTCCTCGTAATTGGATGGCCTTGGTGTTGGCCCTCTTGAAGTCGAAAAGCCATAAACATCAGAAGCACCGAAGTTGGAATTTCTCCCTCCGCCCATCATGGAATAGAAATCTGTGTGATTAAAACTCGACCCTCTCGGAGTCGGGTTTCGAGATGATTGCAAAGAGTAAATCTCCGCGTTTGTGAGGTTTGAAGGACGTGGGGTTGTGGAAGCAAGTCCCTGAGACCTTCTGGAAAAAACATCTGATCTTGAAGCATTGGATTTTCTCACAGTAACATGAAGCTTCCCGTCCTTGACCTCAGCTTCGGTTTCCAACGGCTGCCTCCCATCCAACGACATTACATCAGAGTCCACATGAATGGACACGATTGAGCCTGCAGTCTCTGGGAATTGCTCAGAGATAAGCATTCGTGCTCCTCTATACTCAAACAAGAACAGCATCAGGGTGTACCAAATGATGCATTGGAGGACCACAACTTGTACCATCAAACTCCCCGAGAACTCCCCGTACATCCCTTTGAGCAGAGGAATGCCCATCACGAGAGTGTTTGGAAGGGTGGAAAGTGAGAACAGAGTGATCGTCCATTCCAAGCAACCCCTTTTGCTCACGTTGGTCCATACAGCAAGAACAATCAGAACGATGATCTTTTGAAGGGTGTCAGCAGCGATGAACCTAAGGTTCATTTTGTAAGGATTGTTCAAGGCGATGAAGTGGAAAGAAAGCAGAGGAACCGCGAAGAGAGCGACAAATCTGTTGATGCCAGAACATTGGTCAGGGGAGAAGATCTTCCACCATTTCACAGAGCCATATGCTAGAACCATAGCCACGTAGAGAGGCACCATTGCAGTCATAACGTGGTAGAAGTCTGATAATGTGATCATTTTTGCTCAGTTCTTGATTAACCTAGATCAGTAAATCCTCTCTCTGAAGTCTCAGAATCAAGAAGGAGAAGAAGAAATGGGATGATAAAGGAAAGTTGGGGAAGATAAAGAAGGCTGAAGTGGCCGTGGTGATGGTGATGATGAGAGAAGCATGTGTTACGGTATATGGGGTAGTGTGTAATAGCAGAAAGAATAGAGCAAAATATATTTTGCAGAGCTTTGAGATGAGCAAGCAAGCTTGCGGTCTCCAAAGCACGCAAGGAAGTGAGGGGATTGTTTACCTTTTTATTTTCAAGCTTTTTGTTTTTTTGCTTCTTGTTTTGAGGTGTGTTAGGATTTGGAGGTGATAATGGTATCGTATTTGATAGAATTAGAATCTGAGACTTGGGTGGCTCAATCTTCTATGGGACTTTAATTTGACACATAAAAGAGTGGGAAGAAGCATTTTGGTTGGAGGTGGGTTATGTCTACAAGTACTTGTTTTAGAGGGCTTTGCAACAAAGAAGTCTATATAGTATGGTTTTTGCTACTTATCTTTTTCTCTTTGGATTCGTTGTTACTTGTAAAATGTTAGTTATATGATTGATTATTATCCCTTATCAGAAAAATGAAAGATATCTGTCAAAAATGAGAGAAGAGATGAAAATCCAAGTGGAATGAGGAAAAATCCAGTCTTGGGAGTCATAAAGAATGAACAAGAGCGTGTGTGTTTGCATCACATCACGTGTCTGTGGATGAATTGTCGATTTCCTAAACAAATCTAGTAAGCTTGCCCACTTCCAAGAGCTTAGGGTTCATTTTGTTAGGTGGTGGCCTTGGGTTGTTGCACTCTACTCCATTCCTCAATGTCACCCTCAATCCCATGCCCACTAGCTTAACCCCATATGCCATGAAGATTATTATTTTTTTGTTTCCGCATAAAAAGGAAAGGATATATTAAACAAGAAACAAAGAGCTACTAAAAAGTTAAACAAATAAAAAAATGAATAAACAAATAAAAGATTGTGCCATGAAGATTATTGATTGTATAAAATTTGCATGAAAATCATAACAAGATTGTATTATAATTGTACAAGATAATACTGAGAATATCTTTTTTTAAACAACACAATTTAAAAAAAAAACTAATTTATAAACTAAATCAATAATCACCTCAATAAATAGTATAACAATAGTTTTTTCATTCCACTTTTTATATAATAGTATATTGATTGATTGATTATCGACAAAGAATGTGATATTCTCTTTATATACATATAGTAAGGAAGTATAAATAAGTTAGATTTTTTTGAAGATTCACTAGGGTTAAAGTAAGTTTCATGACTCAGAGAATAATTATAAAAGCATTTATATTATTCATCAATGAAGTTCTTATATTAATGGCAAAAATCACACTTACATTTTTATGAAGTATGAAACTGGTCTTTGCGAGCTAAACTAACATAAGTTGGTATATATTTTTTTAATATAATACAAGTGTTAATACACGCACATTCATTCCTAAACTTTAAGGAGGGATGAAAATGACTTTGAGTATCGTATGCATTTGCTTGAAAATGTTTATTGAATTAGGTGGGGATAACAAAAGTTAATTTCATATCATTGAGGGGATATATTTCGTTTAATCATTACATATCTCGTTGCTTTTATTGTTTTTTTTTTTGGATAAAATGCTTTTATTGGTACTCATACATATATATATCAGCGCATAACTACCCAAACAACCTTGGAGACATTCAGAGAAATTACTTATATCATATTTTACTTATTGAGCTTCAAAAATATTTTAAATTCCAAATTTTCTTATTTATCTTAATAAATAAGTCAAGCCAATATGCATATGCAAATAATGTGTTAGGTGTAAACAATAACAGAAAAATGGAATAATCAAATTAAAACAAATTAATTAATTATCAATGAAGCTTATTTTTAGAATTTCTACTTTTACTGATCGAAATCTATATGTACTTTAATTTAATTAGTTCCATGATTTCAAACAATGAAATTATATTTGTTGTTATTTTTTTTTTGGGTATGAGGTTATTAATAAAGTAATGAAGTTAACATATTTTTGTTTCTAAAATACTTTAAATACATGTTTGCGTGAGCTATTTGCAAATTCATTCATGTTTCAAGGAATCAATGCTGATTATTTTTCTTAAACCCAATGGTTTAGGGTTTGGTGAAGAACTTCTGGTTTGTTACTTTAACCAAAAGTTTCTCCTCCTTTTCTTCTACAGAATTATTGAAAAACAATATGAAAAAGCATATGAGTGTGTGTGTGTGTGTGTGTGTGTATTATATTAGTGCCAGAGATTGTACTAACTTAATTTATAATTTTGCAAAGCCTTAATAAGAATTGTGTTATTGTTGTGGTTGTACTTAATTCAATTTGAATTTAGTCGAAATTCAGCATAACACATTGAATGATTTTTTTTCTTAAAAAAAAAGAGCAGTTGGAGTTTTCGAGTCACTTGAATCTATAAAGCTGCGAATGTATTGAACCGATGAATTAACGTTAATAAACCTTTCAAACTCTCTCTCTCTCTCTCTCTCTCTCTCTCTCTCTCTTTCTCTGTCTGCTAAATGGTACAGAAGTTTTAAAAAATTGCAGAAAGGGAAACCAGCAAAGTGATATGGTTTTAAGGATTTGATTTTGAAGAGAAGATCAAGCAAAGGAAGCATTTGATAAATGATAATGTCTGTGTACGACAAGAGCAATTGAAGAGAGAATATTGGTCTGAACTCTGAACATTTGAAACGCTTAGCTTCATCATGATGTTGCTTTCCGCTTTCCATCAGCATCACCCTTTGGTAAAACATCATCATCTTAACATCTCACACTCCTTATCATCTCACAATTTAAACATGCCTGCCTTTTTTTCTTTTTTCTTTTAAGTGCTACTATTCTGATGGTTTAGGTTAAATGGTAACGATGTAAGATTATTATCATTTTTTATTTTAACATGTTAATAATATTTTACTAGAATATCAAAATTGAACTGTCTAAGTTTATTAATTAAAACCGTCTATATTAAAAGAAATAGAAAAGAAAGATGATCGATCCAAAATTTAAATTTTAAATAATGATAATGATATTCTGAGATTAATTAATCTTATAGAAAAGTTTGAGATCTGGGCTCAAGATACCAGTTGATGTGACATGTCATTAATTTGTAGAATACAATTTCAGGATGTGGTTGACAGTAATAAGTGTGTTCCTAACAACAAAAGTTCACAACATCACGGTGACTAATATATGGATTTTACAAGAGTAATCTTTCTTTGTCCTCAAAATATATACACCATTTTGTTAAGTAGTATATGGATTTTGGTTAGTATTGTCACAAATTTATCTTTCCTTTACTTTTTTCCGTGATATCTGTTGTTTATTTTTATTATCATTTTTTTTAAAAACTCATCTAATATATCCGATTATTACTTTAAATTCCAATTAATTTAAATCAAGTCCCATCAAATCCTCTATAAAAAAAGTTCTCACAAGAACATCTTTTTCATTTATATGTTCTCAAATCTAAAATATTACCGCCGATCCTATATATAGGATCATTTATCTTAGTCTTAAATATAAAACTCTTTACAATATACGAGATAATATTTATTATATATTTCCAAAAAAATGCTCCTATTTAATGTATTCAAAGAAAAAAAGAGAGAGATTAAATAAGGGTAGTTTTGAAAAAATATTGAGATTTTCGGAGAAATCGATGTAGTTAATTAGTTTTAATTATAATTCTTAATTCGTATGATTTGGTTAAAAATATCTTATATTAAGGATAAGAGGGAGTATCATGTTTAAATAATACTAATCTTTTTCACTAAAATCAATACTCATTGGGAAGACTTTCTTTTATCTCCAATTATTTCCATCACTCTCCCTTATATATAACTGGACTCGATTCACTCTTTGTTCTGAGTCCAATTGTCACTTGAGCCCAATACTTGGGCTCTTGTGATAATTGGACTTTTTTTTCTCTCTCTCTTTTAAGATACCATGTTAGAGAAAGTTACTTGAAGAAAGGCACAAAAAAGAATTAAAGAAAGTAAATTATGCTGGTACATTAATAAATCTAAAATAGGAAAATAAAATATACAAAAAATATCAATAATAACAAATATGATTGGGTTAACCCGAATAAAATAAAAAACTATACTAAATAGGAGATTCGAAATCACAAAAAATCAATCATAATCAAATTACATTTAACAACATTAACATTAAAAAAATAAACAATGATATGACTGTAATATTGTCATTACATTAAATCCAATAGCAAATAATTAATTTAGAAGGACAACATGATTGAACATGCAATTAATGTTACTCTTGGTCAGTTTAATGAAACATATACTCCCTCCATTCCTTAATATAAGGGACAATTGAGGGAGTTTCTGTGTTTCAAAATATAAGGGACCCATGGGGTTTGTTTAGTGTATTTAATGACTTTTTCTCAAAATACCCCTAATTAAGATAATATGTTTTCAATGTAATTCATTTGTATTAATTACATAATAGAATAGTTATTAACATTAAATGAGGATATTTTTGAAAACTACTTTATATTTCTCACAAATTTATTATTTTTCTTGATTTGTGTAATTTTATCTCTTGTCCCTTATATTAAGAAACGAAGGAAGTAAATCATAACAGAGCTGCACAGTAGTTTGGTTTTTGAGTGGTATTATGTCAAGGATGTTAAATTATTGGCACTTAGAAATTTTACAGATACATCATATTTTACGTCAAGCCACATCAGTTATTTTGTTACTTATCAGTGAACAAGTTTATATAGTGTAAAAATAAATAAATAAATACAAATTTTAGTACTCTTTATTTAGATGAATGTTATGGTTAAACAATGAAGCACAACTCAGAAATATGAAGTATCTTAGTGCATGAGAACTTTTAGTGAAAATATTTTACATAGTACGATTCATTTTGTTAAAAATTTTAATAACATCACAAAAGGAGTTGTCGATAAAAGTGATTTGGAAAAAAAAAAACCCATAAAATATCTAATAGCAACAATTTTGAGTAAGCCGTCACCAAAATTATTTTGTAAGAAAAAATTATCGCCGCAAAATAACAACACAAAAGAGAATTGTTCCAAAATTTTTACTGATGCGTATAATTATTGATAATTTCTTGTCTCCATTATTATCAATGATCACAACATAAGAGTATACAACTCTTGGAGTTAATTTTTCTGTGAATATCCTACAACTTTTTCAATCCCTTTCATTTTTACCTACAAAAGTCACTGCTAAAAGTATTTTATGGGGATTAATGTCGTTCATTTTGGTGGCAACTCAAGATGTTGCTGCTAAAAGATTATCAGTGATGTCATTGATCGCCCCAAAAAAGTGCCTTTTGTAATGACAATTTAGAGGACTCCACTGAAATTAACTTATAGCAATCAATGATCCATTGCAAAAAAAAAAAAATCCTATTTTAGTGATGGCCATGAAAGATATTTTAAACATTTTAATTTTCTGTTTGAGGAAAGAAAATAAAACTTGAGATAAAATTTAGTAATAAAACAAAACTAAGAGACAAAATTAAATCTTAAGATACAATTAAAAGATCGAATTGATACAAAATAATGAAATGTCACAAAAATAAATCTTAAAAGTAAAATTGAGAATACAAATTAAAACTAAATGACATTAGGGACGAAAATAAAATTTTAGATAAAATTAAGGAACTAAAATTACATATTAGAAATTTAATCTTGAGATTATTGTATGCCATTAAAATGAAAATTTTAATATTTTAACTGTGTGTGTAGTTTTTTTTTTAAACAAAAGGTCAACCTTTTGTGAAAAAAAAAATTATATATATATATATATATATAATGCATGGAGAAATTTGAAGTCTCTCCTAAAAGAGACGAGTGAAGCATGCTTTGAAGTTTGAAGTAATGGCCAAAAAAAAAAAATGAAAGAAAGAAAGAAAGAAAAAGAAGAAGCATGCTTTGAAGTTATAATGATGGAGGTGGGGCACAGGATTAAGAAGAACTAATTGGTTGTGTATCCTAAGACCATAAAAGGATCGCATGCATTTTGGTTGGAGTAATTGTTTCCATTGTAATAATTCTTTGTTTGTCCTTTTAATTTATCCCATCTCTTGGATTCACAAAACCCACATTTTTAGCGCCAGTCTGATATGTGACATGGTGGAAAGGTTTTTGATAAAATTAAAATAAGAAAATAGATGAAAATATGAGGCAAAAAAAAAATAAAGAAAGAAAACAAAATGGAGCTGAGTTTTTTTAAAAAATAAATGTTTGGTATGTCAAAAGAATTGGATAGAATCTATATATAATTTTTTATATATAATTATATGTTTATAATATGAAAAGACCCAAAAAAAGGAAAAAAATTTGTACTTAAATTAAACTTAAATATTACTTTAATCCAATCAAACTATAAAAAGTGAATTTTTTAATATATTATTATTTATTTTATAACTAACTTTTGTTATTTATATTGTTAATTTGTTTTTAAATTTAAAATTCATATGTTTTGGTTTGATGTAATATAAGTAAGTTAAGTATATAAAATTAAATACCTAAGTCTTCTTAAAAAAAAAAAAAGAAAAGAAAACCATTAGATGGATTGTGTGCATTGAATTCCAATTGATCTAGAACTTTCTTTTTTTTTTTTTTTGCCTACACCATTAAATAATGCTCTCTTAAACTACTGAGATCACTTTCTTGTTTAGAAAAATTTAGCTCATTTGCTAACAGGTTTGGTATATATAATTATATACTTCAACTTGGTAATTTAAGAACATTTTTTTCCTAAATAAGTTTTAAAGCTAACAAGTTTGTAAAGGTTTGCTTGAGCTAGCTAGGCCAAGCTTGTATCCCATGTGGGGCATCAAGGTTGAGGGCAAATAGCTATGTCAGCTCTGTCTTTCAAGTGCAAATATCAACTTTTAGTCTCCATTTGGTATACTAAATAATTTTTGAGGAAATGAAATAGAAATGAGAATAATAGGAATGATAATAAGTTTTAAATATATGTTTAATATGCCAGGGAAAAACAATGGGAATCATAACAAAATAATACTAAAATAAAACAAAGAAATAAGTCAAATAACTAAAATGTCCCTACTCTCATCTTCTCCATCTTTTCGTTCCTAGCAATATCATCTCTGACAGCAAAACAAATCAACACACAAAACACACAATCAAGTAGATCCACACAGCAAAAGGAAGAAGTTGAATAAATGAGCAATGAAGGGTGGATACGAAGAAGAAGGATCTCGAATCTCAAAAAAGACATAAATTGGTTTTGCTGTCTTATGGAGTTTTGGTATGGGAGTGAGATCTTGAGTTCGAAGATTTTGAGTTCCTTCATGGGAGTGAGATTTGGAGTTTTGTCATCTTCTGCACAGCTCCTTACCTTGCCACCATCTGGAGTTTGAAGATCTATGAAGAAGGAGATGCCTAGCTCTGTGAAGAGGGAGTGAGAGAGAGAGTTGTTGCTAGTTGCTAGAGCAAAAGTTCACCATTCATTGGCCATTGGAGGAATGTCAACGAAAGGAGCAGTTCATCAATGGTTCGTTCTGATTGGAGCAAAAGTGACAAACATCTTCAACGAAAAAAAAAAAAGAGAAACAAAGGATTGCTCCAATTCCAACCTTCACATGGATTTCTCTATTCTCTCATGCATGAGTATTCTTCATTCCTAGGAATCAACTACCCTTTGTAGTAAACATGTCTCACATTTGAATCTTTCACCCATTCCTATTTCTTCACCCCTACTCCCTCGTACCAAACATAGTCTCAAAAATGTAAAAAAGCATTGCTTTAGTATTTGTTCTTTTACATTGCAGAGTTGCTGTGGATGAATTGATCCAATAATCCAAGTGAAGAGAAAAAATTCTAATTAAAAAAAACATTTAACACACAACACCTTGAGAATTATTCTTTTTAAACCATAGTGTATTTACCATAAAAAGTGGCCAACAATTTGCCTCGAAATTAAGGTCTAAACTATATGAATTATTTTATATTATACAATTTTTTTTTCAAATGGCCTTGCTATGTATCTTATATTGAAATTGATTAAAGGAGACAGAGAATCTAAAGTATCATGGGAAAATGATGAATAGAGTGACCTAGGAAGGATATTAAATAATTTAAAGGTCCCAATACTTTGAAAAATACCTAAAATGACTTTTATCCTTATAAAAAAAGTGACCAAAATGCCCCTCCCTTTCTTTCCTTTATCCTTTTTTCTTTCTCCATAGATAGTGAGATTGGATTGCCACTTGCCGCTATTATTTACAATTGACCTATATAAATTTACAATCCAACAACTCATTGTTGGAAACCCATTAGAATTTAGTCATTGACAACCTCAATGTTGTGGAAGAGAAGATGGGGAGGATGAAATAAGGAAGCAATAAGGCTGTGGGGAGTTTTAGGCAGTTAAGACAACCCCTTAAGGCCCCCAATAATGATAATAACAATAAAAACAAGAGATGAGAGAATTGTTTCTATGTGTAATTTAAGGCTCGTTTAATATACTTTCCAGAAAGTAAATTCTTCAAAAGTACATTTTTGGGAAAAAATATTTTTTAAGAAAATTACACATAATTTTCTTATTTCACTTTTTACTTTCTAGAAAATTCATATTATTATTTTTAAATATATTATATTATTAAAGATGAAAATATCATTTCTACTTTAAAAAATAATTAATAAGTTAGGGATGTATTTGGAACATAATGATAAAAAATTAAAAGGCTTGAAAAGTAGAATTTTATTGAGTTTTAGTTGGAAAGTAGAACTTTCCAAGGTAAAACTTAACTTCCCGAGAATTTGAAAAGTTTTTAGAACTAAGTATGATTGAATAATTTACTTCACGAGAAATTTAATTTTTTTTTCCATATTTTTCTCATACCAAACAACCTCTTAATAAAGTTTTCTCTCCAATGCAATGGTTTGATGTCTTTATTGATATTTTAATTTCATCCCAACGAATCTTTTTTTTTTAAAGCTAAATTTCTTTTATTCCAAAAATCTTTTTAATAGTTCTCGTTACCTATCTCTCTCAAATAGTTCTATTGAGATTAACACAAATGTTTTTCTTTTTACAATTCCTTTTATGAATTAAAAAATTTTAAGTTAATACTGAAAAATTTTAAAATTTTAGTGAGTATTTTAATATTCATATTTGAGAATTATAGGTATTGAGAAAAATGTTATTAGGAGAATCAACTACAGTTGAATTAAGTGGTAAAAGACTCAATATCCTTAAATAAGATCTCCAATTCAAGCATATAAATGGAAAAATTATGTTAAGAGAGCTATTCCATTTAATCTTGATAATACTTGACTATGACTCAATTAAATAATCATGACCCTAAAAAGCATGGGCATTTTAGGCATATCAAAATTTTTATTTTTATACAAAGACCTAGGGTTTTGTGAGCATTTTGTAACCTAGTTTCCTGTGAGTATTTTCTAAAGTTTTGGGGCCTTCTACATATTTAAGTTCCTGAGGGGTCCTTGTACGTCATTTTCCCAAAGATCGTTATACCATGCCGCGGAGGTAAAGTATGTTTATTTAATCTCTTCAATCTTCATGACTTGTATTTTTGGGTAAAAATAAAAAAGATGTGCATTTTCTCTTCCCTCCCTCTCTTTATATCACTCAATAGACGAATAACAAACAATTCACAAATGGCGTGAGTTCCACTTTTTTTTTACCTTCACATTCTTTTTGTGTTTTGCTATTTATTAAAATTCAATAATCCATAGAAGAAAGATACTCTCCATTCATCATTTTCTTCCCATTCCTTCAATTTCAGTCCTATCCTAACCAAACAAGCCATAAACAGATCTCTCTCAAAGGAGATAGATATACTATGAAAAAGGGAATGCAACTTACTTTATATTTGAAGAAGCCAAGCTCTAGCTTTAAATGGACACATGACTAGAAGCTTGTCGAGTTTTTAATTTGTAAATTTAAGTTAAAATAAAATAAAGTTTATCAAAATAAAATTTACATAAAATTAAATTTGTTATAATGTGATTTATATTTGAATGTATTTAATTATAAAAGTAAGTTTAATAAAATAATTGTGAGATAGAAATACATTTTCAAATTAAAATATGATTTCTATAACTCATTGGGTAAAAGTACATTTAGAGAAAAAATAAACTTATAGAATAACTTTTTAGGATGAGTCAAATTTAAGGTGAACTCAAAGTATATTTACAAACATAAATTTACCCAACTAAATGATAAATCAAATAGGCTCCTATTGTTTGTCATAAAAAAAAAAAAGGCTTCTATTTAATAGCCATGTGAGACATGTATTTTGGGAAAAATATGAAATATTGGAAATCATATAAAAATCAGTGGTGCTGGTTGCATCTTTTTCTTTCTTTGCTGGTCAACCTTGTCAATGCCAAACATCATTTGGAAAAAATATATATATAAAAAAACTTCTAACATAAAATGATTTACTCATGAAATTGAAAAAAATTATTTTATAGACTCAAGTTTCTCTTTATTATGTTGTATGATTTATATAGCCGACTTCACGTTAGCGGGATAAGGCTAATATTGTTATTGTAATTTTCTTTTTATTATCATGTCGGATTGTCAATCTTAAAGTCTAGTATGAGCATATAAGATCCAGTAATTGTCAAACCTAATCTTCAATTAAAAAAAAATTTCGGTTCAAATATGAAAACATTCGAGAGAATTTTATAATGACATGTGACTTCCATTTTTTATAACATAATTTTGAGGTTATATGTGAAAGTATGTAAAAATTAAAAGTGCTGGATGGATCTATCTCTCTTTTCTGGCCAGCCTTTTCACCGACCAAAATCTAACATCATTTGAGGGGGAAAAAACTAACATAACATGATTCATGCATGACAATTTGATTGGTCCTTCACTTTTTAAAAGCATAGCTTATCGTTAACATGTAAAAATGCAAATCATGTATTTGATTGCTATCGATCACGTTTCCCTCCTTTGCACTAGCGGCTCTTCAGAACAATGAATTTCGCACCCAACGCATTACCAGATATATTCTTATCTGTTTTGTTTGTTTATAATAAATGCACGTACTTTTCGTTGGCCAAAAAAAAATGCAACTAGTTACCATAGTGGTTAACAAGTATATGCTCCTATGCTCCTATAATAATCCTTGAAGGAACACACGAATACAAAAGGCCACTAATGGATTCAATTAATCGCTTAAAGAGAATGAAAAAAAAAAAACCCTCTCTTCATAGAATTGGAACTTGAGTCGATTTCTAACAAAATCTATACGCCTCACTTTGTGTGGTAAAAGAAAACCAATCACAATAATTTTTTATAATATCCATTATTTTATTATTTTTATTAATTTTTTAAAGTAACGATTTGCGTTGATTTTTTTTTTTTAAGTTTTTTTCCTATACCAAACAAGTCTTCTTGGTAAACTTCATTGAAATAAAACTAAAATTTCTAATCTCTGCGTTGCTCAGGAAACAACAATATTCAAGGACATGTACACAGTCAAAAAGATATTGCACCAGCTCAAAACCTCCAAAGAAAGACATACTCAGAAAGAAAAAAAAGACAAAACATAAGTCAACATAAGCAAAATGTATCAAATTATAATACTATTCACAAGTCAAATTCAAAAAATGACTTCTTATAAGATTTATAGATTAATAGGTAGTAGATAATAGATTTTGGCCCCTTGAAAAGGTACGCAATTTAGCAGTTCAAACAAGGACTAGATTAGACCAAATGAATACGAAATATAGGTTTATATTACACAAAGTAAGTTAAACGTTTCCCTTATCACTCATCATCGACAACACATTGAGAACCTTGCCGGGTCCCTTTTGCAGCAAAAGAAACTGAGGGTCTCAGCAATAGGTGATGGGAAAAAACCAACGAACAAACCAGAAGATCTTCTGATAAGACCATGAGGGGCGGAAATTCTCAACCTACTTAGCATGTGCATGTGGAAGCTCAATCCATTGCAATTGGATTTCCACTTCGCCACTTTCCACGTGTCGCAATCTAAGGGCCATATCTTGGATAATCTTGCCATCACTATAAACAACGCAGCTCTCCTCTGCTAGGCAGTTTTGCCTGCTTGGTTGTACTCTTGTTATAATTGTGCCATCTGGGAGGTTTGATTCCTGGATCTTCAAGGATTCTAGAAATGGAATGATATCAAATTCCGCATCTCCCATTGGGTCATCTGGGCTCCAAGTATCATGGTCATATACAGTCTGAAGTCACAAAAGATAGTCAACCAATCAAGATTTTGATGTAAAATTAAGAGATTCACATTTTGGTGTCTCAAAGAGAACCAAAACCAAAAGAAGCAAATCATCAATATGATTGTCAATATATATTTATATAAGAAGCCACATTATACATAAATCATGAATAATGGAGCGTACTTCAAATTTTGTTATTTAAGGTGTCTAGTAAGGGAAAAAGATGTTTTCAGAGAAAATAGCAAAGAATGTTATCAAAATTAGAGCACTATTTGACCTGGTCATGTGTCCCTTTGAAGAACAGAACATTCTCCACAAACTAGATTAGACTGAAGAACTTAAATTTTTTAAGGTCAAGTAATGTATATACATATCAAGAACACTTTAAATCTTGTGAAGTTCCTACGCGACCACCATTTGAAACCACTTGGGTCGCATTGTTCAGGAAAACGGACTAGAAGTATGGCATCCAGAGTGTAAATGCTGGTTTTAAGTATAGGATCCAGCACTAAGTGCACTATAGAAGAAAAAAAAAAGAAGCAAAAAAGAAAACAAACTTAAGTCTTCCGCATCTTATTACACTTCCACCCCATTTAAAATACGACAAGCATACTTTTAGGATATCAAAACATCCAGGATATGTAAAATGCAAAGTTTTATCGCATCAAAATTCAAAGCAGAGCAATCCATGAAATGCTATTTGTTGTCTATTACAGATACTACTAAACTGTTTAAGGTGTGCGTGTAGATTGACAATTGATATGACTTCTCATTTTTTGCTGCAAGATGACTATTTCTTCCAATTCCAACTAGTAGCAGAGACACTAAAATATGAACCATTCTTAGTATTTCCAATTAGTCTTGAATCAAAAAGCTATCTATTTCATCATATTTGGGAGATAGAAACTAGCAGTCTTTATCTCAACAAAGATGTTCATGCTAGAGAAAGACGATAAGTGATGCCCTTACCAATGTTACTGGAAGCTTTGGGTCCAAGACAGAAAGCGTAAGGTCTTCATTCCACTCAGGATTAATATCCTTATCAATAATTCGAGTCTTGAGTTTCTGAAAAGGATGTATGATTGTACACAGTAATAGAAAAACAACTACATAAGTTATGCATTTATGACTTTTTATCAAAACCAATTCGTTGGGATAGGACGTCAAGTCGAATAATATCTCAGCGACAAGATTCAAACCAAATGACACAAGTTTGCTCACTCAAAAAAGGGAACTAAATTTAAAACATATCTGTCAGTAAAGATAGAGAAACTATACAATCACCTAAGACTTCCGCAAAAAACGACAGCAACTTTAATCATTCGTTTTCAATATTATTGTACATTCCTTCGTGATATATAGTCATTACAAAAAAATTCTGGGTTATTACACACTGTTAATTGTACTAAGCTGACAATATATTATCCTAAAAAAATTAAATCAAACTTGAAGCCTTGTAAATCAGGGAGAAAATAGTTAATTATACTAAAAACTATCTAGCTGCAGAAGACTTTTCAATCTACAATGTAATTATTTTCCATAGAATAGATAGAAGCTTCAATGAGTAATTTAGATATGAACTTAACAGAAAAATTTTACGTGAATCTAAATAATGCAAAAAAAAAAAAAATATTTAGACAATTTATTTATATCTAAATAGAATTGGTATCAACAGGATTGCAGAAGGACAGAAACAAAAGTATATGTAATATCTCTCGTATACAAACTATGTTTAGGTTCATGTTAAAAAAAATTGATTATGAGTTGGATACTTGGATTTAAGTCTTATCTTATATGAAACTTCTCAAATTTTAAAATTCCAACACATCAAAAATAAATAAAATAAAAACTCAGAGTATGGTTTATGATCAGGTCCTTAGACCCAAACCATACTTGAATAGAAGAGCATAATTCGACAAAAAGGCAAAACTCAGCACAGGAAAAAAACTGAAGAATAAACAAAACGGTCCTGACAGAATTTTTTCCCCCAAAAGAAAAACAATTAATGGCAGTAATGTTGAACAATTATCAACCACCGCACATCATTGCGGGAGGAACATTATTTTTCTCCAAATAATGAAAGTTGCAACACTAAGAAATTAATTATTCAGCTTTGGCCAGCCGCGCAAAAGGAGTAAAAGAATACACAATATCAATGCGAGGAAAAAAATTGAATTAACCAAAAAAGAATGGGAGACCTGCTTGCCCATCTTTACGACTATGTATGGATCGCTGCTGCGAACATCACGAACAGCGAGGTTGATACCGCGCTTGATGTGAACCCTTAGAAGGCCAAGCATTTGGTTCAAGGGAGGAAGGTCCGGTTCTCCGGGTGAGTCCGCCATTGCTCTTCAATCTCCCTCCAACTCTTGTTATTATTACTACAATACTAATAATTAACTGATGGTATGAAATCTCTCGTGCTCTGAAACGGAAGAAGAAACGATGATTAGTATTATTAAATGAGGAAGAAAAAAAAAGCAATAGAATGAAGACAAATGAAAAACCAGAAACGGAAGAGTGGGTTCACCAGGATTCCTTTATTTTTCCAGAGGGCTGTCGAAGGAGAGCGTTCGTTTGAATAGAAAGTGAGAGGGAAAGGGGATTCTTCTGGGAGGGGGGTGACCGGGAGAATCGGTTCACAAATGGAGGGGACTTCCACGGGTTGACGTTGACTGCTACATTTGAGCGTTCACTGCAACGTGGCGTTCCCTAATTGCTCCCATGGAACTTTGCCTTTTTTTCCAAAAAAAAAAAAGTAAATTAATATTAATATTTTCATTTTGGAGGAAATTTGCTTAATGTGATGATAAATATAGATAATGTGTATTGTAGATGTTTGAATTGTTGGCATACTCCCCATAAGTGATTTTAATTTTCAACTTCTAAAATTTCGACCAGCTTTCTTGCCTTTGTGGTTCAGTGATAATCTGAATTAGCGATGGCACAGATTGATGAGAATGCTAGGTTTGAAGAACCTAGGGAAATTTGTTCAAAAAAACAAAAAGAGAACCTAGGGAAATTGGATCCGATTGTGTAACGCTTTTTAATGTTGTTCAATGGCCCAAAAAATAAATGGCTTCTAACTTTTAATATTTTGTCAAAAAGACATTTTTGGGCGCAAAAATGATAATGTTTAAAGCTTCAATATATATGGTAAACAGTCAAATACTTTCTATACTATTGTCTAATTAAAATTTGAGATGTAGACTTCTTAAATTTTTTAAATTTAAAAAATTAACACTTTTAATATATAATTAATGATTATAAATCTATGATGTGTTAAAAAATTAATATATTAATTTTTAATTAGAAAACTATACTAAAAACATATAAGAAAATTCATATAACTTTTCTTCGAATTATAATTATAATTATAATTATGATATGATAAAATATGATTTACACAAATTATTTATTTGTGAGCTATAAAGGAGGGATTCAATAAAATTGAAACCACAAGAATCAAGAGTGAAACATTAAGAACCAGAAGGCCTTTTATCCCTTTATTTGAATTAGGTATTTTTTTCTGGTAAAAAAATTAGGTGTGTTCTTTTATATACTACACAGTTGAATAATATTTAATATGCCCATAACAATATTATCAGCTTCAGTGATCCTGTCCGTCACCTACTTGTTTAACTTTTCATTGAAATATTGAGTATATTTTGTTTCATCGAAAATATTGAGTGAGAATATGATGAGACTGAACATAACTATAACTAGGAATTCCCATCTTATAATTTGTAAAACATAATCGTTCAATGAGAGAAAACTAATATATAAAGCGCCTTCAGTGAGCAAAAACTGAACACTGATAAAAGCAAATCATAGCCAGAAAATTGCATAATCGTATACCAAGGAGCACTATGCCTCACTTGACTGCTATATTACAATCCGAATGTATCCTAAGAAGCAAAATTGGACCACATTCTGTCAAACAGGGATTGCTTATGTCATAGAACCTGATACAAACGCTGAGAATGAACATTAAATGCTTTCCACGTCCATTAATTGTCTTGCCCCAACTGACAAAAAATGATATCCATTTTTTTCTGCGGAAACCACGCTTTAAATTACTCCTCCTGTATGACTACAACTAGAAACGCAATTCAATTACCTCGACAGTCTAAACATGTCACCTGGATCACCATTGTTGGGAGTTTGGTGGACAAAAAACAATCTACCAAGCCCTCAGTCTTTTGTTCCATCATCAGATATCTACTAGAATAGCGCCCTCAATTTTTCCAGAGAGGAAGCTGCCCTTTTGTTCGTTGGCTCGAGCACAAGAACATATTTAAAATCTGCGGAAAGAAAAAGGTTGATCAGCCAAAAATCTGAAACTCATCATCAATGCATCAATAAAAGTTGTAGAAAGCTACATTGTTCAAAATTTGTGAACATACAACACATATTAGGTTTCATGTACTAGCTCATCTCGAGTTCCATGCAAGTGCACAGGACCTGCTCTAGTTTTAAATAAAAAAGAAAATAAAACATTGGTGACCCCTTTTAATTTGTAGTTCTCAACTCTTTATACTTGAGCAATATGCAAGTGTAGTAACACAACGTATCTTCATATTAATGAAATTGTAGAGTTAAGACTGTCACAATCTCAACAGAATGTATCTGAGAAAATGTACTTTACTCAAGCTCATCCGAAGTACACAAATATCTGTATATAGTACAGTGAGTTAGCTGTTTCTCACTAAACCATGACCAAGAGATGCTTGTGGGCCAGCGCCTAAGGCCCAAAGTTATTATACTACATACACTACATGGACAGTCCAAAAACTTTTTTAGCAAAAGATAATGTTTTTATCTCCAGCTCGAATTAAGAATTCATAAGTCTTACATGTTTTTGTTTCAAATGACACGATAAATACCTGACAAGGCACAGGTATGCACAAAGATGTCAAAGGAATGAAAGAGCTTACCATCAGACGCCTCCTTGTAGTAGCCTAGCATCTCTCTAGCTGTACCTCTTCTGAAATAGGCCTTCACATTCTGAATATACAAAGCAAGAAGAAAGGCTATTTTAAAATGCCATGAAACAATCACATTTCAGTCCAAACAAGTTATCTGTTACACTATCACGTGGCCTACCTGACATGAAGGAAGTTTCAAAACAAAAGCAGCACATTTGTTTAAAGACATTTAATTAGACTTGGTTCAGAGGGGCAGAAAGCATTTTTCACAAAATTTTATGTATCCAGCAAGTGAACTGTAGCACCCAAGTACAGCCCTGGGAATGGATTTGAAATTGCACATACAATTGTGTTGTTGTGTCAGACTCAAAATCTATCAATATAGTTATGGTAACCAATATTTTTTATTACCAAATCTTCATCATCGAGATGTTGAACCCATAATTTGAAATCAAGGTTAGCGTTGGTTATCCAGTGTAATGATAAATAATTACAAAACGATCAGTTACTACAGCATATAACTTATCATTGAAGACAGAAGTCACCTTTTTGTCAAGGTTGATTGCTTTTGTACAATCTGCCTCGGCTTGAATGAAACTGCATGTACAGAGAAAAATATAAAATGTCGGAAAGACAACCATATCAATTAAACTTGCAAGTTGCAAAAATGAAACAGTACCTCCCAAGTTCAAGATATGCTGCAGCCCTGTTACTGTAATATGTTGCATTGTTTCCACTAAGCTTGATCGCTTCAGTATAAAACCCAATGGCCCTCTGCCACTGCTTATCTTTGAATGCTTGATTTCCCTGAACCGTTGCATGATAAATCAAATAAAGAAAGATAAAGGGGAGGAAATCCAACAAAAGAGAAAGAAGAAATAAGGATTGCAGATCGAGAATACAGAGCAGCTTGTCACGGCCTCGGAACTTTCACGCCTAGAACCGTGCCGACCTTAGCTTGATCAACCCTCTTGATTCCACGCTAAGTCAGCCGAACCCTCAAGTAGGCAAAGACAAGCGAACTAGAGAACAAGAGAAAACTCACACCAGAGAGAGTTTGAGAGAATAAGCAAATGCACTCAATTGCTTTGATTCATACAAATGAGGTGGGAGGGGGTATTTATAGGCCTCCCAAAGTTTCCAGAACTTTCCCACCTCCTCAATGGACGGTGGAGATTGTTTCGATCTAACGGCCTACAATGAATCTCTAGAATTCTCTACAAGATATTTACAAAGAATTCTCTAGAAATCCTACGTACAAGAGAAGCCTACCAAGTTCTAGAACTATCTACATAGTTCAAGAGAAATGAAGCCTCTTCAAGATATCTCCGGAACATTCTGGAGGCTTCTAATTAAACCTCTTGAAAAATCCGTAACATTCTCCCCCACCTAATCCGGTGATGTCCTCGTCACTGCTTCATCTCTGTACCGGCGTAGGTGGTCTTCAAACTGCCAAAGATCTTCTTGTGACTCCCAAGTTGCCTCGCTCTCTGGCAGTCCCTTCTACTTCACCAAGTATTGGGTACTTGGTGGTACTCCCCTTCGTCGCACGATCCTATGAGCAAGTATCTCCTTGACTTGTCTATCGTAAGATTTGGTTGTCACAGGTGGTGCTCCGCTGGAGATTCCTCGATCAGGCTCATCCTTGTCTTCATGGAAAGGCTTCAACATGCTTACGTGGAAGACAGGATGAATCTTCAAGTTAGGTGGCAAATCCACCTTGTAGGAGACCTTCCCGACCTTCTTCAACACCTTATAGGGACCCTCGTATTTTCGAATAAGGCCCTTATGTACCTTCCTGAAGGCCTTGAATTGTTGTGGGAGAAGTTTCACCATCACCATATCTCCCACTTGGAACTCTGTAGCTCGCCTCCTCCTGTCAACGAACTTCTTCATCCTCTTGGCTGCCTTGACAAGGAAGGATCTAGTCTCGTCAGCTTGCTCCTGCCAAGACTTAGCGATATGGAAGGCTCCTGGACTCTTGCCCTTATATGTTGTCGCAAGGGCATGAGATGTCAGAGGTTGTTGTCCCATCACCACTTCAAAGGGACTCCTTCCTGTGGACTCGCTCCGCTGCAAGTTGTAAGAGAACTGGGCCACATCCATCAACTTAGCCCAATCCTTTTGGTCGCTCACAAAGTGTTGGAGATAACACTCCAACAAAGCATTCACCCGTTCTGTCTGCCCATCAGTCTGAGGGTGAAAGCTAGTAGAGAAGTGCAACTCTGTCCCCAATAACTTGAATAGCTCAGTTCACAGTTTGCCCGTGAAACGGGGATCTCTGTCACTGATGATAGTCTTGGGCAATCTCCAAAACTTTACCACGTTCTTGAAGAATAGACGAGCCGCTTCCTCTGCTGTACAGTCTGTCGGGGCTGGAATGAAGGTCCCATACTTAGAGAAGCGATCCACCACTACCATGATGGAACCAAACCCCTCGGACTTAGGCAATGCTGAGATGAAGTCCTTGGAGACACTCTCCCATGGTTGGCTTGGTGTAGGCAACGGCTCTAGCAATCCTGCGGGAAGTTGATGGTCCACCTTGTCCTGTTGGCATACGAGACAAGTCTTCACATAGGCCTCCACGTCATCCCTCATATGAGGCCAGTAGTAGGCAGCTTCCAACAATGCCAACGTCCGCCTCTATCCTGGGTGACCAGCCCATTTGGAGTCATGACACTCCCTGATCAAGTCCTTCCTCAGGTTGTCCCACTTAGGAACAAAGAGTCTCCTTCCCATCGTATAGAGCAGTTCATTCTCGACCGAAAACCTCTTGGTCTTACCCTCCTTAGCCAATTCCACAAGCTACTGGGCTAGGGGGTCTTGAGGAATACCTTGCTTGATCTTGGTGATCAAGTCCCCACTAGCTTAGCTTATAGCTACTAGTTCAGCCTTCTAGCTCAAGGCGTCAGCAACTACATTCGCCGTCCCCGGCTTGTATTCCAACACATAGTCAAATTCAGCCAGGAAATCTTGCCATCTCGCTTGCTTCGGGGAGAGCTTCTTCTGCCTTTGGAAGTAGCTGGTGGCGACATTATCGATTTTGATCACAAATTGTGCCCTTAGCAAGTAATGCCTCCAAGTACGCAAGCAAGGAACCACGGCCGTCATCTCCTTCTCTTGCACCGTGTACCACCTCTCGGTGTGATTGAGCTTGCAACTCTCAAATACAATGGGATGCCTCTCTTGCATTAGGACCCCTCCAATAGCGAAGTCAGAGGCATCAGTGTGCATCTCGAAAGGCTTGGTGAAATCCGGGAGAGCCAAGACAGGTTCCTCTGTCACTGCCATCTTAAGCTCCTCAAAAGCTTTCTGGCATCCCTCCGTCCATACCCCTGGCTTGTTCTTCTTCAATAGCTCAATAAGAGGGGCCGCTCTAGCAGAGTAGCCCTTGATGAACCGCCTATAGTAGTTAACCAACCCAAGAAAAGATCTCAACTCTGTTACTCGAGTTGGAGGCTCCAATTCCTTGATAGCTTGAACCTTCTTCCATCCATGCGCAAGGTCCCTTGGGATATGACATGCCTAAGGAAGTTCACTTCTTCCCTCGCAAAGGAACACTTATCCTTCTTCACATACAATTCGTTCTCACGCAGGGTCTTGAACGCGGCTCGCAGGTGTTCAGCATGCTCCTCCAGTGAGTTGCTATAGACCACAATGTCATCCAAGTATACCACTACGAACCGATCAAGATACGGATGGAATATCTTGTTCATGAGAGTACAGAATGTGGCCGGTGCATTGGTCAACCCAAAAGGCATCACCAACCACTCGAGCGACCCATAGCGTGTGACACAAGTAGTCTTAGGTTCATCTCCTTTGGCAATCCAAACTTGATGATACCCTGACCTCAAGTCCAACTTGGAGAAGTACCTTGATAGTTACCTTATTGAGAGCCTAGTAGTCGATGCACAACCGTAGTGATCCATCTTGCTTCTTCTGGAACAAGACCGGTGCTCCATAACGTGCCTTGGATGGTTGGATGGATCCAGCATCAACCAACTCCTTTAGCTGCTTTCGCAACTCTTCTAGCTCAGGCGGTGCCATCCTATAAGGTGTCATGGCGGGTGGCTTAGCTCCCGGTTCCAACTCAATCTTGTGATCCACCTCCCGCCGAGGTGGGAGCTTCTTTGGTAGCTTCGGTGGCATCATATCATGGTTCTCCTCGAGAACCTGCTGGATGACCAAGGGAAGATCTTCACTTATCTTCTCCACAAGATCCACCTCCTTCAACGCAACCAGGTATGTAACTTCTCCCCTCTTAAAGCCCTTCTTCACTTGCATGGCTAACAACTGATTCCTGCTAGGCCCACTTGTTGCAGGTATCATGGCAGCAACTCCTTGGTCTAGAACACACAAGGCATTGTAGTGGGGCATGGGGAAGATGTTGTGCTTCCTCATGAACTCCTGGTCAAGTACCACTTTATAATCATCCATGGGAGTGACAGTGAGATCCGTCTTGCCACTCCATTATCCTAAGCACAACTCAACCCCTTGAGCTATGCCATGAATTGGTTTAGGAGGAGTTAACAACCTTCATCATATCTCCTCCTACCACAACCTTGAGACCAATCCTCTTAGCCTCCTCTGGAATAATGAAGTTGTTGCCTGCCACTGTATCCACCATGATTAAGACAAGTTTCCCATTCAACCTTGCCTCAACGTACATCAACCCCGTACTCTTGGTAGGTGTGGGCGATGGCTTGAACTTCAAGGCATTGAGTAGTCGGAGAGAACCCAACTCCGCGCTTTCCTCTGCCTGTGCCTCTTGTTCCTCTACAATGGCTGCCAAGCTCCCTAGCTTCGGGCAATCCTTCATGCGGTGAGGACCCCTGCACACGAAGCAACTGATGTTAGTGTTGGAGTTCTTCTTCTGATTGTCATATTTCTTTTGCGGTGACTTGTTATCTCCACCCTTGTTCACTCCCTTACCCTTGTCTCCCCCACCTTTACCTTGATTGTTAGGTTTGGAAGACTTAGGCTTGGAAGACTCACTCTTCTCCTTCTGATAGTCGGTGAGACTTTCGACCATGGCTATAGCTTCATCAATGTCCTTCACGCCTCGGCGCTGCAACTCATGCTTGGCCTAGTTTTAAAGGCCATCAATGAAGTGGAACAGAAGATACTCGCTGCTCAAGTTGGGAATCTGGAGCATCAAGGTTGTGAATTCCTTCACATAATCTGAGATGGTGGTCTTGTGCTTGAGCTCCCTCAGCTTCTTGCGCGCTTCATAGACCACATTCACTGGGAAGAATTGCCTCTTCAATTCCTTCTTGAAGTCCTCCCAAGTGTTGATGGTGCAAAGACCTTTCTCCATGTCCGCATGCTTTCTACGCCACCATAACATAGCATTATCAATGAGGAACAAAGAAGCAGTGCGTACCTTAGCTTGGTCATCACTTAACCCCAAGCTTTCGGCATAGCGCTCCATCTGCTATAGGAAGTTCTCCACCTCCTTAGCATCACGAACGCCCTTAAACTCCTTTGGTCTGGGAAGATCCAGCTTTACTTCCCTTACTCCACTAGTTCCAGCCACTAGCGAGTTTCTCCCTTGGTTCTCCAAGGAAGTCTTGAGTGCATTCAACTGCCACTGCATGGTCGTGATGGCATCCATCACATTTACCTCCAACATCTTCATAGCTTCAGCCCGTTGATCCTCAGAGTTCTGGATATTCTCCACAGTAGCCTTGAGACCCTCAAGCTCATCCAATGTATGAGACTCCAGGATTGTGAAGTCCCCCTCGAGCTTGTTCACCTTGTTGGTTACCTCTAACAAGGCGTTCTCTAAATGGCCAACTTGAACCGAAAGAGAAGCAAAGTCTTCAGCACTTACCTTACTAGTGCTTCGACCCTTCTTGCTCCCTTGATGAGTAGCTTGGGTCTCCTGGCCCCGTTCCTCTATGTTGAATACTCCTGTTTCTTCCGACATCCTTGCCCACGAACAAAGCTTCAACAAGGCTCCCTCGAACCTAAGCTCTGATACCACGTTGTTACGGCCTCGAAACTTTCACGCCTAGAACCGTGCCGGCCTTAGCTTGATCAACCCTCTTGATCTCATGCTAAGTCAGCCGAACCCTCGAGTAGGCAAAGACAAGCGAACTAGAGAACAAGAGAACACTCACACCAGAGAGAGTTTGAGAGAATAAGCAAATGCACTCAATTGCTTTGATTCATACAAATGAGGTGGAAGGGGGTCTTTATAGGCCTCCCAAGGTTTCCAGAACTTTCCCACCTCCTCAATGGACGGTGGAGATTGTTTCGATCTAACGACCTACAATGAATCTCTAGAATTCTGCACAAGATATTTACAAAAAATTCTCTAGAAATCCTATGTACAAAAGAAGCCTACCAAGTTCTAGAACTATCTACATAGTTCAAAAGAAATGAAACCTCTTCAAGATATCTCCGAAACATTCTGGAGGCTTCTAATTAAACCTCTTGAAAAATCCGTGACAAGCTGCTTGAGATACAAGAGAAGTACTTATGGAAACCCTATTTAAGGTTTGATGACTATATAAAGCACAGTATTAGTATCTAGAGTATTGGAATGAATCTATCGATCTCATTCAGCTCACGAGTCAGGTACAGATATTTATAGTACAACTAAGACTTACTGACTTATCAGTTCTAGAACTATCTAGTACACTTATGTAAGCTTGGTGGACCTGACAAGAGAACTTGGGCCTCAGCCCATTATACTAATAATAAACACATATTAACACATATATACTAACACACCGTGCATAGGATCATATGCAAGTGGTGAAAGAAATGACCTCAGTACTTCTCACAGAGACGAAAGAATAATATTATATTACCCAGATTTTTTAAAATAAAAGGACATATTATTTAATGAGTAATATGATAGATGTAGATCTGTTAGCGGAAGATAATACATAAATCCAATTTAAAAGAACTCTCGCATATTGGACCAATAATGGTATAAATAGTGATAACAAAAGGACGATTAGAACTAAGGAAGATCAGTTCCACAGTGACTATCTCACAGAGGAACAATATAAAAGGAGATCAAAATCCAAGATTTGAGGGGAAAGGTACTCCCTTGAAACTTTATTAAACTGCACCAGCTGGAATATTGTAACAATAAGCATGCATGGCTGACACAAAGCATAATATTTCCTTCAGCAGTTCCTAGAAATATCCATTTTCTCAACTTCCAAGTACCTGGGGAGAAATATCAGTCTCACCCGAGACCTTAATTTAACTAATGTTTTTCTTAGGATACCATCTTCCAACAAAGCAGTAAACTAATGAAAATTTGATTTTTAGTCTATCTTGACATATCAGTTTCAAGAAAAAAAAAAAAAAAGTAAAAAAGAAAAAAGTCTATCTAACACAGTTTCTTCCATAACTTGTACAGATTGGTCAGAAATTGGAATGACATTTCAGAAAACAAGTAGGAAGAAGGCAAAAAGTTTAAATTGGACGAAATTATAAATGATGGGCATTCTACATCTAAGATGACTATAGAATATAGCCTTTGTTTAGCTAAATCAGATCAAAAGGGTACATATACTGGACAAGGATTAAGCACCAATTTTCACCAATACCAACTGCATTTGTGCAGCCTAAAAATATCTAAACTCTGCCAAGAAAGAAACATGAGATACATCAAAGTGAGAGACATCAAAATTATGTTTGACATATCCGTTGCTGCAATATCAATTTTTGATTTACATACTTCTGGCATACAGTATCATCCATGAAGATACCAAGTTAACCCTGAATGAGAAACAAAGTTAGACATAAGGGCTAACATGCAACTTCTTCCATGCAAGAGAGAAGGAATAATATTAGCTAAGAAGCTAACTATAATTGTAATACTTATACCAAATGAGTGTTGTACAAATGTGAAAATATTATTTACATAGAACTAATGATTCTCAAGAACATTGAGACCCATCCATAGGAAATGACATTAATACATGCACCATGTTGAAACAAAAAGAAACAAGCATGGCATGTTTAAACTCTGCCAACATTGTTGACAAATTCATGAACACAAGTCAACTTCCACTTTATAACAGGTCTTTAAATGATAAAATCACGGGCAGATGAGCCACAGCATTATGCTATATATATTGTAAAATTACAATCAACTGAATTTTAGTGCTGAGTGTATCCAATTCATGACAGCAATACCTTCTCTTTGGCAATTTCAGCAGATTGCTCCTGACTGACAACATTTCTTGATGATTTAGGTTTGGCAGCAATCTCAACCTGCTCTTGGAGAGTTGTATACATTGTTTGTAGTGTATCCAGTAAAAAGCGATCACCACCATGTCGAGCTATCAAGGAGATTGAAACAGGACACTTGTCATGAAAACCTAACGGAATGGCAAGCTGAAAGCACAAGCACACATCAACAGACGATGGATCAGAGATGCATAGCAGCAAAATCCATACAAATCAAAAGCCTATGTGTTATACTCATTTAGGTGCAGTTTTCTGTGTGTGTCTGTGTATTGCTAACTTCCTTGCTAGTATTGTAAAGGCTAGCAGCCTCTACATTTGTGTTGTGGACTAAAACACCCTTACTTTAAACTGAAAGGCAAAATACAAATGTAATTCATGCAAGGATATTTAAGTCATTGCCTTAATCCCACTAATGCATGATGATATGAGGAAATGACTTAAATACCCATACACTTTGTTGTCTTTTAGGTATGGACTCATCGGTCTACAAAGAAACTGTGAAGGTTGCCAGCCTCCCTCCACAAAATTAGTGAGGACGTTAACAATCCCACACACACACACGTGAAAGAAGGCAGCAACACAAATTGCAAGTATACAATATTTACCTGACAGCAACCTGATATGCTAGAAATACTTAGCAAACTAAATGCCCGACTTTGATAGTCCTCTGACAGGATCTCCTTCCCACCCAATTTTGGAGGAAAATCAGCTACTGTAGGGATCACCAAAACTCCTTCATCCTTAAAAGCAACCATAAAAAATAAAACTTAGAAAAATATATTTTTTTCGTGGTCAGGATATAACTTGGCAGTTTCAAGCTCTTGAGAAAATCCACTTTCACCCCTCTTATTTTTATTTCTTCATGTGCGTGGTCTGAGAACCAAATGCTCTAACCAAGAATCCTTGCATCCTATGGGCAGCTTTATGCCACAAATACATGATGTCATTGCAGGAGAAGTAAAATAGTATTTTGTAATGTGAGGATTTTTTTGCTAATGCTAATTTTTCATAAGGATCTGTTAAATGCATTGCGTGCATTTTCAAAATTTTGTTTAGCAATGTTTCATCCCATAGAATGCAAAGATTTTGGTTACAATTCACCATGAGTTTGTCAATATTCTGCACATTTTAAATGCTTCAAGGATTGAGACCTTTAAATTGTCCTAAACCCTCCATCTAATTTTAAAGATTTTCGAGCTCCAACAGGATAAAATTATCAGTTTTGCTTACTCGGAATTAAAAGGCATTATCTGATAGCAATGCAATTAAACGAACATGTGCACTAAGTTGTCTATCATCATGAGCTCACTACCTTCAGAAGAGAGTTGACAGCAACACGCATCTCATTTCTGACAGATTTGCAATTCTTAATATCTGCATCTGATACCTCAAACTTTTCTTGCAACTGAGATGAGGCAGCAGGATGTAATGTAGGCTTTTCTGTGTTCAACCACTCCTCGTGCTTAAGTCTAAATTCATGCCTGAACAAGCAGATTCAAACAAAAATCACTATACTATCCAAATGCCTATAGACAATCATATTACAAAGAAATCTAAATAAACATGAAAACACAAGGGAGAAGACAAATTGAAAGTTGAAAAAGATATGACGTAATTAGATGTGATAAAGACAGTTGCAAAACTTTTGCACCAGAGACAACACTGAATAGGACCAAACGAAGAGAGAGTTATCAAATAACAGTTTGACATTTCTTCCAAATTACCTAGCCATTTACCTGTTTACCAATAATTGGGAAGATATATATGGAAATACAAAATTTGTGGAAAAGGCACCAAACAGAAAAATTTATGCCTTTTTTAAATAAATTTACATTTACAATTTATCATAACAGTTGCATATTATAAAAAAAATGACTGACCTCTGAAGAAACTGCATAACATTGGCAAGTAATTTCAGTGAAGAAGCCTTCAATTCACCATTTGCATTCTGGCTGGCTACTTCTTTCAAGCTGGGAACTTTAGAACTTAAATAGTCCGCAAGATTCATATGCTTTAGTACTTGCCCTGAAGACAATTGATGTTAAGAAATAGTGAGGTGTACTTGGATGTGCAAAGGAGAAGTTACTTGTAAGGACCACAAAATAAATGCAACAAGGAGCTTCTAATGATGATAAGAATAAACCTTATTGAAAAGAAGTATACAGCAAAAGAACATACTTCCAAAAAGTTTCTCGGCTGAATTAATCACCACCTGAGAACTCTTTTCCAGAGGAACATTTAGATGTTGAAAACAATCATCTGCTATTATTATTTGCCGAGGATTGCGAGGTAATACAAATGATGCTGGCAGCAGTATATGGCCAACTCGGCTCAAAACTTTAGGATCCTTAGCAAACCAACCTGTACAAGATTATGAATCAACTATGAAGCCATAAGAAGAAGCAATTTTTATCATAAGGAAAAGCCCAATAGAAAGAGAGGAAATAAATGAATCATCCATACCAACAGTGTCCAGGCTTGTTGAAACAGGTATAATTCCCACGTGAGAAACAGCCCCATATGAAGGTCGAAATCCTAGAACACCACAAAATCCAGCTGGTATTCTTACCCCTCCAACAGTATCAATACCTGACATAAAAACAAAGGCATAAAAGTAAACAAGACCTTTCAGAATCAAATAATAATTTCATGAATTAAAAACCAGATAACCATAAGTTTTTAAAAGTTTCAATAACACCTTCATTCATCTCCATCCACACAGCATGTTAAATTATAAAGGTACTGGCAAAGTTTAACTAACAAGGTGTCCAAGTGTTCCTTATGTTTTGAATCCTGAAATGCCATTTGCGAATGATGATGACCTAGTGACCTACGTAATTTAAACCACAATTTTTTTATTGAAACCAAGCACATCTAAAAATTTAGATTAAAGACATTGTTAAATTTTCATTAAACCTAACTGGTAAAGTGTCTATATTCTCTTTCAATATCCCAAATTTACTTTAAACTTACATATTCTTTCAAATTTAAGGATAAGAAATACATATTCTAAATATTCAGATGGCGTAACATAAATGATGCATTATGATCGTTACAATCTGCATTTCAATTTACCAGGTAACTTCATAATCCTAGTACCTTCTTTAACATAAAGGATCACAAGCTAATATGATCACATATACTATAAATTATACAGCATGATTTACAAGAAATTTGTTTAGCATAACGGGACTATTGTGAAAAAGTAACTTTAGTACTGATTTAACTTTGCTCAAAAATTGTCACTCTGCCCTGAGAAGTTTTGTCAGCATATAGTCAAACAGCATTTTTTTCATCCAATATTTATTTTAAAAAAATAGCTTGAGAATGAAATTTGTTGCCCCGATCTACTACTCTCTATATTTTTTTACAAATCAGATGAATCACTAATAAGACATACCAACCCAACAATTTTTTAGGCATAGACACAGAATAATTAGTAAAAAACAAATAGAGGCATATTGAGACTCTGGGTCAATCTAAATAATTAAGATTTTATTTGTTTGACAAACATAGAAGAAATGATCCTGCGCCCTAACACATGCACATGCTATTTTCTGTTGAAAACTGGAGCATGAAAGCTCAAGGTGTTTTCACCAAAAATAAAGTGCTCAAGTCAGAAAAACATAATGAGGCTCTGGTGGCAGAATGACATCTTTTGAGCCAATGAAAACTGCAATCAGGGCAATACGTGGAGTAATCTGAATTATTTCTTCAGAAAAAGGGGAAAAAAAATAGTGCTGCACAAACAAGAATTTTCTGCCACAAAAAAAAAAAAAGAAAGAGGTTCAAATTGTACACAAGATTCTACCAGAATATCAAGCAAGAATGAAAAATGAACATATTTTTGGCAAACTAGCAAAGGGCGAGAAGACTTCAAAAATAAACAAGCAAAACATGATCCCGTCTTCATTTAAAAAAACAAAATTAAGGAAGAGGTACATGCACCAGTAGATGACTGGACAACACTCTAGGGATTAATATCCCTCAAAATTTCACAGTTGAAATTCAGCAGTCCACAACTTCAAACAGATACTTCTCTCCTTTGATATCTTCCTACATTGGGTTAATTTTATCAGATGACCAAGGTCCTGATTCATTGCATTAACCATGAGAAGGTACGGGCCAGGTTGTAGTTGGCACTTGGCAACTACTCTATGTATGGACTGATTTATACTTCTATTCAAAATATGTCATATGCAAAAATATATATATGAAGGTATTCGTCCATATTCTCCAGAAATTCAGCTACTTAATTTCCACCAAATTCAACTACCTAAAACCAATCTTTAATGCCATCCATTAGTGGCACTGAGTTTGCAAGGTATCATTAGATAACCAAATAAGGAGTAGGGCAAACCATGAGCAGTTATGGATGCAGTTGGCGACAATTCTATTACTATGTATGGACTGACTTATGCTTCTACTCAATAAAATCCATATCCAAGTACTTGAAAGAGTATGCATTGATAAAAATTAAACATATAAGTCCAGAAATTCACTTAGTTAAACTGTTAAAGTGTAAAAATTCAACTGCCTGTAAACCTTCTTTAATGTTATCCATAAATGAACATGAATTTACCAAGTGTCATTAAAAAGAAAAACAAAAAGCAAAAAAGTAGTATGAGCAATTAAAAAGATTAAAAAGTAGCCCACCAAGTGAAAAATCAGCCAAATCCGCAGCAACAGCCACAGCAGCACCACTCGAGGAGCCACCTGGTACACGAGCATGTGCAGCAGGATTGGTTGGTGTTTCAAAGTGCTTGTTTTCACCACCGATACTGAATGTAAGAAAGACCAAAAAGAAATATGAATTTCCCAAATATTAAAATTCAGGGGGGGAAAAAAACTTAGAAGAGCATATCATAAGAAGCACAAAGACACATTGTCCACCAAACCACAAGCAAAGGGCTTTCATAGAGAAATCATTTATATAGTTTTCAAATCATGATTTGTGTTGCAAATCAAAAGACATATTTATACATTATGAATTGTAAGATTCATGACCAAAAAAGGGGAAAAAGGAGCAACTTGAAATATAAAATTTGACAAATTTATATACTTATAATTATAATTACAATATGCATAAAATACTCAAAACTGTAAATCTAACCAAAGAGTTAAGAAAAGTACTCAGACATAAGTCATAGATAAGCTCATTAGTACTCATAAATTTGCAAATAATTAACTCTTGAAATAATCTCAAGTAATAGCAGCCTATCCTTTCTTTATAAGAGGCAAAAATAACACTCACTACAACACTGCAAAAGCATCTCATTATTTTCACACATTTTTAAATTGTAGAATCATGCGATTATTCCATATTGGATCAAATCGCACTGTTCATGGCCAATTTAAGACTGCTTAGGATTCAAAAATGCAGTCATATCACTGGGACTTGTGAAGAATCCAATTATTTGAATCATTGTTCATATGATTTTGATAACTATGATCATTTATTTAAAGGGAAGGGCCCTGTTAGACTGATCATTTATTTAAAGGGAAGGGCCCTGTTAGACAGTTATCAGTTTCCTTATTTCATCAAATTACATCAACAGTAGGCAGCTTGTACTCTTTATGCTATTAAAAACACCAATAGAATATGGTACCAACCCGTATGCTAGTTCATCCACTACAGTTCTCCCAATGCAGGTTGCCCCTCCTTCAACAAGAGAAGAAACTGCATTAGATGTCTGAGAAGCAGGTCCATGCGTCCTTGCCCAGTCTGGATGGCCAAACGAGGTAACATATCCATTTATGTCAAATCTGGTAATCATCATGACAAGGATTTTGTAAATTTAGAGGCCGCATGAGCTTTATCAACAATTGTAAATTTGCAAATACAGTTTCAACAGCTCTAGTGCTGCAAGCAGATAAGAACTGAGTGCAAAGTAAAATTCCTTCCGAAAAACGTGAAATATTTTTTGGGGATTAAAGAAGGGAAATTTTTGTGGTTAGAAGTTGATTCAGCCAGGAGAGGTTAGGCTCCGTTTGCTTCGAGGGATTTTGGAGGGGAGAGAAAATTTTAGATTCTATTTTTTTCTCAAACTACCTTTCCATCGTTACAAAAAGGAGAGAAGGGACATGAGTGAAAAATTTTTCCTTATTTAGTTTAAAAAAATAAAATAAAATATTTTTCCTCCAGTCCCATCCCCTCCAAAATCTCTCGAACCAAACGGAGGCTTAATGGGAAGAAAGCACTTCAAGCGAAACTACCGCTACATATCCCAGTTCAAAAATTAAGCACTAATTAAGAGAACCTCGAATTCAATGCTAAAAGAAATAACAATTCCCATCACCGAAACCATCAAAACAAGACATGTCACAAAACACCAGCTTCTGTTCCCTATTCTGTCATGTCCTTTACAAGTTTTCACGAGCAACAAACACACATAACCGCATTGACTTACACATCAGAAACGGCGAAAGTGAGGCCGGTGAGTGGATGAGGAGCTTTAGGGGGAGCAGGCTGCGGCGGAGGAACGAGAAGAAACTTCTCGACAAAAGCACCGAAGTCCTCTTTGATGGCCTTCTTGAACTTCCTCGTCATTAGCAGAATTCCTGCCAAACCCAATCCTAAAAGGACCCATAAATTGGCGGATTGAGACGCCATAGGTCCGACGATATTCCGCAAATACAAACAAGAAGGGTTTATCTATACGATGAAACGGTACAGTTAAGACTAGTGGAGAATACTGCGAAGAAACCTAGAGAAGATGACTTGCTCCGAACTGCTAAGGATATATATGATAGGACGGACATAAGTTTTTCTATTTTTTTAATTACTCATCAGATATAAGGACGATAGTATTTTAGTCCGGTCCCCCTCGTTTCTAATATTATCGCTTGAAGCCACCGCCTTGCAAGTTTCTTTCATATTTTTCCCTTTGACTTCAATTATTATTTAAAATTATTGAAAATTAATTAAAATGTTATAAAAATATTAAATGGATAAATGAAATAAGAGATTTAAAAATAAATTTAATATAAATAAAAATAATATCATAAAATTTATTAATTTATTTTCAAATATCATATATAGTTTTTTAAAATTTGATTATAATTGTTTATACTATATTTTTAGTGAACCAAACCTAAAGACATTATATGAGCCATTTAAAAATTTTTGTCCTATTATTAAAATAATTAAATTAGTTGTACTTAATATCTAGTCACCACTTTAAACTCCATCTAATCCAGATCGAGTCAGTTAGATTCCATATGAAATAAAGTTCTCCCAAAAGTAAGAAATCTTCTACATTTACATAACCTCAAATATAAGATATTATATTTAAACAACATCAACTTCTTTTACTATTACTTATTTGTTTTGATAAACACTTAAAAAACTATTTCAATTAAATTATATTTATTATCTTATTATTAAAATATTTTGTTGTGAAAGAAATGGAGTATATTTTTAAAATTCTTGTAGTTTTTCATTATTCAAAGATAAAGTCAAGTCAATGCAAGGAAGTAATGAAATAAATGATACTGATTTGATTTGGAAATTTTAAAATTTACTTGCCATATCTTGAATTTCAAGCAACATATAAAATAAAATTTATGAAAAATCGGACAATTCGATAATCATGAATAGTTGTGACACCCATTTTCTAAACTTAACAAAGCTTTAATTCGTATCCATTTATGATACTTCTCATTTCCTCCGGAGCAAAATGTGGCCTCTTTTTCCTTATATCACGTTTCAGACTATTTAAAGAGTCAGGAAAATATTGTACACAAACAGAGAGAGAGAGAGAGAGTTAGGTCAATATATATATATATCTTTACAAATCAGTGCAGTTAAGTTAGAAGGGATCACAATATGTTAGTGCCAGACCATTATATTCATTTTGTAGGTGATTCAGAAACTCTTCTTCAAACTTATTTCATAGATGGCCAGAAAAAACAAGAAAAAAAGAGAGCTTATTTCACAGCTCTTGCATGGTCAAGGTCGCATGAATGCTTTGAGTATAATGAAAGCTACCAGAAAACATTGCGGGAAAAAACCAGTGTTAAATGCATTATGTGTTTTGTTAACATTGACAAAAAGTTCAAGCTTTTTCTACTTTTACAAGATAGAGCTTATACATTTTATGAGCATTTTGTTAAAGCAAGACTTTGCCACAAGACAAAAGACTTTGCCACAAGACAAAATCCGAACCCTTTAGATATGCAGCTCTGTTAAAATACTAATCATTGGGAGAGTATTGACATATTTGTGGGTTGACCTAAATTAGTTGAAATCTAATGTGATTGATTAGAGAAAAAAAAAAACAAGGCTAACTACATGTGTCTCATTTTTACCATGGGCAGCAACTCCTTTTTTTTATCAGTTCAGAAGATATTACTATTTTGATGAGTACATCCCGTTTAATTTATTGTTTTATAAACCAAATTATGATTTGTAAACATAATTTTTTTTTCCTTTTTTACCCAAAAACACTTGTGGTAAACTTCACTACTTCTACTTAAATTTCACTTTTATAAATTATAATTATTCTAACTTACTTTTTGCAAAACTGAAAATCAAACTATGATTATTCTACCTCCGATATATTGATTGCAAGGCATAGTGCAAGTGCAATCTTCATTGGTTATTGACTTATTTAGTAGTAACAAGGAATACTGAGGAGATGAGTGATCATTACTTTGAGCATGTAAGCTTCATATGTTCCATTAAGGGAAAATGAATGTGGATCCTAAATATCATTTATGGGTTTACTTCAAAGAAAGTCATGAGTAGGCTTCTTGAACATGTAGATCAAATTAGTTGTATCAATAAACTAACTATGCTTCTCAAACTACTCTTTTGGCATTGAATGGGACCTATAATTACTACTTTGCCTTTTGATCAAATAAGAGCAACTTGATATTTTTATTAACCCAAAAAAGATAAGATGAACAGATAATAGAACCGAGTAGGTCACTAGTTTCAACTATTTATACCCACTTCTACAATTTGACAATTTCCATCCCCTGGATATTTTCAAGGTAGCATATCTTAAAAAACACAAAAGTGTTGGACGAAGCCTTAATTTTAATTAGTCAAACATATTATTCCATGGTGACTTCCATTCCTCTCCCTTGGCCCTAAGAATTATATCCATTTGAGGCTTTGCCCCCCTTTGTTTGGCAAGAAGATGCTAAATACATTAAAGTTAGGTTTGCAAAGGGGAAAGAAAAAACATTGTTTAGTGTTAGTATTTGTTCAAAGAGTAACATGGATGTTAGCATTTTTCATTTTCATTTTCTTGCACTTTGTTTTACATGTTTAAAGAGGGTTTGGAGTGGAATTAAATCCATCTGGGAAAAGGGTGCAATGAATATGGAGATTGTAAATGGCCGAGATGGACCACTTGTAAGATGGAAGCAAGAAAGACACGATAAGTTTACAGTTTCATCGACTTACATGATGTTAAACGAGCGGGAGGAAGTTAGTGATCCTCTATGGGGTAAGTTATGGAAAATGAACATCCCACAAAGATGTAAGACCCACATGTGGGTGACGATGCAAGACCGGTTATTGATGAACGAAGCTAAACAACGAAGAGGTCTTCATCGTGATGGTAAATATGATTTATGTCCAGTTTCACAAGAAGACACTTTGCATGTCCTTCGTGATTGTAGGGATGCTCAGGAAACATGGTGGAGCATTGTGCATCATGACAAACATCAGAAGTTCTTTGAAGCAAGTCTACATGAGTGGCTAACCATGAACTTACGGAGAGGTAGGCGAGAAGATGGTGGTGGGTGGAGTGAACTTTTTTGCATTCTTTATAGGCTGATTTGGAAACAACAAAATGAGAGGATTCATGATAATATACATAAGAACATTGTTAGTTGTGTTGCAGAAGCAAGGGTTATTCATAATTGCAGGATTAAAGCCAAATCCCAGATCAAAAAGGGTAGTGATGTTGCTGCAAGAGATATCACGAACGAGACCGAGAGGAACATGGATGAGGGCTGGAAGGTAGTTTATGTTGATGGAGCTTTTTCGCATGTCAATGTGGTTGTAGGATGTGGAGGTGTTCTCATGAATGATGAGAGGAAGATAGAGGAGGCCTTTAGTTTCAGGATGCATGATGGGAACAAGATTATTGCTGAACTATGGGTTTGTTGCATGGGGTTGAAAAGAGCTTAGGAGAAGGGTTGAAGGAAAGTGAGGATTATGTATGATGCCTCCGACGTGATCTTGACTATTGGCAGCACAGATGTAGATCGGCATGAGGATTGGCACTTTATTTCTAAAATTAAGGCCATGATAGAGAGGGATTGGCATACTCAATTGAGGCTCATTGGACGAGAGGAGAATGAACGTGCTGATTTCTTTGCCAAACATTCTCTTTTGCTAGCTTTTGGGACTCCAACTTATTCCTGGAGATTTAGTTATCACCTTACTGGGGAACATTGGTGTTACTTAACGTCCTTTGCCTTTTGTTTTCTTATTTAATAAAAAAATATAAAGGTTACTACCATCAAGTATTTTGTTAAATTAGCAGGGTATTATATCAAGTTAATTAGAGATTTTGAATTCAAATATAGATATGCAATCATGTTTGCTCTAATCAGTTCTCTAGTTGAATTGAAAAAGTCCATGACATAGGATTCATATGAAAAATAAATTCCTATTAGCCATGCAAGATAGAATAAAATTTCTAATACCCATGCAAGATGGAATAGAGGAAACGAACGACTATTTCTTAACTTTTGTAAAGTAGAGGGATGGATGTAAAATAAAAAAAAAGTTTAGGGCAAAATTAAAGGTCGAGATAAACTATGAGAGTAAGAATATTAACGTTGCCTCAATTAATTCACTCGTTTGCCATTGTTTCGTTTCCTTCCCCAAATTCGCTGGCCCAAAACCCCAGCATACAAGTACTGATAAACCTCAGCTAGCTGTGAAAGGAGCCACCGTAGGCGATGGCCATCAACATGTGAGGTTTGACACTCACACAAGAGAAGAAAAAAATGTCGGCTTCCAAGTTCGCACTGCACGGAATAGGAACCGTACTCTTCCGTGCCTCTCGAACACTCTCTGCGAATTCTCCTCCTCTTCTCTTCTCTAAACCCTTTCCTTCCAAAACGCTCCGGTTCCACCGGTGCAGTTCCTCTGCTGCGGTTGATACAGTCACGGCCGACAACAACACTGAAAGTCCGTCCTGCGTTGATCAACTTCCTCATCATCCGTGGCCCGAATGGGTGTCCTTTGTTGACCGCTTGAAGTTAAAAGGTTATCTTACTGAATCTTCTGCTGCTGCTTCTTCTTCTTCTTCAGCCGAGGGTGGAGATGAATTAGACGCTTCCACCGGTGGCGCTGGCGTCACGACCTCAAATGATAGTGTTTACAGGAACATAAATCTTGTGAAGAATGCCTGTCTCAGCTTCGCGCGTGACCGCTATGATGTGTTCAAGTGGGTTTGTTCGACTATTGTTCTAATTATTGCATGTTTGAATTCTATGTTTGAATACTTTGGAATGTGCTAAGGCAGTACAACTTCTAGAATTGTTCCTTAAAGCAATTTGGACGGTTGGACTTGGAAAAGATGATATGAATTGATAGTAGCAATTGTCTGCTTGGTTAAATAGCAATTATATTAAAAGTAATACTCAATTTGTGTGCTGAAGCTGATTATGTAAGAAGACATAATAATTTTCATGTAGCTAATTACATTGGGAGTAGTGTCTTTTATGCCTCTCAAATCTCTTTTGCACCTTGAGCATTAATATATGCTCATTGAGTTATTGACTTTCGTTGCTTCTTATGCAGATCACTTTCTGTGGAAAATATTGAACAAGTCGTGAAGGCCGGATGTCCTAATCTTCTCCGGAAAGCTGTTAATTCAGCTAAAAGGTTAAGAGCCCGCATCCGATTAGATGAAGGAGATGTATGTTCCTTTTTTTTAGTAATATTTATGTATTCAAGTATAAATATTAAAGTTATTGTACAGAACAATAGTTCTACATGCAGATCTAGAAATTTGTGAGATTTTTTTTTTGGCTTTAATTTGAGAAGACATTCTGTTGCTATGTACTCAGAGAAACTTGCCTCCATCCAGGTTTGTAGTACTTGCAATCTACGAGGCTCCTGTGATAGAGCCTATGTGATTCTAAAAGAGTCTGAAGAAGCTGCCCGAACTGTGGATATAGTGCGTATACTTTTGTACCATGCATTGGATCCTCTAGTTGTTTCTGGAGGAGAGAAACCTCCGGGCAGAGAGGATATCGAATCATCTGCAAGAAAACTCCTATCCGAGTTAATTGAATTTAGTGAATCATCCGTTGCTCCTGCACCTCCTAGGATCCCTTCAAAACATGCCCTGCCTGAAGACCAATCTCTGACAAGCAGTTTTGATAAAGCATCTAAAAATGTTGATGTGAAGTTGGGTGACTGGAACTGTCCGAAGTAAGTCATATTAGCTCATGCAACTACCTTTTTAGTCCGTGTAGTAATTTGTGTGTGTGTGTGTGTGTGTGTGTTTCATATTGTTTTACATGTTTGGTATCTTGTTCTTATTTCTTAGCATGCTGAAGAAGTGGACTACACAAGATATGTACTCAGCTATGTTGAGGAATATAAAATAGTATATAATCTTTTACCAGATTAATTACTCATGATATCTCACTAGCTTACAGGAATTGGATGTGTGATGCGAGCAAAAAGTCATTTGGTTTGAAGAGCTTTATCTGTTTGTTGATGTTGGAGTTGATTGGAGCATTATATTAGAAATTTTTTAACAGGGGGCAATCTAACTAAAAGCTTCTGAAATATCTGTTTCATCTATTTGAATTCCTATTTTTATCCAACTCTTGCTGTGGGAAGGTCCTGTATCCATAGCCATGCCTTTATTGTATAATAAGTTAAATTTTCGAAGGATAATTGTTGTGTTGTGTTGTGTTGTGTTGTGTTGTTGGTGGAACTAAGTTCTTGTGGTTGTTGCCATGTGAAAATATATTTTATCCTATTTCTTGAGAATAATTTTGTTTCCTCCTTATTATAACTATTAAAAAGTTTCGTTTTCCATGATCATTCATGTTACTGAAGAGTGGAGGTGTCCTGAGTCCTTTTTCTTTTAAAATTGTCATGACTTTTGAATAATTCACACCTTCTGGTTGGTTCTCCTTTTTAACTTTTTTGCAGATGCAATTTTAACAACTTCGCTAGAAATATGATATGCCTAAAATGTAGTGAGGGGAAGCCTGCTGGTTTGCCTGAGTATAAAGTCCAAAAAGGAGACTGGATCTGTTCTGAGTAAGTCCTCCAGTTGCTGTTTAGCTTTTCTCTTAAAACAGTCTGGTACAAAGGACTAAAACAATTACATAATTCCAAAACTCAGTAAAATTCTTCTCAACTCTCTCTCTCTATCCCCTTGGGCTGATATACCAGCTTCCCTCTACTTAACAAACTAACAGACTCTGACTAAATCATGAAATGACAAAAATAAAAGCAACAGAATGACAACGCAACAAATAACAGAAAATAACAGCGTGATAAGTAATTCTTCTGGCTTTAGGCACATACCATAGTCAGTCTTCTATATATATGTCAACTTTCTTTGGAACATGTGATAATGTAAATAAACTACAATCTTTTGTTATAAAATTCTCTCCTCTCTGCTTTTGTGTCTCATAAACTTTCTCTGTTGTTATTATGCATGTCAAATTGATTTAGTATGCTAAAACCTTGACAGAACGTCAGCACTCTTACAGTCGCCCTCTTGCATCTCAAGAATTTCAGCAACCAATACTTTCTCTAACATCTTTGGTCGGCAAGTGGGTTATAAAATTCTTTAAACTACGTCTCTTAAATAACCCTCTTGGCACTGTTTAACAAATCAATTGAGTTTCTAGAATTTTTGACCTCCTTTGCATGAGTGACCCCTTTTGACCTTATTCTAGCTAGTCTTTTGCACATTTGGGCACCCAACAAAACACTATGGAGTGTCAAAATCTTGAATTTTTTCCTCAACCAAGTTACCATGTGAAAACCCAAAAACGTCATATAATCATGTTCATTAGGGCACTGAACAAAGATCATCAGGGCAGCAATGAGACAACGACACAATTTGAAACTGATTGGATAGGATCTCCCTCATATTGACAATCCACTAGAAGATATTGTGTCTTCTGGTCTGCTTACAGTTGCTCTCTGGTTTTGCTGCAGATGCAAGTTTGTTAATTTTTGGCGTAATGTACGCTGTCTCAAATGCAACACAGATGGCCCGAAGAGGGTCAATCCAGATGAAGTTGAAAAGAAAAAGGGTGATTGGAATTGCCCAAGGTGAGTCACCTTTTCTTATTGACAAGTGAAATCTTACTCACAATATTGCTTTCTTGGATGGCATCTTTAACATATGTAAAACGGCATATTGGTGGAGGATGAAAACAAATTAGGAAAGATAATATTAATTATTTATAAATTAGAAATTAAAGATAAATATGAGAAATAGGATTTTAATTAAAATTTGAAGCATTTTAATTTTAATTATAAAAAATGACTGGAATTTAATATTTTAGATTTAGTTACTTTTGTTTTATTTTAAATAATACTATTGATCAGTCTGATGATCTTTTATTATGATTTTTGTTAGGATTATCATATCATCTTTCATTTTTAAATTTTATCTATTTGGCTTTATATAAAATCGTCACTAATTAAGGTTATGTCATTTTTTGCTTCTTCTTCTCATATATCTCCCATTTTAATTTTAATTATAAAAAATTACAAGAATTTAATATTTTAGATTTAGTTACTTTTGTTTTATATCAAATAATACTAGTTATCAGTTTGATTATCTTTTATTATGATTTTTGTTAGGATTATCATATCATCTTTCATTTTTAAATTTTATCAATGGCTTTATATAAAATCCTCGCTAATTAAGGTTGTGTCATTTTTTTGATTGAATTAATAAAGTCTATATCTATTGCTTCTTCTCATCTCTCCTCCCATTTCTTTATTCTTGCCACTGGTCCTACATGATTTGAATGCGATTTGACAATTATGAACTGGGGTATGTGTTTTGTCCCACAGATGCATGTGGCACTAATATTTATAGGCATCATCTTTCGTAGTCTTAATAATGAAGTTCCCTCTAACTTCAGTTGTGCTAGCCCTCTTCCAGCAAATTCATCCATAGAACTAATTATATCAGGCACAATTATTCTTAGCCTCTTATCATTTAATTACTCTAATATGCCCTATTGATGCTGCAATCTCATCTATTCTGAGCATTTTTTTGTTGTCCAATGAAGTAGGCAAAGGTAAGTTTTTGCCTTTTGGAAGTCAATCCCAATTTAGGTGATAGTGATTGTTTAACATTTTTCTTTTATCTTATATGGTGGTTTTCATAAATTCCCATGGGAAAGATGCAGTTTATTCCTGGTGACTGCCTTGTTTGTGCAACTACAGTCAAGATGTAATACACAAGATGAAAAATAAGTAAACTAAGGGCCCGTTGATCGGGTTCCTGCAAGTATACAAGGTCGTTCGTAGTAATAAAAATATCTTCGAAGTATTCCGGAGGTCGAACCCAAGGGAGGTAGTAAATTTATAGTCCAAACTTTTAATCTAAAAAATTAATTAATAATCAAATTGAGAATTCAAATTTAAAAAGAGAAAAAATAGAAAATAAAATGATGTCTGAGTTTTGATTCAGTTCTAGAAGCGTCAAGGGATCAGAATTCACCTTATGAGATAACTAGATTTTATTTCTTAGTTAGACTCTGCATAATTATAGTGATTGTGTTTCTAAAATGTCCTAATTACCTATCAGTCAATTAGTCCTTATTTAATTAGGATTCAATTCGCTCTCGCGCAACTAAATTTTCTAATTAAACATTGAAAACTAAAACATATATCATCATGAATTTCTAATTCTATCTCTAGATTAGTTATTCATGTTTATCTCTCTAAATCTAGGTTCACTCTTCATCTCTCAGTCTATCAAATTTACCCATTAATTAGATTCTATGATGATCAAGCATAAAATCAACATGAATGAACAAAAGAGATAAATATAATAAAAAAATAAATTAAATATAACTTGAAGAACAAATCAAAGAGTCTTAACTAGAGAAACAAATCCAATTCATCCCAATCAGGTTACATCTCTATCCCCTACTGGAAAATTTAGTTACTCATGGAAATAGAAATTAAATCAAAACTAAAATTCCAAATCATAGTGAAAATAATAAGAAAACAGAGTTATATTAGAGAAGAATAAATCATCACTAATACTCCATAAATCTCCTTGCTCTTTTTCTATAAGATACTCCTAGTTGCTCCCAGATGCGTTTAGAACCGTGTTCTCTGACTTCTGAGTGCGTTTTTGAATTCCCCCGTTGTGTTTCTATCGTGTATCCTTATATAGGAAAAATTTAGAAGCTCATAAAAGCCCAAAAATATCACCAAAACGCATCAAAAACGAGTTTTTATGGGCTTTTCGTGCTTGACCCGGCGCCGGGTGGCCATATATTCATCCCATACGGTGGTGGGTGGTTCCAGAAGGCAGAAACGCTTAAAATTCGCGTTGATCTGGCGCCGGGTGGGTACTGTTGTACGGACAGTGCACCTCTAGCTTCATAACGTCATCAGCTCGTGTTGACATTTTGAGTTCGATTTTCACCATGATAACGTTAGAATTTAGGAAAACTCAAAACCTGAAAGTTGTAGATTTATGTCTTAACTTTCCAACGCATCTTAAATCACTTCAATCGGAGTTCATATGTGAGAGTTATGATTAAAATACCGAAGGGTGTCGAAACTTTTTAGCATGAATGATTTGTAACGTTTTTGCTTCGAATGTTTTCAAATGAGCCTATAATGTCATGAAATACAAAAATATGTCAAATCATGTTAAAATATATCAATATAAACATATTTAGATATAATTTAAAGCTTAAATGTGAATATTTTATATGTATAAAATGGACACATCACCCGTTTGGTTCGATTACATGGGGCTAAGGAATGGGAATGATAATTACAAACTCTGGGTGGCTGTGTTTGGTTGTAAAAAAATGCGGGTCATCTAATTACTTAGGTAATGGTGTAGCCCTAAATTGAGGGAATGAGCTGACCTCTCATTTTGTTGAGGCTTGGGCATTCCCACATGTTGGAATTGCTATCTAGACAGAATTACTATCATCCACAAAACCTTTCTCTTGTCCAGTGTCCTCATCTTCCTCTCGTACAATGACCTCATCTCTATTCATCACCAGTGCTGGCCTCATCTCTTTTTGTCTTGCAATCATCCTCTCCTTCTCTTCTCTAGTGACATCCACCTTCAGCGACCTCCTTCAGCAAAGCATCATCTCTGAAGCACCATCGTGTTCGATTTGATCTTTCATTTCACTGATTTGCTCCTTCGTTTCTCTGATCTTGCCTTTCGATTTGTTGTTGTTAATCACTTGGTGCAGATCTAGGGAAGAGAAACGAAGATCATGCAGAGATTATGAGAGTAGGAGATGGATGATTAGTGTTGATTGCCTTTTGATTTGTTCGATGTTGTTGATTTCTCTCTTATCCACTTTTTTTTTTCTTTCATGAATTTGTTACTGACTAAAGGTGTTTACAGGTATGGTTTGATTTGGTTTTAGTCAGTTTTAAAAAATCTTAGACTTATTTAGTTTTATTAAGAGGTTGGTATAGATTGGTTTGGATCAAATTTGAATTTTTTTTTAATTTTATAACTATTACTATTTTTTCTTATATATATGTATATATATATATATATTTTTCACTTTTGAAAAGTTTTTTCAAGGTGGTAAAAGGAAGTTGTATAATTTCAACAAAATATATTTGTAAAATATAAGTTATAAAAGATATAAGATGATAATAATAACATTTAAAGATTTTATTAATTTATATATTTGGGGTTGGGCTCATAGCTGTCTTCTAATGATAGAAGACTTATGTTAATAATGGTAATGGGTATTGGATAGTATAAATATAAAATGTATTAAATTAATATAGTAGTTGTATTAAAAAAAAAAAGATGGTAAGTGTGGTTCAGGTTTGCTTCAAGTTCTTATGGTTTAAAATCGAATTTAAACCAAATTAAGTCGGTTCCAGAATAGCAAAATCTAAAGAAAGCATACTTGATTTCAATTCGATTTTGATCGGTTTGGTTTGGTTTAATTGATTTGGATCAATTTTCAATACCCTTAATTGAGAATAGAAGGATTGAGGTGGAAGGAGGGAGTAAGGAGGACAGCAGCTGCAGTGGTGGTGATGGGAGGAAGATGGATGGTTGGTGAAAGAAAGCACAATGGAGGAGGAAGGAAATTAAGTTGTCTAGGGATAAAAAGGTCTTTTCACATGTATTTGTATTTAATAAAATATAAAAAATAAATTTTGTCAACATTTTAAATAATATATCAAACAAACTCACAATAATCATCATTCCATTACATTTTATTCGCCGCCATTCTAGTTCATTCCATTCCCGGTTATTCTATGAACTAAATGGGCTCTAAAGGAATACATAATAATTAAAAAAAATAACAAAAGATCTTTTAGCTTGCCAGGTACAGTGATGCATCATATAAAATACACGTTCAACTTTATAAACTTGATGTTATATAGGAACATGTTCTGTTGAGCTTTTTGTTGGTCAGTATTCTATAATCTTTTGATCAATCGTTATGCATTTTGTACCATACGAGTTCAACTTTGTAAGCTTAATGTTTTATAGGAACTTGTTCTGTTGATAATTATTTTGTCAACGATCTATGATCCTTTGATTGTTCACTTAATTCACTTTAAATGACTCTTGTATCGAGTTCTACAAAAGAGAGCATTTTAGTTGTGAATATCGCTGAAAATACAATTATCATGAAATTGACGGTGAGATCTTGCAAATTGTTTGATCACATATATCAAGATAATGGTTCCCAAAAAAGTTGGGGACAGGTTCTATTTCTAATAATTCACAAATTCATAAAATATAAGAAATTGTTATATTCAGATCCTACAAATGTATGGTTTATTAATTGATTTTTGTGCTGATATTTTTACATAGTTTTCTTTATACGTCTTTAACTCTGTCCCCGTTTAGTTTGATTTTGAATTTGCCTGCGATCGCTACTTGTGACTAATGCTTTCAGCAACCCTAGTATTCATTGATTTTTACTGTCATTTGGGCAGAATTATTAATTCCATGTATTACAATGCTATAGAACCCACTCTTTTAACAGAAAGCTATCACAATCATTTGTTACTCCTCTATTGTATAATTTAATCTCTCTAGCTAAAAATGTTTTATGATGATGATTCCCATTTTGCGAACATTGTACAACTTTCAACTAAATCTAGAAAGAGGTGCAGCTTGAATATGAATGAATGTCCAAGTATATCACTAGAATGAGTTATCACCTTTTTACAATTTATGTTCTCATGGATCTTCCTGTGTTTAGGTGCGGGTTCCTGAATTTTGCTAGCAAGATGAGGTGTTTTCGTTGTCCAGAGCCAAGGCCCAAGAGACGTCCTGGGGAATGGAGTTGTCCCATGTGAGTCTATGGTCTTAACTCTCAACTTTGTTTTTCTCTACATCTCCACCCCTTTCCTAGCTTCTCAAAAATAGGCGGTGATACTTTTTTTTATTATTTTCATAAATTGCATTTTTTTAGATGTCATTTCTTAAACTTCGAGAGAAACAAGGCTTGCCTGAAGTGCAATTCTGAACGCCCACTTGAACAACCGAGAGCTGAGGACGAGGATCATGCATGGACACGGCCCAATTGAGTACTCGAGGAGCTTCAATAAGGTGGGGTTCAAAGATTTTTGTTTGTACGGTAAATTCGGACATTTTATTTTAAATTTAATTTGGGCCATTTTGGTCCTAAAGCAACTATCTAGTTTAGAGCTTCCCGAACTGTGATACTGATTTGATGTTAGTTGCCATGGAATAGATTTTGATGATGGGTACCTCTGTATTTGTCATTAAAGTTTACTATATGTCCCCATAAATTTTCTTTCCTTGTTCTTTACTTTATCTATTCTTACTCTCTCTCTCTCTCTCTCTCTCTCTCTCTCTCTCTCTCTCTAAGTGGTACAAAATGTACTGCTATGGGACCCACGATTATCTTTCAAAAGTTTTTTTTTTACACACCCAAGCTTTTTATTTTTTGACCTCTAGTGGGTCCATATGGCCTTTATTTTTTTTTTTGGTACTTGTTACCATCTATTTTATTACGGAACTACTCTTTTTGAGCTTAGTATACTTTTCTAATAGTGTCTAGCATATTAAAATATTTATATTTCTAATTATATATTAAATATTAATTTTTAAAATTAATATTCATAAAGGATCAAATTTATATTTTATTCCAATAAAGAACTAATCATAATTATATCTAAGAGTCATATGAAAATTTAATTCTAATCAATGACTAAGTTTGTGAACTTACTTTTTCACCCTTTCTATCATTCAAACAATACACTTAGCCTAATATTATTTCCATTCATGCTTTTATCACATCAATTCAAAGCACTTCATGGTAAATACACTTATGACATATATATGAAATTGGTGATGCTACATTTCTCTTCTTATAAATAAAATTTCATTCTCAAAATTTTGTAAACATATCTTGATTAAATAGCTCTTGATATTTCTATTTCATGTTGATTTCCATTTTCCAAATCCTAAATTGTCTCTTCTAGAGAAAAATCTTTGCAGATCACTTTTACTAAAAGAATGTTTTTGTTTCTTAATTGTTTGACTTAATAGTCAATGATTTTCTTTGGTTTGATTTCATGAGACAGATTATCTTGCAAATTAATGCATTCATATTCTATGACATGTGAGGGGTTTAGCTGATATTTTTTAAGTTTGGAAAAATGAAAAATATCATAAATTTGGCTTAGATTAGGAGGAAGGGTAGGTTTTTAGGCAACAAGTCCAGCTTAGGAAATAATCTCAAATAGTCTTATATACTTTAAACTAAACTTTTTAGTTTTAATGGGTCAATTGGCTCCACTTGTTAGATATATTTTAAGAAAGACATGATTTCTAACTTCAAATTCTAATGGCTTTCTCTTGTTAGAATAACTTTCCTGTCTACTTTGGGTTGTTAGCAACTTCCTTATTATCATTTCAATTTGTCTAGAGGTCTGGTTTAGGACTTAAGAGCTGCCCCATCCAACATAAAAGGGACTTGCATCTTCTGCTATATAATGCCTCTTATGGAATCATTTGAATATTGGAATGGTAATTGTTATTATACGCAAATTCTGCCACAGGTAAATATGTATCATAGTTTTCTTTCATTTCCAATATGCAGGCTCTTAATATATCCTTTAGGGTTTGAATGGTCCGCTCTAATTGTCCATCTCTCTATGGGTGATTTGATATACTAAACTTCAACTTAGTACCCAAAGCCTGTTGTAGAGATGTCAAAAAATTATATGTAAACTTTGGATCTCTTCCAGAAATTATACTACTTGGCACTCCATGAAGTCTATTTATCTCTTTAACATATAATTATGCCAACTTATCTAAAGTATAAGTAGACTTTATAGTCAAGTGTGCTGATTTTGTTAGCCTATCAACAATTGCCTTGATTACATCATGTCCTGATGATGTCTTGGGGTAAACCCATTACAAAGTCAATTGAGATACTATCTCATTTCCATTCTATGATTTCGAGGGGTTGTAACATTTTAGCTGGCTTTTAGTGTTCAATTTTCACTTTTTGACATATTAAGCATTTTGTCATATATTGAGTAATTTCACTTTTTATTCTAGCCCACCAAAACAATTTCTTTAAATCATGCCTAATTGTTGGTAAAAAAAAAATATGCCTAATTTAAAGAAATTGTTTATCTAGAAATTACAAAGATGTATCACAATTTAAAGAAATTATTTGGTGGCCTGGAATAAAAAGTGAAATTATTTAATATGTAACAAAATGCTTAATATGTTAGAAAGTGAAAATCTAACACCAAAAGCCAGTTAGAATGTTACAACCCCTCAAAATCTCAGAATGGAAATAAGATAGTATCTCAATGAACTTTATAATGGATTTACCTTGGACATCATCAAGAGACGATGCAATTTATGTAATTGTTGATAGGCTAACGAAGTCAACATACTTCTTATCTATAAAGTCTACTTATACTTTAGATAAGTTGGTATAATTATATGTTAAAGAGATAATTAGACTTCATGGAGTGCCAAGTAGTATAATTTCTGATAGAGATATAAGGTTTACATATAACTTTTGGACATCTTTATAACAAGCTTTGGGTACTAAGCTAAAGTTTAGCATATCATATCACCCACAGACAAATGAACAAATAGAAGAACCATTCAGACCCTAGAAGATATGTTAAGAATATGTGTATTGGAGATGAAAGGAAATTGGGATACATATTTACCTTTGCCAAAATTTGCATATAATAACAATCACTATTTCAGTATTCAAATGGCTCCATATGAGGTATTATATGGCAGAAGATGCATGTTCCTTTTATCTTGGACGGAGTTTAGTGAAAAAAAGCTCTTAGGACTTGAATTGGTAAACCAGACCTCTAAACAAATTAAAATGATAAGGAAGAAGTTGTTAACTACCCAAAGTAAACAGAAAAGTTATTCTGACAAAAGGAAAAAGCCGTTAAAATTTGAGGTTGGAGATTATATCTTTCTCAAAATATCTCCAACATCTCAAGTTAGTTATTCCATTAAAATTAAAAGGCTTAGTTCGAAGTATATAAGACCATTTGAAATTCTTTCCCAAGTTGGACCTATTACCTATAAACTTGCCCTTCCTCATAATTTAAGTTAAATTTATAATGTTTTCCATATTTCTCAATTTAAGAAATGTCAGTTAAATCCTTCACATGTTATAGAATATGAATACATTAATTTGATAATTTATCTTATAAAATTAAGAATATGATTTTTCAATTATAAGTGTAAAATTTAATAGAGAAATTATATTTATATCTGAAAAGATACCATGCCTGTTATGTCATTATTAAAAATTATACGTATATTATGTTTTAATTCAAGAATTTAATAGTAAAGATGTACATGAAGAATTACATTAGTGTTTTCCCCTAAATGTTTCACCATTTATTGGATGAAAATTGTCATTGGTTGCGTTTTCTTATTTTGTATTTTGTAGAGAAAATGTTTTCTGAGAATTCTCTTTAAAAAATAATATTGAATTCATTAAATGTCTAACAACCCCCCACCCACTTTAATTTTTTTTTTTTGCAATTTTGTATTAGAATATACTTTCTAACTACATGAACGTTATAAAGTCAATAAAAACAAAATCGCTCAAACAGCGTAATTTTTTTCTTAGCTTGAGTAAACAGTGTAAAGCTGAAACACCCAGAATTTTGACATGTCAGATTGAGGGATTTACCATTATCCACTTCCGCATACGCTAGCTCCGATAAATGAGTCAATGGTTTTTGTACTAGATTACGAAACTGAAACAGCACCACATCAGAGAACTTCCATCCTTAATGTCGTTTTTTCCTTTGTTGGTTGAAATCAGGGCTGGTGTAATGGTGTCCACTGCAATATGCTACAGTTCAGTGGTGTGTGAAGTTTCTATGTAAAGCCCCTCATCTTTCGGTTATGACAACAAAAGCATGTTTTGCTGAAACCACTCAGATAAAATGAATTGGAGTAAGAATAAAGCACACGTTTTTATGAGCAGTTATATTTCCATCTCTATGGCCTATGGTACACTTAACCCTAAATGAAACTGTTCCCACGTAAAAAGAACAAAACCTGAGACCCTGTACATGAGATATGGCACAAGCAAAAATAGCCTCCTCCTCCTCCTTCTATCTTGGAAAGGCTAGTATCAGTAACAGTATCGCCATCGCCATCAGTTAATTGGGAGCAGGCACTGCCTGCTCATTAGGGTGAGGTGGCTGAGCCATCTCTCCGGCTACAACAGCAGCATGCCTCCGTTGCCTCTCACGTAGATATAATACGGTTAGGAGACAAGCAAAGAGAGTGAGAATTGTCGCATTACCCTCCTCCAAAAGCACATTCTGCACCCATGCTTCCAATTTCGGGTACACACCAGGCAAGGAATCAATCATATTCACCTAATTAAACAAAAAAACACAGCAATAAGAATCTATAGCGTAAATGGTAGGAAATCTCTCACTCACTCTATCCCTAATCCCTATATATATGCATATGTGGACCAGTCTAAAACTGATAGTCATATAGGAAATTAAGCCACTAATTTCACCAATCATTAAATTCCTTTTGCAACTAAGAAAGGATAATCTATCAGTCATTGTCTTAAAATTCTGCCGATTGTTTGTAAGTATGCAGTCAGCATGCAAACAAAGAAAAGAAATATAAAAGGGGTGGGGGTCGGGGTGGGGGTTGGGGGGTTGCTTACCAAGAAACTGTCAGCATAGTTTTTACGAATCCACAAACTTGTAAGGGCGAGAGTGACAGGCAACTTTGCTGCAGGATCATGCTCTAGAGCTTCATCATAGTATCGCTTGGCCAAATGAAGATCGAATGGAAGTCCTTGGCCATGCTCATGCATGTATCCAAGATTGAACATAGCTTGTGCATTAGATTGAGATTTGGCATGCATGTAGGCCTCAGCAGCCCGTTCATAATCTCGTGCAGTACCCTGAGAGATGGAGAAAGACATGCGCCAGAAACATTAGAGAGATTGGAGAGAGTGACCAACATGGCTTAACTTTATTGGTCAAAGCATGGATTACTATTTCATTCCAAAAACACATACCCGACCATAGTAATAAGCATCTCCAATTAGTAAAGCAGCATGTTCGTTGCCCTGCTCAGAAGCCTGCCACCATAGAGAATGTGCCCGCTGATGCCTTTCTGCATCGGTGCAAAATCCAGATTCACCCATGCACATGCTACTTTCCCCATATTTGTCAAGAATCCAAGCAGCATTACTTTGTGCCACCTCATAACCCATCTCAGCCATTCTTGAATACAACATAAATGCCTTACCGACATCACCTTTTAAGTATGATTCTAGTGCCCACCTAGACAAAGAACTCCAGGGACCCCGTTCTGCAACTAGTTTGTACAGAGCAGTGGCCTAGCACCAGAAAATCTCAAAGTATTAGCACTAGTAGGTACATTTATTGGCTGAGGCCATATGTGCTTGTTATTAAGGAATGAATACTTAAGCAATTTAACAGGTTTAATTCTAGGTTCATATTCACAGATCCAATCCCTCATGAATGAAACAAAAGCTCCCAGTTACTAATCAGTTCTGTCACAACAAAATGCATGATTTAACATCATATTTGAAAGAACTAACCAAAAAGAAATCAAATCATTAAATATTAGAAATATTAATATTAATGCATACTAAGACCATTTCAAAACATGAAAAAAAAAATGGCTGACTGTGCTGGAACAGACCAGAACAGTATTTGACTTCATAGTAATTCTGGCTCCTTATTCAGGAATCAGGATTGCAAGTCTCACTACTATCTGTCATTTTAAGGCTCTAGTTCCTAATTGGTATAGCTAATGATATACCAAGGCTGGCTGAACTAATGTGATACTTATTAACATTCTCTAACGAAGTAACAGTAATCCCCACAAGCAAACTAGACACTAATGTTTGATAAAGGTCATTCAATTAGTATGAGGGTAAATGCTTAAATCTTTGAAAGACATCAACAATATGTATTACATTCATTAATCATAAATGCTGATGTTCATCTTGGTTTTAGAGCAATTGAATTCTGTTTTAAGCTTCCAATTCCAGACACATCATTTTAAGAGAGAACAATGAAGCAATAATCAGGTTGGTCACATCAATTTAAACTCAGACCAGACTGGTGGGCTGTACCCCACAGATCATCCATGATTCTTATCATTTTCTGGCTATCTAACCTCTTCAATTGATTTAATCAGAACTTGGACAACCTGGCTTGGCGAATAGTTGTATCGTCTGTACAACTATGTCAGCATGATTGAAAGCAACATTATTGGTAGCAAAGCAAGCACTAAACCAGTATAACTAACTAAACACCTTGTCCTGACAAATAGGCTGCGATAATAGATTTGCAAAATTCTAGTTCAGTTTTTCAATTTTGTAGTCAACTTAAGCCTTATTTAGTACACGAAATAGAATGGAATGGCGAAAAAGTGATTTTTTGAATGAAATATGACATTCATATCTCTGGGTTAAAAAATAAAATAAAATAAAAAGGTTGGGTAATGATAACAATTACATAAGAGATATTATATCTCTTTTTTGTGCATTAGAAGGGGAATGCTTTTTTACCATTTATACCAAGCAAAGCTTTAATGTAATACCCCAATCAGCGAAATTCACCGTGGAATGCATCTTCTCAATGTAATCATCAGTGTAAGTACTTTATATTAAATTAACACGAGAGCAATTTGTCATCATAATGACATCTGGTTCTTATGAATAGTCTAGTTTTCAGTCATTTACTACGTTGATGAATAGTCTTGATTTCAAGGAAGTAACAATATAGTTTAACTGTAACAGTAACTAATTAAAGAACAAAGAAACAGTTAAAAAGGCGGATTAAAGAGAGTATCAGGAAGGAAAACTACAAAGCATTTACATAAATTACAAGATAAATAAAGAATTTACCATGGGGATATTCTTCTTGAGCCCAACACCAGTATGGAACATCTTAGCTAGCTGGTAAAATGCCTTTGGTTGACCATTGTTAGCAGCCACTATAAAGTACTTACATGCCAACTTCACATCTCGTTTTACACCAATACCTTTGAGATACATGACACCCAGGTTATAGTGTCCACCAACCTCTTCATTATCAGCAGCCTTTTCAAAATACTCTTTAGCCTATTCGCACAAGCCACAAAATATTATCAAATTAACCATAGACATACCAACATGTGAGTATATGCTAAGGACAATACTCCAATGATACAAGAACATGTCTCATGGAAGATGTCATCCTATAGTTCAAGAAAGAATTATATAAAGTCCAATAATTGACACCATAAATTTCTCACTTTTAAACGTAACCAAACTTACCAAAAAGAATGAACTTCCTATGGTTTTCAAGTTTCAAACCAAATAGAAGAATCAATGGAGGAGTCTCAATTTCAAATGTATGCTGACAACTTACAAGCATGAAGATAAGAGAGAAAGAGAAAGAAGTGTTTTTCAATAAGAGGAAAAATCAACTAATCTAATAGACGGGAAATGGCAAGCATGAGTACAAATCATGCAACTTAAGCACACCAAGACAAATAAACGTTTAATCTACAATTCAACCATAAAGAGAGAGAAAATATAATCTTACTTTTGTATAATTCTTCTTCTCCACCCCATATCCTTTTACGTACAAATATCCCATCCCATTATAAGCAGAATATAGTTGCTGTTTTGATGCAAGGGTAAGCCATTCCAGAGCTTTAGTATAGTTCCTTTCAACACCTGCTCCCCTAGCGTATATCTCTCCAAGAAGTTCCATAGACCTTGGTTCCCCCTTATCCACAGCCTTCAAGAACCATGACAAAGCCTTGGCATGATCACGCCTTAATCCTCGCAACCCAAAGTAGTAAAACAGCCCAATTTTGTACATTGCTCCAGCATTCCCTTTCTGTGCTTGATATTCCAGTATCTGAAAGTCCTCATCCTCCTCGCCTCTGGATTTTCTCAAAGCTTCTTTATTCTCCTCAGCTCCATTATGGAGCCTAACTGGTTCAATGACTGGGGAATCTTTTGAAATTAAAAAGCTATTTACAGCAACTTCTGCTAATTCAGCATAAAGCTTTACTGCTTTATCATACATCTGGAATTACCAAAAACATATCAATTCATCAAACAAAACAAACATGGCATACAAGACAGATGAAAGAGCTTCTAGTAATAGTTGTTAGTTATGATTAGTATGTAGAATCTTTAGAGGGAAAGGAAAGGGAATGTGATGGAAAATGACTTGTATCTGACAAAAAACTAACAAATGGGTCAACGTTGAATAATGATAACACGGAAATAATAGACATAGTAACAGAAGAAAGATTGTCTCAAATGCCAGGATCGCGTCAGACAATACAATCGTGTTTTTAGATTGTTTGCTAATAAGACCTAAGAACTTGAAAGTGGATAAAGTTAAAACGAAGATGATGACTAGAAACAAATTTCGATCCTAAATGATTAGTTCTCTCATTTACCAAAAAACAGAATGACATTCAATGAGGAATCTACGGGATGCCAACTCATAAAAATTCACAATTCAAATAAATAAATACAGTGTAAGAATTCGTGATTCCTCACATCCTGACGCCTGTAAATATAAGCCAAAGCCATCTTGGATTGCATATTACCACCCTCCGCAGCAAAGTGATGATAGAGAAATGCCTTTGCGTTGTTCCTCTCCCTCATAAGGCCCATTCCGTACAAAAATCCAAGCACCGACTGCGCCGCTGGGTTCCCCAATTTAGCAGCCAGCTCGATCTCCCCAGCCGCCTCCTCCATTAACCTCACATCACCTGAGCTAACCGCTGACATTATATTTCGAAGACCGGAGTAATAGAGCGCTTCGGACTCGGGGCCTGATTCGGCAATTGTTGCTGTATCCGACTCGAAGATGGGGCGCCATGATCCCGGGTCGAGCTCCTCCTCGGACTTGTGGGAGTCGGAGTCACCAAACTCATCCCACTCCGCCGCCGTGTCGGGATCGGCGGGTGGTTCGTCGGCTGAGGTGGGACCGTCCTTGAGGTCGTCCTGAGAGAGAACGAGGACGAAGGGGCGGGCGGTGAGGGAAAGAGGATAGAGAGCGAAAATGAGGAGGCAGAGGAGGGATTTGCAGGTGAGAGCTCGTCGATGCATTATCGGAAGGAGAATTCAGAAGATAGCGACGCCGATCTCAGATTTTGTTGCTACGATGAGTTATGACTTCTTCATCGTCGAAGTTCTGGAAATGGGAACGACACGCCACGTATTCAATGGCCATGTGGCCAATGATAATTGGCCACGTCAGCATTGATCATTGGCCACGTCAGCATTGATACTCCAATGTATCAAACTGTCAATAAAGAAACAGAAGTGTAGTTTACCGGAAAAAAAAAAAGAAGCAGAAGTGTATGCTTAAAAAACTAAAAAAAAACCAAAAAAACAAGTTTAAGGGGTGAATTGTTCAGTACAGGGTGGAATAGGCCATGACCCTACTAGGCCTACACACCTGTATAAACACTTATCTGACTTATGCTATTTATTTAGTTGACTAGAGCAGATGTATTTAAGTAAGATTTAGGTTAAAACTTATTAGACTACTAGACTTATTTAAATTATTGTTATGATTATTTAATATATAATATAATTAATATAAATTAATTTTATAAATATCTTTATTTTTTTAATGAATTGAAATAGGTGTAGGGATATGTGTTGTATATGTTGAGACATTCTTTCTCATTACTTTTTATATTGTTACATTTTTATGAGAGAGAGTAAATGAGTTAATATGTGAGAAGTTCCACGTTAACAAAATCACCAGAAAAGAGATGTGGGTGAGGTTTATAAAAGTAAAGAGGTTAACTACTTTTTTATTATGCTACTTAAGTATATGGACATAAGATAAATTTATATGAAACATACATTTAGCGATTATAAGTTTAAAATTTAAAACTTTTTTTATTTAAATTAAAGTTTATAATTTTTTTTCACTTTATTTTTTAATAAGTATTTAAATATGTTTTAGTCAAATTAGACATTTAAAAGACTTAGACTTAAGCCTAAAATGAAACATTTTATAAGCTAATAGGTCAAATTTAAGTTTTAGATTTATAATATAGGCCTAACCTATTTAACTAAAGCATATCCTAGCATAACCTATTTCCAAACTTGACTGTGAGGAAAGCTTGAAATGGTTTAAGAGATTTAAGATTATTATTGAAATAATACCCGAAATTTGAGAAAGAGTTGGGTATCATTGTTGCTGCCGTGGAAATGGGAAGGACATGCCAGAAGTTGAGAGTTGAGAGCGTTGAAATAATTTTAATATTTTTATGTAAGAAAAGGAGACTTGGTATTCTTATATTTTTTTAAATAAACAATAATTAATTAATATTGAGTCATATGCATATAATAGATTATTGGTGAGATTATCATTCTTATTAGTAATTACCTTTCATGCTTCCATGGGATTAAGCTAAGGTGAGAAGAGAACGCTTACTTATGAGTGTCTTAGAAGAGCAATACAATGGCAAGATAAAGTTAGAAGCCAGGTCATGAGTGAAGTTTTGGTCTTCTTGTTTGGATATTTGTGAGTTTCATAAGCAGCATGTTGTCATAGTCTTGGAATTTTCTCTCCTTGAACCGGGTTGGCCTTAACTTGATCAACCCTCTCGATCTCATGCTAAGTCAGCCGAATCCTCAAGTAGGCAAAGACAAGACAACTAGAGAACAAGAGAAGACTCACAAGAGAGAATTTGAGAGAATTCACAAATGCACTCAAATGCTTGGATGGATACAAATAAGGTGAGAGGTAGTATTTATAGACCTCCCCAAGGTTCCAGAACTTTCCCACCTCCTCAATGGATGGTGAAGATCATTTCGATCTAACGGCTTATAATGAGTCTCTAGATTCTTCCACTAGATATTTACAAATAATTCTCTAGAATATACAAGAAAAAGACTTATGTATAAGGTTCTAGAATTATCTACATAGTTTAAGAGAAATCAAACCTCTTCAAGATATCTTTGGAAAGTTTTGGAGGCTTCTGGTCAAACCCCGGGAAAAATTTGTGACATTCTCCCCCACCTATTCCGGTGACATCTTCATCACTACTTCGTCCCTGTACCGGCGTAGGTGGTCTTCAAACTGCCAAAGATCTTCTTGTGGTTCCCAAGTTGCCTCACTCTCTGGCAGTCCCTTTTACTTTACCAAGTATTGGGTACTTGGTGGTACTCCCCTTCATCACACAACTTGTCTATCATAAGACTTGGTTATCACAGGTGGTGCTCTGGTCGAGACTCCTTGATCAAGCTCATCCTTGTCTCCATGGAATGGCTTGAGCATGCTCACATGGAAGACAGGATGATTCTTCAAGTTAGGTGGCAAATCCACCATGTAGGAGACCTTCCCGACCTTCTTCAACACCTTGTAAGGACCCTCGTATTTTCGAATGAGACCTTTATGTACCTTCCTGAATGCCTTGAATTATTGTGGGAGAAGTTTCACCATCACCATATCTCCCACTTGGAACTCTGTCGCTCACCTCCTCCTGTCAGCGAACTTCTTCATTCTCTTGGCTACCTTGACAAGGAAGGATTTAGTTTCATCAGCTTGTTCATACCAAGACTTAGCCATGTGGAAGGCTCTTGGACTCTTGCCCTTATATGTTGTGGCAAGGGCGTGAGGTGTTAAAGGTTATTGTCTCGTCACGACTTCAAAAGGACTCATTCCTGTGGACTCACTCCTCTGCAAGTTGTAAGAGAACTGGGCCAAATCCATCAACTTAACCCAATCCTTTTGGTTGGCACTCACAAAGTGTCGGAGATAACACTCCAACAAGGCATTCACCCGTTCTGTTTGCCTATCAGTCTGAGGGTGAAAGCTAGTAGAGAAATGCAACTCTATCCCCAATAGTTTGAAAAGCTCAGTCCATAGCTTGCTCATGAATCGAGGATCTCAGTCACTAATAATAGTCTTAGGTAATCCCCAAAACTTCATCATATTCTTGAAGAATAAGCGAGTCGCTTCCTTTGTTGTATAGTCTATCGGGGCTAGAATGAAGGTCTCATACTTAGAGAAGCGATCCACTACTACCATGATGGAACCAAACCCTTCGGACTTAGGTAATGCTGAGGTGAAATCCATGGAGGCACTCTCCCATGGTTAGCTTGGTGTAGGTAATGGCTCTAGCAATCCTGTGGGAAGTTAATTATTTACCTTGTCTTGCTGGCATACGAGACAAATCTTCACATGGGCCTCCATGTCATCCCTCATGTGAGGCCAGTAGTAGGCAGCTTCCAACAATGCCAATGTCCGTCTCTGTCCTGGGTGACTAGCCCATTTGGAGTCATGACACTCCTTGAACAAGTCCTTCCTCAGGTTGTCTCACTTAGGAACAAAGAGTCTCCTTCCCACAATGTAGAGGAGTTCATCCTCGACCCAAAACCTTTTGGTCTTACCCTCCTTAGCTAACTCCACAAGTTGCTGGGCTAGAAGGTCTTAAGTAATACCTTGCTTGATCTTGGTGATCAAGTCCCCACTAGCTTAGCTTATAGCTACTAGTTCAGCCTTCCTGCTCAAGGCGTCAGCAACTACATTCGCCGTCCCCGGCTTGTATTCCAACACATAGTCAAATTCAGCCAGGAAATCTTGCCATCTCGCTTGCTTAAGGGAGAGCTTCTTCTGTCTCTGGAAGTAGCTGGTGGCGACATTATCGGTCTTGATCACAAACCGTACCCCTAGCAAGTAATGCCTCAAAGTACGCAAGCAATAAACCATGACCGTCTTTTCCTTTTCTTGCACCGTATAACACCTCTTGGTATCATTGAGCTGGCGACTTTCAAAAGCAATGGGATGCCTCTCTTGCATCAGGACCCCTCCAATAGTGAAGTCAGAGGCATTAGTGTGTACCTCAAAAGACTTGGTGAAATCCGGGAGAGCTAATACAGGTTCCTCTGTCACTATCATCTTAAGCTCCTCAAAAGCTTTCTGGCATTCCTCAGTCCACACACATGGCTTGTTCTTCTTCAATAGCTCAGTGAGAGAGGCCACTTTAGCAGAGTAGCCCTTGATGAACTGCCTATAATAGTTAACCAACCAGAGGAAAGATCTCAACTTTGTCTCTCGAGTCGGAGGCTCCCACTCTTTGATAGCTTGAACCTTCTTCCCGTCCATGCGTAAAGTCCCTTGAGCTATGACGTGCCTGAGGAAGTTCACCTTTTCTTTGGCAAAGGAATACTTCTCCTTCTTCACATACAATTCATTCTCACGTAGGGTCTTGAACACGGCTTGCAGGTGCTCAGCATGCTCCTCTAATGAGTCGCTATAGACCACAATGTCATCCAAGTATACTACCACGAATCGATCAAGATACAGATGAAAGATCTTGTTCATTAGAGTATAGAATGTGGCCGGTGCATTGGTCAATCCAAAAGGTATCACCAACCACTTGAAAGACCTATAGCGTGTAACACAGGTAGTCTTAGGTTCATCTCCTTTGGCAATTCGAACTTGATGATACCTTGACCTCAAGTTCAACTTGGAGAAGTACCTTGCCTTCCCTAACCTATCAAACAAGTCAGCTATCAAAGAAATATGATACTTGTTCTTAATGGTTACCTTATTAAGAGCCCGGTAGTCGATGCACAACCGCAATTATCCATCTTGCTTCTTCTGGAACAAGACCGGTGCTCTATAAGGTGCCTTGGATGGTTGGATATGCCCAGCACCAATCAACTCCTTTAGTTGCTTTTGCAACTCTTCTAGCTTAGGTGGTGCCATCCTATAAGGTGCTATGGCGGGTGGCTTTACTCTCAGTTCCAACTCAATCTTATGATCTACCTCCCGACGAGGTGGGAGCTTCTTTGGTAGTTCCGGTGGCATCATATCATGGTTCTCCTCAAGAACCTGCTGGATGATCAAAGGAAGATCTTCACTCATCTTCTTCCTAAGGTCTACCTCCTTTAAGGCTATCAGGTATGTAACTTCTCCCCTCTTAAAGCCCTTCTTCACTTGCATGGCTGACAACTGATTCCTGCTAGGTCCACTGGTTGCAGGTATCATAGCAGTAACTCCTTGGCCTAGAACACACATGGCATTGTAGTGGGGCATTGGGAAGATATTATGCTTCCTCATGAACTCCTGGCCAAGACCAACTTTGTAGTCATCCATGAGAGCGACTGTGAGATCCGTCTTGTCACTTCACGAACTCAAGCATAACTTAACCCCTTGAGCTATGCCATGAATCTGTTTGGGAGGAAAGTTAACAGACTTCATCATATCTCCTCCTGCCACAACCTTAAGACCAATCCTCTTGGCCTCCTCTAGAGTAATGAAGTTGTATTCTGCCCCTGTATCCACCATGATTGAGACAAACTTCCCATTTATCTTCGCCTTTACATACATTAACCTAGTGCTCTTGGTAGGTATGGGCGAGGACTTGAACTTCAAGGCATTAAGGAGTCAGAGGGAACTCAACTCCGCACTTTCATCTGTCTGTGCCTCTTGTTCCTCCATTATAGCAGCCAAGCTCCCTAGCTTCGGGCAATTCTTCATGCGGTGAGGACCCTTGCACACAAAGCAACTAATGTTGGTGTTGGAGCTCTTCTTCTGATTATTATACTTCTTTTGTGGTGGCTTGTTATCTCCATCCTTGTTCACTCCCTTACCCTTTTCTCCCTCACATTTATCTTGATTATTAGGTTTGGAAGACTTAGGCTTGGAGGATTCACTCTTCTCCTTCTGATAGTCGGTGAGACTTTTAGCCACGGCTATGGCTTCATCAATGTCCTTTATACCCTGGTGCTGCAACTCATGATCGACCCAGTTTTGAAGGCCATCAATGAAGTAGAAAAAAAGATCCTCGTTGCTCAAGTTGGGGATCTGGAGCATCAAGGTTGCGAACTCCTTCACATAGTCGGAGATAATGGTCCTGTGCTTGAGCTCCCTCAGCTTCTTGCGTGCTTCATAGATCACGTTCTCTGGGAAGAATTGCCTCTTCAATTCCTTCTTGAAGTCTTCTCAATTATTAATGGTGCAAAGGCCTTTCTCCATGTCCGTATGCTTCTTACGCCACCATAGCATAGCATTATCAATGAGGAACAAAGAAGCAGTACGTATCTTAGCTTGGTCATCACTCAACCCTAAACTCTCGGCATAGCACTCCTTCTGCCATAGGAAGTTCTCCACCTCTTTAGTATCACGAACACCCTTGAACTCCTTCGGTCTGGGAAGATCCAACTTCACTTTCCTTACTCCACCGGTTCCAGCCACTAGCGGGTTTCTCCCTTTGTTCTCCAATGAAGTCTTGAGAGCATCCAATTGTTGCTGCATGATTGTGATGGCATCAATCACTTTTGCCTCAAGGCTCTTCATAGCCTCAGCACGTTGATCCTCAGAATTTTGGAGATTCTCCACAATACCTTTGAGACCCTCAAGCTCATCCAATGTATGGGACTCAAGGATTGTGAAGTCACCCTCAAACTTATTCACCTTGTTGGTTACCTCTAACAAGACATCCTCTAAATGGCCAACTTGAACTGAAAGAAAAGCAAGGTCTTCAGCACTTACCTTACTAGTGCTTCGACCCCTCTTGCTCCCTTGATGAGTAGGTTGGGTCTCCTTGTCTTGTACCTCTACATTGAGTACTTCTATCTCTTTCAACATCCTTTCCCACAAAACAAAGCTTGAACAAGCTTCCCTCGAACCTGGCTCTGATACCACATTGTCACAGTCTTGGAATTTTCTCTCCTTAAACTGCACTAGCCTTAGCTTAATCAATCTTCTCAATCTCACGCTAAGTCAACCAAACCCTCAAGCAAGCAAAGATAAGACAACTAGAGAACAAGAAAACACTCACAAGAGAGAGTTTGAGAGAATTCAGAAATACACTCAAATGCTTGGATGGATACAAATGAGGTGGGAGGTGGTATTTATAGACCTCCCCAAGGTTTCAGAACTTTCCCACCTCCTCAATTGATGGTGGAGATCATTTCGATCTAACGGCCTACAATGAGTCTCTAGATTCTTCCACTAGATATTTACAAAGAATTTTTTAGAATATACAAGAGAAAGACTTATCTACATAGTCCAAGAGAAATCAAGCCTCTTTAAGATATCTTTAGAGTGTTCTGGAGGCTTCTGATCAAACCCCGGGAAAAATTTGTGACAGTGTGTTGATGATGATGATGATCATGCCAAGTTGCCTTGTATGGTTTTAAAAATTGTCTGATGAGAATAATTTGTCAAGTTAAAAATTAAGAAAATAAAATTATTCTGTTCTGAGCAACTAAACAACTTTTCCATGAATGATAATTGTTGAGTTGCTTGGACTCCATATCAATTTATAATCGATTGAACCAATCTAAATATTGAAGACTGGGATGTCTCTAGAACTATTTATTGAGCTGTCAACTCCATTTACTCTTTTTTTTTTTAATTTACTCATGTTTATCTTGGTACAATTAGTGAGGGAGAATATTTTTGGTATATAAATATTTTTTGGGTATAAGAATATATGGTATTTTTTGCATTGTTAGGTAAGTTTCATTATTTGAATGAACAAGAAGTTTGAGGGTGTGATAATGGACTTAGATTTTTTGTAATGCCCACTTTTCTCAATTGTTCAAGTACAAAACCTATCCCCTTCAATTGTTCAAATTCAATACATTTAAAAGAGATGATTTTTAATACATAAAATAAGAGTATAAAAATAACATAAACATTTTAATTTCTACGTTGTATTTGAGCAATTGAAGTACTGGTGGAGGTACAAATCCAAGATAAGTCACTTTATTATGTTCGATTTCAAATGCTATTATTATGACTCATCACCTATTAGTTTTCGATCAACTCCTACTTCTTGACCATCCTAAGCATGTTTTAGAATTTAGCTGTGCTAAGAGAAGCTTCCGAACTTGAAGTTTATTACTCTTTTGATACAGTCTGGCGATGGGAAGTCACAAAATGTTTGGATGAAGATGGGAGGCGAAGAACTTTGTTTTAAAGGGCGAATGTTGAGTGGAGGCTATTTACCCTTTGACGTTGCAAGATTTTGGTTAGGCGTTAGTTTTTGAGTTTCATTTTTTCGTAGTCCTAAAACATGAGACCCACACTTCCAGATTATACAATTTTCCAAAAGAGAAGCATAGGAATGTCAAAGCCAAGGCAAATTGCTACAAGTGACTAAAGGTCTTCAACAAAACTCTCGCCTCACTTTTTATTTTTCGTTTTTTAAGAGAATTTTGGGCAATGCACATAAGCTCACTAAGTTTAGAATAAATTTGATGACTAATTTTCAAAGATTGCTTGTTTTTTATTTGATGATTTTTATATGAGACTTTTAATTTGGAGCTTGGACTTCAGTTTTTTCCCAGTAATCGGAATGACCCTTCGTAATACAAATTTTCCTCATCAATTAACAAAAGCCTATATACACTCATGATCTCAACACTGAATTTGGTCGTATAAAATTCTCATCAATACGTTTAAACAAATTTTTCCAATTTTGACAATCCCCAGGTTTGCAAACTTCGCTCTAAATAATATTTTGGAAAAGCATGCCTTTTCCCAAAAAAAAAAAAACCAATGACAGGTCTAGTTATAAGCTGACAGCGAATGGACATCCTTTTATTTTATTATCACGACATCCTTTCATTAAATAAGAAAAATTTCATAACGGAAGAACTATTTGTCTATTGAGTGAAAAAATTGTAAATTGAAAATTTTTATCTTCAAAGATCAAATTGAAAGATTCAATTTTTATTAACTAAATAATTTATTTATTTATTTATAGAATTCAAATATTTAGGAAAGTTAAAATGACTTGTGAATAGGTTACAGTTTTATTATTAGATAAATAAATCCCAAAACTGCAGATAAGCCATGAGGCCACTGGCAAATTACAACAATGTGGATTTCAGTTTATCCCGAAACTACTCCTACCTTCTTTTTATTTTTATTTTTATTTTGGATGGATACCCACTTTTTATTTTTCTTTCACAAACATGCCAATATTTTATGAAGCACAGAAGCACACCCAGACTGATGAAGAGTGTCAAATATAATCCATCAAGCAATTCCAGGATTCACTTCTGCATCCTACCTGAAAATCAAAAAACAACAATGAAAGTTATGGATATGCACTATAATAGAGAAGACTAAAATATAAGTAAAAACATTTGCTTTACAGTTTGAATATGATCCCCAATTTGGTAAAACTCTATTCACTGGCAGAAATCATGATAGTGCTACGGTGTTAAGTGATTAATCTTGATAAACCACACTTGGTTATTCAGAAATTTTCCTTCATCTTGCTTAGGCCAACTAAATAGAGCAATCCAAATAAGCTGCTGTTGTGTCTTCATGACCATCAACAATCTAGGGGTACTTTGCAGCAAAAGTAAACGAATCAAGAAAAAAAAATTAACGAACGAATTTGAATCCAGTAAAGTTACAAGTTTCTTAAGTGTTTTTAAAGTAAGAGAGGGATAGAAAGAAAAGAGGGAGAGGGTGGAATGAGGAAAAATAAAGCCTATGCACATTTTCAATTTTTTTATCACTCTCTAATTTCAGAAGTATTTTAACTTTAGATGAGCCAAATTATCTAAAAACATGATAGTGTGATTGTATCAAAGAAGGAACTAAATGATCATATGAGGCAATTGTATTCCTAATTAGATCATATCATATAATTGACATTCAACCATAATCCTCACTTGTAAAATGGCAGGAATCATGCTCTTCCTGCTGAACCAAACAGATGCATCTTCTCTGCAACCACCGCCTTCATGGCTTCCTTTGCAGATGCCATAACATGGACAAGATCTTTTTGGGGAGTGCTGAGCGAGTCCATGTATGCCTTTCTTACTTCAGTGTTCACGTTGAACTTTCTCACGCGAAGCTCTATGCATTTCTGTGAGAATTCAAGAAGATCTTGTGATGTTAGCTATAAGCTGCAAAACTTACTCGAGCTCAATGCAAATCAAATGTGGAATATTTTTGTGGACGAAAACTGCAATATAAAAATTAAGAAGGTTGAATGGAGTATTGCAACAATACCTTGACTAGTTCTTTGGATAAGCCAGAGGCCCCGTGAAGGACAAGAAAAACTCCTTTCTTCATGCTCAAAGCATGCAATTCCTTAACATAGTTGAATGTCAGAATAACGGAGTAGAAAGCCTCAAGAACCACATTCAAATGCCATGTTGAACAAACCATATACAAATATTAGAGACTTTATTTATAGAACATTTCAGGCAACCGCAACTGCTCTCGTACAAACTATGAGGTATGAAATGCGAAGTTGTGCTCTTTTTAATTTTAAATTTCTTTTTTTAAATACTAAACTTATGCTGTGGAAATAAGGTAAATTATGTTGCTTGAAAGTTCAGCTATGGCTTTTACCTTTTCCTTATGTATATATTGTTTAACAAATCAATATATATATATATGATAAATTATAAAAAAACTACACTATTCATTATCTATAAACAGTACAACTCACTTTAAATTCCATGTAATGTATGATACCCGCTTCCAATTTAATCTAAATACTAAATTTATGTAATGGAGATATGAAAAAGCCCATCACCTTAAGCAAATCAAGTCTGAGATTTGGACCACTTGCAGGGTACTTTCCATGTACATTTCCAATACATACTGCCAAAGCATCTATGCCAGTCTCATCAATGAATTTTTGTGCCTGATATCAAGGACAGCAAGTGTAGTGAATTTGGCAATCTCAAGGAAATAAGAAATGATAATTTCTTGTCATAGAGTAGATATCAACCTTGTCAGCATCTGTTAGCCTGGCTTCATATTCTTCAACGGTCAAATCATCTTCTGTCCCTGACAATCTTCCAAGCTCAGCTTCAACCAACATATCTTTTGAGTGGGCCAAGAACGATATAAATTTTGTATATGCCACATTTTCATCAAAGGAAAGATGTGATCCATCTACCATTACAGAGTCGAATCCCTGGAAGTTGCATTCACAAATGGAGCTTCACTTTAGTGCAAAATGAAGATAAGAAAGTGCAATTTCTAAATATAGATTTATGATAAATAATCCGTAGTAAAGTGAGATGTTAAAAGCATCATAATTACCAGCTCAAGAGCTTCCACAAGATCTTGCCTTGAAGTTCCATGATCAAAGTGGACAGTAATGGGAACCTGACAAATTTATGAAAGTAAATTCAGTAACTACTCAAATTTACGCTTGTTTGAAGTTATATATGCCATTCAATTCTTCTTCACCCAATTTTATTCCAATTTATCTATATAATAGAAAATGAACATCTGTCAATAAACTTAGGTCAATTTACTCAGTTGGTCTCCATTTTTACTCAATGCTTAATTAGATCCCAATAGTTTAGAAGTTCGTGAAGGGCTCCCTAAAGTTTTAAAAGTTTTTAATTTGGTCCCTATCATCAACCATTCACCAGTGTGATTAAATTTTGTTGATATAGTCGACTAAGTGTCATCTTAACATTCAGAAAATGCATAATTTATGTCAATTAAACAGGTAAAGTAGATGGAGTGAAATTCACTCACAAGTATCAGACCTAGATAAAGTGGCTAGGGTGAGCAAGGGGGCACATGATTTGCAATGCCATGAACTTTTTTTTTGGGGGGGGGGGGGGGGGGGGGGGCTAGAGATGCAATCAGAATTGAATGCACACGAGAAGATATTTTTGCTGACATAGACCAACTTAAAAATTTTTCAAATTATCGAGATCTAAATGAATGCTTTTTAAAGTTCATGAACTAAATTAAAAATAGAGTAGAAAGTAATGTTAACCATCACTTTAATTGCACGAGATAAAAGAGAATCTAAGTGAAAAAATTCAAAAAATCCAGATAATACAGTCAAAAGGCATTCTGTAACTATTGTTTTCCCTTTCCCTTTATCACATGCATTTAGTTAATAATAGTTTCCGTCAATTTACCTTCATTTGTTTTATCATATGATACTAGTGTCCTTTACTTCCACCTCAGTACTGGAAATAACAATATTTTCAAATGCTACAAAGAACTTTACATTTCTTCTCCTTTTATTTCAAATGATGGAATGCCACTTACACTTGCTTGCTCAGCAGCAGCAATGCAACCAGAAACCAAAGGAATTCCTCCTTGCTTCAAGGCACCAGGATGGATCTGAAAGTTGTTTCATTCAATGTCAGTTTAGAAGCAACCAAGTTTTTGTGATGAATAATAAGAAACTAAAAGAATTTCAAAAATATCATACCAAGAGAACAAAGACAAGTACATAAAAACCAACCACTAACGAATATGGACGAAGCTAAGTGCCTTGAACATATTCTCTTATATATGTCTCAAATGGTCATAATAAGAAAAGGGGACAACTAATCATACTGTAAACTGACAGCTTCTGACCTGTAATATTGCAGGACTTCGTTCTTCCTCTGCAGCAGAGACAACAGCCTGAACTCCTTCCAAATTATAAACGTTAAATGCTCCAACAGCATATCCACCATTTTCTGCATTCTAAATTCCCAGTAAAAAGTTTTTTTTTTTTTTTTAAATATCAATGTGAAAGGAAATTAAGTTGCTAAAACTTGAATAAGATAATCCTTACTATAAGAAGTTCTTTTGCTGATGAAAGTTTGATTGGACGATTCCAGGACTTTACAACTTCTGCCAATGCTCTGCTGTCACCAACATTACCTACAATAGGCAGATTGGTAATTAAAGAAGAAATCTATTGACGATGAAAGGAAATACAAGATTTAGAAGCATCAGATACTTGTGTTTAGTTTAGAAACAGTAAGCGAAAAACAGAAAGAAAAGTCAATACTCAATTTTACCAGGGAAAACAATGTATGGAATTCCTGGATGTCTACTTTCAGGTCCTAATTGCCACAAGGGAATTCCAGCAAGTGCTTGCCCAACTATCTTGGCACATCTTGCACCAAGGGCTTTTGTAGCCAGGTCTGAAGAGGTGATTCCGCCCTAGAAGAGGTACCACTGATTAGCATTTAAATGGGAATTTTGAACTAGTTGTTGAGGTCCCAGACAAACTTTCAGATTTAATGCCAAAAAGAGCAAGCAATTGTATTATTGTAACTTGTAAAGGAGATAAATAGGAGGAGGCTAAGTTACGTGCAGGCTCTAAATGGTAGCTCTTAACTGAATAAAAATATTATTGAAAAACAGTAATATTATCAAAAGAATAAAAATTCATGTTTTCTTTTATTTTTTATGCCACCAGATATCAACTTTTGCTTGACTGCCAATAGATTTGTACAAATCCTTAATGCTCAACTATACAATTCTCAGGGCAATCAAACATCTGATGATGCAACAATGATAAGAAGATAACGATGTAGCTTACAGTGCAGGGAAGATCAGCCCGTAAAGGACCACCTATGCAACTGAAAGCTGACAGTATTTCCCATACAAGGTAGTGCCTACTTTTCAAATAGGTGAAAGGATAATAGGACAAGGAAAGTATCACGTTTTCCATGTCAAAATGCCAGTGTACTAAGTCATTTAAAAATAGAGTACCTTTGCAAGAATATAGCGAGGTTTGGTAGTTATCCGTTTCACTATTTCCACCAAAGCAGAACTCACTTTAAAATTGATGTCCAAACTCTCGGAGGCAGCTGCACATTTTAAAAAAATCAAGAAGTTTAGATAAATAACAAAACATAAAACTTTCTCCATAATTTATATCCTATTCTATAAAAGAAGAGGAACAAAACTAAGCTACTGTTTGTTGATATTATTCTGGAGATTATGTAACTATCAGCTGAGAAAGAGAGGAAGAGAAGAACAAGAAAGATAGACAAAGACCAACTTTTTCCAGTTATGAGATTCCGGCTGGTCATTATAAGAGTGTCTTTATGAGCCTTGAGATATACATCTGATAATTCAGCTGCTCTATTGATTTCCTCCTCCCTGTCTTCAATAGGCCTCATGGCAAGTTTTTCAACTGATACCTATTATAAAGAATCTTTCTCAAATACTTACAAATTACAACAGTTATTGAGTTTTAAAAAATATATATTGTTTGCACAAGGCATCAGAACTAATGCCTCAGATAAATATCATGATTCTCACTCATGAGAAGATCCATAATTAACAATATATAATCTCAAATAAATTTAGGATCCAGATCACCTCAATGCTTCTTAAGAACTGGCCACACTGTAATTTAAGCTCTTCTACCTGTGGATTACAAGTTAGGATGGAAATGAGGAAATGAACATTGTAGGAAGATTTAATTTAATAATTCATCTTATATTTGCTTCATTGACCTGCTTTGTTGTTTTCGGAACATAAGAACCCACAACTATCAAACCACCATTCCTTTCCCCACTTATCCCAAGATCCCGAGGAAGTATTGGAGGCTTAGGGATGATTCCAATGTGAGCAGAAACAAAACTAGCAGCAGTGCGGCACAAGAAGCGTTTTCCCATCAATTCTGCCTGTTAGAAAGACATTATGTTACAACAATAAACCTTTATATTTGCAGTAAAAGAAAATTAAGAAAAGCATGATATATATGAAGTTTTGCCTTGATCATTCCCAATGCAAAAACAGCCATGTCTCTTTCGCTAGCTGCATTAACAATACATGTTGAACCCTGTATCATACAGTTGACAAGAGCATAGCAAGTTAGTTAATAATTTATAAATTACATGGAGTAAGTAAAATTACCACTTCAATTCTTAATTTAGTGTTGAAAGTCAGTTGTGCTAGTGTGGGTGTGTCAAGCATTATGAAGAAATTTGTGTTAATTCATATCCCCGTTTCTGATGTACAGATTGGATGAGATTACTTCTCTTTTAGACTATCTTGGGATTTGATTGAACATGAAAAGATGATTTGTAGCTTGCCTTATTCAATCAACTATTTGTATCAACTTCTTTTGAGTTGGAAAATAGAGAACACAACGGGGCGCTCTCTCTGGTTCACTACATTAAGTATATGTTGAAACTATAGTACATTAACAATAAGGTATCTTCCGACCAAAAAGAAAGTATCTGTAATTTTGTATACCTTCTGCAACTTGCATAGACACTCACAAACTGCATCCGGCCCCCCTTTTCTCAAAAGTTGAATGGAGATAGATACAACAGTAAATGCAGGTATCCGTCCCACTGTTTTCTCCTCTACCCACTACATATAAGTAACTTCAGCAACAATATGAAAGGAAAATAACCAAGAATCAAGTAAACAAAGTAAAAAATAGTTTTACGTCACGGAGGTTTGAAGATTTATAGCCAAAGGCAGCATCCTTGGCAAACTCAGTGTCCCCTGCAGGGACAAGCCTGCAGACAAAAATGTTAAGAAAGTAGAGCTATAACTTAAAGTAAAATCACCATCTTGAATAACTGAATAATAACTAGCAAGACATACACATCAGCATCTGCAACATAATGTATGTCTTCAATAGTATAACGGCCTCCTTGAAGGAAAAAGGGACAAATGATCCATGCATCCATTTCACCTAAAACTGAAACAACAGCATCTGCTTCCTGTATTCAAGAGCAAACAGTGTCAGTTAACTCCAAATAGAAACTATAGCACTTATTATAACATGCTTATTGAGCTTAAATAAACATACATCTGGAAAATGACCTCGCAAAGTTGAATCACCCCTCAAAACCACTGTGTAATCGGTGTTCTGAACTGATTTTGCTGCAGTATCTAGATTTCGGCATATATCTTTTATCAACGCACTAGCCTGTCAAAAATCAAAAGTACACTAAAGAGCTTGATAGAAGTTGATATTCACAAGAATTAAAGATATCCAAAAAAATGAACTCAAGTTGACAAAATAATTAAGAAACCAGGTTCTCTAATTATCTCATCAGGTTAACTTAGTGCCATTGTGGTCAGTACTAACCTACATTTTAATTGCCGTAAATATAAATTTTCAAAATGTTACTCAGCTCTAGTCTAGTATGTCATTTATGAATATTAGGGATAATAATTATCCCTTCCCAGGGGATTCCCCCACATAGGGGTGCAGATAGAAGGAATTTCTCCTCGTGAGAACAACATTAGGGGAAAATTTACCCCATCCAAAAATCTGGGGGCAAGGATGAGGGGCATCCTTTGTTTATTCAAACACTTTGCTAGAGTGACAGTGCCTATGCATGTGAATAGTACTAAGTTTACATAAAGAATTTATACTGACAGAATTTTATGCATATCTACTTTAGGATTGTATTGAGAATGTATTTTGATTTTTCAAAATTAAATTCTAAAATATTTTACAAATTTCAAGATCGTGAAGAAAATGGGTTGAGTTTTGTCGTCCACTTAAATTGAATGGGAACCAGGACCAGGAACCTATCGAGCAGAAAAAAATTTTGATTTATCTTGCATTACTTTTTTATTGGATACCTATAGATTTAGCCTAACTTTACCTTACAAAAGAATAGATCAGATGAGGAATCCTTCTCATTTGAATAGATAAAAAATTCATATATTATTGCTATTCAAGTAAAATTTTTACCTTCTCAGAACTCAGCGACCTTGAATTTGTCAAAATGAAAAAGCATTTTGGACTTTTTCGAAACTGCTCAATCAGTGACTCAATACTCCTGCAAAGAAAGATGATCAATTGAGTAATTTGAGATTTGCCTTGTGGTAAAAGATCTTCCTATCAATTGTGAGTTCCAATCTCACAGAGAAAGTAATAAAGATAAGTGACTTGATAATAGCACCAATTAATCACCACATTTTTAATTTGAAATCAGTATTGTAAGACATAATATTGAAAGGAACATTGATTCTGTCAAGTAATTAGATATGACGAGACACAGCAAATACACATACCATTCTGTTAATACTTCAATATCATGTACAGTTTGTGTTCCTGTTGGATCATCATCCAGTACAACCAAAGTCTTTGAATTGCTTTCATTTAGCTTTTGTATATCAAGAACAGGATCATGTGGCCACTCAGAAGGAAGAGATTTCAAAACAACTTCTTTTTCAAGTGCAGAAAGTCTTCCTTCAACTTTAACACCCGTTAATGTCTCATAAACCTGGGAAAAGTCCAGAAAGCCCTTATGAGGAAGTCCAGTGGCAAAGTTCCTTGAATCACAGTGGATTAAGTAAACTTGGATCACAGGCATACATCATTTGCAACGCAGACAGGAAAAAGGAAGACAAATCTCGGTACTATCATTTTCTTGACAAAATATTATATTATCATTTCAGGAGAAGGTTCATAATTTTAACGTATTATTTCTGATGCAGACCTGGAGGGAAATTGTGAAAAAGAAGAGGATAGAATAAGGAAGGGAGAAGGTAGCAACAAATGGAAAAACTAAACTTGAACAGCATAGCAATTTTTCCTTAGCATTCCTAATTGTGTCAAGACTAGGAACTAATCTTAATTCCTGAACAGTCAAAATGAAATAAACAAAGCCTGTTTGGGGTTGCATTTGGCTTTATATAACCAAATTAGCAATCACCGTTGAGCAACTATAGTATACTGCATGGTTGTTGACCATCAAATATAAAATCACATAGGTGTTTGCTTTAGCATTATTTGTTTTGGATGAACAACCAAAGCTTTATAAGGAAAAGGCACTGGAGAGGCAAAACGATAAAGAAAGAAAGAATAAATTGACCTATAAGAGCAGAGGAAGGCAACGAGAAAATATAAAAAGAAAAACAAAAGATCTGAAAGACAACTAAGGCTCAGCAAACCCAATGAAGCATCCTGCACTAGACACTGGGAAGGTATCAACTTTCCAAGCAGCTGTAGACATAATTTTTTTTTCTTATATACATATATATATTTATATCTGATGTAAATTATAGAATCCAAAATATGTTTGCTTACCCACCAAACAGGAGCTTAAGGAAAACACAGATTAGAATAACATTGAAGTGTACATAAGAAAATATTTAAGTTGCTTTCTATCAACCAAATGAATCAGTAGAAATACTCCAGGCTAATAAAGAGCAAGGAAAACAATATTTATTTCTAAATTAATGGAAACCCAAATACCTGACCTATTAATGAAACTCTAAGAACCCACATAACATATACACCTCAGACTCAGATCAATAATATATTTTACCATTACATGCTAGTTAAATTTTCATTTACAATTCAAGATTATTGTTTCACCAAATTTTAATTTAACATAATGTCAAGATCACAATTGACAATCAAGATATCAATGCATAAGTCTAGTTATAAATCTCTAGTAGTGTTTAGAGCATTATATCCTTCATTTGGACAATCTTTTACTAATTAAAGTATTCAATTGAGATCCAGTAAAACTTAACTTCAGGGAAAAAAAAATCTTAAGACGTATCATGGTTTATTGAGTGAAATATTCTGCCTTAACAGGAAAACATCAAATGGACAACTGAGCAATCAAGATATCAAATGCCAAAGTGATGCTATTTTATAATCATAATAAAACAATAAAGTGTACAGGGGTGTTGAGAAGGCAACATCTTGAACTTTGTTATATTTTGCAGACTAATTGCATCCTCAAGGATTTCCTGAATTTAAACAAATTAAGAACCGAACACTAAAGTCTTCTCTTGATTGACATAACTTGCTCATACCTTAACTACACCAGCATCATCTTGCCGACCCCAACCAGCAGCAGAACCTGCAGCATAACTTATAAGTTTATGTAAGCATTAAATTTATTTTTTAATAATAAATGCAAATTTATTAGGAAGAAGATAAGGAAAGAGGATATTGTCCGAAGAGACTAATGGAATGAGGGGGAAAAAGAAAGAAAGAAAACTCCTTTCCGTTTTATGAAAGGTGTGTCTTTTTTTATTAACTGTCTCCTTTTTCATAGCCATATCATTTGTTGAAACCTATTTAGTTAACTTCTACCATTACTATATCATTATGAATATTGTAATGTATGGTTTGGCATAATGAAATGCATCTCACGTCATATGCAGAAAATTTAAACAAATCGAACAGTCATTCAACTGTTTGTGACAAGAAGTTCCTTAAAAAATAAAAGCACAAAGAAATAGATCTTACATCTACTCTATCAGCCATTCCATCAAATGGAGAAGCTATTTCAACTTGCCCATGTTATCCGTTATAAAGTGATAATGAACTCATTACAATTTTTCCTCATCTCTCTCTCTTTTAGTTTAGTGTGACACAAAATAAGGATATCCTAAAAAGAAAAGCATTTGCTGCAATTTCTTTTTTTTTTTTTTTTCTATTAATAAAAAGCTGTAGACTTGTACAAGAAATCATGAGGATAAAGGAAAAGAATAAAAGGACCATATACGTCACAAAAGACTAAAAGCAATACACAGCACCTGACAAAAACATTTGGTGAGCAATCGATGATAAGTGAAGTGGAACTTTCAGAGAAGATGCTTCACGTGTGACAATGCCCTATAGATAAAAAAATATATATTAGTGCTTAAGTATGTTGATGACCTGTAAAGTGCTATCCACTGTTGCAGCTAAATATAGTGAATAGATAGATTCATTCTATCCCTAACCAGGTCCTTCACAAAGATATCCAGTGCTGAATAGGGTGTGTAATCATTGTCTAGCATGTGTGGGACACGATTTTCAAACATCCTGCAATATCAAATACCATTCAAGATTAGCAATAACCTTTTTATATTCAAATCTAATATGAACAACAACAAACTAAGGAATCTATGAAGCCATATTTCTCAAAACATATAAATAGCTAAAATCGAGAATATATTCCCTCCATTTCAAAATATAAGTTATACAGACCTACCTCACACCCACCAAGGAAACATTAATTCTTTTAAAAATTTTCATAATTTTCCAAAATTATCCTCATTAATTAGGGGTAAAAATGAATTATTCTCTCTCCCTTAACTTTTTTTTATTCTTTTCTCTCATAATTGAATACTATCATAAATAGGGGCAAAATTGGAAAGAAAGCATTAAATAGTCACTAACTTCTACAAAGTGATTTATATTTTGAAACCTTAATCCTCACTAAATCTGTCTTATATTTTGAAATGGAGAGAGTAGTACCAAAAAGGACATATAGGATGATGGGAAACAAATTGATACTTTTATAACAACAAAAAGAGAAAACAGTTCAACATGAAAATGCAAGCTCAAATTCTATAACAATAGTATTAATGTAATCTTTGATTAAGCTTGAATCTCATAACAACTTGAGCGCAGCAAAAGATTAAACACGTTTGGAAAACTCTTAAAACATGAAAGAAAATGTGGTTAATGACTAAGGATCCAAAAACTTCCTCATACAAAATATTCCCTCAAGTCCTTAATATAAGACTAAGTATCTAAAAACTTCCTCATACAAAATACTGCCTCCGGTCCTTAATATAAGACCCTTTTAACTGAATCACGTGGATTAAAAATGAGAGTTAAAGTTAGTAAACTACCTCGATTTCTCCGAAAATCACAACATTTGTTCAAAATTATCCTTATTTAATCTTTTTCTTTTTCTCTTTGAGATATATTAAATAAGGGCATTTTTTGAAAATGCATAATAAATATCACCTCATATATTGTAAAGGGTTGAGCAAAAAGCTTTATATTTAAAACTGGAAGGAGTAGTAATTAGAAATGAAACCTAAAGCATATTTTATTTTTGGCCAGCTGAAGGTGGGAGGGGGGAGAGAGATAGCTTTATGGCGGACCCAGACACATACCATGATGTTCCCCCACTGCTTGTGATAAAATCAAACAACAGCCTTGTATTTAGACCTAATCGGGCTCCAAAAGCCATTGCCTCAGCAGCTGATGCGATATGAACAGCAGCAAGCAATTGGTTGACCATCTTTATGCAACTGAGAACAAAATATACTAGAATAATTTATTATATATTTCCATTGGTACAAATTTAAAATATGCATTTTAATCCTCTGGCACCTCCAATCAGAATTTTTGTCCATTACCTGTTTCATGCACATGGAGAGAAGCATTAACCACAAAGTTATCTGATGACAAATATTAAGCCAGAGAGATTGACTTGTAAAAATCAAAATTACCTTCCAGAACCGCATCTGCCCTTGATAACATAGAGCTTCTCACTTAGTGCTGATTACAGAAAACTCAAGAATTAATTATAGTTACATCAGAAATTTACAGCAACACTATGTAGGTATTATCACTATTCATTTCTATGCGAAGCAATTATTACCTGCTAAGACTAATCCAGCACTCCTAAGAGCCTCATCTATGCCCGAAGCCATTATCTGAGACACACACATGAACTCAATGATTCAATCAACAAAACCTAAGCAATTTTCATAAAAGCCAAGGATGTATTTCCCACCGTAAGTGTTCCATTTGAGGCCCTCTTCACACCACCAGAAACAGGGGCATCCACCAACTTCAAATCCCTACCTTCATCTGTGATGTTTTCATGTCAACTGTTACACAATCACATCATAAACAAAAGGAACAATAGCATACTGTGGAAGGAAAAAGGAGAAGTATGACTTGAAGTGAGGAAAATACCGTTCTACTCAAGTGACACTAAAACATGATTAAAGTTAAAATGCAGGGAGAAATAGACTGCAATTTTATAAAAACTAAAATTTTAAATTGTTAGTCATCCTAGAATAAGATAAATTAATAAATTATATCAGATATGTACTGTTACCGTTAGAGACAACACACTTCCCTTTATGACCAAAAGCTTCCGTCATAAAGAAAAAAAGACTGCAAATTCAAGCTGATATTATCAACAGTCTTCTTAGGAAAAATAGATTTTATGTAGGAGAACCAGTTGCCTTAGGAGCTCAAGGTGTTGCATTGAACCTTCACCTTGAACATAAAGTCATGTGAAGATATAAATACCAGGCGCAAGTGCAGAAAGACATGTTTTGCAAATGAGGAGTGTCTGATTGGCAGGTAAATGGTGATATAATCCCTTTTTTTAATAAAAGACAGGTTTTTATGAAAGAGAGAGAAAATATATACATATATTAAGTATCCTCCTAAATTAAACAAAGTGGAACTGGAAATAAATCACTAACACAACTCAAAGAATGGAATAAGTTTTATCAAATTGACAAGCCTGGAATTTACTTTGCATTGCATGGATTAAAAAATATAATCAGTTTGCATAACAAGGACTAGATAAGTATCTCACTAGAAGAGCAACATACAATGTAATCGGTGCTCAAGTTGGCTCACATATGCAGGAGAAACAGTAGAAGAAAGAATAACACATGCTCCTGACGGAAGGACTGCAGAGTGCAGAAAGGGGGTCAATACAGTTGAACAATTAATAAAATGGGTAACTGAGATGCTTGTGTGCACCTGAAACTGCGCCATGTTGTCCATATAAAGCATTCTCTGCTTGAGCTTCATTTGTGACCATGATTATAAGTACATCAACATCTGAAGACAATAACATGTTATATAGCGTCTTGATGAATAGGACCTCAAGTGATACGTGCTTGAGATTTTGTGTTCATAAGAATCTCACAATTTTACTTGCATAAAAGAATATAGCATTACTAACCTAGATGGAATTTTTTTGAGATTCTAATTAAAATATTCACGGGACTTCACTCAACAGATTAAGCTTTTACGTTGAAATGTTCTTTGGCATGGTATCATAACCTCTATGACCAAGAGGTTAGGGTTTGATCCTTGCTATCCCCGATTGTTTTAATTAAACTTAAGTTCCAGCACAAGGTCAGGCTTATACTTTGTCCGCACTACAAATCCAAAAGTTTTTCATGTAAGGGGGCAGATTATTAGATTGTAATAAAACTATTTATTGACGTTCACTTAATAAGTTTTTAGGTTGAAAAGGTCTTTGACAGGAATGAATGAGTGCCATCTTAAAGCCAGATACCTCTCTTTTCTTCTGCTCACTCAGACCAGTAACTACCACTAAAGACCATCGAGTATCCTATGAGCTAATATAGAGAATGCCAAGCTCTAATGACTAAGCCGGTAGAAATTTAATATATGAACATCCCTTGTCTTTTCTTTATTCTTTGTAATGCAGGAAGCACATCAACTGCATTACGGAACAAGTGCAAATATCTCTATCAATAATTAGTACACAGTACGCACATGAAATACAGCTAGACACCCTAAAACATAAAAAAATGTACAAGGCACTCTTGCACTCCAAAAGAACATTCCTGCCTGAAAATTTCCAGATATCAAATTAAGTATTGAAACATCCTGGTATCAACTTTCAATGAAACTATCCCTAGTTTTAAAATATAAACACCAACCACGAGAATAGAAAAGAGAATGAAGACTGCCACAATACCCTAGGAGCTGAAAAAGACGAAGGAGATGACTGGCTGATTCATCTGCCTCCTTCTGATAGCAATATCAACGGTTATGATTGATTTGTTGAAGCTATCAATACATTTTAACGTCTTCATTCCTGGTTGCTTAAAATTTTCTCTTATAATTCAAATTAAATTTCATCTTAGACAAATGACCAATGTTGGTGAGAGACATAACAATTTAGAAAAAAACCTCATCAAATGCTATGATTTACACAACACATTCATCTAGTTTTTCAAATTACTATTACTACATTCATATGCATAGCTCCATCATTGACATGCAAAAGGAGTCCAGAATTTCTCACCAAGTCAATAAATTTTGCAATTTATTTATGATTTATGAATAGTACTAAATAGCAATCTGATTTGAGGAGTAGTGAATGCACCAACAATATGGATGAAGGGAAGAATTTCCTTCCCTAACTTGAGATAAAACCCTGGGAACCCATTTCCTAGTACCATAACCATGATAACAAGCCATTGGGTCTCCCCCCAGGGAAAGGCATCCCCACAAAATCAGGTTGTATATGTATAGATATATGGATTTACATATACTGTTATTACAGTGTATTAACTTGTATTCGTAGGTCTAAAAGTATGCTTTTTTTTTTTCGGTGGGGAGTATGCTTCTATTTACCTTTACTCACTTCTGCAGGAGAATTTCCAATTAAGCCACCAGCATTTGCAAATCGAGTTAGAGTTGGTTTATATACCTGGAAACCAAAAAAAAAATTATATATATATGTAAAGAAAATAATTGTGGTGTTCATATTAACTTGATGCCAGAAACATAACCAGTACCTGATCTCTACTTAACATCCATATTTATACATAATATCCATATTTTATAACATACACAAATATACAAATCCTTAAGAAAGTATGCCGTTTTTATGGAAATATGAGAAAATTTGGGTATGCATTTAACTAGACAAATACTATAGAAGACAGAAGTAAGGAAACATAGTTAGAATCTGCAAGGGAAAAAATAAAGAGAGGCATGTATGGGATCACAGACTTTATTAGTCACCAAGATTCCAAACCACACACAACACAGCAACATATTCTGAATATTCAAGGAAACAGACAAAAAAAGCAAGGCAGCTTTGCTCAGACAGCAGAGACCAAAGAGCTATGATGTCATGATACAACCATATGGTGGAACTTACCTTACAGAGGCTATGATAAAATGTTGAGATGTATGAAGGGATAGAAGAGAGAGAGGTATGGACAGGATCCCAAAATTAATCATGCTCCCTTTGTGGATATTCATAGTCATAAACTTGTCAAACACACTTATTTCAACCTAGCCATCACACAAACTATAATAACAAACATAAAGATCCAGGAAGAGCAATCGCCCATTAAATAGCACAAGGAAAGAACCAATTACAGTTAGTGATGCAATGCCACGGCATCTTGGCCCAAAAGAATTGTTGAATCATATATTGCACTGTCCAAACAACATCTCCTACAATGGTTAATGGGTTAATTTTTTGTGCCCACTGTCTTCATAATTTTAAGGGTGATCAACTATGGATCAAGTTTGTCGACATCATGAGCTCTGAATATTAAAAGATTCACATCATATTGCCACTTCATGTGTCAACATCAATAATTTAAATAAAATGATGAGCCATGCTGTTTCTCTGTCAGATCGTGTGTGTGTGTGTGTGTATAAGCAAATGGAAGACCCCTGTTAATAAGGGGGCATGAGAAGTGCAACTTCCAACCATCCTAAAATCTAGTTATATTTAATTAAAACAACCCCAAATTTAACTCAAGGCAAAAGTTTCTGGACTTTTGATTTTCCAGCTTCCAATGGAAAATCAGAGATTTGCTAAATTGTGCAACATGATCAATCATGTGGACATAATTTTGCACTATTGTAGAGGATAGTCAATATGTCCAACTTCCAGGAAAGAATACCCCGTTGTTTAATGCAACTTATATTCAGAATTTAAAGAGAGGAATTACATCATAACCAACAACGCAGAAGTTTGAATTCAGCAAATGAGTTGCCATGCCAAACCCCATTGCTCCAAGTCCAATAAAACCAACACGTCTCCCACTCTTTGAACTAGCAGTAAATTGAGATGCCACTTGTTCAGGACTATAGGCATCTACATTTGCAGCATCTGTAATATTCACCCCATAAACTTTTTCCCAAATCTATCAAGAAAAAAAAAAGAAGAAAAGAGGTTAAGAAAGAAATATGCAGTGTTTCTAAAATAGTAGCAAATAGAAGAAAAGAAAAACTTCTCCTGATTCGTTAAAATTCACTGAAAAAGAATTTCTTGAATTTAACCTTAATCAGTGCTACATGTTCATCATCTCCGCTAACATGAGACAGCCCTGACAAGAAATTTGCTGGAGTTTGTGAGCAGCAAACAGGTAGTTTCCAGAAACTAAACAATTACATGTGGAGAAGAAGTGTTGCTTAATCTATTGAATTTTCTTACCAAGGATAAGTTGTTGATGCGCAGTAGCCAAAAGTGGAAGTGGAAAAGTAAGTGACTTGGCCATATCCAAAATGATTTCCTTGAAGACAGCAAATTCAACTGCTATCAAGGGTTGTTTAAAAAGAATAACTAGAACAATAACCATAAATATTTCCAACAACCAGATAGAATGCCAAATTTAAAATTGAGTCATGGCATATAATATTGACTTCGTTTTTCAACCGGAAAAAATATATATATATTGAGGCTTAGTAGAACTATTAATGTTGAATTATACACTTGTTCTGGTTAAAAACTAACAAATTTCCAAGTTGTGAATCAACTATTTAACTCCTGATCTCAAGGTAATCCTTATAAAAGAATTCGTGTTATGTTTATGTAGTGTTCAATTGCTGCATGTTTAAAGATTCTAATATGTAAACCCACAAGGAAAAGAAGATCTAATAATTTATTTCCACAATCCGCACAGCTTATGTAATGATTAAATTTCTATGTAGTTTCTTTGACACTGTTTTAAATCTTGGTCATCCACAAATTCAAGGAAAACAGAATTTTCATTAGGAAAAGTCATTTCAAAGGATAGTTTCTCCTTAAAGTTTTCCTCCTCATAAGCTAATTGACAAAGGCCGGAGATACACACCTAAAGTTGCTACAAAAATACAGTTTCATAGCTAACAATGGTGAGGTACTAACATGACCATTAGACAGGCCAGAACATGGGGCAAATAGATATTTAATTTCTTCTCAAGTCTATAGATCTTACCACTTCCTTAACAAAAGCATTCAGAACCCGATGTTTGACCTCACCCTTCAACAATTGGGGAACATTATTCTTGAATACCCTGCAGGATAAATTAAATTATCCCCTCACCCAATAAAGAGGGAGGGAGAGAGAGAGCTTAATTCAATGGGCAAAAATGCACATGAATTGCAAATGTCACATTTTGATCTAATTATTCAGCATTGCAAAAGCAAGAATTTTAGCGTCTACATATCACGACATTAACATGAATCATAATTTCAACCTTTTTTTGAAAAGGAACACCAAAAAAAGGGGGCAAAAATTCCTATAACTTATCTATTACCCTGATGTAACTTGATGAGTGTAAACTGCTTAGAAATTATTCAAATTTCAAATAAACTTCATAGGATTTTATGATCTGTGAAGTCAAAAGCACAATGGCTATGTAGTTTTCATCATATTAAAAATGAGACAAGCATCCTAGAGTGTAGATCACAAGATGTTTTTAAGCAAGAATTCTATTTGTAGAGTAGGCTAATTTATATCTATAGAAATATCTAGTTTTATTTTCTTTCCTTTATTGTAAATATTAGGTTTGATATGGTGAATCATGGGATCAGATCTGTAATTATTAGGGTGATTAGGCATTTATCAGTGAGATTCATTTTGGGGTGTATATATCCATTACTTCCTACCTTTGTAACACACAATTCAGAATGAAAAGTTTCATTTTTCCACATGGTATCAAAGCCACCTTGGTTCTGTTTTTGGTCTGACATCCGGTTTTTCCCGTCAAAGTGAGTGAGTGAGTGAGGGCCAGTATATCCACATTTCCGGTGACTACACGCGCCGTCTGAGGGTCATCAGACTTGTCTGACCGGCAAAACCCTGAAGTCCGGTCGCCGTCTGAGCAGCGCGTGAGCCACACGCGCCGTTCGACAGTTTCGGATCCATCCCACGCGCCGGCGCGTTAGAGAGCGTGTACCGGCCAATCATCTCCGTTTCTTTTCTCCGGCTACATCGGCACATTTCCGGCCATTCTACTGTACTGGGTGTCTCATTACTGGGTCCAACAGTTAAACAAAAAATGACCTACACAGAGACTGATAAGACTGTCACGGATGTGTCTGGAAATGATGCAACTCAGCCTATTTCTGGAGGAAGCACGGATGGGTCCTCATTTGTGTTCACTGTGGAAAAACTTACTAGAAGTAACTATCGTGAATGGGCAAGATTAGTCAAACTGGCAATTGAGGGTCGTGGAAAGGGATGCTATCTCACTGGTGACACTAAAGCCCCCTCTGCTAATAATGTTACAGCCTATCAACAGTGGAAGAATGATAATTCCATGGTGATTTCCTGGCTGACCAGTACAATGGCTCCTTCTATCCGGCGTACTTTTTTGTTTCTCAACACGTCAAAAGAGGTATGGGATGCTGCACGTGAAGCTTACTTTGATGGTGAGAATGCTGCTCAAATATTTGAAATTAAGACTCGCTTGTGGCAAACCAAGCAAGGAAATAGGGAGGTAAATGAGTATTACATTGAAATGGTATCGCTTTGGCAAGAATTAGACTCTTATTGTGAAAACGAATGGAAATGTACTGAGGATTGTTTGCTCTCTAAAAGGAGAGTTGAAAAAGAAAGATTGTTTGAGTTTCTTGCGGGCCTGAACAAAAGTTTAGATGATATTAGAAGCCGAATCCTAGCTCATAGTCCACTTCCATCTATAAAGGAAGCATTCTCTGAAGTAAGGCGTGAAGAGGCAAGGAGGAGAGTCATGATGAAAGAAGAAGTTGCTAGTGGATCTGAAAGTTCTGCTATGATCGTAAAAAATTCAGCATTTGAATTTCAAGGCAGACCTCAGAAAAGTCGCCCCTGGTGTGATCACTGCAAAACAAGGCCACACTAAAGACACATGCTGGGATTTACATGGCAAGCCTGTAGACTGGAAACCCAGAAAGAATTCACGAGCCCGTGGATATCAAGTGGTTAGTGAGCAAAATCATCCAGACACCACTGCTACAACCAGTAATGATCAACTGAGCAAAATCATGGAAATGCTCTCAGATTTGAAGTCCTCTAGTCAGTTACAAAGGCATACTCCTACTGCTACTTTGGCTCATAAGGGTAAAATTATTCGTGCTCTTAAATCCTCAAAATCCTGTGACCCATGGGTCATTGACTCTGGAGCTTCTGATCATATGACTAATTCTAGAGAGTTTTTCATTTCTTATACTCTGTGTAGTGGGAATTTAAAAGTCAAGATTGCAGATGGAACTTTCCTTCTTGTGGCAGGAATAGGAGACGTCCAAATTTCTGACTTTATCATCCTAAAAAATGTCCTTTATGTTACTGAACTTGACTGTCATTTGCTTCCTGTTAGTTGCATTACCAGAGATTCCAATTGTTTTGTTAATTTCTATTCTTTTCGTTGTATCTTTCAGGACCTATTATCAGGGAAGATGATTGGCAGTGCTAAGGAATTTGATGGGCTCTACTATATTGAAGTTACCTGGATGAGAAATCTAAGTTCTACTATCATTTGTAATTCTGCTTTATCCTCCAAAAATAATGATCTTATGTTATGGCACATGCGTTTGGGACACCCAAATATCAAATACTTGTGTCATTTGTTTCCTGAATTTTGCATGAATAAAAATTCTGATTTTCATTGTGATAGTTGTGAACTAGCCAAACATCATCGTAGTCCATATCCTAAATCTGAATATAAACCATCACAACCATTTGCTCTTATACACAGTGATGTATGGGGTCCATCCAGGATACCTAATCGAACCCAAGCAAAGTGGTTTGTTTCTTTCATTGATGACCATACTCATTTCTGTTGGGTTTATCTGTTAAAAGACAAGTCTGAGGTTCTCTCTGTGTTTACCCAGTTTCATACCATGGTTACAAATCAATTTACTACCAATATTCAAATTCTCCAAACTGACAATGGTACAGAATATTTTAACCATGACATGTACTCTTTCTTGAGTTCCAAGGGTATTGTGCACCAAAGTTCATGTAGTAATACCCCTCAGCAAAATGGAGTGGCAGAAAGAAAAAATAGATATATATTAGAAGTAGCTCATGCCTTAATGTTTGCATCAAATGTACCACAAAACTACTGGGGGGATGCTATCCTTACGGCTACTTATCTTATAAACAGAATGCCAAGTCGTGTACTCTCTTTCATCACTCATCTTCAAAAACTCAAGGGAACCTATCCTTCTACCTGTTTATATAGTGATCTTCCTCTTAAAGTCTTTGGTTGTACTACTTTTGTCCATATTCACTCCCATCAAAGGGGGAAATTTGATCCTCGAGCCACCAAATGTATTTTTTTGGGGTACTTACTTAATCAAAAAGGGTACAAATGCTATGATCCTATCACTAAGAAAATTTTTGTGAGTATGGATGTTACCTTTCTTGAGGATTCTCCTTTTTTCTCTAAGTCTTCCATTCAGGGGGAACATATGAGGGAATTCCAGACTTGGCATTCTTGGCATACACATGACAAAACTACCACCATTCCAGATGACCCTTTAGATGTCCACCATTCAAATTCTCCTAATCCCACTAACATTGTGCCAGAAGCAGGAGACTCTAAAACAGGGGGAGAAAGGGAAAAACAGGCAGATAGAGAAATTTTAGTTTACTCACGAAGGAACAAAGGAGAGTCAAACACATCTGGTTCTGAAGCACTGCCTGAATCAAACCCGATGGTAGATCTTGAATCCTTCTCCAACACTGAACAGGTAACTCATAATGAAACTTCTGACTTAGATTTACCTATTGCTTTGAGAAAGCCTGTTCGTTCTTGTACCTTGCATCCCATTGAAAAATTTGTCTCTTATCATGCTTGTTTCCCTACCTATCGTGCCTTTGTAACTAATCTTGACAGGATAAAAACACCCAATAATATCCATGAAGCTCTAAAAGATCCTAACTGGAAAGTAGCAGTTATGGAAGAGATGAATGCTCTAGAGAAAAATGATACGTGGGAATTGGTGAATTTACCTCCTGAAAAACAACTGGTAGGCTGCAAGTGGGTGTTTACTGTAAAGTATAAAGCTGATGGAACAATTGAACGCTATAAGGCTCGTCTTGTTGCAAAAGGATTCACTCAAACATATGGTGTGGACTATACAGAGACATTTGCTCCTGTAGCAAAACTGAATACAATTCGAGTACTGTTATCATTGGCTGTTAATCTTGATTGGCCTCTACAGCAGCTTGACGTTAAGAATGCATTCTTAAATGGAGAATTAGCAAAAGAAGTTTATATGTCTCTTCCTCCAGGATTTCAAGAACATGAGAATCATGTTTGCCGACTCAAAAAGCCTTTATATGGTTTAAAACAATCTCCAAGAGCTTGGTTTGAGAGATTCACAAAAGTTTTGAAGAAAGAAGGTTATAAACAAGGACATTCAGACCACACGATGTTCATTAAACATGAAGGAGGAAGGAGAACCATTCTTATTGTGTATGTTGATGACATTATCCTTACTGGGGATAATACTGTGGAAATAGAGAGATTGAAGAATATTCTTGCTGCAGAATTTGAAGTAAAGGACCTAGGGCAAATGAGATACTTCTTGGGAATGGAGATTGATAGATCTAAAAGGGGGATCAGTGTATCTCAAAGAAAGTATACTCTTGATCTTCTCACTGAAACTGGAATGCTAGGATGCAAACCTTGTGATACTCCCATTGATCCTAAAGGGAAATTTGGAGAAGCTGGAGAACCAGTTAATAAAGAAGGATATCAGAAACTTGTGGGAAAACTAATATACTTGTCTCATACAAGACCGGATATCACTTTTGCTGTTAGTGTGGTTAGTCAATATATGCATACTCCCAAGGAAGCTCATTCAGAAGCTGTATATAGAATCCTAAGGTATTTGAAGGGATCACCAGGAAAAGGACTTTTGTTCAAAAAGGGGCAAGCTAATATAGAGATCTTTACTGATGCTGACTGGGCTGGCTCAACTGATGATAGAAGGTCTACTAGTGGGTATTGTACTTTTGTTTGGGGAAATCTAGTAACATGGAGGAGTAAAAAACAAAATGTTGTTGCTCGCAGTAGTGCAGAAGCAAAATTTAGAGCTCTTGCTCAAGGTATCTGCGAAGGGTTGTGGCTCCGAAAGCTATTGGAGGAATTACATGTTGATATCAATACTCCTGTCCAACTATATTGTGACAACAAGGCTGCTATTAGTATTTCCCTAAACCCTGTACAACACGATCGAACAAAACATGTGGAAGTTGACAGGCATTTTATCAAAGAAAAGGTGGAAGAAGGGATCGTTTGTTTGTCTTATATCCCAAACAAAGAACAAACAGCAGATATTCTTACAAATGGTCTGCCATATCACACTTTTGAAGGGCTTATTGGCAAGCTGGACATGATTAACATCTATGATCCAACTTGAGGGGGAGTGTAGAAATATCTAGTTTTATTTTCTTTCCTTTATTGTAAATATTAGGTTTGATATGGTGAATCATGGGATCAGATCTGTAATTATTAGGGTGATTAGGCATTTATTGGTGAGATTCATTTTGGGGTGTATATATCCATTACTTCCTACCTTTGTAATACACAATTCAGAATGAAAAGTTTCATTTTTCCACAATATCAAACAAACACGCACCATGAACTTCCAGCTGCATTGGAAATGATATCATAGATTATCCATGGATGAATTCCAGCTTTGGCACCAAGACAGAGAGCCTCCACTGAAGCATTTAAATGAATGCCCTCAAGCAGCTCAGTAACTAATTTAGCTTTACTGCAATGGAAAAGGACAGTTAAATTTTATTACTTTGGAACCCAAACAAAATGCAGCATTCAATAAGATAAACTTTTCTGTTCTGATAGATTGTATAAGGTAGCTTTGCATTATTTTATAAATTAATTATCCAGTGTGTAGTTTACCCCTTCATGGGATAAACTTCAATGCTATGTCAAATAGAATGGACCACTTAAAGAATTGAAACTAATGGTAAATACATATTGTCCAAAAAAACTAATGGTAAATGAATGTTTGGCAGGAGCAAGAAATAAACAAACCTGCCACCAGCAACTTCACCCTCAAAAGCAAAAAGCTTTTCACACATTGCTGTCAGCAGAAAGCAAACATTAATTAAAAAGAAAAATTCAAGAATTACAGCCCCTATGTTTAGTACACACTCAAACACACACACACACAAAGTTCAACTTCAACAAAAAAATCCCCTAATTTTACCTAAGAGAATAGGCCGTGCTCTTGTGATGGAATCTGATTTTCCTGATGAGGCAATCTACATAGTCTTAAGTAGTCAATGAAAGATAGACTAGCCCACCAGAAATAAGCAAGGAGATAAAATTAAGTGATAGCAATAAATGAACATACAATGACTTTTCCATTTAAAGCCTGAGACCTCCCACGGGAGATATATGCATCAACAATATAAGTTATCCCATGAATTTCTGCAGGACAAATCAACACGATTTTGGGTAGTAACACCATTTATTAGATTCCTTCATAAGAAAACATTGCATGATAAGTTGATAACTGTTTTATAATGTCAAGAGGTAAAATATTGCAAATCAGACATAATTGAACGGTAAGACAAAAGCTCCACAACAAAATTCTTCCAAGAATAAATTTGAGCACCATGCAACATTTTACAGAGAATCCAGCATCTTATGAAGCCAAAAAAACAGGTATCATTACCTGCAAGATCCTTCTCCAGGTTATGAACAAGCGATGGGGATATGATTGAATGGAGAACAACAATCGTGTCCTTGTTTAAACCTGCATATCCAGAAAATAAATATTTTGTATACAAACCAATACTGGGAAATATATAAAATTATAAGGCCAAAAGGCTCAAAAGAGACCTTTCAAAGTACCCTCATTCCCAAAAAATAGATCATTAGTTTGATCCACATGAGATATTAGGACAACTAAAGCAGCAACATCTGCAAGTGAGGAGGAGAAATAGATGAATAAGAGGACATCATAAGATAGCAGTGGAATTTATTTGAATTTTGTGATCTAATCTGATAATCCAGAAAACAGATAAAAAATACCTTTATTTTGCTAGAAAATAACAACCTTGATAATTAATCAAGACAGAACACTTATTGCAAAGATAATAACTGGCTGAAAACTCAAGATGAAATCTCAACTACAACTACTTGGGAATTTGGTGAAGCACACAAAATTACATGTCAATTTGAGCAAATTTTATAAGTTGATAACTTGGAGATTTGACATCAGTTGCAACCCCGTACAGTTCAGTTGCTACCTTTTTAATGCATGAGAAAAATGAAGAGTGAGATACTAAGTCTACATAAGCATGGTGGTCCAACAAAACATGACGATCAAATTGTTTAAAACGGCCTTAAGAGATTCGTTAATTGATCCATGCCTATAGATTTCAGCTTTTGTTGCTGCTCAGGAACATGCATAAGCCTTCATTTTTATGTCTTGGAAAAATTACTTAACATTCAACACAAGAGGTATTTCATCATAGAAAGTGTTCATTAAATACATCCAGCCACAAAGATACCTAGGAAAGATCATTGACATCAAAACGATGGCCCATGACGCAGTAAGAATAAGTTGTGATGTCATCACTCACAGCCGTCAGACCAATAACAAACAGAAAACCTTACAAGATAGCGGTTTATTTTGTCCAAAAGAATTTTGTATTTTAAGAACATATACAGAATTGACTTGATAAGGAGGAAGCTGCCTGACCAATAAAAACAGGCATATCATTAGAAAAATTCAAAGGAAAGTTTCACAATATAAATCTCTCTTATCTAGAATCTATTATAAAGAAAACTTGTATGTCATAAAGGGATAAGAGGACTGAAATTTGTTAGTGCAACCAACCATAGCAAATGCTCCCATACAATGTAACTCTTGACTATTGGCTATGAAAAAGTCAACTCTACATCTGAAATGTCATTTACCTCTCGCTGCTTCCTTTGGGCTGGAACATCTAATTCCTCCGAGCTTCAAAAGTTCATTTATCTTGGAATCACTTATCTATCAAAAAAATTTAGTTTAACAAAGTATTTGTGAACACAACTTAGCTCCTTAATATAGTTATAAGAATAGAAGTAGCAAACACAAATATAAAATCTAATCACACAAAAAAAAAATACAGGTCACTTTTCCTTTACTTTTTTCTTAAAAACCTGTCTTTTTACCCATCTATTGACTCCTGCGCATAAGAATAAAAAACTTGTGATTGTATTGTTATCAGGTTAACAGGTCACTATCTCACGCCTGAACATTAAATTTTTTGTTGGGAGACAAAAAGTACATCTGTGATTTTGTGTCATCACATTCTAACATTTTCTCATCAAGTTACCAATGCATTATTTGTGCCCTTCAGAACTACAAGGTTAACAGCACTCTGCTAAAAGACCAGCTATTGTGGGTCAATAGAAGTTATTCTCATCAGTTATTGATCATGGCGTGTTTTTTTATTACATCAATAGGGTTTTAATTTGAATTTTACTCATATCTCATCATATTTTTATCACCTAAGCTAGCCTCAAGCAGCATGACATTATAAGTGTAACATTTAATTTAATGTCTAATAAATACAAATATAGGTGTCTTATAGCTTGTAGGTAGTTTGTTGATTTAAGTTTTAAATTTAAAGGGAAAAAAAACTAAGCCATGTTCATTTTAGTAAGGACAGATCAGTGGGTATAATTTTATTATACTAAAATTACGATATTAAAAAAAGGTCTCCAGAGTTATTTGTCTCGGTTTTATTTCCGTAAGAGGATATAATAAGCAATTTCCTTGGTTAGTGCCTTTTTTAAATTATTTTGAGAACCAAGACGCGGAACATAATGCACTTCTGTAGAACGAAAATAACCTAGAATGAAAAGTGCAAGGTTATCAATAAATCACTACTATGATTTTCTCGTAATGGGTATCTAGTATTTACTTTCCAAGGCCATATATGTTTATTTCAAATATCGTGTGAGTTCTTGCCACCTTCCTGATAATTATCCCTTTGATAATGTGACAGCGTTTTTCTCTTAACAAAATCACAATATTTTAGGAAATAATAATAAATCCAGCTATCCTTGCGCTGGAGCCGCAACCATTTGACTTTTTTCCGGTCAAAAAAACAATTAGACTTTTTCAAAATAACTAGACTTTTTCAAAGTAACTGGAAAATCAAAATATTATTTAACAAACTCAATAAAAATTAAAATTAAGCCCGTTTATCTAAATCGTAAAACAGACGCGGGCATGTGGGATGGGATATATGTGACGTGTCAGACTCCATCGCTGGCACATGCGTAAAAAAAAAACTCTCTTTTATAATGCCAAAAATAGGCATAGACCATGAAAATGCTTAACTGAAAGGATGAGTTTTATTTTGTAACAAAAAAAGATGAATTTCTTTAGAAAAATATAAAAAGTGCATGAATTTATTATTTTTATTATTAAAACGGAGGATATTCTGATTGGGGAGAAAACTTTTCCGGAGAGATAGCAAGAATTAGGGAGAAAGGAACCTCGAAAGCTTGAACATTGTAGCCATGGCGGACCAGCGACGATGCCGTCTCCAAGCTTAATTCATCCAAGCCGACGAATCCGACGAGCTTCTGAGACGCCATTGCGGGGACCTCGGAGCCTCGATTTGCCTTTGGTGTTCGAATCTGAGACTGAGATACCGCCGAAAGCTAGCTAGTTTCAGGACCTGAATGAGGGTATCAACTGAATATATAGAAAAAAATAAAAATTTCCTTAATTAATTAAATGTAAAATGAAAAGCGAAGATTAAGGGTTTTTTTTTTTGGGAGAAATTTGTGCGATTGGGTTAACGAAAGGAAAGAGCGAGGAAAAAACCGTCACTATTGCCTTAACAGTTACGATCCGACTCATTTCGGCGTCATCCATAACGATGATGCTAACGCATCATTTCTTGGGTTTATGGGGAGAAAGACACATCAGGACCGTAAGAAACACTCAAAATTTAAACTTCATTTCCTTCAGAAATTTAGTTCAGTGCATTAAAAATATTAGTTCAACTCACCTCCCATTAACACAGGAATCTCCCATTAGCACAAGAATAGACCTCCATTAGTAAGGATAGATACCATATTTATTCCCGAATATAAATAACCTCTTTTAGGTATCAAGACTCAAGAATATCTTAGGACTATCACACTAAATCATAATTGTTCTGACATATGGACTTCTATAACATGGATTACTAAAACATTACTAAGGTGGATCTTGTTCAGATTCTTTCTGATATACAGATTTATCATGTGAGGCAAGTGTAGAAAATACTTGAATCTCGGACAAACAAGAGTAAGATATAATTATTTTAGAATTTTAGGGAAAAAAAAGAAAGGTTTAGAAAATATGTATTGTATTTTAAAAGGAGGTTTCTTCAGATAGTTTTTTCCGATCTCCCCCTAAAATAGACTCCTTATATAGACTCGGAGTGTTCCTTCTCACACTTAACAATTATTACAAACAGATAATAATAAAGTAAACACACATGGCCGATAGGTTTTATCACTCCTATCAGATTATTATATGATTGAAAAGTAAAAGCACATATGACAGACAAGCTTTATCTAACTTTACATCATATGACTTTTACCAACTTAATCTTTACATAAAGTCAACAAACTAGACTTTTGGCATGAAAACAAAATTAAAAGTTATTACGGATAGACTTATGACTAACTGCTTTATGTCCTTTTATTCTTTATGTCCCCATCAAGTTTCTTTTTCTTTTTCTTTGCAGCCTTTAGTTGTATTTTATCCAGTTCTGCATTGATGTCAAAATCTTGAACATGAGTAGATGATCCAGGTATGGATAAGAGAAAATTCTGCAAGAATTGTGGGTCTATTTCATAAAGGTCCTGAGATTCAAGATACTGTAGTGGATCTTGATCTTCAGAGAGGTATGTCATTGGCAAGTCTTGACTGGATGAAGTATGTTCAACTAAGGGTGTTAGAGAGAGTTCAGGCCATACAAAGGGAATGGTGTGTCCTGTTGTCATCACTTCTTTGGGGGTCAAAAACTTCTCCTGGGAGTGGTCCAAAAGAGGTGCATATCTGATTTGTTACATTACCTATTAAATTATTAAGATTTAAAAGAAAATCTTTTAATTCATTAATAATTTGATCTTCACAAAGTGGCCAATGCAAAGCAATTCTCCATAGATGAGTTTGAACAGGAGTATACATGCTTCCTTGGTGATCAGCTTCATATGGACAGTGAATCACAAAGAAGGTGTAAACTTTTTCTTGGTGTGAGGGAATATTCCACAGATCATGTTCTTCTATGACCTTGTAAAGACGTACTCTCCAAACTTGGAGGGGTGCATACCAGGACAGAAAAGTGGCTAAGTTAGAATGAGTGTTTTTCTTACCAGTCAAATACTGAGAAGTTTGTTTTAGAGGTAATGCAAAGGCACATGCAAACAGGGTGGAAAGAGACCATACACACCACATAAACTCAGAGGTAATAGGTCCTCGGATGAAAACTATGACCAAATATGGTAGAAAGGGGTCAAAGAACTCTAGTTTTGGTGAAATTCATGTGGCTTGAAGGAAAAGATGAAGGTAGTAGAAAAGAGTCTTTCTAGTAACAGCATTGGTTTCAATGACAGTAGTCGGATACTAGTTGGAGGGCAAATCAATTGGCGACTCAAATGAGAGTAATGACTGGGTTGATGTTTAGGCATGGTTGAGATAATGAGGATATAGAGGGGTATTTTTCCAAGAGTGGTTATCTGCTTATTTTTTGAAAGAGGCCTTGATAGCAAGTTTGCTAATACATTGTGTTTTCCTTTGATGTGTTTCACTGTGAATTTATAGCGAGAAAACCAGTCTTTCCAGCGAAGTAATTGCTTGTCAGGTAATATCTTTTTTCTCTGGTCTAGAATGGCTAAGAAAGAAGTGTTATCTATTTCAACAGTTAATTGATTAAAACTGAGATAGAAACTGAATTTCTCAATTCCTCTTTTGATAGCGAGGATCTCCTTGTAGATAGTATGATAATGCTTTTCAACTTCTTTGAATTGTCCACTGGCGTGTGCACAATAGTATCTTTTTCCATTGTCTTCTTCAATAAGAACAGCTCCTTAAAAGTCTTCACTAGCATCTGTTTGCAAGATAAGATTTCCCTTGTCGGGAATCTTTAAAGGCGGTGGATGTTGAGCAATTATTTTCAACTTTTTTACTATTTCTGTCTGCTTGTGAAACCATAATGGAGGATTCTTTTTCAAAAGTTTAGACAACTGGCTGGTATACTAAGTGACACGTGGAACGAAATCTTGGATATAATTAATGATACCCAAGAAACTTTGAATCTGTTTGGTTGTCAATTTATCAGGAAAATCTAGCAATTGTTTTGCAATGTGCGGGCCTGGTTGGAAATGTCCTTCCGAAAAGGTCATGCCCAAAAATTCAATTTGGGCCAGTCCAATGTGGCTTTTGGTAACAGATAACATAATTCCATAGGTTTGAACAATCAGATAGAATTAGGCCAATAAGGTCTAATGGGCTTCTTCTGTTTCAGAATACAGGAGTATGTCATCAATGTAAATGAGAGCCGAATAAAGGATAGGTTCAAAAATCTTTATCACGGGCTTTTGGAATAAAGATGCGGCAGGTTTAAGCCCAAACAATATTACCTTCCATTGGTATTGAGTATTGGGGATACAAAATGCAGTTTTATGCCTGTCTTCCGGATATATCCCAAGTTGCCAAAATCCTGCTTTAAGATCAAACTTTGAAAAGAATTTGGCATTCTTTAGATGAACGACTTGGGTGTTAATCTTTGGAAGAGGAAACTTATCATCTTGTAAAAAATGATTAAGAGATTTATAATCAACAACGAACCTCTTTTTTCCTCATCTCTTTTCTGCATCTTTTTAACATAAAAAGCTTAACACGCCCAGGCTGAGTTTGTTGGTTCTATTAATCCCTGTCTTAATAAACCTGCACATCCTTCTTGAGCGAGAGAAAGATCTTCAAGAGACATTCCTGGATGAGAGGCCTTGGTAGGATTAATATCTTCATTTTTCTTAAAAGGAAGTCTAATAAAGAATTCTTTATTTTTCCAAAGAGGAAAAGGATGAGTGAACTGCTCATGACTTTTTGGGTAAAGTGGCAGGAGTTTGTCTCTAATAGAATCATAACCAGGTGGCACGTGTTGAAGTTCAAAAAGATTTCAGACTGTTTCCCATGGAGAAAAAGAAGATTTGAAATGTATCCCCTTGGGAAGAATCTGTAATCCTTCTGCAAGATGATAGATATCCATGTCAATCAATAAATCTTTGTTTGACAATTTACTCCCAAGTACTCTGATCCAAACTGTGCAGTTAGGAAAGAACTGAATTCACACTTTTCTTTTTGAGATAAGATTGATTAGAAAATGATTTCTATCAGCAGTAGTAAAATACTCTTCATGAGAAATCCATTCTTTTAATGGTAGAACATGGGGCTTCATGACATTGCAACAAGATCATGTATCGATGAAACCAATAGCATGTCTAGGCTTATCATACTTATCAGCAAGCACCTTGATCTTAACATTGGGGAGTAGCACCGAAGATGGTGGCTTGTTGACCAGATTTATATTGCATAATTGATGGTTTGAACAGAACTGTTGACAAGGACGTCCCTTCTTAAAAAAGAGGCTGAATGCTGAGAATTCTGTCACTGTCATTAGAAAGATCTGAATCTGTGTCTTCTGGAATCACAAAACTGATATTTTCATCCTAAAGTTCCTGTTCTTTAAGGATTGATTCAAGATCATCATCTTCTGATAAGGATAATGCTTTCTGAATCATGCTGAGCATCTTAATATCCTTTTTAGATTTATTTGGACATCTTTTTGCAAAGCGTCCCTTTTGCCCACAAATGTAACACATGTCAGATTTCTTTGAGGTGGAAGACCTGCGTTTGAAGAATTGGAAAGGTTTTCATCGTCTTCCTGAATAATATTTTTTCTTCTGAGGAAACTTGAAGAAATGAGATTTTTTCTTTGGCGGACAAGAACAAGCAGTCTTTTCCTTACACTTAGTTTTCAGATCAGGTCTCCTACAAATTTTGTATAAATGAGCCTTATTCTTGAGAATATTCTTGACGAATTTCTGTTGCTTACAGAGTCTATCTAAAGAAGCTAAAGCCAATTGATAAATTTCTCCTAACGTGATTTGTGCCATTTCTCTTTGAAGAGAATTAATAGACTTTTGTAATTTCGGTTGAAGTTCATCAGGCAAAGAGGCAATGAAAACATGCCTAAGATTGACGTCATTTACACCTCCCAGCATGTAATATTTTTTTGACATCCTTTTGAAATGCTTTTGTAAATCACTGCGTTCCAATGAGCAGCACTTTATTTCAAAATATTCTTGTTGAGCTCTTTTATCAATGATACTAAAATCTGCAATGAATTCCCGATGTAGAACCCCCAAAAACGTTGTAATATCATACTGAGCCATCTAGAGCTTTTGATACTCACTTAAACTAGTAAACCATTCTCTGAGATTACTAGTCATTCGCGAGAGGAAGCTGCTTAAAACATCCTGGAGATGAGCTTCTGGCTCGTTCATTTAAACATTTATCCATGCACCAAATTCATGCATCTTTTCTCTCCATCTGTGATTAGGAAGATCATCAAATGTGAAGTAAGGACCATTTGCTAGTTTGTGATGATGCACATTCACACCATGTATTAAATCAACATATCTTCAATAATTGACGTTGAAGATTCTTGTTGCTCTGTTGATCTAGGTTCTGGAGGATTTGGTGTCACCATAAACATGGTTGGAACTGTATGGGATTGATTAGATGAGTCTGATAATTCTAATTCTGAATTATATTCCTCATCAGAATTACCATAATCAGTAGAAGGTTCAGACATCTGATGAATCGTGGCTATGGATTTATCCTTGGAATAGGATAAAGGAGTTGGTTGCTGTTTGGGTAAGGATGGAGGAGTCTTAATTTGTAAAGACTTTTGTGGTGGTAATGATTCTGAGATGTAAGATGTAGAAGGAGTAATGACTTAGATATCCTGGGTATAGGAGGGTTGTACTGGATGGGATTTTTGTTTTTTGGATTGTCAGATTTGCTGAAAGATGGGATAATTCATTTGAAAAGGTTATCTGGTTGGTTGATGGTATGAGGGTAAAGAAGCTACAATTGGTGGTGAATACATGGGTGTTTGGTAAAAAGGGTCTTGAGGATAGGAGGGCAAAGGTTGAGAGAGATCTGTCTCAATTTTTTTCAACTCTTCTTTTATCTGTTTCAACTCTTGTTCTTTCTTGAAAAACTATGGACCTGTATATCGAAAATCAATATATTCATGAAGCTCTTTGTCAAACTATTGAGCTTTTTTCGAATAGTTGATATAAAGTTGTTTCACACGTTCATCAAGAGAATTTAATCGATTTGAAAAACCGTCTGTCTTATCATGGAGTTGTTCCAGCCTGGTATTGATTCTTTGTAGGACCTTGTTCTAAGTAACTAAATTTTCAGTTTGCTAGTTCAAAACCTCTTCAGACTGAGATATGGCCTTAAGACCTTGAGGAGTTATTTGTTTTATTTGAATAAAAGGTCGGGAAGAGTATCTGGATGATTCATTGACTCGTCTTTCAAGAGGAAGGAAGTCTTCCTCATAAGTGGGTCGTATCATGGCTATACAAGGTAAGGTGTTTGAGGGATTTTCTGGGATGGGTTTGATTACTGGTTCAGGAGAAGTAAATTTTGTGTCTCGAGTATCTTCAAGGAAGAGATAAGAAGCTAGATCAGAATGACCTAACTCTTTTAATAATTCATGAAAAGTAGCAAGTTTGGTTGGAGATGGTTTATGGAAAGCAACCCATTTTTTTCTTCTAGATAAGATTTGCTTTGGATCATGATCAGGGTCATTATCTGGGTTGGGTTTTCTATGATAACATGAAGGCTTTTGGAGTAAATCTCCATTGAGGGGTAAAATATTTTCCTCTGGTCTTGTCCAGTTGTCCCAATCATGACAGCCACAATCAGGATCACATTCTTCCTAGGCACGATCCCAAACGAAGTGACCATGTGTCTTTTTAACAAAACATGGCTTGACTTTGGTATCAACAGAGTGAAGGGGAACCTTCTTTCTATGTTTGTAAACTGGATTAGTTGTCAGGATTTGACCTTGATAAGAAAAAGGACCTTAGCCAGGTCTATTGAAGGTGGATTTAACAATACTGTCAGAGAGTCTTTCCAAAACAGGAGTTTCTGTAGTGTGAACATCATTTCTGGTAGAGTGGAACTCTCTTTTATAATTGTTTATCCATTCAAGAGGCATGATCTGGGCTAATTCTTCTTGGTATTTGAATCACAGAGGTGTCAGACTGGTTAGACACCATATATAAAGCATCAGTAGTGGAGTTGGGAACCTCAAGATTCACCACATGATCTTGAAGCTGGTAAATCATTTGGTGATGAAGGGTAGCCATAGTTACTTTTGGGTCTTGCTCTGCTCCATGGATCTGAATCTGGACCTTCAAATGATGTGAAAGAGTTTCATCATCAAGTTTCATGTTGAAATCTGGAGCTATTGTCAACACAATATTTCCATTACTGCAAGTGGTGAGAAGTGCACCAATCATGGCATTTCCATAAGAAGCATATGTGGAATCAAGAACAGCTATTCTGGCAGTAGCAGGAATGCCTTTTCAACCATGTAAAGTGATTACAAGTTGAATAGCACCAATATGAAGATGAGTATACCCTTATTGCTTCCAGGAATTTATCAGGGGTTGAAGAATTTCTAAAGTCACATACAGTTTAGCTGTAGTGGCTTTCAATCCACACTATTCTAGATGAGAATTGTGGATGTACTCCTTAACATGTGGTCTAGGAATATGAAGGATTCGGCTGATTCTTTGTCTGAAAGATCTAGCATAATCTCGATCTTGAGAAAAAATAGTACAAGGGCTTAACAAAGGAATATCAGTATTATCAATACGGAAATTCTCTGGGATATGGGTAATTTCTATAAAATTATCTATCTTATTGGCTAAAGTTTTTTTTACAAAAGTAGGAAGGTTTTCAAAAGAAAAGACTGAAGATAAACGAACAGGTTTTAAGGAAGTAGAGGTTGTGTGATCTGGTGTTTCAGTCATATCTGGAAAAGTCTCTCCATAATCTTCTTCTATAATCATATCAGATTTTGTCTGTTGAGATTAGGCTTTGATACCATCTCTGCGTCCCCTCTTAGTAACACAAGAATAGACCTCCATTAGTCAGGACAGATACAGTAGATATGATAATCCAATTTACCCCTGAGTATAAATAGTCTCTCCTGGACGTCAAGAACTCAAGGATCACCTAGGATTATCATACCAAACCATAATTATTCTGACATATGGATTTCTATAACATGGATTACTTGTAAATTCAAATTAGTGCACTTGAAAATTAGATTGGTCCATTTAAAAATTTAGTTTATTATGTTTAAAAAATTATTTTAATTCACTTAAAAAATTAGTTTATTTTACTTACAAATTTAATTTATTTCACCTAAAAAATTAATTATATTTATTTAAAAATTTAATTTATTTTACTTGAAAATTATGTGTTTCTTTTTTTTTTAATTACAATGGTAATTTTATCCAACCATTTTTTTCTCTATCAAAAACCCAAGTCTTTTTGAAAAATTAAAAAAACTAAGATCTTTTATGAAAAATATTTTTCCTAAGGGGTCCTGATGTGTCTTTTTGTTTTTAATAATAAAGAAAGTATAGGTCTAACCAAATTAATTAGAGCCATTAGTTCAGCCCATAATTCCAACTAACTAAATTATCACACAACTAATAGGTGTTGGGAGAAGCCAGTTTCTTTGGGCTTATAAGGTCATGCATATCCTTTCGTTACAAAAAGTTTAAGATAACTCATTGATTAAAAAAAGGTTTAAGATAAATTGTACTTTTATTCTCTAAAAAATGATAAGATTTCTTATATATAGATACTGATTGATATACATAAATGTATTTATATTGAATAGGAAATAGGGTTTATCTATCAACCATTATACTTGGTGGCTAATGCAAATCAAAACCTTAATGTAACTATGGTCTCTAATCCTATTTTTGTAGAACAAGATGAGATATAATACATAATTAATTGACTAACTTTATGGATAAGAGAAAAAAAAAGTGATACTTAGATCTTCCTTTTCTATCTCCGGGAAGCAAGATAAATTAGTTTGGAAAAATGACTCAATTAGAGTTTATTCTACTAAACAACAATATAAATGGCTTGTTGAGGAGTTGTTAGGTCATATAGATAATCAGATAAGATGGGAACTATTATGAAGAAGCAAACTTCCTTTGAAAATGATCCAACAAGCCATTCTAGCATATGATGTTCTCAAGAAACATCATTTACAGGTGCAATGGAAATGGGTCATGCGTGAAGGAGGTGGAGAAGATACCAATCATATTTTCAAACAGTGCCACTATGCTAGAGTTGTTTGGTTTACATCTAGGTTAACGATCAAAACAGATGACATTGATGAGCAAGATTTTAGGCTATGGTTTATGACTTGGTTTAAAAGGAATGATGGTCTGGATGAGGACCTGGACTGGAAGACAAACATTTTCTTTTTTAATGTCGATCTAATTAACAGTAAAATGATTAAAAGGGAATATCGAAAAGAGCAAGTTATTAATCTAATGGAGATAAAATCTTCCATTTAGGATACATTTAGCACATCAGAAAGTGTTTTCTAGGAAGAGAATAGGAAATGGGGTTCCAAAACACATTAGATATGCTGAAAAGTGGGTTACTAAAAATGTTAGTTTTCTAGAATTATGGGAAAATGAGGGCCTGTTTGATTCGTGTTTCCGAAATAGTTTTTCTGTTTTCGGAAACAGAAAACTCAGAAAACTTATTTGGTAAGCCTGTTTTTTATAAACTGTTCTGGAAAACAGAAAAACAAAATAACAGAAAACGCATAACAACTTCAAGATGTTTTGTAGTTTTTGTTCTGGAAAACACGAGAAAAGGTGAAAAACATCCACCTCACTAATGGTAAAGTTATAAATTTTGAATAACTCATCTATCACTCACTAGTTATGATTTTGAGAATAACTATTCAAACAGATTTTTTTGTTTTCTTGTTTTCAAAACTTATTCTCGAAAACAGTTTTATAAAACTGTTTTGAAAACAAAAAAATAGAAAACACTGTCAAACAGGCCCTGACTTTCTCAAGAAAAGTTGAGAAAATGATCTTTTTTTTCTGAAAATAATTTTTTTAATTGAAGTATGCATTTTAGGTTTTTACCGGTAGTTATTATTATATTATAAATATGTAATATTTCTGAACCTTTTATATAAAAAATAAAAGATATAGGGTCGATTTCACTAAAGAGTTTTGGGGGTTAAAAGAACATATCTAAAAGTGTATATTTTTCTAATTTTCTTTTATTATTTATATTTATTAAAAAAAGAGTACAACTATTGATAAGTTTTATTTAAACATAAAAAGAGTAAATTACTGAGCCCTTCCCAATTTTCAACTCATACCCTAATGTTGTTGTCTGAATACTTGTAATGAATTTTATATTTTGATAAAAAATACAAAATATGCGCATTGGTCACTGGCACAGTGCCTCTGTACTGTTGTGCTCCTGGTGCCCGGTGGCCGAAGAAGGAAACGCCCACCACAGTTCGACGATGCGTTGAGACTGAGACTCGGAAGGGAGAAGATCCAGCCAATTTCGCTTCGTCTGATCGTCTTCTTCTTTCATTGGGTTAGGGTTTAAATACTAGCTGCTTGCCTTCACTCCTTAACCCTCGCAAAACGCACGACTGGTACTTCATTGTCTCGCCCGATATTGCAATATATCCGGGGGAAAGTTGAATATCAGTATTCCTCTATAGATTCATTCGGGTAATTCGCTGCCTCACAAATTATCAACCGGGGCGTGCGGTAAGGTGTGATACTTAATTCGTTTTATGTATACATGTGATGTGCTGCTGTTGTTTAAGTCATGATTGTGGGCGAGTTTTGCTAATATCTTTTTTTTTTTGAATGTTTTGTGCCCTATAGATGTGAGCTTTGATCGATTTTAGGTCTGTGTGAGTAATGAGGCAGCATCTCCTGGAATATAGTAAAAGGCCATATCAGTTGCGCGGGAAATATAAAGAATAGAGAAGAACCGAACAGACAATTTTGGTCTAAATGAGAGGTTGAGTGGAATCAGTGCCTTCTAAACTTCGGAGTTTGTGGGCACTTAATATCATTTTTTTTCATAATAATTATCAAATATCTCATGCTGTCAACTATTTTAGATTCCAGCATTATCAGTTCAAATGAAAGCTGGATCTCTTGGCGTGATACTTTTCATTTACAAGGCTTGAATTTGGGATAGTCTTTAAGGAAAATCGAATAAAACTATTACTCGACTATTTTGACATTTTTGTGAGAACTGAATAAACTTACGTATTTTTAAAATGAAGAACTCAGAGAAACATTAAGTTTTTTTTTTCTTTTTTTAATAAGCTGTTATTATATTAGATAACTCCAATTTCCAACAAGCTGGTCGTTAAACATATTTGAGGCCTTTATAGTGTTAACTTAGGGTTGTAGAATGGTTAACTCGAAGTTCTAAATATTTATTCTCTCACATTATCTGAAACTGGAAGTTGGGTTAAATGTTATTACTAAAATGCCAGATTACTTGCCTCTGTTGCTGGTTCAGCTTTCTTTTTGCTTCCCCTGCGCTTTGTAAGAAGCTATCTTTTTTCAACCATACTTATTTAGGTCAAATTTTATCTATTCATTGATTGATCATCTTATCAGTGTTATAAAAGTATAGAAAACAATTATCTTTCAGATGTGAATAAGTTTTTCTTTTAATTGAAAATTCATCTTAAGCAATGTTCTATATTTGTTTTTGATATGAAGAGAAGATGAGTGATACTGATTCGGATGTTTTCACGAAATCACTTCTATTTGAAAGGCTTTAAAATGCAAATGTTTATTCTCCAAGGGGTGGATTCATGTTGGTTACTGTAGTGCTCCATAGCATACACTTCAATATTTGAAAATGCTAGGGACACTACCATAAAAAACATTTGGCTAAAAGCAGGTTGAATTGTGCTTTCGGGAATTGAAAGCACACTTTTGATCCACACTTCTATGCTTTTATTCTCTGTAATTTTTTGGGGTCATTGTGTGTGTGTGTATTCGTGTGTATGCATGTGTTTTCCTTGGATCCTGTTTGTGGGCTTCAAAATGTTAGATTGGATTTCATGTTCCATCCTATGTTTATGATGCAAAGAAAAGAGAGAGAAACGATGGTGAAAGGAGCTATGCTAATCATGTTTCTCCTAGTGACTAAGTGAGGATCATGTTTGATTAGGAGAGTGATGATGATGAATTAAAATAAGAACAATGTGGGCTATAATCAGAAAGACTTTTCTTGTTCTATTATAACCTTATGCCTAAATTTTGGTTGATTTATGGTGCCCATCATGTTAGAATTTTCAGTATCTTAAATTGCATCTTGTAGCTATAACTATATGTTAGTGGAAAGTGGAAACTTGATTTCTTTGGAGTTATGCTGTTTTTAAGTTCCCTGTATCGTCTTGAACTGTGATTCTTAAATTTTGGTTACAATATGTTTCTTAATCTTTTCTGCATGTGTTTTCTGAAGGATACTTTATGTAGAACGTAAAATCTTTAACTTTTATACTAGCTTTTACAGTCCCTTTCAGGAAATTTAAATCTTTGGGCTCTGTCTTTCTTGTTGCTTGTGTAGTTTTGATGGGGGAAAGTGTAAGATCTATCTTGGTATATAATATGCATATATTAATATTTAACGATAAATGTTCATACTGAGCAATCTAATTTTTAGTTTTTAAGGGAAGGTTAAGTTGCAAGTGGGTTAATGCTGCGAATCACTTCTATATAAGATGGGACTTTTCAAGCATCAGAAAATTTGACCGTAAGAAATTTTTGTTATAACGGATTATAGCTTGGAACAATCCTTAAATTTACATAAATATGCCTTTGGTTGACTTGGGTATAGATCTCGATGTAGCAGAGTTGTTCTGAGGATAAATAAACTTTGTCTTGTATACAGCTATATCTTTGACCTATATATGATTGGGTCCTGTTATTGTTCCTTTATTTTTTTTCATAGACGACCAGCTGTGGTTCCCATAGTGCTGTGCACTAATATATCATGTATGTTGATACCTGTCTTAGTATATTGATGGAGAGTTCTGAAGAAGAAAAAGATGCTGTTGCTGGGAGTCATATTATACCCATGGAACTGAGTCGTTTAGCATCTAATGGTGCAAAATTTGTAGATGAAGTACTTAATGGTCATAATCAACGTTGTCTGGAAAACTTTCGCATGGATAAGCATATTTTTTATAAATTGTGTGATATTTTGCAAGCCAAGGGCTTATTACGTCACACAAACCGAATCAAAATTGAGGAGCAACTGGCCATATTCATGTTCATTGTTGGTCATAATCTGCGGACTCGGGCTGTTCAAGAGTTATTCCATTATTCTGGAGAAACTATCAGTCGTCACTTCAACAAGGTTTTGAATGCAATAATTTCAATTTCGCGTGATTTTTTTAAGCCTCCAGGTTCTGAGATTCCTTCAGAAATTTTTGAAGATCCTAGGTTCCATCCATATTTTAAGGTATGATTTCTATAACTGAATTGACCTTGCTTGATGATGATTCTACCTCACTTTTTTTAATATTTTTAAAATAGGATTGTGTGGGAGCAGTTGATGGTATACACATACCTGTGATGGTTGGTGTAGATGAGCATGGACCCTTCCGCAACAAGAATGGTTTACTTTCACAGCATTTTCTGGCAGCTTGCTCATTTGACCTCAAGTTCCACTATGTTTTGGCTGGGTGGGAAGGATCTGCTTCTGATTTACAAGTTTTTAATTCAGCAATCACAAGGCAGAATAGGTTACCGGTCCCCGAAGGTAAATTGTCTTTAAAATGTAAGCATGGTTTAGGCAGTGATGCCTGCTCTAATAACATAATGGGATTCTATACCTTGCCAATTTGAAAAGTCAACTGTTAAACTCGTATCTAAGTGGAAGATGTTTTTTTCATGTGATTTCTATGTGCCTAATAGTTTTCTTCTACCCATACTTGATAAAAGTGGAGCTTATTATGATACAGGTAAATACTACCTTGTGGATAACAAATATCCAAACGTGCCAGGCTTTGTTGCTCCTTATTCCAGCACTCCCTACCACTCCAGGGAATTTCCCAGTGGTTACCACCCACAGGATGAAAGAGAACTGTTCAATCTACGACACTCATTGTTACGAAATGCCACTGATCGAACTTTTGAGGTATTAAAGGCACGATTTCCCATATTGATGGCTATTCCTCCGTACCCATTACAAACACAAGTGAGGTTGGTAGTCGCAGCATGTGCATTACACAATTACATCCGCATGGAGAAACCAGATGATTGGCTTTTCAAAATGTATGAGGAGGACATTTCAGTTCAGATGGAAGAATCACTGCCCCCGATAGAGGTGGAACAACCAAAGTCAGATGTCGATATGCAGTCACTGAATGATACTTTTGATGCTGAACAACTTGAAATTGCTGCACAGATGAGGGACTCTATTGCAACTGAAATGTGGAATGATTTTATCCATGTTATGTCTCCTATGTAGATTGCGTTAGTTAATGTCGATTGTGCCATTTGCTAAGGCTAGGTTTGAAATTTTCTTAGGAAAGGATTTTGGTTTTGACATCCCCAATGTAAATGGGCATTATTTTGTTCATACAATAGAATAGAAGTACTAGTAAATTAAATCTCCCCTTTTATAGCTTCCCCAATTATTTTACGAAGATGGAGTGTGCTAATCAATGTAGGGAAAAGTAATAACTTTCTCAGAGCTTGCTCCTGGATGATTACTGGAAGGATGAAAAATCTTTGCATTATTGCTTGTTGATCACAGGAGTTAAAGCAGTTCAGAAATGGAGTTTTTTTTTTTTTTTCCGGCCTGTCTTGAAGATGACCCGTTAGTTTTAGCTCTACTATTTTCCTCAGCACTCTTTGTCGAGGGTTATTTCAAGGAAGAATATTAATTAAAAAATATTTCAATATTAGATTTAAAGGACCAGATTATCACCCAAAATTATTATAGGCTTGCGAATTTTGCCTCAGGAATTGTAGTGAAAAATTGTAGTTGTCACACTGACAGAAGCCTCTCATTCAAGAATTTTTGCTTCCTTGACTAGTTCTTATAACAACTCAAAGTGATTTTTTGTTAAAATTATTAGTAAAAGTAATCAGATAATTTTATTTATACATCCAAATAATTAAACCGTTTGTAATTAGTAAACTAAACTATTATCATGGCCTGACTTTTTTTTTACTCGGACAGGACAAATTTAAACTATGATCATAAGCAAGTGCATGAACATAATTCCCAAATATCAGGTCCTAATTATTTTAGTGATTATTTGACTCTTCTAATTTAATCGTATTACATGATGATTTGTATATAATAATAAAACATTATTTATTGCAAAATTTGAATACATCAGTTGAGAGTTGAGACCTCAAACTTCCAAGGACTCAAGGCAAGTCCTTTTTTCCCCCTTTCTTGTGTCAGCGAAGGTGACATCTTTTAGCCATTCTCAGGTGTTTACGCAAATGTTTTAATTCCACAGACCAGAGCCTGCAAGGCTGCAAGAGAGTACTAAGGTAACCTCATTTCTTAAAACTTTCTTGGAAGCAGTCTTTTTTGGAAGATATCAGCTCTCAACTCAGCCATTTCAGTTTCAGACACAGTTGGTGTACCTGAAATCCGAAACAAGTGTTAATGGGACCATTATACGACATATATTTTGATATACTTGTGGAAGCCACTTCAATTTCAAGGGCAAAACAGGGTACATAAGCATCTTTTGGCATGCCAACAACATGGAGAACTGACTTGCTTGCAAGTTTAATCATGTTAATTTCCATTTTTTGTTTGTTATAAGCTTGTTGGGCTGAGAATCTTTTTTCTTTTTCTTTTTTTAAAAAATCATCCTCTATCCTTTGCTATAAAGTAAATAGAATAAATTATCTTAGATCTTAAATAAGATAAATTCTTTCACATAGTTTTTTCTATTCATAAAGTTTGAATGATACAAAAGAATATCCAAATCTCTTTGACTCATTTAGTTATTATTAGTAGGATTTAGAAACTTCTAGCATTTCACATGTTATTTTTTAAAAGTCATTGTGATTTCTTATTTTAAGCTGTAAATTTCAAAACATTCTCAAAAGTTGGTTTTTTCTTGAAGAAGAAGAAGATTTCTGTTCATATAATTGAATTGAAGAAGCTTTTTTTATTTAGAAAATAGTAAACTTTGGATTGGGTATAAATGAGTGCTCTTTGTGCTTGAAACTTTCTCACATGAAGTTGCATACCCTCAATGAACTGTAAAGTTATGGATAGCCCACAAGCCCCACAAGTATACCAGAAAGAAAGCAGGACCAATTGAGTGTACTGTTATTTTCTTTACTTTACATTTAATTTGCACCTTTTAGGTTGATAATACAGTACTCAATTCAGAATTTTTTTAGATCTCAGTTAGGTGAACATCAATGTATAATGTTATTGTCCGACAGGATTCCTTTTATTACAAGTTGTATAGAGCAGTGTCCAAATCAAACATATTAAAGTCGATTCTGATTTTAAAAGTTAAAATCGCAGACATGTAAGCTATTAGCAATATATAAATTCTCATTCTTTACATAAATTACAAAGAAAGTATAAGGCAGCAATATATCAACATTTATCAATAAAATCAATACTAAATCACATTATTTATAAGTTATAAATAATACATTTATTTGAAAAACTTTATGCAATACACAAAAATAAAAATCTAGTAAAAAAAAACCATAAATGTTAGTCTAGTTGGTAAAAATATGAATTATACTCTGAAAGGCACAAATTTAAACCTTGTTATTGATTAAAAACTTTATTGGTACATTATCTATAAATGCTTTTGTAAGTTTTTTTTTTTAACTGTGAAACCGTGAGACCTATCCTGATGCTATTGAGTCTCTATTCACATAAACTTTTCTTCTTGAGTTTAAAAAAGAAAAAAAACGAAGGGAATGAACCAATTGCAGAATTGTAAATAAGTATTTTATATAATTTAATAATAAATTCGATTTTTAAAACATTAAGTACTGCAATGATAATCTCCCATATTCCATTTTTCTTATTATCCAGAAGTCAGCCTATCTACCTCAACTGTAATTGAATTTGAAGGGTGCTGTGCTCCTTGAAAAATAGGTAGGAATTTTAGACTAATATTTATTCTTATCTATTGAGCCTAAAAAAAAATCATCAGTTAAAAGTGACATATTTTTAGCTCAATTGAAGTAGCTTCATATATTTGCACGGAGCTCAAGTCAAGTCTTATTGTTTGTAATTCTATACTTTTATATTTTACATTGATCTTAAAATTTAAAATCTTGAAAAGTGAATAAAAAATATTTCTAACAAACATAGCATTATCATGATTTGGTTGTACCATACGAATCGATTAACAGTACAGGAGAAAACAAGTTAATGTTAGATTTGGTTACCATATTACATCATATGAGATAGCCCATATGCTCTCAATCAAACTTTGCCTTGAATTAAAATTTTCAGGGCATTAATTTTTTTCATTGCTTAATTCTCACTGGACCTAAAATTGGCATATGATTATATAGGATTTTATACGCCAAACATGTCATAAGATCTTAAGGACTTCAGTTTTAAGAATTAACTCTGACTTTTCTTTTGGGTTCTGTTTGATTTATCTGATGGAATGAGTCTCATTCATTTATTCTGCGGTAATGTTTATTATAATTTTTTGTTTATTATTTAATAAGTTTATGATTTTTTAAAATACAGATGCAAAAATTATTTGGAAGCAAACCTAACTACTTGCTTAAAAACAAGAGTCCCCGATAGTTATGTCAACCTGAATTAATTATTTAATTATATATATATATTAGTTAATAAATGTACTAATTGTTTTACTAGGCAGTTTATTACTAATCAATATTTTATTCTTCAAAGCTAATACAATTATTTAAAAAAAAAGAAAAGAAAAGAAAGTTGGCCTAAGGGCTGTCCCTAATAAGCCTTACACTAATAAATCGGACTAACCAAAAAAAAAAAAGATTGCATAAAAGTATAAGCTATCATACTAATCCAATATTGTTTATGTTTTAGGATTGGAAGGTTAACCCCAAATAAAAAAAAAAGCTTATTTTAACAGTTTGAATTTACACGCAATTACCTTTACCACAGGTACCTTGGGCATATTGTCCTTAGACCTATTCAAAAACATGTTTTAATCTTTTTATTATTATTTTATCTGGCGAGTTAACACATCCAATTAAACCAAACTATCCTCACCACAGAATAACAATTACAAGTTAAATTCACCCAAAAAAAAAAACAATTACAAGTTGAAGAAAGAAAGTAAAAATTCTTCAGAAAATGGTTCAAAGTAAAGAATGTCTTGGTTTGTGTGCTTTAAAACTAAAATAATGTGAACCACCAACCATTTAGTTTAATTTGTAAGGAGTTGTATTAGTTTAATTAAAAATATTGAGTTCAAACTTTATAAATGTAATTATATTAAATAATTAATAATAAAACTTATCACTCAAAAAATCATATTCGACTTGATTCGAATTAATATAAGTCTTAATAAATTTTTAAATTAAAGTAGAGTAAGTTGAAAATATTGGATGCATATAATAAAATAATAAAATAATGTGACTCTGCTCTCCTAAATTGATTGGACCCCCCCATTGATCATGAAAATTGAATCAAATATAGATATGCATCTTTTAAAAAGTTACTCACATGCAAATTAGTAACTTTTCAGAGCGACTTATTGTTTTTTCAAAGGTTAAACAAGGTGCATCTTAAAAAGTGTCAGAAATTCTGTGGCTTTCTATGAAAAAAAAAAGAAGAAATTCTGTAGCTTAATAGAAAAGAATTATAGAGTGACAGTTTATTGAAAAAGAAAAAGTCATTTTGATGAAGCTTCATACTTATGCATTGTATTTGTCTGTCTGTCTTCTTTAACCAAAACTGATGCAGCGGAACCTAAAATGCTGGAGGGAATTTGGCTCATCCTCTGATTCTATTTATTTTGAAAATTTTTTTCATAATCTAAAATATAAAAAAATGAGTTAATGATATATTAATTTTTTTAAAAAAATTAACCTTCATTAATTGTGAGAGAGAGACTAAATATATTAGTAATTTAAATTATTATTAAATTAAATAGGAATAATTTTAAAAAAATATTAAAATATGAGAAAATTTAATTAACTTTAAGTAACTAAAGTTACTTTTCTTAGTATGATAATTTTTTTCTTATAAATGACATGAGGAAAATCAACTTCACTCTCACCGTAAACTTGGGCAAGTAATCATCATTGTCTTTTATTTTTTTAAAGGAAATTTACGAAAAAGTGTCATAGGCATGATATATAAACGTGGATATTAAATAATTAAATCATGTTATAAAAAATCATTAAATCAATATAGTAAGATATCATCAATATATTAATATATAATAAAATTTATAACAAGTGATGTTATAAATAATAAATAGTAATTTTTTTTGTTGTGACTAAATACTATTTATTTATTAGACTCTATATGAAATATGAAAAACTATTTAGTTTTTATATATGTGATAGTTTATATTTTAAATATACAAATGTTAATTTGAAAATAGTTCACATTCACGGCATCAAAATTAAGGCTCCTTTTGATATAATGAGAATAAAGGATTTTTATTTTATTACATAGAATTGAAATATATATCGTGAACTGTCATTGTTTAATATTAACTTTTTTCATTTTGTAATCTAAGAGCACAAATAATATATTTCATCTATAATTTTTATTTCATTCTATTATACTTACTAAATAAATTACAAGAGTAAGTAATTTTAAAATGAAACTATCTTGATTCTAGTCAAAAGTGGAAACAATCAACGCCACAGTGCTATCTCATAAGAAAATATGTATTGTCCATATCAAATATAGATGATTTAAATATTTAATATTTTAGATGACTAGAATGAATTTTGTACACGGAATTTGAGCTAAATTGTACTATTCAAATCTTGTAAATATTATGATGTAAACATTTTTATATTTTATCGTGATAATTTTATTAAATTTTTATTTAATAACTTTTATTTTAAAAGAAATAAAATATTTAATAAAAATAATTTTCTAGCTATAAACATTAAAAAAAATAATAATTAGTTAAAAAAATAATAAATTTAAAATATAAAATCAAAACCATTCCCTTACTATTTTAGAGCATCAGATCATTTGGGCCCCTATTATGTGAATCGTTCCCAAATATAATCATCAAGATATAGACATTAAGAATGATGGAGGCCTACAAATTAAATTCCAAGTATTATGAGTAACATGAAGCTATGAATTATTCAACAGTATACTTAAACATGATGCTTCTCTTACATCAAAAACTAACTTCGAAGATTCCTTACCTAATCTGGGAGATCCTATTTAAATTATAAAAAAATTAATTTAATTTAATTAAAATAGAGAAAAATCTATTAAATACGTATTTAGGTGTACTTCCATTTATACTAAAATTTTATCAACCCTACTACCAAACATTTAGTTCAAGTGGGAATAAAATTATATCAATTTAGTCAAAGATTTCAAGTCCAATCTTCAAGAAATTCAATAAATTTTTAAGTTGAAATAAGATAAGTGCAAGACATAGGTGCTTATTACTGAAAAAATCTTATCATCTCATCTTCTTCTAAAGCCAAAATAAAATAAAAAAAGAGAAAGAAAACTGTAGCTTTACATTTTATTTTTAACATCATTTTACCCAGCTGGTTAGCATGAGGAAGGATTTCAAACAATCATCTCTTGCTCTCTCTCTCTCTGTTACTCTCCACAAGCCACAATAATAATAACAACAATAATAATAAAGCACCTCAATTACAAAACTCATCGTCACCACTACCTTTCTCCTTCAAAAATCTCTCACGCAACACAGTTTGATCTCTCACCCACACGCAAAAGATGCTAGATCCAGCTAGTGAATTGGTGCCTGCACCATCTTCACCCACCATCTCTTCCATTTCCTCCTCCGATTTCGACACCGAGGTATCTCAATCCCCTCCATCAATCCCTCTCTGTTCCATTCTCAGTTTCCTGATTTCTCCATTTTTTTCCCCATCGATTAATCTGATCTTCTTTTTGGTGTTCACAGTCCACGGGATCGTTTTTCCACGATAGAAGCACCACTTTGGGTACTTTGATGGGAGTGAGCTTCCCAGCCATTACCTTCCGAGCCCCGTCTCAGCATCGAGACCCACATTCCACCACAGCCGGTTCCGCCGCCCCGTTAGGTGGTTCGCGGAGGGGAATCAAGCCCAAGAAGAATAATAGGAGAGCGGCGACGGTGGACGCCGTGGCTGTCGTGGCAGAACGGAGAAGGAGATGGTGGAGCCTGTGCAGGGACGGCGATGCGAAGCCGGCAGCTTCGCTGGGTGACTTCCTCGAGGTGGAACGGAGGTTCGGCGATGGCGCGTTTTACGGCACTGCGGCGGAGCTCGAAGGAATGGTCATGGGTCAGCAGAGGAACAATGGACGAGTGTTATTCGCGAACGGTAGAGTTCTCCCGCCGGCCACCGACGTCGACGACGGAGCTTCGACGGCGGGGAGTCTTTGCAATAGATTCCCGGTTTCACTCACCGGGATCTGTAGCGGCGGTGCATAATAGATAGGATGGAGTTCTGTATTTGAATTTTTAATTAATAAAGAAGAAAAAAAAATCAAAAGAAAAAGAAAATTGATCTCTTTTTTTGGGTTGTTTGGTTGATTACTAATTAGTAATTACAAATTCGCAGTTTAAGATTACATTTCAGTGTCCACCTTATATGCCTGTGGTTTGGCAAGTAAAAAGCATGGTTAGGCCTTTTTGGCTTTTTCACTTTTTTCCTTTTCCTTTTTGATAATAGAGTGGTCCATATTATAATCACATTCTGCATTCTACAAATGGGTGATTGGCATTAATCATGTTTCACTTTTGGTAAAATTCAAATTATGAAAAAAAAATGGTTTTAGTTATTGCTTTGATTGATGAATCAATCAACCCCATCTCCTCTCCAATTAGGTTTGAAAATAAAATTTTGTCCTCTTTGATCATGGACAAATTTGTGCCTACCACTCTGCCACTTCAAACAAAAGAGTGATGAATTTCCCAGGGACAAGGTAAAAGAGGGATTGAAAGATTGGTTGCAACAGCATCTTTTCTCTTCTTTTCTTTCTTACTCAGAGAACTAAAATTTCAAATTCAGTGATAGACAGAACAGTTGCTATCAACATGTTATAATGTTTAATAATTTTTCTTTTTATTTTATGTCTGTATTGATGTCCTTCCTAGTTATGTAGTTTTCAATGTTTAATTCAAGCTACATCTTTCCTTGTCGCTTCTCTTTATTTTGAACAGTCAAAAATAAGGTATGGGGTTTTCTTCCACTGTCCTCATCCTCCTCTTTTATGTTTTGTCTGAATGTAGAGAAGGAAACAGGGAGACACCTTGCTAATTGTACTTAGTTTTTGTTTTAATCCAAATTAAGGAAAATTATTAACTGTGAAGTTTCTTTTACCCATATCCAAACAGCATTAAAATTCCATTTCTTCAGTAAAATGTGCTCCTCTTTTTGCGATGAGTTTACTGTATATGATTTCAAAACAATAAAGAAATCAGTATAGCAGCTCATGACAAAGAAATTGACTACAATTTTGAAGTTATATTCGTCTCAAGAAAGCCAATATAAATTAAATATAGCAGAGATAATAAGAAGTTTTTGTATTAGAGATTTGGAAGAGGGGGAAGGAGTAAAAATAAAAAAAAAATTCATCTGATTTAATAAATAGAAAAGAAGAAAAAATTTTCTCATTTGATTTAATAAGTAAAATTTCCCCATTTTTTATCCTACCCCCTCCTCTCCAAAAGTGGGGAATTTAAAGGAAAAATAAGTAAATCTCTCTCCTCCCATCTCCTCCCCTCCAACGTACCCAAACAAAAAAATATATTAAAATCTCTTTCATTCTCTCTTTTTTATTAAAATCTCTCATTTTCTCTCGCATCCTCACCATTAAACCAAATAGTGTTCTAGAAAATTTGCAATCAATTCAATAATCTTGTATCTCAATGACTCTACAACACTCTGATTTGCAATTCTTAAAATAAATTAGAAAATAGTCCAAAAATAAAACAAAATTCGCATGCACCTTTTCCATCATTATATATATTAAGTTACATCACTATAACAAAAAAAAAATCTCCAATTGTTCTGCAGAATAAATTGGACTTCAAGCTCCTCTGAGTCTACTCTATTTAAGGTAAGGTTCAAAAAATCGAATTGGACATTGAACGAGTCAAGATATTAGTTTAAAGTTTAATAGTCTAATTGTAGTTCAACCAAAATTAAAACGGTGGTAATAAATTTGATAATTTTTTATTTTATATATTATATAAAAAATAAAAAAATATTATTAAGAAGTTTCACAACTTAATATTAAAATCTAAATAAATTAATATTCATTTGTAAATATATTTTGAATTCAAAATAATCAATTAATATTTTTTCATATTATTTGTTAAGTAAATTTATCATTATTAATAATTACTTATCATAATAATGTTTATACAATATTATAATATAGAAAGAAAAATTTTATACAAAAAATAATGTTATTTAATATTAAAAATAATGTTATTTTATTTTTTAAAAATAAAAAAATTAAAAAAAAAAAGACCGATTTACCCGGTTTGAGACCGATTTAACCGGTTCTCACCGATTTTGGAAAAGAGGCAGTTAAGATCCATGACTGAACTAAACCTGGTACCTAACCAATCGAATTGGTCAAACTGACCGGTCCTGTCCGATTTTTTAAACATTAGTTTAAAGCATGGCAAGTAGTCATTGAATCTATCTCAATAAGGATAATGATAGTTTAGTTTCTCAAAACATTGTCATTGCTGAGAGTTTCTCTTATAATACATTCATTTTTATGTTAGTAAATATATTGTATCGAAGTAGCAATCCTTCCTGTTCATGTCAAAGGATCCAAAATTGCATAGTTGAGTGGCCATTTTGCACTAGTGGAAAAGCATCTGTTAAATTGGCACTCTCAACGTTCTTGAAAGCTTTCTTATGATGCTGCTAATATCACATACTACATGTTAGGTAGCTTTAAAGAAATATTCGACAAGGCTTCTCTGACCAAGCATCTTATTCATATTTCATACTTCTCTAATACGTTTGGATTCAGATCAATTAGCAACAGATGGAGCCATGGAGGAAAGAAGGCTTTTATCTTTTTTTCTTTTTCTTTTGTGGTGCAGATACAGTAAGAATGGTACTGTATTATGCCATTAACTCCCTTTTCTTGTGTAGAAAAGAAAATGCAACTAATATTCCGATCCACTGGGATTCCCCAGAAATTAGCAGATTCAACCTTTCTACTTTCCTAAGTGAAAACTCTAAATCTATGAAGGTTGCAGAGCAGGATTTGCAGAAGAAGTATTGTATATAAATCTAATGTAAACTTAGAATATATATATATATATCTCAAGAATATCTACCAGCAAGTACAAATAACACCAAAAATAAAAAAAGTTTAAGTCCATTAAAATTCCCTCACGGAATTTCATCAATGGTCTCCAATGCAGGTCTCCAAGATCCCTGCTTTGAATAGCATCTTTTCTCAACTTTCTCTCCTTCACAACCCACCTTGAAATCATCATCATGATCTTCAAATTTCTTTCCTTCAGAAGGGAACATACAGACTGGAAAAATCTTCCCCAGATTGTTAAACCCTCCATGCTTCAAAGCCCTAGTAGCCTTATAATTCATAGAGCTTATCTCCTCATGCGTCAGCACAGAGTACAGCAGCTCCATGGGAAGAAGAAAATAGAACTGTCCTCTCTCAAGCTCTTCATCAGCCAAGAGCCCTTGAATCCTCTGGCCTACTTTGAGGATGCTAGAGTCACACACAAACTGCCCAGGATTCTCAAGCATTAGTTCTACAGCTTTCACTGCCCTTGTGTAGGACTCAAGCCTTCCATCTAAGGACAGGACCTTGATTCCCCCATTGGCCATCAAGGAAGGTGTGCACGAAGCTGCAATGCCCATTTCTGAGAAGGAGGCAAAGAGAAATGGGTTTATGGTATTTTTCTTGTCTGGAAATGGTGGAGAAGAAGGATGGTGATGAAGCTTCTGTGAATGTGAGCACTATATATTCAGGCAAAGCAACCTGTCAGTTGAGAAAAAGAAAGAAAATAGGTGCTTGTCTTTTTCTGGCCAGCGGTCCATGAATAGTTTGGGTAATCTGTTGACACATCTTATTTATGTGTCTTTCTATTTAATTAATGTTGGTGTTTGTCGTACTGTTAGTGGCATATTTCTAGACCAAAATTTTCCTTCTGGCAGCAGCTTTGTTTTATGCAGCTATGCAAGAGAAGGTGGAACAAAAGAAAACAATTCTTTAAGTTTGGCACAATGCACAATCAATTAGTGTACAAGAAAAATTAAATAAAATGGATATATTGATAGACTGTCATATGGAACGCTTAGTTTCATAAGTTTTTGCCACTTCATTGCATACTTAGCTGACTTTGTTAGTCATCTAAAAAAATTTTCAGGAAATTGAGTATTTCAAATAATGGGATTGGTTAAGATAATTATTTTAGTGATTTTTATTAATATTTTTAGTGCAACAGGTATAGGACTTCTCCTTAAAAAAATAATAGCAATGTGTCTTTACTCTTTGGCAGCCATTTAAGCATACAATATGTGTCACGTAGGCCACTTTTAAGATCATATTCTACTTCACTTTTTTTTTTTTTTATGGACAATTATTAGAGAAGGACATATTTCTTTTTTATGGACAGGAGAAGCAACGCACATATTAAAGAAGGGGGAAAAGCCAACCTGGAAACTTGGGCCCATGTTGACTTAACTGGCTCAAAAAAAAATTACATTTAAGGACCCAAGATTTTCTAATTTTATATTAAAAGATCTTAAAATTTATAATTATTTAAAAAATTATTATATTTTTAAAATACTATTATATTTTTCTAAAATTATTGTTAAAATTATTTAAATTATAAGTTTTTTAAAAACTTGACAACAACAGTTTTTTATATATTTGTTGGTAATTTTCCTTACAATTTATTTGTAATTTTTTCCCTTTAAAAATAATTATAAATTTGAAGAAGTTTTACTGAAATATTTCACAATTTGGGTCCTTAAATGTAATTTATTCTCTCAAGAACCATGACACATGAATTTCCAATCCCTTAATTCCTTAAATTGTGTAAAAGAGCGAGAGAGAGATTTATTTTTTAAGAAGGGGGTGCACATGCAGAGGGATGGAGAAAGAGGACAATAAATACATGTAAGGACAGCACCAAACTCATGATTAGATATGGTAGGAAGCAATTTGTTTGATTTTATTCTATTTGCAAAACCAAGAGGTCATCACCTAATGGCTAATGGTGTGGGATACACACGTAGTCCTATGAATATTTTTGTTGTTTTTTTAGTTAAATCATCCACTATACAGTCATCATTTTAAAAACTTCAATTAATTTAGATCGAGTTATATCGAGCACCAAATAGAAAAATTTTTCTAAAAAATATTTTCTATATTTACATGTTTTTAAATTTAAGACATCATGTTTAACAATTATAATCTTTTCTACTATAATTAACACTCATTGCTCCTATGAATATTTTTGGTGTTGGAAAGGGCCATCATGCATCCTGTTGTTCATTTGATGGCAAATGTCAAATCTTTTGGATTTGGTATGTGGTCACTATCTATCCCAATCCAATGCTAGCGTGCTCATATATTCCCCATGAATTGGTATTTTATTGCAAGTTCATGAACAGAGCTTCACTTGGCATGTGCATCTGCTCGTATTTGCCACTTTAATTATTGATTTCGTCAGCTGCTTCGGCTTCAGTTGTGTCTGATCTGATCTAATTTAGGTAATATTTTACGCAAATCATTCACTCCCTCTGGCGTTTGTTACATGTAATTCAGTTTGGAGCATATGAAATGACGTGAACTGAGTTAATGTCTGATTTGGATGGTTTGAATAAAATTTAGATGATTTAGATTTTAACAGTTGGTTTCTTTTATTAAATTGAACCAAAAATATAAATTAAAATTTATAGAAATGAATATTCGTAAGTTATATGAATAATATGCCTCTTTTTGGGTTTCAATGCTTTGTGTAATTTTTTTTTATTTTTTTAGTTTTTTCAACACATTTCATTATACTCTATATAATTTTTCCTTTTTTCATCTATCTTTCTTCTTCTGGTTATTTTCTGGGTTTTCTAAGGAGATTTTTTTTTATATTTACACGATCTCAAACTTAATACCTTGTATTTAAACCGTAAGTTTTTCCACTAGAACCAAGGGTCATTGGTTCATCAATCTTCTTCTACATATAACATATTTTAGCCATATTTAAATGTTAGAAAAATAAGTACAATTTTTCAGAAAATTTTAAGTCACTATTTCTCTTATGTATCACACAAAGAAAGATATCAAGTTTATTTTTTTTCTTTTCTAAGTTGATAGCATTATATTTTATTTAAGATAAAAAATATTGAAATCTAATTTAATAAAACATATAATAAGACTTGGACTATTCAAATCAAATCTAAACGTTTGATGATATGTGTATCAAATATAATTGCCACATTGACCCAGAAAAAAAAAGTATTTTTAAAGAAAGATAATATCCAAAAAAAAATTCAGGTTTTCAAAACTTTAATTAGTAAATATTAAAATTAAAATTATTATCAAGTTTTAGGAAATTTGTTATCTTGAAAGAAATTACTATCAAATTTTTAAAAAATTACCGTACTTAATAATTTTGATAATAACTTTTTTTAACATAGTAATAAATCACTCAAAGTCTGCCAAAAGGTTTGATCTTTAAAAATAATTTATCACTTCTTATATCTTTAAACCTAAAGATTTTGAAATTTGAGTCGTTAATTGTAATTTTCTCTATTTTAAACAGTAAAGAAAACTAACGAAACTATTTAATTTAGGGGTGAAATTTGTAAGAATAAATTTCTTAAATAATGAAATTCTTGGATGGTAGCTAGAACGTTAAAGGTCATACTGTGTGTAAAACAGAATAAAACCGTTTGGTATATAAAGTATGATGGATTGCTTAAGTAACAAATGAAGAATCTTGACTCTAAAGTAGGACAACTAAATAAGAATGATTAGGGTTTTTAGCAAGTAAATGATTAATTAGTTGTTGGGTAGATTTGGTAGGTTGTGTGTTGTTCATGTCTTATCAAGATGAGATGGGAGTGATGAATTGATAGGCTAGCATATGTGAGGTTGTGCTTCCATGGTTGACATTAACATGAACCAAGAGATTGAAAAACACACTTCCCATTTTGGATTATTAGATTGTTTTTATCACTATACGTTGCAACAATTTGGCATGTTAATGGATCTTTTAGGCACAATAATTCAGTTCTTGTCTCACAAATCAAGCTTTAATCAATCTATTATTGTCTATTCTGTTTAAATGTTTTTTATTATCATTACGATCAGAGGTATTTCCACAACTCTATTTACGCGAAATTTGAGATGTTGGTGCTATAGGGTGCAGCGTTTAAGTTTTTTTTTTAAGCCGAAACTGCTGCTTCTTGTTAATGGATCCTTAGACTAATAATTCAGTTCACGTTGAGAATGAATAGAACAAGCTACGCACTTTTTTTATTATATGGAATTTAAAATAAATAATATCAACATATATTCTATAAAAACAAAATAACTTGGCATTGTTTTTTACTCAACTCTTTCGATTCAACTATTTGAATGCATACAATTTAGAAAGCATTTGAATACCCTTATACATGGGTACTAGAGAATTTTCTCATTCTCTAATAAAAAATGACACACAATCATAGCATACAATTTTCTTTTGGTAGAACATAGCATACAATTTAATACTATATCATTAGTTCTTTCAAAAATACTCTCTCATTTGTAACAACTTTATTGAAGAATTTGACAATATTTAAAAGATACAGTTGAATATTTTCCCATTTTCTGAACTACTTTCTTCCTCTATACCTTCCTAAAACTTTTTAACGACATAAAATAAAAGGATCAAAGCCGCTGCCATCCAGATTAGAGGAATTCTAAAAGATAAAATACGATATATAATCAATCTCGTGGTTGGAATTTCTTTGGATAATAAACAAGGATTATCGTAATTGTAGCTGTGTTTGGACATTTGATAATGAACCTGAGGTGGTGCCTCCACTGTCATCTTGCATTGTAGTAAAATAAACCACCCTTTCTTCATCATCTTTGAAATCCAATGGACTGTCTTCTATAGAATCTGATTCACCAATCGATAAGTGTCCGTCTTCAAAATTATCTTCAGTTTCCCATAATTTTATATCCGTGGAATCAGCTTCCATATCTAACATATCTGTTGAAAAGCGATCACTTCTCAAGTCAAAATTTTTCTTTAAATTCGGTCGATGATTCCTTTTTTCTCCGGAGTTCCAGCTTGGACCTTCCAATACTGACAGGGGATTACGGTCATTTGGGTCACCATAGAGTGCAACGTGCCTATAATATAGCTCTAATTCCTTCTCAGCAATGGCAATGAAGCGTCTCACTGACTCAAGTGATTGCTCATACTTGGACTTTTCAAGTGCCTGTAAACCATCAAAGCACTTATATTAGGCGTCACGCAATTACAAAAAATAAACTACACATAAGGCAATCCGGCTCATCAGATCCAGCACCAGCACACAACTATGACAAGTTTGTCTTACATATAAGCTACAACATGAAGAATTACTGGCTAGAAGTCTTAAATACAATTTTGATGTACTAAGACCATTCGACTAGTGTCAGCATTCCCAACTGACAATTGCCTCGAAAGGTAAACCAATTATCACATTTATGTCTCTGTTTTCTCTCTGTATCACAATTCAATAGGAACAGGATGACTATAACACCTACTTCCAACATGTAGAGAAGGGGAAAATTCCTCAAATTGGAGGATCCCAACTGGGATTAACTCTTTTCGGAGAATTGTACCTATGGAGACAGGGATACGGAGAAAATCTCCCAGAGGATAGTTCAGGGATAGGGACAAAGTTCAAATCCTCAGTCCCCCAGGGTCCTCATCAACATCAAATTAGAAACCTTCTCCCATGTTTATTTTGTTACTTTCCCAGCCTCACCCTATAATATTATCATACCACACAATCCAACGATTTTAAAGTTAAACTAATCATAGGAAGTCATCTCACTTTTATAAGTGGATGCTGGAGAGAATGCAAAAGGGACCCCAATAAGGAGATTTATTGAGATAGAGTATAATGAGAAAACAATTAGATCAAGACTACTAATTTCGTGGAAACAAAGGAATATTTCTATAGTACAGAAATCTATTCAACGATGCATGCAGACCTGAATCAGTTGTACAGAATCAAAAATTAATCTCCTATGACAGAAAATGAACCAAATAGCAGTTTGGTGAACTCTAAAACAAAGCAACAGTGTGGTAAGCCACAATGACTATGCTGAGTTAGGTTGCATCAACGTACTAAATAATTTGACTGCTAATTGCCTAACCAATTTAACATCTAGATCTTCTGTATTTGTGCACAAGTGTAAATGAAAGCCAATAAAAGATACTTGATGAGACAGACATATTAGTTTCATTACATGGTTCAATAAAGGAACTGTTGTGAGCACAGAAACTTAATATGAAAATATGAAGAGTTGCTTCTAATCAATGCAGTTACAAGCAAGGAGAGAGATAAATTTAGTAAAACCTAACACAGTAATGACATTGTAGAAAGAAGTATTTTGGAAAACAAATGCTTGACAAGACCCCTTTCTGGAATGAAAAAAGCAGGTGATTTTTGACATTATGTAGTTCAATTGGCAATGCTTATAAGATCAATTAAAATATAGTGGTTATGCATTTGAGATAAAAGAAAACAGAAAGACACCTTTTTCTTGGATAATGTATCTACTGGTGACATAACCTCAGGCTGCACATAGTTCTTTCCTCGATAAAATATGATAATGTCATCTCCAATTATGTGAATTGGAATACCACCACTCAATCTGGCAATTTCCTGTGCATACTCATGCACCTGGCCAGGTTTACAAGGCTTGCATATGACTTTAACAGTCTCATGTTTCTTCCAATGCATATGCATATTAAGAATAACACCTCCAAATAATCCTCTTCTGCCAACTTGTAGATAATTAGTGCTTTTCTGAGCCATTTTCTTCAAATAAAATCGTTCCTCCCCAGTCAAGCCATCAGGTTTTGCCACAGGGCCCTGAACTCTAGGAATTTCATATCGCTTGAGTCTTTCAATAAGCATGGCTTCCTTAGTTTTTGCCTGAGGTTAAACCAGGTAATTAGATATTGCGGTTAGAATGCCAATGCAAACAAGTATTCCATGAAATACATGATTATCAATGATCAATTTGAAGCACTAGAAATTAAAAAAAAAAAACCTTAAAAAAAGGTGATACAATGAGGGCAAATAATATGTTCAAAACAGTAAATCATATGATATGACTGGGGATTAAAGCTCAATATTGTACAAAATTCAATCATGCATGTCGTCAGGTTCTTTCAAGAATTTCCCCTCCCTGTCATAATTGCAGCTGCCATGTTCTGTCAATGGCAACAAAGATAGTAAAAATTGTACAGTAGTGCTCAAGAAAAGCATATGTCATCTATATTTGAGAAGTGCAAGAGAAAAAAAAGGATCTTGTATTGATAAAGTTGAATCATAAAAAACATCACGCCAATTATCAGTCCTTCACCATGACACGGTAAGTTTAACTTCCAAGTAGATTGCAGGGACTAAAAAATGCGAAATCTTCTTCCTCAGGAGTGACTCAGTCACATATGCTATCAATAATTCAGTGCAAACAACTAAAATATTTGTTATTCAGAAGTAAACAAATTAGAAAGTTCTTTGCAGCAAAAGGATCCGTATCTATCAGGAAGAAAGAAAATCTTCGCCCATACTTTTTCAAGCTTGTACTTGATTCTCTCTTCAGCGTTGGCAAACTTCTGCTTCTTCTTCTTCCCCTTGACACCAAGCCGACGAGGATCTTTCTTATTTGCCGCTTTTCTCTTCTGCTTCTCTCTCTTCCTCTGCAGCTTCAACCTCCTTTTGGTCTTCCATTTCTCTCTCTTTGGAGGGTCAACCTCGTGAGTTTCGAACTTAGTTTTCCCCCCCGATATCACAAGATTAACATAACCATGGCTGAAGTTTCGGGAAATCCATGCGGGGGTCTGCAGTTCGAACGGGATAAATTGTTTAATTGGAGAGCAAATCGGTATTTTAGTTCTGGCAACTGACCTAGAACATAGAGGCATTAGCAGGGACGTAGTAAATTATTGTAGAGGAAAACAAAACGGGCATAATCTTACGTATTCTACTCCAAAGTAATACAAGTCTCATGTCAATTTTCCACAACAATGGGTCAAAACAAGAAAGTAAGCTACGTCAAGGAGCTCAAGGAAATAAAATATACTGGTTTCTAGAGCAGAAACATCGACTCTTCCAATACATAGAGATCAATCAGAAAGGAGGGAGAGACAACCTGATATCGAAGAAGAATATGCAATTTTGAGAACAGAAGAAGCTCTCCGAAGGCTCCGAAACAGAGAATTTGCCATGGTTGCGTTAGAGAAGAGCCAGCCAACAACACGAGCGACGCAAGAGCGGAGGAGTGACCATGGTGGAGGAGACGGGGTTGGCGGCTTGGATGCAAACCGGGACGACGGGTGGGGGCTTAGGGCCTGTTTGGTTTACTCTGGTAAACTACAGCCATGTTTATAATTATTATTTTTACCTTTTTGTTATCCAGTGATAAATTTCTCAATTTTACTTAAAGTTTATTTTATAAACTCTGATTATTTTATTAAATGTTTTATCAGTAATCCAAAGAGTCACTTCAATTTATCTCTTAACTAGGTGAGACCATCCGATCCAAGGATGTTCTTTTTTTTTCACTATAAATTAAAATTAAAACTATTATATATAAAATATATACCCATCTAGTATAATATTATATTAAATATGTGCTTTGATAGTATTCTAAAGTTGACATTTTTATAGAAAATGACAATTAAAGTAGGGCATGGAGGGAGTGGGATAGGGGATTCGAGGAGAAGTACGTTGGATAGAGTTTTCTTTTTTTATTGGTGTTGAAATAGTTGACAATTTCAAAATGGCAAGAAATACCAAAAATAAAAGTTCAACTATTCATTTTTTTATGTAATAATATATGTTAATATATAGTATATCAGATAGGATAATAAATTGTTGTCTTTATTCAATCTATTTAATTATAATACATCACATAAAATATTATTATTGTAAATTAATAAAAATGAAAATTTCTCCTACAAGTTTTCTTAATTTTTCATCCAAATATAGAATTAAGATTTTCAAAATCTTATTTACTTCATATGTTCTGAAAAAGCAAAAATTATTTAGTTTTGGTTTAGATAAAAATAGCACTTTTTAAATTATTTGGCAATCACTGTAAATAATGGAAGATGAAAGAAAAAGCATGTGATGCATATGTAATATTCTTTTAAAGGTAAATTTTGTTATTTTTAGATTCTGATTATTTTTAAAAATTTAAATAACCATTCTAAAAAAAAATTAGAAGTACTCTTTTCTATATAAAAGTGATTTTTTCATAAAAAATATATAACAAACAGAATTTAAGTATATTTAGCATTTTTTTCTCACACATACATATATATAATAGATATAATAAATAATAAATTTATAAAAATAGATATCAACTAATAATAAATTCATAACAATTATTTGATTTGAGTGATTGCATTGAAAAAGTAATAATTCAAAAATCATTCAAAATTAATTTTTCTGTAGAATATTATTTAAACATGTAATTCAAAAAATTGTTTAATAACTATTAAATTAATTTAAAATTTATTTAAATATAAAATTATTTAATTATTAATTCCAAATTAATTATATATTTCAACATAATTTCCCATTAAAAATTATAAAAATTAATTGGTTTCAATTTATTGTAAATGTCCAGAAAAAAATATTGTAATAAAAAATTCTATTCCAATCTCTCACCATACTATTGTAATATTCATTTTGAATCCCTTCTTGTTATACAGCTTTCAACTCATTGTAATTTCTCTTCTAGTCACACTATTCATTACTCTGAAGTCAATATCTTCAAAACCTCTCTAATTGAAAAAAATAACTTTTACAAGTATTTCATATATAAACCATTCATTATTTTTATTTTTTTAATTTATGTAGAACTCTTGTTTTGCAATATAAACTCATTTATGCTTTACAAGTATTTCATATATAAACCATTCATTATTTTTATTTTTTTAATTTATGTAGAACTCTTGTTTTGCAAAATAAACTCATTTATGCTCTGCTGCCAAATAATATACAATTGTTTTATTTTTTCCATTGAGAGTATTACTTATACTAGTTACTCCCTCATGTCTATTTTATAAAATACTTTTAACCAACTTTATACATATTAAGAAATTTAGTTAAAGGTGATTAATTTCATTAAATTTGTATAAAATTTCAATTATTTATCAAAATTATCCCTATTTAATGAAGTTAATCAATAACATGTTTTCTTTTTTTCATAAAAATAACACTTAATATATCACTAACTATTTATATAATTATCCATATTAATATCAATTGTTAACTTCAAGTAAATGATATTAACAATTGAGACAATTCTAAAAGTATCTTATATTAAAGATAAAAAAAAACATTCAAAAAAGCATCTTATGAAAAATGACCGAAAGGAGTAATTTACTATTATATATATATATATATTATATGATCATGAAATAATGACTTTTTGATAAAAATATTCAATATTTATTTATAATTGATATTCCAATGTATTTTTTTCATAAAAACTTGCATAAAAAAATCATAGAGATTATGACTATAATTTTATTGAAATTGAATTTTTCAACTTTTAAATATAACAATAAAATCATATTAATTATATGCAATCATCTTCTAATAACAATTTTTAATAAAAATTTTTCAATATTTTTTCCTAATTGGTGTTCCAGTAGAGTTTTTTTATATGGAAACTTATATCAAATAATCTTAGAGATTTTCATCTTATAATATTTTTTAATAAAAATTTTTTATTATTTTTTCTTAATTGATGTTCCAATAATATTTTTATATGAAAAAATATATATAAAAATTAATGGAGATAATTACTATGATTTTATCAAAATTATTTTTTTAACTTTGAAAAATAATTTGGCAAAAAAATGTTTTTGTTAGTAACAATATTACAAATAAAGAAATATTGATGTTGAGCATAATATATATATATATATGTAAATGTAAAATATATATAGACATATAAAAATGAAAAAGAACATTTGTAAATAGTAAAGTTTTTAAATTCAAACTTTTTATTCTAATAGTTTTCTTTTAATATTTTGCGGAGTTATTATATTTTGAATTATTTTTAATACAAATAAAATGCATTGTAATGAAATTGTTATATAAATAATCTTAAAATGAGAGAGTATCACATATCAAACTTCTCGGATAGTTACTTTTAACAGCTGATTTTGTGTATATATAGATAATTGTGTGTGGATATTCAAATTTTATATCATTACAAAGGATTTTCTTGAAATTTTTTCAAATTTTGATATTCAATTCTTATAATTTTATTTTGATTAAATAAATTCTTATAATTTTATTTTATTAAAGTGTCTTAATTTTTAAAAGCTTAGTAATTTATTCTGTCCTTTTTTAAGATGGTATTAACGGTGTTAAAATTAAAATAATATAACTAATAGTTAATGGACTTGAATTGACATACTGATTATTAAGGCTAATTAGGTTATATTTTTTTAAATAAAATCTCAAATATTCACATACCGTTCAAATTTTTATTGATATCATTTTTAAGAAAAATACAATCCAGTCAGATTTAATAATTTGTATGCCAATCCAACTCAACTAAATGTTAGCCATATAATTTTAATTTTAATGGTGTTAGTACTATAATGGAGGTTAAATGAATTAAGTTATTGAGCTTTAAAAATATTAAGAATGAACTTTTTAATAATATAAAACTATAAAAATTTATTTAATAAAAATGAAAACATGAAGACCAATATAGAAAATTAGATAAACTTAGAGAAAGAAAGGTCGTTTATCCCATATTAAAATGGAAAATATATACAAGTTTAATCCTATTCAAATTATATAATTGTCAAATACCAAATATATGCTTTTAAATTTGACTCACCCACATTGGCTTTTATTTATTTTACTTCACATACGTCACATTATCAAACAATTCCAAAAAATATTGGCAAAAAATAAGGAAAAAATAATAGTTAAATACCTTTGGAGATAAAAAATTCCAAAAACATACCTCAAATTTGTTAAATTACTATGAGGTATCAATATATCTATTTGGAATTATTTTTTGCCCTCCCTCCTGTTGTGTTAGAAATACTAATTAATTGAATATATTCATTTGCAACTGATGTCCAATAATTTATAATAGATATTGATAAATTTGCAATTGAGATAATAGTCGACAAATCAGACACACTAATAGTAAGAGTTCTTACTAAACTGCTGATCTAGTTGACCATCAGAGGGAACCCCTGTTATGGTTGACCATTGCCTAGTTACAACTGATAATCAATCATTTGAGATTGACAATCGGCAATTTGCAACTCAAGCTCTGTTGATTTGTAATTAATTATGAGCAATTGATAATTCTATATATGCAACTATTATGTGGCTATTTACAATTAAACATAATATAATATCAAAGGCAACATTATCCCAAAAAAAAAAATTCCACACGCATTTGAACTGATATACGTTAATTTGTGATTGTTTTAATTATACTTGCAACTAATACACCTATATTTATAACTGATCCACATATATTTTTTAAGTCGTTAACAAAGTAAACATAAATACATTTGTAACTGATACACATGTATTTACACCTAATTTACTAATATTTGCAATTGATCCATATACATTTTTAAGTATATTAATAATATGAATTCAAATATATTTGTAATTGATTTATGTAAATTTATAATTGATACACCTATATTTATAATTAATCTACATACATGTCTTCTTTGTAAAAGTTGCAAAACCACCACTCAAACTAACAAATTGGCATTAAAAAAAATCCAACAACAACTTAAAAAAAGAGAGAGAAAGAGAAGGAGAAGATGAAGATGAAGATGGGTGTGGGTCGAATATGGTGAAAGAAAAAGAAGAGGGAGGGAGAAACATTGCTACTCCTTGCTAAAACCAAGTTTCCAACCTCTACGTCCATGTTCTTCTCCATTAGATTCAGTTTCGTGTGACATTGAGGTACCTAAAAATGGATCTGGTTTGGTGCAATCCTTAGATAGTTTAATGGTGGATCTAGATCTCATAGAGAAGTGGGAAAGGAGAGATGACAGTGGGATTGGGGAAAGAGATGATGGGGTGGTGGGTTGGAGGAAGGAGGAGGAGAAAGGAGAGGGAAGATAGTTGGATAGAAGAGGAAGGAGGAGAGAGGGAGAGAGAAAATGGAGGGAGAAGGGAGAAGGTAGTAGCGGCATTGATATGGAGGGAGAAGAGTAAGAGGCGGCCGCACAGTGGGGGAGGGACTTGGGGTTAGGGGAGTTTTAATTGAGGTGGCAATAGTTTAATCTTTTTACATAATAAAAATATTTACAATTTGATACATTAATATCCTTTTGTAATTATTATAGTTCGAGTATGTTTTGAAATTTTATCTATTTTTTTTGTCAACAAAATTTGTTGTCTTTAAATATATTTAACTGTCATTTTCTTAAAAAAAAAAGCTAAGCAATTTCAAAAAACTGAAAAACTCTTCAAATTGTTGAGATTTACTTGCGAAAATGGGATCCATTATTAGACTCATAATATGTCCTATTATATTATTAGTACTGTTATTGGCAATATATCAATATATAATAAAAAGTAAAACGGAGTCAATATTATATATTAGTCGTGGCTATACTTACTTTGGGCTTTGTTCTCTTTCTTTTATTTTTTGCTGTTTTTGTTATTTAAGTGATTCCAATTTTTTGTTTATCCTTTTTTTTTTGCAAGTGGATTTTATTTTTTTTCATGTTTTAGGTGGACCTCACTCTTTTTAAAAAAATTAATATTTTTTAATTTTAAAATTTATATTAATTTTAATTAATATTATCTGATATTTTTTTAAAAATAGGAGGAGTTAGTGATATTATTTTAAATTTAATATATTTTAAAATTAAATAAAATATCCCGATGTGTTACCGATAATCTAGTTATATTATTATGATTCAAAGATATTTTGTTCTTGTTTATAAAAAAAAAAAGATATTTTGTTCTTAGTTCTGGCGTTCTCGGCGTCCGAGAGAACAGTGGGACCCAGCTGAGCTGAGTCTGACACGTAGACTAGAGGTAAGAGGGATTAACGAAAAGCCTCATCTCCAATGCATTAACGGTCTCCGCTCGTCTCTGCTGCTTCTTCTACCCGCTCAATAGGTAATCCCTCTGAATTTTTGTGCCTGTGCTTTTCCAGATTTGAGTCTATGCTTGTATTTTATAATCAGAAGGGCGCTTTATTTTCCTTTTCTTTGGACAAATTGATGCTCATTAGGCACCTGAAAAACCATATTTGAGCTAATCTGTGTAAGAGGTTACCTTTCGAATCAATTTGTATTCTTCATTACCTTCGGTTGGAATTCAGCGATACAGTTCGTTGATGCATGTTATGACCTTTTTTTTTTCTTTCTCTTTTTTATTTAAATTTATCTGCGTACTTGTTCGATTTGTGAGAAATTTCTTCAGGAATGGCCTCTTTTCCGCACGGCAACGCGAATTGCCACATTTTGTTTGAAAAAGGTGCGATTCCCTATGTGGGAATTTCTGCTTTGCCCTACTTGCAAACCGGAAGAACAGCTTGTAGATGTTTCAGCAGAGGTCAGTTGCTTAAATAGCTCGTCTAATATTTATTGGGTTTGTTAAGTAGAAATGATTTTGGACATAATTTCTCTGGAATACATTTGAAACTGAGTTCTGTTTAAGATGTGAAGATATGAAGTATATTGCTATTTTCATACTTTGCAGTACTTCATTTCTAGACGTGGGGCTCGTTTCTATTTTTATTCTTCAATTATTTGGCGTTCCAAAGTTGTGTGATATACACCTAATCAAACCGGCACCTCTCTCCAACTAATAATGTGAATTGTGAAGTTCAAAGACTTTAATGAAAGCTATTCAATCACCCTGCCGTATTTTTATTAAAATTTTAGAACATGTTATTGAGTTAACTACATTCACTAAAATGAATTATATTGTTTATTTTAGAGAGATAGAAAGAAAAGAGATTATGAGTGTAGACAAGATACAAACTCTACACACGGTCACATTTTTTGGTTTCATTTTCTCTTGAAGGATTGAACACATGACTGGACAGCATTCACGAATGTGAAAATATATATATATATATGATGTATTCAAAAAGTAATAAAAAGAAAAGAGATAAGTATAATGATGAGACGTGGACTCTACGAACAGGGTAGGAATTCCCTGTCCTCTTGCCTTCGATTGTAATTTTCACCCCAATCTATAAGTGCCTGTTTGGTTTATCTTTTGTAAAACGTAACCATAGTTTTCAACCATGGTTTTGTAAAAGATGTGTTTGGCCAAACACATGTGAAACACAAACTGACTTTTTGAAAAATGAAAAGTGGGTTAAACTGTGGTTTTGGAAAAGGAGGAGAAAAGTTACTTTTCCGTTAACAAAACGTGGGTTTTGGAAAAGGAGAAACAAATTTACTCTATATTATACATCTAAAAGTACTTTTAACCCCTATCATCCAAACAGATTTTTTGTCAAAACTTACTTTTACAAAAAGAATATCTAAACATAATAACTTCCAATAAACTTACTTTATCTAAACTTCATTTTTACAAACTTCATTTATCTTAACTTACTTTTACAAAACGAAGAACCAAACGGGCCCTAAAAAGCTGCAATGGACCCGTTATTAGCACAATACAGTCTAAATTGGCTGTTAAGTTTAACTTCAGCCATATGAAACAACTGAAATACCCTTCTCAACATTTTATACCTATTTTGTCCCTCTTTCAATCTTAATAGGAGTGTAAATTGCCAATGCCTCATAATTTATATTCCCTTGGTATACATACAGTAATGATGACATGTATATGCATGATGTGGTATTTCTTATGGGGTGGGTAACTGTAATTTCCCCATTATGCGTAATATACAATATATCTCTCCTGTTATTTTTGTAATGATTGGAAGCACTTTGAATCTCTCTGATGAAAAGCAAAAAAACAACCCCACCATATAGTGATAAGTAGAATACAACAACAACAACAACATTAGCCTTATCCCACTATGTTATGTCGGCTACATGGATCATATAACGCTAATGGACTCTATCAAACACCATCTCCACGGATAAATCATTTCTCAAAAAGTTATTCCTTAACTTCTCTTAGTGTCATTTTTTGTCTTTCTCTACACCTTTTGATAGGACTCCAAGCCATTTGATCAACTTTCCTCAATGGCTCTTCTTGCCCTCTTCTTGATATTGTGGAAGAAACTGAACTTCCTATAGCTGAAAATATTCTTAGACAGTTCTAAAGGGAGTGTTGGTCTAGACTACTGGAAAAGGCATTATAGTTGGGATTAAATAAGTGGGTGTGCTGAAATCTTGATGGAAAGGTCTATGATGTTGGCCTGATATGGATATTGGGAGTCAATGGTACAAGGCTAACATTTGTGGAACCTTTGTTCCATTGACAGTCACCTTTGTAATATTAGTTTGAATGCTTAATTTTTGAAATGATTCACAAGCAATCATGTATTTGATCATTGGTTGGCCTGTACTACTGCAGCATTCTGTTGATTGTATTGACAATTGACAACCTGCTAACTGTTGATATCTATTCTAGTTTTCTGATTATGAATAGGAACAGCACAATTTCTTCATTCATTATGATTTCCTTTCTTTCAGGACTTTCTGTATCTCTGATTTTGATCCTTTTTAACATTGCAGGAGCAATAGTTTCTCAATGCTTATATGGAAAGAAGACCTTTTCTTTGTCAGAAAAGAGATTTGGTGGAACTTTTTTGAAGAGGAAGGGCTTCTTTGTCCCCAGAAGTAGTAGTTCTTCAAACTCTGGTGGCAGTGAGGATGTTCCATCTGATCTGACGGAGGCATGTATCAAAAACTACTTATTCAATTGTTCTCCTGTGACATTTGACTTAACATGGCCACTAGCTTATTATGTGGCTCTTTTCAGATGGATGAAAGTGAGCATAACTATATTTTTTTTGGATGCTTCTCCTCAGCCTTACTTGTATATGTAAAAGAATTGGGCCTAATAGATGGTCTTCCTTATTTTTTTGAATTGTTTAATCATGGGTGGTCTTTTGCAATTTTCACCTGTGAAGTAATAATGGCATCGTGTTAACTGATTGTTGAAAGAGGATTGATAGATGGAGAACGGAATGATCACTAATTGGTTTATAGAAGACAATTGTTATTTCTATCCTACGATACTTAAACTGAAATGATCTGGTCAATTTATCAGCTTTCCATTATTTAACTAGTAAATTGTGGAAAGACAAATTGTGCCTCATATCTTTTGCTCGTTACAGAAGACACCATTTGGATATACAAGAAAGGATGTTCTATTAATTGGACTTGGAGTTACTGTCCTTGGCATTGCCTTAAAAAGTGGATTAGAGGTACTTGTTTTCTGATCTAATGCTATTATTTGAATAGTTTTCCCATCTTATTTTATTTCATTGTTTCCTTCAAGCCCATAGCTTTTTCAGATATATGAATGAAACAGCATATATTGCTCTTGACAAATAAATCAGATGCTTTATAAAGTAAAAGAACATTGCAGTGTGAGTTGTTGATTCTTATAATTGTTTCCACCCTTGATATGATGGAGACCATGTCAACATTAATGCAATGATGCTATTCTGGAAAATATTTCTGCCATATTTTATGCAGTTTGCTGGAGTCGATCCACTACAAGCTGGGAATGTGGTTCAGTTGGTGCTGGTTTTGGGACTCACAGTTGGATGGATCTCAACATATATCTTTAGAGTTTCAAACAAGGAGATGACATATGCTCAACAATTACGAGACTATGAAAACAAAGTGATGGAGGTAAATAATATGACAAGGCTTTTCTTTTTCCTATTGTTTCTAGCTAAAATAATTTATAATTTGCTACAAGATAAGATCTACTAGTGCTTATCTGGTATTGATTGTCAACTTCATTTGTATAATTTGCTGCCTTCTAAATTCTCATATCTATTTCTAAATTGTTTATGGGCTAATTATTTTGTACAATATAATACCATGATGTGCTAGTTAAATTTTCGTCGTCAATTGTTCTGTGCTTCGTTGTTTTTTACTGAGTATTTGGAAGCATATTGCATTTTATGGTGAGATATTTTCAGTCTGTGTGCTTAAATTATGAAGCTATAATCCCTATTCTGTATAGTGGAAAATTGTGTTACCTTGTTATGCTGGGGAATAGGATAAGTGAAATAATTCCCAGCTTCTTATTAGTCGCTTTACGTTCTCTGATTTATCTTCGTAATAAGACAATATAATTTAAATATCTCCTTGGTTATTGTTGACAACTCTCACGCTGGGAGCCAATATTGATGAATTTTCACTTTCTTTGAATTTTTTCTTCCGTCCACAAATGATTGAAAATTGAATCTCACTGCTTCATGTTGTCCCTCCTGAATCTGCAGAAACGATTAGAGAGCCTAACAGAAGCAGAGCTAGAAGCAATGCTTGAACAAGTCGAGGAAGAGAAGACACGCATGGCTAGAGCTAGAGGTGATCAGGTGTAAACTAAACTTCTATCACAGCAATTGGAGTAAAAATTTTACCTTAGTTCTGATAGAAGCTTCATTTACCTTCAAACACAAAAAATGATTAAATCTCTAAATCCATTCTTACCTCCTAAAAATTCCTGTATGTAAAAAGCTAGATAGAATTTTTTCGTATGATACATGGGTTTTCCAAGTAATTTATACTAAATCTTTGTTAAATATTAGTAATTAATAAAAAAAAATAACTATATATACTTAATAAAAATGGCATACCATCATATTCATTAAATAAAAAAAAAATCACAAGGACATCAATTTCAGTATCAGAATTAAAAACAGACATATAAAACTGGTGGACAAAAATGAAATCCTAAATCTAGGAGTAAACAATCACCTGCTCTTTGCATTCGTGAACCAAACACGTTAAAGCTAGTTCTAATTATGTGGCGCGATCCCAGTTGATTGAAATGGGCCTGATGTTCTCAATGTTTGGTCTTATTCGACCCATATGTGCTTTCTGAAACACATGATGGGCTTTACAAATTTTTTTTGGAGGTTTTATTATTTATTTTGTCAAATTTATTTTAAGATATTGAAATTAGTGTGGAATTGTACTTAATTTTATGTAATAAAAGTACTCTTACTTAATTTTATTTTAAAATTAAATTTTATTAAATATATTAATGAACCAAATATTTTCAGAAATTTTATTAATTTTTAATATAAATTAAATAATTGTGAACACATAATTTTAAATAAAAATAAAATGTTTTGGTAAAGTATTTTTTGTTAAAACATTAATATTGTTTTTTAAATATTTTGATTACATTGTGTTTTGGGATTATATATGTATTTTTAGAATAAAAATATTGTGGGTGTGATCATACCAGGACCAATGCACAGATCCCATCAGAATAAAAATATTGTATGATTTCAGTATTTTTTTAAAAAAAAAAACAATTCACCTGATTGAATATTCATATTTAGATATTAAATTTGTATTTGATAAGGATAGGGAAGTGAGAGAGAAATGGAACATCAAAAGGTAGTTGGGGATAAGGCCCACTAGATTAAGAATCGGATGTGGCGTGGCTTGATGCTTGACCCAATAAAATATGACAATTAAGGGATATGACCAAGGAGGTTTAGGCTTTTGGCATCTTCCATGATGGTGACAGCCTTACAAGGAAGGAACACTTGCTTGCCTATCTTTGTAAATTTGTGTTGTCTTGGTCGGAGCAATTAGCCCATGCTTTACTATTACGTCAACACATTGCCATCCGTCGTCTTCAAGCTATCCGCTTATAACTTACGACGGACATAGTGAAAAGACAGACGAAGCCCTTGCTTTGTTAATTGGATTTCATCGCACTCGCTTACAAGCTCCAACACAAAAATGACACTATGGGTCTTATCCATTCATATGTTTTTGCCATCACCATTTAGACTCCATTTGGTACGCATAAAGGTGGAAAAAAACTTTTTTTTTCAGGTGAAAAAGTCCTTTTCCAGTGTACAAAAATCAAGATTTATAATATCTATTATATTTATGTAATTACTATTTAATTAGAATCTTTTTTACCATTAATGTTCATTTAGGGACATAAATGAGCCTTAACACATAATAAAAAAATATTTTTTTTCATTTTATTTCATTTCATTTTACATATAAAAGAAACTCTAAGTTTGCTATTATTGTATTTTCTCATCAATATCAATATAAAATTTATAAAAATTTGAACTATTCATTATTCATAAATATTTTCAAATGTTGTGCATCACATAGGGCCAGCTTTTAATTTGATATATAAAATAAAATAATTAAGAATATATATAATTAAGTTGCAAGTGGTTACATGGAATTTGAAATGAGTTACATTATTCATGATTAAAAAGTGTTATATAAATTTTATTATATAATAATAATAAGTTGCATTATTTACAATCCAAGAATAATGTGACTTGATTAACAAACTTTTTGCAATGAATGTGAAATATATCTAATTTTATGAATAAGAATAAATTCGATTCTATCCTCATAAAAAAATCTATTGATTATGTCCTTATTTTTAAAATAATAAAAATGTATAATATGGTTGAATAATAATAAAATATAACAATATCTACCACTAATATGATTTATAAATTAAGTAGGAAGTCAAATTATATAGTCTGACTTGTCAATGGTACCTTTTTTTTATGTTTTGTGTTTTGATTGTTTGTGTTTAATTATTTGGATTATTGAGTGATTTGAATTATTGGAAGTTAATTTGAGAAGTTTATCCGATGACTAATGTCAGAATGTATATGCAAGGATACGCATTTATACTGTTTTGTGTAAGGATTTTATATTAGAAAATTAATGTTATTTTATTCAAACATAAGAAATGTCTTACAACCAAAAAGTGAAAAGGACTTTTTTGGGCCAACAAAAGTGAAAAGGACTGAGAACCTCTCTCCCCCTCATTTTCTTCCACACAATGAGCAGATCACAATTCAATAAAATTGAAGAGGATCTCCGCAAAATATGGGGAAAAATGAAAATGAATTTTGTTTTTTTGGGGGGCTAACATTGGTAAGGGACTTTAACTAATCAAAATGGCCATATCCTATATAGCCATTCCACCGGAGATGAAAACCTTCATGATGACCTCCCTAATCAACCATCAAATTGTTCACCGCAAGATTGCATCCATAAAAAATACTATCTATGATGTAATGAATTTCATTATAATAACATTTCGTATCATGTTAGTTGAGAGCTTTATTTATTTATTTATTTTTTATTACAAGAGGTGAAATATATTAATGGGAATTTGTTTCAGGTGCGTGCAGGAGTAGCAACCTTGTTATGAGCAAAAGCATCTTAATTAGGCAATCTGTGTCGACCATGTTGGATGCAAACATGAACACACTTTGCCTCCACGGAAATGTGATTGAGAAAGTTGTTAGGATGATATGAAAGAAGCAGTAGTTGGATGAACTTTTATAAGTAATGAAGGAGTCCTTTTGCTCCCACATGCTTCTACTGTAGATTCATCCTCCCGTGAAATGGTTCCTTCGTTTTTTCTCCCTTCAATCTCTTTAAATGCAAAAATAGTTCCATTAAATTAACCAGTGGGTGTTCTTATACAACATCAATCAATTATCATACTTAATTATCGTGTTATCTGAATTTTTCAAGTAGAGAATATGTATACATAATATTTAATAAGACTAATATGCTATTATTTTATATGAAAATTAAAAAAAAAACTGATAATTGTTAGAATAAATTACTTAATTAAATCCAAATTAAATAAATAAGAATGAGTGTTAAACTAATAAACAACATACACAATGCACATAACAAAAATTAATTAAATAAGTTATTACATACTTCTCTATATACAATATTAGATATTGTATCTTTTGTTTTTGACCCTCCTCAATAAGAATTAAGATCTTCAAATCTTACATGCTACGCATTCGAGATAGTGCAATATATAATTGACTATGCATAAATACATATCTTAACAAAAACAAATTAAGTCTAGGTAAACTCTATTCTTGACTTTTATTTATAGTCATAATAAATGTCAACATGATAAGAAACACATTTTTATCTGGTGCAACAAATATTTTTACCTTTAAATTAATATATAAATTATATTTTTTTAATATCTTTATTTGATGCAACACATCCTTTTACCTTTGTGTGTGTGTGATGGGTATTTGTCCCACCGTAAAATTTTGGATCAATCTAACCAGCTCATTTCTATAAAGACAAAGTCTACAGAGAACATTCAATGATTAATTGCAAAAATGCTATGCCAAATATAGGGTTTACCATGCTTTCACGGGTCAAGTGTTGGGATGAGGAAAGGGGTAAAAAGAGAACATCAATTTATTGTTGTTGTTTATTGGGATGCTAATGCATGACATTTGTAATTTAGTGGGCCAAACTTTCCTCAATAATTCAATCCTCTACGTCATTTCCCGTATAAAAGTCCAAAAAAATAATTATAAATTTATAATACACTAACCCAACCCCGCCCCCCCCCCCCCCCAATTCCCACACTCAGCTAAATCAAATATCAAATCAATAACATATTCGCCTTTTTTTTTTTTTGCTAAGATTCACAATTTAGTGGGAAAAATATGCTTAACCTAATTGGATATGATTAAAACAATTAAGCAGGCCAGTTTTTTTTTTTGGTGGGGGGATAAAAGTGTAAAAAACCAATCAAGATTCATCAGTTGAACAGAATTGAATTGTAGTTAAACCAATTATAAGTAAATTGCTCCCTTCCTTTCATTTCTTTATAGTTTTGGAATTTTGATTTTATTCCTAAAATTTTTGTAACTATACACCTTTTTCATTTAATTTAATATAAGCCATTCAATTTAATATATGTTTTTAAATTATGTATATATTTTAATTAAATTTTTAGTAAAATTTAATATAATTAATAATATTTTCATCTGTATGAAATAATTCTGAACATTAAAAAAGTAAAAATGAGGGTTTAATATTTTAAACTATATATTAATTATTATTTTAAATTATATATTAATATTTTGATCTGTGAATTTTATTTTTTGACAAAATTTCAGAAACACAAGAAAAAACACAGTTGAAGTGCGTACCCCGCGCGTGGAGACCGGAAGGTGACTGCAGATCCTACTTATTATCAGAATGGATGACAGAAGCAAAGCCAGAGTTAGCTATACAGTGTGGGAGTAATTTTGATTTTACTTTTGATGGTATTATTTCGCCGCCCACTTGTTTGTTCTCTTTTCCTGCTGAAGTTCCCATACAATATATGCTCAGGACTGCACCAACCTCCAACAGCATATAAAAGTCACAGGAGACTAGGAGAGATAAATACATAGAGTGGTGAACCCAGAGAACCAACCAAAACCAGCATGAGGAAATGGGAAAGGAGAGAAATGGAGTTAGGAGAAGGAAAAAAAGAAGCTGAGATTTTTTATCGTCACCGATGTTGATCGGAACTGAATATCATCAGTTTATTTTTTTTATACTCGGTGAGTTCTTTGGTAGCTGAATTATGTGCTTCAGCTGCGGGAATCTCCCTGCTCTGTTTCTCTCTGGAACTACAGACCATTAACGGCTGATCTCTTGCTCTTCTTGTAACCTTATGCATCTTCTTCTCCTCTCTTGTCACTGAATTTTGTGCTGACCTTTAGTAATTACTTTAAGGAGCTGTAGTTAAAATGGATTTGATAATTGATCAGTGTTCGAATTATGTGGTTGCTGCTTCGTGGCCATAGTGATTCTTGTTAAAACTTGACGAAAACGGCTGATTTGTTGTCATCCAATGAATATGAATTTTGTTCTGCCTGAATTCTGATTTTTTTTGAGTTGTCGATCCCCTTTTCTGTAACAGAGATCGGAACTAACTCCTGCAAACTTCCGAAACTTATTTTAATTAGTGATTTTGTCTTTGATCAGGTAGTCTGTGTAGATCTGGCGAAAGCAGATATTTTATTCACTAACTCCTGGAACTTGGATTCTACTGATAAGGTGATCAGTGCTGTTTTTTTTATTATTTGTATATAATTTTTCAAGTGCAGAAAAAAAAACCCTTTAATTTTTTTGGTAGATTTTAATTGATCTGAAACTGAATTTTTGTATTGCTTTTATTTTGTTTATTCCAATGACTATATACGAGCAGCAATACAGACTTGGTTTCCCATTGATGGAGTAGATTTTGTGTTTCATTTGATTATTGGAATGGATTTCACATGTGCCTAATTAAACATATGATTTTTCTGTCATTCTTTATTTGCAGTGAACATAAATGATTGGAGGGAGGCTGCAGCTGAAGCAGCTGTTCTTTGTGTATCATCTCAGCAACAGGCTTCTGCTTTGCTTAAGCTTAGCCATTCAAATGTTACAAAGGTATGCATCTTCCTAGTCTACTGCTTCTGGAGGACAAGAAAACACACAATTACAGAAAATGAGAATATATGGATTGCTTGTGTGTGATTTAGATCATCTTATATTTTTCTAGTTCTCATATAAATAAAATGAGACTGAATGGATGATTTTTATGCAGTTTGCTGGGGCTTCCATTGGATCCTCATATGTGAAAATTTTTTCTGAAGATATATAAAGTGAAGTTTATTCATTTGTTGCCGCCCAGGCCTATTGTTTTCTTGAGTATGTTCCTGGGGGGATGCTAAAAAAGTTTCTGACAAAGAATGGAAGGAAAAAAACTCGATTTTAAGATTGTGATTCAACTTGCTTTTGAACTCTCCAGAGGGTGAGTTTATTTCTTCTTGTAAAAGTAGGAACGAATTCATATAAGCTTAATAGTTGTATTTGACTATGGCTATGGTGTTTTATTTTGGGTCAATTTCAGTTTGAGTTATCTTCCCACGTTGGTGTTCAAACGTACACTGGCCACTTGTGGCTTACTTGATCAAATTTTCACCGATTAAGTTCTGATAACATCAGAAGAGAAAGCGTTGGTGTTATTAGCTAGAGCTATGGCGGCTAAGTTCCACACAGATTCTAAAAGAAAGTATTCGTGGTGGTGGGACAGCCATATAAGTCCAAAGAACTCAAAATGGCTTCAAGAAAATCTGACAGGTACTGCCTCTATTTGTCCTACTCTTGCTTGTAATTCTGTTTCAGATGTTACTATCGCTAGCTTTAGAGATTGATGTGAGCCATGTATTGTTTTTACTTATCTATAGAAGGAAGAAATGCCTCCGATATTACATTTCTAGAAAGTGACTCTAATTGAGTGATTTTCTTTTTGTCTGTCTAATTTTCATTTATTGACCCATTATAAACTTTTTTTGTCAAATTATAGTTTAAAAGCATTTGGAGCTTAAAGCTAGTAGATGGAAGGCACATGCGAATGTCTTGTATGAACGTACACCTTTTAGTGATGTCTATTACACTAGTATATACTGATTCAAACAATAGGAATCTCACTTCTTGGTATACTGACTGACACGATGCACTTTATGAGACTATGAATGAAAGCATTATCACTAAAACTGCAAGTTTATGATTGAATTTGAATTTTTTTTTTCTTATTCTATTGAAAATTCTTCTAGTTCTATAACTGTAGATTTTAAAGGAAGCACGAGGAGATAGGTTTTGTTTTAATTTTATAAAATTTCAGTCTCTTCTTTTATGGACATATGCACCATGGTGGCCCCTGATATTAAACCATATCTATCTCTGGTTCCTGTATTGCATTTTTTATTTCATTTATAGCATGTATTTGCTTTACTCCTCAGAGTATATGCTACAATATTTCCTCCTGGAAATTGTCCTATTGGCACTTAAGTACTTGTGGAGAAATGTTTTAGATCACATTAAACTTGCCTATCCTTCTCTTAAACCTGATTGAACTCAAATTCTTAGATATTGATTGGTTTATCGATTGAGCATAAACTTAATGTAACTGTGAGCACCCTTTTGTAACAGGAAAGATTCCACATTGCTCTTAAATCAAAAGCTTGCCTGCCTAAACATGCTTGAATTAATAGCAATGATTTCCTCTCTTGAACAGATATGGATTCCAAGGTGAAGCAAATAATTAAGCTTATTGAAGAAGATGCAGATTCCTTTGCCAGGAGGGCAGAAATGTATTATAAAAAGCGCCCAGAGCTTATGAAATTGGTTGAAGAGTTTTATAGAGCATACCGTGCATTGGCTGAGAGATATGATCATGCAACTGGAGTCATCCGCCATGCTCATTGGACCATGGCTGAAGCATTTCCGAACCAAGTTCCTATGCTACTGGCAGATGATGTACCCACTGTTCCTTTTACAGGGGCTGAACCTCGAACTCCTGAGATGTCCCACTCTTCTCTTGCATTTATAGACCCTGATGAAGTGCAAAAGGATGCTTCTGGAATCCCTTCATCTAATTTCCATGCTATCAAAAGAAATGGAGCTTTTACTGAAGAACCTGATTCTGCTAGAGACAGAAGGGGTTTGAAACAACTAAATGATCTCTTCGAGTCTGGAGAGAGGCACCCTAGAAAGGAGCTCAATTTTAATGATGTGGATAATGAGAACAATGAAAAAAATGATGGGAGCCATGATACCAGAGCTCAAGCTTTGTTCAAGTCTGAACAGGTGACGAGGGCTGAGGCTGAGATTTTGGCCTTAAAGAGAGCTCTTGCTAAATTAGAAGATGAAAAGAAAGCTGGCTTGCTTCAATATCATCAGAGTTTGGAAATATTGTCTAATCTACAGTCACAAGTATCTTGTGCACAAGAGAATTCCCAGGAACTCAATGAACGAGCAAGCAAGGCTGAAGCTGAAGTTCAAACATTGAAAGAAACCCTCAGCAGATTACAGGTTGAAAAGGAAGCTAGTCTTATTCAGTACCAGCAGTGCTTGGAGAAAGTATCCAACTTGGAGAAAAATCTCTGCTCTACTCAAAAAAGTACTGGAGAACTTAATGAAAGAGTTATCAGAGCTGAAACTGAAGCTGAATCCATGAAGAAAGACCTTGCTACAGCAGAAGCTGAAAAGGAAGCAGCCCTTGATCAATACAAACAGTGCTTGGAGACAGTATCAAAATTGGAGGACAGATTAGTACAAGCTGAGGAGAATGCTAGAAGAATTAATGAGCTAGCTGATAAAGCTGGAAATGAAATTATGGCCTTGAAGTTAGAAATTGCTCAACTAACTAAGGAGAAGGAAGATGCAGCCCTTCGTTGTCAGCAATGCTTGGAAATAATTTCCAGGTTGGAGCATAAACTTTCATGTGCTGAAGAGGAGGTGCATGGGCTAAATTCCAAGATAGACGGCAGCATTGAAAAGTTGCTGAGTTATGAGCAGAAGTGTCTTCTATTGGAAACATCAAATGAAAATCTGCAGTCTGAATTGCAGTCTTTGGCACAAAAGATAGGGTGTCAAAATGAAGAACTTATCGAGAAGCAAAAGGAATTGGGTAGGCTCTGGAATTGCATACAAGAGGAGAGTCTACGATTTGTAGAGGCTGAAACTGCGTTCCAAACTCTTCAGAATTTGCACTCTCAATCTCAGGAAGAGCTGAGATCTATTGCCGCTGAGCTTCATCATAAGGCTGAACTTCTGGAGAACGTGGAATTCCATAAGCAGGCTTTAGAGGATGAAGTACAAAGGGTGAAGCAGGAAAACAACATTCTAAATGAGTTCAAAATTTCTTCATCCTTGTCTACTAAAAGTTTGCAGGATGAGATATTAAATCTAAGGGAGACAATAGAGAAACTTGAACAAGAAGTTGAACTGCGAGTAGATGAGAGAAATGCTCTCCAGCAAGAAATTTACTGTCTTAAAGAGGAGCTTAGTGATGTGAATAAAAGGCATGATTCCATGATAGAGGAGGTTGGTTCAACTGGTTTAGATCCACAATGTTTTGGGCTATCTGTGAAGAAATTGCAGGATGAGAATTCAAAGTTGAAAGGGACATATGAGGCTGAAAGAGGTGAAAAAACAGTTCTTCTGGAGAAACTAGAGATAATGGAGAAGCTTTTGGAGAAAAATACTGTTTTGGAGAATTCACTCTCAGACTTGAATGTTGAATTGGAAAGCGTCAGAGGAAAGGTACAGTTGTTAGAAGAAACATGCCAATCTCTACTTGGGGAGAAATCCACTCTCGTTGCTGAGAAGGCCACCTTGTTTTCTCAGTTACAAACTATGACTGAGAAGCTGGAGTATCTTTCAGAAAAGAACAACTTTCTGGAAAATTCATTATTTGGTGCCAATGCTGAACTTGAAGGATTAAAGGTAAAGTCTAAAAGCTTAGAAGACTCATACCTCTTACTTGACCATGAGAAGTCTAATCTGATATCTGAGAAAGAAAACTTAGCTCTACAGCTGAACATTGCTCATCAGATGCTGAAAAATATTGAGAATCAACATATTGAGCTGGAACTAAAGCATTTGGAACTGAAAGGTGAGAAGGAATCTGCACTTCAAAAGGTAGAGGAGCTTCTGGTTTCCTTATATGCAGAGAGAGAAGAGCACTCTAGAATTGTGCAATTGAATGAAAGTCACTTGGCTGAGAAGGAATTACAGCTTCATATCGCACAGGAAGATGCATATTGCAGGAAAAAGGAATATGAAGAAGAACTGGACAGAGCAGCACACGCTGAAATTGAAATTTTCCTCTTGCAAAAATGCATGCAGGATCTGGAGAAAAAAAACTTCTCCCTTTTAGCTGAGTATCAGAGACTATTGGAGACATACAAAATGTCTGAGAGTTTGGTATCAAAGTTGGAGAATGAAAATGTTCAAAGGCATGTTGAGATGAATTCTTTGTTTGACAGAATCAAAATACTAAGGATTGGGCTGCTTCAGGTGCTGAAGGCTCTAGACTTTAACAGCGACCATTATTTTGATGATATGATTGAACAGGATCCTATTCTTCTAGACCATGTACATGGTAAAATTCAGGAGAGACGGAGATATCTTGATACGTTTTTCAATGAAAGCCAGCACCTGGCCATTGAGAATTCAGTTCTTGTCACATTCCTTGGGCAGTTGAAGGTAGAGGCAGAGAAACTTATGACAGAAAGAGATTCCCTTGATGAGGAGTTGAGGATCCAGTCTGAACAGTTCTTAGCTTTGCAAGCAGAGGTCCGAAGCATACTAGAGAAGAATCAAGAATTGAAGTTGACTATAAGCAAGGGAGAGCAAAGAATGGAAGAAATGGCAACTAAAATGGAGGATCTACTTATGCATCTGTCATACTTGGAAGAGGCTCACAAAAACTTACAGGATGAAAGTTGCAATACATTGGAAGAGAAAAATTCCTTGATGAGAAGATTCCTGGATCTGAGTGAAGAGAAAAGCAACTTGGAAGAAGAAATTTGTGCTGTGATTTACGAGACAATAGCTCAATCTAATATTTCTCTGATCTACCAGAATATTGTCTTTGAAAAAGTCCTGGCACTTAGAGAGCTCAGTGAAGATCTTGGTGAACTCTGTTCAGTAAATAATGATCTCAAGAATAGGTTAGAAGCTATGGCGGAAAAATTAGAAGATGTACAAATGGAAAATTCACATCTTAAGGACTCATTTGACAGATCAAGCGTTGAACTAAAATCAGTTCAATCTGTCAATGATCAATTGGGTTGTCAGATTCAGAAAGGAAAGGAATTGTTGTCTCAAAAGGAAAATGAGCTTTTGGTGGTAGCACAAATGTTTAGTGCTTTACACACTGAGAAAACAGAGTTGCAAAAAATGCTGGAAGATTCAAAGCTCAAGTATGATGAGGCCAGGGTGATACTTGAAGATCAGGCTCATCAAATTTTGAATTTATCTTCAGACAAGGATCGTCAGAATGAAGAGCTCAGATGTCTCCGTGTAGTGAATCAGAATTTGGAGTCTGAAAAGGGGCAACTTTTTGAGGAACTTGAAGAAACTAAACTAAGAGAAGAGAAGTTAAATTATCAACTAAAGGAGGGAACAAATGAGATTGAGCTATGGGAAACTCAAGCTGCCACACTTTATGCGGAAGTGCAGATATATACTGCCAATGAAACATTAATTGAAGGGAAGGCTCATGAGCTAGCTGATACTTGTGATAGTCTTGAACGTGAGAATAAGAATAGAAGTGTTGAAGGTCAATGGCTGAAAGAAAGAGTTAGCAAGTTGGAAGATGAAAATGAAAGATTACGTGGTCAATTGGCTGCTTATGTCCCAGCTGTCAGTGCTTTGAAGGATTGTATAACATCTTTGGAGATGCGGACACTAGTGCATTCAAAACCACAGAATTGTGAAAAATCAAAGGTACTAACATTTTCTGATTCTTTTCATCAGATTTCGATTGCTATTGTAATTTTTGTGAATGTATGTGCATGTCTACCTGAATGAGGGAAGGGAAGACTTTTGGGAGGTTTAAATTTTGTGGTTTGGATTCCTTGACATGTTGGACTCCTGTTTGCGTGAGACATGGCATAGGAATGATGGGTTAAATGCTCGTGGTCACCCCGATCATAATATTTCTATTATAATACTCTGCTTATATACTATGACTTTGACTACCTTTTAACTATTGCAAGCCTAGGTGGCAGAATTAAAACGTCAATCGTACATATATATATATTTTCACAATCTGAAGGCTGCACTCTAACCTACTTTAATTTGAGTTAGACAATACACGATGTGTTTCAATGTTTGAGGCTATGTAGAAATGTAGGCTGCTACTGTCTTACATGTTATTGTAAAGGCTGGATATTGGGGATTTTGTAGGTGCATAGTATACTTAATTCCCTTTTCTTCAGTTGTACCAGGTATTATTGCGTGTTATTCTGGATATCATATTGTGGCTAATATTACTGTTTTATAGGTTAATAATTTGATGACCCACCAATACACTGATGGACGTCCACGGACAGGCGAAAACCAGATTGCCATGGCACCAGATGCACTTCCAGACATCCAAGACATGCAGAAAAAGATCAATGCAATTGAAGTGGCTGTTAAACATTTGAGGGAAAGTTTGAAACCGAATGATGGATTGAGGGAGATTCAGGAGTTACAATCTGAAATTAGCTGGAATCAAGCAAACATTCAATCTGGTAGCCATAGTACTCAAATAAATGAAGCAAAGGAGCATCATGATGGAACTGTTGATGAACAAAAGATAGGGAAATCAATTCCAGATATTACTGTAGCAGAGAATGAAGTTTTGACAAAAGACATTACACTCGATCAAATGTCTGAAAGCTCATACTACGAGATAATTAGAAGAGGAACTTGTGAGGTTGATGATCAGATGCTTGGGTTATGGGAAACTACTTATAAGGATAGCAGTATCGGCATCATAGGTGGCCATGTGCAAAAGGCAACAGCTGCACCAGCGAACGACCATAAGAGAGTAGGAACCAAGGAACCCAAAAATAAGTATACCTCAATCGAGTCATTGGTTGAGAAGGAGTTGAGTGTGGACAAATTGGAGATCTCAAAAAGATTGGCACAGCCACGTGAAGAAGACAACAAAGGGAAGGTTATAGAAAGACTCGATTCTGATGCACAAAAATTAGCAAACCTTCAAATTACTGTGCAAGATTTGATCAAGAAGGTTGAAACCATTGAGAAAAGGGCAAAGGGAAAAGGAAACGAGTATGATAGTGTAAAAGGGCAGCTTGAATTTGCTGAGGAGTCCATCACTAAGTTATTTGATGCTAACCGCAAGCTAATGAAGCATGTAGAAGAGGGCAGGCTATCCTTTGATGGAAATCCTGAACCAGAGTCAAATGAGAGTGGAAGCATCAGCAGGAGGAGAGTTTCTGAGCAGGCATGGAGAGGATCAGAAAAAATTGGACGTCTGCAATTGGAGGTGCAAAGACTACAATTTCTTCTACTGAAACTTGATGAAGAAAGAGAAAGCAAGGGAAAAGCAAGAATCGCGGGTCGAAGTCCAAGAATCCTTTTGCGAGACTATCTCTATGGAGGGATGAGAAGCATCCAAAAAAAGAAAAGAGCACCCTTTTGTTCATGTGTGAAACCCCCCACCAAGGGAGATTAGTTAGAGATCAATTTATCAGCCGATTATTAGTATAATCCTTACTTATTTGTATATATGAGGCACTAGCTTTCTTGTCTGTGAATTTTCTTTTCAAGAGTTCGTCCATGAGACCCACAGGTTTTTCTTGCTACCATGGAGAGAAACTACAGTCCATTTTGCTTAGAGCTCATATTTTTGTGCATATCGTGCTGCCTCTCTGTTTTCATCATTTCTCTAACTAAATAATAATCTCTCTATTCCTCCTATCTGGGTTAGATGAGAGATTCTGGCAGACAGAATTTCAGTACTGGTCAATATATTTCCGTTCATTTTGTCCTATGCTCTGTACTCATCATTATACGCTTTCATGTCTTGGCAATTGAAATGCTAGGTTCAAAATAAAATCGTCTTGGTTCAATGTGTCTCGAAAATTTTATGTAACCGTAAGGGCCATTATAGCTAATTATTAGTCATGACCTCAGACTAAGGGGGATGATTTTTCCAAAATTTGTTATTACTTCACCAACGTCCATTATCAATAAATACAAACTAAATTAAGTTATGTTGAAACTAGAGTGTTAGATAATATATATTTGGCTATAGGAACTAACTAAAACATAGCAGAGCTAACAACCATTTTATTTGGTTTGTTAGCACTGAAATGAAGGAAGCTTGAAAGCAGTGACTTCAACTTAATCAAGACTAACGTCGGATTCTCATATAAAAATATATATTAACAAAACTATCATCTAAAAAATTTGTGTGATTTCATTTCTTGGTGACAATACATATAAATGACTAAAAAATATAGAACATTCCAAGTGAAGGGAGAATTATATTAAAGGACCGATAGGGAATGATATTTAGTTTAAAAAGCCTTAGAAATTCTAATTATTTAGAAGGACTAAAAACTAAAATCTAAATGCTAAATTAGTAAATCGCCCTTTAAGTTTCCAACGTTCTCCCTCCTCATATCTCTTCATAAATCACTTATGTTTGGAAAAATCATTGAGGTTTGGTAAAAGTATATCTACAAACATGCGTCAGGTTAACATCATATTTGGATCATCTTAAATGGTCATAATGTAAACTTACTTTTACCTTTAAATATATTTTTAACCAACAAAATAAATTACAAACGTATTTTTATCTCACAATCATTATGCTAAACTTATTTTTATAATAAAAAGCATTCAAACATAAGTCATATTAATAAACTTAGTTTTATCTAAACTTCATATTGGTAAACTTCATTTTATTTTAACTTGCTTCTTCCATCCTATATTATAAGGCAATATGAGGGGTTTCATTTATATTAAGAAATATTTATTACATATTTAAATTTTTAAAAGTAAAGAAAAATTTTTTAATTTTACCCCTATTAATTTCACTCCTTTTATTAAATATAGTACAAGTTATAATATTAATAATATAATAAATGAAGAGGTAAAATAACAAATTACTATGTTAAATTATATTATGAAACAAGAAAAATCTCTTATATTACCTTATATTATATTACCTTATAGAAGGAAGTAAATTTGTTAACTGAAAACCAAAATGGATTTTGGTGGTGTTGCCCGTATTTTCTTCCGTTATCTATGAATAGCAACTGACGATTACAAGAGCAAATTGTAACTCTCTCTGAGGCTTGGCTTATGGCTTTGAAATGCAGAAACCCATTATGATTCAATTAGATATGTTAAATCGAAGTCTATAATTTTTTTTAAAGGATCAGTTACAGATAAGTGAAAATAACCATAAGAACCAAACTCCATCTATCTGGAGAAAAAAAACAAAATTGAAAGCCCTAGGAGTAAAGACATATCACTTTTTGACATCAAGCTACCTCAAATGAATTTAAACGGAAACGCTTAGAAGGAATGAGTCTTTTGATAATTGTAAAGATGTCACCAATTTACGGTTGACGAAGAAAATCAAAGTCGTACTCGTGACACCATCATTCCGAATAAATATTTGATAATTCAAATCGAATAATCCACCATAAAATGTGTCGCAATTCCCAAAGAGCAGAGAAATTCCAATTAGTAGATCCAGATTATGAGTGTTGCACCGATATCTCCAATTGTATGAGATATGATAGGGTATAATATGAAATATATGATAATTTTTAAAATTTTAAGATATAAATGTGGAAGATATTTATACATATATATAATATTATCTATATAATTATTTATATGTATAATTATTAAATTTATTCATTAAAAAATGAGTATTAAGTATTCTAAAAATTATTGTATAAATGTTAAAATAAATCATAAAATATTTATAATAGTTTCAAATGGTTCTATTTTACTATAAAGATTTAAAACAATATAAATGGATATAAAGTGATATGAATGGATATATATGCATAATTATGATACACATATCGTGCCGTATCGGATACTGATACGTCTACTTTTTAAAGTTTCCATGCTTCATAAATTATAATTCTCAAAGAGTTAGTTTGATGATTTGGGTTATCGATTGTTTTTCCTTTTGGCCACCAGGTTTTTCAAAGATTTGCAATTTATTATTTTTATTGAACTAGTACTAAGGGTAAAACCTGGACCCGATTAATTCAGTCCAACCCAATGTGACCTGGTCTGAGATTAACCCGTTCTTATTAGCTTAAACAAAAAACTTAAGGTTTGGGTTGGGTTAATTGACAAGGTTAGACTGGGCTATGGATTGCCCCTTTAGACCAAATGGTTTGGCCTGGCCTGATGATCATATATATTTATATATATATATATTATCATGATTAAATAACATCACCCTCTTTCCTTTGGTCATATGAACCCTAGTACCCCCATGCTTTATTTTGTTCTCCTCACTCCTCAACCGCACAACCTTCATCTTCCTCTCGTCTCTGGCTACACGACTTGTACCTTCCTCTTATCTCTTGCAACGCACACAACTGTCTAGGTATAAACTCTGCTGAGTGGTTGCACCTTCCTCTCAACTACAATGAGAGGAAGGTATAGGTCGTGCAGCCAAAGATGAGAGGAAGATGAAGGTTGTGCGATTGAGGAGTGGGGAGAACAAAATAAAGCATGGGGGTACTAGGGTTCATATGACCAAAGGAAAGTGGATGATGTCATTTAATCATGATAATATATATATATATATAAATATATATGATCATGGGGCCAAAGCATACCATTTGGTCTGAAGGGACAACCTGTAGCTCAGTCTAACTTGGTCAATTCGCCCAACCTGAACCTCGGGTTTTTTGTTCAAGCTAATAAGATATGGTTAATCCCAGACCAGGTTACATTGGGTTGATCGGGTCCGGGTTTCATACCCTCACCCCTAGTAAACAATGTGTTGGGGGGGATTTTTTTTAAAAATAATATATATTTTGCATTATTATTAATTTAATTTTTAAATATTTATCATAATTAATATTTCTAAATAATTTTGTAACTTAAAAAAATGAAATGATAATGTTATGTATAATCATATAATATTTTAGAGATTATATATAAGTTGAAACCATACATGTAATATATTAATTTTAAGGGAAAATTATAAAAAAATATATTAAAAACTTGCATTTTCAATACATTTATATATGATGTTGTTCATTGATGATTTGAACAAAAAAATTAGGATAGATACTCGAATTTTATAAAAATAAATCAATATATACATATACTTTAAAAATTATATTTTTAATATAAACAACTCTTAATTAATATTACATGTAAATTTAATAAAAAATTTAATCTATATTCATGTGAATGTATTTTTATGGTAACTAAATCTAAATAATTTCATAAAAAAATGGATTAACATGTATAATATAAATTTTGAATATCATTCTTTTTTTATGAAAAGTTAATATTGGTCAATAACAAAAATATTTTAATAAACTAATAAAATATATATTTTTATTTTGAAATATGTCAATAATATATATTGCATATATTATATATTTGTTTATTTATTTATTGTTTATGTAGTGTGTGTGTGTGTGTATATATAACATGAGTGTATGTGTAGGGAGGGGAGGGGCCGGATGTACAGAGCATTATATTATTTTGTATTTGTGTGTAGTGTATAATGTTTAGAATAGGGAGGGGGTAAGAGGTTATGTTTTTGGGGTTTTTTTTTCTTGGGGGTGGGGGCGGGGCGGGGTGGGGCTAATGAACAGTTATAGGAGTTTTAGTTGCCACGGGAAGTTTGTTTTTAGTATAAAAAGGAAGGGGAAATTAGATTAACTGAGGACGGCTAACTCCCTGCATATTATCGTGGAGCTTGGTTAGAAGATTTGTAGGTGCCTCATCATAAAGATGCAATCCAATATCAAGGGAGACTCCAAGGTTTGCCATGTAATTAGTGTATATATTCCCCTCACAATAAACATGTGTTAAAGAAATGGACCAATTACGTTTAAGAAGAAGCTAAAGATCAGACACCAATTGATGTAATTTGCTGTGAGTGGGTTCATGGCTAGTAATAAGTCAGAGGGCAGAAACACTATCACGTTGAATTTGAACTTGTCAGTAACCCATATTCCATGCCAAGTGGAGAACATCTAAAATGGACCAAAGCTCAGCATTGAGGATGCTGCAAGTCCTAAGATTCCTGCAGAAACCTCATATCCAATGACCTTGGTGTGATCTAAGAAGTCCCCCCGCACCAAATTTGTTATTGTGGCTCTTAACAGCTCCGTCACAGTTCGTGACAATCCACTCACATGATGGTTTCAACCAAGAAATCATGAGAGTAGATTTACTGGAGGAAATAACAACATTTGAATTACCAAGAGTGGAACTCATGGCTTGCCAGATATGAGAGGACGTAGTAAGCACGATAGCTTTAATAGAGAAAGGATCAACATCTTCATTGGCAAAAATCCTTCGATTTCTAGCATCCCATAATTTCCAGCAAGCAATAGCAAAAGTGATATGACAATTAGTGTCAGCAGTGGTTGCTCTAGCTTGAACATTGAAAATAAACCAAGAATCAAAAGGGTTAGTATAAAAGGAAGTTAATGCCAAAGGGGGCAACAAAATATTCCAAAACTCTTTGCCATATACATAACCTCGAAGAACATGGTTAATATCTTCATTACTAGAATGACAGAGTTGGCACGTGGCATTATCAGACATATGTCATCACATTCTCTTTTGGTCAATCAAAAGAGCATTTAAAAAAACAAGCCAGATAAACATTCTAACTCGTTGGGGACCTTTCCACTTCCAAGCAATATTCTAGATAGGATTTTCATGTTCCTAATTACTAGACATAAGGTACTAGTAAGCAGATTGAATGGTAAAATTTCCCTTTTTAGTGAAATTCCAAAAAGCAACAACGGTACCTTCATGTCTTGCTGGAGGTTTGATGCTTGCAATTTTCATGATTGTACGATGAGGAAGAATATCTTTAAACAAGTCCCATTTCCATTCACCAGAAGGGGAGACAAAGTCTTCAATATGCTTACATAAGTCGGTTTCAAGAATGTTCTTAAAAGCAAGGTGCTTTAAAGGACCTGTATCCCCAACCCAATAATCATTCCAAAAAGAAATATGTGAACCATCGCTGATGTCCCAAACAATCCCATGGTGAAGTTCTTCTCAGATTTCAGAAAGGCTTGACCACAAGTATGAATATGGCCCCTTTTTTAGCTTCCCAAAATCAGTGTTCAGCCACCCATATTTATCCTTAAGAACCTTAACCCATAACAAATCAGGACTAGTAATAATGTTGAAGCCAATTTTCATGAGGAAGGCATCATTTTGACCTCGAAGATTCGTAATGCCACAACCACCATTTTTGCATGGTTGGTTCATATTACTCTAATTAACTAAACTTGGCCTCTTGCTCTCAGAGGAGGAATTCCAAACAAAATCTATTGTAATTTTTTTCCAAGGCATCACAAAGACTAAAGGGTAACTTTGAAGATGGCATATCATACATAAGTATAGAGTTAAGCACATATTTTAGCTGAAGTAACCCTCCCTACAACAGATAAAGACTTGGCACTCCAGCCATTAAGCTTCCATTTTATAGTATCCTCAATATATCCATAGGTGGGTTTAGTAACACGTCTATATAGGGTAGACACACCTAAGTATCATCCAAGATCCAAAGTTTGACTTATTCTTAGTTCATCAGATATACTCTGAGCAGTCAAGTTGTCTACATTTTTAGAAAAAAATGTTTTTATCTTAGAGAGACTAACTCTATGTCCCGAACTAAGGCAAAAATCACTAAACACCTTTTTCACTTGCTGAATTTGAGAACTCTCAGTAAAGCCAAAGAGGATAAGATCATCAGCAAAGAACATATAGGAAAAGGAAGGACCAGATCGACCCAGTTTGATGGGCGTCCATTTATTACATCCCATTAAATTAGAAATAACTTGAGACAATCATTCCATATAGAGAACAAAAATATAAGGGGATAGTAGATCGCTTTGGCGAATTCCCCTTGTAGGAGAGAATTCCTCTGTTGGGTAACCATTCCAAAGCACTTGCATGGATGCAGAGCTGATATAAGAAGTAATAACAGAGCGTAAAGAATCAAGAAATCCCACATCAAGCAAGGTGTTATTGATGAATTCCTATTAGAGGCAATCAAATGCTTTCTCAAGGTCAACATAGCAAACCAACCTTGTTTCCCCTATTTGCTTCTCTAGAATGAATCACTTCTTGCACAATTATGATATTATCAACAATACTCCTTCCAAGGATAAAGCTAGTTAGCATAGTTTGAATCAGCTTAGGCATTAAATGTTTGAGGCGATTAAGTATAATTTTGATAATAATCTTATACAAAATGGAGCACAAGCTAATTGGTCGAAAATCCTTCATACTTTCAGCCTTATTAACCTTAGGGATAAAGGTGATAAAAGTTCTGTTAATTTGAGAAGGAATGACATTGCCTTTGAAAATAGATTGAATAAAGGTGAAAATAGAATCTCCAACGATAGGCCATTGACTTTGGAAAAATGCTACATGGAGACCATCAGGGCCTGGGCTCTAGAAAGGATGCATAGCAAAGAGAGCACATTTAGATTCCTTCATGGAGATTTTGCCTACTAGGGAATCGAATTGCAATTGAAGCAGAATAGGGAAAAAACCTCTTGAAGAATAAGGAACATAATCAATGGTATTCACAGAATACATACTTTTGAAATATGAATGAGCCATTCATTGCAAGCCCTCAATGTCGGTACACCAAGCACCTTGTTCATCCTTGAGTGCTGAGATGCGGTTCGTGTACCATCTCTAAATGACCTTTGAGTGATAGTAAGAGGTATTTCTATCCCTTTTGTTGATCCATTCAAGATGGGATTTTTACAACCACAATAATTCTTCATGCTCACAGATGATCTCAAGCTCGTCCCTTAATTCTAGTTCAAGCTGTTCTAATCTTGTAGAGACAACATTTTCAAGCGTCTTTTGTAAACCTTGAAGGCGAGCCATAAGGTGCTTTTTCTGATGTATAATATGCCTAAAAGTATCTTTATTCCAAATACTAGCTTGTTGGGTGAAATTTTGCACCTTAACATGAATGGGCTCATTGGAAGCCCCAATTTGTCAAACAAGTTTTGAAAAATCTGCATGTGAAGACCGGGTAGCAATGTATTTAAAAGGCCTTAGATGAAGGGGTCTTGACTGAGAGCTCCTGAGTTTAACTAAAAAAGGCTAGTGATCCAATTAGACTCGGACTAAGTGATGAATTTGGGCTTCAGGAAAAGAAGAGGCCCAATATTGATTGGAAAAACACCTATCAAGTCTCCCATGAATCCACCCTCTTTTCCAAGTGTAACGTGGCTAATGTATCTATTTTATACCTATAAAATACCCACATTTTGTATCTATTTATATCCCAAAATATTGTGATTTGATACTTTTTGGTATGATTCTGTATAACTTGGAGTATATTTGTATCACATAAATGTTTGTGGGAATTTTTGAGCTGCATAGAGCCAAAAAGAAGGAGAAAAATGTTGAATTATGAAGTCACATAGTCCTCACTAATCTCCTCAACCATCCGCGGGTAAGGAGGCAAAGGAGAAGAATAATTACGAGAGGACCCAGCATCGGGTCTTCCAAGAAAGCACCCACTCCGCACCGGGTGGCCTCGCAGCTTAGGAGAGAAGACATATCAAGCCACCACTGGATAAAAGAAAATTATATAGACCCGGCACCGGCTCCATTTGAGAGTCAGACTTAATTGTAACGTGTTTTAGTGATTTATTAGGCTTTTATGGGTTTCTAGACTTTCTCTATATAAGGAAACATGGTAGAAACACAAAGGAGGATTCAGAAACACACTCAGAGGCCAGAAAGCACAGTTCAAACACATCTAGGAGTAATTGGAAGCAATCTTATAGATACAAAGCAAGAAGATCTAGGGAGTATTAGAGATATATTTATTCTTTTCTAATATAACTCTATGTTCTTATTATTTTCACTATGATTTGAGATTTTAGATTTGAGTTGATTTCTAATTCTATGAGTAGCTAAATTTACCAGTTAGGGGTAGGGATGTAGTATGACTGGGATGGATTTGATTTGTTTCTCTAGCTAAGACTCTGTTGATTTGTTCTTCAAGTTATAATTAACTTATCTTTTTATTATTTTTATCTCTTTTGTTCGTTCATGTGGATTTTATGCTTGATCACCATATAATCTAATTAATGGATAAACTTGATAGACTGAGAGGTGAAGAGTGAACCTAGATTTAGAGAGATAAACATGAATAACTAATCTAGAGATAGAATTAGGAATTCGTGGTGATATACGTTAAAGTTTCAATGTTTAATTAGGAACTTTAGTTGCGTGAGAGCAAGTTAAATTCTAATTAAATAAGGACTAATTGACTAAGAGGTAATTAGAACGTTTTAGAAATAACGATCACTATAATTATGTAAAGTCTAACTAAGAAATAAAATCTAGTTATCTCATCAGGTGAATCCTAATCCCTTGACGCTTCTAGAACTGAATCAAACTCAACATTGTTTTGTTTCCTATTTCTTTTCTCTTTAATTTGAGTTCTCAATTTGACTATCACTTGCTTTTGGGATTAAAAGTTTGAACTGATAAATTTACTATCTCCCTTGGGTTCAATCTCTGGAATACTCCGGAGACTTTTTATTACTGCGATCGAACCTGTATACTTGCAAGATCTCAATCAGTGGCCAAATATATCCAAGATCTAAAAGGCCTTGTTTATTCATGAAATTATTGAAATATCTGCAGCCAGAGAGAGCTTTTGAAGAATCACCCCTTCTGATCATCTTGAGAGTGGATTGCATTGAAATCACCACCAAGAATCCAAGGAGCATTGGAGGGAACAAATAAATTTGCAAGGTCCTCCCAAAGGCGCTTTCTAGTAATAGGAATAGGGCTGCCGTACACTATTGTGAATATGAACTGGGTATTTGTGCTAGTATCATGCACAGTAGAGTGGATGGATTGTTGATGATTGTCTAGCACAAAAATTTGAATGTGATTCTTCCATAGAAGCCAAATACCGCTTGAAAAACTGTTAGCTTTAATTTTATGGGATCGATCAAAGTTAAGTCAAGAAATAACTTGGTCAGCTCTCATACCTGAGATTCGGGGCTCCATAAGAACAATCATAACAAGGTTAAAATGTTGCATATAAGACCAAAGGGCACAAATGAAACTATTTTTAGATGCCTTTTAGGCATTCCAAATTAGAAAATTAAAATCCATGAAGAAATAAAGAAGAGGGAGCTTAATGCTCCATATTAGCTTCTTGCGTTTCAAGGATGATAGTGTCCATTCCAGCGGTTATCAAAATAGCTTCCTCATCAGTCATAGTTTGGCTGGCATTTGTTATTTTCTACAACCCAATGATATCAAGGTTGTGTTGTAGAGGTTTAGGAGGTTTTGGTTCAGCACCCTCCACTTGAATTGGGCCTAAAGTTACTTCATGTTGAGGAGTTGGGTTAATGGCCTAGTAAGGGCATTTAGTAGAATCCAAAGGCATGTCTTGAAAGGACACATCATTAAGATCACTTGAATCTTTCTGTTGGAGAATAATTACAGAATGCTTTTTATTATCACGAGTAGTATAAGCTTTGAAGCAAAAAGGGATTATCAATGGCCTTTGCATTTTTTATAAGACCCAAAGATTTTCCTTTCCCTTTCGAACCACTAGCACCTTTACTTTTAAATTGCCATTCGTGAGTAGCAGTTGTAGGACATTTGGGTGGTTTGGCTTTTTTGCTCCCATTACTAGTGGTCCCCACACTATCAGTATAGATTACTGTTGTAGACGTATTTGTTAGATTTGCTGGCTTCCCAAGAGGGGGGTGAATTGGGAAGATTAAAATTTTCTGCAAAAATATAAAAAAGCGGTGAAAGCAAGAGTGACAAAAAAATAGAGTACAAAATATAACAAAGTGAAAATCAAGATAAGGGAAGAGAAGACACAAATATTTATCTTGATTCAGTCTCTTTCTCTTAACCTACGTCTAGTCCTTAAGTAACTACTTGAGATTTTCTACTATCTTGCAAGAATTCATTGGGCTTCTTGCAATGCCATAGTACAACTTTATGCTCTGTTTTATGAGCTTGCAGTGTCACTTTTTGCACTTTATCTTAGTACTTCCTAAATCCCTTATGAAATCTCCTCACAAGAATATCTATCTTCTAGATAAAGATGAGATTGTTTGCCGCAAATAAACTCTTTGATTTAGAGTAAATATAATAGTTGAAGTACAAGATAGGAAGTATGTGAGAGTAGAAGGTTTTAACTAAAGAATTTTGTAGAGTTTCAGTACATACAATGTAAAATCGTTACCCACACTTTCAAATGAAGTTTTATTTATAGATTTGTGTTTTAACTATTCATTAAAGATAAGATCTAGCCGTTAGAGATGTTACCTAACGGTTATTCTGTAAAATTATCTGTTCACCAACCACATTTAATGCGTCTAACATCCAAAGTTCAAATTTTGGGGAGTCAACAGATGAATTTCGTAGAAACCATAAGCTAAAGACTTTAATGCTAAACTTTGAAGTTCGTTTATTCTAAAGCAAAATTCAAATTTTCATTTTTGACAAATGTTTCTATGTTGAAATATACAAATTTTTAAATGTAAATTTTTTCTGGTAAGTGTAAATAGTTGTTCCATATTGCTATAGTGCCTTCAAAGTTCGAATTTTAGTGCTCAAAACTTGTCTGTCAGTGAGCAACTCAATATGGCATAAAAGTTCTTTTTTTTTTTAATTTGAATGTTCAAATACCAAAGTTTGTCTATCAGAGAGATCTCTTATCAGACTTAATTCAAAGTTTAAATTTCTAAAAACTGAAGTTCGTCTTTCAGAAGAGCATTTGAATAGACTTATAAACTATCTTTCCAAAGTTCAAATTTTTTAGATCAAAATTCATCTGTTAGAGGTCTGACTTGAAACTCTTTTTAAACTTTATTTTTAGATGACCTTTGACATATCTTGAAACGAATTTTTCATTTTTTACAGATTGTGTTTTATCCAAAATTTGAATTTTTAAAGAGTAAAGTTCATCTGTCAGAGGAACCTCTTTTTAGACTAACATATTTTAAATTCGAAGTTTGAATTTCAGTTACCAAAATTCAAATTTTCAAAGTAACATTTCAAGCTTAACACTTCAAAATTCGTCTGTTAGTGGATATTTTTCAAATACTTCATGAGTTAACATGAAAACACGTTTTTAAAACATTTGTGTGTAAAATCAAAGCCTTTTACTCATGTGAATAAGATGAGAAATCTTACATCTAATCTTATACTCATTTTTACTTGGATTTCTTCACTTGAGATCTTTTGTATACCTTTGATATCTTCCTTCCAAGCTCCAGTTGGTTTGAAATCATGAAAACACTTGATTCAACAGTATTATGCCTAGTATTGTTTTGCATGTCATTCCTACCATGAGTTGCACCTCCTTCAAGGTTGGCAATAGCCTCAAATCAATTCTCATTAGTAGGTCGTGGGGTGTCAGTGTACAATTTCTAACCTGCAGTTTTCCTTGGATGATGCTAGACGTGCATCCATAGACCATAGAGATCCATGTTAGTTGGTTCCTGGTTCAGATTGTCATTATCCGTTTGTTGCTTGGTAGGAGCTGCTGAGGATGACAGTGCTGAGAGTGGTAAGCACCGATCCTTATGATGGCCATATCGACCTCAAGCGAAACAAATCATCGGAAGACCTTTATATTCAACTGGATTCGTAACTCCATCAAGTTAAATACGAGAAATAAGGGTTTGAGATAGATCAATGAGGACAACAAATCTAACAAATCTCCCTCTTCCCATATCTTCAGTGTTATAATTGATCCGGCAAATAGGTCCCATGGTTGCAGCAATGGCCCTCAAGACACTTTTATGATAATAGTTAATAGCTAGACTAGGAAGGCAAATCCATGTAACGAGTTGCAAAACTGTGGTGATACGAGCAGAGAAAGATAGATCTTAGGGTCTAACAGTAAGATAATGACTAAGAAGAACCCAAGGTCCTCCTGAAAGTGCATTAACTTTGTCTTCCTCAAGGTGAAACTTCACAAGATAAAAATCATTTTCTAAATCAACAAGCTTGAGGTTACCTTTGGGCTTCCAAAGATTTGCCAACCTAGTCAAAAGCTTCAATATCCAATGGATCGACCAAGAAGCCTGATGACCATAGCACTTTCAAGGGCTTTGTTAAGCAATCCATGGATTCGGGGAGAAAAGGTAATGTCCAGAGTGGAGCTATCGTTGGCCACTGTAATATCATCTTTTTGAAGGACAATATCATCTTGCATCCCTTAAGGTCCTTAAGCCCCTTGAGAGCTTAGCAGCTTATCCTTAAATGAAACTTGGGAAGGTGTATACATTTCTTGCATAACCACCTTTGTTGGAATGCTCTCATGGCCAATTGTAGCTCCAGGGTCATCTCGAATTTTAACCTTTTTAGTTGAACGATCGCTCTTCAGTAGCAATAGAGTGTTGGCCTTAGATTTGCTTGTGAGAACAACCACAATAGCATACCCGTTCATCGTTTTCCTTGTTCTCAAAATGACAAAGTTTGCCACAGGAAGTTTTATATATTGATATTGATGATGATATTAATTGATGAATAAATATTTAAATTATTATTTTGGGTGTATGCTTGAAAAAAAATTTAATTTGAAATTTAGAAATCAAGGTCCAAGGTGGCAATTGTTGGTTATGTTGTGCTTGCAGGCTTGCAGTACAAGGGCACGGATGTGGCCGGCCTTGCTAATACCTCTTCAAGGAATCAGCTCTTGTAAAATTGACATAAAATGACTTTAAAAATGAATAGCTGGATTGTTATCCCTTCTAGCTCTTTATAATTTTTTCTTTCTTTTGTCTTGCCCTCATTTGTACGATAAAATGAATTTAAAAATTAATTTTTTAAAAAAAAATTTGGGGGACCTCTGCCTATTCAAATTAGCAATTTACTGTTAAGTGCGTAGCATAGGAATATTTTGCTTCAATCTCTCCTATAAAAAAAGGAAGATTTAGTTATCATTAAAAAAAAATTACGATATCTTTCTCCACGGATCCATGGATCCTTTACTGATCATACTCAAAAAATTGGGACTATTGATTCAATGCAAAAAACTTATGTTCTGTAATTTCATAATTCAATTTGTGAATTTCAAATTAATTATTCTTGAGTGCAAATTTCCATAATGTATATTACACCTCCAATTGTTCCTTCCAAGTTGCAACAAGCCACAAGTTTTCAAGGCAAAACATAATTTTTTTTACCAACTGAAAAGTTCATAGTTATTACTTTTAATATTTTTTCTTAAATTATCACTACTTTTTTATTCTAAGCAAGTTACCACGGTTTCATTTTAAAATTATCTTTCATGTTATGTTCCTCAAAAATATAAATATAAAATATTTTTTAATATAATAAAATTCCCATTAAATGAATTTTTATAGAGAGAATGATAAATTTTAGGAGTACAATTGATGCCGGTAAAAAAAAAGTACAAATGATAATTTTGATTATAAGAAATAAATTTGTATTTTAGGATTTTTTATCAAATCTTAATCCTTTAAATGAAATTTTTTAGTTACTTCATGAAGGATTAAACTCTATATCTCGACTCATATCTTTGAGTGGTTTAAATGAAATTTTTCCAAGAATATGTTAATGTAGTTTTAATATAGCTATCCATAATGTCATAGTAGAAAAAGAATTTCTTCAATTTTACTTTGCTAATAAGATATATATATTTTTCATATATTATATGAAATATAAAGAACTAGGCTGAAACCCGTGCTAATGCACAGGGAAGAAGTTGTCACAATTTAGCCTTATCTTGATGTGAATTTTAAAGTAATAATATATAATGTTATTTATGGAATTTTGAATCTATATTTTAATCTAAACTTTTCATTTAGATTGTAGATATCTAAATTCATTGATGTTTTGCTCTATGTCATAATGAAAAATCATGTAGATGGTAATCATAGAAGTCAATTGCTGCATGTTTGTTTTTTTTTTTTAATAATTTATTTGTGATGAATGAAGAAATATGTATACATAAATAGGAAATAATTTTTATCACGCGTATATATTGTGTTATAATTTTCTTTGCATATATAATTGACATGAAAGCATAATCAGCTTAAGTAAGGATCAATATAAAATGATAAGCAAAAATTAAGTACATCAACACCAATACAGTATATATAATTAAGTTACTATCCTTCTTGAAAGAACCCACCTCATGGTACACTACATCCAAAGTCCTTTACACAACATAAAGTTTCATAATACAAGAATGATTTACTAAAATGATAATCCAAACTAATTCTACCAGGTAGAAAGTACGAATTTAAGGAAGATATATTGGATGGAGCATCCCTTAGAAGATAGAAATAAATCACTTGACAACTCACCAACAAAACTATTTTTACAAATGATTGTTGTCCACATTTCACCATACCAAATATTTAAAATGGAGGCAATTCAGATTTCTAATCATAAGTAATATAAGGATAATCAATCTCCAATTGAAACAAATCCACATGATAAATCACATTCCACCTAGAATAATTATCATCCAGTCTTAAAATTCTAAAATCCAAGTTGTTCCAATTTTTCTTCAGTGCCATTATACAACAATTTCCTAAACATTCCCCAAAATAAACAATCTTCTCATTTGTAATTTCCAATGGCATTGGCCAACAACTGGTTTAATTTCTTCTGATAGCCTTTTATTGGCTAAGATATGATCTACAGCTATAATACAATGCATTACTTCACTCTCGATGTATAATTAAAGAATCAATCCAAATAAACTGCCTAGTTCTGTAGCTTCACCATTAATACAGTCCATTTATATATAGCCCTGCTTTTTCTAATATACAACCAGTTTGATGGAATATTAATTTCACTCAATACCTAATATCCCATGACTTAATTCACTAAGCATAAAACATGGCCATTGTCATTTTTTCTTCACAGTTTATTACCTTATAAATGAGCAAAATACTATTTGCTACTATTAGGTTAGAAAAACTGGCTTGTTCTGCTACAGCCACAAGTACTATGAATCTACCAATTGATTTAGTCTTTCCTAATAGTCTTTTATTCCCTAAGATTTTGTCTACAGCTATAATGCAATTATCGTACTTTTAGTTTATAAAATTCTAGGCCAAAATAATAAACCAATTTTACCCATGACTATTCTTAGATACACACTAATGATTATCACTAGCTTCATCATTAGAGGCTGAAAAATTCATGGAGAGCATCTAAGCTAGGATTGTTTCTTCTCTGCACACGTGGTCTTGTTATACTAGTAGATGACTCTACACACACAAATTTTAATAAAATCTTTTTCAAATTCATCAGTTGAAAAACATATAGATCAACTCCCACTTAATTATAAAATACGATCAATATAAACACAATTACCATACTCTACACTTGCATCATTAGAGCTTGAAAATCCATGAATAGAAACTGATCTAGTACCCCGTCTTCTATTACTAGATAACTCTCCATATAGAAATGGAAGAAGAAGCGAGCAACAAACAAAAATATCTAGCTCCATATCACAACCATTAGGCTAGAAAAATTGGTCTCTCTTCTCCTACACCTACCAGTGCTATGAGCTTATTAACTACTTCAGTTTTTCCTGATACTCTTTATTCAGTAAGATTTTATTTACATATATAATACAATGTATAATCTCACTTTCAGTCTATAGAGTTTGAAACTGAAATAATGAAGTTGCTTTATCCATGATCATTCTTCAATTATAAAACACTGTTATTGCCTTGTGTCACAGCATTGTCAAGTCAGTACAGCTACAGGATAATGCATGCCAACATACAGCCAGGCACTCAAATATAAACAAGCAAGACCAAAATTAAGCACCAAAAATAAATTACTTGTTATTCATGTTGTCTTGAGATGTAAGATGAACTATTTGCCTTGTTGGTGGCCAGTTTGACGCAAGCCTGCCAATTGGTAAGTTTTAATAATTAATGCCAAGTGAAGCCAATATAAACGACAATATAAAGCTATTGAAGATGATTTAGTAGACAAGGTAGAGATCTAGGAAAACCACATACTACTTTAGCCATTAATATAAATTAGAAGCAAATCATGTTTAAATGAAAAGCCAAAATTTTTGTAATAGTCTTGAGGTAATTTACTATGAAGAAATGTGTGAATTGTCAGCCTAAATAGTAATGATCACTTCCATTTACACATAATACAGAATACTCAAACGCACTTTGCTTTGTTTTAAAGCATGCCCCGCCAAGTAAAAATTATAACTTATGAAGGCAACCTTAAAAATGACGAATACAGTTAACCAGTCTCAAGTGGCATACATGACTTCATAAAACATAATATAAAGCAAAAATTTCATGTGGGAGGCCAAAACTTTGATCCTTGTTGCCCCAATTCTCATAATTAATGATTCTAGGAAATTATTGATTTCACAAATCAGTAGAATACAAGCTCAATAGTGAGTATCTCAACTTTAATTATTAATAATGGTTAACATGTACTTAAAGTATAGTTCTCTGACAATCATCATCCAATAACTCAAACCCTTTGAAAAACCAATTAAACCATCAAGGCAAGAGAAGTCAGTAATTTCTTTAATATTAGAATCAACTCATCATCCAAAAAGAAAAGAATATTGGGACAACAGTTTTAGAAAGTCCAACCACTGACAATGATCTGTACACTTCTATGAAGAAAGATTACAACTTTCTGAACTTACAACTCAGAAGCTGAATATCTCCAATAACCTTGCCATGAAGAAATTATACATCAAATTAATACATGCCATAAAATTACATGAATTGCCACTATAGGAATGAGACTGAAAATAAATAAAGGGATATTACTGTCCATGGGCTCAGCGAAAAGGAGAACTAATATCAATTCATAGAGAAGTAAGTCAAACTATTTATGTCAAGTTTTGAGATCATACTTCTAACCTGGTGATAAATACAGGCTGCCCTTGTCTTTGCCCAGATAAACTTCCCTGCATGGATTTCAACTGTTAAGGATATAGAACATATAAAACTGATGCCAAAGCATGTAATTACAACAATAAGAAAATCTCATGACTTATGCTTTGCAGCAATTCCTACTTATTCTTTGATGATTTACAACATCCAACAGAATATAGAATAGAAACAAATTGTGGTCTCCTTTGGGAACCATAACAGAAAAGGCTAGCATTGCATTTGAAATGCAATTGTAGTTTGCAATATAGGTCTTAATTTTTCCGAAGTAAACACTTTAGTTCACATCAAATAATAGTTTAGAATTAGATGGCCAAAAAATGATAAGCAGCAATACTTCAAAAACATACTCCATTAATTCTAAAACTCAAGTATAAGCTTTAAAAAAAGAACAAGTGACTTAGGTTATTCCTATTGAATCTAAAGAAACTGATAAAAAATGCATAATGAAGCTTAATTGATGCAGGACAAATTTCATTATATAAGAGAAACTGGTAGGATTTTTTATTCCATACCAGTTAGTCTAAAATCTTTTGGAGTAAGGAAAGAAGAAAACATAGGACAGTCAAAGCTTGAGAGGCCAATTTACAATGGTTAAAGGGATCACAACAAACCTCCCAAACCTTCACAAATTTAGATTGCATAGCACTTGAGGTCTGTTGTTGTAAAGGCATATTATTCACACCATGTGTTTGCATCCCCATTGTACTTGTTGAGACATTACCAAATTCATTGTGCCAGTGCTAGAAGAGACAACTGACGGACCAAGGCCACTCATCACATTTTGGTTCATGCAGAAAATTTGACATTTTATTGAAAACCTTAAAATGTTATGTTAATAATATACTTATTATATTATTATTAAAAATTTTATATTTTATCATGTTTTGATTAACAAAGTATTAATAAAAGTATAAAAATTTATATCTAGATTTTTCCTTAAATACTGCATATTGTATCTTTCTTTGGGTTGCTATCTTAAGATTGAACATGATTTGACTCTCATTGAACATGTAAGATTTACTCTTTTGTTTTTAGGAATAGGAATATATGGCACAAGGAGCATTCTGGTTTTGGCAAAAGTACCACAAGCAAATACTTTTTTTTTTAAGTGAATGAATCCATATCACCCAAAATATTTGATCATCATTAATGGGCTCATAAACACGAGATGTTCAACACAAGGTGCCCAGATAACTCTATTTGATTAGCCTTTGGTTGCTTCTCTCTTTTGTGAACCTGTATGGCTTGTATTGAAAACTGGATCAGGGCAACTGAAATTAGACTCATGTACTTTACTTGATGAACACAACATCTTCGAAATCGCATTTAGTTTTGCAGACAATTTTTCAGTAAGGAGTTAAATGCTGATGTCTTGATGACATATGTCAGTCTACTGTGTTCATAAGATTATTGGAAAATGATCCTCACACATGTCTCTCACAAATTTATATACTTTTTGTTATGACTACACAATTCTTAGCTCTTGCCTGTCCTGGTTCCTTGTCATCCCTTTGAACAATGGTGTCACTGGGGTTGTTCATATTTGGATTTATTTATGCCCTATTTGAGGTAAAAAAAAAAGAAAAAAATAAAAAAAAGGATTTTTAATTGTTTTGTTTCCTATTTTTCACAATTTTAAATAAGAGAATATAAATAATTTATGAATAAAAATAATAAAATACAAATAAAAATGAATAAATAAATAAATGATATATACACATACATATATATATATATAAGTCCCTTTTTTAAATTCTTTTTTATCGTTTTCCTTTTATAAAAATGCGTCACCATGGTCGTATTTATTTTTATAATTTAATATAGGGAAATAAAAATGATTTATGTAAATTTTTTTATCCCATAAGCCAGTTCACTTATCTACTCTGAGTGGTAACACCGTGGGTATTTAAGTATTAATCAGTAACTTATGAGTGATCAAGTCACCACATATGCTAGTTATCTTTCCTCAAAATATATGTTAGAATCACATTTTTTTAATTCCTTTTTCTTTTAAATAAATATATGTTAAAAGGATGTCATTTATTTTCATAATAAATAAAAAATAATAATAATTTGAAATAATTTTTTTTTCTTTTTCTTTTTTCCTTTCGAGTTTTTATGCCTTTTGTCCCGAGTGACATCACTGTTGGTATTTAGGTACCAATGAGTATATTGTGAGTGATAAAGTCACCACATCCAATTGATTTTATTTTGTGAAAATAAAATTGCTTTCAAATATTTCCTTTTCAAATCAAAATAAAGTGTTTAAAATCACACATAATTTTAATAATATTTTTCAAATCGAGGAAAAACATATATTCTCTTTCAGGAATTGATTAAACAAAATATATATATAAACAAATGAAAAGAGTAAATAATGGAAATTAATTTGTCTTTTACAAATTAAAACACACCAACCAATTCTAAAAATTATTTTCTTTGAGAAAAGACAAATTATTTTTGATAAGCCTCTCTTTTCAAAGAATATATATAATAAAAAATATCAACCAAATGATACGCATTTTTAGTCCGAACTACGTCGACTTTGATCTCTATCGCAGGGTACGTAGGCCCCAGACTCTCATTCTGGGTCAAGTCCACTTTTGTAAATAAATAATATTTTTCTCTTATTTTATTTTTCCCAACTTCTCATATTTTCATTTTATTCTTTATTTTCATTTTTACATTTTTCTTATTTTTATATTTATTTGTGAATAATTAAAGAGCAATGAAAATAATTTTTTTTAAAAAAAAAAGCCATAAAAATTGCATGATCAATCCAAGGTAACCGTTTTTAGGAACGGGTGTTGTGGGGGTGCCTAACACCTTCCCCACTCACAATTGTACTCCCGAACTCAACTCTAATTCACAGACCATCCTTTTCCTTTTATTTTGAATTTCCAAAATTTCCCTCAAAATTTTGGTGGCGGCTTCTCAGAAATTGGCCCCAGTCGTGTGGACTGATTTTTCTCTTTTTTTTTGTTTCCCGCGCCATCCGCGTCGCATCTCCGGGTGTGACATACATCAATGCAAAACACAAAACTGGCATCTATACACTAAACAATATAAGAAAACTAAAATAGTAATTATTTCATATATTGCTACTCTTCAAAAGCTTGTTGTGTGCCTTCACAGCCAATTTACATGATATAACTAAATAATTAAAAATAGACTGATATATCATGTAAAGTAGTCTCACCAAGAAAGAAGTTTTTCTGATATCACAATCGCCAAGTAAACTGATCTTCGCTCACCAAATCTGAATCTACCTCATATACACCACCATTGGTGATGGTAAGGTGATCTCCCATGACTCCATCAACTTTGATTGTGGCCGCCGCTACCAGAATCAAAGAAGAGTCTTGTAAAGGTAACGTCCGGTACCGGGCGGGTTTCACAATGGAGCAAATCAGAATCCTACCCCAGAAACAAACTAAAGAGGTTGAGAGTCATGGCAATGGTGACGAATTAGCGGTGAAGCAATTGATCTGAGAAAAGAGGAGGAGAATTTCTTCGCCCGCAACTCGATTCTCCGCATTGATCTCGACCCTAAAAGAAAGATTAACAAAGAAATAAGACAATAAAAACATAATCTGATTTCTATCAGATCAGAAGGCCACTGATATGGAGAAGAAAAATAATAAGCATTACACACAAAGCTAAATTTCCTTTCTGATGAATAGGGTAGAAGAAGAAGAAGGAAGACAGTGAAAATTGCAGAAAAAATGAAAGAGAAGAAGGTTCGCGAACGAAGAATAATAGATCTAGGAAAAAAACACCCATCCATTACACAGGAGAACTGAACCAATCACATGATATATTAGAATGCAAATATTTTGTACAAGATAAAAAAAGCGATCCAACAGAGTAAGAAACAGAGGGTTTCACAAAAATCCAGAATAAAAAAGTTTCAAAAAACTTGGAACCAATCTCAAAATCCTGTGACCCCTACATCCAAAACCCTGCATGCAGAGCTCTCAAAATCCATGCCTCACTAAAATAATAGATCCAAAGAGAGCACACATGTACCATGAAAGCAAGAAAGATTTAGAACAAAAAGGATGAAAGAAATAGCAAAGAGGAAAGAGAACTCTCACAAAAAAGGCGCACCTGAACAAGAAAACCTAGAGAAGAGGAAAGGAGAAATAGAAGGCATAGTCGTATAGAAGACACTAGAATAAACAAAATGAAAGAAAGTATGATCCTTTTAGTGATCCACCCAACCCACGTGCAAATGGGCTGATCCACCCGACCTGTGTGCAATAGTAAATAAACAGTAGAAGGAACAGTAAATCATCCTTAAGCTTTTTATATAGTTAAAAACCTAGAGAAGAGGAAAGGAGAAATAGAAGGCATAGTCGTATAGAAGACACTAGAACAAACGAAATGAAAGAAAGTATGATCCTTTCAGTGATCCACCCAACCCACGTGCAAATGGGCTGATCCACCCGACCTATGTGCAATAGTAAATAAACAGTGGAAGGAACAGTAAATCATCCTTAAGCTTTTTATATAGTTAAGATGAGTCACAATTCTCAGGGTTATATAAAGGAAAAGAGTTCTTATCACTTACATCTACTGGAGTTGGCTAATCCAATACATTTTTTAATATTAGTAGAAATCATGAAAGTTGGAATAAAATTAAACTGGCAAAATGGGTTGACCTAGCTCATATGGGTCCGGCTCGTCACAGGTTCAGCTGAAAATCCCGACTATTAAAATAAGCTCGATTTTATAAGCCCGAGCATGTATGCCCATAGGCCTGCATTTTTTTAAATATTTTTTTATCTTTATTATTCATATAATTATTTAAATTAATATAACTACCCATCACTATCATTTACCAAAAATTAATATAATATTTAAATTTTATAATTTATATATCACTAACTAATAAAAGAAAATAGGCTTGGACCTAAACCTATCAAGCAGTGTTTCCTATTCAGGTTCTCATTTTTAAAGCTCAACCAGTCAATTTTATTGGGATAAACAAGCTAATTCATCGGGTTTAACTCATATTACTTGTTCTAAATAAAATAGGTCTATTAAATAACACCTAGAAAGAGAAGAATTTAATTGCAAAATTTTGTTTGATATACATGTTACTGGATAAGAGAAGAAATTTATTTTCATTTTATAAATATGTAAATTAAGAATAATTACTATAATTAATTTTAAAAAATTTATTTTAAACAAATAAAAATAAAATAACATTATAATTTTTATTAACTCATATAATGGAGTCCTGTAACTCTTCAGTGTTGTAATTTGGCTTTGCCTTCGTTGTGTTTATAAATATATATATACACACATATAATATAATTAGTTTAAGTTTACTCTATTTACATTAATTTTATTTTTAATTTTTTAATTCTTACATCTAATCAAATTTGTAATACTACCCGAGAAGGGAGAAAATGAACATGCCGAGTTTACCCCTAGAAGAGACAAACAAGCCGAGTCCTAATGTTGAATGCATGCTAGCCACGTGTCCTTTCAGTCACACTTGACTTTCCCCTTCCCATAACTCGGAGGAATCAATCAACAAATCAATATATATTAATACATCAATATTTTATAATTATGTATCAATGGATTTTATAATTTTTTTTTATATTTTTTAAATTTCTTGTGCTTTTTTTATAACCTTTCATATATACAAAAAAAAAAAATCAAAACCCCAACTTACAATGTAGGGGCCTTTTTTATATTAAAAAATTCAATGAGTTAAAGTTAGAAACATCTATATACTATAAAAACCTCAAGAAATGTTTATTGTTCCTTTTCCTGTTCATTTACTGTTTCTTTTGACGCGAGTTGGGCGAGCTGCTTATTTCCATTCCAATTTCCAAACGGGTCGGATGTGTGTTATCTGATTCTCCTTTCCTCTTCACCTTCTTCTCCTTTGCAGCCCTTTCCTCTTCACGGTTTTCTCCTTTCCAGCTTTCATCTTTCTCGCGGCTTAGGCGACCATCATTTTTTCCATTTCAGGGACTTCTACCTTGTTTGCTTCTCCTTTCCTCTTCTCGTATCTCTCTGGTCATTGGTATTTCTGAGTCTTTCTTGCCCTTTCATTTTCTCTTTTTGCATGCTGAGATAGATTTGTGTTCCATTCTGATCTGCTTGCTAGGGTTTCAATGCGGGACATGGAATTTTGAGATGGGGTATAGAGTGAACACCCCATTTTGTTCGGGTATTTTACAAAAAAAAAATAATAATAATATAAATAAATTAAAAAAATAATTAATTAATTAAAAAAAAACTAAAACAAAAAAGTGTTTTGGGTTGAGATGCTGAAACAGGATCTCAGCCCAAGAAGTCACAAGCCCAATTGTGGGCTTGTGAACCTGGGCCAAAGGTGTAGCCTAAGTTGTGAAAAGAGCTGACACCAAAAGAAAAAACCATACGTGGCAGACTGAAAGAAAAAGAAAAGCCGAGGAGCAGCGTAACAGAAAAAAGAAAAGGACCACGGTAGAGCAAGAGATGGAGGGAGCAGTCTGAGAAAAAAGAACTGAGAAGAAAACGTGGAAACAGAGGTGGTAGCGTGAGAGGAAAAAAGGATGAGGGAGCGAGAAACTGAGGCGTGCACGAAAGCTGTCTGGGCAGAAAACAGAGGCAACCGCGCAGAAAGAAAAAGCAGAGGGGAGATGAGAAGAAGAAAAGAGGGAAGCCGTGCACCGAAAAGAGGGAGAGAAAGCAGACTGTGCAAAGGAGCTTACAAAAACACACGAGGGTGATTGAAAAAAGAGGAGGACGGAGGAAGCAAAGCAAGAAAGAGAAGTAGCCGCGGGAGAACTGGGAGGAAGATGAAGCACGCAAGCACGAAAAAATGGAGGCCGAAAGCATTCTGGGAAAAACCAAGGTGAAGAACCGAAGAAAAAAGGAGCAAAAAACACGGGGGGATCTTGGGGAAGCCAGAGAAATCTGAGAGAACAGAGGGCTACCGATGAGGAGAAAAACAGAGGGCTGCTGAGGAGGAGGAAAAAAGAAAAGGAGACGTGCACGGTTGAAAATAAAGGGGAAGCACACGTGAGGAAAGGGAGGACGATGGAGATAAAATGAAGAAGGCCGAGGACTCGCGGGGGAAGAGCTGAGGCGAAACAGGGTACGCGAGCACGGAGGGGGGCAGCAAATTGAAAAACCAAGGGGAGACCAGACGGGGAGGCGTGGACGAGAAAGAAAAGAGGGAGGCCGAGCATGAAGAAAAAACCGAGATGCCGAGCATGGGATGGAAAACAAAGGGATGCCGAGGACGAGGAACCAAAATAGAGGGATGCCGAACACGCTCGTGGCTCAGGTAATTATTGCAACTGTCTTGCTTACCATAAACAAAGGAAGACGCTGGATACGCAGCAACACGTGAGCATGCATGTGCTTGCAGCTTCACAAATCCACGTCTCAATGCAACTTCAACTTTGCATGCATGTGCAATGATTTTTCTTAACATATCATTGACTTGTGACTTCAATTAGTTGATTTTTGAGGCTCAGTGATCTGTTCCATGAAATTCATATGGTGGTTCCTTTAAAAAAAATAAAATAAAATAAATAAATAAATATATATATATATATAATGTTGATTCCCCCATTTTAATCAGCTTTGAGGTAAATTCTCCAGTTTTCTATGTGCACATTCGCTTAGAAACTAATTGGCTAATTTCATGTATCATTTGATAGTTTGTTTGCTAAGATTAATTTGACAGCCATAAGTTTGTCCTGATGCAAGAAAATAAGAAAACAAGGTAACATTATCATTTGGTGATATGATGTGATGTCAATTAATAAAAAAAAAACATGTAAAAGGTAAATGAACAATGCTTTATCATTTCATTTTTGTATAACATATGGATGCATTGATTAGTTAAAGACTAGCCTTGAGAAATGGGTTCTAAGTTGGAGGCAGGAACATTCTCCAATGCTCGCAATGGTCAGGGGGATTTTTGAGTTGGTGTATACTTGGTTCATAAATGATAGACATGTTAAATTGGTTGGGAATCAAGAAATAAAAATGATGGCCCCGGATGCTGCATACAAATATCATCAAGTAAAAATATTTTTAATCCACTTATATAACTATACCACGTGAGTTTTCGGGACCCACGTAGGTATTTGAGTTTACTAAGTTATCACGTGAGATTACGAATCTACGTAGACATATCAGTTAAATAATTTTCTAAGAAAATAATTACGCCTCATAAAAAAAATCATAAAAAATAAATTATGATAATATAACAAGTTTTTTCCAATTTTCTTTAAAAATGTATAATAAAATTGTCGTTGGAAAATCGAATAACAATAGTATTTCATGAATTATCACTTTAAAATAAAACATTTATACCACAGGGTTTAAAACCTTCGTTGGTACTTCAGGAATCAGTTTATTGGGCATGACTGCGAGTCTGCACCAGATAAATTAATTTTCATTTAAAAAAAAGAGATAAATTTTCAAAAGAATAAAAATATATATATATATGATGGTTTTTCAAAAATAAAAAATAAAATCAAATGAAAGTATTTTCAAAAATCAAAGAAAAAATAAAAAAAAAATTCAAACAAAATAAAATAAGAGTAAGTAAGCAGAATTAAATTATCTTTTGCAAATTAAAGCACTCCAACTCAATCTCAGAAGTTGTTTTGTTTGTGAAAAGATAAATCATTCTCAATTAGTTTTCTCTTATTACAAAAATTATAAAAAATACCAACCAACTAACACGTATTTCTAGTCCTGAACTACGTGGACTTTGATCCTCATCGTTTGGTACATAGGCCCCAGGCTCTGATCCTGGGTCAAGTCCATCTTTGTAAATAAATAAATATTTTGTGATTTATTTGGTATTTTTTTCTTAATTTAATAAATGTTTCTCAATTTATTTTCTTAATTCCTTTCCCCCATTTTGCTTAAAAGTATCCTCAATCCTAATTTAATTTGCTTTCTTTATTTTATTTTTTAATTTATTTTCTTGAATTTCTTTTCCTCATTTTTTTCTCTAAACCCCCTTAATTTCTAAGTTAAATTATTTTTCTTATTCTATTGTCCAAGTTTTGCAAATCTTCTTAAATTCTTCTCTACCCTTATTCTTGCATGTGAATAATAAAAGGAAAACTAAAATATTTTTTAAAGCCATATTAATTTACACAATCAACGTAAGGTAACCGTTCCTAAGAACGGGTGTTGTGGGGTGCCTAACACCTTCCCTACACACAATCGACTCCCGAATCCAACTCTACTTACGTAGATCATCCTTTTCCTCTTCAATTCGGTTTCCCAAGATTTTTCCTTAAAATTTTGGTTGCGACTCCTCACAAGTCGGTTTTCGTTAGAAAACTATATTTGTTCTCTTTTTTTCTTCTGTCGCATTTTTCCAGGTGCGACATATGGGATTTTGAGGGGTTAATGCTTTTTTCTCACCCGTGCGTGCCAAAAACACCGACTGAGAAGTTTAAGCAATGGAGAAGTAAAAGAAGCATAACATCTGGAGATTCAAGCTCTTATTTTTATTCACCAACACATTCTTTTCTGCTTCTTCTTTTATTCTTGTCTGTTAGGGTTTGTGAATGGAAAACATTGCATACTTATATCACATTCACTCTTTTGCTCTGTTAGGTTTTGGGGTTTCTTAGAGGGTAACTGGAATGATCGTGCTTCCTAGCGTTCGAGTGTCTTCTCTGCTACCTGTTTCTCCTTTCCTCTTCGCCTTTCTTTTTCATGGATTTTCTTCTTCAGGTGTTCCTTTTGTGAAGTTTTCTCTCGTCTTTGGTATTTCTTTCATTTTGTCCTTTTTCTTTCATCTTTCTTGCCTTTTCCTATTTCTTTCATCTTCTTTGTTCTGAATCTTTCTTGTCCTTTCATTTCCTCTTTTTGCATGCTGATTTTGAGACCTCTGCAAGTTGGGATTTTGATGCAACCTATGGGATTTTGAGATTAGTTTGGGGTTTTTTCTAATTTTTTTGTCCTAGATTTTTGTGGAATGCTCTGTTTCTTACCATATTAACTTTCTAATATAGCTAATGATAAGAAGGCGATGGACCGGCTTTTTTCTAGGATCTATTTTTCTTTTTATTGTTTGTTCCGCGAACCATCTTCTCTTTCATTTTTTCTTCAATTTTCATTCTCTTCCTTCTTCTTCTTTTACATTATTCATCGAAAAAGAGGTCCAACTTCGTGTGCAGTCCTTATTTTTTTTTCTTCTCTGTATCGGTGGCATTCTCAGGTCAATTGCTTCACCGCCATTTGGTCATTTCTGCCACGACTCTCAACCTCTTCCATTTGTTTCTAAGATAGGATTCTGGTATGCTCCATTGGGAAACATGTCTAGTACCAAAGGTTACCTCTGCAGGACTCTTCTTTGATTCTGGCTGTGGCGGCCACAATCAAAGTTCACCTACCTGTTTATAAGAATCGACTATGTGTGACTGCTTGGTCCCTGCTCTTTTTTTTCTTCTTCCATTTGTGTCGGTGAATGTCTTCTTTCCTTATTTCTTTTTTCCTTTGTGATATTGTTTCTGTGAATTATGTCGGGTTTTCAAATTTATGTGGTCGGTATATTTTCTAATGTGTTGCCTTTTTTATTCTTCTCTTGATTTTGTCTATTTCCTTATTTTCTTCTTTTTTGTGTGGTACAATTTTAGTACTCAAATGTCTAAGCGGTCAATGGATGTCAAGCAGCAGCAATGTTTACAAAGGTAATCTTCTTGCTTCTGTCGCTTAAAAAATGCATGAACAATTTTAGAATTTCAGAGACATATTTTAACATAAAATTGCTTAAATGCAGTAGCTAGCTATGACAAGGCTTTATCTTTTTGTTTTATAATTATTTCCCCTATTAAACTATTGATAGCACACCATCCAAACTTTTTTTTTTGGGAAAAAGTTAATCTTCATGTCTCCCTCTAGACATTGGAAATTATCACAATGACATTATTTTAGTTAGACTTAATTTTTTTTATTTTATAATATTTGTTCCTGTAAAGAGTGGTTCTTTTATCTGAAAATATTACAGATGCAATCTTGTGAAGGCTATTGGATCTATTGGGCATCCCATTCAATCTTGTGTGTTTGTCATGAATTTATAGGACTCTTCTTTGATTTCAGCAGTGGCGGCCATAATCAAAGTTAATGGAGTCATGGGAGATCACCCTACCATCACTGGCGGTGGTGTATATGAGGCAGATTCAGATTTGGTGAGCCTGAAGATCAGTTTACTCAGTGATTGTTTTCTTTTACATCAAATTTTTTTTTGAGAGTTTAGAAATAAAATCTGATTATTGGATCTTGTTGGAATGAATAGGATGAAAAATCCACTTATTGGTCGGATAAGCACTTCAAAATGTTAAATAAGTTGATGTTGTGTTTTATTCTATTCATGCAAGATTTAACAGTTTGAATTTGCTTTTCTTTTCTCTTCTTTTCTCTTAGCTTAAACACTCTTTTGTTTTGATGTGTTTTTCTTGTCTCTTATCTAAAATTTTCAAGATGGATTTCAAGTTATGCCGGGAAAGTGTTAGAATGGCACCCTATCAGCATTTATTATTATTATTATTATTTTCCTGAATCTTACCATCTAATTGCTCAACTTGGCAAGTAGGACTTTTGTAATAGTGTCTACATCTGATATGTACTCAATGTGACACAAGGTGGTATGTTAAGGTTGTGGACTATAATTGCAAAACATTGTTACATGAAAGTATATCACCCACCAATAATAGTAGACAGTGGAAACTTCTATGACCTAAGAAAATGAGTAATAATGGAACTCTATTTGGAATGAACTTATATAATCATTTTATTTCTGAATAAAAAGTTCTGCTCATGAAGGTCATTATTTTAATATTTTATTTAGCTTTTTATGATGTTGTCCCTTTTTCTTGAGGTTCTTTTTAGTTAATTCATAGTCTAAATTTTTTTTTAATACATTTAATAACTATTATAGGATATTCCCGTTTTGCTAGTAGTATGGATGTTAATTTTCTCATTGCTCTAACTAATTCCCAAGTTGATATTTCCTAGCAATTTTTGTGCTTCTAGAATTGTGGATGCAAAATGAGAAGGCATTTAATAAAAGGAACAATATTTTATCAGCCTCCTCAAGTTTTCTGTGGAGTAAAATATGAATTCTCCAATTAGGAGAAACCTGAATTGGATTTAAAATATGAATATATCTTTGCTGTTCATATATCTCAATATCGAGAATTCATCTGCATGTTGTTCAATGTCCTTATTAAGTTTTCAATAAATTTATCATCTATCTCAAAATGTCATTTAATAACTGCTGGTTCATTGTGGCCTGGAAGTTGATACTTTTTTTGGTTAAATCTTCTTAGTGTGTTGCATATTAATTGCTAGACCATACTTTGTGTGACAACTGGCAACATTTAGGATTTTGGCATTTCTATTGTATGTGTGGTTGTCTTTGTTTTTCCACTATCAGTACAGAAATCACTCCAGCATTTTAAATTCCTCTTTTAATTTTCTGTTCTTCTACATTTTATATGGTATCTTGACTTCAGTTTCTTGATTTCCTATTATGTTTCTTGCTTTTTTCTTAGCAAAAAACAATTTTATTAAAAACACTTATCATGCTTTAGTCCATATAAGGAATTGCTAATGAAAGGGTCTTTTTTTGTGTGAGTTTAATTTCATGCTAGCTTAGAATCTGATGGGCAGGAAAATATGTTAAATAGTCCTATCAAGAAGGTTTACTTTCTTGGAATTGGTGATTTGATTGCTTTTATTTATAGGAACTTGCTACTAGACTAAAGGTTGTTGTAGAAGTAAAATGATAGACTGATGACCTACCATGCATCCAAATTGGAGAAATCTACTTTAACATTTGGAGTCTTCCTGATAAATCTTCTTTTGCATCAGAGCTCCTACTCTAGTAGTCAAGATTATTGTTGGAGGTACTAGCATACTCTCTCAATCAGAAATATTCTGTATCATGCACAATTATTCATTACAATCATCATATCAGTATGCCTATTGTGAATTCGAACTAACACTAGCAGCAAATTTTGATTCTACAATCTGTTTAGAAAGGTAAAAGTGTGTTGGAGTTCAGATTATTATAGGGTCTTCAAATTTATTCTCCTAGAAACTTACTAAGCAAGTCTCACATTTGCTATTATTTTAGGGTTTTTTAAAGAAAAATTCGTATTTAGATAAATTAATCTATGCAAAAATTTGATTTCCTCTTTAACAGATTTATATGGTTCTATTTAGTTTTGGTTAGTTTTCTTTTAGCTTGAAATTTCAAATATAATGGTTACTTTGGGTGAAATCTTAAACTTTTATTTCTCAAAATGGAAAGTTATGAATTATTGAATGGCTAAATAATGTCAATAATGGTTCTTCTAGAAGAGGGAAGTAGCAAGGCAAAACTAGTAGGTAGTTACTAACTGAGAATATTGTTCCAAACACTAAAGCATAAAAAAGTTCCAAAATCTTGCCAAATGTCAAGCACCAAAGGTGATTCAAGACACTCTCTTGGTCTCTCTGAGCTTTTAGCTCTTCAATAATTTTGTGACTTATGATTTGTCATTTGTTCCTCTTGGTTTGTTCTCTCTTTCATTGCCAATGAGCTTGTCACTCTACCTGTTTGGTGAAACTTCAAAAAGGATCATGATGATGCCTCATAGGGTGAGTGTAACACCCTCTTGTTGGTTGCATATATAAGTTAAAAAAATTAATGGACAATTTGTTAACAATATTTTTATACTATTTTTCCATTTCCAAAAAATAGTTTTTTTTGGGGGGGGGTTTCGGAACTATTATTTTGTTAGGTGTTAAACTATTATTTTTGTTAGGTGCAAGTATATTGTTTAATATGGTTCCTATTTTGATTATTAGTATATAGTTATTATGGTGATTTGTTTTCTGGTGGTTCTGATTCTACAATTTATCAAGTGAAAGTATGCTACTGCACTTTGCTGTTCATTTGTGTAGTTTGGCTACTTGGATATATGCATTCCTTTGTGTAGTTTGACTAACCATAATTTTAAACAACAATAATTTCCCCTCTAACCTTGCTATTATCTTATTTTTTAGATAAAAATCTGGAGGGTTCAAATAATACGCATTTCTTGACAATTTTGTAAACTTGCTACTAATTTTCTTCCATAAATGTATTACTTCTGCTTCACCATATTGCATTTGCATCGATCATAGTATTTGTTGCATTGATGTAGTTATAATTTCATAGTATTTGTTACATTGATTCAAATTGTTCCTATGAAATCCTGATTGAAACTTGCTCTAGCATCTTCTTCTATCACTAATAAATTTGGTTTTATGGTAGACCATATAAAATATAACATAAGTGATGAGTCTCAGTTGTGAATTAGTTTCTATCAACTAGCGAACTAAAGCTTGAGTTCAGAACATGGCTGCTTGAAAACCTGTTCCAAGTGGCATTTCCTTGATTTCCTTATGAAGTTCTAGCATACAAGTAATACAAAGAAAATATGTTTCTAGATTATATAGCTTAAGATTAGCTCCTATGCTGAAGAATAAGTCCAACTTCTTTTATCGCATCACAACTGTTCATGATTTCAATTGGAATTATGGACACTAATATTGACATGTATATGTGAGGTGTGTTATTTCAAGTGGTGACGTTGCTCTTTATAAATTCAGTGAGAAATCATCAAGGACTACAAATTCAGCTGGATTCCAGTAGTCCTCTAATGGGTGCTGAGCAAGAAAACCCTGCTAGAAGACTATGTTCTAATACTCTTACTGTACATTCTGATTATTTATTAGGCCTCATAAATTGAGAGTTTATTTTTAGTAGGCTCAGCCACTACACAGTTCTAGAAGAGATAGATGAGATATATGCTTGGATAACCCTAAAATTTGAGTGTTAGGGGAAAAGTTTTAGGGATGGTTTTGACGTCAAGTTAGTTAGGAAAAGCAGAAAAATGTGAAAGGAATATCTCTCATTGTCTCTCTATTTTCAAAATTTCTACTTGGTTGATTCAACAATGGTATACATAAACATTTGATGTCCCGTGCAAAATTGATACATGATTAGTTGTAATATCTAATTTACAATGTTCACCTTTCCAAAAGTCTATGTAATCTAAATTTGTGAAAAGAAAATTTTATTGGATTTGCATTATATTTGATTATGGTCATTAAATTAGTGTTTTCATTCCATTTGGCATGGTAACTTCATCTGCTGGTCTTTAATTGAAGTTGCTATATAGCTAATTTCTATTTGATACTGATTTTTAGTTAAATATAAAAATGACAGTTTTATTATCAGGATATTAATTTAATAGCTTTATTTATCAATCTATTCAAAGTTGTTAACTTTAAGCATGATTTACTTATTATATAATAAAAACTAGATATATAACATTTAAAAGATTGTAAGTTTAAATATGGATAGTATTTGATTAATTAAAATTTTGAAAAATCTGCAACAAATAGAAAAGATACTAAAGGAAAAAAATGCCCGTGCTAATGCACGGGTCTGAACTCTAGTTCATGAAAATCCAAGATAAGCACTTTGAAATATTATAGTTGCATAAAAAACTTTAAACTTATATCACCCAAAGTATTCAAAATGAAAAATGAATATATAAATTAATATATCAAAATATATATAAGTTTTTTTTGTTAAAAAATATTATATTTTCTGACCTAAATATCAATACATATAATATAAAATAAAAATGATAAAAAAAAACTCTATTAATAAGTTATGAATAATATGATTTATATAATAAAAAATAATATAATTTATCTTAAATTTCGTAAAACTTGTTATAATATAAATTGTACTTTGTTTATATCAATCAATATATATTGATATGCATCATGTTAATATATTGATTTTTAAAAACATTATAATTGTATTTTTAAATGACTTAATTAATTAGTTTTAATATTTGAAAAAAATTGTAATTTTAAATTTGCAATTATGAGCTTAGTTCTACCCTAGTTTGCTATAGATAATGTTTTTTACACCGCAAGGATTTTGTTTTCTTAATTAAAAACATAAGGTTTACCAAAAAGAAAATGTGTTGATCCTATTTCCTTGTTCAAGAGCTGAAGCCCCTCTTCGTAGGCTTTGTTTGGTTGAAAATTTTTTCAAGGGAGGGGATTGAAAGGGATTGAATTCCCTTCCCTTGTTTGGACCAAAATTTTGGAGGGAAAGTGAGGTGATCTATAGCTTTCCCTTCCCCTTCAATTGTCCAGTTTTATTTTTCTCAAATTAAGATTTTTTTTGGAGAGAGAGTATAATGTAAAATATTTTAACTAATTTGCTCTTCCTTTTGTTTTAATATTACAATAATACCTTGTAGAAGAATAAAAAAAAAAATCCTCCTCCAGAGCTCTCATTTTGCGTGTATTGCTTTGGGTTTCTCTCCTCTGTTCACACCTCTTGTTCACATTATGTCATCCCTCCCTGCGCCGTTGCCTAAATTTCTTCTTGTCGTGGTTACTGTCTTCTCATCTCAAGTGATCTATTTTTTTTATCTTGCTTATTTCCATCTCCATTTGTGCCTTTTTTTTATCTGAATCTTTATATGCTTCCCCTCTCCTATTTCCATGCTTGGGCCGATTTGCATTTTTTTTTTAATTTGCTTCTTCTTGTTTATAGCTCACACAGCAATTGAAATCTTTTTTTTTTTGGCTATTTGCTTCTCCCTATTTGTAGGTCACAGAGCAATGCCTTTTTTATTTGTTATTTGCTTCTTTCTATTCGTAACACCTTCACCTTATCGAAAGTAAATTAGAGGGGAGCTTAATATAATTTTTGAAACTAGAGAATTATTGAAGTATAATTTAGCCATAATTTAGGGGAGTTAGTGTAATTTATCAATGAAGGAGGAGTTTACTTTTTGTCACTTTCATTAAAATTATTTAACGTAGTCCATAAGTTTTTATAAAAACTAAAGTTTTTTTTTTCAATTTTTTTATAGCCCGAATGTGTCCCTTGATGTCATTCTCTTTGTTATTCATTGACAATTGAAACCAAGTTTTATTATGAGTTTTTTGGACTCTGTATACAAAACATTTGAATACATACCCATACATATGTATGGAACCTTTGCATATTTTGGTGTGATCATACACACAAATTAAATGATTGTTGTGTCAACCAAATGAATAATATGTTTAGTTTGGTTTTTGATCATGTAGAGACTAAAGGTAATTTACTTGCATACTTGTTAGAGTAAGGTATGAAATAATTGAGTCTTGCATTCAATCCCTTGCTCACAGAGATGGAATATAGTTGCAAGTGTACAAATAAGAGTTTTTACATACTTTTATGAGATACTGTGTTCAAAAGTTGGCAAGAGAGATCAAAGAGCTTTTACCTTTAGGTGATTTTAATGTGTTAAACCTTCAGTTTTTTATCTATTGTTATCATGTGGGCCATGTTTCGAGCTGCAGTGTGCCATGAATTTCTTTCTAATACAATTCTTCTTATTTGATGCTTTTACTCATTCACTTGGTTTTTATAATAGCCAACATATGATATTTATAAGCATTTCATTAAAGTAAAATTATAGCTCATCCTATTATATATTACCACTTTTACGTTAAGTAATGAGTTTACCCATTATAAATATTGATTATTTTGAATGTGGTACTTGTATCCATACATTTGTCTGCAAATCTCAACTTGGATTGTTTGTATTGTTCATATTAGGTTATGCTATGATGGCAAACACGAAATATTACTAGTATATCTTGCTTCATTTTTTGAGAATCCTAACTATTTGTTTTGAGTATAATGCTAGAGTTGTTGAAAGAGGGAAGTCTTTAGGATTAAATGTTAACTATTGATTATTCCTTTTTATTTTCTTTGTTAGATGGACTTGGGAACTGAATTATTGTTAGTAGTGTGCCAATGGGTTGAATTGCATCAAAGAGCAATAGCTTTGCCCATTTGTGTCATTGCATACTACTATTGCACTCAGGTGTTTACTAGAAGAATAATATGTTACAGTATGGAAAGAGAAAGGATTTGTGAAGAAGTTATGAGTGAAATAACTAGTAGCACAATTGATCGTGATATCATTAGAATGAGTCCTGAAGCTTTTTTTCCATCATGTGGTATATTAAAAAGAGATGGTGGCTTACAATCCACACGATGGTCAAGTGTAAAAGAACAAGTTGATATTTTTGCTGGCTACAACTACTGTATTTTTGTAAATACTGAAAATATGACTCTTAGATATAGATATTCCTTTTAGATGTTGGGAGTAGAAAGAAGTAAAAAGGAATTAAGATGTATATTTTGTTTGCCACACCAACTATATTTTGATAAATACTGAAAATGTGTCTCTCACACACCAGATTTGGCAATTGTCTGCTTCAAAAAGCACTTATTCATTATGGCAAATTTCAAGAAAAGGAAGACTTGATGACCCCATTGTCGAAGATATTTCTCACCTAAGCCACCATCTTAATATTTCCTTGTTTATCTCTTCACTTCCTTGGTATTTTAAGTTTACTGTGATTGTTACTAATAAACTTTATATGTAATTTTATTGCTAATATATTGATCTTTTATTAAAAAAATTTGGTCTTAATTTGATGTGGTGTTACAGTTTTAGCTATTGATGATGGTATATGGAAACTTAATGATAATTGCCTCTTTTTAATTTTATATATAGTTATTTTTAGTGGTTAACTTAATGATAGTTGCCTCCTTTTATTTGTTTATAACGAATATGAAAACTTATTTATTTACAAAATCTCCTTCTTCTGCATAATTATAGGACTTCGGCTAGATAGATTTGTTCTTCCGCTATAAAAAATCTTGGATAATTAATGAGTTCAAATGATAATTAAATGAATTTGTTCAGTACCTTCATTATTTGGAAGGTGAAACACGTATTTCTCCCCTAAAATTTTGATATATAATGAAATTGAGAGTGTAATATTTTTCTTTTGCAAAAATTTATCAATCAAATTTCATATATCAAAATTGAAAATAAAAGTTCTGTTTTAATTTGAAAGTTGCTTATTATAATATGTAATTTTTATTTATATAAGAAAAAATTAAAAAAATAAACAATATAAAGTCTAAAGGTATAATAATAAATTAATTATCAAATTTTCTCCTATCCTCTCCTCAAATAAAATTTTACTAAAATTCCCTGCAAATTTTAAAACTCTCATCCCCTCCATTCAACGGACTCCAATTCCTTCCCATCCAATGGTCGACACCTTACTTTTTTTTGGCTAGATATTACACCCCTGATCTGAATTTCTCTCACCCTCATCAGCCGGACCCATGGCCGTTCCTCTTTCGCCAATCCCTCCCAAACCCCCCTTTTCATTTCGTTGTGAAATTCTTTAGCCTTTTTAGAGTTCTCTCTGTACTTCTGCCCATCAATTCTTCTGCATCTCTCTTTCTTTTTGTCTATGCTTCACTTTGCATTAGATTTCCCATGCAGTTGGCGGGTTCTGCTTTCTATACCAAAACCCTGATTCGACCTTGAGGCCTAAGCGGATCGCCATTCTCTGTATCGAAATGGCGATTGCAACAGGAGATCGATACCTGGAGAAGTTGGTGAAGTTCGTAGACGAACAAGCTGGTCCTCTGATCGAAGGAACACTGGTGTTGAAGCTCAACCCTGCTGGGCTTCACTATGTCCAATCTAGGCTTGAGGCCTTGCATGAGCTTGAGAGCCTTCTTGCCGGGGCACCCGTTGACTATTTGCGAGCTTATGTCTCCGACCTCGGTGATCACCGTGCTCTTGAACAACTCCGTAGGATTCTTCGTCTTCTCACCTCGCTGAAGGTCGTTTCGGTCTTGCCACCGCCTGCCAGGGATCCCACACCCTTGTCTTTCTTGCCTTGTGGGCGATTGAAAGTTTTGGAGCTCAGGGGATGTGACTTGTCCACTTCGGCCGCTAGAGGGTTGCTGGAGTTGAGGCATACTCTGGAAAAAATCACTTGTCATAATTCCACGGTTTGTTTGCTAATTCCTCTTGTTTTTTTCGGTCCAAAATTCTGGGGAGCATAAAGTGCTTTCGTGTTTATTACTTATTAGATGTAAAGTTGACTTGTTTCCCCTTTCCCAAACAATCTAGGAATGTTTTTTGCTTTAGAAAGTTGAAAATTATCATATTATGTGTAATTTCTTTTCGTCATAGTGAATTGAATGTTAAAATTTCCTATATTCTAGGATGCTCTGCGGCATGTATTTGCAAGCAGGATAGCGGATATTAAGGATTCTCCACATTGGAACCGGTTGTCGTTTGTCTCTTGTGCATGTAATGGTTTAGTTCTCATGGATGAGTCTTTGCAGCTTCTTCCTGCAGTTGAAACACTTGACCTCAGCAGGAACAGGTTTGCTAAGGTAGATAATCTTCGTAAGTGTACAAAATTGAAGCACTTGGACCTTGGTTTCAATCACCTGAGAACAATTGCGCCTTTCTATGAGGTACTGGGCAAAAATATTTATTATCTGGATGATTGCATTGAGAATTATAAATAAAGAGTTGGTTTTTGATAGAGTTGATAGCTTGATTCACGTGAGCCACTTAGTAGCATAAGGCGACAGCTGCTGTTGTTGACGATTGCATTGGGCATTATAATGTGGTAGCCATGGAAGGCAGTCTGGTGCTTGTTACAAATGTTAATATATTGTTTGCCTATAGACCAATAACATGTTTGAAAGTGAATGGTAAACTGTTTTAGTATCATGAAAAATCTGAGGGCCTTTTATTTCTTTTCTTTTCTTTTGGCTTTTTGATTTTTGCCTATTGTAATCTTTCAAAATGTTTTTGCTACTGACCGGCAAGCATTTATGGTTGCAACTTCAACAGGACCCCTTAAAGGGGACATTGAATTCATACACGAAAACCTGCTGAGTTGATTTTTTGTTTGTTTGAGAGGGGGAGGGTGGGCAAGTTGTTTTCAACTGATGGGATTTCAATATCTTCCCAAGAAATTTTTATTTAATTTGATACTCTGAATTTGGGCTGTGCTTTATTTAATAATTTGAGGTGCTGCCCACCTTGTGATGGATAATTAGTTGTGTGAATTTGAATCTCTTATGATTTGGAATCAGTTAAACAAAGTGGGATTGACCTGTCATTGGCTGCTGATCACTGAACTGTGGTTGTATTTTTATATCCCAAGAATAAATCTTAATTTCACTCGGATGTGTATTGAGAGTATTCAAGGGTCAACCTGAATGTGCCCTAGCTTGAGCATGATCACAGAATTGACTTCTTTTAATATCAAATAACATTGACAATAGTGGACTATGAATCTTGCTAGTTGGAAGACTGGAAGTTGTTAATACATCATGAATTTAGAAAAAAACTCTAGTGGGAAAAAGAAAATTGCTGTAGGGGTTGTGTGATATACCCATATACCCAGTGTTTCCATGTTGATTGCATAGGTATAAACATACAAGGAACAATTTGGACATGCCAACATCTTTTTCTTGGGTCGTTACTTTGGTCAGATCTTTATTCTTTAGAATTGAATAAAATGATCCTTTAATTAACAGCCCAGCTATATTTATTTTGAGATTCTTCTTTCAACTTCCCTACAATTTGATTAGGTTTTTGGAAGTTGAAAGTAATGATATTATTGGTAGTTGCACTTTGCATATAATGAAAAACTAAGTTATCCTAAGTTAATATTGTTGTGGATATAATATTGATGGAATATTTGTCGATGTTTGGGGTTTTAAAATTAAAGACTATTGCTTCATGTAAGAGATTTGTTTACAGGACACTTTGCTTCTAATGCATATCATTGATTTGGGGGTTAGCTCTGGACTCATACCAGTTTTGTTGGATCATTCAGGTTTCCTGTCATATTGTTAAACTAGTCTTGAGAAACAATGCTCTAACTACTTTGCACGGGATTGAGAAGTTGAAGTCACTTGAAGGACTTGACGTTTCCTACAATATTATTTCCAATTTTTCAGAGCTACAGTTCCTTGCATGCCTTCCATTTCTTCAAAGTCTGTGGCTGGAAGGAAATCCTTTGTGCTGTGCTCGATGGTACAGAGCACAAGTATTCAGCTTCTTCACCTTCCCTGAAAAAGTAAGTTATGATGTGTTTATCTGGTTTGAGTGTTTGCGTGTAGTATTATTTAGCTGTCTTTATGCCTGCTTATCTGACTACTTGTCAATGTTTTGTGTATTTTTTAATTTTAGATTTTTTCCCCTATCCCATGGTTTCTTTTATAGGTATCCTTAATTTCTGATGTTTGAAGCATTTCTCTAGTTAAGTATATGCACTTAATTTATTCTCATTAAATTTACATTTTTCTTTTTTTGTGCTGATTAGTTGAAGTTAGATGACAAGGAGATGAATGCCAAAGATTTTTGGAAGAGACAACTAATTATTGCCAGAAAGCACAAGAGACCTTCCAGCTTTGGGATTTATTTGCCAGCAAAAGATGAGGCTGCAGAGCAGGAATGCTTAAACAGAAGGGTATGTAAGTAATGAAATTGTTTGTGTATTTTTTTTTTTTTTGGTAACATGATTGTGTATTTGTCTAAATCAAAATTGTCAAATCAAGTTTTTGTTGCATTTTAAGCTTGTTGCTAAATGCTCTCATTTCTCAAATGAAAGTTGAGAGGAAAATTTCATGGGATATGTATCTATCATATTCTTTGAAAAAGAAACAATATAAATTTTGACCTGCATGGAGATGATCATTCCACTTATTTACCCTTTTTAACAAGCAGAGAAAAGCTTCTCGTCTTGCCTCCATTCAGAATGAAGAAGATATCACTAGCATATGTTCTGACCAGGAGTCTGTGTCATGTGGGAATGATGTTCAAAATAGAGATGATTGTGATTTATCTGACGGTGAATCTGAAATAGTGGACTTAATAAATAAAGTTGAGCATATGAAGAAAGAGCGTTCTATTCTTTGGTTGCGGGAATTTAAGGAGTGGATGGATATTGATTCTGGTAAATTTGTGGAAAGCAGCAAAGAAGGAAGATCTAAATTGCATCCTCAGAAAGAGAAGTATATTAAAAAGGGGCCAAGCCTCGGGCAACTGGTTGAAGTCTCAAGATATGCCTCAGACTCTGTTCTAGCCTCGGGAGATGAAAGTAGTTTGAATATTGTAGAGTCTGATAGTTCTTTTGTAGATACATCTGCTAGTTTTCCCAGCCAGCAGTACTTTGACAGTAGAGGTTTGCTTGGTAATGATGGTGGGGCCTCTCTTAATGACTTTGGGGGAGTGGATCAGGACCGTCTTAAATCTCATTCGTTGAAAGGGATTAGCAATACATTCTCACACTCTAGAAGTTCCCATTTAGATACCTTTACCATTCAAGAAGAACATAAAATGGCTGAAAATGGTGACTTGTCACCATTGACAACAATTGATGATATATCTGGATCTCACTCATCTGTTTGCCCCTCATCTCCTCCCCACTTTCAAGAAGACCTTCTTCAACGTCGGCAAAACTTGGTGGAGGAAATTTTACAGCTATCTGCGGATTCCTTTTCAGTGGCATCTTCTGATAGCAACACAAGCTGTAGTGAAGTTGATTACTCTGGATATGAGCAATCAGTGCCTGAAATTGATAATTTCCTGAATAAAAACTATGTGAACAAGGGTGTTGATGAGCATATATCACTAAATCTACCCGAGGACATGTTTAATGGCCAAGGCCTTGGAAGAGAGAATGGCATTTATTCATTTGATTTTTCTGCTGAACCAACTACTAAACAATGCCCCAATGATTTTGCTTCTGGTGCTGAGAATGAGCATGGTTCTTTTGTTAACCAATGTGCTGATCAGTTAGGGAATAAAAAAAGCATAAGGAAAGCCAAGAAAAGATTTATTTCAATCTTAGAAGAGAGTTCAGGCAGCAATGCATGTAATTATGGAAGTGAATTTAAAGAAGAGCAAAGTAAGCTAATTTCTCATGTGGATGCCTTTGAAACTGTGGGAAAGGGACAGATGCCTGCAAATTTCAAGAGAATACTGCATGCTGATGATATTTCTGAGTTGTCTATGGCTGATTGCTGTCCCCAAGAGAACATTGATTTGATTGTTACCTATTTCAATGCGCATATTGTTGATTTGGATGCTCATGAAGTTTGTAGCCATTGTGTATACTGTAATTCTGTCCTTCTGAGGGAGTCCACCTTCAAGGAAAGGTAACTATCAATCATAAATATTCCAAGTGAATTTGATGGAAGGATTCATTTTGATAGTATTTATTTATTTAAAGCTATTGAAATGGTGCCTGTTTTCTCTGGGTAATACATGAAAATATATTTTTTATTTCTGTATTTGCTTTTTATAGGATGCTAGCAAACTATTTTTTTCATATGTATGCATTCTATTCTCTATCAGGTGTGTCATTTTTAGTGATTATCTATTGCAAAAATGATACGCAAGATGTTCAATTGGCTGTTCTGCTGAATTTCGAGAATACCCTTTTTTTAACAAAGTGGTCGCAATGTTCATTCACCCTTGTATCTTTGTTTCTTTTGCTAATGAAATAAATAATTTGCACATTAATTTTTCATTTATAAAACTTTGGACCTATATAGTTTATCCACGATAACTATATCTCTTCTAACTTATACATCAATTGGCTTCTTTATGATTTGTATTAATACACATTCAGTGGAATCTCCATTGAAGTTTCTGAATGTGTTAAGTAGTATTATTGCATGTTTTCCATTTTAACTACTTTGGAAGACGAAATTGTAAAATACTTTTTACCCCTGATCAAATGAGCAAAAAGTTCTTGTTCTGTAATTCATTTATTCATCATTGTTGCTCATACACATACAAGTTTGAGACTCAAATTGATGTACTCATGCAAAACCTAGGTGCTTGTTTTTTTTCCATTGATTTTATCATGTATTTTCGGAACATAAAATATATATTTGTTGGTACTTCTATAATATCCACTTTGGTGTAGAGACAGTTTTACTGCAGGATCCAAAATGGTTTGAAGCTTTTTAACCATCCTGTATGCAAGTACTCACCCCTTTCCATGCAGTCAACCTTTAGAGTTCCACAGTTTTGGGAGGATTTTTGTGCATTTCTTCCCCGAAAGAAAGTTTACTTCTTAAAAATATAAATTCATAATTACCTGATTTCCGTAATAAGAGCAGTAAAGTATGATTAAAAATGACATAATACGTCTGTTAAAAAATCTTTTCATATTTCATTATTGGAATTTATGATAGACAAGTGTTATGCCCAAATTGATATATTCATTGTTTGTATTATATTTTTATTTATTTCAAAAATGTCCTCCCGCTACCCTTTGAAGGAAAAAAGGTACAATTTTAGATTCATCCCTAGTAACCACCCTGTGGATAACACGAGTTTCCAAAATGAATATTTTCTGAGAAATTATTTTGTCCAAAAAACTTTCCTGTTCATGCTTGTTGCACAGATCATAGTTTGAGTTTGCAGTTTGGAACTTCTGAGCACTATTTCCTGCAATAGCATGTGTAATGTTCCTTTGTTCCCATGTAGAGAAGTTGCAGTGTTACTTAGCAGCCATATGAAGCTCTATTTGCTACTAATCGCTGCTGCTGCTGATGAGTCAGGTTTTGCTAAAGGCCTTTTCTTTCTCAGAAGAGCAACTTCATTTTTTCAGTATATTAGAGCATTAGAGTTCACACCATCATTCTAATGTCTTTAGAGATCTTTAAAACCATATTAAGATTTCTTATGGAGGATACTTATTTGAGGCAGAGGAGGGTTTGGTCGAGTTAACCCTGAAAGCCCAAGTTCCATTTCTACATATGCTGACATTTCATAAAATTAGCACAATCAATGTCTTATCCATATTTCACATGCTTGAACAGTTAAACACTGCATTTTTAATCCTTCCCTGTGAATTAAACAAAATGGATCTTGAAAGCTTTTTTATTGATGCCGATCAGGAATTCATTTGAGTTTATTAAGTTGCCACAAGGCTGAAGAAGTTTGTGAGGTGCTTGTTGGCATGGGACTTCAGTTGCTAAGGTTAGTGACTTGTACCTTTTTTTAAGGCCAACTAGTGACTTGTTGTACTTAAAGAATTGTTAATTTTTTAAGTGTATGTTATTGGCAGGGTGAACTTTCAAAGTGGTGAAACATACCTTTTTATTATGAGGAGCATAGAGAAATCAAGAGAGCTACTACAGACCTTGCAAGTTTCTGATTCATGTGGAGCAAATAATAGATGTTCAATAAGAAGGTGATATACGTGGTACCCTACAACTTTAAATGCAGAACCTGAGAGTCTGTGCTTACGTTTTTGTCTAAATAAATGAATAAAAACTGTCTGCATACAAACGTGTATTGAAAAATTTGGATTTGATGCTTAAAAATGTGTTAAAAATTTTATTTTTGGTTGTTGAATTTTTTTTTCCTGTTATGATAGAATGGGGTTTTGGAAATATAAATGGCAGTTTGGAGCAGGTTCAGGTTGAGCTGTTTGACAACCAAATATGTGGTGGCTCCAGTTTGAGCATTTATCAGTACGCAATGGTGCTTGTTTGTTGTAACAGCAAAGGTATGCTTCTCAGTTTTTCATGTTATAGTTTTGTTTTCTTCTTATGCAATTGATATTGTATGTTAGTCATTGGTCTTGTTTATTTTAATCCCAAACCTTCTCCAAGAATAACTTATTTGTAACTCTTAAATTGATGTTAAGAGAACTTTTATAAACTAGTTTAAAACACCAGTTTGGGAAGAGATTGTGTTGTTAGATGCCTAGAGCAATGCTTCACTCTTGATATGAACAAGCATAACTTTTGTGTTAATATTCCTTGTGTGAATCAACTTACAGTGAGTGCACTGGTATGGTAAACTGATGGTTTTCTTGGGGTTTTAATTAATTAATTAATGGTGTTAGAGACATTTTTGGTTCTTAGTGGTACAAGATTTGAAAATATTTGTTTATACTTACGTCTTCACTTCAAATGGAAAAATTCAACGTCTGTAAAACATGTTTATTAGTTAGTTTACAATCGTAAAGGTGACTACTTTTGCCTTTTACCTTACAGATAAATCATGGCTCTCAAGATCATTGTTTGTGACTGGGGGATATGTGCTTTTATGCATTGAGGATGTTACACAATTCTGCTCATTTTCCTCAGATTCATCTCTATCATCCTATTTCAGAATTGATTCATGTTGCCTTATTACTGACATTTGTGAAGCAGTAAGTTGTTCCTTAACAATATTGGCTACATTTATAAGTGCATTGAATTGCTGTTGGAGTTGGGTAAATGTCAGCATTCTTTTTTTTGATCTTCTTTGTTCTGTAGTCAAGCTGGTAGATGTGTTTTACTTTGGTCATTTTTGAGGTATAAAAAGTTGCTTCAATGAGAAAACTTATTGCAAAGAATAATTTATGGACGTTAAAAGTGGCCTTCGTGGACTTCAGAAGTGAAATTGGTTTTAAATTTGCAATAATCTTTAATTTATTGAAATATTTGCCTTTTATTTTTTTGAAGTCGTAGCATAGTAAATACCCACTAAAATGAACTCATCTAGTGGGTTTGCATTCTTAATGTCATCCCTACCCTCATTATAGGGACAAATGATTCTTGGGAGCATATTGTCAGTAGAAAACAAGCTTGAATTAAGAGGCAAACGCTTTATTTTCAAACAGGAAAAGAAAGAAACATCTTGCTTTGGTCACCTCTACTTGATATGATGTGTGGAAACCTAGCTGTTTCCTTTTATTCTTTTATCATTTTTCTAGGAATTTATGCTTTTTGTGGCTCGGTGTTTAATGATTTAATGTTAACTCCATACAGGTTATTGATGTTAAAGAGCGTTTCTGTGTGACTTTAGTTCTGGAACGTCTAATGTCAGAATTCCACCAGTCTCCCCATGCTAACCTTCAAGTTGTAAATAATGGAAACGGGCATTCGGGATCTATTAGATTGAAGCTTCAATGGTTCTCTAGAGATAATTTGTTGAAGTTTGTGTCCCTGTTGAAGGCAATCCATGGAGAAAGAGTGGGCTCTGCTTTGGTAGTAAGATGTATATCATAAAAGCCTTTTTACTCATTGTTGCTTCATATTCATTTCATTCTTTGATTTCAGTTTTCATATTGTTCTCTCTTACAAATTGAGCAGTTTGTTTGCTTGGTGTGTTTGGGTTGATCATAGCTTCGTTTCCTTGAATTCTTTAATTTGTGTCTGCCAGTTGTGATTCTTTCAGTGTACAAAGCTGTACAGTGCGATTACAGGGTCTTTTTTTTTTTTGGACCAACACCATATGAGAAAATTACCTAACATAGGTGTTATTCAAGTTGTGGAATGTTTTACTATCTAATTTACTCCTCTTGCTCTCTTACCTCTTCCCCCATTCCCTGTTATAAATTATTGAAGAGAGAAATCACAATTTTGCCGTATGTTACCGCAGTTTCTTCTTGATTATGGCTGCCTGTTGCTTAATATCTTGTACTCATTCCAGTCCTTAGTATAAGCAACGTTTAACCATCTTACTAATATTATGAAATTTCTTCACATCATTGAATTTGTCTAAAAGTTTTAGTAGTTTCCAATGTTGTGGTGGCACCTTTTAATTGCATACAAAACAAACCAGGGCCTTGGAAAGAAATAATTATTAATGCATACTTTTTGCTAAAGGTGCCTTGAGACCAATAACCCTTTTTAGAGATGTTCCATATTAAGGGCCAGAGGGAGTACATTTTTGGAGACACATTGATCCCTTGGTAAGAAATTCCTGAAGCCTTGACTAACGTTCTTTTCACTAACGTATAAAAGAACTAGTTTAAGAAGAGTTGAATAGAACTCACGGGTGAACTGTCTCCTATATTTTCTTTATTGTCAATGGAACTCGTTATCGACTAGAGCTACTATAATGTTCTCAATATCAAATCTTCTGTACTGTACTTTGAGCTTTGAAGTCAGATATAGCTACTGCTTATTATGGGAAACGAATCACTACAGGGCAACAGGAAAACTATTGCTTACTTTGCCCCTTGCTTTGGTATCTATCTATCTATTATTTATTTTTTAAAGGAACTAGATTTCTCTCTCCACGGCGGATGCACCAGGAACATATGGATATTTTATTTAGTTTTAAAATATATTAAATTAAAAAAAAATCTCATCACTAGCTCTCTAACCCCAAAAAAATTGATATTAAATTATATTAATTAAAATTAATATAGATTGAAACAAAAAAGGAAAAGAACGTAGGTCCACCTAAAGAAATGGAAAAAGATGAATTTTACTTGTAAAAAAAAAAAGAATGAATAGAAAAAAATGTGACTAACTTAAGTAGAAAAAAACATAAAAAATAATAAAAAAAAGGTGAGAAAGGGAATACGAAACTGATGAGCCACATTGTATAGCTAATGCGCATGTAGTTCCATTTTTCTTTTAATCTATATATAATTAAAAGTAAAATGGAACTGCACTATGTAAAATGCACATAGTGACTTTATTTATTGGGCTTCATGCCCCCTCTTCTTTTTTTTATTTTCTTGTTTTTTAGTGAATCTAATTTTTTTTATTCATTCAGTTTTTTATAGATGAGATTTATCTTTTTCTATTATTTTAGGTGAGCCTCTTTTTTTTTTTTTCAATCTATATTAATTTTAATTAATATCATTTAATATCATTCTTTTATATAAAAAAATTAATAATAATTTTTTAAATTTAACATATTTTAAAATTAAATAAAATATTTTCATGTTTGTGCGTATTTGCACTTAGAAGAAAAATCTAGTTTTATATAGATATAGATATAAGCCTGTATTGTGCAGGAGCCAAATATGAGCTGGCTTGCTGTGTTGGACTTTGTGCTTGTGTATTATTTTACTGCCACCTGTATCTTTTGAGCCATCCCGTTTGGACATGATTTTGGTTGTGGTGTTTTTTACTTATATTATTCTATATATAAAAGATGTATAAGAGTATTGCTACTATTTTTGAGGTGGTGTGTGAGTTTTCTTCATTCTGTGGGTCCCATGCCTTATGATCCGGTGCCACGTGTAACAACCATTACTTTTTTATTTGTTATATATATATATATAACAAATAAAAAAGTAATGGTTGTTACACGTTATATATATATATATATATCAACTGGTTGTCCCCTTTCAGTAATACAAGAGTAGATAACTATGGAACCAGACTGAATACTATTCATGAGATAATCCAGTTTTCTCCTGAGTATAAACAGCTTCTCATGGGTTCTAGGACTCAAGGGACACCTTAGGATTATCTCACTTACTAGTGGGTGGTCTGATACATAGCTCTCTGGATCATGATTACTGAAAAGTTACTGAGGTGGATCTTGATCAAATTCTTTTGGTACACAGATTTCTCATGTGAGGCAAGTGTAAAGCAAACTTGAATCTGGATAGACAGAGTTAAGACATAACTATGGTTAGAATTTTAAGATAGGAAAGAGAAGTTTTAGAAACTCATTATTGTATCTCACAAGGGAAGGCTCTCGAATATTTCCGACTTGCTTCCATCTTACAAACTAGGCTTCTCTTATAGAGTCGGAGCATCACTCATAACCCTCACAATTATTATAAACAAACAGTAAAAGTAAACACATGGCAGACATGCTCTATCAGCCTTGTCAGTCTAGCTTTACATTACATGACTTAAAGTAGTGTCGGCAATCTGACTTTTTACATGAAGACAACACACTTAGACTGTTGGCATAGAAGACAAATTCTAAAAGTTTTTACATATGGGCTCGTGACTACTTGCTTAATTCTTTATGTCTCCCTCGAGTTTCTTTTGCTTTTGCTTTGTAGCTTTTCTTTGTATCTTGTCTAATTCTGTGTCAATATCAAAGTCTTTAAAAGGAGTAGGTTGTCCAGGTGTCTATGAGAGAAAGTTTTGCAGAAATTGAGGGTCTAAATCATAAGGGTCTTGTGACTCAAGATATTGAAGAAGGTCTTCATTTTCAGCGAAGTTTGTCATTGGTAGATCTTGGCTGGTTGAAGCTTAAGTACCATCAACTGATGGTGCTAGAGAAAGTTCAGGCCAGTTGAAGGGAATGGCTTGTCCTATTATGAACATTTCTTCTGGAATGAAGAATTCTCTTGGAAGTGGTACAAAGGATGAACATATCTGATCAGTTGTATTACCTGTGAAATTATTAAGACCTAAAAGATAATCTTTTAACTCATTAATAACTTGATGTTCACGAATTGACCAATGCATTGATGTACCCCACATATGGGTTTGAACTAGAGTAAACAAGTTTCCTTGGTGATCAGATTTATAAGGGCGATGGACAACAAAAAAGGTATAGGTTTTCTATTTCTTTAGAGGAATATTCCACAGCTGGTTTTCTTCTATCTCTTTGTATAGATGTCCTCTCCATACTGGTAATGGAGCATACCAAGAGAGAAAGGTAGCCAAGTTGGAATGAGCATTCTGTTTATCAGTCAAATACTGATAAGTCTATTTTGGAGGTAAGGCAAAAGCACAAGCAAATAGAGTTGAAAGGGACCACATATACCACATGAATTCAGTAGTAATTGGTCATTTGATGAAGGGTATGACCAAATATGACAGTAGAGGATCAAAAAACTTAGGCTTAGGGGAAATTCCTATGGCTTGCAGGAAAATATGAAGATAATAGAAAAGAGTTTTTCTTGCAACAACATTGATCTCAGGAACAGTGGCTGGGTAATGTGTTGGAGGAAAAACAAGCTGGCAACTCATATGAGAGTGAGGGTTAGGATGGTGTTTAGGAATGACCGAGATTGTAAAGATAAAGAGAGGTGGGGATTTTCTGAGAAAGGCTATATGGGTGTTTTTTGAAAGAGCTCTTGAGAGTAAATCTGCTAGCACATTGTGCTTTCCTTTGATGTGTTTCACCGTGAATTTATAGTTGGAAAACCAGTCTTTCCAGCGAAGTAATTGTTTTTCTGGAACTATTTTCTTTTTCTGGTCCAGAATGGCTGGGAAAGGTATATTATCCATTTCAACAGTGAATTGATTAAAACTGAGATAAAAGCTGAATTTTTCAATTTCTCTTTTAACTGCAAGGATTTCTTTGTAGATAACATGATAATGCTTTTCTGCTTTTTTGAACTGTCCACTGGCATGTGCACAATAATATCTTTTTTCATTGTCTTCTTCGATAAGAACAGCTCCTCAAAAGTCTTCACTAGCATCTGTCTAGAGGACAAGATTTCCTTTATCGGGAATCTTTAAAGGCGGTGGATGCTGTGCAATAAGTTTCAACTTTTTTATTGCTTCTGTCTGTTTGTCAGACCATAATGGAGGGTTCTTTTTCAAAAGTTTTGATAGCTGACTGGTATATTTTGTGACATATGGAATGAAATCCCGGACATAATTAATGACACCCAATAATCTCTGAATTTGTTTGGTGGTTAAGTTATTGTCAGGAAAATCTAACAATTGTTGAGCAATGTACGGGCTAGGTTGAAAGTGGCCTTCAAAAAAAGTCATGCCTAAGAATTGGATTTGGGCCATTCCTATTTGGCTTTTGGTAGCAGAAAGCATGATTCCATATTTTTGGACAACTTGTTGGAATTGGGCTAATAGGGTTTTACGGGCTTTTTCTGTTTCTGAGTACAGAAGGATATCATCTATGTAAACAAGAGCTGAATGAAGGATGTGTTCAAAAATTTTTATCATAGCTTTTTGAAACAAAAAGAGAGCAGGTTTAAGCCCAAATGACATTACTTTCCATTGATATTGAGCAATAGGAATGCAAAATGCAGTCTTATTGTGAACACCCCATTTTGTCCGGGTATTTCAAAAAAGAACAAAAAAATAAAGTAAAATAAGGTTAATAATAAATAATAATATCTAAATGAAAAAAAAACAACAAAAAGAAATAAAATAATAAGAAGAAAGTTGCAAGAATTAAATAAATAAAATTAATATACAAATACATAACAAAAAATATATATATATATAACAAAAAATAATAACAACAAAAAATGAAAAAAAAGCAAGCAAAAAAAATAAAAATAAAAAAAGGCATATACAAAAAAAAAGGAAGAAACAGAAAAAACACAAAAAAATAATAACAACAAAAAATGAAAAAAAAGCAGGCAAAAAAAAAAAGAAAAGAAAAGAGGGGGGTAATTTCGGGCCCAGGATGCCACGAGCCCAATTGAGGGCTCGTGGACCTGGGCCACCAAGGGCATAGCCCTAAAAGAAATGAGAGGGAGGAGCCAGAAGCAGGGCATGGCCGCGAGCAGAGGGAAGCGTGAAGCAGAGGGAGAAAAGGCACCGAGGCAGAGAGGAAAGACCGAAAGAAAAAGCAGGAGCCGCAGACTGAGTAAGGAAAGGACACGAGGGAGCAACCAGAAAAAGCTGGGGCAGTCACGGGAGAGGCAGCCGCGTGAATTGGAAAAGAGGGAGCAGAGAAAGAAAAGAAAAGCAAAGGCAGCCGCAAAAAAGGGAAGCAAAGGGAACACGGGAGCTGCAGAAAGCCTGAGAGAGCATAATGAGAACCGAAAGATGGTGTACACGAAAGAGAAACCGAGGACCACACGCTCGGGTTCCTTCTCCAAGCACCGCGGAGAGCTCTATAAAAGGAGGAGGAGAGGACAACCAAAAAGGAGGAGAGACCGAGACACCACCAGAAATCAACCGAAGGCCCGAGAGACCGAGGGACTAAAATCGAGCAGTAGACATTCTGGACTTGGCCGAGAGGAAAGTCGAGGCGTTTTCCGGGGAACCCAAGAAGACCGAAGCACCCGAAAAGAAACGGAAGGGTTGGAGCTGAGCATGAGGAAGCAAAAACAGAGGGGGCAATAGCGAGGGACCCGAGGATTTGAAGCCGAAAATTGGAAGGGAACGCCGCAAGAAAAGGGGAAGACCGAAGGAGGAGGAGATCTGGGGCCGAGGTCGAACCACCAACTCATTCCTTCTCTGTAGCTGTAGTGACCCAAGGACGCGGGAGGAATCCAGAAAAGAAAAAAACCAGGCAGCAGAGGCCCCCATTTGGTATCGTTTCATATCTGTTTAGCATTATGTCTCCATGTCCAAACTGTGATTCATTCCCCTTCTGTGTTTTGGTTCTTGGTTCCACGGTTGCAAGGATCCAATTTCATTTTGTTTATGCTCTGTTTTAGAGTTAGGATTAATAAAAAGGGAGTGAACGAATAAATAAATGAGGCTGATACATAGGAACAAAATAAGCTCGACCTTTGTTTAAGATATTCAGGTACCATAGTCAGAGTTTGTTTGGTGCCATTCTGTTCTAAGGTGGATGATTTTCCTCGGGCTGTATGCATGTTGTTCAATCTATTTACCTCTGAAAGCTTGTGGCTGTGCTGGCTATTAACGTGATTGTCATATCTTTTAAGTATCAATGTCTACATGTACAGTGGGTAGGTGCTTGGAAGGTGGGGGGAATTTTAGTCCAGAACCTGTTTTGTCATGATAATAATAATCATCAAGAGAAACCTTGTAGGGAGTCTGGGATTGGGCTGTAGAGAGCGCTACCCCATCTATGGGTTATGGTGGAAAATTAGACTTCATATCATGCTCATGACATGAAATTTGGGGAGCCCTCAAATTGCAGGATCGTGTTCCTTTTTCTTTGACTATTGCATGCGGAATTTTATGACATAGGAAAGGGATTTTAGGCATGAGAGTTTAGCTACAAGAGATCCCCTGCTTTCTTGATTGCAAACGCTGACCTGTAGCCTCATGGGCCTGATTTTGAGAACCTTGCCATACATATTTTGATTGGTTTTCATATGGGCTCGGCATTAGGAAGGTTGTTGTGATTAGTTTTGTGGTGGGGCCTGATGGGAAGTTGCTTAGATACACTCTTGAATTGTATGGGCCTGACGTTGTCAATCTGTAGGGTACACGAGTTCCCCCATAAGCGTATGCCCGTAATAGGCCCTAATGGCTTTTGATTACTCCAGTTTTCTAAAAAAAAAAAAAGAGAGATTTTTTTTTTGAACAAATAATAGCCTATATTCTTGAATGAGTAACCCTTCGTTACATATACTTTTGAAATGCTTTGAATAAATAATATTTACTGATGTTTACTTAAAAAAAATAGTAATAATATAAATACTTAATTTAATCATCATACCACGTGAGGTTTTGGGAACCTACGCGAGTATAAGAGTTTACTGAATTATCGCGTGAGATTGCAGATCCACGTAGGTATATCAGTTAAATCATGTTTTTGAGAATATCATTATATTTCAAAAATTAATAAATATATAAATAAATCGATTAATAAATTTTGATAATATGACAAATTTCTTCCCAATCTTATCTCAAAACGAGAGAATAATAGTATCTTCTAATTTTTTATTTTATTATTATTATTATTATTATTATTATTATTATTATTATTATTTTGCTTTACCCGTATAATAAAACCTTTATACCGTGAGGCTTCAGAACCTTTGCAGGTAATTTAGAAATCGGTTTATCGAGCATGACTGCGAGTCTACACCAGATAAATTGGTTTTAATTAATTTTTTTTATATAAAAAATAAGAAAAAGAAAATTTTCAAGAGAATAAAAATGTGATGGTTTTTGAAAAGTACAAAATATATCATTTTAAAACAAAAAAAAAATATTTTCGTACAAAATAAAATAAGAGTAAGTAAGCGGAATTAAATTGTCTTTTGCAAATTAAAACACACCAACACAATCTCAGAAATTGTTTTGTTTGCAAAAAGTTAAATTATTTTCCATTAACTTTCTCTTATTATAAAAACTAAAAAAACATCAACCAAGTGACACGCATTTCTAGTCCTGAACTACGTGCACTTTGATCCTCATCGCAGGGTACGTAGGCCCCAGGCTCTGATCCTGGGTCAAGTCTGCCTTTGTAAATAAATAAATATTGTCTAATTCATTTGGTGTTTTTTCCCTTAATTTAATAAATATTTCCCAATTTATTTTCTTAAACCCCTTTTTCCTCATTTTTTTAAATCTCCTTAATTTCTAAACTAATTTATTTCCCTTATCCTATTATCCAAATTTTCTTAATTCCTTTTTCTCTACCCACTTTCTTGCATGTGAATTATAAAAGGAAAACCAAAATATATTTTAAAAGCCATATAAATTTACGCAATCAACGTAAGGTAACCGTTCGTAGGAACGGGTGTCGTGGGGTGCCTAACACCTTCCCCACGCACAATCAACTCCCGAATCCAACTCTGGTTATGCGGACCATCCTTTCCTCTTTAATTCGGTTTCCAAGATTTTCCTCAAAATTTTGGTGGCGACTCCTCACAAGTCGGTTTTCACTCGAAAACCCGATTTGCTCTCTTTTTCTTTCCGTCGCATTTTTCCGGGTGCGACAGTTTGGCGACTCCACTGGGGACATTTGAGAGTCAAGCCTATATACGTTGATTGTGTTTATAATATGGCTTTACATTTATTTTGGTTTTCCTTTTAATTGTTGTTTGTTGTGCATGATAGCACATTCTAATGTTTTATTATTCACTTGCTTCTTTTATTTCTCTCTTGTTTGAATAACATGTTATAGGGTAGGTGAAGTGATTTACATTGTTCTCACATGCCTCCCTATTTATTTGATGTCTGAATAACATGCCTTAGGGTAGATAACATGCGGATTGAACCTTAGGGTAGAAGACTTTATCTGCTTTAATTCTTTCCTGCATTTGTGATTTGTTCAACCAGTGGGGATCGGGTAATGCATAAATACGGGTTTGTATGCTCTCCTCACACACTGTACTCTGACAGATTTCTCATCACACACATCTTGGGCCCTATACCCGGGTCTGTGAGTACCCTATGCTAGTGGAAGTTTGTAATGGTTTCCTCATGGGTTTCTAGGACTCACGACGGTCACTATGAAGACTTCACTCAGGTTGTGTCTTATGTGACAAGTGTAGTTCCCAAGGAGTTTTTGAACCCTTGGAGGATTGTATTCGTCGAATAAGATCCTCACCATATGGTGGGGGCAACTTGGGGACCTTTTGAGAGCAATAGAACCACCTTGAAACCATGCACGCTAGTAAGCAAATTAGTGACTAACCTATTAGTTATTGCCCGGCCACTTAGGCTAAAAGGACCCGACCCAGGATTCACCCTAAATAAGACACATGAGAGCACATTCCTTTCTTCTCATGCATCATGACATGTCAACATTATAACCTATCTTGGGAACAGTGACAAATTGTTACCTTCACCAGAGCAAGTATCACATGTCGTTATGAGCTGATACAAGGCAATGAAGGTGACTGCATTAAAATCAAACTTCAAGCTGCGGGGTCTCCGACCCTAGCTTAGCATTAAGTCCATGCATCATCGCTGCATTATAGCATGAATTTTACCCTAAGCCATAAATTAATAAACAGTCTAATCATAGGAATTAATCTAAAAATAAGAAAAAAAAAGAAAAAAAACTAAAGAATGGAAACAAACAATGCACATAGCCTTGGTTGCATAGAATTCTGGATTTTATGTAAGCCGATACTTGTTAAAATTCCACAGAGACTGCGAGTCACTGGAGGAAAATTGACACCCAATAAAAAGAAGTCTTATGAGTTATCTTTTTCTTATAATGGGCAGGTGATATATCTAGCATTAGCAACTGGCATAAGGGTAATGGCGTTAAGAGGTAGTCAAGATCAGGCACCCACCGGAAAGGTGTACAGAAACAAGGGCATCAAACTCACTCTGGAAATACAACCGCTAGATAAGTTAGTCCAATTAAGTAAGCACATCCAAGGACGTGTGGAATGGGAATTCAGAAAGAAGTACGGTAACATACTCGATCTTTTGAAGGTACCCGTGCACACAGAAGCGTTAATTGAGCTCTGCCAGTATTGGGATGCCTCACTCAGGTGCTTCACATTCCCAAGCTTCCAAATCACGCCGACATTGGAAGAGTACGGCGAAATTCTGAGGATGCCAATTAAACAAAATTCAGCCATATACACCGGATTAGAAGGCTTACCTGCCCGAAAGACCATATCGAGGCTATTGGGAGTTGCCCCAGAAGCAGTACGAATAGTGCATCCAGGCCCAGGCGGGGGTGTCTCCAAACATGACGTCGAAAACCACTTAGAGAGACTCGCAGAAAAGCAGGAATGGAGTACTTTTTGTAGAGTCTTGGCAATGGCCATTTACGGGACCGTTATTTTCCCCTACTCAGCGGGGGTAATTGACATGGAAGCTATCAGTGTGTTTCAGAAGGTAGAAGACCACCAAGTTAACCCAGTGCCCGCAATTTTAGCAGAGACATATAGGACATTGACCCACTGCCACTCAAAGCAGAAAGGTAAAATAAGATGTTGTCTTGCCATCCTGGATATATGGATGCTAAGCCACTGGTGTGGGAAGGAGCGTCCCTTTCGAAAACAACAAGATCTGGACAGCAATCCTCTCACGGCATTTACCCCTCCTCGGGCTTTCGATCATTTGAGCCCAAAGGAATTGATACAGAAATTTATTGAGGGCGATAACAGCGATACTTTTTTATGGAAAGTAGACTGGTGGTGGGAGGAAGAAATTATGTATTGCTGCGGTAACTTCCCAAATGTACCATTGATCGGACCTAGCGGCGCCATCAACTATAACCCGGCTATCGCACTGAGACAACTTGCATATCTCCAGACGATTCCTTCAGCTGATGAAGTACGGACCATATACGTTAATCACACGGACGAGGAAATGAAGGCGCTATGCCTAAATGCTAAAGAGGCCTGGAACGAAATAATCTACAAGGGAAGGGCTGAGTTGGGTAAAAGACAAGTCAACCCCACTTCAGAATATGAGGCATGGCTGAAAGAAAAGATAGCTGGAATTAACCCCGTATATGCTTCCCAAGACCCACTGCGCGGGAATAATATATCTATAATCAATGGGGAGATAAGAAAGCGTCTTGCTGCAAGGGAAGGGGAATTACAGGAACTGCAAGGAGAAAGCTCCAAGGACAAAGAGGAGTTAACCCGCCTCCAAGAAGAATGCACCGCCTTGAAGAATGAATTAGCAGGGGAGAAACGGGCTAGAGACCTTGAAAGAATTGCTGAAGTTAAAAGGCTGAAAGAAGAAAATAGGAAGTTAAGGAATAGTCTGAGAGACAAGGAGACAGAATCAACAAACAGCAAGGCCCGACTGATGAAGTTGGCAAAAGCTAAAAATGCACTCGAAAAGCGGGCGGTGGAAGACGGCTTTATTGATGACTTGCAACAAGAAGTCCGATCACTCTCCAAGTTACTGCAAAAGCGGACGGATGAACTATCCATGGTACAAGGAAGTACCGCAGAAGCAATTCAGAATTTAGCGGACAAGCTGAACCAGCAAATGGAGGATGCCGATAAGTGGAGATCTCTATACCTTGACAGAACTGAAGAGACCAAAGAATGGATGGAAAGGTGCAAAAGGATGATCACACTCGCCAATGAGGCAATTCCGAGCTTCGCATGGGAGTTTAGGCGCGCTGAAGGCATGGTTAACCCGATGAATACTCCGCCTGAGATCACAGAATTTTTCGCGTTATGCACCCGCGTCATAAATGAGCTTCAGTGTTTAACCAAGTTTTGATGAATGTTAAGTTTGTAAGACTTTTTCAAGATTAATGCAATTATCAATATCTGCTCACGCAACTATCTCCTGATCTGTCATCTGTGACTATAGTAAGGATGGGATTCAAGATCCTTCTTATGCAATAGTCAACTTTAAACTCCCCTGAGACGCTAGATCCTTAGGAGGAATTAAAGGGCCTTTAACACGTCTAAACCCTTATGCCAATGCAATGCAAGATACTTCACATCATAAGACAAAGAAAAGGTAATTCAACTAACTGAACTTGTTAAAATTAATAATTTATTCTGTTAAAGCAGGTAAAACAACATTGCGCCCCCAAAGAAAAAATCTTCTGACCAGATCCCACCAACAAGGGTCTATAACACGTGGTCACGTAGTCGGACATCCGAAAATGAAAGCATGGAAGGGAATCAGGAAGCTGAAGTGGGATCAACCGTGATCAATGATCGAATAACCACAATGGAAACGCAAATTGCCGAGATGAATGCCACGTTGAAACTGTTGACCGAGTTGATGAAGGGTAAAAACACCCACGAAACACCAAGCGCTTCGAATCCCGCACCACCTAACATTGAGGTGGCCTCTGATTCACCTAGGGCAGTGGAGAAAGAAGGACAACCAACGGATGCCCATCAGACAGGAAACCCGCAAATGTCGGTCTTTGAGAAACAAGGTTCCGGAAAGGGGACGGCAAGAGAATTAGAATACCCAGGTGAAGACCCTGTGTATACTTTCCAAATCCCAACGCTGACAAACAGAGATAAAGAGCTGAAGGATGAATTGGGAGAGTTGAAAGAGCAGCTAAAGACTTTGCAGGGGCTGAACACCTTTGGGTCCTTGGAATTAAATGAACTATGCCCGACCCCTAAGGTAGTCATACCCAAGAAGTTCAAAGTACCTGACTTTGATAAATATGATGGCAGTGGTAATCCAGTATACCACTTGAAATCGTATTGCATCAAGATATCGGTCTGGTCTCAGGATGAAAAGTTTTACATCCATATATTCCCGGAGAGTTTGACAGGTGCCGCGCTGCAATGGTACATGCAACTGGATAGAACGAGGATCCGAAGATGGAGCGATCTTACAGAGGCTTTTATGAAACAATACAAATTCAATCTCGACATCGCCCCTACTAGAGAACAGTTAAAAGTCATGAGTAAGAAGTCCACGGAGACCTTCAAAGAATATGCTCAAAGATGGAGGGTGTTGGCTTCGCAAGTCAGACCTATCATGGAGCTTGATGAAGTTTGCTCATACTTCATCCGCACCCTACCAAAACCTTTCTACCAGTACATGGTAGGCACGTATACTGATGATTTTGCCAATTTGCTGAAAGTCAGGGAAAGGATCGACACAGACATGCGGGAAGGGAAAATCCCATCACCCCAAGCAAGTGCCAACGCTCGGAAAGCCCAGGATACTAAGAGAAAGGAAGGGAGCGTGAACTACGTTCAAAACACGAAGCCGTCCCCCACAAAACAACCCGTCACATACCAACTGGGAGGAGAGCATCCAAGGCCATTCCAAACAAGTCCAGGGTATGGCCAAAGAACCCAAGGAGGAGGGCAGCAAAATGTTCCCCGCCAAGACAATCGGCCATGGCCTAACTTTGGTATGACGAACGCGGAATTGTATCATAAACTCTGTGAGGCCAAATTGCTCGGACCAAGATCCTCTAGGCCGATACATCCCCCGTACCCAGCCTGGTATAACCCTAACGTAATCTGTGAATATCATATGAGAGTGCCTGGGCATTCAATAGAAGATTGTGTCACTTTCAAACGGAACGTGTGGAGCTTAATTGACTCTAATCACATCCAACTCAAGACGGGAGAGAGCTCTACCATCACGTCTAATCCACTGCCTGCTCACCAAGGACAAGTGAATGTCATCTACACGAAAGTTGACACTTTCAAGAGCTTTGAGGATGTCAAGGTTCCGTGTGATGTTTTATATGCCTACTTGAAAGAAGCCGGGTATGAGTTGGAGGTTGTCGAAGGAGATCGCTCAATAGAGAAGGAATGTGTGAAAACATATTGCAAGTATCACCAGCGCAAAGCTAGTCATGACATTGAACAATGCCCTCAATTTAAGGAAGAAGTGAGGAAAATGATGGCCTTGGGGGTTATCACATCAAGCAGAAATAATGAGGAGATTAATATGGTGGAAATGAGGTCTATCGAGTTAGTTGTCAAGGAACTAACCTCTCGAAGAGACCCGGGGCCAATATCCTTCGTCATCAACGAGCTGCCTCCGAGTTCTCCAGTCTCGACAAGTTCAGCGGCCCTTACAGCTACAAGTCCAAAGCAGCCCACGCTGACCATAAATATACCGGCACCTTTTCCTTACAACGATAACAAGGCAGTTCCCTGGAGGTATAATGATATCATTGAATGTACGCAAAGTGGTTCAAGGGGGACAGAGGAAAACCCTCAAGCAGTGTCAAATATAACCGGCCCTGGGGGAATTACTCGAAGTGGGAGAGTATATCTTCCGTCTGAGGGGAAAAGGAAGGAGAAGGAAACGAAGGCTAAGGATGATAATCCCGAAGAGACTACTCAATAAAAAGCAGTCACAGGGGATGAGGAATTCTTGAAGATAATGAAGCAGAGCGATTACAACATCGTGGATCAACTTAAGAAAACCCCGGCTTGAATTTCCATACTAGCACTAATTCTAAGCTCCAAGGCACACCGTCGAGCCCTACAAGAAGTACTCGATGAAGCGTATGTACAACCAAGCATCACCCCAGAAAAAGTAGCAAGTATCATGAATATCTCAAGGATGGTGTCCACAATTTCCTTTTCAGAAGAGGAAATCATAACAGATGCCGCTCGTAATACGAAAGCTTTACATATCACTTTGAAGTGCGGTGGATATGTTATTGCCAGAGTGTTAATTGATGGTGGTTCCGCACTCAACGTTCTCCCTTTAACGACGCTAAAATCATTGGATATAGATACGGCGGAAGTTCAAAGTAGTGATATGGTCGCTAGGGGTTTTGACGGGTCCCGAACCAAAGTGCTGGGCGCTTTACAGTTACCCCTGGAAATTGGGCCTTGCGTGTTTATGGTAGATTTCCTTCTCATGGACATAAATTCCACCTACACAATGCTGCTCGGGAGACCATGGATTCATTCAGCAGGCGCGGTACCATCTACTCTCCATCAGAAAGTCAAATTCATTTGGGAAGGAAAGATAGTTGTGATCAAAGGGGAGGAGGAGATATTGGTAAGCAAGCCTAGCTCCCTCCCATACATCGAAGTGGCGGAACAGGAGGACGGCCCAATTTTCCAAGGCCTGGAGATTGAGACTGCTCAGAGTAGTAAGGCAGGCATTAACTCCATTATCACCAGAATCATGGAAAGGAGCGGGTTTGAACAGGGTAAAGGATTGGGCACACACCTGCAGGGTATCCGTCAGCCCTTATGTTTACCAAGTAACCCCAAGCGTCAAGGGCTAGGATATGGTCATATTAAAGAGAGCTTCGAAGAAGAACCTCCACTTGGCAAGAAAAGGGGTGAGAAGCGAGAAATCCCCCACCTTCATGAAACATTCCCCAAACCAGCTGAAGTTATAAATCAACCAGTAATCTCGATGGTCGTACCTAGTAATGATAAAGGCCCGGGCATTAACACCTAGATTATAGCGGATACCTCAGACGTGCCACTATCAAATTGGGAGTATGAGGATGCAGACGATGTCGTGGCTTTAGAGGATTTGGCCTCTGCTGAATCCGTGACCGACATGGGAAATGCAAGGCTCTCGACAGATGATTCACTTGTTGCCACTGATATGTGTAACCTTGAGCTTAACGATGAAGAGGATATTCAGGCATTTGCCAAATTACTCGAAGCAGAAAAGGAAGGAATCTCCTCACATGAAGAGACAATAGAGACTATTAATATGGGAACTGAAGAGGATAAGAAAGAACTCAGGATTGTAGATAATCCGGAGCGTGAATTGATGATGGAGCTCTTCAAAGAATATTTAGATATATTCACGTGGTCTTACAAAGATATGCCAGGATTGGATCCCCGCATCGCATCTCACAAAATTCCGTTGTTCCCAAACGCCGAGCCAAAGAAGCAGAAATTGAGGAGAATGGCTACAGAAACATCACTACAGGTTAAAGATAAAGTCATGAAACAACTAGAGGCAGGATTTTTAGAAGTCGCCAAATATCCTCAATGGGTGGCAAACATCATCCCTGTGCCCAAGAAGGATGGCAAAATTCGGATGTGTGTGGATTATCGAAAATTAAATAAAGCAAGTCCGAAAGATGACTTTTCTTTGCCCCACATCGATATTCTGGTAGATAATACTGCGCGAAGCTATAGGTACTCCTTTATGGATGGATATTCCGGGTACAATCAGATCCCCATGTACGGGGATGACAAAGAAAAAACTACTTTCATCACACAATGGGGAACCTATTGCTATCGTGTCATGCCATTTGGTTTGAAAAATGCTGGAGCCACTTATCAAAGGGCCATGGTTGCCTTGTTCCATGATATGATGCATAAGGAAATTGAGGTATATGTGGATGATATGGTAGCCAAATCTGCGCAGAATGAAAGTCACGTCACCGTCCTCGTCCTCAGAAAGTCGTTTGAGAGGCTACGCAAGTACCAATTGAGGCTGAACCCAAAGAAGTGTGTCTTCGGAGCGTTATCGGGGAAGTTGTTGGGCTTCATTGTCAGCCAAAAAGGAATAGAGGTCGATCCAGATAAGGTCAAGGCTATCCGTGAAATGACTCCCCCAAAAATAGAAAAGGAGGTTAGAAGTTTTCTGGGGCGATTGAACTACATTTCCCGATTCATCACCAATCTGACGGCTACATGTGAACCGATCTTTAAACTATTAAGGAAAAACCACCCTGGGAAGTGGGATAACAATTGCCAGCAAGCTTTTGATAAAATCAAGGATTATTTGCTGAAACCACCTGTTTTAGTTCCGCCGTCACCAGGCCGCCCATTAATCTTATACTTGACAGTCCTCCCCGAATCCATGGGGGCTGTCCTGGGCCAGCATGATGAGTCAGGAAGGAAGGAACAAGCAATTTACTACCTGAGCAAGAAGTTCAATGATTGTGAGGCACGTTACCCTATGATCGAGAAGACATGTTGTGCGCTCGTATGGGCAACCAGAAGATTGAGACAGTACATGCTCTGCTACACTACATGGTTGATTTCCAGGATGGATCCGTTGAAATATATTTTTGAGAGCCCACATGTAGCAGGAAGGGTCTCAAAATGGCAAGTGGTATTATCTGAGTATGATATAAAACATATGACTCAAAAAGCCGTCAAAGGAAGCCCCATAGCTGACCATCTAGCAGAGAATCCCTTGGAGGGCTATCAGCCGTTAGATTTTCATTTCCCTGACGAAGATATAAATTTGGTCGAGGAGGACGAAGAAGAACATAAGGGAGAAGGAAAAAGGTGGGAAATGTACTTTGACGGGGCAGCAAATATGCACGGGAACGGCGTAGGAGCCGTGCTGGTCTCCCCAGAGGGAAAGCAATTTCCTGTTGCCATTAAGCTCGAATTTGAGTGCACTAATAATGTAGCAGAGTATGAAGCTTGTGTCAGTGGCCTTAAGGCGGCTATCAATCTCGAAGTGAAATGCCTGGAGGTATATGGTGACTCGGCCCTTATTATTCACCAAGTAACTGGTGAATGGCGGACCAAGGACTCAAAGCTAATCCCGTATCAAGAGTTATTGGCGGAAATGGTCAAGCAGTTTGAAGCCGTTAGCTTTCATCATCTGACCCGAGACAAGAATAGATTTGCTGACGCACTTGCTACTTTGGCGGCAATGATTCGGCTGGACTACGGAATCCACATCAATCCTATTCAGGTGAAAGCCAGAAACCTGCCCGCCCATTGCTTTTCTGTTAAAGAAGAACAAGACAAGCTCCCATGGTTTCATGATATTAAGGCCTATGCGGCTGATAGAACATATCCGGCAGGGGCAACAGAAAATGACAAGAAAACACTGCGGCATTTGGCCATGAATTTTTTCATCAGTGCTAATGTTTTATACAAGAGAGGGTACGATGGCGTCCTCATTCGTTGTGTTGATGCAAGTGAAGCACAGAAGATCATGATAGAAATTCATGAAGGAATATGCAGCACCCATGCGAATGGGCACACCATGACTAAGCAGATCCAAAGGTGTGGTTATTTCTGGATGACGATGGAAACAGATTGCATCGAGTATGTATGAAAATGCCATAAATGCCAAGTTTACGCCAATAGAATCAATGCACCTCCAGTACCGCTACATACTCTGGTATCACCTTGGCCTTTCTCCATGTGGGGCATCGATATAATCGGCCCTATCAATCCGAAAGCTTCAAACGGGCATCGCTTCATCCTTGTTGCCATCGACTATTTCACCAAATGGGTAGAGGCGAGTTCTTTCCCCGCCATCACGCAGAGGACCTTTGTTCGTTTCTTAAAGACAAATATAGTTTGTCGCTATGGTTTACCGGAGAGAATCATCACCGACAATGGTCCGAACTTGAATGGGACGGAGGTCAAGAAATTGTGCGAGCACTTCAAGATCAAACACCATAATTCTGCGCCATATCGACCACAAATGAATGGGGCAGTAGAGGCTGCCAATAAGAACATTAAGAAGATTCTAGGGAAAATGACGGTGACCTATAGAGATTGGCATGAAATGCTCCCCTATGCCTTACATGGATACCGTACTACAGTACGAACCTCTACAGGAGCAACTCCTTATTCCTTGATTTATGGGATGGAAGCAGTCACGCCTATTGAAGTAGAGATCCCATCCCTAAGGATAATGGCTGAGGCCGAGATAGAAGAGAGTGAATGGGCGCAAAATCGATTCGAACAGTTGAATATGATCGAAGGAAGAAGGCTCAAAGCGATATGTCATGGTCAATTGTACCAGAAAAGGGTAGCAAGAGCATTTGATAAAAAGCTTCGCCCAAGGGAGTTTAAAGTTGGGGAGTTGGTGCTTAAGAAAATTCTACCGAATCAAGAGGATAGTAGGGGTAAATGGGCTCCTGCCTATGAAGGCCCATACATTGTCAAACAAGCTTTTATTGGTGGTGCATTAATACTGGCAGATATGGAAGGTCGAGAATTGCCAAAACCTGTTAATGCAGATGCCGTCAAGAAATATTATACTTGAAAGGAGGAGAGAAGAAGGGCCTGCCGAGGTGAAAACCAAAAGGCACCTTAGGCGAAAACACAATGGCAGGGCAGCATAAAAGGAGGTGGTCTCTGGGATGACTCCATCTGACACAAGAGGTGAAAGCCCGTGACTGCAAGAGCGTGGTCGTGCTCAGAGTATGCAAACCTCTGGCAACTTGGAGGATACACGAGGGCCGCACATGACGAGAAACCATCAATATACTAGAAATTACCCATCGTGTTTGCTTTCCTTAAATGCCTTGATGCTTCCCTCTCGACATTCGTAGTCACAGTTGTTCGTCTTCACAGTCAATTAATCTAAGTGCCCCATTATTCTTCACACTCTTGTCAACACTTCTTACTTATAGCGGTTATCGAACTCACGACTCTGACATAACCAAGATTTTAGAAGAGGAAATTACCAAAACAGTCTCTCTAAGCACGCATTAACGCCTACTCTAGCTTGAGGAGGTGATGATAAGCTTACTGGTAAAATGAATAACATGATTGGTTAGCGTGCCCTCGACAGAGGATGGGTTACAGCCTCTAAAAGCAGTGTCATCATGAGTAATGGGGTCTGGTCACTAGATTTTGAAATGATAAATGAATAACAGACACCGAAAATCATCACAGAAACCAAAAAAACAAAAAAAAAAATCCAAACAGATCTCACTTCCCACATATTTTCCCTAATGAATTCCCATTCAAATTGAAAAAAAAAAAAAAAAAAGAGAGAAAATTTCTTCACCTTTCACATGCATCCTCTTTGCATTCCTTGCATTAAAATTTACTCCCACTTAGATTGGGACAAACATGGAAAAATGCATTCTGCATCGCATCAAAATAAGTTTCTAGTCAAATTGGGGCATACATGACAAATCATGCATTTAACGCGCATTTTCTCTGCATACATTGCATTAAAACTGGCTCATTCAAATGGGATAGCAAACAATGAAAAATAGAAAACATAAGCAAAAAAAATTCCTCATTTCACACGCAGTTTCTTTGCAAGCATCACAAAATAAATTCTTATTAAGAATAAAACAAAAAAAGAGAAAAGAAAAATTACGCTTATTCTTGCATTTCACACACCTTGCAATGTCCTCAACTGTCAGGAGCATAAAAAGCCTGGCAGCGTGACAGGCATAAAACCAAAATCCTACGTCAGAGTAGGTACTTTTCAAATCATGCGTCTGTGCAGATACTTTTCAAATCCTATGTCAGATGTAGGTACTTTTCAAATCCTGCGTCAGTGCAGGTAATTCGCAAATCCTACGTCAGATGTAGGTACTTTTTAAATCCTGCGTCAGTGCAGGTACTTTTCAAATCCTACGTCAGATGTAGGTACTTTTCAAATCCTGCGTCAGTGCAGGTACTTTTCAAATCCTATGTCAGATGTAGGTACTTTTCAAATCCTGTGTCAGTGCAGGTAATTCACAAATCCTACGTCAGATGTAGGTACTCTTCAAATCCTGTGTCAGTGCAGGTACTTTTCAAATCCTACGTCAGATGTAGGTACTTTTCAAATCCTGCGTCAGTGCAGGTAATTCACAAATCCTACGTCAGATGTAGGTACTATTCAAATCCTGCGTCAGTGCAGGTACTTTTCAAATCCTACGTCAGATGTAGGTACTTTTCACATCCTGCGTCAGTGCAGGTAATTCGCGAATCCTACGTCAGATGTAGGTACTATTCAAATCCTGCGTCAGTGCAGATACTTTTCAAATCCTACGTCAGATATAGGTACTTTTCAAATCCTGCGTCAGTGCAGGTAATTCACAAATCCTACGTCAAATGTAGGTACTCTTCAAATCCTGCGTCAGTGCAGGTACTTTTCAAATCCTACGTTAGATGTAGGTACTTTTCAAATCCCGCGTCAGTGCAGGTAATTCAAAATCCTACGTCAGATGTAGGTACTCTTCAAATCCTGCGCTAGTGCAGGTACTTTTCAAATCCTGCGTCAGATTAGGTATTCTCCAAATCCTGCGTTAGAGTAGGTATTTTTCAAGTCTCGCATCGCGACGAGCACCCAAAGTCCTACAACATAGGCGCCTTACTCCCACGTCAGGGGCAAGTAGGTCATCATGTATGTTGCACGGACAAAGTGCGTGTTCTAATCTTTACTCCTTCCTTATGCAAGAGCTCCAAAAACTACATTTTCCTCATTCTCGCATAAGAAACAGTACAGAGAGGCAACTGTGAACACCTCATTTTGTCCGGGTATTTCAAAAAAGAACAAAAAAATAAAGTAAAATAAGGTTAATAATAAATAATAATATCTAAATGAAAAAAAAAACAACAAAAAGAAATAAAATAATAAGAAGAAAGTTGCAAGAATTAAATAAATAAAATTAATATACAAATACATAACAAATATATATATATATAACAAAAAATAATAACAACAAAAATGAAAAAAAAGCAAGCAAAAAAAATAAAAAAAAAAGGCATATACAAAAAAAAAGGAAGAAACAGAAAAAACACAAAAAAATAATAACAACAAAAAATGAAAAAAAAAAGCTGGCAAAAAAAAAAAGAAAAAAAGAAAAGAGGGGGAGGGGGTAATTTCGGGCCCAGGATGCCACGAGCCCAATTGAGGGCTCGTGGACCTGGGCCACTAAGGGCGTAGCCCTAAAAGAAATGAGAGGGAGGAGCCAGAAGCAGGGCATGGCCGCGAGCAGAGGGAAGTGTGAAGCAGAGGGAGAAAAGACACCGAGGCAGAGAGGAAAGACCGAAAGAAAAAGCAGGAGCCGCAGACTGAGCAAGGAAAGGACACGAGGAAGCAACCAGAAAAAGCTGGGGCAGTCACGGGAGAGGCAGCCGCGTGAACTGGAAAAGAGGGAGCAGAGAAAGAAAAGAAAAGCAGAGGCAGCCGCAAAAAAGGGAAGCAAAGGGAACACGGGAGCTGCAGAAAAGCCTGAGAGAGCACAATGAGAACCGAAGATGGCGTACACGAAAGAGAAACCGAGGACCACACGCTCGGGTTCCTTCTCCAAGCACCGCGGAGAGCTCTATAAAAGGAGGAGGAGAGGACAACCAAAAAGGAGGAGAGACCGAGACACCACCAGAAATCAACCGAAGGCCCGAGAGACCGAGGGACTGAAATCGAGCTGTAGACATTCTGGACTTGGCCGAGAGGAAAGCCGAGGCGTTTTCCGGGGAACCCAAGAAGACCGGAGCACCCGAAAAGAAACGGAAGGGTTGGAGCTGAGCATGAGGAAGCAAAAACAGAGGGGGCAATAGCGAGGGACCCGAGGATTTGAAGCCGAAAATTGGAAGGGAATGCCGCAAGAAAAGGGGAAGACCGAAGGAGAAGGAGATCTGGGGCCGAGGTCGAACCACCAACTCATTCCTTCTCTATAGCTGTAGTGACCCAAGGACGCGGGAGGAATCCAGAATAGAAAAAAACCAGGCAGCAGAGGCCCCCATTTGGTATCGTTTCATATCTGTTTAGCATTATGTCTCCATGTCCAAACTGTGATTCATTCCCCTTCTGTGTTTTGGTTCTTGGTTCCACAGTTGCAAGGATCCAATTTCATTTTGTTTATGCTCTGTTTTAGAGTTAGGATTAATAGAAAGGGAGTGAACGAATAAATAAATGAGGCTGATACATAGGAACAAAATAAGCTCGACCTTTGTTTAAGATATTCAGGTACCATAGTCAGAGTTTGTTTGGTGCCATTCTGTTCTAAGGTGGATGATTTTCCTCGGGCTGTATGCATGTTGTTCAATCTATTTACCTCTGAAAGCTTGTGGCTGTGCTGGCTATTAACGTGATTGTCATATCTTTTAAGTATCAATGTCTACATGTACAGTGGGTAGGTGCTGGGAAGGTGGGGGGAATTTTAGTCCAGAACCTGTTTTGTCATGATAATAATAATCATCAAGAGAAACCTTGTAGGGAGTCTGGGATAGGGCTGTAGAGAGCGCTACCCCATCTATGGGTTATGGTGGAAAATTAGACTTCATATCATGCTCATGACATGAAATTTGGGGAGCCCTCAAATTGCAGGATCGTGTTCCTTTTTCTTTGACTATTGCATGCGGAATTTTATGACATAGGAAAGGGATTTTAGGCATGAGAGTTTAGCTACAAGAGATCCCCTGCTTTCTTGATTGCAAACGCTGACCTGTAGCCTCATGGGCCTGATTTTGAGAACCTTGCCATACATATTTTGATTGGTTTTCATATGGGCTCGGCATTAGGAAGGTTGTTGTGATTAGTTTTGTGGTGGGGCCTGATAGGAAGTTGCTTAGATACATTCTTGAATTGTATGGGCCTGACGTTGTCAATCTGTAGGGTGCACGAGTTCCCCCATAAGCGTATGCCCGTAATAGGCCCTAATGGCTTTTGATTACTCCAGTTTTCTAAAAAAAAAACAAAGAGATTTTTTTTTTTGAACAAATAATAGCCTATATTCTTGAATGAGTAACCCTTCGTTACATATACTTTTGAAATGCTTTGAATAAATAATATTTACTGATGTTTACTTAAAAAAAATAGTAATAATATAAATACTTAATTTAATCATCATACCACGTGAGGTTTTGGGAACCTACGCGAGTATAAGAGTTTACTGAATTATCGCGTGAGATTGCAGATCCACGTAGGTATATCAGTTAAATCATGTTTTTGAGAATATCATTATATTTCAAAAATTAATAAATATATAAATAAATCGATTAATAAATTTTGATAATATGACAAATTTCTTCCCAATCTTATCTCAAAACGAGAGAATAATAGTATCTTCTAATTTTTTATTTATTTTTATTATTTTTATTATTATTATTATTTTTTTTTTTTTGCTTTACCCGTATAATAAAACCTTTATACCGTGAGGTTTCAGAACCTTTGCAGGTAATTTAGAAATCGGTTTATCGGGCATGACTGCGAGTCTACACCAGATAAATTGGTTTTAATTAATTTTTTTTTATATAAAAAATGAGAAAAAGAAAATTTTCAAGAGAATAAAAATGTGATGGTTTTTGAAAAGTACAAAATATATCATTTTAAAACAAAAATAAAAAAAAAACAAAAAAATATTTTCGTACAAAATAAAATAAGAGTAAATAAGCGAAATTAAATTGTCTTTTGCAAATTAAAACACACCAACACAATCTCAGAAATTGTTTTGTTTGCAAAAAGTTAAATTATTTTCCATTAACTTTCTCTTATTATAAAAACTAAAAAAACATCAACCAAGTGACACGCATTTCTAGTCCCGAACTACGTGAACTTTGATCCCCATCGCAGGGTACGTAGGCCCCAGGCTCTGATCCTGGGTCAAGTCCGCCTTTGTAAATAATTAAATATTGTCTAATTCATTTGGTGTTTTTTCCCTTAATTTAATAAATATTTCCCAATTTATTTTCTTAAACCCCTTTTTTCTCATTTTTTTTAAATCTCCTTAATTTCTAAAGTAATTTATTTCCCTTATCCTATTATCCAAATTTTCTTAATTCCTTTTTCTCTACCCACTTTCTCGTATGTGAATTATAAAAGGAAAACCAAAATATATTTTAAAAGCCATATAAATTTACGCAATCAACGTAAGGTAACCGTTCGTAGGAACGGGTGTCGTGGGGTGCCTAACACCTTCTCCACACACAATCAACTCCCGAATCCAACTCTGGTTATGCGGACCATCCTTTCCTCTTTAATTCGGTTTCCAAGATTTTCCTCAAAATTTTGGTGGCGACTCCTCACAAGTCGGTTTTCACTCGAAAACCCGATTTGCTCTCTTTTTCTTTCTGTCGCATTTTTCCGGGTGCGACACTTATACCTGTCATCCAAATAAATTCCCAATTGCTAGAATTCTACTTTAAGATCAAACTTTGAAAATGTCTTGGCATTGTTCAAATGTATGGCCTATGTGTTGATCTTTGGCGGAGGAAACTTATCATATTGTAAAAAATGATTAAGAGGCTTATAATTAACAACAAATCTATTTTTTCTCCTTCTTTTTTCTGCATCATTTTCAACATAAAAAGCTTGGCATGCCCATGGTGAGCTTGTTGGTTCTATTAATCCTTGTTTTAAAAGACCTGCATATTCTTTTTGGGCAAGAGATAAATCTTCAGGAGACATTCCTGGATGAGAGGCCTTAGTAGGATTAATATCTTCATTTCTTTCAAAAGGAAGTCGAATGAAGAATTCCTTGTTCTTCCATAAAGGAGAAGGGTGTATAAATTGCTCATGATTTCCTGGGCAGAGCGGCAATAACTTGTTTCTGATAGTTTTATAGCTTGGACGTCCTAGTTGGAGTTCAAAAAGATTTCTTATTGTTTCCCATGGAGAAAAAGAGGACTTGTAACGGATCCCTTTGGGAAGAATCTGCAATCCTTTTGCAAGATGATAAATATCCATGCCAATCAACAGATATTTGTTTAGTAATTTGCTTCCAAGTACTCTGGTCCAGACTGTATAGTTTGGAAAGAACTGAATCCCCACATTTTCTTCTGGAAATTAAATTGATTAAGAAATGATACTATCAGCAGTAGTAAAATACTCCTTATGAGAAATCTATTCTTCTGGCGGTAGAACATGGGGTTTCATGACACTACAACAAGATTCTGTGTCAATAAAATCAATAGCCTATGTAGGCTTGTCATATTTGTCAGCAAGAACTTTAATCTTAACATTGGGAAGTGGAACTGAGGATGGAAGACTGTTAACCAGATTGATATTACATATCTGATGGGTTGAACTGGAATGTTGACAAAAACGTTTGCTATCTGTATTGGAGAGAATGCTAAGAATTTTTTCATCATCAGAGGAATCCGAGTCTATTTCCTGTCTGATCACAAAACTAGTACTTTCATCCTGGAACTCCTACTCTTCCAAAATTGATTCAAGATCATCATCATCAAATAAGAATAATATTTTTTGAATTATGCTGAGCATCTTGATATCTCTTTTGGATTTATGTGGACATTTTTTTGCAAAATGTCCTTTCTGACCACGGATATAACACTTGTCAAACTTTTATGAAGTTGAAGATCTGCGTTTGAAAAATCTAAAAGGCTTTCATCGTCTTCGTGGATAAGTTCTTTTCTTGTGAGAGAATTTGAAGAAATGGGACTTTTTTCTTAAAGAACACGAACAAGCCTTCTTATCTTTGCACTTAATTTGCAGATCCGGTCTCTTACAAACTTTGGATAGATGAGCTTTATTTTTAAGAATATTTTTGATGAACTTTTATTGCTCGTAGAGTCTGTCTAAAGAGGCCAAAGCTGACTGATAGATTTCTCCCAAAGTGATCTGTGACATATCTCTTTGAAGAGAATTAATAGCTTTCTGTAATTCTGGTTAAAGTTCATCAGGAAGAGAGGCAATGAAGACATGCCAAAAGTTGACATCATTAGCTCCTCCTGGCATATAATACTTTTTAGACATCATTTTAAAATGCTTTTGTAAATCACCTCATTCAAGAGAACAACATTTCATTTCAAAATATTCTTGTTGAGCTCTTTTATCAATAATACTAAAATCACCAATGAACTCACGATGTAAAGCTCCCAAGAATGTTGTAACATCATATTGAGCCATTTGGAGTTTCTGATATTCACTTAAACTAGTAAACCATTCTCTAAGGTTACCAATCATTCTGCTGTAGAAGCTTTCAGTCCACACTGTTCTAGACAAGAACTCTGAACATACTCTTCAACATTTGGTCTAGGGGTGTGAAAGATCTGATGAATTTTCTGTCTGAAAGATCTAGCATAAACTCGATCTTGAGAGAAAATAGCATAAAGTCTTAGTAAAGGGAGTTCAGTATTATCAATATGGAAGTTTTCTAGGATATGGGTAATTTCTACAAGATTATCTATCTTATTGGCTAAAGTTCTTTTTACAGAGGGAGGAAGGTTTTCAAGAGAAAAGGTTGAGGATAAACGAACAGGTTCTAGTGAGGTTCCTTGATCTGAGGTTTCACTCATGATAACTGAATTTCCTTCCTAATCTTCAACCATAGTTATGGCAAATCTCTATCTAAAATCATTAGGCTCTGATACCAATTGGTTGTTCCCTCTCAACAATACAGGAGCAGATAACCATGGAACCAAACTGAACACTATTCATGAGATAATTAATTATTTTATCTCTATTTTTTCATTTTTATCCTGTGTCTTCAAGAAACAAAATGGGTGGGAGAAAAGGCTTAGAAGTTAGATACTATTGGTTTTAAACTTTGGTATATAGGGAAGGTCAAAGCAAAAAATAAAGTTGGTATTATTGTAGATAAATATTAAAAAAAGAATATGGTAGGTGTCAGAAGAATTAAAAATATGATCTTATCCTTAAAATTGACTATTAGATACGATACTTTCAATGTTATTAGTGCTTACGTACTTAAGTCGGGTTAGAATCACATATTAAGAAAAAATTTTGGGAAGATTTGGAGAACTTGGTTCGAGATATCCCTTAAGAGAAAAATATCGTCATTGGAGGAGACCTTAATGGTCATGTGAGAAAAGAGATAACACAATATATGGGAGTTTATGGCGGTTATAGTTTTGAAGAAGTAAATAAGCAGGGGCGTTTCGTTCTTGATTTTTGAATGGCTTATAATCTCACGATTGTAAACACATGTTTCAAGAAATGGGAGGAGCATTTAATCACATATAAGAATAGAGCCAAAATATTACAAATTGATTTCTTTTTTGTAAAGAACTCAGATAGAAAAACTTGTAAAGGCTGCAAAGTAATCCTTGATAAGAGCTTAATTTCACAACATAGGATATTGGTTCTTGATGTGCTGGTTAAGAATCGTAAACTAAAAAGTCGAAGAGTCTTAAATCCTAGAATCAAATGGTGGCAACTAAAATGTGAGAAACAATTGACCTTTACAAAAAAAGTTCTAAAGGAAGGCAATTCTGAATCGCAAGGAAGTGCTAACATCTTGTGGGAAGAGATGGCTAAAAGGATCAGGGATATCGCTAAAGCAGTCCTGGGTGAATCCAAAAGTTTTGAACCTAAAGATAAAAAATTTTGGTGGTAGAATGAGAGTGTGCAGGAGAATGTCAAATATAAGAAAAAGTGTTTCAAAGCCTGATATTTGTACAATAACGATGAAAGTTGGAAATGCTATCAATTGGTTAGAAATGAGACTAAGAAAGCAATATGCAAGACTTGATCTTAAAATTTTGAGGAATTCTACTAGGATTTAGGAATAAAAAATGATGAATGTAAGATTTACAAAATTGTCAAGAGAAGGGAAAAAAAGTCAAGAGATTTAGATCAAGTAAGATGCATTAAGGATGATGGAGGAAAAATTTTTGTTACAGATGATAATATCAAAGAAAGATGGGGGAGCTACTTTTATAAGCTTTTTAATGATGGATTGGATATAACTATTGATACAGAAGGATTAATAACTCATGAAAATGATTTGAATTTGAACTTCTATCATAGGATTCGGGTTGGAGAGGTAAAATGAACTCTTAAGAGAATGGATAGTGGTAAAGCTATTGGTCATAATGGTATTCCTATCGAAGTGTGAAAGTGCTTAAGAGAGAAGGGGGTTTTGTGACTCACTAAGTTATTTAATGAGATCTTAAGGTCTAAGAAAATTATAGAGGAATAGCGAAAGAGCACTTTGATGCCTATATATAAGAACAATGGGGATATTCATAACTGTACAAATTATCAGGAGATAAAACTTATGAGTTACACCATGAAACTTTGGAAAAAAGTGATTGGACATAGACTAAGGAAAGACTCTTATATTTCAGAAAATCAATTTGGATTTATGTCATGACGATCCACAATAGAGACTATTTATTTATTAAGGGGTTTGATTGAAGGATATCAGAGTAAAGAGAGAGACTTACATATGGTTTTCATTAATTTGGAAAAAGCCTATGATAGGGTACCAAGAAATGTGTTATGGAAAATAATGAAAAAGAAAGGTGTTTGTATGGCTTATATTCGAGCCATAAATGATATGTATGTGGGAGTAACAACAAATGTGAAAACTCCTGGAGGTGAGACAAAAGATTTCCTATAAGGATAGGTTTACATCAATGATCTTCTTTGAGTTCATACTTGTTTGATTTTATTTTGGATGTTCTTACAGAACATAAATAAGGGGAAATTATAAAGTGTATACTTTTTGAGAATAATATAGACTTACTTGAGGACTCTAGAGAAAATGTTAACTCTAAACTTGAGTTATGGAGACACATTTTGGAATCAAAAGATTTCCGCCTGAGTAGAAGTAAGACGGAATATATGTATTGCAAATTTAACAAAATGTCAGTTAAAAATGATTTGAAGGTAAAAATTGGAGAGCAAATCATTCCAGAGGTGTTAAAGTTTAGATATTTGAGGTCTATTTTACAGAGTGATGGCAAAACTGATGAAGATGTTATGCAAAGGATACAAGTTAAGTGGTTAAAGTGGAAAAAAACATCAGGAGTTATTTGTGACCGCGAGATATCTACAAAGCTTAAAGGGAAATTTTATCAAATAACTGTAATACCAGCGATATTATATGGTAGTGAATGTTGAGTTTTGAAAGAACAACAAGAGCATAAGATGGGAGTAGTAAAGATGAAAATGTTAAGATGGATATATGATCATATAAAATTGGATAAGATATGAAATGATTGTATACGAAAGAAAGTCAGAATAACATCTATCGAGAAGAAAATGGTAGAAAATAGTTTAAGGTAGTTTGTGTATGTACAAAGAAGAGGGCAAAAAGAGACAGTGAGGAGAATTGATCAAATGGTATGGAGCCCTATCTAAAGGTGTAGAGGAAGATAAAAAAGGATATTAGAGGAAGTTATAAGTAATGACCTCTTAAGAAATGATTTATCTGAGGAGATGGTGTTTGATTGAATTCAATGACGTCGTATGATCCATATAACCGAGTTTATATTAGTGGGATAAGGCTATTATTTTTGTTGTTGTTGTTTTCCATTTTTAACCGGGAGTTTTTTTTTTGCGTGGCTGCCATAATTCTTCCAAAAAATTAATTAATAATTGATAATTGTGTTATATGGTGGGATAATTGTTTTGTATTCTGAGATGAAAATTAATCTAGCTGAAATTATGGGGGATGAACATATTTATAGATGCCATAATTGGTCTAACGTTTTTGGGTTTATGAGCAAATTTTTTTTAAAATATTCTTTTTAATTTGTATTCTAAACTGGGGTTATTGAAGATTATTTTTTAAACTAGTAGACCGAAAACGTTTCAAAAAATATTATTTCTATTTATTTCTTATATCCAATGCAAGAATGTGAAATATAAATACATTATATAACATAAATAATTTTTTATTTATGTTAACTATTTTTTTAATTTTTAATAACCCCAGATGCCAACTATTTTTTAATTTTTTTTGTTTATAGAGGCCAACAATTATTTTTTAAATTTTTTAAGACAAAATTCCAATGCGTAGTTTGGCACTTCCTCTCAAAATTCCGTTATAATATTTTTAATTTAGTTGTTTGTGCAGGGGCAAATTCAAAAGGAAATGTTTTTTTGGCTAATTCTTTATGTTAGTAAAATGTCAGTAAAAAAGTATTAGAACTAGAATTACAAATCTGGCAAAGTATTGTTATATTGACAGAAATTATTGAACAATTATATTGGATAATTAAACAATTAGAATTATATATATTTTTTTATAAGTCAGAAAACAAAATTATTATATATATTGATTCTTTTTCTATAATTTTTTATAATTAAATAATTATATTGATAATTAAATATAAATTATCAATGAAAAGAATTAGCCAAAAAAATTAGAATTAGAATGACAAATGTAGCAAAATACTGTATCTTGATAGAAATTATTAAATAATTATATTGTATATATCGAATTATAAGGCACAATTAAATTATTATAATTATTATATTGATATATTCATTATATTTTTGGCCAATTCTTTTCATTGATTTGTAATTCTAATTCTAAGTTATACCATATGTTTGTTATTATAATATTTGCTACCTTTTTTTATTGATTATTTGATTATATTTGATTCTATTGATCGATTGATTTCTATTAAATAATTAAACAATTAAATAATAATATTTATATTTTGATATATTGATTCTTTCGGTAATTTTTGAGTTTTGAATTTGCTCTTTGTTGGCCAAATAATAATAATAATAATCTGCTCTTTCAATAAACAGGCTGCGTTTTTTTAATTGAAAAAGAAAAATGCCCACGCACTTCTTTCTTTACCCCCAGACTTTCTTTTCCCGTCTTTCTGGCGGTTAGTTCAACCTGCTCTTCCTGCCTCAATTACTCACCGTGGAACTGGGTTAGGGTTCAGTACTCTGACATTGATTTTACAATTCGGCTATAGCCGCTTTGTAATGGTAGTTATAGATTTTGGATAGCGATATTTTCCCTCTGGATTGTTTCAAGGGGAGTCGCGTTTTCAAATTCAGAAGTTCTGAGAAAATCTATGGAAAAGATCCTATTATCCTAGATGATGATAGAGTATTGCTACATGATAGATGCTTTGTGGCTACGTCGGTTTACTTCCAGAATGTCCTTCGACGGTGAGGATTTGAGGGATTGGAAGTATTTCCCCCCTTTTACTGTTTCCTTTAAATTCAAATTGCACCGTCCCTCCATCTATAAGAACAGCGCGCTTTCAAATGTTCATGCACGACAGGGTGTAGGAGGTCACATTTTCTTCTTCAAATATCCTCCGGTTTCGCATCCTCTTCTACGCTGTGTGCATCGTTTGAAATTGCCTTGGTAAGCCATTGAATCTTTCCTACATGCATTGGTCAGACCCTACTACTCTTCTACGTTATGTGCATTGATTTTAACTGCCTTAGTAGAATTATTGGAGATCGCAGTGGGAAGAGCAGTTCAAGAATATACTATAAGTGATCTGAAAGGTACTTAATTTTGATTTGTTTTGGGTATCCCTAATGTAAAATTTTTGTTTCTATTTTCCCCCCTATTTTATCTTTTTTGGGTTTATCTTCAATTTGTTCTAAATCTGCAGACAAAAAATGGGTACAGGAAAACATAAGATCGAAGGGAGACGGGTTTGGATAATAGATGAGGGCATAGGGTTATGCATGGAAGCTTATGGGCTAAGACACAGAAATCCGATGAAGCTTCTAAGTATGAGTACCTTGCTAAGCCTTTTTCTGGCTTTAGGTCTATGAGAATAAGTTAACTTATATGAGTTGGTGTTTACTGTGACATCTGATTTCCAACTTTTTGGTACTAGGGCTCCGGAGTTTGACGTGTCAGAATTTGAGAGTCTTTTCTCTGCAACTACCCCAAATTCTAACCATCGAGGCAAAGGAGGAAAATCCAATCGTTGTGCTTCAGGGACTAAAACTGAAAAAGTTCAACTGGTATGCCTCTTAATATCTGTTCAATCTCATCGCTCCAGACAGATTGCAAACCGTGTTCTTTCCCCAACTCACTTATTTTGGTCAACCTCTAGTGACATTGTTTTGTTTGCTTAACTGCGCACACATAGGCATTTGTGACTTTATGATATTTTTTTCTTTCCAAGAAGTCCAGAACGTGAGTTTTCTTCATGAGTGAATTTGTTATAATATACCATTTTAGTCTTTTTTCATAGTCTCGTGATCCTTGTATATGATGTGATGCCTTTCATCAAGACCTAAGTTTATCCGTTAGAACTGATTGTGTGGAACCATTGTTATCACATATTTACTTAGCCAATGGGTCTAACATCATTGATCATTCACACAAGGAACACATCAAAACTCGGAAAAGGTAATGCGCTGGAATATTTTTATGAGAATCAAAAGCAAAAATATACTTATGCTCATATCTTCCATTTGTTTTTTCCATTTCTCGCCTAAACAGAAATATACTTGTGCTACTGAGATATTGGGATTTATTAATCTGGAAATTGATAACACTTTCTCCAATTTATATATTAGAGCATTGGTTTCTATCTATTGGTGGAACATATATTCTCAAGATAATTAAGGAAGGTATCCCTGCTTCAAACTAGCAAAGGGTTATTGGTAGACAATTAAAATTTAAGGTAACTATAATTCCAAATTATTGTAACATGTGTCATATATATTATGTATTACTTTTTAAACTATATATTAGTTTGATATGATTTTTTTTTCAAACTCTATATATACCGTTTGTAAATATAGATAATGGATTATATCTGAAGGTGAAGTTTTTTTTTTTCTGGGAGGGGAACTATAATATTCATGCACCACTAACAAAATAATTAAATTCTAACTTATAATTAAATTTTTTATGAATATTTTAGTAATTGTTAGTTCTGTTCGACTTTATAAAAAATGTCTTCATAACCAACCAAGATAGGACAAATAGGTGTTGAAGTGAAGTGGGGGGGCCAACAAGCTTATGGCCCCTTCTTTAAACATACAGAATGGAGGGGGATTCTCCCAACCCCCAAATGCCCCTCCATCTTAAATTTAGATTCTTTCTAATTTAGGCACACTCCTCAAATTCAGATCACCTTTCAACTAAACTCATTATTAGGGATGCATATAAAAATAAATAATATTCCCCTGCATCGTGTTAGTGGGAGTTCCGTCTCTTGTCTTGACATGGTGGACTGTGCATGAGATTTATTGCCCTCTACAATGCCGCGAGCTACAAGTTAATCTCAGATTACAAACTCTTCTTTTCTTTCTTCCCTTGACATGTTTCTTTCTGTAGCATAGTGCAAATTCTTTGTATTTCAAGAGAGATGTATTTGCCGTGCGTGCTGCTAATCGCTCCAGATGTGCAGGGATCTGAAGAGTGAAGAAATAATTGTGTTGGCTTAAAAGTAGTAATTGCTTGTCAACGGATCTCGTCAAAATAGGAATCATTTTACATTTTGCTTAATGTATGCCATTTCCTGATAAGAATACGATGAAAACAGATGACGGACTATGAGTGATCTACAGCGCAGACAAATTTATGATCATAGTTGTGATTCCTGTGTGAGAATTTCACCTTTACCATAACCAAAAATTTATATAAACGCTAGCCCTTTCTAGCACCAAAAAAAAAACGCTTGGGACTTGTTTTTTTTGAAAAACCATAACTTGAATCGCATAATCAAAACGTTCTTGAATGAAAATGAGTCTTCGAAAAGAGTAATGTTTCTGGGCAATTTTTAAAATGCCTAGAAAATTTCCCACCTGTTGGCAGCACGGCACGGAGCCCGTTTAATTAAATTTCGCAGAGTAAATTCCTCTCTCCATTTCTTACTATAAGTCATATTCTAAAAAAATTAAAATATGTAAAATATAAGTTACTTTATTAGTAGTAAATATTAATTTTCATGTTTATCTCTCATTAAGAAATTACAGTAAAAAATATATATATATATATAATTAAAGTATGTTATAATTTAATGAGGATAATATTAAAAAGTTGTAATAAATTTTAAAAAGTTCAAAAATTTTAACTTGGTTAAAAATAACTTATAATAAAGAATAAATATAAAATCCAAACCCAACACATTTTCCAACACTAACGGGGAAAACAAACGGAATCATGTCATCAATGCACAGGCGGGTCACTGAATTCAGCAGTTAAGTGGGATGACTAACAACAGAACCATTGCCAAACCCTGGAGTTGCTCATTAAGAGCTCAGCTTGAATAAAGCCTCATTTATTTAGAACAAACTGAACCTGAAGCCTGTGAGATTGGGATTTGATTCAACTACTCACTTACTTAGCTACCTCCTAATCCTAATTAATGTTCTATCCTCTCAAATTAAGCAAAAATAGTTTATTTTCAGATAGAAAATTGCTTTCTTGCCACTGAGTGTCTAATCACCATGCACCTCATGTCGGAAAGTAAAACATATTTGCCCAAGAGTAGAATCTCATCATAAGTGTTCCAGGGTGAGAGCCATACTTTTAGGCTAAGAAGATATCACTTGAAATTAACATGGAAATAATTCATCAGTCAATGGAGATACGTACCACCATGCCACATAACGGAAAAATCTATGGCCATGATTTTGCTATCTCCGTCTATTTTTCTGCCCCAGTCTTTTATATGCCATAAATGTAACAGCTGCAGAAAGGGAATACCTGATCCCGATGAAAAAAAAAATAATGGTTAGAAGGAACAGTGGTTCCCTAGATCCGAACAAGGATGCACTAACAAAAGGAAATGTGATCATTTTAATAAAAAATATGACCTTTCATCCTGTAATAAATGTGAATATGATCATATATAAATTATGCGTGTGTGATCAGACAAGAAAAGACTTAAGATTTCTGTGGTCAGCTGAGATGCAGGACATAGTAACAGAACAACCCTATTAAATGTCAAGATAAAACCAAACATTATGATGTGACTGAAAAACAAAAAGAAACGACAGTGTCAATGCCTGTAAGAGACCATGACATGAGAGATTTAATTCGATAGACAGATGTTTTTTTCCACTGTCTTTCACCTCCATGCTATTTCTTTCATCGCCAAACATAATTTTTAATTCTCTAATAACTTAAAACTCACAAGGTAAAACATGGAAATAATAGGAAATATCACCATTCTGGCAGAGTAGAATAAAATCAACACAAGAGCTGACTAGATATTTCACCTTAGCAAAATCATTCTGGTTTACAGGCAAGGAAAAAGTTGGATTGCACAAAGCAACAAAAAATTGTTATATTTACCGATAAAATTCTAATGGGCATTGGATAATGGGTTGAGTGTTCAGAGTTGAATTCTTGCCCATTGTTCTAAGAGTTTCACATGCGACTATGATTTCATCCTCCCATTTTAAGCATGTGAAATTCTTAGAACAATGAGCTAGGAATTCAACCCATTATCCAATAGATACTTCCCAGAACGAGCATTTTTGCTCCATTTACAGCTTCAATATGACCTGCCTTTAAGGCCACATTGATTCCATTATTGTTATTATTAACCACATTTAATTTAAATTAAACAAATGCTCATCCATTGATCACACCAATTAACCCTTGCAATCAGATTTGGTCAAACTGTAATTACAGTTTCCTTGGGAAAAAAAAAACTGTAATTTGACCGTAATTATAGTCAAGCAGTATTAATACCACCAGAAAAACTGAAGCTATCTTAAGAACCACTTTTTTTCTTGCCAACGGCTTGTTCCTTCGAAGGAAGTAATTTTTCTTAAAAGAAAAATCTTCAGAAATACTACATAATATAGTGCATTTTTATCAACCCCAAAGGAGAGAGAGCACAGAATAGGCAAGAAAATAAGTCTGCAGCGAGATATAGGCATTGTCATGATCTAACTATACTGCTTGATTAATGGCCACTGAAGAAACCATAATGCTTGATCTTTCAATGGAATATGCACACCCTGCTTCCTATCTATGATGTTGAAACCAAAATGGAAAACAAGAAAGGAAGACACATAGATACAAACTTTGCATGGAATAATTTATATGCTTCCTATTCGGATCCTCCTAAAGAGTGTCAAAGTATTTGTCACTGCAGAAGCATGCTTTCTTTACTTTTGGTTACAGATCAAATTCAACAACTGATAACATTCAAAGTAAGATCACTAACAATTTACACAACCTGGACAATGCAAACATTCCTCAACTGGGTATTCAGTAAGATAATAATAATGATACCTGATTTCAACTTGGTTGATTTCAATTATATATTATTAATATCATTGTCATTATCAACTTCATAATATCACACAAGCCTATGATGTTGTCCACTAAGATTATAAGAGCAAGTACTAATATAGTGGACGGTATTGTCTACTCCCAAAAGCAATCGTCAGCTTAAGAAAAAGAAAGGTATCTACAATAAACCATTGGCTAACTTTAGTAACATAAGAGCCATAGTCTTTAATAAGTATTAAAAACACAATGCATCAATTTGTGACAAAAGGAACAGTGCGTACCATGTCATTGTATAATTTAGGTGATCTCTGGGCATGACTGAACTTTGAATCAAGGTATTGACATCCTTTGGGACAGGGTAAGGATTACTTGGATTAACATTTTCATTAATATCTTCAACATAGATGGTGTTTTCTGGGAGTCCACAAGCACGGGCAATGCCTGGAACATCAACGTAGAACCATTGAGAAGATTCAGGATCATTTGCTGGAACAAATACACTCGGTTTCTCACTTCCACGGACTACTCCAACTACTTCTACAGGTGTGACAGAAGGGGCATGATCCTGTATGTTGCACCAAATTAAGTTTTAATTTATGATTATCTGTAGCAAAACAATACATGGGGTGCAGGAATTTAAGTCATGTCAGGTAACAGGACATCATGTAAGGAAAGAGAAAGACCTAAAGCAAGCAATTTAAGTATCCTAAGATGCTGTCATGTAACACAAGATGATCTAGATCCAAAGTTATGACGCCACCTCAATGATATCAGGTTTTTTAGACCAAAACCTCCACCAAGATTTTGTTCCAACATCCTGTGATGGGGAGGGAAGTGCTTCTGACGACTGCTCACCATCTTGAGAAGCTTCAACAAACTTATCTTTCCAACTGCGGGGAACCCATCCTCTGTTGACTATAACTGGAAATCTCACACTGAAAGAAAATTAAACAATATATGAAAAGAGAAAAAACCAGGAAGATATATACAACCACTTCAATGATTATTTGGGGCATGCATCACGCCAAAGACATGATCGATTGTTTTACTGAGATAAGATTACTTAATATGGACATGTCAATAAGATGATAATATCTGCTTTTTAATAATAAGAATCATTTGCTGAGAGAAGCCACTACAACAAACAGGGTATAGATATGCTGAATACAATTTATTTGGTGTCATAAAGGTAATAAAATTCCAGATGATTTGATACATTACTTATATAGATAATACAGAAGCTTTACCTGTCTGGATGGTTGGGAATTGGCATAAGAGGTGTTATTAGATAGTAGCCATTTTCAGTCACTCCTGAAATGCTTCTTGAACGTGGACCCACGTAGATTGACTTTTTCTCATCAAAAACTCCTTTAAATACCACCTTCCTGAATTCTAGAGAATCAAATTCTTCAAATGATGGAGACGTGCTGCTGAATACTAAGGGCTCCATCTGCAATCTCTTCTCTCGATATTCCAACATTTTTATCTATTATCATTGGATGATGGAAGGCATTTTCAGTATGCTGATCTGCTTAGCCAATACTAAGACACAGAATCCAGAATACCATAACTTCATGAAAAGTAAACATCATAAGTTTTAACATATATTACAACAAAGTGCAAGGTAAACATCCGAGTCCCAATATGTGGCAAGTATTTGAGAATATAATATTCAAACTTATGATATCGTTCAATGGATCCCTTTAATACAATTACGTAGAAGAAGGCATACCTACAACATGAGCCTGGCAATTTGAAATCCCTTCGTAGAAGAATAAATATGTAGGATTAAGTCAATTGACACAGACAAGTCAAAATGAGCAATTTGTCTGGATAAACTATTCTAGTGACTGTAATGGTGAAATTACAATTTGTGGGGTTTGAATTATAAGGGGAGTGCTGGGGGTCTAATAAATAGAGAAGTCAGAAATTTTGTACCAATTTTTTTTAAAAGAAAAAGAAATTCAAAAATGAAGAGAGAATCCCAAGAGAGTGTGTATGCGTCTTCATGAATCAAACTTATTGACTGCCTCTATGACAAAATTTTGAGTCGTACTATTAGGAATCTGACAATCAAAGAATCATCAATACTAAGAATCGCACACAATAGTTAGAAGTTTTGAGATTGATTGAAATCTAAAACTCTTAATTAAAGAAAAGCACATAATATTTTAAGTTCATCAAATTTTGTAGATTGAGTCGTTTAGTAGGTCTTTATCCCAAAACCATGCCCAACCATCCTCAAATCACAAGCATATCTGAATGATATAACAAAGTTTATCCTGATTTACTAACTGACTATTTCTTAACAAAGTAAAACTAGAACAATCATGAATTCAGTGCCAATGACAGGCATGAGATCGCAAGTTCCTTCGACGACATTGATGAGGATAGACTTAGAAAACACTTAAGTTCAGTTCAAAATTTGGTGATAGAGAAGAGAGTACAAGTTTAAGAGTCGACACCTTTTCTTGTCTTCTGAAAATCTGCCAAGTTCCAAGACCAAATGCGATTGCTCCAGGCAGGAATAGCAACCATTTTGACCAACTAGAGGATTTTCCTTTCACTAATAAAAGCACCAATAAGTACAATAATGTGAAATTCTGACACGCAGCGCAAGCATACAACTTCAGCATAGCAAAATACATACCTTGTATTTCAGCAGAAGAAGAAGAAGAAGAAGAAGAAGAAGGCGATTGTTGAAAACCAGTTGAAGAGGAAGCGGCAGCGGCGGAGCAGAAAGAGGAGGAGGAGGGCGAAAAAGGTGGTGAGGAAGGTGGAAGCCACTTAATGACGAGAAAATGAGAAAATGACCCACCGGCGCCGCCGCGACGGAGCCTACCTAGCGATTTGACAGCGCAGTCTGACACCATCTTGACTCGGTCATCAGAAGTGGGTTTCCCGGTGTTTATGCGAAGCGGGCTTATGGTTCCGCCGCGGAGGGCTTACACTATACAGGAAAAATTCGGTGCTTTAAGCACCCTTTTTTCTTGTTGGCAAAAACAAATTAATAAATTTTCAATTTATCATTTTAAAAAATAACTATATATATATATGTAAGTTATATATTCATATAGAAAGATAATCATGCATTATAAATATAATTTTTACGGTCACAAAAATCAGACTGATTAAAAAATATCATTTTGATTTTTGGCGATCTAATTCCTATTTTTTTATCCCTGAACCATGGATTCAATATTAAACTATTTGTCAGGTTTCACCCTCTCGTAGGGTTTTTGTCTCTCTCCTTCTATGAGAGTATTCTGTTAAGCGGCTTATCCCTCGTTTTTACTCTTCTTGGCGTCAACCGTGCGATTAGTGAGGAGTTGGAGTAGGATGGGCCTGATTTAATGAAATCTGAATTTAGAGTGAAATCACTGGAGAACATAGAGTTTAGAATCAGCAATATGGGTCAAGTTCGATGGATCAGCCTGTTTAACACAATAAAATGAATAGGTTGGGCTTTAAAAATGAAAGCCTGAAAGGAAAATGAATTTTTTGGGGCCAGTCCATGGTGAGTTGGCTCGTTTAGCCCGTTTTTCTTTTTTTTTTAAACATTAAAAATATATATTATTTTATTAATTAGTAATGTATAAATGATAAAATTTAAATATTATGTAAATTTTTTATAAATAATGATAATAATTAGTTATATTACTTTAAATAATTATATAAAATAATTAAAAAATATTCCCATGGGTTGGCCCGTAGATTTGATCCTACAGACTCGAACTTAACAATACAAGCTCGTTTGTAATCTGGGCTTTTTGCCCACCCAAATAGGCCGAGTCAACCCAAATTGACAACTCTAATAGAGTAGAAACAAGATTTAGAGTGGTTTTGCATCGGTAATGATCTATTTAGGGATCAACAAAGGGGGAAGGAGAGATAAGGGGATCTTGTACGATTTGGGAATTTTGATGCACGATTTCTTCTATTTGATAGAGGATTACAGTGTTCTGAGTTTGTCTTTCTCCATGATTATGCATGTTTCCTCCTTCTTTGAGATGATTTGGTCTGTATTTGGGATATGGAGGGGGAAGCTCTAAGGAAGCGTAAGATGCCAGTTTCTAAATCCTCAGTCTGGTATGATCTTTTAAAATCTATGGCTGTAAATATAATCTAGTTTCTGGTTGGTGAGGTTTTATGAGACTAAATCTATTGGGTTTGAATGTAGAATGGGGGTGAATTTGGTTTATGAATTTTTGCCTATAAGTGGAGTACTATGGATGAGAATTATTGATATTGCCTTTGGAATTGATCACTACAAGGATAGGTTTGGTTTTAATATTTTTGCCAATGTGATCTTTCCTGTGAATGAGTATGGGCATGTAGAGGGATGTCATTTTGAAGAGGACTCATTTAGACACAAAGCTAAGAGGATTAAGGATGATTTGAGGTGGATACCACCAGATTTAGATCAGAGGTTCCAATTGCCTGTTTTTGCTTATGCTACAATGGATTCTAAGGCTAATTGGGATTATCTGATGCATTAGATCAATTCCTTGTGGTTTGACGATCTGGTTAAAGAGGTTGCTTTGAACAGGGATAGGATTGATTGCAAGGGTAGTTGGAGACCTCCTAATATCGGTGAGTGGAGTTACAACAAGGACATCTTTCTTCATAAATTTAGCTTGGTTAATCATAGGGTCATTTTCTTTGTCTTTGACCGATGGTGGCCTTGTGTCTTATACTTAGCAGCTTTAGAGCTTGCTATTGACACTTACAAAGAAGTGTGCTTGAGAGGATATGTTCTTATACCCCTACCCCCTTTTGTCTTAGTCTTTATTGTTGTGTTTCTAGGTTGTGTTTCTATTGATGGATGCCTTTAGGTTGTGGCTTTGTGTTTGGCGGCTCTGGTTTGTCTCGCTTGCTTTGGCGTAGACATGGTTTAAGTTTCATGGTTAATAAATTGATCATTTTTTGCCAAAAAAAAATTCCTGAATCATGAGAGCAAGTACAATGTTAAAATTTATCAGCAGAGTGTCTAGATCATTAGTGATGACCTATATTGATCAATGAATCCTCAATCTCCAGTACTAGCACCCTGGTGGTCATGGGAGTGCCTTCCCTAATCACCATTTTTTCCCAAAAAAAGAAAACTGCAATGGGGTAGGAGAGAGTAAGAGAATGAAGGCATTGGATATAGTGTCTGGTCTTACATTTTTGGCCTATTCTTTAACAAATATAAAGGAAATCATCTCATATAAAAGAATTTAATCCTCCACCAAGTCCTAGGTTAAAAGGAAGTCAAGGTGGGGCTCGATATTACTCCCTCTAATTCATAAAAATTATTATTTTAGAATTTTTAAGATTTTTTATAATATTTATTACTTTAGAATATCAATGAAGTATCAATTATATTCTTATCTATTTTACTCCCCACTAATACTCTTAATTCTCTTAGTATGTGTGAAATAAATTTATGTCAAAGGCATTTTAGTAAAATGTTATTAAATCTCACAATTTAAATTACTTAGTGACTTTTTTGTTGCATTTGAAAAACTTTAAAACAATGCTATTTATGAATTGGAGGGAGTAATCTATATTCTATTTCCCTCTCCATTTTGTAATCAAGACTTGTCTTATTTTATACATTGAATTGGCTAAAAAAATTGCCCGTAGTTTCCCCCGTTTTTTTATTGCTGCTTGTTTCTTTCTTTAATGAAATTTTGGGTGGCAGAAAACAAGAATATTGAGTATTTAATATTTATCATATTAATCTTTGCTTCAAAATTTTCAGGGAGGTAGAATATTCATGAGTTTAGCAAAATTTGACCCAACTTAATTTTAAGGATTACAGCAACTAATAAATGTTGGATTATCATCCCACTTAAAAATATAACTGATCATAGAAAATGGGAAAATTCCAGGAAAATATCAAGGAAAGAAGATAATTTCAAAAATGTTACAAATTTTGCTCTAATTCCAATTTGGTACCTACGTATTAAAATGGAATTATGCAATTGAATGAAAATGACAATTTATTCTTCCTCCATTACACTAGAGAACTGGTTGACGACCACTGGAGACTAGTTGACTAGTGCACATGTATTAAATTATTATATATTTTTGCAACTCAAAATAATACATTTGCAAGTCAAATTAGAATATTTGATATAAGATAATGAACTAGTCGATCATCAATGGAGACTGGTTGACCAATGCATATGTGTTAAATTATTATATGTATTTACAACTCTAGACAGTACATTGATAAGTCAAATTGGGAGCTTTGATGTGGGATGGTGAACTGATTGATCACCATTGGAGACTAGTTGACCAGTGCATATGTATTTAATAAAATAGATTTGCTTTTGGTCACTATAGTTAGTAGCTATTCATGATAAACACAATTTTGATTTGATAAAATAGACTTGCTTTCGGTCAACTTTTTTTTGTTAATTTTAAAAGTGTCACAACTTATAGGTACATTCTTGTGAAATTGTTGCATTAGTTTATCATCAAAGGATGTCCACATTAATAGTCAATTAGTGCTTTCTCTGTTAATAGGTGTGTATTTGCAATTGACGAGGGTGAATTTAAAGGTGCAAAATGTACATTTGCAAAAATGATTGGTCAATTAGTAAGTGGTACTCAAGTTCCTTAAAATTTTATCACACCATCTAAATCACACGTAACATGTGTACATTTACTACTTAGATCAGTATATTTGCAATTTCAATTGGTATATTTGTAAGTTAAATTAAGAGCTTTGATATTGAAGATTAATTGGTCGACCACTAATTGAAATTGATAGACCAGTGCACATATGTCAAATTATTATATTATTTTACAACTCCAAGTGATACCTTTACAAGTCAAATTTGGAGATTTGATATTAAAGGTTAACTGTTTAATGACCAATTGAGATTGGTGGACCAGTGCACATGTTTCAAATTATTATATGTATTTGCAACTCCAGGTGGTATATTTACAAATCAAATTGGGAGCTTTGATGTAAAATGGTAAACTAGTTAACTGAAATTGGAGATTGGTTAATCGGTGTATATGTGTCAAATTATTATGTGTATTTATAGCTCAAGATGATAAATTTGCAAGTCGAATTGGGAGTGTTAATGTAGGATGTTAAATTGGTCAACCGCCAATGGAGACCAATGGACCGGTGCACATGTGTTAAATTATTATATGTATTTACAACTTTAGGTGATATATTTGCAAATGTAATTGAGAGTTTTGATAAATTAATGCCCAACCAATTGACCATCACAGGAGGCCTTCTTTGATGGTTGACCATTAACAAGACGTAAACACCATATCCTAAAATTACCATCGAATAGTCTAGTGTTACTTTCAAATACAAGACTTTAATTTATAAATACACAGTTATCACATGTAAATAGCTTGATATCAACTACAGTAAATAGACCAACCCTATTACTTGTAAATAAGATGCAAATACACAATTTCCCCATGTAAGTACACAATTATCACATGAAAATGCACCTTGAATATCAGGACATATATATATAAATCTGTTACAAAGTATCACAAAATGTGGCATCCCATAATTTTAACTAAGAAAGTAGAGCAAAACAATATAAAATTTAACTCAATTGTCATTATTCAAGCCAAAATTGTAGAGTACAACAATATAAGGGAAACCACTACAATTCTCAAAATAACAACTCACACCTACAAAGATCATTCCATTACAATATTCACTCGTGAATTGCCATTGCTACCTAGATAACAACATATAATAAAACCATTACAATTCTCAACATTACAATCTTGCACTTATGCTGGTGAAATGCCAATCTTTCTCAAGCTGAATTTGTAACCATCTCCCTCTTCATTTGAATAGCAATAATCAGAACAAAAAATTAAAAACAACTTTTGGTTTCTTCATTGATCAGAACTTCGAATATGTGTTGTGCCACCCATATGATTCTTAGTGATTTAACTAGGCTATCATAGCTTCTCCAATCCAACCTCTCTATCGTAAAACCACCAAGCTCAATCAATGCATATTTAGTGTACATTGTGGAAAATTAAATATTAGCTTGCAATCTATGCAACTTGTGAGTGAAAAACACAAAAGAATAATAAATTATTCCTATGAAAGTGGCATGAGTATATAAACTATATATATATATGATCAGTTCAATGGATTAGTGTAAGAGAACCATATATCCTATAATACAAATACAGAAAAGGATGAGGATATATTATTTCGATGATGAACCACTTGGCAAGAGTAAAATGGCATGCTTTTAACTAAAAAACGGGTAAAACCATAAATAGAAATCTTAATGACCCAAATTTCACTATCTTTTCTTACTTATCAGCTCAACCTAATGTCAGCAAAATTAACCAGCAATTTGTTTTAAACACTACAACCAGATTCAGTTCACCAGCACATACGAGGGAAGATAGTCCTCAAATCACAATGAAATGAGAAGTCCACCGTATGATTCATATGCTCCTACTTTTTCATGCCTCCATTTATGGCAGCAATGCGTCCCATAAATTGACAATAACAATACAAAACAACATTAAATAAATTCAAAACTAGAATTTTCACTAGCACAAAGGAGATAAGATTAACCCAAAAACAACAGCAAGAATGGAATAAACCTGGAATCAAATTACTAATATTAGAACCCATCAATTGACATACCCCATAAATTAGAAATCAAAATTGTGACCAAATTTATCAAATTTGAATTTTGATATGCATACAAAATAAATCTAGAATCAAATTACCCGAGCAAACCAAGTGACAAGAATCCACAAAGAGTGGGAATCCCGATTAGAGGATGCCGTGATTTGTAGAAAATAAAAATCCAAGGAAGAAATTTTTATGTAGTGAGGCTCAATTAATCATGCAACATCCAATATAATAGAGATTGAGACAAGCAGGGAAGAAGGAAGCAAAATGAGGGCAACGAGTGAGTTGGAGAAGAAGACAAAAATAAGGCTTCTCATCCAAAATAATAATCCATGGACTTCACCATCGGAGGTTTGCACGTCAAGCCCTTCTCCTCACCGGCCGTTGTCTTTGCTGTTCATCATTTCTCCGGTTGTTGAGAGAAGGGGTTTTGCCAAAGACAAAAAAAAAAAGGCAACCGTGTCGACACTTTTTAAATGGAGATATGGTGGAGACAATGAGATTTGAGACGGAGATGAAGAGCAGAAGCGGATCTATGAGGAGGAGAGAGACAATGATGAGGTTGTGAGGAGGAAAGCAACAGTGACGAGCAGAGGGAGAGAGAGCAAACTTGTCATTTCACTTTAATTGCAAAATTCCAATTTACAACAATGGTACTTAATTGAGTTTAGACAAAATTTTGTAACCTTATCGGAATAAAATTGTTTCCTCATTATTTAGATAGAATTTTCCCTAGAAAAATACCAAAAAAAACTCTCAAGTAAGAAATAATATTCCAATGTAAAATTAGTGCACAAAGTCAAAAAATAATAATAAAATAAGCTGTTCATTTTTATTGAAAAATATTGTTCATGACTTATTAATAAGATAATTTACTATAAATTTTATATTTTATTGAATGTTAATATTGATTGACGTTGATGCAAGGGGGAACTTGAAGCTTTTTGTTAATCCCCTCTGCCTTATTGTACATTCTGTTTCCTCCTCTGTTTTTTTTTAATATTGAATAAATCCTCCGCTCCAAGAAAAAAAATATTTATCGACGTTGATTATGTTAAAATCTACCCTTTTATTGTGAAAATGCTAAAATCTATCTGTTCCTTCAAGCACCACTCAATTGATTATACCCCCTGGTATTCGTAAAAATTGTTATTGACATTTTTTATAATATTTATTATTTTAAAATTTCAATGAAACATTAATTATTCATTTTATTATTTTATCCTTCAATCATTTTGAATGGATCATTCAAGAAAATATTTAAATTAAGAAAATTTTAATAAAATACAGCCACATTTTACAATTTTCTAGATTATTTAGTCACATCGTTGAGTTGTGTAAAAATGATAGTCAAGTATATATATTGGAAGCAGCAAGGCAAGACCCCATTAGTACTGTATAAGGTTTTGAAGATAGAGCGGAGTGTATCTTTTGAGTCTTGAGCGTAGATTGTACAAATATGTTCTTATATATTCCCCTTGTTTAAAAATTATAAAACCATAGATTTTACATAATATAATCCTCCAAACAGTATATGTACATAAAATGATAGAGTATTTATCCATCACATTAATCGTCAAGATTTCTCAAGAAGATATATATATATATATATATATATAACCTAGCCACGAGTTTAACTTTGATAAGGATTATAGCAATCAATAGCTAGCTATCGATCTGCATGCAATTGCGGAATAATTAAGAGACTGAAATGACAATATTGAACAATGTCTCAAGATGGAGATATAAATGTCTGTATTGTTATATTTGGATAATCATACAAATCGAATACAGTCATAATATATATGTATATATGGAGTAAAGGGGCCGGCCGCTCTGGAACAGATTTTGTAATGGAAAAAAGAATGTTATGCAGAAATTAAAAAAGAAGAGAATTGATGAAAATTGCAGCGAAGGCTGCAAGTACACCAAAGTAAGTGATCCTTTTGGTTGAACCACTTGCGCCACTACCGGAAGTGGCAGGCGCGTCGTCTTTGCTGGCATTAGCACTTGCAACTTCAATGTCAAAAACCAAGCAGAATTAAGGGGGTGTTTGATATGAATTTTTACAAATCAAACTGTACTTTCTAATCATCATTTTCTTTTTTTTCATCCAAACAGTTTTTCAGTAAACTTCTCTACTTTTATTCAAACTTCATTTTTGTAAACTGTGGTTATTTTAAAAGTACTTTTATAAAAAGGCAAACCAAACAGGCACTAAATATTAGTCCAAAAGCATGCATGTAACTAATTAGTCTAATCCATGCATAAACTAGTAATTACGTTTCGTTAATTAAATACTAATGAATTAACATCTTGATGGATGTTTTAGAATCCACTAACATTTCGTCATGGGAAAAATATATAATGATAGAACTCAAATTCTCTAACCAGTATGGTATAATCGAGAGAGAGATATATATACTGGTGGATCCATTTGAAAAGAGAAATCCATCATTATATCTATCATTTTTCAATTGTACAGTACTGACAAGATTAGAGAGAGGATGTTAATTAATTAATACTAATTAATGTCATGGTATGTCACAGAAATTGAGGGAGAGAGATGTCTTACGAGACTCTTCTGCTGCTACAAGTGCAGCTGCAGCTGTTGCTTCTACTGCAGCACTATCTGGTCGGGTTCCGGCTCCGGCTCCGGTTGCAGTTGGAGATGGAGCACTTGCTCCTGCAATAGAAAATGTCATTCTTCGATCGATTTACATTTTTGGGTATTCTTCAATTTATTATATATGCAAATTCCATACAAATATTTCATTTCTTGTAATTATCTTCTTTTTTATATATGATTATATTATTGGTCAAATTTGCCACATTGTTTATTGTTTGTGAATTGTATAACTTGGTATGAATTTTATATTTTATATTAAAATTCAATTATTGATAATTAATATTTCAAATTTCATGAAACACTAGCTAGCTGCATGAGTCAATAGTTGATAAAAAGGTCGTAAAAGCATCTTTTCTGGTCCTAAGAGCTTGGAATCACGATCAAGTTTTGCCCCATTTATTTTTTACGTCATTTTTTTGTTTGCTATATGTGCTACAATTTTCAATATCATCCTAAATGATATAGCTCTGTCAATTAAATTAATTCAGACTCCAAGCTTTGAATCATAAAATTTATCCATTTTTATTTTCATCCCGAAAGAGTGACGCGTAGGCTTGCTCAACAGTAACGGGATGGAGGTAAAAAAATAGACATAACCTAGCCACTTTTTTTTTGGCCAGAATATGCATAATGTAATATCTATATGTACTATATTCTATAGAAACATGCCACTTTTTTTTTGGCCAGAATATGCATTGTATAACGATTCATCAACTTCTATAATTAATGTAATTGATGAAGTTAGCTTCAGGATAATATTGGGAATTTTGATTAATTATATGTAAGATAAAATTAATAACACAAATTAATATAGATTCATTCGAGACAAAATTAACAAACTGCTTCAAAATTTCAGGTTAGAAGAAGAAGAAGAACTTTTTGCCTTGATAAAAACATCACCCCGTCGATCCATTTTCAATGACCTCTCTCCTATTACTTTTTGTCGTAAACCAAGTTAAGAAAAAGCATATGCAGATCATAAGCATAAACAACCGAATTCGAAGAAATGAAAGCCCTATAAAATAACAAAGTCATGCATTTTTTTCATGTCCCACAACTTTATTATAATACCATACAATGCATGTTAAACTACATATTAATCCAAATTTAAACCACATTGGTACTTAAACTAGGAAAGTTCTTCTAACGTAAATTTTTTATCCAAAAAAAATTGAATTTGAGACTTTATTTAGGATGTATACCGAACCAATTATACTTGACTTAATTAGTATTGGTATCAATATATATATATATTATGCATGGTGTTATCATGCGAAAGCATTGTTGATTTAGAAAAAGGAGGATGATGCATGGATAATTATACGTAACGTACCATTGCATTTGCGAAGACGAATACGAACAGAACAGGCCTTGGGGAGTTGGAGGGCATCCTCCCTGGAAACGTTCAAGGTTGGGAGGATCTGACGATCGTTAAAGAAGCTACAGATGCAGGGGAAGTCGTCGGTGACCAGGTCCTTCAGGGGGGAGCAGCAGGTGTCCGGCGGTGGGTTGGTGGCGGAGGAGTCGTTGAGGTAGGGTTTGCAGGGGAGCAGTTTCTGCATGCACTGCATGGTGTCGTGAAGGGAAGCCACGGATCCATGAGAGAGGCTCTGGAGGAGTCCGTTGAGATCGGGATCCGAGAAGCAGGAGGAGGAGAAGACGACGAGGACGAGGGACACAACGAGGAGGCCCTGATTGTTGGAAGCCATATATGAGCGATAAAGATAATTAACGGAGGAGGAAGAGAGGGAGAGAGAATATGTTGGTGGAAATGTTCCTCTCCGTTCTCCTCTGGTTTGGGAATGTGGAGGAGATTGGTATTTGATTAGAGTCAAGTTTCTATTTTTAGAAAGGTTGTTTGGAAGATGATATTAGAGCCACCCGCCACCAGCCCATTTTTTTCCTTCACGCCTGCCTGCAGATTCTCTCTACTTGGATCCATGCACAGATCTCCTTGATTTTTAGTGGATAATTCGCTTCTAATTTCAATGGCATAGATTCTATTACTTACTTTCATTTTTTTAAATAGAATTATTTTTAATTAATAATTGAAAAAATATTTATGCCATGTTCTACTTTATTCGTTTTAAATTAAAAAAGTATTACAATAAAAATAATAAGATTTAATTAAATTATTTGAAAAATATGACGATACAAATCTCTCTAGACATACAAAGAATCTAGATCCAATTTTTCTTGGCACTCCTTTTTTTTCAAAATATTATTGCGATTTTCGGCAATATTAGTTTTATCTTCTATCAAATATTCTTTGTATTACACATTCAATAAATAATAATAATAATAATAATAATAGTAATAGTAGTAATAAGTGAATATATGCACCGTGCAAAATATATTACGAATGATGGGAAGAAATAACAATCTTGCGTGGTGACATTCTCTAAATTCTTTAATATAAAACATTTTTAATCAAATTACATGCATCAATGATAAGTGTTAAAAATTAGTTCACTAACTTAATTTATTAAAAAATTACATTTTTTAAAAATTATTCTTATTGAATCTTATTTTCTCTCTCTTTGAGATACATTAAATAAAATTATTTTTTGAAAGTGTATAATAATATTACCTTATATATTTAAAGTAAGGTAAAAGACTCTATATTTAGGATAGGAGGGAGTATAAACAATATATAAAAAAAAAGAAAGAGAGGTTTTTTTTTGGGGGGGGGGGGGGTTGGGACATTGATTTCACCCAATAACACATGTTATAAATCATGATGAAGAAAAATTGTTTCAATTATTAACATATAAACTATGGGCAGGAAGAATTAACTTACAAAGAATATATATATATATATTCAATTTTTTTTGCCAACGTATTCAATTTTTCTCTTGAAATTCCAGTTTTAAAATACTATTGCTATCTTTTAGGCAATATTAGTTTTATCATATTATTTTATTACATTCAATAAATAATAACGATTAGATAGATAAATAAATGAATGAATGAATATATGCCACCATGCAAGATAACAGACTTACGCAAGATCATATAAACAATGGAAAGGAATATTCATCTCACTCAATAACATATAAAAGAAATTATAGAAAAGAATAACTATATCACTTAGTGAGAATTATAAATCACAGGGAGAAATAACCATTTTACTCCATAACATTCGTTATAGCCATGTCACTTAGTATATAACGTATATTTGGGAAAGAATAGGTGTCTCACCCATGACATATATCATGAACTATGAGGAGAAATAGTTGTATCATCTGATAAATTATATCATAAATCACAAGCATATAAATAATGGGGAAGAATAATATTGTCTTACCTAATAACCTATATATATATATATATATCATAAACCACATGAGAGAAATAACAGTCACACCCAACAACATATGTTATAAACCACAAGAAAAAATGAATTGTCTCACTAGCTCATTAATGAGTATCAAGCAATGTCCCATCTAGTTACATATCATAAATCGCATGCCTGGAAGAATAGTTGTTTTATTGATAATACATATCACAAATCAATATTGTCTCAGTAACATATATATCTAGAGTCGACAATCCAGGTCGGGCTAAAAAGCTCAATGTTTAAAACAGGCTCTAGTTTCTAAGTCTGGCCCATATGATACAGGCTCACAGGCAACTCGCGGGTTTTACAGCTTTTTTCTTTTGTCTTATTTTTTTAATCCTAAAATGTCATAATTCAAATTTCTAATGCCAAATTTCTAATGAAATAATATAAATATTATTTCTATTTTTCTATTTCTTTTCTTTTCCTTTTATATTTTGTTGCAATAAAAAAAATTGGAGCAATTATTCTATTTAATAAATTTTTTATTTAAAAAAAATGGGCTTCTCGAGCTAGCCCAAATACAGGTTGGCCCGTTTTTTGACTGGCCTTGACAGGTCCTAGTCAAAAAACTCGATATGAATATGGGCTCTAAAAATGAAGCCCACCCTGTTGATTTTTTCAAACTAATCCATCGGGTTTGACTTATATAACTTGCTCTATATATATTATGAACTATGTTAAGGAATAAATGTCTCACCCAATATCACGTCATATTAACATTGAGGTAGGGGTGATCATGGGCGGGGCCGAGCTGAGTTTGGCCCCTGCCCGATGCCCGGCCCAAAATATTTCGGGTCAAGTACTGAGCTAGCATGATACTATATATCTTTTTTTTTAAATTAAAAAATAAAAAAATTATTTAATAATAAAAAATATATTTATTTATACTTAAAATTAGATTTTCTTAAAAAATAATCTTAGAAAAAATAAAATTATTCAAAATTTATGAATATTTAACCATTATACATTATTTTACATAAATATTAAGTTAATAAATTAATTAAAATTTAAAAAAATTTGAAACATTAAAATCTTAAAAAAAATTTGTAATATTTACATAGCAAATATATTATATTAGATACATAAAAAAAATTCTATATAAATCAATTAAGATATATAAAAAACTAGAAAAAAAAATTAAAATATATATATGTCAGGTCGGGCCGGGCCGGGGTTAAAGTGCTCGGCCTTAACCTCGGCCCGGCCCAAAATGGCAGGGCCGAGCCGGGCCAATCAGACATCGGGCTAACCTGTTCAACCCTACATTGAGGAGGAATAACTATGTTATCTAATAACACGCAGACGTCGTGAACCAATAACCCATATATGAAGAGAAATCATCATCTCACCCAATCTAACATATATATATATATATATATATAAACAATGGGGAGAGGAACTCTCATCCAATAACATATATCATAAACCATAATAGGGACTCTAGGTGTGGGTTTTGGTTAGGAGCGTGGAACCAAACACACCATTTCTTGTTTTTCAGTTACCTAGTTCAAAAATTTTAAACCAGAGAAGTATATAAATTTAAATATATATATATAAATATATATATTATGTAGATCCAAAATCATAATTTTTAGAATTTTCACATATATGCGTACTTGTTAACTTGGTCTCATGCAATGTATACTCCTGGAAATTAACTCACGATGGTTTATGATGCAACAAAGTTGTATGAAATTTATGCGCATCTTTTCTAGTACGCTTAGAGCTATCTTCTTTGTGTGATCCTTAAGTTGTCTTTAAAGTGTCTGCATATGACCGACCATATTGACTTTTTTTCCTTTAAGCATATGACATTCAATATGATTCATAAAATTATGCTAAATTTTATACGTTAGTTTAGTAAAAACTAAGAAAGATAGCTGTATAGCAACACAATAGAACCTTCAAAAGCAAACGAGTCTTGATAGACCACTTTGTTTGTTTTATGTTTTACACTTTACAGACTTCTCACTTTTTATAAGATGCACATCGTCAACCAGCCACAACAAATACACTGGTATTAACTATCAGCCAATCAGTACATCCAAAAGAATAAATAACTATTTTATACCAAAAAAAAAAAGAATAAATAACAATTACCATATATAATTATACAGTAATATTCTGCAGGTATATCCATCTCCAAGTTCATTCAAACACATCGATCAACCACTTGTGAACTGATATCTCTATGACTGCCGGCCTGATGTCATTTGGTAATATTCCTGCCCTTGGAATTTTCAACCCTCTCCCATCCCATGAGACAAGTATGCATCTTCTTAAGAAAAATAATGCATTTCACCAATATTGCAATATTATAAATGAAATTTAAGGTGAATTTTTGCTCCATGACTAATTTAATTCTAAGTAGTTAAAAATATTGAGTACGTTGAGATTCATTAAACAAGATTTCTTAGCTTTCTATTTTGAGATGCTTCAATGATTTTTTCTTCACGTACGTTAGCATTCTTCAACGTTGGAAGATCAATAGTAGTCAATTATCATTATCAATATCAATATCAATATCAAATATAATATCTATAACAAATTGTATTGTTCATAAGCTTATTATTAATCAGAGCATGACTTTTGCCTCGAACGGGGGTCCTCCTAATTCCTCTTGAAATGGTATAGTTTCGTTCAGCATTATGCAGATTTCACAAAATACAGCAGAGTTGTGTATTTATGTTCTGTTTGGAGCAGAGCAGCTAATATGGAATTACACTTCATGGTGCCAACATGGCGATGTTTGTCCAACTCAGCTTTGTCTTGGTGACACGTGTCTATTTTGATTGCCCACTCAGCATTTCAAAACTAGAGAGTATTGCCCGGAAAAAATGTACAGGGACCGGAGACAAATTATAGTTACCAAAATAATTTATTTTATCAATTTCTTGCATCCTACTCTAAGCATGATACTTACGTATGTGTTATAAATAATACATTCAAATCGAGAAGTTTGCTTTTGATGTTACACCTTAAAAATAATTAATATATGATCCGGCCAATGCTGAACTTGACTCTTGTCCAAAATTCCAGTTTCTGATCTCACTATTAAGTCCAATTCATGACCCTCCCCTCTCTGACCAACACACCAAACACGCCAGCTGTGTCTACTACATTTTCAAGATCCTTGAGATCTACGTTTAGCTGTAGCCCCAAAAAAAAAAAAGTTAAATTAGTTTTTGATGGGATCTTTGTGTTTTTCCAAGTTGAAGTGAATTTGTGCCTAGTCCAGAATGAAACAAAAAAGTAATAGATTAATGGCGTAGCTTCCACCAAGGCTGAGAACAAAACTAAATTCTGTCTGCCGGCAGATGATGCCTAAGACTGTTTTCATTTTAACCGTCAGCATCTGTCCTCGCTGCACATTCCGTCTGAGCATTACCTTTTAAAAGCTGCTAAATTGCACAAGTTTGGGAAGCCAGCGAAGTGGTTGGCTCCTGAGAATAATAATCACTGCAATGGCGATGCTAGATAAGTCAGGAGGCTCAACTAAAAGCTTAGAGATCTTACTAGACCAGGACAAAAGTAGAACCGCAGGAAACATTGTGAAGCAACTGAGACCCCAGAGATCCATTCCTGAACATGACCTAGAATTCCGTAATATATCATACAGTGTTCAGAAGAAGGCGAAAAACAATGGGGTTTCTATCAAGAAAGAAGTTTATCTTCTTCATGAGATCACTGGGCAGGCAAACAGAGGTGAAATCATGGCCATCATGGGGCCTAGTGGGGCTGGCAAATCCACATTTCTTGATGCCTTGGCTGGTCGGATTGCACAAGGGAGCCTAAAAGGATCAGTTAGAATGGATGGGAAACCAGTAATTGATTAAGAAAATGAACTCCTAGTCTCCAACTGTCTGATGTTTGTTTTTCTTTCTTTGGTTAAGATAGTAATGATTGATGAATGTTGTAATCATGCAGGTGAGTGCAAGGTACATGAAGATGGTGTCATCGTATGTGATGCAAGATGACCAGCTTTTTCCTATGTTGACAGTTTCTGAGACACTCATGTTTGCTGCTGAGGTTAGGCTTCCTCCTACACTTTCCAAGCAGGACAAAAAGAACAGAGTTTCTGAGCTGCTTGATCAACTTGGCTTGCAGGTAAACATGTTTAGACATTTCAGGACTATTTGTTGGGCTAAGCAGTACCAAACCCACTTGACTAGATGGGCTTGAATCAAAACCCATCGGACCCAATGCTAGGTCCAAAACTAGGCCCACTATGTTGGGCCAAATATCCCCCTAAGCCAGCCTAACTTACCAAAAGCTCGAGTCCAAATCCCCTACATAGCAAGATTGTTCAAATAAAATTTAGATGGTTTAGATTTTATTATTTTTGTTTTACTTTTCTAAATTGAAATCATTATTTTTTTAAAAAAATGTTTGTTGAAAAATCATATTTATTATTTTATTTTACATGATGTTTCTTTAAAATAAAAAAATATCTTTCTTCTGATTCTAGTGATACTTTTTTCGGGATTTAAATTAAATGCCACGGGATCATGATGTATTGAAATTTGATTCCCAATGTCTTGTGCTTCTTTAATAACCAAAAAGCACAAAACGCTCTGGTTGAATGAATGGATAATTGTCAGAGTGCAGCACATACATATATTGGTGATGAAGGGACAAGAGGAGTGTCAGGAGGAGAAAGAAGAAGGGTATCTATCGGCATAGACATAATTCATAAGCCAGCACTTCTGTTTCTTGACGAACCAACCTCAGGTCTCGATTCTACAAGTGCTTACAATGTAGTGGAAAAGATTAAACGCATAGCTCAAGATGGTAGTATTGTCCTCATGACCATACATCAGCCTTCATTCAGAATTCAAATGCTCCTGAACCAGATCACCATCCTAGCAAGGTACCAATTTTAAAATTAATGATATAACTTTCAAATTTGCTAACTAGGCTTAGCAATGTAATCAAATCGTGTTACAGGGGAAGACTGATATACATGGGAAGGCCAGATGCCCTTCCTGCTTATCTTTCTGGATTTGGAAGAACAATACCAGATGGAGAGAATAGTATTGAGTACATATTAGATGTTATTAAAGAATATGACGAATCAACAATTGGTCTGGACCCCCTTGTTCAATACCAACGTTATGGCCAAAAGCCTGATCAATCAGCCATGACACCAGTCCCTAAAACACCAAAAACTCCAAGAACACCTTTCAGAAGCCGCACCCTTTCATCTAAACATATTGTCAGCTTGCTTTCCCAACGGTTCACTCCTGGAACACCAAAGCCTGACTCTACCCAAGTAGACGATGATAATGATGATGAGAGTTTTGATAACTCACTTGAGAGGAAAACTGCACAGACGCCAAGGAATATGTCCAGTGGTGGAGTCCCACGTATGGCTTCTCAGTTCTACCAAGAGTTCTCAGCCAAGGAATTCTCTGTCTGGCTTTACCATGGTATGGTAAGAACTCCTAGACGCTCAATATCATGGACTCCTGTGAGAACTCCAGCATGGACACCCGGAAAAACACCGGCAAGAACTCCAGGATGGACCCCTGCAAAAACATCGGATTCAGTGCCAAGACGTGCCATTTCCGGCCAATATTCTGCATCTTATAAGGACCCTTATCGAGCCACAACCCCCAATGTGGTTAACCAATCTATGGACTCCAATGTGCATTCTTATGAAGCGTTTGAGATTGAAGAAGTTCTTGACAAGCCAACCCCCAATGTGGTTAACCAATCTATGGACTCCAATGTGCATTCTTATGAAGCGTTTGAGGTTGAAGAAGTTCTTGATAAGCCAAACCCCAATGTGGTTAACCAATCTATGGACTCCAATGTGCATTCTCATGAAGCGTTTGAGGTTGAAGAAGTTCTTGATAAGCCACGTATCAGATCCAAGTATGCAAACCCATGGCTGCGTGAGGTTGCAGTACTGTCAAGGAGAACTGCACTCATTGTGATTCGAACCCCAGAACTCTTCCTGTCCCGTGAGATTGTGCTAACTGTCATGGCACTTATCCTCTCCTTCATCTTCAAAAACCTGGGTGATCGCACTTTCAGAGACATAAATAGGCTTCTCAACTTCTATATCTTTTCAGTGTGCCTGGTTTTCTTCTCTTCCAATGATGCTGTCCCTACTTTCATCTTGGAAAGGTTCATCTTCATCAGGGAAACATCCCACAATGCTTACCGTACTTCTTCTTATGTCATTTCTTCCCTCATTGTTTATCTCCCATTTTTTGCCGTCCAAGGCTTTACATTTGCTGCCATAACCAAAGTCCTGCTTCACCTGAAAAGCAATCTCTTTAAATTCTGGATGATCCTCTTTGCCTCGCTCATTACCACAAATGCCTATGTGATGCTAGTTAGTGCACTTGTTCCAAGCTACATCACAGGGTATGCAGTAGTTATAGCCACAACAGCTCTCTTCTTCTTAACATGTGGTTTCTTCCTCAAAAGAACTCAGATACCCATTTACTGGAAGTGGCTTCACTATATTTCTGCAATCAAATACCCATTTGAGGCATTGCTGACAAATGAATTCAAGAATGACAAACGCTACACAGGGAACCTGACAGACTTGTCTCCTGGCCCTTTAGGAGATGTGAAGCCAAGCGTCCGACACACAATCCCGAGTGATTGTATCCCGACTAATTGCTTAGTAGGAGAAGATGTTTTGTCCACAATGGATATTACTATAGAGAACATATGGTATGACATCTTCGTCCTGCTGGCTTGGGGTGTTCTCTACAGGTTCCTCTTCTATTTGGTTTTGAGATTTTACTCCAAGAACGAAAGAAAATGATTAAGGAACTCCTTTTCCTTTTCTGCGCAAGTCTGTGTGCCCACGTTGGTAAAATATTTGGTAGCTCACTAGCTCGGACATATGTTCGCATGATAAGATATTATATATGTGAAAAAAGGTGTTCTAGTTTTCAGCATTTTTGTCCCGAAAATACAATTCTTGCGTTGAATTTTTCTTCCCCCATTTCAGTCATCAAATACCTCACAAAATCAATTTATTCCAAGTGAACGAGAGCATTTTGTACAAGCAGACAGACATGCCAGCAGACACAGTAAGTTACGTTACAGTGAAACTCTTCATTTTTAAGACTATTATGACACCACAATAATAGACATAAACAGAGAGAAGAGCAAGGAAACAAGAAAAAACTGTAGCAAAGTTCTGATCAGGTGTGTTCGTTTAAAGAGAGCCTGCATGTTGCGCAACCTTCCTTTCAAGTGAACTTTTGTCAGCCCCCACCAAACTGTCAACCTCTTTGTTATTCTTAATAAAGAAAAAGGTCGGAACACTGCTAATATTCCAGCGTGCAGCCGCATCTGTTGCCTCATCTATGTCAACTTTCAAAAATACAGCTTTTGGGTACTTCTCAGCCAAGCTTGTATAATGAGGCCCAATGAAACGACAGGGCCCGCACCATGTTGCAGTAAAATACAGGATTGCCAGACGGGATGTCTTTGAAGCAGCACTCAACAACTTGTCCAATTCACCAACAGAATGAATACCAATCACTTGCCCTGTTTAATTTAATGTCATCAACGTCATAACCTATTCAATATCAAGTTATCAACCGTCATCTGGATTAGATTTCAAAATGGTGGCCCGAAAGAATACATAGATCTTAAAAACTATGTTATAACGTCAGGTCAAGGTAACAATAGAAGTAAAATATAATTGATTGAGTGATAGTCTGAATCTAAAGACCACCTAAGCCCTATATTCAATATTTTTCACTTCAATGACTCTTTAAAGAGACTTGTTTCCCCTTTTCAACATCAATATTAATCATACATGCCAAAACCTACCCATTTTATTCAATATCAATGACTTGTTGTGCATGCCTGAACAACCATATCCACCCACTCACACACAGATAATGAAACCTGGCCAGGAGAAGGCTAAGACTACAGTTTCCCTAAACCTAGATTGCTCTCCCAGGTATAATTGTAACTTGCAAGCTATGACCAAGGCCCTTTTGGACATGTAAGCATTCCAACATCACAAGTTCTAAGCTATTGCTCCAACAAATATATTTAAAAATGAATTTTCACAGTTCTTTAAAATTTTGATGGATAAAAGAGAAAAATCTTACAATCAACATGGGTGACAGGTGATTCTCAACAAAACACAGACCAAAATCTCCCTCTACATATCTTGTTAAAGCCAACAAACCAAAATGCCTATAATTCCTCAGTTCTTTTATTTTTCAAGCATACCCAATACTTGCCAATTAATGATGACTGACATGAAGCTACAAGACAGCTAGCAAGTAAAAAAGCAAAATGTGTGTGTGTGTGTCTGTGAGAGAGAGAGACAGAGGACATAATTCTGACATAGGTATGAAATATGGTTTCTGTTTTCAGTGCTAACCAAAAGATGAGAAAATGTGCAAATTAATTTTGATAATAACTAATAACATCAGATAAAAGGACATAAAAAGACATACCATCTTTCAAAGCAGATAGTGATTCTTGAACCTGGACAAAAAAAGTCAAAACAAATTTTCAGCTCAAACTAGATCACTTCACTACATAGTTATGGAAATGCTTATGGAGGAGTGACACAACCCTGCAACTTCTATCCATTGTTATTGAATATAAAGCTATTACCCACTCTTACCCTTATCCTGTCGGTTAATGGTGCCAGAGGAGGGAGAGGAATTTCAGGGACCTGAGGCCCCTTAACTATTTAAAATCCATCTGGCACCGTACTTAAACCTAAGTTGTATACCCAACTAAAAATCACCCAATAACCAAACAAGAAAAGCATTCAATTATTATGCAAAGGATGATAATTAATTGATCCCTGAATGTCACCCACCACAGCTTAACTATCAACAATTTTGTTCTTTGATAAAAATTCTATGCTACATTACACTTACTTGAGCTTCTGCTTGTCTTTGCTTCTTGAGTTCATCTCTCCTCTGCTCCCTTTGCTTGCGCAAGCGTTCATATTTTCTCCTATGCTCCTCAATTTTGTGGGCATTAGGTTCAACCTATCAAGTTAAATTATATAATTAGAAAAGGAATTACTTTTCTAGCTCCCAGCCCCCACAGGCAGGGCAAGATAGGTGGCTTACCTTTTTAAGCACCATTCCAATCTCTTCATCATAATCCAACTTTGAAGCCACATGAAGATCACGTGCTGCTTCCTCCCAGAGTCCCAACATAGCCCTTGCCATTCCCCGTATTTTGTATCCTTTAGCTGAGTCAGGATTAATCTGGAACATTAATGTAACTTTGAGTCTACACACACATGTCATGCAGGAGAAGTTAGAAAGCCAGACTCATTGAATTTTCGGTAGCAATTGAATCAAAACTTCCAAACTTTCTATGCAATAAGTTATGGCATGGTAATAACCAAAAATTAAACCTGTAAGGCGGTATCAGCATCACGAATTGCAGCGTTTGGTTTCTTCAGCTTGATAAAGACACTAGCTGAAAGCCAGAAATTGCAGTTTCCAGATTGCAAGAAATGATGCAGAAGGCAGAGAAAATAAAACGTATTTACTAATAGCTTTTTGGTCCTGGAAGATAAATTAGTGGAGTACCTCTAGTAGCATAGAGTATTGCTGAATGGGCATTCAAGATAATGGCTTCTGTTAGTTGATCCACCGCATTATCCAACTTACCTGAAAAGGATAGACAATCATATTGACAAAGGAAAGGGATCTCCAAGAAACAAAATATGAGAGATCTAGAAAATTGCAGTATTAAGGAATTTAAGCCGTGCCTTCTGAAATAGATTCCATGGCCATAGACTTTGCTAGTTGTGCAGCATCGCGCTGATCTTCTGTTACCTCAGCTGAAGAATCTCCCATCTGCCAACCAATTATAATTTTTTTTTTTCAAAGAAGTGGACTTCATGCTATGACACCCACCTTCAACATACTCCCAAAAGAAAATATTGGATAGAAAGGCAAGAGAAAAGATTATAAGATATAACGTTGGACATCCACTAATTTATTGCCAGTCAAATACCTTCTGAGGAGGGTCATTATCAGGTTCAATAACATCAGTACTATCCAATTCAATATCAGATTCTACAATGTCATCTTCATCTTCTCTAGATAAATCAGCTCTTTTAGCATCAGATTGCTCTGACATGTTGTCAGCAAATTTCTCCTGCATATGAGTTTGCTATGAGTAGAACAAACAAGACTCAAGATGCCAGGATTTTACAAGAGAAACTTTCACCCGTGTCACCCATACCCTCTTTAAAGAAACTATTTAGACAAGAAAGTGCAAAATAATTTAGTACAAAAACACCAATTTGGGATATGATCAGAACTGAGGAACTAAGCCTTTCCTAGATTATGCGTCCCAATGGTCACCAATAGCTAACACCCAAGTTTTGAAATTTTCAAATGAAAATGAACAAAGGAACAAAAGAAAAATGAATAGGAACAGATGTAAGAGATGGGGGACTAACCCTTTTCGGTTCCGGTGGTAGCCGAGCACCTAGGCTGCAAGCACAAGTAACCCAAAGCTAAATGTCTCAGAGAAAAAAATCGACAGCTACTACGAAAAATGAAGAGCAAAGCTATCAAGAGATACTTATAGCACCTGAGAAGATAAGACTTGAAGAAAGCAAGAGATGGATTGTGAAGAAGTGAAGGATTTGACTTGCAAACATCAATAAATTGCTTTAGCTCTGCGACTTTGGCATCATCCATGGAGAGATGCTTTTCTGTCCCTATCCAACCAGTCTACCACTTCCTTTGCCCACCGAAAGCATCTGCCGTAAAGCCCGTAAAATTCAGGGTTTGCATGCGGTATTGGTACGCAGTGTGGCGGTCGCTAATCGACCTGGATACCCTGACCTTTTAGGCCGTGTTTGCCACGTTATATAATTGCACAGCATAATTTCCTGCTTAGGCAACGAAGGAGTCTAATATCATCCGTAAATATAAAATTTATAAGATATATTGAACCAATACCAATTTATTCAGCTAGAAAACAAAGTACCAATATATTAATATCATATATATATATCATAGAAAAATTATATTATTTATAAATTATAAATAATATAATTTATCTATTATTTTTCAAACTCCATATGAAAGAAAACATATATATATATATATGTATATAATTGTATAACAATTATGCATTAAGTATGCATTCATATTTTTATTGAATTAGTTATTTATTTCTTTAATTTTAGTAAAAAATTGAAAATACACTTCTTAATTTGAATAATTAAATTCAAAACTTTATCTGTCATTTAACGCGCAAAGTTAACTTATATATACATACACATCTCCGTACCTAATTAAAAAAAACTTGGCCAAAAAAAATAAAACAGGATTTAGCAAATGGATTTAGGACACTTCAATTGTGGGATATGCACTTGGATGATAACTTGGTCTCTTGTAGTTTCACGGAGTTTTGAAATAGGTCCCCACATTTCAAATGTTTTAAATAGTTCCCTACTCTTTTCACCATTAATCCTTATATTTTTTAAAATAGAGCAAAGATCCCTAAGATCCTGTTTGGTTGGAATTTTTTTGAGGGAAAGGGAAGGGAGAGGAGGGGATTTAATTCCCTCCCCTTTTTGGTTCATAAATTTGGAGGGGATTTAATTCCCCCCGATCCCATCCCCCATCCCTTTTTTATTTCCCTCCAATTTAGGATTTTTTGGAGGGAATTGAGTTTTATTACTCAATCCCCTCTAATTCCTTTTTGAACTAAACAAGGTTTCATTAAAATCCCTCCAATCCCCTCCACTCGAATTCCACCAAACAAAAGAATTTTAAAATCTCTTCAATCCCCTCCATTAAAATTCCTCCCCTCCCTTCTCTTTGGTTGAACCAAACAAACCCTAAATGGTGTTAAATATAGCATAGCTAGCTCCCAGATGTTGTCATGGTGATTGATGCATGTACTTAAAATGAATTTGGAGTAGCTTATATAATTACGTGGATTAATAATTATTTATAATTAATTATAAAAATGATTTGTGTCTAAATATTTTTACTTAATAAATAATTTTAATAAAAGAAATGTATTTAAATTTTTGGAGTTTAAGTAATTATTAGATAACTAGTGAGAAGAAAAAATGAAATAAGTAATTATAAAAATAATAAGTGATTATGAAAAGTAAAAAAAATAATTTATAGGAATAATCACTTAAATGATCATAAGTAATTATTTTATTTTAAAATATTTTTAAAAACTTCTTCCAATAATTATTTATCTCCATAAATGATATGGGAAGAATCCATACACTTATTTAGTACAATTAAAAAAACCACATAGATTTTCCCCCATTCTTTAAAAAAAAAAAAAAAAGCCTCATAGAACCTTACTCAATTGCTTTGTAGGATTCTGGCAAAGAGGGGGGAAAAAGACTTTTGTAGAGTTGCCAGACTGAAACAACAAGGTTCTCATCTGAGAAGCACCATGACACTATCATTTTGGGGTTTGGGCGAAGAGGGTTGCAAAGTAGGTGACACGTCGATTAGGTTGGTGATTTTCTATTACGCTTGGTCCAGAATTGATTTTGCCTGGGTTATTAATATTTTCAATTAACATGCCACATCAACCTTAGTCAGCCACATAAGCATGATTTAACACCGTTTACGGATCTCTGGATTTTCAAAAATATGGGGATTATCAGTGTTAAAGGCCAAAAGTATAGGAAGTGGTCTAAAGAAGTTTGAAGGAAGGAGACTTATTTCAAAACTTGCTTAAACTATAGGGACTTAAGGTTTAATTTTCCCATTTAGATTCTCTAGAATGAAAAATTTATCCGCCAAAAAATGAAAAAATTTATGAAGTACTTTTGAGATTTAAAAAAGTGAATTAAAAAAATACACTAACATTTTTTGTCATTAGTTGTACATGAGAAATACTTCACAGCTTTTCATTAAAAATAAATAAATAAATTGGCCAAGACCTTTTTATAAAAAAAAAAATACACTCTTTTATATACATGTTAAAATTATATCATATGTTTTACTCACTTAAATTTAAAAATTAATTATCACAGTAAAATCTATTAATAATTGTGACTAGCAAGTAATACCTCATAAATAGTCATAATTCATCATATTTATTATTATTCCTTTTTAGTTACAATAATAGTAATATTTATTATTCTAAACTAGACTGCAGGATCAATGTCTAAGGCCAATCACTCTATTCATAACTCATCAATAATAAAACTTTCTATTATAAATTTGATATATAGATATAGTCACATGGATATAGGTGTTAACAATGATATATATATATATATATATATGATTGGCGTATAATTCATCAAGCATTTGCTGTTAAATTTAAATATACACCATAAAATCATAGTATGTACCAGAGTTTTTCTCTCTAGCCAAAAAAAAAAAGAGTTTTTTAATAACTCAATCATTATTGAATTATAAATAAAACTGAACTTCCTAAAAACTTTACTATACTGTTTTGTCTTTTTTTTTTTGCCATAAATTATTAAACTGTTGTAAATCATATAATGCTCATACAATTGAGACCCAGAGTCCTTACTGCCAGGGAGTGTTCCAAATTGGATAGAAAGCATTTTTGTTGATGTTTGTTATCCATTGTCCTTCCTTATAGAGAAGTAGATATGCCATTTTATTCCTTTAATCCTGGCCATCCATTTAAAGACACAACTTACCATACCAGAAAGAATCAGTAACTTTATATGATGCAGAATCAAATTCTCTCTTATTTTTTCCTTTCTCCCACTTGTAGCACACAGGCTTTCCCACTTTAATTTCAAATTATATCTTCCACTTTCATCTTCACTTTACGTTTGTGACTGACCTTACAATTGTAAACTGTAACTAGGGAGCGGATGCAATGGGAGAGCATATGCATGTTTTTTAGGATGCGAAAGTTGTACATTTAATTTAGATCATGCAGATTAGATTTGGACCATTGAGAACTTTTTCAAGTAAAAATATTAAAATGAACAAAAGGCAATAAAAACTAATTTATCTATTTCTAATTTGAGTGGACCAAATTAACATGACAGTCATGCGTATCTCTAATTTTGTTATGTGCATGATGTCACAGAAAATCTTGTATTCCAAAATCAATAGGTCTCCATCAACTGAATCCAAGTAAAGAATAAAGATCAATAATTCTTCAAATTAAGATATCATTGTACAGACTTAAGGCGTTTGAATGAAAAACAAGGTTTCGGATCAAGTTGTGTATAGAGAAAAATATTATTGGAAGAATTTTACTTCTATATAGTCTAATTTGACTTAATTTGAATTAATTAAAGTTTCATGTGACTTACGAAAATCAGTTAGCATTTAAAAAAAAATTTGAAGATAAAAATTAAATATTTTTCCTTATTTTAAAAGTAAAATAAAATGAAATTTGTTAAATAATGATTATTTTAATCATTACGATGCCGTATTGATTTACAATAAATTTTTTTCATTTATTCTCATCAAATCGAGAGAATTACAACGTTTGTCCTAATGGATACATAATGCAGCCAGAAAGGCACAAATTACAGTTAGAAGTTGCAGGGAAGTCAAGGATTACTTCCCCATAGATGCTTGGCCAGAAAAACTGTTCCGTTATCTGAAACGATGCCTTATCCACTGTTCTCTGGACACGATGGATGCAGGCATAGCTTTGATTAGAACTCTAATACCAATGGTAAATGGATCAGAAGATGATCCATCATTTTATTTTCTGGTGGGAAAAGATGATTATACATGATGAAGCATCAGAGATCATGAAAATTTAGAGGATCTTTATAAATCACAGTGAAGTATAATGCTTCAAATAAATTAGTTACATGAGTTCTGACAAGGAAGAAAATATTTAATGCCAAAAACTCGGAACAAAATTGCTAAGAACTTTATCTATCAATAACTGAAATAATTGATCTTAGAATTGTAAAATTACATGATACATAAACTTTTATGTGCTCTTCATGAGGGCTAGCTAGTTGATGGCAGGTAGGGGACAGGAACCCATGGAAGTGATGGAGAAACTAATACTATCTGATCCTGGAGTGCCACAATCTGGTGATTTCTTGCTCATATAGTATGGTGATGTGCTTGTCACCCTGAGTAATGCAAAAGCATGCCCAGAATCAATAAAACTTATGAAACAAGAGTGCAGAAGTAGATTCAGTATACACAACATAGACCAAGCTAATCTATTTATATCTGGTAGGCCCGATCTACCTCAAAATCTCCCCTCATATTTACCAATTTTTTTAGCTAACTAGGAAAAGGAGACCAGCAATTACCTTTCCCTACGCTTCTCTAGGAACCGAGCCAAGGATGCTTTGCGTGCCTGAGGTAAGTCCACTGGAAATGCACAGAAACTTTGTTATCTATCACAATATAGAACTTAAGACAGAAGTAGGAACTTAACACACGAGGGTAAAAGTTATACCAGGAGAAGCCATTTTTGTGGCTGCAGATTTTGCAGAGCCAGCTACACTAGGAGACTCCACTTGGCTACTTGGGGAGGCGGACGATACTACTGGTCTCACTATTGCCGTTTCATTGGTGCTGGAAGATCCTCTTCCCCCAGGCTGAGAACTGACATGGAAGGTCATGGGAATAGGACTTGGTAAGGGCAAATGGTAGGGTTGGCTTACGATAAACCCGTCGTCTTTAGATGGCTTAGTGCTTGGTGTTTGCACTGGAGCTGTTGAAACTGCCTTGTTTTGAATTGGAGTACTCCTATTTCCAGCCAGTAACATGATGGCCTGGGCCTGATAGAACATTAAAGTCAGAAAAAAAGGAAAACATTTTGAGAGTGAATCTGAAATTTAAACAAAGATGAGAGAAAAATTCAGAGAAAATATATACCTTCTCAGGGGATATGTCTTCATAAACACATACAGAACCAGCATAGAAAATGGTCAGCTGAGCAGGTTTGCCAGAGGGTTTGGAAGATTTCCTGCAAAAACTCAAATTTCAGCTGTATTACTCATCCTACACTGCCTAATTTTGTCATTGTGAAGCTTAAAAAATTCAGAACTTATTATTACTTCAAGTCAGTTGTGCCAACAACGGAGCCGTTAGATGGAAGAACAGATACAGGAGCAATCAGAGGGACTCCTCCTTGAGGGTGTGGTTTTATGGCAGAATTGATCATGTTCTGAACAGTGGTAGTAACAGTAGATTGAAGAACAGGACTCTTCTGATTTGATTGATTTGAGACTGAAAAGGTCCTGGCCTCTTGAGGGTAGCCTGAAAGTGCATCAACTTGTTGCATAGGATGCACCGTCATTCCACGATCATTTCCTACTTGTTTTCCCATGCTCAAACTTTTCTATAAAATTACAAGGCAAAAAAGCAGGGAAGATCAGTTACAGAACCAGATTACAAAAATCAGACATAGCATAAATTATAAAACATAAAGGTCAAGGGTATATTTGGATTGAGGAGAAAGGAGAAGGGACGAAAATTTTGACATCTACATTAAACCTTCCTTTCCCTTTCCTTCTCTCTCATTCTCATCAATACAAACATACCGTAAGTCACGCTTTTCAACTTCAGTCATCAAAAAGCATTAAGAAATTACAGAAGCGAAGAAACTTTTCACAACTAGTGGGAGAAGAAAACTCAAAAAAAAAATGCAGGTCTGGAAATTTCTATTTCATGGTCAACCTTCCTTGCTACTTGAGCAGAGATCATTGGCAGACAAAAGAATCTACTGTTCTAAGATTTGATGCATTAATCTGTAAGAGGCACAAACAAACCTGGATCACACCCAAGAATGGTTTCTGGTTAGAGTCAAAAGCATCAGCAGATGATGTAGACTTTCTTGTCCTATCTTCCTGAGTAGTCTTAAAGGACAACAATTGAGGAACAGCAGAAACCTTGTTTGAGAATGACCACTGCATTCCTGAACCCCTTACTGTTGCTGTAATTGGAGGACAAAACAGTTTAGAACACCAAAATACCAGATCACAACTATAAGTAAAAAAGCAAATAAAAGGAAATGCTTTTGTTAATAATTACAATAATGATAAGAAATCACGTAGATACCTCAAAGATTAAGAACTTAACCAATTTGATGAGAGACAAGCCACCAAACAAGAGCTAAGGTTCCTTCTAAGCTAATAAACTTCTTAGAATCACTAGACCAACTAATGACCAGGGTGATTCAGAACAACTACAGAAACGAATAACAAACACATAAATCCTAGAAAAGAAAGAGTGGAAGATCTGAAAGCAATTTCTTCGTCAGAAGCTAAAGTATTTGTAATATTTCACATATTATATTTTGTCACATGTGACAAGTTAAGTACTTTATAGTTAATGTCGGCAGAACCAAGCTAGGTATAAAAATTTCAAATTTATAAACCCAGAAGAAGAAAAAGTTTTAACCCTCGATGTAGATGAGCATTATTTAATCATAGTCCACCATGGAAAACATATTATAGTAGTATTAAATGCTCTAATTCTTTATTCATTTTCAATATTTTATACTGTCGTCCTCATTTGCTTATTTTTCTTACTCTAGGTCCCTATATAAATTGTTTTTTGTCCGCACTGCTTTCAAAGAAAACTAATTTATTTTCAAAAGGCCACTGAATGCGGCTGAATCAATTAAAATATAGCATCATTCATCATGCCCATGTTAACCTTAAATTAAAAATTGAAAAATTAATTGCATCGAGGTTGTCCTCGTCATTTAAAAATAACTCATGGATTCAAAATTCCAATGGAAGCAAGAAAAAGAAGCAGCACATTTTCCCATAAAAAAATATTAGCATCAGACAACGAAGTCTAAGACCACGTTTTTTTCCATACTATGCAAACGCACCAACCATTCAAGAATCGCGTATATTATTATTTTATTTCTGTCAGAACAAAAGCTAAATAAAAATAAGAGTTTATTACCACATACACTAATTGACATGAAGTGAACAGTTCAACGCTAGAGGGAATTCTCATCAGACATATACTAAAATTTCATTTCCAGAAAGGAAAAATCTAAGCAATATTGCTTAGCTAGCTTGTTTGTGTAACATCTATTTCACTTTATTCTATTTCTACTAAGAAACGGCATTGATATGCGCACTCCTCATTTCCTTCCTTCTTGTTTGTTTTCTGGGAGAGTACGACCACTGTATAAATTAAAGAAAGGTTATGAAAAGACCCAAACAACTGACTTAAATAGGTCCCCTTACTTGCATATTTACATTCAATCGATAAAACATGGAAAAGGGAAAACAAAAATTTTTCTTCTTTCTCAAGAATAAATAAATTATGAAGTAAGAACTGGTTAAAAACAAAAACCCCAGAAGAAGCAGAAGAATGGAACTACTAAAAGGGAAAACTTTCCATTTCAGAAGAAAAAAAATTAAAAACAGGAACACATATATGCTACCTGGGTCTTTTACTTTATCAGTAGCATCATCTTTCTTAGTCCGTGGACTAATCTTCGAACTCAAACCCAAAAAATCCCGTTCCATATGGAGAAAGAAGAATAAAACTGGTAGTCACAGAAAAGAAGACTTGGTGGGGATAAACGGAAGGAAAGGCACCAGTGGAGAGAGGAGTTGGTCGTGCAAGTGAGAGAATAGAAAGGAAGAGAAGGAAAAAGTAAAGAATATATGAAGGTGAATTAAAAAATCAGAAAAAATGAGAGAGAGAGCAGTGAACCTCGTGCCTCGTCCTCGTGGGGTTGTTTTTCTGGAAAATCCCAAATGAGGACATCGCAATATAAATATTTTTAAATAAGGAGTCCCAATAATTAAAATTTCTTGAAAGGGGTATAGATTTTTAGAGGAAAAAAATATTAATTAGACTAAACTACCCCTTCTCGCTCCCTTTTTTCCTCTTTCCTTTGACATTGTTGAAGCTCCGATAATAGAAAATATCACTGGTGTTGGTGCAGTTATCAATGTGAAATTTAATAAAATTTGAAATATTAAAATCAATTGCCATTCATAAGTTAGAAATCACGAGTGTTCCACGAACTTTCATTAATCTCATTTAAAAAAAATTTTTTAGGAGTATCTCTTAAAATAAAATTAAAAATATTAAAATTAGTTATATTGAATTGAAAATTATAAATCTTTTATTTAAAAATTTTGTTAATTTAATTTAGAAATTTTTTTAATATTATCTTCTGAAATAAAATTGAGAGAGTTAAAAATTAGTTATACTGAATTAGAAGATATAAGTCTCTCATTTAGAAATTTCGTTAATTTAACTTAAAATTTTTTTTAAAAAATTATTTTTTAAAATAAAATTGAGAGTGTTGAAATTAATTATATTGAGTTAGAAATTATAAATTTCTTACTAAATTAATGAAATTTTCAAATGAGAAACTCATAATTTCTAACATAATATAACATATTTTAACACTTTCAATTTTATTTCAAAAGATAATATTAAAAAAAATTATCAAGTTGAACTAACAAAATTTTAAAGTGAAAAACTTATAATTTCCAACTCAGTATAAATAATTTTAACACCCTTAATATTATTTTAGAAGACAGTCTTAAAAAAAATTTTAAATAAAATTAATAAAATTTTTAAATAAAAAACTCATAATTTTTAACTTATTATAACTAATTTTAATATTTTTTTATTTTATCAAACTTCATGCAAGTAAATATACCTGTACAGCGACATTTCCAATTATTAGAGCTCTGATGACATCACTGACATCTAGAGCTCCAACAACTTTATCCGTGACTAGAGCTCCAACATTATCACCAACAACTAGTAAAGAGGGGAAACAGAGGAAAGGAAAGAGGGAGAAGACATATTTTAGTCGATCTAACTTTTTTTTCTTCCCCTCTAAGAAACTAAGTCAGATTTCAATTATCACAGTTTCCATTTAAAAATACTTGTGTTGGATGGTCATCATTTGAGACTTTCCCTTATTTTTCAGCGACGCGTTTTGTGGAAGAAATCGGGACCGTTGGATTTGAGAGACCTAATAGTTCGTGAAGGTCATAGTGGGTTTTCAAGTGAGGCTTGCTGGTCAGTGAGCACGTGCGCCACCCGTTCTCGATTCGCGGGGATCGGTGGGCTTTTCACGTAAATCACTTAAATATACATACCCCTCCTTGAGTTTATTAATTGCTTTAAAATATGGTTGAAAAGAAACAATTAATTTTTTATTAGTTTTATAAAATATCAGATAAAATAAAATGAAAGGAGTAATCTATAATCACATTATATATGATACACTGTATATTTATGTATGTATATATATATATATATGCATGTATATATTGTATTTGGCATTTCATTTGCCACGTGGTACGGCACAATTTTAGCAAGTAGATTTGTTTTTTGTTATCAGTAAAATAAATTACTTGTCTCAATCTTTAATATAACCAAATTTTGAAGATAATGGTTTATTCAAAATATAAAATATAAAATATAAATTTTTGTAATAATAAATATGGTATTTTAGAAAATATATTTCATCAGTAAATATTAATTAATCTAATGTTAAAAAATTATTGATTAAAGAAAATTTAGCAGGGTATATATTTTAGCATAAATTAAATAAGTTTAACTAATATTATTAGTATATGTAAAGTTTTTTTTTTACTTATATTTAGGTTAAAAAGAAGTATACTGAGTTAGGTGCCACATTTGCTGTTTCTCTCGTCTGGCCAGCCTGGTTGTCCATCACGGACAAATAGAATCTCTCACAACTCCTTTTGTGAATTTTCATGAATGAAGTAATAGCCATGTTAGTACTACACATTGATATGAATCATATGATACATATAATAATGACAAACTTATGGAGTATTTATTAATAAATGATAAGATAAATTAAATTAAATTAAAAATTATGATTTTTGCTAAAAACATAATAACATTTTCTTATTAAAAAATTTACTTAAGTTAGCTATCAAGAATTCATCTAGACAATAATAAAAATCTTGCCGTTTAAAAAGCAAATACAACAACAGCCATTTGAGGTTAGCTCAAGTGGTAAAAGTGTGTAATATGGGTAGAGAACAATGATTCAAACCCTTTTTATGTATTAAAAAAAAAGCAAATACAACAATATTTATAAATTATTTACTAACAAAATCCTCTTTTGTAACAACTCTTTATTAATTAGACTAATGTTTTATTTCTATTTCTTTAATTTCTTTTTATTGGTTGCTTTTTTAAAAAAATTGTTTCTCTTTATTTATCATTTTAGTACCTATTTGGATAGAAAAAATAATTACTTATGAGATTCTATAAATGATTATATGCTAGAATTTCCAAACACAAACTGCTTTTTAATAATCATTTATACTGAAAAGCATTTATACCTCAAATAAGTGTTTTATGGACGAAACTGATTTTTTTACTTATGATAATCATTTATCCTCCCATAATCATTTATTTTATTTTTTCTTCTCATTATCCATCTAATAATAACTTAAATTATTAAAATCCAAACACATTTCTTTTCTCAAAATCATTGATGGGATAAAAATATCCAAACATAAATCACTTTTGACATAATCATTTATTCTCACAATCTATTATGAATAAACAATTATTCTCATAATTACTTATATATAAGTCAATCCCTTAAAATTTTAAAATAATATTAATTACTATTTTTCCACTTATATCCTCATACGTCATTGTAAAAATCAAAGATAATATTAACTTCTCTTTTCTATCCCTTTATTTCTATAAGAACATATTAGTAATTTTAAAAGAAACTATAATATATTAATTATATTTATTAATCTGTATACTAAACTTTTAAATTACAAGTAAACAGAAATAAAGGTAGTGCTAATAATAATTTTCTATTTTGTTATGAGAATTTATTTTTCAAATTTTACTAATCTAGAGAGATCAGGGAAATGTTTTTTGCTCTATCGATCCTTGTCTTCATTTTGATGATAACAAAAAAAAAGCACAATAGGTTGGTACTTTTGTCCAATTAAATCATAATATGTGAATTTTAAGTTTATAACATAAGTGATATGCTCAAAAATCAACTTGTTCTGATTTGATTGGAATAAAGCATCCTAAATATAGAAGTTGAAGTACTTAAGTGCCTGTTGGATACAATATATAATTACTTATGGAATCCCATAAGTAATTATGTGTTGGAGTTGTCAAATGAAAATTACTTTTTAATAAACACTCATAGCTTAAATAAGTGTTTATAGAAGAAACTGATTTTTTTCTAATTATGATAATCATTTATTCTTCCATACTCACTTATTTCATCTTTCCTTCTCATTATCCACTCAATAATCACTTAAACATCAATATCCAAACAAATTTCTTTTCTCAAAATCATTTATGGGGTAAAAATATCTAAACATAAATCACTTTTGGTATAATCACTTATTCTTATAATCTATTATGAATAAACACTTATTCTCATAATCATTTATACATAACCTAATTCAAATGCATCCTAAATTTTTTCCATTTTACAAATATTTTTTAAGTCACGGGATGTGTCATACTTTTAAAAATACTAAAGTCATATTTTAAATAAATTATAACACTGATTCAAATTTTATTATCATTAGCATAGATATTTGTATTACTTTTCTACTATATACATATTTGTTAAAAAGAAAATTATCATATCTTTAAATTTCAATTTTAAAACCCCTAATCATAATAGTCTCTATTTATTTGCCGAATTTTTAAAAGCCCAAATTTAATTTAATAAAAGTAGACAACAAATGCAGAATAGGAAAAATTTTAAATAGACACCATGGAAGCAACATATTTCTAAATTGATATCTCAAAGTTGAAGATCTGTGTACTTCATTTGTTCATGCGTATCATTTTGGAAGTATGTTGTTTCTGTGCTACCTATTTGAAATTTTCCCCACAAAGTAACTATTTATTTAAAAATTACATTTATTTTTGAACAAAAAATATCATTATTCCGACAAAAATTTAAAATGGTTGTGTAGCTTTTTTTCCTAATTTGTTTAGCTAGGTTTGTCGAACCAATTGTCCAAGCATTCTTCAATGATTACAATCATTTCTCAATTTGTTACTAATGGACCGAATAAAGAGAAGACAAGAAAAGCTACTCATCCGTAAATTTTGGTCGCCAAATTATATTTCATTAATAATAAAATCCGCACTTTTATCATTAGCAGGGTGATACAATTAAAATGATGTTTTAATAAAAAAATATTGTTGTCACAAATTATTTAGTATAATGACAACAATATTAGTTGTTAATTTAAAAAGTAGCCCGTGACTCGAGTTCATTGGAACATCAATGAAGAGTACATTAAAAAAACAGGAGAAGCACAAAGCACCAGAAAATAGTGTTAGGGGAATCGTTTTAATGGCATAAAAGTTAAGAAGAAGACAATATATAATAGAAAATAAAGTTAGGGATTAAATAAATAATATAAATAAAAATTTGCTCTGAATGGTTTCTTTAGGGCTGCACTTTATTATGCCTAAGGAGATCGCCTCTTTTTTAGATAGTAGTGTTGAGTAATTTTTTATTATTTTACTCCTTATACAAAAAAAAAATGGATTTAAACAAATAAAATGAAAGAACTCGAACTGGAAGGTGAGATTCGGAAAAGATGCATGTTTTATAGGAACTAGTTTCTTAATTTCATTTCAGTCATCTTTTCTCCAAAGATCTGCCAACTTGATAAGATTCTTACATCAATATATCAATTTAAAATAATCAGTTCAATACATATTAAAAATTATAGAAAATCATACCATTCACAAGTTAAGTGACTTTTTCTAAAAATACTTTTTTCTCAATATAATTATCTAACATCTAATACAAACTCTTATAAAAACTTTGCACTTTGTGTAAAGTATGGGATCCAATTCTAATTAAAAATTAAAATGCTAGTTATAAATTGTGAGGTTTAATTCAATATATATCTATATATATAGAAAGTTTTAGAATGTTTAATGGATGCATCTAACAAATCAAATTTCAAGATCATTTATAATTGATTTAAGATTAATAAAACATGTCAAAAATAATAAAATTACATAATAATTATTTTTATTCTTTCTATCTCTGTAACAAATATGAACTACACTTATATGTTATGAGATTTGTATGTTCAAAATGCCGGACTTTAATAAATTAAAAACAAAGACCAATGAGCATGTAGGTCAAGTACTATCAACTTTGTACGCAACTATATTAAATACTTATTTAGAAAGTTTTATCATGCTTGTGGTTCTATTCCACTCAACCTACTGGGTAATTTTTGACAAAGAAAAAAATAAATAAAGACAGTACTAAGAATATTGAATGGTATAACTTCGGATCTAAGCTACAAGCAATGCACAGGTTCCATACCATAAAGTGCAAAAAATGGGTCCGTCCCTGGATTAATGGCCAGATGTTTGGTAATATAAAATGTACTATACAATAACAACCTAAGTACTAAGTTACCTTAAAGAATCCGACCCGAAAAAGAAAAAAGTTAGTACTCCACGCAAGATAAAATATTTAAAAGTGCCTTGGAATTGATGACTACAGTTATTAAAAGTTAAAGGATTTAGAAAATTAATAAAAGAGAGATTAAATAATAAATTTAAAAATTATGAACTAGTTAATATAGACAAACTATGTTAATTAATAAAAGTAGTGTTCTCCCTAAGACATAAGCCATAGGACCTGTTTGTAACTATTTTTTAAACAGTTTTTTTATTTTTAAAAGTAGAAAAATAAAAAAATTTTGTTTGATAAATTTTTTTATAAAATATTTTAAAAAATAAAAAAATAAAAGAACAGAAAATTTAAAATATCTTTAAAGTGTTTTGTAGTTTTTATTTTGAAAAATATAAAAAAAAAATGAAAAATACTCACATTATTAATGGTAAAATTATAAATTTTGAGTAATCCATCTAATATTTACTAATTATAATTTTAAAAATAATTATTTAAACAGATTTTTTTTTATTTTTTTATTTTCAAAACTTACTCTCGAAAATAGTTTTACAAAATTATTTTGAGAACAATAAAATAAAAAATACTGTCAAATAGGCCCATATTTTCTAGTACAGAATTTGAAACATGAATAATACTAGTATCTCTAAATTTTATATTATATATATATATTCTCTTTTTTTTTTTTTGCCAACAACATATTTCCTCATGCATTATATGAAACTAAAAAATGAAATACATTATTTATGAGCAGCAAAGTTTTTTGTATGCTATAAATTTCAGTATATATATTGATATTACTATAAAATTATCGTACCTCAACATTCATAATTAAACTTAAACACATTTTTTGAACTAAAAAATTTTTAAAAAATACATATATGTTAATCAGAAATTTTAAATTGAATTAAATCAAAGAAACTGAAACTAAAACAAAAATTTGCAAATGTAGCAGGGTCAGGTTCACGGTTACAACGAAGATTTTTTCATATTTTACATAGGATCACCCAAAAAACTTATTTTTTTATATGTAGATATTTAAGAATGATAAAAAATATGACTATATATATGATAAAAAATATGATTATATATATACATAAATTTTATATCTCATTTTCGTGCACATCGATTTGTTGAATTTTTTTTAATATGTATTATAGATATTTCTGATGCATGGCCCGTAAATATTTAAATTTTTATAATAAACACACAATTCAAATAGTATATATATAATAGTTGTGTATTTAGAAAAATATTACATCAATGAATAGTAGAAGGTGTATATCCTTTTAATACTAAAATATTAATTTTTAGTTTAATATATATTAATTTTGTATTAAAAAATGGAGATAATAATAAAGAAAGGAGAAAGGGGCACATGGATAAGATTGAAGAGGAGAGCAGGGAACAATGGGAACATGTGATTGGCCACTCAATTCGACACGCGCCATCCCTCTCCGGTCCCCCCTCACCAAACTGTCAAACTGATATTTCTATATCAATATTGACAATATATATAAATATATATTGTTAATACACACACATATTATATGTGGGAGGCACATGGCTAGGAAAAAAGAAGAGAGATAAGCAACACTGGAAAATAAAATAGTTAGCTTTATAGCAAAGTCGACTTAGATTTTGTTTTAATTGGATTTATGGGAAGGTATGATGGGACAAATCTATATAACAATTTAAAGCTCTTGTTTCTAACTTATATATTCATAAATTCACACACTTATTTCTTACTAAGATTTAAGTGTTTGTTTGGTTGGACGAAAATAGGGGAAAGAGAAAGGAAGGAGAGGAAAAATGTTATTAAAATTATTTTTTTTCCTTGTTTGGCAATCATGAGGATTAAAATTTTCCCTCCCCTTCCCTTATATATTTTCCCTCCAAATTGGGATAATTTAATTTGGGAGAAAATGTGTTATTGTATCCAAAATGATCAAAATACCCTTTATTTTTTCGTTAATCAGCCACACAATATACTGGTTAGTCATGTCCTTATATTAACTTAAATAAATTAAGGGTATAATAGTCAAATTATAATTATTTCTCCTCCTAACCCAAACAAGGTAAAATTAAAATCATTCCACTAAAATCCCTCATTTTCCTTCCAAACGAGGTAAAATTAAAATCTCTTCTTTTTCCTCCCCTTCCTTTCTCTTCATTAAAATCTCTTCCTTCCCTTTTCTTCCTTTGAACCAAACAGAGTCTCTACCTCATAATAAAAGTCTAGGTACACAATGCCCACTTCCACTATTTTTTTTCTACTCACACACAAACATTATTGCCGTGAATCTTTTAGAATTAATGTCTTAAGAACATAAAAAGTCGAGTTATTTGCAAAGTACAAGCATGAACCCAAAAATAAAAAGTTGATCAAAATTCTGAAACTCAATAGAATATGTGAATTCTAAGAACTCTAGAAGGGGACACTACAAGAGAGAGATCAATTCTCTTAATAATTCAAAATTTGTATTTTAGGAAAAATACAAAAAACTAGTGAAACTCACTAATTACATAAACTCTGAATAATATTGATATTCTTTTAATTGTGTGTGCAAAATGAGCTTATAAATAGACAAATAGGTATCTTAAAGTATCTAGGAATATTTGGAACTCAAATAATCCTAATAAATCTAGTAATCCTAAAAAGATAACTAATTATCTAAAGGCCTAAAACTAAAAACGAAAATACCAAAAAAATAATAAAAATAATATTCTAATTCTAATATTACTATATATTCCTTAAAGATAAGATTTATCTAATAAAATTTAAACTAAACTAATTTAAATTTAAGATTTGGCCCCGTAAGAATACAAATTATAAACCAATAAATTCTTATCCTAATTTAGAATTGAATAAAATCAAAATAAAAAGATAATCCTAAATTAATCTAAGTGGAATTTGAGACTTAAGTTTTTCTCTCCATTTGAACTTAAAAAATGTTAGTTTCTTCTTCAAACTCATTAAGGATGTCACTTTATTTGCGTAACCCAATTCAACATGTGCTTGAACCTAAATAAGTATGATTAAAATTTTATTGGACTCGTCCATGGGCGTGCTAGTGTATTGAGCCTTTAATAAAATAAAATAAACCTAAAAAAATACTTTTAATTTCTAAAATAATTTTCTTAACAATGGAGTTCCCAAAGCAAAATTCAACATATGAATTGAATTATATAATATGTTAATTAGATTATATAATATGTTAATTATCAATAGTGATTCATTTTATTATGTTTGATTTGATTAAATAAATACATACTGTCAAAAAAGTTTTTTTCTGCAAAAATAGTAGTTTTACATAAATTTTTATTGGACTACTTTTAAATTTGTAACAAAAAACCCAAGTTAATGCAGCCAATCTAATCAAACTAAGCATTGAAAATATTCCCATTTTTCTCTAGCTAAGCAAGCCCCATTAAAGTAATGATATCAGATAAATACGGCTTGATGCAAACGCTGGTGATAACATATAATGTTTTAAAGTGGAATGTTACCTCTGGAATCTTTCACTTTTAGTTAGTAATAAGATCTGATGCAAGAGAGATAATTTTTATTAATATTTATTATATTTTGTAAGTATCATTTAACAATATTTATTTTTTATTTTTGAAATTAATAAAATCGTAATGAAGGTAGAGATAAAGATATTGCATTGATGGATAAATTGGCATGTCACGTGGAAATATAGAAAAGCCAAATCACATAGGATGTGTCTGTTGGATATATTTAATTTAATAATATTTAATTTGAATTTATTCAAATTATATATTTATATTTTTTAATTAGTTAAATATATCTTAACTTAATGTGGTCCTTATCTTGAAGAGAAGATATTGTCAGTTGAGTGATTTTAGGGAGTAAAGGATAAACTCAGTATCTTTATTTGAATTCAAATTCAAATTTAAATTTAATAACCGATGATGACTAAGGTTATTTAAATAGAAGCAGACTGAGTTGAATATAATATATGCTCTGATTTCCCGACTAGTTGAGACTAATTCTCAGGCTCCATCACTGAGTCTCATAACTAGTTGGAAGAAATGTCTGTATAGATTATTTTTTTTATATTTCCTTCTAATTAATTTTATATGTGATTTCAGATCTAATATTTAGATTGAGTAACTTCAAAGCTATCTGTATCAGATCATCTAGCATGATGAGAGGTATTTATAAAGTCTTCCGCTGCTCTTATTATTTTATGAGAAAATTCAATATATAGAATTTGTATTAAAAATTGAATTTGCTTACCATGTGGTATCAGAGCCTCTCTATTATCTCTGCCCGCATGTTTACATTATGATTTGATTTGATTTAGATATTTTGATTGAGAAATGTGAAGTTTTCATAAAGTCAATTTCAATCTGTTAATTTTTAGTATGCTTTTGACTAATCAAATTGTGAAATCACCATCTGGGCATTATTGTGATTGATCTAATTAAAAACCATTCACTATTATACGTTGTGACTGAAAACGCAAATATCCTTGTTTGGAATGTTGAGTTTTTTCTATCTACTTGTTCATGCATGTTTTCATGAAATTTTTTATATGCAAATACTTTCTCGAGTTTCTTTTTCTAACTCTTTTCATGAGAATTGCTGGAAAACTTGAGGGTAAACACTGGAGAAACATTTAGCATGTCCGATGCCTCTCGGGTTTTCATTCCTTGTTAACATGCGAATCCTTTGGCAAAGTTATTTTTTATTTTTGGTCCACCATGTTTTTTTTTAGAATAATTTGCCATTGGAATTGCCAAAAAAAAAAGGGAAAAAGAAAACTTCTAGGTGACGGGCTGAACTTTTATTATGTGGGTGGAATATTTTTAATTTTGGGGCCAATTTTGTTTCAAATTTATGGAAATAATTCTTTAGCTCATATTTTTTGTGATTAAATTTCATTTGAGCAATATTTTTGTGTTATTTAAATTTTCAGAATTTAGATATGAGGTTCAATTGTTTGTTTTGATATGTCTTGAACCATGTTTTTATATTAGACCAGATGTTGGTTGATTATTTATTTTGTGCTATCTTTTTACTTGTTTAAAATATGCAAAGTTAATTTGGGCTATTAAAAAAAATATATTTTGTAAAATATTATGTGTGTTAGTTTCAAGTGCCTAAAATTTGGAAAATTTTGATTTAGGCAATTATAACACTATTTGTGGTTTTGCAAAATAATTGAGTTATTTATTAGTCCAAAATTAATTTTCTAAACAATTGCTGGACAAATTAAATAAATAAAAAAATAGTGGGAGAATTTATTTAATTATTTAATTACATATTTGTTTGGTTGATTAAATTAATTATTTAAATTCTTATAATGCTTGTGCATATATATGAATTTAATTGCGCATAATTTATGATATTTGTGATTAGCATGCATTGAATTAATTACATATGGATTTAAAATTGTTGGGCATGCATTATTGTTTCAATAAAATCACATATGGATTTAAAATATCAATTCTAATTATATGTATAATTGTAATTTATCTTTATCCACAGAGAGATAATTATAGTTGCACATTTAATTAGGATGAAATAGGATGGCCTTATGTTTTCTAAGTAACCCACAGGTATTAGGAAATATGAATGCATTCTAGTTTCATCAAATTAATAGGACAAAATATTGCACATTTATGATTTAATCATATGGGGAGAATTTTTTAATTAATTAGTCATATATCTGATTCAGTTGATTGATTAATTAAATGATTCTCATTGTGTGATGCCTATATGAGTGTATTTGTATGTCCCTTTAAGCATAATAATTCCAGATGTCTTTGTGATTGGTATGTATAGTTAAGGAGTAGCCACAGCATCTTTACATGACTGAATACATGCATTCTTGGTTTGTTTTAACAAACAAATATATCACATAAGGACTTAAAGATATCAATCATAATTAAATGTATAATTATAACATATATTTACCTACAGGTAGATAATTATAAATATATATACTTAATTAGGATAAAATAGAAGTAGTCTTATGCTTTCTAAGTAGCTCACAGGTATTAAGAAATATGAATGCTTTCTAGTTTCATCATAAATGATACATAAATTTATGCTATGCTGAAATCTTTGCCCACAGGTAGATTTTGGTGATACAGAATTTATATTTAGTATATATTACATTGATAAGCATACATTTTTTGTGATGGATGATTGCCTCATATAGAATTGATGTAAGCATGTTTTTAAGTTGAATCCTAAAAAAAATTGCAGTGTTATTGTCATCTCTTGGATTGTTTGGTTAGGGACAACTATAAAGTCCAAAGGAGAAAATCCTTAACTCCTTTGAGAGATATTAACCTAAAGTTCTTGTACCTATTAATGTTAGTATGAGATAATATTGTATAAATGAAGGGAGTAATAGAATTCTCTCAATACAATAATAATGAAATCTCAATGTAGAGCTAAATATTTGGGTACATAATTGTTTTGAGGATGTCAATATCCATTTATAGGCAATGGTTGAAATTATAGTATAAGTCACTATTTAGTGTTCTAACTCTACAATAATTCTCCGTAAAGTAAATAGACACTAAAGATATGTAAATAACATACCATACAGACGAGAGACATGGTTCTCAAAATAAGAGAATCTCCATTGATTTTTGTGCACACAATCCTTAGTAGATATCTCATTAGTATGAGCCATTATAAATTTTTCACAATATACATAAAGAGATATATACAATAAATATTTATTGGATATATGTGTGAAAAGGAAAATTAGGCTCAAATTTAGATTAGAAGTGAGATTCTAATAAGGGATTTAGTTCCAAAGATAGACCATGAAGAAAGAGGCATATAAAGAGTAATTACCTCATAAAAGAGTCTTCTTGGAGAATAATAGTTATACTCTTATCTTTAATATTTTTTTGAATCTCATTTAGTTAAAGCATATCAAGGATAAAAATTCTTTCTATTATGTCATAGAGGAGAATACTAATATTTTCATTATAAAGAGTTAACAAGGTTTATAAAGAATAAGATTATTTAATCTCAAAACCTCGTTAACTCTAATTCATAAATGAAATGCTGGAAGAATTTAATTGCTAGAGATTGTAAATGTCAGTGTCTAGGTTTTGTATTTATGTTCTAATTGTTTAAAATGATCATTCCCTATTGTTGTTAATTTCTCACAATTCATGAATACTACTTGTTTTATAATTAAGATAAGACATATGATGCCTTAATAAGGATGTAAAACAAAAGTAGAGAGTTAATCTTATAAATGAGTTAATATGGTGGGATTAATTAATGGAATGAATATTATTACAAGTACACTAGTGATGGATAAATTCACTCAAGACAACAATGTACATTTAAAATAAGGTTCCAACTTTTTTTGTAATTAAATACATCTTTTGAAGCTCATAAAGTTGGAATATTATTTTAAATATTTACTCTCATCAACTTGTCTTGCAAAGGTAATAGTGAATTGAGGTTCTTCCTGAAAATTTCATTGCATATTTGGATGAAAATGCAAAGAAGTTTAAAAGGATAAAATGTATAGTATCTATCACATACAAGATATGTAAAAATGCCAAATTCAATGAAGAATGTCATAATTAGTGGAAGTGATCAAAGATATGACAAACCGGTAAAGAATGATCACACATAGATGAATGAAATCACTAATTATGGTGGAATACTAGTTTTATATTAAACTTATTTTTTATAAGATGAATGTAAAACATAACAAAGTTTTGAAATCTAATTGGTCATGCTGAAAATTAAAAGTATAAATGTCTTGAATTCTATTAACTATTGAAAAGAAATCTCATAAAGAATAAGAGATATCTGAAGATAGTTATAAATGGAACTCTTATTATGCAACTTTAATCTTAACAATAGATTAAATTATGACCAATTATGATTGAGAATTTGGCAACTATTAGCAATTACATGGTGTACATTAGATTAGAATATGAACATTAAGAATAATCTCATATGTTTTCACATATAATGAAGTAAATTCCAAATTAACACATGATCTCATGATATATAAGAGATCTTAAAGCAAATAATATTTGAGAATTTGTATAATTACTAGTGAGGTTAAGAAAATTAGCCATGAATGAGTCTTTAAGATCAGAAGGAATTTACTAGTCAATATTATGTATTACAAATTAAAGATTATTTGCTAAAAATTGTTTTTATAAAGGAAGGGATTGATGATAGTGAGATTTTTCTCCTACATTAATGAATAATTCTTTCATTATTATCATGAATCTATATGCCAATTTTTATTTGGAATATTAGGAAAACTATCACTCTCATTATGATTATAAGAGAGAGATGTATGTGAAATAATGTAAGAGATTAAATCATTACTAAGGAGAATTTGGTTAGGTAAGATTTCCCATGATAGTGGTAGTTGAAGACTCATGATATGATCACATTTTTTATAATGTCGAGAACATCATAAATCTTTGTTTATACCACTAGATTAGTGAGAGTTGAGTCATCTATTTAATTTTAGTTATAGATGACATATTGCTTATGATAAATGACTAAAGATGTTACAAAATGTATGATAACTTTGTTCAAGAGCTATGATGTAAAAGATATAGGTAAAATGTCTTTAGAAATGTATAAAGAGATCATTCTCAAAATTTTTGGAATTATCATAAAGAACCTATATTTATAAGCACTTGAACATTCATGAATAAGGTATTTTTGTCATATGTGACATCTATATTTGCCATATATCTCTGATAATATTTGGAAAGAGATGAGAATAATATTTCTTTCATGCTAATAGTAAAAAGGCATAATGTTTGTCTAAATGTGCACATAAATTGACATAGTATTTGTGAAAGGAATATTATAAAGATCCCAAAGCAATTTATGCTTAGATAATAAATGATAAGCTGCAAAGAATACTAGAAATTCATGCTTATATATAAAAGATCAATAATTAGGAAAATACAGTATTTGTTCAATTTAGTAGGATAAATTGACTTTAAAAAGTCAATACTATAACACATCCTAATGCAAGATGAACAAATTATGTTATGGAGGAGTGCAAGATTGCTAAGTAATAACTAATTACTTACTTCCACCATAGATGCTGTATTTGATCTTCAATTTGAGGCAAATTTACATAAATGTTAAATTTCATCTTGGGTTTCAAATTGAGAATTCGTTTGAGGCCATAAAGAAGCGTGATGACCATATAAGGTTAAATGGTCATATAACACATAAAGAGAATATCCTTAACTAAAAGCATGCAATTAAAGAATATGAAGGATCATACATCTCATATGAGACAGATCATATTGGGGTGATCTAGATGAGATATGTTTAAGTGATGAAATTCGTGTTGTAGTTCATCAACTCAATATATATATTGTATACAATTCTGGTAAGATTGATGAACATTAACGTAGGAACCGAATAAACATTTACGGTTTATTCATAAAGATAATTTCCCGTAAAGTAAGGATATTACTTATGATACATGGAAGGTAATACTTACATGATTAGAGGACCTACCGCCATAATTCTTATAATATTGCTTAAATATTCCTTGATATATCAGCTGACTAATCAAAATCGGACCAAGTGGGAGAATGTTGGATATATTTAATTTAATAATATTTAATTTGAATTTATTCAAATTATATATTTATATTTTTTAATTAATTAAATATATCTTAACTTAATGTGGTCCTTATCTTCAAGAGAAGATATTGTCAGTTGAGCGATTTTAGGGAATAAGAGATAAACTCAGTATCTTTATTTGAATTCAAATTCAAATTTAAATTTAATAACCGATGATGGCCAAGGTTATTTAAATAGAGGCAGACTGAGTTGAATATAACATACGCTCTGGTTCCCTGACTAGTTGAGATTAATTCTCAGGCTCCATCACTGAGTCTCATAACTAGTTGAAAGAACTGTCTGTATAGATTATTTTTTTTATATTTTCTTTTAACTAATTTTATATGTGATTTCAGATCTAATATTTAGATTGAGTAACTTCAAAGCTATTTGTATCAGATCATCTAGTATAGTGAAAAGTATTTATAAAGTCTTCCACTGCTCTCATAATTTTATGGAAAAATTCAATCTATAGAATTTGTATTAAAAATTGAATTTACCTAACAGTGTCCACGTGCTCCAGAAAAAAGAAAAAAAAAACAGAGGCTTCACAAATTTGTCCATATCTTCTATAGTTTATAAAAATCAATTTTTAAGCCCCTCTCGTCGTAACCCAGCTTGTGATCCCAAATTTTATATATCTATATTTATTCAGGATGGCGAAACGTGTCCTTTCATTAGCTGTCGCCAAATAAATATAATTATTTAATATTTATTATTATTGTCTAAATATAAATGATTTGATGCGACAAAAAAAATTGTTGGGTAACTAAGAATTAACACGTTTCGTCATCTTGTTGTACACCGCTGATAACTGGACAATGTTGAGAAAGTTAACCAACATTAAAATATTTTTAATTCCAGATATTTTATAAAATTTTTATTGACTCATAATATAAGATTTTTTATAAAATTTAATATAATATTTATGAGCTTTTATTAAAAGTAATATTCATAAATTTATTCTACATTCATTTTTAATATTTTAATTAATATGAATAAAATTTAATTTTTTAATCATAATAATTTTTTTCTTAAATTAAGACTCCCAACTAACTTTAATAATCTTTCTTAATATATAAGGGATTTTTTGTAAAATCGCTTATAATATAAAAGGAGTATAAGAAAACTGAAGACAAGAAGAGAAAAATCAAATAAGTTTATCATTCACTTTAAGATCATAAATATAAAATCAATGTTATTTATTTATAGACCTTTAACCATTAAAAACTTACCTAAGGAGCTAAAAGGATAAATAAGAATATTAACCCATATAATGATATAATATTATACCTTTGAAAGTTTTGGAGTATTAATTATGAAAAAAGACCTAGAAAGTCATTCAACGTGGATGTTATAGTTTGGTAGTTTTTAAAATTGATAGGTTATGGAATTCAGGATATTAAATGAATAGAATACGAATAGTTGAAAGTTATGAATATATATAATCCATACAATACAATATTTACAATCTACCATTCATATATTTATTACCATCAATTAAATATTTTGTTGTCTAAATTCATTAAAGAAATCTGCACAAAAATGGAACTAATTTGTTTTAGTTTCAGAATACGTGCGATTTTGTGTCTTAAATTTTTTATATTGATAATCAATCTCTTGATACAACTTATTTTAATAAAGCTATTAAATTAATAAAATTATTCGTACAGGAGCTCGTTCAAATTAAACAAAAATTTCATATCGATCAACTATGCACCTAGAACATTACCTTCGCTGTTAAGTTTTTCACATGGATGCTAAAAATAAAACCAATACAGTGGGAGTAAATATACCAAAAAATACGGAGTGTTCATGCTTGCCTCCGAAAGCATTTTTTTTTTTTGGTAAAGGATAGACACAAACCACATAAACCACTTGAAAGGAATTGGGAGAGAGCAAGAGAAAGACTAAAGTTACATAATCACGCGCGCGCGCGCGTGTGTGTCTATATATATATATATATAATATGTCATTTAATGATAAATAATAAAATTGTCCCGAGAGAATTTAAATAAGATCATTAATTCTAAAATTAATATGTGAGTTGGGATCTTTTTTTATAATAGTCCAAATTGAATATTCTAATCTATAATGGTTTTGTTCAATTATATGACTCAATCCATTTTGATAAAATACTAAACAAACCTATTTAATATTAATAGTCGTAACTTAGTAATTAATGTGACCATTGATTAATGCTGAACCACACATAAAATTAAAATTATTCCAACCACGGGTTCTCATGACAATGATTTAAAATGAAATCATAACTTGGAATACTCGTTTACATGCATCATTATCTCATAAAATAGTCAAAGATAAACATTCAATTTCACAATCATATATGTTACATCCAATATTTAGACTTCATATTCGTGAAATATCTCTACAGATAAATCTTTCTTTCCTTTAAATATCAACGTCATCAATAAATTTCAAGACGTCACATTTTTCCAAGCAAGAACGAAAGACTTGTTTCTCGGAGACAATTTGTAGCAAGAGCCTTAGTCATGAACAAAGTTAAACAATATATGTTCAATTGTACAAAGAACATAATACATTACTCTTGTCTAATATCTCCAAAACTAGTATAAATACTTAATAAGAATGAGGTCAAGAAATTCATGCAAATAAAAAGAACGAATTTGGAGTCAAAAATAATAATTTGAAGAAATGCCAGTAATTTCTTTGCTATATTTAATCCATATCGAACGTTTAGAATATTATTTTTAAAATTTAATCACCCAATTTGCTATCAACTTTTAATTAGGAACTGAAATCTAGTCTCCCTTTATGTGCACAGTTTTTTCTTTTTTGGATTAAATATGTACAGATTTTTTTTTTGTAGAAATTACAGGTATCTTTCAATTGGAGACAATCCTATTCAAGATATTATCGGGTACTAAATATGGGTACCTTTCCCAGCATGTATTCAAACCTTGATTCGTTACCTTGTAAGGAATTAGTTTCTTCCCTTAAACCCAATCTTGGTTTTAATTGCAAAACTTTTGGTCGTTGTATTTGTTTTTTTTCTTTGTACAATGTGGCTTTGTATTTTTAATTGGGTTTTTTTTCCAACGTAATATTTTAATTGAATAGAGAAAGGGAGTTATAAGTCCGGCCCAATCATTTTTTTAAAATTTTTAATGGATATATAGTTTTTCTCTGCCAATGAGTCAGAGGCCTGTTTTCCACAGTACAGATTGGATCTTTAACATTATATGGTGTATAATAAGCCCAAGCCCAACTCACAAAATAAGTAGAAAGGATTTTCTTATAAAAAAACTTAGTGTGTCTTTGAATTAATTTATCCATAATTAATTATAAAAATAAGTTATTTGTGTTTGGATACTTTTACTTTATAAATGATTTTGAAAAAAATAAAGTGTTTGGATTTTGAGAATTTAAGTGATTATTGAGTGAATAATGAGAAGAAAAAGTGAAATAATTGATTATGAGAGGATAAATGATTATCATAAGTAGAAAAAATCAATTTTTCCCATAATCACTTATTTGAAACAAAAATACTTATTAAAAAGTTAGTGTGTTTGGTAACTTTATAAAATAAGTAATTATACTTTCCATAAGTGCTTAAGTTATTCATGCCAAAAAATTAAGTACGGAAATTGTGCGCGGCCTAATCCTTAAGTATACACATATATATAATATTAATTTTAATGAATATATAGTTTTGTTTTTTACCAGATAATGGATATATAGTTTGCTCATCGCTAATGAGTCAAAGGGCCTGTTTTCCACATTACAATATTGAATAAGATTTCAAAATTATATGGTATTTGATTTTATGTGACTTTAAATAAGACTTTAACTTTATAAGTGAGTTTTATGCATTGCACAAAATTTGAAGTTAAAGTGGTTCATAATGAATAAATAATAGGCAGTTTGGAACGGATTTTTTTACATTCACAAAATAAATTTAGAGAGTATATTTAGAAAAATATAAATCAGTGTAATAATATGAGATGTGGGTTCTACACATAAAATATTCTTTTGTATCACTTTCTCTTCAAATATATGAATGTATTAATGGAGAGAATCCATTTTATTTTGTTGTTTTTTTCTAAATTGGATCCTCTCCATTCCCACATTCACTTCTACTATATCTGTCACATATATATATATATATATAAGGGTATGGTAAAATAGGAAAAGAAAAAGGACACGGACTACCCTATCAATCTAAATCAATTCACACCCTGCATCCTACTGGGGGAATGATAAAATCCAAAGTTTCACCATTGATATAATAAGCATATGTGACAAATTAATTAGTTTACTCATTTCCCTGTCGGTACAAGTGTCCATTGTAATATTCTAATCCTTTGTGAGCATATGTTTGATATGCTCTATCAAATTCTTCACTTGTAAACCCCTAACATTGTGTTTATTATGGTTTTGAAAATCGAATTGGACCAGATTGATCGATTCAACCAATTGAATCAGGAACCAACCACATGTCCAATCCAGACATACGGGAAAATCAGGGGTTCAAAGAATCACCTGTAGACTAGCTGAACTGGTATAGAATTGGTTAAAACTGATAAAATTGACCAAGTTTATGGGCTAAAAGATTTAGTATTTTTCTCCCGTTAACGAAAAAAAGTGGAAAATACTGGCAAAGACCAAATTCCATCCAGAACCAAGAAGAATTGAAGAAGATGAAGATGAAGAAAAAGAAGAAAAATATGAAAAGATACCATATTAAGATCTAAAAAGAAGAAAGATTAAAGATACTAAGTGATACCAGATGAAGATCTATCCTGAATCAATAGCTTGCTTGATGAAATATGAGAAAAAGAATAAAAGTCTAGATGAAACACTACTTAAAAGAAAATAGGTGATAAGAGAGAAGAATGATCAGAGAGAGATGAAGGAGAGAAGGGCGGTTTGAAAATCTTTGGATGGAGATTTAAAGATTTATGATCTCTTTAGGAGCCTGTTTGAAACAGAGTTTTGGGTTTAGAATGAGTTGGAAGCATTTTCATTAGTGTTTGAGTATTTTTTTTTTTTCATCCCGTTGAAAAACTCATTATCGCGCGAGAAACGAGTTTCAGCTGAAGCAAATTCAACCATGCTTCTAAGTCTAATTCCTTGTTGCCAATGGGCAAAAAAATTGAGGAAGAGAGTGATAAATAATACCAAAAGGGAATATAGCTTTGTTGCTCAAGAGGAGGAGAGAAAAAGTATTGATCATCAATAGATGATTTCTTCATCCTCCACACGCATCACCATCGTCAAATCACCAAGGCATCGATAGTTGGACAAGGAACAAAGGATGAAGGATGAAGAATAGGAGGGGAGGGAAGTCGTGAATGCCAAAAATGGAGGGAGATGTAGAGATGATGAGAAAATCATATGAGGAATAAGTGATTTTCGTATGCCTTATTTGTTTGATTGAAATTAAATGGAAATGGGGTAAGGTAAATCAATTAAAATAAAGTCAAATAAAAATGAATCAGTAAAAATGAAAAAAAAAAGGGAAAAGTGGAAAAATAAAATTTTCCTAAAATTTTTCATATCTAATGACCAAAATGCTGCTTCAAAATTTTAATCTTTATGGACTATAATTTGCAAAAAAATGTTACATTAGATAAATTATGTTCCTAATTATATAAATACAAATTAAATTTTAGTCCAAGAAAATTAAATTAATCATGAGAGAGTTTAAACCCAATTTGAAGAAAAATTATGAGTCAAAATGATAAAAATAAAGAAAATAAAATATTGGAAAAATAATTTCAAATTTTTATTTTTTTAATTAAACATACACACACACATATATTTATTAAATAGATATTGGAAAAAGATAATTTATTTATTAAAAGTTGGAAAAAAATTATTGCATTAAAAGTGGTTTTGATTAAAATCATCCAAATATAATCACTTTTGTTAAAACTAATTTTCAAATAAATCATGCAAATATAAATATGTTAATTTAAAACCAATTTTTATCATAACTACGTTATAAAATTAATTTTATCAAAATTCATTTTTAATCAATTGAAAACCAAACCTGCACTTAGATTCCACATCTTCTCAGTGTCCGTTTGATTTTCAGTTAGTCTAAAATGAGTTTCGGTAGAATTGATTTTGCAATGTAATTATGATAAAAATTGGTTTTGAACTAACAAGTTTATATTTGGATGATTTATTTAAAATTGATTTTGAAAAAACTCATATTTTTTTAAAATTGAGTTTAAACTCTATCCCATAAGTAATTTAATTTATTTATACTAAAATTTAATTTGTATTTATTTAATTAGAAATATAGTATATTTGATATAATATTTTTTTACAGGTTATAGTTCATAAAGATTAAAATTTTAAAGTAGCATTTTGGTTATTAGATCGGAAAAATTTTATGAAAATTTTATTTTTTCTCATTTTTATTACTCTATTTTTATCTGATTTTATTTTAATTGATACATAATTAATGCTCAATCACATTCTCCAATGAAAAAACTCCCTCCAAGCTGCTTAAGTCAAGACTCAGTTTCCAACCACAACTACTTATCAATATTACAAGTGATAGGGTAGCCAAACATGTTATTTTTATTGGAAAATTGATTTTAGTTCAAACTCCATTCCAAAAGCAAAGCCAAATAGGCCATCACGCTCTTTATTGTTCATTTTAGCATCGTATAGGTTGGTCTCCACCATTCAAACCACATCATATGTTTCAAGCACTATTGTTAAAATCGTATCAGACCAGCCGGTCCGGTTAAGGAAAATGACTGCTACTGTTTAGAACCCAATGAGAATCGGTCAAAAACCAGTAGAATTAGCCGTAAACCAGTAGAATCGGTTTTGAACCGGTTTAAACGAGTCCTATATTAATTTTTTTAAATTTTTTTAATTTTTTTTAATTTTTAAGATAAAATAACATCATTTTTAGTACAAAATATTTTTTCTTTATATATTATAATATTATATAAGCTTTATTATGATATATAACTATTAAAAATTATATATTTATTTAATAAATAATATAATATTAATTTATTATTTTGAATTCAAAATATGATTATAGATGAATATCAATTTATTTAGATTTAAATATTGAGTTATGAGATTTATTAATAATTTGCTAATAGATTGATAATTCAATATTATTTAGTTTGAAACTTTAATTAAGTTATAAAATTTGTTTAAACTTATATAATTTATTTTAAATATATTATTTTAATTACTACCAGTTCGACCTCGGTTGAACCATTGAACCCTGAACCAGTGTCTTGTCCGGTTTAATGTCCAGTTTGATTTTGACAACATTGGTTTCAACTTTCAAGTTGTGCCAGGGAAAATGATAACAGTGTCCTATCAGCCATAAAGCTCAAAATCAGTAGGGCACATTTTGTGTAGCAGTCTAATATTAATTTCTAACTAGAATTCTCCCCCGCGCTTTTGCGCGGGTGAGTTGTACAATCTTTCATTGTTAAGATGTATCAAATTGCATATTAAATTAATGTTGAAAGTAAATGAATTCATTTTCTATACACAAGGTTGGAAAATAATTTAAGTAATGTATGCATTTAAAGTATTGTCTTTAAAAAAACCATGCTAGTAGTATAGTTTTTTAAAGATAGCTAGCAAAGTCATTTATACTATGGGTCAACAAATATAGCGTCGCATCATTTTGACCCTAGAAGTAATTTTATTTTCCTTTTAACAACATTGCATTGTTGATTTTTTTTTCCTTGTCACTATTTACTTTACTCTTGTTTATGCTGAACACGCCATTATTCTCTTAACTCACCACCTAATAGCTAACTATGGCGTAGAACAGAGTAATGGCAGAAGCTTTAGAGGGGAGATGCAATCAATTGGTGATAAGTCTTGTATGGTTGAATATAAGCAATTGGTTGTTGTCTTAAGAGATAACTGGTAATAGCTTATATATATGACAATGTCTATAAGATGCTTGAGCTGCTTTGTGTTGTTTATTGGTGAGTAGGTACAATAATTTTCTAATCTATTTGTAGAGTTGATCTGCTTATGGTTGTTTTTGTTGAGGTTATTAAGAGCATTGAAATAGTTTTTTTTTACATGATGTGCTTGCATAGGGTATCAAGATACAAGTTTTTATCATGAGGTGAGATTTTTTCAACAGATTTAACAACCTTATAAGGGATGGAATATGCTATTATGCTAGTGGTTGAGGGATGAAATGGAAATCACTGCAATCAGGAACATCTATGCTATTATGTTAGCTTATAAGTAATAATTCAGCAGTTTAAAGTTGTTTGGATGTAAACTTAAGCATTGTAGGCTTAGAAACTATGGTGGAGATTGGATCAATTAGTTTATGTCTTGACAATGTTATTTTGTCTTTATAGTTGTGTTTAGTAAAATGTTAGTTAAAGGTTGCCCCAGAAGTAGAGATGAACGTGGTTGAGGTTCTATAAGTGACTACTGAAATGATGGTGGTATTGGATGTAAGCACTTATGTAAACTACTGTGGTTGGAAATCTAAGCTTATTTTTTTTTTGGCATGACAGCGATATATATTAAGTTCATTATTGACTTTGTATATAGTCTTTTATAGATTAGTTTATATTCCAGCAGATTGATTTCACTTGTCATATGTCGTTGATGTTATTAATTACTAAGGTAAGAATCATTTAGATAGAATATGGGTACAAAGAATCCAATTGAAATTAAATGGCATGTTCTAAGTTGAAGGAGCAATGTAAACAACCGAGGGTGTAAATAAAACTTCCCAACTTTGATTTTAATTGAATGTATGCGTCATAAACAAAGAACATGCTGTTGTACATGAGTTTCTATTATTTTTGTTTTCTTTTTATACCTTTGGATTGTAAATCACTAGATGTGGCAATATTACATCTCATTAATAGAATAAATCTAATATGAATTAACTAATTTCACTTGCCTTGCACAAAGTAAATGGTTGCCAAATAAACAACCATGTTTTGTATAGTATGTTGGAAGAATTCAAAATGTCAAAATAATAAAGATGATAATCACATGGCTGATTATATTATGTTAGGTTCATATAAGTAGCAATAACTTATATAGTTTAACTTTACATGGTAACACAGGTTACCGCACAAAATACTGAAAGCATGGCCATGTGACTGATAGAGTAGTGAAGGTGAGTTACAGATTGTAGTGATTGGAAGTTGATGTTTGTGCCTTTCAAAATTCTAATCATATCTTCTAGATCATGACATTGGCTTTGGGGACACCTGCCATGGAGAAAAAATCAATGTAATTTGTTTGCATAATTCAAATTGCATAAGAATAATTTTTTCTTTGTTTTTTTGCATCACAAGAAGAAGCCAACACACCTAAGATCTCAAGTACTTCATAGAAATGGAAGCTTTATATGGTATGATTACTCATGTGCATGACAATTTGATACTGACAAATTTTGTAAAACTTCTTGGTACACTACATTTGTAGTTGTATCAGAGGCATTGTTTTCTGAATCATGTATAAGAATTTTCAAACCTAACGTACTTTTGGTCCTGGAGAGTGCCACATAAAGTTGACCATAAGTAAAACAGGTTTTGGCAAATAGATTCCTACATTTTGAAGAGATTGCCCTTGACTTTTATTGATGGTCATAGCAAATGAAAGTGTCATAGGGAATTGTCTCCTTTGCATCTTGAAAGGACACCTTGATTCTAATGGATTTATGTTCATCCTATGAATAAAAACCTTTTGGTTTGGATGTGATCCATTCAATGTTATTGCTTCAATAACATGACTTCCAAGTTGACTAACTCTTAGGCATGTGCCATTGTAAAGTCCACATGATTGGTCAGTGTTGTGGAGAGGCATTATAGGTGCACCAATCTTAAGTGTCAATTTGTGCTGAGGCATGCTAGAACAGTTGATGCTGTTTAAGAATTTTGTTGGATATAAATCCTCAAATGAGTCATATTCTTGATTTGTCTTGCAAATAAAGTCAGAGCTTAAGTATTCAATACTTTCTCTAGGTAGTGAAGAACAAGTGAAGTTATTTATTTGAGTGACTGTCTCAATATTTGGTGCTAGGATGGCTCTATCAGTAAAGTAGTTTGAATCAGACAGATTTTGACACAAGTCTAGATAGATAGCAGTAACTATTACCTCAATGGGATTTGTGAATTCATTTAGGAGCAATTGAGCAAGGATTTGAACCTCATTGATGCCATCTTCTTCATCTCCAATTTTTCTACTATTGATATCAAGTAGCCATTGTGAAAATTATTTCAGCTGATTGACATCATCTTTTGATTCATTATATTATAGCCACATGTTAATGGTCAATTGGAAAAGAGTGCAATGCTTCCATAGATATGATGAATTGATTGTACTATCTACTATATCAGCCTTTCTTGCTTTTAGGATAACTGGAAGTATTTGCTAAAATTCTCCACCCATTACGATACATTTCCCCCTAAATGGTGATTCATCGCTTCTTAGAACCACTGATCTTATAATGTCCTTCATTGTTCTATCAAAGGCTTCAATTGCATGTTTTTTAACCATGGGTGCCTCATCTCAAATGATCAATTTCATTTTCCTTAGCGAATCTACCAACTCTGAGTTCTACTTGATGTTACAAACGGAGTCCTCATGGATGTCAATTGGTATGGTGAACCTTGAATGGGCAGTTCTACTACTTGGTACAAGTGTCGCAACAATTCCACTTGATGCAACATTGATCACCATATGCCCTCTTGCTCTAAGTGTTGATGATAAGGTATTCCATAAGAATATCTTTCTTGTACCTCTGTAACCATATACAAAAAAGAATTTATTTGTAGGGGATTCTATATATTGAATGACAATATCAAAGACTAACTTATATTCTGCTGTCAAGGTAGAAATAAATCTTTTTTATTCTTCTTTCAAAGTATTCTTGTCGACATCAAGCTCATCTAATAAAAGGTAGTTAGAGCAATTAGGTACATGATAATCTAGTTCAATGTCTACTTGGAGATATTGGTCCAAACTCCTATCATTTCTTTGCAATATTTTATGAATCTCTAATAATGCCACAACTTGCTTTTGTAGTGTAGTAACCTGCATATCTGACAAGAATGACAATAGGATTAGTTTATTGGCTTTATTAACTTTTAGTTATGTGGTTTTTTAATATTGTCTGTATTATAGTAAAAGTAATTTGTAATTTGTACCTTTGAAGTAAGGATGATCCCTGGGTATGTATAGCAAATCTCCATAAAGTAGTTCAGCTATCTTTTGCCAAACAAAGCCTGGTTTACTTAGGCAATTAGATAGTAGCATGCTAGCAAAGAGTTTATAGAGATAATGTCCTGATACCCAGATAAAAGCTTCATTAATTGCATCAATGTATTCCTGATCATCATTAATCAGTCCTAATGCATAACATGCTGCCTTAAAAGTTGGATAAATAGTATTGTTGACTATCTTGATGTCTTCATATGATTGTGGTCCTCTCACTTTGTTAAGAAGAATTCTTAAAGTAAAGCTCACCAGAGGATGGTGAACAATGATGTAATCTTCCTATAAAGAACCCATTTTTTCTTGGTTTCCATTGTTTAATCTTCCAATTATAGACAAAAAATGAGGCAACTTAGTGTAAGTTAGTTCTCTTGCTTTTGCATTGCTCTGATTGCATATTATCTAAGACATGAACATTAGCAGTTTAACTGTCTCTTCTTGAACAATTTTAGCTAGGTCATTTGTTGCTCTATATAGAATAGACTGTTGTCCAGGTAAGTGGAAACTCAATCTTTAAACTAGGAGATAACGATGGTTAGTGTCAAAGGCAAATATCCTCTAAGTTGCCTCACATGATGAGTAGTAACAACAATCATAATACTACTTGATTTCATCAACCATGTTGTTGTTCTCTGTATTACCGGGTTGATATAGTGTCACTATTATACGATCATTCCCTTTGCTGACATACTCGAATAAACACTTGATTGCTCTAGATTGATTTGACTTCTTGACATTTATGTGAGCTTGGAACATTATCAACAACTTAGGATTGTAAGGTATGACATATTTGTTGTCCAATGGTATTCCATTTTTGTCAACATGTCTTCCATCCTCTCTTCTTTAGTAAGTTGGATATCCTTCACTGTCAATTGTTATGTGAGGATGGAATTTTTTAGGGAAGTATTTGCTACATCTCTTTTCCTTCATGCAAGGGGATTTTGGGTTTAAATGCCCACAAGATCCATGAATCATGAAATTCTACATCAGCTCATATAAGAAAGGTGACTCTTCCTTGTTTGGTATCTCAGCCTTAATGACTTTGTCAACTTGTTCAGGAGTTTTTATCTTGTCAAATTCATGCAAGAAAAGTACTATCTGTGCATCAGATAAGCCTCTTTTTTGAAATTCTATTGTGTAGATAACCGAAAAAAATCATTGAAGATAATCAAGAATATAGTAATTAAATGATTAATAAGTTTGAATTGTGAAAATGCAAAATGAATTTAAAAAATGATGCGTAAGTGTCTAATTGTCAAAGGAATGTGTTAGTACATGGTATTTATTTTCTTCAAGAAATCATATTTCTTTTTGTAAATCATTGTTACTAGCTTAACATAACAACTATACTTACTTGATGCATTTGTACTATAGCTATAAAGTTTAGTAATTGTTAAAGGAATTGACAAATTCAAGATTCCACATTGACCATGCTAAATGTGCACTAAGTGTTTTTTTGCCATGTTAAAATATAAAGTACACAGTTTTCCTGTAGTATAGTGTTGTGAGGTAAATTTGAAATTGTTATCATTCAATATATCAGAGAAAAATTTCCTGCCATGGAACAAACCTACATAAACTATTCCAAATATTTTCTTTTTCTTTATTACTACAAGAGGAAGTTGGAGCTTCAGTTTGAATAGTCTGGAAATATTTTCAGCTGTGTCTGAACTTGATAAATTATTTTGGTCACAATATCTTTGGAGCTCAGGCCAATTAGGATTAGCAATGAATGTGATAAAGAGATCAGGAAATCCAGCATATCTACAAATTATCATTGCATCTTGGTAAGTTTGAATTAAATATTTAGCTCCACCTGTAAATGATGATGGCAATATGACACGTTTACCAAGTGATGCAGGGATTGTGTCCCCTTTGACAACTACTTCTAAAATGCATTGACACATGTCTACTCACAATTCTGTTTGATGTGTCCTAATGAACTGGTGTCTTTGTGCTTCCATCATAGTATAATCATCAATAATGAATTATTGTAGTAACTTCTTAGTAGACAATAATAATGATGTTTCGGTCCTTCTATACATAAGTCTGTAAGTTAGATACTCCTTTTTTTTGACCTTTGTCTGCCTTGAATTGCTGGATCCTTGCAAATCCCTATGTAGAACGTCATCTATATAACCATCTTCCCCGTAAGGAAACAATAGGGGGTGTCGTAGTGGCAAATATACAGTGTGTGTTTGTGAGATTCTCTTAAGTTGCCTTGATCTCTTTTCAACAATGATGTCTCTTGGGGCATATTGCATGTCAATATCTCCAACAACCAATGCAGACACATCAGCTGATGATGGTAGGTTGTACATACGTCCATCTTTATCTCTCTTTAAAAGAAGGCATAGCTTGATATCCAATTGATTATTTGCCCTTAGCATGCTTGATGCTAGTCGGTACTCCTTCACATAGACATTGAATGCATTTAGTTCATGCATAATCTTTCCTGCTATGTTTGCATCAATGTTTTCCTTTATCCGATGTTTACTGTACAATGTAAGAGTTAACAAACCAGTTAGCAAAAGTAGTTAGGCTAATTTTTGAATGAAACTGAAAGAAGAATAGTTTGAATGCCCATCCTAACAGCTAATATTCTATTGTTTATCTCATTCTCTGTATCATAAATGTATAATTGAGAGTAGACTAGCTTTTCTCCATTAATAGGTAATAGGCTTCCAATTCTATGATAATTTTGTCCTGACAAGATGAAACTATATGGAGCTCTGCCTGTGTTTATGGAATGGTTGATTTGTCCTCCCATAGATATGAAAGAGAACATATTGTTGTAGTTCCTAATGTTTGGTAAGAAGTTTTTGGATTCTAGAGACCACTTGTTAAAGTACAAGCTAGACAAGTAAGGTGGTGGTTGTAGGATTGGTGGAAGTTGTACCTTACTATTACTGCAGCAAAGGGAAAATTGTAGACCCTTCTTTTTTGGACCTTTTTTAATTCTTTCATTAAAACACATTTGGGCTCCACAATAGCTGCAAGTATGAATTGGATCACCTTCTGTCATACCTTACTTTCTTACATTATTTCCCATGTATAATAGCATATATGATGCTAAATAAGCTAATTTAGAAGCTTTAATCAATAGAAGACTAAATGAGAAAAGTTCAATTTTTCAAAATACTATTCATTTGATAATTTGATTTTCTTGGCTAAATTTTGAAAAATCATAACTAAATCTAGGAAAATCATATGAGGATGATTCAAGTCTCTAAAAATAGTTAAAAATTTTTCCTACATGAAAAAATATACAACTGGAACTTAATTGAGCTAATTCATTCATAAAATTGGTTGAATTATACTATTTAATTCGTCAAAACTATTTTTTCAAATTTTCTAAGCCATCTTCAAAAATTCATAACAATTCGTATACTTATCCAAATCAAGTGATCTTTAACTCTTTGGAAAGATCTCTATGTCTACTTTCCAAAAATATATAACAATCATATAGAAAACTAAATTTCAAATAGACAGTAACTATATAACTAATCAGTGCGCATAATGGACAGATTTACATACCAACTTCCAAAAACTAAATAGATAACCTATTTACATGATTCAAACTCTTCCAAAATATATTCTTAACATCACAATAACTCTAAAGGAACATTATAGCAGCAAAACACAGCTTCATGAAAATACATATGATTTCATATATAATTACAAGAAAATAAGCAATCAAGGTGGCTATAAATCTAATCATAATTAATCTTCTCCTTGCCTATTGTCTTCTTGGAGGTCTTGCCATCACTTGAACCTATTATGTTAGTGTTTGGGGGTGAGATTTGGGAAAATCTCAGTAGCTAGTTTATCTCTTGCAAATATATCATTCAAGTTTCACAAACATTTCATATATAAACACATAAATCATTAAAATACTATATTGTCAAGTAAAAATTTTGGCAAAGTTTTCTCTTAGAAAATAGACATCCTAGGGAATAAAACCCCTCATTTTACAGCCAAAACTAGTCACAAAACAATACAAATACAATATGGCAACAATTTATAATCATGGAAATAATAAAGAATAAGGGTCTGTTTGACAGTATTTTCTATTTTATTATTCTCAAAACAGTTTTATAAAACTGTTTTCGAGAATAAGTTTTGAAAATAAGAAAATAAAAAAATATATTTGAATAATTGTTCTCAAAATCATAACTAATGGTGATATATGAGTTATTCAAAATTTATAACTTTACCATTAATGAGGTGGGTATTTTTCACATTTTCTTGTATTTTCTAGAACAAAAACTACAAAACACCTTAAAGTTGTTCTACATTTTCTGTTCTTTTATTTTTCTATTTTTCAGAACAACTTATAAAAAATAGGTTTACCAAACAAGTTTTTTTGTTTTTCTGTTTTCAAAAATAGAAAAACTGTTTTTAAAAATAAAACCAAACAGGCCCTAACATATTGCAATAAAATAAACCCAGCTACGTTTTATGTTTTCCTTTACTTTTGTACTTGGAACCAAAACTTCCTTCAGCTTTCTTGAACTTCCACAAGTCCTAAAATATCATTCAATATTAACTTAATCAACTAGAAACAAGGGTTGCCTTACAAAGTCTCACTAAAACTCTAAAAATCCAAATTCTTTACCTCTTGGTTTTCCTTGAATCCACTACTTTTTCTTAGCTAATTTGGACCTAAGAAATCCATTTTTAACATCAAAACAATGAAAATCCAACTCTTTCCCATCATACTAAGCTCACCAAAATTTGACTTATAGGAAGAGAAATTGGTTTTTCTCAAAACTTACTTAAATCATACTATACTTAATTCCTCTTACAAAATCTCATAATAAATCATGATTTTATGACTTTAAAACAACTCCCCATACTCAAACAAGCTTAGACCGAAATTATACAGAGATGGGAGAGAAAATATTTCATGGAAACTTAAGTCAAATAACCAAGAAAAGATACTAGAATACTTGTAAGTTATAAGAGAAACACTTACAAATTTTCTTGGATTTTCTTCCAATTTTTTTCTATTTTTTTCTTCCTTCCTCACGTGGCTGCCCTTCCTTTCTTCAATTTGCAAACTTCTTTTCCTTTCTTCCTTGCTATATGGTAGGCCAAGACATGGGAAAGGAGGGAGTACATATAAATTTGTCAACCAATAAAAATTTACCACTTAATGTTCTTGAAATCTCTATGGAAAATGACATATTTAGTTGAATAATATAATTTCATCATGTGCAGCTTGTTGGCCATGAAATAGGGAGTATTTTGATCCAAAAATTTCAGATATTTACTTATCCAGATATATCTTGAACCGGTCTGGACAAATAAAACTACTTTAACAGTATATTTTACTATTATTGGGATACTAATTATAATTATATTGGGATATAAAATTACCATAATATACTTATCCCAATTGGTCCAAATATAAGACCCACACATTTTTCTTGAATGAATACTGACTCTTCTTGCAGTTCAGACTGACATTTATCGGGTAAGACATTAATATTAGATCCTAATTACCCAATAAATGTTATTTTGATCTTAATAAATTTCATACTACATTGCATTAGTTTTAACTCAATGAGAGCTTCATTTTGACTATAATTTTTTTATATTTACAAAAATACCCTTAACCCGGAACATATTTATAATTTTTAAAATTTTCAAATCATTAGGTGTAATTTTTTCTAAAATTCATAAAATTTGTTTTATTGTACGCGTATTTCTACTGCCTCTTCTCTTCTTTTACTCTTTTTTTTTTCTTCTTCTTCTTCTTTCCTCTTTTTTTTTAGGGGTAAAATAGTCATTTTCTGATTCTTCTTTCTGATCGAGATAATTGACCTCTTTGCTTTATATCATGTAAAACGGCGTATATCCATTTTTGCAAATTTTTTTTTATAGATTTTAAAATATTGAACCTTAAACATTTAGGGAAAAATTTCAGGATATTACACCTTTGTCTAAGTAACTTGTCAGTAGAATGTCAAAGGCAAACAATCCATGATGTGTAGTCATTAATTAGTATCTAATAGTAGTAATGAATTTTATGAGTCAAAGCAATGTATGCACATAGGTTGAGTTGTAAATGATTCATTGATATATATATATATGCCATTGTCTAGGAGATTATTAATATCTAGTTTGTCATCCTCAAATAGTGGATCAGTTTCTTCATCTTGGTTGCTAAATTGAGCCATATCTGTGAGTTGATCTGTTCAAAACCAATAAACATTGTTGTGAACCTAAATATCTTTTGATATTAGAATGTATTATGTGAGATTTCAATCTTCAATGATTCCTTTGCTTTCATTCATATGTATATTTGACTCCTAGTTTGACCATGATAAGGAAAGCATGGGAATGTGAGTCTGCAAACCTCTTAGTAGATCAATATAAAGAACTAGAATAAATTTACAACTGAATGTGTTATGTTAACATTAGACATCCTCAATGCAACATCATGTTAAACCTGGTTCGTGTGTGGCATTAACATTTGCTTTTAACTTTTTGCTTAGATTTTTGCTATTTGATCCTTTTTTAGGTCCTTGATTACAATTATTACTTTGTTGCTAGTTTTGCTATAAAGCATCTGGTATACATATAGATATTGTAGCAATAAATGCGGATGTCTTCTTCGATGGAGGTAGGTTGCTTATTAATGAAATAACATAACAGATGCATGAAGGCCTATGATTAGGGGCATATTAACTATATAATATATTGATATGATCATAATGTAATTAATAATTAGTTATGTATTGGTGATAGCTGAGCTGATTGTGTCATCAAATTTGGCCAATAAATTTCTTCCAATATTTGTAATGTCCTGAAGTTGTTGGAAAGGACATACTTGCCTTTTTTTTAAAATTTGACTTGGTTGGGTATGCTGTTTTTCATTAGATGTATGACTTGACTGTAAGGTCGTATGAGAATCTACTATATGTGATATAAAATAGGTCTAAGATGATCATTCTTTGATTGGTGAGTCAAATTGATTTACTTAAAAAACCACTAATTGAGTCAAACTTTGATTATGGCATATAAGGCATACAAATTATGAAGCTGTTTTACTTTTTGTGTACACATCTAAAAAATGATTACATGATGTATTGCCTTTCGTTGGTATATATATTTGATTTATACTTTGACAATGACTTTGTAAGCCTAACAAAATGAACTACATACCATCTATTGAATCATTATAAAAACTTATTATAAGTTGACTATTTAATGTATTATATTTAGAGCAAACATACTCAATGAAAGAGCATACTTGGGTTTGAGTGTCATTAACCTAACTTATGTATTATATATTTAGATTAGTTATACCTAATGAAACAACATGTTATACCTTGTTCTTTAGTGTCATTAACAGCTGCTCTTAACTTCCTGTGCATATTTGTGGAATTCGGGGTTTCTTTATAACCTTGAGTACAATTATTACTTCCTTGATGGTGACGTAGTGAAGAACCTTGTGCACATGTTGACCCTGCAGCAATAAATGTAGATGCCTTCTTTGACAAAGGTAGGTTTCCTACGTTATGAAAAAAAATGACAGATGCATGAGTGACTTTGATTAGTGCCTTGTTAAGCATATTATGGATTCATTATCACAATAAACTGGTAATTAGTTAAGAACAACTGACACTTGAGTTGATTATGTCATTAGATATGGGCATTAAATTTCTTCCCGAATTTGTATTATCCTAAAGTTATTGGCGAGGCCAAAGATTAGCTTGTTTAAAGGATTCACTTGGTTGGGCACACTGTATTTCATTTAATGTAGGACCTGCCTGTAAAAAAGTTTGATAATCTGCTAGATGTGAAATATAATAGGTATGAGTTGGAGAACAAGCTAATCTTTCCATAATTGATTGAGTTAGTGATATACCATTAGTAGATCTTGGAACCACTGATCTAATAAGCACTGCCTTCAACTGGTTCTACTTCTTTTGGTCATGATTGATTGTATAAATAAATTTCTTGTACTGAAGGGCATGTTGGTTTTTTGAATCAGATCATTTATTAGTCATTATTGCATTGAGGCAAATAAATGTATAAATGAATATCATACATGGTATTTGGCATAGATAAGATAGATTAAAAATCAGACATGAGCATGTACAAATGAATAGCAATCTTACTGATTTTGTTACACTGCAGGACTTCAAGACATGGTATTTGACACTAGTTGAATGATTCTACAAGCTTAATTTACTGGAGATTCATGTTTGATTAGGTTAGCTTGGCAACATTCAATAGTTTCAGGCTTAATTGAAGCATTTGGTTTTCTCTAATACACAAGAAGAGATTTAGCTGACATTCAAATGTATGGTCATTATTAGATTGAGCTCATCAATGCAGTGAAAGAACAATTTACATAGAAGCTAACACTTACGTGACAAAAAATTGTTGAAACTACTTATTAAAAAGAAAAATTATTAACATCCTGTAAAAAGATGCCTAATTTGTGTGCATGAGGGGATTGAAGGTCAAGATTTAATCTTCTTGTTGGAATGGTTCATGAAAGTGTATTTTGCTAAAAAATAGGAAGATTAGTAGCATAATTGTGCTAGGTGAAACTAAGCATTAAGCTCAAATTTACTGATATGTTTAATATATTTTATTGAATATACTAGCCTGTACTTGTGAAAAGGGATAAGTTAGTTGCTCTCATTCCCATGATTCATATGTTGCAACTTAATTGAATCTTGAATGTGATATTGACATTTTCCTTTATTTTTTTTACATTGGTTTTTGTCCAAAGGGTGGTTTTGTTTGCTTAAGAGTAGTGATAGTAAAAGAAGAACTAGTTTTTTCCAAAACCATGATAACTGAGCAAACATTTGACTTCTGACTACTGAAACGTGGTAATAAAAGCAATGCTCAATTCAAGCATTACCCACATTGTATGCTGATATGACCTTACGTGTAACTTTATTCATTGGAATGAGAGCAATTGTCGAACTGTGGAAACGTAAGATGAAGGAAAAAAATTAAGGTATAGAACTTTTGGACAAATGAAAGTGACAATGGAGGAAGAAATCCTAGAGTATGTATTTCGAATTTGCAATATAAAGATATAAGAATGGGTTTAAAGGTGTTTTACATAATAGAAATGCTTCAAATTCATTGGTACTATTTTTATTTTTTTTATTAATATTAGTAGAAAGTTTAATGGTTAGTATATGACTAAATGGAAATCTTACATATCACAATTACCTTGAATCTTGCATGTGATGATGGCATCTTCCTTTATTGTTGACACAGTGGCTTTTGTCCAATGGTTACTTCTGCTAAGCTTAGAATACATTGTAGTATAAGATAGTCTAGTTTTTTTCCAAAACCATGATAACTGGGCACAACTTAGACTTCTGAAGACTGACAAATGACAATAACAATTGTTCTTAATAAAAGCATTATAGAGATTGTATGGTGATAAGTTCTTTCACTTACAACGTTATTCAAAAAACATTGTTCATGGGAATAATACTAACTAATGAACTCTGGAATTGAAAAAGTAACTAAATACTCAATGAATCCATGACTTTTTTTTAGAAGCATATTACAATGGCTAAACAGAACCCAGAGTATGTTATCCTCATATAAAAAAAAATCATCACTCATATCTTCATTAAATGAATAAATTTCATATTCTTCAATTAGATTTGCTAGTCTTGATCTAAGAGACTTGGGACAGGTAACAAATTGTTTTACTAAGGCAAGAATTAAGAACATGTGTGCTATTAACAAATGATTTATGAACAAATTTGTGGATTTGATTGAAATTAACAATGCATAAGATCATATTGGCTCATTCAAAACATATCTGACTTGTTTTACACATTAGCATAACCATAACTGAAATGAGAAATGATCTATATAAGTTGTTTACATGCACATGAGAAATCATACAATAAGATTTGATATTTAATTAATAATTCATTTCACATAGGACATCTAAGTTGCAAAAGTAAGCTTCTGTACTATTTCTACCAGCAAAATATGATGAGACCTACACCTAATATTTACTTATTGCAAATCATAAGCCTACTAGGGAAAATCTAAACTTCATTTAATAGTGACTAAAAGCACTACAACATCATCCAAAATAACACTAAGTCTAATTTTATTAATCTTTCTTCTTTTGCTTGGCCATTTTGGTTGCTTTTGTAGTTGACAACTTCAGTGTGATCATTTCTCCAATCCTAACTGGCTCAGAATCAACTGTGTTCCTTTTCCCATATGTCTTGGCCTTTATCTTCAGTTGTGGAGGCATGATAAATTATGAATGGTCATTTCATCAATATTAATTATATTCTGAGAATCAGGTGGAGGTTAAGATGCAGATGAATCAACTGGGGTTGAAGAAAATTGATCATTTTCTTTCATGATAGAGAGGTGGACTCTTGCACATTTAGATTCAAGCACATGAGCTAATTAGATGGCAAATGAAAAATCGATGCAAATTAAAACAGGTTAAAAAATTTGCAACCTTAACATCACTAATGGTAAGCTGAAATTCCTACACAAAATGGGAAGAGGACAATTTAAAATTAGGATTGTCCATTATGAGAGCAAACAATTAGAGGTTCTGATAACTACATACTATCATTTGGTTCATCTGACAACCAAATGATCTTTATGTGTGTTTACAATGGTTTGATAAGAACAAATTTCATAGCTCAAAATCTATGTCCAAAGAGGAATTTAAACTAATAACACATTTACATTCTTGATATCACTTAGGCTAAGCTGAGAATCCCGCAATTCCTGCAAATACAATAAAACCATGAAGAGGTGAGCCAAGATTCTTCCCTATTAAATCAAGCACACAATCATATATGCTATTAAAATTAAAACTTCATATAATACATCATCCAAAGAGTGTGTAAATCTTTTGCTATGGTCCTCATACATCTTGAGAACTTTTTATTGGCACTCTATTCATCAAGCTTAACTTTCAAAATCATCTTTTGATCCACTAACTTTTCCAAGTGCAGAGGAAATGAGTAAGGCCTCTTCAACTAAAAAATAAAAAATTGACATCAGAAAGTGGTTTAACTTGTACAAACAATGAAATACATGACTTTTAGGCTCTTAGTTCTGACGTCCTCAAGCTAATCCTTTAACTCTTGTACGGTCTTGTCCAGCAAAATGACAGTCAAATGATAAAATTCTTAGTTCTGACGTCCTCAAGCTAATCCTTTAACTCTTGTGCGGTCTTGTCCAGCAAAATGACAGTCAAATGATAAAAAACCATGATAGATATAGTTCTACTATGATCATTCATAGTATAATGAATCTTATACCTGTAAAAACCATTAAATATTAGAGCATTCTAATTCCCAAAAAACTAGATTGCTGAAGACAAATGCTTATTTGTTAGGGAGTCAAACTTAGGTTCAACTGCAGGTAAGTCCTTCTTGCATCTACTACAATAGGGAACATTTTCCTTTATTTTTGAATCGGCATTGCAACTGGTACATCCTTTATACATCCAACTAAAATTCATTTCTATCTTCCGAATGGTAGCCATAATGACACAAACTGTACTCTGTCAGAGAAGAACCAAATGGCATAAATATTAATTTAAGGGATGGCAACTAAATGATAACATAAAAGTAAACTTAGTCTTTTCCTAACCTTACATTTTGACAAAAGTTGTGCTATTGTGTATCGTCTAGGAAAGGTAAGCATGTCTACAGTAACAGTAATAAATCTAGAGTGCGAATGGTATAACACTATTTCTTGGGTGAAACTAAGTTTTTCAACCACATTAGAGGATGATAATCTAGCTATGAGATTAGTGACTTGTGGTATATGTGGATTAAACAGAACTCTTGCAGCAGACCACAAGTTAGCAATCTCTGGTACTCCTACAACATCGCATATGTACCTCCATTAGGATTGAGAAGCTATACTAATAGAAGATAGAAGACAGTTTAAAACATTACCATCATTATACTTCAATCTAGCTAATTGCAAGACCACCATAATAGGAGGCTCTATATCTTCTTTTGAAAAGAAAGCATTATATGTAGATTCTCCAAACAAAACGACATTAACCCAGTTGTCATTACATATGAATTAGTTAATATCATTAATCTATCATGACACAATCAATATCTAATAAAAGAATTTAAATATTTTCCAGGCTATATAAGAGTTCACTGTTCATCTACCAAGGTGAAGCACATCCTTTTGTGACTTTCATTGTTCCTACTAAATTCATCTAACTTGCCAAAGCTTTTCAGGAAATTAATAACATCTATTTAGAAGAGGCAACAGACCAAAAATGAAACCAAACAAAAAAAATGAAAAGAATGATAAAACGTGCTTAAGCTACATAGGTGTGACAATGAAAAAAGTGTATATCTATTAGAACTTCAGGTGATTTTCTGCCACTGACCAAGTTAGAGATGGGCATAAAACACTAGCAGTTAGTGTTGAATTAAGTGTTTTGATGATTTCAAACTATCCTTCAGGAGCTTGGAATAAAGATATCAAAGGTGCACAAAAGGTTTCAAGTGAAGAAATTCTAGAAAAATCAGTGCAAAAATAAATGTAAAATGTTTAGTAATGTTTTAATTTAAGTAAAAGACTTTGATTTGGTGAAAAGATATTTTAAAACCTTGATTCTATGTTAATTCAAGGGATATTTGAAAAACACCTACCAATAGACGAAGTTTGAAAGGTTTATACTGATCTGCTGTTTTGAAAATTCGAACTTTGGCTTTGGAAATTCAAATTTCGTATTGAAAATGAACAAGTCTGAAAAGAGGTTTATCTGACAGATGAATTTTGACTTGAAAAATTCGAATTTTGATACGTGTCTGAAAAGAACTTTCTCTGATAGACGAACTTTGGCTTTTGAAAATTTGAATTTCAGATAAAATGCAACTTATGAAAATTGAAAAATTTGTTTGAGAATATGTCAAAGTTCATCTGAAACCAAGTTTGGATAGGGCTTCAAAATTTCACTGACAGACGAACTTTGAACATAAAAATTTGAATTTCAAAAACAAAACTTGTGAGTCTGTTATAATGATATGTTGACATACGAATGACAGTATTCATAAATTCGAACTTTGAAGTGAATCTGAAAAGAGGTCTCTCTGACAGACGAATTTTGGGTTCCAAAATTTGAATTTCGAAGGCACTGTAGTAAAATGAAATTACTGTTCACACTTAACAGAAAGACTTTTAACATGAAAATTCGTATGTTCCAACATAGAATCATTTTCTAAAGATGAAAATTCGAATTTTACTTCATAACAGAAGAACTTCAGGAGTTCAACGTTAAAGGTTGTAGCTTTCGGTTTCTGTGAAATTCGTCTGTTGACCAATTGAAATTCGAACTTTGAGTATTAGGAGCATTAAATGCGGTTGGTAAACGGATAGTTTCTCAGAGCAACCGTTGGGTAAAATCTCTAACTGCTAGATCTTGTCTCTAATGTATAGTTGGGGCAGAAATCTATAAATAGAACTTCATTTGAAGATGTGGGTAATGATTTTAACTTTGTATATACTGGAACTCTGTCAAATCATTTACTCAAAGTCTCTTACTCTCACATACTTCAATATCTGTACTCTAATTTTCATATACACTCTGATTAAGAGGGTTTATTTATTGTAAATAATCTTATCTTCATCTGAAAGAAATATTTTCTTGTGAGGGGATATCACCAGGGATTGGGGAAGCACTTAGTGAGAGTGCAAAGAAAGAAAGTGTGAGCTCTAGAAATAGAGTATCAATGCTGTATTGTGGGATTTGCAAGAAGCTCACTGAATTCTTGCAGAATAGTGAAAAATCTCAAGTGGTAACTTGGGAACTGGACGTAGATCAAGTTGAGAGATCGAACCAGGATAAATATCTGAGTCTTCTGTTCCCTACTACTGCTTTTATTGTTTATTCCTTTATACTCTATTTTACCATCACCCTTTGCTTTCTTCATTTTCTTGACGTTTTGCAGAAAAATTTTTAATGTTCCCAATTCACCCCCCTCTTGGGAAGCCAGCTTATCTAACAGTCAGTATGTAGTGGAAGATCCAGTGGCTTGACAAATGTACACTTGTTAAAATTGATTATGTATGGGTGGTCTGTAGCATGGTAACACAATTTGTTTTCAGAAAGGGAGAAGTTCTCAATAGCATAGCATTTCCCTTCGGCTGGGTCCCTACCATATGCCTTTAGCAAAAGATCCCTTCTAATTGTTACTTGGATCTTAGTTCCCTAAAAGAGAAAAAAATAACTCTTACACGCTGACATGATGTACAAATACCCATAGAAGACGATAAAAAATAGAAAATGTGAGGAAGTAGGCGGAAGAAGTATGGCAGTGTACTTGTTGATCAACTACCACCATGGAAGCCGAGCATATCAACCTAGAAGATGACTGATTTTTGATAGTCCCCCTCTGCCACACTCTAACAATGATCCTCCAAGTTTCTTTCGAATCATCCAAGTCATTGAGAAGCACATAATATGAGGCTGCCATGCTCATGAAGATAAAGAGGCTGCAACACAGAGGCTGGGACCGATTGAACTCTATTTGAGCAGTATAAATAGAAAAAGTCAGGATTTGCAGCTGTTAATTTGAAGTTAGAGATGAGGAGCATGGCGGGAGCATGTTTAGGAGACGCATAATGCCTAATAAAAGTTAGGTTTTGCAGGGCAAGATTGTTGATCAATCTTTGATTTGACTTGACAATGAATTGAAATTTTCATTTCCTTGTGAGTTTCAAGTCCCATGTTATTGGTTCCCATCCAATCTTAAAGAAACATAAGTGATTAACTGAAACAGGTTGGCCTTCAGTTTTAAAGAAGGTTGGGCTTCAATTTGAAAAGATTGACAGGTGGCAAGTATGAAAGGCAAAATGGAGGCACATGTGATAAAGGGAATTAAACTGAGACACATGGCATGCGGCCCAACAGTTGATAGTGGCTAACAAACTTTGAAACACTGAACAGGTGGCAAAGATCAGAACTAATTCAAATATACTTGGCATGCATATAATACATCTGCACGCAGCACAAAATGGACAAGTGGCTAATGAACAATAATCATTGATCCTCCTTTATAATGATACTTGAATTGGATAGGATTTAGGTATTGAAAAATGTTAATAGGCAATATATGTTTTAAAATTATGAAATAAGAATAGATGCTAAAAGCACTTTTCAGCCACTAATTATTTTGTTTTATCCATTGCAAAATATTTATTAAATTAAATATATACTAATGCTTATATAAGCACTTCATTTAATTAAAATTTTTCTATATCTATTATTTATTTATATTTTAATTTTAAATTTTATTTTTTATAACTTTTAAAAGTGTTTGATAACAAATATTTATATGTACTCATCCTCTAATTTTTTTCACTTTTACTTTTTTTTATTTCTTAAATCTTTTTCTTTATATAATATCATTTTAATACATATGATAACTATTAATTATTATCGGTCTTATCCCAGCCCAACTCCCATCAAATCATTGAACTTGAACTTTAAACCTTTGCAGCCGATTTTCTGAAGATTAAGGGCCCGTTTGGTTTTCAGTTGGTTAAAAATGAGTTTTGGTAGAATTGGTTTTGTAACGTAGTTATGATAAAAATTGGTTTTGAACTAATATGTTTATGTTTGGATGATTTATTTGAAAATTAATTTTGACAAACTCATAATTTTCCTTTAAATTGAGCTTAAACTCTATCTCATGATTAATTTAATTTACTTAGACTAAAATTTAATTTGCATTTATTTAATTGGGAATAAAATATATTTGATATAACATTTTCTTACAGATCATAATATATGAAAATTAAAATTTTAAAAGGACATTTTGGTCAATAGATAGGAAAAATTTTATGAAAATTTTATTTTCTTAATTTTTCAATTTTTTCTTATTTTTATTAATTTATTTTTATCTAATTTTAAAATAAATACAGAAGAAAATGAAAAAGTAAAATGAAAAAGTAAGGATTGATTCACTTATGAGTTGCCAACGGAATCATTAAAGGAAGCCAAACACAATTTTAATCATATCAAACTCATTCTAGCCCCCAAATCACATTTTCAATGCGCTCCCAACCCGGTCTAATATAATAGCATTTTCGCTACTTGCCAACGCATAGGCTAAGCATTTTCATGAATTCCTTGACGCAATTGCCTCAGGAGTCTCAAGTAATTCCCCAACGAGTCGCATGGCCAAATCTGTTGACAGATCCATCCACATCTAAGGGGATCCAATTTAAGTCTGGTTGAGTCCAACTCTTCTTGGATTGGCTAGTCAGATAGCCCACATATTATGCCTATACATTTGAACAGGGAGTCACACAAAATAAAAAAAAGTCACTTTGTACATAGCTCACATATTTTTTTTATAACAACTATTTTTTTTGTCTCTATTTAAATATAATGTGTATGAAACTAAGGCTGCATTTTCATGACGTGCTGTTTGCCCCCTTTTCCCATGAAGTCGTAATTTTGATCAACAGAAGATCAACCGTGTCCACGTGATTCAATGGATTGATCACAGTTGAACTAGGTTCAGTATAATTTTTAAAAGTTTTAATATATATTTCTAATATACATAATAATATATAAAAGTAAAATTATATGTACCATTTTAAATTTAAATTTGTACTTAATTTGTATTTAAAAAGTACATACAAATATCCAAGGTCCACAGGCCATTTAAAAAAAAAATTTGTTACGTACCACAGCAATTTTTTTTGTGACATTAGTTAAGTAAAATTCATTAAACATTATATTTTTACTGTATGATATTACAAATAATATTATATAGAAAATTCAAAAACTATTACTAATGAATTTCATCACTTAATATTGCTAATATTTAAGTTAATATTAATTTATAATTGCACATTGAACTTAGTATTCAACTAATAATTTATTATCATAGTGTTCATTCACTAAATATATATATATATATTCATAATTATGTACATGAATAAAGCTTGTACTATATTATAACATAAGAATATTTTACCAAAAAATCTAAAAAAAATTATTCAGCAAATAATACTATTTTGTATTAGCAACTGAAAAATCAAAATGTCAACCTAGATCTGTTGGTTTCCATTTTTTTCATAGTTATTGGCTATTTCTATAGATTTTTGGACTAATTTTGACACTAGTATTCTAATTTTTGATCGTTATTACTAGAAAAATGGCATTTAGTCAGGGATAAATCCCTCGCTAAATGTCATTTTTCCCTCGCTAAATTGGAAATAGTGAGGGATTTTATCCCTTGCTAATTTGGTCGCTAAAAATGGTATCTCTAATTTTAGCGAGGAATGAGCTGATTCCCTCACTAATTAGCGAGGAATTAAATCCCTCTCTAAATTTTGTGAGGGTTTTATTCCCTCGCTAAACTAAAAAAAATTCAAAATTATTATGTCACCTCAAGATCACGCCACGTCACATCATTGCCATGTCACTCGCCACCCATACCACATCACTGCCACGCCACCGCCACATCACCGTGATCTTAGTGCCTTTATATTCAGACTTTTGTCAGTTGAATTGTAATGTATTTGTAGTCTTTATATGAAATATTAAATATATATTATTTATTTATACACTAATACACACATATATTTATAAATTAATATATTGTTAAAAAATAAAAATATATTATAATTTTAGTTATTAATATCATAAAATATTTTATATTTTGAATTTTGTAATAAATGAATTTTCATTTTCATTTTTTGCCAACAAGTTATAAAAATTAATCTAACTATTTTTATTAATTTAAAATAATCAACTAATAAAAATAATTTTATAACATAATTATTAAAAAATTTCAATTCATTAAAATTAAATTTTTAATAAAATAATTTTAATTTATTAAAATTAATTTTAGAAATTTATCCCTCACTAGATTTCTCGCTATTCATAATAATTTAGCGAGAAATAAAAAATTTCTCGCTCATTTAGCGAGGAAAAGAATATTTCTCGCTAAATTTAATTCGTCGCTAATTTCTCACTATTTAGATAATTTAGCGAGGGATGAGTGATCCCTCATTAAATTCCCTCGCTAAATTGTATTTTTCTAGTAGTGCGTTTTGGTCTGATTAACTAGTTCTAAAAACATTGAAACTAGACATGTGTTTATAGCTCAACAATAGAATTTTATATTCAAACTATACATTTTACTTTGTATTAATATATTTTTATTGACATTGATAATTGCTCATGTATCGTGGGAAACTTTAGAAATATAATGACTGATTTAGGATTGCTGAATATATAATGACTGATTTTAGCTGTGTGGTTAAAAGAAGCCCTACTTCCTAATGTTCATCGCCATCGTGTTTTTGTTATTATTTATTTAATTTATTTAATACATTAATAGATTGTAGTAATAAATTTTTTATTATTGTTTTAAAAATAAAAACTCAATGAATATTTTTTATCAGAAAAATCTTTTTTTTTAAAAAAATCATCTTATGTTCCAAGTGGATTCTATTCTGAATTAGTTAAAATAAACCTATAATGATGTGATTCAAACTTTAACTATCTTAGTTGTCATGGATCACAAGAATAACATTCCAACTTTCTGCAGCTTCTCTAGACACACATGTCGTCTATTTCTAAATAATTACAATCTTTGAAAGTGATTTATCAACCTTAAAATCTGATTCCTGATTCTGTATTTCTAGAGATAAATGAATTTAATATTTTAAATATTTGTAGTGAATAGCGATATTAATTTTTTAGATTAATTATAAAATTATTTCTATATAGTTATCATCTTATTAACCATGATTATATAAAATAAACTGATATGCACAACTGTTATAATTATTTAGCATTTATTAGAAAATATGTAGTTTGGAAAACTAAAGAGATAATCGTATAGACTGTCCAATCGCTGACAAGAAAATAAATAAAAGTGACAATAAATATTTAGTTGTTTGATAAAAAATAGATAAATTAATTAAATTGAACTATTATAAATTGTGCAATACATAATAAAACTAAAGGAATAGTTATATTGCTATTGCTTCTCCGTAGACATTTGTGTTCATCTATATCTTTTTATCAATTTAATTTAATATTTGAATAATAGTAACGATGATATGAAATATCACGAATATAACAGATTTTTTTATGAAGTAAGGTGGGTTTTTTTTTTCTTTAAATAATTGTTATACACACACACGTGTGCATTTCAAAAGTGAAAAAGAACATATGAGGCAAGTCATAATTATAATTTACGTAAATTTTATCTAAAAAAAAAAACTATTGCAGTTACTTGCTATCGCATTTGAATATTATTAAATTAAATTGTTTTGTTATACTATTTTTTTTTGCCATTTCATTGGCCTGTCTCATTTTAGCAATTTTTTTTCATTCTTTTCTTATTTTTAAATTTACATTGTTGATGATGCTTCATAAACACGTCATTTTGTAAGTGTTGTTTTGTCATAAATTATTGAACTGAAAGTAGATTAGTTTACATGACAACGCGTTTGCTTATTCAAGTGGTAATTGTTCTGTGATGCATATATTCCTCTATGACTTTATGATAAAATGAAATACTCCTGGGATTACTCATGGTGATTGGTGAAATATACTAAAATAAAATAAATTATCAAAAAATAAATATATGGATGAATATGTACTTTTATTACAGTTACATTACAATTCATTAATAATAATTTTAATTTAATACCGATCGTGTTATAATATGCCATAATTAACATTTTAATTAATTTAACAAATATGAAACATCTCTAATTGTTATCTCATATAAGACCGCTTTGGTAGTTTTTTCAAAAAGCCTTCAATACAACCTTACTTTCCAAATTAAGAATTCTAGATTTAATTTAAAAGGTAACATTTTGAGTTTCCAAAAAGCATTTTTAGAAAACTTACAAATTTTGTTATTGGTATAATAATCCAAGATTGGTCATAAAAAAATTTATAAATAACTCTCTCCAATCATAACTCACTTACAATTAAATTAAATTAAATATATAAAATTTTAAACATAATTCTTTATTCTTTAAATTATTATAATATTATTAAACAACAGTTAAATAAATATTGCTTTTAAAAATTTTAGAAAATAAAACATAAAATATTGTTATTGTTTCTTTTGAATTTGAAGTTTTTTTGGCCAACAAATTTGAAGTTTTGAACTAATAATAACATATAATATTATATATTAAAATTGATGCCTTTTGTCTTGTGTCCATTTCTTTCTTGCACTTGCACACAATGGGTTTTAGTCTGCCCTGACCTATGAAAGGTTTCAAGTTTCAACCTCGTTTGGTCATTTCGGTTGAGTCGTTCGCCTCCTTTCCTCATGAAGTCATATTTTCCATCAACCCGGTCCACAAATCCAAACTTTGAAGAAGACAACCACCACCCCTTACTTCCTAGAACTACTTGCTTCTTCACAGACTTCGCAGAACCACCTTCACTTTCTACATCAATGTCGGTCTCTGCAGCCCTGCACCTATGCTAGGGCTGCACCAATTCCCCCACCTTCTCCATTCCTCTCTCCCTCGATAATGGTCTTCAGAGGCAGGTTCTTTAACTTCAAGAAATCCGACTCTCCCAGCCCCGATGGGTCACCCAGTAGCCCCCGATCATTTGGCTCCAATTCCCCGAGCAGATCGGACAAGAAGAAGGTCAAATCAACTGCCAAGCATTTCCAGATCGCCGACACTGACAGTGGCGCCGGGTTGACGCCAGTGAAGGACGGGACTAAGAAGAAGGATGCCAAAGGAAAGGAAAGTGAAGCTCAACAAGAGTCCCGCTGGGCATCGTCCAAGCCGAGCTCCGGCGGGGAATTAGGTTCCAGCTTGACACCGACTTCTGGGTTGAAGTCAAAGAAGGTCGCCGCTGTGGCGGGTACTGCTGGCGGGAAGGAATCGCCGTCATCGTCGGTGTCGCCAATTTTAGCATCATCTCTCGGATTGAATAGGATAAAGACGAGATCAGGGCCACTGCCGCAGGAGAGCTTCTTCGGTTTTAGGAGTGATAAGGGGTCGACACTCGGTGTAAGCAATCTCTCCAGGCCCGCTAGTGATGATGGAAAAATGAAGGAGCCAGTGAATCACCGTAAAGTGGCGTTTCAGGAGAGTCCTGGAAGCGGAAACTGGGTTGATAATGGGAGCAATTCGGATAGTATGTCCACTGGGAGTGCTCGGTCCAGGGACCAGAGCCCGAATGTCTTGCCACGGTCGCGGCTACAGAACGCGGAATCGTCCTCCGAAGCAGGTTGGCATTCTCACTAGATTTCTGTGACAAAATGACTATTAATTTTTACCGTTTTGCTCATTTTCAATTGTGAATGTCTCATCTGCGCCCAATTCACTTCTCAGTTCACTATGTGCTAAGCTGTGCATTTTCGTTATGATTTTCGACTTGGTTTAAAGATATATCGTGCGAGCATGCACTTACCTACCTAAGAACATTCTCAAACATTGTTACGAGCAGAAGTTGCAGAGAAACTACAGTCTTTGGAGGTTGGTACAAATTTTTCAAGATGAAACAGGCAGACAAGAGAACAATGTCTCTAGGGTTTAGTTTTTGATTCTGAACTTGGTAGAAAATGTAGTTTTATTTGTTCCTCGACTTTGATTTATATACGAGTTTTTCACCTTGGAATGCATTTGATAATTGATCTTATTGTTTAAAATTATGAGTTATAAAATTAAAATTTAAAGGTGAGAAAATCCAAATTGTTGAGTAGTCATACTATCCTAAAATTACCTTAAAAGTGTCTTGAACTTTCCTACAGAATTAAAGAAGGCAATTTGGGCAGGTATTTCGGATATCCCAGCAAAACAAAGAGCCCTATCTAATCTATTAATTAGTGGATATGGACACATGGTTCGGATGTTAAAATTAGATACTGTTTTTATTTTGGCGGATTGGGTACCTGATATCTGAAATCCCTATAAATGTATAATAATTGAAATGAATACCAATAATTGTGTATAAAATGTGCTACATGTTTATATATCACTGACTCCATTTATTACTTTTTTTTTGGTTAGATTAATACTTTTTAAAACATTGAATAGTAACTCAGTTACAAAAGGAACACTCCTTATCTCTGTGTTGCATTTCGAAATATGAATACGAGTATCGGTAATTTGATATCTTCTTTTTGATAACCAATACTTACTAAAAGAACTCATTGCACCAATCTTCTGTAAGTTTATCCAATATTTTGGTGTAAATATGAGAAGTGTAATTTTTTTTTTTCGAATTTGGGTATGGATTTGATAATGAATTTATGTTTTGGATTTAGATAAGGATTGTTTGAAAAATGACTTGGTGCTTGCCTGTGACCTTTCCTAATAGCACTTAATCAACTGGATTTGATACTCTGACATAGTGGATCATAGTATGTGATCAAGAAAATTTTGAAGTATTCTTCCATAATCTAAGGATCTTAACTTGACAAACATAAAGCATGCATGTAGCACATTCCAGGTGGGAGTCTTTCTTGTCTTGTTATCTTGCTGTAGTTAGTATATTCACATTAACGTGGTTTTAAGTTATCCCATGAGAGACTGCGCTTGGCTTTTCATTTGGGTATAAAGAATATTGTGAACTTCCAGATGTCTTCACATATGAAGTAGGCATCCTTCTTGTCCTGATTTCCTTTAGCTCTGTATCTGCTATGTACAGGGTTAGATATTACCTTTGAGTTAAAGCATATGTTATAAAGTTTTAATATTTGTGATCATGTTTTTGATATAGATTTTGTTACCTGTTGAGTTTATGAACTGGTTCTCATTATTTCTATGCTGCTTTCTACTGAAGTAACTGTCAAATCTTCATTATTTTTTTCATTTCTCTAAATGCTATTTTTTTAATCACGTCTCCTTAAATAGGGAGACTGGAATCAACACGGGTTCTATCTGAAGGCTTGCAAAGTGCAGATGTTTGCACTCCAGAGGTACTGTGGATTTATGTACTAACTTTCTTAGTTACTTTTGATCCATTTAACTTTTGCCTGAATTGGTCGCTCAGTTGCTTTATAATATTTATTAATATGTTATGGCTGAAAATTTTCTTTTTCCCTTCTTTTCTTTCCAGACAGCATATGATTATGAAAATCCAAAGGAGTCTGAATCTCCTCGTTTTCAAGCTTTATTACGTGTTACAAGTGCTCCGAGAAAGAGGTTTCCTAATGACATCAAGAGTTTTTCACATGAGCTGAATTCCAAAGGTGTTCGGCCTTTTCCATTTTGGAAGCCTCGAGGATTAAATAACTTGGAGGTACTTTACACTTTAGACTCCATTTCTTGCAATATGCTATAGGTGGTGCATTGGTTTTGAGAAGAATGTAATTTAATCACTTTGCTGTTCTTTGCAGGAGATCTTGGTTGTTATTCGGGCAAAATTTGATAAAGAAAAGGAAGAAGTGAACTCTGATCTGGCTATTTTTGCAGCAGATCTGGTTGGGATTCTTGAAAAAAATGCAGATAGTCATCCTGAGTGGCAAGAGACAATTGAGGACTTGTTAATTTTGGCTAGGAGCTGTGCTATGACTTCACCTGGGGAGTTTTGGCTTCAGTGTGAAGGCATTGTTCAGGAGTTGGATGATAGGCGTCAAGAACTTCCTCCTGGGATGCTTAAGCAGCTTCATACCAGAATGCTCTTTATTCTTACTAGGTGTACAAGGTTATTGCAATTCCACAAGGAAAGTGGTTTGGCTGAGGATGAACATGTTTTTAATCTCCATCAATCTAGAGTTTTACACTCTGCTGAAAAACGGATTCCTCCTGGTTTGGGAAGGGATGAAAAAAGTTTGAGTGCTGCAAAGGCCTCAAAGGTATCAAAAGCTTCAGCCAAAAAATCTTATAGTCAGGAGCAGCATAGCTTGGATTGGAAGAAAGATGTTATGCAGCCAGAAAAACTCTCGCATCTTGCTAGTGATTCTTCAAAACAAGATTCATTTTCAGGCATGGATCGGATGGCTTCTTGGAAGAAATTCCTATCTCCACCAAGTAAAAGCCCAAAAGAAGCAGCTCAGTTGAAGGACCAGAATTTTGGGAAGGTTGAACCTTCAAAACTCTCAATTAATAGGAGATCGAATTCTGATATGGATCTGTCAGCTGCTAAGCCATCTGAGCTACTTATTAAAGATTCCCAAGAACATGCTTCAAAACACCAGCACAAAGTTTCTTGGGGCTACTGGGGTGAGCATCAGAGTATTGTTGAGGAGAACTCAATAATCTGTCGTATATGTGAGGAGGAAGTTCCTACTTCACATGTTGAAGAGCATTCAAGGATTTGTGCAATTGCTGATAGATGTGATCAGAAGGGTCTGAGTGTCAATGAGCGTCTTGTCAGAGTTGCTGAAACATTAGAAAAGATGATGGAATCATGTATGCAGAAGGATATCCAGCAAATAGTGGGAAGTCCTGATGTTGGAAAGGTGTCAAATTCAAGTATGACTGAAGAATCTGATGTTCTCTCTCCAAAACTTAGTGATTGGTCTCGTAGAGGCTCGGAGGATATGTTAGACTGTTATCCTGAAGCTGATAATTCTGCTTTTATGGATGACCTAAAGGGGTTACCTCCGATATTATGTAAAACACGCTTTGGTCCAAAGTCTGACCAAGGTATGACAACTTCATCTGGAGGGAGCATGACTCCTAGGTCTCCCTTAATGACGCCAAGGATGAGTCAGATTGATTTGCTCCTGGCGGGGAAGGGTGCTTATTCTGAACATGATGATTTTCCACAGGCATGTCCTATTTTTTACCCCTCTATCAATGGTATTTATTCCTGTTTTCCCCCCTTCCCCATGTATTCTGTGTTTGGTCATCTTATTATATATGTGTTTGTGGGAGTATTGTGTTTGATGATCTATATCTGTATTACATGTGTATCTATGTAAGCTAGTGGTATTCAGGCATCCTCTACTGCTTTTATAATGAACTTGGATATGAAAGGATTCAAGGCATGACGAATCATTTGAGCATCAAAGGGGATATGAATGGATGTGAGTGGGGGAGTAAGTTGTTTCAGTGGTCAATTTAATCAGTGATTTGAGCAAGACACATAGTTGATGGTGCACAACACAGTATTCCCATGGGGACTCTTGGAGCCAATATGCATAGTGCATGGCAACATTGAAGTGCTGACACACATAACTATTTAGCTCAATAAATATGAAAGACAGGTGAAATGGCACATTAATTTATGTGATAAAGTTAACACATTTAAAGCAAAACTTGCGGTATTTCCTACAATCATCCAAAACTCAAATATGTTAAGGATAAATAACAATTGTCATTCAGTAGATTTCTTTCTTTCATTTTTTTTTTTTGCCATCAGTAGATTTCAAAACTTACTAAAACTGAAATCTATTAATTTGTTCATAAATTAATAATTGTAACTTTCATAATTAAAATCTATCAATTTGTTCACAACTTCATAATCATGACTATCATAAATGAAATCTTTGTTGTCATTAACTTTAACTTCTAAATGAAACTAAGATGCAGAGATTACAAGTTGCTGGAAATGGCTTACTGTTAAGGGAGAATAAAGAAGGGAAAAGCCACACAATGGATAAAGAGGAGCTTACTATAAACAGAAAGGAAGAGAGATAGTACAAGATTTAAAATGACAGTAATTCAACATAAACAGATGGCAGCTCCTAACCTTTGGTGCTGCCTCCAGTATGGCACTATAGCAATGAAGGGAGAGATGTTGAGGGGCTGTGACAAACATTCTGGGGCTGGGACTGAGAGTTAAGAGCAATAAAACCTCCAATTATCATCTGGTGCCTGAGGCATGCACCATGTGAAACTTGCAACGCCCATAGTGCAGCTTCATGGCATGCCGCTGATAACTTCAGTAAACAAAGATGCATTTTCGTTGGACATTGAAGGGGCAGTGGTTGCCAGTTGCAAAACGATGGCTTTCTTGATTGTTATGAAAAAATTTGTGGATTACAGGTTGACATTGTAAAGTTTGGTTTCATTGAGTCTTTGGTTGATAAGTTAGCATATTATCATTATTATTGTATTAAATGTTGGAATGAGCTTTAAAGAACTTTATGATCTTCTTGTGCTTTCTCATACTCAACCATGAATCTATATTTGTCTATTTTGCTGTTGTCAAGCTACTCTTTTTGGGAATTGTAGATGAATGAACTTGCTGATATAGCACGATGTGTAGCAAATACTCCTCTGGATGATGATCACTCAATGGCGTATCTATTATCTTGTCTTGATGATTTGCAAGTAGTTGTAGACCGAAGAAAATTTGATGCACTTACAGTGGAGACCTTTGGAGCACGCATTGAGAAGTTGATACGGTTAGTACTTTGCTTCTGTAGTGTTGCAATGCTTTCATATTGCAAAATTTAAGATTAAGATATGGTGAATTGGAATGTTGGCCACACTCGTCTAATTTTTTTTCTTGTGAAAACACACACTTGTCTTATTTTGGTAGTCCTTCTCTCATCTTATTTATTTTATAGCACTGGGACGATAGAGATTAACTACAAGATAAATTCCTAAAGATAATGATGTAAGTAAGACTTCTAAAGATTAATATTTAAGACTGTAGATAGGTTTCTCAGCATTTGTCCTTAAGCTGAAGATTATACAAGCTTTAGCTTGCTACTAGTAAAACTTAATTAAAAAAATGAGACATATTTAGACGTATCTGTATCCAATTTAAATATAAAAACATATCTGGAGTGTACGTCTAGACACTGAACCTGATTTAAATTCAAAAAATTTAAATGATCTAGATTGAGACACCTGACATTGCACCACAACTCACAACGTTCGTCACTCATTTAAATGTGACTCAAGAACTTGATGGCAACTATTACGTGCTCTAAATGGTGTTCTCGAGAGACAAATAAAGCTCTCAGAATTTTTATTTGCATTTTGTGAGTCTTAACCTTCTCTCAGCTGGTCTTCACTACTTGGTTGCTTGTCGGGGCACCCAATAACATACAACTCTAGTGTTGAAGTCTCCGAATTGTGTGTTTGTGTGCTTTTTTTAACTGTCAAATAACTATTTCAAACATAAATTTGCAGCTTAACAGCTACTGCAACAATGTAGTGTGTTACAACTTAACTTATACTTCACCCAGCAATTTGCAGCCATTAAAAAATTACGGAAAAGACCAATCAAACAATTATGATCTCAACCAATGAACATGTTTTGTTTAGGTCTAGAAGGATCTCGTTGAAAATTTTTTCAGTCACAGGAACATGTTTTGTTTGATGGAAAAGGGGCGGACAGTATAGACTGGAGCTATCTGGAGAGAGAGGGAGCAGAGCTCGGGCCCTGAACACTATATGTAATCACGGCTACTCAAATTGAAGATTAGAACAGAAATATGACATGTGGGAAGGCTGCACACATACTTGTCTTACTACTGCGACTCTTCTCTTTATAATACTCTGAAGATAGAGATTAAAACAAATCAATAAACTCCTAAAGATAGTCATGAAGGATAATTAATACACATAAACAAAACTATAATAGTCTAGCTATTGATAAACTTCTATTACACTTGGGAGTTTCACTTAGATTATTTTTCTCAACACCTATTAGAAGAAAAACACTCAAGTCAACCATATACAACAGTATATTGATTCTTAGTAAATACAAGCTACACTAAATTCTTATTGAATAATTGGGGATGATTGTTAAAACATGAGGCCTTAACCTCATTATCTCATAGAATAACCATGAGATTTTATGACTGAATGCCATATGCTGAAAGGATCTGATTCCTTATGTGTCTTATCTGTCCACCGGCATTTGAAACCCCAAATCAGAATCCTCTTGAAAGCTAACCTGAACTGCATTGTTGTAATTTTCTGTAGTTTTACTTGAGTATTTGACAACTTGTGCCTTTTCAGATTGTTTTCTGCAAACTTTTGTTGATGAATAAGTTGTTATTTGGTAGGGAGAAGTATTTACTGCTTACTGAGATGGTGGAGGATGAAAAGATAGACATAACAAGCACTGTAATTGATGAAGATGCTCCCTTGGATGATGATGTGATTCGTAGTCTGAGAACAAGCCCTATCCATTCTTCGAAGGACCGTACCACAATTGATGATTTTGAGATTATAAAACCTATCAGTCGGGGGGCATTTGGACGGGTTTTCTTGGCTAAGAAGAGAATCACTGGGGATCTCTTTGCAATAAAGGTTATTACATTTTTATGCTGCTTCTTTTATCTCTTATGGAGTTTTAATTTACTTCTCTGTGGATTTCACTGTATGCATCTAGTTTTTGATCTCTTATTTTCCCCAGTTTTGTTTGTGCTGTCAGTCTTTGTAAAGTCATGTCATTTGAAATTCTCTTTTCACTCTTTTTTTTTTCTTTCTAATGTCTATTTGTGCCTCCTCCTTGTGACATCTAGACGAGTTGGTTCATATTAAGTTTCTTTTCTCTTCAAGCATTATACACTGCCAAGCTCAGTAGGACTTGTATATGAAGAATGTTATGTGACCTAAAGCTGAACTGTGTTTATGAGGAGTTTGATCAAAACTTTCCCGTTTTTATATTTCTGTTTTTATGATCTTTAGCCTTCAGTTCTATTTTTGTTGAATGTAATCACGTTATCTCAGAAAATAGTAAGTTGTCAGCTGTGCTGATGAGTGGGGAACAGTCACTCTGAAATTCTAGTTTATGATCAGCATTTTGCGGAAGAAAAGATCATGGTATTATATTTGTTATCCTGGTTGCTGCTGTTATATATATATATATATATAATAAGTCTCTAAATGAATTCTTGATCGTTTCCTGGAATTATTCATTACTTTTGGCTAATATACATTTTTCCATGTTTCATATTCTGAAGGTGATTTGATGTGATAAATTTTGTGCATAGCTTTGTTGGGCCTTATCTCTTATTGTGTGGTTAGTTTGTTTATATTTTTTTAATACATGCTTCACTGTTTAGGTCTTAACCATATTATAGTAATTTTGTAACAGGTTCTTAAAAAGGCAGATATGATCCGTAAGAATGCTGTGGAAAGTATATTAGCTGAACGTGATATCTTAATTACAGTGCGCAATCCTTTTGTGGTGAGCAGATCTAACATGCAAATTATTCTATGTTGCTTAGAGGATTGGAAATTTTATGCTAACATCATTAGGAACTGTACCAGGTTCGTTTCTTCTATTCATTCACATGTAGTGAGAACTTGTATCTTGTCATGGAATATCTCAATGGAGGCGACCTCTATTCATTATTAAGGAATTTAGGCTGCCTGGATGAGGAAGTTGCTCGTGTATATATTGCTGAAGTGGTATTTATTGATTCTCTCTCTCTCTCTCTCTTTCTGTCTGTCTTTCTGGCAATAAACGGAAAGGACTTAATATAATAATGCATCATCCTTAATATTCTATTCAATGGCAGGTGCTTGCATTGGAATATTTGCATTCACTCCGGGTGGTTCATCGTGACTTGAAGCCTGACAATTTGTTGATCGCACATGATGGTCACATTAAGGTTACTACAAAAGTTATCTTTATTTTCATTTACTTGGAATTGATTTCAGCAGTCTAACATTTTAAACTTCAAAAATTAGATATTTTGGTTGGATTACCTTTATGTCAAGTCATATTCGCTTCGTCTAACTTTGTTATCAGTAATTTTGGTTCAATATCATTGTTGTATCTGTTTTAAATCTACTTAGTCAAAATCTCTGTATATTTCTTTCTTGAAGTTGTTAATGGTACCAAAGAATGCATTCTCTTAGCACAGCTGTGGCTTTGTGAGTTTCCCATGTATGGTGATTAATGATTTTTAAAATTCTCACTTCACCTTAACGGATAGAAGTATAAAAGTTAAATGATAGATAAACTATATAAATCTCTTATGCTACAGTTGCATGCTTTTGAGTTTCAACATTGATGTAATCTGGGGTCTCTTTTGAATAAATTTTACACATACTGGTATTAGTTTCCAACTTGTTAAAACGTCAATATTTTTTGTTTATTCATGCAGTTGACAGACTTTGGGCTTTCAAAAGTAGGTCTAATCAACAGCACTGATGATTTGTCTGGTCCAGCAGTGAGCGGAACATCCCTACTTGGTGACGATGAACCTCAGTTATCTACAACTGAGCATCAAGGTGAAAGAAGGAAGAAACGTTCTGCTGTGGGTACACCTGATTATTTAGCACCGGAGATACTTCTGGGAACTGGGCATGGTTTGTATAGACCTTTTATTCTTTTTTAAATTTTGAAGGTTTTTTCCCCCCTTATTTGCCTCTTAAGTTATTGATTGGACTTTTCTAACTATTAGGAAACATTATTTAGATGGTGTTTAGAAAGTTCTTAATGATGCTGAACACATACTCTCTCTTTTGGAATTACTGATTTATTTTCCAACTTATATACTGATGAAGTCCATGGTATATATATTTTGTATCTTGTATTATAGACATTGCATGAACAAAGTATTTGTACAAATTTTACAGGTTATACTGCAGATTGGTGGTCTGTTGGCGTCATTTTATTTGAATTGCTTGTTGGCATTCCACCTTTCAATGCGGAGCATCCTCAGGTTTATACCCTGCGTCTTTGCATGATATGTATCTATAAATTGGATTTCTGTATCAGTTTCTCTATTTTGCCTTTACCTTCACTTTTGGGGTGGATGATTTGGGTAACCACCATTTAGTTCCCTGAGGTCAATTTGGGTTGAATCTGTTTTTTTTTTTTTTTGCGCCTTTTTGGTCTTAATCTTTCTACTTTTTTTTTTTTCTTGCTTGCATTAATCTTACTTGGTTCAACACCTTGTTATTTGGCGATGATATTAATTTAAGTAATCATACTCAATTAGAGTGCGTAAGGCCTTTCACTTCTTGTTAGTCTGTCTGTATATCTGGTTGCCTCTCAAGTTTCTTCTCTCCCTGTATTTGTGTTTGATCTCTTAATTATTTTTGTCTCTCAGTTTATCCATTTGGAGATAATACAGTCCTCTGACATCATATTGTTCTCTTGCTTCAATTGCCTAATTATATGGCTGTGATTAACATTATCAAACTTGAAAAGTTCTCACTGGCAGATTTGGTTGTTTGTTGTGTTTGTAGATGATATTTGATAATATCCTTAATCGTAATATACCGTGGCCCCGGGTGCTGGAAGAAATGAGTCCTGAAGCACAAGATCTTATTGATCGGTAATATAATGTTTTACATTTCTGTGTTCTTATTATAGGCATTAGGTAAGTTTTTAGTTTTAGCACAGCTTGGTATATTGATCTCTTGTATATGATGTTTTTAATATCTTTGATATTTGCTACTCGGTCTTGTAAAGATTGCCCTTACTACTTTAGCACACATTATTTCAGTGAAACTAGAAGTGGGTCCTGGGCATTGTGCATGAAGTATGAGTTATGAGCTCCAATGTTCATGGTTCATAAATAATGTGGCTTGCTATAGGTTTATAAATCACGATAGCCTCAATGCAACAAAGGAAGGTGGACCTTGCTTATGCACATTAGGACTTTTTAGAAATTCTGCTTTTTATAAATGCTTTATTTTAATGTCATTATTTGTTAAAGTAGTCAATTACAGTATGCCATTAAGCTTTAATTTTTTCTTCCTCTATATCTGGAGGCAGCATCTGCAACATTGTTTTGCTTTCGAAACTTAGCCTTAGGAAAATATTTTTTCCTTTGGCCGTTTGGAGCTGACCAAAGCAAGTTTTTTACTCTTAGTTGAGAAATTTGCATAATTGTAGAATCTTTAATGTCTGTTTCTTAGAAGATCCGCAATGATGTCTCTTCTAGGGCTCAAATTATTTTGTTATTATTTTTAGTAGTGGTAGTATTATTTATTTTACTTAAAATTTTAAATGTAATCAATCCAAATCTCTCAAACATTTGGGGCTCCTTTTCTTTTTTAGGCGAGACTGGTAATTTTGTTCAAAAATAATGAGGGACATTTTATAATTTGCTGTCTTCCTATGAAGCTTACTCTGGTCACTTGAGTATTTGCGCTATCAAGATAGCTGGCTTTTTTTTTTTTTTTGCTGGGAAATGTTTAATGACCGAGATGTTGACTTTCTAGGTTACTGACTGAAGATCCTAATCAGAGACTTGGAGCCAGGGGAGCATCGGAGGTCTTAAAAATTCTTTAGATAATCATATAGTTTGTCTTTTCTTTTCTTGGCATCCCTTAAAACGTCAAAAGTAATACAAGTTTAATGATCCAGGTGAAGCAGCATATTTTCTTCAAGGATATAAACTGGGACACTCTTGCCAGGCAGAAGGTATGAAACTTGAGGCTTATCCCTGCTTCAGATGTCCTGGGCAAAATACCAAAGGGATTTGTTCTTTTTGCAGGCTGCATTTGTGCCTGCTTCTGAGAGTGCTCTGGATACTAGTTATTTCACAAGCCGCTATTCATGGAATACTTCTGATGGCCTCGTATATCCAGCGAGTGACATTGAGGAATTCAGTGATGCTGATAGCTTAAGTGGCAGTAGTAGTTGCTTGAGCAATCGCCAAGATGAAGTGGTAGGCACATTTATAGACGTTTTTGAGTACAAAATAACAATTTTTGAATTATGTTTTAACTATTGTGGGCTTACTTACTCCTGGGAACTCTATAAGCAGGGAGATGAATGCGGGGGTCTTGCAGAGTTTGAGCTTGGTTCCTCTGTCAATTACTCCTTTAGTAATTTCTCCTTTAAGGTAAATTATCTTGCATAAAATATGCTTTCTTTATGATTTGAACCAGATAACTAGGAGTGATGCATCCTCTAGTATTATTGTTGTTTTCTTGTCCATTGCAATATTATTTAGCACATCACGGAACAGTGAGGGTGAAAAAAGAAGGAGCTTTTTTGGGTTTAATGATGTTAAATTCTGCAGCAGCTTAAGGGTTTTTCCCCTTCTTGTCTACCATGTTATGTTCATTTATCATTCACTCCTCTTTGATTATGAGTTACATGTTTCCCTTTGGTTTTCAGAATCTCTCCCAGCTTGCATCAATCAACTATGATCTTCTCTCCAAGGGATTGAAAGAGGACCCATCAACAAATTCGAGTGCATAAACAATCTTATCCTCCCTGTCAACTCCCAGAGTTCAGCTTTTGTAACGATCTGAGCAATTTTGAGGGGGGCATACGCACCTTAGTTTTTGTATACCTTGTACATGTATGATTTTGCAAAGCTCTTGTCATTTCTTTATGTCTTGTTTAAAATTTTCTGCTGATCTAAGATTTGTTTCTGGATTTGCAGAGATTTAAGAGTCTCAAAGGGGTTCAGGATGCGCAATTTATTTATTAGGTAAAAGGTCAACACTTGGGTTTCACTCCTTTTTGCTGTGTTGGGAATGAATTGAGTGCTGTAAGTACGTGAAAATGCATACCATAATGTTGGTTGCTTGCATTGTTCTGTGTTGTAATGTTGCTCTGCTTTTCTTAATGCCATGGCAATAAGAGCTTTTCCCTTTTCTTCACTGTGGTTATGATGCTCTTTTTTCAAAAGTTCAGTGTTCAGATGGATTTATGTATGATAATGTCACACTAAGGTGTCTCTAGATTCAGGAGAGTAGGTCCACAAAAGGTTAAAAAAAAAAAAGGGATTGAGGAGAATAGAGTGAAAAAATGGGAAGGACAATTTTTCAATTGAGACACTAATGTTTTTGGTGGATTTAGATCTAAATCTAGCATCTACTTTCATCATTTTCTTTTTTCAATCTGGACATGCTGAAGATGTAGTTTAAAGTAGTATCTTTTTAAGGCAATTATATCCTTAATAAAATCTCATAATAATACTTTGATAGGCTTTGAAACCTCAACAAAAAAAAAAAAAAGAAACCACTTGCAAGTACTTGCAGCTACTTTTCTTCATTGATCTTGCTGGTTGTAATTCTGTGACTCGTCGAGTACTGTGTGCTCCTCCCAATAAAAAAAAAAGAATATCTCACATAATCTTATAATAATTGATTTCCAATAACTGATGATTCTCGATGTTGCATTCAATTTTATTATATTTAGATATTTATTACATCAAATCAGCATCGACTTAAGTATAAAATTAACAAGAATAAGTAAAAGGAAATATATCAGAAAAACTCTGCTTCACTAAGAAAAATTAATCATTCGGGTTCCGCAATTATGTATGAAAAAAAATCATTTCACGTTCTAGCACAAATGCGGGAACCGTTAGTTTACGTGCATTTTTATGCAACGAATGTAATAGCCACAAAACAAAATCATTTTTAGTTTTGACTGTTGGCCCAAAGACAACAATTTGTTTATTTAAATTTTCGACTTGTTACTCAGAATCACAAGGCTCCAATAGTTGTATTTGAGTGAATTCCAAATGTGGACGTGTCTCGCAGAAGGGGTCGCCAATTGTGGAAAGAAGATTCATATAATAAGACAGCAGTATGTCCAAGAGACAGACACATCACTATCTTGTTCGTTCGTTTCCAACCTCATTCGAATTCAAATCACAACATTTAAAACACCAAAAAAAAAAAAACACAGCAAGTTCAGATGGCAACAAAAGATGAACATGAAGCAGAAGTTGGTCCACTATATATATATATATATATCAGAAGCCTCACTTCCAGCCTTCATATACTGCAACCCCACTCCCCATGTGTACATTTGGTCTTCCATAAAGTCATTCATTACTACAATCACCTTAACATACGAGAAATTTTATTTCTAGTGCTTGTCGTTTCCCCTGATGATAATTGAAATTTAGAAGTCCTACACATTGAGAATGGACAACAACTAGCCATTTTGTTTAACCTCTGGCTTTCTAACCCATTCCTAAAATTGGTTCATATTGGGACCCATGATGGGCTTCAACTTACAAGTCATGTCCTCAAGTCCTACAACACATTTATTTCAGGAAAAATTATAGTTAGAAATTAAAATAATAAATTTATTATAAAACAAGATTTATAACTACTCATTCTCCCAATTTTACTATTTACTATTCTAAATTTTAATACTTGTTTCAACTAAAATCTTTTTTTATAATTAATCTATCATATTGGTCCCTAACTATAATTTTTCCTTTATTTTAATACCTTATAAAAAACTGTACAGAACAGAACTACAGATAGAACTCGCACCCAAAAAAGAAAAAAAAAAGAGCCGATGGAACTTGTAGAGTAGTAAGTCTATTATTAGATGAAACAGGGTTGACATCATTTCAAATGGACTTTTCAATGTAAAAATCCCCTGCTCTTAATTTCAAGTCACATTCACAAATGCTATTTTCCGCTAGATATATGTAATCTATGAAAGCTAAATAATTATATAAAATTATAAGCATATACCATTATTTAATACTTGGGTTAATTTTAATGATTTAATAGACTTAAACTTATCTTTTGCAAACGCAGCAAAACAGATATTTATAGGCCATGATTGACCAGTGACGAGGCTGATGAATTATTATTAATTTTTTGATGAATGATGATGCCTTTAACAAGGTGGGGTTCATGTCAAGCATGCCCAGATGCATTTTCGGTAACAAATAAAGGGGGTGATAATATGTGCCACCGACAAGGAAAAAAAGTTTCAACTTTAAACAAAGCAAAAGCCAATGTTAAAGCAAGAAGAGTAATAATTACATCAACCAGAATCCACCAGCAATGACTAATGGAACAGACATCCACCCCATCCAGCTGTTCATTGAGATAGAAATTTGGGGGAAGAAATAGTAGATGAAGATACTGTACGATAAGAAAAAAAGGAAGATGAAAAATTAAAAGTTGGGCGCTGAGAAAAATTTAAGGACCGAGATAGAAAAAATACAGCTTAAGCACAGGAAAACATGGGCTTCTTTTTGTTTTTCACAAAGCAAAGATGATATAATCGTTTTACCATGCCCATCATCGAGAAGACATATCATCTACATTGATCAGATCAGGCTGATGAATTTGGTCTTGATCCTCTTTCAAGCTTGAACGACGTAGCTCTTCTATCCTTTGTCTCACCTCAGACATTGAAGGGCGCCTATCAGGATATTGAGCTGCACAATCTACTGCAAGCTGCAATAATTGAACCATCTCCTCCTCAACATTCTGATACCTTAGGAGCTCCAGATCAAACACCTCAGAAGTCCACTCTTCTCTAACAACAGATTGAACCCATCTTGGGAGGTCTACTCCTTCCTCATTTAAGAGAGAATGTGTGGGAGCCTTTCCAGTCAGAAGTTCCAAAAGCAACACTCCAAAGCTGTAGACATCTGCCTTCTGAGAAACTTTGCGAGGATCCGTAACTTCTGGTGCACGGTAGCCAGCAACCCGATTGGGAGTGGAGGAGGGACCAACAAGATGTGCCAGGCCAAAATCAGACACTCTGGCATCATAGGATTTGGTGAGGAGGATGTTGGATGACTTTATGTTTCCATGAGAAACATTAGGCCCCTGTGAATGTAGGTACTCAATGCCTCGAGCAGCTCCAAGTGCGATCCCTGATCTGATTTCCCAATTCAATGGTGTCCTGCCCGCCCCTTTGTTTCCTGTTTCATGTTTTTTCACAAACTTGTTATAACGAAGTCTTAGGAATGTAAAGTTGATTAAAAATGGAGCTAATTCAAGGAATTGTTACGACAATGTAAATATTTATCAGCCAATGCTACCATCTTTTGTTTGAGGGTAACAGAAGATGTGGAAATTGCATGAAGAGGTACGTCCTAATCAAAGCCATATAGATCTGTGAGGAAGCAATTGAAGTGAACTGCAAATGCGATGCATAAAAAACTCAATTTCTAAAGGATACCACAATCTCAGCCTACTTTTGAAAGATGCAACGAAATCAACAGTTAGTAACTAAATTATGCATATTCCCTGAATAAAGATAAGCACAATTACCAACAGAATGCAAATTGGAGAATTCATCTTCAAAGAAATAGATGGCGCATTCAAAATCTAATAGAAATCTGAAATCAAGTATCAGCTGATCTGAAAAAGACCGAAAGTACTTACCATGCAAAAGTGCAGATAAGCTTCCCGTTGACATGTAATCATAGACAAGAAGTTTCTCATCCCTGCTGAAATAGTACGCTCTGAGAGGAACCAAATTCTCATGATCCATGGCTCCCACCAATTCAATCTTCTCTTTGAATTCCCTCTCAGAAATTGTCACATCCTTCAACCTTTTCACAGCCACCACTGGACCAGCCTCCAGAACCGCCTTATACGCTGTTCCAAACGTCCCTTTACCCAAAACCTCCGCCGAAGCTCTAAGCAAATCCTCCAGATCAAACACCTTCGGTGAATTACCAAAGAATGCCAACTTCTTCGCTCCATCGCTGCTGTTCACTTCTGTTTTGCCGTTTCCAGTCATGGCTGCTGCAGCCACAGCAGCCACCGAGTACCCATTAGTGTGACCATCATTCTCCACATCTGGAACGGGTTTGTCGCCTGGAGTTTCGGTTTCTGTATGCTTCATAGTTGCAATGTCGACGGAGCTGGACTTCTTACTGCTCTTCTTTCGGCAAAGCAGAATCAAAGCGAACAGAACCAACAGGAGGAACACCGCAGATCCAACGACGATTCCGGCAATGGCCCCACCAGACAATTTCTTCTTCTTCTTCCCCTCATTGTTGTTGTTTTCAATCTCACCCGACGGAGATATTGCGGTTCCTTCTCCTGGGCAAAGCTTAAGGGGCTTCCCACATAGTGAATTGCCTAAAAATGAATCTTCAGAAAAAGTCTGTAACTTCACTGGTATCGATCCGTTTAACAAATTATTCGACACATTGAACTGCTCGAGATTTATCAGGTTCAACCCAGGAATGGCACCTGAAAGCTGGTTGTTCTGAAGATACAGAGTCCTCAGCCTTACCAGCTTGTTGAACCCCCCTGGGATCGCACCGGAAAAATTGTTGTGCCCCAAATTAAGACGAACCAAGTCGGGTAAAGAGAACAAGTATTCAGGGATTTCCCCAGAGAGCAAGTTCCGCTGCAAGTAAAGATTCCGAAGGTTGACACAAGAAGCGAGATCTGAGGGAAGACTACCAGTCAAAGCGTTGAAACGCAGGCTGAGAGTGTGGAGATGAGTGAGGTTGCCGAAAATGCCATTAGGCAACTGGCCGGAAAGCGCAACGGCGGGAAGATGAAGCTCGATGACCTGATCATGCTCGCATTGGACGCCAACCCACTGGCAGTGATTCTGCTCGGTGATGTTCCAGAGGCGGGTACGGCCTCCCACCGACGAACGGAGAGCCAGGAGAGCAGCTCGCTCAGAACCCAGATCTGGTTTGGCTAGAGGAAGCAAAATGAGGAAGATGAGAAGCAAAAGAGGGACCTTGTGAGGCAGCATTGCTGTGTATCCTGTGGGTAACGCTGAGCAGAATGAGTTGGAGAGAATGGTGTTGAAGTGATAATGGCGGGGGCTATGGATCAGATTGATGGCATTGTGGGCGTAGCTGATGAAGGAGTGAGAGAAAGCAATAGTTGGGCAGCCTGCATTTTTCTAGACAATTACATATACAGAGAGAGATGATGATGACGAAGGTCCAGGCTGTTTGTATATTACTGTGCACTTCTTTCCAGAAAGAAAGAAACCCTAGCTGTCTATAGTAAAAGCGATTAGTCAACTGTTGCTCTTTTTTGTTTATTTGTTTCTCCTTCTTTTCCTGTCTTTGTCATTCTATTACACTTCCTTTTAATATTTTAAAAATCAGACAAGATATTAAATTAAAAACATCATTAAATCATAATTTTTATGATTTAATTAATTGAATTGATGGTTAAATTGATGATGTAATAATTATATAAAAAGTTATATTATATATAATAAAAAATATATATAATCACATCAATTAATTAAAATTATATAAAAGTTTGATATATAAAAAAATTATAATATATAAACTCATGCATTATATTAAATTTGTCAAATACTTCATAAGTTTATAATATATTATAATAATTTATACTCTTTTAATTTCATGTTATAAGGTAATTAGTAAATTTTTTTGTTTCATATTATATTATAAGGTAATATGAACTTATTTGTCATTTTTGTTTCTCATTAATTTAATGTATAAAAAGAATTTTTTTTAAGCAATGAAAATGAGAAATATTAATAATATTTAATAGGGCTAAATTTTTTTTAATATCTAAAAATGTAAATTATGTTTAAATAATAAAAATTAGGAGTATTAATAGTATTTAATAGGAATAAAAAAAGTTTTTTTAAAAAAAATATTTTTAATATTGTCAAATAATAATATTTAATTAATTTATAAAATAAAAAAATCATATATAAAAAACCGGTCAGTTCTCATGGAACCGTTCCAATTTTCAGCTTAAAGCTGATTTCTAACTCAATCGCTGGTTCGATCCGTTTCAATCTGGTTCAACCACGAAAACGGTTTAAACCATCAAAATGAGCCGGTGTAGTCTCCGGGTAGCGGTCCTACTGACCGGTCCGGTCTGGTCCGAGTTTCAAAACACTGCTTCTTTTCTTCTATTTTTTTATTCATTTTATTTAATTATTTATATTTGATATTTAATTATTTACATTTCTAAAGTAGTTTCTTTGTTTTGTAATTACTCTTTTTTTTTTTGCTTAAGGAAAAATCACAAATGATTTTTTAATTCTGTTAATAAATTTTGAAATTTAGAATTAGAATGAAATTCTTTCAAGTATATTTTTTCTTGTAATAATTGCATGACTTTTTGACATAAACTTTTTGATAGTGAATAATATTTTTATTTTTGGTTATAATTTAAAAGGTGAAGCATGATATTTTAAAAGTGATGCATGGTATACCTGTGAAATTTATCAATTATTGAAAGGTAACTCTTACTAATAAAGTGAGAGTATTGAATAGGTGTCCTGAAAAGTATTATTATCCGATTTGTTTTATTATACTTAAGAGTTAAGAAGTTATTGTATAATATTTTTAATTAACCTTACCTTACCAAAAAAACATTTTATTTTCAACATAGTAGAAGAAAAAAACAATTATTATGTTTCATGCCTTTTGAATGTTGCAACTTGCAAGTATATTTTAGCACACACACAATTTTATCATTAACATCAATATTATATATTAAGGTATTTTTCATAAATGATAAATAATGTGGTTTATCTTTCAAACTAAGCCACATCTGGTCATTTTTAAATCTTAGAAAAACAACAATTGAAAATCCTAAATTAAAAATAAAAATTATTTATAGTGATAATTTTAAAATTTAGAAATATTTAAAAATAAATATTTAAAATTTAAATTTATAATTATAAGTTTTTATGTAGTTTGAAATATTTATTTTAAATTTTTAAAAAGGAAATTTAAAATATAATTTTGTCAGTATAAAATTCTTTTTACTTGAAAACTTAAAATATGATTTTTGTTTAAAACTTTTTAAGATTGTCAGAAGAGGACAACCGACGGTTTGATTTACAAAGAGCAATGATTTGTTATCAACAAGCGATAGCCAAATTGCCTCGTATGCCATCTGTTACAGATTCTCCCAGTTTGTTGTATTCCTATTTTTTAGCTTAATTAATCATTTTTTATGAATATCCATTAAAAAAAATCTATTTGATTCCATATTCTTTTTTATTTCCAAATTTCACCCACTTTGATCAGAGGATCTTGAAGCCGTGATTTACTCTTGGCATAATAGCAATGTGGAGTATTTTATTTTTTAATTCACTACAAAATTTAGCTCATTACGTGCAATACTTTAATTTTAAATGGATCTTTTCTAATTAATATATTATTAATAAAATAACAGTCATTACAAATTTATTAAAAAATATAAATTTAAATGTATCGAATTGCAAAAGTAAAATGTATAATGACTAATTTTCTATAGAGCCAAAGAAGTATGCATTTGGGAAATTTGAGATAAACCAAAGAATAGAAGATTTGAAGTAGAATTGAGAACATTCATGACATTTCCATTACCTGTGACTAAGAGCATTTCATGACTTAATTCCATTGATAGAGCCATAGAGGCATGCTCCCCTCCCAACCATGTAGGATCAACAAATTAAGAATATCATAATTATTGTGAGTTGTATTTTATTTAACTATTTACAACCAACATTTTCACTGATAATAGACATGTTTCCCATATATTACATAAAATCTAAAATTAACTGCACTATTTATAATTTATGAATACTATAATTTATTTTAAGTTTTATATTTTATATCAAAATTTACGTGTATATGTATGTGTATGTGTATGTGTATGTGTGTCCGTATATATTATAAGGTAAGAGTAATTGATATCTGGACTTTCAAATTTTTTTTAAGTAGCTTATATCTTTTTGTGATTTTAGATTTTTTTTAAAAAAAATTTCTACTTAGTTTTAAAAAGTACGTGTAAATATAAACAATTGAAAACATTTTTTATATAAAAATTAAAATTTCACTAAATATATAAATTTAAAATCAAATTACATAATGTTGGTAAAAGAATAATAACATAAAGATACAAATAGTATATATAGTAATTATTCGACACTACAGGACTAGCAAAAATGAAATCACACATACACCTTCACGTACCCACTTTTACCTTAGTCTTCTCATTGTTAAAGAGGTTTAGTAAATATTGGTTTAATAGGCAAGGATAAATTTCACATTCCATAAGGGTGTGAATTTTAGGTTTCGTTGCTAACATGAGAATTTTATTAATAAAAAAAGAATAATTTGTAAGTATTTTTTAAGCATTTTTTGAACAGTAAAACTTTTTTCATAACTCTAATGAGCCATTTAAATTATGAAGGTGAAGGTTGAGTGATTGATGGCATTAAAACCATAACACATGCAATATGGTCTAACAATGACAACAAAACTGAGCTGTTTCTGGTGGCCTTCCCTTCCGAAAGCTACCTTTCTTTTCGCATTGGCTCTCCTCCCACCTGGAAAGAAATCTGTGATCAAATCTGCAATCTTGTGCTCCGCCCTGCATATATAATTTTGTGTATTCTATGCACACTTTTTTTTTTACCCAAAAAAAAGTTAGATTTTCTTATTAGTAAGATTTATAATGTTAATTACATATATTTTTTTATTTGCTACAATTTTTTTAAAATACTTTTAATCTTTCAACTTTAGACAATGTTTCATATTTGATTCTTTAACTCTAAAGATATAATAAAAATTTCTCTCTTTTTTTAACATTGTTAATTTACTTAATAGAGAATAATTATGTAACTAATATAAGTTGGCATGAGTAATAGAGACTTTTTTCTCTTCCACAAGTGATTGTGAGTTTATTACCCAATTCTTGTGTATAGAGCAAACTCAATTGGGATTTGAGAGGGGTCTACTTTTTACTTTTAGTATCCTTAGGGAGACTAATACTTATTAGTAGTGAAGGATATTTCTTGTCCACGATTAAGAAAAAGAAAATAATTATGTAAACAGTTGAAGATTAATCCTTTTAAAACACGTCAAGAATTAAATTTTGGACAATATACTTAAAAGATTTAGTTATGTGTTAGGTGTGCCAAAACATTGTTGGTGTCCATAATCATTTTTTAATACTTAATTATAGGTTGTTTATTTATAATTAAATGGATTTAAAACTATATATTTTTATGTGGGAAATCCAAATTTTCTCCACTTCTTCATCTCTTAATTTGAATGGTTCAGATTGAATATTTTATAAAAAAAATAGTACTACAATTTTAAATTTTAAGAATAAATAAGTAAATTTAAACTATTAAAATTTAATAATTTTTGGCCAAAAAATTTAATAATGTCAAACTACGAAAAATAGAGGGGGTGCAAAAAAAAAATGGAGAGACTTTAAATTGTTTGGTGAGCTCAATTTTCCCTGGTCTCCTATTCTCCATGTGAGGACCAAGGCTAATTATGTTGACCAATTTGTCCAACTACTTCTAGGCCGAGTTTTCAAATTCCAGAAACAACAATTCCAAGTCCCTAAGAAATTCTCCACTTGTAAGTGGAACAATTTTCATCTTTTCCTCTCTTTTATATCAACCTTTTTGAAATTAAGATTGCCCATTAAAGCGGTTCATCTAAAAATCACAACAAAATACACACTACCCTGTCAATTACGATTCGAAAATGAAAAGGTTATATAGGCAGGATCTGTTCATAAATGTGGAGTGTAAAATGAATGAAAATGACACTTGGCCCTGTAATTAGGGAAGAATTGTTTGCAAGAAAAGAAAATGTTTGGAAGCTTACCTCTCCAAATTTAGTCATCTGTCGTTTACCTGATGCCCAAATTAACTTCTTTCTTAAGTCTTGTTTCTCTTCAAATTTATATCATCTGGTGCTGCTGTAATGCTACAGGGGAGAGAGAGAGTGATGAAAAAAAAAAAGAAAATAATGTATGTATGGAGTCCCGTTCTAATTTTTTTAATCTCTTTCTTACAATACTATATGAAATAAATTATTTACTACAAAGAATCTGATCTTGTTACTAAAAAAATAATAAGGATTTTTTTCCAACACTTTTGGCTAAGCAAGTTTCAATTACTTTTATTAATTAGCAGGGTATTAAAAATCAAAGCAGTTATTGAACCAGTCATGTTAAGATATTAATTTAAGATGCAATGGTTTAATTGTAGTTGAATAGTGATTAAACCGATAATAATAAAATTAATATTATTTTAATTTGATATGTTATGTATTATTAAAAAAATTATTAATAAGCTTTATAATCTAATATTAAAATTTAAATAAGTTAATATTAATCTATAATCATATTTTGAATTTAAAATAGTAAACTAATACGCCCTTCGGTCCTAGATATAAGGCATTTTACCTTGATTCTAAATACAGGAGGACCCTTTACAGCATACGATGTAGTATTTATTATGCATTTCTAAAAAAATACCTTTATTTAATGTATTCTAGAGAAAGAGAGAAATATATTAAATAAGAATAGTTTTGAAAAAAATATTATGATTTTAAGAGAAATCAAGATAGTTAATTAATTTTAACTCACATTTTTATTCTACGTGATTCAGTTGAAAGAGTCTTATATTAAGGACTTAAGAGAGTATTCTATTTTCATATTATTTATTAAGTAAATTTATTATTATTAATAATTATGCCTCATAATAATGTTTGTATAATATTATAATATAAAAAAATTTTATAGAAAAATAATTCCATTTAGTATTAAAAATAATATTATTTTATCTTAAAAACTAAAAAATTGAAAATAATATGACTAATTCAATTGATTTTACATTTGTTCATAATTGGTCTGATTAATTTTCTACTAGTTGATAGAAATCATTTGATTCCTCTTTTCATCCGAACTAAACACGATATCGATTTCCAGTCCATTTCACAAGTTTAGTTTAGTCAAGATTTTAATATTTTATTAATTAGTAGTTAACAAAGGTCATGGGTAGGTTTTATTGGGAAAAATATATTTAGTGTTCATAAGTCGCTTCAAGCATAATTTAATCGTCCAAGATTGAAACTATATGCATATATAAAAGAATTTAATATTCAAAATTGCCTATGGTCATCTCTTAAAATAAATAAGAAAAGATGAGTTAACGGGAAGCAGTTGGAAATATTCATTCTAGGAGACTTAGTTCACTATATGGAGTTATGTAAATTAATGTGAATAGAATAGCATATAATAATTAAAAAAATTGTTAATTGTTTTATTAAAAAGAAAAAAAAAACAGAGCCAGAGAACCATGTGCAGTGCATGTGTCTGCTGAGCATCGGGCTCTGAACTTAATGATTCGGCCCGCACTTTTATCTTCATTATTAGGATTTGGAAAAAGCTTGACTACAATCCGGCGTATTATTTTTAAAAGCTAATAATTCAATAAATTAACAAGCAAACGGTTGGATTGGATAGTAAAAAATTTAATATTTTGAAAGTAAGATTTTAAATTTAAGCCTTATAAATAAAAATTTATATTGAAATTAGTTTTTTATTAATTGGATTTTGCCTTATATGGAATCTAAATCAATTGGTAGTTCCAAATATTATATAATTTATTAAAAATTAATAAATTATACTATAGAACTCCATTAGAATTAATATATTTTTAAAAATATCACATTCATTTTTTAAATTGATGTGTATTGTAAATCTTTTTTTTTTAATGTTTAAGCAATTAAACTTCTACACGAATGTTGTGTCAAAAATTTTTGCTGACAGTAACATTCTGTGAGTTGAATTTGATACACACATTGGATTCTTACACAACACTTTACTTTCCATATCTTCACCTAATTATGATTACATTTGGAGAGTCATTCATTTTCTTGAAGAAAACAAACATATTTGTATTGATCAGATATTGATGATATGATTTCTTTACTGTGGAATGATGATTGAAATTGGAACAACCATGAATTTCGTGGTGGGGCCACATCTTAAGATTCAACAAATCTTCATTTAATTTAATAACTTTAAGAGTAACAAGCATGAGCATGCCAGCCTATATGTGCCTTTGAGATGTTTATTATTAAGAAAAAGGACAAAGAATAAATGATAATAAAATATCAAAATTCTCTTACCAGCCCCACTTTTGCTCTTAAAAAAATTGTTAATTGATGGCAAAAGCTGTAGCTTTTCAGGGCAATTAGTGAGGGTCAAGCACTTTCAATTCCTTTTCCCCCTCTTGTAGCTGCATGAGGTGAAGATGACAAGTTGAGTATGAACAATTAAAAATAGAATGGGATTTAGTTTTAACTCAAATATATTAACTCATTAAGAAATGCATTCTAATAGTGCAACTTTTGGGTTTAGGTAGCTTAAAACCAACTCTTAAATAACTTGGATGAGATTTTAAGTTTGATCCTCTATTTAACCCCCCAAAAAAATGACATAATACAAACTAATGTGATATGACTTATAAAGAGAGCGTGCTCGCTCAATCAATTAATTTTTTTTCTGAATACTTGCCATGTAATTATTTTACTAAAAACATGACATTATAACCATTTTTTATAATACAATATTATACAATTTTCATAAACCAAGGCAGGTTGGTATAATTAGTAAGGTCTTTTGTCCTTTAAATAAGTAATTAGAAGTTTAATTTCAAACTTTAATATATGGAGTTAATCCATTTAAGAGAGATCGAACTTTTATCTCTGATATCTTGAAGGAGATTAGTCTTGCTGCCATTTTATAATTTTAAAAAATTATGTTAAATTCCAATCAAATCAAATTGAACTAAGTAGACTTACCAAGAAGAACAAAACTCTTTCTATGTCAAATTTCTACATTTTCTTTCTTTATTTGTTATGTAGACTTATTGAGAATGGATACTTAAAAGGTCTTTAATTAAATTTTATCCTCAAAATTTAGTTCTTTTATATACACATGGGGCCTCAGCTTTAGTGCCAAATTAATTTAATTGGACCAATTAAGCCATGCCTTGAGTTGTGTCATCTTAGGACCATTCTAAGCATTTTTTGTTTCATAATAATGAATAGGTTATAATCAAGGTAGGTGTCTCATTCACATCAGAGCCAGTGATTCCACTTTGTCAACAAATTGATTTATGATCCCATGCCGTCCCTTTTCATTTAAAACAAAACAAAACGATAAGCTCATTAACATTCTCTAAGAATGTCTGTCATTAAGAAACTAGAAGTCTTAAACAATGGCAGGTCAAAGGAAGGATTATAAAACCTACAGGTTCAGATCGATGCAGCTTTAACCATAAGAACACGGCCAATCCATAGTATGACATAAGACTAGTACATATACAAAGCCATATATAGACAAAAGTCAATAGATGCTTTCCCACGTGTCTGTGCCGATTGTAAAGAAGCTTCACTTAGGTTGCAGATAACCTGAGAATCCTAACGAATGACTTTTTCTGAAGTTTTCTTTTTAAGAAAAAAGGGATATAGCTTGTTAATGAAGTGTTCAAAGATCATTAAAGACATAGAAGTATGCTAAATCTCATTCTTCTAGCAACAAAAAAAGACCTTTCTGCTTCATACCAGTTTGGAGATGGCACTAAAAAGTAGCAGTGCTTGGATAAATTGCTTGTTACAGATTATATGTATCCAAGAATTTGTCGCATAGGCACCCTCATCGAGAGTGGGGTTCAGTCTCTTTATTAATGAAAAGTGTATGAGTGTTGATAAATAGAATGTTCCACTATTTAAATACAATCTGTGTTAGATGGTTTTTCCATTTGGTATTGGTCTAAAAAAATAAAAAAAGAAAGGCAAAGTCACTTAACAATCAATTAGAGATTGCATCTTCTTCCCAATAATCAATTTATACCAATAATAACATGTTAGTAGCACCTGGCAAAATCTTTAGGCCAGCCAGGATTTCATTATTATTTTTGCCTCTTCTGTGGGATAAAGATTTGGCAGATCCCATAAATCTAAGCAGAAAAAAAAAAGCTACGTTATGGTGAGGGTTGGAGAAAACTACACGTCATATCCCCAAGGTTTTTATATTTTGCGCCCGCTGTCTTTTATACTTTGCGCTCCTTGACCCACATATATTTTCTCATTTTAACTAGATCTACATATATCGAGTTCAAAAATTTTTTCTTTTGATACAGACGGAAAGGAAAGGACACAAAACAAAAAAAAAACAAGAAAGAAACAAAATAACACTAAGTAATCCCCTCATCCTTCATAATATCAGCAATGGTGGGTCCGCTCAGGATTTGAGGTCCAGATGCACCATTAAGGGCTCTCTTGGCTAGGAAATCAGCAGCTCCATTTAAGTCTCTCTCGATAAGCATCAATCTAACGTCCCAATTTCGCAAAAGCATCAATTTCACCTCATTGATTAGGCTCCAATCCTCATGAAGATCAGGCACTTCATTCTGAAGAAGGCGCAAGGCATCATTAGAATCCATACACAGAGAAAGCTCATTAATACCATTGTCCCAAGCTCTTTTTAAACCCATTAAATAGCCCCAAAGTTCAGCTGTTAAGCAATCTCCACAATCTAGTTTCAGCATAAAACCTTCGATGATATCTTCTCCACATTTCAATACACCCCCACAAGCAACTGATCGTGAAGCATAAGAAAAAGCTCCATCCACCATAACCATCACACGAGAGGGGTTAGATTTAAACATAGAAATACTACCGTCATTGCATCGGCCATTCAAATTAACTCCCTGAATTTTCTCGTTCGACCGAAGAATGCAATGTTGGATGGCTCTCACATGTGCATAAAGTTGATCATACCTAGACTGGGCACCTCCATGTACACGTTCATTCCTAGCCCGCCAAAGGAGCCAACATATTATGATGAAGATGCTTTTCCAGTCCCCATTCTCATTCGCTACCTTTCTCTTCATATTCAACTTGAACCATGCAGAAAGGTCAGTACCAAAAAAACTCGTATAAAACGATGACTTGATAATGCCTTCCCAGAATCTTCTCGTATCTTGACAGTCACGTAGCACTTGCAGGACATCTTCAACAATATTATCACATACATCACAGAACCCATTCAGGTGGAGACCTCTTCTCCATTTGTTATCATTCATTAAAAGTCTCCCGTGAAGAGTGATCCATGTAAACATTTTACATCTTTGCGGGGTTTTTAGTTTCCAAACAGAAGACCACATAGATTGGAATTCCTCCCCACTTCCGTTCAAGCTTTTATAGGCCGATCGTATAGAAAACTTACCACTCTTCTCCCACTTCCATCGAACATCCTCACCACCACTCCTATTACACACTCGATCAATTCCCTCTTGTACCGTATTCCAATTATTCCTGATCCCTCTCCAAGCACATGAACCCGGCCTCTTGACATTGATGCGAGGCAAAAGATTATCTCCACATCCATACTTGCTTTGAATCACTTTTGCCCAAAGTGCATCCTTCTGCTTCACAAGACCCCAACCAATCTTCATCATATATGCCTTATTTTGTTGCTTAAGATGCCTCATGCCTAAGCCTCCAGCTCTCTTGGGCTGGCAAACAGTATCCCAAGCCACTAAATGCACTTTTCGTTTTTCCTCTGATGAGCCCCAAAGAAAATTCCTAGATATCTTTTCCAATTCATCGCACGTGCTAATAGGCAAATTCACAGTCTGCATTGCATAGCTGGGAGTGGCAGACAAAACGGAGTTAATATGTCTTCAGCGCCCCTTTTCCAACTCTGCCTGAATAAAGTGGGCCAATTTCTCAATACAGATCACAAATAAATATGGAGAGATGGGATCCCCTTGTCTTATTCCTCTTGAGAGGTAGAATTCCTCTACTGCACTACCTTCCCACATAATACGCATTTTTTGAGAAGAGATACAATTATTGATCACATTGATGAGCTTCTGAGGTAACATCAATTCTTTCACACATTGCTCCATAAAATCCCAACATTTTATTTATAGTCAAATGGTTACCCAATGCAAACTTATCTAAGCCCAATAAACTCCAACCCAAAATTTTAAATTCAATACAAAACACTAATATTTCTTTTGTTTAAAAAAATAATTATTTACTTCTTAATAAACTTAAATGTAAACTCACTAAACTTTATCTTTCTAACATTTTTTTAACCATTTCATTGTTTTTAGTTTTCTACTTTATGATTGTTTATTTAGCTAGGAAATGTGTATTTTTTTATTTAAAAAACCAAAAAGAAGAGGTTGTTTTTGTGGTTATTTCCACTTGATTTAATTTATATTTTTTTTTTGTCAAGATCTTACAATTATTGAGAAATATTTTTTTTATTTATGTGTTTTTATTCTCTAAAATATTTATAATTTATAATGATTGCAAATTCTGAAGATTTTGAATTAAAAATGAAAAGAATTTTAAAGAGAAATTATAAACAAGTCTCTTCAAAATCTTATAAATCAAAATCTTCTACAATAACAAACATATTATTTTATAAAAAAAGTAAACATATTATTTGTAAATAAAATTAAATTATAATTATCAGTTATAACTTGTAATTATTTTCGTAAGGTATAAGGCTATAAGCTAATTGTCCATTACTAATTTTTTATATTTTTAGCCAATTTTTTTAGTAATTTCTTCACACCCTCTAATCTAGGGTTTTGGTTCTGCCACTAATATCAATTGCATCAACTTGTAAAACAAAACTGAAAATTTATAAAGGAAAGAGTATTGGACAGAAAATGGATATGCATAATGCAGAAGAACAGGTAGGAGGTGTAAAAAGATGACACTTCAAATGGCTCCAAGTTGTTTAAAGATTCTCTAACCTTAACTTGGGTGACAAAATGACATGATTGGTCATTTAACCTAGCAGCAAATGTGTGTTAACAACTTTTGATGCTATGCCACATGGGTGATTATAGTTTATGAGTGTGTGTGTGGTGAACTACTTAAGATTTGGCTTTCGTTTGTTTTGGGGCTTAAGAATTGATGACATAGTTAGAGTCCAGTTAGATACTTTCTAAGTTCTATTAGTCTGTTTATATTTCAATTAGCTAGCGTAACTAAGTTAAGTTAGTTCTTTAGCCTCTATGTATAAGTACTGTACCTGTTATGTTGAAAATTTAACGCTTTCTTTTATCAAAACATGGTTTGGCATTAGAGCATTTATTGCTTCACATGCGCCCTCTCTTATTTTCCCTCAAATTCTCTTCTTTTATCTTTCTTTTCATTGAGTTTTCTGTCTTTTTCTCTTAGACGTTAATTCTGATGGCATCTGATCCAGTCATTGGACCGTCTTCTCATCTCGATTCGTTGAATGATCCCACTAATTACTATTATATTCATCCAAAGGAGAACCCAGGGATCATCTTGGTGTCGCTAAAGCTCACTGGACCAAATTATCATCCGTGGGCTCGTGCCATGAAAATGACACTATTGTCCAAAAATAAGTTTCAATTCATCGATGGAAGCATCATTATGCCACGCCATGATGATCCTCTCTTCCTGGCATGGGCGCGGTATAATACTCTGGTTACTTTTTGGATCTCAAGATCTCTCTCACAAACTATTGCTAGAAGTGTCATGTGGATCGACAAGGCGTATGAAGTTTGGAATGATCTTAGGGATCGATTCTCTCAGAGTGATATTTTCTGCATCTCTGAGCTTCAAGAGGAGTTGTATCAATTGAAGCAGGATGATCTATAAGTAACAGAGTATTATACTCGACTCAAGATTATTCGTGATGAGTTACTAATTTTTTGTCCTTTACCTCATTGCTCTTGTTCTCCAGCTTGATCATGTGGAGCTGTGACTTTGGCTCATGATTATCAAGAATAGGATTGTGTGATTTGTTTTTTAAAAGGTTTGAATGAACGGTTTTCTGGTGTAAAATCATAGATTATGCTACTCGATCCTCTTCCATCAGTGAATCGAGTCTTTTCTTTGGTCATACAGCAAGAAAGAGAGATGAATTTAGAACAAGATTCAAGGATCTTGTTTACCAGAGCTCCTTCTAAAGGTCAGCGTTTTGTTCCTTCATCAAGAAATACAAGTGGAGGTTCATCTAAGTTTTGTACCTTCTACGGAAAAACGAGTCACACCATAAAGACCTGTTATAAGAAACATGGATATCCTCCTGGCTACAAGAATCGTGAAAGTGTAGCTACTACAACTCCCTCTATGCATAATATGATTGCTCAACCAATTGAAGTCAAAGAGAGTGTTTCTCCAATTAATGCCTTGATGCAGCTTACTCAAGATCAATATCAAAAACTTCTTGCTCTAATTGAAACTCCTGTCTATAATTCAACATATCATGTCAATCATATAATGACAACAACATCCTTTTCTCTTAAACCAGGTAGGTCCATAATTCTTTCTGTCACTATATTATCCTAGTTATGGATCCTTGATAGTGGTGCCACTGACCATGTTTGTTCATCCCTTTCTAGCTTTTCCCCCTATAAATGAATAAAACCTGTTAAAGTTGCTCTTCCTGATGGTTCCACTGTCATTACTGAATATTTAGGCACTATACACCTTTCTTCTGATCTAGTTTTAATTGATATCCTGTATATACCCCAATTCAAGTTCAATATCATTTTTATTTCAAAACTTACTTCTTACCTTAATTGTTTTCTTATTTTTCGATCTACCTTTTGTTTCATACAGGACCTGAATTGTTGGAAGACGATTGGTACAGCTAAGGTGGAGCAAGGCTTATACATTCTCCATGCAAGTCAACATGTTTCATCAACTATTCTTAGTACTGTTTCACCTAATGTCATAAACTCTAATTCTTCTATAAATTTTGATCTCTGACATTTTAGACTAGGACATGTCTCTAAAATAGTTTATAGTGTGCTTGAGAAACAATATCATTTTTTATCTTGTAAAACCATTCATACAAGTTGTGATACTTGTCATTATGCCAAACAACGAAAATTGCCTTTAATAAAAGTTTTACCAAGTCTTCTCATCCTATTGAACTGCTACATGTAGATATTTGGGGGCCATTTAATACTGCTTCTGTTCAAGAATATCACTATTTTCTTACTGTTGTAGATGATTTTACTTAACATACATGGGTTTTCCTCATGAAACTAAAATCTGAGACAAAGACACATTTACAAAACTTAATTCTATTTCTTGAAAACGAGTTTTCTTCTACTGTTAAAATGGTACGTTTAGATAATGGTCCTGAATTTAATTTGGTTTCATTTTTCTCTTCAAAAGGTATTCTTCATCAAACATCATGTGTGGAAACTCCTGAACAGAATAGTGTAGTTGAAAAAAAGCACCAACATATTCTAAATGTACTACTTTACAAGTATTTGGCTCTTCATGCTATGCTTGTACATCTACTTCTCAAAGAACCAAATTTGATAGCAAATCAAATAAATGTGTTTTTCTTGGTTTTAAAACTGGGAGAAAAGGATATTTACTTCTTGATTTGCACACTAACAATATTTTTATTAGTAGATATGTTATCTTTTATGAGCCAATATTTCCTTTTTCTGCCACATCCCACTTACCTATTTCATCTTCTCCCATTTCATTACCTCAACCAACTCAAAATCTGGATTTCACTGATCCCTTTATACCTACTTCTGCCACTGAAAATTCTCTTAATCTTCCTACATCTTCTATTTGTAGTGGCATTGTTCTTGATTCTTCTAATTCTTCCTTCATTCATAGTGAATCTTCTTCTACTTTTTCTTCTTCTCCTTCATCAGATGTTTCACCCAGAAAATCTCAAAGAATTCGTAAACCATCATCTGTAGGATTATCATTGTTCTCTTTTCACCTCAGCTTCATCTCCTTCCACTAATTCAGGTTGTAAATATCCCTTGGCATCTGTACTTTCTTATGACAACTTGTCTCCTTCACAAAAGCATTTCACCCTTTCTATCTCTACTCCTATTGAACCAAAAACTTATAATCAGGTTGTTAAATATAATGAATGGAGGCAACCTATGCAAGCTAAGATTTCAGCTTTAGAGCAAAATCATACTTGGGTCTTGACTAAGTTGCCTCAAGGTAAACATCCTATTGGTTGCAAATGGATTTATAAAATCAAACATAAAGTGGATGGTACCATTGAACGTTACAAAGCTCATTTAGTAGCTAAAAGGTATACTCAAACTGAGGGAATTTATTACTTTGATACTTTTTCTCTTGTTGCTAAGCTTACTAATGTTCACCTTTTATTAGCTTTAGCTGCTGCAAATAAGTGGTACTTACAACAGTTGGATGTTAATAATGCATTTCTTCATGGAGATCTTCATGAAGAAGTGTATATAGTTCTTCCTCCAGGATTTACATATGAAAAACCAAATATGGTTTGTAAACTTTAGAAATCTTTATATGGATTAAAGCAAGCCAATCACCAATGGTTTGCTAAGCTTTCTATAGCTCTCCTTTCATGTGGTTATCATCAATCTAAGGCTGATTACTCCTTATTTATAAAGAAAAATGATGTTTCATTTACTGCTCTATTGGTCTACGTTGATGACATCATTCTTGCAGGGAATGATCTAGTTGAAATTCAAACCATCAATTTTTTCTTGATCAATCTTTTAAAATCAAAGATTTAGGAGCTCTTATATTTTTCCTAGGCTTGGAGATTGCATGTTCTGCATCTAGCATTTCTGTTTGTCAAAGGAAAATTTACTTTGGACATTCTGACAAATACTGGTTTTTTGGGTTGTAAGCAAGCAAACACACCCATGGATAGATCACTTAAGCTCTCACAGGATGATGGTTCACCTATTGATGATCCTTCAAGTTATAGACGATTGATTGGCAGAGTTCTTTATCTTACTACAACTCATCCTAATATTTCTTTTGCCACTCAGCAACTTAGTCAGTTTCTATCAGATCCATGGCTTCCTCATCTTCAAGCTGCTAATAGAGTACTCCGATACATAAAAAACTCACCAGGCAAGGGATTGTTTTTCCCTTCTAATTTTGATTAGAAATTGAAAGCTTTTTGTGATTCCAATCGGGCAAGTTGTTTGGATTCTAGGAAATCTATTACCGGTTTTTGTGTGCTCTTAGATAAAGCCTTGATTTCTTGGAAATCTAAGAAACAAAGCACAATTTCTAGGTCATCTTCTGAAGCATAATATAGAGCTCTTGGGTTAGTAGTTTGTGAGCTCCAATGGCTTTTCTATTTACTCCATGATCTTCACATTTCACATTCTACTCTAGTTGTTGTATACTGTGACAATCAATTTGCCATCCATATTGCTTCTAATCCTACATTTCATGAAAGGACAAAGCATATTGAATTGGATTGTCATCTGGTTCGAGACAAGATTCAAGAAGGTATTGTTCATCTATTACCTCTCAAATCACAAGATTAGGTTGCAGACTTGTACACAAAGCCACTTGGGACTGGTCCATTTCATTTACTTTTGTCCAAGCTGGGAATGGGTGACATACATTCTCCAACTTTCGCGGGGGGTGGGGGGTAACATAGTTAGAGTCCAGTTAGATACTTTCTAAGTTTTGTTAGTTTGTTTATATTTCAGTTAGCTAGTGTAACTAAGTTAAGTTAGTTCTTTAGCCTCTATGTATAAGTATTGTACTTGTTATGTTGAAAATTCAGCGCTCTTTTTTATCAAAACATAATAATTGATAAGACCAAAAACAAGTAGAAAGTTTAAAGGCAATATATTTGACCATTGAAAATGAAAAAAAAATATTAACCCTTCTTAGCGAAATACTGAAAGGATTTTCCTATCAAGATATCAAGTCAGAACCATGAAGCAGCGAAAGTATATATTTGACCACCGAAAATAAGAAAAAATTTAATTAGTTCAAGTTTGTTTTAGATACTGCCTGTTTTTTCTTTTGGGGTAAACTGAACTGTCTTTAGAAGACCCAATGGCCCAAGTCCAACTAGTGTTTAAAAAAAGCTAAATAGTCTATACGCTTTAGGTGCCGTGTGCCAAAAAGCTAAAAAAATAAAATTATGCCAATTTCTGCTATGTTACGAACATAGGCAATGAGACTAGTAGATTTATGCCAATTTCTATTAGACAGATTTTTATTAGATAAATTTGTATTTTTTTTATATAATTATTTGACTGAGTCATATTCAAATATTGTCAGAATCAAATAGGATAGCTCTCTTATCATGACAAGTTTGTATATTAAATAAGGTAGAATTAATTAGAAGGGTCATGCAAAAAACTTATTAATTTAAATAAAGTATTTAAATTAATATTTGAATTAATTTAATTCAAATGAGCTTAGAGATAAAGCTATATTTAATTTAAATAATGTATTTTAAATTAAATGTGACTGGTTTAGAAAGCAAGTCATCTCCCTCATAAAGAAAACTAAGGGTTTTCAATATGTTTCATTCCACTGACTACTTCTTCCTTTTCTACTCTATGCACCACCAAGAGGGTGAAAGAGATAACTTTTATATTAATTAAGTCAGCGATTTTTCTCCAAAATAAAGCAAGATCGGTAGGAATTAACGCAAGATAGGTATAACATGGCCCCTCTCCCTAAATGAGTTCATAGCGTAGTCCCTATAATTAATTCTCCCATTAAGTAATTAATGTCATATGCTAATTTTTCTATTCATTTTGTATATGATGCATCTACATTGAAACTTGAAAGGGTAAATCAATTATTGATTTATTTGCTGCTTGATTTTTATTCCATGCCCTGTTTTATTTTGGCTTGTTTTCTTTAATTCTTAGCTTATTTATTTATATACCATTTTTTATTTTATTTTATTCAATGAGTTACATTGAATGTTTCTATTGAGAATTTTAACTTAATAGCGTTAGTGATTAAAAAATTTAATCAAATATAACTTTTCTTTTCATAGCCAGATATAACTTAAAATAAGTGAAAAATGATTATGATGCCACTTGTATGTATTTTAAAATATCACTTGTTGTAATTTTAAGATGCAACTTCTATTTATATCTAATATAAAGATAGATAGAACCAAAAGATCTAGATCCTTTCCCTAATAAAGAAAAATTTGAAGTTGACAAAAATACCCTTAAAATTAAAAGAATAAAATAATACTAATTATCTATCAAGCCTTAAATGATAAAATTTTTCCTTAAATTAGATTTTTGCATTCCTCAGTGAATTTTCAACTAATGTCTCTTTGAGACTAAAATATGTTCAAGAATTGATGGAAACACCAGTAAGAGGTGCTTGATGAATTTCACACTCTGGAGCCCAAGATTGTACATATTTTCTTATGGGTGGAAGGAGGTTCTAAAGGGCGCCTGACTGTTTAATGAATGGAATCTAAGCAGCAATCAGTTGGCTTTCATGATTGTCAAAAGTGCGATGTAGGGTCATAACTCATAAGATGATTTTCTATGAGTGTTTAATTGTGATATTCTTTTATATCCACATGTGATTCGTTATCTTCTTTTTTTTTTTTTTATACTTATGTGATTCGTTATCTTACATTTACTCGATATTGTTTTTGTAATAATATACCTCTAGCTCATGCAAACGTTTCAATTGATATATTCTGTTTCTGATTCTTTAGGGCATACTTTCATATGTTATTGTTTGTAATATAGTTCTTGTTTGTAAGCACCCAAAAAGATGTTCAACTCGGCAAGATGTTCAGTTGTATTACAATTAGTGAGTTTCTGTTTGGTTGCAACTCCTTCTATACCTCTTACCTTAATTTTCATCATCTTTTTCGAGGATCAAATGATTTAGATAACAAATAAAAAATTCACCCCATGAATCAAGAGTCTTTCAAAGCAAACATGTTAGAGCCATGGATGGACAACAAATAGTTTGCGTCCTATCTAAGAAAAAAACATATAGTTTACCCATATGAACTTTGAAAAAAGAGATTTTGCCATGTTGGACATGAGTTACAATTATATAAATATGTGTATGCACATGTATTTATTAGTGAACAGTATCTTGTTAGACACACCACTATAACCAAACACACACTCTCTATATTAATTCATTGGCCAAAAAGAAAATCAAATATTTTAATTTATTAAGAAATGCACTCTAGTAGTATAACATTTGGGTTTAGGTGGCATAGAATCCTAACTCTGCTGATTGATTTTTATTTTATCCCATGCATTATTTATAGAACATTATTGTGGCTTATTTTAGATTAATTATTAGCTTATTTATTTATTTACCCTTTATTATTTTATTTTATCAATGGATTACAATGAATTTTTCTATTGAGCATTTTAATTTAATAGTGCTAGTGACTCAAAAAATTTAATCAAATATAACTTAAAATAAGTGAAAAATAGTTAGAATGACACTTGTTTATACTTGAAAATGTCACTTGTTTTAATTTTAAGATGCAGCTTCTTCTATTTATATGTAACTAGAATTTATACCCGCACATCATGCAAGAAGTATTTATTGGAAAAATTAAACTAAAGTTCCCCATAACAACTTCACAAATTCAAGACATAACAGCATATTCAATCAACAATAACATAAAACTAATAAAAGATTCAGTTCATTTGGTGCTTTGTCTTTTACAACTGAAAGATCCAAGTGAAAGCTCTCGTGCACAAGTCCTACCCTATGCCTAGGTGTACTGACGGAGAAGATATTTGCAGCCAATCAAATAATAATGTATATTACAGAAAAAATGATACGTAGGAATTCAGTTAGTCATAATTATTAAATTTAGCCAAATGGATAATGGGAAAAACCCAGCCAACCCCATGAAATTGACTATTTGGTAGGAATTCAAACTTTCACGTAAGTCTGAACATGATCTTTCCAAAGGGAACTTGTTTGAAGAACATTCCTTAGGTTGATATAATCTCAAATTATGTAGCCTTTATAATATCATCATCTTTATCATAAGGTTTATCTGAAGCACCAATAACAGAATAAAAAATCAGTTATATAGAAATGTTGTCCATTCGCCAGTGGTGAAAGCAAAGTATCCAAGTAAGTGTCTGTTTATGCATACAGGCTTTGATATACAATTACATTTTTTTCTTGGTGAAGCTCTCATCCTAGTTAAAACATAAAAAGTTTTTCCTTTTTATGTCCATCCACTAGGTATTCTATGAATAGAGGGTAGAGTTCGTTTCTGAAAGAGTAATAAGACCCAGATATACTAAAATTAATATAAGTTATGATGAAACCAATCAAAAAAATAATTAGGCTTTGATGAGTTTGGCTTTGCCAAATCTCCATATTGCTGATGTTGAATCCAAGCTAATATAATCAAGAAATATGTAAAAAGCCTTGCCTAAAGAATTTTAAACTAAAGATTTCTTCTTTGACAATAAAACAATTATTAGCCACTTTACACCAAAGAAAATGATTTATAACATGTTATGTATAGATACGATAAGAGTATTGGATATGATAAGTATCCGATATGTTGAAACAATTAAATCTAAAAATATAGGATATACCTCTAAAATACGTATGTATAAAACATAAAATAATTCATAAAACATGAAAAATATAATTATAATAAAAAATCCAAACTATGAGTATACTTATAGCTTTCTAATAATATTAAATATAACAAGCATAATATGAACTTGAAAATAGCCAAAGCAATGGCGGTAAACCTTATGGAAATATATGAAGTATAAGTAGATAAATGATAGAAGAAATTTATTTAGATTTTAGATTAAAAAATCTATTTTTATGATAAAAAATATAACATAATATTTTTTTGAATAGTTTTTATGGTAAAAAATAATTTTTAATTGATAAATGAATATAATATTTATTTTAATTTCTAAAAAACAAGTCATGAAGTATGTAAAAAGTATCCAATTGTATCGATTTGGATTCAATATGTACCAGATACATATAGAAAATTAATTTTTTATTTTTAATAAAAATAATAAATTGAATACTTCATATATATGTATCGAAAGAGTATTAGTGTATATTGATATCAAAGAAGTATTCGATACAAATACATCAAATAATTTAAAGTATCATACATCATTAGTTTATAACATAAAAGTGGTTGTTCATGAAGTTTGATTAAGAACTATATCAATGGATTATTTGACCAAGCATCATATATCCCTTTTAAAAATGTTGTCCTTATGACCTCCAAGTCTCAAATTTAAACCCAATATATTAGCCCAGTCGAGATTCCAACCTGCTACAAACAATGAGCTTCAAATTTAAACCCAATATATTAGCCCAGTCGAGATTCCAACCTGCTACAAACAATGAGCTTTTACATAATGGACCTCAATGATGCAAATACTGCCCATGGCCTAACTCCAACTGGTGTTCAAATTAAGCGACAAAAAAAAAAACCAAGTAATGCTTAACTCTTGGAAAAAATGGGGCACGATTGAAACTAAGCATTGATTTTTTTTTCTTTTTTCTTTTCTAATTATTTGTTGCATGGAAGATAAAAAACAAGCATATCCCATGTCACATTACAATTTCGGCGGTCAAATTATCATTCCCCGGAAAAGAAGCCTTAGGCGTAATTTTTAAGAGTTTCATAATAAAATTTTTTAATAAAAATTGATATTAAACTATGCTGTTTTTTATTCAACGCAGATATATTATAATTTAAAAATTTTTTAAAAATGGTACTTATTTTTCCTATCATTTAAATCGTATTAAAATGTGTAAAAAAATTAAAGGAATAAAAAATTATGCAAGGCTCACTGACATGTAGATAAAAATTAAAAAAAAAAAGATGTGAAACCTAATTTTTTATATTTTCTAAAGAGTGCGACTTCTTATAAATTTTATATTTTATATTAATATTAATTATTAAATTTTTAATAAAAATTTTAAAAGTTGGTATTTTTAACAATTCTGCTGTTACATAGAGTAAGTAGTAACTAAAAGAAGTGATAACAATCATGATTATGAATAACTAATTAGTGTAACTATATTGTGGCAAAAAAAAAAAATTCAACTCTTGACTTTATAAGGAATTAAAAATTGGGTGATTGGCGAAGGGATTGGTGTAGATGAATGAAATAATAGAATTGTGCGAAGAACTGAAGACGGCTCAAGGTTATGAGCTTTTTTTTTTTTTGGTCGAAACCAGGGTATCCACCGTCGAACATGGTGACTAATCCCCTCACTGATTTGTAGACACCTCAAAGGGTGGGACAACTGGCTCGGAGATTTAAGGCTGCTTCATACCCAAAGCCAAGATTCGAACTCCTGACATTTGGTTAATGGTGGATGAGTCCCTTCCACTCAACCACACCCCCCGGGTTAGGTTATGAGCTTTCTTCCTCTATGTATCAGACAGGTATCGAAGCAGGAATTTTGAGAATTAGGGCAAAAGAAACAAGAAGGTCTCAGAGGTCATTTCAGAGAGTTGGAATAAGAAATGTGACAAACTCAATCTCACGTTTACGAGCTACGAAATCCAATGGGAAGAAGGGAAGATTGCTCGCTGACAACTTCAACAGGTGGGATTGAATCCCAATGGAAAAGGTTGCAAGCTTGCCAACGAACTCTAATGAATGAAGATTCACCAAATTTGATTTCCATAGACATCAATGGCAGTGACTTCAAAGGTTGTTTCTTTCTTTGCAATCTCTGAGGAACTAGTTTCCCAGATAGAATCAACTTAAGAGCTTGATCTAAATTGCTTCTTGGGAGGATTCAATGGTGAAATTGTAGTACCTATAAGAAGAATTTAGTGAGTACACAGTAAAGTACACCTCAAGAGGAGAGTACAGTGACACAAAAGTAAGAGTAAAAATGAAGTTGGCTTCTCTTTAATTTCGACAAACTCCCTCTTTTCTATTTCTCTTTATTTGAGAGGTCCTCTACCATTTGCTCATCTCTTTTGAGTGGTGCGGGTGGCTCAGTTTTTCCCAATCTTTCCTAATCCAAACTGCCTATAAATATGGGATAAATGGGCTAACTCATGAGTTAAAGCCCGTCTTCTCGGTTCTAAGTAAATCACATGTATTTAGCAAGATTGAAAGAAGCCACCATTACTACCCTATATATGTGAGGATCCACTCACCTACTTTGAGAAATTGGACTCTTTCCATCTGCTAGGGCCAAATCCTTCTTAGCCCTTAATCATAAGTCTTCTTCTTCCAATTCTTTGTTAAGGACCTCTCCCTACATTAATAAAAACCCCATAAATACCAACCCAGCCTTGCCACTAGCAGATTACCTGTGAAATAACTAACCAAAAAGGACATGGATGAATGAAGGAAAAAGGGTCATCAGTTATGCTATGGTGCTCTGCAAAAACACATTTGATAATGAAGAGGAAAGGGAAGGGGAGGAAGACAAAGAGAAAACTAATTCAAGTGACCATGGATAAACAGGGACAACTAGCAGTCAAAGAACAGTACCTGCCTTGTCAAGTCTTTTAAGCTGTACCAATCCTTAAGGATTGGAACTAATTTTTGTGGGAGAGATGATTGTTACATGTGATTAGTAGTTAGTCATGCTGCTAGTTTCTAAATATGTTCGATAACCATTATTGTTAAGAATAACTAACTAATGTAAAATGTAACTAGCTATTAACGAAAAAGAGCACTTGAGTTAAATATTGGCGATAATGGGGTAATAAAATTGTGTCAAGATTTTTCTGATCTTTCTCTATATACCCATCTGTACTGTATGACTTATTTTTCCCCAACTGCATGCTTCTCGGGCAATATATTATATTACTTTTATTTTTGGGATAACTGCATGTATATCGTGCAATATATTATTTGTTTCTCGGTTGACCGGACATGACTTCTTCACTTGTATAATTTCAATGGCATTATGGGCAAAAACTTTCCCAAACAATCACAGCTCAATGGTTAAACAAACCAAATGAGCCAGTTATGATCATTCACAAGTGCCTTCCACTACAACTTGATGGTTCCATTTATACAGAAGTTCTGGGATCCATAGAGAGTTTTGACCTATGCTGCTTCAAATATCAACGAAACTCTGCTTTTTGTTTTATGCAAAGAGAAAAGTATGGTGAGACCTGTCCAAGCAGACTATATGATTTAGGAATCAGTTCTCAGTTATTTCATTGAAAAAACCAGATTGAACTTACTGGTCTCTAATCATGTTGCTGGGAAATGCTGGGAATCTGTTTAGTTCCTTCTAAGGAGAAAGATGTTTAAGCGGTCAGTTAGTAACGATTCATCATTACATACCAACCACGGTTCATGATTTTATTGGCATGATTAAAACACTCACTAAAGATATGAAAGGAAAGGGAACGACGAGATAAAAAACATATGAACAGGGCAATATAGCCACCGGAGGTCAATTAGCAGGGAAGGGCATAATTCATACAAATACCAATATCGATCTGATTTCTGACACAACAAACTATCTTCAAATTTCTATGGATGGGACACTGACCTCAATCTCAACTATACATACTACATCTAATTGTTCAAAGGAAGTAAGCAACCCATAACGACGTGATTAGCCCCATTAATAAGAATCCTTCTTCAACTTCTGCACTCGATAATTCAGCTCCTCGAGCCGGACCACAAGGCCAGTGACGGAGTACAAAAGCCAGTAGAACACCAGAGCCACGGCGATCAAAAGGGCATTGCGCTGGCTCTTCATGATGGATTTCTCATACCGAAGGTGCAGAGAGGGAGTGCAAGAGTCGGGGGATTCACAAGAGGGCCTTGTCTCGTACTTCCAATAGATGTCGAGGAGCAGGAAGATGCAGAAGGGAACAATCGAAGAGAAGGGTCGGAGGAGGCTTCTGGTGACAGAGATGAGACCCTTGCGAAGAGGATCGAGACCAGGGACGGTGAGGAGAAGAAGCATTACGGCTTCTGCACCGGCAGCGTAGCTTAGCACCATCCACTCAAGCGCCATTTGGAGGAAATGGGTGTGCTTCAATGGAAGTAAAGAAACGAGCTTGGAGGTGAAGATCTTTTGATCGATAAGGGATTTGGACCGATGACTTCAAAGATTTAGAAGAGAGACGCGTTGAAGATGATTTCATGGGTTCTGTGGGTCCACTTGTTCGGACTTTAGTCGGACAATGACCCTCACGAGTCTTGGGAACTAAGAAAGTGCAGACTTTAAAAAATATATCACATTTCTATTTTCTTTTTTTTTTTAAAAAAAAAAATCTAATAAACCTTGCAGTTTTTGTTGGCAATAACTTTTTATTGTATTATTTTCTTACTTAAGAGCATGATACTGCTCCAAAAGACATTTTATTCTCAATAAATAATTTTGGTTCCCATCAATAGATTACCTTGTCCCAATTCTTTCCGGGATATTAAAATGATTTCTGGAAAAAAAAAATCTATCCAAAAAAATCTATCGAAGAGATTAAAATTGTTATCCTTACTTATATAAATATAGATAAAGGAAAATTTATAGCAGAAAAACAGCAAACTGGAGTACCTATTTAAATAAATCAAAATCCAGAATGCATTTTGGAACAATTCTAAACTAGATCATGGACTGTGAACAGCTTAATTGCTTCACTTTCTTTCGCAAATATACAAAGGATTGACACATCACACCAACTTCAATTCAATATCTAAGAACTAAACACATAATCTTGTTTTGGAACTAATCCATATAGATTTAAGTAAGAATTATCAAAACTGATTAAATCGAATCAAATCAAATCAAATTGATTTGAACTGATTTAAATTGAACTTAAATGAGATTTATTTTAGATTTTTTTACTTTTGAAATCGATTCGATTTTGTTTGGTTTTAAATATTTGGAATTGAATCAAACCTAATCAAATATATTAATATTTTTTTATACAACAATAATATACTTATTTAATGGATTTTACCTTTTTTATTTAATATATTTTATATTTATGTTATACTCATTAACATATATCTCTTACATCATGAGCTTATAAACAAAATTATAAGACATTTATAAGGTAAGGAGAAAGAATATAAATTAGTGTGTTCTTATAAATAATCATGTACAAAGGATTAACACATCACATCAACTTGAATTCAATATCAATACCAGAAGACATAATCTTATTTCAGAACTAGTCCATATAGATTTAAGTAAGGGTTATCAAAACTGATTAAACTGAATAAAATCAAACCAAATTGATTTGAACTCATTCAAACCGAACTTAAATGAAATTTATTTTAGTTTTTTTTTATTTTTGAAACCAATTCGATTTGATTTGGTTTTAAACATTTGGAATCTGAATTAAATCTATTAATATTTTTTTATACAACAATAATATACTTATTTAATAGATTTTACCTTTTTATTTAATATATTTTATTTTTATATTACACTCATTAACATATGTCTCTTAGATCATAAATTCATAAATAAGATTATAAGACATTTATTAGATAAGGAGAAAGAATATAAATTAATATGTTCTTATAAATAATCATGTAAAAAGATATGCACAAAATTTTTACATAAAAAATTGATATTTTAGTAAATTATTTAGATATAATTTAGATTCATAAAGTATCTATATGATACCTATTTAATCTAATGTTTGGAAAGGATGCTATTTTTTTTAATTCATTTTAGTATGATTCAAATTAAATTAAATCGAACTTGAAATTGAACCAAACTAATTAAAAAGAAAATCGAATAAGTTTCAAAATATACTAAACCAATTGATTTGATTTGATTTAATTTTTACCCAAAATCAAACCAAACTAAACCTTTTAACACTCTTAGATTCAAGGGTTAAAGTTTAGTGCTTCTGCAAATTTGCTGGAGCGGAACCAAAGAATTTAGATAATTTAGATGTACAATCAAATTCATTCTTGCAGCTTTAGCAAGATAACCGCGGTGATACTCTTGGCTAAAATAGAAAAAAGATTCTCCTTTTAATAACTATTCACTATGTGTTCTACGAATAGAGGGCAGGGTTCGTTTCTGAAACGAAAAGTAACAAAACCTAGATATATTGAAAATAGTATAAGTTATAATGAAACCAACTGAAAAATAATTAGGGTTTGATGAGTTTGGCTTTGCCAAATCTCCAGAACGCTGATGATGAATCCAAGCTAATAGATGCAAACTTTTCTTCAGATTGTCCACCCCTGTAATTAAGAAATACGTGAAAAAGGCTTGTCTACAAAATTTTAATTGAAAGAGTTTTTTATTGGAAAACAAAATAATTATTAGCCTGCCTCAAGGACATCAATCATCTGAGATGATCTAGGTCATCTACTAAATGCAAAACGCAGCCTTCTAGTTTACACGAAAGTAAATGATTTATAACAAAAAATATCTGTTCATGAAGTTTGATTCAAAACTTTTAATATCAATGGATTCTTTACCACCTTCTGAGTGAGTATCACATTTAAACACAATACGAAGCCAAGTCGAGATTTCTCCCTCCTACAAACAATGAATTTTTACATAGTGGACCTCAAATAAGATGCAAACACAGCACATAAAACAATCACAACTTTAGCCGGAGTTATTAGATGACAAAAAGAATTTATTAGTATAATTTTGGAATGAATATCTTTTTCAATAGACATTTTGGAATGAATGTGGTGGGATTAAATATTGGAGGACAATAGAGACAAACAAATATTCTATCACATTTAAAGCTGATAATTTTACCTATCCAATATGGAATAATGGGAATCTCAGTCCTCCATACTACAACCTAAGACTTTCAGATTTTGGCCGAAAAAAAAAACCTGACTTTTAGATATAAAAATTTCTTCCTTCTTTAGCCAAAGGATTTTCATATCACATGTCAAAACTTGGTGCATATGGCACAGCACTTTTGAGGTTTACCTTAAGAAATTCTCGATTGATTTCCATAGAGAACCATGTTTACTTCCCTTGTTTGAACGACAACTTTGAGGATGCCTCTTTCTGAATTCATTTAGTTTCCCTTTAGGTGTCCCTGAACACAGTAACAAAACCTCTCGAATATTTCCCTCCAATTGTTCAAGCATGCTATGCCAAACTTCTACCAGTATTATTTAGTCCACAAGTTCTAAAGAGAAGTGAATCATTATCCATGTCATCGGGAGAAATTGAGTTGTCTTTGCCAGATGCTCTGAGTAAAGCTAATTCCTCAACAAGTAAACGTCTGTTCGGACTTGCTGGGAAAAGGACCATTGTGAATCTTACGAGCTAAGAAAGAGATTGAATGCAAGGCATCCAAACCTCTTCCACAGGAACAAGACAATTGATGTTGGATGACTACTTGAAGTCAGAGTGCGCCTGTCCTACTCCGCACTTTCCAGCAAAAATGAAACTCCTTCGTTGGTTGTTATTTTTTCAAAAATATGGGTGAGCTTGTCATCTCGAACCATCTTTTCCAAAATTTTATCTTCAAAATCAACAGATGAGATGTTCTGGTGATGGCCAGGTCCATCGGGACAGTAAAATACTGACTCAGACAGTTGATCCTTCTCAGCTTGACGACAGCATTTTTGTTCATCCCTTGACCCTGAAGTTATGAGACGGTAAGTGTACACAACTTTCTTTTGTCCAATCCGATAAGCGCGACACACAGCTTGCCTTTCTGCTGAAGGATTCCATAAAATGTCAAGCAAAACAACCCTTGAGGCACCAACCAGGTCGATCCCTTCAAAACAAGCCTTGGTTGATGCTAGCATTACCCTCACTTTGCTAGTGGGATCATTGAATACATCAATTGAGGCTTGGCGTGTCTCTTCATGGGTTTTTCCATGAATTACTACCATCTCCTTTCCTTCAATCCAATCAAAGCGAGATTTAATCTGGTTGGCCAAAAAGGTCAAGGGAACAATATACTGACTAAAAACCAGAACTTTCTCCTTCATGAGTTCACTTAACCGGATGAGTTCCATTACAAATATGGTTTTGACTCCATATTCAAGATTCACTCTTGCTCCGTCTAACAGGTTTTTGTATTCAGCAACACAGAGTGAAGGATGCACAGTAGCAAGAGACTCCAAATATTCTAATCCAAGCCAATCCTGAAGTTGGTTTTTCCTTGTGTCCTGAATATATTCCAAAGTTTTCTTCTGCAACTCGGATGGCTTTAATCTGACCACCAACTCTCTCAACCCAGGTAGATTCTCTTGCAGAACAGTCCCCTTATGCACATGAACGAATGGTTTTATCATGTTTCTTATCTCAGCAACTATTTTGTTCTTTTCACCGTTACTCTCCACCTTGGGATATGATTTAAGAAGATATTCCAAGTTCTCTTTGGTTTCATTCCTTCTCGCTAAGCAGAGTGTATTATGAAGCTCATAGAAATTATTCTGAAAAGGGGTGCCAGAAAGTATGATGCGTTTCTTGGTCTTGATTTTTGACAAAGCTTTCCACATGAGACTGCGTGCATTGCGAGGGGTGTGACCTTCATCAAGAACTAATAAACCAGGAAGTTCAAGAAGGTCTTTCTCTATATCGTATGAGCTCTTTCTAGCCAGCTGATCAAACAATGTGTAACTAATTCCCAAGATGCTTCTAACCTCTTTCCAGGAACACAACTTCACTTGACGGATTTTATCCATACGACAACGCACACGACGACCACGTTGCCTCACAAGGTTCATAGCATGCTCACTCTCCTTCCCAGAGTACTCAGACTTGTTCAAATTATGAAAAGGAACACGTACCTTCCACTTCTCTAACTCCTTCTCCCATGTATGAAGAATGTTACTTGGAGCTATGATCATTGGCCTGCAATTTGGATATAACTCCATGAACGCCTGGAGAAAGACAATGGTAAGGAAGGTTTTCCCTGTTCCTGGAGCATGTGATATAATACAACCATTTCCACTAGCAAAATCCAAGGGCTTTTTCAGCTTGTCAAGAACGGTTCCACCAGCTAAGTTCGTCCAAAGAAACTCAAAAGCTTCCCGTTGATGAGGGAACATACTCTTTTTCACTCCCGGAATTATATCCCACACAGTTCCAGTGGAAGTATTGGGATCAAACCCGGAAGAGTCATCATCACAGCAAAAAATTTGATGCTGAAGGTCATCAATGACACGGTGGTCAGCATTCTCCAAAATGTAAGAGTATCTGTTGCCTGATTTTCCCAAGGGGTTTTTGCACTGCATATGGAAAAATCATTTTTCACAAAAAGGTTAAAAAATTGAATATAGAAAAGGGAACAGTTGAATAAAACACCATTTCTAAATAGTCACTGACATATAAAAATAATCTACTCAACCAGCATTAGACTTGTACAAGGTATGGCTTACAACTAGAAGGATCGGTAACGATGAAGTCAAAGAGACCCATGCCACTCGGCTCTTTAATTTCTCTCTTTTTTTATGAGACAAATGTTTTTGGCTGTACCCCTCTCGAACAGATTAATTTCCTCCTCATCATTGCAAATAAACTTTGCATCATGTTACATAGTTAAAGCAATAATCTAACCTACTGAGCTAATATTATACAAATTAAAAAAGTTCCCATGAAATTTACACCACTTGCACCCCCAGATTATATTACTCATGAGACTGACAAACGCATCCATGTCACCTGCTGGATGACATATACAGAGTTGAATATCTACAATTTTTTTTTTTAAAAGAAAGAATTACAATTCCATCAAACATGTTTGGTAGGAAGATTTGGGCTTCTTTCCATCAATATGGACAACTCACAAGTGCACATGGAAGAGGGGGAAGCAACAAGGCAAAATATGTACAAATTAATCCACTTACAAATTGAGGGTCATGATACTTGATGTCCACAATCACTTGCAAGCAATTTCTACATATAACTCCGATTTCCTCGTTCAGAAAAGGATCATGATCCCCTCGTTGACAAGGAGTAGCTTTGGTAATTTCATCCTCCTGACATGGGTCATCACAATGACCCATTTCATCCTGCTGACAGACACATAGTAAGAAAGCAAAAACTTGCATCATAAAAAAACATGTGACCCGAACTAGTCCAGGAGTACAATGATCAAAGTGATTTTGTACATGTCCAGAACAATTAAAAAGACAGAGAGAATAAGATTTGACCCTTGTATATAGAGACTCGTCCATCTTAGCCCAAATTTCATCCAATTTCGCACACTCTGATTCCTCTAGTGGCTCCTGAACACGAAGAGACTCCTGAAGAATCTTGACTGGATCAAAATAGTTCAGAAAAGGATCATGCTCCCCTCGTTGACAAGGATTAGCTGTGCTAACTTCATCCTCGGGACATGGATCATCACAATGACCTGTATCAACCTGCTGACAAACTTGCATCATAAAACAACATGTGACACGAGCTAATCCGGGGGCACAATAACCAAAGTGATTTTGTACGTGTCCAGAACTATTAAAAAAACAGAGAGAAAAAGATTTGACCCTTGAATATATATGAGCAAACCTACCTGAACAGAATCTTCACAAGCACGTAGACACTCGTCCATCTCAGCCTCGTCATCAACGCAGAGTGGATTACTGAATGTCCCTGCTTTGCTGTTTCTAAACTTTGAAGGAGCAAAATGCGACCGAGTTCTCCTAGCAATACATCTGCTGCTAGTAGACAGCACATCCTTCTTATCGTCACCATCCGATGTAGTGTCATCGTCGCCATCTTCTGAAACCGACAAATCATCATCATTCAATGTATTTACAACATGGCGTTCTCCAATGAACATCACATCATCGCCATCATCATCAAATCTAGAATCCATTGAACACCCTTCTTCCCCGGCATAATGAGAAGCAGATTCCTCACCCTCATTCCGCTTCCTACGCTTACTACTCATCTCTAAGTATTGTTTCTCAGTGACTGCGCGTCTAGAGCGAGTTCTTCCTACCACACCCGCGCCGGAATACATAGCTACAACACAAAGGTGTCTCCTTTATCCTTATATCATCTCAGGCGGACTTAAAACAAAAATCTGGTATATTTTTCCCAACACAACAATCAAGGATATAATGGCATACCTTTCTCCGGAAGCTAGCAAGCGGACTTGCCAATCAGACAGTGAAGAAGAGAATAGAAGCTGGACCACGGACTGAACGGCCACTGCCTCAAAGGACTAACCCTCGACAGAAGGAAAATAGCCAACAACGTTCGTACTGCAGGAGAGGCAACTTCTCTTTCACGGAAGTCGCGAATAGCTGGCGAGGGGATGAAGGAGCCCCAGAAATCGGCACAGTTTTGTTGGCTCCGAATAATCCAAAGGATACAAAGGAAGATGCATTAAGAAGAAAGAGGAGAAGGAAGAGGTGCAGAAAGCTTGCATGAGAAGAAAAAGCGATCAAGGAAAAAGGTGAGAACGATGTCGATTTTCGGGATCACGCCGAGAATCAAACAAAGGATTCGCAATATGGAGTACAGATTTATTTTCTGTTCCTAAAAATTCGGTTATAATGAATTTATTAGATATTTTAAATATTTAGTATATATTTCTGTTTAACCATGTCAACAATGAATTGATAATATATATAGTGTTTCCTTTTATCCAAAATATATAACTTCTAAATAAACTGAAGATGAGAGTTAATTATTTAAATTTATAAAAAATTTATATTATTTTTTAATATTATTTTTAATAAATATAATTTTTAAAATAATTTTTTATGAGCTAATTAATAATAAGAATAAATTAAAAAAAATTATTAATATTTTTAATTTTACCTGAAGAAGATTTATATTTTAGTTAAATAATATTTTAGAAGAGAATTTATATTTTGGATTGGAGGGAGTATATATTTATATTAACTAGATTATGTATGAACCGTTGTTTTACACTTAATTTTTTAATAAAAAAGTTTAAATGATATATTTTTAAAATCTCTTTATAAATTTGTCCATTGACTTTTTTTTTTAATAAATATCAGTAATCAATAATTGTAAATATTTTTACCCTTGTGTTTGTGCACTATAAAAGGAATTTGTGAGGGGAAACGAGAAGACTCGAAAAAGGCTATAGGGCCCGCATCCCTTACTATTTACTTCTTCACCCTCATTCAATTCGAATATAATTAATAAAATTATTTTTCAAAGAAGAATTTCATGACATTCATGCAAAACTGCAAATCTTAAAACAATCTAATAAACCGTGAAGTTTTTCGTAGACAATAATTTATCTGTGTTATGAAATTGTTAGAAATATAAAAAATTTATTAAAAAGCAAGAGAGAATTTTAGAGAAAAGAAATGGGGGAGTATATTTCTTATTTACATAGATTTCATGTATGTATAATATTTTGTGTTATTACTTTATTTATAGGCCTCCAATTCTTGAAACTAACCTTAGGAGTTATAATTGTATAAATGAAATAACTAATCTATATAATTATGTAATATATAACATTTGTAGATTATATGTATTAATCATATAAAAACTCCTAATAAGTAATTGATTTAGAAGTTTTAGAGCTTTAAGTGAGGAATTTCAATAGACATGGAGGTTATGGAGCTTTGAAAGTTATTGACATCCACATAATTTATATAATTTTATGATACTCTCCTTTAGATATTCATAACAAATATTGTGCTTTGTTAAAACCTTACTAGAATAAACTTAATGGAATAAAAATCTAGTTAAGGAAAAAGAGTACACAACATTTAAATAATTATTAAAGCTGCCTCATTAAAAAATCTTACCAGGAAAACCAGTGGAACAAAACCTTGGTTAAAAAAAAAAGTATAGTATAATCTTTACTCCCGTGATGAAAACATTATTTATTATTCTTAAGTCACTGTATCTTGATATTGTCCACCACCTTGTCAAATAAGATTGTAGTCATTAATGTCATTGGGATTACATTTTTCTTTTAGAACCATGCATGATATCTTGTTTTAAAAAAAAAAATTCTCTATACATATTTTCTAGATATGTTAAATAATGATATAGCTATATTTTCAAATATAAATAGCCTCTTTGATATCAAACAACTATCTTACTTTTGAATATTCAATTAATTGCAATCCAAGTTTAGCTAAATAAAACGCCTTCATATATTTGTCTCTCAAAGCTATCACAATATGTGTTTATCTTCATTCTAATATTTATTTGTTCAACAAGAATTTAACCTTGTTGACAAACTTATAACAAATGCATATTAACAAGATATATAAGTGCTTTCAAAAAATAAATATATGACATTTCATGATCAATATGTTCATTATTCTCGTAAAGATAAAATCATTGGAGTATTAATTAAATATATTTAAAGAAAACTTATTTAAGATCTTTTTAAAATTCTTGATTTACAGGCCGAGTCAACTTTATTTTTTCAAAATCTTTCATATTAAACTTTTTATTTAAATAATTGATTAGTTTTGCAAACTCTTCTAGAGTTTTAATATATAACAAACTTTGGTCCAAATCTATTTATAAATATAGATAAATTGGACAATTTTTAATCTACAAATAGTTTTTTTTTGCAAATATACGATTTTCCAATGAAATTTAAGATACTTCTAATATTTTTAATTCTTATGGAATTCTTATATTTATTTAACTATATAGTAAGTTATATAAAATTTTGTATAACGCTGGTTAATAAGATATTAAAAAATTTCATTCACTACAAGATAATGTCCATCAATGTTAAACTAGTGTGAAAACTCTTATAATTTTGTATTTCTTACTTTGTTTTCACATCTACACCCCTTATATGATATTAACTTTACACTTTGGGTGTTTGAATGACAGGTCTAAAAACTTTTCATTTAAAACTCATATTACCTCTTTTTTAAATGTTGGCCAATTATTTCATTTTTTATACATCTTGTGATAAATTTTCACACACAATCCTCATATGATAGTTTGATATTTCAAGATCATGAAAATTGTTGTCGACAACTTTATTGTTTCAATTGGTTCCATATTTCTTATAATGACATAGCTTATCAATATATTTTCATTGTTTTCAGATACATGAACCTCTTCCGGAGTTTTGCTATTAGTTATGTCTTAGATTTCTTTTAGAGTGTTTGCCTCCTCAACATGATCATCTTAATTATTTGCTCCTTTTTTCTTTGAAATGTTTATCTTTGGAACCGATTGATCTTACATACTTCAGGTATGACTCTTTTTTTTTTTGTCCTACTCGGATATTGATTGAAGCATTCTTAGCTGGAATATAAAATTTGATGATTTTTATCTAGGCCAGTGAATGTATCTGACTCATTATTTGATGAATTTCTGGTTCATACTATATTTGTATGAGAATAAGAATAAGATTGTGATAATGTATTTCATATATTTGCCATTCCAGCTACTTATTATCTCCTCTTTAAGCTAGGAAAGCAAATCATGTAGTATAAGTCTCCTATATCCATTTATTTCCTTTAGAAGCATCATTTGATTTCATTTAGAGACAAATAAGAAAAAGGAGAATCTTAACCAACATTTATTCTCAGCTTTCTTTAAATATCCATCTATACATTGTGATGGCGAAATAAGCAAATACATTGCATATTGTATTTCAGACAAAAAAATTTTTGGCTTCTCACCAAAAGCCAAATGTAACTGGGAAAAACTATAATAACTTTTGACTTAATACATATAAGTGCTGCAATATGTAAAATTATCTATTTCCACATGAAAAATCTTGTTATCATAAATATTAATCTAGTTATTTATTAGAGGCATTTGATAAATAACTTTGCCAGACCATTTTGCTAAAATTGGATTTTCAATTATTCTTCTAATAAGCATATCATGATCATTGAAAGCTTGAGATGTAAGCTCACTGACATTTTCAAGAAAAATCATCTTGATCACATATTTTGGAAAATATAATTATTTATACGAATAATATTGCAAATTTCAGGTTGCAAATTGATAATCAACACATATGTGACTATATTTATAGATGCATCTATCAAAATCAATATTTATATAGTTCACATGGTGACAATCTGAATGAGTCTATATATATATATATCAACTTGATAATACATGGATCCAATCCCAATTATAGCTAGTACTAATTTAAAAATTAATATGCTTTGAGAATAAGTAGCATAAGATAATTTTTAAATTATATTATATTTTGGCTTTTATAAAGAATCTTCAGGTTCTTCAATGGATGTTTATATGAATTCTCAATAAATTTTCACATCATAATAATTCGATATGATCAAACCGATCATGCCCAGTAATAAATATTTAGATTAGTAAACTTCATGTTTACTGTAATAATTTTTTCAATTACTAGTACACTTCAAGTTTACTATCATATAATTTTTACTTATAATTTCAATGTGACATCCAATATAATACTCCCTTCGTTACGCTATATAGTGCACTGTTATGAGAAATTCATGTTTCAAAATATAGTGCATTGCGCAGATTACATTGTGTTTTTTTTATTACCTTTCCAGTATTGCATCTAATAAATAAGCTTATATATTATACGATTATCAATGCATTTAATTAAAAATCTTTAATTGTTTGGTCAAATCATAAATGAATGAAGGAGAATTTCTCCAAAAACTTCACTTTTCACAATTATTAATGACTCATGGGAATTCGGAAAAAAGAATAAATGAGAGAATGGATGCAATTTATTAATGTAGGAAGTATTATTAAATAAGGGTAATTTGGGAAATAATGGAAAAAAATTTTGGTTACTAATCATTGTCTTGATACGTGTGTGGTAGTTAAAAGTGCATTATAAACTGGAATAAAGGGAGTAATATCTTTGAAACTAAACAAATATATTTAAAAGAAAATATATCATCAACAATTAACTTTGCTTTATGAGAGTAATATAATGTAACATAGTTCTTCCAAAACTTTTCATTTTTATATTATTCAATATAATACCAATATTATAATAACTCATTTTATAATGAGAGAAATACTATTAGTATCAAATATAATCTATAGCATATTATTTAACCATAAATTATTATGTGCATAGTAGTTCTTCAGGAACTAATTAGTCAATTTTACTATATGAAATTTATCAAAATATCAAAATTAACATAATTTATATTTACATATATCATCACTTTATATTTTATTAACAAAATACTTCAATATTGCTATTTCTATAACACATTCAAAATATAAGATAGAGCGCGGAATTAAACATTTCATTTATTTTTTTTTCTTGATATCTCTTTATTTGGGAAAAATCATTATTTCCTATATATATATATATTGTAACATTCCATAATTCATCCGATAAACTATTGAGAAAATTTAGAAAAGATTAGAAAAAAATTTGCATAGATGAAAGTACTTTTGGTGGCATAAAATCTGCACACCATTACCCTTTTAGGACTTTAGCAAAATTAACTTTCTGGGCCATGGTATTCAATAATCATCAAACTATCAAATTGCCACAAATTCTTCGATGAATTTATATAATTCATGGAGACTATAAGATATTTTTTTAATCAAAATCAAAGGTGAGGTGGCTTCTGGCCAACTAATCATAAGATCAAAAATAATATGACTATTGACCATCTAATTATATGAATTCAAAATATCAAATTCATCATTGGCATATTATAAATAAATCATATGAACTTTTGAATAAGGTATATAGTATAATAATAGATAGTAAAGATCAAAATAAAATTCTTACCTCTATGGATATTGCATAATTCTAATTCCTTTTACAATTAATCGAACGAATTGGAGAAGACTTCATCTTAAAGAATCTAGATTAAACCGTATCTTTCAAGGGATGGAAACCAATAGGGAACCCTAGAATTTACCTCTTATACAAAGTTGGTAGAGACTCATGCTAATAATGTGTTATGAAACTATTAGAAATATAAAGAACTCAATAAGAACAAGAGAAAATTTTAGAGAAAAGAAATGGAGGGAGTATATTTCTTATTCACATAGATTTCATGTGTGTACAATGCTTTATGTTAGGTCTCTATTTATAGGCCTCAACTCTTGAAACTAACCTTAGGAGTTATAAGTGCGTAAATGAAATAATTAATCTACATAATTATGCAATATATAACATTTGGATGTTATATGTGTTACTCATATAAAAATTCCTAATAAACCATTGATTTGAAGGTTTTATAATTTTAAGTGAGAAATTCCAATAGACATGATCATTACGGAGTTTTGAAGATTATGGATATCCATATAATTTATACAATTTTATAACAATTTGGTATTATTTTCATATTTAGGAGCATCATATTTCTCTTGAAGATATTTTATTCTAAATAAATAAATATTGGTTCCCATCCATAAATTACCTTGTCCCAATTTTTTTTTTTTATGTTTTTCTTAGGGCCCGTTTGTTAAGCTGGAATGATTTTTTATAGAATGAGAATAAGAAAAAAATGGAAATAGGAATAAGAAAATGAATAGAAATGGGGTTTAAAAGTATACTTGACATAGTAAAAAACTAATGGAATTATGATATAAATTTTATTTGGTATGTGTATTTTAATGATGAAATGAAAAATTTAAAATATCAAATTACTAAAATAGTCTGACTAAAAGATAATGTGAAATTTTTTTTTTAAAAAAATTACTTTTACAACAAGACCCCTCGTCACCTTCGAACTATAAAAGAATACTTCCATAGCCACTTCCTTCTTCGACAGTAACAATGGAGCAAAGTAGATGATGGATAGATCTGCAGCAATGTAGAATGATGGAAAATGATCATATCTGCAAGGATGGAAGACGATGGAGCACAGCTATGTGGAAATGTGACATTGAGTGGTGATAATGGTGATGGTGAAGAATGGCGACCAATGCTCTGTGATGGGAAATAGATTTATGACGAGTGAGGGAGAATGGTGACGGTGAAGTGGATCTACATGTGACGTCAACACTGCCCATTATGTGCTCGCCGGTGCTCCATCTGATGTTTTGTGGTTGGATGGTGAATTCGAGGAATAGATTTTGGCTGAAAATTTGATTTATATTTGAAGGCATTTTAGTCAATCAAATATCATTCCTTGGAAAATCCAGGGAATTATTCACAACCCTGCAGGAATACACTATCTTTAATGGAAAATTGCCTTTCCTTGGAACCATCAATCATGCACACTAAACCAAGTAATTTGGTTATTTCCTCTAATCTTCCCTTTCCATTATCCAAATTACTTTCAGTAATCCATTGATAAATTTCTGGGCAAGAAAAAAAAATCCATTGATAAATAAAGATAAAAGAAAATTTATACCAGAAAGAAACAGCAAGCCCGAGTTCTTTGCAATTTAAATTAATCATTCCAGAATGCATTTTGCAGCAATTCAAGACTAGATCATGGATTGTGTAACAGCTTGCTTGCTTCACTTCCTTTTGCAATATTGTACAAAGGATTCACACAGCACATCAACTTCAATTCAAAATCTAAGAATAGAAGACAAACTCTTGTTTCAGAAATAGCAGCAATACATTCTGAGGTTTGAAGTTTTGCGCTTCTGCAAATTTCCTGAAGCAGAAGCAAAGCATGCAGATAGCAAAGATATACAATCAGATCCATTCAGGCAACTTTAGCAAGATAACTCTGGTGATATCTCATCTTTAACTAAAACAGAAAAAGCTTTTCTTTTTAATATCTATTCACTAGTATTCTATGAATAGAAGGCAGGGTTCTTATCTGACACTTCGAGTAATAAAACCTAGATATGTTGAAAATAATACAAGTTATAATGAATCCAACTAAAAAATAATTAGGGACTTTAGGGTTTGATGAGTTTGGCTTTCCAAATCTCCACAACGCTGATGATGAATCCAAGCTAATAGATGCAAACTTTTCTTCAGACTGTCCTCCCCTGTAATCAAGAAATATGTAAAAAGCCTTGTCGAAAGAATTTTAAACTAAAGATTTCTTCTTGGACAACAAAAGAATTATTAGCCTGCCTCAAGGGCATCAATCATTTGAAATTATCTGGTCATATACTAAACATAAAATGTAGCCTGATATATATAGTCTCACAATATTAGCTTGATATATATCTCTAAACTCCATTTCTATCCCTCTCCGTACCCCACGAAGGTCCATAAAACTAGGTCTGGGAATGTGGCGGGATTAAATAGTGGAGTACAATTGAGACATACAAATATTCTATCCCATTTAAAGCTAAGATAATTTTACCTATCCAATATGGAAAAATGGGACTCCAAGTCCTCCATATTACAAAATACAACTTCTAGATATAAAAATTTCTTCCTTCTTCAGTCAACGGATTTTCATATTTCATGTTAAAACTTGGTGCATATGGCATAGTACTGTTGAGGTTTACCTTAAGAAATTCTTGATTGATCTCCAAAGAGAACCATGTTTGCTTCCCATGCTTGAATGACCTTGTGGATGCCTCTTTTTGAATTCATTTAGTTTCCCTTTAGCTGTCCCTGAACACAGTAACATAACATCCTGAATATTTCCTTCCGATTGTTCAAGCATGTTATGCCAAACTTTTACGAGTTTTATTCAGTCCACAAGTTCTAAAGAAAAATGAAATATTACCCATGTCAGTAGGCGAAATTGAATTGTCTTTGCCAGAGGCTTTGAGTGAAGCCAATTCCTCAACAAGTACACGTTCAGCACCACTATACCAAGCACAAATTTGAGGATAACAAAAATAAGAAACCCTCAACATGTAACCAAGTATGGGTGTATCAAGAAGACATCATATGACTTTAACCTGAGAGGCCATGTGTTTTCAAAATTCAAGGCACAAACAGTTTGTAATGTAAAGAAATTCAAACTCCACAGTTACATTCAGGTAATGAAATACCTCCATTTTCTGGGGTACAGTTTTAAAAATTACAATCCAGGGTAGTATCCGTTCCCTGGTGATCTTAAGATATTATTCTGAAAATATTCTTTAGAGTAATCAAACCCACACTGATAAAAGACAAAATCTGGTCTTACAAAATGAGGTCTGGCTAAGGGCTTTTGAGGTAAAAGACTGTTGCAAACACATTCTCTGGGAGGATGAACAAATCACACATTTTCAATTATTCCCAGAATGCTCTCCATTGAAATTAAACCCAGGTTCGTAAGAGATGCAATCTTGTCTTGTCAACTGAGCTGCCCCTTTGGCTCAAGCCTTTTGAGGTGACAGATTACTCCAAACTCAAATTCTTTTGCAATTTCTGGGAGTTTGGAAGACAGATCATGTATATACTTTTAGTTTTTTTGGGCCTGAAGATCATCCACATTCAAACAGCAACATTGGCGACTTTTAATTGGTTATTAAAAAAAGGTTCATTAAAAGTTGCTTCTCTTTGGGATTATTAACATTTAAGAACCCAAAAATAGCCAGACAATCAACAGTAGACAAGCATGTTCCACGCTTATCAAGAGAGATGCACAAGGGCCATCTACAAGAGAAAACACTAGTAGTAACAATTTGAACATTTTCAAACAACTGTTTCATTTTTTTTAGATGTATTTCTCTTATTTCCAAAAAAAACATCAGAGTTGAATGTTAATAATCCTTCTGTTGCCCTCACAGTCCCCCCACAATAACAATATCAACATTAGCCTTATCTCACTAATGTGAGGTTAGCTATATGGATTATACGACGTCAATGCACTCTATCAAATACCATCTCATCAGATAAATCATTTATCAAAAGGTGATTCCTTATAACTTCCCGTGATGTCTTTTTTGGTCTTCTTCTACACCTTTTGATAGGGTTTCAAACCATTTGATCAACTCTTCCTACTGTCTTCTCTTACCCTCTTCTTTGTACATGCCCAAACCACTTTAAACAATTTTTTACCATTTTCTCCTCGATAGGTGCTACTGTGACTTTCCTTTGTATAAAATCATTTCATACTTTATCTAATTTTGTATGACCACACATTCGTCTCAACATTCTCATTTCTGCTGCTCCCATCTTATACTCTTGTTGTCTTTTCAAAGCCTAACATTCACTACCATATAGTATCGTTGGTCTTATAACTGTTCAATAAAATTTTCCTTTAAACTTAATAGGTACCTTGCGGCCACAAATAACTCCAGATATTTTTCTCCACTTTAACCACCCAACTTGTATCCTATGCATAACGTACCCCTCAATTTCACCATCACTCTGTAAAATTGACTCCAAATATCTGAATTTTGACATTTCTGGAACGGTTTGCTCTCCAATTTTTACCTCTAAATCATTTCTATCTGACATCTTATTAAATTTGTAATGCATATATTCCGTCTTACTTCTACTCAAGTGGAAACCTTTTGATTCCAAAGTGTGTGTCTATAACTCAATTTTAGAGTTGACTTCTTCTCTTGAATCCTTAATTAAGACTATATCATCCGCGAAGAGTATACGCTTTGAAATTTTCCCCTGTATATGTTTTGTTAGAACATTCAAAACCAAATTAAATAAGCATGAACTCAAAGAAGATCCTTGATGTCAACCTATCCTTATAGAAAAATCCTTTGTCTCACTATCAGGAGTTCTCACACTTGTTGTTGCCTCCTCATACATATTCATTATGACTTGAATATAAATCATATGAACATCTTTCTTCTTCATTACTTTCCACAATGCATCTCTTAATACTTTATCATAGACTTTTTCCAAATCAATGAGAACCATAAACAAGTCTCTCTTTTTACTCTGGTACACAACCTCCTCACAACCAAAAAGAAAAAGGCAGAGAAATATCCGTAAACTGGATAGAATTATGCAAATATATACTGAATTTAATAATAACTTTAGGTGCAATTCAAGCCATGCACAGATCCATACTTATATTGAAACTGTAAGAAATAGGCAAAAAAAAAAAAAAATAGTGCACATTCACAATAAAAGTGCACAGACCTGATATTTTTAGGAATGAGAACATTCACAATGAAGTAATGATCCCCTCGCACAGACGGTTTATTCATGTCAGGAACTCCCAAACAAGACAATTTCACAGAATCTCCAGGTTGAATCCCAGAAGGAATTTGGAGATCCCTGAAACCCTCAACAGTTTCTACCTGAAATGACCCGAGTTTAAAGTCCAATCTTCCAAGCCATACTAGTGTCACGGACTATTCCATAATGTTATTAGTGATTCAAGCACTAAACTGTGACTGATTAATGTATACATAATGAATAAACTTGTCTGCTTGCTTCCATATATAACACATGTAAAAAATAAACACATTATAAACTTGTAAGAATTATAAAGACATCTCCAAACAGAGCCAGAATAATACTATTGGAAATCAATAGAAAACAATAAGGAAGCATGATCTGATGATCATCAATATATTTGTAGGAACCTACATAGATGATATAGATTGTTCTTAACTAGTATATATCCATAATTGCCAGCAAAGGACACCGAGGGAAGCTTGACCATTTGCGTAAATAATCACAAGCAAGATATATATTGTTCAAAGAAAACATTAACAGAGTATACAATTGTTAACAAAGGAGATACACCCATTCTGAAGAGTAAAATTAATCCTATCAGCTGTTAAAAATGACAAAGGTTCGTTGCATGTCCCCGCTTGCACCAGGACTAACATTACCTTTTTAACAGACCCTAGTATTGCCTCTGTGAAGTCAATATTAATCTTTGAGTACAAATGAAGGCCTTCTCTCCAAACTCCATGTTTTTCATCTACATGGATGACTATATAAAGATCACCAGCTGTACCCCTGAAAGGAATGAATATTTTTTATTATAACCAAGATGAGTTGAATTCTTAGTAATTCTAACCATAATTTTGCTTCTGGTTACAAATGAGAGCAAGTTTAGTTTAAGACAAGTTTTAAATAGGTCTCACGTCACTTTCACTTTCACTTTCATCATTAAACATGACAAATTGAAATAAATTTGCAGTTATCAATCAAATAGGTCACCGTGGTTTTAACGGCAAAAGTTGTTAGTTTAAATAGTAAAACTGACAGTGAAAGAAAAAATGACAGACAATAGGACGGTTCCCCATAGTTGACCATATTAAGAGCCGAAGACAGTGTCATACTTTCTAGATTAAGATGCCAAAACTCTTGGTAACTGTTGTTGATGGGGAGTCCAGAAATGACTCAATCACAACAGTTTTCTGCAGACATAACAGTCGACAGTGACCTTAATAATGTCTTGTTTCTAAATTGGATGTCTCAATTTCTAATTAGCAAGCCTTTCATGATCTTCCTCTTTCTCCCAACTTTCAACAGCGACAATGAGACCCTAACTGTAATTTAGATTTCCTAAATTAGCAAAATTTAGACATGCAAACTTAAAGAGAAAATGAACAAGAATATGCATTCAACTATACTATTACACAGGAGAATTGCATATTAAATTATAATGCCTACGGTTATAAACCATAAAGGGCCTTTTTCTGCCCACTATATTACTATAATTATAGGCATGCTGAAAGATCATGTATCACTGTAATTTTTTTGCCTATTCAGATCCTTCAGTTTTTCCGTTTCTGGAGAACCTAGAATAGCATCAAGTAGAATAAACTTTTTCCTGGAGGGGGTGGGTATATTTTGGTTGCAAAAAAATTTATCAATATGCTCATGGCTAACCTATTCTTATCAAAATTCCCTTCTCCTTGAATTTGCATTGTGGCTCCGTTATTGACACCAGGAGGAATGACCACTTCCAGTGTTTGTTTAGACTGCACCTGCCCACTGCCACCACACGTTCTACAGTTATCAGTGATTATCTTGCCCAGACCACTGCACTTAGAGCAGGTTAAAACCTAAAAATCAATTGATATCATCAGTTCTGAATTGATAATGATATGCAAATTTTAAAATAAGAATATTTAACTACCAAAATCATCAGAAATTATAATGCATAGGGTTAGCAGCAGTGATGCCGACTTTATAAACAATACAATAATCAGATGTAGTAATTAGTGGCAATAATAATGTGATAAAGTGATGGAAAATTAAAGACCTATGATAGGCAGAGAAAAGCTTAGAATTTAATTAAATTTATTTTGTGTTTCAGCAATTGTTTTCATTTTAAATATAGGTTTTCTTTAATTTATTTTGAATTAGGTTTTATCTTATCTAGGTTTAAGATAGTTTAAATTATTATTATTATTATTATTATTATTATTTTAATTATTGTATCTAGGGCTCTCTAAATAGCCCTAGGGTTATTTTGATGTCAGACATTTTGCCTATTGAATTGAATTGAGATTATTCTGCCATTACACTCTACCCCACTTTCTCTACTTCTCCCTCTATTCTTCTCTTGTTCTTGCCCCCTTCTTCTCCCTCCTTCTCTTTTCCTCCCTTGCTTGTAAAAGACACCTCACAAGTACTCAAGAAATAGATTAGCCATAAGTTTATATAAAATATTTGAAAGCTGAAGTTATTTCTACCTGTAAACAGATAAATCTAACATATTTAAACGATACATATGTTGATCATGTACATCAAGATCAAGTCAATAGGAAAATGCAATGCAAATCAAAAGATTGCTATAGACAAGTCAATTTCAATTTTCTATCTACAAAAATCCAAAAGCCAAGAGATGTAAATCATGATGCAAAGAAGCAGCTGTTTACATAGCCGAAGAAAAAAAACTAGGAGAAATGAAAAGGCTAGGAAGCTCAAAAAGCTTTCTACCAGAAAGTTGTATAATGCATTCCTACATGTTTCATGAAATGCAATTTAGAGAAAAATGTCAACTAGTTTTGCTATGGAAATACATCTTACAAAATGAATGGAATTAGTATATGCTGTAATTAGTCACCGTCATGTTACTCACAATGCGCATGTTTGGATTAGCTTTTCCATAATTAATTATAAGGATAAGTAATTTTCCACAATTGATTATGAGGATAAGTTATTATGTCAAAAGTGATTTATGTTTATATGTTTTTAGTTGAAAAGTGATTTTGAAAAAATAAATGTGTTTAGATTTTGGGGGTTTAAGTGATTATTGAGTGGATAATGAGAAGAAAAAATGAAATAAGTGATTATAGAGAAGTAGAGTAGATGAGAAGTAATTATAATAAGTAGAAAAAAACAGCTTCTCCCATAATTGATTATTTGAGGTATAATTGATTATTAAAATAGGTGGTGTGTTTGGCAAATTTTATAAATAAGTGATTATGGGGAATGGGTCCCCATAATCACTTATTCAAGGTATCAAAATGGCTCTATATTACCTGAGCCATTACTCCAAAGGGTGTTCTTTGACTTTTCATCTCTCCTCCTTGGCCACCACAATTTATGCACGGTTTAATACAATCCCTTGATTTAGCTCCTGTACCATCACAATCATTACATGTCTGAAAACAAGGAACTTCAATTTCCCTCTTTCCTCCAAAAATAGATTCTTCAAAGCTCAAGTGAAGGTCATACCTGAATGGCAAAATATGATAAGATTAATACCACATATTGTGGACAAATTTCAGTATCTTACCTACAGATGTCTGAAATAGCTTAAATATTCTCCATATCTCATAGGTAACTCATGCTATCCTTATGTTTCTAAGTCAGAATGATAGCTTATTGAGCAACACAATAATATTAAGCATTCACGTAATAAACAAATAAAGTTGAGTGTAAGTCATGACATACTAGACAGACGAAAGACAGATTCCTTTATTCATAGATTGGCTCTTATTGAAGAGCAGGGTAGTCTCACTCTCTAGTTACATCCAGGGGATTAAACAAATTCATGTCAAAACCACTAAACAAAATGAATTTAATATCAACATATAGAACATTCTCAACATGCTATTATTCCTTCAACCTTTGAGTAATTAAACCAAGAAAGCACAGCATAGTCATCAGGTGAAACATGACTCGGTTAGGAGGTATGTATAATAATATTCTCTTCTTTCCTATAAGTTCCTTAAAGCTTTGAATAATTGAATGCCCATTCAGAAGAATGACAAGACTCCAAGGAACAATATTTAGTTTCAAACTTATAGTATTAACAGAAAAACCAAGTTGGGTTCTTTTTGGTGCTTGGTTGGGTCTTTCATAGGGAGGTGTCATTCAATGAGATAGGACAGCCAAGCATTTGAAAACCCTTTACCAAAAAGGCAGTATCAAAGGGATGCCTTTAATTACTGGGTTAATTCTGAAAGAAATTTGTCACACTGAGTTTATGAGTAACATTCTCTCTACTTCCTTTATATGTAGCATGAGCCAAAACCAATTTTAGAAGATAGTTACCGAATATCAAGACCACGTTTTCTGTTGTTTCTCAAATTGAAGTTAATTCCTCCCAGGTCATCGCCACCTCCAAATAGACCATCCGAACCACCAAAGAATGCATCAAATACATCAAAAGGATCAACCTGAGTAATTCATAAAACATCAGAAGTAACTAACAAATAAGTGGTACTTGAGACAAAGTCAAACTTGAGTTCCTTATAGACATTGCAGAAAGAACAAGACTTTATTATAAACATACCCCTGAAGCACCAGCAAACCCTCCATTTTCTCCTTGTAGACCTGCCTCACCAAAGCGATCATATAAAGATCTTTTCTCATCATCTGATAGAACCTATATAAATGCTTTGTTACCACAAGAAGGAAAAGGAAGAGAAGCAAACATAGAGCAAAAGCAGTTATAACCCATGAAGAATACAATCAACTAACCAACATCACCCTTGAGATATAGAAAGTATTACAGTGCAATGCCCATATTATGAGCACAGGAATGGTGAGTAAGTGAATAAAACTATAAAAGATAAAAAGGAGATGAATCGTAACCAAGAATATACCCCCAAAAAAAAAATCATAATTGAATCCAAATTGCATTCCACAAACCACATGTTACTGACAGCAGAAAAGGTCGCACTCCTAAGGGAGAGGAATTACCTCATATGCAGCACTTATCTCCTTGAATTTCTCTTCTGCCCCAGGGCTCTTGTTCATATCTGGATGGTACTAATAAAAAAAAATCACATGTTTCTATTTTAGTGGTGGTGAATGATATATTTGAAGAGTTAGTTTTTGATAAAGCACAATTGTGTCATATGATCTATGTAGTCAATCTCAATTAGTGGGATAAGGCTTGTTGTTGTTGTTGTTGTTTTCATCTTAGGGGTATAAAATAAGAACTAACAGCAGACATGAATAGATGACTTTTTATTCACGTTTTCAATTAACTTAAATCAAACAAAAGATAAGACCCAAATCTTCAGTTACAATGTCTATAATGACATAGAAACTGCTGGATATAGTATAAGGAGGATGCAGCAATCCATGAACCATGCAATTATTTCAAATAGACTGATGAAGACGGAACCATATGCAGAAAAAGGTTTTTTTTTTCAATTGTTATTTAAGGATTTTCCTGGATCTGGTTTGAATGTGTTTTTTGGTAATCAAGATATCCAATGAAAACGGTTAAGACAAAATGTGGAATAAAATGAGTTGGCTATGAAAAGACTCCAGAAAAGCTAGGTCATATACAAGGACTTCAACTACAATTTCTATAGAAAACTGACCTCACAAGGCTGGAAAGGGAAAAACGGACATTGCACATGAGAAAAGGAAAGAAGCTAAAGAATCTAGGCCCAACAAATTAATGCAACCTTTTTCTTTTTAGTACAAAGCGTTTGTTAAGTATACTCTGATCAACTGTTACTCCCCATAATTCAGCAGTAATGTATTGGAAGCTTACAGGGCGAGGATGGGAGTAAAAAGACCAAAAACACACTAAACATCATTTTCCCAGGAAAACTATACATTTGAAATAGATTAAGATACATCATACATTCAGAAACAAGTACAAAGCAACTATACCTTACGGGCTAGTTTTCTGTAAGCGCTCTTAATCTCTTGCAAGGAGGCATTCTTACTAACTTTCAAAGTCGAATAGTAGTCAGTTCCGGCGGCTCTGGCAACTACACAGCGCCAGGGTTTCCTGCGTGGGAAAACAGAACTTGGGTTCTGAAAATAACCAATTTTGGGGGAGAATTCAGAATCAACAGCACTCAGTCCGAAGCTACGAATAGCCGGTGGTGCGCAGGAGGCCAATAACACATTGGATCGAACCAAACAGCTGGGAATATGATTGAACTTGGATGAAGGGTGGTTAAGGTTAGCTGAGTAAGAGGGACTGTAGATTGAATGCATCGATAGAAGGGCTCAGCTCGGGAATGTAGTATGGGATTTGTACTCTTGAGTCACTGGCGAGGGATTCGACTTAGTCCACCAATGCCTCCATCTTCGAGGTAGTAAAGGAGGTAGAAGGGTTTAACATTTGCGAAAGGTTTAAGAGAAATTTTAGGCTTTTTCTTTTTGGTGTGTAAGAAATTTTTTTATGACTAGATTTTTTTTATAATTGGAAAAACCGAGATTTCTTTTTTTTTTGGCCAAACAAAAAAAACAAGATTTCAGTCCCTACTGTTTTCGGCAATTTTGAAATAGATCCTATGATTTAAAATTTTGAAAGGAATTAATAAAATTATTGAAAAACATTAATTATGTCACTCACATCGTCACATGTAGGATTAAAGTTATATGGTATGGTGATTTGGGAAGAGCACTGATGACATGGCACACTGAGTGTATCTAATAATTACTCATTATAAAAGAGGGAGATGTGGCATGAATATAGGTGACGTAGCAGCCAAATCATGTTACAATGATTTATAAAATGTTTAAAATTTATAGATGCAGTTCTTAAAATTTATATGCTCCACCTGTTACATATCCAGTAAGGGTTTATAAAATACCTCAGCCATTAGTTTTATCATCAGCTGAGTTTCTTGTCAAAGAGAGAATAGAAAAGTAATAATTCCTCACTGGCCACCCAGAAAAGCTGAACGAATAAGCAAAATATAAAAGCCCAAAATGCGGTTTTAGCTATTCAGATCAAACCCATAAGTATATTCTTCTTTATTATGTCACGCCACAAGCAAACTCTCAGATTCGACGGATTTTGTCTTAATTGAATTATCCTATTTAAATGTGATATTGATTTTATTTAAAAACATATACTTTTTGATAAAAAGATAATATATAAAATAAATATGAAATTTAATTTTAATGATTTTTTACGAAAGAGGATGAGCCTTTTCTTATAAAAGGATGATATTTATCTGGCAAGTCTTGTGCAACGCCTCAACCCCAAACGTCAAGTTCTACGTAACAGAGGCCGCCCTCCCACACTTCAATGTCTCCACCACCAACACCCTCTCTTACAACCCTGCGACTGAACATCACAGAGAGAAATCCTAACCGATACATAAAGGTCTCTTACAGAAGCGTCGACGCTACAAGGAGAAAGATTTTGGTTGGGTGAGCTTGACGCCATTTGATGAGGGCCACAAGAGCACGAGCTTCCTGCAACCTGCAGTGTTTGAAGGTGAGACTTGAGAGTCCAGTCATTATATAACGACGTCGGTGTGGATTTGGATGCTCAATTCACAGCTCGATCGGATGTGCTTACTTTCGGGGCATCGGTTGTGAAGTGTCGCCTCAGTGTTCCTCTGTTTTCAAATGGCACATCGGCTGTTCCTTTCAATATCACCAAGTGCACAGGTTCTTTTCTTAAACAGAGATAATTTGCCACCTTACACGCAAATATTTTGATGATAAAGAAACAATGTTAAATTTCTTTTCTTTTTTCGGTGATCAAACAATATCAAATCCTATTAAATACTTTTTATTCTGATTGGGCTTATTGGAACACTGTTCGGGTTTGTAATGTTCGTTTGGGCCTCTCAAACTTCCAAGAACAAACTATACATACCATCTAGTTATCTACATCTACTCTACCTTGGACTCTGAAGATATTGTCTTTTTCTTTTCCAATAAAATAAAATTTTTGTCGATATTGCTTATTGCATATTGGACGAAATAATAACATGATATATATATAAAAGAACATTAGTATATTTTTTTTAGAGTAAAATCCATGCACTTCCTTTCTAGTTTGCTAAAATTATAGAAATGCAAATCCTATAACAAAATCTATATACATGTGTACCTATAAGCCGTGGACCGCACATGACACAACACAACATACATTATTGATGTTAAATTAAGCTCACATTCATTATTCCTATTACGCCAAGAGAGACACAATTCTCTAGTTCAAAAGAACGGAATCTGCATCTGGAAATTGATGAAATGCATGGTAGGTCATTTATAGGAATTGGATTGTAGAAAAACAATGCTGAAACCAATTTTGTTTACTACCACCACCATTATTAGGCGTAAGGGCAGATCAAGTTGGACTGGGTTGAGTATCAACTCAAAATCTGCTTTAAAATAAGGCATAGGTTAGACTTCTGAACTTGTGGTTTGGTCTGGCCCGAGCATAACCCGAGACTAGATTTAGTCAGATTGGTATAACTCGGGAGTGGACTGATGACTTTTTCTTTTTTACCTATTTTTGTTCATAGCTAATGACCCAGATAGCTCCTAAGCAAAGATGATATGGGCTCATTAAAAAAGTACCAAATCATTAGAACAAATCCAACCTAATGCCTAAGTGTGTTAAGATTAGTTTATTCATAAGTGATTATGTAAATATTTGGCTACATGTTTAAAAAGCCCAAACCTAGGTTTCTAGCCCAAAAAGTGATTATCCAATTTTGTAAACATGTTTAGATGCTCCAACTCCAACTTGAAAAAAAAAAGCTTCTAGCCCAAAAGAGATTCTGAGGATAAGCTAATTAGAGGAGCTTTTACAGTAGAGAGAATTGCTTTTCTGGCCGTTGGAGCATTTAATGCAAAAATTAAATTGTCCAACATTTCCTTCCCCAAAATTCTCCTTCAACGTCTCCTTCAGTCTAGAGTTTATTTTTGTGCATGTCTCCCAATGTCCTCTAACGGCAACCTCTGCTGGTGGACGGTGGGCCTTTTTTTTTTTGCCATTGTCAAGCTCCTCCTTCAACGGCAACTTCTTCACGGTGACCAGTGTTACAGATCTGGTGGACGACGTCTCTATTTTCCTCCTTCAGCTGCTTTGTGTGTTATTTTGTTTTTCCTTTTACAACCAATTTTTGAGCTCAAGATTCACTGGATTTTCTGTGGCCATCTTTTATTGAGGTAGTATGCTGACTACTTTTGAGTGGGACATTAGATGGATTAATTCCATCTAAGGATTAGATTTAGTATCCTTTGGGCAAAATATGCAATGTAAAATTGTGAACTTTAATTTCTGATGCTAGAACCTGGAAAATGCAATGTATTTTGTGTGTATTTTGTGCATGTGTCTTGCTCTGTGATCTTCAGATGTGGAGGTGTGTGTGGCGTATGATTTGTGGGAGGAATTTTATCATGGTTTATGGTTAATTTAAACTTTAGGATTCTGTATGCTCCAGTGGTGGTTATTTCGTTATAGGGTATGATGTTGGGTTAACATATTTGTCATCCTGTTATGATGAATTTTATCATGGTTTATGGTCAATTTTCATACCGGTTGGATTAGCATCTTTTCTTCATCCCTAATGTTGGATTAATTCCATCTTTTCTTGTTTATGTTTGTTGTGTATGCATATGGATGGTTTGGATCTTTATGTTATTATGGATGTTTTGGTCATAGAATCATGAGTAATGATAAGGCAAAGGCAAGTTGGGACATTAAGACGATTGAAATTTTAATTAAGCTATGCTTGCAACAAGTCCATAAAGGGCAGTGGCATGGAACTACTTATACAAAAATAGCATGGAGAGAAATAGTTTCTAGATTTAAAGAACAAACCAGTAGGAGCTATGATAGGATACAACTTAAAAATAAGTTGGATTCCCTTAAAAAAGAGTGGAGGACATGGTACAAGTTGTTTGAGAAAGAAACAAGTTTAGGGTGGAAGCCTAACATACATATGGTAGATGCACTTGATAACTGGTGGGCTAAGAAGTAAGAGGTATGTAATTGTGAATTTAGTGTTATAAGCTTTATATTTATTGTGTAATATATAACAATAATTGGTTGTAAACATGAGGACAAATCCACTATATATGTAAAATATAGATATAAATGACTTCCATTAAAAAATGAATTAACAATTCTATTCAAAGTGTGGTGGCAATTGGACAACAAGCATGGGCACCCTCATCTCAGATGTTACCTAATGAGGTAGAAGAAGATAACGATGTGTATCGTCCTACCTTAAACTTAGAGGAAGGATCTGAGGACAGTGAGGAAGAGCTTCAAAATCTTACTCCTAGAGTTAGTGTTGGAATCAACACTAAATTTGGAGATATTAATTTAAACACTTCGCAAGGGTGTTCTAGTAAAAGAAGCATAGGAAAGAGAAAAAAAGTGGGACCTTTTGAAGGATGGAAAAAGTAAAGAGCCTCCAATGCAAGACATTTAGTTGATGCAATTAGTAGAATTGCTAATGCCCAAGAGTCACGAGGAAAACAAAAGGCTGCAACATCTATGGGTCAAGTGATGGATGAACTAGGCACAATAGAGGCTATCACAATGGATTTAGAGTCGTATTCCCAATGTTATGAACTCTTTTTGGACCCGACGAAGAAGGAGATCTTTTTTAAGTTGAGACCACATGAGGATAGATTGATAAAAATGTTGAAGTTTGCAGCTTGTAGAATTTATGATGTTATTTATGCTTTAGTTTGGTACTTTGCTTCTTTTATTTTTTGTTATGAACTTTGCTGTATGAACTTTATCTTTTTTTAAGTTTGATAAACTTTGTTTTATATGGAGCTTTTGAATTTATCTAATATTATTGAACTTTTAGGAAGTCTATTGTTTAAAGAATTACTTTGTTTTCTAACTTACAGGAACAAATAACAAAATGAGTGACTCTTTTAATGATGATTTGAATCAGGCTGCACAGGTGAGTGCACTGGTTAAATTGTATGCATTCAAATATTTATGTAAAGAGCCACGAAAAACTAGTCAGTGTACAGGTCATTCATAGGTGAATGAAATTTTATAAAGACATTCTATTTGTTGTTATGAGATGTTTTGAATGGAGAAGAAGATATTTGATGAACTTTGCACTAAATTAATAGAACACGGATTGAAACAAACTAAGGGAATGTGAGTGCGAAAAATGGTTGTAATATTTTTAAACACAGTTGGACATGTGATTGGAAATAGAATGCTATAAGAAAGATTTCAACATTCAGGAGAGATTATAAATAGACATTTTCATGAAGTTCTAGTGGCATGCCTTAGACTATCAATGACATACATTGAGTCATGAGATAGCAGATTTCATGATATATTATCAAAAATACAACATGATTGGCGATATTGGCTATTTTTCATGAACATTATAAAAGCTATTAGTAGAACCATATCCCATGCATTGTTAGTCCCACTGAACATCCAAGATTTATTGGAAGAAAATGATATCCAATGCAAAATGTAATGACTATATGTGATTGGGATATGTGTTTCACTTTTGTATTAATTGGATGGGAAAGAACTGCATACGATACTTGTGTTTTTGAGAATACCCTTATAACTCCTTCCATGAATTTTCCGCATCCGCCTTCTGGTATATTTCTTGTTAATACAAGTATTTATTATTTTAATTGAAATCATAAATGATTCATGACATTTTCATTGATTATTAGGTAAATATTATTTGGTAGATGCTAGTTACCAAACACCAACGTGATATCTTGGTCCATATAAATGTAAGCGCTATCACCTGCCAGAATTTAAACGTATTTATGGATTTGCTAACCCTAATGAAATATTCAATTATTTCCATTCAAGCTTAGGAAGCATAGCAGAAAGAACTTTTAGAGTTTAGAGTTTGGAAGAATAGGTTTGCAATTTTATGTTGAATGCCCAGGTTCAAATTTGATACACAAGTTCAGATAGTTTGTGCAATAATGGCTATACATAATTTCATTAGAAGGAAATCTAAAACAAATACTAAGTTCTTGCGTTATGAAAATGGAAATATAGTTGAGCATGAAGATATTGATTGTACTAATGAGTATTGGGCATCATCCTCAAGTCTAGCCATGGCCTCTTTAAGAGATATAGATTTTATTCGTGATTCAATTAGAGATCAAATTGTACAATATTTGGAAGAGAATTAGTCATGTTATATTATGTTCCTTATAAAAATATCATTTTATTTAGTTTAAAAATTAAAAGTGTTTTATAGGCTTTCTTTCATATTATTTATAATTTATAATTTTAAGTAAAAATTATCAATCAATTTTGTAAAGATATTCAAAAGTATTTTTGATTGAAATAATTTAAACATGTTTAGTTTTGCAAAATCACTTTTGCGGTAAAAACATCCAAATATAAACTAATTTTCATAACAACTATTCTAACTAAAATCACTTCTACAAAAACTATTCTACTCAAAATCACTTCTATAAAAACTAATCCAAACATACACTATGAGGATAAGTGATTATTCATAAGTGATTATTAAAATAAGTAATTATGTGAAAAGTGATTTGTGTTTGAATATTTTTATCTCAAAAGTGATTTTCCATAATTGATTGTATTTGGATAATTTAATCAAAATCACTTTTGGATTGATAATGACTTGAGATATCTAAAATGCCATTGGTCCTTAAATAATGCTAATTTTTTTTAAATGAATCATTTATACATAATAATATTATATGTAAGTGAATAAATTATTGCAAATCATGTAAGTGAAAAATTAACAACCCCCATTAAATGCTCCAACACTAATATTGTCTCATAATAGATTATGAAAAGCTACCCTTGGTAGTTTATTTCATAAGCACTTAGAAAAGAGATAATCAATTATTACAAAGTACTAGGCGTTTGGAAATTCACAGCATAAGCACTTTTTTTTGGGGTCATGTAAGCACTTATGACACGAAGCAAAAAGGCTCTAATTCTTAACACCATCATAAGCTCAACAAAAAAACACCATATATTTTTTTATTAAATAAGAATTAGCGACAAAACAAAATGAAGAAACAGGAAACTAGTTTCCCACCAAGTTGTTGTAGATCAAGATCCCCACATCATTGTAGATCAACCAAAAAAACACTATAGTTATAAAAAAACCACTATTGTTACATATCAGCCTAAGCAAAACATTGAAGAAATATTCAAGAAGCAATTTTGGATATCTTACAAGAAATGTTATAGAGAGGAAATCAAGAAACATATACAAAACATTAAATGATTAAAAGAAAGATGAAGCACTACTATGATTTTTTGCAAAATATTCCTTGATGAGATGATGAGAAGGGGGAAGGAGGTGAAGCAATGTCTCAAGCTCATGGTTTTCTAGACTTCGATTGGCGATGGCCAACGGTGCACGGAAGAGAGGAACACCGATGGAGCTTGTGTTTCTTTGATCTGAGCATTTACTTTAAAAGACTTGAGTGTTGAAGCTTACATTTGAGCTTAGATCTGAGGGTTAAAGCTTAGATCTACTCTAACCATGGAGCAACACCCATGATAAGAGCTGCTGACAGACAAGAAAGGCCAAGAACTGAAAGTGAGGTCACGAAGATGGAGGCTAGAAGTGAAGGTGAAGTCTAGAAGTTCATACGAGAGATGCCAAAGGTGAAAGTAGGTGAGTCTCAGAGGCAAAGAGCATGGGTTTCAACTATTTAATTTAGCACCAATATAATATATATATATATATATCAAAATAAAAACCACCTATATAATATGCATATAAACATATATCTTCAGGCTGGGTTAGACCAAATGGTCTGATGAGGTAACCTGTAACCCGGTCTAACTCGGCCAACAAACCCGACCCGGACATTGGGTTTTTGTCTCAGATTAAAAAGACTAGGCTTATCTCAAGCCAGGTTACTATAGGTTGGACCGGGTTGATCAGGTCTGGGTTTTTTTTCCCCACCCCTAACAATTATAGTTGTGTTTTAAGTCATCTAGTAAGTAAATGAGCATTTAAAATCCCCTTAAATGTATACTTCTTACATTATTATTTATTAAAGTATTTATTTGTTTTTATTATATTTTTAATTTTAATTTCTAATGTGATATTGATTTTATTTAAAAAATTATGCTTTTTGATAAAAAGATAATATTTAAATTAAATATGATATTTAATTTTAATTAATTTTTATGAAAGAGGAATAGCCTTTTTAATAAATAAAAGGATAATATTTATTTGAATTAAAAGAATGAGATAATTTAAATAAGGTTTCATTTAATTTAAACAAAACCAAATAATTTAATTTAAGCTGGATTTGTATTAAATACATGTCTTTTAAGTAAACTCTTATGATTTAAGTTAAACATGATTTAAATTAATATAAACAATGATATACTTTATTATTTAGATTAACTAGAATTCGACACTTGTGAGTTACTCGAGATATATCTAATCAAATCATATAAATATAAATATAGTAGAATAAGTATGAATAAGATATAATAATTAAATTACTTGAAAAATATAATAGTTGAATTAACAATTCAATAAAAGTGACAAAAAATTATTAGAGCCTTAGTTGGGATCTTTAATATTGGTTAACCTAAATACTTGTGGTGGATATTGACTGTCTTTAATACTCCATTAATATCTAACATAATAAAGTGTAAATAGTTATAAAATAAATTAATGTGAATAAAAAGTCATATGCAAACAATTTGAACTGATATTATAATAAATCTAAAAAAATAAATATTATTAAAGAGTGAGTACCTATCAATTAATGAGGAAACTTTTTAAATTAGAGTATACATATATGCATTATAGGAACATACTTAACAATATCAAATGGGATCAAAGTTTTAGCAAGCATAATTTGGGTAGATTCATTGAATGTAATCATATGAGATAAGATTGTAAGTTTTTTTTAGTTGATATTTTCTTGGACAATAAAGGATTTAAAATAATAGCATTGACTTTCATGAACTCTTCTATAGAATTTATGAAATAGATTTTTATCTCATACTCTTGAATTTATTTTAATCAATGACAAAAAGCGCAGGTTAAACATTTGTCATTTATTTAAAAGTCTATTAAATATTATATATTAAAATTTTTCGTAATATAATGAAAATATGTACACAATACAATGGAAACATATAATATTCACCTTTTTTATATTAAAATATAAAACGGATAAATATCTATGATTTCACAAAAATAAAAAAGTTTGGATATATTGATTTGCAATATAAAATTTACAAGTTAACTTATATCAAATATTTATGGAGGGCACGGTCGGTAAGTAGCATTGCCACTAATAATCAGAAATATGAAACAAATATCTTCATTATGAAGACCCCTGGGTATGATAACCAAATTCAAAATCAACAATATCAACACGCATAATGGAGGGAAAACTACTACAAATTAAAGAATAAATTGAGCAATGGAGAAAAGGGTGTTAGAGTCAAGAATATTAACAACAAAAAAGGGCAATAGTGACATTAATGGTTTGCCAATAGACTGATTCAATTCAATGGTTTGCTTTGCAAATAATAATGCAATAAGATCTTATTTTCAAAGGTATTTTCAAAATTAAAAATGAACTAAAAAGATTCATCTCACAGTGGTGCAAGCAAACTCATATAATATAGATTTATATAAATCTTTTTGTGGACCTAAATAATCAAATTGTGATTTTTTTTCACAATCAAATTGTGATTTTTTTTCACAAATGTATATATAATTTTTATTTCCATATTTATTTCATATAAATCTAATTGTAGACCTAAATAATTAAATTATGATTTTTTTATAAATATATTATATAATTTTTATTTCTATATTTATTGTCACACCCGAAAATGCGACGTGGATGGCGCGGGAAATGGAAAAAAAGCGAGAAACCGGCCCACACGGCGGGAGGCCGATCTCTGAGGGAGTCGCCACCAAAATTTTAAGGGAAATTTTGGAAAACCGAAACAAAAACAAAAAGGGACAAGGATGGTCTGCGAATCAGAGTTGAGTTCGGGAGTACGATTGTGAGTGGGGAAGGTGTTAGGTACCCCCACAACACCCGTTCCTAAGAACGGTTACCTTAAGTTGATCATGCAATTTTTATGGCTTTTACAAATTATTTTAATTGCCCTTTTACCACTCACATGCAAAAATAAATATAAAAATAATAAAACAAAGAATAAAATGAAAATAAGAGAAGTTGGGAAAAACAAAACAAGAGGAAAATATTATTTATTTACAAAGGTGGACTTGACCCAGAATGAGAGTCTGGGGCCTACGTACCCTGCGATAGGGATCAAAGTCGACGTAGTTCGGACTAAAAATGCGTGTCACTGAGTTTGTAATTTTATTGTATATGTTCTTTGAAAAGAGAGATTAATAGAAAATAATTTTTTCTTTTCACAAAGAAAACAATTTTCAGAATTAGTTGGTATGGTTTTAATTTGTAAAAGGCAAATTACTTTCCATTATTTGCTCTTTTCATTATATATTTTTGTTTAATCAATTTCCAAAAGAGAAAATATATTTTCCCCAATTTAGAAAATAGGATTAAAGTATCTGTGATTTTGAACATTTTATTTGATTTGAAAATGGAATATTTGAAAACAATTTTATTAAAAAACAAAACCAATTGATTCATGTGGTGACTTTATCACTCACATTTACCCATTGATACCTAAGTGTTCACGGTGATATTACTCGAGACAAAAGACACAAAAAGTTCGAAGGAAAACAAATAAAATTTTTGGTACCAACAATTTTTATTATTATTATTTTTTTTTTATAAAATCATTTTATTACCCATTTATTTATTTATTAATGAAATTAAATAAAAAAGTAATCATTACATACACTTAGAAAAATAATAATCAGCATATGTGGTGACTTCATCACTCACAAGTTACTGATTAATACTTAAATACCCACGGTGTTACCACTCGGGGTGGATAAGCGGAACAGATAAGAACTCGGAAGAAAACGAATAAATTTGATTCCCACCATTTTGTTCCTTTATTATGAAAAGGTAATAAAAATGAATATATAAAACACGGAAGGAAAATAAATAATTTCTGGCAAGAATTATTTTATATAAAAATAGATAGAAAGCATTAAGAGGAATTCACAATATCTCACTATGTATATTTCTTAAAAAGAAATAATCAACATATGTGGTGATTTTGTCACTCACGAATTGCTGATTAATACTCAAATACCCACGGTGTTACCACTCGGGGTAGAAAAGTAAGTGACTTAAATAAAATTTCCTTTTGCATAAATTTTATTTTCCTAAAAAGGAAAAGGCTAAAGAAATTTCTTACTCTTCTTTCTCTTTCAAATTATTATTATTTTTTTTTTAACGAACAAAAAAGGCAACTACTTTTTTTTTTTACGAAAAAAAAAACAATTAAAAAAAAAACGTATATTGTATCTTTTTTTTTTATTTGTTTATTTTATTTTGTCTTTATTTATTTATTTCCTTTCTTCCCCTCTTTTTTTTTTTTTTTGCAAACAACACTTTGACATTTGAATTCACTCACACTCCCATCTCCCAAGCCACAAAAGCATATTACATCGACGGGTAACATAAGTAAACCAAATAATGTAAATAAACCAAATCCTTCATGCCAAAACCCCAAACCAAACACAAAATTACGAGCCCAAACTTTATCCAGCCCATTTCATCTGGACCCAGAAAACCAGACCCTCATATTTTCATGTAAATACATTCAAAACAATAGAAATTAAATACTGGCCTTACGATACAACATTCATAGCAATAGGACAACCAAAAATAAAACAATAAATAGGATAACTGGTCAGTCATCACATTTCAACCAGATTCATCACGGTCTAATTCATTCCAAAATCACCCCAATCTAATTCATTCCAAAATTATAGAACTTATTACTGGCTGACAGCCCAAAATTCCTAAGGCAAAGAAGACTACACTCCTTCTGAATGAAACAAAGCTTAACTCCAATACATATATCAAGGTAAAAGCAAACAACTTGTTTTTTCAGATTCCCCAATGCGCATACAGTGGTCAGAAAGAACAAAGCAACAAATAAATCAACATCAGCTTGATATCAGACCTCTGCTATCCATTTAAACTGATATTATAGGAAGGGAACTTAACTCCTGATCAAGATACCTTCCCTTCAACGGCCTAAGCAGTTTAAGAAACCAAAAACTAGTGAGCTTAAACAAACTGGCTCTAACTGATTCTTATACTCATAACAAAGGAAAGACACATCGTTTCCAAGGAGAAAAAGAAATAGTTTAAGAAGACTCAAATGATACTGAGAGTAGAGTCAAATTCAGTAACAGCAAGCATGGTAAAAAAACACAAACTATAACCTAAACAAGCTCAACCCCGGGGCAAACAAGGTGCACAGTCACATATTTCAATCAACCGGAAAATTCCCTCCCAGAATCTATCCTATTGCACAGAAACTTAAAATTCGAAGTGAAGGTTACCAATTGAAGCCCCTAGATCATCGGCAGACTGTTACACCTGTGCCTCGGTTCCACTCTTTCTTTCTCTTTGTCTTCTCCTTTGTTCAGAACCTCCACCCAGTCCTCTGCTTCTCGGCATTCCTTCCTCAGCCTCTTAGCCCTTTCTCTAGAAATTCTCCACTCGCTCTCTCTCCCTCCCCTCTCAAAATTCCTCCCCCATCTGTCTTTTATACAGCCCCCGCGGGTGGCTTGCCAATCGAGCAATCAAACACGTGACTGCTTCTCCAGCTGTACCCCCTCCCTCATGTTCACGTCCTCTGCTCTAACGTGGCCTCTCATCGCCTTCATCCCAGCAAAGTTTCACCTCCACTACCCTGCTGTACTAGGTATGGAGTAGTGGAAGGATTGTGTCGTGTGTGTCCAGCCCACATCCTTTATCCCAGAAATTTCGTACCTGAGCACCTCAGTCCTTTAGGCATCGTGTCCGTGGCGTCCTTTTTCACGAGCCTGAGCCTCTGCTCAAAGACCTCTCCCCTTGTGCCTTTCACCCGAACCCAAAGGGCCTTCTCTGAGTCAGCCTCCCTGTCTCGCGTTCGCGGCTCCACCACTTTCCTAGCTCCCTCTCGTTCCCCATTTCCCTGCTCTTCGGCCAGCCCGTGCTACGACTCCCCCGTCTCGGTTGCTCCCCAGAGCTCACGGCTCTCTCTGGTTTTCTTCTTTTCTTCTGGCTGCTTTTCACTCCCGCGGTTCAGCTCTCTCAGTCTTCCATGCTCGTGTGCCAGACTTCTTCTGGCTCTGGTCTGAGCTCGTGCCTCTCACTCGCGTCTGAGCCACTGCTTACAGTTCCCTCCTTGCTCGTGCCCGAGCTCCCTCGGTCTCTAGTTTCTTCCTCGCGGTTCTCTCTCTTCTCGGTTCTCCCTCGTAACTCCCTCTGATTTCGTCCTCACGGCTTCCTCTTTCTTTCCTCCAGATCTCGCTCCCACGGCCTCCACGATGGCTTCCTCCTCGCGGCTCCCCTCACCGTGGCTCCCTCTGTGCCCTCCAAATACCGAGCCCTCAGGGGCTCCTCCCTCCACGAGCTTTCGGGGCAATGCCCCTTTGACCAGGTCACGAGCCCAATTGAGGGCTTGTGACCTTTTGGGCTGAAGCTTCAAGCTTCAGCCCAATATGACTCCCCTCTTTTTTTTTTTTTGTATTTCGGCCCAAAAAATTTTTTTTTAATTATATTTAAGATTTTGGGCTGAATCTCAGCCCAAAATAAATAAAAAAAAAAAAAAAAATTTCGGTTAATTTATTTATTATTATTTTTTATTTACTTATTTATTTATTCAACTACTACTATTATTATTATTATTATTATTATTATTATTATTATTTTATTTTTTTTATATATTACTATATTTTTAAATTACCCGGACAAAATACGGTGTTCACATTTATTATCATATCAAATTTAAAAAAATAAAAGCATGTATGGGGAAAAAAATATCATTTAAAATATATGAGATTCGTTGCTTTCGATATCTGTTAATAAATAGATATTCAATTTATTTCCTTTTTGTTTTTGCAAATTGAATTTAAAGGATTGAATAAAATCATTTAAGGTGTGTGGCAGTTTAAAGCCCTTGCATTCACTCTCTCTCTCTTACACACACACACACAGACAAATCTATATATATATATATATCCATGTATAAACTTAATTCCTATCGGCATGGGGCTTTAAAATAATTTGTAAATAGCGAGAAAATCTCACATGCTTATAAATAGCCGACGCTGTGTGAGCTGAAAAGGTCTAACCTAGAATTTTCGCATACTCACGGAGAGAGGGAGAGAGTACGGCTCTTACAATGCATAAGATACACGATCTTGAAGCTATTGAAGAAGAAGAAGAAGAAGAAAAACCTAGCCGACGCAACGAATACTTGGGCATTTTCTTCTTCGTTATCTTCTGCATCATCCTGTTCATTCCCATTCTCGGCTGGCCCCTCTTCTGCGACGCCTCAACCTCAAACGTCAAGTTCTACGTAACGGAGGCCTCCCTCACGCACTTCAACCTCTCCACCAACAACACCCTCTCTTACAGCTTGCGAGTGAACATCACAGCCAGAAACCCCAACCGATACATAACGATCTCTTACCAAAGCATCGACGCAATCGCACGGTACAAGGAGAGAGGTTTTGGTTGGGCGAGTTTGACGCCATTTGATCAGGGCCACAAGAACACGACCTTTCTGCAACCTGCAGTGTTTGAAGGTGAGAGTCCAGTCATTGATCTTGAACCTAACCATGTGGCTGAGTATAAGGAAGAGACAAGGACTGGAATTTATAACAACATAGTCGTTGATTTGGATGTTCAATTCACAGCAAAGTCTAGCTTGGACAAGGATATTCGTTTCCCGCTATCGCCATCGGCTGTGCATTGTCGCCTGAGAGTTCCTCTGCTTTCAAATGGCAAATCCGCTGCTCCTTTTAATATCACCAAGTGCAAAAGTTCTTTTCTAAAAATTGATTATTCCTTAGCTTCCGACGACTAATTAAGGTTTCATGATATAATTATGTTGATGATAACGAAACAATGTTGGATTTCTTTTCTTTTCTGTTCTTCTCTTTTTTTTTGGTGATCAAACAATATTAAATTTCAATTCTATGAAATATCCAATAATTCTTATTGCGCTTGTTGGAATGCTGTTTGGGTTTGCTATGCTTATTTCATATTGAGAGAGAATATATATATATGTGTGCGTATCATATGTTGAGGAAAATGAGTTTAGGATGAGTTGTATTAAACTCAAATTTATATAAGTTTTGAGCTTATAAGAACTTTTTTGAGTTTTTTATGAGCATAGAAACAATTTGTATGGGCTTTAGGTTTGCTTGGAAAAATCTTGAAATTAGTGGTGATCCTTAAAACTAGCCATTATAATTGTTCTTTTGGCTTGGTCAAAGAAGATTGGATTAGGATAATTACTTAATTTGCATGTCATGCATCTTCTAATCAATTCTCTTATATTTTGTTTTAATGGCAATTAATTTTCAGAGGCAATTCAGATTTCAAATTTGAGTGAATTTTTTTTGGTCAACAAATTTAAGTGAATTTAAATCATATGATTACAAAAACATATATCCATCCCTGACTATAGTGCATACCAAACCCCCCTCGAATTCCGTCTTCTTGCCTTAATTAGAACAAAAATGGGTTGTGGCAGCTTCAACTCAGAGTTGAACGGGCAAAAAAATTGAACTCAGTATGAGTTCTTGAAACATTGGTATTTTTCTTAAGAGTAAAATTTATGCACTTCCCTTCTATAGTTTGCTAAAATTATAGAAATGGAAATCTTAGAACAAAATCTATATATGCGTGTACCAAGAAGTAGTGGACCACATTTGACATAACACAACGTACATCATACAAAGTATAAATATTACCACAGAAAGAAAATGAATAAGCACTATCGAAGCACTAACAACTCATTTAATTTTTGGAAAGAGTCCAAAGGAAAAAAAATGAAAAATCTAAATTTACGACAGGAAATTTTCCATCACAAAAATTTGTGAGCAAAAGTTTTGTTAAACAATTCATAAATAAATCGTAAAATTTGTCACGAAAAATTTACGATGCCTTTCTCGCACGTGCTTCGTCGAGATGTAATAATTTTATTTAATATGAAATGAAAGGAAATGAAGGTCTTATTCTTTGATAATCAAATGAAGGTCTAATTCTAATCATATCACAACATGACAAGAAATTAACTCTCAGATTCAATGGATTTTGTCTTAATTGAATAATCCTATTTAAATGAAAAATTGATTTAATTTAAAAATTTTCTTCCTTTTACTAAAAAGATAATATTTAAATTAAATATTATGATGCTTAATTTAAGTTATTTTTTATAAAACCGACTTAGCATTTTTTTTAAAAGGATAAAATTTATTTAAATTAAAATGAAGAATAAAATAAATAAATAAATTCAAATTGGATTTAAATTAAATATACCATTTAAGTAAAGTCATAAGATTTAATTTAAATATAATTTAAATTAAATATAGATAATGACGTATTATTTAAATTAAATATTTTATTTATGTTAAAGAATATCGTAACTTGCACTTCAAATATGAAAAAAAGAAAAAAAATCTCACATGCCTATAAATAAGTGACTCAACGTGAACTAAGATCTAACCCTAGAACTTTTGCACAGCCACGTACAGAGGAAGAGAGTGCTGCTCTTACAATGGATAAGATGAACGCCGTTGAAGCTCTTAAAGAAGAACGTACAATCACATTCTTCTTCTACTTCTGCATCTTCATAGTTGTCTCCTTCTTACTTGGAATTTAGTGAAAAATGCTTTACTCAGGAAATACCCATGAGCACTGTTCATTATATAATACAATGAATGGTATGGGATACACCTCTAATACAGAGACACCTATACAGAATGGAAAAGTATGACACCTATATAAGAATATTCTAGATTATCGTAAATGGTAAAAAATAACCACGGTATAAAAGACAAGATTAATATACTAATTATCTTCAACATGCTCCGTTGCTTTAATCCCTCTTCTTCTTCCTACACCAGGTAGTGCAACTGTAATTCCAAGTTTGTCTCTAAGAAGAAGGAACCGAGAATGAGGCAGAGATTTGGTAAAGCAATATGCAATTTGCATATCAGTGGGAACATATTGAATGGACAGCAACTTATTTAACACTTGATCACAAACATAATGAACATCGATCTCAATGTGTTTGGTTCTTGCATGATGCACTGGGTTAGAAGTTAGAGCAACGACTCTTTAGATGTAGTTTTAATTCAGATAGAAGAGATCTAATCCAAGATAATTCAGCAGCAGTATTGGCACGAGATTTGTATTTAGATTCTGTGCTTGATTGAGCTATTACCTTTTGTTTCTTAGATGACTATGCAACTAATGAGTCACCAAGAAAAACACAATAACCACCTATAGACATATCTATGATCAGGGCAAGATGCCCAATCCGCATCTGAATGCAAGTCTAGAGTTGTAGATGGTTTAATGTGTATGCCATGATTAATTGTGCCTTTCAGATACCTTAATACCTTTTTACAGCTGACCAATGTCCTGAAGTGGGAGATGCAAGAAATTGACTCAATTTCCCTATGCTGTAGCTGATGCCAAGCCTTGTATTACACAAATATTGTAAAGCTCCCATTGCACTTCAATAGTTAGAGGCATTTTCAAGAGGTTCCCCACAGTTTGCAGACAAAGATTAATTAGCAGCCATAGAGGTAGGATAGAGAGCATTAGAACTCAGGTTAAATTTATTCAAAAGATCCATGATATACTTGCTTTGACATAAGAACAAACTAACTTGTCTCTGAAAGCTTCAATCCTTAGGAAATAGAGAATCGAACCAAGGTCTTTCAATGAAAATATGTTATGCAATCTATGAATAAATTCATGCAGACTCTTAGTGTTGTTGCCTGTGACTAGTATATCATCAACATAAATCAAGATCATCAAAAAATGTTCACCATGGACATAAAAAGTGAAGTATCACTTATCAAATTTACAAAAGCCTAGGCAAGTAATGTGTCTCTAAGGTGATCAAACCAAGCCCTAGAAGCTTGCTTCAAACCATATAATGCCTTAGTTAGCTTATAGACATGCATGGGTTTAAGAGGATCAACAAACCCCTTAGGTTGCTCCATGTAAATGGTTTCAATCAGCACACCATTTAGAAAGGTATTATTTATGTCTAACTATCTAATCTCCCATTTGAATGATACAGGTAGAGCAAGTACAATTCTAATAGTTGTTGATTTAATAACCGAGCTAAATGTTTCATTATAATCAATACCTAGATTTTGTTGAAAACTCTTGGCTACTAACCTTGCTTTTCTTCTTTCAAGAGGTCCATCGGATTTATATTTTGCTTTAAAGATCCACTTGCATCCCACTATGTTTTGCTATTCTTCATATGGCACAAGAGACCATGGCTTGTTTTTCTTTAAGGCTTTAAATTCAGTCAGCATGGCTTACTTCCATAGAGGATCAGATAGAGCTTCTGTTACTGTTTGAGGCTTATTAAGTTTCTGAATTGAGTGTTGTGCTATACCCATAAATGGTGTTTTGGGTTTAAAAATACCTCATTTACTTCTTGTCTGCATAGGATGAACATTAGTAACTCTTTCAGATTGAGGCACAGTCAAGTTGTCAATGACAGTAGGAATTTTTGCATCTACAGAATCTGCATTATTGTTATCATTGGTTGCAGGTACAATTTCTGACACATCCAAATCATCGAAAGAAATTTTCTGCTGATCATCAATTGACATTGAATTCTCAGTGGGTGCAGCCTCAAGAATTTTTGGATCTTAAAGTAATGATTCATGAATTGATGTTGTTTCACGACTGTTAGATGCTATCTCCTATGCTGATTTTCCAATAGCTGTAACACCTGCATTAGGAGAATAAATACATGATCATAGGTGAACAGGAAATTGAGAAAGTGAAACTAGTTCAGATTGTGGTGATTGTTTCAGATTAATGAAGCCACCAGTTAAAGGGAAATCCTGCTCGTTGAATATAACATGTCTAGATATATATATATCTTGCCCACTGAACTGAGGCATTTATACCCTTTGTGTGACCCACTGTAGCCAATAAAGACATATTTAGTGCTGTGGAATTGGAGTTTATGCTTGTTGTAAGGCTTGAGATATGGAAAACAGGCACACCCAAATGTTTTCGCTCATGATAATTGGGTTTCTTTCCATATAATAGTTGGAAGGGGGAGGAATTGTTGGGCTTCACAGTTAAATGAGCAAAGGCAGTGTTAGGCTTGAATTGTTAGCAGCTTGAAGTTGCTTGAGACGAGCCTCATAAGTAAGAAAAGTAAATTGTAGCTCCACCCAGCTTAAGTTCTTCTTGTCTTGCAGATGGACAACCAAAGAAGTGTACTCAAAATCAAGTCCTGATAAGCTTTGAGAGATCAGATCATTCAAGGAGATTGGGCTTCCAACCAAAGTAAGGTTGTCAAACAAAGATTTCGTTCTTGCCAAGTAGTTGTCTATTTTCATTGAACCCCCCCTGGTTCTTTGCAATTCATTTTTTATCAGTGTGACACATGACCTTGTGTGAGCTCCAACAAGGTCTTTAGCAGCTTTCCATAAAATAGCAGCTATTGAACAATGAATTAGCTGGGATGCAATCTCGATAGTCATCATCCCAAAAAGACAACCCAAGAAAAGCTGGTTAGTAGCATATCAGTCTTCATATGCCGAGTTTGGAATGACATTCCCTGAAGCATCAAGGATGAACTTGGGTGACAAGCAGTGGTGCCAAGAAGATGTCCCTCCAATCTGTGGCCATGAACTATAGAAAGAACTATCAACTGCTAGATGAGGTAATTAGTTCTGTCCAACTTGATAGAATTGGACTAATTAAGCAAGTTGAGTAGAGGCACATATTTGGTGACAAACGCAAATAATGCATTTGCAGATTGAGCCGAAATGAGAGGTTGAAAAAGAAGCGCAGATTGTTGATGAGATAAAGGAACGGTAGAGAGAGGAAAGTAGGGGTGAACAAATGGAACATACTTATGGGGTGTGACGGTGGTGGAGTGAGTGTTAGCGATGGAGACGTTAGGGTTTGGTTCCGCTGGAGTGTTTGGGTTAGGGTTGGGATTAGGAGTAGGGTCGGCGACTGCGTGAGAATTAAGGTTAGGGTTATTTGGGGTTAGGTCAACTTGAGAACGCTCAATGACAGATGTCAGAATGACTCAGATACCAACTTGGAATTTAGTAAAAAATGCTTTACTTAGGAAATACCCATGAGCCCTGTTCATCATATAATCCTATGATTGGTAGGGGATACACTAATAATACATAGACAGGTATACATAATGGATAAGTATGACGCCAATACAAGAATATTTTGGACTATGGTAAATGGTACTCCTTCTAATCCTTAATATAAGATCTTTTTAACCGAATCATGCAGATTAAGAATTAGAATTAAAACTAATTAATTATCTCAATTTTTTCAAAAATTTCAATATTTTTTCAAAACTATCCTTATTTAATTTTTTTTTCTTTGAATACATTAAATAGGGGCATTTTTTGAAAATGTATAATAAATACTACCTTATATATTATAAATGGTTTTATATTTAGGACTAGAATAAAAAATCTTATATATATTACCGGAGGAAGTAAAAAATAACCATGGTACGAAAGACAGGATTAATATACTAATTATCTTCAACATTCTTTGTCATGTTCCTAATTCCCAATGTCATCTTAATCACCTATGACTAAGGGTGGAAACAGGCCAGGCCAGGTCAGGCTTTGCCTAAACAGGCTCGGCCTGTGTGGCAAGCCTTAGGCCTGAGCCTGACCTGTTGGCCTATATTAGGCCTCTTTTTAGGCTCAGGCCTAAGCCTTCAAAAGGCCTGGCATGGCCTGAAGCCTATTTAAAGGACTACTAAATTAGTAGGCCTTTAAATAGACTTGAAAGTTTAAACCTTGAAGGCTTTAAATAGGCCCTGCATCAAGAAAAAAAAATATATAATATGTAACATAGAGACTTTAACAAGTAATAAAATACATAACTCAATATAAGTAAAATATCTTAAATGATAATATTATTTACAAACAAACATGTAACATAGAGACTTTAACAAGGACTAAAAGATACTCAAACAAATATGAGATTCCAAGAAATCAAAGTTTGATTATGTACAAGACAGCACAACATATGCATACTCAATTAGGTTCTTCCCCTCAATTCATTTTTGGATATCAGACTACATGAATGATTTTAACATTTCCTTCTTTGATTGTTCCTCTATTTTGGGGAGAAGCCTGATGATAAAGATAAAATTTACATTATGGATATTGGATTTGTGCATACACCAGTGTAGTGCTATATTGTTTCCTCCTTTGTCACTAGTAAATCCAATATGCAATGGCTGAAAGAACAAAGGAATCCCATGAAAATAGAAGTTCAGTCATTGGTAGAAGCTATGAGACCAAAAAATTGAATAGAAAGAAGAAGGGAAATTAATTAAGATATGAGAAACCTGATGAATATCTCCAATGAAGTGAGATAAGAACAAGCCCTTAGCCACAATCATATTACCTATAAGAATTAAGAAGCCTTTAGCAATAGAAATATACACTGACATTTTATAAAATTGTCAAATTTTCATGTTATTTAGCTTCACAAACCAAACCACACAACTTCAGTATCAACTTTTATGAATCCCCTCGGCACACAAGGTATAAACATCCCAACCAGCAAAATGTCATATGCCATTAATTGGAAAGTCCAAATGCAAGCTTAATCCCCTTAAAAATATTTTAATAGTATCGGTTAATGCCATTTAATATCATCAACACACAATTATGCTCACTGTTTTACATATTTGAGCTTTTACCATTAGAATTGAGGATTGAGGCCACAATTAAATGGCCATAGAGCATTATCTCAAAGCCACACAAACACTATATTCCTTTCCAGGATGATAAAATTCAACAAGACCCCAATCTACTTTGGCTTAACATCTCAGAGAGCATTATGCCTTGAGAATGACAGTAATCCAAGGCCTACTTTGGCTTAACATCTCAGAAAGCAAGATGAAAAATTCATGTAACAAGGTAAGGGTTTGAACATGTTTTTCTTTGGCAATAAAATGGAGCCAACTGGTCCCCCTCAGCATATGTTTGAGGCAATAGTTAAGAAACCATTTTCATGATGCATATAACAGAGCCTATAGACATGTAGCAAATGCAGAACTCAATATATCAAGCCTCATCCAAGACAAGGTACTGCTACTACTTTTGAGGGAAAACATTATGTCCGTTATAGAGAGCATATAAAGTGGCAATCCCATGTAACCCAAAGTAGATTGAAGGAACCCAAAAGCTTCACATTAATATATATATATATGTGTGTGTGTGTGTGTAAATTGGCATGAAGGCAGAGCATTTCTAGGTGTCACCCATGCAAACAAAGAGCTCTTCTTCACTAGCCTCTCTGAGAAGGGGATTAAACAAACCACCAAATTAATGAGAACAATGATCAGTACATATATGATTGGTTAAGAGATGGGATTTCAGAGAGCAACACTACAAACAAATCTGAAAATAAAACACAAAAATACAAACAAATCCGAAAATAAAGCACAAACAAATTAAGCAAGAGAGATGAGGGAGGGGTTGAGAACACATACAGCACGCTCAGAGTTGCAGCTACAGTGGAGGGATACGATGGAGGCAGCTCACAGTCGCAACTATAAGAGATGTCGATGGGGAGAGGGAGGCAATAGATGGAGGCAACTCGCAGAGTTACAGACTCGCAGTTGAGAGACGTAGGCGAAGGGGACGTGGAGACACAAGCAAAGGCGACGCGGAGACACAGGCGAAGGCGATGCAGGGAGATAAGCGAAGGCGACACGGAGATGGAGGCGAATGCGATGGGCACAGCATATAGGCTAGGGTTCACTCTGCAAATGTGATGGATGGAGGCTAGGGTTCCCGCGGACCTCGAACATAATAAGATTAATTAAAATTATATTATATGTTATTATATTATAAAATATATTAATATATATATATGTAAACAGGCCTGGCCTAGTAGGCTTTAGGTCAGGCCTGAAGTAATCAGGCCAGGCCTGTTTACATAAATAGGCCATTAAAAAAGCCTATGCCTGACCTATTTAAGAAATAGGCCAGGCCAGGTCAGGCCCTAAACAGGCCAGGCCCTAGGCCGCCTGAAAGGGGCCTGGCCTGTTCCCACCCCTACCTATGACGTCAACTCAACCTCAAACGTCAACTCCTCCGTAACAGAGGCATCCCTCACACACTTCAATCTCTCCACCAACAACCGTATTCTCTCTTACAACTTGCAAGTGAACATTACAGCGACAAGCCCTAACCGATACATAACAGTCTCTTGCCGAAGCAATGACACAATTGCACAGTACAAGGAGAGAGGTTTTGGGTGGGTGAGCTTGGCATCATTTGATCAGGGCCACAAGAACATGACCTTTTTGCAACCTACAGTGTTTGAAGGTGAGAGTTGAGTCATTGAGCTTGAACCTCACCATGTGGCTGAATATGAGGAAGAGACTAGAGCTGGGATTTATAACGACATAGTCATGGATTTAGATGTTCTATTCACATCAAAGAATAGCTTGATCAACTCTGTTCGTTCCGAGCCATCGGTTGTGCAGTGCTGTCTCTCGGATGGCAAATCGGCTGTTCTCTTCAATGTTACCAAATGCAGAAGTTCTTTTCTCAACAAGATAGACACTGTATCTCAACAAGATAGACTGTGTTACCTCTAAGGTCTCGTGATAAATATTTTGATGATATCAAAACAATAGGGGCTTATAATTGGAAAGCTGTTTAGATTTCTTTTTTTAATATTAAATCACCTACTGTCCAAAAGTTACATTGGATTGTTTTTAATTAAATTGATTGATATTTGTTGGGTCTTTAACTTCCAATAAAAAACTATGCATATCAAAGATTAGAGGAATAATTGTCTGATCAAGATTTGCTTAGAATTCGTGCTATTCCTCCTCCTAATGTATCTAATGGTAAAGAGAGAATCAATTGGTTTGGTAATGATAAAAAGGCCTTTTCTACAGCTAGGATGTATCGTTTGTTGAGAAAGGAAATAATTGATGAGGATGTATTTCCCTGGAACATGATCCGGAAATGGAGGGGTACTAGAAGAATCCAAGTATTTTTATGGTTTGCAGTTGGGAGTAATTTTTAACTTCTACTCATAATAGTAAATTTTCTGCTGTCTCACTTATTTGTTGCAGGTGCAATGTCAAAGAAGAGGATGTTCTTCATGCACTGCGTGACTGCAGAGCTGTGAAGAATATTTGGATGGAGTTATTTCCAGATAGAAATGCTGCTGCATTTTTTCAAATGAATGAACAGGTTTGGTGGTCTTCCAGTCTCAAAGATCACTCTTTATATTTTGGTGGTGTGGAATGGAGCACTATATTTGGAGTTGCTTGCTGGATGTTATGGACATGGCGCAATAAGAGTTTGTTTGAGACTCAATTCTTATTGCCTTATAATCCAATACACACGATTATTAATTATATATGCTAAGGAGGTTAAGAAGGCTTTTGAGGATTCTAGTCTTATGAGTCTTAGGAGATGGAAAGAAATTGGGTGGGTTAAACCTGAGTTAGGATGGTATAAATTGAATTTTGATGGTTCTATGAATAACAGTAATGGGGATGCTGGTTGTGGCGGTTTGGTGAGAAACAGCAATGGTGAGTTTTTGAGAGGATACGCACAGAGAATTGGCAAATGCTCTGTGTTTGATGCAGAGATATAGGGAGTTATCATTGGCCTGCAAATACTAAAACAGATGGAGCTTAATAAAGTTATCATTGAGGGGGATTCTCAAGCTGTTGTAGCTCCTATAGAACGTGCTTTATCTAATGAAGTTATGGATTCTAATATTGCGAGGTTATTACAGGATGAGTTGCAAGGCTCTTGGATTTTGCAGGTTAATCATTGCTTTAGAGAGGGAAATAATTGTCCAGATTGGCTTGCTCATAAGAGTCTTATGCAGGATTTTGTCGTCCATCAGTTCACGGAGCCTCCTGAAGGCTTGGATGTTCTGGTGCATAGGGATTGTTTGGGCATTACTTCCCCTAGACTGGTTCATGTTTAGTTATTTTTTTGTGTTTGGGCGTTTAGGCCCCACTGCATACCAATAAAAAAAAAATCCACTGAAATATATAATTTGTTTACATTGTTATTTATTAATTAAAACATTTCTTTAATTTTATTATATTTTTAATTTTAAATTTCAATGTCATTTTTATTGTTAAAATTATTTTTTATTACAATTTTTATATCAAGTGGGCTAGATTTAAGTGGTTGAGATGAAAGTCAGCAATCATCCTATCCCCAAGTAACACCCAATCTTTCCTAGACTTCTGTATCCGATATTCTTCCTCATAGATTTAATTCTTAGCTCAATTTGACCTAATTTGACCTTGTCAAGTGTGCGTGTTTAGGGTGGCATAATCTGGTTCCAAACTTTTGTGTTTTGAGGTTTAAAATGTGATTTTTTTTGTGGTGGGGGGGGGGGGTGGCGGGGCTGCTGTGTGGCGTTGCCTTATTTTTTTGCCCAACTTAATCCAAAATGATCAAGTCGGATTAGATTCATTAAGCCAACCCTAATTCCTAATTTTCCTAACAATGAGAACTGTTCTTTGTAAGACAATTAACAAACAAAACAGTTATGTTAGACTAGACAAAATAAATAAATTAGTACCAATGAGCCTTTATAGGTAAGCTCAACATTAGAAATTGGTTGCTAATTAAATATCTACATCAAATCTTTATCTTACAAGCAAGGCAAGGGAAGACTTATAGTAGTCGTAGAAGATTTTAACTAGATTTCTTCCTATGTTTTCAATTATTTATTTTCACTTTGTTTCTATTTTATTTTTTTCCCTATTTTTTATTTCACATTAGTATTTTTTGTTGCTTCCTATCTTGGATTTCTTTAAGTTTAGCTTAGGATTTTTGGGGAAAAAAATAGTCTATGTTAGTACTTCTTTTACTATTAATTTAAGTTATTTCTATTTACTGGGATTTTATAAATAATACTAGAGTTATTTTCATGGTAATTTTTTGCCTATTGACCTCCTCAAATTCTTTTATTTTCTTCTTTGTTTTTCTTTCTCCATATTTTCTTCTTTGTCTAGCAAAATCAATTTGGTATTAAAGTAAGGTTACTATGCTTCTTTCTAAACATCCGTTCATCAAACCACCGCCACGGGAAGACTTGCCACCTTGAAGATGGCCCGTCCACTTAACCTCTCTTTCGGCTGCTACTTCATGTGCCGGCACGCGTGAAAAACATTGCTCGTGCGTGGGCTTCTCTCCATATTACATGGAATTTAAATTTAAATCCATAAAAACATTGTGTGAATTATTGTTGTTCAATTGGTATTAATTTTAACACAGTTTCATTGGAAAAAGAAAAAAGCAATTTCCCTGAATTGGTCAAAACAAACGTTATTAAAATTTCATTTAATAAGTGAACAAACTCTAGATCTAGATATCCCTAAATATTAGCATTTAGAACTATCTGTTAGCTAGTTGAGTAAAATATAGGAGAATTGTAAACAAACTCCTTCCTCCTCCTTGCCATGCCATTACTATATATAACTATTCAATTCAATATACATGTATCAATCCTTCCAAAGCAGAACCAAAAACGGATAAATGATAAATCATATTTCCTTATAATATAGTACTTCAGCTCTTATCAAGTTATCTTCAGCTGAGTTTCATGTCAAAGAAAGCATAAAACAGTTTCCTCACTGGGATTGGGAAGACTACCCAGAAACCTCCCTGAAAAGCTGAACCAATAGACAAAATACAAAAACCCAAAGTGGGGTTTTCGCTTTTCAGATCAAACCATGTGCATACCATATTCTTATCATATCACATCACAAGAAACTCTCTCTCTCTCTGTGTTAGCAAATCAACGTCACAATGGATAGCAGGATCCGATGCAGAGTGCAGTCCTGCATCTCCATCACCATCAGCTCCCTCCTCATCATGTTCCTTCTTTCCTTCTGCATCTTCCTCCTCATCTCCCAAGCCTGGAACGTCGAGTTCTACGTGACAGAGGCCTCTCTCACACAGTTCTATCTCTCCACCAACAACACCCTCTCTTACAACTTGAGAATGAACATCACAGTGAGAAACCCCAACCAACACATAACGGTCTCTTGCGAAAGCATCGAAGCAATTGCAAGGTATAAGGAGAGAGCTTTTGATTGGGTGAGCTTGAAGCCATTTGATCAGGACCACAAGAACACGACCTTTCGGCAACCTCTAGTGTTTGAAGGTGAGAGTCGAGACATTGATCTTGAACCTGGCCATGTGGCTGAGCATGAGCAAGAGACAAGGACTGGGATTTATAACGACTTTGCCGTGGATTTGGACGTTCAATTCACAGCAAAGTATGGTAGGAACAAGGCACTCGTTACGACCCATCGGTTGTGCAGTGTTGCCGGAGAGTTCCTATGCTTTCAAATGGCAAATCGGCAGTTCCTTTCAATACCACCAAATGCAAAAGTTCTATTTTTTAACACACAGTGATTCCACATGTTAACTCCAAGCTTTCATGATAAATATATTGATGACAACAAAACAATATTAAATTCCAATTCAACCACATACTTTTTAATTCTCTCACTTGCTATTAGGGATGAAGCGCCCAACACTCGCTCCAACCAAAGTTAGTTGAAGATATTATATTTGAATGAAATAAAATTTATCAGTACATTGCTTGTTGCATTTTGGGCATCCTTGCATCAATTTGTAATAGATATCCAAATAAGATAATAACAATAATATATCAATATCGATAATACAAATCATGTACGATAGCACGGTTACAGTATTAAGTTGTTAAAAAAAATTCTCTATACACAAGGAAATTGTATCAATAGCTTTTCCATCCACACCAATAATTAAATTTTTCAAAACCATAACAACTTCATACTTACAATACAACATAACGTGTATTTTGTGAGGTAATACAAGCCATCACTGAAATAACCAAATTTAGTGAGAGAATTTTTTTCTGAAAAAATTGCTCAATAATTTATGGGATAACTAATTCAAAATTTATGACAGATTTTGCAACAAAAATTTCGTTGCTAAATTTGATATTCAATAATTTTTCATCTTAAATTTTGCGATGGTTTTTTCCATCATTAAAATGTGATAATTAATACTTTTTAAACCTAATTTTTTGCTATGATTGTTTTTGCTAAATTTTGATAATTAATTATTTTTTCAATCCTAATTTATATAACAGACTTTGCCACAAAATATTTTGCGCTGAAATTTTTCGTCTCTACAAATCCATTTTAAAAAATGTTAAAATATATATTTATATATTATTATAAATTAAAACGAAAATTAGAAATATACATTTTGATAAGAAATATATAAGAAATTAATATTAGAGTATCCTATAATTATATTATATAAAATAAATAAATAATAGAAAATGAAAATCTGGCATCAGACTTTTGAATACGTAATATATGAAAGTATAAACTATACTTTTAATTCCTTATATTTATATCCAGTTTTATTTTGGTCATTTAATTTTATTAAATTTCTTTTTTTATTTTTTAACTTTTAAAATATAGACAAAAATTTTTTCTCTTCCTGGACACCATTAATTAACTTGACAAAAAATATTGACATGTAATTTTTAAATCCAACTCAGCAAAAACAAAACCTATTATTATAATTATTTATTTATTAATTTTATCCTACTTTTAAAATATTTTTAGATTGGAATTTGAACATCTATGGTTATAAAAAAAACAAGAAAAAAAAATTGAGCCAATGTAGATTGGTTCAGTTAATACTGTGAGTTGAAACAACTCTTTAAACTCTAGGGCCATCCTTAATCTTATTGGTTCATGAGGCTCAACTAATCTAAATTTTTTTATGTCAAAAAATATCAAAAATTATTTATCTTAACCTAAATTCATAATTTCAGATTTCCCTCCCCAATTTCTTCAAGCTAAGCCTCCTCTCCCCAAATCCCTCACCGTGCTTCGTTGCTTCGTTCTTTCCCTCCCCAATTTCATCCCACCGTCGTGCTATTTTCCGTTTAAGAGGTTGGATACATAAAAAGTTTCAATTAACAAGAAATATGTTCTTGTGCATTGTATTGTAGTATAAAAAATATTGCAATCTCCCTCTGAAAGAAACAATTGCTCAAAAAAATGTACAATATCTGTGTATTTAAAAAATTTGATGAATAATCAATAAATAATAATGAATGATTGATTTTATATTGATATCACATCATAAATAAGAAATGAATAGTAAATAAATAACAAGAAATATCTTTTTTATTACAACACCTCCTACGGACAAATCACTGCTAATATGTTACTGCTTTGTTCATTTCTTTCCACTTCATTCTCGCTGTCAACAGTTTCTTCTACATTTTCTTTTTTTCCTGGAAGCATTTCCTTTTTTCTTTTTTTTCGTATTTGAGTTTCTCCCACTGTAGTTGTATATTCTCTTTCTCACAGGCTATAGTTTGATTTATTTAAGAATTAAATACTTCTACTTCTTTTTTCGGTCTTCTCTGAGTTTAATCCCTTCGCTTGTGCATATATATACCTTTGTCTATGTCTTCCCTTCGCTGTCAACAGAGGCCTTCCTTACACACTTCAATCTCTCCACCAACACCACCCTCTCTCCTGCTTGAGGTTGAACTGCAACCAATACTTCCAATATCACCAAATGCACAACTTTTTTCACGAGTGATTCGTCATCCAAACTCTTAGGTTTATATTTTGATATGATAACAAAATAATATTAATTTTTTTTAACTTTATGTTGAGGCTATTTCTATTTCAATAATGATACTTGGAATCTATAAATAGGTTATTTTCTTTTTTTTTTTTCCCTGTACCATTGTAATAAAAACCAGACCAAACCGGCCGGTTCGACCAGTCTGACCGGGAACCGAACCCTGGTCCGGTCTGATATCAGATAAGAGTTGAGTGGTTTCAAAACCGATTCGAACCGGGCAATAATCGGTCAAACCGGTAAAAAACCGAGTTAAACCAGTCCCAATTTCTTTTTATTTTTTTATTTTTTAATTTTTTTAAATAAAATAACATTATTTTTAGTACTAAGTAGTATTATTTTTAGTATAAATTTTTTTCTTTCTATATTATATGTTATAAGTATTATTATGATATATAATGATTAATAATGATAAATTTATTTAACAAATAATATGAAAATAGAATATCGGTCCGATCACTAAACGTTGAACCATTGCCTCAGTCGGTTCAATGATCGATCTGGTTTTTAATAACTAGATTTTTACTACTACGCTCTTTGCATGCTCCCTATGAATAATCAAGAAATGGAAGTATGATTAGACTGGACTAGATTCACTAAGCCAACCGAGCCTCTATATATCCCAAACTCCTAAGAATGAGAATTGTGCTTCGGAAGACAAGAAACAAAACTTTTATGATAGACTAACATGACAAAATAGATAAATTAGTGCCAATTAGTCTTTGTAAGTAAGGTCAACATGATTAGAAATTGGCTGCTAATTAGATATATCTACATCAAATCTTGATCTTACATGTACATCATTCAGGTTTTGTGCTTTTTTGCATCTCTGACTGAGTTCTTCCATAAGTAAATGCGCCACTGATTCATATCCCATTTCGCGAGCTATGTTTCAACCAATCAAAGGAAAAAAAAACATAAAATGTCAAAAACAATACAAAGACATTATCATATAATCAATCAAATAGTAATAAAATAATATAAGCATAACAGCGATAACAGAAGGACTAACCTCTGAATATTGCAATTCCAGTTGGAGCGATGTTACGTTTCTTCAAGCACAACGAGCTATAAACAAAAATTCACGTAAAACATGAATGCATTCATATTGACAATATCCAACTCAAATACCTATATATGGTTGTAACAGGACTAACCTGTTACATATCCAGTAAGGGTTTATTCCTTTTGCTTCTATGCAATGAGGGCACATCCATTGTTTGTTCTCTCTCACCTCCTCCAATTCTAACATTGTACAATAAAAAATAGTTTCAGATCCGCTGGAAGAGTCCTATTCTTTCATAGCATAACAGAGTTCAAAAACTAAGATATCACAATATCACAATCTGAATTAAGCTCGTTGTACTTTTTCTGAAGAGACGATGTTTTGGATACAAGATAATTTACTTCTACAGACTTGGGGGCAAAACTTGTGCCATTCTTAGTATTAAACTCAACCTCTATAGCTGTTCTAGCTACATAAATCAGATACCAATATTTTTATTCCGATGTATTCTTAATTCGTTTCCCTCATCTACATATCCTATATTCAGCTAAGCCATATGCTAGTTACCTTCACCATAGCGAACTTTGAGGCATGCTCTGCAGAAAACACCGGTACTAGAGTGACATACAGAACAATCAGTCTTACCTGCTTAAAATATTCAAGACAAGTGTTAGAGAAATGAGGAGCTAACGTAGAATGCACAAGAAGTCACAACTCTAAATCTAACCTAGGCATGGCTCATTTGCATCAAAGTTGCCACATCTTTTGCAGTCTTCTTCACCACATAATTTCTTTTGCCTGCATGCATTGCATTGCAGTGTCCTCATTCCAAGTTAAACTAGTATGGCTTAGTTACTTAGAGCATAGTCAGAAGGAGCTAAATGCACTACGTGACCGATCCTTTTATCCACAATACAATGTAGTGGCTGTTAAAAAATTTGATAATAACTTTAAACCCGGGAGACATCAACAAGGCTTGACAATGAACCCAATACCTATCAGGCATTCTTCTATAGGTATTGTCTAAACATCATCCACCATGGACCAAGCGCTCACAGTAAATATCCAACATATAAGTTCTCTTTTAAGTCCCATTTAGTAATTTTTAAGATATTAAATATTTTTTTTTCCTATTTTATCTTTATCTATAATTAAATATAAGAGAAATAGCAAATTTTACAAACAATACATTAAATTAAATAGGAGTACTATTAGAAAATTATATATTTCTTTTTATAGATTTAAAAAGTAAAACTACATTTTGTTTTTATAATTAGTTATTGCACAATTAGTCAAACAAAACTTATATTTTGAATTGGAGAGAGGGAGGGAGTATATGTTACTATTGAATCTCATCATTTATGATTGTTATCCAGATGTCATGTGTATCCAATGGGTGCTTAAGAAAAATCCATGACATAATATATATGCCAAACTTCGGAAAATGGGACCTAAAAAGTATCAAGAATTGGAAAGATAGCTCAATGAACTGAACAGATATCCCCCGACAACACTAAACAAATGTAGAAACCTACAATATTAATCTGTTTGGCCTGACAGCTACTAAGAATGCCACGTTCTACTTATTAATGTGATAAAGGTTAGAAAACACCTGCAGAAATGGCAGCATATGCCAAATATTGGGTTGTATACACTGCCTCTACCCTTGCTATTGCAGCGCACAGCGGAAGCCTCCGCAGAAAGTTGAAGCTCCGCACCCTTTAGTTTAATCAACGGTGCATTCGCAGGCCTCTTCGCTTCTGATCCAACAGGAAGACTCTCTTCTTCCTCTTCAGATACATCTCCCTTCTCTGTTGCAATCAATATTGAAAAATCACAATACATCACCATCAAAAAGAGACACAATTAGCATGATAATATTTTCCCCTTCTTGTCCCTACTGTTTCTATGCTACCAAATAGACCGAAAAACAAAAATCAAATATTAACTGAAACCTCCTTTTGGAGACAAATGGTCGGTTTTACTTCCTTTCAAACGCTTAGACTGTCTCCGTGGAAGTTGGCTACTGTTGGCATTGAGGTTTCCGTTGATTCTCTGGGAGCGACGCAAAGGAGTGAGTGCATAAACCGATTTCTTCCAGGGCCTTTTAGGTTTCGCTTTTACAGATTCCGCTGCCTGTTCTCGAAGTTGAGAGATTGTTGTGTGAAGACCCAGAGAAGCTAGCCGAGCCTGCATTCACCAATTTCCATCAGAAAAAAGCTAAAAGAAGAACAATATGGCGCGTATAGAAGATGAAATGGACACCTGATTCTCTAACACGCGGGCATTTCTGAGAGTTTCGTAGTCGCTCTTTGCTCTCCGCCTTTCCATCGTTTTTCATTCAGGTACGCAGGCCAAACGGCGAGGAACTCCTCGTGATTTCTGAGATCATACAGTCACTTGAGGTCGAGGGCAAATTCAAATTTCGAAAAATCAGTTGGACCGAAGGCCCATTAAGACCCGATGATTGGGCTTTTGGATTGGAATTGGAAATCAGTAGAAGGCTTCACACTTCTTGCTTTTTCTAAGCCCATGTAAAAGTGAACTTTAAAAATTTAGATTTTGTTTAAATTAAAAAGATTTCAAGTGTGCTACATAAATAAGTCACATTATTCATAGTTCATAAATAATATAATTTATTAGAGATTTTTTGTTTTATATTGATATATTGATGATTTTATCATTATTAATTAAAATATGATAAGGATATAATATTTTAATATGATAAAATAGTGTATAATTTTTAAAATTGTAGAAATATTGCAAATTGATTTTTAAAAAATATTATTTTCTATTTTTATTAAAATTATTATCGTAAAAATATAAATACTGGGTCTAGTTTTTTTTAATTTTTTTTGGCCAAATATACTGGGTCTAGTTTATATTTAGAAGATTGAGTAAAACTATATTTATGCAACATGCTTAAAAATGTATATTCACTTAACATCAATGGAGAGGATCTCAAATTCTCAATTTCTTCAATCGGCATATGGCGCCGTCAAATTATTATTGACTTGTCTTACCGTATAACTTATTCGAGAAAAGATTATGCGAAGCAATTTTTCGGAGAGGAGCCAAAACGGTGAGTTTTGCATTAAAAACTTTTGCGGTTCAGGATGATGAGATGGCGTCAGCATTAGCCGGAGACATGGACTTTACTCGCACTGTATTGCATGGTAGAAAACTTCTACACATCAATTAAAATTTTCATGAAAAAATTGTTAAAGGATCTTAACCAGAGTCTAAATATTTCAAGGACTGATTGTGTCCAAAAAACAAAAAAAAAATCTTGAGGTTCTGCTCTTCCACCAAAGGGATCTCTTATTTTCCACACGACACTAATCACGCAAACAAATCACTCATAAATCTATGCCTTGTCCCTTTGCTCCACCGGGTACGCGTTGTTGGCCACATCGATGAATGAAAGGTACTTACCATGTCATGTCTGATAGCAACGTCAGTGGCTTTAACTTTAATCATCCTGGCCCCTCCCTCAGTAACGTGAATTATCATAGCACACATCCCTTTCAACTTTTTAAGCAATCCAATCAGAATCAAGCAATCATGCAACCTTATCATCTTTGTACCACTTACTAGGGAATCTTTTCCCCGACCATGCCTTTTATATAAGCATGTTTACCTCACATTTCCCTTTAAACGTAGATCAGACGTACTAGCAGGTTTTTCCTCAGGTTAGGTTAGGTAGGTATCTGTCGCATTAGAGAAATCATCAAAGATGATAGTATCTTCCCTATTAAACTTTTGGTTCTTGGTGAAGAACTTTCTTGATCTAACTAGATCTAACTCACCCAATCACAAACGTTTAAACTCCTGTTATTGATGCCAGAACTACATAGACTTGCTCATTTTAGAAACTGCTTCAGCTAAAGCCTCTCATGTTATGAGGCCTTTATCTTCCATGTGCTCTGAATTTATGAACCATTATAACCACCTGTTAACTAGCTACCAATAGTTACTTCCTATGTATGTTAGAGGAACCAGAATTTCTCATATCATATTTATGGGATTTAGAGGCCTTCTTCTGTCATTATTCTTACTAGGAGAACTATTTTGGATATTGTGTGTCTACAAGCCTGTCTCCATTACAATTGCAAGAAGAAATATCTGATTTGACCTTGCCCTGAGTTTTGTTGCATGTATAAGTATGTAACAGAAGAATTTTCAAGAACAGATGGCACGCATAATAGTTGCCAGATGGCCCGAGAAGAATGGAATTATTGATACTAAACATTGTTGTACATAAAGAATCAGATTGAAAGAATCCATTGAATCAAAGAATGAATTGAATTTGTATATCTACAAGTGCTTCTGTTGCAAGATCGCTCAACTACACTCTACAAACTTTGATTCTCCCGCTGCACCTTCAGTAGCACCAAATAGGAAATTGAACATTAGGAAGCAACTATGAACTTCAGCAGCTTCCCTGTTCCTTCATTTAATTCTCAATGGCTCTGAAATTTTCTGTCCTGATATAGCATATCTCAGAGCTTTTGTCGCTTGGAAATTGCATAAACGCGAGAGAATATACCTACAATGTACATCTAATTTGACATTCCACTCTGCTTTTGCTGCACTTGAGTTTGTCTACTGACCAATACATCTAAAGCTTCCTTCATCCAAGTATGTGGACAAACTTCTTTTGCTTCAGCCACAGACATCTGCATCATGCAAATAAATGAAACTTTAGAACGCCCACAAGATTAATACCACCCAATAAACAATTGTAAAAGCGTTGTGTGAAATTCGGGAGATGTTTTCATATTACTGACAATTTCAGAGGAGTTTTTTTTCTCAAATTATAATTATATTAAGATCTGGACCTATGGTTTTTTCCTTGGCAAATGGCAATAATAAATGGATGGGTAAATTGTATGAATACTTACCCATTTACGTTTTCGAATGTTCTTCTCAGGCCAATCCTCAAGCTGATTCTTGACAAGCAAAGGGAACATATATCCCTCATGTACAATTGCTTGGCGTTTGCTTTTATAATTCCATTTACCCAATTCACTCTGCAAAAAATATCCATGACGTAGATGGTAAGAAACCAAGGTTCGCTAATTGGTAAGAATCTCAAACTAAGAGGTTCTTATAGATACTAACTTCGACTTTACCAACAACCCCTGCCTCCTCTATAGTTTCCCTCAAGGCAGCTTGTTCCATGGATTCGTCAATCTCCCAACCTCCCTGATGAAGCAAAACAATACACATATGTCAGGATTCAAGCTTGAATGAAGTAACATGGAAAAGATTTGCAAGACAATTTGGGGAGAAACAATAATACCTTAGGGAACTGCATTCCATGGCCGTTTTGAGCACTAATCACAAGAACCTCTATTTCGTCGGTCAGGGTTCCATTAACATTGGTTTCCCGGTATCTGTAAGGGATGCATCTGGACAATTTCAAAATCGCAAGGAACAAGTCAGATTAACAGCAAACAACACGAAGGGAAAGCCGCTTGTTTAGCAACATGAGAAAGAACCCAATTAAGAAAACATCCGAAATTTCAAATTAGGGATTTCAATTCGAAAACCCAGAAGATGAAGAAGAAGAACTGGGAGCAAAGAGAGACGAACGCACCCGACGACTAGGCGACAGCCTTTGTCGTATCGCTGCAAGTGCCTGCCGGTGCGGGAAACCAAGCACATCATATTTTCTAACTGCTTCGGGAAGAGATCACGAGGAACTTTCTCGGAGCAAAGGAAGGGGAAGAAGAATCTAGCCGCCAAATCCCGAGAAAGAGCGAGACCCATTAAGGCGTACGTACGTCGGGAATCACACGAACAAAGGTCAAAATTAGAGCCAGCGATTGCGTTATGCGGTCGAGCGAGAGAGGGAAGGAAGGCCAAAATAGGAAAGAAATGGGAAGAGGCAATTGGGAAGCAGAAATGAATGGCAGAACCAAAAATGGCGTGTGGGTGTATATATATATATATATCTATCTATCTATCTGTATCAGGGGGTGTATCCGTGTGGCATAGAAAGCCGGAGTAGGGGAAGACCAGAGCGTTTACTAAACGCGCAGATTTGGAATTAGACTCTCGGTGGTGCTGTGCACTTTCCTGCCATTTTCTCGAAGCGGTGAAAGGGGAAATAGCACTCAACTTGGAGGAATTTGTGGGATACGGATAAAAAACTTAAATTTTAATAATCATCACGATAATAATAAAGAATTTGGGGCGCGACGCGAGAAAGAGAGAGGAACGCGGATTTGGGGTCATAATCAAATAAAAAGGAAGGGAGGAGGGAGAGTCAGAAGAAGAAGTGAAAGGAAAGGAGGGTTGAAGTTGAAACACGGTTATAGGTGAACGTGGGCGCTATTGACTCCGGTTCATCGTTCATGTTTCACGCCCTCTACCAGCTTGTTACGTCAAAATCCAATTATTTTCGGCCCAATTTTTTACGTTGATGTAGAATCTGAGATGAACTATTTTTAAATTATCAATAATATGATTTATTATGAATTTTAATATTTATATGGTGTATCAAAAAATTGTTAAAGAAAATTGTTATGAGAGCTTTATATTCATGTGGTTCAACCTATATTCAAATCCAATATGACTAACATAATCTTCCAAAAAGAGATAAAAAGAAAAGAGAGATGACAAATATAAAGATGAGATATAGGCACCAAATTAAGTTAATTGAATTCCTTTTAATCACCATCTCTTTCATTTCTCGATTAATTTGTGCGTGTCATTCTTACACATCAGTCATACTAATTTTCATGCTAATCTTCTCAGTATCATTCGAATTTTATCAGATGTTTCAAAGGGACTTTAAATCACTATTTCTCACAAATATATGAATTTATAAATGTAAGGGATTCAATTATAAAATATAAAAATTACATACATATTTTTACATCAAATGTGGATTAATTAGTAATAAGATTTTAATAATAAAAATCAACGAAATTTGTATTAAATGAAATCATGGGAGTATATTTTTTTAATAAGAAATAGAAGGAGGGGAGACAAAAAAAGCAAGGGAATTTTTCGTTTAGGATATTGTAAGAAAATATATAACAATTTGTAACCTCAAAAATTATTTATCGGCAAAGAAGGACCAAAGTTCTTGTTCGACTTTAACCTTGTTTGCTTTTCATCTTAATCCTTTGATTGGAAATTATAGAGAATAGGCTAAAATTATCAAAGGAGAAGTTGGATATCTACGGGGACGGGCTATAAATCTCTGCATATGAATTGGAAACTTGTTCTCTTTTTCATATTAACACAATGATTAAAAATTGTGGAGGATAAATTGAAAATGTGGGAGGATAGGTGGGAAATCTATAAATATAAATTAACTGGACCAGTTGAAAACTTATAACTTTGATGCTTCCCTATCAAAGTCATTTTGAGATCACAAATTGTAATATATTTTCATAAAAGGTCCAAAACCCAAATTATCCCTAAAAACAATTATAAGCAGCTTCACATGATGAGTGCATAAAGATATATGTTGTTGATATATTTGAATTGTTAAAAGATAGGGACACCAAAGAAACGAGAGTTAACCCTTCGGGAATATTCGATGCCCATGCCTTCCACCTGCTTCAGTTCGGTACAAGAAAATATACACAACACAATAATTGAGCTAATTAAATTTTCTTAAATTTTAAATGAAATTTATGTCAAATATAAATAATACTCCCTGCTTCCTAAATATGTGGGGCATTTGAGGAATTCCTTTTATTTCAAAATATAAGGGTTAAATAAAAATTTTATAGTGTATTTATTTTTTTTTTCAATAATACCTTCTATTAAAAATTATTTTCATTAATTATATGATAAAAATTTTAAGTACTGAATAATAATATTATTTTTTTAAAAATTATTTTAAATTTATAATATATTTAATGATTTCAATAAATTTTAGCTATATTTTTTAATATGCATAAATTAATTTTTTATTATAATATTTAATATCCTTAAGATTATCTTTCAACTATTGTAAGAACTTAACGTTTCAATTGTTACATCATATAAGAGCAGCTACTTTTTTCCGTGTTTGGATGTGGACGTGATGTTCTCCATCTCAGCCTACCTTATCCAAAGATACTTGTCGTCCAATTACAATCCAAACACACGCTTCCAAATACGCCATGCCAATTTCTTCCAACGGGGAGTTCTCGCAGTAATCTAGAGCAGCTGGTTGTGGTTTTACGCAAAACCATCTCCTCGATTTGGACATTCTTTTAAAAAAATAATAAAAATAAATTGGAGAAGAGCTCTGGGAAAGTGGATGTCCCTTTTGGTACACAATTACTGCTGAAAGAAGAAGCTATGCATGTGAATGGTGGCCAGCTAACGCTGGCAATCAAGGCTAGGCTGGCCCGCCTTGGGTGTGAAAAGTTCAGATTATCATATGGGTTTGAAAAATCAAAGCCCAACCTGAGGGCATTTTTTATTTTTTAAATATTTTTTATTTTTTTATATAATTATTTAAATTAATATATCTAATCATTATTATTTATAAAAAATTAACACAATATTTAGATTTTATTATTAATATATTATTCATTAATAAAATAATATGTATTTTAAATATTTTAAATTAAAAAAAAATAAACTAAACGAGTGGGACCTAAAAAACCTATTTTCTGTTCAGTTTCCTATTTTTAAAACCCAGTCCATTCATTTTATCAAATTAAACGGATTGACCCGTCAAACTTGATCCATATTGGCGACTCTAAGAATGCCACCGATCATGCCATGAGGCAATGGGATGTACCCAAACTGATTTGGATTTTACATACCATACAAAAAACTCATTCCACTTCTCTACTAGCTTCACCATGCTACAACGAGAGATAGAGATATACACGAGTAGATAGACCCTGCTAAAACATTGCATTTGTGGCGATTAATTAGTTATTACAACAAATTACCTTTTTTTTTCTATGTGAGTACCATGGTTTTCTTGGTTGATAATAAAGAATTAACCCCTTTGACGCATAGATATCACTAAAATGATTTTTATTTTTTTTAATAAAATATTTTCTATACACATTATTAGAAATTAAATTTAATATAACATTCTTAAGGAACACAACTCTATGTAAATTGCATCAAACCTTACCGGTACAAATCACCTTTATAGTTACGTAAAATGTCATCTTAATGGCGGTTACTCAGAACTACTGCTGAATTAATGTTGTTTTTCATCATTATAATCAACTGTTTATGTTGATTGTGTTATCTTCTTAAAATCAAATCTGTCATTAAATTAATGGAGACTTAGATTTATAATTTATTGGGTTGATGACCAATTTATTGATTTTTGGCTGATTATATGGATGTCTCTGTTAGTACAATATGTTACAGCAAAAAGAAGAAGACATGCATGTGACGGTGGGATCATTTTGCCACCAACCATGCCATAAGACAAGAAGATGCCCCCAAAATTGAATACGATATTTGAAGCTGACTCATATGGATTGATCCGTAAGTCAAGAAAGACACTAATTTATAGCTCATTGATTTGATCATATTTTTACTTTTTTTTTGGGGTAAGATAATTTTATGGATTAACAAATTTATTTGGTAACCAATTCGTTAATTTGTAAATAATAAAAATAACTGATGAATATATTGACTTAGTTTCAAAGTGTAACTTACACTCTTACCATTATTACAAGATAAAAGTTTTTAAGCTTCCATAAAATGAACATAAAACACAATGATTCATATATGAGGGAAATTGGCTGTTTGTCAACATGGATTTTGACCTGTTCGCGTCTAAAACTTTCAGAGCTTTTGGTGAAATTATTAAAGAGACCAAGTCTAATATTATAAACTTATCCAATCCTCATAATATTTTTATAGCCTTTTTGGCTATAAAATTATTTAGCAAAGTGTTATAATAAGCAATTCTAATATTTCATCTTCAATTAATGATATGCTTAATCCTCATATCTGCGGCTTCGACTTTAACATGAAGGATACACATAAGTGGTACAAAGTATCATTTTGGTGGGCTCAAGGCAGTGATTTAAATGGCCTTAGGGCATCCACGTGCTTGGTTTTGAAGTTCTAAGCGGTTGTTTGCAATGAGGTCAGCTAGTCGGTAAACGATAAGAATGGATATTTTGAGTAGTAACTATGGAATTATCTCAAACACTCAAGTCAAAATGTAATGACTCAAGTCGCAGAATTTATATCTAATTAAAAGTATAATACTGTACATTAATATAGCTCTATATCTATTGGACTTTGTATCTTTTTCTTAGCGAATCTAATTTTTTTTAATTTTTTTTTCAGCTGAAATTTATCTTTTTTCATTAATTTAAGTGGGATTCTTTTTTTTTTTAATTTTCTCAATCTGTAGTAATTTTAATTAATGTCATTTGATATAATTTTTTTGGGAATAGAAAGAGTTAATGATAAGATTTTTTTTTAATTCAATATATTTTAAAACTAAATAAAACGTTCTCATGTCCACGTGTGTATCCGCGGTGAAGGAGAAAAATCTAGTTATTATCTAATTTAAAAATGTTTGTTTTCTTAGGGTTTATTTAGTTTACTTCAATGGAGAAAAAATTGGAGAGAAGAGAATTAGAAGGATTTTCAATGAAAGGAATTAGAGGGAAAGAAATTGGAGGGTTTAAAAATTTTTCTATTTGACAGAATTAGTTCGGAATAGATTAAATAATAAATATTCTCCCCTAAAAAAATCCTAATCTGAGAGAATTAAAAATGGAGTAGGTGAGGGGATTCGAGCCCCTCCAATCCCTTCTAATTTTTTGAGGGTATCTAATCTCTTTTAATCTCTTCTTCTTTTCTTAAAAAACTTCAAAAACCCTGAATCAAAAAGAGTTGCATAAAAAATATATGTTATCCATGACTTATAAATAATATAATTTATTATAAATTTCATGAGAGTACAATTAATGTAGAATGATATAGGAGAGGGTTGCTTAGATACATTTGGTAAGTGTCAATTTGCTTCCCTAATGTGCAGTACAATTATAGACATTGGCACATTAATTATGTGGCCATACCTGGTAATTAAGCTCAAATTGATTTGGGGTATGACTTTAGCTAGTGAATCCTTGATGATCTATTAGACAAAAAGAGATTAGATTCGATCTAATGAACCTATCTAGCTCCTCAATCGACTTATGGTATAGGCAAATCAAGCTCACCTCCCAAGTTGTATTTACGAAAAATTAATGGAAGGGGCCAAGTTCTAATATACCAACGGGAGGGTTGGTTCTGTCATGCATTATCTAAAATGAAGAAATTAGCATCGGGATTAAGTGATTGTAGTATGGAACTAACAGATGATCCCAGAGAATAGGAGTTTATTTATATAAATAATTTTGTGTGTGTTGTGAGAGGAGAGTGAAGTTAAGGAGGGGATGGGATTTATTGTGGGATCGAGCATGTTGTTGTGTCATTATGTCCCCCACACATGCATGTGTGTTCTGTGGTTGAGAGACAACATGGATCCAATTAACTGGGGGCCCCTTTTTTTAAAAAAATAATAATAATTCTGATCTTTTCACTCAGCATTTTAATTAGCTTCGTTTATATTTTTCTTAGGAATCCCAAATTCATCCACCAATTATGGCCTCTCTCAATACTTGAGCCTAGTAGAATTTTACTTCTTGTCTTGATGAACAAATTTTTTGACTTTTCCCCTCATATCAGCTTTATTTCTCCTAACATATCACGGGATTTAATCAATTGATGCCCAAAAATTTTCTGTTGATTCATCAGTAGATCCTTTTCTTTTCCAGAACAAAATTTTTATTTAACAAAAACAAAATATAAACAAAACCCAGGCCCAAAAGCAACAAGTCTAACACAACCCCTACCAAACCCAAAATGGAAACAAACCAAACACCAACACAACCAACATCACAAAGGATTAAAATGACACAGCCAAGAAGACAAGAACAGAGGACCAAAATGCAGAAGACCTAACCCAGACATAAAGCACACCACCACACAAATTAGAACCACCACCATGATCAACCATTGCCGCCTTAGCAAGAAACCACCATAAGAAATCAAATGATTTCTCATAGAACAAACCCATGTGGAAACCCTTGAAATTCTAGGTGAAAACTACTTCACATGAATCTTCACACGGAAGATAGGGGGAGAGAAATTCAAGTGCGAGAAATCTTATTTCACATGGATTTTATTCGTGTGGTGAAGCACTCTTTTTCATATTTCACACGGATGTTTTTTGCATGAAATCCGAGATCCTATATCTTGATAAATTCTGTGTGAACCTTCTTATGGAAGAAGTCTATGTGAAATTCACTAAGATTGCACCACAAGAAAGTTTCACACGGTCATGTTTCATGTGAATTTCACATGGACTTATTCTATAACAACCATACTATCAATCCCATCCCCTCTATCTACAAACTTGAAACTTGGCGGGTGGTTTCAAACATCCACGTAACACATGTAAAAGAAATCATTGTCATAGCTTCTATTGACACAAGCAAATCAACAATCAACAAAGAGTCTTGCCATCACCTCCCAACAAACAACTTTCGATCTCTGAAGCTCTTCAGGAAAAACCCTGGGGAACCTACTTGGAGCCTTTCTCATCTTCCCCTCCAAAGCACACACATCAAGCTCTTCATATAAGGTCTCAGCACATGGGAGGCCCTTTGCAATTGTGAATCATACACATCAAGCTCCTAATTCAGTCCCACCAAGCTTTGCTCCACTGTTCTTACCACCTCTTTGCACATATTGGAGTTGCCGCCAAGACTGCACCACCTCTGAGAATGCACTGATGCACCAACATTAACAACCAAACACACCACAAATGCCCTCTCTAAGCAAAAGTTGGGGAGAAAGGAGCTGAGAAACATCGAGCATGGACATAGCCAAGGATCAAAAAGCTATCATGAGGAGGAGAGGGTTAAGCACAACCACAATCATGAAAGAGCTCCTATTGTGGGGAGAAAGAAATCCTTTACTAGGAAGAAGTCTTAAAACCTAATAATAAGTATGATTCGTCAATAGATCCTTAATCATTAACATGATTAGAATTTTAAACTTTTAAATTTGGCATTCTTATTAATTAGCTACTTAAAGAACAATGAGTATATAATTTCACTATCGTTAGATGGTTTTATCTAGTCTCATAAGTTTATTTAGCAACAAAGAAAGAGTTCTCTCGTCTTAATCATTAACTCATTTCACAAAAAATTCAACATGTGTCTTATTAATGACACTTGTATGTTAACAGAATTTTTTTTGCCAAAAAACATTTTTTATTTTTTACACCACTTAGGTACTCCCTTGTCCCATATTATTAGGTAATATGAGGGGTTCTTCTTATTCCATAATATAAGGTAACATACAGTGATTTATCATTTTTACTTCTCATATATTGTATTATTAGTATTATAACTTGTATTTTATTTAATAAAATAAGTTAAATTAATAGGTAAAATTGGAAATTTTGATTTTTTTAGGAGTTTAAAGATGTAATAAAATTTTCTTAATATACATGAAACCCCTCACATTGTCTTATAATATAGGACAAAGTATATGTGTATTTTTTGACCAAAAAATTATTTCCTCTACTTCAAAATAATTGTCACTTTAGGCTTTTTTCCCCATATTTCAAAACAATTGTCAATTTACAATTCCAAGATAATATAAATGATTTTTTATAAGTTTACCCTTCAATAATAATGAGAAAAGATATAAGTATTAAGAGTACTATATAATTAATTAAAATATTATAGTGAAATAGAGGGAGTGCACTCCTTCCCATTGTTATCCATATTGAATGCATTAAATTTTAACATAATATTAATTAGAATGAAAATTAAAGACAAAGGCAAAACAAAAAAAATTAATACATCATACAATATTTAAACATGGCTTGTATTTGTATCAAAATAATTTTTCAAAATATGTCTTATATTATATATTAGAGGGTGTAACATCTAGTCATGTGAAAAAATACCTTAATTTTAAATGCATACGCAACCAAATTTTAAACTTATTTGAATTTGAATACAGTAGTGTTTTTTTTTTTTGTCTTTTCCAACAACTTGTCATGATATATTTGTATTTATGGTGAATGATTTACTTTTAATTCAAATGCACTTATGTTTGAAAAAGAAAAAAATATTAAAATATCATGATCAGATGACAACGTTGAATATTAAATTATTTATTGTTACAGCCCCTCTGCCCCAAGGAAAAAAGAACGGAGAAAAGAAACCGAACACAAACAGCCCACTTCCAAATATCAAATAAAGATATTATGCAAGTGGACATAAAATAATTCCTCCCGGTAGAGGAAACATGCAGATACAGAAGCCATCACATGCCACATAAATTAAAATTTACGTAACACATGCAAAGTGTTCTGTTATTATATATTATCTTGTTTTGATAAAGGGTGTTAAGTATTAACACAAGCTATGATTTATTGAAGAGATGCTCCTTAATAACAGATCAATGCGAAAATGGATAGTTTCAAATGAGCAGGAAAAGTTGACAGCCATGGACTATTTAATCCAGTATAATTGGCAAGTGGGATGATTCACAAATTTGGTTAATGAACAAATTGGTACTTGTTCATTGCTTGGCCGCAAAGTTTGCCTTGAATTGATATCAAGAATATTCAATGGATTCAATGGATATGCAACGCAGTTTTTAATGAATTGTTCACAATCAGCTAAGGAGGATATGTCTCTTGAAAATTTCAAATTCCAATTCTAAATTTTCTTGGGATTCAATGAATATTTGTAACAATGTTGTTGGGGGTGGTGTTTGGTGTGCTCGTAATGGTCTTAGTCCTGAGAAGACTAGTACTCAATTGCTTATAGGACGTACTTTGATTTATCTTCAAAGTCCGATCCCAAAGGCCACCCCCCCAACCCTGGAAAAGCCTTGAAACATTTTATCCATAGTCATCAATTTGAATTTTGACGCATCAAATTGTAGGGAGGAACCCACTGAAAATTAAAAAATATATATAACGATGGAAAAAATTAAGAATACATGGACTGAATTAAAGCATGTTGAATCATTCCAGGGACTAAAATATTATTTACCCTAAAAAATACTAAACATCCAGTAAGCTACTATGAAGTATATAAATCCTAGGACAGCAGTAACAAAGAATTCTGGATTAAGGACTACCAAGCCAGAAGTTTGAAGGAATTGCCATTAGGTACCTGTGAAGCAAATGTACACTTAAAAATGATTTATGCAACTATCCAATGATAAAATAACTTAGTTTTCCTCCTTCGATTTGTTAACTTCATTATCATTGATACTGTTCTCTGAAATGTTCTGCATTTCAAGAAGTTTTTGTTGTTCCTCCTCACTTTCCTGAGTAATTACTTGTTTTGCAGTCTTCGGTTTGCTTGTTGATTGTTGATACAGAACCCCACCCAGCATACAGATTAACAGTCCCACGGTACCCACCCAAGTTGAATGCTTGTCCCATATTACTAGATTAATCACAACTGTCAACAGCTTGTTCACTATACCAAGAACAGTAAATCCTGTTGCAGAAATTGCTCGACGGCAAGAAAACCCAAAGAATGAGATGGATAAGCCAAACAAACAAGACAATCCCACGGGTAAAACCACTTGAAATGAGTGCCAATCAGACTCATCAGAGATCTCATGCTTTATCTTCTTCAGCTCACCCATAATTAGCAGTTCCACTGGAAAAAGTAGAAGGGCTTCCAGATTGTTGTACAGCACAAGACCCCAAGTGTTCAAACGAATTGTCATAACTACATGCTTTATGTAAACAAAATCTATGGTCATGCTAACCAAGTATGCTAGAGCCCAGCTATAAGCCATGAATGTGAATTGGTAATCTGTCACCACATAAAGCACACTTCCTGCAAAGATGGTAGCTAATGAGAACCATGTCTTTGATGATGGCCATGGCTGGTGTAAGAAGAGTGTTTCCCCTATTGCAACAAAAATGGGAACGGCAGATCGGAATACAATGAAAGTGTCAACATTAGCATGGAGCAATAGCTCACTGTTGGTGAAAAGAGAGAGATAAAAAATGATAGCTGCAGGTAAAAACTGCCACATTGTCAATAGGTCAAGAGGATCATGCTCAATGAACCTAAACCATCCACAAATGAAAACTCCAGCGGCACTTGTGAAGTACTGCAAAGCAGTTAGTGCACCGGGATAGGGAAATTTCATGACAGCCCATTTGTTGATGATTGAGAGCAAAGATGCAGATAGGCAATATCCAGCAGCTACACCATAGACTGATATTTGTTGGAGAAATCCACAATACCATCTTCCCTCATTATCATCCCTAGAGGGAGCAAGGGCATTCGGACCATTTTGAACCTTTAAATTAGTAGGATTTTCCACGTCATCATTATTAGACATCTGAGTACAATTGAATACATGTCAGTATTTAAGTAATATATTTATCATCAACGTTGTTGTTGACTCATCAAAACGACGGATATACATTCCAGATTAGGGACACAACCCTACACGGAGAACACCCCCTTAAAGCCCTCACTGTTAAGTCCTCCCAAACACCATGATCCAGGGCAAACTCCAGGCAATCAAAAAATTGAAGATTTAATATATTTTTACTCACCCAAAAGAATATGCTCTTTTCCTAGCAAAAACATATCCAGACAAGTATATATTAGCAATAAGGTCAAGTTACTACCTTAAATATCTTCTTGAAGAGTGAAGGAAGAAAGAAAGAAATTACTATTAAACAAAACAATCTAAACAAGGTATTGCATTCCAGCTTCAACAAGAAATTAAACATAAATCTTCATGCCGATAAGATTAAATTGGTCAATGGACGGCAATGAAATACTAATTTTTATTTTTGGATGAGCACAAATGCACAATATTCTTCGTGAAGACTCCAGGAGTTCTCTAATTGAGCTGTTTGTGCCAAGTAAACCACTTAACTAGTACGGGCAAAGAATTTTGCCGCTGAAGCTTAAAGCAAGGGCGAGAAGACATCAAGTATCATTGTTCACACAGTGAATAACGCACATTTAGACAAGCATTAAAATTGCATAAAAAGAAGCTACGGAAGAGCCCCTTGTGTCCATTTTTTCTTTCTCTTCTCATGCATACATCATCAGGATTTCGGATTCCCCAGTTTGCTAAGAAGACCAGTGAACACATAATTCTATCATAAAATAAGTTTTCAAAAGGGTGGAGGCAGGGCAATAACAAGCCCATGTGTTGCTAATTGGGGGATTCATCAAAAGATGCGATTCCAGAAACAAACCCAGTTAATGAATGCATAAATTTGGCATAGTTAACGATCCTGATTCCAAGAAGAAAAAAATCCGATAAATTGGAAGCAGAAGTAGAGAAATGGGAGATAGGGAAAGAAGAGAAAGGGCAAAAACGTGCCTAAGAGGATTAGATTTTAGATCAGAGAAGAAAGGTAGAGAAGCATGATCTGCCGCCAAGCTTGATGATCGGAGTAGCGCGCGGGACAAGTACACAAGTAGACGATTTGCCAGTACCGACCAAACCAAGGTTCGCGAACGAGTTTTACGTTCTTCCATTAACGTTAGTAAGGGTGTGTATAGAACCCATGACCCATTGGCCCGTTCTAACCTGATTTTATTGGGTTGATTGGTCGAGTTTTATTTTGGGTTGGGTTGGGTCGGGCTTCAGATTCGTCATTTGATTCAACCCAACCCAAATTATATATAGATATATATATATATATTTTTTAAAATATATTAATTAATTTTATAAAAATTTTTTATATATCTTATATAATATATTTATTATTTAATTAATATGAAAAATTTTATAAGATTTTAATATTTTAATTTTATTTAAAATTTTAAATTGATTTCTTAATTTAATATTATATGAAAATAATGTATAGTTGTAAAAATTTATAATTTTAAAAAAAATTAATTTCTATCATAACATTATATTTTTTAAAAAAATATATTTTTACATTAATAATTAAATTTTTTTCATTAATATATAAAGTTAGCTTTTATTTTTTTTAATATTTTAAAAAATTAATGTGGTATCGGGCCGGCCCGACCCGGACCGGTATCTAATCCGGACCAACCCAAGTGTGCACGAGCCGGGTATCGGGTGGGGGTGAAACCCGACCCAGCCCGACCCATGCACACCCCTAAACGATAGTATTCACTAGGTGCTTGTTTGGTTCTTATTTTCCCAAAATGAACTATGCTTTATAACCATCATTTTCTCATTTTTCATCTAAATAGTTTTTCAGTAAACTTCTCTATTTTAATCCAAACTTCATTTTTGTAAACTGTGATTATTCTAAAAATACTTTTATAAAAAGGCAAACCAAACGGGCACTAGGTTGTCCACGGGTTGGGCATCATCTTCGCCGGTGTCCGATACGAAACACTCCCTGAGTCAAGCAAATTGGTCAGTGACTCCAGTCAATATGATCCGATATAAAAATAAATATTAAATAAATAAATAAGTTAATTTAATTTTTTAATAAAAATAGAACTAGTTTCATTTAAAATATATTTTTATAAGAAATAATATTAGGATAAAAAGTAACATTTATCAAAATTATAAATACTCAACAATTATATATTATTTATTTTATATAATATTAAGTTAAGAAATAAATTTAAATTTTGAAATAAAATTAAAAATTATAATAATAAAATGTATCTATTATAATTATAAAATTAATTTATTACATGAAGCATATGAAGGAAAAATAATTATGTAAAATTATTTAATATTTTTAACAAATAAAAAAAATTAAAAATATATAAATACCGGGCCGGGCCAGCACGGGCCTGTGACTTACTCGAGGACCGACCCGACCCTGTCCTCTTTTTGGTCCGATCCTTTTCCATGTCAAGACTTTTTCTTTTTGACTCGGCTCGGCCTGACTCAAAATGACCAAGCCTGACCGGGCCAACCAGGCATCCGGACCCATTGAATAGTGCTAGTATCCACGATCTCTGCATCCTTTTCTTCTAATTGTTCTGTTATAATTTTTAATTGTCATGCATAATACATATATATAAATATATATTGCAGTTTATACTTGTCATTATAAATTTTTACGTCAATCTTGTTTCTAAAAATAAATTAAACTAAAATCAAATTCAATACATAAATTTACCAATTCAACTTGTTTGGTATGCAAAGAACTGGCAACAATCAATTGTATTGTTCTGCTTCATGTTTGTAATAGTTATCTGCATGTTTTGTCAAAAAAAAAAAAGAATAGTTATCGCATGTAATAGTAATATACTACTAAAAAATAATAGTTTTCTTTGGGTTTGTTTGGTTCATCCATGGAAGGAAAAAGGGAGATAGAGGAAATTTGAGGAATTTTAAAATTCTTTTATTTGGAATGATTGGAGGAAAAAAAAAAAGAGAAATTTCAATGATTTTTATTTGGTTTAGAAAGGGAGAAAGTGAAATAGCGCAAATATTTTATGGAGAGCGGAGGAGAGGTAGCGACTATAGACGACGGAGGGGACAAGACAGGGGCGGATAGGAGGATGGTGTTCTGAAGCTCAAGGAAGGAGTTGAAGGATGCTCAAAAGGGTACGCAGATGGGGATGGGAGTTAGCCAAGGGACTAGGCATGCTTTCTCATATAGAGATAAGCTTCTTAGCCTTGGAGATTCTGGTTTTTTGGAGACGAATATGTCGGCGGTGGATGTGTTAAATGGTTGGAAAGATTATTTTGCAAAGAAAAGTGGAAAGGAGACCAGGAGGGCTGATGATGGCACAGAGACAGGAGTAAAGGAGCTTGAGGAAGAGGAGGATGAGGTTGATATATAGAAGGGAATATTTACAAAGCTAAAAGTGATAGCGGAAGAATACACGAATTGGTGTAAACCCTATATGAATTCATTGATAGTTAAGTTGTTAGGGAAGACCTTTCGAGTTGGATTTATGAGAACAAGAATGAAGAGGATGTGGGGAAAGAAGAATCCTATTAAAATTACACCTTTGAATGATGGATATTTTATAGTGGCATTCTCCACAAAAGAAGATCGGGATTTTGCTTTCCAAAAGGGTCCTTGGATGATCGCGGATCATTATTTGTTGGTGCAAAGGTGGAGACCGAATTTTAACCCTTGGAAAATGGATAACCAACGGAAAATTGCAGCTTGGATTAGACTTCCAGATTCGCTTGCAGAGCTTTACAATATTGAATCTTTGAGAAGAATAGGGAACATGGTTGGGAGTATGGTGAAGATCCACAGGACGACTGCTTTCTCTGAGAAAGGAGGCTTCGCTTGAGTTTGTGTGGAGGTAGATCTACAAAAGCCACTATTGCCTGCGTTCACTCACTTCGGGGAGGATCATCGCATTGAATACGAAGGGCCGCACTTGGTGTGTTTTTGTTATGGGAAGTATGGGCACCATATGGGCAACTGTGTAACACCGTTTAATGATATGCAGGATATAAATGAGGAAGGATCTTGTTCGAAGATGGTAGAGGCGGTGCTATCAACGATGGAGACTCGGAGGAATGAATAGCCGGCAATGATGAACTCGGAAGGGATTGACGTGAATTACAGTCCCCAGATGTTGGTTAAGAGAATTTTTAGAGCGAGGAATATTAGACCAGATAATAAGGGATTACATGCTGAAAGTGGGGCTAAGAATATGCAGAATAAAAATGAACCTAAACAGGTAATGGAGCCACGTGGTTCCAAGGATAAAGGGAAGGGTGATTTAGTTTCAAATATTGAGCAAAAACATTTATTTAAGGATGATTCCCATCACTTTGGGAAGGAGGTTACTAACAAAGAGAATAGGAAAGGGGTCTCGGTAGGTTTGAAGAGGAAAGAGGGTGTGAAGAGTGAGGCACGTGGCAAAGAGAATGTTTTTGTTACCAAATGTCAAGTAGGTGATATAAAGAGAAAGGAAATTACAGAGGTCTTGGGCTCGCAAGCTATTAAGCTTAATAATGCTTTTGCTAGCTTGGAGGATGGGCCAACGGATACACTTGAGCCCATGGAGAGTAGTTTTGAAGTACAAGATGTGTTTTGGGGAAAGGGTAGTCTTGAAGAGTCAAGGGTGATGGATAATGTGAATATGTGTGAATAGCCCACTAAGGAAGATCAACGTGGGCCTTTGCAAATCTCTAATGTGGCTATGGGAAAGGGAGTTGGTATGGATTAAGGGGTCTCTTTGAACTAATTACATGCATATGATGTTCAGCTTATGGATGACGTTGAGGTTAAATCGTCACAAACTTATGAAATTTCTCAATGAATTGTTTTATTTGGAATTCTAGAGGGACTGGTGCCCGTAATTTTCCAAATCTTATTAGAGAGATTTCTTAATTTTATCATCTTTATTTTATTGCTATTCTAGAAACCCGAACAAGCGAAGTGCGAGCACATCATATTGCTAGTCAGTTTGGGTATCGGAATATGGAATGTTTGGATGCTGAGGGTTTTAAGGGTGGAATTTGGTGTATGTGGTCTGATTTTATCCCTAGGATAAAAGTGAGAGAAAGATGTTCGCAGTTCATCCATTTTAATCTGGGGAATGTTGATGGGAAGTAGTGGGAGTTGACTGTTGTATATGCTAGTCCCAATCCTTCTCTGAGACGCGAGTTGTGGCGTAAACTCAAAAGGCTGAGAGAGTTTATTTACAAGCCATGGTGTTTAGGCGGGGATTTCAATGCTACTCTTTTTTATCATGAGCGGAGGTCATCTTTAGGGACTTGTGATGGGCCTAACAAGGAGTTCTATAGTTTTGTGGCAGATGTTGAGTTAAATGATCTTGGTTTCATGGGTCCTAGGTTCACATGGAGGAGGACAGATACGGAAAGCAGATTGGATTGATTCTTGGGATCATGGGATTGGTTGACTGAATTCCCAAACTCCTCAGTATAAATCGGATCACCGTCCTATCCTTTTAAGACTTGATGGGATGGTGCCAACTAGTGGAAGAAATCGTCTATTCCGTTTCATGGCGGCTTGGGTTTTGCATAAGGAATTTGATAGTTTTGTTGAGGAAACATGGCTGGATGAGCTCGACTGGGTGGATAAGGTTGCAAGTTTTACTTCTGCTTGTGGAACTTGGAACCGGCAGGTATTTGGGTTCACTGCTATGAGGAAGAAGAAGCTGATGAAGAGGCTTGACAGACTTGCGAGAGTTGAGGCTCGTTATGGTCTTACTGAACAACTTGAGTCACTTCAAAAACAGCTTTGGAAAGATCTGGACGAGTTTACGATGCAGGATGCACTGATCTGGGCCCAAAAAGCGAGAGGTGAATGGAGTGTTAATGGGGACAGGAACTCTCGCTACTTTCATTCTAAGGCTAATGCAAGAAGGAAACTTAATTATATTGGGGCGATACAGAATGACAAGGGGGAGTGGGTGTATGATGTAGAGAATATTAAGAATATGGCCACGAATTTTTTCTCAAAGTTGTTTATTTCTTAAGGTGAGCAACAGGTTCCTCTTAGCTGTAATATGACGTACCCGAGCATCAATGAGGGCGATCTTATTCGTATTGGGTGTGATATTGAGGTAACTGAGATTAAAAAGGCTTTGTTTAGTATGGGAGCTCTTAAGACTCCAGGTCTGGATGGTTTGAACACTTTGTTTTATCAGAGCCAATGAAAGCATGTTGAAAAGTCGATCTGTGATTGTATACGGCGAGTATGGTATAACCCTTTGGAGTTGAGTATTATTAATGAAACTCTGATTGTTTTGATTCCTAAAAAGGAGCATCTAGAACACTTAAAGGATTTGAGACCTATTAGTTTGTGTAATGTCATTTTTAAAAATATTTCCAAAGTCATTGCTAATCGAATCAAGGTGATACTTCCTCATGTGGTGAGCCCAAATCAGTGCAGTATTGTTCTAGGAAGACATAGTTCGGATAATATTATTGTGCCACAGGAAGTGATTCATTCTATGAGAAATATGCAAGGGAAAAAGGGGTTTATCGCTATTAAGATTGATATCGAGAAGGCTTATGATAGAGTAAGTTGGAAGTTTCTTGTAGAGTGTCTTCAAGGTTTAAAGCTTCCAGAGAATATTATAAATATAGTACACAGGTGTGTCTCCACAGTTTCCATGCAACTGTTTTGGAATGGGGAGCGAGTTGAAAGCTTTGTTCCTACCAGAGGTGTAAGACAAGGTGACTCAATCTCTCCTTATCTTTTCATTCTTTGTATGGAAAGCCTTGCTCACTTGATTCAGGAACAAATTGAGTTTGAAGAGTGGCAACCAATCAGGTTACGTAAATATGGCCCACCTATCTCACATCTTTTTTTGACTGATGATATTATGTTATTTGCAGAGGCTTCTATTCAACAGGTTGATTGTGCTTAAAGGATGTTTAGATTGTTTTTGTGCTAGTTCAGGGATGAAAGTGAATGCTAGCAAAACTCGAGTTTTTTTCTCTAAGAATGTTCAACATACAAAGCGAGCGGAGCTGAGCAAGGCTTTGGGTTTTACGATGGCTGCAGATTTAGGGAAATATCTTGGGGTTCTTCTTTATCACAAAAGAGTATCCAAGGAGAGTTTCCAGCATGTTATGGATAAGGTTAAGTAAAGGTTATCCAATTGGAAAGCTGGGTCACTATCGTTGGCAAGCAGACACACATTAGTAGCTTCAGTCACTTCGACAATTCCGAGTTATACCATGCAATCCTCCTCTCTACTTATTGCCACGTGTGATCAGGTGGAGAAATATAATAAAGACTTCTAATAGGGCCACTCATCGGAGGCTAGGAAAATCCATTTAGTTAACTGGGACACGGTTTGCAAGACAAAAAAGAATGGTGGGCTGGGTCTATGAAGCTTGAGTTATTAGAACCAAGCATATATGGCTAAGCTTGGTTAGAATCTTAGAACTCGTAAGGATGATTTTTGGGTTAAGGTGGTTTGGAACAAGTACATGTATGGTGATGATTTGTTGCTGATGATTGATGATAAACGAGCAGGTTCTAAATTTGGAATGGCATTCGAATTGCATGGAAGTATGTTCGAGAAGGGATTAAGATAGATCATAATCAGACTGTTGTGGGTTGGAAGTACCATAGACATGGAACATTTAGGATTAAATTTGCATACAGTGTGATGATGATGGAACAGGTGGATGAGGAATCAGCTTGGCAGAGAATCTGGAAGTTAAACATAATCTAGAGATGCCGAATTTTTATGTGGTTAGCTTTTCATGACGAGCCGCTTACAAATGTTGAACGATTCCAGAGACATATGAGTACGGATGATTTTTGTACCTTGTGCAATTCCCATCCAGAAACCTTGCTGCACACTCTCCAGGATTACACAGAAACGAGGAAACTGTGGCTTGAGCTATTAGGGGATTCAAGGCCAAGGCGATTCTTTGAGTTGGGTATAGATTCATGGCTAAGAGGAAATATTCGTCACGATGGAAGTCAGAGAATTAAAGGGTGGAGTGAGTTGTTTGCAACAGTTTGTTGGTTGTTATAGAAGTGGCGTAATGACCGTATTTTTTAGAATAAAGTGATGATCAATGAGACCATTAAGCATAGAGGAACCTCGATCATTGATAGTCTCAATTTGGCGAGCGAGAGATTTGGTGGGGTTAACTTGAATGGCCAGATTGTCCAGTAGGGTGGAACGCGATGGACTCGGTCGGAGGAAGGATGGGTGAAGGTGAATGTTGATGGAGCGTTCTTGACGATGGCTGGCTTGGGCTATGAAGGGGTCATACGAAACGCTGTTGGTGAGTTTGTTGCAGGTTTTATTCATCATGACCTGGGAGGTGACAACCTTGTAGCAGAAATCTGGGCTTTTGTGTTAGGGTTGAAATTGGCTTGGGATAAAGGCTTCAGAAAGATTATTATTGAGACTGATGTTGTTGAAGTGGTAAAGCTGGTTAAGGACAAGGACGTGAATATGCATCCTCATCATGAACTCACTAGGGAAGCAAGAGATTTGCTAGCTCGAGACTAGACTGTGGAGATGAGAAACATTCCACGTGTGGAAATGCAGTGGCTGATCACTTGGCCAAGCAAGCTTTAAGTGCTATGCATGGGTATTTTGCTATTACGTATTTATCGCAGATGTTGAGCGAGTTATTGGCTCTTGATTGTAATGGACCCACTTATGTTGGGTAGCTTTTGAGGGGTTTCCTCCTTTCAGTATAAAAAAAAAGGGGAGAAAGTGGAATTAATAACAAATTTACAATTTTATCTCTGTATATTAGGTTATATACTTTTTCTTGTTGAAAAATGGACGACAGCAACACATATATACATATAAAAAGAAAATAGAGAATAGGGAAGCAAGTCAAGCATGATGGCAATGACGAGTTGAAGGGGAATGGAGGAAATGAGAAGGAAAGACAGCAACAAAGACAAGTGGAGCTGGAGAAAACGATGAAGACGAGTGGAGTTGGGAAAGACGAAGAAGACAAGTTGGGTTAGGAACAACGATGGCTATGGTATGAGTTGGGACAATGACGAGTTATGATAACGACGACACAAGCTAGGATAGTGACGACACAATCAGTCTTTTTGTAACATTGAAAAAAGTTAAGGGTGAAATGGTCATAATATTTTATACAATACTTTTTTCTTTTAAAAAAAATCTCAATTTGAAGTGAATTGAAAAAGGGGAACCCATGAGGAGGAAAGGGGAAATTTTTGGTTAGTCCCCTCCCCTTTATTTTGGCTAGAACCCCTCCCCTCCTTTTCTATTAAAAAACTTCCAACCAAATAAGCTGTTAGGGCTATTTCGTTCTCAAAAAGAGTGGTAATGAAATGGATCATAATGGAGTTTTGATCACTGTGAATTTATTTGGTATGATATTAAAAATGTTGAAATGAAAATTTTTTTTTGTTTCATTAAATAAAAATAAATGTAGAAAGACCAAAAAGCCCTTAAATTTTTCCAGCCTTCCATGTTACCATTCTTGTTTCCTCCTCTTCTTTGTCGATGACCATCTTCATCATTGCCTAAATCGCCAGACACCACAACACCATCACTTGGAGCCATCATCTCAAAACAAAAACAACCAATCGCACAACCAAAAACAAAATTCCCAAAAGCTAATCACAAAAATAGAAATATGGATCTTGCATAAATTAGGGCACAATCTTGTAGGTTGTCAAAGGTGAAGATTGTAGTGAAATAAAACGATGAAGGAGATCGGAGGAATAGGGGATGGAGGAGGTGAGCCTAGTGATGGCAGATGAGGTGAAGGTAGATGCTGATAAGAAATAAGGCTGATGATAGTGGTAGAGATGGAGATAGTAAGTTGGAGATGGCGAAGACGATGCTTGTGTTGTCTTCGGAGGAGATGGCGATTGGTCGATGGGAAGGGGAAAGAGGCAATGGTTGATGAAGGTGATTTGTTGTTGATGAGGAAGATGAAGATGATTTGGTGTGGCGGTATTTTTGTCTGAGCGCCACCATCCCATAGGAATTAGACCATTCCATCAGTTTTTTGATGGAATAGCCATTGCCATAAATGTGGCAATAAGGATTGCTTAGTAAACATGAAACTCGCACCCAAAACAGTTCTACCTAGGAAATTTGTATAGGATTCCATCGTTTCCTCAAAAAAAAGCCTGCAACCAAACGGGCCTTTAAGGTTTCACTTTATTACAAGTAGTTTGATTTGATTGGTAATTTCAGGCAAAAAAAAAAAAAGAAAAGATCAATAATTTGGACTCATTAAATTATTGTCTTTACTGAGAAATGTGTGCATCGATAAGTTTTCAGTACCATAATTTTTATGTATATATATGTACTGTGTACACACGTAAAAGCCCAAATATATGTATACTTTGCCAGTATTTTTTCTTATTTATTATGGCATCGATTTTTTTTGTTTTGGGGGGGGGGGGGGGAGGAGAAGAAAAGAGGCTAAAAGGCTAAAAGAAAACAAAACAAAAGCAGAAACAATCCTAACTTACCCCTCACAAAAGAAATCCCAATACAATGTGAGTATGGTGCACTACCGCTGAATGGTTTCTCTTTGTTTTGGGCCTTTCAGTTTGAGAAGTTGATAAGGGAGCCCATAAATAAGCAAAAACAATATGGGCAGATTAGCCCGACTCACCCTAATTTCCTACATCATGTCCACAGTTCACCGCTTGGGCTTAACAATTATTTTTCTTTGTATCAAATTCAAAGCTTGGTTAGTATGCTGGGCTAGACTTCTCAGATCCAGACCTCAACAAAGGCATTTGTATATCAATGAAGTGGCCTCTTTGTTCGTTGTATGATTTTTTTGGGGGCTAACATTAACTGTGTGAAATTTGATAATCGAATTGTATTTAAATTATAAAACTAAAAACTAGAAAATTCAAGTTGTGATAGTGAGATCACATTTAGCTACCTAACATGTTTATGAGAATAAAAAAATTGCATGGAACATGGGTGGAAGTGGTAATTAAGTAATGCATGCCAATGAAGTTTGATTTTAGTGGTGGACTTAGAACCTTTGAGTTAGTGGTAATTAAGTAATTGTAGGAAAAAAGGGCATGGAGTAAAATGGAAGGTAAATAAAAAAGGAGCATAAAAGTGAGAGTGAGATGGAAAGCTAGGAAGAGAAGGTTGGAAAAGTTAGTTAAATAGAGGCTTAGAGTAGGAGGTTGGGGCTGAGAAATGAATGTTTGATATGATTAAGGTATAAGTTGAGACCGACCAAACTTTCAACATTCAACAGTTCAAAGTTGAAACAAACAGATATAGCTAGCGTTATTACTGTTGATTCCCACCTTCCCTTTTATCATCCCGTCCACGGCTTTCACTGTTGCTGGTTTCTAGACCCCCTTTGTTCAGAAATATCACTAGGCTTAAGCTGGATAGATATTTTATTGCTAATTTGACAATATGATCAAAAGTTCAAAACTTTCTTTTTTTCCTTCTATAACTATGGATAATAGTTATAACAACAGACCTAAGCTAAGTGACTGTTTGGCTATCTGGCAAGGGTAGGAATAGGATTAGCATACAATAGAAAAATTCTGAAACAGATTAAGTTAAATTAAGTCAGTTTGGAAAGTAGTAGCATCGTTTACCACTTCATTACAAACTTTTAATGATGTCTGAATACCTTGGATAAAGGATCCGAAGCCAAGCAGTCCCAGACTGATGCAGCCCTCGTGAACCATTGGTGCAATAAATCTATATGTCTTTCAGAAAATTTTTTCTCACCAACCTCATTGTTTACTATTTCTTCCTGTTTTAAATATAAAAAAATTCTGGGAGAAAAATTTTGATTCAAAATATAAGAGAAAAAAATATAAATTTTTATAATAATAAATAATGTATTCCAAAAATATTCTCAACAATTGTGGGTTTCAATGAATATTAATTAATCTAGTGGAAAAGAAAAACTGTTAATTGAGAATAATTTTAGAAAAAATATGTTTAACTACAAATTCAATGAGTTTAACAAATTTCATTTATACGGGTAAAATAATTTTTTTTCTCTTATATTTAAGACTGGAGAGAATAATAGCTATAAATCACTTTTTTTTAAGATTTAAGGTATTTATTATTTAAAGTATAAGTCACCTTGTCAAATTTATACAACAATTTTTATCATTTTTTCCACTTTTTTATCCTTTTGGAAATAATCAGAAGTATTACCTTGGAGAAAGATTAAAAATATATAATTAAGATGGGGTTACAGTTTAATAAGAATACTTTTCAAAGATTTTAGTAACTCCTGAAAAAATTTAGGGATTTAAACTAATTTCAACCAATCTCCTATCTCCTTAATTTATGTAAAATAATTAAAAACAACTTATAATTAAAAAGGAAAAAACAGAGAGAGAGAGAGAGAGTAATTGTTAATACTTGGGACTCAGGTCCCCATACTATATTTAGTTGTTTTCTATGTTTGGGCTGTCGCCTCCGTTTGTAAGGAAAAACAAGGTGCGATTGTAAAGCATGTTAGATTAATTATGCTTTAAGTCTACGGTGCATTGCTGAGGGTTATGATTCACACAACGTTTGAGAGTGTCATTGCGGGAAATCACTTATAAGTAGAATTTGTCAAATTAACACTTGTGTTTTGATAAATAAAAAAAAAAAAACAAATACCAGTGTGTTTTTTCTTTTATGGGAAATAAAATTGTCTTATTTTTTGTTTATAGCATTGATTTATCCTTTGTATTTATATTTGTAGTGTTAATTTCTTTATTAAACCATCCGGTATTTAGTAGCCCATGACATTAGATTCCAATTAATTTAGACAGAATACTTAGTAGAACTCACTCGATATTTTAGGTATGGTTAAACGTTGGTGAATTGTATTGTTGAGTATTATCAGTGTTTTTATAATGTTTGGTTTTGTTTTGTGGAGTTAATAATGAATTGTTTTTGAAGTGTTTTAATATTGTTGGGTAAAATGTATTGCTGAGTTTCAATTTAATTTTGATACGAAATTGGTACAATGTATTTTGTTATAATATATATATATATATATATATGATGAAATGTTATTCACGCGTCCAAAAAAAAAAGCTTGCCTTCAACTATACGTTGTACATGGATGATACACGCTGCGCAGAAACAAACATGGTGACCAACAGTCAAACACAAAAGCCGCGGTCCACGTAGTATTTAACTTTAGATCATCTCCTCCATTATCCCTTGTTTATATTAGTAATTACTTTTATAATTAGAGAAAATTTAAATTAAATCTTCTGAGACTCCTTTTTTTTTTTTTGGTGCCATTTTTTAATTTTTAGATGATCTGTATTTCCTTACTGTGGAGGAAAGCAAGGAAGGTGGTCACGGGATAATCACGTAATTTTCGGGGCAGTGGTAGTTGACTGACCATACACGTGGCTGCTTCTGTGATTCACGGGAGCCAACAAAATTCTAATTCTAAATATAGTATTTAATTTAATTTTGACCCAGTTTTATAGCTTTATTTTTTTTTAATTTTAAGAGTTCCATAAGTTCACGTGGGTGAAATTTTAATCAGAGTTTTCAAATAAAGTAAAAAGTTTAAAATCGATATTATATATGAAATTCGTTTGTTGATTTATTTATTGTTTTTACATTTTGATTGTCTTTAATTACTATATTATATTTGATTAATATATAATTAAGAAATTAAGAATGCAAGATTCACAAGTCTTTTTTATATCATAATATGAAAATAAAGACGAAAGAATTTAATTTTGTAGCCACCAAACCCCTTAAACGATGACGTTTCTGGTTGTCATTTCCGGCATCACCTCTCAAATTGCCCTGATTTAATACTACCTCATAATGGCGGCCCAATTCTTGACTTCCCTCGTCCCTTCCCTTGTTTTGGAGGATGAATGTGCAATTGTGCATTTAATAGCTAAATGCTCAGGCCAAAGAAAAAAAAAGCCGTCCATTTGTGTTCCCATTTTATTTTCGTTACGCCCAAGGCTATATTTGTCATTACATCCCAAAATGAAGAAAAAAAGGATAAATTCGTTATTTCAAGCCCCACTCATTAATTGTTTATTGTTATATGCAGTGATGGAGCTAGGACCTTAATATTAGGGTGTAATATATTTTTTAAAAATAATTATTAAATATTCATATTTTACTATTATTCTTCACTTTTCATACTTTGAAATCATTGAATAATTAATTCATTATCACTATTATTGAAAACATTTTCTTTAGGATTTCACAAGAGATTATGTTTATTTCAGTGTTTTTTTTAAAAAACGAAAGTGATTTTATTTTATAAATAAAAAGTAAATAATGATATTTTTATGAAAAATATTAGTGTTTGAACTTAATATTAGTTATATATATCTATATAATATGTATATGGATATGGATTAAAGTTTGAGAGGGATTAAAATTTAAAGGGAAGGAGGTGCAAATTATTAAAACTTATATTCATTACTTATAATTTTTTCCAAATGATGGGTGCATATAAACAACCTCAAACTCACATACTTCCCCCTATGGTTATAAGTTGAAAAAATAGAGTAATAATAATGATGAGCTCAAAATTTATATATATTTTTAAAGTTTTATGTTTTGTGAAAAGTTTAATGCAGATAAAGTAACAATTGAATTTATGGACTTAACAAAATATATAATGTAGGTGATAGTTTAAAGTCTTTACCTCCTAACTTATTTATCCACACGCACATTTTTTATCCATGTGAGACTTAAGAACCTCCACTTTTTTATAATAGTCCTTGAACACATGAAACCTGCTTTCACTCTAATTTTTAACAATATATTATTCAAAATTTATAAATAGTGGAACTTAATATAAATTTTATATTATATATAAATACACTGATAGATACCATAGAAAACAAAATTAATATCAAAACATAAATATATTCATTGATGTTATTAAAGTTTTGTGCTTATCTGCGCTGAATTAATAGTCTTATGGGAAATTGGCAGCAAACTTCAGGTGAATGGACAAGGTCTTGGCATCAGGTGAACCTCTTCTTGCAGTAGTCAAAATATTAATATCTCAAGCTACTTGACCAAATCTTTACCTTTTTCCAAATATAAAAAAGATTGGACTGTATGATCTTTCACACCGAAAAGTGGGATGGTAAATACTAATAGCATCCCATTTTGTTCAAATTGGAACTCAATTAGAATTAGAATTAGAATTAGAATCATCCAAACATGTCACGCCAATCGCCACTTTGACAACTTGGTGAGCATATGCGTCATCCATCCATATCCCAACATCAGTATTCTTCCCAATCCACACATTTTTTACATGCACCAAGTGCGTATGCGTGTATTAAAGAAAAATTACATGTACAAATAAAATTTTTAGGAAACTTTATATTTGATGTCCTCACTTGTGTTAAATTAATTTAAATTAAAATATGTTTGCATTTATAATGTTTTTATAAATTAAATTAAAATCAATATATATTTATTTATGTTTCCTTCTGGGCAATTCATTTAACAATTTAATATACGTCATGCAATATTGCATGGGACTAGTCTAGTTGCCATTAAGTTTTAGAGAACTTGTCAATATATTGTAGGAATTTTATCACTAAATTTAAAAAAAAATTATCAAAATTACTTAAAACTATCATTTTTTAAAAATTTGATAATATTAATTTAAAAAAATTGTTAACAAATTTATTAAAGTCTAACATTAACTTTATTTAGTCAACTTTACTTAGTCTTTGCAAATAACTATAATTTTTCAGAATTTTTTAATAATATTATGACTTGTTTTTCTTTTTTGCATTATACGTATTTGAATCCTAATCACTACCCACGTACAACGCGTGCTTTTGTTACCTAGGTAACTCATGTGGCTGCAATATGACTCCAATTTCTCTGTCCTTTCTCTTCTTATGCTATTCACTTTTTGAATTATTTAAATTAAACGTAAATACTTTGAATTTTAACAATTTTTTAGCTGATAACTAATAAATTATCTTCATTTTATATTCTTACACTTTTTATTTTTGAAAAAAGTTAGAACTCAAAACAGTCATTGGATATGGATGAGTGAGGAGCAAAGGAGGCAACTTGGATTTATTATACGCATCAAATTATGACTCTACATGTAGATACACACGCACCCAAGAAATGGCCATATTCGTGAAACTAGCCACATGATTGACCGAATCAAGATCATCCAACGGCTGAGAAAACCTTGTTAACAATACGACGGCACGCAGGTAACGCAAACCAATCTGTCAACGACACGGTCCAATCGGGTCCAACTCAAACCGATTCCCAAACATATGAGCTTTCCCACCAAACTCCTCCCTTCTGTTTTACGTTTCAATCTTGAACTCTCCTTTCCATATTTCTTCCCTCCTCTTCTATATATAGCATGTCATTCGTCCTCCTCCTTCTAGATTGCCATTCTCACCGAACAGATTTGAAGAGGTCGTCTTTTCACTCTCTGTGAAGAAAAAAATCGAAGCTTTCTGAGTTATTAGCATGGAGAACGTCAAGCAGGAAGATAGGTTTCATCAGAAGGGTGTGCCTGTTCACAGCCAAGTTCGAAAGATCAAGCAGGAATCGGAGAATATTCCGGACCTGTCACCGGGACAGCCGGAGATCAGACCAGTGCTCCGGGATATCTCCCGGCAGATTTCCCGGTCGCCGTTGGGGATATCCGGCCGACCTATCCCCGTCGGTGACTCATAGGCTTCAGATATTTATATGGAGCGAGTCTATTCGTTAGTACTACAGATCCGCAGAGCAGAGCCAGAGGACTTGTTTGCTTTACGTTCCCTGTTTTGCTCTGTTTTTTTTCTTCCTTTAATTATCAGAGAACATTTAGATATGTTCTTTTTTTATTAATTTTTCTTTTTCTTTTATGCTTTTTGTAAATAATATAATTAATATATAGTTGTGTAGATTTGAAGAGTTTTGATTCTTCTTCTATGTTGTTTCTTGCTGATGATATATGAAAAGCAACAACTAGAATCAGAACATGAGGGTGTGGTAATGGATTTTAATTTTTCTGATTGATAGAGTTTCTGGAATTTTTTCATACGTGGTCCAAAATTTGGGTGCTGTAGGAGGTGGTGGATTTTCTTAGAGAATATTCGCAAGTTGAGAAAAGTCGTGAAGAGTATAATTAGGAAATTCCCCTGTCGCTCAAGATAACAATGTTGCCTCATTTAATTTAATATCAGAAAACATAAGTTTGAAAATTCAATTCATTATATGTCCCACCAATTAGTACTGTGAATGCGTATTAACTTCTGAATGGTGAGTTTCCGCTTTGTTAGATACCCCCCAGTCTTACCAATAATACTGGTCAATTAATTTAGCACCAATGATACGAATGCGTAGATTTTAAGTAGTCCACACATATTTCAAAAAGAAATCTAAGCACATAGTCAAAATGTTCCAGAAAAAATTGTAATAACAAAATTGTTAAAGACTATGATAAATTATAAAAGTTATATATTTATTGGTAAATTTAGACTCATAGATGTTATGATTGAATAATAAAAATATAGTAAAAATTATACTTGGATTTTCTTCTATGAAATGGAATCCGAAGCTTGCTTGAATAGATTGGAGAGTGAGGATAGTAAAGGCACTATTTTTATGTTTAGTTTTGTTTTCTAAGGAAAAGATCATTGTCTTTTAGGAAGCGTAAAATGGAGGAAAGTTCGGTGACATATTGAATAAAATAGAGGAGGAAGGCACAAGAAGAATAAGACGAATGTGAAGGAGTAAAGGAGATTGTGGGGGCTGTGCATGGTGATTGCACAAATCAACAAAATGATGGACCTGTATTGATCATTCTTACTTTCTCACTTAATAATAATTCTGACACCTACCTCAGTTCAGTTTTATAATTTTACTGGTGTTTCTAGTTCTATTATATAAAGATTAGGCTCAAGTTACTATTAATTTTTTTTTTAATTTTAATATAATCTTTCAACTTTGAATTTATGCTAAATAAACATTTTTCTGTTTATGTAAAAGCATCAATGGACCAACAACGGTTACAACTTACATGGCACATTTGACATAAATAAAGATTAGGAATATTTGTCGTAATACTTTTTTTTCAAGTTCTCTGGTACACATAATTAAAACAGAGTAGTTTAATTTGGATTTTGGGCCTAGTTTGACAATTAACTCAGTCCCATTTTATTTGTTGTGGTTTGCTTTTTCACATGTACCGATAAAATTATTAAATAATATAAATTATAATAAAATTTAATAATATTTTATACAAATATTTTTAAATTAAATATTAAAAAATAACTTATATTCCATGTATCATTATTTTTAATGAAGAGAAAAATAATAAAAAGAATAATTAACACTTTATGAATAATGTTAAATAATAGATAAAATTGAGATATTTAAAATTTTTTAAAACAATAAATGGAATGAGATGGATTTAATAGGTTATGAGGCCAAAAGTATGAGTAGTACGGTGTTGATGGTTGTTTATCTCCATATACGGTCAGGTCATGAGGGTGGAATGAAATTGGCCAAGTGAGTAGTCTAATCATACACTATTTGGTTAGGTTAGCTGGTTGGTTGCCAAAATACTACTCTATTTGTTGGATCAACAAATAGGCTATATATTGTAGTCAGCCGTCAGCCATGGATAAATATAATGGTCAATTTAGGGATGCTAAAGTGGTTCAGTTGACGTGGGTTTCCCCAGGTACTTCAGGTAAGGTTGGGTTATATATCAAGTCAGCACACAATACACATTGGTCAAATTCAATTCGGTGTATTTACCAACCTGAATACTAAGCTATGTTGTAACCTGGGCAATAAATTAACCTTCTAGTGGATCATTGGAGGCAATGGAAAATGCAACACAAGAAGGGTCTTCTCCATCTTCAAGCTCTCTCGTAGAAACCCATTTGATATATTGTGATTATTTATTGATCAAGTTGTCTTTTCTCTTTTATAGGATTTATAGTTAAGTGTCAACAGAAAAAAAAAAAAAAGTAATACTCCCTCCGATCCCATTTATAAGATGTTGTTTTGAAAATTTGTTTGATCTTATTTATAAGGTGTTGTTTTATTTTTTATTTGAATTTTCCTTTTTACTCTTCATTTAATAACTTTTTTTGTCTCACAAATTGTTCCAGTCTTCAATTAGTAGGAGTAAGATTGGAAGTTTATACTATTTTTTTATAAATTTAAGAGCATAATTATGTCTTCTTAATACCCATATAATAAAAAATATCTTATAAATGGGACCGGAGGGACTCTTATTATCTCTTTTTTTTTTCTTTTATGAAATCATCATTATCGTTTCCCTGTTGTGATACCAAACAAAATCCAATCTACGTAGGTGCTGACTTCAGAAGCAAGAATGATTGCTAACTGATACCCCAATTCCCAATACACAAATACAGCCGTTAATCAAATCTTCAACCATATTTTCATTGTTAATATTATTTTGATGTTGTGTAGATATTTATTTAATATTATTGATATTATTTAATTTGTAATCCCTAAATATTTTTCCTGTATTTATTAGGTTATCTTATTTTTTTTGTATATATATTCTTGTATCTAGTTCTTTGAAATACACACAATTTTTCCTTCAGTATATTTTCTCTCTTTTATTTGTTACATGGCATCAGAGCTGTAATTTTTTTTTCAATCACTATTCATCATCAGTACCTTTACCATCATTTTGCCTTCTAGTCTTCGTCGTCACGTTATTTTCAATCCAATCTGTACCTCATCGGCTTTCTTCACGGCCACTGCCTACCCCCTGCCATTGACTTCCTCTGGCCGGTCTATCCTCTATCTCCGGTCACCATCCTTAGCCCCATGCGCCTTCACGCGCGAAACACGCGGAAGCTTGTTCCTCTGCCTAACCATCCTATTCACGACCAGATCTCCGTCATCTCCGGCCGCCACTGTGAACACGCGCCACTCCCTTGTGTTCGTCTACCTCTAATTGTCCCATCCCCAGAATTTCACAATCATCCTTCCTCTAACGCGCCTCCATGAGCTTTTCAACTGCAGCTGCTTTGTCTTCCTTCAGCATGTGTTTTCATCTTCTCCCTGATTTTGACGCAATTTGCCTTTTCTTCTTTCTTGTCTACAATATGGACAAATTCGAGATTGCCCGCCCTATTTCTGTTATTTTGATTGGTTCCAATTACTGTCTATGGTTGGAAAGCATGGGCAGCTTCTTGAAAGGCCGCAAGCTATGACGCTATATCACTGGTAATATTTGGTATCCTATTCGAGAGGCTGCTGAGACTGATTTGAAATTTACTGAGTGACTTGATGAGTAGGACAGTAAAAACAATCAGATCATCACATGGCTTCGTAACACTTCTATTGTTAGTACACACCAACATACGCTTTGAGATTGTGAAAGAGGTATAAGACTATTTTGCTAATCGCTATACTTCATTAGACTTGTCCAACCAATTTCAGTTGCAGAAAACTCTCAATGTTCTGAAGCAGGAAAAGGGTCAACCACTATATGAATTTTTGGCCAAGATTGAATCTATCTGGGATCAGTTGGCTTACTCAGAACCTACTTTCAAGTGTGAGTATGATGCACAAGCTTTCTTTTGATACAGATATCAGCTTCATCTTATTCAGTTCTTGATGGCTCTCATGGATGATTTTGAACCTGTTCGAGCCTCTTTACTTCACTAAAGCCCGCTTCTGACTCCTGAGGATGCTCTTCCTCGGCTCTGTTCTAAGGAAACTCGACTGGGGCTTTTACAGCATACTCCTGCGATGGCCTTTGCTACATCTGGATTAACTTCTAAGTCCTGTCGTCACTACCCCCAATCTAATCATACTTTTGACTAATGTCCTTATATTGAGTGTCGCACCTGTCATCAGAAGGGCCATATTGCTGTGAATTGTTCTGCTCTGTTCTGTCGCTATTGTAAAAAGACTGGGCATCTTTTTTATCAATATCCCACTCATCCTCCTAAGTCTGATCAGGGAAGGTCAATCAGGTCTAGTTCCTCCTCCAAGTTTGCATTATTTGTCACTGATGAAGTATGTGTTCCTGCTGCCAATTCTATTTCAAAATCCTCTTCAATAGACCTCGAGGCTTTACTTCGAAAGCTCATCTCTAGTACTTCCATCCCACCTGCTGCCTTAGCTACTCCTTCAGGTATCTCTTGGTTCTTTGACTCTGCTTGTTGCAACCATATGACTGGTTAGGAAAACTTCTTTTCTTCTATGTCTCCAAATACTACTGCTCATCCTATACACACTGCTGATAATTCCCAAATGTCTATTAGTCATATTGGTACTATTTCTTTGTCTTCTTTATCTATTCATGACACATATTTTGTCCCTGCTATTAGCTTTAACCTAATCTCTATTGGACAACTTGTTAATATGGGCTATGATATATTATTTAACAAGCATAGTTGTGTTGTAATGGATTCTCAAACAGGATAGGTTATTAGGACTGGGCGTAAAGTCGGTCGTATGTTTGAGCTCAACTCACTACATCTTCTTGAAGTCACTTCTCTTGGATTGTGTGCTGCTACATCTTCGTCCATTGATTTATGGCATCGCCATCTTGCTTATCCTTCTTTAAATAAACTTTGTCCTTTACTTTCTAGTGGTCTTTTAGGTCGAGTCAATAATGAGTCTTTACATTGTATTTCTTGTCAAACTGCAAAACAATCTGCTTTATCATTTAATAAAAATGATTCTATTGCTGATTCAATTTTTGATTTGGTCCATTCAGATATTTGGGGCCCCACGCCTACTCCTTCCATGGCAGGCTCTCGATATTTTGTGATTTTTGTGAATGATTATTTGCTTTTTACTTGGATATATGTGATGAAAAATCGATCTGAGTTATTTGATATTTATATCAAATTTGCTACTATGATACAAACTCACTTCCTTAAAGTTAAAAAAATTTTTTGTCGTGATAATGCTTTGGAATATCGTGATTCTAAATTGCTCAATTTTCTTGATGTTCAAGGCACAATCTCTCAGTACTCCTGTCTTTATACCTCTCAGCAAAATGGTCGGGCTGAACGTAAACACCGTCATATCCTTGATTCCATCAGAGCCTTACTTATTTCATCTTCCTGTCTTGAACGATTCTAGGGTGAAGCAGCATTGATTGCTGTTTACTATATTAATAGAGTCCCTTCACCGATTCTTGGTAACATCTTTCCTTTTGAGCGTCTTCATGGTACACCTCCTGACTACAGTTTCCTAAAAGTCTTTGCGTGTGTGTGCTTTGTCCTCCTTCCACCTCATGAGACCACTAAATTGCAAGGTCATGCTTGTATCTATTGTTTCCTTGGTTATGATTCTGAACATAAGGGTTACCATTGTTGAGACCCCATCTCTCATCGCATTCGCGTCTCTCATCATGTTATTTTCTGGGAACATATGATGTTTTCATCCTTGACTGATCTTTCCTCTCTCTCTCCTCCTTCATCTTTTATTTTTACAGATACTTCTGTTGATCTTTTTTCTAGTGACTTAGGTATAGATTCTCCTAATGAGCTCATTCACACACCTGACGTAACGCCTGTTCTAGATGAGTCTACTGTCTCTGATCCTCCAGCACATGCTATGCCTGCAGAGCCCATGTCGTTTGCCATCACTCGGCCCACCCATGTAAGATTTCCTCCTTCCTACCTTAATGATTACCACTGTTTTTCCACCATCCTTCAGTTACAGGAACCTCAGTCCTACCTGGAAGCCTCCCGTGACCCTGATTGGAAGCAGGCTATGCAAGACGAATTACAGGCCTTAGAAAGAATGCACACTTGTAATCATGTCGATCTTCCCTCTGATAAGACTCTGGTTCGATGTCGTTGGGTTTACAAACTCAAGACTCACTCGGACAGGTCTTTAGAATGGCAAAAGGCTCATTTGGTAGCTCAACGATTCACTCAGGAATATGGAATTAATTATGAGGAGACATTTGCTCCTATTTCTCGGATTACTTCTGTCTGAAGCCTTCTTGCCATTGCGTCAGTTAAATCCTGGACTCTTCATCAGATGGATGTTAGAAATACTTTTTTTAATGGGGATCTTGAGGAAGAAGTGTATATGAAACCACCTCCTAGATATCTACATTCAGCAAACAAAGTTTGTCGACTCTGAGAAGCACTCTATGGTCTTAAACAGGCTCCTCGTGCTTAGTTTGCTAAGTTTAGCTCTACCATCAGTCAGCTTGGTTTTTCTTGTAGTTCTTATGACTCTGCACTGTTTGTTTGCACTACTGAGCGTGGTATTGTTCGCTTTTGTTGTATGTTGATGACATGATTATCACCGGTGACGACAGTTTAGGGGTACAGGAACTCAAGTCCTATCTTGGGAATCATTTTGAAATGAAGGATCTTGGGAATTTGAGTTATTTTCTTGGACTAAAGGTACTCCAAAGGGAGAATGGCATTTCTCTCTCTCAGGTTAAATATGCTTCTGACTTGATCTCTCGGGCTCGACTCACTGATGATACAATAGAGACTACTCCCATTGAACCTAATGTAAAATTTACCCTTATTGATGGTACCTTACTGAAAAATCCTATGACTTATTGTCAATTAGTTGGAAATCTCATTTATCTCACCGTGACCAGACCTGACATTGCCTATGCAGTGCACATTGTTAGTCAGTTTATGTAGTCTCCTCACTCTACTCACTATGTTGCAGTCCTGCGTATCCTTCGATAAGTTAAAGAAACCATTTCTCATGGTTTGCACTTTTCTGCTAGTTCATCACTTATTTTACGAGCTTATTCTGATGCAGATTGGGGTGGTGACCACTTTGATCGTAGATCTACTACTAGCTTTTGTATATTCCTTGGTGATTCTCTAATCTCGTGGCGAAGTAAGAAACAAACTTTAGCTTCTTGCTCTAACACAGAGTTAGAGTTTCGAGTTTTGGCTGACACTACATCTGAAATGCTTTGGCTTTGCTGGCTTCTCGCAAATATGGGTGTACATCAAGACTCCTCCACTAAGCTTTACTGTAACAGTCAGAGTGCCAGATAGATTGCTCATAATGCTTTACTGTAACAGTCAGAGTGCCAGATAGATTGCTCATAATAATGTTTTTCATGAGCGCACCAAACATATTGAGATCGATTGTCACTTCACTTGGCAGCATATTCTTTGTGGTACCCTCAGACTTCTTCCCATCCGGACTGTTGATCAGCCTGCTGACTTGTTTACCAAGTCTCATAAGCCAGGCCGGTTTAACATTTTAGTCGACAAACTTAAGATGTTTGACCTCAAGCCATCTTGAGTTTGAAGGGGGGTGTTAATATTATTTTGATATTGTGTAGATATTTATTTGATATTATTGATATTATTTGATTTGTAATCCCTAAATACCTTTCATGTATTTATTAGGTTGTCTTATTTTTTTTGTATATATACTCTTGTATCTAACTCTTTGAAATGCACACAATTTTTCCTTTAGTATATTTTCTCTCTTTTATTTGTTACACATTAAAAAAAAATTGATAGCAATGGTAGGGAAGCTAAACCTCATTGAAACGACAAAACTAAATAGAAGCTTCCAGTAATTGTCTTCAAAATCCCAACCAAACATTTTGGATTTTTTTTTTATTTGGGATAGGGGATTAAGCCTCCTTTTTACAATTTCACTTGGCGTTAAAGTTGTCTTCAATTATAGATGCATGTACAAATATATGAGTGTGAGTTTGAATCTTTGTATTTTTTTCTTTTTTTTTGGTTAATATTGTAAAAGAATGCATAATATGAAACACATATGATGAAGGTCAATTAATTTCAAAATGCTTATTATATTTCAATGATGTTGGTTATTCCTTAAAAATGTAAGGATAAGTACCAACAATAATTGACTTTAGCGAAAGAAACTCGATTCTCTTAAATAATGTTAAGAGTTCAAATTTTATAAATAGAGAAAAAGAACTAACATGAAATTTATTAAAATAAACTTATTATTTAGTTAATTTGATTAAAAAGTATGAATTAAAATATTTAAACAAATTATTGTAAAATTTAAAATATAAAATAAAGAGTATATTGATATATAAATAAAAACAATAACAATAATTATGACACCATATATACATTAACATGTATACCTTATGGTATCTTCTGAATATCAATTAAAAAATCATAAACAAAATAATAAGAAAGCCAAAAGAAAGAAAACACAAAAGGTGATAGAGGGACTTTCGTAAGAAACAATAAACTTTGATTGATAAATTTGACTGCGATGAAGGGATTAAGAAAAGCATCCCTCAGATTAATATTCTGATTACCCAAAAAACGAGACTTCACCCTCAGCCACGATCTCATGCGATTCAAAAGTTAAACCACATGTAGGGTAGTAAAAAGGTGTCATTATACTATTTGAATCACAATTGTGACAATATTATATTGTAACTAGACATATAAATTTTATAATATCTGTCTCACTATTAATATTATGTGAGGAATTCAAATATAAAGTTTTTATGTCACAAAATAAAAATAGATTTTCATTTATATTGTTGAGTTTGTGTATGACTTCAAAATGTAAAAAATGTAAGTTAAATATTGGAAGAGATATGTTTGACGATAAATATGATCAATTAACATTCTATTATTGTATAATTAATAACATCAAATTCTAAATTTTAGCTTTAGGTTAAAAAATATTAATGAGTTCCAATATATATACTAAATTTTAAGCTAAACTAGTTATCTAAATAGAGAAGTAAATTCTATTCAATGATAAGCATGCCTGAGTCACCTGGAACTAATTCAAGCAGCCACTTTGGGACTAATTTAGGTAGCCACTTAGGACTAATTTATGTTGAAAAAATAGGATGAGGAGTGGGAAATGTCCAAAGTCCGAAAAAAAAAAGGATGAATATGATAAATTAACCATATCTATAATTGTATAAATTTGGCTTTAAGTTAGAAAAAAATATAAACGAGACACAATCATTATATTTTTATATCATATAAAAGTAATATGGATTCTCACCGTTAATTTGCTGTTTATTTATTCATTTACGTGATTGTTAAATTTTTTTTTGACACAAATAATTTATTTTTGTTTATAAATTTTGTGGTTTTAAAAATCTTGAATTCTTGTATAGGTGCACAAAACTAAACTAGCTATATAAATTCACAAGTAAATTTCATTTAGAAAAAAAAAATGCCTTGTCATACTTGTAAGTTGTCAAAGAAGATCAAATGCCCAGGATAAACATGAACAAGACATGGAAGAGGGAATGAACTGTGAACCATGCTTCCTATTCTATTATTATCATGATATCATCAAAACAATCTAACAATGTGGAGCCTCTAGGATAAATTACCTGTTCCCAGTCCAGTTAACAACAAGGATGATTAATATATGTATATATATTTTTCGATGAAAATGATTAATATATTTTATTACTGTTATTATGGTCATCCTAGTACAGAGAAGCACAGAGAGGAAAATGCAAACAGCCACTTGACAGACAATGAATACAACAGACAACACAAGAATGGTGTTCCATTTCCAAGTTCATGTTCATGGTTTGTTCCATAGGATGGTGGTCTCGGCAATGAGGGAGGTGACCACATAAGGATCCATGTTCGAAGCTGGCCTTCTGTCCTCGAAGTACCCTTTCCCTTCTTTCTCTGTGTCTCTCCCTACTCTTACCGACGCTCCTCTGTTGGCCACCCCCTGTTCATCATTCCCACAACAACTCATTATATTACATTCCACCACAACATTCTAATCTAATCACTAGTAATTGATTTCAACGTTTGTTCTTACCCAAGAGAAGGTGTTAATGTCTGCTGTTTCGTGTTTCCCCGTGAGACGCCTCTCGTTGCCTTCCCCGTACGTAGCTATGTGCTCCTTGTGCCTCAATCCCAGCTTCTCAATTGCCTTCTTTATCACTTCATATCCTCCCTCGCTTCTCATTGATTTTGTGCTGAAATTCCCATTCATATTATTAACATTAGTAATCTATCACAAGTCACACGGTTCTTAAGTTATGAACAGCCGATCGATGATACCTGTAGTTTGTGTGAGCACCAGCTCCATTCCAATCGCCCTTAATAGGTTTGGGATCGAATGAAACCACGACTCCAGCAATCTCTGTGATTCTCTGTGAACAGAACAACATATCTTCGTCAGTATTTAGAAGTTCAATTCAATGACTTGAGGCATAAGCAAAAGAGAAAAAGAGAATCACTTGAGAAATTTACCTCCAGAATGTAGCGAGCAACCCAGAGCTCATCTCCAGCAGAAATGCCCACAGCTGGGCCAACTTGGAATTCCCACTATAGAAGTGGAAGAAGATGGTCAAAACAAGGTAACGTGATGATAATAATGATAAAGACAGAATCTCTGTGAGGATGCTAACCTGGCCAGGCATCACTTCGCCGTTGATTCCACTGATATTAATGCCAGCATAAAGGCAGGCTTTGTAATGTGAGTTTACTATGTCACGCCCATATGCTTTATCAGCACCTACCCCACAGTAGTATGGGCCCTGTTCATATCAGCTCAGTTTACATATAGAATCCGCCATTGATGCAGAAAAATCAAAATAAATGTGACCTGTTTAATAGGAGTACAACAACAAATCACCCGTTCTCCAACTTCAAAAGACGTTTGGTGAGTTATTTTATATTTTAGGATATTGAAGCATAAAATATTATATTTATGATGTGAATATAACAATTTAAAGATATCATGAAAGAATTTAATTGGTAATTTAAGGAATTATTACAAAACTAAGAGTAGCCATGTGAAATCCTGTGTTAGTCTAAAGATATTACCAGTAGAAACGCTTTTGACAGACAAAAATGCCAAACCCAGAATTTATGAGCCTCAATTTATTTTTGGCGAGTTGGGAGTTATATATAATCCAAAAATTTGTTTTCACTTTCTCAAAGGAGATATTCAAATGGCCACTAATCATCTTGCGTAACCAGAAGGACAATAACTGAAAATGCCAAAACCCAAGGTTTGAACTTCTACCATATTACTACCCCGTTAGTCCGTTACAATAGAAGACAGTTCACAAATTACTAGAGAGGCGGATTCAATGTTTCTTATGAGACCTTCTATTCTTGCACTCATATCACCAATAATAGAACTGTTTTAAACTTTTGGGAAACGACAAAAATCTGTAACAAGAAAAATAAATAAGAGGAAAACAAACACAAAAATACGCTTGAGGAAATAGAAAAATTTTGTACCTGTGGTCCAGGATAGCCACCAATTGGCCAACCAAGGGGCCAGTTTGTATCTTTCTGCAAGAGGGTATACTCTTGTTCTATACCATACCTGTTTGCATAAGAATTCTAGTAAATATGAAGCCCTAAAAATGTAACTTCTTACATACAGATTATGCATAAATGCTCAGATTCAGAATATGCACACACACACACACACACACCATGGTTCCTCTGCAGCAACGTCAGGGTGACTGAAAATCTTTGCAGCATTATATCTCTTATTGGTTGGAATGGGCTCTCCAGCTGGAGTGTAAGCATCACACATCACCTAATAGATTTTTACCATTGGTTAATAGTTAGCCCAAAATAGTGGAAGATGACTCAGAAAGAATAACTTCTTTAATCTTTAACTAGTTCTTCGAAAGTTGAAGAAGCTTACAAGAATATTTTTGCCTCTCCTAAATGGATCCCTGAAGACTGCTTGTGGGCTTTGAGACAATACATCAAACAGAAAGGGAACTATACTCTTAGTTTCTGTGTGAGTAAAGAAGGATAGACAGAACAGCAAGAGGATGAATATATGAATCATACTATAAGATGACTTCACTGTCTTCCCCAGGAGCTTGCCCTGTGCTTGACCCATCGTAGTTCCACTTGGGAAGTTTTGCAGGGTCAATAACTGGTCCAGAAATAGTCTGTATTGTTTAGATTGAAAAGAGATGAGTCGAGTTCACAAGGTGGTTTTTGTAAGCGGTTCACATAATATTAATCACGCATGGCAGAAAAAGTATTTACCCTGGCTTTGCTTCTGATGTCCATGCCAGATCCACCGATCCTGTTTGCTCATACATAAAAAAGGATTAATTTTTATCTGTCTTTTCAATAAATAGATCAACCCCACAACTGGGTTTTGACAATCAGCCATGGTCTAGGACCAAAAGAACCAATTGGACTAACAGGAGGAAGAAGAAGAAGAAGAAGAAGAAATCTTAAGCAAAACAGGAATCCTCACTACATGGATATTCCCGAATCAGAATTAAATCCTTGGTCAACGCTCTCATATTCATGACAACCTTGACGAATAAACCCAGAAACAGGAAAAAAAGAGTCCAGTCTTGTCAAGTTTTGAGAAAGTTAAGAAAGAAGGAGGACAGAGATCTATGAAGAAAACTCACCATATGTATTCTGCGATCACCTTCTCAGTGGCATCTGAGAGGTTGAGGTTGATAAGATCTGAAAGCAGAGACATTATTTGCTTGTGATAGGGAGGGCGGAAGGCTTCGAGTAAGATATGAAAAGAAGGAGGCTACGGTCTTGATAGGCTACGGACTCTGCTTGACATGAAGATCCTTTTATAGGAGTCACCGAGTCAGAGGTGTGAAGACTGCATACGGAGACGTAAGATTCTAGGATGAATTAATTAAAACTTGGGGGAAAAGATTGGAATCAAATATTCAACTTCAATTATTATTTAAGAAATAAAATAAAAAAAGCAACTTTAATACGAAAAATGAAGGATTAAATTAAAGAAAGGGCTGCATTATGAATGGTAGGTAATGGAGTAGGAGCTGGAGTGGAGTGGATCACTTATGATGGTATCAAAATAAAAGAGAAATACTCTCAAAGATGAAGAGGATCTTTTTTTGCCAGCAAAACAAAGAGGATCATGTCAGACCATAAAGAAAAAGTGTCTCCTTTTAATGATTTAAAATACTTTTATATTAATGTCGGGGGTATAAATTTGATGTTTTCGTACGGTGTACGCTCCTATATTGGAACATCATGATGAGTCCCAAACCTCTGATGCGCGGGACTCATGCTTTGCACCTGCATCCCCAAACACACAACGTCGTTACGTCAAGGAAACATCTCTGTTAAGTTTCTCCTCCCACACTCCGTCAATCTCTCTTCGTCATTTTCTTTATCATTCTAATCAAAGTATCAAACCCACACTTTCTCATTCTCTATCAATTTTAATTTAATTTTAACAAAAATATTTCCGGTCAATTTTAATAATATTTTAAATTAAACTAAAAAATTAAAATAAACTCTTTAAAAAACTAAAAAATTGTACAATATTTTTTAAATTATAAAATTATTGTAAAATAAAGTAAAGAATAGAGAGAATTTAAGAGAGAAAAAAAATATAAGGAGTTAAAAGTAAATGTCTTTTATTCATTCATCAAGATATATTCATAAGAGAGTGTTAACCCTAAAAGGATAATAATACTTTAATTACTGAAATAAAATAAATAAAAAAGATGATTTAATCCGAGATAAAAAATATTATAGATGGGCATTTAAAATCTTCATAACAAAAATTATATTTAATTTTTAAATATATATAATTTCAGCCAATTTTGTAAAAAAAAAGTTAGTGTATTATTTATACTAGTTATATATGAGGTATGATAAATTATTAAATAGTGAAAGAATTAAGTATACTTTAGTCTATTGGATAGAGTTTGAGTGATGAATTACACTACTCACATTTTTTCAGTTTATTAATAATTTATTTTTATAATTAGTATAATCCACTTTGTCAGTTCTGATATACTCTATTAGTTTTAAAAAAATATTTTAAATTAAACTAAAAGATTAAAATAAAATTTTTAGTAAAAAAAACTAAAAAAATGTACAATTTTTTCTTATAAAACTATATTTAGTTTTAAATATATATAATTTCAACCAATTTTATGAAAAGCTAGTATATTATACTACTTACATATGATGTTCATTGAGTTGGGTAAGTTGGTTTGGTACCTTCTTTACCAGTTGAATCAAGCGAAAACATTTATTGCACCAATGCTTTAAAAAGAAAAATATATCCATATTTGATACATATTATATATGATGTTTGCATTGTACTTCATGATACATATTGGAAACATATTCTTATTATTCTTTTTTACAAAGTTCTAAAATAACTTAAATTTCATAAAAAAAACTTAATTTTTTATTTCTTATTTAAGATATCTTTATATTACTTTTAAAGTATTTGTTTAAAACTTATTTTTTTTTATATTTTTTATGTCAGATACATTAATTTGTTAAATATATATATATATATATATTTTATATGTATATATCATGTACTTGTATTTTAAAATTTGTTATATCCAAAATATCATATCATGTTGTATCTAATATCTACACATGTATCTATGTATCTTGTAAACTAAATATATTTTTTATAAATTTAAAATATTGCATATTTTATTTAGTTTATTTTTTTAAAATTTTTATTTAAATTTTTACTTTAATTTAAAATATGCATTACAATTGATAGTAAATATTTTAATAAAAATCAAAATTAAAATTAAAATTAAAATTAAAATAGGGAATGAAAAGAAGTGGGGTTGATTAAAATGAAGATGATCAAGATGACAGGGAGAGAGAATGTCGTGAATAGTAATTATGACGGTGTGGGGTGAAGAAGTAAAGAATGAGTGAGTTGTTTAACTGAGGTGTGAGGTGCTCCCTTTTCTTTAAACGATAACGACGTCGTGTTGGGGGATGCAGACGCGAAGCATGAATCCCGCGCATAAGAGGTTTGGGACTCCATAATGATCTACTAAATATGAGTGCACCGAAATACAGGAGCTTCTAAATCGAGAAGAATAAAAGATGGGTTTCATCCCTATCAATCCTGCAAACTTCACCAGATGGTAATGTCTAGGACTCAGAGACATTATTTATGGGATAAATGATGAAATGAGTAAATTTTATGATACTTCAAAATCAATTCTATCTATTTATCGCAACAAACATTTGTTAAACTGTATACTTTTTTTTTATAGAGTGTACCAAATTAAAAAATAGTGTTGGGCTACACCCTTGATGGGTATAGAGCCCAAACATATGGGCACAGGCCCAAAACAAATTAAATAAAATATATTTTATTTAATTTGTTTTAATTTTGAGAAGGAGGAAACGGTTAAATAAAAACCGTTCCCATACACAACGCACACCTAGAGAGATTTAAGTGAACGTGTGTGTGCGTGGAGAAGTGAAGAGGATCAGTTATTCAAAACACTCTCTCGATTCAATTTTGGGTGCAACGCTCAGAGACTCGGTCTTTCACTTTTTTTCTTTCCTCTCTGAAAAAAACGCTCTCGCTCTTCCTCTCAATGTTCTTTCCCGTGTGTGTCTACGGTGAAGCAGTAAACAAAGTCGAGTGATTTTGTTTCTACCGCCTGGAACTCTTCATCCTCTTCAAGTGGAAGTATACTCCGTGTTTGTGGTATGTATGTCATCCCTACCTCCTTTTATTTTCTATCAAATAGATTATACCATTGATTATTTATAAGTAGTATGACTTGCTATAGATTTCTTTTATTTTATACTGATATTGATTAATATATATTTTGAAGAAAACGTCAATTAAAAGTTAAATATTTTATATAATTAGTATTACTGACATATTTTAAATTCAACACAATGCAATAATTAGCTTTTTTTAGTACTATTTATTTTTTATTATTTCAAAATAAAAAGAAAGAGATATTTTTTAAAAATTAACAAAATTTTCCCTTTATTTATGGTACTAGTTGAGTCAATTAAAAGGAGTTCCATACTTCTAAACTAAAATTGTCTAGAAAAAAATTTCAGTGAAAGAGTTATCCATAATTTGGACTTAACAATACTTAATATAAATAATTGATAATATCAAACATAAGGTATTTACACAAAAAATAATTTTCAATTTATTCTTCTTTCTTTTTTGTGCATCAAATGAAGATGACAGGAAAAAGACCAACAAAAATTAGGTTAATTGATAAGGATGCGACTTTTATTTTACAAGAATGTATGTTCGAATTCCACTGTCAATGTGAAAATATCATTGATGAATAATTTGTAAATATCTTTGTCAGTATTATTTGAGTTCTAAAATATGTCCTGATCTTAATGAGCCTCTATGACCTAACTCACATAAATTTTTTGTTAAAAAAATGAAAAAAAAGAATTATTCTTCCTTTTTTTCTCCTAATCAAACATTAACATGGAGAAAAATTTGAACATTGTGTTGAACATTTTAACAATTTTGGAATTTTGTTATAGTTTTATTTTAATGTTGTGATGTGTCTAGATAGTTACCTTATTTCATCCATGTTAGGAAACTGTGTATTTTTTTTTGCATGTACAGAATTCTAAAACGTAGCAAGCGAGTTTTACGACGAGGGCGCAACTCAACAAATCAAAATAACAAATGGTTTTAACCTGAATTACAAGATTGGGGTTCAACTATAACCATATATTTATCGCGTAATTATTAATTAATAATAATATAAAAAAGAGTTTGTGGGGAGTAGAGTGAGGGAAACAAGCGATTATATCAAGTTGAACTAGCAAAGTGTTATATTAAATTAATTAGAGGTCGCAAATTTAAATTTTGAAAATACAACTATATCAAATACTTTATAGTAGAGCTTACCAATTTAAAGTAGTTTGAATTCTGATAATTCAGTTAAAATGAAATAAGACACTGAGAGAAAAAGAAAGCTGTATCAATTAAAACACAGTTTGATGCACGTTTTGCCAAGTAATGCCACGAGTGTGAATGGTGGTCCTACCACACTTCAACTAACCTTAGATCCCTCTCGGCCTTTTCCAATTGCACATGCTTCCACAATTTCCGTTGCACCAGTTCTGTTCCTCTCAATCAATGATTTTATTTTCTTTTAAATATTTAACTAGATAGATATCATATATCATAACGTATTTAAAAAATAAAACATATTTCTAAGTGCTGTTTTACTATATACACACACACACACACACATTTGTAAACGCCATTTGAACGGAGTCATATTCTAATTCCAGTGGGTTTTCGAAATTCACTACACCGAATTTTTTTAAAAAAAAATGTAATTCCACCTTTGGATGCTCCCATTAATTAATTACCATATAACATGGCCTACATGGTTCAGGGCGTTTGTCAGTTTTGCAAAAAGCCAAATTTATATAACTTATGACTATGTATGCATTCTTTAAAAAAAAAAAAAGATATATTAATAGTAATGATTTATATTTGTTGGAATTTTTGGGCTGCCCCATTGATAGGCTGACATTTTAATAAAAACCCAAGTTATAATTAATTAATAAATTATTGGTGAATTAATTAACTAATTAACATTTGATTTAATTAAAAGAAAATTGAAGTTATATTTTGGATTTTAAATTCAAATTATAATGTGGTTAAGAAAATTATTTTTAACCACGTTAACTTCATACTATGAAGAAATGGGGTTATGCAATCTTTCTTTAGAAAAGTTTCTCTTCTCTCTTGCTCTTTTTGAAACACGTAATCTTTTATTACTTTGGTGCTTCTGCTGTGAAATAGTGACTGGTCTTTGTCATGATTCCAGTCTAAACTGTGTGGTACAGAAAAATGGAGAATATCTGAAGTACAGAGAAATGGACAGTAAAAAAATTTGTCCAAAAGATACACAATTTCTTCTACATCCTTAAAAATTAACATTGGTATGAGAGCCAGGTTGGCTCTATTCTTCTGTTCCAATGTTTGTTAATGAATTTCATGCATATTTGTGAAAAAAATTGAAGTAATTAGTTTGAATTTTGTGAAAACCTGTGAATGGATCCTAATAACTGAAATTTGAGAATTTTTTGTACAAGTAAAATTAAGGCATGAAATTAACACCATAAGTAATATATAAGTACAGAAACTTATGGCCAAAATTTGGAAGAAAACTGATTTATCATTAGGGAGAATTTTGAGAAGAAAGTTCTCATTTTTATTTGGACCAATGATGAACTTTCATGGATTGGTGTTTTTTCCATAGGCAACCAAATCGTACATGATATGTACTATTAGAAAGCTTGTAGCATAAGCTTTAAAACGGCCTAATTTTGGTCCTGGTTGGATGTGTAATGAGGAAGATATGGCTTCCCAAAATAAGGGGTTCAAAACTGGAAAATCTGAAAAAATGGCTAAACTGATGAATTTCGAGGGCTTTTTCTCTCTCACCAAGTGATGGATCTACACAATCTATATGCCATTGGAAAGATGGTGTTATAAGCTTTCGAAAAACATAAAAATTTCCTGGATTGGAGTGGAAAATAGAGAGATATGAAGGTTCAAACTTAGCCCTGCGAAAATGGCAGTTTCATAATTTTCTAGTGAAGTTGCAGAAATGCGTTTTTGCAGAGAAAGAGACACCGATGGCTGACACAGAAACGATGTTAACAAAAAAACAAACGGAAAATGAAAAGCTGAACGAACACGTGGAAGGAGGAGTTGAAAAAAAAAATAGTACCCAAACCTTCATACGAACACAAGGCATGGAAGGAAGCGGTTATGCATTGAACCTCCATCGACCGAACACAAGGCGCGTGGAAGGAGAAGGTTATGCATTGAAATAGCCGCCTCCTCCATGTGCTGCCATCAACTGATTACACGTGGCCTACCACTACATTGTGAGAAAAGAGGAAACATTGTGATAAGGCTATATGTGTATATAATAATTATATATATTAAAAAATAAAAGAGCGCCGCGTGAGAGTTGAGGTTAAAATATAAAAGCTCTTCCTCTGTGCATAATAAGATCATGGCAACATTTTTTTTTTGGATACACAATATTGACTTACTTTTAATCATTGTTATTAATAATAATAATAATCATAATAATTAAAAAAAAACTCCTTGGCCAAGTTAAACACGTGTCCTATCATGTACCTATGTTTGGTATCCCAATATTTATTTAGCCAAATATAGGCTTTGGCCAAATTTTTTTGGATAAATTATAAAAAAATATGGGTACCACTCTAGAGAATAATATATATGCATATCACCCCTATACATTTGGCTATGTGACATATAATATTAAAAGGAGGATGATTTGGTAAGTCACATATGATAGTGCGTGACATGTAGAAGCACAGTTATGATGATGCATGTAATATACATACTACCTAGGCATGTGAAATGTAATAAATTATTATATTAACTAATTTCCTATTATGAATTAATTTAAATGGATCCGAATGACAATGAAATAGTGAATTTCTTTGAAAATCTATGTTAAAAGGCCTCATGAAGAATATAATATGTGGCTTTTACAATGAATTTATGTATTATAAAATGCCATTATATTGAAATTTTTTATGGTAATGTAGGACATTAACTGCATGATGCACTCTGGGCAATGGGTTCTCGGAACTAATAAAAATGATTCTTGGCCTTATGCATAAATATTATGTGCATGTGTGCACAATAAAGTTGATGCTGCGAGAGCTTTGCATTAAAAAGAAATGAGAAACACAATTTTGTTGTGATAATTCCCATACATGAGAAATACACATTGTTTTGGCCACATGATATTGAGGAAGGGGAATATTTGAAGAGTCCTCTTAAGGTTCTCAAAGATAATATTTAGTTCGAACTAATATCTAAGGGACGAGATTTGAAAATCCTACCAATATTATAAAAAAAATTAAAAAAAATGTTCATGAGTATTTGAGAAATTTTTTGCTGAATTCCTAATTGGTAGTGAGATGAATTTGTATTTGATTATTGTTTTTGTTATATTTACATGTTTATGGAATATATAATGTGCTAGAATATATTCTTGTGTTTTATGATTTTATTGATATGCATAATGTTGTAAAATGATAAATACTCATTTTAGTGGGAGCTCTTAGAAATAAGAGGTCATCTAAGAGTTATGAATTTTTTAAGTAATATTTGCAAATAAATTCGATAGTAAAGCAATGATGTTCTTATGATGCATGTGATTGAGGTTTTTAAATGTAGGCTTCTGATCATGAACCTACTAATATCATTGTGGATCTAGTTAAAGTTTATTGCAAATAATAAAATAGGGCATTGTATACACAAATATGCTACTTCTATGCTGTGTCTATGTAAATATAAAATACTTGATTATGGCTAACAAATGTCCTAAGTAATGACAAATGAATGTAAATAGAGATGGATCCTTGAAAATTGAAAGGAGAAAGGAACACTAGTTATAGATGTGTAAATTGAGCATGAAAATACAGCTAACGTTGCAGCTAGCATTGCTGAATGGTTGAGATTTGTTAAGTTAAGGATGTGGAATATACGAACTCACATTACAATATTGAGTTGTGTGACTTTGACAAAATCTCATCTTACTAATTGAGTATATGAAAAGTTCCAGCCCTAGAGATTATTAAAATAAAGTTAAAAAAATCTTAAAATAATATTTGAAGTAATGCATTGAAAGATAGTCAAATTCCTCAGTCTCTAAAATATGACAAAGGCTAAAACTTCAAAATCTATGGGTAAGATGGAAAAGGTATAAGAGCCAATAAGTAATAAAGCCAATGATTTAGAAATTCAAGAAGGAGAGCCAGCATGGTAAAAAAAATCTTGATGTAACAAGAGTCAAGTAGAGTTAAGAGACACGCTTCACAAAGAAAGGTGTTTTGCTTGTATTAGTAATAATCACCAAGTTGAAATATTCCACTTTGGTGTACTCTTGGAATGAAATTAAGTTTTTGAGCTTTTAATAATATATCATCCTTTGTGAAAAGAGAATTTAAGAGTTATAAAAGGTGTAGCTAGTAATCATAAATCCTTAGTGGAGTATTGTCGATTGACTACTTTTGAGAAGCAAATAATCACTTGTAGGAAACTGAAAAAAAAAATAAGAAAAGGAGTTGAAGGGATCTATAAGTACAAATCAATTTTGTACGAAGGACCCTAATTCTACATGATGTGCTTGATGCACTTAAAAATCTGGTAAATTTGTTTTCTCAAATGTATCTCTTCTTAAATTGGTTTCAATGTGTATTTTCATGATAGCTCAGTGAACACTAATAATGGGACAAAAGAAAATAATTCAATGTTTTTCAAATGAAATGGTTTCATTATGTTAGTCACAATATATAATAGGGTTTGGAATGTAAAGTTTGACACTTGTCTAAGGATTTATGAGTCATGAACAAATGACTTGAACCAACAAGAGAATTATGAGGGTTGGTTTCAAGCTTGAAAATGTTCTAGTGAGAACAAAGCCTAGTGAACAAAGCATCTGATAAACCATTTGGAAAGGAACTAGAGTTAAAAATCCATTAGAAGTAGTCCATTATCATGTATGTGGATTAATGAATGAGAGGGTAAGACATACAGAGTGGTATTTCACCACAATGATTGACAATAATTCATAATAAAGATTGAATATTTGTTAGTATAATTAAGAGTACTCCATGAAAGGAAAATGTTTGATATTGCATACTAGTATGAAGATACTACAAACAGAAATTTGAGAATTCTGTTAAATGGGGTTATAACATTAGTTCAAATAATGCCTTCAGGCTTAACCACATAGCCTCTCAATCAGTTACTCATATACCATATGAATCATGGACAAAAAGCAATTAATACATAACTAAAATTATAAGGCCATGAGGGTCAACTTATATATTCATGATGTTTTCCCATGAGGTTAGGAAACTAAGCTTTAGAAGTTGTAATAGTGTCTTCGTAAAGCACTAAAAATGACTAATGTTTTCATTGGTGAAAATAAAGGAGAGTGACTGAATTTATATATTACTTCTTTAAGAGAATTGTCTTCTTAGCAATGAAATGATCAGTAAAAGTGTATTTCTTTATAAGATACATGTGCAAGATAATGAAAGATTGGAAATTGCATTTTAACTATTGATTAAATAGAGAGTTGCTGATCCTAGTAAGAGCTCCTAATTTGAGTGAGAGTTTCTAATTTGAGTGGGAGTTCTATGATAAATTAAATTAAAGTGAATATAAATAGAATATTGCACAATCCCACTAAAAAGGAGTAACGAAAGAGCATTCTTGAATATCATTTTAAAATGATTTCATTTATTATTACTCTTCAACATGAAGAAGGGTCAAATGTTGTTTAGGACATTCTATCATACCTTGCTAACTTAATATGGGTGAAAGCAATGGATGTTGAAAGCGTTTCTTTGAGGATTGATGAGAACACATTTTAAAAATATGAGTTACTCAACTATTAAGGGGTATGTATAGGTGTGTATTGTTTAAGAAGAAAATTTTTCACCTATTATATATATTGATATGTTCAGATTAATTCTAGCTATAGTCATATATTTGAATATTAAAATTACATTAAGTGGATGTAAAAACCATATTTGCAGTTGAAGAAAAAGTCCAAAGGACTTTGTAAGTCTTTTTAAGGAGGCTGAAATGCATAATGATATTTAAGGCTTCTTTGAAATGTGATTTCAAGTGAACATTAAATGATTAACATGGATCACTATGATTTTATAATATGTGATTTAAGGATGATATTATCTCTTATGAAGATAATGCACTTTAGCTAGAAAAAGTCTATTTTTGTGACTAATTATTGAAGACTAGCTATCCTTAAAATTTTGAGTTTTAGGACAAGAAGAAGGTAGAGAACATTCTTGGAAATCAAGATTCAAGTGAATTACTTAAAAAAATATTTTTTTTTAACAAGAGGATTGCATTGAGAAAGTTTCTAAGTCCCTCAATGTGAAAAGTCTCCAAACTCTAAGATACCCTTTTATAAAAGAAGAATTTAGGATATGAGATAAATTCTCATATGGAATCTAATAGGTGAAATTGTATAAAAATTCCCATAGATTTAATGTTATAGACAGCTAAATGTATGCAGAAAGCATGCATGATTAAATAGTTGTTGAATAACTAGGCTTATAAGCTGATCCTAATCAATTTCCAATTATGGGAAATGTAAAGCTATCACATCAATATAAAAGTGAACTTAAATACTTAAGGAGGTACTGCTGCGTATGTGTTGTAAAGGTTGTGATATAAGCTCCATAAGATCCTCCAATTATGATAAAACGGAAGTGTGAGTAAGCAAAAATAAGCTTCTTGATATGTGTGTGTGTGTGTGTGTATTGCTAATTGAATTGTCATGCAACATTATAACGAGAAGTAGACATGGATTTATAACAAGAATGATGTCTAGCAATAGTATGACAAGCTATATGGTTAAAGTGACAAATGTAAGAATTTGGGGATCACTAGTGAGACCATTTTATTGAGTCCAAATGTTGTGCAATATTATCATCGAAAACCGTAGCCTTTGTGAGAAATCATAAGTATCATATGAAAGATGAATTATGTAGACACACAATGTAAATCCTTGCTAAAAGAAGCAATGGCACAGAAGGTGTTACTGTATACTGTATTTCTACTACAATGATGTTAAAAGATCCCCTAATGGAGCCATAATACTTCGAGATATGAATATGGAATATGTGAGATATCTTGGTATGAGTAGAATATAAAGAGTAACACTTGGAATATAATATTTTTGAGAAAATTTGCTACAAAAGCCATAATCATGTGAGACATATATATAATACATAGTATGTTGTATAGGTTGATGAGGTTGGTTCTCTCACACGAGCAACAACCTTTGACGCTCAAAAGAAGCATGCAAAGATGAGACATTTGTGTTCACCGATAAAGTAATGAGAGTACTAATATGGTCGAGAAGAAACGCAAAATACTGTCGTCTCAACAAGAATGAAAAGTGATTCAAGATGAGATCCAATACATATAAATTCTGGATCGAATTATGGATACCCACTATCCATAATACATGTAACCAGATAACGAATTCTCCAAAATTGACATCATAAAAATGAGAGGATTAGTAGAATTCAAGTTAGATACTGTGTGTGTTTAAACTAAAATCTATACGGTATTAATAACAAATCAAATCGACATACACTTTTATGAAACAAAAGGAATACCATAACATGTAATTCATATTGCATGTGCTTAAAATCGCAAATTGGAAGCAAGTGAATAGATCCCTACATCATTGATGTGTGAGTCCCAGAAAGATAAAATCATTTCATTAATACCTTTATGACTTTGACATTATCATGGAGAGATGATTTAGAGTTTGCTACCTTAGCGTACATCCTATGATCATGATTATTCGATCTAACGGATTATCGCTGGGAAAGCTGTTGATTCTGATCAAAATGATATATGGGCAAAAGGAAGATTACCTAGAATATACACAACTATGCTAGTGTCTAAAGCATTCTCCTTATGAAATCATTTGGGTGATATCATAAGTGTGGATGCTAAGCATACAAAAAGGAAATCTGAATTATGTTAAAACTTAAGAGGGATAAGATTTGTCGTGGGAATGTGTATATGGTGGATCTAGGGCATTTGAGACACATATCCTTGTACACGATACATATATAAGGGTAGTTATTTTGTACTGGTCCTGTCATAGGATTCTAGTATAAGATTTATTAAAAGAAGACGTCGTGCTCGCATGGTCACAGCAAAGCATCTAGTATGAAAGTCTAAAAGAAGTTGAGAAATTCCATGTTAGTCATCCCATCATGTGTGAGTGGGAGATATTGGAATTTTTGGATTGTCCATTGATGGACTGACATTTTAATAAAAGCCCAGGTTATAATTAATTAATAAATTATTGGTGAATTAATTAATTAATTAACATTTGATTTAATTAAAAGAAAATTGAAGCTATATTTTGGATTTTAAATTCATATTATAGTGTGGTTAAGAAAATTATTTTTAACCACGTTAATTTTAGACTCTGAAAAAAATGGGGTTATGCTACTTCTCTTCAGAAACTTCCTCTTCCCTCTTGCTCTCTCCAAAACACATAATCTTTTGTAACTTTGGTGTCTTTGCTGTGGAATAGTGATTGATCTTTGTCGTGATTCCAATCCAAACTGTGTGGTACAGAAAAATGGAGAAGATCTGGAGTACAGAAAAGGAGACAGTAGAAAAATTTACTAAAAATGTACACAATTCTTTCTACATCTCTAAAAATTGACAATATCATAATTAAAAATTGTAAACAAATGAACAAATTCTATCATGACAGCAAATACTATTTTTTATTTTTTGATAAACCAATTGAAAATTCTTTTTTTTTTAATTTTCAAATAAAAAAATAGAAGAAGAATTCTATAACCATAAAGGTTGATATTAACATAAAGGTTGATATTAAATCTTATCTATATTTTATAATTAGTTTTCCACAGAGAATGATAGATTATCATTGGTATTATCAAAAATAATATTTTTTTCTTAAAAATTTGGAAGGATTTTATAATCAAATAGTCGACACGTATATAATGGAGATGGACAGCTTGAGAGCGTAAAACCCTAAAACATTGGGTTTCTCGATGTCATATGCAACGCCACTCCCACTCTGTCGTTTTGTTATCATTTTTCTCCGCATTTAGCCAAAATTATGTAATGACGGAACAATTATAAAATTATATCTTTTTTTTTATTTTGATTTCGAATATTTGGAATTGGAACTTTTTAATACCATAAAAATTATGGTTTAAAAAATAGGACCAGGCCGGTTTGACCGGTCCGACCCGGAATCAACTTCTGATCTGGTTCGGTAATAGATGAAAACCGGAGGGTTTCAAAACCGGTGGGAACCGGTCAAACTGGTCAAAAACTGGTACAAAACCGGTTTGAATCAGTTCCTCCCCATTTTTTTAAATATTTTTTAAAATAAAATAATATTGTTTTTAGTACTAAGTAGCATTATTTTTAATATAAACTTTTTTCTTTCTACATTATAATATGTTATAAGTATTATTATAATATATAATTATTAATAATGATAAATTTACTTAACAAATAAGATAAAAATATAATATCAATTAATTATTTTGAATTCAAAATATAATTATAAATGAATATTAACTTGTTTAAATTTTAATATTAGATTGTAAAACTTATTAATAATATTTTTAATTTTTCATATATTATTAAATTTACTTTTTATTCTAGAATAAATGTTAATTTTATGATAATGAATAAATATTTTTTATATTTTTTATCTATATTATTAAAAATATATTAATTTATTTACAACCGGTCCGACCACTAAACCTTGAACCGTTGCCCCATCCGGTTCAATAGCCGGTCCGGTTTTTTGAACCTTAATAAAAACAAATCTCATTGGTACTTTTTTTTTTGTGTCTTCATTTCTTTTTGAGCTCAAGTTTTTTTTTTATTTCAAGGTTTTCAACTGCAAATTTCAATAATAAAAACAAGATAAATAATTCGATCACTATACAAATAATTGAAGAACAAATCATGAATGAAAAATAGATTTAAGAACTATGACGGAAATTACACAGATTCAAGAACAATACTTAATAATAAAACGTCACTTATTTTGCTTAAACGTCACTAATAAGAGTGGATGCACAATTTATTAATCATATTATCACCCTCATCCAGTCTATTATTGCAATTAGGATATTCATTCCAAGTTCAAAAGGTTTTTTGTTTGGCCAACCAAGTTCAAAAGTTCCAACTAGGTGCTTAGCAGCCAAACTTACATAAAGTTTTGAATATGTAATATTTTTGTACAATACAACAATAAGTGAAGCAGGACTCACAGATTTTCCAGCAAAGTTTCTTATTAAGTATTGCTCTATGAATTTTGCTCACCTATTTTTCAGCTCCCCTGACATTTATCTTATATATATATATATATATATATAGACCAATAAATGCATCACTTGATACATTTACTTGTTCACCAAACAATCAACTATTCGATAGGTTTTTATTATTTTCATTTTCTGTCATATAGCTTGATCTTCTCCAAGCAATGCAGATAAATTGTTCAAACATGTATATGAAAAAAGTCTTAGAGAGATAAAAACTGATTTCAGTAATATTATCCCTGAAGAAATTAATTTTTAGTTATCGACTAAGAATACTCTTGATATTAAAAATAAATAATTCTTATCATGTAACTCAAACAAATTAAATGCAAATTTTGGCACATTGATTTAGAAAGTTAAAATATCAAAATTGAGGGAAAACGACATAATAAAACATGATAGCTTTTTTTGGAAGTAAAAAAAATATATGATAGTTTTTTTTTTTAAATGCGGACTATGAGTCTTTTCCAGATTAATAAGGACTAATATTTTTTAGAATCCTAAAGATAATGGATAGATCCCTATAAACTAAATTTTGCTCCATAAATAAACATATGGTAGTTTCAAGTGAGGTCATTTTGCACCTATTGCTATGCACACAATCGGAGCATTTTTATCCTTGACTGAGATCGTAATTATATAATAAAGTAACTCTTATCATGGCTAAGATTTTTTTTTTTATCAGAATTCAAATTAACAAACTACTAATGACGGAAGTTGCACAGATTTAAGAATTTAGGAACCATTCAGGCCAAAAGAAAGAAAGAATTTAAGAACCAGACCCAATAAAAGTACATCAGATAATTTGTTTAAACCTCATGAATAAGAGTAAATGCACAATGAGCTAAATAAGGTATGGTCTAGAAGATGAAGGTGTAATACGCCTCAAGAAAAGCATGTTCTATTCTGCTTCACTTTATCTTCCGGGGAAGCTCGCTCCTCCCCTTTGGTGGCTTTTGGATGTGACGTTGGCGGGACAGCCACAAATACTGTTAATTTCACTGTTTATTTTTGCTACATAACATCCTAACCATAGTTTCAATCTAACAGTGGAAAATAAAGCAATTGAGAAATAACCGAGGGATTGGCAATTGAGGGGCCCGAGACAATTAAACGTCTCATTCCCTTCCCGCCTCTTTCCTCTCCTCTCCGATCTTTTAATTCTCCGCCGTTGTCTCTCTTTCTCTCTCCGATCAGTCTCCGACACAGTGTACTCCACTATATTGGTTACTCAGTATGGCATCAAATTTGCCGTTCGTCTTATCTCCAATCACTTTGGCAACCTCATCTCTGTAATTATCTCTCAAACCTTGGCATCTCCTCTGTTATTATTCTCTGTTTCGTTTCAACGTTGTGTTTGTGCAGAAAGTATGTGAATGTCTTCTTAGGAGGGGACCCCTCACTTTGAAGCAATTGGTTCGGTTCACGGAGCTTACCATGGAGCAAGTGAAGAACTCCCTACTTGTCTTAGTCCAGCACAACTGTGTTCAAGCATTATTCTTGAACAAGAAGGTATATAATCAATTTTTTTGTATGCACAAATTATTGTTGCTTGTTATTCTCTGTTTCAGATTAATATGTTGGTGGAAGGTGCAATTTTAAGTAGTTTATGATTGGAACTGACTCCATCACTATTGTGAATATGACATATTGTTACTGATTCTTGTGGGTTTGATTAAAGCTCATCAATTTTTTAATAGAATCAAAACGAATTGAAATTTCAAATGAGAGTTTTAAGATTATGCACTTGAATGAGTATCATTTATATCAACTAGCAAGCCAGTGTGGATCTGCCCGGGGCATAGATCAGAATTTTCCCTTCTATTTTATTCACTTTAGACAGTTCATGGATGTGCTACAGCAAAGCAGGTGAAAATAATTAAAGACTACAATATGATATGTGACCAATTCATCCAGTGGGATTGGGAGCTTTGTTGCATGATTGAGTTTCTATCTTTTATCCTTTTCTGTTCTTGTTTTGATTGTAGTACTTTATCTTGGGAGGATACTCATTTTCCCTTTCACATATTTATTCTTCCTTAATATAATTCTTTTATCTGAAAATTTTCTATGTATGCGTGGGTTTGGTAATATTGTTTGGAGGAGTGACTTAGAAATATCTCTCCATTCAATTACCGTTTTCCTTCATCAGTTAATGTGTTAACTCTGTTGTTTCTTGTTTCTCATATAGATGGACTCTTGTTGTAAGAATTTTGGAGGGCATTTTTCTTTATTTGATTCTAGAGATACTTGTGCTTTGGTCATAAATAAGATTCACCAGATCCTACTTTGTTGATTGAAGAATATCCGGTTTAAATATAAATGCCTTAGAGGCTGCAATTACCAGGTGTGGTATGATCTAGGCTGTGGTGCAGAGATAGGGGTTCTGCTGTGCCATTTCGCTAGTTTTTTGGTACATAACGAGTGAGTATAACTGGTTTGCTATTTCCTGGTATGCTTGACGGATTTACTTGGGTCGCACTAAATACTATAAAAAAGAGTTGTATAAATATACCAATAATATAAATATTATACTCAGAAAATTAATTTGAGAATTTACTTCACAGTACTTTATGTTAAATGTGGTTTAGCACATCTATATGCTTCAAAATAGTAAATTCTCTTGAATTAGTTTATCTCAAACCCATGTGCTTTTACTTTCAGAAAATGCTGTGGCTATAGATGTTGTAAAAGAGAGCCTTCGTAAACTCTTAATGGTTCAATATGTTGAACGCTGCCCTTCCCCTGAGCCAGTTGTTTCTCCTCCAGTTGAACAGGATACTAAAAAGCGAGGTGTTTAGTCCAAGGTAATTGTTGCTTCATGTCAATATCTTTAGTTATCTGTATTGTACTTTCTTTGATTAAGGATTAATAGCTTGATTGTTCTCGTGTAGTCACCATTTTTATTTCAGTCAGTAATGCTAATCCAATATAATTATCTTCTAATCGTGATCACAGATTCTGTAGTGCATCTTTTGATTTCAGGGAAGAGGACTCTATATTCAAAATTGAGTAGAGGATTGTACAATTTAGATATCTATTTTAGTATCCCAAGTATGATTTTTATTGATGCTGTTTCTCTTGGCAATTCTTGCTTATAGACAATGAACAAGAGACCATAGAATATCGTGGAAGGAATCAGGTTTTCTCTCACATCAAATTCTGAATGAATAAATAATGCAGACAACTCCTCCATAATAGGAGTTGGAGAAAATAGTGGCTGACTACTGTCATTTTGAGTGATCAGACTAACTGGTATTACTTATTTCCTGTTCACAATAATTATAGCACAATTATGATTGTTTAAAGTGCAGAACAAGAGGATTTAACCCTTTTTCGTGCCAATTTTGAGTTTATACGCCGTCGTAGGCACAAGGCTGGTTTTTCTGTATAATGTCCCGTTGTAACTTCTCTCTACTTCAACCCCTGTTAACATTTTCCCGCAAATCCCATCTTAAATGGCTTTCCCCTTTCTTTAAGAAAAAAACTCCGTTTTGATGTTGGCTGTGGTTTTTTTTTTTTGGGCATGGAAATTTAAACCTGAGACCTTCTTCATACAATTAGGTTATAATGTGAATTTGCTTTGCTGTAGCATGGTTTAATGAGTGAGAGAAATTGAATTTATGGTTTAAGTTGTTTCTTTCTCTCAACAAGCAATCAGGGCGATTTACAAGTTGTTAATGCATACTTCTAATTGTTAAAAGTCAATGGAAATACTGATTGTTGTTGAAGTGCTTTTCCTCTTCTAAGTCTACTAAATTCTCTTGTTTTGGATGTGGCAACCTGGAACTATGTTCATGTGTTGCCTTTGTTCTTGATTTTCTGAATCATATCAGCAAAACATCACAATCTTTTCATGGGTCTTATACGCAATAATTTTTTGTGCTTTTAAAAGCAGAAACATTTTATCATTGAGTGCTTGATTCAATTGGTAAAGAGTTATACCAGTTTAATCAAAGATCTTGAATTTGACCCCTGAGAATGCAATCGTGTTAAATACTCAGTGGTAGAGCTCGCTGGCCAAAAGGGTTTGACCTGGCTCAATGTGAATGAATTTGAACCCTGATAAATCTTCTAGTTGAAGTACGGTGCGCTTAAGATACCGGGTGTATATGCAAAAAAAAAAAAAAGCATAATCATTTTTTGGTCTCCAATTTGCTTTTTTTCTGAGAAGCATTATCAATATTTGTTATTGAAAGAATGTACTTATATGCTTTCTTCAGGTTTTGGTTGAGAATGTTAGAACACGGCTGGATGATGGAGCTCCTACTGTCTTAGGTGCAATACTGGAGGCAACTAGAACTGCAGAGAAAAAAGTGAAAATAGAGAATTCGGGTGAACGAGATCCCCTGCAATGTACGTGAATTTAGAAACCTAAATATGTCAGTCATGGGATTTGATTAATGCTGGTTTTTCACTCATTAAGTCTCAGATGAAACAGATTTCCTGTTTTATGAATTTGGGAACCTACACACACACACACACACAGCAATTGCTATTTGAACTGTTATAAATCACGAGGATTTGATTAATGCGGATTTCATGCTCTTGCCTGTTTTGCAACTCAAAAGTTATGGCCGAAGGGAGATTGAGTGGTCAATAATTTGGATTTGTCTATGACACAATTTTATCTGTTTCTACCATTTACAAGGTGTTTTATTACTTGGTGCATAAAATTTATTCATATATTAAAGAACAATTGCATGGAAACACCAATAAATTACACCGTGTGCGTGTTTATTGACAGCTATATACTGCTTTATTTGTGCATCTGATGAACAGGCCACAGAAAAACAACCCAAATTCTAATACTATTTCCAAATCTGATTACAACGCAGACACCACCCTAAAATATGGACCTAGCAACACCCACACCCAGTGAACGTACAATGGGTCGTTGCAAAATGGTGCCTTCACTACTTGTACGGTAGTACTCCTATTAGCCTCTCACACAGCTCCTACAAGGCACAGTACCACACCACCAACACAGAAAAGCAGAAACGACAAATAACGACAATTCTCACATAACAGCGCCTTCCATTTTCTTATTTCTTTTACTGGTATGATCTATTAATAACATTTCCTGTGCTTATGGTTTAGAACTAAGTCACCCCTAATTTGCCAATAATTTTTTATGGAACACCATTTTTTAATTTATTCATAATTCCTAATTGATAAACCTGACATCTAGATACTGCTGAAATTAATGGGTCATGCTAAACGTCTCCTGGTAAAATCCTGTTTCTTGCCTCATGGTAAAAAGTAGGACAGCTTTTTGTGCCTTTCACAGATTAAGCAGTGGTATATTGTCGCAGGAGCATGAGGCTCACATTGGCTGGGTGTGGGACACGGAACTCCATTTATAGTGTAGACTTCCCTTTCGTGTCAGCATGGCTTTAATGAGTGGATTCTCTGCAACAAGTGGTGTCAGAGTCCAGTTTGTACGCCCCTGGGTATCCTGGATATTCTGCTGCCAAGTGCCAACCTGATGGGGCTGATGCTAGAGCATGAGGCCCTTCCTTCGCAGCCTGGTTTTTAGAAGTTCATTGTTTATTCTCCTCTACGTCATCTATCATTAGCAACAGTTATATATATATATATATAGAGAGAGAGAGAGAGAGAGAGAGCATTCCTAGAGCAAAAAAGCATATGCAAGTGGCAACGCAATGGTGTTTGTTGTAAAACAGTTTCTCTAGTTAGATAATTGGGGTATATTTTTGGTACTCCGTAGACATGCCTGTGTTCTGTCATTTGAAATTAACTACTGTAAGTAATTAAACATCACATGGGGAGGTTTCTAATGACGACGGAATATAATATTAATAATAAAATCAATGGATAGATTGATTGCTTGTATGGTCTACCATTTTATTATTTTGTTAAATTGTGTAACGTGTAATAACGTGTGTTGCTCATTGTTGACTTGTTATCATACAAATGAAAACTATTATTTTTCCTCTTTTATGCATGCCATATATGCATCTGTTCAACCACCAAATATTTGAAAATTAGTTCTCCTTTTTCATTTCTGATCTCATATTTTCATTTTATTGCAGCCGTTTTTTTATTTTACTTCCCTTTATTTTTTCAACCTTAAGCAACTAGGTTTTTCAAGATTTTTGTTTCTTTTCTCTGTAACAATAAATTCTGAAAAAGGGAAATGAAAAACGTATGCTTTCTAATTCTTCACTACCACAACTTCTGTTCATGGTACTCTTGTGACTTACACTAGTTTGCTTTATGTTTCAGTTCTGATGACACTGGATACTATTTTCACAGAGGTAGTGAAGACTGAAAATGGTCGTACTATGACCATTGATCGTGTAAAATCTTCTCGTCCAGCTGGGTTGTCCGCAGAGAATTTTAGAAGATTTGTATAGTATTGGTGCAAATTTGACCTCTTTCCCTCATTTTATGCTTTATTCTGTGTCATGAAATAACCGCTTCTTACTTGATGCATTTATTCCTGTCAGAGAACTCCATCTTTCCCTTTTATTTTTCTAATAGTTTGTTATTGACAATTCATTCTTTTCCTTTTCAGATCTGAAGAAAATTATTGAGTTAGCTCGAAATGAAGAGGTTTTTATATCTGTTCTGTTACATAATATCGAAATTGGCGTATGTAGAATTGTCTCATTTCTTGTTCTATCTTACAGGTTGAGTCAATTGTGTTGTAAAGGTGCGGAAGGGATGCCTACAGGATGCTCAGGTTGTTGTCCAAGGCTGATCGTCTTCTTGAGACAGATAAGGTGGTTATCTCTTGTTGGCATATTAAGACTAATTTAATTAATATGAGTATGATGCTTCTTATGTTAGCTGCAGCCGGACACCTGGATCGAAACAGATGTAAATATTAATGTAACAATGTTTAAGGTGTGTTTGATAAAAATATTTTATAACTAAAAATTCAATACTGAACTTATATCTATTGTTCAATAAAAAATTTAGAACCTTGTTATTCATTCTTTTCCTTTTCAAATCTTGTCTGAACCATATTTTTTTACTTTTTATTCCCCCTAAAGTCAAGTTTGAAATTAGAACTTGTGAAATGACTAATAATCTCTGAAGAAAAAGATGTTAAGATATATATAAAACTTAATGCTCAGACATCACTTTCAGAACAAGTGCTTTGAATGCACCAGGAAACAATCAATATATATACAAGATGTTGAAATAAAAAATGAAAAGTTGACTTTACCAAAATTAAAATTAAAATTAAAATGATAACTAATCTTAAACAGATCTCAAGTGTAAGCAAATAATGAATAATATTTATTGAAGGGAAGGGAACATGCAACACTTGAGCACATAACTGTAGAAACAACTATGGGTATCTTCATGTTAAGAAAATTTTTAGCAATTGCAAGGATGAGAATTTCAGTGACTCAGTGCATTTTATGTTTGAATTTTTCGGTATCTGATGGTTCTGGAAAATGTTTGTTTTAGTTCTGCAGTCATTTTGATATTTTTGTCCTTCATTAATGCTGAATGAGCTGCTTCTGATTGGAGGGAGCTGGAGGTAATTTTGTTGCTTTAAGGAGCACGAGGGGAATATGGTGGGCACATAACAAATTCTGAATATTATACATAAAATGATGTGGAAGGGCACTCTTTGATATTAACTTATTATTAGGCAATGTTACAAACACCCATAACTGGTCTTTGACAGACAAGCAAAATGAACTTGGCTTTGTTGCCTTTTTGGATGGTTCGGTTTCAAAAATTTATATTGAAAAGTCCTATTTCAAGTCTTGCTATCAATTAATGAGTTCAGTTAAAAAGTTTATTTAGAATCAATTTTCTTTAATATTCAACACCTTGAAGGTGTGATGCTGCCTGGAAATTATGTTAGTTGATGAGTGGTAACAAAGACAATTTTACTTGGATAAAGGTTGGAATAAACAGATTACGTTCTGGAAATATGGAGGGAGTGGGAGGAGTCTTCCTCCTTGGACATATCATAAAACAGAGTCTTATAATCAAAGATTTATGTCTGAATTTTTCTGGGAATTCATGTCAGAGAACTTAGAAAACACATAAGTGAAAGAACATCGGCAACTCTGCTCACTTTTCTAGTTATCTATTTGCTAATGCTTCAAACTTGGATAACTTGAACTTCTTGGTAACTAAAGCTGACTAATTATGAAATTGTTTTACCTCTATTAAGAACGTTTATAAGATGTGTTGCAAACTTTAACTCCTGTGTATGGATGTAATTCCATTCTCATCAAGCAAGTTCTGCTTGTATGCTGTTTTCTCTGAACATAAAGAAAGAGAAAAATAAGAAAGAAGCGCACAACTTATAATTGTGACTTCTCATGTCAAAGGACCACTTTAATATAAGGGTGCATTCATTTTGCCTTAAGCTTATTTTGTGCTTGTCACATTATAGTATTAGAGATTATGCCCTAAGTCAATCATTATATTATGAACATTGTACTTCATTATGAAAAAAGAAGGAGTTTTTTTTTTCTTTTATTACATTATTATATTGTTTGCATGTTTTTCTTTATAATAATATCCTTGGATAAATCATTTTATTCTAAACATCCCTGGGCAATATTTTTGTGGGAACAATAATGAACTGAGACTAGTATGATTTTGATGGATAATTATGTGATAATTATGTATAAAAATATAAATCAAAATTATAAGCACCTGTTAGGGAACAAGCGCTGGATCGACCCGTCATGAGATAGTTACATGGATTAAGTTATAAGCATATCTCATATATATAACCGTGTCGTTGAGCCATCAGACCTGAGATCACCATGAATTCATACAAGGGGAACACTATACTTTAGCATAGTCAAAAGTCACGTTTAATCAGGAGATCATAATGGTTATGATCGAGTATAATAGAATTCATGTAGAGGAAGATAAATGGTCAAGATAGAATTTGTCCCTCTAATTAATGAAAAGATATATCTGGGCCCTTCAATGAGTGAGACTGAGAAATATATGGTCGTGCTCGAATGGAAGAGTTTTCATTTGTTTTATCAGTCTACTCGGAGATCAAGAAAGTCATGGTCAAATAAGATGAGGATGACGTTTTCATGCCTCATACATGACCTATATATTATGAGATGAAAATGGATGTAATAGGGTTATATAATAGGTTGTATCAGATCACCGATCTTATATGATTTCATTGGTTCACTACCAACATCATATAGGTCTATAGGGTCACACAGAAGAACAGGTCAACTCGAGTTAGAATATTCAGATTTATTAAACCTAAAATATGTATAAATTCGATGAATTTAACGTTTGATTTAGGGTGAAGAAATTTTATAAATATATTTGATATATCTTATAAAATTGGAAATATATATATTTGATATATTATATATATTTCATATATTAAATATATTTCAAAATATATATATCATTTAATTAATTTAAATGAATTAGTTTTAAATTTAATTCTATGTGATAGATTTAAATTTAAACTAGTATAATAATTTGAATTTGATTTATATAATAAATTAAATTTAGATTTGATTCAAGATTTAGATTAGATAGTTATTTAGATTTAATCTATTAGATAGATTTAAATTTAAACTAATTTATTTAATTAATATTTGATTTAATTTAAATAATTGATTTAAATTAATCAAATATTAAATCCTATCTATATAATGATGAAGACTAGGGTTATTATATACAGAATTAAAAGAGCCTCCTCTCACCCTAGAGAGTGAGTGACCGCATAGAGAGAGAAAGTGTACGGACGTACATATTGAGAGAGATAGAAATGTACTGACGTCACTGCACGTGTACTGAAATTTCCAACATATAGATGTTATGATAGCTCAACCATTACTTGTACATCCGTGTCCTTATTGAAATGAAAAAAAAAAAACTTTCGGATGACCAAGACACTATATTAATCATGACCATTTTATACTTTCCTTTTCCTTGTGGATAGCAGATTCTACTTTTGTTGAAAAAAGGGATGCTCCAAAGATACTATACAAGCTATGGAAGGGTGACTACCTGCATGTGGAGGTGACCAATCTCCTTTTAAAATTCACAACCCACCAGAATCAACTTATATTCGTGGACTGATTTGTTATCCCAACTTAATCTTCCTTGCAGAAATTGGTTGTGATGCGAGGTGGGCAATCAAATTCTTGTTAATAAGCCTATTTTGTGGGAACAAGTACCAGATGAGATGCATCATGCTGGCTTTTATGAGCAGGAAAAGGATGAAGAGGTTAGTGAGCACATGGATATTAAAGTTTCTAGGTTGCCTTTCCTTTAAACAGTTTTTATATGCATTTTTTTTGTTGCGGTTCTGAATTGTTCATTATGTTCCACAACAACTGGCAGATTTTGCTTCATGTTATGTCTAGTTATGTTGGAAAACTATTTAAATGTACAGATATACTAGTCTGTCTTGCCCTGCTTGTGGTGCCATAATCCTGCATTCCACACCAGAAACAGCAACTTGCAGCGTTTCAACAATTCAGAACTTTGTAATTTTGTTAAATGATTTACCATCTTACTGCTTGGATAAAGAATGATTTACCAACAATAAATGGAAGCCTGCCCTTGAGTAAATGAACACACTCCCTCACCTTCTGGTTTTAAAAATATTATACTAACTCCCTTTAAGTTTTGGCACTGCATTAAATTAGTGCTTAGGCTATTTAGCGCTTTGAGGAGAGAAAGTTCATCTAATATTTCAAGAATCAAGAGCATAAATTCCATTGACAGTCCTATTAATAGGGGAGGAGGTTTGAGTATAAGTGAAAGGTAAATCAGGTGTGATTGTAGTTGTTGAAATCCTCAGGGGAGGCGAATATAGTTTACTTCTGTTAATATTTAATATGAACTTGATCTCTTTCGTAATAAATGGCTGTGCTTCAGTTGATATGTTTAAAGTGAGTGTATTATATGGTTCGACTTCCTTATTGTGGTGATAACTGCATGTGAACAGGTGGTTAGTGGTTACAAAGCTTCCAATTTATTTAAATCTATCTGTGCTTGTGACCTGCATTGAATTTCAGTATCGCCATTGATTTGTAGTATTAAACATGTTATTGGTACTTTGTTCCAGCTTTTGAATGTCCCTAAAGACAAGATTGTGGGGCAGCTACAGAAGAAATACAAACGGCTGAGAAATGTCTGGCTATTACTGGAATCCTTACTGATGAAACTTGATGATGCTCTGATGCTTTTCCATGATTTCTGAATGTGAATTTTGTTGCAATAACTTATTGTGATCTCTACGTGAAGGTGAGAATGTGCAATAGAAAAGAACAGGTATTTTTTTCATGGTTTAAATATAACAGGTTAAGTATTTGTTTGGTTTTCAGTTTTACAAAAAATTATGTTAAAATATCGATAATTTACAAAAATGAAGTTTGTTATAATAATGGTGACAAACCACAATTTGGTTTATAAAATAATAAACCAAACCGACCCTAAATAGTTAGGAAGAATAGAATGGTTTGAAATATCCTGAACATGGTTAATTTTTTAGTGAACAAGATTTATGATTTTCCTTTGAAATGAACTTATTTCTTGAAAATTGGAGTTAATCTGGCAGAAAGTCGCTCTCACGGAGTGTCTGGAAGCATTTTGAAGCAATAAATATTTAGAATACATTAGCGTTTATGGTGTTAATTTTGAAGCAATAAATAATTAGTGGTGCCTATAATCAATTTCTTTTAATCTGATATGATGATTTTCTTTTTTTACAATATTTTAGTGAAGTCTAAGTATTTGTTATTAGGTTTTCTTTTTAGGAAAATTATAATTATAATGAATCAATACTTATCTCTTAAGTAACATTATTAAATAATATGAATAATAAATAATTTAAAACCCTTTAAATAAGGTCTTGAATTTAAATTTTGTGAATAAAAAAATTTTTATTAAAAAAGCTATTCTTATTTTTTCCTGATAATACTCAAATATAATATGATTATACGGATATTTGATAATTATAAAATCAAAATAAAGCTCGCACGGTTGCCTCCCATGTCTTAATTATTTTGTTGGAGAGTGTGACAACCGAAATCTAACGTAAAAGGTCTTAATATAGAGAATTATATCTAAATTTTAATTCTTTATAAATTTTGAAGTGTGAGACAACAGAAATCTAACGTTAAAGGTTTTAAATTTTTAATATTGTGTCAAAAACTCAAAACCAATTTTTATTCTTAAAATATAACTCATAAAAAAAAAGAACTTTTAGTTTTTAAAACGATTAAAATCAAAGGTTAATAATGATATGGCATATATTCACAAAAATAGAGGTGATATGACATAATCCCTTAAATTTAACGGAAATTTTAACAGCAAGTTTAAACTTTTAAATACCAAGGAGATTATATACATCCAACATGAAATTTGGACGGCTATGTGTATTTTAGCCGTAAAATTATAATAAAAAAATTATCCGTAAACTTTGAAACTCATTAGATTTCATGTAATACAGAGTGGGTACAATTAATTTATAAACTTGAAACTTCTTTAACTAAAAACAAAATTGAGACATTGATAAGTCTACATTTGGAACAAAATTGAGACATTGATAACTAAAAACAAGCTTGAAAATAACTAATTATTTTATATTTTATTAATTATTAAATAATTAATTAAATAAAAAACTATGGTAGCACTCATAAAATCTACATTTGGAACACTCTCTTTGATCATATCAGATCATAAGAAAAGATTTTTTTGAATATTGCATTAAATGGTATTGCTTCACTTTTATTATCTTATGGCGAACAGTCTATTCACAATTATGTATACAATATTCATCAATGGAGATTTTGTATGTAATATTAAGCAGGGTAGTTATCTTACTGAACTATTGATCCATATCTCACTTATTATATGGGATAAGTCTTCAAGGCAAATAGGTTATGTTTTGAAGCACTAGATAGAAGCTTGAGAGATATTTTGAAGTTACACAATCATTCTTATGCTGACATGCCTTTTGAAGGGAAGGTTGTTGTGTTTGGTGGAGATTTTCGCCAAATTCTATTAGTCGTGTCGGGATATAGCAACATGATGTTATTATCTCAAAGTACGCAAGAAGACATAGTATATGCAACAATCAATTTATCATGCACATGGAAAGATTGTAAAATCCTAACTCTAAAAAAAAAAAAAAGAGGTTATTACCTTCAAATTCAATTGAGGTGAATATGGAAATAAAAGAATTTACTGATTGGATACTATTGGTTGATAATGGGGCAGTTAGAGATGGTTATGATGGAGAAGCTGACATCAAGATTCCTCTAGATTTGTTATTGCATGATTTGATAATTCCATTAGAAATATAGTAGAATCCACTTATCCCAATATTACAAATTATTTTAATGACTCATTCTATAGGAATAAGGCAATATTGGCTCCTACGTTGGTTATTGTGAAGAAAGTTAATCGTTACATCTTATCTATGTTGCCTGGTGATAAAGTTGTTTATTTAAGCTTTGATAATGTGTGTGCTAGGGGTAGCAATGTCAATTCATTAGATGATTTTTATTCAATTGAGTTCTTGAACTCTATTTCTATGTTTGGTTTCCTTAACCATGAATTGCGTCCAAAAGTTGGTGCTCCTATCATACTAATGAGAAACATTGATAAGTCTTCAGGTTTATGCAATGGAACACATGTGATTGTTACTCATACTGGTAAGCATGTTATTGAAGCAAAAGCCATAGCAGGAATTAGTGATAGGTTAAAGATGTTCATTCCTTAAATCACAATTACGCCTTCTGATGCAAGACTTCCATTCAACATGCGCAAGAAACAATTTTCAATATAATTGGCTTTTGTTATGACTATCAATAAAAGTTAGTAACAAAACCTATGCCATGTTGGTCTATACCTTTCCAAACTTGTATTCATACATGGCCAGTTATATGTTACTATATCTTGGGTTCGAAGTAGGTATGGGCTTAAAATATTAATACTTGATTCAGAAGAGAAAGTAATGGACATGACTTCAAATATAGTATATAGGGAAGTGTTCAATAATTTGAGATTTTGATTTAGTGAACCATATATACAATAATGAATATTTAATTGTTATTACTTCTATGATATGTTTGAATGAAATTAAATTGTGATATTTTCCATTATTATAGTATCAATCCGTACATCACACGAGTCATTTTCTAGTTTACAATTAAATTTAAACTTGTCCATAATAATTAATTTATTCCAACTATAATAATTTATATTAATTAATATTATCTCTTTTTATTGGTTAAGGATGATGATAATAAATTCACATTAATCAACCAAGTTTTATTTGTTTATATGGAAATTTCAATGCTATACAAGAAGTATAAATTTAAGGAAAATCATTAAATTATTAAATATTTTAATATAATGATTTATTCATAAGCTAAAACTACAAAATTTGTTTAAGTAGAGCTAGTAATTATAGCTTCTACCATTTTAACATTGTAGTAACTTAAAACATAGATATAATTACAAGTACAATTCTTTACTTATTTAATTAAAAAATATGAGTTTTAGTCAAATTTGATTAAAAAAACTCTAATTTATTGTTTGAATATATGATAAATTGCAATTTATTGACTACAACATTTTCAACTATTAAGATGTTTGATTATTTTGAATTAATAAGGATTTAGGTCAAATTTTATAAAATAATTTTGGATTAAAATTTCTAAAATAATCAAATCATCTATATATATAATTAGATGTTATAGGCATTAACTCTACATTAAATATATTTAAATTCTACTAAAGTGGAATGCCATATAATTACTGTTAAGGTAGAATTGCCATATAATAATCTCATGTGTATTTTACTTTCACATTGTTTCTGTTAGCCATTTCAGCCCTACAAAAAATTTCATGAATGAATTCCAATATATGATTGTGGCAAATTATGGTTGATCAATTATTTGAATTCTAAAGTGATTCCTCATGTACAAATTCAATTTATTGCCCTTATAAGAACTTTTTGTTTAATTGGAACTTTAGTACATATTAAATTTCAATTTTTATGATTAGTAATATGATTGATACCTTCTACATATAGTGAAATTAATAATTGATTTAACATTAATTAAATTTATTCTAAATTGTCAATTACAAATTTGAAATTTGAAAACAACTAATTATTTTATATTATATTAATTATTAAATAATTAATTAAATAAAAAACTATGGAGACACTGATAAAACCTATATTTAGAACACTCTCTTTGATTATATCATATCATAGGAAAAGATTGTTTTGAATATTGCATCAAGTTGTATTGTTTCACTACTATTACCTGGAGGTGAACAACTTATTCACAATTATGTATACAATATCCATCAATGAAGATTTTGTATGTAATATTAAACAGGGTAGTTATCTTACTGAACTATTGGTTCATACCTCACTTATTATATGGGACGAGGTCCCCATGGTAAACAGGTTATGTTTTGAAGCACTAAACAAAAACTTGAGATATTTTGAAGCTACACAATCTTTCTTTTGCTGACATGCCTTTTGAAGGGAATGTTGTGTTTGATGGAGATTTTCGTCAAATTTTATCAGTCGTGCCGAGATACAACAACATGAGGTTATTACCTTAAGGTACACAAGAAGACATAGTATATGCAACAATGAATTTATCATACACATGGAAAAATTGTAAAATTCTAACTCTGACAGAAAAAAATTAGATTATTACCTTCAAATTCAACTGAGGTGAATATAGAAATAAAAGAATTTACTGATTAGATAATATCCGTTGATAATGGATTAATTAGAGTTGGCTATGATGGAGAAGTTGACATCAAGATTCCGCCAAATTTGTTATTGCATGATTTGATGATCCCATTAGGAATATAGTAGAATCCACTTATCTCAATCTTACAAATCATTTTAACGACTCATTCTATAAGAATAAGGCAATATTGGCGTCTACGTTAGTAATTGTGAAGAAAGTTAATGATTACATACTATCTATGTTGCCTGGTGATGAAGTTGTTTATTTAAGCTCTGATAATGTGTGTGCTGGGGATGACAATGTAAATTCATTAAATAATCTTTATTCAACTAAGTTCTTGAACTCTATTTCTATGTTTGGTCTCCCTAACCATGAAATGCGTAAAAAGTTGGTACTCCTATAATGCTAATGAGAAATATTGCTAAGTCTTTAGGTTTATACAATGGAACATGTGTGATTGTTACTCTGGTAAGCATGTTATTAAAGTGAAAGTCATAGCAGGAGTTGGTGATGGGTTAAAGATGTTCATTTCTTGAATCACAATTATGATTCAAAGCTCCTATTCAACATGCGCAGGAAATAATTTCCAATATAATTGGTCTTTACTATGTATTAATAAGAGTTAGGGATAAAACCTATACAATGTTAGCTTATACCTTCTCAAGCTTGTATTCACACATGGCCAGTTATATGTCACTGTATCTTGAGTTCAAAATAGGCATGGGCTTAAAATGCTAATACTTGATTAAGAAGAGAGAGCAATGGGCATGACTTCAAATGTAGTATATAGAGAAGTGTTCAACAACTTGGGATTTTGATTTAGTGAACTATATATATATAGTAACGAATATTTAATTTTTATTACTTTTATGATATGTTTGAATGAAATTAAGCTGTGATATTTTTCATTATTATAATATCAATCCATGTATCGCACGAGTCATTTTCTAGTATTAAATAATGAGTAGTAATGGATTTAAAACTTTTTAAGTAAGATTTCGAGTTTAAATCTTGTGAATAAAAAAAATCTTATTGAAAAAGCTATCCTTATTTTTTCATGATAATGCTCAAGTATAATCTAATTATACCGGATATTTTATAATTATAATCAAAATAAAACTTGCTACGGTTGCCTCCCATGTCTTAATTATTTTGTTGGAGAGTGTGACAACCGAAATCTAACGTAAAAGGTCTTAATATAGAGAATTATATCTAAATTTTAATTCTTTATAAATTTTGAACAGTAAGACAACAGAAATCTAACGTTAAAGGTTTTAAATTTTTAATATTGTGTCAAAAATTCAAAACTAATTTTTATTCTTAAAATATAACTCATAAAAAGAAAAGAACTTTTAGTTTTTAAAACGATTAAAATCAAAGGTTAATAATGATATGGCATATAATCACAAAAATAAAGGTGATATGACATAAACCCTTAAATTTAACGGAAATTTTAACAGCAGTTTTAAACTTTTAAATACCAAGGAGATTATATACATCCAACATGAAATTTAGAGGGTTATATGTATTTTAGCCGTAAAATTATAATAAAAAAATTATCCGTAAACTTTGAAACTCATTTATTATTGGTCAAACAAAAAAAACTCATTCAAACTCATTTATTATTGGTCAAACAAAAAAAACTCATTCATTAGATTTCATGTACTATATAGAGTTGGTACAATTAATTTATAAACTTGAAACTTCTTTAACTAAAAATAAAATTGAGACATTTAATTAAATTGGTACGATCTTTGATTAGTTGAATCAAGTATTTGGTAGCTATATAATCCAAGTTTAAAGATATCTTTTTATAGAGTTCTAAATCACGAGATTAAAAATTTCCTAAAACCCTATGAGCGCCAGTATTTTTTCACCCCTCTTGGCTGAAGTGAAAAATACAATCACCTACCAAAGAGTCATGTACACGAGGCACAATGTCGATGTCAAATTTTCCAAGATTCTACAAGTTGGAGATGCATTGTTGGTATTTATGGTCTTGATGAAATAATGGTAGGTGAATTATAGAATTTGAAGAGGGTATAATAGGCATTGCATTAAATTTAGAATCAAATAATGTTGGTGTTACAGTAATGAGTGATAGTTTGATAATACAGGAAGAATTGCCAATAAGTGAGACTTATTTGGGTCATGTTATAAATGTTGTTATAAAGGTCCTGGCTCAACCTATTGACGGTCACAGAAAAATTTCAGCTTTTGAATATTGGTTAATTGAATTGTCCGCTCCCAGTACTCCCTCTGTTCCAGCTTATAGTGCACTTTTAATTATCACACACGTACCAAGACAATGATTAGTAACTAAAATTTTTTTTTCATTATTTCTCAAATTACCCTTATTTAATAATACTTCGTACATTAATAAATTGCATTCATTCTCTCATTCATTCTTTTTTTCGAATTCCCATGAGTCATTGATAATTGTGAAAAGTAAAGTTTTTTGAGAAATTCTCCTTCATTCATTTATGATTTGACCAAACTATTAAAGATTTTTTATTAACTGCATTGATAAGCATATAATATATAAATTTATTTATTAGGGGCAATACTGGAAAGACAATTAAAAAAACACAATATAATTCACGCAATGCACTATATTTTGAAACATGAATTTTTCAGAACAGTGCACTATATAGCGTAACGGAGAAAGTATTATTTTAAAACGTTCCATATATGAGCATCTTCCAACATAACTTATTGCTATTGATTCAATGATCCCTATAGGACATGGTTAGCAGGAATTAATTATTGGGACAATCCTATAAAATAGTATTATCCCCAGTCCTCTATATATAAGATCTTTTATCTTAATCCTAAATATAAGGTCCTTTACAATATATAAGATAATATTTATTATACATTTCTAAAAAAATATCTTTATTTAATGTATCAAAAAAGAAAGAGAAAGAAATTAAATAAGGATAGTTTTAGAAAAATAGTGAGATTTTTAGAAAAATTAAGATAATTAATTAATTTTAATTCCAATTCTTAATTTATATAATTCAGTTAAAATGTTTTATTTTAAAAAATAGAGGGAGCAGTAGCCCTCGATACCATTATCAATCATTAACACACAAACTTCGGCATGTTGATTTTAAAAAGTGAAATGATTGTAAAAATCAAGAACTATTAAATGGGGGTGTTACTCGTGTCTTTGTATTAGAAATTTAAATTTAAATATTTAAATTAAAAATTCAAGACATTTGCTTATTATATTTGAGACTCAATTTCTTCCATACATTAGATGGAATTTGAGAAATAAATAGTTCCCAGCTTGTAAGTACATTGATTTGCTTTATAAATTTTATAAATTGATAACAAAATGCATTATCCATAAACTTTGAACTCAATTTATTAGATTTCATGAATACAAAAAATGTTTAATTGATATTGATATTAAATTATTAATTTATTAATGATATTAATCTGTCATATTGATAGTATTTTAGTTAAAGATATTTTTCATACATTATAATTATAGTTTATATAAATCTGATAAACAAGTTATAATTCTCTTGGCAAGCATCTTGAATTACTTTTTAAATTTTTCTGAGATTTTTTTTACAGAATAAACATTTGTTAGCCTATGGTCCTATATCAGGACAAGAAAAAGATGAATACATATAAAATTTGCTTGATTTGAGTTTGTTTAGATTTATTAATTAATAAAAAACTTTCATAATCAAATTAATTTTATTTGTTTGATATGTTTGATATGAATATTAAATATAGGATTAGGACCTAAATTTATATTCTTAAGTTATTTTATCATGAAGGGATTATATTTTAAGGCTAAAATAATAAATTAATTACAAAATAAGACATATTATCACTTTTTTTTAATTTTATTATTTAATATTTTAAATTTTAACATTTTTTTAATTAAAATTATTTTTTATAAATAATTTACTTAATATTTTAGATTTTTACATTTTTTTTAATTAAAATTATTTTTTTATAAATAATTCACTTTACCAATCTCTATATTTAATTCCCCTTTCATATCAATTAGATCAGCCCAACAAATTTTTGTTATTTTGAATACAGAAGGCATTAGAAATAAGTCGAGAAACAAAAAAGCGAGAGTGACCATTCATTACCAAATGACACGAATTCTTCTGAAAGCTGAGATTTCCTAAAACCCTAGCGATTGTATTCGGCGACGCCTTGCGTTAGCGTCCTCCCTCTTAGCCGTCTCCCTTGCACTAGCGTCCTTCGTTCTCCCTCCTACTTCCCCTTTCACCCTCCTCCCCTCTCCGCCGTCCTTTCACGCTTCCATACCATTACATCGGCGGTTTCGAAGTGGTATCTGAATTCGTCCTTCAACTTCGAAATCTGGTAAGCCTCAACGGAAAATTTATGACCTTGATTTTCTTTTTCCTTCCCGTTTTCTGTATGTATAGGGTTCTGTTTCCAACTGAGAAGAGGCTAAATGATGTCTTTTTATAATAAATTTCAATTTGACATGCTTCAGCCTTCAGATACTAATATGAGTGTAGTATATACATATGTTACCACTCAGTTTGAAAATCCCCATCAGTTGAGTGAGCTCCATTAAATTCATTTGATGCAATTTTGAATGAAAATCTTGACTATCTCTGATTTATGATATTTGGAATTCAGATTGAAAGTTTAGTAAGGAAGCACCATGTCGATGTCGAAGAGTTCCAAGATGCTTCAATACATAAACTACCGCATGCGGGTCACTATTCAAGACGGCCGCCAGCTTGTGGGTAAGTTCATGGCTTTCGATCGCCACATGAACCTCGTCATCGGCGACTGTGAAGAGTTCCGCAAGCTACCCCCTGCCAAAGGCAAGAAGACCAACGAAGAACGCGAGGATCGCCGAACCCTAGGCCTTGTTCTTCTCCGCGGCGAAGAGGTCATTTCCATGACCGTTGAGGGTCCACCCCCTCCCGAAGAGTCCCGAGCTAAGGCTGTTAATGCTGCCGCGTTAGCCGGCCCTGGTATCGGCCGCGCCGCCGGTAGGGGGATTCCCACCGCTCCTATTGTTCAGGCCCAGCCGGGTCTTGCTGGCCCTGTTCGCGGCGTCGGTGGTCCTGCTCCTGGCATGATGCAACCCCAGATCTCGCGTCCCCCGCAGCTCTCTGCTCCCCCGGTGTCGTACCCAGCTGGTCCACCCGTGATGCGCCCGCCTGGTCAAATGCCTGGGTATCCTGGACAGGCTCCGCCGCCGATGGCCAGAGGCCCACCTCCGCTAATGCCGCCTGGGCAATTCCCTGCGAGGCCAGGCGGTCCGCCCCAGCCCTTCCCGATACCTCCACCTCAGTTTGGACAGAGACCTATGGGACCACCCCCTCCTGGACAGATGGTAAGAGGACCACCGGCTCCCCCTCGGCCTGGAATGCCAGCTCCACCTCCTCCACGTCCTGGGATGCCCCCTCCGCCTGGTGGTGCTGTTCCTGTTTATGGACCACCTCGGCCAGGCATGCCTCCTCCGCCAAATCCTCAGAATCAGCAACAGTAATGGTTCAAGTAGGTCTCTCGCTGTTTTCATCTCACTGCTTATTCTCTTTTAGTTTAGGAATTTGAGCTGCTGGGAGACTTAATACGGTTGTGGCTTCCAGATTTCTGGCATTTCTCCTGGTTTTGGTTATAGTAATGTCATATAAATCTTGTTAATGAGTTTATGATTGAAGATGACGGCATGTATTGTCTTAAAAGAAGTACAATTTCTACTATGAATAAAAGATTGCTATGGTTGAAACAAATAAAAGAATGGCCATCTCATCATAATTCAAGAACTATGAAGTCAGCCTTACCATTAAAAGTCAAATCTGCGAGCTTCACGATTATCTCAGTTGTATCCGTACGTATAGCCCAACCATAGTCTATAGTCAAGCTGTCATTCATCTATCTATCTATCGCCATCCTCATAAATCTTCTGATTTTGAATGCTTGTGTTGGAGCTCATTGTATGGCATTTCATTACACTATAAAATAATAGTGAAAATTTGACATTATGGGTTCCATTGCGGCATGTAAAATGAATGTCACCCAGAAGATGCATTACATGTTCTATATTTCTTAAATTTTGTTCACCATATCCAATGGCATGACCAATTTTTTGGGTGCTATTACGTAGTAGTGGTTAACCTCAGGCAGTTTACTGGAGTTATCGTCCCAAAGTCCTTAGCATCTGAGTGATTTTACCTTAACCTAGTCCATTATAGAGCATCAAATTACAATACTACATAGTTTTGGTTGGAAACAATGTGGCAATCAGATGGAGATAAACTTTTGATTCATAATAATATTTTGCTTACTTTCTCTGTATGTAATTAATCTTAGTCCCTTAGACATCTAACTTGAAATAATACACTTCTCATATATTTCATTTCCTGAACTTGAATTTTTCTTGTTGCTCAGGAAGTAGGCATAGTTAAACTCAGAAAGATTCTTAAGAAAGGATTTCATACTCTTTTGATCTTCATTTTACTTAGACTCTTCATAGCTTTGACATTTTTTGTTCGGGTACTTGTTTGGGAGCATTTTGTAAAATTAATTGCATAAATATACTCAGTGATTTGACCAAATTACAAAGAGCATGTCTTGCTTATAGGATTGCAGAATTCTTTACTTTTAATTTTAGCATAAGTATTACCCCAAAAAATTGTTTCCTAAATCACAATTACTTCACTCGTAACTTAAGATAAATGTGCCTTGTATGCTATGTTGGAAATCAAAATAAGGGATTTCAGTTTAATTCTCAGAACTATGTAAATTTGTATAGCTAATTAACAAATTTTGTTTGGACCTTGAAATCTACATTGACTTTTACTTTTGCTGCAGAAATGGTGATTTATTTGTTGTCTGTACTAATTGGAAGACTTCAATTATCGTTGCAGGTGTCTTTTAGCTGGTGCGTTGAGGAAAATGGACATTGAACTTTTTGTGCTCACTTCAACAACTTGTTTTTATATGCGAAGCAATTGTTTCTTGGATCCTTGTCTTGTTAGGGATTTGATGATGAGAATGTGTAATGTCAAAATAGTATAACCATTTGGGAGAAAACAAGTGTGCAAATGCAATCTGATCAATAGACATACTAGACGACTTTGTACATTGTGAGAAATTTCTGCCAGATTGCCAAAAGCATGACTGCTTTGGGAGTGTGTAGGACAGGATTGGCAGCCTTCTTCTTATTGATTAATCATGACTTTGACATTAATTCTTAACTAGTGATTTTGTCTCTATCAGATTTTAGCATTGCTTTTCTTAGTATGTACTCCCTCTGTCCTACGTTATCAGGTAATAAGTTGGATTATTTTGTGTGCCATGTTATAAGGTAATAATAATAAGGATAAGATAACATGATTTTATTTATTAATTTTGTTCCTTATTTAATATTATAAATTGTGTTGATTAATAATATTTAATAGAGGTAAAATAGAAAATTTTGGAATTTTTAAGAAATTTAAGGATGTTGCACACTTTTTTTAATGCACATAAAATTTCACTTAATTGTATTTAATATGAAATTGGGGATTATATTTCATAAATGATTTTGGTTTTTATCACGTGAGAGGTGATTATATAAAGTGTACAAAGGCCACTTCAGAGGAATGTTATTTCAATGGTGGAGTTGTGTCTATCGCACGTATCTCGGTCACATGAGTGTCATGTGATTCCTTCTCATGGCAGGCTCCAAATTTGGTTGATTATGCAACTGTTGGAATCCAACCATATGGAAATGGAAATAAAACCAGGTACCTTTGCAACTTAAGCAGGTGAGAACAATAAGAGCAATGCTAGAATCTGTGTGAATAAGATGAACACTGTTAGATAGACACTCATGAGGACCAGCTAAGTTAATCAGTGCCTGAATGTTGAACCTATCAAACACAGTATCCAAATGCTTCTCTATGTTTCCAGCTACGAAGTCACCACCTTTATTGTTAAGAGCTTGGATGTTGTCCGCATCCCGAAACTTTATCAACTTGTCTTCACAAACTACCATGAAGTGATTCTTTGTGGTGTCAAATTGTAGAATGCTAGAAAACTCTATGTCATAATATATTCTTTTATCACCCACGTATCCATCCACCTACATTCTCCACAACTATGAAGAGGTTTCCAACTTTTCGTATCCCACAATAAAGGAACCCATCTTCAGCACTAAACATAAGGGCATACTACTGCCAGGAGAATCATATTCAACCTCGTACCTCATGTGATCATAGAACCAGGTCTTGGTTTTCCACGAGATTATTGATTGGAAGATGATGATAGGTCTGTGTAAATTTCTTCATTCCCATTTGTTTTTTGCAAAAGAACAGAGATTTTTTTTATCTTAGCTTCTAATGTAGATGTTGTCCCTTGCAACTACTTTGGCATCTTAAAGTAAGTATTACCAAATACAGAACATCTTTCTCCTCTCGCAATTTAAATGACGAATGGAGTCCCACGAACCTTAAAATATCTGAATTAGTTCCAATATAAATAAGTTTTGTGTAAGTCCCTCTTCTTTTAAAAAATAATTATAATTTTAAATGCATTTTATTGACAATTACAATTTTCTGTTATACCAAACCTTTACTTAAGGGATAACAACCTTTAACACTCACTTGAATTAGTACATAAAATAAACATTTTTATAATGATCATTGTATTAAAAATGTTCTATGAAAAATGGTTTATTCAATAACAGATACTGGACGAAATGTAATCAAATTATTTCACTTGAAAATTATTAGCTCACAAAAACAAATATTGTTAAAACTAAATTCATGCCAAATGAGTAAAATTCTGTTTTCGTTCTTATTAGATCCTGCATTTGTTAATTTAGTTTTTTATATAATTTTTATAATTTGATAATTCATAAATAATATATTTTTAACTTTAATTTAATATCTTATATATACAAATATATTATATTTTTTTAATTTTTTTAAAAAAATAAAATTATTATCAGCAGTGACCATTTATATGTAAGTATTTTTTATTTTATAGAAGAATGCAATCACTAATTGCTAATTAATAATTGCATACGAGAGATTAAAATAAAAATTATCCTCTACAAAATTAAAATTAAAATACTATTTAAATTCACCAAATAAGCTAAATAAAATACTCCTTGCAAAATAGTTAAAAAAAAAAAAACGGGTTGAGTGTGCACCACGCACACATTGACGGCTCGCAAACAGTAGCGTGAGGAGTGTGGGGACCACCCCACACTTCCGTTTGCCCCAAGCATTTTCCCCCCGATATAAGCTCTCCTCCTTCTTCCTTCCCTTCTCCATTTCCGGGTCGGCGTCTTAGACCCGATTTACCTTTTAACCCCCACGAAGTTCAATATTTCACGTCCACACAACTCCAGAAAAATACGCCAGTACAGGGAACGATCAGGTATTGGATTATTTTGCTTTTGTGAATAATCATTGTATACGTCTTTTCTCTATGCTCTCTCTATTTTGAAATTCGAATTAGGAAAGTTCAGTTTTAAGTACGTTTTGTTTGGAATTGATTGGTATTTGGTTGCCGATAATGTGCTAAACATGTGGGGTTATGAAGTTTTCGTTTCTTGGGATTAAGAGGGGAAATGACAAATTTCTGAGAGCAGTTTTCCGTAGAAACTTACCTGGCTTCGTTTGGGGCACGATTATTAATTTGCTATGAAAGTAATCGGATTATTGCAAATAATCGTGATTTTCTTTCTGTATTTTGTTTTGTACTTTTCGAGGCGAGTCTATTAATGTCGGTTAGGTATTTTAGCCCTGAATTTATCAATGCCTTTTCAATCCATAATTCTTTATTAAATTTTTGAATCGCAGTTGGAATAGAATCGGGTGTAGTTAGCTTCTATATTGGGCTTTGGTCTGTGATTCAAGTCCTAGTTCAGTGTTGGCGGAGACGAGCTTTGCGTGTGGGACATCGCATACAATGAGCTTGCAAGTCCGACAAGAAAGAAGGGATCGGTCCAGGGTTCCTGCTCAAGGTCCTCGTCAGGAATGGGTTCCCAGAGCATCTGTCACTGCCGCCACCATGAGTTCCCCACCATCAAATTTTCCATTGGAACATAATGGTGAGGCTGGTTGTTCAAATAATAATGTTGCTCCAGGAGCTAATCGGCATAGGAGCAATCATGGGTCAAGGGGTCACACAAGTTGGCCTATGAATCATAGAAGGGAAAGGGAAAAAGGAAGGAGTGAGAATCAGGTGGTGAAAGAAGTGAGGGACTCTAATTTGCCTCAATTGTTACAAGAGATCCAGGAGAAGCTTATGAAAAGTACTGTAGAATGCATGATTTGCTATGACATGGTCCGTAGATCTGCACCTATCTGGTCTTGCTCCAGCTGCTACTCTATCTTTCACCTGAATTGTATAAAGAAGTGGGCTCGAGCACCTACTTCTGTTGATGTATCTGCAGAAAAGAATCAAGGATTTAATTGGCGGTGTCCTGGTTGTCAGTCTGTGCAGCTAACGTCATCAAGGGAGATTAGGTATGTATGCTTTTGTGGAAAGAGGCCTGACCCACCGTCTGATTTGTATCTCACACCACATTCTTGTGGAGAACCATGCGGAAAGCCTCTTGAGAGGGAGGTGTTGGTTAATGGAAGGGGAGGGAGCAAGGAGGATCTTTGCCCTCATGTTTGTGTATTGCAATGCCATCCAGGTCCATGCCCTCCATGTAAAGCATTTGCACCACCTCGATTGTGTCCTTGTGGGAAGAAAACAATTACCACACGATGCTCTGATCGGTCCTCTGTTCTTACCTGTGGTCAATGCTGTGATAAACTTCTTGAGTGTGGGCGACATCAGTGTGAACGCATTTGTCATGTGGATCCGTGTGACCCGTGTCAGGTTCTAATCAATGCCTCTTGTTTCTGCAACAAGAAGGTGGAGGTTATTCTTTGTGGGGACATGGCAGTGAAGGGTGAAATTAAAGCAGAAGGTGGTGTTTTTTCTTGTGGTTCCAATTGTGGGAAGAAGCTTAGTTGTGGTAATCATGTCTGTAGTGAGATCTGTCATCCAGGCAACTGTGGGGAGTGTCAATTTTTACCAAACCTGATTAAGACGTGCTGTTGTGGGAAAACAAAATTGGAGGAGGAACGGCAGAGTTGTCTGGATCCAATACCAACCTGTTCACAAGTATGTGACAAGCCCCTTCCTTGTGGGATGCATCATTGTAGAGAGGCATGTCATTCTGGGGATTGTTCACCATGTTCAGTTCTAGTCTCCCAAAAGTGTCGGTGTGGTTCAACTTCTCGAACTGTGGAGTGCTATAAGACAATGAGGGAGAATGAGTCATTTACTTGTGAAAAACCTTGTGGGCGGAAAAAGAACTGTGGAAGGCACCGATGTAGTGAACGGTGTTGTCCACGTTCTAATCCGAATAATCATCTAAATGGGGAGTGGGATCCTCACTTTTGTTCCATACCATGCGGAAAGAAGCTAAGGTGTGGACAACATGCATGTGAATCTCTGTGTCACAGTGGCCATTGTCCACCTTGTCTTGAAACTATCTTTACTGATCTGACATGTGCTTGTGGTAGGACATCAATCCCTCCTCCACTGCCTTGTGGTACACCTCTTCCCTCATGTCAACTTCCATGCTCAGTTCCTCAACCTTGTGGCCATTCAGCCTCCCACAGCTGCCACTTTGGAGATTGCCCACCTTGTTCAGTGCCTGTAGCAAAGGAATGTATTGGTGGGCATGTTGTTCTTAGGAATATACCTTGTGGTTCAAAGGATATTAGATGCAATAAACTCTGTGGGAAGACCAGACAGTGTGGTTTACATGCTTGTGGCCGAACATGTCACCCTCCACCTTGTGATATTCCATCTGGTTCTGAGCAAGGACTCCGAGCTTCTTGTGGTCAAACATGTGGTGCTCCAAGGAGAGACTGCAGGCATGCATGTACAGCTGCATGTCACCCTTCATCTCCATGCCCCGAAATAAGATGTGAGTACACTGTTACAATCACTTGTTCTTGTGGCCGTATAACAGCCAGTGTTCCTTGTGGTGCTGGTGGGGGTAGTGGTAATTATAATGCTGATTCCATACATGAAGCTTCCATAATTCAAAAGTTGCCTGTGCCACTTCAATCGATGGAATCAAATGGCAAATCGATTCCCCTTGGACAAAGGAAGTTGACATGTGATGATGAATGTGCTAAGTTGGAGCGTAAAAGGGTACTTGCTGATGCTTTTGATGTTACCACACCAAACTTGGATTCTCTTCATTTTGGTGAGAATTCTAGTGCTTCTGAATTGCTCTCAGACTTGCTCAGGCGTGATCCTAAGTGGGTTTTGTCTGTGGAGGAGAGATGCAAATTTTTAGTTCTTGGCAAGAGCAGAGGAGCAACACATGGTTTAAAAGTCCATGTTTTTTGTCCTATGCTTAAGGATAAAAGAGATGCAGTGAGGGTTATTGCTGAGAGATGGAAGCTGGCGGTGAATGCTGCTGGTTGGGAGCCAAAGCGTTTTGTTATAGTTCATGTTACCCAGAAGTCAAAAGCTCCTGCTCGGGTGCTTGGGGTTAAGGGTACCACAACTGTAAATGCACCCTTGCCTCCAGCATTTGATCCTTTAGTAGACATGGACCCTCGGCTTGTTGTCTCCTTTCCAGACTTACCAAGGGAAACCGATATTAGTGCTTTGGTATTGAGGTTTGGTGGTGAATGTGAACTTGTTTGGTTGAACGACAAAAATGCGTTGGCTGTCTTTAATGATCCTAGCCGAGCTGCAACTGCAATGAGGAGGTTGGATCACGGAACTGTGTATCACGGGGCTGTGGTGGTTGTACCAAATGCTGGGGCGTCAGCTGCTGCTGCAGCTACTAACGCATGGGGAGGATCTGGGATGGTGAAAGAAGGAGGAGCAATGGCAGCGTTGAAGGGAAATCCGTGGAAAAAGGCTGTGGTTCAAGAGCCTGGCTGGAGAGAAGATTCTTGGGGTGATGAAGAGTGGACTGTTGGTGCTGGTAATCTCCAGCCTTCTGTCTGGACGAAAGAAACACCTAAAGCCCCGATTACTGCTTCATTAAATCGGTGGAGTGTCTTAGACCAAGAATCATCTGTCGCGACCATTAGAACTGAAGTTTCTGGAAAAAACTCAGCAAGTTCATCTTCTGTCCCCAAGTTGGAATCAAATGCCGTTGGTTCTGTTCCAGGACAGCATGATGGTAATGCTGATGCAACAGAAGTTTCTGAAGTAGTAGATGATTGGGAGAAAGCTTATGATTGATGAGGGGAGTATGTGGAGGAAGCACTTTTTTCTTTTAAATAAGTAGAATCATTTTGTTGAAAAGAGAGATAAGTATCATATGGTTTATGAGGCTATTCCCCCATTTTCGGTCAATGTCTGCTATTTTTTTTTTTTCGCAATTACCATTACCATCATAGTTATATTACTCCTTGAAGTGATAATATCGTAACCGGCTCGAATTTTGACTTGGTCCACGATGACAAATTATTGACTCTTTTTTAAGCCAACAATTATTGACTTGTCATTTCGCATCATTTAACTCTTAACATTTTTAATTTGTCAGAAAAATATTATCAATTTTTGATTGGTAAGTGCAACTGAAGTTCTATTTAATTTATAGGAATTTTGAATGTGGCTTTCAGCATGACGTTATAGGCACATTGCAAATTAATTTCTCTTCCATAACCGAATTTTTCAAGGAAATGAGGAGTTATGCGGCTTCATTAACTTCTTAATAATTTCTATTTCCTTATCCCGCATATCCATTCACTGTCTTTAATCTTGTCAAGTTTCACTCTCATGGTTTGAACTTTGAACAAATGGCAGACACAAACGAAGCCTTCGAGAGAATTAAATTAAAAAGAAAAAAAAATCAAAAGGCAAAAAAATCTACAACTTAAAGAAAATTTTGTGATTTGATTTGGACTGATCATTGGCTTAAATAGTAAAAGAATATGATATCTTTCGTCAAGCTTAGATTTGATTTTCTTTGAATTCTAAAAGTAACCTCTTAAGATAAAACTTTCCTTTTAAAATCTTTTTGGGAGAAAAAAAATATCTTGTCCCAACAATTTATTCCATACTTAAGAAAAAAGTGATTTGATTTGTTTTCATTTAATTATTACTACTATCATATTATAGGGTCTAGAACCCATTTCACGCTCATTAAAAAAATTAAAAAATATCTTTAAATATTTTAAAAATTTTAAATTTTTTCTTATTTATTAAAAAAATATTACAATAATTAAATCAATTATAAGTGTAAAAAAGAGAAAAATAATCAACTTTCACAACTAAATATAACAAAGATAAAATTGTTTATTTATATCTTCACATCTTATATAATGAAAAAAAAAAATCGCGCACACCCTGTAACCTATATCGTGGGGTATAAAACATCGACAATAACAACAAAGAAGCTTCCATAAGATGTTCTGAGTCTCTCTGACAGCGGCAAATGCAATAATCACACAGACATGTGCACCTGTTCATACGACTCATCAATCCCTGACGGATATCCATGTGATGCTCATTGTTGTTATCAATTTCCCATTTCAATTATATGTTTCATAATTTACTATTCAGTTTTATCATTATTGTAATGCTCCCCCTCCTCCTCTCTGTGCATGACATATTCTAGGTGTCACTATCACTCCGGCATTCCCACTCTACTACCTAACATGAAATAATAGAAAAAATACATTGAAGGAAGGAGAGACAGGGTTCAGATTGTGTGCCGATACAAGCCAAATCACGGGATCAATAGTGAATATCACTATGTGAGATCTCTCTGTTTTCCTGTGACTTATTATAGGTATTGGGTTTGGAGGGTCCTATTACCTTAGTTTCCTTCGTATTTTCTCTCAGGCATTGATTGAATCGCTTCTCATTGATAGCGCTGTCCTTTTGTTCATCTTATAACTTATTTTCTTACTCAAATTCAAGTTCATGCTTCGCTTAATCATTTCCTGTTTCTGATTATGGATTCCCAACTGCATCCTGATGCAATTTTTGATGAGGTTAAGGTGAAAAATCTTCTTCTTCTTTTTTTCTTTTTCTGTATGCCATTCTTGTAAGCTAACCAATTACTTGTTTAGGGCTTTAGAGTCGATTTTGCTTTGTGTTTATTGTTTCCAGATTAGTTGAAGTTTGTTCCTGTGTTATCTGCCAGAAAAGAAGTAAAGAAAATACAAGAAGACAGACTTATCCTTCATTTTCAACTTCTATTTATAAATCTTTGCCCCTTTGGTTGTTAGGTTTGCATTCTCAAGAAGTTTGTTTATTTTAGGAGATTCTGGAAACGCAGATGGTTTGGTTTTTGTAGGATGAAAAATAGTAAAAATTCCGTATGTTGAACTTTTGTCTCAGTGACCCCAGTCAACTGAATTATGTCATAATAATACCGTAATTGATGAAAAAAATTAAAAGTCATCTTGCCCTTGAGATGACCCTATTATTAGCAGTGATTCTTAAATAATAGACTCATAGTTTTGCTTGTTCAACCCAGTCAGCATTTAACAGCATGGCTCTGTTTTGCAGAGATCTTTTGGATCTGTTTGCATCGAACAATGAGTTGTCTGTATATAAGTATTAATTAATGAACACACCATTAAGTCCTTGGTTTGTCGATGTTTACAATCCCATGTTGCTCAAAAATTTTTTTTTAATCAATTTGTGAAGATGCTAAAACTACGTCGTAATCATGATAAGTTTTTTCTCCTTGTCATGGCCAATTCTGTTTTTATTTTGTTCAGAAAAAAACATGGAAGCAAACTATTCTGCTGTCTTTTCAAATCATTGGAGTAGTTTATGGTCAAATCGGCACTGCACCCTTATATGTTTTTGGGAGTATTTATTCAACGGATGTGGATTCAAAGGAGGTTGTTTACGAACTCTTCTCGTTCATATTCTGGACTCTGACTGTCATTTCTTTGGTGAAGTATGCCTTTATAATGCTGAAAGCTCATAATGATGGAGAAGGTAATTAATTATCGTCAGTAACCATACAAATCTTGACAGAATAAAACCTTCAAGAGTTGACTTCTCATGGCAAAATTTTTAGGTGGTACTTTTGCATTATACTCACTCTTGTGTAGACATGCAAAAGTTGGCCTGCTCCCGGGTGATAGAAGCACTGATGAGGTTATGCATTTTGAGGAGAAGAGTCGCAATAACAGTAAGGTGTATTCAAGAGCTCGAAGGGCCATTGAGAAACACAAAAGCTGTCACTATTTACTGTTGTCCTTGGCTCTCTTTGGATCCTGTATGACTATCGGTGACGGGGCACTCACTCCAGCACTTTCTGGTAACATAAGCTTTATTATCACTTTAATTTGCTAGAAGTAATTACTTGATTCAGAGTTGTCTTGTTTTTCTTTCCCTTGGGTGATTAAATTATTTAGCTTCAATAACTTGGTTTGTTTTTGGGTTCTTACCAGCATTATCTGCTTCAACGGGTGTTCAAAGATCCTTATCAGATTTGTCACACATATGTAAGAGTTAGGACTGAGACCAGAAATCAAATCTAAATTTTTATAGGCTTTATCATCCAATTGCTGCAATGTATTTTTGTTAACCTTGTTGTCTATGACCAGTTTCCTCTTCACAACATTCTCAGCAGTCAGTGTCGAAGGCTCTAAAAAAATGTAAGTTCTTGCCGTTCCTGTAGATATCTCAATTTGAATAGTATGCAGTATCTGCTATTTCTTAAGCACAAATTAACAACACATGTATCTGAGTAACCATGTTTTCACAACATGCTAATGACCAGAATGCATTAAGCACGTTTTGGCTTAATTAACCAGTGCTTGTTCCATCAATTGTTTTAAGTTCTCATATATTCTAGGATTTCCAATCTAGTAATTCTCTCAAATATCCTAACTAGCCTTGATAACCTTAGGGACATGCCAAGGAATGGGAAAGCCAAATATATGTGAACACATAATATTTTCCATACCTGATAATCTTGCTCAAGTTCTGCTTGATTTGTTCCAGATGTACCTGTTCCCTCTGCATGTGTTATATTGGTCGGCCTTTTCATGCTACAGCCTTTTGGGACACGCAGAATCGGGTTCATGTTTGCTCCGATAATTTTTGTTTGGCTGTTATTTGTTGGTGGAGTGGGATTGTATAACATTATCCACTGGAATGTGGAAATCATTTATAAAATATCCCCAGTATACATGCTCAGATTCATCAGAAATATTGATCTACACAGATGGAGGTTGTTAGGGAGCATCATTTTATGTGTAGCAGGTTGATGATTTTCTCCTGAGAATTGTGCAAACATAACTTATTGATTAAAATATTAAACTATTTCTGTCTCCTTACAATAATTTCGATCAACATGATAAGATGCTCACTCTACTTGTTTGCAGGATCAGAGTCAATGTTTGCTGATCTAGGTCATTTCTCCAAGAAATCAATTGAGGTTATATCATATAATCTTTGCTCTGAAATCGTCTTACTAAGAGTAACTGAAATTATCGTAACTTACGCCTGGTGTCTCTGTTGTAGATAACATTCATCTGCTTGATCTACCCACTTCTTGTTATATGCTATGCGGGTCAGGCTGCATATATCTCCAAGAACTTGAAAGCTGAAGACTATAAACATCTTAGTGCATCTATGCCTAGTAAGTTGGTCAAGTTCTTTTATTTCAAGACATCTGTTTGTTTTTCCCCGGCAATTTAGTATCGCTAAAGGAAGTTCTTGGTGATTTCAGGACACTGCGATCATATTTTCACAGTATTATCCCTATTTGCTTCAGCTGTTGGAAGCCAAGCAACGATAACAGCGACTTTTTCTATCATTAACCAGTGCCTAGCTCTAAATTGCTTCCCGAGAGTAAAAGTTATTCACACATCAAAGAAGGTACATGGACAGATTTACATCCCTGATGTCAACTGGTTATTGATGATTCTCAGTCTCACTGTCACTGTCGGTTTTCAAGACCTCGTGAAAATTGGTAATGCAACAGGTATGTTTTTTTTATTGGAATCTTGTGCTTCTCCTGGAAAATGCTTAACTTTTATTAGTGATGGGAAAGTTATGTCTCCTCTCAAGTAATCCTATATGCAATCTGTCTTGTGTTCTATTATCAAATCTGAGTCAGTTACTCATGATGAAAAAAGAAGCTATTGAAATACTAAATGTAGGCTACTGATACTACTACTAGAACAAGGTGACTGTATGAGTAAACTGATATATTTTTCCTTGTGACTAAAGTTGATTCTAGAAAACTTTCCTATGACTTGATTAGAAGGTTCATGACATTGTCGTAATAGATGTTCACTATCTCCCTTGACAGCTTTGGCTATAATTAGTGGAATGCTTGTAACAACTAGTCTGATGTCACTACTTATTGCTCTGTACTGGGAGAAGAACTTGTTTGTCTCTGTATGCTTTCTTGTTTGTTTTGGCTCTATTGAGGCTGCATATTTGTCGGCATGTCTGCTACAATTTCACAAGGGATCATGGTATCTGTGTGTCCTCTTGGTGGTGACCTTGACAATCATGCTTGCCTGGCATTATGGAACTATGAAGAAGTATGAGTTTGATATAGAAAACAAGGTGTCAACTGAATGGCTCATAGATGTTAGTCCAAACCTCAGCATTTCAAGGGTACCAGGAATTGGCTTCATTTACACCGACATCGTAGCAGGAATCCCAGCTTTCTTTTCACATTTCATCACTAATCTGCCTGCATTTCATCAAGTTCTGATCTTTGTGTCCTTCAAGTCTCTACCTGTGCCTTATGTCCCAGAAAGTGAAAGATATCTCATAGGCAGGATTGGTCCAAAAGATTACAAAATTTACCGATGCATTGTCAGATATGGATACTGCGATCATGCTAGGGACACGGATAATTTTGAGGAGCAGATAATCCGTTCTATTGGGGAATTCATTAATATTGAGAAGAATGATATCGAATCCATGGATTCCCCACATAGAAGAATGATCATCATTGGAAATTCATCATCTTCTTGGGGAAACACTTTAGTTCCTGTGGAGGATACTGAATCACATGTGGAGCTGAGCCGAGTGAGCAATGATTCTCAGATAAGTCCGGTACCTAGTCCTCCTCCTCCTGTTGTTAAGAGAAAAAAGGTCAGATTCATGTTGCCTGCAAGTAGTCCTAAAATGCAGGAATCAGTAAGGAAGGAGCTCTTGGAGCTAATTGATGCTCGGGAAAGTGGTAGTGCCTATTTCCGGGGCCAATCTCATTTAGTGGTTCGTGATGGCTCAAACTTTCTCAAGAGGTTCCTAATCATGACATACCGTTTGAGTGAGAAGAATTGTCGTGAGCATCCAGTAGCACTAAAGATCCCTCATGCTGCTCTTGTAGAAGTTGGTATGCTCTGTGCTGTATAAGCTGAAGAAATGAATGCAGTTTTAGTCCCACAAGGAGGAGATGAAGGTTGGGAACATTTAAGAGAATGAAGAGAGGTAACAGCAGAAATATATGCATTGTATGTATATCATGTAGTGTTAGTTGTATATCCCAGACTATGCAAGATATGAGGATAAACATTGAAAGCATATTACAATCCTTTATATGTCCCCCCCTTTTACAAGTTAGACTGATATTAAAGGTGACGAATATTAAGTGCATCAAAATGTGGTTACTTTTTCTGCCCTTATTTTTCGATGTTCTTGTCCTGCTAAGTTTTCCACTTTTTTACTTGTTTTTTTTTTCCAATATATGTAATATGTATCGATAGGCTGTGGCCTAGGAGGCGGGTAATGGGTTATTAGATGTAGTTATATTAGGCTGAAATCTCAGCCTCCAACCTTATATGTGCTTGCCCTTTTGATTGTTCACATGGTCCTAGTCTTAGATTTGTTGAGCGTTATTCTAGGCAGCAGAAGTTTTAGATATGTTCATAATCGAAATTATGTCATGTAAGTAATATATTTTAATATATGAACCTTTATGAATTCCTGTTGACATGAGTGGTAGGGATTTTTGTCCATTAAGCAAGTGTTTAGGCGTTTGCTTTTTAAGTTCCATGGAGCAAACCTAGTTGGGAGGGCCTACTCTTTGTCTTTCATATCTTAAGAAAAATTAGTTCTTAGTGCCAGTAAATGGTACTTTTAGCCACAAAAATAAAAAAGATTATGGACATTCTAAACAAGGACAGTCCTCTCTTGAGTTGTTACCAATCTTAATCCATACTATTCAATCAGTACAATTAAGTTTGTGTGCATGTGTCGTGATTTGTGGTTTCAGTGGTTGTCTGCTGCTCAGAGAGACGAAGGAGTGAGTGCCACCGGTTTTTTTGCTGTGATTCCTCTTAACAATGTGGGTGGGGTTGATCAAATGCTGCTTGGCAGCCTTGAATCGTGGGGTAAATAGGTAGTCACTGATTGATTGATTGATTGGAGGTCAGGGCTTTTAGGGCTCCACAGATTTGTTGATGTTGAGAGGGAAAAAAAATTGGAAAATGTGTCCAAGTTATATCAAAAGTTCATCTATAGCCTTAAGCTAAACCACGTCTGCATACACTATTCATTAATGGTTTAATTTAGTAGCAACCTTTCATTAAGTTTTGGCCCTAACGAATTGGTAACAAAATAAAACGAATGGATTAGAGAAAAATGTAAAGAGATAAATGTTACCATTATGAAGGTAGACCAACACACACACAAAGGGATGCCATGTGGGGCAACCTTATAATGGAATTGAAGTAGACTTTTTTGTATAAGACTGTGGATTCACAGGGATGTACCATATTTATGTGAAGCAGTTGCAGGACCCCCAATTATGGTATTCTACTATTTAATGAAGAGATGTTTCTCTTCAAAAACAGTAATGTTTGTCATGACAGTCATGTGTTTGTCCATATGTGCAACACAGAAAAGGTTCAACGACACTTTATAATATAACACGTACGTCTTTTGCCAATTTATATGACTGTAATAATTCTTATACCATTTAAATCAGACATGGCATATGCTTTTCCTTCTGCTATAACATCAATTTTCTTTTGTTATTTGTGTAAATTTTGTGTACTTGCATGGAGATTATTAAGAGATTATACAAAAATTATGTAAATATTGCAAGGAAATTTGAAACCTTTCTAAAATGACACAAACCTTAAAAGAAAAAAATCTATTTGTAAAATGAAATAAATCAGTATCCACATCAATAAATAATAGTATGACAGTGTTCCTCTTTTTTGCTTTTATAATATAATATATATATATATTGAATTATTTACTTTCATTTCCATTCTTCTTTTACATCCTTACCAATTAATTAGTACAATATGTATCTAATTAGATTAGAAGCCGCAGAAGATATTTTTTTTGTATATTGACTTATGATAGCTGGCTGCCACTTAAATTTGAAGAATGATAATAATTAATATTAATACTAATATCAATATTTAATATATTCAATCTAAAATATAAAATTTATAATAAATCATACTATGTTCAGTCCAAGACCTCTGCTGCTCTTATACATTCAGTTTTAAAAAAGGAAAAATGGGAGAAAAAATCTTTCTTAATATATTTAGTAACTAATTATAGCTTTTCTCTCTTATTTTCCTTTTTTTAAAACCAACTTTTTTCTACCTAATATAAGCATTGAAGCTCAAAACAGAGCCTCCCTACTTTTTTTTAAAAAAAACAATTGATTAGCTTTTTTGTGATAGAATCAAAGGCACATTAAAGAAAAATGCAGAAGAGAATCCAAGTTATATTGCTCACAAAATTCAAGTAATACTCTTTATTTTTCGAACTCCATGCAATCCAAAAGAGTCCACTCAATTTACGTTAGATTTCAATCTTTTTAACGTAACAATTTTGTTTACCATTCTGAATTTAATTTCTTTTGAATTTGTATTGAGTTCCTCTAAAGCCTATAGCTTCTATTACAAATTCCAGAGCCTATATATTTCTTTTAATGCGGTTTTACAGTCTTGTCAATTTTATAAACTCTTTTTGACTTTCTTACTCACACCTACATGAGATTTCAATTTGATGCTTAGCTATATTTAGGACCACATGGAGCCCTTCTTTTGGAAAAATTGTGTCCTATTATCTGCCCTATCTTTCTGAAATCAAAGATTGACAGCTTTTTTTTGTTTTTAATTTTTTTCTCTCAATTTTAAGACAAAGTCACGTTAACTCTTTAGCTAACTGGTCCTAGAAAAGGGCCAAAAAACACATAAAAAATTATTAAGGATTCTTTGGTCCCGGTATAATCGGGAATGAAATGAAATAAAATAAGTGAGAATAGAATAATATTATTATAAATTTGTTTGGTATGATATTAGGGAGATAAAAAATTTTTTTTAAAAAATACAATTTGATTAAATAAAAATAAATATATATTGACTAAAAGGATTTATTTAATTCAATTTCTAGAGGATTTGGGAATGAGATTCCTAATCTTACTCCAAAGGTAAGATTGTTTGATTATATAATGAAGTAAGAATCTAAATTTCATATAAAATGATGATATCCAAAAAAATAAGAAATGAATATTATCACCTTGATCCCTATCTTTTCTCATTCTCATTTCCAATAATCATTTTTTAAATCAAATTATCTTCTTTCACCAACCTTGTTTTCTTTACTTTCATCCCTCTCCTTCAATTTTGACCATATCTAGTTTTGTTTTTTATTTTGACGGTCAATCTATTCTATTCTTGATTATTTTGGCAACCAAATGGCTCTATGTTTCTTAAACAAAATGCTATACTTTAGACAATGAATTAAATCAAGGCATGGGTTTTCATTTCCAGTAATTTATGATGGATGTAAGGTGACATGGCCACGTAAAAAGTGAGAAAGTTGGAGAAAAAATTCCTTAAACTAGAGCATAGCTAGTTAAATTGAATGACCTGAAAAGCAAAAAAAAAACAATATCCTTTTGATTTGGAAATGATAGATATGTGTCGAGCTGCTTCACTAAACGACCATACCTCTGCAAAGGAAACAGAAAAGAACAAGCTTCGTCTGATAAAAGCTAAAGCATACAAAGTGAACAGTTTGAGTTTTGGCCCTTTTTGTTGCACCCAAAGACGCAGAATGAATCAATCACTCCACCCCTCAATCAAGACTTTTTTTTGTGAGCATCCAGTATCATGTATCTACCTACTTCAACCGGGTGCTAATTAAACTGATATAACCTCCAACTAGTTGAACCAAGTAGCTTGATGGTTGATGACCAAGGACGCATTTAATTGTTAAGAACTTAATCTCTACCTTAAAAGGATGAGATTCAAGTTTTATTACTGATGTGATAACTTTAAACACTGTGTGAATCATAAAGCATGTTTAGACCCAGATTAATTCTTGAAAATGAACTGATGTGAATCATTGGATACAATACAAGTGTTCATCAGAACATATATTATTTCAGAATTTTTAAAAGAAAGTATGTAACGTAAGAAGGTTATATTTTAATTAGGAAAAAAGCAAAAGAGAAAAGGTTGGAAAAGAAAAGGACAGAGAAACTGGGATTCCATTTCTCGAGAAAGGTTCGAAGTGTAGCTATCGGGAGGGAAGAAAAACGGGAAAAGAGGAGGAACAAGAAGTCGTCCACACCCTACCCTTTCCCTTCCATTTTATATATGCTCTCTCAACTCTGATCCTATTCCCAACTCTTTACACGTTTCCATGCAACCTTCTTCCCTCACTTTCTTCCAAAATTAGTACCATCTCTCTCATTCTCTCTATCCTCATCTTCTTCCAGTACTGTTCCCACACGGTACCACTCATCTCACTCTCATCACTTATTTTATATATATGGTATACCTAAGGATACTTCACATGCTCAAAAATGGATATGGAATCTGAAAGGCTTCACAGTGCTGAGAACATTGAAGAAGAAGGTTTAGAAAAGGACGACATCCTCAAGAGAAGAATCTCTAGTCATCCCCTCTATGAACTGCTGGTCGAAGCACACTTGCAGTGTTTGAAGGTCTCTCTCTCTCTGACTCTTTCACATACACATCTCCAGTGCATCTTTTTATAAAGTTTGAAGTCAAGTTTTAAATTGATACTGTTTTATGTCTCATTTTATGATGAAACTTCATCATCCTCTGAACTATTTTTCAATCTCACACACCCATAAAGAAATCAGATAGATGTATCCAGCGGACTGGATTGTATATTCACAGATCATTGAAGCAAAGACATGAAAGTGATAACTGATGCTGAAAACCTGGAAATTAGTTTGTGTTATATAATTTGTGTACAGATATGCATTTCATCATGCAAATCAATTAAGTAATGGCTTCAAAGATTAATATTGAGTACTAAAAGAATATGATGAACTGGGCACTCAACAAATCGTTTTAACTTCACTGGATCCAGTAGCTAATCCACTTAACTAGAGCATGGAAACAAATTAATCACTAGTTTCTGTTTTGTTCAGGTAGGTGAAATTCCCAACTTGGAAAGGGAGCAAAGGATAGATCAGAAGAAAGCAATGAAGAAGCAAAGCTTGGACATGTTTAATGAGCCAGAGCTTGATCTCTTCATGGCAAGACTTCTAATTTCTCAGTATCTCTCCCTCTATCTGTTGCTCTCACATGCAGTCTCATGAATATTCACACAGAAGCCAATGAATGCTTGATAGGATCTGACTGAGAAATGGGTCTTGTACTATAGTTCAGGGAATCCCAGAAAGAAAAACTTAAGATGGATTGGGTTAATTTGTGCATTGATGGATATCTCTCACGGTTGGACAAAGCATGTTCATGAAAGGGACTGCTCTGAGAAATGTGCATAGTTTTTTGTTCCTACTCCATCACTACTAGTCTGAGTCCTGGAGGGCATACTCACCTTATAATAAATGCTAAAATTAATGTCTCCTCAATTATCATTGCATTTTTTTTCCTAAATTAAAACATGACAAAACAAAACTTTTTAATTATAATAATGTCCATTCTTATAATTTAGCTATAACCTGACACGTTCTTAGAATAGAGAATGGCATCATTATCTTAGACTCCAACTCTCCAACCTTATAGCTTTGTCTTTTTTTAAGCACTTTGTATTGCATATTCTACAATTACTGAATCTTTTTCTTTTTTTGGTTAAAGAGATCATTGACCACCCTCTATTCTACCTTTCTCACCTAAGTTAGTTGCAGATGATTTAGCTTAAACATATTTAGTTCCAAAAGACATGGCGACGCAGTGGTGAATGCCAATTCTGAGTCTTTTACAATGCTTTCTTAATTACATAGAAACTTCATAAGCTTAGTTCATTGATGTTATATTCAACCAACCACTACTACAGAAAACACCATTTTACATCTGTTAATTTGGGCTTTTTATGGCTGTTCTCAAAATGATGTAGAAGCGACAGTTGAGCCGAATGGAATGGGTCCAAGTCAATGTCTTAAGAAAAGTTTTTAATTCAATATTTATATCCCTTGTAGAAAATCATCATATATGTGCTGCAACTATCCTGAATATTTCATATAGGAAACTAACATGAAAGAAGAAATGGAATAAACAGGAGGCATATTGCTTGGCATTGGGGAAGCTGAGAGAAGCAATGGAGGAACCACAACAGAACGTAATGGCTTTCATCAACAACATGCATTCCCAACTGAAGGAGCTCACTGTTACGACCACCTTGCCTGATCAGCCTGCGTCTCCCTCATCTTCTGCTCACTGCTTTTTTCAGAATGATTCTTCAATTTAGATACAATTAGGGAGCTTCACTTTCTCTGTGTGGCTAGCTGTTACTGTATTAATATATATCTCCTTGCTAGGCTTAATTATTATTTAAACCTTTTGTTATTCCCAATTTGACAAAAGCTTATGTAATCATAATATGAATTAGATGGCATAATTGTGGTTTATATGGTATTATTATGTTACTATAATTTTTACAAGCCAAAAAATTATATTTAGATGAAGCATAAATCTTTATTTTGATTCCTCAAACAAGGGATATGCATTTTTTAATTTCATAAGTTATTAGGTTTTCTTTTTATTATTATTTTTTAATTTTTCGTGTAGCTTTTTTTTTCATTTTTTTCGATATAATCCTTCACGTGTAAGTACTTCACAATTTGATTATCTATAAATAAAATTTTCATAAATAACTTTTTTCGTCAATCAACTATTCATTAATAGAACTAACAGTCAATTTATATATTACACAATGGTGATTAAATGATGATCTATCAATAGATATATTACATGTTATTAAGCTGTTAATTTTATTTATAATAATTTGACATAAAATGTTATTGACAGGAATTGTTTTTTAAGAAGAAATATCGAGAAAGAGAAGATAAGTTTGTAAATAACTTACTTAAAAAAATAAAAAAATGCTGAGAGATTAAAATGAAGTTTCATACAACCTAAGATGGAGGATGATGTTAGAATTCTTTGTCCTCTTGTTTTTTTGTCCTACTGGAACGATAATGATACAGATAAGGTGCTTTATTGGTTAATTAGTTTCATGATTAAGACGCCACTAGAATCCAAAAGATGTTATCAAGAGATTCCCAACTCACGATCTAATCAATCCATATAAAATATACTCCCTTTAAATCTTTTTTAAAATATGTCATTTTAAAAATTCAATAGTATTAATTATTTTTATACAATTTTACTAACCATCCTAAATATTTTATCTTTATTAATTAACGGTATTTCAATTAAATTATATCAAATTTTACAATAATATAGGTTATACTTCCCTCATTTCAAAATATAGAATGGAATTTTATAAGGTTAAGATTTTAAAATATAAGTTATTTTGTAAAAATTAATAAACATTTTAATTTTACCTTTATTATGATAATATTCAATTATGCGTGAGTAGAGTAAAAAAATGCATGATGAAAAGAGTTGTTTAGAACTTAGTTTTCTTGTCTTTGTTTGTTTCCTTTTGTTTTTGGGGTTTTTTAGCCCTCATGTTCCACAAAAAATATGTTTTTCACATATTTTAATGGATTTTGTACAACTTTATTTTTATCCCTTCAATATTTATTCACATACTTCCATGTTACTTAAATGTTAGAAAGATGAATTCTTCTGTTAAAACTTTGATCTTTTTTGTACTCTCATTCTTTTATTGAATACATCTCCCTTTCATGCGAAAACATGATAGAAAGATGAATACAATATTCAAGAAATTTTAAGTCATTATGTGCCTCGTGCGTCACACCCAAAAATGACATCTAATTGCTGGTAGAAGTTTTCGTTGGACCCTTAAAGTCCTTTTTGTGATTTTGTTCATGGCACCAGAGTGACAAGAAGCTCTCACGTGTTAGTCTAGAAGAAAATGACATGAAAGTTGAAACTGTTGACTGTCTACTCTGAACTTCCATAAAATTGCAGTGCAGATTAAAGGACATAAATATCACTTTAAAAACTAAACACAACAAATATTCACAGTACACAGAAAAATAAACTGAACATGAATAATGCAAGAGACTTTCCTCCATTGCCCCACTTATTTCTAGCCATAGACGAAGAAGACGCTTAATTTATTTGGTTACATTAATCAGTTGGAAACCATACTTTCAGTCTCCTTAACAAAACCATCTCCAGTCCAGTCTTTATCAGACTGCAAACCTTTCCTTATGGCTTTCCTCTGTCGAATTGCTTCCTGTTGCCTCTTTACCAAGTCAGTGTGAGTAGTGAAATACTGGAGAGAGACCCTGTGGTTTTTTGACACAGAACAGGAAAAAGAGTATCAATGAATGAATTTAATATTTCTGGGGTTTATCTAGTGTATTTGTAAGTTAATGGAAACCAGCTGAGATGACGTTCATACCCTCTAAAATCTTCTACTGATGTGAAATTATGCTTTTTCATGAAGTCTTTTAGTTCAGCACATAGTTTCTTCACAAGGCCATAGCCATGCATCATAACCCCAGTGCATACCTACACAGTTTGAAAGATGATCATCATCAACTCTTCACTATATGGAAGGTTATAGGTAATGACGTAAAAAACCTTCATCAGAGAATGATATATTCAAAGATACGCAAGAAATGGGCCTTTACGAAGTTCCAAAATACTTCAAAGCGTTCACGGGTATTTGAATTAGTAGACACTAAACCCCAAAGCTGATTTTTCAGTTTGTGCTTAGAAAGCATCATGTTGCACTAATCCTTTATCAAAAGGAGTTTTGACTGTTCTTTTGGAGTGAAATATTATGTATAAAGGTTACCCGTTTAACAATGAGAAATTTGGGGGCGATGTACAGAATGTGGAACTGTAAAGTTTCAATGAGGCCTGAGATGCTAATTGCCCGACATACCTGAACAGTATTAGCCCCCAGAAGAATAAATTCAGCAGCATCACCACCTGTCTCAACACCACCTATGCCAGAAAGTGAGTAGTTATCACCATCAAACTCTGACTTCATCATTTTTGCGATACTCATCACCTTCCCAAGCGCAATGGGATGAACTGCCTTTGCAGAAAAACCACCAGGAGTTGAATAGCTAACAATTTTAGAAAGGACTAGATTAGATATTTAATGAAATCAAGGAAAAAACATAAAGTTTCAGGCGTTGAGATTGCAAACCCCTCAACACAAGGCTCAGGGTGTAATGTATCGAGATTGATTCCCATGACGCTCATGATTGTATTTATAGCAGACACACCCTCACATCCTGAACGAAGAGCAACCCTTGCTGGCTATAATCAGAAGCAACAGAGTGCAATAACTAATATGGCCAAGAATGATGATGATCCACACCAATTACAAACAAAGCAATTAGAATGTAAGTTACAAAGCCAACCTGTGTAATATCAGTGATGTTAGGAGTCATCTTAGCCCAAACGGGAACTGTAGCTTTCTCATTTATCCATCCACAAACCTCTTCCAGAAGTGCACAATCTTGCCCAACTGCTGCACCCATTTTGCGTTCTGGCATACCATGAGGACAGGAGAAATTTATTTCCATCGCATCCTAAAAGAATGTCAGGGGAGTCAGATGCCAGAATTTTAGTTAGAAAAATATTTAAGTTCACAATCTCAGCCAATGAAGACATCTTACAACTCCAGTTTGCTCAACCCGATCGATAAGCTCCTGCCAGGCAGATTTATTGTACTCCTCCATAATTGAAGCAATGAGAATTCTGTTTGGGTACTCTTCTTTTAATTGTTTAAATTCTTTCAACATAGTTTCAAGAGGTCGGTCACTTATAAGTTCTATGTTCTCCCACCCAATAATTTCTCCTTTGGCAGAACCATTTGCACCTGCCCGTAGTCGGGCATATCGTGGAGTTACATTTATGACTTTAGCTGCATCAAGTGACACCTGGCAAAAGAATAGCATCAAATTTGATGGTTATCTTTAATTGGGACACAAAACATCAGTTGCATAAAAATTGACTCTGATGTTATGAAACTACTCATACACCAGTAAAACAAGTATTTTTGTCATGGAGAGATTTGAGAAATTTCATTGCAAAGTGAAGTTTTGTTTGTATAGTATAAAATGATGGTAAAACATTGACTTTGATATCAAAAAATTCTCAGGTGCGCTTGTGCTTTATTGGTACAGAGACTTGCTGCAGAGCAGGTTAACAAGGGGAACATAACTGGAGAATTAAAAATTAAATAAATAACAAGACATTTCCCTCACTAAAATGAACTATTTCACATTACTAATAGTAAGGACAACTGCCCCCTGGAGGGAGAGGGGGTATGTCTGTATTAGTTCTAACTGTCACAAAAGACAGTGCAGCCTTCCAACATTTTGGCATCAAGTAAATCCTCAACAAACATGTCAAAGTATTTAATTATTAGCTAGATGGTAGATGACCAAGCCTTTCTTAATCAGCTACCAATAAAGTATAAAACATTTTGTTTGCACTCCAATAAAAAGTCAACCTTCATATAAAATTGCACCTTCACCAAATTTAGCACATATTGAATTCTTCACAGCAAATCATTGAGAATTTCCTCCAGTTACTCTCCAACTAACTATCATCATCAAGTAACACTTCTATTTGAAAGGGAAAAAGTAATGATGTTCTGAATAGTTTCAGAGTAGTTTAATTGTAATTAAGAGGAAGAAAAATTGGGGAATTTCTAAGAAAATGACAAGAAAAACCAATGATATTGTTTTACAGAAAAGCTGCATGACCTACTAACATTCTATAGAATCAGAAAACATTCACATACTAAGACTGTCTTCAGGTATATTCACTAATATAATTTCTTCTGCAACATTCACTTTATTGATTGGAATATTTAGAATGATGAACAAATTACAATTATTGATTGGGTTTAATTAACAGCACATTCATCCAAAATTCATAGACAACAATATGAACAAGATCAATATACTGGGAAGAAAACAATCTTCATACAAACTTTTTTGGAAGCCAAACAGGTAAGTAGACATGGATACAAAGGATTAACAAAGTATATAGTTTTAAAAGGCTGCTTTATGATATTCTGAAATCTAATTCAAATGACTTACCATTTACATCAATAGCAACATACCTGTGGACAGCCTTAATAAATGTAGAATTGTCCCACAGTCCCAATCCCAATCAACCAACTAACATAAACTAAAAAGACTGATTGTCTAAAAGAAACACGGTGTGGTCACTGCCAAGTGCTTATGTTTCTGTCACTGCATTGCCTCTGCCTTTCTTAAAATTTTGTGTGCAACAGTACATGTACATCAGTGGGAAAGAAGGGAATATTCCATTTCATCCCACTCAATCTCAATTTACCCTCTGAAATGAAAAGAAAGTTTAGGGAAATCTTGAAGAAGATCTAACGGTTCTTTCCGGAGCAAGTCAAAATCTGCATATTGCATGCAGAATCCTCGGTGTTTAAAGGTTCAAGAAGGCGAATCTGATGATCAGAGTTGGTAAAATCAACTATCAAAAGTAGATAATAATGGATTATGAAGAACATAGACTTACAAATCCATAGTAGACCAAAAGAAACAAACCTGATAAAATCCTACACACGGCCATGAGCCTATCCTAATCAATTTTGAATTATGGAAAAGAGGGAGGCAGAGACGAAGGATGAATCTTCAAACAATTGACCGTCCATGTCCTAACCAAGCAGAGTACAGTAGTTGGCGTCCAAGTTTTACAGAACAGACCACAACAGAGGAAAACTTGTATTTTTAGCTATGAATAGGTAGATGAACAAGATAGATTACATAAACCAGATACACAGATTACTATCACTTTCCAGATATCAGATCTTTATGATTATGATTGTTATCTTGTTCGAAATACGTAGAGAAGCTAATGCAGGGGACGTAATATAAAAGGAATCTTACGGTTTTAGCAATCACAGCACCCCAGCCTTCATCAAAGGCCCTTTTCATGACGGTGTAGTTGGTCCCCGGTGGACCCGAGCCAATCACAAAGGGATTAGGCATGTGTAATCCATTAACTTTGACACTAAGATCTGGTTCTGCCTGAGTCTCCGAAGCATAAACCTTAAACCCAACTCTATCAGGGCGAATCAGGCTTGGCGGACGACGAGTTAAACCAAACCCAGAAGCAGAACGCCCAGTTTTGATGCGGGTCCCGGTCAAGCTGAGAGATTCCATAATGGATTTCCCTTTCTGCAAAGCTCAGAATGAAGAATAAGGAGGAGGAGAAAACTGAATCTGAGTGTAATATTCTAGGTGATTTTGGGAAGCAGAAAACGTGAGATAATGGGGAATCGTTTTCGTCTGCAGCCCTTGGTTGATTGTGGAAGATATCTTGGAATAATCTAAACAATTAACGAAAGTGTTAAATTTGCATGTGACAGTGACTGGAACAGAATTAATAAAAAAAAATGTATCTCTTTTGGTATTCAAAGAAGATTTTCACCGGGGTGAAGTGAAGAAGTATCCTTGAAAATCGCTACGTTCACCATATCTAAATTCTGTTTTTTTTTTTTTATGAACATAGGGGACAGTGTCTAAATTCTAAACGCACCGTTTTCTCATCCGTTTTCATGTGGGAGGGATGCTCTTTCCCGTCCCAATATATCAATATTATTAATTATTAATATGCCAAATAATATACTAATGTATATAACAAAATTTATTGTGCAAGTCCTAATAATAATATTAACAAATCATGGGTGTGATTCGTTTTCTTGAACTGAAGTATATAAAAAATGTATCCTATCAAATATAAAATATAAAATGGATAAAGAGCCGTGTTCATAATAGTATGATGTTTCTTAAATTTCTTGTAAATATAAGAAATCTACTTTAATTTTATTTAAATTTAAGAGAACTTTCAAGTAAATTTATTATAAATTTACATTTTATAGTGGTTTAATGCTTATGAGTAAATTGTTGGCCGGAGAAAAAATGCTTATGAGTAAATTTTTATTCTTTATTTTCAGATCAAATATTAGCTACGATTTTGGGAAATACATTTTAAATTTATAACAAACTACATAATTAATTTCAAATTTTAGTTTGAAATTTTGACTCTCCATGTATTGATGGCTAGAGTCCCTTAATTATCTCTAATCTAAGATTTCATTTTTATTTTGATTCCAATTTATTCAAACTTATTTTGATTATCACACATTAACAACTAATTTATCATACATTTATGTTATTATATAGTTAAATCTAATATTTATTTTAAATTTCAAATTATGATAGATATTGCAATCATATTAAAATAATTAAATTAATAATCAAATTTCAACAAACGAATTCAAATTTAGGATTATAATTAATTACGCAAATTATTAATAAAGATGATAGTTCATACTTGCATTGAGATATATTGGTCAATGCCAATTCTAACATATGGGCATGGGTGTCCTGAATCCCAGGAATGAAAATTCTAAATGAAAATAGGGAACTAAAAATACACCATGTGGGAAAGGAGATCATGTTCCAACTCTTTCCAAGACCTATGAAACTAGCCAAACAGGCCCCTTGAGGTTCAACAATGGGAAGAGGAGGCTATGTTGTGCTCAATCAGTAGTGTCTCTGACGTCAGTTACCTTTGCTTTATATAGGGACAGTAGAGTTGAAGGAGGATGGGAATGGAGAGAGAAGACGTCATTGGTTGAGCTAAATGAGGACAAAATGGTTAATATGAAATTTTCACATATGGGAATCTTAAGAATGAGATCCAAGGTGGAGGATTCTTTTGGGATTCTCTTCCTTTATCCACCATCTCTTCATTAGGTTTCATAATATTTATGTTCAGTAAATCCACCTCTTCTTTTGAAGCAGGGGGATCCATGTTCTCTTTAGCATTTGAGGTAGCTGAGAAGGTGAAGTCAGGATCAAGTGAGAGGTTGGAGTTCATGTCGATTCTCAATGCATTGGTTTCTCGTTGATTTTCCTTTTTGTTACTTTGATTCTCAGTTGAATCCCTGCAACAACATAAGTTATTCATGTGGGAAATAAATTTTGACCACTAATTAACAACACGTAGTGTTTGCAGGTTAGGTGACACCAATTCGACCCAAAAAAATTCATTTAATTCCAATAAATCAATTTCAGACATATCTAAGTTTAGATGGACTTAATTTTGCGGGTTGATATTATTTAATTTTTTAAATTATTTAAAATAAAAGAATATAACATTTTGAAAATCAAAGTATTCTTTTACAGAACTAATTAATTCAACATGAATAAACTAATTAACCTTGTGTAAAAAAAATCACTTTGTAATCTCAAGTTAAATATCAATTTCTCATAAACATTTTTTGGCCAACAATTTCTAATATATAAAACTAATACATGTAATAGAGGTCATGTTTATTTTATATTAGATTGGGCTTGGTACGTTTAACTAAATGGAAGATCAAGTTACACTATTTATAATTTATGAACTTTGTTTATCTACAGACCCATTTATTTTTTATCTACAGTATGTATGGTTTAGGAATAATTTAGGTTTTGTTAGAGTTTTAGTAAATATGTAAATAAAAATATAAAGATAAAGATACATGTTAAATGTGAGAAGTGCAGCTTCACGCTCGTGATGATATTTTTAAATTCAATATAAGATAATATTGCAAATTTAAAAATAAACAAACAACACACACACACACATATATATATATATAAGTGCTAAAACGTTTTACATATCTATATAAATATTAATTTACACTGAATCCAATCTTTCTTCTTTTATGGTATGTATTATGGAGGATAATTTTGAGCTAATAAATTTTAAAAAATTTAAATATTTTGAAACTCATTTTTAAAAGAATAGTGGAAGACAAAAAAAGGAGGTTTTACGTCTGTTTCTATGAATCTCATAAAGATAGATTCTAGATTTTATCCCTCTTTTTCTTTACTTTAGTTGAATTTATTCCATAATATTTGGATTGGGAAACCCTAAACAAACAAATAGTTAATTGGAGTCTAAAATATAACAAGTATAAAATACCAACGTTAACCCATACATGTTTTGAAGTGATGGTTGACTTATTCTTAAAAACTCCTCATAATTTTCTAATAGACCATTATACTGTCCTAATAATTTTGACTGATTCACATGCATCCACCTCAATTTTGTTAGCTTTATTTTAGAGTGTACACGTCACTTCCGTTGTGTTTCAAAATTGTTTTTATGGCCATATAACATCCTCTTCATTCCATAGTACAGTACGACTTCTATACGTAAGTGGGAACCCAATAAAGCATAGTTGCTGAGTAACATATTAATTAATAGACATAACAACTATATCAATTGTGGTCCAAGTCATAACACTAAGCTCAATACAAGGCTACCTCTTGCTCATTTCTCTAACACAAGTCACAGGTGGAAAGTGAAATGCCCTCAACGAAACAAGCCTCACCGTTGTGAAAAGTCCATTTAATATTCTACAAAATTTGAAAAGTTATTTTAGGCCTATAATAAATTTATCCTTTGGAGACTTAGAAATTATCGAAATTGATATTATTTCTTTCAATAAATTTTTTTTCATATACATAACTAAGGATTTAACTTAGGACACATACTTAACAGAATATTTAAGAGATTCAATTATCTATTGATTGTCATAGGATTTTGTTGTTGACTTTTCAGTTTTTATTGCAAGAAGGGTTGTAATTTTTTTTATTTTCATTTTTTACTTTACTGATTACTGTTATTTCTGTAAAATGGCTATAAGTTTTTTTGTTGGTTTTGATATCAACAGACTTCCATTTTTTTGACCACCAACAGACTTGAATTGAAGTCTCGTGAATACGTGATGAAACAACAGTTCAAAAATCAATTTTGATTATACATGACTCCATGAGTAAGGCATTTTCCAGCCTTTTAATATTTTAAGCATTTATGATGTGAAAAATGGAATATAAAATATTTAAAATTTGTAATTAGTTGGCGAATGATACAGCTTCTATTCACAGAAAAGATAGAAAATAAAATCCAGAACGTATACATACATATATACACCTAACTCGCAAAATGCCAATGTCCTACAGGGCCCAAGTTTCGGAAACCCGGACCCATATGGCCATTGCCCCGAGAGAAATGGATGGGTCAAGAGCTGAGACGCACGCCCCTCTCTCTAGCTAGCTTCCTTCTTCAAGCAACACTTGAAGCTCCGAAACTTCTTCCAGCGTGCTCCGGCAAGCTTGGCGGGTCTCGGAAGCAAATGCACACATCAGGGTCGCCCAATTGGGTCTCTAACCCACCGGTAGAAATGGAAAGTGACTGAAGCTCCACATGTCACCCGAATATCGTTTATAAAATTCCCATTTCGTTTCCCTCCTTCTCCCAAACTTGTGGAACAAGTCAGTTCAACTTCAAAACATTTCTGCGATCGTCTTCTTCCATCGTCATGACTTCCCGGGACACCCTCTCGATTTGCCTTCAGTGCCGCTCCCGCTTCTATCATGCACCCACCAATCCCATGCCTTCTTGCATTATCTGCAACAACCCGTACTTGTTAGTTGTTGAAAATGCGCCGGAACCTGAGGATCAGCCATTGAACCCTAGGACTGATAGGTTATTCCAACAATTTCTGAGAGGTGAACCCTTTCCTACCACCGAAATTCCTCTTAGATAACGAGTTCCTCATGAGTCATTTCGTGATCTTCCACGGGTTAAGGTTCTCGTAAACCAGAGCTGCTTTTTATGTGACGAGGATCTGATTTGCGGTAGCACTGCCAAACGGATGCCATGCTTGCACTTATTTTATCCGTACTGTCTGAAGGAACATTTCAAAATCAGTACTACATGTCCACGCTGCAACCCAGCGACATAGTAAGTATCTTTACTAAGAAATAATGTATATGGCATATCTGGCAAGGAAATATTCCTAATCTTGATCACTTTCTTGTTTGGTTCACATGGATTTTTTTTTAGTTCAATTTGTAGACTGGAGTATACTGGTTGAACTGGAAGAGTAACTTCTTTGCTTTAATGTATCTTGGTGCCAAATTGAAGATAAATTAAGTACTAGTGTAAGTTGGATTAATGCCTTTTGGGTTTTGCAAAAAAAAAAAAAAGATTAATGCCCTTCAGGGTTTCCGTGGCCTTTTCAGGGATGTTTCTACATCTAATATTCACAGAAAGTGGAGAGTTTAGTGTTTGTGTTTTCTTTCCTTTTCAATTCTTGGAAGCTTTTCATTATTTTTTGGCATTTTTTGAACTAAAATTCCTTTTTAATTGTTTATGACATGATAAATATAAGAAAACATGCAGAGAATCTTCGTAAAAAAATTGTTGAAAATTGTTCATTTGGGTGTGAGTGGATCACCAATGTTCTACCTGCTTTCATTGCTGCACTAGGGTGGTTGAACATTGGGACTCAGTAACTTTCTTTCATTGGCAGTTATATCATTTGATGAAGAAGAATAATAGATAACAATGTAAAGAGGAAGGAGAAGGAGGTAGAAATACGGAGAAAAAAGAGTGAGGGAGGAAGTTGGGAGAGAAAAGGCCTAAGAATAAACTGATATTAACTCAAATTGGTCTGGTCTAAACAAATTACTCTACCACAGATCTGTTTTATAGGGAACAGTAAATAAAAATTCAGAAAATAACTGAGAATAACTCATTAGTAATGGTTGTCCAAGCTGCAACACGAAGCCATGGTAAGTATCTTTGACTAAGAAATAATGTATATGGCATATCTGGAGGGAAATATTCCTATTCTTGATGGAAAATTTGTTTGTTTTACATGGGGATCTAGGAATTTCTAAGGACAAATTTCAGTTACAGGAATAAGAAAAAGAGGTGGATTTTTTTTAGTTCAATTTATAGACTGTAGTGTACTGGTTGAACTGGAAAAGTAACTTTTTTGCTTTAATGTATCTTGGTGCCAAATTGAAGATAAATTAAGTACTAGTGAAAGCTGGATTAATGCCTTTTGGGTTTTTTTTTTTTCTTTTTAAAAAAAAAAAGATTAATGCCCTTCAGGGTTTAGTCCATGGCCTTTTCAGGGATGTTTCTACATCTAATATTTCAAAGAAACTGGAGAGTTTAGTGTTTTAGTCCATGGCCTTTTCAGAGTTTAATGCCCTTCTGGGATGTTTCTACATCTAATTTGAGAATAACTCAATTTGGTCTGGTCTGAACAAATTACGTTACCACAGATCTGTTTTATAGGGAATAGAAAATAAATAAAAAGTCAGGAAATAGAAAAATAGAAAGTAAGGATAACAGAAAATACATGAAACTAAAATGTTGATTCATAAATGCGGGATGTTATGGGAATGAGCATTAAGTCGGTGGGCTAGCATGGGTTAAAGCCTTGGACAATCTTGAAAGGACTCTTACTAGTGGATCTATTTGCTTAATTATTATAGGCCTAAAATAACTTTAAGTTCGTTACACATAACTTCCTGAACTTCAAAAGTTTAAAACTAAACCTCCAAACTTTTAGAAGATGAAGGTTCTGTTCCGTGTCTCTATTCCATTCATGGGAAAAAAAACTATCAACTCAAGAAAATTGTTCTTTTTGCTGAAGTTTGACATGTGATAATAGTTATCATCCAGAAGGCCGTATTACTCAATTGTTCAGTTCTCTGCTATAGCCATTAGCGCCTTCGAGTTGGTCATATCCAAGACCACGACATGATTACCGGGTGACACAGTCATTAATAATCTAAGTAGAGCAATGTGATATTAACATAAGAAAAAGCATAAAAAAGGTGATTCAAGTAGATCAAAATACCCCTACGGTTTGTTTTTTTCCTTACTTTGTTAATCTAAGTATTTCCTTTTCATCCTCGCAGGGCAGCTAACACCCTCCTACCCAAGGCTTTCAATAGAAAAATGGATATATTCAGGTACTTTGTTGTTTAAAAGCTTTAGTTTTAAAGCACTGATATGTAGAATTTGGCTTTTTGTTTCTTATGTCAGTGCTGCACTAGTATTTAACAATTTAGCGTTCGTATATGCAGAGTTTTCAGCTTTTATATTGGTTTTACACTTGTATTTAACAATTTCTTGATTTTATATGTATAGTTCTATTTTTTTTTTGGTTGCAGCTTGTATATTGGTACTGCACATGAAGGTGAAGGTCCAATCATGGATCAATTTGTAAATCTTTCAAAACCCATGATTCGTGTGTTTCCTTCAAAATTTCAATTTTGTTGAGTTTTTCCTTTCTTTAAAAAAAATAATGCCCATTTATGCCAAATATAGGTATGGAGAGTTAAAAGTTGAAAGAAAAAAAAAAAAAAAAAACAATGCAAATCGTGGCTTTGCATACAAGCTTGCTGTATGCTATAATAGGTAGATAAAATACTTGCAACTTTGTGATAGTAAATGAATGCTCAAGTCGATCTATTTCTTTTCTTCTTTGCTATCTCTTCTGTTCACCCATATTTTGGATTCTCCATATTGTTCTACTCTTCTGCCGTATTCTTTTTACTTCTCCTCCTCCTCTTCGTCACTCTTTTCTCTTTATTTAAGAAGACGCAATCTTAGAGTGGGGAGGAAATCATGTTTTTTAAATTTTCATTTGATTTGGATTAAAAAGGATTTGAAAAAGAATCACAAGAGAAAAATTGAGCATTACGTTTGGGAGATTATGAACAGAGTTTACACTTTTTGAATTTTTAATGCTTTATTTGATTTAGTTTTTAAAAAAAACCTTTCCTTTATTTGATGAATTTATTTGATTTAGATATAGAAGGACTTGAAAAAGAATCAGCTTTGTTTTCAAAACCATTTTTTTGAATTAGTCGAGCTTGTATAAAAGCTTGTGCGGGAGTACTACACGTAACACGCCGCGTGACATTATCTAGGACGAGCTGAATTAGCCAATTAGGCGACACATGAGCCACAGTATTCGCCTCCTTATAGGCACGGTTAAAAGAAAAATCCCTGAATCTTCGTAACAACATCAGGACGATTATAACTGATTAATTCATTTTAAAATTTGTAAATCAAATATGTACACGAAGTAATGATAGTTAGATAAGACTTTTAAAAAGAAAAAAAAAAAGAAAGAAAAATGGCTGAGCCTAAATGACCAATTAAGTAGAAGTTCCACTACATTTCCTAATAAAACATGACATGTATGCTTTCCTTCGTTTTTCCGCCAATATTTGAAGTGGTGGGTTGGGGGTAACATATCCATGGCAGAGTTGGGATTGATGGAGCGGTGGAACTGTTTCGTCGCATTCCTCGGAAAATAAAACAAACCCTCGACACAAGAACGGATCAAAGAAGGGAACAATTTAACATTATATTTAAAAAAGAAAAAAAAAAGAAAGGACACACAAAAATATTTCTCATACTTTCTTAATTATAATTGTCAAAATGGTTACAAGCAAATAAATTTTGCACTAGAGGACACCCTTCATATCAATCATAAGCCTATCTAGTAATCTTCATCAAGAATTCATTCATAGATTGCAGCTTTGTCTCCGTAAGAGGGCTGAAAAAATGCCAACTTAAATTTCTAAAGGCAGAATGATAGTCATCAGAAATTGTTTTGATTCCAAACTCATTCGTAAATTCTCGAGCAGCCAAAATATGGCCCATTTTGTACATCAAATGATGAATGTTCTTAGAAAACTCTAAGAGTATCATATATCCATCAAAGGAGTTCCCAAATATGAGAGTGTTATTTAATAAACTCTGTTTCCAATTTGCCTGCAAGAGATTGTTGTATAACAATATGTCACAATGTGGCATGAAGAATATAGTTGGCTTTAGGGCTTGCTTCCTCCCGTGTTCATTAACTGACAAGACAACACAATCAAGAGCTTGTAAAATTCGGGATTCAGTTGCTGAAAGAATAGGATCAAATACCTCTATATCTCCAATCCATCTAAAATCCTTTCTCATCAATATTGCAAGACTAAGCTGCAACCTTGAAAGCTCACTCATTTCAAGGCTGCCAATACCATAAATTACCATTTGCATTTTTGACTCTGATCCCAAAACCCTAAGTAAGTGGTTAGAAATTGGTGGAGTTAGTAGCTGGTCTCGAAAATGATGATAGAATAGAGAGCTTTCAACTTTATTTATACAGCTTTCCATTCTCTGTAATAATGCTTTTTCTCTACATGGATCAAATTGTAAATCTGTCGGAGCCCATGGTTCTGGCGTTTCTGTCAAAATTTCAACTTTGTTAGAATTTTTCTTTTCTGTCTCACCTCCATTAAGAGTACAATCATCAGCTGTAAGAGTTTTCTCTGATGCTGCCATTTATCCTTGACTTGTTTGAGTTGTTTCTTTTCTAGATAGAAGAGCAGAGTGTAAGCCTTGGAGCATGTTCATTATTATTAGAAAGAAAAAATTGCGTGTATAATATATTTGTGAATTGAAATAGTAGGAATTGAAATAGCAGGAACCTATTACTCTATTGCTGATGCCCTACAAAAAAAAATTTACAGACTTCCAAAGTTCCAATGAAATCAGAGTGCTCCACAAGGCAAAGAAAGAAAAACTTGATCTAATAATGTCAATCTCGAAATATAAAGCCCATGCAGATAACTAAAATAGTTAAAAGTTTTTTTTTCTTTTAAAGAAAAAAAGTCTCAATAGAAAAATGGATATATTCAGGTACTTTGTTGTTTAAGAGGTTTGATATGTTTTAAAACATTGATATGTAGAATTTGGCTTTTTGTTTCTTATATTAGTGCTGCACCAGTATTTAACAATTTAGCGTTCTTATATGTAGAGTTTTCAGCTTTTATATTGCTTACACTTGTATTTAACAATTTCTTGATTTTATATGTAGAGTTCTGATTTTTTCTTTTTTTGCAGCTTGTATATTGGTACTATACATGTAGGTGAAGGTCCAGTTATGGATCAATTTGTAAATCTTTCAAAACCTGTAGTTCGGGTGTTTCTTTTAAAATTCCAATTTTAATTTTGTTGAAGTTTTTCCTTTCTTTAGAAAAAATAATGCCCATTTATGCCCAATATAGGAATGGAAAATTAAAAGTTGAAAGAAAGAAAAAACTGATGCAAATCCTGGATTTAAATACAAGCTTGCTATACGCTATAATAGGTAGATAAAATACCTGCAACTTAGTGATAGTGAATGAATGCTCAAGTCGATCTATTTCTTTTCTCCGTTGCTATCTCTTCTGTTCACCCTATTTTGGATTCTCCAGATTGTTCTACTCCTCTGCCGCATTCTTTTTACTTCTCCTCCTCCTCCTCTTCGTCGCTGTTTTCTCTTTATTTAAGGAGATGCAATCCTAGAGTGTGCAGGAAATCATGCTTTTTAAATTTTTATTTGATTTGGATTAAAAAGGATTTGAAAAAGAATCACAAAAAGGATTTATCAAACTAAAACATATCTTTATTTAAAAAAGATAAATTGAGCATTGCGTTTAGGAGATCATGACCTGTTTTAATTTTTAATGCTTTATTTGATTTAGTTTTTAAAAATCCTTTCTTTTATTTGATGATTTTATTTGATTTAGATATAGAAGGACTTGAAAAATTAAGCACGGTTCAAAAAAACATCCCAATCATCTCCTGAATCTTCATAACAACATCAGGACGATTATAACTAATTAATTTCAAAATTTATAAAATAAACTCCTTCAAATTACTAATACACGAAATAATGATAGTTAGTGATATTAATGATAGTTAGATAAAACTTTTAAAAAGAAAAAAATGACTAAGCCTGATGCAATGTTGGAGAGTTTTTTTTTTCAAGAGAGAGTAGAATTGATTGAAATGGCTATATGGATTGAGTTATTGTTTAAGAGATTTTTTTATAAATGAATGGAATGATAATTGATAGCCTCGTAAGCTATTTTTAGCCATCTAAAATCTAATTTTTTTTTTATTCCCAAAATTTGGGAGTCAATAATAGAATGACCAAAAGTAATTATTTAACTTACAAAAACACCCTTTAACCCTAACAAAAAATACATATTCGTTCTCACGGTTTTTTCACCCCTTCCATACGGTTTTTTCACCCCTTCCATGCCGTCAATTCTATCCCACCATATTTTGTCTTTCTTAATATGTTGTCATCACATCAAGGATCACTCCAATCATATTATGCCTTGCATGTACAGTTGAATTACTACTTCAAAATATATTTTCTTCCATAAGCTTTATGATTTACCATAACTTTCTTGCATTTTGTGCTTTATCATAGTTGGTTTAATTATTTTTATTTTTTAATAAAATCTTTACTTCCTCCTTAATATTATTACTAGAAGAACCAAGTTGTTTTACAACATAATATTATTATTGTTGTTGTTGTTAGAGGATATTTTTATTAGAAAGTAAAAGCAATAAGAATTTTTTAATGTCAGAAGAAAAGAAAAATTTGTTCACACACTTTTTATTTAAATTTTTTAATAAGGGTAATATTAGAAAAAATTATAAGTTATTTCATTCCATCTTTTTTATAATAATTTACAAACAATACTCAAATAAGATCATTTTTTCCCCTCATAAAATTCTCAAACAATAGATCGTTTCATTCCATTCCACTCCATTCTATTTCATTCCATTATGTTCTATTAATGACCGTTGCATTTCATTATGTCCTAAACTTTCAAACACAGCTTAAGGGTCTATTTGATTTAATAAAAAGGAAAGGAAGAATTTTAATGAGGGAAAGAAAAGGAGGGGAGAGATTTAAATATTCCTTACTCCAATTTGTTAGAAAGGAAAGATTTGTCCACTTTTTCTTTAAATTCCCTCACTTTTGAAGAAGTATTTTTCCTTTCCTACTTATTAAACTAAACAAAAAAAAAATCTAATTTACGCTAAATTCATTCCTTTCCAATCCCCTCCAATTAAAAATAAATCAAGTTAGGTCTCAAAAGCAAGTTCCCACGTGAACAAACAACCATCTTCTCCAAACTTGGAGCTGCACCATGGGTTTCCCAACATTAATTATGCTTTGTGATTCTAAAATACAAGCTCACAATGAAATGTGTATTCTACTTTCCCTACACCATGAAGGATTTTCAAATAAATTACTTTCTCTGATTCTATTGAGAGAAAAAACTAACTTACGTATTACTTCCTCCGATTTTATTTTTAAGAGAAAAAACTAACTTACGGTAATAAAAATAAATTATACAAGACATCTCAATTGCTTCAACATCTCATTTAAGAGGAAAAAGGAATACATTTGTGAATTGAAATGGTAGGAAAGGAAGTTGCAGGAACCTATTACTATTGGTTATGCTACGCAAAACAGCCAGAATCATCAAGTTAAATTATCAGAAACTTGGTAGTTAAGTTAAGACCGTGTCAACATAGAAGCAAACAAATCCAATATTTAATCAGACGCATAAATTCGAATTCAATATTTAATCAGACATAAAACCTTGCTATATGCTTATAATGGCCTGATAAAATAAGTCGCCATGAATACTCCTGGTCATGACAAAAATATTTCTCCTAGGAGTAAATTGCATGCACTCTCTCTATTTCTCCTCTTCTATTTGTCTTTATTTTCTTTCTTTTCCTTTCTCCTTTTCTCCGCTTAAACCTGCCCTGCTTCTTTCTCCTCTTTCGTTCCTCTCTTTCTATATATTTTTCTCTTGCCGCCGCTCTCTTTTACTTCGTATGTCTTCTTTATAAGGAGACGCATCCAAAATCACACCCTATTTTTATAGCTAGCATCATGATCCTCGCCGTTCAAGTGATCCAAAAAACCACAACATGCCACGTCATCCAATCCTAAGAGCCGCATCTGAACTGTCCCTTTTAAACTAATCCTGACCGTCCGTTCGCGGTTAGAGGTGGTTGTAGGAGCATTTGAAGAGAGCACTAGAGGGTTCGATGGTGGAGGACATAAAGGTGTTGTCAAAGAGAATGGGAAGCTGGTGGTGTCGAGGACGGCGACAACTCTTGGATTGAAGCAAATGAAAGGGCCAGGAGGCATGTGCGTCCAGAAAGACCGTGGAATTGTGCTTTTTTGCCAGAAACAATTTTTTTTTTAATTTTTTAGTGGGTTGACTTAATAGATTGGAAGTACAAACAAAAGCATTTGATACTATTTCATAGAGAAAAAAAAAAAGTTTCTGGTAAGTCAATTAGCAAGGAAAAGTAAAATCTTGATGTTCATTTGTGGATGTGCAGATAAGTCGTGAAAAGCATTTATTGAACCGTTGCCAGTAATTCATTTTATAACTCAGCTGTTCCAACAGGGATGTCACCACCCGCCATTATCTGATGCTGATCGTGTAAAGGTTGTAACATAGTACATATCCTTGTTTTCTTAATTCTCTTCCTTTATGCAATTTTATAGTACTGTGGCACTAATGAAGCTTTAACCATTCCTCTTCTGTGACTATATGAAGGTGAGAGAATCTTCTGTTGATGTTCTTTTTGGTTCTCGTGATTGTAGATTCTCTGTTGATGAGAAGGGGACAATGAGATCTGTTGTGGAGTACTGTTATGAGACGTATGGATTTTCCCTTCGACATACTCAGTGGCCTTCCTTAGGAGTAGGAAATACAAATAGACCGAACTATTTACCATTTAAGGTAAACAGTTATGAATTATGAGCTTAAGCATCTTGCTGAGTGCATGCTAGTTGTTTGCCCTGGATATAGGTTTGCAAGATTGTAGAAGGTCAATGGTACTCAAAAATGTTGGATGAGATCTCGATTACTGCTTTGCTTAAAGTCACCTGTTAGCGTCCTTACGATAGGGAGTGAGATCTTGTCTGATACTGCCTATGCCTTTCTTTAAATTTTGTGGTCACTAAGAACTTTCCTTCCCTGTTCAGATTGGATCTTGTGTTTATCTATCTGTTTTCATAATTTCTGTCCACTGTTAAAGTTCTTAGTTTGTACTATTATAGTTGTTGAAGACAGATTGGCTGCTGATCTGATGCAGGCAACGGGTCACTGGTCCAACTAAGGAAAAAAAAATAAAGTTCTGAATAGTTTCAGAGTAGTTTAATGGTAACTAACGGAAAATGACAAGAAAAACCAATTATATGCTTTTACAGACCTGCTCACGTATATGAAATCAGAAACATTCACATACTAGGATTATCCTCGGATATAATCACATATACAATTTCTTTTGCACCATTCACTTTCTGGAGCATTTAGAATGATGAAAAAATTACAATTATTTATTGGATTTTATTCACTGCACATTCATCCAAATTCATAAATAACAATATAAACAAAATCAATATACTGAGAAAAAAAGAATCTTAGTACAAACTTTTTTTGGGAGCCAATAGCTAAGTAGACATGGATCCAAAGGATTAATAAAGTACATAACTCTAGTGCCTGTTTGATTTTTACTCTGTCAAAACGAAGTTTTGGTCGAATAGGTTTTGCTATGAATGACAGATAATAAAAATAGATTACATGATATATAACAATAAGAATTTAGTCATGTGTGTTTCTGAAGACAAATTACTATCACTTTCCAGATATTATATCATTATGGTTATGAATGTTATCTTATTTTCACAGAGAAATGAAATACGTAGAGAAGCTAATGCAGGGGGCGTAGAATAAAAGGAATCTTGCGGTTTTAGCACTTTTCATCAAAGGCCCTTTTCATGACGGTGTAGTTGGTCCTGGACCCGACCCGACCCGACCCAATTACAAAGCCATTAGGAATGTGTAATCCATTGACACCAAGATCGAGTTCTGCCTTAGTCTCCGATGCATAAACCTTAAACCCAACCCTCTCATCAAGACGAATCAAACTAGGCAGACGGACCTGCCTACAGTAATAATTTAGCCCATCTCATCTAACGACTATATTAGCGTATAATATTAGTATTATGAAAAACTAATACGTCTCATTAAATATTTTCATTTGCTCTTCTTTATTTATTTTCTTTTTTGAATCTCAAATATACGCTTTTAAAAATATAATTTCCATTTTTTGTCGAAAATATAATTCTCTATGACCATGAAAAATAAATTTTATAAAACAAGCAAAATATGATTAAAATATATTTAAGCTTCTCAAATAAAATTTTGGTATTTATTCTCTAAAGAAAAAGAATAATGATATATATTTTGAAATTAAAATTATTTTTTTATTTCTTTAATCATACTCTTTTTGCCAGCCTTTAATCATACTCTCAATTTATTATAAAACCAAACAAAGCTTTACAATGAAATAGAAAATAATGTTTTTGCAATGTAATCTTTTATGTTGAGAAAGATATTTCAATAATTTCACAATAACACAAATCAGATAAGATAAGTAAATTGAGTATGATTCTCATAATTAATATATATTACATTACTTTCAATAATCAAGATAAGTTTTGTTCGAATTAAGATAATTAAATTTCTTTTCATATCTCTATAATTGTACAATTCTTGTATTATGTTTCTCCCGTCCATAATTTTAATAAATTTTATTATTAGACCAATTTAATAAATGTTTAACATTAAATTTCTTTAAAAGTGTTAATATTTTAATCATATATAAATTTTGCTCCCCAAATCAATTTTTCTGGTTATATATAAATTATATATATAAAGTGTTAATATATAGAAAATAACTTTTTTGCAATGTAATTAATTATATATAATGTTTTATTCCAATTATATATAAATTTTAATTTTATATAAAGTGTTAAAATTAAATTTCTTTAAAAGTGTTAACTTTCTAAAATATTTGTTATATTTTTATTTTTTATTATCTTTTAAAATGAAGGTATATGAATTATTTTTATTTATTTTCATTCTCAATATTTTTTTATCTAATAAATGGATTGATTGTAGTTAAAAATCACTTGATTGATGGAAATGTTAAGGCAGAACGTCATTGGAAAACAAGCGAAATAAATTTTGATCACTGACACCAATAAGAAATAAATTGAGGCACTCTATCATATCATACAGATATATTAATTTAGGATTCAAATGTTCATGATATAATAAATAAATTATTAACTTACTGATACTACAAAATGCTTTGAAGCCTGCAAATTTCTGAAGAATGATCATATTCCCTAATGAATCTTTTCGAATTCTTCCTTACACAGTGGATCAGAAAACAGAAATTTGCTCATATTTACTCTTTATTTGCTTCATTCATATTGTCTCGTGAATCTTTTCAAAATAACTAATGCTACATTGGAACAAAGAGCCATAAAATGTTGAAATTTTTTTTGGACCATATTATTGATCATTAATTGTAAGTAATACTCCCTCTAGTCTATAATATAAAATTTTTTTAATTGAATCACGTGAATAAAGAATTAGAGTTAAATTTAATTAACTATTTTAATTTCTTTAAAAATCACATTTTTTTAAATTACTTTTATTTAATCTTTTTCTCTTCCTTATTAAGATACATTAAATATGTGTGTTTTTTGAAAATGTATAATAAATATTATTTCATATACAGTAATATAATTCTATATTTAAGATCAAGACAAAAGTTCATATATTTTATGACTGGAAGAAGTATAATTCAATATTCAAAAAGATAAAAAAATATAAAAAAAAATTAACTTCTCGTGATCCCTTCCAAACTCCAATACACTCATCAAATAACGATAATCAATATAAAATATAAATGTATAATAAATTATATGGTTTATAATTCATAAATAACAATTCACTAAACTATGTATATATAACTACGGATCACCTAATTTTCATGTTACTAGTAGCTATCGTCACCAAATACAAATTAATTGTATCAACGGCTTATAACAAATAAAGCTCTAAATTAATTACAAGTGGTAATGCATAAATTATAGTATTGATGGACATGGATATTACAATAAAATTTATTAAAAAAATATTTTTTAACTATAATTCAAAATGATTGGCGGTTAATATTATATTGGGAGGATATTAACAGAAAGAAAAGAAAAAAAGAATAAATTTTATAAAATTTTAATTTATTATTGAAAAAATAGATATATATAATAAATAAAAATCAAAAATAAAAATTTAAATGATATCTAGCTACTCAAGATTTAACCTTAATATGTATATTTTGTGATTCAATATTAATAGTTGATTAAAAATGAAATAAAAGAAGCCAAACATTATTTGGATATATGTGATATTTATATAAATTAAAAAAATAACCATTTAAATATGAAAAATTTGAACACTGCCATTATGCCTATTGTTTTCATTTGAGATGAAATGGTTACATAAATTACAGATATATGTATATATAAACATACCTAGTGTTATATAAGTATATTTATATAAATTTAATTTACATAAAACATTGAGTACTGAATTTATTCGTCAAAGTGGGCTTGGCCTGAATCTTCCACTCGTCATGCTTTCCCCTTCATATTGAGCCCAATAAAACCCAAAATGCCTTAGGGCCCAGGTTCGATCTCGTGCTAAGTTCCTTAGCTTTATGGGCCTAGCCCAATTACGGATATTTGGCCAACTAGCATCGTATGAAATTTAAAAAATAAATTAAATTATTTGTAATTTATTAATAATAAATTTTAGATTTTAGATTTTATTTTAATATTGATATTGATACTTTTTTTGTGAGCAGTAACGGTATTTCAACCGACAGTCGGAAAATAATTTCTTTAAGGCATAAAGATCACTGAAGTGGACTTTGTCTCTCTTAAGAAAGCATTTTCCATACATACGATGATACGACTAGGGATCAAACCCAAAATAGCATATTTAAGGGACCTAACTATTTACTAACTGTGTCAGGATCTTATCGGTTGATACGTTGATTTTTTTTAAAACTATCATGTGTCTAGTTGATACTTTGAGTTTAAACTAATTCAAATCGAACTATATTAAGAAGAATTTCTCCCAAAAATATTTTCTATGTTGATATGGTTTTAAACATAAGAGATCATGTTTAAGTGACTCTGACCATTTTCACTGGGATTAAAACTTGTTAGTTGATATATTGATTTTTTTACACAAACAACTAGTGGTATTTGTGGTTAGCTAACATCAATTTGACCGCACGAAAAAGATTCATTCAATTCCAATAAATCAATTTCACGCATACCTAAGTTCAGTTGGACTTAATTACGCGAGTTGATATTATTTAATATTTTTAAATTATTTAAAAACAAAAAGAATATAACATTTTGAAATCAAAAGCATTCCTTTTCAAAAACAAAATATAAATTCAACATGAAAAAATAGTTAACCCTGTATAAAAAAAAATTAAATCTCTTTGTGATATCAAGTTAATATTTTATTTTTATTATATATAAAAGTAGTTCATGTAATGTAATAGAAATAATTTTTATTTCATACTTGATTAGGCTCTGTACGATCAACCAAATATCATAACTTGCATTATTTATAGTTTATAAATAATTTAGCCTTTTAGAGTTTAGCGTTTTAGTAAATATATAAATGTGAAATATAGATATACAGACTATTGTCCGTAGGGGTTAAATGCCAGAAGCGTAGAATTTATGCTCTTGATGATATTTTTAAATTTAATCTACGAAAACAAACTTCATCTACATAGATAGTATTAATTTACAATAAATCCAATATTTCTTCTTTTATTGCGAAGAATAATTTTGAGCTAATAAAATTTATAATCCAAACATTTGGAAACTCATTTGAAAAAGAACAGTATGAAAAACAACAACAACAACAAAAAGTTTTACGTCTGTTTCTATGAATATCGCTTAAAGATAGATTAATTTTATCTTTCTATTAATTTACTTTAGTTGAACTTGTTTCATAATATTTTGAGTGGTAGACCTCATCCTTTTTTCACTTAATACAAACAAATGAATAGTTAATTGGCGTCTAACTGAAATATAACAAGCATGAAAATAACAACTTATTAACCATTACTTTTTAATAAGCATTTATTTCTCAAATAAATAATTATGAGATAAATTGATTTTTTTTACTTATAATAATTATTTATTCTTTCATAATCACTCATTTCACTTTTTCTTTTTATTATTCACCTAGTAATCACTTAAACACAAAAAACTTAAACACATTTCTTTTCTGAAAATCACTTATAAAGTAAAAAATCCAAACATAAATTACTTTTGATATAATCATTTATTATCATAATTAATTATGAATAATTACTTATTCTCATAATTAATTATAGATAAGTTAATGCATAGACACTACGAATTAGTGGGCAATCAATTAAACATAATTGCATAGTAACATATTAATTAATAAACATAACAGCTGTACCGATTTACTATGTGGTAAGTATAGATAATAAGAGATGAAAAATCATAAGGGCTTTGTCTGGTAAGGAATAAGGCAAATGCTAGTAGTGTTAGGTTCTGTTTGGTTTTCAGTTAGTTAAAAATAAATTTTGGTAGAATTAGTTTTGTAATGTAGTTATAATAAAAATTGGTTTTGGACTAATGTGTTTATATTTAGATGATTTATTTGAAAATTGAATTTGACAAAACTCATAATTTTCCTCTAAATTGAGTTTAAACTCTATCTCATGATTAATTTAATTTACTTGAACTAAAATTTAATCTGCATTTATTTAATTGAGAACATAATATATCTTATATAACATTTTCTTACAAATCATGATCTATAAAAATTAAAATTTTAAAGGATATTTTGATCAATAAATAGGATAAATTTTATGAAAATTTTATTTTCGTAATTTTTTTTATTTTTTCTCATTTTTATTGATCTATTTTTATCTGACTTTAAAATAAATATAAATAAAAATAAAGAATCAAACTGAAAAACAAAAAATGAATTGTTTCTCCTTGAACTCTGTTTTGACCAAAATTCACAGTGGCAACATGATCTATTTTAACACCCAAACATTAACAAAAAAATAAAAGAATTGATTTTGAGCTATAACGGAATTTGAAAAGTAAAACCAAACAGAGCCTTGTTGGTGGTATCAAGAAGGAATACCAATCAAAGTAGCAAAAGTTTTTTTTTTCCTTGTTCTTTTTTACTAATTATCTGACATGATATGTGATCATCATTTTGAATTTTAATTAATTTAAATTAAATTATAGTTAAATTTTGATTAATTCAAATTAAATTATAGTTGGGTTCATAAGGGAACTCTTCCAATTTTTTTTTTTTTATGTTCAGGATGAAAGCGTAGCCCAGAAGAGACAATGAGAAGGAGGAGGAAGGAAGTTTCAGTTTAAGAAAAAAAAAAAAGTAGTAATTTAATCATTTAAAAATAGCAGATGGTGATGATGAAGTGGTGATGAGAAGAGAGTGAATTGAAGAGACTTGAGGTGGGGGGATAATGCGCCAAGGGGGGAAGTGGATAGAGAAAGAAAGTGACGTTGATGAGAGAGAGAGAGAGAGAGAGATTCATGCATCAGCAATAGCATTGGCATAAGCACAAGGCACCAGCCATTGATTTGAGGGAGACGTGTGGGTTTGGCTGCTTCTTGTGAGGTGTCAGCGAATATGTTATTTTGAGGAATCCATTGCGTCACCCCTCACGCACTACTCCCTCTCTTCTTCCCCCCTCTCTATGTCCCTATTCTCGCAGCCCTCCCCGAGCCCGCCCGCCTGCCTGCCTTCCTTCCTCCCATCTTCCTTACCACGTGGGACATGTGTCATCCCTTGTCTCCTCTCCACTCCTCATTTAATTCAAATTCATTACTCACGAGTGTGCAAAAATCCAGAGATTCGGTTGATCCGGTTCAATCTGATTTTATTGGGTTAATTGGACCAGATTTTATTTCAGGTTGTGTTGGATTTCAGGTTCGGTCATTTGATCGGGTCCAATTTGAACTATATAAATATATATATATATTTTAAAACATATTATTTTATATATATTAATTAATTTTATAAGATTTTTTTATATATCTTATATAATATATTTATTATTTGATTACTATGAAAAATTTTGTAAAATTTTGATATTTTAATTTTATTTAAAATTTTAAATTAATTTCTTAATTTAATATTATATAAAAATAATGTATAGTTGTCAAAATTTATAATTTTTAAAAAAATTAATTTATATTCTACCATTATAGTTTAAAAAAATTTTATTTTTACATTAATAATTAAAATTTTTTTATTAATACATAAAGTTAGCTTTATTTTTTTTTAATATTTTAAAAAAACATATGGTATCAGCCCCATACACACCCCTACTTGCAGTAAATCTTTCAATTAAGTTACATCTGTCAAAAAATCTTACTGCCAAAGATAAAATGATCATCTTTACACTATTAGTCTTCAAACATTAACTGAGAATACCTTCGGTGCCCCTAAAAAAAATTCTCATCTCAAATACTAGTATTTTATCATTTAAGTGACTTTCTCACTTTTCAAATATTTATTTAAAACAAAAAAGAAGGAAAAAGTGACACTTTACACACAAGATTGAAAGACATTTATCCACTGCATTTTCATTTTTCTTCCTACTGGTTATTCATTCATTCTACGACATAATTTGTTTTTTTAAAATTAGTTACCTCACTATGAAAATTGCTCACCCAAAAAAAAACATGACAAAACTGTTTTTTCATGACAAGATGATCAAAATCAAAAGCCTTGGTATGAATTATCTACTATCAATATTAACGTCCGCATCATTCATTTTTAATATCATCAATTATTAATATTTTACATAAAATTTATATAGTTAGCCAAAAAATATTATATAAAAATCATCCCAAATCATACTATTTATAATTCCCTACTCAAATTTATACATAGTACAGAAACTACTTTCTTTATTTTTAATTTTAATATTTAAAACACATGTGAGACATTCACTCTTTGACTTTATTTTATTACAAGAAGGGCTGCGATTTTTTATTTTCATTTTTTACTTTACTGATTATTGTTATTTCTGTAAAATGACTATTTTGTTGGTTTTTATATCAATTTCGACTACATGACTGTCCATGTGTAAGGCATTTTCCACTCTTTTAATATGTTGAATTTGAATATTAATGATGTGAAAAATGGAATATAAAATATTTGAAATTTGAAATTAGCTGGGGAACGTTGAAGTGGAAGAGAGTCCAATTTACAAAGGGAATGATACAGCTTCTAGGCTTCTAGCCTTCTGCTCAGGGAAAGAAAAATGGAATCCGGACGGTATATACACCTAACTCACAAAATGCCAATGTCCTACCCGGCCCAAGTTTGAAAACCCGGACCCATATGGCTATTGTTCCGACAGAAACGGGTGGGTCAACAGCTGAGATGCACTCCACCTCTCACTAGCTTCCTTCTTTAAGCAACACTTTATGAAGCTCCGAAACTTCTTCGATGCGTGCTCCGGCAAGCTTGGCGGCTCTCCGAAGCAAATCGCACACATCAGGGTCGCCCAATCCGGTCGCTGACCCGCCGGTAGGAAAGGAAAGTGACCCACGTACAGTTCGCACAAGGTCAGACCCAGGCTCCATATGTCACCCGAATACCCGTTATAATTCCCACCATACCTATCCGGGTCGAACCGTTCCGGGCTCATGTACGCGCAGGTTCCAACGTATGAATCGCACGCGTCTAGTGTGCGGCACATGATCTTGCTGACTCCGAAATCACCGATTTTCACTTCCATTCTCTGATTCACCAAGAGATTGGAGGGCTTGATATCGCGGTGGACAATCTTGTGCGCGTGGAGATAGGTCAGCCCGTTCAAAACCTGACGCGCCACCGCCGCGAGTTGGGCTTCCGAAAACGTACCGTTCTTTTTTAATAAGGTATCCAGCGTTCCCAAATCCATATACTCCATGATAATCGCCACGTCGCCGGAAGGTTTCTCGAAGAACCCGTGACACCTCACCACGTAAGGTGAGTCCGTCCGGCGGAGGATATCCATCTCCCTTCGGACTTGGCGGCGGGTCATGGGGTCGGAGTCGCTGTGGACGACCTTGAGAGCGTAGATGGCGGAGGTGCGCTTGTGACGTACCTTGTAGACGGTGCCTCCGTTGCCATGGCCAAGTACCTGAAGCTTTTCGAGATCGTTAGGGGCGATATCGGCGGCGACGGTGTTGTTGGAGGAAGTAGAGGAGGGTGGGAGGGGGAAGCGGGGGCGGCGCACGGAGGGTTCCGGCAGAGGGAGGCGGAGGTTGAGGTGGCGGCGATCGCGTACCAGTGCCATCGGATTGTGGAAGAAGAGTGAGGAAACTGGCGAGGAGAGTGAGGGGGAGAGGGTATATATAGGAGTGGGGGGGCGTGACGGCTAAGGAAGGAGGAAGGATATAGCTCTGGGGTAAGGACTGGGGTCCACCTCAACGAGAAGGGAAAAAAAGTTTTAGTCCAGATACAAATTGGATCATCGATGACGATGAGTCAGTAAGGGGTAGTGTGTGGGAATGTAATTGGAAGATTGATTTGCATTTTTAAAAATTTGTGCATGTGACAAAATTAATGTTTAAAAAATTAATACTTTATTATGCCGTAAGAAAAGGATGTTTAGATTGATTACTCCATTGTCATCTATTTATTTAAGCGATTTAAATTATTTTTTTCTTATAAAATGAGTGAAAGGTCATGCAACTTGAGTTTGTTCTTTCCTTTGGCTCCAAGCACTTGTGAGGGTCAGAGTACGTAATAGTCAAGCATTATTTTTCAAGGAATACGAATAATTTAAAAAAATAAAATAAAACAATATATTTGAAAATTGAAAGAAGTTTTTACCTGCCACACATCGAAGCCAAGTTTGTTGACATGAAGACGAAGGATACGAAAGGCAAGTTTGGTCTCTCTTCTCATCTGAATTACCCTGCTTGGGTTCATTTGAAAAGAGATTGGGTCCGTCTTGATACTGATAATTTAGTAAATCACCAAGGCGAGGCAACCTGCAAAAGTCTCAATGGAAATTATGAGGGAGACTAGTTTGGGGGGTAATGAGAAAAATAGATTTTTCTTTTAAACTCGGACAACTACAATGCATACTTACACATCCACTCATATATACTCAAAATTATATCTTACTATTAATGGGTACTAGTATCACTAGATTTTAAACCCTTCATGATATCTTGAGAGGTTTAAGACTTTGTTGGGACTTAAAAATGGAATTAAACGAAATAGTTATTGATAAAATGATATATAATGAAAGTGAAATGAAATATAATATTTCATTGTTTGAAAGTTTTACAAGAGAAATAGATGATTTTATTTAACCACTATTTGAGAGTTATATTACAAAATGAATTATAACATTTTTATTTCACTATCACTTTTATAAATTAATTTAAATGGATTACAGCTATTTTTATTCCACTTACTCTTATGAACTTAGGTTGACTTAGTGGTAGGAATGAAAGGAGAGCGAGAGATGCGATGCATATTTTTATAAAAATAAAAATAATTTTATAAATTTCAGGTCATTTCATCCTTAACTATCCAATTTTGAGAATAAAAAAGATTAAATTTATAATAATTAAAGATGATTTAGGAGACTATTACTTGCTATTCCACTCATTTTTTAAAAAATTCCTTTAAATAATGACCCAGATTTATTAATCATCTCATTTGATTTTATTATATTCAAAATTAAACTCTCAAACATACACTTGATGGAAATTTTCACCTCTCTATTGAAGCCCTAAATCTTATCAATTGGGGCTGCAGCAACCAACGACCGCACCTAAGATGTTGTGAACAGAATTAGACATTGGCAGATTGGCTTGTGTAAAACTCACTTTGAGTCATAGCTCCGTAGAAGCCATCCCCTGTGCTAACTGGCTTGCTAGCTAGGAGAGCAGATTGTATGTAAACGGGTTATACTGTTTTCTTTATTGGCTATAGGCTGATCCCTACATGATGATTGTATTAAGTAGTTAGTGGTGATTCTCATCCCAAAATAAATCACCTTTAATATCAAAAATTAAATATGTTATTTTTTGGCCCTAAAACATAATTTCCCCTCATTAAAAAAAAAGGAGTTTGTTGTTTGATTGGGCTCCAAGCATGTCTCTTGTTAAAAACGATCCGTGTCTGTTTTGCAATCGTTTTATTATATGGATGGTGGAATATGAAAAATGAATTGTAAGTTTATGATTTGTAAATAGTAATATTTATTACAATTATTATATATTGAAATATGGATAATTAATTATAACTAACTGCAGTTAGATTGAATAATATTGAATATAAGATGGGTTATTACTAAAATAATATTGATGACTGCAAATATCTATGCCATATTTGAGTATTTAAAAATGCCGCCTTAATAATTAATAAAATATGATTTGGTTTTTATATTGGCGTCACACTAACAAATAAATAAATGAATGATGATATATGATTGTAGTTTCATCTAGTATATTAATTCTTAAAACTCATGATTTGACTTTTATTTTTGTTCCGTGTGATTCATTTTTTATTAAGTTTAATAAAAAAATAAATTTTAACAATTGTTTAAAAGCCAGGGTGGCAATGCTGTGCATGCAATTTTCTTATTACGGAGGATTGTCGATTCGTTGTATCATATGCATGCCACGTTGATTAATAAACACAGGTTAGCCTTGGAATTAATAGTACATATTTAGATTTATTTGGCTTCTTTTCCTATTTTAAAATTAGAAAATTATATTACACACAAAAATCTTTAACAAATTGTATTGACGATGCTCTTTTGGTGCAAACAATACTCTACTAATTAACTTGTTCATTCAATTATTTGCTGGCAATTTGCTCACTGGACACAAATCTAAATGGCATGGAACCAATAATGGAACCAAGATTCCAACTGCCAACAAGAAAATAACAAATATCTGTGTATGTCTCTACGTATACATATAATTCATGCCACTTGAACATATAACTAACAAGGACAAAAATTAGTAAAAATAAAATAATATTAACCAATAAAAATAATAATAAATTTGTGTGCACGTATGTACATAAGGGTCCCAAATTTCAAGTTGCACAAGTAGCAAATAATTGAGGGATTAGGATGTGAATGGTAAATGGGTAATAACATAAACACTACCATGTTGGCAATCTTATAATTAATATGGTATAATTTTGGCCCAAAAAATGATTTAATTAATTATGGAATCTACAGATGTCCATCCATCACGGTGGCTTCACGCCTCCTCGTTTTGTTTTTATTTAAAAAATATGATTAAATGTTTTAAATATTTTTGTTGAAATTAATTTAAAAAATTCCTGGAAAATGTCATTTATTATTATTATTATTATTATTATTATTATTATTATTATTCTAAAATTTAAAATATTCATGTAAATAATTTTAATTTGAGATCTCAACTGTAATTTTTTTTTGTTACAAAATATTTATATGAGTTGGATTTTGAAAGATTATTAGTGTGCCTCATGTTTTTTTTTTCAAAGAATATATATATATATATATATTCAGTTGTGACGAACAGCTAATTGTTTTTATCCTCAATATAAAAAAAAAATCAAGTTGATTGCTATTTGCTACAATGCATTTCATCCCATTAATATTTGGGATAAGGATGCACAGACGGCTAAATGCGAAGTGGGGTTCCAAACTTCAATATTGGTCCTTCATGCCTTAACTTGTCTCTTATTTTGGGGATACAACTTGCGCAATTTGGAGTTCATTAATGCATACTCTCTCTTTTTTTTCTTCCCTTTAATTTTTATTAGTTAGAATTATGATAAATTGATAATTAATGATATTGCAACTTGATAATTAACAAACAACTTAACAATATTCTCTCTATTCTTATTTACAAGTCATTTTTAACTACTTTATATAAATTAAGAAAAATAGTTAAAATTAGTTAAACTTTTTAAAATTCTAAAAAATTATTATAATTTTTCAATATTACTCTCATTAAAGTATTACATATCTAAATTATATTTCTTTTAATCATTCTCTCTCTATTATAAATATTTAGAATAAAATTGGAAATAACAATTTAATATTTCTTAAATATTATAAAATAACTAATATTTTGAATAAGTAAAAGACTTCTAAAATATGTCAAGTAATAAAATTTCAATCATCTTGAGGAATGCTCCTTCATGTACTCATTATAAAAATCTTTATTGTAGGACACTCTCCAAATTACTTGAAATACTAATTATTTTTTCCTCTCAATATCCTTTCTTATTAATGCCCTTTTTTTTAATTTCGCTTGCATTTCCAACACTCATATTCATTAATAGCGATAATTTTGAAAACTTATGATTTTTTTTTTTTCAAATTTAAAAGTATTAACTAATTTTAACTAGATTTCTTAATGTATGTAAAATTGTTAAAAAGTCTTTAACTAGATTTCCTAGTATGTATAAAATTGTTAAGAAATCCAGTTTAGTTATTTTTATCCTTATTATAAGGACTCTTATAGTGACTTTGCATGATTCTTATTATTGAATTACTCAAAACACCCAGTATGTTTTAGTTATATTACACTTTGATTAATAGTTATATTACACTTTAATTAATCTAGCTTGAGACCACAAATTTAGCACAACCATCAACCAATTGAGTTGCACACCGGTGCCACACTACTTCCTCCAGTTTTATTTACAAAGTGTTGTTATTTAGATTATTGTACAATTTAGTGCCTGTTTGATTTGTCTTTTAAGTTGGTAAAAGTATGTTTACAAAGATACTTTTACCTAATTTTGTATTTGTCTAATTTTAAAAGATTTTTCTATAAAAGTGTTTTTACCTCTAAACGTATTTTTAGTCAATGAACTGAAAAAGTTACTTTTCAGTTTGTAAATATACTTTTATCTCACAATTATTTTGTCAAACTCACTTTTACAATAAAAAACATTCACATATAAAAAATGTTACAATAATTTATTTTTACCTAAATTTCATTTTCATAAACTTCATTTTATTTTAACATATTTTTACAAACTAAAAACTAAACACTAAAGGGGCCATAAGGAGCCAAAATAAAAAAAACAAAGAAACTCATTGAGTTAAAGAATTTTAGGGTGTATTTGGTTGAAAATTTTTTAAAAAAATTTAAATACAGGGGAGGGGAGTCCCCTTGTTTAGCTTAAAATATGCTCAAAATATCAAAGGATATTAGGATTTAGGTCCCCCCAATTCTCAATCCCCTTTCCCACCCTTTTATTAAATCCTCTAAATTGAGTTTTTTATTAGAGGAGAGAGAGTATTTATTACTCAATTTTCTCCAATCTCCCCTTAAACTAAATAATATTTCATTAAAATCCTCCAATTTTCTCCTCTACGATCCTATCATATAAGAAAATTTTAAAATTATTTTAATCCCTCCAATTAGAAATCCTTTCAATCATCTCTCATTCAATCCCCTGGCTTGAAACAAAGGGACTTTAATGGTGGTGAGTGATGACCAATGATTTTAATTATAAGCCCTATTTTCACTGAATCTGATCAACACCTGTTTGATGGTCATAAAACCTAGCTTCATAAATGCAGGCATTAAAAAGAAAGATACGATATACTTAAATTCACATGAGACGGTTTTTTTAAAAAAAGAATTTTCCGAGGCTAAAATTATCTTATAATTAGTATACTGATTTTCTAAAAATTATAATATAATATTTTTCTAATTTTATAAGAATGTTTTGGATTTATAAAATTTAGAAAAAAATAATAATAACTTTTTTTTTATACTGAGGAAAAAAGAACAACGCCGCAAAACACTAGACCCGTTTTCTCATCAGAGACGGAGAATTATCTGACAATAAAGCAGAAAAAAGGTGTTGAGTTATCTAATAATAACTTTCAAATTGTAATAATAACTTTAAAAAAGTATTTTAAAACATTTTAAGATAATTATGGCCGCATAAAAGTTTACAAGTATAATTTTGTTTTTTTCAAAACTTAATTTTAGATTCATAGGGGACTACTTATAAAAATATATTTTTTCCTCTCTAAAGACGAAATATATAATTGTTGATCTTAACGTGTCTTCTAGAGAAAAACTAAAGTGGGAGGGAGATACTTCTAGATTATATAAATATATATATATATTTTCATACATAAATAAAATAACAGAACTTCAGGCAATCAAGTAACTAATTCCTGTGTGCTCAACATGTTGATATATATGTATAATAAAACATGAGCCTCGAGCAAGATAACTATAAGATTATATAAATATATAAAAGTAAAATATTATATGGGACGTGGTGACGTGTGAGTTGTTGCTAGGAAGCTGTATTGGGTTTCCAGATCCAGATCCTGGGCTGTATATGGATGAAAAGGATATGCAATGCGTTAGAGAATACTAAAAAAACGTGTTGGTTGGAGGGGTTTTTATTTTTCCATCAATATATAATACATTTCTTTTGTTCGGTCTCTTTACTTTTACTTTATTGCGGACCTATTATACTAACCAAAAGCCATGCCACTAATTAATTAATTAATATACTACTCTCTACATCAAAATCAAATCTTCCAGCTATAATGGAATATGGATTTATGAATCTGCTTGCTGTGGGTAACACTTTCTTTTATCATCGCTTCACTTTCCAAATCCCCACGGATCTTCTTTTTGCTTCAAAAGTGAACCAAATATATATAAAATATAGGTACTCATATTATTTCAAATATCATAAGTTAAAACCCAATACATGAGGCTTAACCATGGCTTTGAAACTCATACTTCTGTGCTCTCATAATTTATATATGATCTTTTTTCACTTAAAAAAAGAAACTCATAGTTTGGTATTCTCCCTTCGCATTAAAAAAAGAAACAATCATGATCACTCTAAATGGTGTTGTATGTGGATGCAATCAGCGGATACTAACATGAACTAAACTTTGTGGGCTTCAATTTCGGCCCAATCAGTTGCAATTGGGCCAGCAAGAAAATTCGTTTAAGTACCAAACCAAGCTTAAGCCCATTTATCAGGATTTGAATTTGTATTTGGGCTGAACATATTCTGAATTGTCTTATTTTAAAATAAGAAAAAATTAAAATCAAAGACCTTGTTATAAAATTTTATGATATTATTTAAATGCTCATATCATCCAAGATTTGTTATCAAAGATCCTGCACTTAAAAAGCTCCATAACCTCTCAAAAAGTCTTTTAGAATTCTACAACTAAAGTATTATAATCTCTAAATTCAATGATTTATTAGGAATTTTCTGTGATTAATACACATTACCTTCGATAGTTATACAATATTTAATTATATATATTAATTATATTCTTTATGTAATTGTAATTCTTGGGTTGATTAGAGACCTATAAATAGATAGCATGTTTTTCTTCTCTCTACATTTCTTTCTTGTTTTTATTAATTTGCATGTATATATTTTCTAATTTCAAAATCAATCTTAGTACAAGAGATGGTGAATAATAAGAGGTTGTTGATTTCTTTGTTTTTTTCTTGTTTTTGCTTTTGCTATTAATAGATTCGATATTTCCATTAAAAAACAAAATAGATCTTAGAATCTTGCGACAATCAATTTTTTCTAGAGTTACAACCGAATGTTTGACAAAAAATAGTTTTTGCAAAGTTAATGTCCATAGATGTAATAAATCATATAATTTGCTTCTTTTTCATTAGCTTGCCCTGCACGATGATACACACAAATCGACAATAAGTATATTTTTTTAGGCCAAAGAGAAACAAAAGGAGGAAGGTATTTTTTTGGCATAGGCTGCTCGGCTTCAATGAAATGTATTTCTAACACCACACAGTGTTTGGACCTAAATCCTTGTCAGGTATGGAATCATTTTTAAAATCCCTTGACCCAAAAACAAAATTACACTTGAATTCAATCCACAATGAGGAATAATAGGAATACATTTGTCTGCTCCAACCTTGCGTAAAGTAAAAATAAAAAAATCATTCATTTATTTTAAGAAAAACAAAAAATAGCCCATTTAATTGCTAACTGAGAGTAGAAAAAAAGTGGAATAATCAAACTCTGAGAATAATTTTGGCTAAAGCTAAAAGATGCAATAAATCTTGCATCTCATTCGAGAATAGATTCATGGCGATAATAGATCTTGCATTTTATTCCAGCCAGCATTGATGCGTGGTGATATCTTATCACTTGTGCCATTGCCTTCACACTTTAGACTAAACTTAAGCTTTTTCATCAATATTTTCTTTTCCTTTATGGAAGATAAAAATAAGCAATGAGAAAAACCATGCAATTTTTCTTTAACCGTGAATCCTGATTTCTTGAATTTGTTCTTGACAAGTAATTTATTTGCGTTATTTAACATTTAATTTATTTTTATTTTAAAATAAACAAATATAAGATGAAAATATATTTTTAACTTCTATTGAACAGACAATTTATTTAATGCACATTCAAAAATAATTTGATTAATGACCATTTAATTGAAAAAAAGTTCTATCCCTTTATCTGTGTGTGTGGATGCTAATGATTTTTTTTTTGTCAATAAATAAAATGTTATTATAGATAAGGAATCTGGGGCGAGTGTTAATTTTATTTTTTTAAAAAAATCTGCACAAAAAAAATTCCTTCTCATAAATTCCTAAACTCTGGCATTGAAACTAAAATAGTATGTTACTTCCTATTGTCTTTAATATAAGATATTTTAACTGAATAACGCGAATTAAGAATACGAGTTAAAATTAGTTAATTATCTTAATTTTTTTAAAATTATAATATTTTTCTAAAATTACTCTTATTTAATATTTTTCTTTTTCTCTTTGGGATATATTAGATAGGGATATTTTTTTTTAAAAGTATAATAAATACTATGTTGCATACTATAAAGGTCTTATATTTAAAATCAAGTTAAAGTGATTTAGGTATTTCACATATATGTCCCCTGAATTCCAACACAACTTGAGCAAAGTGGAGTTTGTAAATACTATAGTTGGCCAGTTTTTTTTGTATTTGTTACATGCTGACTAGTTAACTTGATTTTGAAAGGATGTAAGGTGTGTTTCATAATCATTGATGGGGAGAAATTTTTAGACACATTTTAAAATAAAATAATCACTCATTATCATTTAGGTGGTTATTTTTATAAATTATTTTTTTTACTTTTCAAAATTACTTATTCTGTCATAATCACTCATTTCACTTTTCCTTTTCATTATCCACTTAATAATTATTCAACTTTCAAAATTCCAACATATATTTTTTTTAAAATCACTTATGAGATAAAAATATTTAAACCCCAAACACTCGTAATGTGTAATATTCATGTTACAAATTACTATAGTTAATCATATTTGATTATTGTCAGGTCTAAATGAAGGTAGTTATCCTAATATGATTTTTTCCATTCACAAGATTTAAACTTGAAACCTTACTTAAGAGGTATTGAGTTTCTTACCACTCAATCTTTGAGACATGTTAAATATTTTACAATTAGCTTAAATTGTGAATGTTACGTGTTTAAATCTCCCATTGCAAGAAATAAGAACGCTAATCATACTTTAATGAAAAACCTTGCACAGTATGTTACACACACATATCACATAATTGATTCCTTTAACATACGACTTTGGGGCTTGATAAATTAATGATGCTAAAGGCATAAGATTAGGGAAAGGGCATAAAGTTGAGTTAATCCAAAATGCAAAGCACCTCGCTTGGGTTCTCTTTGTCACCACTAACCACGGACTCCTGTCCTGTTGACTCTTCTCATTATATGTGTATATATATATAGACACAAACACAGAGAGAGAGAGAGAGAGAGAGAGAGAGAGAGAGAGAGAGAGAGTCTGCACATAGAAAGCCATTGTGGCAGGAAATGATAAAAAAGATTATGAGCATCCATAGACGGAGCAGAAGAGAAGAAGAGGAGGAGGAGGAGGAAGATCGGAGTTTGGGTTTATCTGTTAATGCCGCTCATCTCTGTGGGAACTTCTTCATTCATCCCCATTACTGGTTTCTATTCTCCCTTCTCTCTCTCACATTTTTCTCCTCTTTCTTGTATGGTAACAATATCTTCATTAATTAAAAGGATTAATGTTTCGTTTCTTTATTCTTATAAAATAAAATATATTGACAATATTATATCCACTAATTAATTGAATATTACTGAAGCAAGGATCATGTTTTCTTTTTCTAATGAATATTGAATGATATATAATACTTCAGATTGCACGAATTCACTGTCTGTTAATCTTCTCCATGAAAGAAAAAATGGGAGAAAACTTGCGGACAATTGTCTAATGCAAATTATGCAACTATGATAAATGTATATTATCAATTATAAGCACCACTGCCTTATAAAAATTGTATCATAGGGAGATTAAAGACATGAAAAAAGCTCCATAAAATCTCAAAAAGTTTTTTTTTTTGGTAAAAAAATTAATCCGGTTTCTGATTTGGCGCCAAGGAGTTGCCTTTGCTTTTTGTTAAGAAGTAGCGGTGTTGATGACGCAATTGCAGGTGGTACATAGTGTGGAAGCATTTCATTCTGATATGGGCAGTGTACTCTTCCTTCTTCACTCCCATGGAGTTCGGCTTCTTCAGAGGCTTGCCCGAGGATATCTTCCTCCTCGACATCGCTGGTCAATTTGCTTTCCTCATCGACATCGTCCTCCGCTTTTTCCTCGCTTATCGTGACACCTCCAATTCCTGGGTCTTCAATCGCCGTCAAATCGCCATTAGGTGCATCCCCTTCTTAATTCCCTGTTTCCATTTCAATCCTCATCTTTCACTTTCTTGAATTCGGTTGATGAAGGTTGACGTTGTCAATTCCAGGTACTTGAAGTCTCAGTTCACGCTTGATTTTCTGAGTTGTCTGCCCTGGGATTATATTTATAAGGTTACTTCTATCTGTTTTTGCTATTGTTTTGGTTTTCATTTGTTCTTATAAATAGCATTCCTGATCAGAGCACTATATGTTAATTTAGATTTGTCACCAATATCACAAAAGTATTCTCGGCGCAGTACAGCAATAATAGAATGCTCTTTAATACTCTGTTTATTTTATTGTTGTTGTTTTGTCTATGAGATTCTGCAACTTGTTACTATGGTGAATTACGAATTCCTTAAAGAAGCTTTCATTATATCGATTTATTTACGATATGCCTCGGCATCTTTGAATGAGGTCTTTCATGGGCCGACTAATTACCATAATCAAACTTGAAGGTCCTCAGATAACACCCAGCAGCCATATCATTTTATTTTCTAACCATGCTTTTAATTGTGAAAGATTTACTTAATGTTTGTCGTCGTGAATTCTTTTGAGTATGCTATAGTTGTTGACTTTACTTTACCGCTTTTTATGTTGATATCAATTTACTTCTCTTATCAGGCTGCTGGCAGGAAAGAGCCAGTCAGGTACCTTCTATGGATCAGGCTATGGCGAGGATGTAGAGTGCTTGAATTTTTTGACAGGCTGGAGAAAGATATTAGGATCAATTATCTCTGTACTAGAATTGTGAAACTTCTTGTTGTTGAACTCTATAGCACCCATACGGCTGCATGCATCTTCTATTATCTTGCTACCACAGTGCCCCCCTCCAAGGAAGGTTATACATGGATAGGCAGCTTGAAGATGGGTAACTACAGCTATTCAGACTTTAGACATATCAGTCTTTGGAGGCGTTACGTGACATCGCTCTACTTTGCAATTGTTACCATGGTAACTGTTGGTAAGATTCTTGATATGTACATTTGCTAAAGGTATAGGAAGGATTTATAGTGTAACCTCTGTACCTCTAACTAAGGGTTTATTTTGTTTCTATAGGTTTTTGTAATCATTTTGTTGAATGCCTGATGGAAGTTTATTTGAATCAATAAAATGGTACTGGTTTTGAAGCAGATTGCTGGTTAATAACAGTGTAACCTAGCTTTATAATTCAAGTATTAATTCAGTGGCTACTAGTCTCACCCATGAATGTGTTTGGGCCTGGGGAATTGTCATTTTTCCTCCCTTGATACAAATATTACTTCATGAAAACTTACTTAAAAAGCATTTAATACCTTATACCGAGTGAGAAGTGACATTCCTTATGTGTCATTCTCTTCACACTGATAGACCAACTAAGAGCATAGATGTGGTCATGTTTGTTGAAAAGTTGAAGTACAGCTGGTCATGTGCTATGCAAGGAGTGGTGTAAGTCATGTTGGCTAAAAAATTAATAGCGACTGGCTTGATACCAGAAAGTCACAAATTGATAAATAAAACTTTGTTACAAATTTTTCTTTAAGTGATAAAATTGATATTGAAAGAAATTTAAAGATTTGACAAGTGTTAAAAACTGAAGACACACAAATTAATAAATAAAACTCTTTTACAAATTTTCCGATAAGTAATAAAATTGACATTGAAACAAATTTAAAGATTTGAGAAGTGTTAAAAACCGAAGACACACAATGTCTATTTAGTATGTATTAATGAATTCCCAAAATTGGCACAATAAAAATTGTTATTGAAGGCCTTTTTTTTTCTTTTTTATTTTCCCTTTGAGAACACACGTTTTGATGACTTTCTTTTCAACCCTTATTTTTTAAATAAATCCCATGCATTGCATGGGCCACATTCTAGTGTAGTATAGTGGCTAGTAACAGGTAGCCAATCTCGCATAGAATGATAGGAGCATAGTGATATTTGTGATGACTTTGGTCATTAAGTTTAATTGAATCTAGTCATTTGATTCTTCTCGCTGCCCCTAAGGACATTCAGTTGAAACTAGTAAGCTTTAGTGATAAGTGATGTGAAGATAGTATAGCAGTGTTTATAATTAGTTATGACCTTCTCTTGTGTTTGATAATGATTTGTTTTCAATTCTTATGATCAGATCACTTTGGTACAGTTAACCTTTAGAGCATCGATATTGATCTTTGTGTTTATGTGTGTCAGCCCTCATTCGTTATTTATGCACACTTATGCCGTTGGGAGCTTCCTTGGCACAAGTGCACTGAAGCAGTGTTATATATTATTTTGCAGGCTATGGAGAAATTCATGCAGCCAATGTCAGGGAAATGATCTTTGTCATGATTTTTGTTTCCTCTGACATGATTTTGGGTGCTTATCTTATTGGTAATATGACAGCATTGATAGTGAAAGGTTCAAAAACAGAGAAGTATAGAGATAAAATGACTGAACTTATCAAGTACTTGAACAAAAATAATTTGGACAAGCAGATAACTAAGGAGATTAAAGGCCATTTGCGCTTACAGTATGACCGCAGTTACGCTGAGGCTGCTATTGATGAAGATATTCCGGTTTCTATCCGCACCAAGGTATCTGCAACTTGAGTTTGTCTCAAGTAGCAGTGAAATTAGGTGCAATAGTTTTTAGAGTGCAATTTTGGTTATATGTTTCTTGTTTTTGGTTGTCATAAGCTTATCTATACTATTTATTCTTTGAAATTTTTCTTTGACTATTGACGTTATCTCAGAACCTGTTTTGCTCTTTTATTATGTTAGTCAAAATTCTGCCCACAAGCTCATTACAGATGGTTTCGCCCCCTTGAAACTAGTGTTGCCAAGCTTCCATAAATAACATCAATCTGTTTTATCAACTCAGTTGTGAATTGCGGTTCTCAAACCCTGAAAATGAGAATTGGCTATGGAAGTGCGATATCACTTCTGTTAGATGCATTCTATACTTTCTCATATTCTGTCACTGGAATATATTAAGGAGAGAAGAAAGAACCGAATTAACTGATGGTTTGTTTTGGTACTGAGATGTCATTTCTGTTCATCATTTACTTGATATTTTCATTATTATTAATGCTTTTTTTTTTCTTTTTTGCTGCAGATTTCAATGAATTTGCATGAGCAGTTCATTCAGAATGTTCATCTTTTCAGGGGTTGCTCTTCTGGATTCATTAAGAATATTGTAAGATCTTAGCCTTATTGAAATTTCTTTTGATCTGAAATTTTCAAATGTAACTCCTCATGTTTCACTGGTTTTGATAAGCTTCTAACTATCAAAGCCAACAGCATGAGCTAGAAAAGTTTTATTTGTCAAAGAAACAGAAACTATCTCATGTACACCTAAAGAACGTGTTTCACCACGAAGAACACCAATATGAAGATTCTGTTTTGATATGTTATATGTTATGGCTGAGACTGCAAAGGGAATATTAATTAAATAGTAATTCTAATTTGGAGCTGTAGCAGTCAGATGATATGAAGTTGAAGAGAAGTTAGAGAAAGTTTAAAGTCTTTACTGAACAGTTATTTAAATTTAATTTTGATATGCAATTTTTGCATTTCCATCTCAGTTTATGTGCTCTTTAAAAACTACGATTGTCTTACACATTACATTCAGTTATACAAGCACGGCAGGATAGAAGCTTCGCCTTCTTTTGGGAAATTATTTATTCAGTATCTTGTTTTCCAGGAAATCAATCTCCATGAAGAGTTTTTCCTCCCAGGAGAAGTTATTATGGAGCAAGGAGATATGGTAGACCAACTTTACCTTGTATGCCATGGTGAGCTGGTATGAATTCTGGTAGCTCAATTCACTTGGTACATTTATATATTTTTGGTATTTGTTTATTGAGTAACAAACATTTCCACAGTTCACCTAATTCCTGATATGTTCCAAATTTGTCATTCTTGATTCTTGTGTCTCTATAACAATAGTTCTGCATGATAAATACTGAATAGGAAAGATATTTGGTATGAATTTAGAGAGGCCTCTAAACCTAAGTTGACTTCTTTGTAATGCCCCAAAAACTGCCTTGGCTAATTTATAGCTAGTGAGAAACATGGGTCCCCATTATGTGCAGCCTCAACTAAGCCTGACTCAACACAGAATGTAATAGAAGATGAAAAACATATTAGAATATTTTATCTTGAAAAGGAATTAAACCAAAAAAAAAAAAGAGCCCACAACTATTGAGCAAAGCTGATCCTCATTCTTTATTCTTTCTTGGATATTTTAGCAAGTAACTTGTGAATAATCAACTAGGCATTGAAATATAAAGCCAGAATCATGAAGGGGTATGTTAATTCAATTTTATTACTTCACGTAATATATAAATGGACGAGCATATTAAATGATAATTTTTTTTTCCTTTTAAGTTTCTTGCTTATATTTGGAAAATCTGCGTACAAGTGCCCCTTTTGTATCTCATTTTCAAATTTTGCGTGATGGCTTTTATCTCTTCCACAGGATGAGCTAAGAAAGGAAGATGATGAAGGAGAAGAGCTAGTTATGCATTTTCAAACCTATAGTTCCTTTGGGGAGTTTTCCTTTCTTTGCAATTTGCCTCAACCTTACATGGTTCGTGCCCGTGAATTTTGCAAAGTTTTGCGTCTGGATAAGAAATCCTTTACAGAAACACTCAAGACATACTTCTTAGATGGTCGGGTTATCTTGCAAAATCTTCTCGAGGTATGCTTTCAAAAAATGCCTGAACCTTCCCCGTAAAAACACGATGGTTCGTGAAAAAGGCTACGTTACATTTTATTTCAGACGCCACTGATAGACATAATATAAAAAGGCTAAAATTGAATGGTAGCTTGTGTTCAGAGCACTAATGAGTTGAGTAAGTCAATTTGGCTATTTTGAAATACACACTAATGCTTACGTTTGGTTCTATAGTAGAAAGGGAAAAAAAAAGTTAGTCTGCTTGAAGAAAGATAATCCATTCGTTGTATTTGTACTTGACTTGCAGGGAAAAGACTCCGGTCTTCAACATAAGCTTTTGGAATCAGACTTCACCCTGACAATTGGAAATCATGAAACAGAGCTGGCTATGAGGATTAATTGCGCTGCCTATGAGGGGGATTTCTATCTTTTAAAACATTGGATTGAATCAGGATTAGATCCCAACAGAGCTGATTATGATGGAAGATCACCCTTGGTATGAACTTCATGCATCCAACCTATTCTTACCTGAATCCCTCAGTGAGGAAACTTCTTTGTTGGCACTTTTCTTCATTAGGCATAAAAAATATTTTGTTTTTATCAGGATAAAAGGAACATATAAAATGTCTTCTACTCTCAGTCTTTCTACAAAAACTTGATTAATGGTCGAGTGGTGATTTCAGAATTTACGTATGATTTGAATTGGAGTGGATGAGTCATGCCTAACATATAGTAATCTAACTGGTCAATTGCAAGCATACAGTGCTGACTTAAGCTTTTTTTTTTTTTAAATTGCTTTCCTCTTAAAATGAGAGAAGATGAAAGACAATAAGAGATAAGACATGGTTATAGGATCTTGTCTAAGTAAAAATTGGAAAATGACAGTGAGAAGAGAATAGTGCTGATTTATTTTTTGTCTTTGTTACCACAGCACATCTCTGCATCCAAAGGATATGTAGATATTGCAAGCTTTCTTATTGACAAAGGAGTGAATATTAATCGATCAGGTTAGCTGTTGAACTTTAAACCAATTTTTTGTCTTTTTTTTTTAGTAATCACAAATATATATATTTTTTAATATTTTAAGACACTATTGTTAAGCAAAACACTGTTTTACATTTTAATCAACCGTTTGTACTAGATAACTTTGGGAATACTCCCTTGCTTGAAGCCATAAAGAATGGGCATGAAGAAGTAGCTTCGTTACTTGTAAATAAAGGGGCTACTCTTAGTATTGATGATGCTGGAAGTTTCCTATGCATGACTGTTGCACTGAAGGAGTTGGACCTTTTAAGAAAGCTTTTAGCCCATGGTATAAATCCGAATTCCAGAAATTACGATCAACGAACGGCTCTTCACATAGCTGCCTCAGAGGGTTTGTTTACAGTGGCTCAAATGCTATTAGAAGTAGGAGCAAGTGTTTTATCAACTGACAGGTATGATATGAGTTTTGGAGTTATCTTCTATTAGACACGTGTTCAGTATGTCACTGTCACCTTCTATAGTTCAACTGTACATCTTGGTCATTCTTAACTTGGAAAACTCCTAATAACAGCAATTTTCTTTCATTGCAAATTGAATTGTAAGATAAAATCATTGACCATCTTCCGCTTGCAGGTGGGGATATACACCACTTGATGAAGCTCGTATAGGTGGAAATAGGAACATGATCCAATTGCTTGAAGTAGCAAAAATTTCCCAGCTGGCTGAGATATCAGACAGTATTCAAGAAACCCAAGGTATGATAGATGTTGTATTTCTCTAATATATAATGCCATCATATATATTTACACACAATGCTTTCGAAGTAAAATATTAAATTCTCAGGCATCGTATGGGAATATTCTGATGTACATATGATATTAACTTGCCAAACAGAAACATCTAGAATATTGGAGTTTCTTATGATAGGTAGTTGAAGTATTGGGATACTGATCTATGTTCAAAACGACAATCAAGTGTGTTCAAAATATGCACCTAATGCTTTAGAATGTGAAACCTTGAATTCTCAGGCATCATACATTCTTATGTAAATATGATATTAAGATGATAAACACAAGCATCTAGGATATTGAAATATCTTATAATAATTAGTTGAAGTATTGGGAGAGATATCAACTTATCAAGCATCTTCCTTAATGCTATTATAAAAATTAGATCTTCTACATTCATACATTTTAGAAAGAAAATGAACAATACAAAAGGTGTGATGATATGCAGGGTATTCATCTCATCTTTGCATTCGTAGTTTTCCCCCCCTTTTTCTTTTTTCTTGGCCACCTTTTCTTTTCATCTATAGGATATCAAATATCTTCCTTAATGCTACTATAAAAATTAGATCCTCTACATTTATAAATTTAGAGAGAGAGAATGAGTAATACAAAAGAATGTGACTATATGTAGGGTATCCATCTCATGTTCGCATTCATAGTTTCTTTTCTTTTTCATCTATATGATATGATATCAAACATCTTCCTTAATACTCTTATAAAAATTAAATCCTCTATATTCATACATTTAGAGAAAGAATGAATAATTCAAAAGAGTGTGACCATATGCAAGAGGTATAGGTCTTATCTTTGCATTCATAATTCTTTTCTTTTCATCTGTATGGTATTCCATTCTATATTATATGAGTCAACACGTTGCTTATAAGAATGAAATGACTACTTCCTTCCAAATTTTTTCAGGTAAGCATTCTAACATGTCATATACTTGCACCCAGTTAGCAGAAACACTTCTCTCACCATCAACAGATGGAAGTCTGAAAAAGAAATGCACAGTATTTCCTTTCCACCCATGGGATCGCCAAAAGGATAGAAGAGCAGGAGCTGTCCTATGGGTTCCTAGAAGCATTGAGGAGCTAATAAAGATGGCGAATGAACAATTGAGATCTTCCAGTGGTTCCTATATTTTATCTCACCATGGTGGTAGAATTCTTGATGTAGACATGATTAGCAATGATGAGCAGCTATTTCTAATAAGTGAAGCACACATTGAGGTGAAAAAAATTTGAAGATTGTTCTGGTCATCCGTGTGAGCTGGAGCAGCACTAAGGACAAGTCAGATATCGATCATTTCTCCTCAAAAGAAAAGAAAGAAGAATGAATAAAAGAAAAACTGAGATATGAGAATTGAGTTTCTCAATTGTTTAGGAAATTGAAAAGATTAATTTAGAAAAAAAGATCAAAACGATGTGTGAGATTGGCTTATATAATAGATTCATAGTATATACAAAATGTAGATTTTATCAGTAGTGTTTGTCTTTTCAACTCTTCATATGTTGTGAGGAGCATTGTCCTTTATATTGGCTTGTTGAATGTCCCTATGTCCATACCTGTGCGATGCTCTCTAATATATAAACTAGACATCAATCTCATGTTTTGCACAGAGTTCAAAATAAAATATTTATGAGTAAAGTTAGGCTATATGGGGTATGTAAATAATGCAGCTTTTTAGAGTTTTTAATATATACTTTCTCCGATTTAAAATATAAGTTCTAATTCAAAAATTTATCTTCATCCAAAATATAAGTCTTATTTGGTAATTTCTAAGATATCAAATATATTTTTTTCTATTTGACTTTTATCTGCAATTAAATGTAGGAGAAATAGTAAACTTTAAATACAATGTATTAAATAATGGTACTGTTAGAAAATAATATATTTTTTTAGCCGATTTAATAAGTAAAACTATATTTTTGTTTCTGTGTAATTAATCAAATATGACTTATATTTTAGATCGGAAAGAGTATATATTATTGATACTGGGTGACTGAAACATAAAGGATTTATTATGCCTATGCACTGATGAAGTGTCTCTAGTTGGTGAAGTAAATCATGATTTGATACAAAGATGCAGTCGTCACAGAATTATGCTACTTAAATTCTGCACGTGTTCTTTGTTCCTACCAACGTATAAATGAGGACCCCTTGAGCATGTTTCTAGAAGAGCTGGGACATCACCATCCTTGGTTTTCTTAATGTAGCTAATTAAATAATAAGTTAGCAGTTGCACTAGAAATTTGAAGAATGAGACTCAGATTCAGCACTTTATACCCCTTTTATATAGAATTGATTTCACAAATGAGAAAATGGAGATTTATAATTGGATTATTTCTAACTGCAACCTCATTCCCACTTACACAGATTCAAAAGTCAATTGAATTTGAAAAGTTTTTTTTGTTTTTTTGTTAAAATGGTGATGAATTTGCTGAACAGAAAAAGGGAGATTGAGATGGGCAATGAGATTAAAAGAAAAGAAAACTTGAAACGATATAATCAATGTGGTTAATTATTATTATTATTATTATGCACACAAACTCATATTATTATTACTGTTATGAAGAATAGGAAGACTAATTAATAACCTTGTCCACAAGCAACATATAACTCAATGTTGGAAAGTCTTAACGACAAAGAGAGCCACTTAACTTCAACAAGTTGAGCTCTAAAGTCAAGGACAGTTTCTCCCAATCTCTGTTTTAATACCAAGTGGATATATATATCCCAATTTCTGGAGTTCCCGTTTGGAAGATGAAGCACCAAGAAAACGCATGAAGAGAAATTGATGGTTGATGAATTAAAGAACCGTAGGTAGGAGAATGAGAGTGTGGGGAATGTTGTCTGGTCCGAGAGTTACAGAGGCATGATATTTGTGTGTGTGTGTGTGTGTGTATAAGTTTCTCGGACCAGGCTTCATTCCCCTCACTCCCTCCTCTTTTGCTCTTGTCTTCATCATTTCACTCCTTCTGGCCATTATCTGAAATTTTTGTGTTGAACTCTTATGTTTAAGCATCACACTTGAATGTTTGGTAAGTGTTTTTCTCCGTTACTTTAATTTAGCTTCCATTTCTCGACAGCAAGCCAATCAACTCAAATGACATGCTTTGCAGGTGGAATTGGAAATTAAGATTGGAAGACCCAACTCTATATATATATATATATAATGCTGCAGAGATCAAGACGTTGTGCTGTTTCATTGTCCTCCATTTTGCAGAAGTAAATTAATTTGATTTTAACTCAAAATTTAACTGAACCAAACTTATAAACATTCCTAATTAGGGGTCCATGTCATCATTTACATAAATCTTGTGGATTCACACATCAATGTTGGGGTGGCATGAATATGACATAAACTGTACAACTATAATTAGGCGTATTCATACTTAAACCACTTTTAGACTTCAACTATAAAATCAAACTGCGCTAATCAATTTTTTTAAATATTTACCCTTCTTTTGAAATGGTCAACCTGTAAAATGAAACCCAGTTATTTTGGAAAATTTCCCTAAATTAAACCTAACTCGGAAAGGTCAGGAACAGGAGCACTTCACTCTCCTAAAAGTTATTAGTCATTACTTTACACAGATAATGTTCTCACTGTCATTGTTGTTGTTTTTTTTTGGCCAAAAATTGTTATGCTTTAATGCAATGTAAGTTTTCCAAAAATACACTGGTAAATTAAAACTCCAACTTGTAAACACTAAATGTAATACGGTAACCAAATTTGATAATCTCCTTTTTATGAAACATGAATCAATTAAATTATGTTGATTTTCTCAAAATTTTATAAAAATGATATATATATTCTGTGTACGTATTTCAAACAAACCATAATTTCACATTTTAACATCATTTTTTAATTAAAGTATTCTGAATTAACTTGAATATATATAGAGAGGAAATAAAATTTTAAATCAATAATATTTTAATGGGTTAACAAATTTAAATAATTTTTATTTGATAAGAGATTTCTGTATATTTTAAAATGTAAAAAATAAATAAAATTTATTATGAAATATGTTTGTTGGGGACAATATGAAATATGGTATCCTTGTCATTTCTGTCTACTTTTAAAAGATTAAAATAATACTGTTGGATTATACACACAAGTATAATACTCTTTTTTATCTAAAATATAAGTCTAATTTCAAAAGTTTATTTTAATTTAAAATATAAGTTATATTTACTAATTTTTAGGACATTAAATATTTTTTTCTAATTTTATTTTTATCTGAAATTAAATATAGAATAGATAACAATCTTTAAATGTAATACATTAAATATGATATTATTAAAAATAATATATTATTTTTGACAGATTTAATAAATAAAATTAACTTTTTAACTTCCAGTGACTTAATTAAATAGAACTTATATTTTGGATATGAGAAATATGTTAAAATAAAATAAGCGATCCCATTTATTAATACTACGCTCAGAGCCTGTATTTCTTGCTCTAAGAGATAAAATTAATTAATAAAAGAATTTATAATATGCACTCGAATAATGTTTTTGGTAAGAAAAAAAGAAAAAACTAATTTAACCGAGAAAAAATAGCATAATCACTGGATATGTGTCACTTCATTGTGCACCCTATTAGGAGAATTTGGGATCTAGAACTAGAAAGAGAGCCCTCAAATTCGAGAGGTAGTTGTAAACACGAACGAAAGCACCCAGAAAATCGATATTAAAATTGAATAGCATAAGTGTGAGTCGAAGAAAACACACAAAGGCCCTTTGCTTCTCCAGAGGAAGGTTGAGTGAAATGGCGTTGCAGTGGATGATTCTGACGTATGTGGTGGCAGCGGAGGCCGCCCTCGCCCTTCTTCTCACCCTCCCCACGCCCAAGCTCCTGAGAAACCGTTTGGTTTCACTTGTTTCCCTCATCCTACAACCTGCTCTCTTTATCGTCCCCTTCGCTGGCTTCCAGCTTCTCGGTATTTTCACCTATTTGCTGCTCCTCTTCTTATTTCTCTTATGGTTTTATTTCTTAATTCGGTCCGGAATGACGTAGCAATGCCATTGCTTTTCTTTTCTTTTTCCTTCAGGGAAGGGGGTTGGATAGATTGCAGTTATTTTCGTTTTAGGGTTTCTGGATAACAAGTGAGGAAATTTAATCTAGTTAGATTAGGGAACTCAAGATGAATTAGAAATCAGATTTTTCTCGCTTTCTGCCTCCTTGCGTGGTGAGATCCGTATGCGTGATCGTGCATTTTGGTTTTCCTGAATATGGTTTTGTGGTATTTTCAGATTTATACTGGAAGAATGAACATCGATTGATGTGTACTTCTGAGGTTTGTACTGCTGCGGAGAGGGACCGATACGAGAAATCTGTAAGTGCCTCTGGTAGCTTTCCTTTTGTTCTTATGCTTCGTCAAATGCTCATGTGGTGATTTCGGTTCCTTAGACTGTGGATGTCGAAGTTCTGTTGGAGAATTTATTGTTCTTACTTCTTAGCAATGTAACTTGTGCTCGTTCATTGCACGTAATTACTGATGGTTTTGAATTTGCGATGCTGGCAGATCACATTTTACATAATTTGTAAAGTAGGTGGTCCTTAATTAAAAGAATTAATGATAATGTTTTGGATGCCATGGTTTACATGATTGCGAGTTACTAATTATATAGGAGAGCAAAGCTTCTCATTTGGCCTTTTGCCCTTTCCTTGCTTGTGTCGAGAATGTTATAACATAAAGGAAATTGTTAGTATAAATGCTCAAGTGACTTACTGAGTGCTGTGTACTGTGGCTTCGAAGAGCTTTAAAGACATCTGTTGCAAACAAGCTATGAAACCTTTTATTTAGATTTTTGACATTATTTCCCTTTAGTTTTTTAAAGGCTACATTCTGTGTTTACCTTTTTACGACCATACCCACTATTATTGCTTCTCATCATGTCATGCATGGCCTCCCTGTTACGGTCTTAGATTATTCAGTTTCTCAACCTTTTGGATTGGAAAATTTGCTTCTCTGTATTATATTACCAAGTTACAATTTTCTATTATCTTTAATTGAAGCTATTGTTACTTCGGAGTTCAACGTTTAGGAAGCCTTTCATTTGTTATATTTCCTAGTCCTTTGTTTTCAGTTTCCAGCATCCTTGTTTTGCTGCTTTCATGGCTTGGTTTCTTTCTTAAATATCCAATTCCAATATTGATCTAAAGGTGAAAGAATGTATGAACCTATATAACTTGAGATATTTAGTTCTGGGATCTATGCTTTGATAAAGCAAAACGCCAACTACACTTCTCTACTTGCTTTGCTTGAATACTTTGACTTTGACTCACTATTTTTACTTTAAATCTTTGATTATTGATTGCTAATATCGAAAGGCTTTTTTTTTTTAAAGATTTTTATATGCTTAGTCTTAATTCACTCTCCTTTTGTTTAAAATATGCATCAAATGTATTTTAGTCTTAGGTTTATTTAAGCTTGAAATCATCTGAATTTTACATTATATTCTGGACTTCCAATTTGCTCAATTGAGTCCAATGATTTAATGCCATATCTTTCTAAAAGCATGTATAGCTTACTTATGGTCTTGTAAAGCAAGAGTAAGGTTCCAAAAGTTTTTTTTTTTTTGGTAAAACACATCATAATTGGGTATCAGATTGCAGCTTTTTTTCCCCCCCAATTCTTGCCATGCAACATTCTGTTCCCTCCTATGATCTCTTAATGAAATCTGTCTATCTATAATATATACTTCTTCTGTTTCAAAACAATTGTTACTTTACAACTTCCAAGATAATAATTATTTTTGACAAGTTTACCCTTCAATAATAATGAAGAAAGGGAGAAGCACTAAGGAGTATTATATAATTAATAAGGGTATTATAGTAAAATATAATCAAACTTTGTTGATTCTTAGGCTATTTATTAGTTTTCTGAATCAACGTGCATAATTCCAAAGTGACAATTGTTTTAAAACGGAGAGAGTATCTATATCTCCATATAATATAAATTTGTTGGAAGTTGCACTATTTACAAGTCATAAATAATGTGGCTTTTTACATGGGACTCCATGCAATACACAAGTCCCACAATGTAGTTGATATAAATAGGAAGGGATTCACTTCCTGTTACTCACAAATATATGTTTGTAATATGCACTTCAGTCATATGTTTGTAATACTCACAATCTAGTTTACTGTGAATTTATCATTTGTTAAAGCTTTATTTATTTTCCCTGTCAAACTAAATAATGAGGTTTACCAGGCTCTCGGCTTAGTATGGTTTTATATTGGCCATTACTTACCATGTTTATTCAACAATAGGATTTCATAATGACATGAAGCCACATGAAGTGCTTTAGTTAGGAATAAACATATTTGAATCTGATTCATGATAAACAAAATACATGGAGAACTGTGAACTTGTGAAACTCACACATTGAGCTATAAAAGTATCGTTGATTAATTTAAAATGAATTATTGAATTGCAACCTAGTTGTACAGATAATCTGTAGGTAAATAATAGTTAACAAAATCATTTTTTTCGAAAAAGAAAAGAAAATTCAATAATAGACTAAACTTGAGTGCCTGATGCTTGCTCTTCATGTACTCAAGGAAATGAAAGTGCCATCTGTTCTCTCTCTCTCTTTTTTTTTTTTTTAATTTTTTAAGTAATTTACATTGTTGACTAAATGAATTTTGCTTTTGGTGTACCTAGATCTACAAAGCTCAGAGAAACGTGATACTGTGTGCTGCAGCATGTTTTCTCTACTGGTAAGTAGCAATTTTACAGTGGAAGCTGATTGTCCTCATGGAATCGACTGATTTTAGTTATTATCTTTCGGGTTTCTGACTCCTAGCTGAATGTATATGAACGTGGTGGCAGGTCTATCTACCGGATTTGCAAGTATCAGAAGGATATCCAACGTCTGGAGGAAGTGGAGAAGAGATACAAGGATCATTAGCATTTTCTTCTATCTCTTCTTGTTAGTTGAGGACTAAGATGCTCCTGCTATAGTCTAGACTTGTATGGATATGAAAACGTAATTCACCATATTATCCATAACTTTGAATTTCCAATCATTTTGTGCTGGGTGAACTTATAGTTTTAGGTCTTATAACAATTAATATTTTCAGGTTCCTTGTAGTTAAAGCATTCTCTCTGTCCACTTCTATTTTATCATTTACCCTTTTCATGGTTTTCAATAGAAGAAGCAAACTATATAACCGCACTGGTTCCAGATAAAACTTGTATGTTTAAAATGTTTACATTTTCATTGAAGTTTTTCTTTCGCCCCTCACACACACACACACACACACACACACTTGTATTGTATGCTTCACTGTTGATGAACAGAAAGCTTTGGAAACTGAGAAGGGTGATCATATAACTTGTTCATCTTAAAAACTCTAGAAATCAATGTTGAAGAGGCAGATAAATTCAAATAGTCTCTTGACGTTGGTTAATTGGATCGGGGTGTGTGTGTGTGTGGAGTTAATTGATAATCCACAAGAATGTGGGGCACTGCTTCAAGTGAAATAAGCTAGACTGAATTTAGGCTGAATTCCATACCCTACACTTAAATTGGGCAACCTTCAAAAGAATTAAATTTAGAATTTTTAGTCATGCTGGAATGAGAAGATCAGGCGGTCTGATGAAATTAAAAACATCATCGTCATTTCATTAAAAATATAAGAATGAGAGCCTGTTTGATAGTATTTTCTATTTTCTTATTCTCAAAATATTTTTGTAAAACTGTTTTCGAGAATTAGTTTTAAAAATAAGAAAATAAAAAAAATCTGTTTGAATAGTTATTATCAAAATCATAACTAATGAGTGATAGATAAATTATTTAAAATTTATAACTTTACTATTAATGAGGTGTATGTTTTTCACCTTTTCTTGTGTTTTTCAGAATAAAAACTACAAAACATCTTAAAGTTATTCTGGATTTTCTGTTCTTTTGTTTTTCTATTCCTCAGAACAGTTTATAAAAAATAAATTTATCAAACAAATTTTTTTATTTCTTTATTTTTAAAAATAAAAAAATTATTTTTAAAAACAGAATCAAACAAGCCCTAAGATTTGAAGCTCTTGATGAGGGGAAGAAATCATGTCCCCTTGAAAGGGAGAATGCGTTTGCGATTACGAAGACTAGAGCAGTTGGAATTTTTGAGAATGACATTATTTTAAGTTTACAGAAATGAAAATGAAATGGTAGAATTAGACATGACGACTGAGGATTAGAAGATTGATCCAGCTTGTTTAATCGTCAAAGGGGTCGGTGGTCTATTTTCTACATCTGTGCTAAATATTGTAGCCTTAAAATTCGATGATATATACTATATTTCGTTCTTAACATAATACTCTTCTAATCGAATTACGTAGATTAATGATGGGTTAAAATTAGGTAATTATTTTGATTTTTCTGAAAATCAGAATATTTTTTTAAAATTATCCTTATTTAATCTCTTACATTTTCTCTTGAGGATGAATTAAATATGAGCATTTTTTAAAAATATCTAATAAATACTATCTTATATTTTAAATAAAATTTTATATTTAGGATGAAAATAAGAAAGTAAATATCTTCCATTCTTTTCTTTCTTTCTTTTCTTTTCTTCATTTAAATATTTGGCATAGTCAAACACGTTTACGATCTACACAGAGGACCATTTTCACATACTATTCCAGTTTAATCAAAGCCCATTACAACACACGAGCCCTACGCGTCTCCCACATATGAAAGCCGCAAAGTAAAAAAATAAAAAATAAAATAAAATCCCACTTCTTTTCATTTTCCCTTTTCTTTTCTTTCTTTTCTATACGTTTGAACAGTTAAATTAAATTTGAATAGTATAAATTTAATATCTAACAAAAATATTATTAATAAATAAATAAATTTAAGTTATTAAAATTTAATTTCAACAGTCAATCCACACACCAAAAGAAGAAAAGCTAAATAAAAAAGGAAGCATATATTCCATCAGTTTCATTATAAGTTATATTCTAAAAAAATTTAAATATGTAAAATATGTTGGCAAAAAAAAAAAGTATGTAAAATATAAGTTACTTTGAAAGCATTAATTATTCATTTCTATATTTATCTCTCATTAAATAATTATGGTGGAGAGAGAATAAGAAAAATATAATTAAGATATGTTATAATTTTATAAGAATAATATTATAAAGTTGTGATAAATTTTACGAAGTTCAAGAATTTTAATTATTTTTAATCACTTTTATTAATATATACTCCTTTCGATCTACAATATAAGGTATGAGACCATTTTTTTTTCCACAATATAAGGTATATGGACTTAAATGGACAATTTTATCCTTATTATATTTAATTGTGTGAGTTAGTTACTTTTCTCTCTTACACTTGTAAAACTTATAGGGAATTACTTAATTTAATCATTTTAATATTTTCTCAAAAATAAATTTGGAACTTTTTGTATTTTTAAAGATACTTTTTAATTTTTTTAATGGACATGAAAATAGGCCTCATACCGTATAATATGAAAGTATAAATAAGTTAAAATAATTTATAAGAGAGAATAGAAAGAGTATTTTAATACTTGATTAATGTTCAGGTATTGTAACTGGAAATTCCAATCCATTGTTTGGTAGTGGGCAGTGTGAATATGAAGAATCTCTTCCCGCTTTCCCAGAATTGTTTTTGTGCCAATCTGAACTAAACCAAACTAAACTATTGGCTTTCTTATTATTATTCTCTGGCGTCTGTCTCATCTTAATTATCCCCACGTTTCTCACATTACTCACATTCTCATTTCTCTTTTAAACTATTTTGTCATGTGATTATTATTACAACTATTCCACTCCTGTCATTGTATTACGTCACTTCCTAACGCGCCATTTACATTATAACTATAGAATCCAATAATCCAACTTTTGATAGTTGAGCTTAAAAAAAAAAAGAGTTGGACTGGGTGGCATTATAAGTTTTCTTTAATTTTAAAAATATTACACTGTGAATTTTTCAAAAGAAATATATAGCATGTGGATTTTAGCATCAATTAGTAAAAATTGAGTGCTATATATAAGCCACTTGAGTTTAACTCATATATAAGTATTAACTGAGATAAAGGGAGAGGTCTGGAATTTAAACTTTCCTGATGCAACAAAAAACTGAGTGTTATAAACAATTTTATAAATACTCCCAATTTTTTTTCTTGAAAACTGCTTTTTATTTTTAATAATATCATCATCAGATTTTAAGTTTCTTACCATATTGTTTCTCTTGTTGTAACAAGTTTTTGTGGGCAAATTATATTATAAGAAAGTTATAAATGAGGCTTCTTAAAAGTGTGACGTGATTTAAAGAATCAAAATCCCTAACATATTAGTGGCATAAGTGATTTGTGAAAATCTATTTCCGCTAACGTACCTACAGCCTTATACTTTCTAAAATTCTAAATATAAGACACATTTTAAAAATATTATTTGGTTCAAAATATAAAATATATTGCAGAATTGTCTAGCATATTAATTATTTTTTTTATTTATGTCCATGATCTATAATTAATATTCCCTCCAATCCCATTTATAAATTGGTAACCAGGAAATTGTTTTTGTTCTATTTATAAAATATTATGTTTTTTTTTAAACTAAATTTCCTCTTTTACTCTTAAAATTTTATTCTCCTGTAGATTGTTCTAATATTTATTCTTAATCAGTAGGGTTATAATGGAAAGCTTATGCTAATTTTTTTTAAATTTAAAAGTATAATTAATTCTCCTTAATATTCATGAACTGGATAATAATATCTTACAAATAGGATTAGAGAGAGTAGATAAAAGATAAATATTATAAAAAGTATGAGAGATAATGTAATTGATAAGAGTAAATGGTGAAAAATATTAAAATTTCTTGATAAATTTAATGATCCAAATTTTTTTCTTAAAATATATAAAAATAATTAAAAACATTTTATATTTAATACCGGTGAGAGTATGAAAGCAAGCAATAAGGGGAGTATATCACTATGTACGTTGTTGATTAAAGTGTGCATGCGGTATTACTAATTAAGATGGATTGATGGATATAAAGTAAAGCAAACACAAACTTTAACGAAATTTGAAATAGAAAAATGTGAAAAATGGAAGCAAAGCAAAGAGAGAGAATGTGAATTAAGTTGGAGGGTACTCAGTTTTCAAGTCACGACGTCTGCATTGAATAGAAACATGGCCTGAAAATGACGCATCAACGTTTAAAACTTTCGTCCCACTGACGCTAATTTGACTTTAATGCAGCCCCAACAACGTGTCCCTTCCCGACCCCTTTTTCATAATATCTAAACCATAGAATTATGATCGAGCCCTTGGTTTGATTGGTAAAAAAAAAATTATAAACCCTGAAAATGTAATATTATTAAATGATGTCGAATATTAATTAGTCTTGACCCGCCCGCTCAATTCATCGGAATTACAAGATTCACAAAACTTATAAAAGATTTAATTTTAATAATTGGTCTTTGAAGGAAATTCGGATGTGACGCTATGCACCTGATCATACGTCATGCCTGCATGTCTCTATTATTAACTAATCGCATTTAATATATAGACTGATAAGAATGCACAGTAAGAAATTGAAAAATAGGTGAAAATGCTATCACTTTAGTTTTATATATTTAAAAAATAAAAAATTAATTATTAAAATTAATGACAAAAACATATTGTATAAAAAAATTTTGTAGCTTTTCTTGATGCTCATTCTGTCCTGTTTTTTGCTTTCATCCCAAACATAATCATAGGAAATTCGAAAACAATGGAAGGAACTGAATGACCTAAAATTTTTGAAAATATATGATGGACTGGAGTCTTTTAGATTTTAGTATGTCAAAAAATAATTTTTGATGGGTTGAAATGCCTATGTGATAATGTGAACATGATATTATCTCAATCTCCACTTATAACTCCTCTTAAGAAATTTATAACTTCTCTCAAATTATTTATAAATGATTCTCCTAAATTTACAAACGAAAATAAAAGGGTGTAAACATGTCTTTATCTCCATTTACAAAACCGATTGAGAAACTTACAACTCCTCTCACATGATTTACAAGTAGTCCTCAAAATTTGCAAGTGAAAATAAATGGTGTAAACATGGGATTCTATATATATATATATATATATATTTACTAATCCTTGTATGAAATTTACAATTCCTCTTAAACAATTTACAAGTGAACACATTCATTTATTTTCACTTGTAAATTTGTAATGATCTTTTGCAGATCATGTAAAAGGAGATGTAAATTTCTTAAATTGACTTGTAAATGCCATGCTCACAAGAATAGTTTTGTTCATAAAGAAATATTTTTTGACACACCAAGGGTGTGTTTGGGAGAATGTTGAAGTTCCCTAAAACAAGCTCTAAAGGACCTGCATCCTTCAGCATATTTTAAAAAATTTCAAATCCTTTATTGTATAACTTTCTTCCAGTTCGTCTTTGTGATTTTCCCAGGATTTGCTAATTAACCAAACTGAGATCTCATCTCTCTACATGTCCTTTTGTAATTATTTTCATCAAGTAATAATGTTATTAAACAATCACAAGATGTCAGTGACCATGAATACAAAAACAATACTCTGATCTTATTGCAATTTACAAAAAGAATTCAATCTTACATCTACCCTCTCAAACTTACATGCTTTTTTCTTTTCTTTTTCTCTTGAGTTCTATGACATAAAGTTGCAATGTGTTGGCAACAAAATTTTACCAACTACGTACAACATCAAGATTAAAACTTCTAAAAAGCCAATAATTATTATCCAATCTCAATGTGATCTCTTGAGGTTTTTGAAATCTGAGTCTACACACTCCACGCCTGACCCGTATTGATTCAGAAGTTTCAGAAGCTCTGTGGCCTTCACCTTCGTTTCATCCCCACATCCAATCTGCAACACTAGCAATAGCTTCTGAAACGCACCCACTTGCAGTGCCTCAACCAGAACGCTTCCTTCATCTTTATCTCCATTCTTGCACAGCTTCCATATAGCAGAAACTGAAGAATCTGTGGCCATGGCTGAAACTCTCAGTATCTTCTTCACTAACACCGGAATTGTCAAGGCATTACTGGAAGCTTTTTCTCTGCCTTCCTCACAGGAGCAGAGTGCATCAAAAATTCCCAGAGCCTTCTCACAGAGGCTTCTTTCTGAGTCCAGGAGGATCTCCAGTAAGGAAGAAACCAACCCCAGTTCGATGAATCTCAGTTTCGTCTTGTTGCTTGAGGAAGAAGAAGAAGACGAAACCAAATAGAAAACTACAGCTAATGAAGCTTTTGTTATGGTTGGACTCAGTCTTTTGGTAATAAAATCCACCAACAGTTCGTTGACTCCTTCAATGTCTGCCAATACATTCAAATGTTCCTCGTTTCCGAAAGAGAGGAGCTCTCTTAGAGCAATAATGGACTTCTCCTTCCCCGCGAGATCTTGATGCTTCAGAAACCATACCATGCAACGTAACGAAGCTTGAGACCCCAAGCATTTCTGGGCTTCCATTTGAAGTGGGAACATCCAATTCAGAGCAGACAAAATCTCTTCCAAAACACTCAGATTCTTCTCGATCGAATCATTGGCAAAAGCATCAAAAGCGGAGGCCAGAGCACCGGTGGCTCCATTCTCAACTATACACTTCTTATTCCTCTCGCTCTCTTCACCACATTTCTCAATCTTCTGAACCAATTCGAGACACCCATATTGATCCAAACGTCTGGCCGATGATTTCACCCGAAGAAGAAGGTCCGCGACCTCGAGGGAGGAAATGGGAATTCTTGGAGTGGGGATCCTCTCGACGCCGTGCTGTCGATTCTGGACGCACCAGTCCTGAATCATTATGCGAAGAGTGTGGTTGGGAATGAGATCGAAGTTGCGGAGGACCTGGTTGGTGACGGGGCAGGTGAAATTGCCGTCAAGGAACCACCTTTCGATGCTTTCACGGTCGTAGGTGATGCCGGTGGATAATGTGACGGGGTCTTTCATCAAATCGAGGGAGATAGGGCAGCGGAAGTGGTTGGGGATGACAAGCTCGATGTGGAGGTTGGCGTTGCGGCGGCCATTCTTGCGTCTTCGCCATCCTAGTACCATTTGATGTAGCAGAGGTTGAAAGTTGAAAAAGAAGATTAAGGAAAGGATGAAGGTGGTGGTGTTATGAGGTTTGGTTTTTGAGGTTAAAGATTGAGACTTTGATTGATGGGAGGAAATGGAAGGAGGGAAGTTCTATATAAGCGGGGTGGTTGGGTCTGATTGAAGAGGTGAAATAACAACAGAGTCAGTGCATTCATACAAAGAAGTTCAAAGTTTGGACTGGTGGAAGCGTTCAAATTGACGAGTAAGAGAGAGAGAGAGAGAGAGAGGTTTAATTAGGAGAAGGGAAGGGGGGCTTTGAATATTGACCAATGAAGATTTGAAGGGCTTCAAATCTAAACCGTCAAGGGGAGGGAATGGGTAAAACAAAGGCCTCTGTATGCCAAAGTGAATACTGAATAGTCTTCCCCCTCTTAAAACGGGCAACTTCAAACAACCTGTTTACTCTTTTTTTTAGTTAAAAAAACGTTTATGTTCAAAATTAGTTGGCTTTTATAATTTATGAAATTTAAGTAACAATTCATATTTCTTTTATGATTTGTGATTTGTGAATTGTATGATTTCCACGAAATATGGATGTTTTATTTTCTTTTGTTTGATATCTTTTGACATAAAATTCTTTTTTAATTATAAAAACAATATACATAATATTTATTATGTTATTCTTGTTATTTATTTTTTGTTTTATTTTCATTAAAAAATGAAAATATTCATTTTAATTATAATCTTTTTATACATATGATATATCATATTATCGAATTGGATTCGATTATCATTAGACACAACTGTGATAGCTACCCAACATAATTATGAATATTAACAATCGTACCCATTTAGGGTCTTATTGGATGCCTCCCATTTCTATTAATTTTTGTTAAGAAAAACTATTATTGAGTGCCCGATTGATTGTAGTTAGACAAAAGTGATTTTAGATAGTAAAACAAAAGTGATTTTTGATAAACATGATTTAGAACATTGATTTTGATTAAAAGTAATTTTAATTTATTGTGATTTCTATTTGCAAATATTTTTTTTCCTAAAAAGTAATTTTAAAATAATTTATTTTATTTGATATAATTTAAAATATTTAGAATTAAATCAGTTTTGGAGAACAAAAAGGACCTTTTAATTAAATACTTAAAATTGGAAAACATGATTTCTTTAACAAAAAAGCAAAAATTTTTCGCTTATTGCAAAAACACACTATAACTTAGAATATTGATATACCATGATTTTCTAACTTTTATCCAAACAATCTCTTCATATTGCGAATGTGATTATAACTATATTATTCCATATCTAATCATGCACAAACTTTAAAATTAAAAATGCGTTCTTTTTTATTGTCGACCATATGGTATATAGTGATTTATATTCAAGTATTCTTGGACTCTAAATGAATTTTTAAATTTTTAGAAATAGATTAAATTTATATAAAATTTTTTACAATATTTGGATAGAAGACAAATAAAGCGAAGGCAGATTTTAATTTTCAAAAATCTTTATTTATAAATGGAATATTAAAATTAAAAGTTTGCTCTTCTCTATGCATTTCAATTCAAATATATCCTTTAGAATTTATTTCTAGATCATTTGTGAACACTCTTGTTATAATTTTTTAATTGATATTGATACTGATATTTATTTAGTTAAAATTAAAAAGATATTAATAAAAATTTTCAAAATGTAAATACATATCTTTTAAAGTAGTAAGGTGAATGAAGTAGAGGGAGTTGATAGGTAGGCGTACTGAACGAATGAGCTCACACGTTTTCCAGTTTCCCCTCTGCAATCACGTCAACACTCCCCACCTTTCTTCATCTGTTAAATTATTTTCAAATAAATAGTTCATCAATATATATATATATATATATGATATAAAATCTTTATTAAATCATTATTAACAGTCTAATATACTTTAAACTCCATACAAAAGCAATGAAAACATGTTCAGTTAGTTTTTAAAGCATTTTTTTTTTTAATTTAAAGCACCTATTTTCATATCAATTTGATAATCGTGGAATATCTCATTTCAGTATCAAAATTTTTTTTTCAATTAAAATAATATCTGACATAGAATAAAATAGATTTGTCAACATGACATAATTAAAAGCCCTCGTAACAATTAACCAACGATATATAGTAATAGTTGCCTTAGTTTTATCCTTTTCTCAACAATATTGTTTTGTTTGATTTATATATTTTTGTTAGGTCAAATTAATTTTAGGAAGTCAAGCTAAATGATACAATTTGAGATTAAAAAAAAGGCTACTAGCATGACTATCATTGATACTATTTCAACTAATATTTTAAAAGCGAGTATAACCTTAGTTGAGAAGATATGTTATTTTCATTAAAAAAGTAATAAAAACTGAAATAAAATAATTTATAAAATGGATTAAAAGAATCGGGATCTGAATCATCATTAACTAAAAATTTGGTGTACGACTTAATGAATTATATTCTTTTGTTACGTACTATCTTTCTCTGTGGGAAGAAGACTTGGTGGGATTTCTTCAATTATGGGCTATTAATTATTTATTTGTTTGTCTGAGGATCTCGTGTTTAATTTATTTCATACACGGAGTAAAGAAATTTTAAAGTTCTAGAAGTTCGTAGAAAAACAAATAAAAAAAAGTTGAAATAAATGAGAAATTAAGTGGTTGTTACTCATAGCCAGATGGTGTAGTCAGTTGGCCATGTTCCAGTTTATGCAAGTTATGGGCCTTTGGTTATATTTGTAAGATTATAATTTTTACATTGAAGACAACTTTTAATAACTCAAGCCTTTAGAGATCTTAATATTTTAAACTCAACATGTTATTTTCTTTTAAAACATGGACCACTTATTTTACTTGACTTCTTCGCTCCCTGTTTTTTTCCCCTTAAAAAACTATGTTTGAGAATCTACGAAGAAATTGAATAAATTATAAATAATGAAATGAAAAAGAAAATAAGAATTGAGATCATAAATCGTGTGTCATTCTTTTTTTTTTTGGTGAGAGTTTGAGAAAGGAAGATGAGTTAATAATAAAATAGAATAGATCATAAATTAATTCTATGATATATATATATATATATAATTATGATTATGATTATATAATTTATATCACATATGTAATCGTAAAAGAAATTCATAACTAATTTATGTATGTAAGGTACTCATAACTGAAATTTCCATGGTAAAATGTCTAACATATAAACTAGGGTTTAATTAACTTTTTCTATATGAAATAGAAAATATAACGCTCCCTTTAATTTAAACCTTTGAAAAAAGGGAAAGACAGAAAATACAAACGCGTAATTAAAATACAAATGCTATGAATGGAAGACGAATAAATTAAGGTAAAAGAAATTGACATGAGAGAAATGGTGAATTTCTTATTAGTTAATTCATGAGTCGACGATATTAATTATTTAATTAATAAACAAATTGCAAAAGAATTATTAATTGTTAAATGGGCACACAGGCTGTAGGGTTTGACCCATACACGATTGAGATTGGTTTTGCCCCTTAAATTCTTGACATCTTAGTATTAAGTCTCAAGTTGTCACAATCGATTTTTATTTATTTATTTATTTTTAGTTTTGGTTTTTCAAAGAGAAAAATGTCTTACTTGTACAACAGGGTAGGATCACACGTTTTGCCTTGGTCTTCCTTTTTACCTTTTCTTTTTTTGAAAAAAATTAAAATTAAATATATTATTTTCAGAATGCATTCAGTAACTTCAAAGACAAGATTTATCATTGAAATAAATTTTTCATTCAAATATGCTGTTTTGGGTGTTGACCGGACAGTGTGTTGAGAACCTCGCTGTTTTGATAATTAAGTGGGATTGTTTCGTTATTAGTGATTCGATAATTAAATATGATTCTTTTTTTAGTCTGAAAGTGGTTGAAAAGAAAATATAACATAATTTATCAATTGATCCAATTAATAAGAATATGATTCATATCTCATAGGATATGGATTCGAATCCCACTCATTGGTTAGTGGGTAATTTGTGTGCTCCACTGAATTCGAAACCTAACTAACCTGAACTTTTACTTATCAAAAAAGAAAATATCATGATATTTAAGAAAAAAAAAATGATAGCCGCTCATATTAAGGAATTTAAAGAGATAATGATGTAGATTTAGCAAAAGCCACGATTCTTAGGCTCAGTAAGAATGTGTATAGTAAAATTTTGTTTTTCCTAGTAAGGAATTTTTCATTTATTAAATTTAAAAGCTTTGAGTTGATAATGACCCTAAAAGATCAAATAGTTGAATTAAGGAAGTCGTACGTCTGAGCATGTGATTTGCTGTATTGGAGTTGTTCTTTCTGGTCAATACAACTTTAGTAATTTATGGTTCAATTAGCTCCTTGAATGTAGGTAAATGAATGGTAAGTTTTGGTCCATAGAAATAATTAATTTTTCATTGAATTCTTTCAATTCTTTGACATATTCAAAGAGATTGTTTCCTACTTGATATTGGAGGAGGATTTTCTCGATTATTTTATGATCAAGTTAGAAAGAGAGTAGGTTTTAATTTAGTGAAACATATCTCTTTAATCTTATCTCTTTTTAACTTTATCCATTTAACCTTTTTTTTTTTTTGAGGAATTTAAGTCCTTTAGAGTCACTTTATTTATTTTACCCATGAGGCTTGTGTAAGTTTTATGATTCTTATATTATTTTGAATAGTTGTAACTTCCCTGCAGTGAAAGGCAAGAGGAAGCAAATCTTTTGAATTTTGATATTGCTGAAGTTATGTATTTATGTGTATTATTATAGGAAGAGTAGAGTGTTGGCATAAAACAGTTTATTGTACCATACAGCATCCTAATAGTAAGGTGAATTAAAGACAGAAAAGTGAATTAATCTATGTTTGTTTTAAAAAATTTTTCTTCATATTTTCTTTTCCAAACTAAATAAAAGAAGGGGAGTAATTTTCCTCTTGTTCCCTCCTCTCTCTCTCTCTCTCTTATTTAAGAATAGAAGAAAAAGTGTTCTTTCTCTTATTTAGTTTAAAAAAAATAAAATAAAAAATATTCTCTCTTCTCCTACCTTAGAGGCAATATAAGTATATTATAACATCGTCACAAACCAAAAATGGGGGTCATATTTATGTTGAGCTAATTTTTTTTTAATATATATATATATATATAGATTTTAAAACTTAGCTACATTTTTCAATGTTTGAGAATTGGTCGGAGGTTGAAGGATGTTGATTTCGCCACTCAAATCTTGACATCTTCAAACTCTTAGTCCCTCTGCACTCTCGTGCTTATTCTTAAGTCACAAGTCGTCGTCACAATTTTTGTTCAAAGAAAAACTTTCTTCTTGCTTGTACAACAAGGTTGAATTACTCTTCTTTTTATTTTGTTTTATTTAAATACTAATATTTATTATTTTGAGAGTAATGCATTCAAAACTTCAAGGACAGGAATTTTGTACGTAACACAAAATTTCAGTCAAGTGCTGTTTTCGATCGGTACTGATGAGACATGGGAACCACTCTTTTGATGATTAAGTGGCATTACTTTTTTTTTTAATATTAAATGGGATTGTTTTTGCGTGTGAAAGTGATTACAAGAGAGAATACGAGATAATAGAGGTACGACTGCCCGTATTAATGAGTTTAAAGAAGAAGGTGATATAGCTGTTGAATTTAATTAAAAAACAAAGATTTTCAAGCTCGGCAAGAATTTGCATAGTTGTTCAATCAAACTCTTATACATAGACGAATAACAAGGATGATACACCGATATTTTAAATTGTTTAATGTATTTGTATTTGATATTTTTTTGATATCGATATGTGTTAATATTTTTTTGATATGTATCTACGAAATATCCAATTTATTATTTTTGTTAAAAATAAAAAATTAATTTTTGATACGTATATGATACATATTAAATTCGAGTTGATATAATTCAATGTCTTTTAGATACTTCATGATTTTTTTAATAAATTAAAATAAATATTATACTTATTTATCAATTAAAAAATTAGAAATTTTTACCATAAAAACTACTCAAAAAATATTTTTTTTTATACATCATGAGAATTTAAATATTTAACTTTTACCCAGACCCTACCACATCCTTATCATCTGAGTTAGTCTCAAATACTTAAAAAATATTATAGTATATTTTCTTTTATGATAAAAATAAATCTTTTTATCTAAAATCTAAATAGATTTTTTTATTTTTTTATCTACTTTTACTTTAAGTATTCTCATAAGATTTAACGTTATTTCTTCACCATTGGTTTCTATACGTAAGTGTGTTCTTAGTTTAGATTTTTGTTACTGTAATTATATTTTTTATGTTTTATGAATTATTTTATGTTTTATATATACATATCTTAAAAGTATCATATTCTGCGATCGTATTCACGTAATGAATATGCATCATAATACTCGTATCATATCTGTACATTATAGATTGTAACACATACAATAATGGTAGAAAATTTAGATTCTTTTTTAGGCTAAGTAGAAAATTTAGATATAACGAGAAACGATATATGTATTTTTTAATCGAACTAAAAGACTAATAAAAACTTTTAGACAAAAATTTATCGCCGTCGATCGTGCTACAGAAAAAATAAAAAAAATAAAACACGAGTATCCATTTCGGCTACCAAATCTGACTAGTGATGACTTCCAAAATGGTATTAAATTTCTAGATCCAAGCAGAAAAAATTATAAGGGCTTGTTTGGTGTAGTTCTTAAAAATAATTTTTTTGTTTTTGAAAACAGAAAAATAAAAAAATTTGTTTGGTAAACTATTTTTTATAAACTATTCTGAAAAAAAGAAAAATAAAAGAATAGAAAACTCAGAACACCTTTAAAGTGTTTTGTAGTTTTTGTTCTGAAAAATAAAAAAAAAGGTAAAAAACACCCACCTCATTAATGGTAAAAATATAAAGTTTGAATAACTAATCTATCACTCACTAATTATTATTTTGAGAACAACTATTCAAACATATTTTTTTTTTATTTTCAAAACTTATTCTTGGAAACAGTTTTACAAAACTATTTTGAAGATAAGAAAATAAAAAACAATATCAAACCGACTCTAAAACTTCGGATAAACAACAATAAAAGTACTTACAAATCGTAAGTCTTATTTTAATATTTAGATCTCTCGTAGAAGATATATATATATATATATATAGATTTAAAAGAAAGAAAAAAAAACAGGTCATCTTTTAGCTTTCTTTTTAATATGCTAATTCTTTATTAAAAGAAAGGTAACAACTAATCTCCCTACACAGGAGAAACCAGCAGCACATATTTAAAAAACTTTCTCGTTTTCCATTATAACTCCGTTGTTTTCATCTGAACTGCGTCCACCTCTATCATATAGGAGAGACTAAACCATTGCTATAATCAACATCTTGGGGATGTGATTAATGCATCACTTCACTAGCAAGGAAAACTAATAACAATGCGCTGAGAAAAATTACTGCATTTTTCCTTAATTTTAAGCTGAACAATATCATCAATATATATATGCTGTACAGATAACAAATCAACCCCAAACCAAAAACCCTCCCCAGCACATTAGCTTATTTATGATGGAAAAAAAATCATTCTGAACCCGATCCGATCCCCAAGATCCTAAAAAAGCAAACCAAAACAGATATTTGACATTGCCCAGCCAAACTGACCTCCCATATCCTTATTAAATGCAATGCTCCTGTGAAATCTTCTGGTGCTATGAGATTCACTGCCCGTAATTTAATCTTTCAGATCGTTTGGCCATGGAGAGCAAACTATGCTGCAAACTCCTCATTCTTGTCTAATGATCGGAGAAGAACTCATTTCTGTACTGAAAAATGATTCTTCTGCATTGATTTCGTATATATCCTCATCCTTTTGTTCATTCCATTTGATGACCTCCCTTATGAATTTGAAGGCTTCATCAACTGAGCCACGCTCCCAAGCTCGAGTATGCCACACAAACAACTTCTGGCCAGTTATCGAGTAATAAAGCTCCTTGAATCTCACTGCCACATAGTAAAATGCTTGGTTTGCAAGGGCATGATTATTGTGATGGGGTCTCACAGGACTAAAGTCCTGAAACCACTCACAAGTTGACAAAGGAACTTTGTTTATCTTTTCTTCTAAGACATCATATTTATTGAGCAGGAGCACAAAAGGGGTATCTTTAAAACAAGTATACTTCACAAGACTCTCAAAAAGATCTCGGCTTGCCAGCATTTTGTTGCCAAGATGGCCAGAACTATTAGCCCACATTTGGTCATAGTCACTCAAGGCTACACAGAATATAACTGCTTTCACATCTTCAAACATATCCAACCATTTGCAACCATCGCGCAGTCCCTTTGAAGGTACTCGAATCAGTTGATACCTGAGCCAGAGGAAAGTGACCAGACATTACAAAATCATTTACCAGAAGCCTCACCATAATAAATGTAAAGGATTATACACTACGCATAGAGATGGAAGACACAATTTTACCTGGTCAAGGGAGCTGGACAATTTAAGTTTTCACTGTATATTTCGGACATGGGGCTTCTATCATCGAAAGAGAATTCCATGAAGGCAAGGCCATTACTTGGAGTGACTCCTTCAGCATATAATATATCCTTATCAGAAGGTTCATACTCATTGCTTGATATTTCTATTGCCTGTATAGGATCAGCATCATATATTAGTCATTTGGATATAACACATAATGCCTGCAATTGAGCATGTTCTTCTGAACAATTAACTAGATACAATGCATGTCATGAAATGGTAAGAATTACTAAGGTCAATAGGTTGCAGATAAGACCAGAAGAAAGACAGACAGACAGACAGATTAAATTGAAAAAGGGGGAAAAAAAGTCAACTCAAATCCAACTAAATTTTGATGTTATAATTATCAGATTGAGAAAGAAAAGGGGTAAGGGCCAAACATTCATTTTATTATACATGCCAAAATTTAGATTAACCATATTTAAGAGCCACTCAATTTAAGATTATGATTTGAACATTCATTGAACATTTAGGACCTGGTTTAAAGATGATATTATTCTCAATCATGGGTCCATAGGAAAATTAGCATAAACCACAGAAATGATAAAAGGTAGGAAACCTGTGGTAGGTTTATTAGGGATGCAATATTCATTTTTAAAAAATTGTCAAATGGTAAACAGCAAAAAAATTAATGAGTTTGATATTAACACACATGCATTATCTACACAAATAAAGCACATGTTCCTTGGAAGCAATTTCAATTGTATAAAACTACAAGACTACAATAGAGATTGTATCACATGCTGAAAAGAATATACATCAGCAAAAAAAATCTACTTCTCTTGTTGGCCTTGTGTACATAAACAGTTTTCAAACCATGTAAGGTATTGCCTTGATTCAAGATATGCTAAGGGTAGATCTTAACCATTAGTTGCATACATCTTAAACTATCACAATGTGCATTTATTTAAGACTTTTGGCTCATTTAGAATTGCATGAAGATAGATAAATATTTGTTTATGTGATACATCTCATCATTCATACCAATCTGGATAGTCTAACGTGATCAGCTAAATAGCATTCAACCCATTACTTATGGAGAGAAGTTTTAACTTTTGATTATTAATATGTTTGCCATTTTCATTTTGCACAATTCTCAAGCTACCTGGCGTGGTGTTGATAGATATATATTTTTTCTCTCAGCTTCTCATATGTGTTTTCATTATACATTGCTGCCTATATATTTCCAAATTCCAATTGTAATATATCTTTTTATGATATGAGTGAGCCATTGCTCAACTGGTACCTACTTATCAATTGGGACAGAGTCCTGTTTGTCAAAGAACCAATTAATCAAATAGTCTTTTTTTTTTTTGGGGACCAGGAACCAACTAGGTTAATATACATGACATTTTTGGTCTCAACATGATGAAAACTGCATTACCTGACTCAATGTAGCATCTATTTGATAGCAAAGCATACTAAAAGATAAGGTTAAAGCTTCTTGAGAGAGTAGCTATATCACTTGATTCATATACAAACTATATGAACTTAAAACAGTCCCCATTTGTATTGCAGCAACCACCTCAGCAAGCTATTGTATGCTACAACAATGAACAACCCATGGGATAGGTAATTCTAATTGGCCCGGCACCAGACCAGCATCAGTTTAAGCCCATAAGAATTGAGAAGTCCTTTCATTACTTGTAGAGTGCTGAAATATATTTTAACCCATCAACCCTTGAAATTGTTTACATTTGAAACCCAAAGGTTGAACATTTTAAGAGAATTTCAACACTAAATTTTCAACTTATTTATATTAGTTTTTCATACTAGCTGTCATCAACTTAAACAAAAAGAAAGAGGAGATGAAACAATAATAGAGAAAAATTCTAAACCCAGTTGCATTGCATTAGTCCAGAAAGGAAAAAAGAAGTTAAAATTAAAAAGTGGAAATTTTAGAGTGATAATAATTGATTACTACATTCCTAAGATGTTAGATTTTAAAACTGACATCAATTTTTTTGGTATCTCAGTTAATAAAAAAGAAGCAATATGAGAGAGGACAACAATTAATGAATCTTCAGAACAAGTTAAGGTAGAAAACTATATATTGAAGGCATACCCGATCCAAGAAATATTTAGCTACATCAGGAAGGTTATGCAATTCCTCTCTTCTCTTGTATGTTTCCTGAACAGCGGAGTCTCTCCAGATCTCATCTACCATAGGTGCATATTCACGTGTAGCAGCAGGGAAGAAAGCCTCCAAGTCCCCCGTAGCCATAATATCCAGCAACCAGTCAGAAAAATGCTTAAATCTGGGGTTGATTGTGTAAATGCACCGCTTATTTTCATCAGCCACTGTTTCTGCTAAAGTAATGACAGTAAACCACAATAAGGTTTGCTTACCATTTTTCATGAACACTAAGGAAAGATACTTTGACGTCCACAAAATTTCATTAGAAATCAAGAATTAAGTATGAGACATTGAAAATTGTCAACTGGAGACAGTGTGGCTAAAAAAGCCAATGAAACAAGACACTAGCTATACATTATAACATGGTCGTTTTTCCTAGTTGGAAGTAACTGAAAAGAACAAGACAAGAAGCCTTATTAAGACAACAAATAACCTTTTATCAGGGCTGAACCAATGAATATAGTTTAATGGTCTTATATGCTACAACAATAACATATTTTTCGCCATAATCACTAAGTGTTCTTTAAGATATATGGACAAAAGAATTAGGGTGTAAAAGAATGATGAACTGCAAAAGATAAAAATCTTCAATCAAATGATATTTATGGTGCCTTAAAAAAGTAAGCCTATGATGAAAGAGATATATGCTTTCTTAAGCACAAACCAGTGGGTCACAGTTGCAACCTCTTTTAATCAAATGAAGAACTGCTAACTGACAATCAACTACAGCAATTGATCATTGATGAATATATTTGAGAGCAATAACTGGAAGTGGTTAGAGATTATCATATAACTCTATGAACACTCACTTAATAATTTAAACTTTTGAGTTGAACTAGTATTAACATGGTCTTAGAGCCTCTATTCTCAAGTGTTCAAGGTTCAACCATTGCCATGCCCTTTCTCTAGGTTAAAAATAAGTTTCAGCATGGTGATTTGATTTGTCCACACTTCAAACCAGATGGACTTTCATATGAGAGGGCTTGTGAGTTGTTTTAGTGAAAATACCCAAAGGCCTTCACTTTAAAACTTAAGCTTTTGTGTTGAATTAGTCTTTGGTAAAAGTTATATGAGAAATCACCTCACAACTAGAAACTTTTTTAGCTTAGAGTCAAGCATAGGTAAAAGTCCAAAATAAAGAATTAGGGAGATCAGAAGTTAGTAACAGAAGACGTTTTAATAACTACTAATATTATATGTGTCTATGTCATTAATACAGTCATCCATTGAAGTTCATTCGGTAAAATGTACCCTTTTGCCCTTCACCATTCGAAATATAATTATGCCCAATTCTATACAGAAAAATGAGTCTTCCTAGGATCTCACCAACTTTATTATAATATGAAGTTCCTTCCTTTTTCTTTTTCAGGAAAAGATTATGCAGCACTCTCTTTCTTCACACTAATAAATACATAGAAAATATGTATTTACAGATAGCTCTGCCACACTTCACCATGCATCAATTCTTTAGTACAGTTTACTTTAACCCAGACCTACCAACAAGCTTGACAATTAACAGTAAAATTTTTCATCTGTCATTTCTTTTTCTTTTTCTTTTTCCAAAGGGCATGAACAGAACACCAGATATTAACATATTTGAAGTAATTGAATCAACAGACCATGTAAAAGCCGTTTTGACTTGCCTTTGCTTCCATAACTTATTTTTATTGAGACCCAGTTATGCAATAAACAAAACTATTATTAACCTAGACCAAGTTTTTCCCCCCAACTTAACCTGGACCAAGTTATGCATGAGACCAGAAGACCCAAGGAGAATAGCATACATCAAATTATAGTAGTGATGCTTCAACTACTAATTTGAGCTAAATAACTAATGCAGAGAGGGAAGAAAGGAAAGAAAAGTAAAATTTAACCTCGACTAGAACCCTCAACTTCTAAATTAGATTCTTTTTCTGCCAAAGCCTCCTCTTCAAATTGTTCTTGTCCTTCAAGGAGAATGCTGAGATACTTGTACATATTGCTTTGAATCATGAGCTTCACGTCTTGCAACTCTTCTGTGGAAAAGCTGTTGCCATATAAAAACTTAGCCTGTTCCATGGGTATGAAAGGAGAACATTCTCAAATAAGATCATTGAAATTGTAAATCAAGCCACTAGTATATAATTACAACATAGACATAAAGGAAATAGATCAAAAGGCTAAAAGGACCTTATTGCAATACAAAAGAGAAAACTTGTGATAGTGCATGCAGTTGGAAATGTTGTTAGATAATGTATACATCTAATTATGTGATTCATAATTTTTGTTTTCTTTTTTCTTTTTTTTTGGCCATTGATTCATAATGTCATGTGCATTTGAGTAAACATTAATCTGCTTATAATTTCTGTAAACATCATGAATGTACAAAGTCACACACAAATATAGATCCATCGGCACATCAATACATGATTCATGCATACAAGTCATAATACATACATAAAAACATTTTTTCGGACCCAATAAACAAATACAGATACATACCACATACATACTTACATGTGTGTGTCTATTTATATTTTGTTGATAACATATATACACATACATACATTCTCATAATAAGATCGTAGAAATTGTAAATCAAGCTACTAGTATGTAATTACAACAGCATAGACATAAAGGAAATAGATCAACAGGCCAAAAGGAACTTATTGCAAGACACAAGAGAAAACTTGTGACAATGCATGCAGTTGGAAATGTTGTCAGATAATGTATACATCTAATTTTGATTCATAATTTTCTTTTAGCCATCAATTCATAATTTCATATACATTTGTGTAAAGATTGATCTGCTTATATTTCTGTAAACATCATGAACGTACAAAGTCACACACAAATCTACGTATAGATCCATTGGCACTTGAATACATACATACATAAACAAATACATTGATACATACCACATGCATACATACATATTTTGTTGATAACATATGTACACATGTTCGAAATGTGTGCTAGTTAATAATAAAGCAATCTGCATATCAGAATCCTTAGAAAGATAATGAATCCATTATATTACTGAAAACCACCACTAATTACTTATTAGTAGTCCACCACCAATCATTGTTCCAAGAACCAAATACACAAACTACAATTCCTTCCTAAAGCCCTTTGCTCAAAGGGAGAATAAAAAACGAGAAAACCCCAAATCAGCAGATTAAAGTTAATGCAAGACACATGTGCATGCAAACGAGAATGAGACACAGAAAGAGAAGGAAACATATAGACAGGCCTGTTTAAAGAGAGTGGATGTTCCAGATCCTTCCATGCCAAACAACAAGAGTTTCTGAACTCCTCCCTGATCCAAATACTCAGGCACAGGCCTTATTGAATCACTAGAAGGATTCTCATTCACACCATGAGAACTATTTGGCGGTACAGGCAATGAGAATAACGAAGAAAGGAAACGAGTAGATGCCTGCCTACCATAAAACAAACCACTACCATAAGACCAATATCTAAGTTTTTACATAAACAAAAGAACATGAAATTATTACGACCGGAAAAGAAAGCACCTTTCCCCAGATGTTACCCTTTATATTATTTTGACCTTCTTCCTCATAAGATCCATCTTCGTAAACCCAGAAGTGAGTGTCCCGAGGACACTGTACATTTGCCATCTGAATTGACAGGCAGATCAGTTACCACTCAATATTGAAAGACAATATTGGAAGCTTAAACTCTTAGAAAGCTCAGGTTTTCATTCATTTACACGATGCTTTATATTATATATACGTGTGACAGAAATACTACCACTAATCCGAATTTGAATCAGATCAAATCTCAATGGGAGGGAAACTTCTAATGTGATTTTTTCCATCCATAAGATTCGAACTCAAAATCTAGCTAAAGAGGTATTGAGTATTTCATCACTCAACTCAGCCACCTTTAATGATGCTTCAGATTGTATGTGATCACCAATGAATAACACGTACACTAACAAGTTACTAAATTTGGTATTGGGCCTTATATTGCATTTATGTTTTACCGTTCGTTTACAACTGAGTGAAGCCAAATACAAGGAGAAACACAATTTACCTTTAACATTCTAAGCTCAATTTTTGTTATTTCACGACCATTCATGTAAACTCCTGTATTTCCCTTGCTTGCATCCACCTGAAGCTTGCCTCCAATATTTAGTTTTGAACTTATTATCTTATCTGGCTTCTCTCCCTCCTGAAACTCATCACTTTCGAGTAAGTACAAAAACACAAGCAATGAAAAGCATCTTCCAAAAAAAAAAAAAAAACAGCTTGTATCTTCAAACCAAAATTTCCTATTTCACCTTCCCCCAAAGTCCGGAATCCTTATCATACCAATACCTCCCAGGCTTTAGCTTCTGAGGAGGCATCGGACAACCCAAAATCTCCGCCAATTCTTCTGGCCTTAACTGCCTTCCATTAACAAAAAGCTGCTCAGGTCGGAGTTGATTCGCCAGGCATTCCCTTTCCGCCTTCATTATCTGCTTAATCTCCAATGGACTGCAAACTCTCGACAACATCCTCGAGCACTTACCTAAACTTGACCTCTTCGACTCATCTATAGGCTGCCCAATGCAGCTCACGCACTTACGACCCTCCGGCATCGACCCCATTGCCTTAAGCACACAATTACTGCAATACCTTTTATCACACACCAAACAGGCTTCCTTTTCCTTCAGCCTATTCCCTTTCCCGCATCTGCTGCAAATCCATCTCTTTTTTGACCCCACCTGAGAATTTCGCACCGCAACCGGTGATCCCACTGGCTCGGTAGCCACGGAACGTGGTGACGGATACCCATCATCCTCTTCGTTCTCCGAATCCTTGGGCGTATTAAATGTCACAGTAGTAGGGCGCTTCACTTCAATCACCCCATCACCCTGAGGAACTGAATCAGTCGCCCGTGGAGACGACACAGAACTAACCGCATCCTCAGTAATTCCGCCTCCAGAATCCGAATTATCCTCACCCTCCCCGTTCTGCAAATCCAATTGAGTTCTCGAAACCGAAGACGCCCTTTGACTCTCCGCCGGACTACGCGACCCTTTACTAAAACTACCGTTACTGAAGCGACCAAACCTGGAATTAAACCTGTGATTTATCGGCATGACCACCGGAATCGAAGTGCGCTCCGAAGCCGAAGCCAAAGAATCAGCGCGGGACGGAGCCGAGGCGATATCCAATGGATCAACCTTGGGAACCTCGTACAGAACGGGAGGGCCATCGTACTCAACTGCAATTGAATAATCGAGATGCTCTTCGTCGGGTAGGGGTGCACCAGCTGGTAGCATCCTTCGGAGAACCTCCTCCCAAGTTTTGCCTTCTTCTGCTGAGGCTGCTGCGTCTGACGCCATTAGGCTCTGCAGAAGAAGCCGAGGAAGATTGTCGTTGGTGTTTGGCTGGTGGGAAAGCTGGAGAAAACGGGAAAGAAAATAATCATAAAAACGAAAAGAGGGAGAGAGCAACACGAGAGAGGGAGGACCAAGTGGAAAGGTCTCAACAGAGAAGGGAAGAGGCTGCCTGTGTGTGAGTGAGTTGGCAGCCGCAGCTGGGAGACTTGGCAGAAAGTAGACGGAGTGACTAACAGCGGAGGCTCAGGCCGGCGATTCCGTTACATTTGACGTCATCGTGACAACTATACCCAATTTTGGATGATCAATTATATTTTAAGCACTTTCTTTAATATATTGCCAAAAATGTGCATAATTTTGGTGATCTCCTCGTTCCTATTGCTTAGTTAAGATTCGTTTGGGAAATATATAGTACATTTTTATTACTCACTTCTATGAATGTTGGCCAAAAAAAGCACTTCTATAACTTTGGCAAAAAAAAAAAAACAAGCACACTTCATAACAAATGTGAATATGAGTGAAGCGTTTTATGCTCATCAGAATTCATTAATTACTCCTTCTGTTTGATTTTCTTTTTTTGATAACCCATTCTGTTTCATTTTCATTGTCGATTTCAGACAAAGACTTAAAAAAAAGGTAAAGAACTTGATGAATAATACTTGTAGTACTATAGAATTTTAATAAATTGTCATTAATTATTATATCTTCTCTTTTTTTCTAATTTTCATGTGCTGCATGATAAAATTGAGAAAAATAAATTAATTCTCCATTATTATAAAACATCAGTCAAATTAGAGTCTCTAAATTTGTTTAAAACGGCAATTAAAATGGAAGAGAAGAAGCATTTATGAGAATTTTTTATTTCTATTAATAGCAGTGCATGGGGATGAGAAAAAATTCTACTATTTCATTAAATTACTAAAAATGGCATATGTTTGAGAGGATCTTTCGAAAAATAAGAAGTATTTTTTTTTTGTTGGCCAGAAAATAAGAAGTATTAATGAGGAAGCTTTTATCTTCAATTTTCTCTATTAGTATGTTTATTTTTTTTTTAAAAAATATATATATATATATATATATAAGGAAAAACGAAAGCTATTTTCTGGAATTACAGGAGAGCAAAATTCCAAATGAAAAAACAGAACAATACTTATTCAAAAAACGTGGAAAGAGGATGGGTTCAACATTTAATTTAAGAAATGGTAAAGATAAGAATAGCACACAAGTGGTGTGGAACTCTTCAAAACCATTTTTTTTTATGAGGGATACAGCTGCTACAGAAACCGCACCATCAACCACCATTTTCCTTAAGCTTATTTATTTCTAAGCCAAATAAAAACCACCCCCTCAAAAAAAAAACCGACATTTGGATCTTAAATTAATTGAAATTTGAAATATATTAACAGTTAGATCAGTCAGTAAGAACTTCTAGCTCGTGAGTTATCAGAGCATGGCTTCTGGATTCCTTATTAATGTGAAGATTTTGTTTCCGAATAATTTGTATGTATCTTTATAAGTTTTTTAAAGTTCTGAGATTTGACCTAAATTTTATGTATTCCAAAGGAAAAACAAAATATTCATTTTTCGTTAAAATTAACAAATCTACGAGCACCTGCTTTAAATCTCACAAATCACAACCATTGTCCGTAAGAATTTTAAAGGATAATTAATTATAAGCACCACTAAAAAAAATTTATTTAGAGTGAGAGATTTCTCAGAGGAAACAACGCAAAATTAGTAGTAAATAATTGTTATCCCTAAATAAGTCTATCGCGTAATTCTTATAATTCCCCATTTTAAATATTCTCCAACTTTTTATAACGTGGTCCGGTTGCTTTTTTTAATGAAAGAAGGGTTAAAACAAAAAAAAGTGCAAGGCTAATAATTATATATTCGTTAATAGTTTGTCAATAAATAAAATATATATATTCAAAAGTGAAAAAGCAACCCGCGGAAGGATTTATGAACATATTACCGCGAAGGGCAATACACACAACACAAGGATTTATATATATATATATATATATATATATATCCACAACAAACAACTACTTTTCAAAAAATCTTCTTCCAAATCTCCTCTGAAAATTAATGCGGTTTAATGACTTTTCAAAGCGGAGCCCACCTTCAAAGGTCAGACACTTTTGAGAGAAAAGCAAAGATTAGACTCTTTTTCTGTGGCTAATCCTCAATACACATGAATTAGAGTAAAGAGTTGGTATTCCAGTGCTATCATGCTGAGAGATATGGTGTCCTTTTTGTAATAATTATCTTAAAACTATTTCCCACCTATTTTTTCCCCCATCACTGCTTTCGTTCGGTTTAAAACTCAATTTGTATATAACTATGTACTATATAACTGGTGAATTCCTCTTGTGCCGCACTGAATTTGAATTTTGGATATATAATACTTTAAAAAGGAAAAAAAATGACAGAGACTGACTCATGTGATAAATGAACAATAAATCTATAGAAAATCTATATTGACAACAAATTTTGTCTTGCTTAATAATAGTAATAGTAATAGTAATTTCACTTTTTTAAGAAACATATGATATACAAAAGTGTAATTTCATTAATAAAAAATAAATCTATATCTATCTATATTTTTTATGATCATGTAGTAAGCCATATCTTATACAGAGTATTTTGATATGATATATTTAATTTGCATGGGCCTTTTTTTATTGTTCTTTTGTCCTTTTTTTTGTCCTATTATTTCTTTATTAAATTATTAATAATGTGAGACCCAACATTTTTCAAACTTCATGCAAATTGCACTGCATCTAGTTAGAGAAAAAAATATCACATTACTGAGGCCTAAGCCTTTCATCATGTCAAATTAAATGGCGTTCTCTTGTGGTTTCTTGGCATACATAAGACACCCCATCAAAAAGTAAGCAGTATAACTAGGCACAGCATAAAGAAAGAAACTTCAATATTAATTTTACACTCATAAAAATAAATGTATGTAATGCTTTCACAAAGAAATAAAATTAATATATTGATATATGAATAGAAAATGAGTCCTTACACAGGTTTTTTTTTTTCTTTTTCCTTTTTGTATCGCTATCTCTTTGAATATATAAAAACATGAATAGAGAGAATTCAATTTGCTAGAAATCACTATTCTTATAACTGTGTATGATCACTAATTATTATCATCTTTTTATGGACAAGTAAATTAAATTAAGCCATTTTTTGTAATTAAAGTTTAAGTGAATTGAGTTTTAGGGACTCACTAAGATTACAATAAGTTTTAAGACTTAAAAAGTGCTTACAAAGATATTTACAAATTACCTGCCAATAAAATCTTCTCATCGGTAATAAGTTTTGAAACTCATATTCTTGTTGGATATGAATTGCATCCTTACCAATTGAACCAACTTTTGTTGGCATATATATATAGATATATAAACATTGTTGTCGCTTCATTATAATAGAAACAAGGATCAGAATAAAGAAACTTACACATTAAACCATATATTTTAAATTATTCAAGTAAATCACAATACGTGTCTCTGTATGTCGAGATTGCTTGGTCTGAAGCGAAATAGGGAGGAGTTTATGAAGGATATCAATTTTTCCTCCATTGTTTGAAAGGGAATAGGTTCAGGTTTGTAGATTTGGGCGTGGTTGGGTGTTGGGTGAGCAAGACCGAATCAAAAGGGAATGGGGTTTGTGGTAATTAAACTGGGTTAGCTTTTGTTTATTTAAGAATTTGATCCCGTTTTCTTTGATATGATAAGCGAAATTAAGAGTCTTCTATTTAAGAATGGGCCGACAAGTGAAGATCTTCAATGTGTTGGATTATATATAATCCAGCTAAGTCATTGCCACTATCTACTGCCTGTTGAAGGATCAAAGACCTTGTTCTTGAGGTTTGTCACCTTGAAGTTTGCATATAGATTATTTATTCTTTTTAAGCAATATTATCTTCTTCTTTTTTTTTTCTGTTGAGTTAACCTCCTTGTTCTATTATTATGTATATATAAGTACTATAATATTAAAATATGAATTCTATTGGATATTCAAATCAACTTTGGTCCTCGTTGTACATGTCTCTTTCACCTTTATTTGATGTTTATTTGGCGCTATGAAATCAAAAGTTTATTTTGATAATTCTTTTGTTTGTTTAATACTTTGATCCCTATCTTGATAATTCTAAGTACAATGCATTGTTATTGCTTCCCTATGAAATTCATGTGTTTAATTTGGTTTAACAAATATGTTTGACATTTTGCAGGAGGGAAGAGAATGAGATTGGTGTAATGACTTGCGTTGGCCATTATGATTGTAGTGAGTTTGAAATGAAGGAATGATCCTGAATATGGTCTTTTGAATTAGTGATAGTTCTGTCCATTTTTTGTTAAAATGCTGTGAGAGCCATTATGTAGTGTTTAGTGTAGGTTAACTATGTTGTCCTATTTTGTGGTGGCCATTTGGTAACATTTAGTGTAGGTTAAGACAGTGTTGTCCTCTTTGAGCCACAAGTGTACTCCTATGTTGTAATGCTTATGAATAAGTTATTGGCGTTATTTTGCTATCCTATCACTACTAGAAAAATTAAATTTAATAAGAGATAATTCATCCCTCACTAAATAATTTAAATAGTGAGGGAATTAGTAACGAATTGTAAGTTCGTAGCTATTGTTAAATTTAGTGAAAGAATTAGCGAGGAATGTCCTTTCTTTTACTAAATTATTAGGAATAGCGAGAAATCTAATGACAGATTTGTCCCTCACTACATTTTTTAAAATTAATTTTAATAGATTAAAAATTTAATTTTAATAATTAAGTTATAAAATTATTTTTATGAGTTGATTATTTTAAATTAATAAAAATAGTTAGATTAATTTTTATAACTTATTGACAAAAAATGAAAATGAAAATTCATTTATTACAAAATTCAAAATATAAAGTATTTTATGATATTAATAATTGAAATTATAATATATTTTTATTTTTAACAATATATTAATTTATAAATATATATGTGTATTAATGTGTAGATAAATAATATGTATTTAATATTTCATATAAAGATTGTAAATACATTCTAATTCAACTGGCAAAAGTCTGAATATAAAAATACTAAGAGTAGGAGGTCATAGGTTCGAGTCTAAGTAAATGCATATTTGAAATCATTATATGACTTAATAGTAACGTGTCGTGATCATAGTGATGTGGTGGTGGTGTGGCAGTGACGTGGTATGGGTAGCGGATGCATGACAATGATGTGACGTGGCGTAATGTTGGTGGTGACATGGCAATGATGTGACAGCATTGAATTTTTTTTAGTTTAACTAGGAATAAGTTCCTCACTAAATTTAGAGAGAGATTAAATCTCTCGCTAATTCTCTCACTAATTTAGTGAAGGAATCAATTCATCCTTCACTAAATTTAGTAACGTGATTTATAATGATCAAATTAACGAGGAATTTGTCCATCGCTAAATTATTTTTTCTTAATAGTGTATTATGTATGAAATTTGCTTATCTTAATGATTTTTTTTTGTATCAGTTGATTGGATTCAACTGATATGGAACTTCTTTTGGAATCTATTTAAACTACCATGGATATATAAAACTGTCGTGAAAAAGAATCTGTCTAAAATTGCTTAATGAAATATTCCATTTGAGATCAATCTAATTAAACATGCCCACAAAATGGCTACAGGATGAAAAAAAAAAAGGATATTGGGTATAAATAATTGGTAAGCTTCACATGTCTCTATCCATTTAAAAGGTCCATGGACATCATGATAATTGATATACATATCAAAGGTTTAATACAAAATAATTGGTAAAGCCTCAATACAGTATCTGAACAAGCATGATTAATTCATGTATGTATCAAAGGTACAACCACATGTTCATAAACACTAAAGATATAGCCAAAAAAGATCCTTATCGATCCATGGGACCACATGTTCAAAAACTTACAAAACAAGTTGGGACTACATCATAGGAAAATGCAAAAGGACCACATGTTCATACACCAAAAGTGATATATAAGACCAAAAAAGTTCTGAAAAGGACTACATCTCCGGATCTTATTAGGCCTAGCAGGTTCATCAACTCCTTTGCTCCTTAATTTCTTTGGTCTTTTTGGCATGTTGTGGTGGGGAGGAGGATCCACGTGCTCCATGCCCGTGTCAACCCATAAATCTTCTCCGTTAATTGGCTCTACTTCAGGAATATAACAAGCTACGTAAGATTGGATCTTCAAGTATGGGTGAATCATAGGGATCCTCACGCTTTACGTTAATACAACTTACAGTATGCCTAAAAGACCAAAAACCATCTTGTTAACACGGTTCTTAATATAATAGAAAATTTGAATACATAAACAAGGACGGAGAGAAGGGGGACATGAGGGAGCCATGGTCCCCCCCCCAACTTTTCAATTTTTACTTAATATGATATATGTTTTTATATCAAATTTTTATATTATGTAAAATTTATGTATATATGGTCCCTCAAGGTTTATATTTTATTCTAAAAATAAGTAAAAAATAAAAAAAAAAGTTAGCACTCTATATTTTTTTAAAATATTTAGTATTTTAGATATATCTCAGTTACCAAATTTATACTTTGTATAATCTTACTAAATACTAATTTTCTCTTCTCATTTAATTTTTTCTACTTTTTTTAATATTTCCTAAATTCTAATTCTCCTTTACTTTTTCCTAGGGCCAAAAAAAAAAATCCCTTACTTTTCTCTCTCTCACAAGTTACCCTCTCACTTTACCCTATTTTTTCACTTTCCTATAATCCTATTGTTCTTGATCGTACCGTCTTGACTTGACATCTTCTATCTTCATTAGTTTTGTCGGCTTGTGGTTCTCCTCGCCTCTCCTTGTGATCCTCCTCTCCTCTCCACAATGCTATTTCTTTTCTTTTAATCACTAAAGTAGATCACATATTGACTGGAAGTTGGTGGTGGAAAAAAATCAATTAATCAAAGAAAGGTGAGGTTCCCTAATTTTTATTTGTCTCACGCCTTGATCTGACTATGCTTGTATATTTGTATTGACTTGATGACTTACATTTAGAATTATATTGCTTTATTCCTTCTTCTTTTTTGAATTTTTCAGATAATATGTTTTGTTCCTTTTTATCATTTAACCCACTTTTAATCTCATATTCATATGCCCTAACTTTGTATTTTTTATTGTTATAAACTTGTAATTTTTTGGGGTAATATATATATATATATATTTTTTTTCTCATTTTGTTAGTTGTAATGTGTTTCACAAAATTAATTGTTATAGCCTACATGGTTTAATATACATTCTATATATTTTTTATAAGTTGAAAAATGTTCAAGAAAAAAACTATTGACTCATTTTTCAGGAGAAAAGAGAGAAATAATGAAGAAATACAATCTATGTCTAGTGTACAAAATGCAACATTAAATTTGGAGATTGATATTGAAAATGTTGAACAATCTACAATGCCAACCATGGAACAACTTAGTTAATATTGACACTTTGATTCGTGATTGTCACACCAGGAAAAATGCGACGAAAGGAAAAAAGAGAACAAATTGGGTTTTCGAGTGAAAACCGACTTTCGAGTGAAAACTGACTTGTGAGGAGTCGCAATCAAAATTTTGAGAGAAAATCTTGGGAAACCGAATTGAAGAGAAAATGATGATCCGCGTAATCAAAGTTAGCTTCGAGAGTCGATTGTGCGTGGGAAAGGTGTTAAGCATCCCATAACACCTATTCTTAAGAAATGTTACCTTACGTTGATTGTGTAAATTAATATGGCTTCAAAAATATTTTAGTTTTCCTTTGATTATTCACATGCAAGAATAAGGGTAGAGAAGAATTTAAGAAGATTTGCAAAAATTTGGACAATAGAATAAGGAAAATAATTTAGCTTAGAAATTAAGGGGGTTTAGAGAAAAAATAAGGAAAAAGAGATTTAAGAAAATAACTTGAAAAATAAAATAAAGAAAATAAATTAAATTAGGATTGAGGATATTTAAGCAAAATGAGGAAAATAAATTAAGAAAATGAATTGACAAACATTTATCAAATTAAGGGAAAAAATACCAAATAAATCAAAAAATATTTATTTATTTACAAAGGCAGACTTGACCCAGGAATCAGAGCCTGAGGCCTACGTACCCTGTGATGGGGATTAAAATTCACGTAGTTCGGGATTAAAAATTCGTGTCGGTTGGTTGGTATTTTTTATAATTTTTCTAATAAGAGAAAACTAATTGAGAATGATTTATCTTTTTACAAATAAAACAACTTCTGAGATTGAGTTGGAGTGTTTTAATTTGCAAAAGATAATTTAATTCTGCTTACTTACTCTTATTTTATTTTGTTTGAAAATATTTTTTTTATTTTTTCTTTGATTTTTGAAAATACTTTTATTTGATTTTTTTTTAAAAACCATCATATATATATATATATTTTATTCTTTTGAAAATTTATCTCTTTTTTTTAAATGAAAACCAATTTATCTGGAGTAGACTCGCAGTCATGCCCAATAAACCGATTCCTGAAGTACCTACGAAGGTTTTAAACCGTGGTATAGAGGTTTTATTTTAAAGTGATAATTCATGAAATGCTATTATTATTCGATTTTCCAATGACAATTTTATTATACGTTTTTAAAGAAAATTGGAAAAAACTTGTTATATTATCATAATTTATTTTTTATGATTTTTTTATGAGGCGTAATTATTTTCTTAGAAAATTATTTAACTGATATGTCTACGTGGATTCGCAATCTCACGTGATAACTCAATAAACTCAAATACCTGCGAGGGTTCCGAAAACTCATGTGGTATAGTTATATGAGTGGTTAAAAATATTTTTACTTGATGATATTTGTATTTTCTCGAAGAGAGTAATTAAGATATTTGTATGCAGCATTCGGGGCCATCATTTTATTTCTTGATTCCTAACCAATTTAACATGCCTATCATTTATGAACCAAGCATACACCAACTCAAAAATCCCCCTGACCATTGGGAACATTGGAGAATGTTCCTGCCTCCAACTTAGAACCAATTTCTCAAGGCTAGTCTTTAACTAATCAATGCATCCATATGTTATACAAAAATGAAATGACAAAGCATTGTTCATTTACCTTTTATATGTTTTTTTTTATTAATTGACATCACATCATATCACCAAATGATAACGTTACCTTGTTTTCTTGTTTTCTTGCATCAGAACAAACTTATGGCTGTCAAATTAATCTTGGCAAACAAACTATCAAATGATACATGAAATTAGCCAATTAGTTTCTAAGCGAATGTGCACATAGAAAACTGAAGAATTTGCCTCACACCTGATTAAAATGGGGGAATCAACATTATATATATATATTTATTTATTTTATTTTATTATATTTTTTTAAAGGAACCACCATATGAATTTTGTGGAACAGATCACTGAGCCTCAAAAATCAACTAATTGAAGTCACAAGTCAATGATATGTTAAGAAACATCATTGCACATGCATGCAAAGTTGAAGTTGCATTGAGACGTGGATTTGTGAAGCTGCAAGCACATGCATGCTCACGTGTTGCTGCGTATCCAGCGGCTTCCTTTGTTTATGGTAAGCAAGACAATTGCAATAATTACCTGAGCCACGAGCATGTTCGGCATCCCTCTATTTTGGTTCCTCGTCCTTGACATCCCTCTGTTTTCCATCCCATGCTCGGCATCTCAATTTTTTCTTCATGCTTGGCCTCCCTCTTTTCTTTCTCATCCATGCCTCCCCGTCTAGTCTCCCCTCGGTTTTTCAGTTTGCTGCCCCCCTGTGCACGCGTCCCCTGTTTCACCTCAGCTCTTCCCCTGCGAGTCCTCGGCCTTCTTTATTTTATCTCAATTGTCCTACTTTTCCTCACGTGTGCTTCTCCTTTATTTTCAACCGTGCACGTCTCCTTTTCTTTTTTCCTCCTCCTCGGCAGCCCTCTATTCTCTCAGATTTCTCTGGCTTCCCCAAGATCCCCTTGTGTTTTTTGCTCCTTTTTCTTCGGTTCTTCACCTCGGTTTTTCCCAGAATGCTTTCGGCCTCCATTTTTTCGTGCTTGCATGCTTCATCTTCCTCCCAGTTCTCTCGCGGCTGCTTCGTTTTCTTGCTTTGCTTCCTCGGTCCTCATTTTTTTTCAATCACCCTCGTGTGTTTTTGTAAGCTCCTTTGCACAGTCTGCTTTCTCTTTAAACTGCATCATCTCCCTCTGTCTCCTTCTTTCGTGCACGTCTCCTTGCGTGCTCCATCTTCCTCCATCCCTTCCTTTCTGGCACCTGACTCCCTGAGCTTTCTCTTTCCTTTCTCTACTCCTCCTCTTTTCCAGTTCACGCGTGCTCTGCTCCTGACTCCCTTTTCTTTTTCCTTCAGTCTCGGCTCCCTCCTGCTTTTTCAGTCTTGCTTTTTTGTTTAGGGTTGCTTGGCCCGAGTTCACAAGCCCTTAATTGGGCTTGTGACATTTTGGGAGGCCAAAATATATATTTTTTTGTTTTGGTTTTAGTTTTTCTATTTTTACTTTCTTATTTTCTTTTATCTCCTTTCTTCTTTCTTTTTTTTTTTATTATTTTTTGTTTTTATTTTATTTTATTTTGTTATTTTTTGTAAAATGTCCTGATAAAATGGGGTGTTCACAGTGATCCTGGAAAGCGCCCACAAATTTGTGATTATCCTGTTAATCAACAAGATGAAATTCGTAGAGCATATATGAAGTTTGAGCCATACCAATTTTGAGTAATCGCTTACGTCTTAAAGCCTCTGTGGATGCTGTTAGATGGTTGACATTTCAGGCTTGTGCTTTTAGAGGACGTGATGAAAGTTTGGGATCAAAAAATTGAGGTAATTTTCTTGAAATGATAAAGCTTTTGTCTTCTTATAATAAGGAAGTAGCTGAAGTTGTCTTAGATAATGCCCCTCAAAATGCAAAATACACTTCACCTACTATTCAAAAAGAAATTTTGCATGTCTTTGCTAGAAATGTGCAAGATGAAATTCGAGAAGAGATTAGTAATGCAAAATTTTGTTTGATTGTTGATGAAGCTCGGGATGAATCTAGAAGAGAACAAATGGCTCTTGTTATTATATTTGTTGATAGGAATGGGTTTGTCAAGGAATGTTTTCTTGACATAATACATGTTAAAGATACTACTGCAGCCACTCTTAAGCAAGAGATTTGCTCAGTATTGTCTCATCATAATCTCAACATTCAAGATGTTCGTGGCCAAGGATATGATGGAGCTAGTAATATGCATGGAAAGCGGAATGGTTTACAAGCTTTAATTCTTTAAGAATGTTCTTATGCATATTATGTACACTGTTTAGCTCATCAATTACAATTTGCTCTTGTTGCCGCAGCTAAAGAAGCAATTGATGTTCATTCTTTCTTTCAAAACTTGAATATGATTGTTAATGCTGTGTGTTCTTCTTCTAAGCGCAATGATGAGTTACAAACTACTTATACATATGAAATTGCCAATTTTACTCCTCAGACTTTTCTGATCAAGAAAAGATTCAATTGGAATATGAATTAAAGCATTATGAGCTTGATGTGCTCAAAGATCCAAATTTTCAGAACTTATGTACTATTGGTGAATTATGCCAAAAGTTTGTAGAAATTGGAAAATGTAGTTTTTATCCTTTGATAGATAGAATACTACGACTTTTGTTAACTCTTCTAGTATCAATAGTAACCACTGAGCGAGTTTTTTCAGTTATGAAAATTGTTAAGACAAGGCTTCGCAACAAAATGGAAGATGATTTTCTCACTGATTATATGATTGTTTATATTGAGAAAGAGATTGCTGAAAAGTTTATCACAGATATGATAATTGAAGACTTTTATGCTATGAAATATCAACGTGCACAACTTAAGAAATGAAGGTATATATTTGTTTTGATTATATATATGAAAATTTGTCTATAAATATGTTGAAATATTTATATTATGTTCATTGTATATATTATAATTTATTTCATATTTTAGGTGTTAAATTTTTCTTTTGTTAACATTTATTTTTTTCATTCTCAGCCTCCCCCATAATAAAATTCTAGCTCCGTCCCTGTACATAAAACCCTTCTTTTTTGAAATACAAACAAACCAATGGATATAAACTATTTAAAAACCATTCCAAGAACTATTGCAGGAAAGCATCCCGTTAAAGATGTTAACACAGCATCTGCCAAATTTCTCAAGTTCCAATACTATAAACTAATAGAACAAAGCAAACCTTTCTCACCTTCTAAGACAGTTGCTTATTGCTTTTTTTTGGAGGGGGGATTTCGCCTTTTACTATGTCAAGCTGCTTCTATTGCATGAGGATGGTTCGCCTTTGATGTTTGGTTCTACATCCTCTACTTTTATGTGAAGCTTCGACCTCTCTCTGTGTCAAGTCGTGCTTCAGGGAGCTTTTAAACAGGGTAAGGTTTCGTGTCCTTTGGTTTTCCAATGCAAGGGTTTTTTAGGTCATGTTTGAAGCGAACTTTTCCTCCCCATTATTTCTTCCCCTTTAAATTGAGCTGCTTATGTGGCAACCTTCATCTGGTGTGTGTTGAGAAGAGCAAATTTTTTCCACCTCAGCATTAACCTGACGCCGTCAATGCCAATTAATTGGGCACATGTTGGATGAGTTGTTGGTGTCTCAAAAATTGCAGGGATTAACGCCACTAACATAGTAAAAATTGTGAGGACCATTTCTTAGCTTTTTAAAGTATAGGGATTTAATTAAAAAAAGATGAAAACTATAGGGACCTGCAGATTAAGCAAAACTCCAAGAAATTCAATTGTGTCAATTAATCTTAACTATTTTTCTTAATTAGTGTAAAATTAGTTAAAATTGTTTTATAAAAAGGACTAGAAGAAATAGTTGATCTGACATTAAAACTTGTTGTGTATTAAATGTAAGTGTATTTCAAAAAGATTGAAAATTTTTAGTATTTATCAAAGAGTTGTGTCTCTTTACTTGTGTTCATGAATTTAATTATTAATTCATAGTCATTGAATGGAACATTGTTCATATATGTAATTACCAAGTACATCCGTCGGCAAAAATAACTACTACATACAATAATACATCCAACTTGGATAATACTAAATCTCGATACATGACTTTAGCCATGAATCATAATTGGTATATATTTTGCAACCTTAGTGTACGTATACTTATAATAATGTAGACCATGTATCTTCATATGGTCATAATATTATGAAGTCTATTCACTAAATGATGTAACTTAGGGTCCTAATACCAAATCAACTCTACTAGTGTGTGTGTGGGTCATTCTTCTTCTTCTACCATATTTGATTCTTGTAGTTTTGCTTCAATTAATTTTCTTAACCAATTCATGGAGGGTTTGTTTTATCATATATAGGTGATTGTAACATATTTTCCTATGCATGTGGTGACATAATTTTTAAAGATATTGTCTTTTGACAAAACTCATTTCTCACCTTCATTTCCGCCCACAAAACTAACCTCTATTTTTATGAAAAAAATTAACATATATGGTAATACTGTCCCATTGAAATAACACATAAAATACACATAGATCAGGAGAATAGTACATTAATTCTTTGCTCATGATTTCATTGTCTGCCCAACTTTAGGTAACCCTGTTTTCCTTCTCTTAAAAACACATGCTATAAAATGATCTATTCTGAGAATCATTACTCTAATAGTCTTTTAAATCATCCATTTGAGCCACTAATTTTAAATTGTAGAAAATTTGTTCGAATGAACAACTCTAATAAAACATGTTTAAACTAATTTAATGACAATTAAAGTTTAAAAACTATCACGATAGAACAAACAACGTTCTACTCTGTAATTTGCTTATCTCATTTTGTTTATTGAACTTGTAGTGCTTGTGTGATGAGGAGGGATTTCTTTTTTCCTGTTTGTTAATATGATGTGAAACGGTATAAAATTTAAAAATCAAACTCCCATTATAAGTCAATCCCTAACATATAATATTATGCACGTTTAATAATAATGTAATATTCTTTCATTGATTAACGGAAAAGAAACTTTATAATAGGTCCCACCCATAAAAAAATAATATTATGTGTCATTGTTTTGGTCAATAAAGGACTTCGCCCATGCATATCACTTTAAATAATAAAATAAAATAACTGATGACTTGAAATAACTTGGCTGGCATACAAATCATTTTAATTAATTAAGGGCTGCATTTTTCTCGGCTGCACAGAGAGAGAAAGAGAGAATGGGGTGGAGCTGGGAAAGGTCTTAATGTCTCATGAAGAATAATATATAGGACCACTCATTTTTTAAGTGTTTTTAATTTTAGTAGTTAATGACTTAATTTGTTATTCTCAACTAACAGGTCTTAGTTAAACAAGTCGTACCATACATATATTAACATATATTATGAATCCATATAATGTATATATAGGTGTCTATTATAAACTCTAATGAGACACTTACTAGAGGAAAATATCCTTGCTTGATTTAGTTTAGTGAGATAAATTTTGAATGGTTCCAATAATTTGATTTGTAACACTCACAAATTCATTAGTAAGCACTAAGTATATCTCTTAACTGATAAATCGAAAACTAATACTATCGAGGTATAAACATTATTGTAGTGGGTTTTACTTTTTCCAACAGGACATTTTCCATACACACAGTCAAGGATTGAATCCAAGATAACATATTTACAAATACACATTCATTCAATTTCATTGATAAAAATCTAGCCAATCATGCACTTATAATCATGTAATGTCAAATATATATACCCACACACATACATGAATGACAAGAAAAGGATGTAGTAGCTGCACACATGTTCAGAGCTTCATAGTGGATGAGAAGTTTTTTCTTTTTCCTTTTTGGCAAAATGACAAGTTTTTTTTTTAATTTTTGAAAAACAAATGAGAAGTTTTTCTATACTTAGAAAGTGTATGGTTGAACGGTCTTACATGAGTTAATTGGACAAATTAAAACATGCAATATAAATTGAACTCAATAAAGAATCATTAATGATTTTTCTTTTGCACAAAAAGAATTTTTAATGCTAAGAGCTAGCTTTTGGGCGGCCAAACTCATTTTTTGTGTAAAGAATTTCTTAATTGCAAATTAAGTTCTTTTAGAGTTTGAAAGGAGGATAACACAAAAGATATTGATACTTTGTTTGAGTTTCACTTTCTATTTTTTTCCATTTATTTCTCTATTCTCATTCTTATTTCTTTTCTTGTTTTTATTTCTTTCCTACATAAGAACAGGAAATTACTCCCTATTTTTCTACCTTATAATTATAGCCATGCAAATCCCTCTTTCAACTGATGATCAATGTGCATGTATTAAAAGGGTTATCGTTGTTTCTCAAGCTAAAGCTAAACAGATGACGATGATGAAAAAGCAAAATTAAGAATCTTAAATGCAGTTTCCTTTTTTTTTTATCTAGGTAATGACCATCTCATATTTGATATTAGTTATTAATTAATTCAAATTTGAGAATTATAGAATCTCAAATGGAATAGCTATCCTGGCATACTTTTTTAACCATAAGCCTTATGAGTGATGCAGTTTCAATTTTAAGATTCAGATCAAAAGGAGGTTGTAGTGGCAAGTTTTAAGGAAAGAAATTAAGCTTAAGGTCCAAAAATTAAACCAGGAATTTATAAATAGATTAAAAAATAAATAAATAAATTATATATATACTTTTTTTAAAACAAAAAATATTGCTCTCTTTTAAATAGTAGATACATTCAACGCTCTCCCAGAGAGTTGAAACCCTCTCTTTGCGAGAGTTGAAACCGCGGCAACTTGTCTCTATGCTTTGAAGGTCCCGGCGACTCTCTTCCCTATCTTCAACGGGGGAGAGGTCATGCAAAGTGTATGTGTATCTGGCTTTTTTGGGCTCTGTTGTTTTTAGTTTGTGTGTTCAAGCTTTTTGGCTATAAGAGAGATCCTCCCAATGATGCATTACAATGCGAAGAAACCAGTTGCCTGATGCCTTGGAAGACAACAAGGCTATTTGGTGTTTTGATTCTTCAATGGTTAGTCTAGATCGAAGGGTTGGAATTGGGATGTTTTCTGATAATCAGTTGGTCACTTGCAAAGCTGGACTTTGGTGTGGTTTTCTTTCCCACATGGGCTACGTGTGGAGCTTTGTTGAAATCTACTAAGATTAGGGTAGATTCATTGATAGAGGGGATGGGATTGATATTGATGGCTCTTCGAACCACCATCCTCAGTATTGTTCCTACTATTTGCTAGTTTACAGTTTCAACCTTGCAATGGCTTCGATGTCAGTGACTCTTTGGGTTGGTAGGTGGTGTTTTCTGCTTTAGGTTTAGGTTTCAATTGTTTGTTTTGTTGTTTTTGCTTGTTGTATGCTCTTCTTTTCCTTTGCTGGAGTGGCTTGTTCGGTGTTTTGGGGAGGTTTTGGATAAGTGGCTAGTGATGTTCTCCTCTGATAGGTATGTGTGTCGGGTCAGATTGTTCCTGGGTTGGGTAGGGTTCATTTGCTTCTTTTGTATTTGGGCCTTCGTTCTTTGTACTGTTATTGCCTCTTTTTAATGGATTATTTTGCTTATGGGTAAAAAAAAAAAATAGTAGATACATTCAAGAAGACGTACATGTGAAAAACATTCAACCGAAAAAAAGACATGAGTGTCAAAAAAATGTTTTTGACATCAACGTGCAGCGCCGTTTTGAATGTTTTGAATTTGAAATGGTAAGCTTTGTAACTCCATTAATTATTACTCCCTCGGATCTTAAAGATAGACTTTTTATCTTAATTCTAAATATAAAATTTTTTATAATATATGAAGTAATATTTATTATACATTTTTAAAAAATATCCATATTTAATGCATTCTAAAGAGAAAGAAATATATTAAATAAGAGTAATTTTAAAAAAATATTATAATTTTTTAAAAAATTAAAATAATTAACTAATTTTAACTCACATTCTCAATTTATATAATTTGATTAAATAAGTTTTATATTAAGAATTAAAGAGAATATTATTAATCAATCCAATGTTAAAAACCGCATTCTCAACGCCTCCACACTCTCAAAGACAACTAGTTCCCTTTCTTTGATCATAACTTGTATTTATTATATTATATAGCTTTTTTATTTTTAACTAGAAAAAATTTTCATTGCGCTGGGAAGAATCATTGACAGTCGAATTCGGAGTGTAACATATAACAAGATCAAATAATAAAATTAAAAATTTTGTTTCAATGAAAAAAGATAAGCCAACATTGATATCAAACTAAATTCTTCTCCCTACGCGCGAATGTTTTATTTAGTTCTAAAAAATATTAAATTAAAAAAGAATTTGATCATTGACTCCTCTATCTAAAAAAAATTGATAACAAATTATATTTATTAAAATTAATATAGATTTAAAAAATAAAATCAAAACTAATTAATTAGTGAAAAATGATAAAAAAGAATTTAAAATTAAAAAATTAATTTGAAAAAAATGAAAGAAAGAACAGAGGGCCTACATGAAAAGAGTAGGAAATAATGGAACTTATATATAAAAGAATAAATGAATGAGGAAAAAATTAGACTCACCTAAATAAAAAAGAAAAAAGAAGCACAAAACCTAAGGAAGGATGAAGCTACATTATTTGGCTTATGCCTATGTCCTCCTTTATATTATACTCCCTTCAATTTTATTTATAAGGAAATTTTTTTTATTTTGATAATTTTATTTATAAGAAAAAAAAGAGAGTTAATATTACATTTATTTTTTTTATCAAAATTATCCTCCTTATTAATATTATTGAAAATATGGAATGTATCTTTGAAAGAAATTGAGATAAAAATTACTTAAATAAGAGTAATTTTAGGAGAAATAAAAAATGTGAGATAAATTAATTATTTTTAACTAACTTCAATTTTCTTTTTTAATACTCGTGAAATAATGTTTTTTCCTTGAAGAGAGTATATTGATATTAATTAGTCACTTAACATGTGATTTCTTCTTTTTGGTTTCTTAAAACATATAGAGGAGACCAAAATATATATAATTTATTCATAATATAGCACCAGTGATATGGCGCGGAACATACTTAGTGATCTAAAACGCAAGAAGAGAAAATGATAAAAATTTTAAGACATAATTAAGCAATTCAATCCCTTATTCTTGAACAATAATATATATATAAACATACATGAAAACAAAACGTGCAATTAATTAATCTTATAAAATAATAAGTAGTAAGATATATAATTAGAGCCATCAAAATAGGGTAGATGGTTTCACCCCCAATTGGCTATGAGGGTTGGCTCATTTAACCCATTTTTAATTTAGCGGGTTAAAAATTAAAACCTAACTCACCATACAGATTAAATGAGTCAACCCGCTTAACCTATTAGAAAAAATTTAAAAATAAAAATTAGTATATATACACACTTCAACTTCATTATTTAACTTTCTCACGTTTGTCACAAAAAAAAAATTCAAATATCTTAAATCATTTTAATTTTATCTTAAACTTCAATAATATTTGAATTTTGTCGTATAGATATAGTAATGCCATCAATATCAATACCTCCATCTCCACCCTCTGAACAAGCGTATTTTACAATATAATATAAACAAAGACATATAATTTAATTAGTAATGATTAAAAATAAAATATAATAAAAAAATCAAGAATAGCTACCCAAAAAAATAGTATATTAATAAATTATCAGTATCATTTTATTCAAAGTCATATAACCAATTGTAAGTATAAATAAGAGTTTGAACATTATTCAAAAGATAAACTTCTATACTTATTCAAACTTGACAACTAATGCTAAAAGGTGATTTGATAGTGACTAGAATACTAAGTAAATCACAAAGCATTTTATAAAGTGTAGCAAAATCACTCTGGTTAATTAAGTTGGCTAATTCTCATTACTTGCACGCTAACTCAGTTAGCTTGCAAGTAAGATGACCTAGATTTGTTTGATCATAATAAAAAAATTTTTCAAAAGGGGTCTCAACTCAACCCATCAAATTGGTGAGTTAAACGAGTTAACTCAATCTCCTTTGATGGCTTTATAATAATAATATTATTAATCTTATCCCTTTAAATAAGATAAGTTATATGGAACATATAACATCATTTTTATGGCTCTATATATAATAAAAATTCCATTTTCAAATAGAAAGTTGCACATTTCAGCTCGCCGTGTATTCACCGAATCAATAATATTATCCAATCATTATGATTAATCTAGATGATATTATTAAAAAAACAATACATGAAAATGTGGGAGCAAATGCATCATCAAGTAGTATTGAAGAACCACTAGCCTATAATTATGTTGATATATTTTTTATAAATGTTCTTTAGGCTATGAGGCAGAACCTAATTTTGATAAGCCTTAAGATTCAGCTCACTTAAATTTTATTTCACTTAAAAAAAAACCTATACAATTAAACTATTGCAGAAAGGTAAAAAAGTACTTAGACCGATAGAAATATAATTTTAATAAAACAGCAAGCACCCAAAGCACCATCAGAAGTGAGCAATTCATAGGGATTCATGTAGCTTACAAGTTACTAAAGCACTCAGCACAGCACCTGACCAAATTGGAATACAAGCGTGAAGCATCCGAGCTGCTATACCAGACGAATACTGAAACTGAAATGTATGTGCGTGTAACTAATATCACTCAACAAGAAAAATTTATAATAACACTACTCATAATCATATATATCCAATAGAAATACAAAAATAAAATCAATAGTGGTTGGTTTGAGCGACATGAAACTCCACACCTCTCAAGTAAAGTTTTAAGTTTGAGTTTTATTTATGAAAAAAAATCATATTGAAAGAAATATCCCCATTTGGATCTGATAGTACTCAGATCTAACCCAATTAGCTAATTATACATACCAAAAAAAAATACAAGAACAAAATAGATGACAGAGGGAATGTACCAAAAAGAGAAGAACATGCAGACTGGGAGAGAATGCACTTTTCCATAACTAACTCCCCTTCCCAATATTTGCCTCCCCTGGCCCATATTCCTCATTTGCCCTCACCTTTCCAAGTGGGCTTTTCAAATCTATGACTTTTTCTCCTAGTCTATTTTCCTTGATCCGTGGGCTCCATTGTAGGCCCAAGTCCACCACACGGCACATTTTGCAATGGCTGTGACCAGAGCGATTCGTAATGGCCCTGGTGAGTCTGAAAAATAGTTTCTAAACGGTTATTGACTAAGATACTACTACTTTTGTTTTAAGGTATGTCACTTTCAAAAAATTTTTTTAAATAACATCACTTTAGAATTTTAATGAATATTAGTAATGAATTTTTGTACAAATTTATTCTTCATTTATAACAATAATCATAAGTCAAACCATCTTAAATACTCTCTTTTTCTTTATTAATTAAGTATATTTTAGTCAAGTAATGAAATAATACTCCATCCAGTTGATCTTATGTGTAAGAAATTTTTAAATGATATTAAAAGTGGCTCTTTTCCTGAGAAATTAAAAGCTGTACTTCCAATACAATAATTATGAAGGGCATACTTTTAAAAAAAAAATGCTTTACACATTTCGTAACAGATTTTAAGAAACATGGAAGTTTCTAAATGGGTCCTATAATGAGGGTGAGATGGAGTATCAAATTTTATTGCAATATTGATTATTTAATAGCATTATGACTAATATTTTGAATTTGAGATAGTATGTGATGACACTTACAATAGATCCAACGGTGAAGAAAATTTGGCAGCAAAGAATCCATCAAGCAGCTATTCAAAAAGTAGGAATTGAAAAGCCATCACATTCACATGCATGATTAGAGCATTCAACGCCTTGTATAATAGTCTATATAAAAACGCCAAGTCCCATATATAATTTTTCTTAACCAAAATGAGTGGAGCATAAACAGGACTGGATTATACCCTCCGCAAGCGTATCAGCCACAATCTCAGCTGATCTGTTAGCTTCACGCAATAAGAGTAATGAATTGCCCATTTGAATAAAATTTGATAGTGGGTGTAATCTAGTCAAAGTGAGCACCAGCACTTGCAAAATGCTGACCATGAAGTTCTTAAAAACCACTTCTATGCCAGAAATATATAGATAAAACATAAGCAAGAAGAGTGAGTCTATGATCCTGCACAACCATTTGCAAGTCTTTAACTAAACCTTCTCCTTTGAGAGATGATGGCCATTACCCACTAAGACCTTGGGATTGGTTTGGTAGGATGTTTAACAAAATGAGCAAGACATTACAACATCTAACAAACAAGTTTTGGCACAAGTTTCGGCATATTTGATAAATAGCTCTATTCTTTAAGCATGTTATTTTGGATTTGATTTTTATTTGTGTATATGAAAAAAAGTTTTATTAGGAAAAATAAAAATCCATTTTGATGATCTCTATATATCAAAAGAATTAATTTTCAACAGTTAACTGAAAGATATTTTTTATGCTTATTTAAAAAAGTTGCACCATCTAAGGAAAATTGTACTTCAAGATATCAAAAATCTAGTGGACCTTTGTAGTAGTTTAATGGACTAGTCCCTATTTGGATTTACTAAGGCAAGCAATATCATCAAAGTTAGATGATATTCAACTTCAAGGCTAGCATCAAGACAAAGCATCAAGACGTCAGAAATCCTATAGATCTTTTTAGGAGTTAAGGCAAGCAATATCATCAAAATTAGATGATATTGATGGTAATATCATTTAATCTCCTCCAATTTCTCATGCTATACTAATAAAGTTTTCATCTTATATTAAAATACATAATTCACTAAAATACATAATTCACACCATAAATATGACTCATAAATCATATACATTTTTTGTAAGATACATTATATACGTTTTAATCATGAAAAAATATGTGATTTTCACAAAACATTCCAGGTAGAGTGCCTTGGTTATCAAACAAATTAAAAAAAAGGACTACTGATAATTAGGGATGGACATGTGAATAAACAATAAAGGGCGGCTTAGGTAAGATTTTTAAGATTATATCACTTCCCCAAAATTAATTATATCCCTAAGCACTATTAGGTGCCATGAGGTGTTTTCATTTTTTGTCATCAATTTCTCATAAATATACTTCTAATTTAGTGATGGATAAAATTTTGCAAACATCAAGATTTTGTCTGCTTAATTTTTAGGCATTTTGCGTACATCAATATATGACTATATTGAATTTGTACGGCTTAGCAGAAGTATCCCTCCGATCCTTTTCTTTTGTTGTTTAAGATTGTTTCATTAAAACCAAAAAATTATTACTAATACTAAATTTTATCAAAGATTTGATTAAAATATCCGTCATTTAATAATCTATATTAAATTAAATAACTTACATTGAATTAAAAGAGAAAATGTATAGTTGGAAAAAGAATATTAATAATGCATTGAAACTCTAAAATAATAATAGATTTGAAACAAAATCAGAACTCTAAAACTATAAAAAAATATGGAATGAAAGGAGTATTCATATGAACTCGTGGTAACATACAGAATACTTCCTCCGATCCTTAATATGAAACCCTTTTAATCGAATCACGTGGATTAAGAATGTGAATTAAAATTAGTTAACTATTTCAATTTCTCCAAAAATCACAACATTTTTCCAATACTATCCTTATTTAATATTCTTCTCTCTTTCTTTGAGATATATAAAATAAGAATATTCTTTTAAAATGTATAATAAATATTATCCTGTAAAAGGTCTTATATTTAGAATTAGAATAAAATATCATATATTTAGAATCCTATGAAGTAATATATTATTGTCATGTGTTTATCATGTTGTTAAAAATGCTCCTGCCAGCACTAGTAGTTATTTGTTAATCTTCAGTTGTCTCACTACTGACAACAATCCAGATCAATGTAAAACATAAAATTTATAATAAATCATAATATTCGTAAGTCATAAATCATAAGATTCACCTCAATCTCTGTTCGAAGGCAACCAATGAAAGGCAGTACCATTTATTATACAAAAAGGAAAAAGCTAAGTCACCAAAACATAGATTAAGCTTACAGATAAGGGAAAGGGATTTATTCTGCTGGGAATGATACATATCAACCCAGATCAAAGCTTATACAGTAATATCCCATGAGGACTCGAAAATTCTGGGATTGTTGACCCTTCTACATGTCAGAATATAGTCCCTTGGATAAATTCACCACATGCAAAACCTGGCCATATATATCATAATATACAATTCTGGCATCGAATTTTTGAAGCTCCACTGATATGAACCCTTGACCATCGTAGTAGAACTTGACCCCTTCTTCTCTGTTCACATCAAAGTTTCCTCTCCATGACTTTGAACCACCACCACTCGTCAAGAACTGCATTTTGCTGCACCCACACTTACACTCATCAAATACTCATAGATGAATAAGAATCTATATTCTTTGCAGTTTCAGAGCGACTATATATGATGTATTTAAAGAGAGATAGAAAGAAAATAGAGGATAGGTGTAAAGAGAAGTTTCATATCTGTTAAAAGACGTCAAAAGGAAAACTTTGTACAGAGGTAAGATGCAGAAGGTATATTTAGGCTCTGATATAGCAAATTAAATCAACATATAGGCTGAGACAACACATACCTGGTAGTGCTACTGATGTGTTCTAGACAGTGGTCGTGCCCATTTATGTACACATCAACATTGTTTGCCTGCAATTTTGCCATGAAACTTCATCGTTTAGGATTTGGCCTTATCTTTCTCGAGGCTTCAAATAAGAATGTCCTTTAGAGTTTAGACCAATATTTGGGATTACCTCGAGGATTGGAAGGACTTGCTTTACAAGCTCTTCGGTGTCACCATGCTGTCCTACGCTTCTGATTGTGTGGTGGCCAACGACAATCTTCCATTTTGCGGTTGAAAACTTTAATGCCACTTCCAAATCCTATATATAGACCCAAACAAGAATGGACAAAGATAAATTGTAACAGGTTGTCTTTGTTTCCCAGATGTAATATAATACTTACTATGGTGATACTAATAGTTGAGAAATCAACCTTCAGGAGGTTTGATAGGTATTTCTTTCTGGGAAGAACACCTCTCCAATCATATTTATGGTCCTTTGGCTTATAAAAATACTTGTCCTCAAACGGAGTTGTATCGACAAAGAACAACTCAGCGATTTCTGCAATTTTAATTAGCATTAATTGGGAACAGAAACAAACTGATCTTGTTCATTCACTGTTAGGATCTAAGCTTACCAGTGTCAACAATAAATGATCTTCTGCAAATCCATCTGTGATCTATTTTCTTCAGAATTGGATTCAGCTGAGCTAAAACATCTCCCCTGTAGTCATGATTGCCCAACACTAAAGCCAACAGATTTATATATCAGATAGAAGACTTGTAACATAAAATCATGTCATGTTATGATTAATTGGAGATTATACTTCAAAACTCACCGTTATACCATGGCTTTTGGAGGCTATTAGCAGTGTAGATTTCTGAGAAAGAACTTTCAAATGCAGGATCATTTATACCAGTCAATCCATCTTCATAGAAGTTGTCTCCGGTGGATACCACAAAGTCAATGTCAAGCTTTTCAGCAACTTTCCCCATCTGACATAGGCACAGAGATGATCTCAGTAAATAACAATAGCAACCATCTTCATCTTTAGCTGTAGAGGAGTGAAGAGTATAGAATCTCATTTCTCTGCTCATCATCTCTCTATTCTTTTCTATTCAGTTTCTCAACGGTTTATTATCTCAAAAACAATGATTGAGATGTAGAAATTCAAAAGAAAAAAATATCAACTGTAAACTGTCCAAATTTAATCTAAACAATAAGTTGAGAAGTTGATATGAAGAGTAGAGAAAAAAGAATGAAAAATCCAAATTTCATTAGTAGAGGAAAACTATGGCAAGAATCGCCAACCATGAACATCCTAACAAGCAAGAAAATCGATGCATGAAGACTAAAATGTTATTTCCAAAGGTTTTCAGATACCGGTGATGGAAGATATGTGAAAAGGGAGATAGAAAAGATGGATTAAAGACCTCAGTTTTGCAACTTCAGATTGATTCTGGGTTCCTTTTCTTTCACTGATCCTAGTGGCTAAAAACAAGTGAAAAATGATTCATTCAAAAAGATGGATTGAAAAACCTGAATAGCAACTTCAGATTGATTGTATTCTCCTTTCCTTCCCCAGTCTCCAATAACCACAAAGCTAAGAGAGCCATCACCTTTCACAGGGTGCTCAAAGCGTTGAAGAAGAGAAAACACAGAGACAAAATACACACAAAAGCAAGTCAGCCATAGAAGGCTTGAACTGAAGAAGCCGGCCATACTTCTCTGTATGAGTTTGTACTATGAGAATCTCACACAGAATCAGAATGGAATAGGGAATATTTCCATGTTGAAGGAGGGTAGTACTGGGACAGTTTATATAAGAACCAAAAAGCTCATGAGTTGTTAAAAGATATGATTATTGAATTGACAAGGACATGAATGGGTATGGGAGTGGGAGTATGGGCTTGGCAAGCATTACTCTGGCATTATAATAAAAGGGCCAACGGACAACCGGAAGAAAAAGAAAGAAGCTTAAATCAAATGAATATTTTTAATCTACTAGCGCTAAACAGTGTGACAAAGGGCTTAAAGGTGGGTGATAATATAATATTCGGTGGGCCCCATGTAGGAATCTGTTACAAGCTTGTGCAGCTTCCCTGCAATTTCGTGACCTGGTTCGTTTGTTTTGATGTGTGTAAATGAATTGAGATGCTTTCACTTGGAAGCATTGAAACAGAGAATTAGAAGTTGCTGAAGCAAACGTAGAAAGCAGTTAATGCTGCTGCTGATGTGTTTGTTTGTAGAGACGTATTGGTAACTTTGTTTCCCAAACTGCTGTCTTTCCACCTGTTTTTTTTTTTTTTTTTGCCAAGATATGCTCATTTTTTATTTCTTGCAAGAATTTTACATTGAAATTGTATGAAGGAAAAACGCATCCCCTCCTAAATTTAGAGTCTTTTTGGAAATCAAAACAATTAGAGTGATTTTGTTTTTTGGGTGGCCCCTATATTCTTATCTTTTTCGCTTTTTCTGTCGTTTCTTTCATCAGAGGAGAATATCTGAGCTCAGATTTCTCTAATTTGTTCTGTCTTCAAAAATTTTTCATCTTCATGTCTCTTCACTTCTGCTGGCATATTAATTCACTATAATGCCATATGAGGTTCGATATTAGCCTGCATTAGCGTCAATGGAAATATCATCTCCAGAAAATTTTCGCCATACCATTCATTGCTGTTCACTATTCCATGAGATTCTAATACAGTCACGGTACAATCCACAATATCCTTAACGATATGCCCGTTTGATTTGTCTTTTTGTAAATGTACTTTTAGAATAACCACAATTTACAAAAATGAAGTTTGGATAAAAATAGAAAAGTTTACTGAAAACCTGTTTGAATGAAAAAGAAGAAAATGATAGTTAGAAATCATGGTTTACTTTGTAAAAATACAAACAAAAGAGACCCATAATAGTTTGATTCCCAATAAGTTTCTATATTATTATTTGCTAGTGCTTTATATACTGTAGCAATTTTCGTGGATCATGTGTTGTCTGGAAATAAATAATAAGATCCAATGCACTTTACTAAAATGATCGGGACATCATAAAGGATCCAACTTTAATAGCCTTAGAAATAGCAGTCATCAAACCCCATAATCTTTCCAACTGTAGGCAGGACCATGAAGAAGACAAGTACATTCGTTTATGATATGTCATCTCCTAATTCAAAATCTCTTGTTGATGAATTAGAGGTGCCCCTTCAAAACTCCTCATTTCCAGGAAATAATACAATGATAATGGTAGGGTTGTTCAATTGAGACCGTGGCATGGTGTGACCTGATCATTTCAAGCTTCGAGCACATCACAAGCCCGTTCTGGCCCTACCCGGTATAACTTTTTTTTTCCTTTTCAATTTTTTCATTTTTTCTTTATTTGTTAAAAATATTAAATAATTTTATATAATTATTTTTCCTTCAAATATCTCATGCAATAAATTAATTTTATAATTATAATAAATACATTTTATTACTTGAATTCTTACCTTTAAATTTATTTCTTAGCTTAATATTATATAAAAATAAATAATGTATAATTGTTAACTATTTATAATTTTGATAAATGTTACTATTTAACCCAATATTATTTCCTATAGAAATATATTTTAAATGAAACCAATTATATTTTTATTAAAAATTTAAATTAACATATTATTTATTTATTTTTTATTTTATATTTTTATATCAGGCCAAACCTGACCCGGTATTGGCTCAATCTTGGCCTAGTGAAGAACCGAGCCAACCCAGGCTGGGCCGGTCAATGGGCCATTTTTCCCTAGCCTGGGGTGTTCCGGGCCAAACATCGGGTCAGAGTGATACCCAGCCCATCCTGACCCGTGAACACCCCTAGATAATGTTACTGCTTTTGTTTTCTTATAATAAAAAAGCTATGATAAATTATACAAGAAATTAGTTGAGTTGATGTGCCTGGTGCTCATTCCTTCTGTCAGCACATAACAGCTCCCTACATTGCAGAGTGGTTCGTTGAGAACAATCAAATCACTTTCAATACCATGAGCATTTTGCTCAAGCCAATTCACACAGTCCTTAACTTCTCTAAACAAATGGTCGACAATCACCATCCAATCACGCATCAAGCAAGAAAAAAAGGATAAAGAATCTACTTCTGATTCCTACAACCTTGTGGATTTCTAAGCTTGGTGACTATAGCTCTAAACTTTACATGGAAGAATGTAGCTGCTTTGACGTAGTTAATCTGTGCATAACATTGCCAAAAACATCATAGAACAGGATGTTTGCATCTGTCTGAGTCAATTGCACTGACATGAAACCTTGTCCATCATAGAAGAAATTTAAGCCTCCTCTGTTCACAGTTTTAATGTCTCCCCTCCAAGCCTTTGATCCAGCTCCGCTAGTCAGGAACTGTATGGGGCTGCAAAAAACTAGGTTCTTTTAGATAGATGTCTTTTTTTTTTTCTTTCTTTCCTGATGTCTGGATATAGGTATTGTTTTTAATTCGGATTTTACCTGTGTGTGTCACTTATGTGTTCAAGACAGTGGTCATGCCCATTCATGTAGAAATCAACATTATTTGCCTGTAAATTGACAGCAAAACCAACAGAGTTAGGCAGAAGAACTGAGACAAACAGGGAGGATTTGTAATTAATGCTTCCTGTTGGGGACTGGGGACCACATCTATCATGACCTTTTTTTATATAATATAATTATTAGTAATTTGTCTCCTAATTAATGATTAACTTTCATCATTATGTATCTTTGCATCTCTGCCCCAATGAGCATGCCATACTGAGTCAGAGGACGAAGATGTCACGTTCATCTTTTTCAAGAAATTATTAATTTAGATTAAAAATAAAAAATCAAAATATACATTTCCTATATATGTCATCACTTCTTTAATAAGAGTTGAATTCAGAATTTTTGTTTTCTGAAATTCCACATTAACCTTGGGTGAAAAAATAAGTGTTGTCAGTCTTGCATTCTCAACTTTTTCTTACCTGAAGAATTGGTAGAAGCAGCTTTATCAGTTCTTGTGTATCCCCATGATGACCAACACTTCTGATTGCATGGTGACCCACCACTATCTTCCACATTGCTGTTGATTCTCTCAGTACCAATTCTACATCCTGAAACACCAAAACCCCATAATATGACAAACTGAAAAATATATATTACCCTCACTGGGGTAAAACAGAGCACCATTTTGAATTCAGTACCTTAAGTAAATTGTTAATATAGGATTTTCGTGGGAGAATGCCCCTCCAATCGTATTTATGTTCACCTGGATCAGTGAAGTACTCCTGAACTAAAGGACTAGTGTCTACAAACAAAATCTCTGCCAGCTCTGTAATGGAAGAAAAAGGACATCAGAAAACTACATGGGGATTGAACATTTTCTTAGTATTACAAATATTGACCTCAAGTTACCTGAATCTACTATAAAAGACCTTAAGCAAAGCCATCTGCTATCAATTTCCCTAAGGACAGGGCTCAATTGGGCCAATACATCACCCCTATAGTCATGGTTTCCTAACACTGGATAACGATACAACGATTAAAGAACAGGTTAGAATAGGTAATGAACTGATGATATAGTCAAGATTATATGGCTTTGGTCCCATCTTTGATGTGTTTAGGAACTTACCGCTGTACCACTGCTTCTGCAAGGACTTTGCAGCGTAAATATTAGTGAATGATTCCTCAAATGCAGCGTCATGGTGGCCAGTAAGTCCATTGTCATAGAAATTGTCTCCAGTAGAAATTACAAAGTCTATGTCAAGCTTCTCTCCGACCTTCCCCATCTGTAATTCATTTTGCCAGCCAAAACTCACAAGTTTAACATCATTTTCACTTTGACAATGGTAAGATCAGCTTCCATGCACGAATGGATCATATAATAAATCATATTTTCTCATGCAAATACATATTAATATAACTGCATGATCATTCTATTCTGCTTTTTTCCTACAAAACCTACCCAGAAATGAAAGAGGGAAACAAACCTGGAAAGCAACTTTAGATTGATTGTAAGCCCCTCTCCTTCCCCAGTCACCAACAACCAAGAAGTTAAGGGATCCATCGCTTTTTGAGGGGTGTGCAAATCTCTGAAGCTCTGCAGATGCATTAAGCACCCACAGACCAAAGCCAATGGTGAAAAGAAGGAAAATAGGCACATTGAGACCTGCCATTGTTCTTGTGAATGATGATGCAGAAACCACAAGGAGGCACGCTAGAATACTTTTATCTTAAGTTATGACATCCTAATCAAGCATGCATTTATATGTTAATATGTATTTCCCGTGATCCCTAAGAAAGCCGTGCCGTCATCATACACTAGAAAATCCACACCGAGTGTGACAGCAGTGCGGCAGTGGATGAAGTGGGCAAAATATAAAATAAGAGGGAGAATGTGGTGAGCCAATCGCTCAATCCACTTGACGGCAAATCAGAAGATTCAGAACAATGCTATTTAAGAAACTAATACAATAAGAAAGCATGGAGGTTCTGCAACAGTAACTACGAATGGTAGGTGGAGCTAGAAAATTCTAGCCAGGCGTGTTGAGAACCGAATAATTCCCCACTTGCTAAACTTTGCCACCTTTGATGCCAACCACTTGATCGTATATATAGCTGCGTTACCACATAAATTTACAATCTTTTATTAAAAATTTAACCTAAATTAAGGCAATTAAGAAACACATTAAGCCCCTTAATTAGATAGCATTATAGTAATGTGATGATATATAGATTGACTGAAATTATCAGAAAGTCTAAATTTGGTCCGATAAGGTATGGGGTGGCCAAAACCGTGGGTTTATGGGAATGGGGCTTGCATAAAAGTTGCATGTTTGCCTGTCGCTGACAAGTCTATGATGTTGAATCGGCAAAGAAAGTGGGAGGAGAGGGTGAGAGAGAGAGGCATAAGGTGCAGAAATATGCGAATATGCCAGAAATAACTGTAAGATTGCATATGGAATCAGCCAAAATGCTAGGGAATATTCGAAACTTCTATTTGAGGTTGGCATATTACTTAGAATATTCTTTTTTTTTTTAAGAATATTCTAATCTTTTAATTCAAGTTGCATCTAAATTTTTTGGTACGATAGTTGCATCTAATTATTTGTTTCCCTTTTCGAACAAAGGCCTCAGCAGGGTAAAAAATATGGGGTGGCTCATTATAACCCATTTAAATAGTGGGTTGAGTTGTTTTTTTTTTTAAACACATACTAAAATAGTAAAATGAACCAGTTTTAACCTATAGGTTATAAAGGAGCGAGCCCACCTGCTTATTGGTTTGTTAATTTTTTTTAAAAGAAATTGTAATGTATTAAAATCAAGACTAAATCAATATCAATCTTGATCTAGCACTATTCATTTGGATTTTAACTAGTGACATCTTGATTTGATTTGATGATATCATTTTGGGTTGTTAATTATTGTCGTTTAGTTTGGTTAAGTCGGAATTAATTTTGTTTAAGTAGATTGGTGGTTATTTTCCCTCCATTGTATGTACAGTTGTGGTGAAGGAAAATAGTTGTTTGAGTTTTCCCTCGGTTTGAAATTTTCAATGTTTGTTAAAAAAATATATTTTTTCTTCATTTTTCGTACGGTTTTACTTTGCTTTTGCTATTACGTAGAAGAATACAAAAGAGTTAGTCCCGCGGTTCGCATTTGGTTGAAGCGATGAAGTTGTGCAGGAATTATGGGAAAGTTGGAAGAGAGCATACTTAACCTATTATGTTCACGTTTGGATTCAAGAAAAAAGTGATTATGAGGATTAGTTGTTAAACACACCTGAGTATAAAATAATCACTTATGATTATTTAAGTAATTATTTTTATAAACTACTTTTTTCTATAACCACTTATTCTCCTATAATTACTTATTTTATTTTTTTTCTCATTATCCATCCAATAATCACTTAAATCCCCAATATCCAAACATATTTTTTTCTCAAAATTACTTATAGGATAAAAATATCCAAACACAAATTACTTTTAACATAATCACTTATTCACATAATCTATTATGCATAAGTACTCATTCTCATAATCATTTATATATAAACTAATACAAACACACCATATGTTTACCAGTGACTTATTAGCCTGGTGATACCTGTATTTTTTGGTTGAAGGGGGTTGTAGGATCAAATTATAGTTGATAGTAAATTGTGAGATAAGAGCTGATTCAGTCTACTCAAAAATCATTATTATATTCCTAAAAAGAAGTAATTATTATCATCATTCTCCTCTATACATTAATCAAAAACTATATTCATTCATAATAGAACAACTCACTAGAAACAAATACATAATGACATACTAGAACAAAATCAACAGATCCACCTCAAACACAATTTCTTGATACTCTAGTATACACTCAATTTCAAAACTTCAGTAGTAAAAAAAAAAAATCAATACTGAAAACTTGTCACTCATTTTTTTCTTAAATAGTTCATTTAAGCCACACTTAGTTTAATAATACTGCCGATGAACAAAATACCTATAGAAATTCATATTATTAATAATGTTACAAGAACAAGACACAAAGTATCGGTGTCCAAGATAAATATTCCCGCTCATCACGTGGGTGTAAACTTTAGTTATGTATAACTTCACGAAGTTTGGTTGTGCAAATAATCTCTCCGATCTTTAAAATTTTACATGGAATCCCTAAACTTTTACATATGGGTAACTTACTCATCATTAACTTATCCATTATTTCATTAATAAAATACAATATAATAACTACTAAGTGCTTGATTCAACTTGTAAAATGTATCCTTAAGTTCGAGAAGATATATAGTCAATATCATATTATACTTTGTTAGAGAAATAATAAAATAATTGATGGCTTTTCCCAATTTTTCAATGTTTGAATGATCTTTTCATGTGATTGCATCCCTTTCAATCAATCACCGGCTACAACAGAGTATCATGTCCATATTCTAATATCCCTATTTGGTTTAATCACAGGGGTTATATAATGTAATGTAATATAATTTAATGGTGATTATATATAAATTTGTTTGGTATAATTTTAAGGATATGGGGAACAAATTTATTTTGTATATTTAATTAAACATGATCAATAAATAAAAAATAACTAAAATGCCCCTAATTATTAAAAAAAAAAAAACTTCCCTCCCTCTCTCCTCCTTTTTCCTTTTGCTAGTTGCCACACCACTATCAACTTTCTCACCAGCCACCACTCCTTCCTTTGTCCACATTTCTCCTCTTAATAGTAGAAACATAAGAAAAAAGATATGGTGTTGTTCAAAGCTTCTCTTGTGTATAAATCTAATCTTCGTAGATATGAAAAGAGGAGGTAGTGATGGTAGCAACGAAGATCTAAAATAATGGTGTTAGTGATGGAAGTACAGAGATGACAATGAAATAAGACGTGAAGGAGAAGAACCACCAGTCATTGACAATGACAGAGAAGTTCTAAAATAATGAGAGAGACGATGGTGTGAAGGGATAAGTTTTGTCGACAACAGTGACAACAGCTCTAGTCGCCAATAGTTGAACCCAATGAGATGTGAATCGAGGAGGCAGAAGGATGATGCAAAGGGAGGATGACACTGGCGAGATGGAAGACAGTGAAGAAGAGAAGAAGAGGATGATGGAGTTTGCCAAAAGAAGATGGGGTCAACACCGATGACGACGGATATGTAGCTGAGGTTGCCAAATATGGAAATGAGGTTGATGGGTTTTAAACTATGTGAATGGGAATAATTTACTTTCATAAGGGTAATCTAGTCTTTTTATCTCCATTACATACATGTAATACTTAATACTCATCTTTTGAAGAGTGTTATTGGTTATATGAATTTAGATAATCATGATTACGTATGTAATCCTTATACCTTTAACCAAATGCAATTAATTAGATAATAAAAAGCCCATTATATTTACAACTAAATGGGGTGTAAGGCTCTCATTCTTTGAAGCCATCATCATATATTGAATTAACAAATTCCTTTGATTTTCAATTTGCAAACTTAAGTTACAACAAAATGAAATTTGTCAAAATAAAGTTTAGAAAAAAAATAAGTTTGTTGAAATGTGATTTATATTTAGATATTTTTTATTACAAAAATAAGTTTAACAAAATGATAGTAAATCAAGAGTACATTTACAAATTAAAAAATAATTTCTTTAATCTCTTGACTAAAAATACGTTCAGAAATAAAAGTAAATTTATAGAATGATCTTTCAGGATGAGCCAAAACAAGGTTAACCTAAAGTACATTTGCAAATATAAGATTATCCAACTAAATAATAAATCAAACAGGCCCTCAATTATCTATTAGTGGGAGGTCAATGAATGTTGCTTCTATTTCCATAGTGATGGCAGTATAATTCTTGCTCCATCTACTCCACTCCAGCACGCAGTTTCTCGATCTCTTCAATATTCCCTCCACGACGGCCTCAAAACATTGCGTTTCAGCTCGTTTGTCCCCGCTAGCTTACGAACCAAGTGCTGGAAATCTTCGAGGAACTCAATCTCTTGTTCTTCTTATGATACTTCCTTCCTTCCGCCATGAGTTCATATTTTATTGGATATATAGACCAGTCACATTATGCCACTCCACTGAAAAAATATAAAACTGCTCTTGCCTCATATTTTATTGGATATTCATAATATAATTAATTTGTTACTCTTATTCAATGCTTTAGTTTGACTCCAAACATTCAAATTTAGAGAAGGTACTTTTGAATGTGAAGAAAAAAGGATATGATTTTAGCAACATACGAATTTGAAGGAAGAAATGAAAAAAAAAAAAAGAAAAAAAAAAGTCAAACACTTTATATCCAACAAAATGAACGGCATGACCAAGTGGGTGTTAAGCATGTATGTTTGTATATCAAGGGGGTTTGTTATGTGATGGTTAGCCACGTAAATAATGTTTTTTTAAACACAAAAAATAGTGGTTTTGTTATCTCATAGTTAGCCTTAAACTTAAAGACGTAAACCAGTTGTTTGTTAACCATGCATGTATATATACATTCAAATTTTTGTTTTATTGTTTATTGTTATTTGTTTTAATGTATCAAATTTGACAAACAAAAGGAATAATTAAAATTAAATTAAATTAAATTAAATCATAAAAATGAAATATCAAATAAAGTTATTTGATCACATTGAAACCATCAAAATAAGAGGCAAATTTTTCTTCTCTAATTTTAGAGGGAGCTAGGGAGGCCCCAAAATTTTTTTGACTAAAATAACCTTAATAATTTATATGATTCCTAAATTGTTCTTAATGTTTGTTATCGGTCTTCTACATTCTTTTAGCTTTCACCATTGCTTCCATCGAGCTATCCCTTTCTTGTGGGTGTTGTCCCTTGCCATCACTGCCAGTGCTCACCATAGTTGTCACTGCTAGAGCTCCGTACGTTCAGATTATGTTAAGTTTTATAATGAGATAATAAGTTAAAATTAATCAAATAATCTTTTCAAAAGCATATAAAAAAATTATAATAGATATGTGAGGTAAAAAATTTTGAGATTCAAAAATTAGAAAAATAATGAATTATGACATAATTATCTTCTTTTATAAAAGAAAAAATATAACAAACTGAAATTACGTTAAAGATATAATAATCAAATCATAATTAACTTGAATCATAATTACCTTCCATTGCTAAAATTTGTGATCTATTTTTTTTGGAGTGAATCATATTATGATTATAAATAAGATTTGGGGTCAAAGTCTATGCATTATTTGGTTATTTAAACCAAGAATTGTTTTCGCTCATTATAAACATTATGTTGTGGTGCAAGTATGAAGTAGGCAGGATTTGAAAATTCTAATTATTGACACAGATGAAAATGCTATTGATACATTTTCCTTATGTACATAAAAGTTTTTAACAACTTCTTGCAGCCCTTTGTGATTTGTACTATCTGATATTGATATATTATAAATGTCCTTGCATTTTTCGCTTTTGCGTATGTAGGTCATTGTATTCCTCTTTAATTCATTCTTGAGTTCTGTTTTCTGAAAAAAGAATTTATTATCTCACGTTTCAACACTCCGAAAAGTCCGGATGGTTTTTCTTTGTGACTTGGAAAACGAGTGCTCCGAGGATGGGTCGGGTGGATTGATTGACCGAAGATTCAGCGAATCATAAACATATTATTCTAAGAACAACCAATCAATTTAAACTTTAATGCTATGTTTGGAATTTTTTTTAAGGGGGGGAGTGGAATGAAATAGAATGATTATATGAGTTGAGTTATTGTTTGAGAAATTTTTTTAGCAGGGAATGGAAAAGCAATGGATGATCTCATAAGTCATACTTAATCATTCTAAATCTATTTTTTCTTGTCCACCCAAATAGGGGGTTAAGGATAAAATGATAAAAAATAATTACTTAATTATAAAAATATCCATTAACCCTAACAAAAAAAAATATTTATTCTCATGATTTATTTTACTATTTTCATACCGCCAAATCTATCTTACCATATTGTTCCCTTCTTGGTGTTTCATTATCACATCAATCAGATCACCCCAATTATAGACCTCACACGTACAATCGAATCACTGCTTCAAGATATACTTTCTTCCACAAGTCTTGTAATTTATCATAACTTTATCACTTTTTGTAATTTACCATAGTTGGTTTAGTTATTTTTATTTTTTTGATAAAATTTTTACTTTCTTTTTAATATTATTATTGGAAGAACCAAGTTGTTTTACATAATAATAATAATAATAATAATAATAATAATAATAATAATAATAATAATAATAATAATAATAATTATTATTATTATTATTATTATTATTATTATTATTGGGAGATGTTTTTATTAAAAAGCAAAAGTAATATAAATTTTTTTTATATGAAAAAATAAATTTTTTTATTTAAATTTGTTAATTAGGGTAATACTGGGAAAAATTTATAATTCATTCCATTTCATCATTTTCACTTTTATAATAACTTTCAAATAATAATCAAATGAGATTGCTTTTTCCCTTTATAATTTTTTTAAATAATGGAACATTTCGTTTTATTCCACTCCATTCTGTTTTTTTCCATTATGTTCCATGAATTTTTTTATATGAAAAAAGAACTTTTTTTATTTAAATTTGTTAATAAGGGTAATATACTGGGAAAAAGTTATAATTCATTCCATTTCATTATTTTCACTTTTATAATAACTTTCAAATAATAATCAAATAAAACTGCTTTTTCCCTTTATAAAACTTTCAAATAATGGAACATTTCGTTCTATTCCACTCCATTCTGTTTTTTTCCATTATGTTCCATAAATTTTTTTATATGAAAAAAGAACTTTTTTTATTTAAATTTGTAAATAAGGGTAATACTGGAAAAAAGTTATAATCCATTCCATTTCATCATTTTCACTTTTATAATAACTTTCAAATAATAATCAAATGAGATTGATTTTTTCCTTTATAAAACTTTCAAATAATGGAACATTTCGTTCTATTCCACTCCATTCTATTATTTTCCATTATGTTTCATTAATGACCATTTCATTCCATTCTGCCATAAACTTTCAAATATAACCTAAAGCCTATGAATTTGAAATTAATCAAATCCTCAAGATATGAGGACAAAAATCTTGCAAAGAAGGATTTTTATATGAAAAATGAATCCATTACTTTAGTTCAAATAAAATTAACTTTTATAGTAATTCTTAAAATTTTGAACTAATTTTGCAATTTTTTAATTGTCAAATTTTAATTTTATGGATTATCATTTAATATGGTATTAATATTTATTTTAAAATTTAATTATTAAATAGGCCTATACCCTAATTTTCCGGTTAACCAAAACATTTTTAGTTGGAAGGATTGAAATTAGTTGTCATTTAATTACGTATTCAAAATTAATTATTAAGTCAACGGGTCCCATAAATTAACTATTTTATTTTATTTTTAAACTTTTGAATTTTAGTTAGAATATTAAAATACCAAAATCTTCAATCGCTATAGAGAAGTGAAAAGGCGTCTCTTCATACAATTAATATTGAAAAAATTTGATATGAATTTTATATTTTATATTTTATATTTATATTCGATTGATTAAAAAATAATCTTATGTTTATTTTCTTGACCGGTGAAAAATAATATTTAATAAAAAATGCAACACATATAGCTTTTACGAATAATTATTTTTATTTAAAAATTACTTACTGATTCTTTATCAAATAAAATATAATCAAAATATAAAACATTGAGTTTAATTTTATTCTTAATTTTTTTTAGAAAAAGGATGATTATTAAAATATAGTCTATATATTTAAAAAATTGTGAAAATAGATTCATTGATTTGCGGATGCCAGAAGAAATCTAAGCAAATAATGAAAGATGAGCGGTGACTAAAGAAAAAGATAATAAAGAATGGGAGAGAAATGGAAGGAAACCCATGGACAACGATGGTTCATGGACACAAGATAATAAAGAATGGGAAAAAGATGGAAGAAAACTCATGGACAACGATGGTCCATGGACACCAACATGGGAAAGGCATGGCGGTTTCATGATACTTCTTTTCTTGGGCCCATAAATAAACACCATATTTTAATGTGGACAATTGAACACCCTATTTTGTTATAGAATCTTTAAATAAAAAATAAAAGAAAAATAAATCTATAGTTTTTAAAACTTTATTTCAACTTTAAAAATTTTTAATAAAAACCTAATAAAACCACATTTCATACCCATAAATAAACAATCATCACCCCACACCAGAACCAACTTGCAAATTTTGTCGCATCCTCATGTCTAAAACCGAGGACGAAGATGCATCAGAGCTCAAATTTGGGGAGGGTAGTTTCCGTCTTTCTTTTTAATTTCAAATTCTCCTTCCAAATAACGTGTAGTTTCTGCGTTATTCTGAATTAATTCATCTACACCAATTGTTTGATTGGGTGTCTGTCTTGCATGTTTTTTATTGAAAACACGATCTGTCTTATATGGAATATAATAAAGACATTGGTGGGTACCAAATATTCATTTTTCGGGGCGCTGCCATTGTGATTAAATTGTTGTTTTAGGTTCCACATGAGGATTCAGGTTCTCACATGCATAAATGGTGGGGCCTTTTCATCAATTACTTCCTGATAGAAAAAGGTTGTTTACTAGAATTCTTCCTTCTTAATTATAGCTGTGTGAAGATGCACTTTTTTTAAAAGTGATAGAAGTTGTATTACTAGTTTTGATTTGGTTTAAGGACTCGGGACGAATAGTCATAGACCAGTATTTGTTACAACAATTTGGAATAAAAACGGGATTATTCCATGATTAAGGGAATTAGTATCATCTTATGGTTTATTATCGTGGCCATGTTTTCGGATGGGGCTAGTTATGAGGTCCCAATATGGTGTTTTTGTTATGAGCACCTCACCTCTCATTTAAATGTACTTTTTCAAACACAGGACAGACAAACTTTCCTACAACTAAGAGGAAACAATTATGTCATACTTGTTTCTTCCTCCACTGGATTTTTTTAGTTTAGTTTTCAGATAATTAGCATGTCAGAAGCACCTCAATCGTCTATACTATCTCGTAACATGATACTAAAGCATGTAGGTTCCACACGGGTGTGCCAGTATATAATTTGATTTATTAGAGATTAGGAATTCTTTTATCATCTATTCCTCAGCTTGACATGGACAAGTTTTCCACTCATTACAAATGGCCTCCCAATTGTTGCTGTTGGTTGCTTTTTTTCATCGAGTAGTGGGCATGATATTTATGTTGCTGCTCATATTTCTCATACAGTGTGTTCTTAACTTTCTTTGGTCTAAGTGAAGTCATTAACTTCATATATTTGTGTGTTCTGTAAGATTGTTAATTTGGTGATGAAACCATTCATGACTGACTCATTGCTGAGAAGTTTGTTTGGACATGTATTTCTAGCATTCTAGCAAAATAATTGCGGTCTTTTTCTTTCTTTTTCCTTGATCTTTTGAGAACAAAAGAAGAATTTATCGAGAAACAGGAAAAGAGTGATGTTATTGTATCACTTTTAGATAGAAATCGTCACATCATGTGCACCACAAGTATTTTATATTTGCATTTGACTGGTGATATTAAGTGGAGTAATGATCTGATAGGCTAGGACAAACGAGGAAGGCTAGCTTGGCTTATTAACTGGTACGTGCTTATCTGGTGAAAGCACATTCATTATAGATAATTACATCATTTTATATGGTTTATAGGGTATACTATACCCGTAGGAATCAGAGACCTGTATCTAGGAAATGCTTTGTACTTAAGTACTACCATGAAAGAGGCTATTTTACACATAACCTCCCTCCTAAATACTTGCATGTGATATGATTCCTCATGATCAGCTTATCTCTTCATCTTCCTATGCTCTTCCTCACCTCCTCCACTAAGATTTCCTCTCCTTTTCACCTAAAGGCACAGCTTGATTAATCAAATCCAATTCAAAACAGATACAAAAGAAGGATAACAAGGAAACATCCTAGAAGAACCAAAGTAAACAAAGAAATAAGAACAAAATACAATACTTTAAGCTCAAACCTCCAAAGAAACCATGAGCTAAAAGTTCTGACATTTCACTGCATCCATTAACATCACAACGCTGTAAACTGTATAGATATTACACTGCTGCTACTCTGCTAGTGGATCTTACACTCCTTTCCACTACCAAAGCATCTAAAATGAATATCTAGTTTTGTTGTTGGCACAAGCAGTCAGATAATTTTACTAAACTTGATTAAAATTTAGGCAAGTTTGCCTCGAGGATGCACTGCTTTATTTGGTTGCTTTCTTCACTATGCTTGTTGAGTTTATGGAGTTTGTCTTGATGTCTCAACTCATCTAGATGTTCTGCCTTTCAGATTTTGAGAAGGCCAAATGTTTAATGAACAGTGAAGTTGCCCTTCTTCTAGAACACAAGTTAGAGCAGTTTAAACAGATGTCCCAGGATTCAATTAATCATGCTCCCCAGTGAGTATCGACATTGTCACCTTGTTTATCTTTCACCTGTTTGGAACTTTATTCCTTGCATACTGTTACACTAAACTATGAAATCTAGGTCAAGGTTATTGTAAGTTAATTTTGTGTTAGAACTTGATATGATATAAACAGTCTTACTTGGGCTCTGTTCTTCACATCTTTTAATTTTCACCCTGTTCTAAAGAAATCCTGATTTCTGGATTTTACTAGAGTGTTTGAGAAGTCTCTGCAATATGTCAAGCGCTTCAGCCGCTTCAATAATCAAGATGCTATGAAGCAAGTTCGAGAGTATCCCTCATTGTCAATTTGATACAGCATATACTTGATTTGAGTTTTTTCTTTTTTCTTTTGGAACCTTAATGAATATTCTATTGGCCTTAACTAATATTCAGAGTTTTGAGTAGATATCAGCTCGCTGAGTACGAGGTACAGAATGAACCATTGGATAAAATTTCCAGTGCGGTAGGAATTTATAATAACTGCATTATTCTTTTATTATGCAGCTTGCTGTGCTTGGAAATCTATGCCCTGAAACTGTAGAAGAAGCTACGAGTATTGTTCCAACTCTCAAGGTTTGTCCCTCTAAAATTTCTTATGAGTCTAAAATAAAACATACTTGATGCTGAAGGTACCTATATTAAAAAACCATCTGTCACCTAATTTGTGGAAATTTTTAGCCTGAATGCTTTTCCCATTTGCCCTGGAATCTGATAAAATCTGGACTAATTTGAACAGTCACATTTTAACAAAACGAGAAATTCTGGCGTATAATATAAGTTATCTTAGCTTAATGGATATCTTTCTAGGCAAAATCTCTCTTTTGTACTGCGTGATATAGCTCATTTGCTCCCAAAGTATCCTTATGGTTTTAAAGTTTGCATTGTGGTACCCTGTTTTTTAAACTAGCAGCACATTAGAGGGAAAGCCTGCTAATCGATCAGCTCTTGTAGTAAATCATTGTGGTTTTATGAATTCTCTAGTCACAGTTCACTCACATTGATCAATCAAGAGCTTTGTTGCCATTCCTTAATTACAAAGTGGTTTTATGTGTGAAGTGGTTAAATAAATACAAAGAAATAAGTTTTAAAGTTCTTTACAAAAAAAAAATTGCAATACTCAGTTTGGAATTGTCCAGCTTGGATTTAAATGGAGTCAGATTTGGGTCGTCTCGCGGACCTTTCTTGGCCCAGATCAAAGTGAACTGAACTCCAGACAGATTTGCAACCCATGAAGAAGAAAATGAATGAAGGGAAGAAATCAGTTAGATTGGGCTTTGGGTTGATTGGATAGGGTGAGAATGAGTAATGCTGTGTGTGTAATTTGCACATATAGTTGATGACAAATAATAAGAAAGTGGATTATTTATCCAGTTTTAGTCAGCTGAGTGAGGGAACGTATGGTGGGTTCAGGAGTTGGATGAGATCCCACCTGCCCACCTGGTGAGGTCTGGTTACATCACTGTATGAAGTAGCCTGTTTAATAATGTTTTATGCTAAATGGTGAGTGGTGACCACCATTAGGTTCCTTTAGATTCTCGAATAATAATACCAGTAGTACATAAAGGATAAACACGATGTGCATGAGGTGGCAGATAAAGCATTTTTTTTTTAATCCTTTTTATCTGTCTTGCTTCTTTTCACAAAGATGATTACTACTCATTGCAGGCTAAAGGTCGCCTTGATGCAGATGCAATTGAGAAATTGCTCAATGACCTTTCAATGATCAGGAAGTTTGAGTGACACATTTGTTGTTTTTCGTCCCTCTTCTTCTTAAGTTATAGTAATACATATTGTCATTTTGATTAGATATTAAACCTCTCAAGGGTTGTCTTTCTCTCTCTTTCTTTTTAATTTATTATTCAGATAAGAGGACCTGTCATTTCAGCAATAAAAAGCTAATAGCTGCGGCCAGCACTGGTTAATGGATGGCCATTTATGTTGGTTTTAGCTTTATCTGTTCTTGCTCGACTATTTTTTTAGACTCATAACAAAATGATTTTTCGTGAATATTTTTTATGGAAAAACTGAAATAAACATTTTAAAAACAATCCTTGGTCGTTGGGAAATTCAGCAAGTGAATATTTAAAGAGAGAAAAAAAATTAAAATTAGTATAAAAAAAGAAAAATGAATTTTATGTCCACTCTTATTCTCTTTTTTTAATAGTTTTTTGTCATAAATGTGCAATATAAGATGATGCTGTTGGTTTTAGCTTTTTATTTTGTATGAAAAAGTCATTTTTTAATATAGAAGAGTATTTTTAAAATTTTTTAAAATACTTGTTTAAACTTATAAAAATAATCAAAATTTGAAAAAAATAATTTTTTACCTATTTTGAGAAGTTACCATGAGAAAAAAGTAGTTGTGGTTAAGGGTGCTCAAAGGTATGGTTTAGTTCAATTTTCTCAAAATCAAATCAAAATCGGTTTCCAAAAATTGGAATCTTTCCCATTTTTGTAGGAAGTCGATTTGGTTTAATTTTTTATTGGTTTGGATCAACTTGAATTGGTTTGAATCAAATTTGAATCTTTTTCTTATTTTATAATTATTAATATTTTTTCATTTTCTTTTCTTTTCTTTTCTTTTTTTTTCTTTTGAAAATATTTTTACAAGGGGATAAAAGGAAATTTTTATAATTTCAACAAAATATATTTGCAAAATATAAGATATAAAAATATAAGATAATAATAATGACATTTAAAAATTTTAAAAATTTATTTTTTAAGGAATCAAAATTAATTATTAAAATTTTCAAACTTATAATTTCATTTTTTAGAATTTAGATGTTAAAAGAGTACTATATACTTGTAATTGTAATTTTTTAAAAAGCATAAAAAAATTTTTATAATATCCATAATAATTATAGAAAATATAAATAATAAGGGAAATTGGAGTTGGGCTCATTACTTATGGTCTCTTATTACATATTAGAGGCTATTAAGACTAATAAAAAGAATTAACATTAATGAGTTTTAATGACTATTATAAATAGAAAATATTTTAAATAAATATAGCAGGTATAGTTCAGTTTAATTCAAGTATCAAGACTCTAAAATTGAATCAAACCAAACTGAAGTTGGTTCCATAATTGCAAAAATAGAAGCAGACATAATTTTAATTTGATTTTAATTAGTTGTTGTCTGTATGATTTGGTTTAATTAGTTTTATTCAATTTTGAACACTCTTAGTTATGGTAGATTAAAAAAAAGGATGAATGCATCCAATTAACTTTAAAAATTACAAAAATAGTAATATTTAACCCTAAATAAATATTATAATATAAATCCCTACTTTTTTTATTTTATCTTTTATTACCCACTTTAATTGCTAAACAATTTAAAAAGTAAAATTTTATTTTAATCAAATATAAAATAATTTTTACTTTTCATAAAATCTCCAAACAATTAACCATTATTTTAAACAATTTAAAATTTATTTTTTTAAAAAAAGTTTAAACAAAGGGCCGTATATGTTCTTTTGGACCACGGTACAATATCAATTATGGACTTAGAGCAATTCATTTGATAAAGTCTAGGATAAAGAAATTGGGCCATAGTGAATGAAAATGGACTGCATGACCATCCTTGAGGCCTCAGCCCAATCCTTTCTGAATACAAGCTTCTTCCTTTTTTTTAAACTGCTTCTGGATACAACGGGGATATGACTAAGATGAAATTATTAAGAATCTGGGCCCACACGTGATAAACGATATATGAATACTTTAAGAGCTATGTTTTAAAATTTATGTACCACAACTTGAGTTAGGGTATAATTTCCAAAGGCTTTATGAGATTTTCCTTCTTTAAAGTCTACTTTAATTTAACTAGAAAAAATTAGGTATGTCAAATGTATGCAACTAAGAATATATATATTTCCATTTGGTAATGGCAAAACAATCAAATTGCAATTAGGAGACAATTATAGATCCCTGAATGAGGGGATCCAACAATGGATTATAAATAATCTCAATAGGAATGTAAGAGGAGAAATAAGAACTACAGCCCATAATATTCAAAAGTATTGAGTTTTCGCCTATTTTTTAATGGACTTATAATCTTACCCATTTTATTTTATTTATAAAATAAATAAAATTGAAACAGTATGAAATAAGAAAAAAATATTTGATATTAGGTAATCTATCAATTTTAATGAACAGATAAGTATTCCATCCAACAAGAACTATTTCGTATAAAGAATAAAGTATAGTAGTCATGCTGATGAATATAGAATTTTTTTTCCTTATTTTTTCAAGCGTATCAACGCATTAATATTAGAAGAGAATAAATTAAATTAAAATGAAAATAACGATTTTCTGGGCCAAAAAAAATGAAACTAAGGATTCAAATAATTACTTTAGGGACAAATGTGAAATTCAAAGTCTCACTAGATTACAGCCTTCCACCATTGACCGTTTGACCTAAACGATGGAGACAAGTGCTGCGCTGCTGCCTCGTAAAGGCCTACACACACATTATATATATATATATATATATATGGCCTTGCGCCCACTGACATGCTAGCCAGTTCTATAATTTTTTTAAAACTCTTAAGTATTATATTTATATATGACCTTTTTTTTTTTTTTGGTTATTCAGCCTCCAGATTCCGCTAATCGTCAAGAGAGGAAGTAATTACTCCCTCTGTTTCCTCACGTTTATCTATCTCAAACATATTTAAAAAATTAATTGATAATTTTGATATTTTTAAAAGTTAACATAATTTTTTAAAATTATTCCCATTAAATTATAACTTATCTTAATTATATCTTTCTTAATCTCTTTCTACCATAACTCTTTTATATATTCCCAATAAGGGTAAAAATGAAAAATAAATATTAAATGTTCCATAGATTTTATAAAAAAATTTATATTTTGAAACCTTAATTCTTCAAGAATATGCCTTATAATAAAAATTAGAGGAAATACTTATTTTATAAAATTGTTATACATACCACTCTTTTCAATAAGTAATTACTCCCTCCAATCCATATTATAAGGCATATTATATGACAAATTTTTGATCCAAAATATAGGGCATTAGATATTTTTTTCCCATTTTACCAATGTATTTAATGCTTTATCTCTCTTCATTTATAACTCTCTAATGATAATAGAATGAGATATTTAATAAGGGTAAAATAGGAAATGTAAATACTTTTTGTATTGATTTGAGTTGAAAAAGTGATTTTCTTAATATGCGTGTAATTAATACAAAATGCATTATAATATGGACTGGAGGGAGTATGTTTTAAATAAGTAATTATGAAAAAAATTAATTTTTTTCTTATAATAATTACTTCTTCTTCCATAATCACTTTTTTTACTTCTCCTTCTCATTATTTACTCAATAATCACTTAAATCCCCAAAATCCAAAAATATTTATTTTCTCAAAATTACTTATCAGTTAAAAACATTTAATCATAAATCAATTTTGATATAATTATTTATTTTCATAATCAATTATAAAAAAATTAATTCAAATATGAACTACGTCTTCATTTTGTTTTCTTTATATCTTTATTAATTAACAACTTATAATAAAAAAAAATTCACGTGATTAAGCACATCCAAAATTTCAAATTTAAATCCAATAATTGTATCTATCATTGTAAGTAGATAACTATAAATTAGAAAGTCTAGTATTCAAAACATAAAGATATTTACAAAGGTCAAGAAAATATCTGTGTTGATATAAATAAAGAAAGAGTCATGGACTCCAAGGTTGTCTTGTAAATCATTTTTTAAAAAGATCATTAAATGGGTAGAAACATGAGTTTAGTTTAGTTGTCATTGATTTCATCATAATTGAACTCTTCAAAACAAGATTTACTTTATCCGATTCTTAACATAAAATTCTTTTAATCGAATTACGTGAATTAATAATAGAAGTTAAAGTTAGTTAACTATCTTAATTTTAAAAAAAAAATATTATTTTTAAATTATTCTTTTTAATCTCTTTATCTTTTTTTAATAAATTAAATATAAATATTTTTTAAAAATATATAATTAATACTATTTTATATTCTCTCCAGTCCATATTATAAGACATATTGTATGATAAGTTTTTGGTCCAAAATATAGGGTATTAGATATTTTTTTCTCATTTTACCCATGTCTTTAATATTTTATCTCTCTTCATTTATAGCTCTCCAATGATAATAGAATGAGGTATTTAATAAGGGTAAAATAGGAAATATAGGTATTTTTTGTATTGATTTGAGTTAAAAAAGTTATTTTCTTAATATACGTGTAATTAATACAAAATACCTTATAATGTGGACTGGAGGGAGTGTACTATAAAGAGCCTACATTTAGAATTCGGGTACAAAAGATCAAATATTTAATAGCAGAGAAAGTAATATTTTTGTAATCTTATTTATTGGTGTCAATATGTTTATAATCTCATCTGTTAGAACACTAAATAAAAAATCGAAAATAATACTAGTAATAAATATTACATTAAAAATAACTTTGTTTCTAATTATGTAACCCCTCCAAAATATAGAGTTTTCAATTACTTTACGCATATTAAGGATAGTTTATTAAATTTCTAAAAAAAAACTCAACATTCCATTTTTACCCTTATTAATTACTGATAATTAAAATTATTTTCACTCTTTTTTATTACAAGTTACGAAATTGATCATCAATGAATATGGATAAAAAAGATAAATTACTAGTAAAGATTACAAAACATCTTATATTATGAGTTAAAAAAATAATTTTAAAAAATTTCTTATATTTTATATCAGGGAGTATTTATTTAATTATTTGTAATTAATACAACGAAAAATATTTTAAATTATCTATGCATATCTCAATTATCCAAGCGATAAGAAATCTCTGACAGTCTCCCTCTCTCTCGTTCGATCATACAACTCTGAACCATATTCATGAATATGGCGGTGGTCCTTTCCGAGTTCAGACCCTCCATGAGGCTGCCAAGCTACATGAATCCACTTCTTAAAAATGTCAAAAATTAAAATAAAGGGTGTTAACGTACAGGAAATGAAAATTATATTATAAGATATTTTATATCACTTGCACATATATTAAAAAATTATTTTTTAATTAAAAATAATATAGAAAGTATTCATATTTCCTATTTTATCCTATTAAATATCTTATTATATTATTATTATAGGATTATAAATAATGAAAGAGAAAGTGTTAAAGATAAGGATAAAATAGGAAGAAAAATATCTAATACCTTATATTTTGGACAAAAAATTTATCATACAAAATGTCTTAAAATATAGACCGAAGAAAGTATAACAAAAAGATAATAGAAATTAAAAATCATATATGAATTAAGACGCATATAAAAAATGGAGCATTTTTTATTGAAAAAAATAAATTTTATTATGCTAAAATAAAAAATTAAAATTAATTAATCATAGTTTTGCTATAGATGTTATAATTTTTTTACAAAAGGAAATTATCAAATCTTTTTTTCTTTTTTCCTATCAGAGAAAATGTTCAAATCAAGGCATGTTGTTTTGGGTTGGCCTACTTGTGGAGCTTTTTTTAAAGGGTCAAAAAGAGGTTGGAATTGAGAAAAGGTTATATAACACTTTATTGCTTTTTTAAAATGAGTGGTATCACTCAATCATAAAGTAATTGATTGCAAAATGATTTCCCTTTTGTGCCTTTTCTTTTTCTGCTTTGGAATTTGCACCATCTCTCCCATCTCCTACCCACCAATTTTCAATTTTCATCTTAATGCCTTCTGTTGAGTTTTGACTGCCATGTTTGACGACCATTATGCCCTTCCAAACAAAATGCAATTTTTCGTTTTCTCAAATTTAGAATTAAATAAGATTTTGTAATTTCATTTTTTTTATATTTATTTATATAACTAAAGCCGTTTTTTTGCATATGCATGACAAAAAATAAATTTTAAAAATACCCATCCTAACAAATAGCAAGAGAAAATATTTAAAAATTCTAAAAATAATTTTTTTCCTGCTTGGATTGTAATAGAAAATATGAAGGAAAAAAAGTGAAGAAGAAAAAATATGGGCCCATATGTTTTCTGTTTAATTTTTTTTTAAAGTAGAGAGATTTAAAAAAAAATGACATGTAACCCATATGTTTTTTCTCCAAAATTTTTATTTCTTTTGATTTTTTTCTGTTTATCGAAATATAAAAAGAATAAAACATTCTGCCCCTACTTTTTTCTTCCTCCATCCTTTCTACTCATCCAAATAAAACATTTAAGTTTTATAACAAAATGGTACATGATCTTTTTCTTTTATTTGTTTTACGTTCAACTTTATCAACTATATAAAATGTCTGCACCATAATTGATCAAAATTTACAATAATTAAAAAAGTGTACCACTCATGACTTTTTATGAATAATAAGTTTTTTTATAGTTTAAATATTTTTATGCATATGCATAAAAATATTTAAATTTTAAAAATACTCATCCCCAAAAATAGCAATCTATTAAAAAATGACTAATGTCTAGATGAATAGCAAATAAATAATAAATGAACTGTGACAATTGATTTTACTTTAATATAATATATTGATATAGATATATAGATATTCAGTGTGCTTTATGTGAAAGTAAAAAACAGTAAAACGCATAAATCATTAAAAAAATTAGTGAATGAGCAGTGTGTTTAATTTTATTTTTATATATAATGATTATTATCAAGTTAATTCTTTTAATTTTGGCTCTAAAGCCCTCAAATTTTCTTTTTTTTTAAAGAATAATTTAGTGTAGGGGCATATTTAGTCATCTAGTGATCATGCATTTATCTATAATCTATAATACATAATATTGCATAAAAACTCTGGCAGGGCACAAACATCGTGGGGACCCACAGATTATACTAATTCATGCATCATGAATAGTGTGATTTAGGGCTATGCATCTCTTTCTTGGCTTAGTATGTGTTGATTATTTCGAATTGAGTCAAGTCTGGCCAGAAAAGGAAAAAGATGGAATGAAAAGGAAATTTGGGACAGGAAAGGGCCATGCTGGGTCGGATCTCAAATAAGGTACAAGTCTGTGTTGGCCTGACCTAGTATATGTATTATATTTTAAAATTTTTTTTTTATTTTTTACTAGTATTGAAAGATTTTATATGATTGTTTTTCTTTATATTTCTTATGTAATAAATTAATTTTATAATTATGATAAATATATTTTATTATTTCAATTTTTAATTTTATTCCAAATTTTAAATTTATTTCTTGACTTAATATTATATAAAAATAAATAATATATAATTATTGAACATTTATAATTTTAACAAATATTATTTTTTATCCCAATATCATTTCTTATATAAATATATTTTAGATGAAAGTAATTACATTTTTAATAAATTAAATTAATTTATTATTTGTTTGTTTATTTTTTAGTTCCTTTTTTATTTCATCTGGCCTGATCAAGTACCAGGCCATCTCGTGTTGGACTGGATTGTGAGCAAATTTTCATGACCCAAAAGTGTTCCGAAGTGGACACCAGGCCAAAGTGATGCTTGACCTGGCTGGTCTGGTATGTGAACGACTCTCCTTTAATTTATTTTTTAAACCATGTATAATCGTGGATGCACACTTTATTTGTCTTTTAGTAAATAAAGGATTTTTTCATAAAAGCTTAAAATATGCTAGAATCTGGACAGTTTAAATTACTCTATATGCTTACTTTAATTGCTTATAGGTTGTTTTGGTTTGGACAATTTTAATTGTTCATAGCGACTGTGCCATAAATAAGAAGTGCTTTAAAAGGGGTCACAAATTAAGATAAGTTGAAGTTTTATATATATATATATATAAATCATTATTTTTACCAATACATGCATCTTAATAAAGATCATTAATTTTGTAATTTTTTAAAATATGAATTAGTTTTCAGAAGTGACAACATTGAATTTGACTAATCCAAATTGAGTTTAGTCCATCACGTAGCTGTAAAGTTTTCTGATAACAATTTTTCCATACATAAGATTTGAAACCGAAAACTAAAGGAAAATTAATTCCAAGCCACTAGAACTAAGTATTATTGGATTTTTCCAATATGTTTTTAATTAGTCCTTTTAGTATCATAAAGTCTCAAACATTTCCTGTAATTATAATTGTGCCAATGTTATCGTTCAATGCATACACACTCATATAATGCAATTAAATTTTTTCATCTAAATTTTGTTTCAATATTGATAATAAAAGATAATCAATTGAACTGTGATTTAGTTATGTGAGCTCCCTTTTTCAATTCATTTCTTTCCAAATTAATTCGAGGAAAAATTGGAGTGACAGTTACTCCCATCTACGTGTTAGCTAGTGGCCACTGGGTATGCGTGTATGACTGAAATCAAATTTAGCCATGTGAGTTATATATGCTTTTTTAAGATGGACATATTAAAATGAAATTATTGAGAATTATATTGAATTAGAATAAGTCTTTGCATGAAACCTGAAATGAATCAAACTGTTTAGTTCATAGTTGGTGAATAGTGCGTTTCTCTTCATTTTTTTATACTTTATACTGCTTTCAAAATTGATATTAAGTAGAATTATTTATGTATTTAAACTACACTTTATACAAATAATATAAAACTTACAATAAATTTGATTGAAATTAATTAAAAGAAACAAATGAAACCTCTATATAGCACTTGTTGGACTAACAGAACCTAATTAAACATTTTACAGTCCGAAGATCACCATTTTTAACTTTCTCCACGCACACAGTTTGCACTTTTAAATAATAAAATAAAGAAAATACATACATATATATATATATATATATACTCTCAAGTCATTTTTATTACTCCCTTTATTCCTTAATATAATACCATTTTAATCGAATTACGCCGATTAAAAATTAAAATTAAAACTAATTAACTACCTCAATTTTTCCAAAAATCTCAATATTTTTTCAAAACTACCCTTATTTAATCTCTTTCTCCTTCTCTTTGAATATATTAAATAGGGGTATTTTTTTGGAAATGTATAATAAATACTACCTCATATATTGTAAAGAATCTTATATTTAAGATTAGGGCAAAATGTCTTATATATAGGACCAGAGGGAGTAGTTACTTTCTAGAAGCTTTTTGTGGTCTTATATATAAGTCACACTTTATAAGTTTTTGAAATATTAATTATTTTATTTAAAAAATGCTCTTATTTAATTACTCCTTTTGTTTCCTATATATCATAAGACATATTTTTGAAGGATAATGTTTTAAAAATATAAGTCATTTTATAAAATTTATGTAATATTTAATATTTATTTTTTATTTTTACCCTTGTGAATATTTAAAAGAGTTATGACGGAGAGAAATTAAGAGAGAAATAATTAAGATAAGTTATAATTTAATGAGGATAATTTTGAAAGTTTATGATGATTTTTTAAAATATCAAGATTTTTAACTAATTTTCTAAATATGTGTGAGGTAAGTAAATATGACTTATAATAAGAAGTAGAGGAAGTATGAGGTAAGTATGGCTAATTTTTACTTTTCTGTTTGAAAATCATTTCTGCTCCAAAATGAAGTTTCCGAAAAAGCAGTTAGATACATGCTTTTCCATTATGCTTCTTCACTTTTATCAGTATTTGTTTTAAAGTCAAATAAAAAAGATCAATAAAAATGATAAAAAATAGAAAAATTGGGAAAATAAAATTTCTTTAAAATTTCTCCTATCTATTGACCAAGATGTCCCTTCAAAATTTTAATTTTCATAGATCATAACTTATAAGAAAATATTATATCAGATATACTTTGTTCCCAATTAAATAATTGCATATTAAATTTTAATCCACGGAAATTAAATTAATCATGCGATAGAGTTTAAGTTCAATTTAGAGAAAAATTATGAGTTTTGTCAAAACTAAATTTCAAATAAATTATCCAAACATAAACACGTTAGTACAAAAATAATTTTTATCATAACTACGTTGCAAAACCAATTCTACCAAAACTCATTTTTAACTAACTGAAAATCAAACGGAAATTTAATGATGTAACCAACTTTTCTTGGTTCCGATAAGGTAGTTGAAAATGACTTATATTAAAGATCAAAGAGAATACTACATACTAAAAATTACTCCCTCCATCCTATGGGTTTTACAAAAATCACATATATTAAAAAATGTAATTAAAGTTAGTTGGGAGTTTTGATTTTTACAAAAAAAAATTATTGTGATTCGAAAAATGACATTCATTCACATTAATCAAAACTTTAAAAAGAGAGATGATATTTGTAGATAAATTTATGAAGGGTATTGTGGAAAAAAACTCATAAATGCTCCACTAAACTCTATAAAGTGTCTTATATAATGAGATATGAGAAAATTTGTACAATGTCTTATAATATATGAGATGGAGTGAGTACATAACATCTTATATTATAGATCAAAAAAATATTCTAAAAAATATCTTATATTTTGGGTGGGAAGGAGTATTTCTTTAGAAGAAAGACAATGAAATGAATAAAAAGGCAATTATGAAATGATAGTCTGTATATATATATGTATGTATATATTTTAAGAAAATTAAGATTTTCAAGTTTCAACTAATTTGAACTATTTTTTTAAAAAATTAACCATTTTTTTAAAGGATCTTATAATGAGATGGAGGGGGTATAAGAGTCCCACTTAGCCGATATGTAGGCCATTGATTATATTTTTCATCGTTCATAATGTCGATTTGCAAGTATAGATTTAGAGGGTCATTTGTACATATGCATTTAATTACTTTGTTCATCAAATCTTGAAAGTGGATATATATCTTTATTTACTGCATTCCCAGCAAAAGCAAGCATAACCCCAACCATCCAGCCCACTTTCTGCATATATATTACTGTATCTACTTTTATGATATATACCTACCAAATAGTTAATCTTTTTCTTTTTTGATATCTAAAAAGAAAGATCTTTCAGCTTATTAATTCAAAAAGCATAGATGCCATACGTACTAATAGTGGAAAAATTTTCGCTTAAAATTCTAAACAAAATTATCAAGAATCTCCCTTCTTTCAGTATCATGTTCACTTTTGATTTTTTTTTTTATTTTAACTATATATGTATATTTCTCTGCGAGGGCTTTTAGGAGGAAGAGCCATAAGATTATACAGTGTATATATGTACAATATTTTTATTGAAATCTAGGAAGTCTTATAATACTCTCTCCAACCTTAAATATCGATTCTTTTATCCTATTTATAAATATATAAAAAATATTTATTATATATTTTTAAAAATTATCTCTATTTAATATGTCTTAAAAAGAGAGAGAAATATAATATAAGAGTAATTTTAGAAAAATTTTATGATTTTAGAAAAATTGAGTTAGTTAAAGAAGTTTAATTTTTATTTTTAATTTATATAATTTAAATGAAAGACTTTTACATTAAAGATGGGAGGAAATATAATATACATAATATTTGTGTCTTGATTGAAGAGAAGATAAAGGGCTTCACAATTCTCAGTGGGAGGGTTGGAAGTAGCAGCACCATCAATCATATTTCTTGTCGTCTCCCTGGTTAGGTTGAAATGAAGGACATTGTTTAATATTTTGAAGTGAAGAATATTAAATATGCTTTGAAGAGGTCAAGAGCACAAAGATATTAGCACAAATAAAAGCAAAAAGTACATCTAAAATCCCTAGTGATAAAAAAATATCAAAATTATTATCATGTTAATTTTAAGAGAAATTTTAAGAAAATTATTACATATCGAGTTACTTAAAATCATACTTTTAAAAAAAATGTCAATTTTTTCTTTCTAATCTGATAATAAAAATCCGTAAAATGAAGTGATAACTTTAGTCATTGAAAATAATCAGTATAATTTTTAAAATTTTTAACGGAAATTTCAAGATATGGGATTTTGATTGTAATTTCTTTTAAAGCAAAATGACAAATTAATATATGGTTACCATTAAAAGTAGATAATTCACATTTAGCACCGCAGCCCTATCTGTTTGAGGATTCATATAGTGAATTTGATTCTTAATTATATTCCTTTTTTTTGGGGGGGGGGGATTCTATTTTGTTAATATTCTTCTTTTTCAGGTGATGGAATTTTTATGTAAAGAAAACAAAACTGAGCAAGTATTAGGATGTATAATTTTGGCCATATGTTTCCTTAGAGATATTGGTCTGAAAAGTTTGAAAAATACATGGAATGCAAATATATACAAACACTTGTAATGTTATGATAAGTGGGGATATATATGGATGAAGGAAGGTCATGTGAGGAATGAGAAAACCAAAACGCAAAAATGGTGGACAAAGTTGTTGAGATAGAGAGAGACGTTGTTAGAAAGGAATATTTGGGAGAATGAAAAGGAATTAAGAAACTTACAAAGGTATTTGAAATTAGGGTTTAAGATGACCAATAAATGAAACCAAACAAACAACCCTTTCGGCCCTCAATCTCTCTCTCTCTCTCCCTGTCTCTCTGTGTCTCTGCGTCTCTTCACACATTCAGGTCAATGGGTCCACTGATCATAAAATCAACATTTCTTGCTCCTTAGACTATTACACCACCCACCCCTTCATTTATTGCCAAGAAAATGCTAAAATCATAACATTGCCATCCAACCTTCATTAACATGTGTCCACATCCTGGAAAGTTTGATCGTTTGAAGATAGGAAAAATGGACTCAATTGATAGATTTCCCGTAGTAAATTCCTATAAAAATTTTTTATCATCTATTTTGATTTGTCACATATCATTATATGTCATATCATATCATTTACCGTATTAAGTAAAATAATGTTATTTTGAAATTTTAGTTGGATGATGAGGCACGAAAACAATAAAATGATAGAAACCTTTTTTAGAAGCTAAATAATCAGACTATATCAAAGTAAATGGTTAATTGAACTCAGATAGCTAGAATATATGAAGACGAACAAACAATCAAAATAAGGACAGACGACAGATCAAAATAAGATAAAAAGGCTTTGACTAATTAAACTCAAACAGCTAGACTATATCAAGAAACCAATATTGATTAACATGTACATTTTTGGAAGGTGAAGGCTGATTACTATATTGATACATTTCCCAGTAAATTTACAACGAGAATTCGAGCTCAAAATTTGCAAATTCTACGGATTGAGGTGTTTTATTTTTATTTATAAGAAAAAAAGGACACTTCGTTCAAGAATTACTATGAGTTCTCCAGTTCAAAACAATCTCAGCTCTATTAAAGACATAAGCATGAAGAACTGATGATGTATATTGGATCCATAACTAAGGAGATTGATTAACAAAATCAGGCCAAACAATTAGTTCAACATAATTTTTTTATTTAAACATATTTTAAAGTAAGCTGCTCCGGAAGCATCTGTGACACTAAATTAAATATGTCTATATCTGAATCATAAGCTTCCACACGCAATAAATTTTTTGAAAAAGCATATATATAGTATAAGTATTCTAGGAGGATAAGTAATGGACAAATCGGACCAAACGTTTGTTTGTATTTTTCTTTCCTCCATCACACAAATTAGATATGGATTATTCAAATACGTAAGTAAGGAATAATTCTTCACACTTAAATTTCTTTTAAGAAAACCATGAATGCTTGCTAGCTAGCTAACTAGCTAGATGACCCTAATCTCACAAATAATTAACTGGGATCTGATAAAAAATTACAAATAGTTTATATATATATACATGATTGAAAAATATAATAAAAACAAGACATTAGTACATTGTGAGGAATCTCCTTTCAATTCTATATTCATATTTGTCAAACTTAGTCTCCCCAGAAGATTATTAGGTGTCACTGATCCATAAGGTCTCTCAAGACCTACAAAATGGTTGATCATCATTAGCACGAATTCTTATCAATAAGAGGATTCGAAGTGGTTGATATGAAGTTCGATTAATGCAGAGGAGGGATCCAGAAGATATTGAAAAAAAAATCAGAAATTTATCCATAAAGAAATTTAGAAGGCAAGAGATTGCCCAAAGTTTGGAGTGGAGTTAGCGTGTATTGACTATATAGAAAAGCAGAGTTAAGATAGAAAAAAAGAAAGAGAAGGCTTTGTTGGAGTGTCACTTTCCTATATATACTCTCAATGTTATCAAGGAACCAGATTTATCTCTCTCTCCCCCCTTCCTTTCCTTACCAATTCCTTTCGGCTTTTCTTTTCTTTATATTTCGCCACACCGCACCCCACCTCTCTCTCTCTCTATTCACTAAAGGATGTCTGTTTTTTGAAGAAGAGAGAAAAAAAATTCTTTCTTTTATTCCCATTATTAGCTTATAGCAGTATATAATATTGATGCTTGAGCTTGCACCTGTATCTAATCACTTCTATATATATTCTACATATCCTCCTGTTGTTTTGTTTCGTGTTATTGGAGGGGTTCTTTTGCTATATCAAGTTCGAGAATAAGCACCCCACTTGAGCAATTTGTGACTTTGTCGCTGTCTCTGGTTCTGAATTCTCTCCTTCTTCTTCCTCTTCTTGCTGTTGTCAGGTTGGGTGGATTTGTTTTTTCACTTTCGTCAGTAAAATGCCCCTGCAGAATAAGATTTCCATCGACCCAACATCGAATCCGATGCCTGATCTTTCCCTTCACATAAGCCTACCCAACAGTGCTCCTTCTTCAATTTGCACTGGAAATAACGAAGAAGCAGATTCGTCGTTTGAAATATGGAGGAGCAGTACAGAAGTGGATGGCCTCAAATCTCACAGTGAGAGTTCAATCAGAGGTAGCCCTCATGCACACACCCCTCTCTCTCTCTTCAATCATTTTCCCACAAGCGGTTCTGAGGCTGAGAGCCCCTGGAGGAGGACGAGAAGCGACGTCGTTCGAGGTAGAGAAGAAGATGGGGTTTGGGTTGCACAGGGACTCAATTCAAGACCCATCAGAGGAATCCCACTTCAGGATTCCAATATTTCTCTATACCCACTTCAACTTCCCTATCCTAATTACCCAGCTCCTGCTTATCATAATAACTATTATAGGCCTTGTGCAAATAACAGCAGTACTGTTGGTGGTAATTATAACATCATGGAGCACCCAATCTCAAGGTTTAATGGGATCAACATGAAGAGTCTGATAAGGCCCCATCAACCCCATCAGTTTCAGTACTTGAATCATCATCATCATCAGTTCGGTTCTAACTCTGATTTCTCAAACGGATTTGGGAGGTCGAAGATGTTGCCTAATAGGCTTCACAGTAATAAGAGGAACATGAGGGCTCCCAGAATGCGTTGGACTAGTTCTCTTCATGCTCGTTTTGTTCACGCCGTTGAGCTCCTTGGGGGCCATGAAAGTCTGTCTCTCATCTCTCTCTTTCTATTTATTTCCTATATTGTCCCTTTTCGTGCTGGGTTTGATCAATAATCTGTGAATCTCTTGAATGAATAATGGTAGGAGCTACCCCTAAGTCAGTTTTGGAGCTCATGGATGTCAAAGATCTAACACTAGCTCATGTCAAGAGCCACTTGCAGGTACGTACGCCCTCCTCTTGATGAACAAAGTCGCAATTTTCGTACAAAACGAGTTCTGATTCAGAAAATAATAGAATTATCAAGAGGGTGATATAGGAAGACGGAGTCTGAATCACTGGATTTTCCATTTGCCCTCTCTTTCTCTCTCTTTGTTTCTTGCCCTGTGTGTGTGGACTTTGTGCAAAGTCTATCAAAGCGGCACAAGGGACGAGAAATGAAAAATGCAGTGAATGAATGAAAGAGTGAACAGTTGAGTCTGTTGTCTGCAATAGGACAACTTCTACTTTTCAAGAGAGAGAAAAGTAGCCATCATTTCTCAATAATAGAAGCAATTACTCACCTTACCAAACATCAACCTCGTGCTTAATAAAGAAATCTTCAAAAATCCCCAAAGACAGAACCCTCCGATTTCATTAATTTCTCTACCTTGGAAAACTAGATTTCCCTAATCTTTCTATTTTCCTCCTCTTCTCTCCTTGTTATATTCTTTATCTGTATCCTTGGCTTTACTTGTATTTATATATCTTCATCTCACTTGTCCCTTTTTGGCTTCTGCAGATGTATCGAACTGTTAAGAACACTGACAAACCTGCAGCTTCCTCAGGTAATTCGTATTGTTTTAAACTTGCGTTGCATGGATTATATATTTTAGTTTAATTAACCTGCTCTCTAACCCAATTAATGCACTTCACTAATTAATTCCCTAAACAAAGGGATTGATTTCTTTTTTTGCAAGATTCCTTCGCTTCCCTTTATGACTCATACCCCTTATTCATGCGTTAAATAATATAATACTCTTTTTTTGTACATGCATGCATAACTGCGTTACGCACATAAAGTTATAGCAAGTACATGTTAAAAAAATCAAAGCTTTATTTGTTGTTCTATTATGTGCTTATATATATAAGTTTCATGATACGGTCTATATATTTTGAAAGTGTTAATCTATAAATATACGTATCAGACGGAGATGAAGATTTCACGAGCCCAACGCCTCCACCACTTAATGAAAATGAGAACTATTTTTCACCCAACAAGAGAGGCCCTACAAGTGCATCATCCTTAGATCAGGATATGGGCTACCCAAGCAGCAATCTGTGGGGTAATTCTTCTAGGTAATCTCTCTCTCTCTCTCTAGATCTCCGTTACGTATGTGGCTGAATTTTAAAATTTTAATAGGAATGATCCAAATTTTTAAAAGTAGTTTTTTGTTATTGATGAAAGAATTAACTTAGATATTTCGATTGATTGGACAGCTAGGATTGAGTTAAGACGAATCATTTTCTTACCCAAAAAAAAATTGAAAGAATTCAGTCCGTGATTTGAATCTGAGAATATTTTTTATTAGGAATTTTGCATATGCCACCTCCCTAAATCTAAATCTAGCTAGAACATGGAGGTTATGTGTTTGTTAGTGTTGGTTGTTCATGGGTGGTTAATTAGCATATGGTTGGTTCCACCACTTATGATTGAGTTTAAATTAAGTAAGGAAATGATCAGAAGCCCGAAGACTATGCCCATGTCCTCCTAATTTTGTGAAACTATAAGAAATATGCTTCTTTCTGACAACTACACTTTCGCTTTTTTTTTTTCTTCTCCCCAATTTTTCTCACCACTTGTGCTTGCTTTCTGATGAACAAATCCTACTGTTTCTCTTCTCTTCTCTTCGCTACTTCTTTTTTGGTTTCTCTATATACAGTCCACTTTCTTCTCCATTATATCAGTTTTTCTCATAATTAACATTCTGCTTTCTGTAATGATTTTCTTTTCTTTCTTGGGCCATCTATATTTGCACTTCCTTAATTGACTTACTTTCTTTGAGCCCTTTTCAATAATTGATGAAGGCATTATTACTGATCAACACCGTTATACTATCTAATTTGAGGGGTTAATTCCCCTCTCGAAGATCAGTACTTTACTTCTTTCTGATTCAAATTAAAGATATCTAGAAGAGGGGGTAGATCTTACATAGATAGATAGCTAACTGATCTATTATTACTTACCATAACAACAACACAATCTACCAAAAATGGAAAAAAGAAGAAAAGAAAAACAAAATGTGCAAGTACAAAAATTAATCAACCTCATGTGGATGATTAGAAATGCCCACTACACTAAGATATATAGATTAGCAATAATTTCACACTCAGAGACATAGAAAGTCAAGCAAAAAGCAATAAATCTTATATGACCTTTTATTATTCAAATTCAAAGAGATCTTTGCAAGTCTGCAAACTACATGGGTCGGAAGCGACCATTAAAACTGATATATTCATAGCTTTCCACTAGACAGGAATTAAGCGTTTGGCTCTTGAGTTTGGGCAAAGATAGAAAGTTTTCTTCCAAGTCTTAAGTAAATACTGTGAAAAGCAGTCTAATTAGGGAAGAGAACAGATGGTAACCTTCAATGTGGTGTCTGAGTGTATGAATGGTACACAAATAATTTAATTACTCAGACGACATGAGTGACCTACCACAGTTAATTTTACACTCACTCTCTACTACTAGGAACGGCCCACACACCATCATGTGAAATTATATAGGAATACTGTACAAACATCCTTTTTGGTGTAATTCCAAGTAACTCATTTCTATATCATTGTTCTTGTGTTTAGGAATCGTATATATAATTTAGATATAAACACTAACAGGGTATAGTTAATTTCTCTTGATTAGTTCTAAAATGGTGAAAAGTGGGCCTTTTTCGGTTTTTTTTAATGCAAAACCCTATGTCATTCAGTTAAATTAAGCTTTATTTTCTATTCAGCTTTGTTTCTTATTTTATTGATTATATAAGGTATTATAAAAACGATATCTCCGACAAGATCTTCAATTATATATTATAGAAATTTTACATTTTTAATTGAGTGAAAAATATGGGGGAAGGGTGGTGTACTTAATTAGCGTCTTTTGTTTTGGTTAAGCTAAAGAATGAGAAAAGGGTGTTTGTACAAGCATAAAAGGACTTCAAGAAAAGCTAACACACACACACACACACACACACACACACACACACACACACACACACATATAGATATATGAATTCAGGCAAAAAGCTTAGGAAAGCTGGAAATAGCTTTTCCTAAAGCCGAAATTTTTTATTTTTATTTTTAAAAAAATTTATTCTTTTACAAGAACAAAAGGACAATCCAGATGAAGCCTTTAACAATAAAATAAAAATGAGGGTAATATACTAATATTGTGAGGAAAATTGAAGCTTCATCTTTACTAACCTTAGAAATTGGAACGTTCTTTTCTTCTAATTAAAGGTAAAAAATATAAATTTTATGAATACTAAACATTGCATTCTTAACTAACATGGTATGGAAGGTGCAATTAATAAAGATGGCCAAAGGCAGAGAAAATAAGAATCCACTCTTTACAATTGATTTTTTAGAAAATATTGCAGATGCGTTCACCTTTATCTTTGTCCCTGATTGTAGTTTCCTCCCCCGATTAATTAATTCCTGCAATTGATCCCCTAGTTTATTTGTTGCATTGCAAAAAAAAAAAAATATTTTCTAAATTAGACCTGATCTTTAATTGACTTAACACCACATGGGCGAAATGTTACCTTACCTATATTAATTTGTCCCAATCGCAATTTGTCTGAATTGATTAATTAAAAAAATAGTTATAATGAGAAAAATTATAAAAAGCAAATGTCAGAGTATGTAAATGCAATTTCCTTTTATTCTTTAATGTTCAGTATTTGGTCCAAAAAAAACATTTTTTTGGGGGGGGGGGGTGGGGGAGGGGTGGGGGGGAGTCCAATTAAGACAAGACGGAGATATTTTTGCAATGTGACAAATAAATTAAAAAAAAGTTGTAAAAATTAATTGATTAAAGGAAAATCTACAATTAAAGGTAAAGATGAGAGTGAATAAGTACTATTATTTCCCGTTATTTATGTCCTTCATCTCCTGAAAGAGCATTCAGTTTTTTTTGTGGAATTCAATTCAGTACAATATCTTTGCTAGTTCTTTTGCCGCTAGAAATGCGAGTTTTAAAATTGTCATTGGAGCAAAATATTAGGTACAGTACTGGTCTAATGAAAAATTAGTACTATAAAAATACGCCGTCCAACTGTAATATGTAATTTCACATGTTCACGTGACTCCTTTTGTTTGTCTTAAAAAGCAGAAGAAAACAAAGAAAGTCAAAACCTGGTGGTATTTTGATTTCTTATATAAAATCATCTCAAATTCATTAGTTGGTTAAATATGCAATAACTTACATGAAGACTTGATCACTTGCCGGTGAATGCTTAAAAAATTTGAGAAGGCTATGATTTCTGAAATTGAGATAATATGGGATTATTTGTCAAAAGTTGATTTATTTGCAATTTGGCCAATTACATATATCTGCATATTCTTATTCTTGAAACGTATTAACCGTATTTTATAAGGAACTTTCTTGCTTGAGCAATTGCACTAATTCAAGATATAAGCAGTATAATTTAAAAAAAACAATATGTGTGTGTGTGTGTGTCATGTCAAAAAGTTTATTAATATATCAGTATGTCTAATTAGTTATAGTTTGAAACCTGTAGATTATGTTCTTCTGCTTTTATGTCATAAGTTTTTCACTCACAATTTTCTCTTGAAACTTGTGATAGTCTCATTATTATTGTTTTGGTCAATAATTTTGTGCATTTGATGGAATATAACATTTTATAGTCCAGCAAGTGGCTAATTCAATATTCAAATACAGCGATTAATTCAGTAAAATAAATTAGGGCTCTTGCGTTGTGGCAATAGTTCTTAGTGTGTTGAAAGTTTTTTTTTCTTTTAATTTATTATTCTTCGCATCTGGAAATGTTGTATCATAGGTTTGTGTCCAGCCCAGAAAGGTCATATCTTGGTACTTGCTTACCAATATTGACTTTCATTATATACTAAGAATCTAGCTGATGGCCTCCAAAGTCTTTGCCAGAAAATTTAGGAGAAAACTTGCATGCAATTCTTTGTATTTGTTATATGATCTTTTGTTAAGTTGAAAAAAGTATCCGCATATATTTTATATTTTTAGTTGGATAGTATTGCATCTTAGTTTTGTCCAATATATCAAATACTTATATATTGTCTCACATAAAACCTTTTTCTTTTCTAGCCAGATAGTGTTTGACCATGACATATTATTATCATCAATATATATATACATGATAATTTGGCTTTCAAAACATATGACACGTTTTGTTCTTCGGAATGAATGGCAGTGGACGAGCATGGACACAAGTTATTTCCGCAGATTTTGATGGAATTAGACCATCAGATATCTTATCATCTTCTCAGCAAAAAGCTGAGAAACAGTCTGAGGTTGTGACCTAATCCTCACTAGTTTCTACTGAATACTGATAGATGATGTATATGTTTTTTCAGACTCGAAGGGTAACAGTAGTGGCCTGAATAAATGTTTAAAAACATGGTTAATTATTACTTTGTGCAGGGAAACAATTTTTTACAGCCAAGAGGCTTAAAGGACTCTGAGAATTTAAGCTTGGAGTTCACCCTAGGGAGATCAACATGGCAAAGCAACGAACATGCCTGATTAAAGTTTGGTACGTCATGATTCTTGAATAGTGCTTGAAAGGCGAAAAAGAACAAGTAGATTTGATCCACATATATATATATATAAATATAATATAGGTACTGCTTTTGTTAAGACGAAGATATATATGTCACCTTCTGCTAAGCTTAAAAGCATCTTTGTATATTCTTTAATTGAGGCAAAGCTAGGTTATTCACTTGGTTTCTAACTTTTAAGGTGATGTTAGTCATTACAAAACCATCATGATTATAAAGAAAAAGCTGATGAAGAGAGAAAAAGAAGGAATCAGATTAATGGTGTATTTTATTTTCTCAGCACTTTTCTTTTCCTGTCTTTTCTCTCCTTTTTCTTATTAGGTTCCTACAGATTCTGTCCATATACAATTATATATACATGCATATATATATATATATAACTTGGGTGACCGGACAGTGTGTGTGTGAAAGCTTGATATATAGCTGTGATGTATCATTACCACTTTTCCTCTTTGATGATTTGCGTCTGATTGACTTTGTGTGCAAGAGAAAGCTAAAAAGCAGTGATGTGTGTGAAGGTTTGCAGAATATTATGCTTTCTTTCACAAGCAAACCCCATCTTTTTGGCATCAATCATTCATGATATATATAATATATTGGAGACAAATAGGTTCAAATTGGAGGATAATCACGTTGCGTGATACCTCTCTATTAGAAAGTTAGTGTTGTGATTGTGGGTTGCATTATATGCCCCACTACGTACTCATCATGAACACACCTTTAATTAACTTGATATATATATATATATATCCAGTGATGACCAGAGATTATGGTTCATGAAAATTTAAATGTAACAGCTGTAACCTCAAGTGAAGCATATTCAAAGGTTGCAGGGCAATCATATATTCTTCTCCACCAAGATATGTTCATCACAAAATTTTCTTAATCACGCACGCACACACAGGTGTGTGTGTGTGTGTGTGAGTAATTTTATTTTCAAGCTTATTCAAGCACAGTAATAACTCATGGATAGAGCGAGGAATATTAAATTCCGAGTTTTATCTAATGAGGAAATTAGTTTGTTAAATTTTAAGTTTAATGTCTTGTAAAATTATATTATCTTTGATCTTATGTATAGAACCTTTTGATTTGGTCTTATATTTCCTATATAGGACATTTTGATTTGATTTTAAATAGAGGATCATTTTTATAGTATGATGAAGTATTTGTTATGTATTATAAAAATGTTCTTATTCAATTTATAAAAAAGAGAAAGAGAAAAATTCAATAAGAATAATTTTGAAAAGGTATTGTAATTTTTAAAAATATTAAAGTAGTTAACTAATTTTAAATATTTTTTAATTTAGATTATTCGATTATAAGGGTTATTAAGAACATAAAATTCGTATTCATTATCACTGTATATATTCATGTATTATTCATTATCACTGTATATATTCATGTAAGAGCAAGACTATTAAGGATAATTAACAGTGGGCATGGTAGGTACAAGAATCCGTGTAAGATATTGAATTTTTTCCCCAAAAAATGATTAAATTAATTTGGTGTTAATATTTAACATCATCCTAATAGACGGTTCTCGGTAGTCAATGCTCACGTGCTTGTTTGACTGACCATCATCAGTTCACGAGCCTGTTTTTCAGTGTATCATATCTATGAATTACACAGTTTTTTAATGAAGTTTAATTAAGACAAGTGATAAGAAGAAACAAATTTGATCTAAAAAAGAAGAAGAAGAAGAAACAAAGACACAAAGGAAACGAAATTACAATATTTTTAAGTGATAACAAATTTAATATCTCTTCAACAAGGTCTTATATGAGTTTTACTGATAAAAAAAACCACGTGAAAAAAATTATCATATTTAGATCACCCGATAGTATCTCATATATATATATATATATATATATAATTTTCAATTTTTCATCATCATTAGGACGAGGAGGATGAAAATGAATACAGCGAATGAATAATAGGTTGAAGATTTTGCATATGATTTTGGTATGATGGAAGAATTAATTAATGTGGAATAGTAGAGTGGAACATTTATTATGGGAGCTAAGGAAAGGGAGAGTGAAAAGTGGACCATTGTCATAAATTCCATAGCCACTGATCTCTGCAACATGGGGGACAAAATGAACCAGTGCTGATCTCATAACAGCAGACATTTCATTATATTTATTGGTCCCAATTATATCACATGTTGTCATTTCTTCACTCACAAGTTTCCCTTTCCAAAATAATCATAGTGATTCATGTTCATTCATTTTTTTCCCCTCAATTGATGGAACTTTATGGCTGATTTACTCCATTTTTTTCCTTCAATTGATGAAAAATTATGGCTGATTTACTCCATCCACTCGCTCTTAAGTTGTGGTTAATTTTAATAAAATTATTTTTATACTGTTGTCCCTTTCATTAATGAAATTAATGATAAATAGAGTCTAAAAGTTTTTAAAAATATTATCTCTACTTTTTAATATAAGGTTATTTTAATTAAATTATATGAATTAAAAATGAGAATTAAAGTCAGATAAATATTTTGATTTCTCCAAAAGTCATAATATTTTTTTAAAATTATCATTAGTTAATATTTTTTCTCTTTTTAGGATATATTAAATAGGAATATTTTTTTTAAAATATATAACAAATACTAACTTGTATACGGTAAAGAATCATATATTTAAGATAAGGACAAAAAATAATATATTAAAGGTTGGAGGGAGTAATTCATTAATTGACAATATAAAAGTATTTTAATAGTCAAATACCATTAAATTTTACTACTATATAATATTAGACTATTTACTCCCACGGTTTCATATTATAAGGTAATAAATGAGATTTTTTTGTTCCATAATATAAGGTAACATAGTTTTATTAGTCATTCTTATCCCTCATTAATGTACTCATTAATGTAATGTATAATAGTATTATAAATTGTATTGATATTATAAAAAAAAAAGTATTTAATAGGGGTAAAATATGTGTAAGTTTTTTTTGAAGAATTTAAGAATGTTATTTTTATTTCTTAATATGCTTAAAACCCCAATATTAACTTATAATATGAGATGGATGGAATAATAATTTTCTTAATATGTATGTATAGCTATTAAGCCATGATTATTTGGAAATTGAAGGAGTATAATATATCTAAGTTATTAATTAATCAGGTTTTAGGTCCTAAAAAAATAGCACAACATAAGTTTTTTTGTCCCATAATATAAGGTAATATATAACGATTTATCATTTTTACCTCTTATTTATTATATTATTAATAATGCTATATTTAATGAAAGGAGTAGAATTAAGAAAGGTAAAATTGAAAATTTTTTATTCTTCTTAAAAAATTTAAAGATGTAATAAATATTTGTTAATATGTTAGAAAACTCTTCAATTATGTTATAATATGAGATGGAGGAAATAGTCAACTTTATACAATTTTCAGTTATTAATTATGTTAGATTGGTTGCTGTAGATGCTAGGATTCTACTATTTATCTATTGCCCAACCTTCTTTTTTTTTTTTCAAATGAAATAACATTTCCTAATTGGTTTTATATGTTTTTTTTGTTCAAAACATAAATCATATTTAACTAATTACATAAGAACCAAGAAATATATTTTTATTTATTAAATTTATAAAAAAATACATTATTTTTAATAGTACCCATATTTAATGTATTATATTTAAAATTTGCTATCTCTCTTACATTTAATTGTAGATAAGACCAAAATAGGAAAAAAATATTTAATATCCTAGAAATTACCAAATGAGACTTATATTTTGGACAAAAAAAGTTTAAAAGAGGACTTATATTTTAAATTAAAGGGAATAGTTATACTCCCTCCATTTTTTTAGTTATCTTTTATAATTTTAACACACAAATTAAGGAATATAATTGATATGTTTAATATGTATTTTTTTATTTCTTGATATGCCTTTTAAAAAATTAATATTATCTTTAACTTTTAAAATGATAGATAAATATAAACAATTTTTTTAAAAGGGATTGTTAAAAAGAAATAGAGGGAATAGTACCTGCAAATTTGACTTTTTTGAAAAAAAAACTTTGAAACCAAATTATTAATTTTCTCCTATATTTTTATGTTGATTTAGCTGATTTAAGGTATAAAAATGATTTTTTTTTCTTAAATAGAAAGTTGGATATGCATTGACACGTAAAACTCTTTGAACTGTGATTCGAAACTCAATTCACGTCAATTTTCTTTTACCCAAACAAGGAAATATCAAATCCTTTGAAATATCATTACTTTTTTTTTTCCAACTGAAATTCATTTCATTCAAAGCGTGAGATAGAGAACACAATCAGCACACACCATCTTTACACTGAACCGCGTCGAAATCTACCAAAACAAAATAAGGGCCCATCCCAAAGGAAAAACAAAAACAAGAGCTTGTCGTGTCCAAACCAAATGAATAATGTTTCCCTTTTCTCACCATTTTATTCTCTCCATCTCAGGTCGTCATAAGGCAATAAATGTGTTATTTTTGTTCCAATATAAGTTAATATCATTTTATTTATCATTTTCATCTCTCACTTATGTAATGTATAATATTGTAAATTCTATTTAAATTATAAAAAAAATATTTAATAGAGATAAAATAAGAATGTTAGGAATTTTTTTGAAAAATTGAATGATGTTTTTTTCATTTCTCAATATACGTGAAACCTCAAATATTACTTTACATTATAAGATAAATAAAGTAATTTTGAAGCGTGGTCCAATGATTTATTTGCAAATAATTTGAAAGTCCAAGAAATCTTGCATTTTACCCCAATGTTGAGTACATGCACATATGAATTTGGATAAGTCACATCTTTAAAAGAAAAGATTAATTATAACACATTATTAGAATTGCAAAACAACAATCTTTTATCTCTAATTATAACATATTCATCTTTAAAACCATGATTTATATGGTAAAAACATTGAAGTCATGAGGCATAAAGATTTTTGCAAAACAACAATTTTTTTTTTTTTAATACTTTATTACCTGGTATCCTGGAGTATCCTGAGTTCATTGTCCGTCTCAAACTAATATGGATCCCACCATGTAGGACCTTACGGAGACTCACAGATACCGATGGGAGGATCTCTTTGAAGCCTTAATTTTTTTAATTTTAATACACCACTTAAGAATTAAAACCTCAATCTTAAAGAATATTAGTCAAGTCCTTTACCACTTAACTAAACAGACATTGTTGAAACACCAATCTTTTATCTCTAAGTTTCAAACTGAAACTTCCATGTATGTACAAAGTACATTCAGAGTACTATATATAACCCACTTTACTTATATTGCCAGGTTTGTATTGTAACATACAGAATTCATTCCACATGAAACACGGACATGAATGATCATCATGCATGACTACCCTACTCATTGGGACCCAAAAGTGCCAGAAGAAAAGCCCTGTAGTTTCCAGATGTTTCCGAGTGAACTGCGTCGTTCAGCGTCTTCTTGTATTTTGTACGATATTCAGCTTTTATATACCGCATATCAATCTCAGTCCTTGTTACAATCACTCTTATTAGTGTGGAATCGTCAGTCCCCAAACCTTTCATGGCCTTGTATAACTCCTGCATTGACAAGAAAACAAGAGGATACATCCATTTCTTGTCAGTGAGGAGCTCTGAAAGGTTCACTCTTGCTTACGAAACAAACTTCTTTAAGTCAGTACAGCTTGTGATTGGCCTTTCCTCCAATGGAAGATGACATAACGTAGAGAAAAGAGCACGCCATTACAAGGTGTAGTCTTGTCCCTCTAATTATTAGATTATAGAAATTTAAATCTATGGTGAAGGGGTCAACAAGTAATTTCTGTCAAGGAAGAAGAAAGAATTGAAAACTTCCTTAAACTACCCTTTTCTTCAGAAAATCTGGGAGACAAGATTGCTCTAAATGAAACTAGAGGGACTGAATTGCTTTAAGAAGCAAATTTTGGGACAACATTTTTATCTTAATTGAAACTGTGAGGACTAAACTGGTCCACTAACAAATCAAAGGAACCAAACCAAGCCTTTAAAGAAAAAGTAACCAAATTATTTCCCCGTTTTTCAAATCCTGAGAGACAAAGATTGTTGCCTCATTGTAGTTAAATGATACTACTACAAGAAGCAAATACCCAACTTCAAAGTGCAGGGAAATACCTTAGCAAAAAACTTTCCGGGATTCTCTGCACATCGGACTATTGTTGAAAGTGCATAGCAGAAATTCCCTGAAGTTTCTTTCTTTATTGCCTAATATGGATGCGAAGTAGGAAAGCACCAGAATCAGATTCCCGAGATTATTGTATTTAGAAGGGGAAAATCTGGTAAAAGGTACCTTCTTTAGCGAGTGTCCATACAATTCACGGTAACAAGAATTTGTGGCATTCAATTGGGGCCTACTTTTTTCACTGAAAATTTGGATAAAGGTCTTCTCATCAGTTCCAAATCTCTTCTCTCCAGCTTTGTAGAGAACCTGCGCATCCTTCTCGGCAATCTCTCTACTGAACTCAGGTCCTTCATAACGGGGAATGCTTACATATGAAAGCAAGATCTGACTCAAAATGTTTACATAAAAAGTATCAGCTACAGCATCTCCATTGTTCTAAATATCTTGAATAAAAAAATCTAGGCTTCCTATTATTTAAATGGGTTTGTAGCTGCCTAAAACAACCCATTCAGATTTCATTGAGCAGAACATGAGGACCAGAAGAAATGTAAATTTATAACATTTAAGTACTTTATAGGTGAAGCAACTAAACTATAAAAACAATGGCATAATAGAACTATCCTGGAAGAGGCAAAATAATATCCACTCAGAAGAATTCTGAAGCCCATCATAAGAACCTACTCACACATATATAACTTGGAGGCCATCTGAAATGACATACTGGAATCTGACCGCCTAGAGACAAATAAGCCACAAACAAGGACAAAGAGAAACCTGACCTTCTTATGATCTCCGGATGTCATCATTTCAATGTCTTGCTCGAGAATTACTCCAAACTTAGAATAGTAGACCTGTCTTAAATATTGCAGCTGAGATGGAGTTCGTGAGCATATCACTTCAGTAGCAGCTTCAAGGTTTTGATCCACAACTAGTGCCTTCCTGATGACTTCTGCATCACGTCCTGCAGGGTCATGCATCCAAAGCAGAACTGCATCCTGAGAATCACAAAAATCACACAGAACACCATGCTAAATAGTTACTAAATACTAAAAGAAGAGGCGGTTCTTTGGTAAAGTAAGGTATTGATGACTTGATTAATGATTATAAACTACAAATCAAATCACAATGGAGTTCAAACTATCCCTATTGTTATATTAGTACCTCTAACTTGCCACCAAGCTCAGAAGATAGGCGTTTAAGAAGCTCTGATGAATACATAGTTCTGTATTCATGTTGGATGTAGGCACGCTGTGTAGCATCTCGATGAGCAAGTATATTGATAATAGCTTTAGTATCACATCCAAATCCTGTGAATGCAAAGAATTGAAAAAAATATGAAATAAATAAAAAATAGATTATGGATGAATAGAGAACAGAAAAATTTATGACAGCTTCACAATCATTTTGGTCTGTTAACTAATTTATTTGTTTCTATTTGGTTTCTAACTTTCTTTCCTTTTTTTTTCAGCAAATTAGTTCTTGAGCTTTCAATTTATGCCATATTTGTCCTTTCCCAGGCATCCATCAAAGACCATTTGGGAACACAGAATAATTAAGGGGCCATTTTGGAACACTTTAATGGACCATTTTGAAATATTAAATGAACCTAATGCCCAAGTATGGTGCAAATTGAAAGTTATGGGACCAAACTAAAATAAATAAGTTAAAGGACCAAAAGGATAACAATGCTAGAGAAATATAAAGTATAGGACTCTTCAAGAGCAGCTCCTCAATGAGAAGATAAGTTCCATATGGAAACCAAAATACATGCTTTTGAAGAGGATACAATGTTAAACATAACATACTGAATATACTCTAAAAAGAAATTGAAATCTAGGCAATTATCTAGTAGCTTTCAAAACCTAATATATAAACTGTCAGAAAAATGTTTTCTGGAAGGCAATGAGTCCCAGCCAGAGACTCCATTGTCAGGGCTTGTTACCCAATCACCTTATTATCACCCAAAGTACGTAAAATGGAAAAGGGGTTAAGAATACATCTACAAATCCTGATTTTAGAATAATGTCCCAAGGAAATTCATACTGATTTAAGAAGTCCATTGATATTGGCATGCGTGATTCAATGCAGTATGATTCATCTCAGAGAATGAAAATTTTTTTCATAAAATGCTCAGGGTCCAAAACCAATTCTTTCCCAGATATTGAGGCTAATTATATTAGATTGTGAGCAACAAATTTAAACATAAAAGGAGAGAAATTGAGAGACAGAAAGGGTACCTTTGAAAGCACGGTGTAGCTGTACAGCATCATCTCTGGGGGAAGGAGGAACGGGGGGTAAACTCAGCGTAGACATTTTTCTCTCCGGATTTCTAATACATTTATCTTGCCGATCTCAAACTCACGAAATAGAAGCTGCAAGAATGATGGAAGTTAGGACCTCAATATTTAGATGGCTTTTATTTCTATGCTGTCGTGTCTTACATACAAGTGTACGGTTTGCTTGTTATAAACTTTTAGAACTTTTAAAATTAAATTATGTACTTGTGTTTTAATTTTAAAAAGAAAACAAATAGTTGTTGTATTTTAATAAATAATTATTAACTAATATATAAAAGTTCATATATAAGTCATTTGCTACAGCTAAAAAAAAGTAATAATTATTAAAGATAGATTTAGACACGCCCATCCTTTAAATTCTTAAAAGCATTTTATGACATTACTTTGGAGATGAGTTCTTGACATGGGACCTCAGGAGCATGGTTTCATCAAATTATTCGCATTAAGGCCACGTTGGAGTGTTTTAAATGCTGATCATATTATAGGTAATTTTATAAATATGTTGGGACTATGATAAATATTGTAGGAAACTATATAATTTGAACTTCTTGTTGGTAGGACATAGGATACGGACATAAACTAGTGTTTCTCAATAACCGTTTACAAAAATACTTTATAACTCATTTACTAAGGAGGTCTGAAGAGCTTGTTTAGTTTTTTTTATCATCAAGAGTTTTCCAAAACTAACAATTAAAGACTTATTCCTTATAGACATGGTATAGGAATTATCGAAATGAGTTTTATTTCTTCCAACATGATATTTTCTATATACATGATTAGGCTATTATTTTTTGTTTTATAAATGTTTGATCAAACAATAATAAGTAGCCTTCAGACAAAAAAAAAACAATAACTAGGTGGGGAGGGAAAACTCTCTAAAAACTAACCCAACTACAATAATTCAATAGATTGAATAATCCCATTAAAAACCAATACTAATCAATTGAACAAACTAGTGATTTTTAATCAATACTAAGAGCTACACTTGAATAGTGCACAAGAAGCGTCAAGATAATTTGTGCCATTTTCTCACACAATTTGCACTTGACAAACTAATTTGATAAACATTCTTAACAAGATTATTGATTGGACAATTTTCCCTAAGAAATTACTTTCATACTTTAAGATTATATAATGATAAATGATATTCAATAGAATTTTTCAAGTTCTAGAAAATTAATAAACAACCTATTGGTAAAAAAACAGGAAAAAAAATCTCAATGTAGAAAAGCCCATTAACAAGAACCCAAAGAGAATTGGGCCGTGAACACAACGGTGGGCTTCTTCCGATTGAGTACATTGTCATCAAAGTGGACCTACAGATGCTTAAAACTAGATTTGGTTGGGGTGCGCCAGGCCCATGCAGCAGTGCAACACATAGGCGACACTTGAGGGTCCCAGTAGCAAGCTATTGTAGTGGACCCTCCCCCTTAAAAAATTAATTTAATATCATGTGGGCCGATGGCCCACGTATCAGATATTAAACTGATAAGAACAGATACTACACTTGATCTTAGCCAAAAGGCCGAGAAAGGTATGCTTCGGGAAGTGTCTCTGTTAGGCTTTTATTGCCGCTCTTATTCTGAGATGCCGTGATAACTGTGCAATGTGGGACTTGTTAGCAGCAGTGTCAATGGCATGCTCGCTTGCACTCCACTTATTTGTGATTTCGTTCTTCGGTTGTGTCTTAAACTTTATTACTATAAGCAAAAACTTAACTTGCTACCCTTATATTTTGCTGTTTTTCTTCTTAAACTCCATTTAAAGTTTAATACATACTTGTGATTTGTAATTTGCATGAATATTGAAATTAATTAAAAAATCAATGGAAAGGAATCAATTTTCCTAAGATAAGGTTAAGAGTTTAAATCTTCATGAATGGAAAAAAATTATATTATGAAAACTATTCCAATTAGATTCAACAATAAATAATTGTATAAAAAATTAATTAAAAGAAAAATATAAGTGTACATGAATAAAACATTTGGCTTTCAAATTTAAATTTATTAAAAAGATTGGAATTGGAACGGGGAAGACAATCCTTCATGGAAGCAGTTTGGCTATGGAATTCATTTTCCGGAAAGTCTAAGAAAAACCAAAATAAATCATATAGAAAAAAAAACTTACCATCATTATTTTGCACCCAAAATGAAAATAAACGGAAAATCCATTAACGACTAAGGTATGAAAGATGGAGGAGAGAGGGTTTTAAAGATAAGAGGTGCACTCTTTTAAGAAGTTTTAGTAGAAAAATTTAAACCAAATTATGGCTAGGATTTTTTTTGAAGCCAGTTATAGCTAGATTAAAATTATTTGACATGGCACGCTTTTATTGGATAGAGTATATTTGAGGTGGTACTCTAGGAGTATGCAAGAATTTCTCGAGATGTTAATACTAAGTCAATACTTGAAGTTATTTTTATTCTGTTTGCTCTCTTTTTTGGGTCCTCAAAACACAAACTCTCCTTAGCTATTGAAAACAACAGTCAATCTATATACATCAGATACCATTTAGCCCATTAACATTATGAACTATTAACAAAAGTTTTTGTTGGAAATAAGATTCAAAAAATGATTTTTGGGAGGAAAAGGGAACTTTGTATGAAAAATAAGAAAAAAAAAAATGGATAGAACAAGGGAAGCATGACCAAGGATGGATAATGACCAGCATTATCAATATGCAAATGCAGGCTATAACAACTAAGCTATAATGATCCTTGAAATCTTCACAAATTATGACGTGTTGAATTAGAAAGACAACTGGAACATCATTACCGTATTCATCCGCTCCTTTCAACTTCTCTCGATTTGTTTTCAGTTCTTTCCCATATCTGATGGCATGTTTAGGTTGGTGTTGGTGTTGGTGTGTTTGCCAAACACACACAGCGTGGTCGTAGGATTGGGCCTAACAACAACATGATGAACACTTGGGCCACACTGGGCTTAGGTGTCAAGCCAGACGAGTGCCAAATAAATTTTTGTAAAAAAATTAAAAATTAAAAAATAATTTTATTTATTAACAAGAAAAATGCATTTATTTATATCAAAAAGTATATTTATTTAAAAAATAATATTAGGATAAAAAATAACGTTGATGAAATACTCAATAATTATACATTATTTTTACATAATATTAAGTTAAGAAATAAACTTAAATTTTTAAATAGTAAATATATTACATAGGATATAGAGTAAATGTATTAATGTATTACATAGGATATATTAAAAAAATCTTACAAAATCAATCAATATACATCAAATAATAAGAAAAGAAACAACAAATTAGATAAATATACTTATAACATGGGTTGGGTTAAACCAATAACACTTAGTTCAAATCTCAGCTCAACTCGAACATTCATTGATCTGGTCCAACCTGAGCCATTATTGCATAGCCCTACTAAAAATGAATCGTAAAAGAGCAGATATATTTTAGAGCCAAACCTTATGGTACAAAGAATGCAGCATTGGTTTGATTATGGAGATGGGATTTAAGGAGGGTCTTGTGTTTTTGGTTTGTTTTACATGATATACGTCATGCATATGTGCTGATATTTGTTGGATCAAAGGCACTATTACTTTAATCTTGTCAAACATTTTATATGTTACCAGTATGCAAATTCTCAAAATGTGTTGTGTTGTGCATATTATGTAGGCTTAAATTTAAAATAAGTCTCTGGGCACTCTTGGGCAAAATAAAAGGTTATTTTGCGTACTGCAAAATTGTTTTGGGCCAGCCCCAAAAAAGGAAAAAAGAACTTAGCAAAAATTTGGTTGTCGAGCCCATTAGTTCACATGAAATCATTCGTCCTGTGTCCCGTCTTCTATACTGTGCATTTACAGAGACAAGCTCAGCTCAGATATGACTATATTTTGAACTAGTATTTGTGAAGTGGGCAAGACCCGTCGTTAAATTGGCCATTATGTCTGGCCCAAAATATTGGGCCATCATGAAAGGCATAATTAGAATGGGCCGTCTAAACTTGATCTATGCTTGGAGGGTGCGCCAGGCCCATGCAGTAGTGCAACGCATGGGCGACGCTTGAGGGCCCCTGTAGCAAGCTACCCTGATGGACCTTCCCCCTAAAAATATAAATTTAATATCATGTGGACCGATGGCCCACGTATCAGATATTAAACTGATAAGAACAGATACTACACTTGATCTTAGCCAAAAGGCCGAGAAAGGTATACTTTAGATGGTGCCTCAGTTTGGCTTTTATATCCGCTCTATGCTTAGAAGCTATGCTATCTCTCAGATGTGGGACTCTTTGTAGCAGCTGGCATATGAGTCTGGATTCGGTGCTCATCTTTTCTGGACCATCCACGTCAAAATTGGATGGTTCAGATTTAATTTAATTTAATTATTATATTTTAAATATATTTTTATTTTATTAGATGAAAATTGTAAAATAAAAATAATTTTATAATTGTCACTTTTTTAAAAAATAATTTTATTATTAAAAAAATTAAAATAAAAAATTACAAATCTAGACTATTGAAAGCAGATTTGGACGGTCTAGATTTTACCAGAGTGATGAGCACGACGTGCTCATCACCCTGATGAGCACAGAAACCGGACGGCTGGCATATGCATGGATGGCTGGAACCTGCACTTCTTGTGAAACAAACAATTGTATGGTTTGTTTTTTAATAGAATTCTAGAATTATATTATGTACTTGTGTTTTAATTAAAAAAAAAAAGATTATTTTTTTTGTATTTTGATACAAAATCAATAATTAATATATAAGAATTCATACATGTGTCCCATCTAAAATTAAAATCACTTTTATTTGTTACAACTGAAAAAACGCAATCACTATTAGAGATAGATTTAGACATGCGCATTCTTTAAATTCTTCAAGGTATTTTGTGATATTACATTGTACTTATGAGATTTTAACATGTGACACCAAAAAGCATGGTTCCATCAAATTATTCGCGCTCAGACCACGTTGTAGAGGAGTGTTTTGAATGCTGATCCTCCTACAGAAATTTTTACAGTTATATTGTACGATACATACATTGAAGGAAACCAGATAATTTGAACTTGTTGGTAGGGGCAGTGATATTGAATACAGACATAAACTAGTCTTCGTCAACTGTGAGTTGGAACATATCTATCATGATCCTGAACTCTGGCACAGTAGTACTAAAACATATGGCAGGAAGGAGTCACACACTCAAATGGAGGATGAGAGTTTTCTCAAGACCAGTAGCTAAATTTTCTGCGTTTCATTACGTTTTCAATAAAAACAGCCATCTCAAAACTGTTAAGTGACAAAAGATTTTGGTATCAGTCCTACCGTATTAAAGTCTAATACTGGGTTGAGCAAGCAAATCTTTTAGATTTTTGGTTTCTACAAGACACTGTTATGCTAGAAGCATGTGCATGAAGTTTACACCACACAACTGAAACTCCATCATTATGGAAACAAGGATTCACAAGGCACAAACATGATCACACGAAAGTAGTACGTACTTCATCTGAAGTCTCAAACTGAAACTTTTACGCGCCAAGCACTAAATACAACTCATATTACCTACTATTTTACGAAGTTGTAAATGGTAGACCGAAGTTATTCCACATGAAACACAGACATCTGATCATCTTGACCATTTTACTGGTTGGGACCCAAAAGTGCCAAAAGAAAAGCCCTGTAGTGGCCAGATGTTTCCGAATGAACTGCATCATTCAGCGTCTTCTTGTATTTCTTCAAATATTCAACTTTTATATACTGCATATCAATCTCGGTCCTTGTTACAATCACCCTTATAAGTGTGGAATCATCAGTCCCCAAACCTTTCATAGCCTTATGTAACACCTGCATTGGGAAGAAAACTAGAGGATATATCCATGTCTTGGCTATAAGAAATTTTAAAAGGCTCCCTCATGATAACAGAACAAACTTCTTTGAATCAGTATAGCATTATTGGCTTTTTCGCCATTGGAAGATAACTAGATGTAGAAAATAGACCACGTGGCGACAAAATGAAGTGTTGTCCCCCTAATTATTATATTAAAGCCATTGAAAGCAACAATTAAAGGGAAACAGCCAATTTCTGTCAATGAACAAGAAAGAGTTTGAACTTCCTTAAACTACCCTTTTTTCAAATAATTTAAGAGACAATAATGCTCTTATTGAAACTAGAGGAACCAAATTGCTTTGAGAAGCAAAGTTAAGGGACATAGTTTTTTCTAATTCAGACTGAAGGAATTAAACTTGTCAGCTAACAAAATTAGAGGGAGCAGGAGTATTATTAAGCCAAGCATTTAAAACATATTTTCCTAAAGAAAAATAGCCAAATTATTTTGCAATTTTTCAAATAATTAAAGAGACAATACTTCTTATTTTGAAACTAGAGAAACTAAATTACTCTAAGAATCACATTAGAAGAATAATAGCATTTTAAGTGAAACTATATGGACTGAACAGGTCAAGCAACAATTAGATGGCCCTGCAAATACAACCATTTCATTAGTTTAGTACTTTAGTGATACAATCAAATACTATGATAATGACTCCCCCCTTCCGACAGATTTTTGAAGTCTGACATAAGCATTCATTACATGTAGCACCAGTAATTGCACCTTCAATCCTTAGTGTGACTTAAAAGCTTGTAATTTAACCAAAAAAAAGCAATTGTTCACTGTAGTTAAACGACATTACTACAAGAAGCAAATACCTAACTATGGAGTGTAGGGGAATACCTTTGCAAAATACTTAGCTGGATTCTGTGCACACCGGACTATTGTCAAAAGTGCATAACCGAAATTCCCCGATGTTTCATTCTTTACTGCCTGATATGGGTGTGACGTAGTTAAGAACCATAATAAGATTTTCAAGAAGATAGTATTCAAAAGGGAAAATCAGGTAAACAATACCTTCTTCAGTGAGTGTCCATACATATCATGGTAATAAGAACCTATGGCATTCAATTGTCCTGCACTTCTTTCACTGAAAATTTGGATAAAAGTCTTCTCATCAGTTCCTAATTTCTTCTCCCCTGCCTTGTAGAGAACCTTTGCATCCTTCTCAGCTATCTCTCTACTAACCTCAGGACCTTCATGACGGGGAGTGCTTACATAGGCAAGCAAGATCTGACTCAATGTTTACACAAAAAGTTTAGTAACAGCAACTCCATTGTTCTTATATCATGAAAATGTAAATTCCAGGTTTTCTTTGAAGCTTTATTATTGGACAAATCAGGTGGAGAGATGATTCAAATGGGTTTGTCACTGCTTAAAACAATCCGAGGACATTTTGTTGAGCAGAACATGATGATCACAAGGAAATTAAATTTAAATATATTAACTGCAACTACCCATTAAAAGAATGGCATAACAGAACTATCCTGGAAGAGGCAAAACAATATAATACTTAAAAAGAATTTTGAAGCCCATCAATCTTTCTATTCATGCAAATATATAATTTAAAAGCCATCTGAAATGACTTTGTGCAATTCAACCTCCAAGAGACAAATCATCAAGAAATGCTCAAATCACAGGTCACAATAAATAGCTGATTCTTAGGAAGCAAGGAAAATTGTGAAATTTCCAACCTCCAAGAGAAACCTCACCTTTTTATGATCTCCAGATGCATTCCTTTCAATGTCATGTTCAAGAAAAACTCCAAACTTTGAATGGTAGATCTGTTTTAAATATTGTAACTGGGATGGAGTTCGTGAACATATCACTTCAGTAGCAGCTTCAAGGTTTCTATCTACAACTAGTGTCTGCCTAATGACTATTGCATCACGTCCCGCAGGGTCATGCATCCACAGCAGAACTGCATTCTGAGAATCAGAAAAATGATATAAAATACAAAGATAAATAGTTACTAAATACAAAAAGAAAAGAAAGTTATGAACATGACTTACATCACAATGGATTTTAAAGTAATTATATGTTATATATTCTTATTGCTAAATTAATACCTCTAATTTGCCGCTAAGCTCAGAAGATAAGCGCTTAAGAAGGTCCTCAGAATACATAGCTCTGTATTCTTGTTGGATGTAGGCACGCTGTGTAGCATCTCGATGAGCAAGTATATTGATAACAGCACTAGTATCACATCCAAATCCTGTGAATGCAAAGAATTTACAAAAATAAACGAAATAAAAAAAATGGATGATGGATGAATAAGGCAACAAAAAACTAGTAATGGTTTTATTATCATTCTGTCCCTTAACTTATTTATTTGGTTTAATTTTATCCCTTAATTTTTCTTTTGGCTATCAATTTGATCCTTTAACTTTCAAATTGGCCAATTAATATTTGTTTGTTTTAACTTTCAAACGACCATTTGGAATGCAGAGTAACATTAAGAGATCATTTAGGAATAAGTTAAAGGACCGCAAGAATATATAAGCCATTAGCAAAATAGAGCTAGTCAAGAGGAAAGAACTCTTCAAAAGCAACTCCACAGAAGACGACAAGTTCCGCGGAGAAACCACAGTACATGCTTTGGATTTGGAAGAGGGAAAACTCTAGAAAGAAATTGAAATCTAGGTAGCTATGAACATCCAATATGGAAAAAGTCAGAAATGTTTCCTGGCCAACCATGAGTTTGATCCACAGACTCCATTGTTAGAGCTCGTTAACCAATAGCCTTATTATGGTCCAAATTATGCAACATAGCAAAGGGAATAAGAATACATCAAGAAACCCTTATTTTAGAGTAAGTGCCCCCAAGAAATTCATATCGGTTGTGACTTTCGAGACATTCACAACGACCAGTCCATGCTTCAAGAAGTTCATTGGCACATTGGCCAATATGATTCATTTCACCTCCCGTTTTATAAAATCCTCAGCGTCCAAAACCAGGTCCCTCCCACAATTACACACGCCATTTCATGGCCAACAAATTTGAAGACGGAAATAGGAATCCTTATTAACATGAAAGTAAACAGTCACCCACAAATTTAAACGCAAAAAAGCGGAGAGAAATGGAAAGAGAGAGGAAAAGTACCCTTGAAAGCACGGTAAAGCTGTATAGCATCATCTCTTGGAGAAGGAGGAGCTGGAGGTACAGTCAGCGTAGACATCTTACTCTCGGAAGCGCACAATTTCTGTGTCTCTCAAATATATCTCTGACTTTGCAAAGCCACGGGTTGAATTTATGGAAGCTGGGTTATGAAAATAGTTTATCTATTAAAAAAAAAAAGTTTAAAAAATGTGTTTGATAAATTTATTTTTTATAAATTATTTTAAAAAATAGAAAAATAAAAAAATATACAACTCATAATACTTTTAAAATATTTTATAATTTTTATTCTAAAAAATATAAGAAAATATAAGAAACATCCATTATGATAAAATTATAAATTTTAAATAACCTATCTATCACTCGATAGTTATGATTTTGAGAACAATAATTTAAAAAAAAAATTTATTTTTTTTATTTTTAAAATTATTTTTAAAACAATAAAATAAAAAACACTACGTTTGACCTAAATATCACCTGAATATCACCGAGTAGCCATTTTTTTTTTCTGTTCCGTCAAGAGGAGCAGGTATTTGTTAGAACTCCCCAAAGACAAAAACAAAATAAAACATCTTTGAAAAAAAATAAAACAGATGAAAAAGACTGCAAAAATTTGAGAATGCGACTTTGATTGACTCCTACTTCTCATATGAAGCCTCTGTTTGGTATGTTTGGTATAGGGGGGAGGGAGGGGATGGAGAGGGAATTCCCTCCCCTCCCCTCCCCTCCCCTCAACTTTTTATGCCCAATCCAAACAATGGGGAGGCCCTCCCCTCAAGTTGATTCCCGAAGTTGGGGGATGGTTTTAGTTTCTTTTATTTTTTTTATAAATAAAAAAATTATTAAAAAATTATAAAAACATAAAAATATTTATATGATAGTTCCTAATGCAAAAAAAAAATTATATTAAGTCTCATATATCAAAAAATTAATATAAAAAATTTTAATATTAAATATAAAATTATGAGTATCAGTATAAATTTATACTGATACTCATAATTTTATACTTAATATTGAAATTTTTTATATTAAAAAAAATAATAGAAAATTTCTTTAATTTTAAAAATAAAATAATCAAATTATTATTAACTTCCGTTCCCTCCTCTCCCTGAATCAAATAACAAATTATTAAAATTCTTCTCATTCCCTTCCTTTCCCTTCATATCTCATCTTTTTTTCCCTCTCCTTTCCATCCCTCCTACCAAACACTCCGTAAAGGATGCGGTGGACACAGGATCTAATTGATTATCAACAAGATTTTTATATTATGTGATATTTTTATAAAGGTACAATTACAACGGTATATACTTTTCTTACAAAAATTAATTACGTAAGAAGAAATTTAAAAAATTTTATTATTATTTATAAAAATAATTTGCTTATAATATTTTATTTAAAAATCTACTAATGAAAATGTATCTAAGTTTTCTTTATTGGGAAAATTTCACATAAACACTAAGAAAATAAAATATTTTCAAAAAGTAACCACACTTCATCTTAATTCTAAAAAACCTACTAAAGTTTGTAATTAAAATTAAAATTAAAAAGTAAAAAATAAAAATATTCTTATACAAATGACATTTACAAGTAATAATAGTATATTTATAAGTGATATAGACTCTTTTATAAATAATAGTATTATAACTTATAAATAAGATTATATCACTTACAAATATATTATTATCACTTGTAAATGAGTTATTTATATAAGAAAAATATTTTTATTATTTTTCTTTTAATTTTATTTCCACTCACAAACCTTGATAATTCTTTTGGAATTAGGATGAATTAAAGCTACTTTTTAAAAATATCTTTTTATTTTTGTATTTATTTGAAAGTTACTTGCAAGGAAGCTCAACCACTCCAATTTAAAAAAGATTACATATTGTATAAAATAAGCAGACGTGAGAAGGCTCAAAGAGTTGGTCAAAAACAAAAAAACAAAGAAGAGGCATAGAAACGGAACAAGTCATTTTGGCCGATTCATTTGATAAGATCTTAAGAATGTTACTCATATATTTTAACACTGGTTTGGAATCTTTTAGTATATAATTTATAAGTATTTTTTCAAATATTTTTGGAGCTGTGAAACATGTATTGATCAATGAAATTTCAAGATTCAATTCAATAAATTTTTTATTTAATAAAAAGAGTCACTTTTGACTTTTGTTATAAAAGAAGAAGATATATCTTTATAATTTGTAATTTTATTATTATTATTTATTTCAGATTTTTTTATTTTTAAACTATTTTATAATATCATAAAGCCGTTAATGCTCATTTGTCCTGCCTCGTGACGACTAGGATAGGTAACGTATAGCTGAGAGTGATGTGACCGTAAGAAGATACAGACGTAAATATTGCTTTCGATGTAGTATCAAAAACGTAATAATGTAACTGATGTGGATATGGGACCTAGCTCATCTTATCAAGTGCCGGATAAGCTGTGGAAATACATTTGGGATTTAAAAGTTCATCTTAAAATAAAGTGTAGCATATGCTGAATGATGCGTTGGCTACTGAAAAGGCTTTATTTAGGAGGAAATGTGTCCCTACTCCTTTATCTCCTGTTTGTAGTAGGGAAGATGAGTCAATTGGGAATTTGAATTTATTTTGTCCCAAGGCTAATCATTGCTAGTTTGGTTCTTCTTTGAATTTGCAGGTGACTAGGAACCAGGTTTGTAAAATTGAGAATTGGTGTGAAGAAATGCTGATTAACAATTCTAAGCTTGATGATAGTGGAAAAGCTTTATTGGCAGCCTTGTGTTGGGGGATTTGGAAAGAGAGATGTGAAGTAGTTTTTAATTTTGGGTGTGTTAATGCAGAGAAGGTGATTAATCAAGCTGGAAAAATTGTGTTGGAATATGACCGAGCAAATAGATTGGATACCTGTGTTAGTAATAGAAGTAAAGGTGCAATTTCTAGATGTTTGAATTGGCAAGCTCCAAATGAGAGAGTTGTGAAAATTAATGTTGACGGCTCTTCTTCAAAGGATGGAAGGGCAGGTGTGGGGGGGACCATTTGGGGACTTTTTTGGGTGGTCTGCGTTTATCTGTGCAAGTTGGTTCTGCTATAATGGCTGAATGCTTGGCTGTGAAAGAAGGCCTACTTGCAGGTTATTTGAAGGAAAGGTCTGTGTTGCTAAATTAGAATGTGAAGCTTTGTTTAATATGATTCTGGCCAATGACGGTAAAGGTTGTAAGTGGGATTGTACTTCTGTGCTTCCTGATATACTATCTCTTAAAAGAATCAGTTTCTAGCCTCTCTTTTTCCTTGGTTGTTTGCCGAGGCAATAATGCTGCCGATCTTCTTACAACTATGGGTGCTAAGGGGATAAACCTTCTGGTGTGGTTTACTGTTGTGTGATGCACAGATACAATATAAGTATCGGATACAATGTGTGTTTGATATGCCGATATGATTAAATCTAAAAATATAAAATATAATACTTATAAGATATATATATATATATATAACACAAAATAATTTATAAAATATAAGAAATATAATTGCAATAAAAAAATCTAAATCATGAATACATTTATAGTTTTCTAATAATATTGAATATCAAAAGTACAATATGAAGCTAAAAATAGCCAATGAAGGAAGCAATAATGTTAAACTCTATGAGAATACATGAGGTATAAGTAGATAAAAGAAATCGATTTAAATTTTAGATAAAAAATATAACAATATTTTTTTAATAGTTTCTATGATAAAAACTAATTTTTTAATTGATAAATAAATATAATATTTGTTTTAATTTCTACAAAAAATGTCATGAAATATGTAAAAAGTATTGAATCGTATTAATCTGAACTCAATACGTATCAGATGCATATTGAAATTTAATTTTTTATTTTTAATAAAAATAATAAATTTGGTACTTTATATACCTATATCAAATGAGTATCGGCATGCATTGACATTGGAGAAATATTTGATATAGATACGTTAAATAATTCAAAGCACCGATGCATCATAGTTATTGCCTATTTTGGAAGCTGATTCTTTGAGGAGAAGTAATGTTTTGAGGCATTAGATGGGTCTTTCATATGAGAAGGTTGGTGCTGGTTGAAGACTTTATCTGCTTTTGTTTTGTAGGTTTATTTTTGCTTGTTTGAGTTTTTGCTTTCTAAGTTGCACTTTAGGTTTGTTTTTCTTTTTTGACCTAGGCTATTCGTGTGTGCAATTTTTTTTAGATATTAGTAACTTTTCTTGTTTTGGCACAAAAAAAAAAAAATCAAAAGCGTATTTTCATTTTAAAATAAAAATAAATTTAAAATATACTTATAGTATATAATCAATCAAAATTAATGTCAATATCATCTCTGTATCAATATCAATTAATCAATCATCAATATGCTATAAATTTATAATAAATTAGAATCAATTTCACTGTAGATTTAATATTCATTCGTTATTTTTATTTTATAGTTTATATTGAGTACAAAATATACTTATAAAAGTTAAATCTTAAGCAGATTTTTAATTTTTTATATTTATTAAATCAATATATATTTTAGGAGAAAAAATATAAAAATATATTCTTTATTCTTTTCTCTCTATCCATATATAGTATCGTCTCAACAATAATACTATCCATTGCAATCCATGTGATTAATTGTTAAAAAAATAATTACTCAAAAAATATACGTATAAAAAATTAAATCTTGGGTATATCACATTTTTTTAAATTTAAATTTTTATATTTTGTAGATATGAATTTTATAGTACAATAATTTTAGCCTAAATGACTAATTTCTCAAAAGTTACCATGATTTATAATGGATTTTAAGATTAAGTAAACTGACTTTCAAAATTTTCATTAGTTTTTGGATTATATAAATAAATATAATTAAATAAAGAGTTTTTTTTTTCAAATCATTTGACATCTACAGTAATAAATTGTAATTTAAAATTTTAAATTTATATATATTTTAGTTTAATTTTTTTAGAACTCAAATATTTAAATAAATGTGACAAAGTAAGAAAAGAGATATATGTAATCTTAAAATATTTCAACCTCAATTTTTTTATCTATAAAATTTTAATATTTATATTTATTTATTAAAAATATACATTTTGATTATTTAATTTTTAAGCACCGCACTGCAATATATGATTTATTCATTAAAATATTATATTTATTATTTATTGCTTGTTATTCTATATTATAAGAATTAAGAATTAGAAATCTTAAAGATTGAATTGCATGTATTTTTAAATAAAAATATTAAGTAATGAAATCATCTTTAAAAATCATATAATAAAATTTTAATATTTTAGAAATTGAAAAATTAAATAGTTAAAAATTTCATTCCTAAAATAGATTTATTTGAATTTCTCTTTTATATATATATATATATATATATAGACACACATGAAAGCATAGATATCAATTGTTGAGTTGGCACTGACTATATCCAGTGGTCAAAAAGAAAAGAAAAAAAAAGTTTATCCATTTAATAAGGAGTTTACTCATATACTTTCTGCGTTACTTAATATAAGACAATTAGGGGAGTTTCTATGTTTCAAAATATGAAAATCACATGAAGTTTATTTGATATATTTAATAAATTTTTTCAAAAATACTCCTAATTAATATAATATATTTTTAATATAATTCATTTGTATTAATTGCATGATGGAAGAGTTATTAATATTAAATGAAGATATTTTTAAAAACTACTTTATATTCTAGATATATTTATTGATTTTTTTAATCTGTGTAATTTTATTTTTTATCTTTTATATTAAGGAATTTTATATTCTAGATATATTTATTGATTTTTTTAATCTGTGTAATTTTATTTTTTATCTTTTATATTAAGGAATATGAGAGTATCTTACAAGAAATTAAGAATGCGGTTTCAGATTTTACTATCAATGTAAAAATCTTCTTGATGAATAATCGTCAAATATGTTTGTAACTCATTCATCAGCAGCCTACTTAATTTTTTCATGAGAATTTCCCCAAAAGATTATTTTTTTAGAAAAACAGCAATCCCATTATTAATTATTAATAAATAATAAAAAAATAATACTCATTTATTCTGTCTTATATAATATAGTAATAATATAATAATGGCAAATGATTTTTATATTTTACAAATATTTAAATTGAAATGCTAACTCGTTTATCGGTCGCGGACGCTGAGATTAACCGTAATTAGCATAAAATATTTTTGTTGTTTATCAAGTTAACAATAAGAACCTTTTAACTTTACAAAATTTATCATTAATAATGCTATTATAATTAAAATTTATTTATATTTTTATAAAAAATATTTAGTCATATTAATATTAATATAAAATATAAAATTTATAATAAACCAATACTTTTTTACACGGGCGATTTAAATATGACACACCCCTACTACTAATAATAACATACACAAAAATGTATTTAATCATCAATATATCAATATATTATGAAATAAAATTTTTATCTCATAATATGTGGGATCACTTCTAATTGTAGAATAGATTATTTTTAAAATGTTAAAGTTCCTAAATACTAGTATTATTCTTCTCCCAACCCAAAAAAAAAAAAAGCCTCAAATATCGAAGACATGGAATTCAAGTCAGATAACGCGTTGTTGGCAAAAAAGAAAGCAGTAGCACTGTAGCAGATAACGCGTTTTGGACAATTACGACGCTACGCGTGGAATGGGAATTTATGAAGACACGCGTTTCTGGGGTCCCACAATTTCGCGTTAGGTCTAACAATTTGCAAAAGTCATAAATGAATTTTTTTCTTGCCAGCAATGAATGAATATGTTTAAATTTAATTTAATTTTCGTCAGACGTTTACATATATGCACACACACACATGTAGCTATAAAAATTTCCAAAATCAAGGGAATATCATAAACACCAAGTCAAAAAAGATCCCACATGAAATTCCGAAAAATGAACAATTTGATTTTATAATTTTTATGAAATCATATACTTTTTTCGAAATCATATATATAAGATTTTCATGTATAGTCCCTCCTGCCAAAAATATAAATCTTCTTTTAAAATTTTTTTTAAAATATAAGTCTCATTTAATAATTTCTAAAATATTAAATATTTTTTCTTATTTTACCCTTATCTATAATTAAATGTAAGAAAAATAATAAGTTTTAAATGTAATATATTAAATATGAGTACTATTGAAAAATAATATATTTTTATAGGTTTAATAAGTAAAACCATCTTTCTTAATTTTTTCTATATTTAATCAACAAAAAAAAATGAAATAATCAAATATTTAAATGATTTTTTAATTAAAAAAGTAGAATGGATAGTAACTGAATAATAACATCCATTCTATTATATATATATTGATATTGATTATTTTTCTGAAAAAATCATCCTGCTTTTTTTGAGGGAAGAGCTCCAATTCATTATTATTTTTTAATGAAAATAATATTTTAACTTTCAATTAATAAGGTATTTTAAGGAATATAAATAACAATTATAAAATTGTCAATTTTAAGTACTTTAGGATACTTTTGAATTTTTTAAAATTATATAAATTTGAAAAAAATAATAATCACATTAATAATAATACAAAAGAATAATAATACTATTCCATTTTATTTTTATGCCATTTGTTGATTAATTTAAGTGATGAATCTTTTAGTTTTAACAATCATCTCTTTCAAATAATTTGTTGTGCCAAGTAAATTTTATTGGAAAGTATTTATCTTTTGCTCTTAGCACAAAATGATTACTCCTGATTCAAAAAACAAAAATTATTGTATCCTCAGACTATATATATAATCACTGAAAAAGCTTGCAGTTCTATGCTCCACTTAACCAAAATAAGCCTTAATTCTTTTATTCTATTTCAAATCAACTTATGGGCCTAAAAATCCCAGTCATTTCAATACCTTCTTTCCTTTTTATAAATAACAATAACAATGGAGTCCAGCCTTAAAATTAATCACCAACAATTAAGATAGACTCAAGTTCAAGTTTTTTAGGGCTAATCACACTTGCTTTCAATATTTCTTTTCCAGCTCAAGTCTAGATCATGTAAGAAAGTTCATGTTTAACGTCAAGTCCAAACAAGAGTCATTTGAAATTGAAACATTTTTTCTTTTATTCATTCTAAATTTAGAATACATTTAAGATCAAGAGAAAAGACTTAGGTACTTTAGCTAGTTATTATGTGATTTAATAATCAGTTAATTAGTTCAAAATAGAATATATAATACATAACAAGCACGACTCTCGACTTACCATCAATTTTTTTCTTTTGTGTTATTTTCTTTCCAAATATATGAATACAAGATTATAGATGGTAGCACTCTCATTGTGCTTATCCCTAAGAACAATCATCCAGAGACTCTTAAGGATTGTCGTTCGATTAGTCTTTAGAATGTGATGTATAAGGTGGTCACTAAAATTATTGCTAATTGGCTCAGGAAAATCCTCCCAGTGGTTATTTCTCCTAAACAGTTTAGTTTTATTTCAGGGCATACTAGCTTAGATAACATCATCATGGCGCAGGAGATTATTCATTCTACAAGGACTACGACTGGGAAGAAAGGATTTATGACTGTGAAAATTGATTTAGAGATAGCTTACGATCGTATCAAATGGGACTTTGTCATCGACAATTTAAAGGATTAAAAGTTCCGCCTTATCTTATTTGATGTATTCAACAGTGTATTTCTACTCCTACCATGAATATTATTTGGAATGGAGAGCCTACCATAGAGTTTTCCCCTTTTAGAGTATTGAGATTAGGGGATTCTATCTCTCCATATCTCTTTGTGATTTGCAACGAGAAGTTAGGCCATTTGATTCAATCTGAAGTTGATAATGGCACTTGGCGACCTATATGGCTTTCTAAAACAGGTCCACCTCTTTCTTATCTCTTTTTTGCTAATGATTTGCTTTTATTTGTAGAGGCTTCATTGGATCAAGTGGAGTCCATTAGAAGATGTTTGAATACTTTTTGTCCCAATTCGGGGCAAAAAGTTAATGCTACTAAAACGAAAGTTTTTTTCTCAAGAAATGTTAATGATCTCTGTGTGAATGAACTTAGTGAGGCTTTGGGTTTTTCTCCAACCATGGATTTGGGTAAATATCTGGGCATGAAGCTGCATCATTCTAGGCCTTCAACGGGTTCCTTCCAAGAGGTGGTGGGTAAGGTAAAAAGAAATTATCTGCTTGGAAGACGTATAAGCTTTCATTAGCTAGCCATCTTACACTTATCTCGTCAGTTTCATCTGCTATTCCCTCTTATTGTATACAGACCAGCATGCTTTCTTGTGTTACATGTGATGAAATTGAGTGAAGAAATAGAGCGTTTTTATGGGGAAGTTCTGATGAAAGGAGAAAGATCCACCTTTTGAATTGGGAGGAGGTTTGTAAACCAAAAAAGCAAGGAAGCCTTGGTTTGCATCATGCTATATACCAAAATAAAGCTTTTATTATGAAGCTTGGATGGGGTCTCATTGAACGCACTAATGATCTTTGGGTTAGAGTTGTGAGGGACAAACATAAGTGTGGCAATGATATTATACCATCGGTGAATAAACGGAAGTGTGGTTCTCCCATTTGGAATGCTATTAAGTCTACCTAGGATAATGTTCTTATGAGCTCTAAATGGCAAGTTAGTAATGGAAAATGAGTGAGATTTTCGAAAGATAACTGGTTGAAGAAATGGGACCCTTTGGAAAAATTTGCTGCATGTGAAATCCCAGAAGGCAAGAGGAATGTTGCTCTTGCTGACTTTATCTATCAGCCGGGTGTTTGGGATGTCCTTACTCTTCATGACTTTCTTCTGGATCAAATTATTGAGGATATTCTGGCCTATACTCCTTCTAATCTTGATGGTAGGGAGGATATCCTAAATTGCAAATGGAACAGTCATGGGATATTCACTGTACGGTCCACGTATAGTGTTTTGGGTGGCATTGATAAGGAGGTTAAGGATAAACAATGGGCATATCTCTGGAAGGTTTGTGTTCTTGAGCGTGTCAAGCTTGCCATTAAAGGTCGTCTTCTTGCTAATGAGGAAAGGAGCTAAAGATACATGTGTAATAACATGTTTTGTATAGCATGTCTAGACACACGGTGGAGAATATTGTTCATGTTCTTCGTGATTGCAAGATGGCGCGTAATATATGGTATTTATTTGTAAAGAAAGAATGCTGACATGAGTTTTTTTATGCTAGTAGGGAGGAATAGCTATGGCAGATTATCCGAAGTGGTGTTGATTCAAGGACCTAGTTGCGGCTCTTTACGATCATTTGCTAGTTTCTCTAGCGTAACAGGAATATGTGGATTTTTGAAGGTAATGCTAGAAATGCGAGTGCTATTTTGGGGCATGCTCAGGCTATCCTTTATAGTTGGGACAATACCAGCAGGAAGCTTCGTAGCTCCAATATATCTACCCAAGCAAGGCTTGATGCTTTTGACCGATGAAGTCCTCCAGATCCAGGATGGGTCAAAGTCAATGTCAATGGTGCTTTTGCAAGACAATCGTCCTTAACGGGTAGTGGTGGGGTTCTTCGCAACCACAAAGGTGAGCTTATTGTTGGGTTTATTCTGAATTTGCCAATTTGCGACTCTCTACGAGCGGAGCTTTGGACTTGCTTCATGGGGTTAAAGCTGACATGGGATGAAGGATATGGAAGGGTTATTATTTAAACTGATTCTATGAATGCCTTGGTTATAATGAACGGTGAGGCTTAGGATTCACATCCCCAGTGGGATTTGATTCATGATCTATATGGTATTATCCATAGAAGTCGGACGGTTCAAAGGCTTTATATAAGAAGGGAAGCAAATATGGTGGCAAATTATGTGTTAAAGATGGCCTTAGTCTCCACCCCTGGAGTTTCAATCTTTCAGACTTGTCTTGATGAGCTAGAGGATTTCTTGAGAGCGGACTGTTAGCATGCTGCTCTTCTGAATCCAACCTACTTGCTTTTGCTTTCCTTGTTTTATATATATATATAAAAAAAAAGATTATTGATGGTTCAATTCAAAGATAAGGTATGGTAATAATAGAAACTTGTTTTAAATTTTAAAGTCATGATTTGATAAATGCTTCATGTAAAAAAGAAGAGAAGATAAAGGTTATCAATTAAAAATCATGTATGAAAAATTATTCTATTTTAATCCCATAATACTTAAATCTAATTGATAATATTGAATACTAGATAATTATTAAAAAAAATACAAAACCCATAAAGATATTTCACCTGTGGAATGTCTTATTTGAAACAAAAACAAACAAAAAAAATCCATGGCAAAAAATGTGTCCAAACTCCAAACAAAAACAATTGACAATTTTTATGTTAAAAGCAAGGGTGTTTAATGAGTCAGGCCATGCCGGGCATTATTTTGATTTGGAAAATCTCATAACCTTAGAAAATCAGTAGCTAGATTAAGTTAACTTGGGATGAACCAGTGCATGATTGAGCCAAGCTATGCTAGTTTTAGCTAGGTGTGGCTCGGCACAAAAAGAAATTAATAAAAACTTTGAAAATAAATATCTACTAACATTCATCTGAAATGTATTTCCTTAAAAAATAATGTTAAGATAAAAAATATCATTCTTTAAATTATAAATAATAATAATTATTCATTATTTTTACCTAATGTAAAGTTAAAAAATCAATTTAAATCTTCAAATAAAATTAAAAATTAGAATTATGAAAGTCTTTATAATAATCATAAAATTAATTTATTACATTACCTATATTAAAAAAAAATTCTATGAAATAAATCCGTGTTCATAAAAAATAAAATGAAAATAAAAAATAATTATATTAAGCTTAGTTGGACAATACCTTAGCTGGATGCCTTTGCTTGCCTTCATTCCTTTTGCCGCTCTCTTTATTTTGACTTGACCCGACCTAGAATGACCATGTTACCTGGCATGATCACCATCACTAGTCAAAAGAATTGGATGCAGGAGAATTCGATTCCCACTCCATCTCTTTGCTTGCTTCCAATTCCATGGGCTTTGTAGAGTATACAATATAAATGTCTCTAACAGCAATAAAGATTATCTTAAAAAAGTGTCACACATTCTTTGCAGCAAAATATTTCAAGAATATCCATGATAAAGCATATAAAAATATCATTACCTTGAGAATATAATCTTCAAAAACAATCACTTTGACATGGGAATATAAAATGCACGAATCAAAAGTGCCATAAAAATAATTAAATATTTGTCTCAAACTTTTGCAGTTTATTTTTGTGGAAATCAAGTGGGCTGAACAATGAGCAATCGGGCCTCATATATACAACAGCCCAGTGGGCCTTTTGGCCAGCTAGAAAATATTAATAAAAATGTTAAATTAAAAAAATTAATTCAAACTTTTGTTTATAGAGTTATTTTTTAATTTTTTTAATTAAAACATTAAGACATGACTGACATGCATATATAAATATATGTATATGTAAATTATAATTTGAGACATGACTTTATCTTCAAACACAATCACTCAATCCAAAAACCCTATTGTCACGACCCAAAATCCAGGCCATGACCGGCGCATAGACTAAGCTAACACATGCCTACTTAACCTAGTAAGCCTAACAGAAAAACTTATACAACTAGTCAATTTAAATAAAAACTAAACTGAACTACCAAAATACCTCCAACAATCCCTCACAGTTTATAACTTATTCCATTCCTCATATCCAAGAACAAATAAAAGTAAAGAATCAATAAATATATAAGGTTATCTAAATCAACAGGACTCGATCGTAACTCCACTATAGTAGTCACGTCACCACGAGATCTGCGTTATCATAAGACTAGAGATGTCCTACCTAATGTCCAAGAAGTCCAATTTTCCTAGAGTGCTTTATTCAACTACCTGCTGATCTGAAAACATGAAATTAGGAGGGGTGAGTCTACCACTGACTCAGTGAGAGTATAAACAACAAAGTGCACAGAAGGGAAACAAAAGTCGCACAAGTGTTTTTGAAAACAACCTTACCAGTATATCTACCTATTTTTGAACTAATCATCTATATACAAAACACTTTTATACCAACAAGAGGTTCAACACAAAATACTATTTCACTCGTCCAATAGAAGGGAAGGTTCACTTAGAATATTAAATGCTATCACACTAAGCACATCACAAAAATCCATTTTCCACATCCTATAACAAATGGTGGGGAATAACAGTCCCACAGAGTATAGTAATATAATAATATCTTATATACCGCGGGAGAAATAGCCGTTTCACGCGATAATTTATATAATGCTATATCTCATATAAATAAATGTGAGGAATAACTGTCTCACATAGTATAATACTCATATTACAAATCAATTAAGCTCATACTCAAAACGAAGAAAATAGTAAAACAAAGAAAAAAAATAGTAATAATAAACAAGACAATATATATATATATATATGTATAACAACACAGCAACATGTCCACAATATTAATTTTAGTGCTATTGACAATGATTTCCATCACAAAGGCTCATCTCATTAAAATCATTATAAGATTACTAAGATTGAGGAACTAAAGGTAAGTTATGAACAGAGAAAAAAATATACTGTAACCGGAAATTAAACTTAGCAAGTCTTAATATCTAGAAGTGTAAAAAAAGAAAGGAAGGAAAACATATTTTGGATTTGCTTCCCAAATAAGGCAGAATACACAAGGGGAATAAGTAAAAATTATTTGAGGTTAGGGAAAATAGAGAAGGTACAAAATGAATGGTGACACATTGCCATCTATACACTCACCTGTTGAGACCAATCGTATAGATCCCTTTTTCCTTCTACCTAAGATTCAAATTGTGGAAGTTTCACCAGTACCACCTAAAATTATTACCACATAAAGATATTAATACATTACTCAAATTTATCTTCTATCACTAATGGAATGCATCCTTATATATTAATCCTAATTCTTTTTATTCTAAATTTCTATAGTACTCACTAAAATAAAACCTATAAAATTCTTAATCATTTAACAAGTATACAAATTATTTTATAGAGTCACTGTATAAAATAAAAATAAAAAAAATTAAAATAAATTTCAAGATTTTACCAAACTGTTGTTAGAAAAATAAAAAATCTAATTTTGAAGAAAGTAACTTGGAGTAATATTCAAATAAGGAGCATTTGATATAATATAAAATTTAAAAAGAGGGCAGCATGGCATCTAAGGTTTGGAACAAATCGAAACATATAATTTGAGAACATATAACATAAAAGAGATCACTTATTAGTATGAGGCTAGGATTTGATTTGAAGCAATAAAAAAAACATAATAATGAAGGTCAGAAATCGATACAAGGACAAATTAAGAAAAAACCAAACACCACTGTTTAAGCAATGTAAGGATTATTTAATTTAATAAAACATATGTGAGGGTAAAAGTCAATAAGGAAGGAACAAAGTTTGTCTCACTTGCTATATAGATGGTGACGCGAGCAAATAAGGATTCAGCAAGGTGGAAAGGTGAAGACGCAAAGCCTTGTGAGAATATATAAATATATGTGTGTATATGGGTTTAAGGGTGAGAGATCGTTTCCTTAACAGTAGCTCAGGAAAGAAGAATGAAGAAAAGGATACATTCGGTGAAGAAAGATTAGAGGAAAATTGAGAGGCTTACTTGATGAAGATGAGCAACGAGATTGCGGCTAAGAGAAGAGAGAGTAATTGTGATATTAGGGTTCTCTTTACTAGATTTAATATAAGATTCTAGATCACTATTTTAGATATTTTAAAAATAATAATAATTAAAAGATCCAGAATAGGATTTTAGATCATTATCTTAGATACTTTAAAAATAATAATAATAATAATAATTAAAAGATCCACAATAAGATTTTAGATCATTATCTTAAATACTTTAAAAAAAATAATAATTAAAAGATCCACGATAAGATTTTAGATCATTATCTTAGATACTTTAAATAATAATAATAATTAAAAGATCCACAATAAGATTTTAGATCATTATCTTAGATACTTTAAAAAAATAATAATTAAAAAATCCACGATAAGATTTTAAATCATTATCTTAGATACTTTAAATAATAATAATAATCAAAAGATCAATTTAAACTCAATTTTTTTGAAAATATATATATATATATTAATCTACTAGATATCTAAATATCAAGAAAAAATTTCTAAGTATATCTCAAAATGACTCCATAAAATAATTGCTAAAATAAATATTATATATTTATTTATAACCTTTTTTTTTTTTTTACTAAGGGTATCACATTCTCTCCCCCTTTAGAAATTCGGTCCCCGAATTTCAAATAATTGCCTTACCTTGAGATTCAAAAAGATAGGGATGGTTCTTACACATAACTTCCTCAACTTCCCATGTTGCCTCCTTCTCAGAGTGATTTTGCCACACTACTTTGACTGAAACTATATCCTTATTTCTCAATCTCTTCACTTGCCTATCAATTATGGCTATCGGTTGCTCCTCGTATGAAAGTTGATTATCCAATTGTGTCGTGTATGATTCAAGTACATGTGAAGGGTCCGGCATGTATTTTCGAAGCATAGACACATGAAACACAGGATGAATGCTTGCCAGATTCGGTGGTAATGCTAAGCGATAGGCTACTGCTCCTACCTTTTCAAGCACCTCAAAAGGGCCAATGTATCTTGGGCTTAACTTTCCCTTCTTCCCAAATCGCAATATTCCTTTCATTGGATATACTCGTAAGAACACTGAGTCTCCAACTCTAAACTCCAAGTCACGCCTTCTCTTGTCAGCATATGTTTTTTGTCTATTTTGTGCTGTCAAAAGTCTTTCACGAATCAGCTTCACATTATTTATTGATTCCTGAATTAAGTCAGGACCAAAGAGTTTAGACTCACCAACTTCAAACCAACCAATTGGTGATCTGCAACGCCTTCCATATAATGCTTCAAATGGTGCCATTTGAATACTAGATTGATAGCTATTATTATAGGCAAATTCCATTAAGGGTAAGTACTAATCCCAACTCCCACCAAAATCTAGAACACAGGCACGGAGCATGTCTTCTAATATTTGAATTGTACGTTCCGATTGCCCATCTGTTTGAGGATGAAAAGTTGTGCTTAGATCTACACGAGTTCCCAAAGCTTCTTGGAAAGACTTCTAAAACTTTGCGGTAAATTGCGGTCCACGATCCGAGATTACAGATATTGGCACACCATGAAGAGAGACAATTTCATCTATGTAGAGTTTAGCATATTGGGCTGTGTTGTATGTTGTCTTCACAGGCAAGAAATGTGCAGACTTGGTCAATCGATCAACAATCACCCATATCGAGTCATACCCTTTAAGAGTTCTAGGTAGTCCCGTCACAAAATCCATAGTGATCCTCTCCCATTTCTACTCTGGAATTTCAATCTGTTGTAATAAACCTGCAGGCTTTTGGTGTTCTGCTTTTACTTGTTGACACACTAAACATCTAGATACAAACTCTGCCATATCCTTCTTCATCCCTTTCCACCAATACAATTCTCTCAAGTCTTGATACATCTTATTAGATCCTGGGTGAAAAGTGTATGCGGAGTGATGAGCTTCTTCTAATATTTTTCTTCTTAACTCTTCAACGTCTGGCACACATAGGCGGTGACCACAATGCAAAACACCTTCCGAGTCTATTATGAATTCCTGCATTTTCCCTTCACTTATACCATCCATAATCTCTTTCAACTGGGGATCTTGATTTTGTGCCACTTTAATTTTATCTACTAAAGTAGAACGAAGTTGCACATTAGCTACTAGCGAACCAGTCCTTGTAATCCCAAACTGTACACCATTTTCGATAAGGCTTTGAAACTCCTTGACAATAGGTCTCTTGACTTTGGACATATGTGCTAGACTACCTATAGTCTTCCTGCTTAAGGCATCCGCAACAACATTAGCCTTGCCTGGATGATACATGATATTACAATCATAATCCTTCAAAAGCTCCATCCATCTTCTCTGTCTCAAGTTCAAGTCCCGCTGATCAAAGATATACTTAAGACTTTTATGGTCAGTGTAAATCTCGTAGGTCTCACCATACAAATAGTGCCTCCATATTTTCAAAGCAAAAATAACAGCTGCCATCTCCAAATCATGTGTTGGGTAATTTTGCTCATGTTTCTTCAGTTGTCTAGATGCATATGCAATCACCTTCCCATTCTGCATTAACACGCACCCTAGGCCAACTCTTGACGCATCACAATAAACAATATAACCACCACTACCAGAGGGAAGAGCTAATATCGGTGCTGATGTTAGGCAATCCTTTAACTTTTGAAAACTTTCCTCACATTTATCAGTCCATTGAAACTTCACTCCTTTTCTAGTCAACCTAGTTAAAGGGGTTGCAAGTTTGGAAAAATCTTTAACAAACTTGCGATAGTATCCTGCTAATCCAAGAAAGCTACGTATCTCAGTTACTGTAGTAGGTCTCAGCCAAGTTTACACTGCTTCGACCTTCTTCATATCCACGCTGATCCCATCTTTAGACACTGTGTGTCCTAAGAAAGCTACACTATCAAGCCAAAACTCACATTTAGACAACTTAGCATACAACTGGTGTTCTCTTAAGGTCTGTAAAGTCATCCTCAAATGTTGCTCATGCTCGTCCTTATTCTTTGAATACACAAGAATATCATCAATGAATACAATCACGAAATGATCCAAGAAAGGCTTGAAAACTCGATTCATCAAGTCCATAAAAGCTGCTGGGGCATTTGTGAGTCCAAATGACATAACCAAGAACTCATAGTGTCCATAGCGCGTTCTAAAAGCCGTCTTCGAGATATCTTCTTCTCTAATTCTCAATTGATGGTATCCTGATCTCAAATCAATCTTCGAAAAACATTGAGCACCTTGGAGTTGATCAAACAAGTCATCAATCCGGGGCAAAGGATACTTATTTTTTTACCGTTACTTTATTAAGCTGCCTATAGTCAATACATAACCGCATAGATCCATCTTTCTTCTTGACGAATAACACCGAAGCACCCCATGGAGAAGTACTAGGGCGTATAAAACCCTTGTCAACAAGATCTTGTAATTGTTCCCTTAACTCCCTAAGTTCCGCAGGCGCCATTCTATAAGGGGGTATCGAAATAGGTTGGGTGTTTGGAATCAAGTCAATACAAAACTCAATCTCCCTTTCTGGAGGTAACCCAGGTAAGTCTTCAGGAAAGACATCAGGGAACTCACATACCACAGGTACATTTTCTAAACTCACTTCTGTTGCTTGTGTATTTTTAACTACTGCCAAATACCCTTTACACCCTTTCCTCAACAATCTCCTTGCCCCTAATGCTGAAATTATATTGTGAGGAACAAAGCTTCGATCACCTTGGAAGGTACATGTATTTCCTTCTAATGATTTGAAATGTACTGCTTTATTATGACAGTCAACCATAGCATGGCAAGATGATAGCCAATCCATGCCCAAAATCACATCGAAATCCATCATATCAAGAATTACTAAATCAGCTAAAGATTTATTACCTTCTATTGAAACTTCACATGACTTGTATACAAAATTAGCCATAATTGATTCTCCTATGGGTGTGGCTACTTCTAAGTGTTCATCTAACTGTGTTGCATCTCTATCAAATCTCAAAGCAAAGAATGGGGACACAAAAGAATGTGTTGCTCCAGGATCAAACAAAACATAAGCATCAAAAGTACATATTTGGAGTATACCTGTAACCACATCATTCGATGCTTGGACATCTTGGCGAGTCATAGCAAATACTCGAGCCTGACCCCTTCCAGCTTGACCTCTTCCTACTTGACCCCTTCCAACCTGACCTTGATTTTGAGCACCTGATCCTCTGCCGCTAGTTTGCACCCCACTAGGACCTGGACCTTGTGGTCCCCCAACCTGTCTCAATGGAACTACTGCTGTTGGTGGTGGCGGTAATGCTGTAGGTGTAGGCATGTGACTAAAATTTGGTTGCCCTGTAATCATAGGGCAATCCCTTCTAATGTGGCCCTGCACCCCACACTGATAGCATGCCTTCAGCAATCCAAGGCAGACATCAGTATGAAACCTCCCACATTTGGAGCATAATGGGGGATTTCCAAAAGTTGAACCCCTGCTGCTGCTAAGTTGAGAAATATGAGGTTGATTAATTTGGTTGCTGAACATTGCATTAAAAGGATACCTATTTTGTCCTTCATGTTGCTGAAAGTTCTTTTGATAACCTTGTTGACCTTGAATGATCCCTCTTCCAGAATTACTTCCCCTATGACCCTGTTTATTTCCTTGCATGCTTTCAGAACGTTGGCGCTTATTCCACCCCTGATTATTCCTACTTTCCATCACTCGAGCCTCAAAAAGTCTAGCACTTTCAACTACCTCTTCATAACATTCATATTGGGGTTTTGCCACTGATCGAAATAGATGATCTGGTAAACCCTGGACAAATCGCTTGGCACGCATCTCCTCTGTAGCCACCAAGTGAGGGGCATATCGTGATAACTGAGTAAACTTTATCTCATACTCATTAACAGTCATATCCTCTATTTTCTTAAGTACCTCGAATTCCCTTGCTCTCGTATCTTTAACAGTTTGTGGGAGAAAACGCCTCATGAACCGCTCTTTAAATCCTTCCCAATCTAAAGGAGGTGAATCTCGGGATCTCCCTTCTAACATGGTCTCATACCATTTGCGAGCATTTCCTGTCAGGCGAAACTCTGCCAACTCTGCAGTTCTGATTGATGAACATCCTAATGCTCTATAAAGGCGAGCTATGTCATCTATGAAATTTTGTGGATCTCCAGTTGCCTCTGTACCTGAGAAAGACGGGGGTTTGAGCTTCATAAAGTCTGATAGATGAATTTCCCCATCATTTTTTTGTGTAACGGGCTGCTCCATTGTTAGCCTAGTCTCTTGCTCCAAAGATGGGTCTACGGGTTGTTGTTGTTGTTGTGCCATTACTCCCGCCAAATCATGCACACTTTGTCGTAACTCATGCATTTCTGTAACTAGGTAGTTCAAGGTTTCTTCTTGCCTAGCCTTATCAGTCTCATTTCGGGTTGTTTCAATAGGCTCACTATTTTAGTTACTTCTAGATTGACGACTTACTTTACGTCCACGACCTCTAGTTATACCTCGTCCTCGGCCCCTCGAAGCCGGAATAGTGCCATGAGAGTTATTAGAACCATCCCCAACAGTTTCTCTTTGAGTTGTTGTTCTTCTCTTAGGTGGCATCCTTCACCTAATGTATTGAACGAATCACACAAGAAAATAAGATTTCTATAATACTATAAAACTAATTGACATATGCTAAATCTCAAGATCCCATGACGAGGATAAGGTCGTAGAAGCTTCCTACCTGTAATCTGTGCTGGCCAGAACACAGTTACAGATAAGATTCTACTACTTCCTCATCCAGTGACTACTATACTCCCTAGACACAACCAGGCTCTGATACCAACTTTGTCACGACCCAAAATCCAGGCCATGACCGGCGCATAGACTAAGCTAGCACATGCCTACTTAGCCTAGCAAGCCTAACAGAAAAACTTATACAATTAGTCAATTTAAATAAAAACTAAACTGAACTACCAAAATACTTCCAACAATCACTCACATTTCATAACTTATTCCATTCCGCATATCCAAGAACAAATAAAAGTAAAGAATCAACAAATATATAAGGTTATCTAAATCAACAGGACTCGATCGTAACTCCACTATAGTAGTCACGTCACCACGGGATCTGCGTTATCATAAGACTAGAGATGTCCTACCTAATGTCCAAGAAGTCCAATTTTCCTAGAGTGCTTTATTCAACTACCTGCTGATCTGAAAACATGAAATTAGGAGGGGTGAGTCTACCACTGACTCAGTGAGAGTATAAACAACAAAGTGCACAGAAGGGAAACAAAAGTCACACAAGTGTTTTTGAAAACAACCTTACCAATATATCTACCTATTTTTGAACTAATCATCTATATACAAAACACTTTTATACCAATAAGAGGTTCAACACAAAATATTATTTCACTCATCCAATAGAAAGGAAGGTTCACTTAGAATATTAAATGCTATCACACTAAGCACATCACAAAAATCCATTTTCCACATCCTATAACAAATGGTGGGGAATAACCGTCCCACATAGTAGAATAATATAATAATATCTTATATACCGCGGGAGAAATAACCGGTTCACACGATAATTTATATAATGCTATATCTCATATAAATAAATGTGAGGAATAACCGTCTCACATAGTATAATACTCATATTACAAATCAATTAAGCTCATACTCAAAACGAAGAAAATAGTAAAACAAAGAAAAAATAGTAATAATAAACAAGACAATATATATATATATGTATAACAACACAGCAACATGTCCACAATATTAATTTTAGTGCTAATGACAATGATTTCCATCACTAAGGCTCATCTCATTAAAATCATTATAAGATTACTAAGATTGAGGAACTAAAGGTAAGTTATGAAAAGAGAAAAAAATATACTGTAACCAGAAATTAAACTCAGCAAATCTTAATATCTAGAAGTGTAAAAAAAGAAAGGAAGGAAAACATATTTTGGATTTGCTTCCCAAACAAGGCAGAATACACAAGGGGAATAAGTAAAAATTATTTGAGGTTAGGGAAAATAGAGAATGTACAAAATGAATAGTGACACATTGCCATCTATACACTCACCTGTTGAGATCAATCATATAGATCCCTTTTTCCTTCTACCTAAGATTCAAATTGTGGAAGTTTCACCAGTACCACCTAAAATTATTACCGCATAAAGATATTAATACATTACTCAAATTTATCTTCTATCACTAATGAAATGCATCCTTATATATTAATTCTAATTCTTTTTATTCTAAATTTCTATAGTACTCACTAAAATAAAACCTATAAAATTCTTAATCATTTAACAAGTATACAAATTATTTTATAGAGTCACTGTATAAAATAAAAATAAAAAAAATTAAAATAAATTTCAAGATTTTACCAAACTGTTGTTAGAAAAATAAAAAATCTAATTTTGAAGAAAGTAATTTGGAGTAATATTCAAATAAGGAGCATTTGATATAATATAAAATTTAAAAAGAGGGCAGCATGGCATCTAAGGTTTGGAACAAATCGAAACATATAATTTGAGAACACAACATAAAAGAGATCACTTATTAGTATGAGGCTAGGATTTGATTTGAAGCAATAAAAAAAAACATAATAATGAAAGCCAGAAATCGATACAAGGACAAATTAAGAAAAAGCCAAACACCACCGTTTAAGCAATGTAAGGATTATTTAATTTAATAAAACATATGTGAGGGTAAAAGTCAATAAGGAAGGAACAAAGTTTGTCTCACTTGCTATATAGATGGTGACGCGAGCAAATAAGGATTCAGCAAAGTGGAAAGGTGAAGACGCAAAGCCTTGTGAGGATATATAAATATATGTGTGTATATGGGTTTAAGGGTGAGAGATCGTTTCCTTAACAGTAACTCAGGAAAGAAGAATGAAGAAAAGGATACATTCGGTGAAGAAAGATTAGAGGAAAATTGAGAGGCTTCCTTGATGAAGATGAGCAACGAGGTTGCGGCTGAGAGAAGAGAGAGTAATTGTGATATTAGGGTTCTCTTTACTAGATTTAATATAAAATTCTAGATCACTATTTTAGATATTTTAAAAATAATAATAATTAAAAGATCCAGAATAGGATTTTAGATCATTATTTTAGATACTTTAATAATAATAATAATAATAATAATTAAAAGATCCACAATAAGATTTTAGATCATTATTTTAGATACTTTAAAAAAAATAATAATTAAAAGATCCACGATAAGATTTTAGATCATTATCTTAGATACTTTAAAAAAATAATAATTAAAAGATCCACGATAAAATTTTAAATCATTATCTTAGATACTTTAAATAATAATAATAATCAAAAGATTTATCTCAAAATTTAAACTCAATTTTTTTTGAAAAAAAAAATATATATATATATATATAAATATATTAATCTACTAGATATCTAAATATCAAGAAAAAATTTCTAAGTATATCTCAAAATGACTACATAAAATAATTACTAAAATAAATATTATATATTTATTTATAACTTTTTTTTTTTTTTACTAAGGGTATCACACCTATGGTACTTCTTTTAAACACAATCGGTGAGCACAAAAATTGAGAGCAAAGAATGGAGTTCTAGAAGGGCATTAGAATCGTGGACTATGATTTTGAAGTGTAATGAAATTTACGTGTTTGGGATAACTTCGACATAACTTGTGCCTAATTAAACAAGTTATTTGGCTGTGATTTTGGGGTCATACTGTAGGGACATTTCGTCAGTTAGAATACACGTCATCTCCATGTGCACCAGTCAAAAGATGACACGTGTGACTGTCTCTGTACCAGATATACTTTTTATTTTTGGAATGTGAAGGAATTTATTCATTAAAACATACTTCTGAGTAATATGTGGCAATTACGTTCCAAGGTCAAAGGTGATTCCCATTGCCAAATGACGTGAGGTCTTTAGTCGGTTAAGACAAACGTATAAGGTCCCCGATAATAATAATAATAAATAGATATAAAAAAAAATAAGAGAGTAGAGAACTATTTTTATATAAAACTTAATAAACTTTTCTTTTTTCACGCAATTTAATGGTTGCACATCTTTTATTGATATTTTAATTTTATCCAAACTAGTTTTTTTAATTAAATTTTTTCATTATAAAAATTTTCCCATCAAGTTTACTTTTAATGTTTACACAAAAGTGAAATGCACAACAATTACAATCATAGAAGAACAAACTTTTCAATTTAACATAAAAAGTTCATAATAAAATAGTAATAATTAATTTGACTAACATCAAGTAAAAAAGTTGTTCACAAAAATAGTTTTTCTTTTAAATTTTGAAATTGGGTATGGAGCCCAAATGGTTAGTTTTTTTAAATAAAAAATAGTTCATTTGGTCTTACTATATAATTATTATTTATAAAAAAATAAAAATAAAAGTCACTTTGATACTTTAGCACACTGTCAACTTAATTTTCTTTGCATATATTACTTTTATTTCAAAATGTAAGAAATAAATAATTAAATTATCAAATTCAATAAATCAGTCAAAAAATTTAAATATGTCAAAAATGAATTTTTTTTTAAAATGTCCTTAATTTAATATTCACACTTAATTCTACTTTAACTTATATCTCGTGATAATAAGTCTACTTTAATTAAAGATAAAATTAAAAAAATACATTGATTTATGAGATAAAAATCATTTATCTATTATATTTTGAAATAAAATATATGTTAAAAATGTTTCTTCCATTCTAGAGGGAGTATAATAATATAATAGAAGATAATATAAGATTCTCTTTGTAGTCTTTGTGCATGATTATAGCAATTAAAAAGTTGTTGACTGTCTTGTTCCTAAAAAAAAAAAAAGTTGTTGACTGTCTTGATGTGTCTTGCATCTTACTACAATTTAATTTATCCTTCCCATCACAGACTGGTCGAAGGAAAGAACCTCGATAACTTTTTTCCCAAGTCTGAGAGTGATTTCTTGAAATATGCAGAGCTTATCTCACACAAGATTCGTCCTTTTTGAGGTGAACAAGATACTATTCTTTCTTAATTTCCTCATTAACTGTTTTCCGGAAGGGCATCCTGATTTTATTTATTCATTGAATGCAAAAAAAAAAAAAAAGAAAAATTATCATTGCATGAATTTACTAAAGACGGTGATGAGATTATCCGTGACTTCTTTAAAAGGATCAGATGCAAAAGAGATTGCATCATCGATCACCGGCATGGCAAATGAGAAGATAAAATATTGCAGAACAAGAAGCAAATTAATGCCGGTACAAAGAAGACAGTTATTTTGATCGATCGGTTATTTACTTATGGTTCTTAAATTTATTTGTACGTGCATTAATAATAAATAAGTAGGGGTGTTATTCGTAGGTTAAAAAAAAAAATGTAGGACTGTTATTCTGCTCTTAGCAATTTTCATAGCGTGGTAGTCCATATCATTTCCGTCACAAGTCTAAATTTTCAAATGCAGCAGCTTTGTATTTTTTCATTGATATGCATGAAAAGGAACATACAAATAAAGATGGATATATTTAGCACATAATATACATTTTGGTACATCATTTAGTTTAAGATGGATGTGCATTTGTTACGATAACTCTTGTCGCTTATAAGTATTAATTGTTTGCAGAACAGGATCACTTCTGATCCATGCTAGAGGCTCAAGTGCATGCTATCATCAATTAATAATCATCACCTTGCTGAGTGTAACTTCCATAGAAAACCTCTTAATTTGTCTGTAGTATGTCTTCTATGTCATCTTTGAGGCCTCTTCAGTATTCTATTTTTGTGGCCGATGTCGTCGTGATGATAATGTCGGTATCTACATTTCTCATGCTTTTCCCTTGAGGTGCTCATTGGTGAGACGTCTTCCAAAATCTTTCTTTTTCTACATCAATACTTCAACAAGGGAGAATGTTAAAAGCAAAATAACTGTTACAATACTTCAATAGGGACGGTTTCAATTTTCACGAGCTTAATTTTACTCCTTCTATCTCATGGGCAATAAATGAGTATTTATTTTTTCATAATATAAGGTAACATGATTTTATTTGTCATTTTCTTCCTTTATTAATGTAATATATATTAATTTAAATTGTATTGAAATTATAAAAAAAAAATAGATATTTAATAGAGGTAAAATAAATATGTTTAGGTTTTTTTTTTCTAAAGAATTTAATGTTATTATTTTTATTTCTGTGTAAAATTCTAAATGTTACCTGGTTGGGAAGAAGTATAGTCATGGTAGTGATGATTGTTCCCGGTGCAGGTTTCTAGATTAGCATGACTTGATGCTGAAGCAATCTTCAAAAGATCCTGCAGTTTTTAACCTGTGGGTTGATGGAGGTGCTTATCATGACATTAGATAGAAATGTGAACCATCAGTGGCAGATTGACAGTGTTTCTTCCAAGTAACGATCGATGCTGCGCTCTTCTTTTTTTTTTTTTAAATTTAAATTTTTGCTATTATTGTGTGGTGAAGAAACAATTTACTGATGCCGATTTGAATGAATTTCGCTCTCTATTATGGTGATTCGATTGTTGTTTTGGTGACCAAAGTGGTTTTTTGGTGGAACTCAAATGGGCTGAACGATGATGAATCAGGCCTCACTGGATGTAACAGCCAAGTGGGCCTTTGCCCAGCTGACAAATATTAAATAAAAATTAATTAAAAATGTTAAATTATAAAAAATTACTTCAAACTTTTGCATTTATTTTTTTTATTTTTGTTAAAATATTAAATTAAAAAATTGAAATAAAAAATATTATTTTAACTGTTCAAATTTAATTCAATCAATTCAACTATGATAAACACATCATCCAGCCCAATTAATTATTAATATATATATATATATATGATAATCCAAGACACTACTTTGTCTTCAAACAAACATTCAATTCAAAATCCTTATGGTTCTTTGGATTGCCTGCACTTTCGAGGATTCTCTATGACGAAGAGCAAGGAGTCTGTATATGTAGATTAATCTCTTTACCCTCTTAGCATCAACTTTGCTTGATTGTCTGTTTCGTTGATACTTAATCCCTTTTGCTACCAAAAAAAACAAAATAATAAACCTTATGGTTCTTCTTTTAAACACAGCCGCTGCGCACAAAAATTAAGAGAATTGAGTCACGGGTTGAAGTGTGCCTCTGAAGAAGGGCATTGGAACCGTGGACTATGATTTTGAAGCATAATCAAATTTACATACATGCGATCCCTGTATATATAAAAAAAAATCAATATACAATTAAAAGAGGAATTGGGTTATACTTTGTATTACTCAAATAATACGGCTTCACCTCTGGGATTCTATGCCTTCTTCTTCTTTTTTCTATTTTCTATTTTTTATATTTAAGTAAATCTCATTTTTTTCTTTTTTTCATTCATAGGTGGGATTCATCTTTTTTCAAATTTTTTAGGTGACCCGCATTCTTTCTTTTTTTTTTTTATGGCCAATTTTAATATATTTTAATTCTAAAATTTATATTAATTTTAATTAATATTATTTGGTATCAATTTTTTTTAAGAGATGATAAGTTAGTGATGAGTTTGTTTTTAATTTAATATATTTTAAAACTAAATAAAATATATTCTGTATTCCTCTGCACATACAGGGAAGAGAGAAATCTAGGTACATATATGGGATAATGGGATAACTTCTACAGAACTTTGTTGACCAAAGAAAAAAAAAATCTACAGAACTTGTGCCTTAAACAAGTTATTTGACAAAACGAGGGCTAAGCCCATTATTTCATATCATGCACCTGGGTGCGGCCACACCCTGCAAATCATACAAAAGGACAAACGCACACCCATTAGCACATAGAACAGGACGTCACAACAAGAGCTTCCACTTCCAGCACCAATCTTGTAATATGCGAACGTTTTGGGACATTTCGTTAATTATACTACACGTCATCTCATTGTGCACCAGTCAAAGGAGGACACATGTGGCAGGTTGTGGACCACATACACTGTTGAACAGAAAAAGTCACCCTCAAAATTATCTATTCGCCGCATATTTTAGCCCACCGAAACTAGCTTCTACACTTGTCTCCTTCTCATTGGTTGCTTCAAATGCCTAATCCACGTGTCATTTTCTTGACCTCTCACTTATTACCGAGGGAAAAAGGGCAAAAGAGACGGATCCATCTCGAATCTCTACGTCCTTTCCTACGCTGCTTGCTTGTTTGTGTCGCAGACATCATCAAATGGAACATCTTTACCTGTCCCGATTGCTTCATCAAACGGATTTGGACTGATATTAACCGCAGTTTCTCGATGTTCAAAGACTAGACAAACTGTCCAACTCAGAGTACCTATTTTGAAGCCACGATTCCGTTTCCACCTTTGTTTCTTATAAATCCAGCTAAGCAAAAGCGTAATTCATTCGGTGTTGAATCCAATTCCATAAGAAGGAATCATTCAGTTTTAGCTTCTTCTATTCTCTATTTGGCCGGAGGCTCTCTCCAATTATATTTTTTGGGTTTGAATTTTCGGAGGCACATAGATAGAGACATTAATTCAATAGAGACCCACAACGGTTTTATCTGTAAAGAGAAACGGGCCTTTTTGTAAAATTCTCAAATTGAAGCTTATCTCACCGAAGCAGAAGCATAAGCAGGAGAAAAAGAAGAAGAAGCGCACGTTTGTAGGATAAAAAGGGCCCCAAGGGATGGCGACCGAAACTTTGGTTTTTAAGGGAGAGGACGGATCGTCGTCGCCGTTTTTGACGTCTGGGGCAACTGGGCGCATAAGCGCCTTGTTTTCTCTGCGAGTGTTGAAGAGCCTGCTGACGCTGATAAACGCTGCCGTTTTGATGATGCTGTTGCCTTTCCGAGGACCGAGGCGGGTCATGCCGGTCGATAAACCTGGCAAGGACGAGAAGCTAAACGATTATCACCGGAAAGGAGTGGTGGTGCGAGTTCCGACGGCTATTGTGCCGTGGAAGAGTTCTGTAAGCGTTGGCTGTAGCAGTAGTAGCCCGGCGGTGACGGTGAAGGCGGTGGATGAGGCTGTGGAGGCAAGGAGAGCGCTCGCCATACGGAGAGTGGTGGAGGATCGCGACCAAAGTACGGTGAGAGAGTATTCGCTGATTGGTACAAAGAGGGGTGATACCATTTTCACGCAATCTTGGACGCCGGTTTCGGTTAAAATCAGGTAGGCAATAGCAAGCATTCACCAATAAACTGAAACTATGATATACAATTATTACTTGCTCATTTAGTTTCTGGAACTCAATTGGCAAGATTGAACTTAGTGGACATACAAAGTGTTGGGTTTGATTCTTGTTAGTAATACTTATTAATAATAACAGTAGGAGATGTTTTTTGCATAGTAATTTCCACTTGGTTAATTCTCAAAATTGAAATTATACTTTAGCTGTTTTATGCTCGCAGCTGAGGGATTGGTTGCATCTCTATTGTGTTTAATATATGGATAGAATATATTATGTCATCATGTGACAAACTGTTTATGATTGATGTCTTTTGAAAGAATAACCTAGTCTGCATTAATTGCTACTTGCTACATTTCTGGGTTAGAAAACGACGCACCCCAAAATTTGCAGTCCCCAATTTGGATTCGGCATCTTCTTGTCCTTGTCTGAAACCATTTTTATTCTGTGGTCCCCTGCCTTTCCCTGTTTCACTTGCTATTAATGTTTAGGAGTCTGAATTATGTGGATCCCACTTATTAAAGTTTAGGAGTGTGTAATATTTGTTTAATTTTGTGGAGTGGTTTATTATATAAAAAGGAAAAAAGGAGTTTGAATTATGTTATTGAGATCAAACTATTCAAATTTATATTTCATAACATTGTAGGTGTTGTCTTAATTTTCTTGATCATTATGCTATGTGTATTAGCTCTTGATTAATGAGTATGCGAGTGGTAAAACAGATTGTTTTTGAGATCACCACCTGAATGGTTACTAATTCACCGCACTCTGTAGACACTTGAGGCTTTTCCACAGGTATTTTAAGATTGTGATCAATATTATATAAGATGTTTCATATTGATTTTTCATGTTGCTCTTTTGGATTTTTATTTCCCTTTTCTGGAACAAATAATTTAAACATAGCATCAACTGTGTGCTGTTACCCTTTTCTTAAATGATACTTTTCTTGAGAACCTTTGAATTTTATCCTTCCACTTACGCTGCTCAGTGCCCACCCTTTTATTCCATCGTATGAATACATACAGACACGTATTCTTTTTAATAGAATTTGGACTCATAATTTGTTGCTTGCTTTGTACAGGGGATTTGTTCTTCTCATGCATGGACTTAATGAACATAGGTTTGTAGTTTGTGCTTAATTCAAGTTGGTTACTCTTTCAGTTCTTATAATCCTTGATGTGATACTGAAGCTATTCCCATTATTCTATAATAGTGGCAGGTATAGTGATTTTGCAAAGAAGCTGAATGCTACTGGCTTCAAGGTTTATGGGATGGATTGGGTTGGTAAGCCAGAACAGCTTGCATTCCTTGATAGTTTTCTTTCGCAGCTTACATTGAGTTGTGCTCTATTATATAATTTTAAAATTTGGCTTTTGGAAAAGAGAACAGCCGTAAGAAAACATGATAATACGCTATCTGGTTCTTCTTGACTGACCAGACTTTGTTCTGGGTTCTTGTATGTGAATTTAAATATATTCATATTTGTGGCCACCATTATTTTATTATTCTCATTCATTTTTCATATGCACTATTATTGCTTAAAATTCAAAGTCATGTCTAAACACAATCAGAAGCAAATGATAGAAAATACTAAACTGCTAGAAGGACATTTCTTATGTTTATTAACAAGATCGAATTTTATTTTCTTTCTTGGAGCTATGATATGAATCCTTTTTTTCAGACCATGATGTAATTTGTTAATTCTTTACAAGCTCTCTGATGAAAAGATCTCGGGAAGAGATAAATGGTAACAAATTGGCTTACTTACCCCCACTATAGCTGTGAAAAAACTATTCTTAAGCACCTCTGAGGGATTGCTTGTCTTGGATGCAGTCATCAAGACTTCTGAGTTCTGAATGATGGCTTATTAGGATTTTATAGGTATCATCTTCATTAAGAATTTGAAGGACAAAATCAAGTTGAAGTGTTGAACCAGGTCTTATTGAACTTGATGGTAGTGGATATCCGTTTATTTTCTTCTTCCTGAGGAGACTAGTATCCTTTTATTTTAATAGCACACTATGCCAACCAAAATTTCTGCAGTTTCTTTAATAAAAAAAACACTGCTGTTAGTTAATTAATGATAAAGATGGTACCCTGATAGCAATTTATGGTGTGACCTTATCTCTTTAAGTGCTTCCCCTTTGTCTCATTTGGAAAATGGAAGTTCCTATTTGGTCGGATTTTAATTTTCAATGTCATCCTTAGAACCATTGATGGTAATGTTTCGCTTACTGGTTCTGAAGAATGCATAAATGGTTCAATTGACCAACATAGGTGCCTCTTAGGACAGAACTGGGGGCAATGTTGTCTTGTTTCTTATATTTTCAAGTACTTTTCTTAGAATTTAGATTAAGATTTGACTTTTAGTTAAGAAATAATACTCCATTAACAATTTACTTATTTAGTTCTTTAACCTTTCTTGGTTTAATGGGTAATGGACTGTTCACTTATTCTTTCATTTTATGTGTGATTACTCCAAAAACGAATCTATATTGTTCGTGGACCTAAATTGTGAATGGTAATGTGATGAGGCTTCAACCCCGGGGTATCCGGAGGTAAAGCATATGTAGGTTTCTGATACATCTTAAAGAGGCCTTGTCATTCCTTCGAATCTGTCCTGCTAATTTAAGCACTCTATTTTCACTTTTGCAGAATATTTTATTCTTTTTTCATCTTGTCTTGTGTTTCAGTATTTATTCAAACCTAATTTTACACTATTCTCTTTACCCCAGGCCATGGTGGAAGTGATGGACTGCATGCTTATGTACATTCTCTTGATGATGTTGTTTCTGACATGGTATGTTCTCAAATCTACGAGGATCTTATAGAACACTTTTTAATTAAACTATGGTTTTTGTCATAAAGTGGATAGGAAGAAGAAATGTTTTATAAACTTTATTTTTAGCCTTAGAGTTGTCATTCTAATCAAGAACAATTTCTTTCTGACATTGCACAGAAAGTTTTTCTTGAGAAGATTCTTACTGAAAATCCTGGGCTTCCCTGTTTTTGCTTTGGACACTCAACAGGTGGAGCCATTATTCTTAAGGTATAGTTAGTATAAAATAAATTTCCTGCAATTACCAAGTTGAGGAAGAAAAGGTTCAAGAAACATAAATTGAGTCAATATTTTTCTGCTATCTGTACTGTAGGCACTGCTTGACCCAAAGGTTGAAGCTTGCGTGTCTGGTGCAGTATTGACTTCACCTGCAGTTGGAGTCCAGACTTCTCATCCAATATTCTTGGTGAGCAATACATACGCTGTTGGTTGCTTCCAATTTATCTGATCACAAGTGCTAACATGTTCACTTTCCACCATAATATAAAAACATGGTATAGTGGAATATGCATGCACTAATGAGAAGAATCTGTAGACATCTGATCTCCATATCTTCTTCGTTGCAGGTGCTTGCCCCTGTAGTGTCATTGTTGCTGCCAACATTTCAAATCAATGCTGCATATAAGAAGGGTTTGCCGGTTTGTCGAGACCCAGATGCACTAGTATCTAAATATTCTGACCCACTAGTATGTACTGGACCCCTCAGAGTACGAACAGGCCATGAGGTTGTCCGTATAACGACCAGCTTGCAGCAAAATCTCAGAAAATTGAGAGTTCCATTTTTGGTTCTCCATGGCACTGCTGATACTGTCACTGATCCTGAGGCTTCTAAGAAGTTGTACGAAGAGGCTTCTTCATCTGACAAAACTATCCATTTATATGAAGGATTGGTACATGACCTCCTTTTTGAACCTGAACATGATGCTATCACACAGGAAATAATTCAGTGGCTGACTAGTAGAGTGTGAGGTTAGGCTATCTGTTCATGGAATTTTTCACCGAGAGAAGCATCTCTGGTGTTCCTTTCCATAGATTGCTGCAGGGGGATTCATTGTGAATGAGAGAAGAAAATTGCAGCCAAGTGATGTTGAGGCATATTTTTCCCGTGTAACTAGTGACTACTACCATGTTAATTATTCCAGAAGTAGACGGAAAGATCTGAGGATTATTCCCAATTTGTCACCGTCCTTTTTTTATGTGAAGGTGATTAATATCTGATGTATACTGAAACGAAAATCAGTTATTTGATTTTCCAAGTTATTTTCTTTATTGCTGTCACAATCTAAAAACCAAGCCATGACCTGGATACAGATTAAGTTAATTTGATCTCACTTAATTTAGCAAACCTGAAACAATATCTCACTTGACACGACGTACCTAGCAGTAACATTAATCATTTACTCAATCGTTACTTACTTATTCAATTCTTAAAATACGATACAAAATCAAAGAAATGAACAAGCATTGCAATATCTAGGACAAACTTATAACCAACAAAACACTATAACTTTGACAACATCATAGTAGTCACGATGTCAATAGACCTAAATCACCAACTTTTTAGCAAGAGTCTGCCCAATGTGTATGAGGAATTTGTCAACCACCACAAGGTATTTTGCATATCTATTTATCAATTTTAAAAAATATAAGAAATAAAATAAGTGTACCACTAATTTAGTAAGGACATAAATAACAAAATGCGTGCAAGAAAAGCAAAGAATGTGCAAAAATTTTTTGCAGTCAATTTTGCCTGAACAACTATGTATCATCGTATCAATCCGCCACATGCAATAATCTCACATCTATGAGTAATTAAAAATCAAACAATTACATAATGTTTCGTCAACCAAACAAACAACCATGCAGATGGAGATAAATAAGTACAAGATACTATCATATTAGATGCCCCTCAAACTACATTACTACCTATCTTATAGTTTGTGGTAAGGAATAATCATCTCACCCATTAATATATATTATATATCATATTTCATAGATCACGGGAGAAATAAATGTCTCACCTAGTAATATATATCCTATAGTATCTCATATAAATATGGTGAGGAATAATTATCTCACCTAATAATAATAATATATAGTATCTTATAAGTACTCATACTAGAAATCAATTAAGTAAATAAATGAATAAATAAATGAGTATTTCTTTTGATAAATAAGTGAAATTTAAAAAAAGATAGTTTAAAATTAAAATGTTAGGAATATAATTAAATGAAATCCCTTTTAAAAATCTAATAACTGGAAATAATCTGAAAAAGGATGGGGGAGAAAAATATAAAAATATATATTAGCAATGGTATAAAAATATTAATAGTAATAGTAATAATAATAATAACAATAATAACAATAATAATAATAATAATAATAATAATTCAAATTCAAGGAATTATAAGTAAACCATAAAAGGATAAAACTCTCTATAGTTAGAAATTAAAATCGACTATTCTAAATTTTTAGAAGTTTAAAAAAGGTAGAAGGGAAAAATGTTTTTAGATTTACTTCCCAAACGTGACAGAGTAAAGAAAAGAGAAAATTCTAGATAAAGATCAAGAAAGAGAGATTATTCTAAAAAGATACCTCAATTTACCCTAATCCTAAAAAGCAACTCGAGTATCTATTTAATAATAACTTGATGGGTAAAATGTCGTCTTTGCCCCTCACTAAACTTACTAGAGAATATTAATTTTTTCCCTCACACTATATCACTTGTACTCTCTCTCTCTCTCTCTCTTCCTCTCATCTTCAACATCCCTTACTCTCTCTCTCTCTCTCTTCCTTTCAACACCAACCCACCACAACGCACAAAGTCCCTCTTACCTCCAATCACCCATGCTCGTCGACAATTGGTTATACTGTAGCTCGTGTCATTGCCTTGGGGTTTCAACGGTGAAGGTGAGTTCTGTTACTCAATCTCTTGTCTCCCTTGATTGATTTGTCGAAACTATGATTGTTCATGAATTATGTGTGCTTTTGTGTCATTATCTTCATTCTCACTTTCATCTACTATGATTTTCTTCAATTTGTCATTATAGTCATTTGAATAAGTGGAAATATTGATTGTATCAAACCCTAGTCGATATTGTGTAGTTGATGTAACATGAAATGAAGTTAGCTGATAATAATATATTGAAAATGAACATATAGACTTTCTAGATAGTGGTTAGCAAGCGTCGATTTTGTATTTGCAACTAATACTAAAGTATTTACAAGTGAATTTCAAGCATTTTAATTAGTCTAACTTAATGGGGCTAAATGAATTCATAGGAAAGAATACTTTCACGATTTGCTTAATTACAAAAATTCATAGGAAAATTAAGATAATGAGACTGAATGACTGAGGGCCCATAATCACTAAATAGAAATTTAGTTCTTGGTATTTATGTGAAATTTTCTAATCGTGCAAGTGAAACTTGACTATTTGCAAGTGAAACCCATAAATTTGCAAGTAATAGAATTACTGAGGACCTATAATGCATTTTCATTTTAATTAGCTGTAACATGGTATAACATGAGTAAATGAGATAGTAAATGAGTGTTGGATGGATGAGTATATGTTTATTTCCACCGGAATGTTTATTTCCAAGTGAAGCTCGTGTATTTACAAATACTACTTGAGTATTTGCAAGTACTTAAAACATCATTGGCAATTGATGCTATTGAACAATTAACTTAGAGTATTATGGTTAATTTGATCATGGATTTTATTTTGGTTGAATTTGATTGAGTTTGGTTGATTGTGAAACATGCAAATGGAAAAGGATTATGAACTTAATTGCATGCCTCCACCTACTGCGTACTCCTGGCAGACCATAAAGTATTAGGAGGGAGTCCCAATTCCAGTAGCATAAAGTTTACACATATTCTTGATGCCACCAACTTGGATATACCAATAGGAAGTGCAAGAATCCAAACCTAAGTTAGGACAGTGGGCGCAGGGACACAGGTAAATTTTTTGTTGTTTTTGTTGGATAGTATAATTTAGGGATTAGTGGTCTTACTTTGGTTTGTGTATTTTTTGGATGACTACCCATAGTGGGTAGTTTGAACCCATTGTTGCTTTTGGGAAATAAGGTATGAATAGTCTATTATAGGTCTAGTGTAAATGGGTTTCCATGGTTTTTTTTTTATAGCCAACCCACATGTGATTTTTTTAGCATGTACATGTCTCTAATTTGAGTGTTATGTAGTTTACCATGTTTCTTAGTATGTGGTCTGTACAGTGTGTTTAATCTTATTGAGATTTCATCCTAACTATGTTTCATATGTCAATTATGGCTCACTTGCAATGGACGAACTATGACCTGCAAATAAACATGTATCATGTGCAAATATACAATTATCACTTGCAAATAAGGTATAACTTGTCAAATGTGGGTCACCTGCAATGGACGAAGTGTCACCTACAAATAAACATGTATAAATTGCAAAATACAAATATCATTTGCAAATGACCCAGTGTCACTTGCAAATGGGCATATTACAATGAACAAAGTTTTGCTAGCAAATAAATGCGTGTCAATTATATTATCACTTGCAAATGGTTGATTGTTACTTGCAAATGAGTCACCTAAAATAAATTATGTTAGCACTTTGGATCTATGGATTATGCATGTCAATTGCAAATACATTTTCTTCACTTACATATACACAATTTTTATTTGTAAATACACTAATACGACTTGTAAATGGAATACTAGCATTTTTGGATCCATTGACCATGCCTATCAATTGCAAATATGCAATCCTCACGTGCAAATATATGAAGTTTACTTGTAAACACACCAATAGGATATGTAAATAGAATGCTAGCATTTTGGATCCATGGACCATGCCTATCAATTGCAAATAAACTATCTTTATTTGCAAATACATAATTTTTACTTGTAAACATACTAGTATTACACAATTCATTATCTGGAAATTAAAACAAAAACATTTGTACAAACATAGACACCAAGAAATTATCCAATCCAAGTATTCCAAAATTAATCGATCGTCAACAATTCAGTTACATGTAGTATTTGCTAGTAACAATATAAAATATACTAAATGTTAGTCCCATGGCAAATGTCACTTTAGAATTTTCTTCAAAACTTCGACCCAAATCTTATTTCTACCGTGGTTGACAAGTCACCATACAATATCCTTCCTGAGCTCTATCATGCAACTCTACACATAAGAATAGAAGTGCATTAGACATCAATGATAGCTGGATAAAAAAAAAAGACAAAGACATCAATGATGCCAAATGAATTCATATCAATATAGAGTCATCTTACTTTTGTCTGGCATTGCATTGTGAACCCACCCCATTTACACTGACTTTCATTACTCCACTGTTGCAACCATGTAATCACGTACATCCCATAATCATAACAGACAAAACAAGTAATTTAGGTTTATGATAATGACACGAAATAACAATTGTCAACTTCCAAATGAAACTTACTTATTCAGCTGACCATGGATCAAGGGCAAAAATATGTCGAGGTGGGGCTTTTTATTCCCATAGAATTGTGAATCAGTTGCAACAAATATACAATGATCAATTGAAAATACACCAACTTTAATTGGAAAGTGAAAATCAATTTAGTAATAAAATTTACTCATCCACTACTTATCTACTATCTCATCTATTCATTCTAAATGAGGTTAAAACTAATGAAAATCAAATTGCACTATAGGGCCAAAGTCACTTCATCATTTGCAAATGCTCTAAAGTCACTTGCAAATTTTTTAGCATAACCTGTAAATACAGTAGCAACTCTTTCATGTCCAAATGGATATAACCTTCCATCTAGTCAAAGTATTAGTTTCTCTAAATCCTCAATTGAAGACAATGAGAAAATAGGTTCAATGAGATTTAGTCATCACACAAAACTAACCCTAAGCAAAACTTATTATCCCCCTACAACTAATAAGGTAGAAAAAGATGAGAGTTAGGGTGAGAGAACCAACCTTCATTGGACGAAGTCAAAGCCTTGAGTCACCCTGCAATGAATGAGAGATGAGTTTGCAAGGGATAGTTCAAGCCAACGAAAGAGAGAGAAACTGAGTGATAGAGTGAATGAGCATTTATATCTGCATATATTGTGCAATTGAGAATGCACTACAGAGGTTGCGAGAGAGGGAGAGAGCGAAGCAGATGATTGAGAACCAAATACAGAGGTTTGTGAGAGAGGCAGAGAGAACAAAGTAAAGGCAATTTGATTGAGCAGAGAGGGAGAGAGTACAAGTTTAGGTTACATTATTAAGGAAGGGTAATTTCATTTTTTAGCTTTGAATCTTATTTCCAATTATAAACCTTGGTAGTTTTAGGAAATTAGAATGAATTGGGGGTTTTTTTTAAATATCTTATTTTCTTGATATTTATCTTAAATTTTCCCAAAAGAAAAAAGGAGCAAAAATTATATTTGAGGCTATAGGTATAGCAAAGGTGCAAACAAAGAGAGTCATCTTGCTATTTGTAAGATCACTAGTTGAGACCAATAATAAAAATCCCTTCTTATTACTGGTTAGAGCTTAGCAACGAGAGGACTTATCAATATGACTTATAATTTAGTTAAGTATAAAATCATCATTATAACTACTAGAGTTATAATTGTACCATTAATTACATTCATCCTATAATATCAAGGTCCTAATTTATACTTTCTCCATTCTTGAGTATAAGACATTTTATCTTGGTCATAAATATAAGTCTCTTTTCAAAATACGAGATAATATTTATCATATATTTAAAAAAATACATTTATTTAATTTATCTCAAAGAGAAACAGTAAGGGATTAAATAAGAGTAGTTTTGAAAAAATGCTTTGATGTTTGAAAAAATTAAGGTAGTTAACTAATTTTAACTTTTATTCTTAATTAGTGTAATTTGGTTAAAAGGATCTTATATTAAGAACTGGAGGGGATAATTTAAATCTTTATTATCATCCTTAATGCAAAATCCATATTTCCAAATAAAATTCTATTAAGGTTATGTTTGGTATGTTTATTAATAAAAACACATAAGCTCTTCAGGGGAGCTTCTGCATATTGATATTCATGTCACCCCAAACACACACCAAACACATAATAAGGGTAAAATTTATTTTATGTAGCTATGGAATAAAATTAAATGAGTAAATTTCAAGATTCACCAAACCAATCTTAAAAGAACAAAGATATAGAAATTTAAGGAACTGCGTTTGGAATTGATGATCAACAGTAACAAGAGCACTTATATAGGCAATGGAAACAAGTAAGGATGATACATGTTTACCTTTTTTAATTTTTTTTAACTGACGTTGTTTTGTTGGGGGGGGGGGGGGGGGCGCGCGGCGGGGGCCGTGGTCTGAGACAAGTGAGGTCCTTCAAAATTCTCTACAAACAGTGGGGCACATAATTTATTCTAGTTGGGCATGCTTAACTGGGAGTCCTTTGTGGAGAATGTTCATTTTTTTGGGTCCTAATTTGAGTGATTGAGAGAAGATGCAGGAGGGAATCTTGGGGAGTGAAGTGACATACACAAGAGGAACGAGGAAGAGTACTACGGGGCGGGAATACTATCTTGATAACAATGATGGTGGACTTTGTGGTAGGGAAAAATGGAAAAAAAGTAAATTTAAGTATAATATTTTTGAAGAATTGATACTTTAAAAAGGTGGATGTATCTATATTTAATACACAGTATGATGCCATATATGTATATATATACTTATTCATATTACTTCAAATTCTAACTAAAGGATTATTTTAGAAATTTATGGTAAATTAGGAAATATATTCCCATAAATGTTTGTAGGGCTGAACAGCTTGATCCGATGCCCGGTTGGCCCGATCAAGCTCAACTACTTTGGGTCAACTAGGCCGGGCTGGGATTAGAGCCAAGCACTCTAACCCCGGCTCGGCCCGAGCAATATATATATTTAATTTTTTTTTCAATTATTTTATATATTTTAATTGATTTTTGTAGAAATTTTTTTATTTTTGTATTTAATATAATACATTTATTATGTAAATATTATGAAAAATTTTTAAAATTTTAATGTTTCAAATTTTTTTAAATTTTGAATTAATTTTTTAACTTAATATTTATGTAAAAATAATGTATAATGGTTAAATATTCATAAATTTTGAATAATTTTATTTTTTTCTAAGATTATTTTTTTAAAAAATATATTTTTAAGTATAAATAATTATATTTTTTATTATTAAATAATTTTTTTATTTTTAAATAAAAAAAAAAGATATATAGTATCGGACTAGCTCGATACTGGCCCGACACACTTCGGGCCAGGCATCGGGCAAAAGTCAAACCTGACCCGACTCAACCCATGATCACCCCTAAATGTTTGCAAAAATTAATTTTTTTTTTTCGAATGATGTTTCCTTGTCAAAAAGAAAGAATAAAAATTTTATTTATAAGTTATTATAAATATTTTATGATTTATTTTAATATTTATATTATAATTTTAAAATATTTAATACTCATTTTTTTAATATGTTGATTTATTAATTACATATAAATAATTATATAAATTAAATATGTATAAATATCTCCGCATTCGTATTCTAAAATTTTAAAAATTATCATATTTTCCATATTATACTATATCATATTCAATACGTGTACATGTATCACTACTATATAATCTTGGATTTTCTATTGCTAAGTTTAATATGCAAATTTAGATCATTCTTGTTGGGTTTTAAAAAATTATTTATATAAAATTTAAACTCTCTTATTTTAAATTTTTTGAAATTCTAGAAAATCCTATTAGATTTAAGCTAGTAGATATTTAGATAACTGCATAAGATAATTTTTATTTTTTTAATATTTCATAAAAGTTTATCGGTTATTACTTTCTAATTTATTAGTTTAATTGACCTTCTTTTTGGGTGAACTAGTTTTATCGGTCAATGAAGTAGTTTAATTTATCTTCAAATCTCTCCCTCATTTTGGATATCACAATTGTAAACTAGCCCGCCAACATGTGCCTTATCCCTTGTCCCATGTGTAGGTATCCTTGCGAACCATAATCGAAAATTTTAACTATAAGAAAACGTGTGAAGAATGGCGTGTAGATGGATTTTGAGTTCGGCTCCCTCCTAATCTTGAAATTGTGCTAACCAAACTGACCAACCTAAAGTCAGATTGGTATATGAAATGATTTTTAATGAAATGAAAATGGGTATAAGAATGAGAATGGAAAGAAAATAAATTTTATAAGTAGGTTTGGTATGACAAGAGTTTTAAAGATGAAAAAGAAGTCAAAATTTATTAAAAGACTATAATGCCCCTAAAATAAAAAAAAAACTTTAATGAAAAAAAAATCTTTTTCATGGTTCTTGTCTTCCTCCTACACCAACACCTTCATCCTTCCTCACCACCATTGCTCTCCTCTTTCAACCTTCCCCACTACCATAGTCTTATTCTTTACCGGAACCAAAAATTTTAGAATCAACAATTTAATCTTTTGAAAATTTCCAGAAAATGCAAAATAAAATTCTAGACCTGTTAATCGAAATGGAAACCCATATCCCATTGATCGAAATCCAAAGACAAATTTGACGGTGTGCAGCAAGTGTCAACGGCGAAGGAGGGTGGTTCAACACTATTATTTAAATCCCCTGCAATTTTCTCCTAAATGCCTAATTAACCAATTAAACATCAAGATTTCTCATGAAAAATTAAGCTCAATTGTCCAGCCAATTCACACAATCACTGTAACACAAATCAAGCTAGAATTCAAGAAAAAAGTGAACAAAAAGCATTGGCAAAGCTATATTTATCGTAGATTTACCCTCAAATTTTGGAAACTAGATGTATATGTGTTTTGGGTCTTAGATATGCTTCTCTCTTTTTCTCATTTCATTACATTTTATCATATGAAAAACTCTCAAAATTAAATGAGAGAAGCTTCCAATCTTCAAAGAAAGGGAAAGTATGACACGATCATTTGGGAAAACATAGAAAGTGTTAGAGTCAAGAAGAAAAGGTGTGACTTTAACCCAATTATGAATAGGCGAGAAAAGGTGTAATTGAAAGAGAATGGATGAGTGAAGTCAATTTTTAATATTTTAATTTTGTAAAATCTTTTGAAAGAGATATATTATTATTTTTCTATATTATTTTTTTACTGATATATTTACTTGAATTTTATTTATTTTCTTAATATTTGTTAAAAAATCATTTATTTTCTAAATGCATTTGTTTAAATTATGACTTTAAAGTTGTGAAGTTTTTACTATTTTAAATTAATTAAGTATATTCTATGTTTTGTGTTAAAATATGATATAGATAAGTGAGTAGTAAATTTTCCAAATTTTGGATACAAAATGAAAAATATATAACAGAAAATTATTATTAAAAGAGTAATAATCTTTATTTAAACTCTATGAATTAAATTTTCAATAACTATAAAATTAAATTAAATTTTTAAAAAAACTACCTTTTATATAATTAATTATTTATTATTTAAAAAAAAATCTCCCTGAATGGAGGTCCTGGCCCGCCACTGAAAAAAAGTGCAGCCAATGAATAGGGCAAAATCCGAACAATTAAACTTTAATTAACTTCTCCAAAATAATTTAAAATATCTCCCTTAATGGAGGTAAATCAATTCATTGATTGCATCCATCTAGATACTCTTTGAAACTCTTTTGAAGAGAATAAGATTCTAGATGAACATAAATTACAATCTCTAAATGATTTAATTACTATGTCTGCAAAAATCCAATTAATTAATCTCAAGATAAGTCAGCAACAAAGTGATAACGACATAATTCAGTTATGAAGGAAGAATATCATTATGAAAAAAAAAATATATATTCAGCCTTATAAATAGTTCGTTCTATCTCTAAAAGACTTCAATTCAATCCTCTATTCACAGAAACATTACCGAGACAAGGCCTTCCAAGAATGCATTATCAATGTAGAAACAACTTTGAATTATTATCGTATATTGGAAACTGCGATAAAGCCTTCATGCCCTTACCACATGCATTGTTTGGCTCTTATGATTTGTGTCAAATTTGCGACTACCCATTGATACAAGGAAGAAGCAGCTTCAGTGATGACAAATATGAAGATTATGAAGACAGCAGCGATTATCTGTCAAGGATCTTTTATGTACTTGCATTTCATTTTAGTTTCTTGGCCTCACCAATTCTAAGACATCTTTGTCGTCCGTGACTCTTACCCATCTGCTTCTTCCTTTTTGACTTACTTTCCAGTTATTTTAACCTTTTTTCTATTCATGTCAGAGGTGCTTTCTTTTGTGGATTACTTTTGTTTTCTTTTATGGATTACTGTGTTCCTTGAAATTTTGTTAAGGGAAAAAAATCTGAAAAACTTGGTGTTACTTCTTTTGGGTTCTTTAAATCAAAGCATCTAGATTAAATACTTCTTATTATTAAAGACAGGACACAAGTTCCCCCCGGTATTTGGTTCAAAATCTATCTCTAGGATAATCTGTAGCAAATATACAAGAAAAGTAGAATAGGAAATTGGTCAGTAAGCTTACTTTGTTCCAAATTTAACTGTTATATAATTATTTCTTCATTAATAGGCATCTCTCTCTAGTTGATAAACTCTGAACCCATAATATAGATAACTTTGAAAAATTTTCATGACAGTCATTTTCAAATAACCATGAATACCAAAATGATTTAAAGGAAGAATGAAAAACCTAATCTTGAATCAAATGATCAAAATAAAGCCCTGAAAGCAGAGAGATAGATTTTGGCGCCCAATTCTCGCACAAAATGGGTGAAGAAATATGCAGACAGGTAAGAAAGAAGCCATAAACGAGATGGAGTCTGCTTGTCCAGGTGTTGCAATCTTGCAGTTCAGTGAGCGAACAGCTGCAGTCCAATCCCAGGATACTATGCAGGGAAGCATGAATCAATGTCGTTTCAAACGAAACCATGTCTTTTGACTATGCTAAGAGGTGACATGGTGAGACAAGATCCGTTGATGAAATGAACAGCCAGGATTTGCTTGAATGTACAGGACTAAGGGTCCATTTGGTTTTCAGCTGGATAAAAATAAATTTCGGTAGAATTAATTTTGTAACGTGGTTACGATAAAAATTGATTTTGGACTAACGTGTTTATGTTTAGATAATTTATTTAAAAATTGATTTTGACAAAACTCATAATTTTTCTCTAAATTGAGCTTAAACTCTATCCCATGATTAATTTAATTTACTTAGATTAAAATTTAATCTATATTTATTTAATTGAGAACATAATATATCTGATATAATATTTTCTTCCAGGTCATTATCTATGAAAATTAAAATTTTGAAGAAACATTTTAGTCAATAGATAGAATAAATTTTATGAAAATTTTATTTTCCTTATTTTTTTATTTTTTTTTATTTTTATTGGTTCATTTTTATTTAACTTTAAAATAAATGCAGATAAAAATAATCATAACGGAAAAGCTGTTACCATGCTGCTTCTTCAAAACTTCTGTTTTGCACCCAAACCTATTCTCAAACACAAAAGCCAAAACATGCCAAACATATCCAATTTTTCATCAACCTTAATTTTGGCTCCAAACCAAGGTTGGAGTAGTGAATCCAAACAGGCCCTAAATACCCCTTGAATTGTAGGATCCGTTCTGCATATTGAGTCTCAGTGGTGAGCCCTTAAAGGTTTAATCTTGGGTTTTTGAGTTCAAATGCCGGTATAATTATGTAGAAGAAGATGTGTAGGATCCGTTCTCCAGAATAACATCTCTGATAAGCTTCATATGATTGACGATGAAAACAAGCAATTAATAAATAAATTGATTGGGTTTTAAATTACACAATTATCCTATTTGTATTAATATACATAAATTGTATTTAAAATATAATAATATTAAAAGATTCTATAGCTTTTGAAAGCAAAAGGAAGGTCTATATAATTTCAGCAAAATTGAATGAAGGTCCATATATATTTTAGACTAAAAGTGATGTAATTGTTCTCACCTCATACATGTATATGCTTGGCACAGCTACTCTTATCCTTAGTGGAGTCCCCAGAACTGTCACTTTGGCCATTTCCTTCGCATAAAAGATTACCAGAAGGGATACACTTGAACCTTGTATCTGTCTATATTTCAATCAGATACCATTATAGCTCAGTAAGTCACCATCTGACTAAGACTTTACCAACGGTCCTTGCAGGAGCAGCGTCCTCCAACGAAATGATGAAATCTGGTTGAATCTCTCAATATGATTGGTCGTCCAATAGCCGTGGATGCAGACTTCATGAAAGCATGGCAGTCATCACAAACTCGTATATTCTTTATGATCCTTATGGGTGCAACACCATGGGGCTTCCTTATTAATGCAAATGCAAGAGCTAGTTTCTCACTATGGTAAGAGATGGATCTAACTTTTTCTTCCTCCCCTACATCATGCAGAACAATCTTTGTATCTGGATTATACCCACCAAATTCCCGCAATTTTTTTATCAGGCTGCTCAGTTCACCATAGATTTCTTCCACTTCTGGATGAGTGCGATCTTCAGAAACAAACTTGTGAACTTCATTTTCAATCTCAATCCAACTGTATGCAGCAAACTTCTTTGCATTATTGCTATTCATGAGAGATCTTATGGCAGCTACATCTTTCCATCTCCCACAAGCAGCATACATGTTGGAGATCATGATATAAGGTCCAGCATTAAGTGGATCCAATTCAAAGAGATGCCTAGAAGCCAACTCTGCATGCTTAATGTCACAGTTCATCGTACAAACTGATAGTAGAGTGGACCAAATTAAGTAATCTGGTTTATGAGGCATAGCTTTTATCAGATCCACTGCTTTATTAATATAACCTGACCGACCAAGAAGAGTAATCATACATGCATAATGATCCAAAGTGGGTGTCCTCCCATGTTCAACAATAGAATCAAAATACCTCTGTCCTTGTTCTACCATATCAGCATTGATACAAGCAGATAAGACACCCACAAAAGTGATATTATCAGGTTTTAACTTTTCCTGCAACATACTTTCATACAGAGCCACAGCCTCTAAGCCCTGCCCATTTCTTGCGTAACCCATAATCATGGCATTCCAAGTAACAACACTCCGAGTAGGCATAGCTTCAAAAATGACACAAGCATCGGAAGTGACTCCACATTTGCAGTACATGTCTACTAGAGCACTTGACACAAGCATGTTATCATCAACACCCATAAGAACGGCTTTTCCATGAACAACCTGACCATGGTACAAAGAAGCTAGTTTGGCACAGGAGCTTACTACACTTGAGATGGTGAAACTGTCAGGTTGAACATTTTCATGTAGCATATCACAGAATAACATCAATGCATCCTCTTCTCTCCCATTTTGCGCATAGCCAACAATCATTGTGGTCCAACAAATCTCATCCTTTTTTGTTATTTTGCCAAACATTTTCTTTGCGTCATCCACACGTCCACACTGAAAGTAAGCACTGAGAACATTTGAAACTGTAATTTGGTCAGGTTTAAAACCTGATAACTGCATCTCATCAAACAAATGAATGCACTCATCAGGATTCCCTTTTCTCACATATGAAGAGATCATCAGATTCCATGAAACAACATTCTTATTAACCATTTGATCAAATAACCACCTTGCCCTACCAATGTCTCCACACTTGGCATACATATCAATCATAGCATTGCATACATAAACATTGTGCACCAAATTACCAACAATAACTTTCCCATGAATCTGTTTCCCATGCCTGAAATCCAACAAGCGAGAGCATGCCTGCAACGCACTCACATAGGAGTACTGTGTGGGCTCTACCCCGTCTTCCTTCATCTGGGCCAGAACCTCCAAAGCTTTTCCTGAATGCCCATTGTTAGTAAGATTTGCTATTATTGTGTTATATGAAACGGAATCACGATTAGGCATTTGATCAAAAAGTGCACACAAATCCTCAACCAACCCCCCTTTTGCATAGGCCGAAAGCATCGCATTCCAAGAATAAATATCTCTTTTGGTCATCTTATCAAACAGGTTTTGAGCATCTGAAAGCTTCCCAAATTTTGCGTACAGATGGAGGAGTTGATTATGGACAAAGGCGTCAAGGGGTTGAAAAAGGTGATGCTCCATGTGAGCTTGCAATCTCTTGGCTTGATTAATGTCATTGGATCGAACACAATCAATCACAAGACGTGTATATGCCTCAGAAGCTACACAACCATGAGAGTGTAAAAAATCTATAGCTTGGCGAAGCTTTTGCTTGGTCATCATATCTGGTTTCCGGTTAGCTAACCTTCTCACCACAACCAGGTTGGATCAAATTCAACTATCACGTTGCCTTCAATTCTAGTGTCTGCTCCAGATAAGGTTCTTCTTCAGCTCTTGCTCTGCAAGCTGCCTTTTGCAGCCAAAAAATATAAATGGTCGCAGGTGAAATTGAAGTTGAAGGCTCCCCTTTTCCCTCGAGCATTGCAGTAGCATGTTGTTCTGTCAGCAGTTCTGACCTTAACCACCCAAGCACGATTTCAGCAGATCCGGATCTGCTGCACATCACAAAATGATGTGCAGCCTGCTTTGCACTGATGTGGCGCACATTTGGATCCAGGTTGCGCCACATCATCAGTTTTTTAGCGAAAAATCCTGACCCTGCAGCTCATTTAATCCTAACTGTTCATTCTTCAACACAGTAACCCCATTTTCCCTGTTACAATCTTCACAATTTCAGAAAGCTTCCGTCTTCCACCTTTCGGACTCAACGCTTCATCTACTGGATATGGAGTACAGTTGGAAGCTTCAATATATTGTTCCCCTTAACTATCTTTCCCTGCCTTCGTGGTTCACTGCTATCCAATGCTTGAGTAGTATGGGCTCCTGAATCAAATTATAAAAAAGGATATTGCTGAATCTGTTTATAAAAAAAGGAACTTGATATATATCATCACTTGAAAAAGTTTAACTTTGTTTACGAATGTGCGTTCATTTATCGTCACTTCAAAAACGAAGGAAATATCTAAGAATAGGAAATTAAGGCAAAATTTCACAAATAAGGATGAGCAACATTTCAAAGACGAAGAATGAGAGCCGTCCGGGTTCACAAATTAAGACAAAAGCTAGGAAATACATAGGCACCTAACATCTTCAAATAATTTCAGAAAGCCGTCTGGGTTTGTTGAGAATCGTGGTCGAAGGAGAGCCGAACAGCCGTGGAGGAAGATGACGGAAATGCTCGAACAGCCAAGGAAGACGACGGAAAGCCGTGGGATACTCAACGGAATACCCGAACAGCAAGCTGGAGGGAGACGATGGCCGGAGCTAGTGGGACGACTTTGGAAGCCGATGAAGGACCGAATTTGTGAAGCTCGAGAGTATGCTCGTTCAGCGGCGTTTTCTGTAATTTTAGGTACAGAGTCGCGAGCGACGATCGTACAGTCGGAAGAGTTTGGCTTGTGGGCTCAACTTACGGATAATAGATGTAATGGGCCATATTTACGGGTTATTGCCCTTTATCAGGTAAAGGCCCGACCCGGGTTATGGTCTTCGGTCTTCCGTTAGTTCCATGATTCCATCCTTCCGTTTCATGAATCCTCCCCATAATGAAATAAAAAATAATTTTGAAGTTGAGAATAATTTTTATACTATTATTTTAAAAATAAGAATAAAATAGAGATTATCAATATTAATATACAATAAAATTATAATAAGTTTTTTTTCATAAATCATAAATTATATGACTTATTTCTCGTATTGCTTGGAACCTATATATATAATAATATATCTATATTATTTATAAATCTCTTCTAAATCATATTATTTATAAATTATAAATAATATTAATAGAAAAAACAATACAATCTTTATCTAAAATCAATTTCAATTAAAATCTACAGCAAATACATAATTCATTAATCATGGATAATGTTACTCATTCTTTAAATTTTGTGAAATATAATTTATTATTTATAAGTCATGTGCCCATACCAATGTATCTATGAAATTTCATATAAGATATACTATTTATAAGTCATGAATCATACTATTTTTTTCTACAATTTACTATTTACAAATCAAATTAATAAAGCAGTTTGTATGGGACTTCATGCCCATTTTTTTTATTCTATCATTATTATTTTTATTTTTACATTCTCTCTTTTTTTTTACTATTTAAATTTGAAATTTTAATTACTCACCTAAAATTTTATTCAAGTCAATATATTCATCAGTTAAAAAATTCCTATCGAAATATTTATCCGATGCGGGGAAAAATATGTTTACAAAAAGATATAATTATATTAGAATTTACGTAAGCCTTTTTCATTAATTTATGTAAACCTTAATTTCGGTAAAGGAAGTCATCAAATGACTGTTTTAAGATGACAGAATCTTGCATGAAGAAAGACGCTCGAGGGATCACCATTATTATCTCCCAAACATCGTTCCTTCTCCTTTAGAAAAGGATCAATCCTAGCTAGCAGCAGCCAGAAGACTGACCTTTATAGCGTCCTATCTAAAGGGATTATCCAGGCACAATATCTCTTCGTATTAACTTGGGTTTGATCTATTGGGAGGAATCTGAGACTAATACTCTATTTGATGCATCATCCTCATCAACGGATTCAGAAGTTAGAACTCCCAAGATGGGCAACTGATTACAACTGTGAATATTAAGTAGTTTTGTTCAGCATGTTATTAAAATGGATTGGATTTAATTGAATAAACCATTTGGGATATTCAATTTATGTATTTTAAAAAGAGACCCCAACTCATAAATCAATTATAAAACAAGTGATCTATTTAAACTAACTAAAAGCGTTTATATATTTGACCACTTAAATATGTCTCTTATAAGTGGTCGTTGTACACCTTGCCCTAATTACCATCATTCTTTCGTGTTGGTCTAAGGGCTCGATATCCTCTTTGTCCACACCATCTTCATCCTTGTTGCAAGCATGGATCCAACATTAATTCTAGATATGCTTGCTATGATTATTCTGATTTATTTTAGCAGTTCATCCTCAACTTATCTAATTAAAAATTAATAGGAAGTTAACTAACTAAACTAGCCATTATCAGAATTGTTACACCAAACAAACTTTTCCCCACTGTGTTTAAATCATTTACAAACCTTTCCCAATCACAAAAGCACCAGCATATATAGCAAAACTCTGATGTATATATTACACTACAATTTGGCCCTTTGTCACATATCTAATTCTTTAAGGCTAGAATTATATTCCAATTCCTTATTCCCATACACCAATCAACCTCCTTGCTTGTCTGTTCCAAAAGACAAATATATATATATGTATGTATGTATGTTTATATATTTCAACCCACCTGATGCAAAATGGCAATGCACATGATGCAACAAAGGCACCAATAGTAGTTTCTAAACCTAGCTGGCTTTGCCTATGGCGTTTTTCACGTATCATCGTCTGCCATATAGTGCATTCGTTCCCTTCCCATTACGTACACTTCACAGTGCGATCTGTTTCTGCAGATTCATTTCCTTCTTAATTGCTTTCCTTATTTAATGAGAACAAGGCTTGCTGTGTGAGGAGTAGTTGATAAGGCAAATCTTTCTTCTTGCTCATGGCTGATATCATTATAGCACGTTTGACTCATATGGAGTAGTTGATTAAGCAACTCTACAGTACATGACAAATGAGACTCAAGTGGGAGAAACCGATGAGAAATTAGTGGTTGCTTTATCAGCCCATTAATGCAGTAAATGGTTCTCCTCACATTTCTTTATCTTTTCCATCTTGAAAACCATTTTTCGTGCTCGTCTCGTCTTTAAGTAATTGTAAAGTACTAATGATAGATAAATGGGGCAGTTAGTATAATTAATTCCATGTTATCTTGCTTGTGGTCCTGACTAATTTACCTAAAATAAGGAAAAGACAATACCCACTGGACAGATATGAAGCATAATGCCCGTTGTTCTGTTCGTCAGGCCGTCGAAATTGGAATGTAGACCCACTTTTTTAATACAGATTTTGCTACATTCTTCCAAAACATATTCTCCCTATATTTCTTAATATAAGGAATAAAAGATAAAATTATATAGATAAAGAAAAGTAATAAATTTGTCTGAAATATAGAATAGTTTCTAAAAATACTCTTATTTAATGTTAATAATTTTTCGATCATATAATTAATATAAATCAATTATATTGAAAACATATCATCTTAATTAAAGATATTTTTGGAAAAAGTCATTAAATACACCAGATAAACCCTATATATTCCTTATATTTTGAAACACGAAAACTCCCCCAATTATTTTTTGTATTAAGGGACAAAGAGAGTAATTGTATGAAAGTATCACCTACATTCTTGGTTTTTATTTATTGTATTATTGAATTAATAACTTTCAACAGTGTAATAATGTCCTATTCACGATGGATCAATGAGGAAGCTTAAAGCCTGCTTCCTCCTAATATTAAAACTATGCAATAGTTAGAAGATGGAGAAAAAATTTTCTTCATCTGAACTTGGAATTCAAACTACTTAGGGCCCTGTTTGGTTTTCAGTTGGTTAAAAATAAGTTTTGGTAGAATTGATTTTGTAACGTAGTTATGATAAAAATTGGTTTTGGATTAACATGTTTATGTTTGAATGATTTATTTAAAAATTGGTTTTGATAAAACTCATAATTTTCCTCTTAATTGAGCTTAAATTCTATCACATGATTAATTTAATTTATTTGGACTAAAATTTAATCTGCATTTATTTAATTGAGAACATAATATATCTGATATAACATTTTCTTACAGATCATGATCTATAAAAATTACAAGGGACATTTTGATCAATAGATAGAATAAATTTTATGGAAATTTTATTTTACTAATTTTTCTATTTTTTTCTCATTTTTATTGATCTATTTTTATCTGACTTTAAAATAAATATAAATAAAAATAAAGAAGCAAAACGGAAAAGCAACTATTAAACTACTTTTTCGGAAACCACATTCTGCATGTGAAATTATTTTCAAACAAGAAAATAAAAAAATACCAAACACATATAAAACTACATCAAACTTAACTTTAACCTCAAATAAAGGTTTGGATAGTGATATCACACAGGCCTTAATTAATATATATTGTGACTTTGATTTATTAATACAGTAGTCTCTCTAAACTGTAGCTTTTAGGATGCTCTAGCTTGTAGATAGAGCTCCGGTAATCTTGGTTGATTTGTTAATACAGTAGTCTCTCTAAACTGTAGCTTTTAGGATGCTCTAGCTTGTAGATAGAGCTCCGGTAATCTTGGTGAAAACGAGGGTTAATTATTTCTGCTACAGTTCACTACCTTTGCATATCAATATGAGCTTTAAAGATGATGATTGCTTATTTCCACATTATATATTAAGTGTGACCACACTACTACCTTATTTTAATCAGAATACTTTCAAAGCTGAGAATTGGTCATTAAATAACCCACTGGTTCTGCTAATTAGGTCTATGAAAGGATATGAATCTTCCATTTATAACTTTCTTCTCCGAAAAATATTGGAACCTGATAGCCTTGTGCACTGGACTGAACAATTTTAGCCACCTTGAAAAAAAAGTTTAGTTGGATTGTGCATGAGAAATCCGGCTCATATGAAGTTCTGCAAATGCTTTAGTACATGTTTGAGAAAACTTTTAATTAGCCCAAATCTTAGTTTTGAGCCCAAAAAGTGATTTTCCAATAGTCTCATTATGTTTAGATGTTGCAGTTAGAGCTTCAGAAAATAGTGATTATGGCCCAAAATAGATTCTGAGTATAAGCTGAGGAGAGAAGCTTTTACAGTGTTGAGAATAGTTTTTTATATCCATTAGAGCATGAAAATACTGATCATACTAATGAGTATCGGACATCATCATCAAGTCTAACCATGGCTTCTTCAAAAAATATGGATATTACTTGTAATTTAATTTGAAATCAAATTATACAGTATTTAGAAGAGAATTAGTCATGTTATATTATTAAGTTCCTTATAATAATATCAGTTTATTTAGTTTAAAAATTAAAAGTAATTTATAGGCTTTCTTTCATATTATTTGTAATTTATAATTTTAAGTAAAAATTATCAATCAATTTTGTAAACATAAAATCATTATACATTCAAAAAAAGTGCTTATCAATGAGATAATTCAAACATATTTAATTTTATAAAATCATTTTTGAACTAAAAATATCTAAACATAAATTAATTTTCACAATAGCTATTTTAACTAAAAACATTTTTAAAAAATCTATTCTTATCAAAATGACTTGTATAAAAGATTTCCCAAGATGCACTTATTCTCCCACAAAGTCACAAAGTTTATCCACATATTCAAGAGTAGTCCTCGCATGCTTTACCTTTTAAAATATATATATATATATGTATATATAATACACTATCTATGTGTGTATGTATGCGTTGAAGGATAAAATTCTGCAACCCATGAGTTACAGAGGTGAGCCACTCAACATCCTAAATGCAAGGCTAGGTCTCCCCCATTATATTGGGGAAGTTGGTGAGCTTTAGGTCATGATTAGTATGCTAGTCCCGTAGGCCGGTTGCTACTTTAACATTATTAGGTAAATCTGAGATATAATAAAAACATAGATAAAGCTAGTTATAAAAAAGTTACAAAACATGTGACACGCATATCTGACATGCTCATGTGTATTTAACTTTATTTTTCTGTTTCTTACAAATTGAGTTTACGTAAGAATCTCTAACCAGATGTGGACCATTAGCAGCTACATGCTTCTCCGTATGCATTATTTTGTAGCAACTCAGCATATTTGCAGTTGCAGAGTACACTTGCAGATACTGATATATATATATATATATATATAAGAGCTTAAGGAGAAAGGAAGTCTATGGCTATAAAACTGATATTTATAGTCTTAGTTCCCTCTTGAGTCTACCCAGAAACAGGATCCATTAGGCTGCATCCATAGACTTTTCTTGACGCACCAAGGTAACACCAAAAGGTTCTTATTAGAAGGAAATCACTTTGGTTAAGGGCGAAAGGCTAGCATATATAGCTTATATTCACTACAACATTTTTCATATACGGCAACACTTTTACTTATAACAGTTCAAAAAATGTTGCCTAATATATGAATAGGCAACATTTTCTTACCTGTAACTATTAATTTTTTATTTTAAGCAACAAATTCTATACAACATTTGAAAAATGTTGCCTATAGAAAAATAGGTAACATTTATAACCTGTAGTAATATAATTTTAAAATAGATTACAAAAAATAAATGTTGCCTATAATATGACTCTTAACGCAACAATTAACAAATGTTCCCTTTATAATAAATTACATATTTAACTGTTGCCTGATCATTGCAACATTTATCAAATGTTACCTATAACATAAAAATTATTTCAGAATAAAGTAACATATATCACTCTTAATATGGCGGCACTATTTTTCAATTTGGCGCTCATTTTTTAGTACATTTAATTAATTTAATCTTTACAAAAGAAAATCAAAACTCGGAAGGGAGATGGAAAGGCAGAAAGCAAGCGCATTCTCTATGATCTCCTTGAAACATGCTGAAGTTCATGGTCTCTAAAGCTCGGTGATGCTCGTCATCTCTTCACGTCTCTCGTTTGATGACTCTCTTCCATTTTGAAGTTTAGTCGTGGTGATCTCCCCCTCATTTGCTGCCCATCTGAAAATCTTGTCATCTCTGCCAAGGGTTCTAGGTGCCGCCTCTAAAAACAGTCTTGCGCTATCTCTAAATATGAAGACTATATTGATGTCTCGCCATCTTTAAAGCGGATTTTCCCTCTTCTCTCATGTTCACCAACGGTGCTGCAGTTGCGACAAAATCAGACCTCAAACAAAGAAGGCCAGCACTAGGTATTTGGGAAGTGGGTCACGAAGGTGGCGGAATTTCAACAACATTGATGGAGTTTCATTACCAGTTCTTCCTGATTAAAAAAAGAAAAATTACCAGTTCTTCCCCCATCACTTCGTTAGTTGGATCTCTTTACCTATTTTTAAATCTTATAAATGTTTTTAGATTGTTGCTAGGTTTCACAGCTAGATTTCCAAAATTGATGCTTCATTAAAAAATTATTAATGTCGGTTTTGCTAATTATAAACTTAAATTACGGTATGGGAGTTGAAAGAAAAGCCTTGCTTTTTGGTGGAAAAAAAACAGCTACTTACCTTGAAGTATAACTGCTCACAATTTGTAAAAGCTTGAGACTGTTATATGATCCATACTTTAGCTAGTGAATTGGAGGTTATGGCCTATTTATTGTACCGGAACTGCATATGGTATTAAGCTGCATAATGGTTGCAATTAATTTAGGATTGTTAGTAATGAAAATCTGTAGGCATTGACTATTATATACTCTAAATAAATCACTTGTGTGGAATACTTTACTACATTTTTTAAGAAATATAGATCTTTTTTAGAAATACTTTACTAAATCTGATTGACCTTTTCCAAAATCCATTCATAGTCCTAAGAATAGCTTGTATTGGTTTCCTTATATTAAGACATTTTAGCAGGTAGGATTTTCAAGGTAAATATTTTAAAAGGATATGGCCAACGCACTCAATTTTTCTATTCTCCTAGTTGAATTAATGAGGTGGACTTTAATTCTGAATAGATTCAAGAAATTAGGAAAGTGGATAGCAAGGGAAGTGAATATCATGGGGCAAAAGGGGAAGCAAGTGAGGAAGCAATGTGATGCTTCGCTAAACCACTAACTATTCCATTCATCCACTTGGCATGGTTTTAGGATGTTTTATTTATGTTATTTACTTATCTTATTTAATTTCTTAGTCTTATAAATAGCCAGATTAGGTGCCCTTTGATGGCTATAAGTTGATGATTATTTGTTGTATTTAGGAGATACTCCTTTGCTATTAGAGTGGAAGAGTGAAATCCTTATTTGTTCCTAATACACTATTATTTTCCCATATTTTATTGGAGTTATTGATTTTTTTAGATTTTGGCATTGATTCCTCCAATAGAATTTCTCTTTAATTTTCTTCAAAAATCTAGCATCTATCAGTAACATTTGGCCAACTTCCCTTTTATTTTATTCTTTTGCTCTTCCTCTTGCTTGTTTCTATATATTTGTTATTCCCAAGTTATGGCCCTCAAATTAGAAGTTTCTCCTTATCTTTACACGGGGTCAGAGTTAGCTCATTCCTATGTTATTTGCCTTAACCTTTTATTTGCTTGGCTTTGATTTTTATTACTATAGATCTTTCTTGATGTTATTTTTATTTTATTTTTATTGTCAATCTTATCGTTTTGTGCATCCTTATCTAGATTATTGCTACAGATAAAATATAGATGTATCATCTGATCTTCTAATCTATGATTTAATATGCCAAAATGCCTTCCTTTATTTATGCGAATATGTCTTCAATTTTCAATAGTTTCTTGCTTGTAAGATAATGTTTTTATTCATTATCTAATGCTAATTGGCAAGGGATCTTTGTATTTAGACAATTGAAAGGTGGGGAACGAAAGCAACTATGAGTTCATTTTTTGTGCATCAAACTACTGTAGATCCATGAGTTTGTGTTTGGTGAGTATAATGCTTTACTTATATTTTTTCCATCTGCTTCGTGGGGCTTGCTTCAGATTTTTTTCTAAATTGATTTCTTTCTGTATTATGGGAGCTCATTTTCATTATTGAAGTTAAATATGTACATGAAAAGAGTGTGAGTTTCAGAAAGGACTGGATTTTGAAATACTAATTGTTTACAAGTGCAGATGAGCCTACCCGAATATGGAAGTTCTCAGCTAACTAATACATTAAGGTAATTTAATATTCCTAAAGTTTAAAGATTATAGTGTCCAACACGTGTCTAAGGGGTTATTGTACCATCACTTCTATTTCTCTATTCCTCTTATACTCTTCTATCTCAATTTATATGTATATGCTTCTAAGTTATGGCTTAGAGGCCTCTCAAATGGTATTATTGGTCACGAGGTGGAGGCTTTAATTACAAAATAAACCAGGGTAGTCAAGGTTCACAAAGGTTTTCTCCATTATGATTTCACTATGTGAGAATTATATTGTTTGAAATTTATTTGTTTGATGTAATCAATTTCCATGTGAGATTGCTGATACATTCTCTAATAGGTGATGAACTTCTTTGTTGGTCTATTATTTTTGCACTTGCTGAAGCAAATCAGGGTACAAATCCTGTATACTAGTTTTGCTTCATTCTATCTGATGGCAGTGATTTTTGTGAAGAAAAATGTAGTGGAAACAAAAGGGAAGTCTCTCCAAAAAATTGAGATGGCACTTCTTTCACAAGAAGCAACTTAAACGAACATAGGTGGATGAAGTATTAGCAGTATACCTTCACTTGCAAAATCATTTGTACAGAACATATTCTGGGAAAAAAAAAGAATTTTCTTGCACTGAGGAATTGGACGAGGTTACATATTTATTGTTGAGATAGTTCACGATAATTGTTGTAAATCAAGGTGTATTTTTGGTGAAAAATTTAATAATCCAGACCATAGTTGTCCGTCTGATTGTTTGTTTTGTTGTTTTATTATGGTTGAGTAGGATGAAAATTTTGAAACCCATAAACATGAGCATTACTGATGGTTGCTTTTAATAGGAGCTTGTGTTATGTAGCTCTTGGTAGTTGGTACCTTACAAGCAAAACTATCTCTACTTTGTTTAAATAAGCCAAATCAATAAAAAATGTCAACATATGAATGATGTAAATTGATGAACTTATGTGAAGGGTGAAATATTTCACAACTTCATTTCAGTTTGTTGGAGTAGATCTTTGGATCTGTAAGATGTCTTGTGTGGTCAATACGAATTGTATTATGCTGTTGTGATTCCTTAAGAATAGTGGGCGGGAAATGAATTGATTCTTATGCACCATAACTGGACATCATAATCCTTTTGTGACAATAAATTGATTGATTTTATGGTATATAATGTTATTTAAATAAATCTCTAACTAGCAAAGCATTTAGATTCATCATATCTGATGCACCATTTTATGATGTTTATATTGCTAGGTACGAAAGAGATAATCATACTCAGTAGTTACATCTTAGTTCATTATTATATATATATTTTCACCATTCTTCCAGAGGCTTTTTACATCTTTATTATTATTTTGGTGGGTGGGGGGTTGGATTTCAGGGATGCCTACTAGTCCTTACTTATATGCAAATGATCTCATTGAAGTTGTGAAAAACAAGCATGCTTCTGGAATGTATACAAGTCTAGTAAGTAACTAGTGAACAGCCATTTGCTACTATTGTACCATAATTTATTCAAGCTAAGAACTAATGCTTTGTATTTATAAAATGGTAATGTCGGTATTTTATCTCAAGGCTTGTGAATCTGGGAGTATCTTTGAAGGTCTTCTTCCTGAAGGTTTGAATATTTATGCTACAATAGCTTCAAATGCAGATGAAATCTGTTGGGGAACTTATTGCCCTGGGGTGTATCCTAGTCCTCCCCCAGAATATGAAACTTGCTTAGGTGACCTGTACAGTGTTTCTTGGATGGAAGACAAGTAGGGGCATACTTTCTACTTTAATTATTATGTTATATCACATTTGATTAGGAAACATTTGCTTGGTAGAATTTTGGGGTGCTTTAAATTATTATGAATACAAATGCATAACCAGATCATATATCATGCCAATTTAGGGCTATATATTATACTTAAGCAATCATCATGTAACTTAAATTCTAAGTTCAGGTATTCTAATTTTAGATTTCTAGACTCCTGAGCAGTGACATACACAATTTGCTAACAAAGACATTGCATCAATAGTATGAACTGGTAAGATTCTGCTGCTAACTTAGAAAGCTTATCTATGGTATTTTCATCAAATTCCTGGTCTAATTTTATTAGTTAAAGACATGTCAAATGTGTTACTTTGTGTTATGGATGCCTATTGATATTCCACTAGGCTTGTAGGTTAAAAAAAGGACCATCAATGGAAATTCTGTCTATGGCTCATACGTGATGCAATATGGTGATATAGGGCTTAGCAAGAATCAATTTCCACATGAGATTGTTGATACATTACAGGTGATGAACTTCTTTGTTGGTCTATTATTTTTGCACTTGCTGAAGCAAATCAGGCCACAAATCCTGTATACTATTTTTGCTTCATTCTATCTGATGACAGTGATTTTTGTGAAGAAAAATGTGGTGGAAACAAAAAGGAAGTCTCTCCAAGAAATCAAGATGGCACTTCTTTCACAAGAAGCAACTTAAATGAACATAGGTGGATGAGGTATGAGCAGTATACTTTCACTTGTAGAATCATTTGTACATAACATTTTTGGAAAGAAAAAAGAATTTTTCTTGCACTGAGAAATTGGACGAGATTAGTTACTTGTTGCTGAGATGATTCATGATACTTATTATATTGTAATATTTATCCTATTTTGTTAGATACTTGTTGCCTAGATGGTTCATGATATGTACTTTGTTTTTATGAGATACACTTTGATGATTAACTGAGATGAATGAAAAAAACCAGCTTATTGCAGAGATATGAGCTGCAAATCAGAATTGCACTATTGGTTTGTTTTGATCATGCATTTTAAAAATTAAATTATCTAATTTTCAAGTTGATTTCTTGATAATTGATTATTCTTTCAGTCATTCATGGCTAGGATCATTTCACTATCTCTATATTTGTTGCAGCTAGTAAAAATGTGCATTGCAGGTTGCTAACGAGATTCTAGTTCCTAGAGGTATTGGTGATAGGAGGGGAAGGGTAGATTCTTGCTACTAAGAATGCACAAGAAAACAAAGTGACATTTCTCAGTATTTGCCTAGGGATACAAATTGCTGTCATCGAATTTGCATGAAGAGCCCCTATTTAGAGATTTTTTTTGGCATGTTTGATTTACTTTGTAGTGTTATGTTTGATCAAATTGCATTTTAACTTTCTAGCTGAAAAAAATATCTTGAACTCTTTGTGATTTGTTAGTTGATCTTTTGTTGTGGAATTGTTGGAATGGTTGCAAAGGATGCATTGTAAACCTTTAGACTGTCTTGAACTCTTTGTTTAAGTGAATTAATTTAGTACAATTGTTTAATATGATCTTTTTAGTTATATGTATATGCAAGGGAGAAATCAAGTTCAAAATATGAGAATAAATTAAATTACATTTAGAAAATGTTGCCTTTAGTGTTTTTAAGCAACAGTTGTCAAATAAACTCAAAATAAGGTTATGTTTAATATAAAAATTGTTACCTATACTCGATAAGTTTACAATTTAAAAATGTTGTCTATTGGAAGTTTAGGCAACATTTGAAAACTGTATTTTATATATAGGCAACATTTAAAACTGTTGTAGCTTATTTCCTTTAAAACTGTTGCAGCTTATTTCCCATAAAACTGTTGCTTATACGCTAAGTTAACACTTGGAAAGTGTTGCCTATTGGAATGAGAGGCAACATATTCAAACTGTACTTTATGTATAAGCAACATTTATGAACTGTTACAATGTAACTGTTGCCTATTTCTTATAATATAGGCAACAATTTTTGTGATTGTTGCTATAAAAATAAAAAAAATGTTGTTTAAAGGAATAGGTAACGCCGGCATAGGCAACACTCGAGTAACATTTGGAAAATATTGTCTATTATTTTTGGCAACAGTTTTCCAAATTCTAGCAACACTTTTTAAATGTTGTTGTATATAAAAAATGTTGTAGTGATTCTATGCTGGGGCGTCGAAGCCATTGATAGCAAAGTTGAGGTTCCCTCATTGTGGAAGTACTTTAATTACAAAAGGAGCCTTTCTGGCTTTGCTGCTTGGTCTGGGGTGGTTGCTACAAAGTCCAAGCGATTTGACATATATAATTGATGACTATCATTCGAGGCCAATTAGATATACAAGAATAAGATCAATTGCTTCAATTAAATTGGCACTTATTCTTTTTGGATAAGATATTATATATAGGAAAAATGATTTATCATAGAACTTTACACTGATATGATAAAGATTGACTCGATTTAGATTAACTGGGGTTCAATATAATTTTTGGAAACTTGTTGGGTTAGAGAAAGAAAAGAAAAAAAAACTGGATCTATATATAACTGACTGAGCCAACTCTAGACTGAGTTATTCACACAAACTTGAAAAGATCGTATGTTAGCTGTCAAACAATGATAAGAGCAAGTTCATTGCTTGATTGTTGTTGGGCCAGCAAGTTCATTGGTCGATTAATTGCTGTTTATCATATATAGGTCACTAGCACTACTTCACGGATCATTATTGTTGTATTTTCTAGTCACAGATCATTATAAAATAAATGTACTTAAATTTCTCCATGATAAAGTTAATCTACTAGAGTTATAAAACGACTGTTAAATTCAATTTTAAAATATGCTAAAAAGAAAACTGAAACTTTCAGTGTCGCATTACGAAACCAATATCGCATATAAACTATGAATAAATTAGAAAGCAGTGACGAAAAAGTCGTTGTCTTATGACATAATAATTAAAATAAATGAAACAAGAGTCAGGGTGCCTATAATACGACACAGCTTGCAGGGTCGAGGAACCTATGTGGACGTCCATATCAAAGTTCAGAATGGCATTTGTGTAATTTGCGTGGTTCCTCCCAGTGTCAATCAAGACGTTTACTTTTTTTAAAAAAATATTATTAAAATTATTTATATAAAATGATTTTAAAATTTAAAAATATTTTAAGAATGCAAAATATTAAAAAAATTATTTCATAACAATTTAATTGCAAAAAATTATTTAAAATTTGATTTCTTCATATATATATATATAACTTTTATTTTGAAAATTTTGTCAACATTTTTTCTAAATTTTTAAATTCTAAAAACAATTTACATAACTCAATTATTTTAAATGACATGTTATTGACAGTAAATTTTTTAAACTTTGAATCATGTTAGTGAAATAATAAACTAAAAAGATAAAAAATCATATATACAAATTTAAAAATTTAATGGGTCCATTGTTAAATTTTAAAAGTTAAGAAATTATTTGCATTTGACTTAAGATTTAAAAAATTTTTCAAAGTAAATATCTTTAATTTAAATAGTTCCCTTTCTTGTTATTTCACATGGTCCGTCCAAAGTTCAATTCTGGCATGGATTTCTTAATAGAAATTTAAAATATCCAACACAGGGCTCATATTTTGACACTTGTGCGTTGAGGCATTCTCAAAGGACTGAGGCTGCGCAATTTTCAATTACCTCAATAATTGACTCCACCATGGAATGAGATCACATTCTTCCCATTTCAAAAGAATCAAATATCAATGTTAAACATTTTTTATACAAAAAATAATAATGTTTAGATTTGTTTATTTTGTATCCGAATTAATTTATCTTCGGTTGTTAACAATTTGATCTCATAATTATTTTTATATCAAATTGACCTTTCAATTTATAATTCATATCACATGCGTTCAGAGGCATTCTCAAGTTTGAATTATATTAACCTCATTCTCCTTGAGCCACATGATATGCGTGTATATGTTCTAAAAATATATATAAATTTAGTATATTATGAATTTCGAATTCGATTTGGCTCCATATATTTGCCTAGAGCTAAAATTAGCCATATTATTCTTGATTTGTGAGCACTGCATCCTATAGTTTTTATATTTGATTTGGATATTAATATTAATTGCATTGATAGTAGTCTAAAATATTTTATTCTTTTGTTTAATTTTATATAAACTGATTTTTTATAAATGAGCTTCAAAAGCTTCTTTAATTCTTTACCATATTCCACAATTTTTTTTAAAAAAAACTTATTTAATTTAAAGTTTTTCTAGGCTAATGGGTATGGTTTCAGGAATTTAAAGATTGATTGAAAATGCAAAAAGACAAAAAAAATTATCCGTTGAACACAGGTTCAACATGAGAATTATGATATTTTATTTATGATCATTTTTAATTAATATTATTCATTAAATTAACAGGTATGATTGAGAGATTAGTATCATTAGTCATGTGTCCATTAACAAAACTGACAATTTAATTAAAAGATACTGAATATCAATACAGTTACCCCAAAAAAAGACGAAGAAGATGCTCAATACAAATTTAAAAGCTTTTATTCAAAGCAGTTAAAAATTAAACAACAAATTTGACATTAAAAAATTAAAAAGAATAAATTGAGATCACAAATAAATTTAAAAGACTCGAATACTAATTTAAATTTTATTCATTGATAGAGTCAAAGGTAAACTTCAATTTGCGGACTAAATCCTAAACGCTAACCATACATCACATTAAACTAGTTCACATGATGTTTGTTCTTTCTTTTAAAAACACAAAAAGAGACCCATGAAATAATATTTATATTCTCAAGAACAATTTATTTAGAGAAAGAGTGTGAAAAAAAAACACAGAAGTAATATTCAATGTTTTCTTTCTCCCATTTCTTGTATCTTTTTAAGATATAATAATAATGGCTATGTATGTGTGTATCTATAATTGATTTGTTTTAGTTCATGCATAGCATGTAAAACTATATTAATTAAATATAGAAGATGTAAAACAGCCGACCCATAAGCAATCTCGCTTGGAATGCAAATAATCAATTTGTGATTGTAGCTTTCATTCCTTCAAGCTGTGATCATTTTCAGCGCAATCATAGCTTTTGGCTGTTCTTTTAGGCGATGCCGGCTGCATTTCCAACCAAAAACTGCTGCTCTCTTAAATTAAAATGAGACTCTTCAAGTTCAGGGATGCTGATAGGATGCTCATGCCTGCACATGGCGCAGCGCAGAGTCGAAAAAGGTGCCCTGAAAATGGCCATTAAATTAAATTAATATAAACGCCAAATCAAATTCTGGGTTAATCCATGAATAAGCATATTGGCAACATCTCATCAAAAACTCCCCCAAGCTCTTCGTTTTAGGCCAGTAATTATGGCAACCAAGTGGTCTTTGTATGATTCTACTTTCTTTAACAACTTGTCTCTGTTAATTAGTAGGTAAAATGACTTCACCAAGAAGAATGGTAAACTCATATTTTTTTTCTGTACATCGTTGAGGGTATAAGTTTTTATAGTTAAAATTGTTGCTTGCAAACAAGATAATGGACTATGTATTTGACAACAAATATGGTTTAGTGGTACTACATGTCATAGAGTAATTCCATTGGTTTGGCTTCTTGTTAAGGTTGTCACCTTGAGTGCTAGATTGTAATTACGAGGACCCCTAGTGGAGCTTTTAGGTAGAGTAAAGGTAACCTGAAAATGATATGAATTTACAAGAAATTATTTTTCTTGTGGATCTTTATTTATATTACTTGCCAAATAAAGCGAAAAAAACGGGAATTAAAATAACAATTGGATCAAATATTTGAAATTAAGTATCAACATATGGGGCAAAGAACATAAATTCTTTATGTTTTCTCGTCCCTTATAATTGTCCTTCTCTTAACCAATATTTATTTATCTATTTAGGACGGTACTGAGCTGCATGCCTGCCTATAAGTTGTGTCTCCCCCCCTGTGCTTCTTTCTCTTGATATCTGATGCAAAGGTCCTTTTCTGGCTTCCTTTTCCTACTCTGGCATGTCACTTCCGTTTTTGGTAGATTTGTTGCAGAAAACTATTGGCGAACAAGTAAGAGAGCAAGAAGTAAGTGTCTCTTTCTTGGTATCTGTCTCTCCTACTCTCTTGTGGTTCTTTTTCATATGATTGACGAGTATATATTGTGTTCGAAAAGATCATGCAGGGCTTCAAGTTGAAGAAGAGCAGGATCCTGAGAAATATATTGAGCAGTGATAACTTTGATGGAGTATATCAGCACACATCAGAGGCTAAGCTGGAATCTTCAAGATTGAATCAAGCATCTGCAAACTCAAACAGAGGCTTCAGATATCACCATGAAACAAAGAAGTATGAAATTAGATCAGTTAACATTCTCAAACAGTTGCTTCTGCATCACATTAGTCCTGTACTGATTTTCTCTAATGCAAGTTTAACCTTGAAAGCAACTCTGATTTGGATACTTTTTTTTCTCAAGGATCTTTGTTGGTTCATGGAATGTTGGAGGCATTGCACCCCCAAAGAATTTGGACATGGAAGATTGGCTTGACACACAAAATAATTCTGCAGATATATACGTTCTGGGGTAATTTTCTTCTGTTACCAATCTTCTTCTACAACTCAATGTGTATTTGAGAGTAATCTAACTCAAATAACATCTGTTATATTTCAGGTTCCAAGAAATTGTGCCTCTTAATGCAGCAAATGTATTATTAGGTCCTCAAAACAGAAAAGCTTCCATGGAATGGAATTCTCTCATTGCGGCAGCCCTTAACAAGAGAACGCCAAGAAAGCTGGTTCAAGACAATAAAATAGCAGAATTCCAAAAGATATATCCTATGAAGGAACATGTTAGTGCTGAGGATGAACATAGACAAGATTTTCTATGCATCACAAGCAGGCAACTGGTGGGAACGTTCATGACTGTTTGGGCTCGAAGTGACCTCTATCAATATATCCGGCAACTGAGTGTCTCTGCTGTTGGCTGTGGAATCATGGGCTGCTTGGGAAACAAGGTGTGTTTTTACGCATTGCAGAGGGGGGCAGGGGAGAGAGAGCTATGAAGTTTGGTTTTCTTTCTTTTTATGTAGTATACAATATAGATATAGACAACTCTTCAGATACAAGCTTTTAAAACCTCAAATGATTTCTTAGAGACTTTCTTTATCTTGGAACACAGGGTTCAATATCAATTAGATTTTGCTTGCATGAAACAAGCTTCTGCTTTGTGTGTAGTCATCTAGCTTCTGGAGGGACAGAAGTAGACCGAAGACACAGAAACGCTAATGCATCTGATATTTTGTCCCAAACAAGCTTCCCTGCTGGTCTCCAGCAAGATTTGCCCCAAAAAATCCTTGACCACGAGTAAGTACATGTAGGTTAAATATAGTAGGAAACTGTCTTTTTCTCCTCACGATCAAATCTCATCTTATCTTCACATGATAAGATTTATATAGAGGAAAAGTAAAACTGTTAAAAGGGACAAGTTACCTAACTACTAGGAACTGTTGGTTGATAAGTGATAACAGCTTGGATATACTATAAAGTATGGACAATTCTAGGTGGATATGTGACTGTTTCTCTTTTCGCAAACTTGAAAACCACATAATTAATTGTGGGATTTGTTCCATTTCCATACCATCAAATTGCAAGACAAAAATCTCTGAAACCAACCGAAAACCGTCTGCTTGGTGGATTTCAGATATTGATTTCAAAATATCTTTTTTAACACGAAATCTTTATGTATCGTAAACCTTTTCGCAATCTCTATAAGAGAGAGTTGAATAATCACTTTTTAATCATACAAGTTGAATATATTTGACCCCTATCTGAAGTGTTTACCTGTTCACTTGCAGCCGAGTGGTCTGGCTCGGTGATTTGAATTACAGGATCTACTTGCCAGACTCTGCAACACGATCATTAGTCAAGAGAAGAGAGTGGAATACCTTGTTGAACAATGACCAGGTAAAGCATATGATCTTACTATTTGCAGTTTCGCACTAACAATATCAGTTACCAAGTGCTGTGTTAAAAAAATTAAAAACCCCTGCAAAAAAATATAGCTCAAGATGGAGCTCACAGAGGGCAATGTATTTAAAGGTTGGCATGAAGGAGCCATAGAATTTCCACCCACTTACAAATACCATCCGAATTCAGAAGATTATATTGGGTGTGATCAGCCCAATACTAGCGGCGTGCCCCAGCATGGTAAGCAATAACAAGCATCAAAATGATTTCATATGAATGAAACATTAAAGCAAACAGGTGGTGGGCTAACCACGAGAAGGGTGATGCAGGTGTGATCGAATTATATGGTTTGGGAAGGGAATGACGCAAACCCAGTCCGAGAGAAGCGAGTCAAAACTTTCCGATCATAGACCTGTGCGAGCCATGTTCACGGCAGACATCAAGTGGTAGGAACTAGTAGATGATTCAAAGGGTTTCCAAAGGCAGTTCGTCCAAGAGATTGAGTTTCTTCTCTCATTAAGCTATTATCAAGCAATGTCGTTTGGTTCAACTAAAGGGAGGAATGGGACGGGAGGAATTTTAAAATTATTTTTATTTTGTGAAATTTAAGAGCAGAGAATAATTTGAGAAATTTTAATAAAATTTTATTTAATTTTAAAAAAAATAAAAAAAAAATTGGATAATAAAACTCAATCCCTTTAAAAAAAAAATTTTAATTGAAAAAAAATAATAAAAAAATAAAAAAAAGGACTAGGAAAAATTAAATATCCTTCAAATCCCTCCAATTTTAAGAACTAAACAAAGAGAGATCCCTTCCCCTCCCCACAACAAAAAAAACCTGATCTAAACGGAGCCTTAAGGATCTAGAAAGGCATTCAAGTGATGGGTCAATTCTATGCGAGATGTGATTTACTTTTCAATCAGAATAAGCCCTTTTTTTTCTATTGTTGTATTAGATGACGTACGGAATCCAAAAAAAAAAAAAACGGGCTCCATTTCGGAGCCCGTGAATGAAAAGATTTTGTAGGGAGGTTTCCAGTTTACGCATTCTTACACAACACAAACCTACGTACGAGTGGTGGAAGTTTGGTGCATAGGAATTTCGCACTGGTTCGCGAATTGTGATGTATCCCTTCTGGATCGTACAATCTAGAATTTGAGATCTCAGGTTTGCTGCGACCTACGATAACAATTTAAAGAAGAAAAAATCAAAATATTTGGGAGATATTCAAGAATGTGGATATCTTATTTTATCAGAGACGAAGATAAAGATTTTTAGCTCTTACAACCAGAGCTTCGTTGGAGTGCCATGTTAAACATAATAGACCAACTTTCATTCCAACTTGTAAATACTCGTCTTCCATGGATTTCAATCCATGAATTTTAATTCGAGGGGTTGGTTCAAAAAAAAAAATAATCGACAATGAAATTTATTATAATCTAGAATCAAAATTTGAAAATATTATACTTTTCTTTTGCCAATAAAATATTATCCCTTTGTTTTCGAGAAATTGATACTTCATAGTTATACACACGTGGATTAAGAAAGCAGTGTAAGAAGTATCAAGCATGTGATTGTATTTTACTACAGTATTTTTTTTTACTACGTAAGGCTTATCTTTTTTTTAATTATTATTGAAGAATAAAATTACAAAAAAATAATTCAGGTTCTGACAACAAAGTAAAATAATCAAAAGTGTCCATTGTTAAAAACTAGGGTACATTTAGTTTTCAGTTAGTTAAAAATGAGTTTTGGTAAAATTGATTTTGTAACGTACTTATGATAAAAATTAATTTTACACTAACATATTTGTGTTTGAATAATTTATTTAAAAATTAGTTTTGACAAAACTCATAATTTTTCTCTAAATTGATCTTAAACTCTATCTCAAGACTAATTTAATTTTCTTATATTAAAATTTAATCTGTAATTATTTAATATTTTCTTACAAATCATGATCTATAAAAATTAAAATTTTGAAAAAATATTTTAATTAATAGACAAAAGAAATTTTATGAAAATTTTATTTTTTCAATTTTTTTATTTTTCTCATTTTCATTAATATATTTTTATCTAATTTTAAAATAAATATAAATAAAAATAAAGAACAAACATCTATCCCCTCAACTCTGTTTTTAGCATAAATCATGATAATAATATTACAACATTTTGACACCCAAACATCAATTAAAAAAGTGGAAAACATGATTTTGGCCTGGAATGGGTTTCTAAGGGTAGAAACAAACAGGCACTAACTGTCTAATTGGCTCTTGACCTATTCCCACCCTTGGGAGCGACTGATGTCAGCGTGACTTGACTGGTCTTAATTTTGGGCATTGGTGTTCTTTTTGTCTGTTGATTTATCTTGGACTTCTAGTTTTTAATATTTTTGTCTTTTAGATTGGGTTTTCTTGACCCAAAAAAGATCAGGCTAGAATGGAGCCCTATTTTATCTCCCACCAAGAAGTTTTTTTTAATCACAAAAAAGTTGTTTGTAGAGACGGTGGATTATGTTGAGCTGTTCTTGCAGCCATGTTGTACCATATTTTGTCTGGTTTATTTAAAAATAATAATAAATATATTAAAAAATAAATAAAATAATAAATAGAACAATAATAATGAAAGTAATAAAAATAAAAGAATAAAGATAAAATCTAATATTTTAAAAGATTATCATCAAGAAAAGTTAATAATATAGAAAAGTTTAAATACCAAATATCCCTAGGTTATTTTTAGAGATTTTAGAGTAAAATGTGAAGAATATCCTTTTATTTAAATATATAAAATAAAAAAAAGGAAAATAAAAGAAAAAAAATCTAGAAATTATCTTATTATCTTTTAAAATCTAGCTATCATCCATATCCACAACATTTAAGGAAAAAAACGATAAAATAAAAATGGAAAAGGAATTAAATCATTTAAGAGAGTTGGTGAATATAAAATAAAAATAATAATAAGAAGAAGAACAACAACAACAACATCTTTTAAGACCTTTTAAAAAAATGGGATTTAATAATTTTTAAAAAGATTATGAAGTCAATATGTTATCATATATATGATTCTTATCTTTAAGATTTTAAAATATTTATATTAAAAAAATGTATGACTCATTTCTCTATAAACAGAGGACTTGAAAGTTAAAGTAAGAAATCAAAAAGCTTAGAGACCACATTTCATAGGATGATGTGAGTTTAGTGTGAGGGATTGAAATGCTAAGGGAATCGCTGGTTCTCATGTACAAGAGAATCAGCAAACCCACCAGGAGGCTAGGAAGGAGATATTAGGTGTAGGAATCTAATTTTTCAAGCAAAAATGCCCCTCATTTTTGTCTCCTTCTCTATCTCCCATTATATTCCCCTAGAAATGAGTAGTAAATGCCTCATTTTTACTAAATATAATTTAAATTCAATGAGGTTTAAATTTTATATACCAAACTTGTCTCAATAAAATTTAATTATGTTAACTAAAAGATTTTGAAAGAAGATCTTTTAGATGACTAAAATTTAATTGGGGATTCAAACAACAAGTACTTCCATGAGATCATTAAAGAAGATACCGAAATAGGATTCATGCCATTCAAAATGAAGAAGGTGCTCGGGTAGGATCAAGAGGAAATAGCAAGTACCTTTGTGAAGTTCTACAAAAATATGGTAGGGTGTTCCTCAAGTACAAAATCTTTAAATGAAAAGGCTATTACACTTTGAGTATAGAGCAAAGAGTTGGATTAATACAACCAATCACAAAGGAGGAAGTAAAAAATGCCATGTTTACCATAGATGTGAATAAATCCCATGGTCCTAATGGCTACAATAGTGGGTTCTTCAAATATGCTTGGGAAGTGGTTGGAGAGGAGATAACGGAAGTAGTGACTGAATTCTTCCAAACAGGTTTCTTCCCTAAACAACTCAATAGTACTCTAATCACCCTCATACCCAAGATAGATGAACCTAACTCTCCTAGTGATTTTAGACCAATAGCTTGCTGTAATACCCTCTACAAACGTATCTCTAAAATCATTTGTGAGGGACTGAAGCCAATCTTACTTTTGGTGGTTGATCAAAACCAAGGTGCTTTCATCAAAGGAAGAGCCATTACACATAACATTCTCATATGCCAGGATCTAATTAGATTATATAACAGAATGAACACAACCCTAAGGTGTTTATTAAAACTTGACTTGAAGAAGGCATATTAAAACTTGACTTGAAAAAGGCATATGATACAATTGAATGGGGTTTCATTAGATAGCTACTAACAGCCCTTAAATTCCCCCCCAAATTTATTGGCTGGATTATGTGGTGCATCACCACAACTACATTTTCATTATACATTAATGGAGAAACCAAGGGCTTTTTAACTAGTGGGAGAGGACTCAAGCAAGGTGATCCGGTATCTCCTCTCATATTTGTTATTGTTATGGATTATCTCACTAGAACTTTGAAATTGCATTGTATGCAACCAGATTTCTCCGTCCACCCTCTTTGTAAAACCTTGTAGCTGCTGAATCTTTGTTTTGCTGATGATTTCCTAATGTTTTGCAAAGCGAACTTGGTATTAGTTGATGTCTTAATGAAGGCTTTTCAGGAATTTTCATATACAATAGAGCTTAAAGCAAATCTCCAAAAGTCACAGATCTTTGTTGGGGGGAGGGTGTGTGTGAATGAATGCACAAAGAACTTGTTAAAGGAACGCACATGTTTTGCTATGAGGGGAATTTCCTTTAAAATATCTTGGCATCCCTTTATCTCCGACAAAATGGTGATTGCCACAATCTTATTGTGAAGATGACAACTAGAGTAAGAAGTTGGGCAACGAGACATTTATCTTATGCAGGTAGAACTCAACTGGTAAATTCTGTATTGTTAGCTATGCACTCTTATTGGACATCAATTTTTATCTTACCTCAATCTATAGTAAATGAGGTGGAGAGTATTTGTAGAAATTTCCTTTGGGGGGAGAAAAGATAATAAACATGGAATGGCTTTAGTAAGCTGGGATGACATATGTTGTGGGGAAAAACCAAGGAGGGTTGAAGTTTAGGAAATGCTTTATTTTGAAATCAAGTTGTTGTGGCAAAATATAGCTGGGCAATAGCAACAAAGCAAGATACATTATGGGTGAAGTGGGTCAATGAAATCTATATGAAAAATACAGATTTTTGGAGTTATCAACTTAAGCAAGACACAATTTGGCATTAGAAGAAAATAGTGAAACAAAGGGACAAAATGGCGGTAGGCTTTCAAGATGGCAAGTGGCTTCTAGAAAAAGATGAAAATTACACTGTGAAATCTGGTTATAAATGGTTGAATGGGGATAAAACAAATGTACAATGGGATAAAATAGCCTGGGGAAAATTTAATGTACCCAAGCACTCATTTATCACCTGGCCAGCTTTAAGGGAAAGGTTTCTAACAAAAAAACAAGATGAAAAAAATTCCAAATGCAAGTGGAAGATTGTAAATGTGTGTTGTGTGAGGCAGAGGAAGAAAAAGGGGAGCACTTATTCTTTGATTGTTACTAGTCTAAACAATTGATAAAGCTTGTTGCTGATTGGATTAATTGCAATGGGTTCCCAGTAGAGTTCTATTGGTGGATTAGATACTCAACTCACTGATCGGAATCCTATAAGTATACAGATTCAATTATAGTAATAAAAAGTCTTGTATTCCAGAGGTCAAACTCAAGAGAAGTAGTAAATTTATCAGTCCAAACTTTTAATTCCAAAAGTAAGAGATAATCAAATTGAGAATTCAAATTAAAAAGAAAAGAAATAGAAAACAAAACGGTATCTGAGTTTTGATTCAGTTCTATAAGTATTAAGGGATCAGAATTCACCTTATAAAATAACTTAATTCTATTTCTTAGTTAGACCCTACACAATTATAGTTACCGTTGTTTCTAAAGTATCCTAATTACCTCTCGGTTAATTAGTTCTTATTTAATTAGGATTCAATTCGCTATCGCGCAACTAAAATTTCTAATTAAATCTTGAAAACTATAACGTATATCACCACAAATTCCTAATTATATCTTTAGATTAGTTATTAGTATTTATCTCTCTAAATCTAGATTCACTCTTCATCTCTCAATCCATAAAGTTTACCCATTAATTAAATTCTATAGTGATCAAGCATAAAATCTACATGAACGAACAAGAGAAACAAATATAATAAAAAGACAAATTAAATATAACTTGAAGAATAAATTCATATAATCTTAACTAGAGAAACAAATATAATAAAAAGATAAATTAAATATAACTTGAAGAATAAATTCATATAATCTTAACTAGAGAAAATAAATCCAATTCATCCTAGTCAGATTACATCCCTACCCCTGACCAGGAGATTTAACTACACATGGAAATAAAAATCAAATTAGAACTAAATTCCCAAAATCATAGTGAAAATAACAAGAAGAAAGAGTTATAGTAGAAGAGAATGAATCTATCTCTAATACTTCATAGATCTCCTTACTTTCTCTTCATAAGATGCTCATAGATGCATTTAAATCATGTTCTCTAACCTCTGAGTGTGTTTCTGAATCTCCTCTTGTATTTCTCTTGCATCATATTTATAACATAGAAAGAATACTTGGCTTCTAAGTCAGTTTACGTGTCAAAAATATATTTTTATGGACTTCTGCACTTTGACCAGGTATCGAGTGGTCATATAATCATCCAATACGGCGTCGGGTGGTTTTGAAAGTCATAAAAACGTAATATCCACGTTGACCCGGTATTGGCTGAGTTTGACCCGGTGCCAGGTGGATGCCTGGCACAAAAAACCCCTTTATTCAGATTTAGACAAATTACCAGCTCGTATTGACAATTTGAACTCAATTTTTGCCATTATAACATTATAATTTGGAAAAACTCAAAACATAAAAGTTGTAGCTATATTTCTTAGCTTTCCAACGCATCATAAACCACTTCAATCGGAGTTCATATGTGAGAGTTATAATCAAAATATCAAAAAATATCGAAACTTTTTAGCATGAAAGATTTTTAACATTTTTGCTCCAAATGCTTTCAAATAAGTCTATAACGTCATGAAACATAAAAATATGTAAAATCATGCTAAAATATACCAATGTAAATATATTTAGATACAATTTGGAGTTTAAATATGTGTATTTTATATGGAAAAAGTAGACACATCACTTACTCATATAGATATAATAGAATTAAATGCAATATACTCTGATCTGTAATTGCTGTGACCATTTATCATATTTGGATCGAAAGGAATCATGGAATATTTAGAGGTGAAAAGCTGGAAATAAGGGTGACTTTTGGAAAGATCAAGTAGGAGATATCTATTAGAATAAGACATTGTCTTCCAACCAAGATTACTACCTAGGAAGTGTCTTATTTGAGAAAGTTGAACTTATAGGTGTTGGTTTATTCCCCTATTTTATTTTTTGGCCAACCTTGTTCTGTTTAAATTTGACATTTTTGTGAGCTATTCTTGATTAGGTACTAAAAGAATAGAACCCTTCATAAAAAGTGGCTATTCCTACTGTATCATATTTTGATGTACGTATTAAGTTCTTGATAAATGAAAAATTACAGTTTACCAGAAAAAAAAAACTAAAAGATCTTGAGTTGGTGATATTAGATCTTGCCTAATCTATCTATAATATATATATATATATATATATTGTGGAATTTACTTTATCATTGGGAAAAAAGTTCTTAGCCTTTTGTCATCATCACTCTTTCTTGTCTTCGCTCTTTTTTATCCTGTAAGTTTTTCATGGGTATTGGAAATTTGGGAGGGAAAGGTGGATGGAATATTCCTAGCTCACTCTTAGATAGCTTCGATTTTAAGGTTCCTTGTGGCTGATGCATGTACGATTGACTTAATCAACGTTTCAAGCATGCTCCTATGTATTTTGTGTCTTTTATACAGCTAAAATGTTCAAGAAATTTTTAAATTCATTTGTCCTAATTAACGGAAAATTTTACTTTTACAAGGTGTGCATATTAATTGGGTGATAGAATTTTTTTTTTAAATTGTTAATATCTGCTGATACAGTCACTATTTTGGATGATAACTAATCTAGATTAAGTTGTATCAAGTTCCAAATAAAAGGAAATTCTTTCAAAAATATTTTCTATTTTTATACAGTTATAAACTCAAGACATCGTATTTAAGTGATTTTAACTCTTTTCACTAAGATCAAGAAGTGTTGGTAATGAGGTGGTGGATTTGGCATTTTATATATTGCATTAAGATTGATATCAGTCATATAGTCTCATGACAAGAAACACAGTATGTTGGGGTTATTTATCAAGCACATTTAATTTCATTCCACTTAGTAAGTTTCCTAGACCCCTTAAATGCCCATTTCTTGGTTTTTGATAGTCATTTAAAACTTTCAAGAATTTTATGTGTAAATAACCTCCTAAGTTTGACAAGCGACACCCTGGATTTTAAAGTTTGTATCGGTTAGGGTAACTTCCTGCACTGGGAGGACAAAGTTGTGCAATTAAAGTTCTTGCAGTATTTAGTTAATGCAAATAAAAAGATGGAGATGCACAAAATTTAATCAATTATATCAAATATCGTGAATATGATTTTTCCTTTTTATCATTTAACATATTCATCTATGTTACGATTATTCATTGTGTACGGATGTACAGTAATAATAATACATTATTCAGATCAAATATATCTTTTTTTATGTAATACCAATAAAAAGAATTAACAAATTAGATTAGGCTCTTGATTATTTAACTTGATCAAGTACATTTTAGAGATAATAAATACATCAGATATATATTTTATCTTAATTTTTTTCATATATCATGCGCGCAATAATACATTATTTACATCTAATAGTACTAATTTCTCGTTTTCCTCCTTTGTCCCATTATTCAGTCCATCCCCACATGTATTCATCCATATAGCTTCACAAAACTCTGCTACACTACTATTGTGAGCCATCTAGCTATCTTCCCTCTAACACCCAAGCAACACTTGTTTGTATTATGATAAAGCTATTGTTTTATCATAATGGTATAAGTTGGTTCAGTTAACAAAAATGAGACTCATATCTCACAAGAATATGAGTTTGAATCCCATTGTCAATGTGAGAACTTCATTGATGGGTAATCTGTAAGCACTCTTTGAGCTCTGAGACTTGTCGTGGCTCTGATGAGTTCTCAAAACTCAAGTTATCTAAATTTTTTGTCACAGGAAAAAATCCATTAATTTTATTCTTCCTTCTCTCAAATGTGAAGACCCATTATATAAAACAATCTTACTTTTCTTAAATGTTAGAAAATTGGCGTCTCAAAATGCTTCTTATCAAAAAGCTCACGAGGGTTTATTCTAAAATTTTTCACCTATTTTAATTATTATATTAAATCATAATTTTGTTCAATTTTATTTAAAGTATAATACCATGACTATTATTCTATTTTACTTTAATTACATAGGCTTCCCTTTTATTTTGAAACTTATGTAGATCTCTTTTGAAATGGAAAGTTATGTTACACAAGTCTTCCTCTATTTATAAGATTTCATTTCGATCTACTCAATCATTAATTAACCATTAAATCATATTATTAAGCTTTTTGTTGAACTAAAATACCCCTCTTTAACATGGATAATATTTAAGAATCATTGAAATACTTATGTTAGCAAAAAAAATTTGTACTCAATATATTTTTAGGCATTTTTATTATATTATAAAGTTGATTAATTTTATCATTTTATAATTTTTAAATTCATATATTTAAACTTATTTATTTAGTAATTTTTTAAATACATACATCAGGTAAAAACTTTTTATCACATTTAAAAAATTGTATTTAAACACTTATGTGTGGAAAAATAATTTTAATACTTATATTTTCAAAAAATTTTTATTATATTGTAATCTTATAATTTTAAATCTTACAAATATATTTATATAAAATTATTTATTTTGTAACTTTAAACATAGATGTTGGCTAATAAAATACACGTATATTTTTTTTTATTTTTGTCATCAAACTATAAAAATGATATAATTTTGGACGTATTATAAAATTATTTTTATACCTTATAAAAAACAATCAAAATCAATTTATAGAAAAAAAGAATAGCATACTGAATTAGGGATATAATATAATGAGGGATAGCCAGGTAAATATGATTTATGTTAATATAATATTAATTAATAAATAATATTTTTAGAATCTTTTCAAAATTTTCCTAAAAGGGAGGTCATGATATTTTACTCTTTTATTTAATATATTTGAATTTAACATGGTTTGATTATATTTACATTGATTGGTTCATTTATTTATAATGATTAATTGTTCTTTTTTAAATATCCTAATTCATAGTTATATTTTATTTAATTTTTTAATTGAAAATTAAATGTTTAACATAGAGAAAATATTATTAGTAATGATCTGAATTAAATTTTGTCATAACTATATCAATCAATATTTTAAATTTTATCAAAGCATTATTCCTAATTATTTATTTCCAAAAAAGGAATTAAAAATTGGTGAAATAAGACATAGGGCTAGTTTTTTCTGGCCAAACAAGAGATGGGGCCGTTAAAATCTTCCCTTTTTTCATTTAGTCAAAATAATTCTTTTTTATTTTATTTTTTCCATATCTAGTGTAGTCACTACTCCATCTTACTTTGAAGTATGCATATTATATGTGAATTTTACCAGTTTTTTTAATCTCCCACTAAAAATGTTAGTTTTTGTTTATGTTATGATTGGTAGGAAAGAACGGGAAATGAAAAGGAAAAGAAGAATTCCATGAAAATTATATTTTTTATCTATATAAAATTTAAATAATATGTACCAAATAAATTTTATAAGAATTTTTTTCTCTTTTTTTTTTATAAAATTTCTTTCATATATATTAAATCTAACCTTAATTTTAACCACAGATGGGTCTGAATGTGCTTGGGCGCATTTGCAGCCATGTTGCATAACAATTCGTACTACATTACAGTTTTTATCAACGTGTAACAAAAAAGTGTAGCTTGAGGCCCACGCCCAAAAGCAACAGGAACCAAGAAGCAAAAAAACAGAAAAAAAAAAGAGACAAATGCAAAGGTGTGAGAAGAGAAAGTTATAGCTCCTGCCTCGTGGATTGTATTTTCTATTTTTATGTTTTTAAAATAATTTTGTAGAAATATTTTTTAAAATCAATGTTTTGAAATTTTTTTTTAAGAATAGAAAAATAAAAAAATATTGTTTGATAAAATTATTTTGAGAACATGTTTTAAAAATTAAAAAATAAAAAATTTGTTTGATTCACTTAATTTATAAAATATTATTTGCAATAATTGGTACATTTTTTACTATAATTTAATATTCATATGTTATTACTAAACTAATTTAATAATAAAATTTTCATAGAATATTTTACTAACATAAATTATATAGATAATATTGAAATTGACATAATCTTAAATGAAATTTCAACAATAACATTTATATAATTAAATATGTAATTTGTAAAATAGTTATATGATATGCAAAATAAAAATATATATAGAATAAATATTAAATATACAAAAGCGTCTGGTAAAAAGTTACATAGAATTAAAAGGAATAAGAAAATGAGAATTAGAGCTTATTTGAATTAATTTAGTTACTTAAGATTAATATAATCTAATTTTATTGCTGATTATTTTTATTACCTAATCTATTTTGATTTCACCTTTTTTAGGTAGAAGATTTAAGGATTTTTTATCATTTTGTTAGAATTATGTAGCATTTTTATTACTTCTGTACCTTAAAAAAAATAGAAAAGAAACAAAAACCATTGCCTTTTCTCATATCTTCAACAAACACCTTTCTTCATTTGTTGTCTTCCTCTGGTTAGCTGACACACACAGCCTTCATTCTCATTTAAGTGCATTGGCCACCATTCCTCTCAACTTCTCTCCTTCACTCTCATTTCCTTCAATTTTTTTATTTATTTCTGGCCTTCTTCAATATCCAGTGGCGGCCTTCCCTTCTCCATCACTTTACTAAGCACCCGGATCAGCTACATTTACCAAGGAAGATGACAAACTCAACAAAGACTGAGGCAAGAAGACGGCGATGCAATACTATGATGGATGGGGTAACTCTGACGGCCAAGGGAAATAGTGGGAGAAGCATGGATTGGGGCTGAAAAAGCTGAATGCTAGGTTGGGGAGGACAGCCAAATCAAATGATGATACATAACGAGGACAGAATGGCCGAATGCTGGGAAATTAACTGCTTCTAAAAATTACAAACATGTCAATAATGAAATGGCTGTTCTCCATGTTTTTACATTTTGGGAACAAAAGACACAAAGAAAACATCTACAAAACATCTAAAATATATTTCCTATTTTTTGTTTTTGAAAACACAATTTTTTTTTAGTTTCCAAAACATTTTGGTAAAATCAATCGCATCAAACATGTTTTTTTATTTTTCTATTCTTAAGGACAGAAAATAGTTTTTAAAAGCTGTAATCAAACAGGGCTATAATTACCTCTTGCAAACATTGTCCCATTGATCCTTAGCCAACAGTAACATTGTTCCTATCCATTGAAACTGCTCCGACCACCTAATCCACGTCCCCTCCTCGTAAGGTTGGAGCCAAAGAGGATGGAGGTGCAAAGGCTCATTCTAGCTTTATCGAATTTCACAACTAAAGAAATGATACTAAGAAATGAAAAGAAAAAGAAGTTATTAGTTCTTTGCATGTAGAGCTATCAAAACAAGTCAAGTCTGACGAGCCGGTCCGAAAAGTCTGAAGAAATGAGCAAGCCAGGCTTAAGTTTTGAGTTTTAAAATACAATCTAGGTTTTTTGGACTCGACTCGAAAAGCTCATTTATTATTATTTTCTTTTTTATTGTTTAAAATATTTGAAAATATATATTATTTTATTAATTAGTGATATATATAAATTGTAAAATTTAAATATTACATTAGCTTTTTATGAATTATGATAATAATTAGTTGTATTAATTTAAAAATTTATATAATTTTTTTAAATTGAAAAATATTAAAAAAGAAAAAAAAAGCCCATGCATCGACCCATAAGTCCAATCTCGCAGACTTAGGTTTAAAATTTCAAGTTCATTTAGCAAATTGGGCTTTTCGCCCGGGCCCAATTTGAGCCTAGCCCGAGGTGGGTTGCTCCAAATGGGCCGGCTAGGCCCGATTTGCCACCTCAATTTGCATGATCAACCAATGTTTCATGTCCAACCAAGTTTTGGTTATTGTGAAATGTGCTAATAACGCGTAAGAGCTTCCTTGGATTGTAATAATAAGCACTTATAGGAGAGAAAAAAATGATTATTGTGAAAAATTCCCAAACACAACATGTTTTTTAATGAGCACTTATATTTTAAATAAATGATTATGAGAACAACTGATTTTTTCTACTTATAATAATCATTCATCTTCTTATAATCACTTATTTCACTTTTCTTTCTCATTACTCAACTAATAATCACTTAAATTCTTAAAATTCAAACACATTTCTTTTTTTAAAATCACTTGTGAGGTAAAAAATTTAAATACAAATCATTTTTGACATAATCACTTATCCTCATAATTAATTATGAATAAATTAATCCAAACATACGCTAAGTATGATATTTTGGGTCTAAGATTATGTAAATGCAAAAGATGCTTTTAAGAGAGTTCCCCCTATTTAGGGCTCCACACCACTTAATACAAATTAGTTAGAGTCTAAAATAGTGACTAGATACCTTTTACAAAAAAAAAAAGAAATAAATGTTTCATATATCTTTCATATTTTTTGAATGCTTAAGTGCATGTTTGGATAGCTCCCATAAGCACTTATGAGAGCAAGTAAGTGATTATGTGGAGAAGTTAGCAAACGCAAACTGTTTTTTAATAATCACTTATACCTCAAATAAATGCTAATGAAAAAAACTAATTTTTTCTATTTATGATAATCACTTATCCTCTCATAATCACTTATTTAATTTTTCATTCTCATTATTCACCTAATAATCATTTAAACTCCCAATATCCAAACAAATTTCTTTTCTCAAAATCACTTATGGGGTAAAAGTATCCAAACACAAATCACTTTTGACATAATCACTAATTTTCATAATCTATTATGAATAAAAACTTATCCTCGTAATCACTTATACATAAACCAATCCAAACACACTTTAAGTATGAGTCAAAGTTTTTTAAATGCCTCCCTCTTGCTCATATACTTGTGTCGCCCAACCTGGTAGAGCACAACTCCCTCTAGTCCAAAATATAAGTTATATTTTAAAAGAATTTATTTTAATCCAAAATATAAGTTTCATTTAGTGATTTTTAAGACATTAAATATTATTTTGCCCTTATTTATAGTTAAATACAAGAGAGATAAATAGGAGTGTTATTAAAAAATAATATATTTTTTTTATAAATTTAATAAATAAAATTATATTTCTTAATTTTTATATAATTAGTCACATGTGACTTATATTTTATTGCAGGAGAAAGTGTGTTTTGTCTACCCTATTCCGTTGAAAGTCCGTCCAGGTATTGCTCCGAAGAAGACACAAATTAATTTCTGCATATCCCTCAACATCATCCCCAAAATCTTAAGATGAATTTCCATTGCCTCACATGGTACTTACATATGCAAAGGTCATGTTCAATGGAAGGAGATGAAGAAATCACAGCTGGAGAATTGTGTTATCTTCAATGGAACCTTCACTGTCTCGTCAGGATTAAATTAATTGATGGAGTATCAATGAGTGAAGGGGAAAGGTCCAACAGCAGTCATGTGCAGATTAAAGGAAGGAGGAAGGACGCTGAAGGTCGTCCATTGCGAAGCCTTCAAGGACACATGGGAAGGGACGAGAGCAGAGCACTAGAGGACAATTTTTGAGCTTTATAACTTCGATGGTGAGAGCAACCTCCACGACGATAGAGATGGCGATGAGAAAGACGTGACGCGTATTTGGGATTTTTTTTACAGGTTAGAGGTTTTGAATTTTCTTTTTGGATTAAATGGTGAGATAAAATCTATGAAGTTATAATAATAAATCATTTTCATGAAGACTCATTTAAACTCTATATATATGGAAAAACATATACTGTGTTAATAAAAGCTAGTGATCAGGTGAAAAAAACAAAGTTACCAATGTTGATTATATCAATTTTATTCTTAAATTTTCCGATCTAATAAAAAATTGAAGTGTTCAATGAACTTTATAAATAAGTTGAAAATAATTATTAAAATAAGTTATATTCATAAATCATGAAGACTCTATGAAAATACATATACTATGTTAATAATAGTTAGTGATTGGACAACAGGTGATATAGAAAAAATTGTACAAATTAATTAAATTAAGGCCATTGTCAATCATATAAGTTTTATTCTTAATTTTTTTATCTAATAAAAAATTGAAGTGTTCAATGAACTTTACAAATTAGTTGAAAATAATTATTTAAGCATACATAATTATTTGTGGTAAGAGTTTGAAGGTATAACATCATTTGTTAAATTAGCCATGGCTTTTATCCCAAAATTATTGCTTAGTGATTTGAAATGGTTCAGGTAATAGGGATTGAATGAAGTGAGATGATAAGTTTAGATTTTAGGTGATAAAGATGGAATGAAAGGTGAATCAGATGTTTGTTAAATTAAGCATGCTTCTTATCACTAAATAATTACTTGATAAAATATTTAAGTGTTTAAATGAACTTTGCAAATTTGTTGAGAATAATTATAAAAATATACATAATTGTTTAAGTTATAACTTCATTTGTTAAATTAGCCATAAATTGAAATGGTTCAGATAATACGGAAGGAAGTGTGATGAATCAGATATTTGTTAAGTTAAAATTAACAATGCTTCTTATCATTAAATCATTATACTTGATAAAAAATTAGTAAATGTAAAAATGAACTTTATAAATTTGTTGAAAATGATTATAAATATGTAAATAATTGTTTTTTGGTAACACTTTGAAGCTATAACAACATTTATTAAATTTGTTTGGGTTTTTATTGCAAAACCATTACTTAGTGATTTGAAATGATTTGAGTAACGATGAAATATGAGGTGTATGAAAGGCTAAGATGGTAAGGATGAAACAAAAGGAGAATAAAATATTTATTGAATTAACATGCTTCTTATCATTAAATTATTATGGGATAATTTAAGATAGTTAAGATTCAAATAATATATAGAGTGTGAGGTAGAATGTAATGAGAAATAAATTAGATAAGGATGCACTTTAAACCGTTAAAAAAATTGCCCTAATAATATATTTTAAATCTTATTATTTATTAAATACAATGAATTTTTAAATATTATATTTATAAAAATTAGTTCTGATTGAACCTTAATTTTAAAATTCACTTTTACTTGCACCTAACAGTGGCAGGAAGGCAATTAATTATAAAATGTAAGGACATTTTGGAGAAAAGGACAGCCTTTTTCTCGCTTGAGAGTCTTGGACAAGGAAAGCCAAATATCAACTCCCTCGGTTTCTTGTATATAAAGGGGTCACACCACCAAACCAACAACTCTCCCTCCCTCTTCCTCACACTCACACCCTCTCTTTCTCTCTCGCTCTTCTGGTTTTTAGTGTTTCATGCATAGCATTATTAGGGTTTCCGTCATTCGCTTCTCAATTCGACTAGTGCTGCTCTGAGATACTCATCCACATGGCTTTTCCTGCGAAGAAGCTTATTAACGATCCCAATGGTTTGCATTTCCTTCTTGGTTCTTGCGATTTCTTGGGATTTTTCCTTTTTCAGTCGTTGTTGTTTGCCCCGTGAATGCTCATTGTTCTTGGCATCTTAATGAAATTCATCTGCAATTTTTTAAATATTTTCTTTGGACATAACTTGAACTCTGAAAATTGGATAGACTAAATTGTTTTATTTACTTGATGATAGCGCGGGTTAATGTTTATGTCTAGTTATTCTCTCTCGGCTGTCTTGTGTTGGGAACTTTGTGGTTCCTTATTTTGACTTTTTTCCATGGCTGTTCCCTGTAATTTTGTTAGCATTGGCCGTTGACTCAATCTTACTGAGCCTATAATGAGTTTCTCGGTGCTCGTCCTCGATTGAGTTGTGGAGAATATATTACTGAATTGATCTGGGTTATGATATCTGTTGATTTTACTATTTCAATTCAAAGATGACAAATCAGTATGTCTCAATTTTAGCGGTGGTGTAATCTCCCTTTGTCTTGGGTGATTAGCCATTCTTCGCTTTTCTTGTCCGCTCTGTGACATTTGTTGTCTCAGTAATCTCTCTGTTCATCATGGGTCAGTTGGTTGCCAATTTTCTTTGAAGTAGTAGGATGTATTCTTTTTTTCTCCATTTTTTGTCTTTCCTGCACTGGGTGGTGCAGTAGAGATTTCTCTGGGCTAGGTGAATTCAGTTCTTGAGATTAAGTGGGGACTTAACCAGACAGCAGTTTAAGTATCTTTGTATTCGACAAACAAATTTTGAGTGACTGAAAGTTGATTTAAGCATATAATTGAATGTTAAAAAGATACTAGAGTGAAAAAATTCTCTCTTAATTCAGTCACATTTCAGTCATGACACATCACAAGGTCTTAGTTTTTCATAAAACCAACTAGATGGTTAGAGTTTAATCTAGGACTGACATCAGTTTCATAAAGGATTCCTCTACTGCCGTTGTCACCATTGGTACAAACAATAATTCAGGTCTGGACATCTAACTTCAGGTTCAACCTGGTAGCTGTGAATGACTTGGATTCTGAGCCCACTGCTAAAAGGTGAAAAAATGATTTAAACTATGGCAAAATTTGTGAATGCAAATGAGTATAACTTTCCCTACTTTAGTTTAGGCTGACCATTTCAAACTTGAAAACTGCAATAGATGAATCTTTATACCTGTCTTCATTCTAGAAAGATTTTCAGAATTCAACTTGAAAGAATGCGCTGTCTACACTGTTAAGTGTTAATTCTGTCTCTTTGAACATTCAGTCAGTGTCTGCTTCTTCATCATCCTTTTCTGAAGGTTGGTGGCAAGAGGGGGCGGGGTTACTCTCTTTGAAATTTTGATAGAGGAGGTGAGTTCAATTTTAGTTGTCAAGGGGAGGATCCAAGGGATAAAGTAATGCTTTTCCTCTTATCTCAAACAAAAAAAAGGAACGTGAAACTTCACTGAAATACTGGTATTATAACTACATGGAGGCTATTTGGGGTAAATTATATATATATTTTGTCTATAAAATAGTTCTTTTTATTGGTTCTCTAATCTACATATGAATCAGTTTCTCCATAGCCATAATGCGGAAACAAAATGTTTCTTATAGTATAAGTTTTTAGTTGTTTTTTCAGAAGTATAATGGATGTCACTGTTTGGCCATCATCTGATAAGCATAAGTGAAAGTTCTTTGACAAGATTAAACTGAATAGTGTGCTTTAGGTGCAGAGACAGCATAAAAGTTATTATACTTCGTTTTGAAAGTTAAAAAAAAAAGAGTAACTTTTACTGTTCAGATGCATGGAAAATTTGAGTAATTAAATTGACTTTAATTTATTTTCCCTGTTGAACAGTGTATTAGTCGATAAAAAATGGAGAATTTTCTTTGGTTCTTTTAGAAAGAAAAGAAGGGTTACATGTATATTGAAGATATTTGCTTCTGTGGTTTTGTTAAAGCAGAATGTCAATACTTACTGAGGACGTGTCTAACTAAAACGTTTTTAACATCTGTAAAGTGTTTCACTAGTGTTCTTGAAGGAGTTCCTTCTTCAGACAGATAGATAATGAAGGGCTTTACTATATAAATAATTCTGTTTTTTTCCTGGTTTAGTATTTTATGTAATCTTCAGATTATATGTCTTATCCGTGGTTTACTTTTTAATATATTTATTACTAGTAAAAAGATTTTTCACTTGTATCACTGAAAAGAAATGATTTAATAATGCTAAAGATTCGAGGACTGTGTTCTTGTAGTAGTGGCTTTGTTATGTAACTGTACGAATTGGGTTTGGTTATCCTCTGAACTTAATTCTTTTTTTTTTTTAATAGGCCTCTGAACTTAATTCTATCGAACTATTGAATGAAAATAGTGGCACGTTTTTTGCCGGAAAGGAGACAACAAACTTTGCCACTCAAATCCTGACAAAAGGATAATGATTAAGCTTAAATCTAACTGTAAAATATTTTAAAATTCCTACGGTATAACACTCTTATCTTAAAAAAATTATTTAAAATCAAAATAATCTTAATATAAAGCCCACCAAGATATTTAAAATAATCTTATTCTAATCATAGGATAACTCTATCTTAATCAAAGCAAAACACTTAAGCTAATCCTAAATGGATAAAAATGTTATCCAAAAATAAGTAAAAAAATCCTTAACAATTAACTAAAAATAACATTATAGATCTGAGTTTAACAGACAAGAAAAGATTTCTACCGTGCATGATGCTCCTGTCTCTGATATTGAATCAAAGTAATGAACCTTCATAGAATTTTCACTCTTAAAGAAATCTTGATGATAAAATTTTAGACTTTCTTGCTTTGTTTGAAAATCCTTATCCTGTTTCATACTTCTGCTTTGCCAAATGGAAATATTTGGAATTTAGATTCTTGGAGTTCTTATACTTGTTTTTCTTTCTTTACTCCTTAGTTTCGTTTGATTCAAAACCCAATAGATATTGTCTTGTCAAACTTTTTAAGCAATATCTAGTTCCCTTCTAAGTCACAACCTTTTGGATGATCTGGTTCAAGGTCCAAGGACTAGTAAATCTTTATCATCTGATGTTATACCTGATGTGTTTCAGAACTTCAGTTACAAATAATCATGTTTTCATACATTGTGAAGTGGCATTGCAGATTTTGAATAGGCTGTTTGATTTCTTTAATGAGAGCTGGATTTGTCCAGCTGATCAATGAAACTTTTTTAGCTATCTAGTTTATGGGTTTCTCGATTTTTGAAGAAATTTGTCAATGTGCTGTTTTTGTTGGTTTGTGGTGCCTTTGGTTTTGAGCAAAATGCTAAAGTTTTTAATAAGGAGTTTCTTCCGCCACATTTTTTTCGAGAGGTTTATTTTTGTGGCTTCTTTGTGGGTTTCAACAATGGTTTCTTTGGAGGGTGTCCCTTGTGGATCATCAAAGGGATTTGAAAGCTCTTTCGACTGAAAGAGTCTTGTTTTTTTTTTTTTTTGTCCTTTGAGGTGGATCTCTTTTCTTTTGCTTTTGTACTTTGCTATACTGTTCTCTTTTCTCATCAATAAATTCTCTTTATAGAAAAAAGTCAAAAAGAGAATTTAGAGGAGCAATTATCTTAGTCTTTTGCAACCTAAATACTTTCCTTGTCTTTGTTGTTTGATTGCAGATGTTGTCACTGAATTCATAGAAGGTCTTGTGGAGACATATCCTGGGTTACAATATTTGGATGGCTTTCCACAGGTGAATCCACATTCATGGTCTCGTGTGTGGACATATTTAAAAATACATTTTTCCTTGGGGGTAGTGCTGATGGGTCTTTTGCATAAAAATTCCTGAAGGTGTTGCATTTTACATTTTGCTGGAATGCAGGTGAAGGTAGTATTACGTGCTGATGTTTCACAGACAACATATGACAAAGTTGCGATCATATCAGGTCTGGGATTTTCTGGTCAATTATATTGGTATTTGATAGGCCTCCTAGTTACTTGGGCAATTGGTATAGGGGCGGGGCTTCTCAGTGAAGAGGCTACCTTTTTGACTGAAATAGCATACCAAATTGCTAGTTTCTCAATTTTTTTTCTTTCATTAATATTCTTACTAGTTTTGGCGAATGCCCAATTTAGGAAGGCAATAAAGCAGATCGGCAATGCTGGTTTTTAATTGGTTCTCAACCTTAGATATGGAGAAACTTGCATCCATGAGATCGCTTTATGCTGCTATCAGTGGTGATAGTAATTATTCTAAACCTGCATGATAATGCATTTTGATTTGTTCAGTAAGTAAAAAGGACAACTATGTTGATATTGATGATCTAATCTGTTGTTTTGATCCTCTTGATTTTTTGTTCTCTCATTCTTTCTTCCCAGCTTTCTTTTGGGCTATGGGGGAGAGGCAAACTAATACTTAAATCCCAAATGAAGGGGGCTTTCTGATGCAGGATAGAAAGGGAACGGAAGGAAAAAAATCTCAAGACTCAAATATCAATTCAATATTCAATAATCAAGAATCACAATTGACCGAACACATATTTAAAGGGAATATATGGGCTATCCTATCGAAAAGGCTTTATTCAAATCCCTAGTTAAAACCTAAAGTGCCTCAATTACCCTAAACTACAATTCCTACTTCTCAAATAATAATTGCATTGCTACATAATGAAATATCTCTTGTCATATTTCTTTACTCCCCTAATATGGCTTCGTACCTGACCAATTATTGTAAACCCTATGATCTTGTGTCAGACATTGATGATTTCTGCAGTCAAATAAAATTCTTGTCCATCCAGCATTCTCTGTCTTCTGTGTTTAACTATAACTAGGATAACATATGTCCTTGATCTAGTTTTTGACCTTTTTTGGTACCTGGGCACAATTAAGAAGCATGGATGGGCATGTATTCAGCATAGAAGCATAGCTAAACTGGTATATTTTTGGGTGATTTGAAGCTCACTTTAGTAGAGTTTTCACTTGACCTTTTGTTTCATGATACAGGAGGAGGAAGTGGACATGAGCCTGCTCATTCTGGATTTGTGGGAGAAGGCATGCTGACAGCAGCCATCTGTGGGGACATTTTTGCCTCGCCACCAGTTGATTCAATTCTAGCTGTATGCTTTGTTCTCATAATTGAAAGTGGCACATATATATTAATCTTCAGTTGTAGATATTTGGTATTTTCTTTGATAATCTGACACATGTATGCTCCTTTAAATTTAGGGTATTCGAGCTGTAACTGGTCCTAAGGGATGTCTTCTGATTGTCACGGTATCATATTCCCCCTATAATACGTTTGCATGTTGCCTTGTTAACTAAGAGTTAACACTGGTCATTTTATCAGTATTTATGTTTCTCTTGGCTCGTTATCAGTACTTATGTTTGGCTTCCAAATTCCAGTAAGTTGAAATTTGTTCCTGTGAACTTAAGACAATAAAAGTTGAAAAGAAAGATGATTTTATTAATTTTTTTTTTATTTGACACTGATTGGATCCTGGCAAAATCAGTTATGATATGTGAATGTTTTATAGGTAGTGTAGTTTTTGACCAAGAATGGTAAGATTATGTGTAGTCATTAGGATCTGTTTCTGTTTCTGGATTCATAGTGTTGAGTTTGGGTGTTGATAGAACTATACTGGAGATCGTTTGAACTTTGGTTTGGCTGCTGAACAAGCAAGATCTGAAGGTTATAAAGTGGAGGTATGTTTAGATGTGTTTGGTTTTAATCTTTAGTCTAAGTCATACTTCAAATACTGGTAATCCATGGCAAGTCTTTTACACTGAGCAGACTGTTATTGTTGGGGATGATTGTGCTTTGCCTCCTCCTCGAGGGATTGCTGGAAGAAGAGGTTTAGCAGGGACTATTTTGGTTAATAAGGTTCTCTTCCTTCTGCTGCTCTTCCTCATTCTTTCTGGTTTTTTCTGCTTACAAATGAACTTTAAGCCACATCTTTTCATGCTAATTGCATGAAGGGGTTAGTTTGTGCATATAAGTGAATCTTATCTTGTTTGAGTAAGCATTATGTTCATCAATATCAGCACATTTTATTATGAGCCAAACTGTTTTTTTGTACATTTTTTTTTCATATTACTTTGTTTTCATTTGAGGCAGGTTGCAGGTGCTGCTGCTGCTGCTGGCCTTTCTCTTGCTGATGTTGCTGCAGAAGCAAAACGTGCATCTGAAATGGTGGGGACCATGGGTGTTGCATTATCTGTGTGCACACGACCTGGTCAGGTTACTTCAGATCGTTTGGGCCCTGGAAAAATGGAATTGGGTCTTGGAATTGTAAGTTACTTTTAGTGAGGCATTTTCTTTGAAACAAAATAGTTTTTTGTAGTAGTGTAAATATCTCACTCTGCTTTTCATGCCTTTAAAATATTCTTTTTTTTTTTTTGGAATAGTTTGAAACAAATTCTTTCATATACCTGATACTATTATTTGTTGTTTGAGCTTATATGGGTTCTATGGTTTTTACGGTTTTACAGAGGGACTGGGGAGCTCTTTTGAGTGAATGTATTTTTCGGTTAACTCGTTTTTTTTTTTTGTTTTGGGGGGGTTGTTTTAGGAGGATTTCTTATTGCCCTTTGTCTTCCCTTTTTTCTTTCAATATATCAAACAAAAAGATATATGCAATATTATTTGTTTTCTATCACCTTTGGATAAGTTTGGAATGAGGAGAATGGAGGGAAAGTGAGGTAAAATTTAAGTTTGACATTTTATTTGATTTTAGGTTTGGATCTGACATTGTTTTTCCTTAGACCATGTTTGGATTGAGGAATGGATGAGAAGGGAAGAAAGACAAATGCTTATTTAAATCTAAGCCAAAAAAATGTAAAAATTAAAATTTCACCTCCTCTCCACTTTCTCAATCCAGACATACCTATAGTGATTGAAGTTTATCCTTCGTTCCATTCTATTATTTATTTAAATTCCAAGTGTCTGTTTATAAATGCTATTATTTACAGCATGGAGAGCCTGGTGCTGCTGTGGTTGACCTGCAACCTGTTGATGCGGTGGTTTCTCATGTTCTTACACAAATATTATCCCCGGTATGCTTCAATACTGTGAGGATAATTTTTTAGTTCAATTTATAGACTGGAGTATACTGGTTGAACCGGATAAGTATCTTTTTTGCTTTAATGTATTTTGATGCCAAATTGAAGATAAATAAAGTATTAGTGTGCGTTGGATAATGCCTTTAGGGTTTTTACAAAAGAAAAAGTAATAATAATGCTCTTGAGGGTTTAGTCCATGGCCTTTTTAGGAATGTTTCCACATCTAATATTCAAAGAAACTGGAGAGCTTAGTGTTTGAGTTTTCTTTCCTTTTCAATTCTTGGAAGCTATTCATTATTGCTTGACATGGTTTGAGCCTAAAACCCTTTTTCATTGTTTATGACATAATAAAAAATAAGAAAACATGCTGAGAATTTTCATAAAAAAAATTTGTTGAAAGATTGCTCATTTGGGTGTGAGTGGATCACCTATGTTCTACACAGGTTCATTGCTGCACCAGGCTACTGGACTTTGGAACTTAGAGTAATTTTCTCTCATTGGCTGTCAAATCATTTGATCCAGAACAATAGATAACGGGGAAGAGGAAGGAGAAAGAGCGAGAAATCCAGAGAAAAAAGAGTGAGGGAAGAAGTTGGGAGTGAAAAAGGCCTGAGAATAAACTTAGAATAACTCATTGTTTTGGTCTTAGCAAATTACATTACCATAGATCTGTTTTATTGGGAGGCAGAAAATAAATGAAAAGTCATAAAATAGATATAAAAGCAAGGAAAACTGAAAATACATGAAACAAAAATGTTAATTCATAAGTGTTAGACGTTATGGGAATGAGCATTTGGTCAGTGGGCTAGCACGGGTTAAAGCCTTGGACAATCTCGAAAGGACTCATACTAGTGGATCTATTTACTTAATTATTATAGGCAAATTCAGTAATTGGTAAAATCAATTCCCAATTCCCAGGTTTGTCCCAAACTAGATTCTTAAGTTAATCACTTGAAGTATGATTACTAACTTTAATTCATCTGTTTGTTTGAGGATGAAAAACAAAGGATAACTTTAGTTGGGTGTCAAAGTTTCTAGAGAGTTTTCCAAAAGGAAAAGACAAACTTAACATCCTTCTTAGGCGCAATGGTAGTAAGTTATGGTTACGCATGCAAATGCACATTCTCTCAAAAGAAAAAACTGGCTAAGTGAGAAATAGTTGTGGTTTTACTACAAAGGATAAAATGAACCATCTTAGAGAACCTATGCATGTGTTGTTTCAGGTAAATCTAAGTCAAAGTATATACTAAGATCCTTCCAAGGTGCCTCAGGAATAGGCAAAGGATTATACGATATTGTATTCTGTTTCTTTGCCTTAGAAGTTTGGCATGTATGACATTTCCATGACCTCATTTAGCTTTTCATTGAAAAATGCTACTGGATGACCTTTATTAATGGTACCTCCAATTCCTATCTGAGAAGTTTTACAAGCAACCTCAAAAGATTTGGAAAAATTGGGCAAAGCTTGGATATTGGCCTCAAGAAATTTCTTTCTAATGGATTCAAAGGCGTGAGAAGCTGTAGAAGTCAATGGTTTTTTGGACTGAGCTACAGAAGTCCAGTGAAGCTTGTCTTTTTTCAAATAATCTGTAATAGGAGCTATGATGGAGCTAAATTCCCTAATGAAGCGTCTGTAAAGAGAGCTATGCGGTCCAATTTATGTCATTTTCTGATGGCCTCAACCTTCTTAGCGTTAGTAGTTACATGCTATTCAGATACTATATATCCAAGTAATACAAGCTATTTTTAATGGAAAGAACACTTGGAAAGTTGCCATAGAATTCTTAGGATAAATAGTGAAGAAAATCTGATGAAGGTTATCCAAATGCTCTTCTGTAGACTTGTTATGAATAAATATATCATCAACAAAGTATAGAACCATAATTTTCCTAGTTAGGGTCTAACAATATCAGTCATGAACCTCATGTAGGTGTTAGGAGCATTAGAAGTGTTTTTCCATTCTTCTCGTTATTGATCTTAATATAGTGGTAATCATAATGAAGACTAATATTGGAAAACCAACAAGAGCCAGCAATCAAATCAAGCATGCCCCCATGTCTAGGGATAGGAAATTTATGCTTGATAGTGATCTTATTAATTGCTTGACTATCCATACACATTTTTGAAGTTTTGTTTTTTAGTAGTTAAAATGGCATGCACAACACAAGGACTAAGGCTATGTTGGATATAATTTTTCAAGTAAATGAGAGTGAGGGATATTTAAATTTTGGGTTCATCTTAAATGCGGGAGATTGGGAATGTACATAGGTAGAGGAAGCGCTGTTGTATAGGTATATATAGGAGAGGGAGGGATCAATGAGGGTTAAGTAAGGATTTGGCTTAGCGTGTGGAGAAAGTGTTGGAGAATGGGTAATCTCAAGATAATTAGGATTTTAAATAAAGTTATTTTATTAGGATATTTAAATTTTTTTATAAATTTAATTAGGTTTTATCATATATCCTGGAAATTATTAGAATTTATATTATCTTTTATTTATTTCCTATTTTATGACTTCTTTTGCATCAAGTTTACGGGAGAATTTCTTTTGCTTTAAATTCAAGTTATTTTTATTTAAAGTGAAATCTCTCTCCCTCAAGTTCTTCTACTTCTCTTTCCTTTAAATCTACTCTCTCCCTTTCCTTGTTCTATATCACAGAGCACCAGCCTCTTGAAAGCTTGGGGGTGTTTTCCTTGAATGTATCTTCTTTCTCAAAAGGCAAAATTATATGTATAGTTTAAAAAAAATATGATAGTTAATGTATTATGGTTTGAGAAAAATTGAGGTTTGAAACATGATGAGTTTGGCAAAAAGAAAAGGAACATGGTGGGTTACCTTTGAAATTGCTATCAATTTCTAACAACAACAACAACGACATTAACCTTATCCCATTATGTGGGGGTCGGTTACATGGATCATGTGATGTCAATGTACTTTATCAAACACCATCTCCTCAGATAAATCATTTCTCGAAAGATCATTCTTTATAACTTCCCTTAGTGTCCTTTTTGGTCTTTCTCTACGTTTTTTAATAGGGCTCAAAGCCATTTGATCAACTCTTCTTGCTGGCTCTTCTTGCCCTCTTCTTTGTACATACTCAAACCATCTTAATTGATTTTTCACTATTTTCTCCTCGATAGGTGCTACTCCAACTTTTTTTCGTATACAATCATTTTGTATGACCACACATTCATTTCAACATTCTCATCTTTGTTACACCCATCTTTTGCTCTTGTTGTCCTTTCAAAACCCAACATTCACTACCATATAGTATCGCTAGCTTTATAACTGTTCGATGAAATTTTTCTTTAAGCTTAGTAGGTACCTTGTGGTCACAAATAACTCCTGATACTTTCCTCCACTTTAACCACCTAACTTGTATTTTATGCATAACATCCCCATCAATTTCACCATCACTCTATAAAATCAACCCCAAATATTTAAATTTTGACACTTTTAGAATGGTTTGCTATCCAATTTTTACTTCTGAATCATTTCTAATTAGCCTCTTATTAAATTTGTAATGTATATATTCTTTCTTACTTCTACTCAAGCGGATACCTTTTGATTCCAAAGTGTGTCCATAACTCAAGTTTAGAGTTGACCTCTTCTCTTAAGTCCTCAATTAAAACTATATCATCCGTGAATAGTATACATTATGGAATTTTTTCCTGTATATGATCTGTTAGAACATCCAAAACTAGATCAAACAGGTATGGACTCAAAGAAGATCTTTGATGTAAGCCTATCATTATAAGAAAGTTTTTTGTCACACCTCCAGGGGTTCTCACACTTGTTGTTGCTCCCTCATACATATTTTTTATGACTTGAATATAAGTCACACGTACACCTTTCTTCTTCATTACTTTTCACAATATATCTTTTGGTACTCTATCATAGGCTTTTTCTAAATCAATGAAAACCATATGCAGGTTTCTTTCTTTGCTCCGGTATCTTTCAATCAAACTCCTTAATAAATAAATGGCCTCTGTTGTAGACCGTCTTGGCATAAATCCAAATTGGTTTTCCGAAATACGACTCTTTTCTTAATCTATGCTCAATCACTCTTTCCCAAAGTTTCATGGTGTGACTCATGAGTTTTATCCCCTGATAATTAGCACAATTCGGAATATCCCCCTTATTCTTGTATATAGGAACTAGATTGCTCTTTCTTTATTCTTTTGGCATTTTCCTAAACCTTAAAATCTCGTTAAATAACTTAATGAGCCACAAAACCCCCTTCTATCCTAAGCACTTTCAAATTTCGATAGGAATACCATTGGGATCAATAGCTTTACCATTATCTATTCTCTTAAGAGCTTCTTTTACCTCTTCAACTCGAATTCTACGATAGAAGTTCCAATTGAGATCATCTTCATGAGTTGTTAATCCTTCGGTATCAATAGTTATATCCAATCCATTATTGAAAAGCTTATAAAAGTACCTTTCTCATTTTTCTTTGATATTATCATCTGTAACTAAAATTTTTCTTTCTTCATCCTTAATGCATTTTACTTGGTCCAAATCTCTTGACTGTCTTTCCCTTGGCAATTTTGTAAATATTACGTTCACCAGTCTTTGTTCCTAAATCCCGGTAGAATTCCTCAAAAGTTTTAGATCTAGCCTCGCTCACTACTTTCTTAGTCTCCTTTTTAGCCAACCAATAACATTTCCAATTTTCATTGTTATTGCACAAATGCAAGGCTTTAAAATACTCTTTCTTATGTTTGACCTCCTGCACACTCTCATTCCACCACCAAAATTCTTTATCTTTAGGTCCAAAACCTTTGGATTCGCCTAATATTGCTTTAGCAGTATCCCTGATTCTTTTAGCCATCACAAGATGTTAGCGCTTCTTTGTGAGTCCCAATTATCTTTCCCCATAACTTTTATTGTAAATATCACTTGTTTCTTACCTTTTAGTTGCTACCACTTAATCTTAGGATTTAGGACTTTTCAACTTTTCAGTTTACGGTTTTTAACCAGCACATTAAGGATCAAGACCTTATGTTGTGAAGTTAAGCTCTTACCATGGATTACGTTGCAGTCTTTACAAGCTCTTCTATCCGAGTTCCTTATAAAGAAGAAGTCAATTTGCGACCTTTGGACTCTACTCTTATATGTAATTAAATGTGTCTCCCACTTCTTGAAACAAGTGTTTACAATCGTGAGGTTGTAAGCCATTGAAAAATCGAGAATAGAATGCCCCTTCTCATTTACTTCTTCAAAACCATAACCACCATGAGCTGACATATATTGCCCTGTCTCTTTTCCCACATGACCATTAAGATCCCCCCCCCAAAATGAGGATCTTTTCCTCTTGTGGGATATCTCAGACCAAGTCCTCCAAATCTTCCCAAAATTTTTCCTTTATATGTGCTTCCAGGCTTACTTGAGGTGCATAAGCACTAATAATATTGAGAGTATCGTGTCCAATAGTCAATTTTAAGGATAAGATCCTATCTCTGATCCTTCTAACTCCTACCACATTCTTTTTCCAATCTTTATCCACAATACCAACTCCATTCCTTGCTCTAACATTTCTTACGTACCAAAGTTTAAAGCCAGTAGTGTCCAACTCTTTAGCCTTTTCTCCCACCCATTAAGTTTCTTGAAGGCATTAGATGTTAATTCTCCTCCGAATTATAGCATCCACCACCTCCATAGATTTACCTGTTAACGTTCTAATATTTCAAGAACCAAATCTAATCTTGTTTTCCTGGGCTAACTTCTTTACCCACATCCGTCCAGAATGATGTGGGAACCCTTGCTCATTTAACATTACACCTCTAGCTCATTTGACATTACATTCGAGCCATACAGCGCGTTTTTCTGGGCAACAACCTAGCTTTAGCACATATACGTCTCTGATCCATGTCATAAAGATTCGATGGATTTTTATATTGACTGTTAAGGGCCTAACATAACCCTCCTTCTTTACTATGGCTTGAGACGGGTTATGACACTACATAGGCGGAGTTTGCTATCAATTTCTAAAAAGAAGAAAAAAAAAATTATGAAGGGTTGGTAGGGTATGCGGACCAACCTGCCAAGTGATGTTGGGAAATTCCAATCCACTATAGAATGGGTTGGCTTGCATTAGCTTGTTTTCCAGATGGTTCAAGTTGGTTCGTCTTCCCGACTCTAAACAACAAGAAGCTTTACCTTACTAAGTGAGGCTGGGTAACAACAACAATTCCACTAAGTGAACAACAAAAACAAGTTTTATTTCATTAAATGAGGTTAGCTTAATGGATCACATGATGCCATTGTGTAAGCAACAATAGGAACAAGCTTTATCTCACTAAGTGAGGTTAGCTACATGGATCGCATGATGCCATTGTGCTTCGTCAAACTTTATCCCAGTAACTGGCACCCATAATAAGGGAAAATATTTTTCTTTCAATTTCATTTTCATTTTAGCCTAAACCCTTATATTAGGTTGACCTGGGCACTCTAGGTTTCTCTGAACAGTTTGCCAATATTTTAGTACATAGGAAAACAAGAAAAAGTAAACACAAAAATGTGTAAGTTGACTTGAATATTGTATTTACTTATGACAAAATTTTACTATTTATCGCTTCGATGTGAGTGGTTTTGGATTATGTCTGTTCTTGTTTCTATGCTCAAGTTGCAACTGTAGGAAGAATCGTTTTATATTATTTTGTTTCAGTCATGCTATTTTTTGGCTTAATGTTTGCAGGAAACAAACTATGTTCCAATAACACGTGGTAGTAGGGTGGTCCTCATGGTCAATGGGTAAGTTCACGAATATTATATTGAATTGAAAAACAAAGTTTTTTTTAGATCTAACATTTCCATGTATATTAAATGGCACCTGAAATAATACTGTATCATAGCAACCATTTCATACGTTCATTATATCTACATATTTGAGTGTCAGCATCATAGGTTTTCTCATTGCAGAATGATGAAAAGAGAAGGTAATGTCATCGATTTGACAGATTATGTTACTTGTGCATTTAGGAGTATGTATATCAATTTTTTTTTTAAATAATAGGATTAGATTTAAATGTAGTTCATTATATATATTTGTGATAAGGTTTTCAATCAAAATATAACAGTGGTAAATCTTTTCAATAAAAATATGAGTAGGTGAGCCGTGTGCATTGTACAGAAATTGAGGAATGAGGTGTTAAATGGTGTGGCTTGTTATATATTTTTTATTGATGATAATTGATAATATGACAAGTGTACATTTTAACTGGGAAATGTTGGTTGTTGAATGGTATTGAATGGCTGGGGTCTTTTGGAGAAGCAAGGGTGAATTGGAAGCCACTCACAATGAAGTATAAGGTGGATGGGTGGGTTACGCCCATTAGTATTGGGCTTCTTAGAGGACCATAAACTTGCCTGCAAAATTGTACATTTGTGCTAACCACTTTCCATGTTTTAATTGGCGAAGCTGATAGCAAAGACATAAGGATTGGTAAATAAGTTTTTTTCAATATAATATTGTTTGTGAAGAAGCTTGAAGGGGCATATGTAAAGAATAATGTAAAATTGTAAGTGTTTTTTTCTTCTTCTGGATTGCCTTCCCGTCTTTCCATGAGGTTGGTGTTGGGGGGGAAAAGCAGAACAGGTTATGTCAAGTTTTAGGTATTATCAATCTTTTCTGACCTGTTCTTGGAACTTTATTATGGGTTTTACCTGCAATCACTGAACAAAGCAATGCTTGTTTGTAGGTAATGGACTCAAAATTATTCATAATTGATTGTTTGCAATTCAAATCTTAATAGGAGTTAATCCACCCTCCTGTGTGGGTTCCCTTCATCTTATGGTCCTCTGATTATTGAGTCTTTATATTTTAAAGTTTTAAATTCTATCAACTTAAGATTTTATCTATATCGTTTAATATAAAAACCAGATATCTTCTAATCCTGCCCTTTAAGAATCTGGAGTGTGATTGCTTTATAGAACCAAGTTAAGACTTGGTAAGTTTTTATCCCATATGACCTATTTCTTCAAGGCCACTAATTGGTTGTCCATTGAACTTGTTTAGCAAGTATTGATGGCAAGGGACATCAATTTTTTCCTTCCATGATTTCCTTTTTCCCCCCTTAAAAAAACAATTTAAAAGAACAAGGAAACCACCAAGGCAGCAATTAAATGCAAGTGAAGAATGTAGTTTAATTTTAAGATTTGAATATTATATTAGTTACAGATAAATAATTTAACAATACGTGCATCTGTGGGTTTAATCATGTAGTTTCTCTAATGGATTTTGGAGGGACTGAAGATCTCTTTTAGGCTGTGAGTCCCATTTTTCAAGTATTACTTTACAAAATGCTGTGCATTATTCATGACTACTACAAGGTGTGCCTTTGGTCTGAAATGTTGGCTATATGGAGATTTAATTTCCCTGCTTCCTGGTTCTTTTCGATGTGATGAGGAGTGGGACAATAAAGAGAGTGACACACAATAAAGAGATGAAGGGACATCAGAAATCAAGACTTGAATTGATTACTGAGAGTGTACATGTATTTATAGGGAGTGAGTCAGAGTATAAGTCTGTTATAACTATAATTAACTGAGCTATTATAACAGAATAGCTAAGGTATTATTGTCTAATACAATGCAGGTTAGGTGGCACTCCTATAAGTGAACTAATGATTGCAACTGGAAAAGCAGTTCCTAAATTGCAGCTGGAGCATGGATTGGCTGTTGATCGAGTATACACAGGGTCTTTCATGACTTCCCTTGATATGGCAGGTTTGTTATTGCAGATAATGACATTTTTCATTTATTTACAATTACAATTCATTGAAGTTTCATTTTCCATTTTTGTCAGGCTTCTCGATTACTATCATGAAGGCTAATCCAGTTATTCTTCAACGTCTGGATGCATCAACTAAGGCTCCTTATTGGCCTGTTGCAGCTGATGGTTAGTAACATGTTGGATTTATTTTCATCTTGTTGCTATTGCCCAAGTGATGTTAATTTTTTCCATATCATATTCGTTATAATTGAAAATTTAAAATATCTTTTTTAGCCAATATTTCTCTAGGCCAATCTTTGTTACCCCTGCAAAAAGCACATACCAATTGGCTTTGATTAGAAATTCGGAAGTTCTTTGTTGGCAGGTAATCACCCACCTGCTAAGATTCCTGTTCCAGTTCCACCATCTCGGTCAGTGAAGAGTGATGAGGTATGTGCGTAGGATTTATGTAACATCCTTTTATGGGATGGAATTTAAGTGAAGATAACTACTTCTTTGTGACATCACTTGGTAGTTCGAGTCTAGTTTGACTCTCCATATGATCTTCATTTTCAAAGTATGGAATTATATGGTTGTATACATATCTTTAATTAGAAAGCTATTTTAATAATTATAACAAGTCAAAAAGAATAAAAAGTATTTTTGATCATGAACTCATGGGGATAATCAGGCGTATTCTTCGAATAATTCATGACAGAAATTTTTAGTGGTTCTTCAGCATCTTTAAATGACTTATGGGAAAGGGTTTTTTCACCTGCTTTGCTTTGGTGTTTTATTCATGGTTGTTTTAGGAGGCTGTCTTATTTCCCTCCAAACTTGAAAACCTTATCTGGAGAAGCTGCTCCAGATCCGGGGGCACACCTCAGTTTGTAACCTAGTTTTCCTTTCCCTTGTTCATAACTTCAAGTGGGCAGAGGTCCCTTTGCTTTGTTTGAAGCATTTTGTAGAAATTTATCAATTGGACTCAGGATTTAGATTTGAGTTGTTGCACTCGCAATGGTTTATCTGAATTATCAGATCAAAATTGTCGAGAATCAGGAATCAAATTCAATCAACCTCTGCTGTGGCAAGCTTTATTCTGTGATCTGTATATGTGGTTACCTTTAGCATATAAGTGGGCATATTTTTGTCTGTGTATTTGTTTGTATTCCTTTTGAGCTGAAACTCCTTTAGGTCATTCATTTGATAGAAACAAAATTATAAAGTTTATGCAAGTTATAAAAATTTAGGAGAACTAAGATTTAAAAATTTCCAACAAAGAAATTACTTATTTAGAAATATTAACTCAATGAAGGGTTAACAATGTTCACTAGTGATTCATGATGTTGATTTAAATATCTTCTCTATTTGTTGTTGGCTGAAATACAGTTATGTTTTGTTTGTGTCAATATGAATTGTATAATCTGGTTTCTTCTGCTTTATATAAGCCACATGGTCGGCCTTCACAACTGAATGAACAAGGCCAAATTCTTGAGGCTGCCATTGAAGCTGCTGCCAATGCAGTTATAAATCTTAAGGACAGTTTAAATGAATGGGATGGCAAAGTTGGTGATGGCGACTGTGGGTCAACTGTGAGTCTTATTTTTTTAATTTATCAGTATATCTATTTTATATTTGCTGACCTATTGTGTGCATGACTTGTATTTGGTTTATCTTTCTATGCAGATGTACAGAGGTGCAAAAGCAATTCTTGAGGACATTAAAAAGTAAGTTCTATATATTCTGCCCTGCTTAGATCTATTTGTTAGGAATTTAAATTGATTCAATTAAAATTCTTTGCATTTGAAATGTGTTGTTTAGATCCCAGAGTATTTATAAAATTCCTTGTTTGTGTTATGAATGTCTGCTTGTATACATGCTTGTACACAAGTGCACGTGTGTGTATGCTAGCATGCATATGTGTGTATATATGTGTCCATGTATATTTGTCTATATCTGTACAGGTATGTGTATGTACATGTCTATGCACCTGTGTGTGTACATGTGTATATGCATGTGGCGATCCTGCAGATGTACATATGCATGTTTGTATGCATGTGTTTATGTTATATATGGGTATCTATAAAAATGGTACAAAAGAACTAACCGTCTAAAAATGAGAGGAGATTCTCAAATTCCACCAACTGGGGTGGAATTTCAAATTCTTCAAAATTAACTTGATTAAATTCCCTTGGAAAATTTAAAAATCCAATTCCTCCTAATTCTTATGACTAACAAGAAAGTTTTAACCAAGTAATTCAAATGCCTCAAAAAATTACTTTTCACTCTTAAATTACCTCCAAATGCAAGCCTTGTTCATGACTTGAGTTAAATGAGTCTGAATCATGATTACATCTCAGTTCTCAGTCAATGAGTTGCAGTGCTTTTTTAGAAAGTCTATGTTACTAGCATGACCACAACCATATCCATCCACTAGTGAGATCTAGGAAACTTTTTCAATTCCCCCTATCTTCTGAACTTCTCTGATGTTGTAAAGCTGCTCGGTGGACCCCTTTCTCTTAAGCTTCTTTTGAAATATGTGGTAGATAGCCCAATCTGCCCATGGCATCTGCAATGGGTGAGAAGCAATTCCAGAGTGTGCGTGACCCACTGAATTTGGTCTTACAAAAACATTTACCTCACAAAAACCAGGGTTTTCCTTGTCCCAATCACCTGGTTGGTCTGAGAAATAATGATTTCTTTCTTCTTTCCTGAGGGTTTTCAGCACCCAGAACCAGCAGTGATCATGATAGTGTTTCCATAGAGATAATCCTTCCTATTGATGAAAAAATACCCTTCTTTGGAATCTCCTATGCCTATATTTGGAAGCCCCTTCTTGTCATTTAAAGCTTATAATTACAACTAGATTGTACGCCGAGTGCATTGCAAAGAGTTTGAAGTGAACCACACTCTTTATGGCTAATTAATATATATATATATTGATGTATTGATTATTCGGCTTCCAAAGTTCTAAATTATTCATGCTAGTAACATCTACTTTCTAAACTGCATTGTAACTTATTGGCTTAGAATTGAGATGTAATCATGATTCAAACTTTTCTAACTACGCAAGTCATGAACAAAATGTTGGACGAAGTAATCTTGGCTAATTTGAGATTGGAAAATTATGTTTTAGCATGCCTTAATAATCCAAACATTGGAACAAACAAAACCACATTTATGCCTTTCTCATTAATTTTAATGTAGCAATTAATAGGTTTCCAAGAATCTAGAGTCTTCTCCGTTGCTTGTTACAGAATTGAAGGAAAGTTATTGAAACCACCACTTGGACTGTGCTAACTAGAAGTGATGATGTCACTACCTCCGGTGAAACTAGGGCTCCATTTGGTTATTACTAAGGAAGAGGAATCTTTTTATATCACATGAGAATTGAGATATGAAATATCTATTATATTCCTGTAATCATTACTCAACTACTATTTCTTTTAATTATTAATTTTTATCTAGGGACACGTGATATTTCACAGGTAAAAAGTCTTTTTTTTTTTTCATTCTGTTTCCTTTTTCATTTCATTTTGCGTATTTGGCATTTTTTTTAGAAGATGATTTGGCACTTTTTTTAAAAAACTGTCAAATACTTAAATGGGGGTATTTAAGAGGGTAGGTGAAAAAGTTGAGTTGTCATAGCAATTAATAATTTTGAATGAAGGTACTTTTGTCGTCCTTTTTTTTTTTTTTTCCTTTTTGTGCTTCTGCTTACCAGAGAAGTTCCAACTTTCTGCTTCCTTTTTACAGCGGAAAAATAGCTTTTTCTTACCACTCAAGCAATTTTTTTTTTCCAAGTTTAGCCAAACACTGAATATATCAAAATAAGTATTTATTTTTAATTATTTGCAAATAAGCATCCCCCTACAAGCCTAACCTAAAAGGCTATCAATGATCCTTTTGACTCAATGAAAAGAGGTAGGGTTTTGGTGTTTGGGCATACGTGTGCCAAGTTATGAAATAAGAAGCCTTTGAATATGTCAACACAGAATTGTAATAATCAAAATCAATATAAGTTTGGATTTGTTAGAGATTAAATGAAGATAAGGAATTTCACCCTTTATTCAGCCAAAAATTACCCCACCCCACCCAAATGCATATTCTTTTATTATTATTTGTGTTGTGGTGTTAATGTGTTGTGAGCTCAAACACAACTGTGTGTTGTTACAAGTGTTGATTATTTGGTTCAAGTAATCAGTTTTTTTTTCTCAAATGTGTATTATTTTTTCTGTGGCTTTTTTCGTTGGTGCTGATGTGTTAAGCTTAAAAATAACCGTGTATTGTGATGAGTGTTGACTGTCCCGATCAATGGTGACCAGTTACTTTCTCAAAATATTTGATAAGGGAAGCATTGAGATATATCGTGGGCTTAATAGCTCCAAAATCGGTGGCAGTTGCTGCAAAAGGTTTGTCAATGCAAATCATTAGTGGGCCTGATCTGAATTGCCATATGTTGTTCACAGCTATCCGCTGAATGACGCTGCAGAAACTGTTAATGAAATTGGATCATCAATGGGAAGAGTTATGGGAGGAACAAGTGGGATTATGTATTATTCCATTCCTTTGTCTTTCTTAAACTAGATATTTATTTCTTTTAAAGCATTTTTCATATTTATTTATAAATTTAACTTTTTTCCCACCAGATATACCATCTTTTGTAAGGCAGCATCGACACAGCTAAAATCAAGCTCACAATCTGGTGTCACGTCAAAACAATGTAGAAGATTCTTGAAATCTGGCAACATTTATGCTAGATTTTCACTTTTTCCCCCTTTCATCTTGTCTTGTTTCGGCTGTAAATTCCTTATTGATTCTTTTGATTCAGGGGCTGAAGCACTTACTGCTTCCATTGCTGCTATTAGTAAATATGGCGGTGCTAGTGCTGGTTATAGAACATTGTTAGATGCCCTTATTCCAGCATTGTCAGTTCTTCAAGAGGTATCAACAATATTTGTTGCTTGATCTTCATTGTTGATACTACTTTATTATGAGATACTCGTGTTTGATTTTACAGAGATTAAATGCTGGGGATGAGCCTTCCACTGCTTTTGTTCTCTCATCTGAAGCTGCAGTTGCTGGAGCTGAGTCAACTAAGCACATGCAAGCACAGGTGACAAATCAATGATTCTTCTCCCTTCTTTCAGCAGTATTTATTTGATATAGAAGAGGACGTAACTTTGACTTTAAGCTAGAGAACTGTTTTCAATTTACAATGCATGCTTCCCTAAAATTACTTGGTAGAATTTGACTATTTTTCTTCAAAAGAAATTGAAGATTTCTATTGGAGGTTGCCAAGGGGTTGCAATTTTGTAGATAATGACTAAAAGACAGCCCAAACAAGGAAAAAAAATAGATAATCATTTATATGAGAGAAAAAAAGAACGAATTTAAACACCGCCCTTGATAGCTGGATAGTGAAAACGAGCTGTGGTGACCTCCACAACATCGTTTCAAGAGACACTTTCACGCCCAAGCGAATGTTACCCTTGCAGTCTCTTTTTAATTTTCTCGTTTTTTGAACCTTGCTTTTTTTATATGCAACCTTGAAAGCCTGACCTTTTTTGTAAGCAACATCTACTCTAGTTTTGGTATAAGATATAAGAAAGACCAGTGGTCTGTCATAATTTCAGAATGGGGATATTTAATTCGTTGTTGCATGGAGAATTTGTTTTTCTGGTTATAGTTTCCTTGATGAACAAGAACAATCCTACAACTGCTTCTCATCCTTTTGGAAGCAACACCGAATAATATTTTGCTGAAATTCAAAATACTGAATAAGGAAATAAAGGAATAGGTCAGAGAGAAAAAGCATATCAAACAAGAATCACATTACGAGTCTAGAAAGATGTTGGGACTTAATACTGTATATGAGCTGATTGTGGGGTGCATTGAATATGGAGATTAAGGAGAGACGGGTCAGATGTAGGGGGGAGATTACTGGTCAGGTAAGGATAGCTTTAGTATGATTGATGATGTTAGATTGTTTGTTAATCTTGTTAATTCTAAATTGAGATACTCTCACGTAGATATAGTTATAGTTTGACTAAACCAATGAGAAGCGATCATTTAAACTTTTCAGAGGGGAGACCCATTGAAAAGTTACCTGACATATCCATATAATTAAGTTATTGGTTTAATCTACTCATCTAGGTAGGTCATGTTTAATTTAGCTGGGAATCTTATATTTTATTTGAAAATATGACCATGCAGCTGAGTGTTACTCAATCTACATCTATGGGGCTTAAGTTGTATTCTTCACAAATGATTGACTACTGAAATATTACTAGATTTAAAAAATTACTAGACCATGATCAAGTGCCATACAAGGTTGTGTTAGGAATAGCATCCTAGAACTTGATTTCTGGGTATTGTCATGAAGTCTTTGCTTGGCTCATTCAACAACTATAAATTGATGACTTACTTTAAAGTAGTAAAGGTAGTGTTGGCATTGTCAATTGTTAAAGGGATCTGACAATAGTCCTTGTGCAGGCTGGGCGATCAACCTATGTATCCGGAGAGATTCTTTCATCAGTTCCTGACCCTGGTGCTATGGCTGCAGCCACATGGTACAGAGCTGCAGCTTTAGCTGTCAAGGAGAAAAACAATAGGTAGGTTATTCACATTGCTGATCATGCTGCTCTTTGTGCGGATTCCGCCAAGTTTTGTTCATGATTTTGTACTGATGTAACTATAGGCTCTCCGCTTATGCATTTTGCGCATAAAGCTGAGAGAGCAATTGCCAATTACTTTTATAGACCCCAAATTTTAAAGTGGATGTAAATTTGAAATATTGATGATTGCAATGGACAATAATATCCATCTCAACGTGAGATTATGAGTTGTAATTTTGTGGTTTGTATATTCATTTTGTTTTCTTTCCTTTTATTTTTGGAATGGCATGAATTTGATGTTTGCCTAGTGTCGTGAGCGATGATCTGTCCATCCTGTCTGTTGTTGCTGTTAATAGTTATCCTCTAACGAGAGTCATGAATTCTCCACTTGGATTCTGCGTAAAACAAGTAGTAATGCAGGATCAATTTGCTGTTGACACAGCAGCGCATCACATAAAAGAAATTAAACACCCCTCTTTTTTTTTTTTTTAATGGAAAATACCCCTCCTTTTCTCCTAGGTCTTGTATGGGCTGCTTTAAAATCGTGAGGCATGAAATGAGAATTTAAAGACACTTAGGGGGTGGCAAGAATAGTCGGAGAAACGTCGAAAAAACGATGCTCAAATATACTGTGAAGAGCTTTGTTGGAATAATGCATCATGCTCTATCGTGTCAGTATTCGTTTTATCTGAATATAGTATTGCGAGAAGTGCAGCTCATGAAACTAGACAGTGTCCTGTCTGCCTTCTCTATACCATCCAGTAGCCATGCAGTTTCGAGCTCGCTTCGGTGAAATGCCAGTTAACTGAAACGAAATTCTGGAAAAGTTAAAAAGCCGATGGACTTTTGTCTTGTAACATGAACATTATCTTGCACCCATGTGGTTTCGACACAAGTAACATGCGAGATGGATCCATCTTATTATTGTGGTCGTTGTCGTGTACTTGTTAATGGGTTCTGAGTTTGTTCGTGTAAAGTTCTTCACCCCCTGAAAAAGACGTGCCCTATAGAGAATCAAGTGTGGCACAATAGTGTCGTCTCATATATTGGCGTCCTTTTTAAACTCGCGTCTTATTAACTTTTGGCTGTCTAATATATTGGCGTCCTTTTCAAACTCGCGTCTTATTAACTTGGCTCTCCTTGATTATATGTATATGTGGGGCCAATCTCAGTCTATTTTTTTTTCCTTTTTGCAAGAACAAAGGCTAACGGAGCCTGATGCTTTAAACCTATTACACACAGAATTACTTCCCGGGGGGGGGGGGCGGAGAATTTTGATTCAATTTTCGGGTCGAAGTTCGAGAATTAGCCCAATATGTTTCTAAGGTAATGGGTCAAACTCTGGATCATTTGGTGATGGAGATATAAGTTGTAACGCCATGTGAGAAACAACTTCAGCTGTTGTGGTTCAGTATATGTGTGTGTAAGGCAAGTTATACATATTTGGTATAATATTTTTTATATTATGTCAAGTAGATATAGATACTTCTATAACTTAACAATACTTAATTAAGTCTTGCAAAGTTTTCAGAAACTATATTTTTTTTATCAAAAACATGACAACAAAATTTTTAAGCTTACTTAAATTATGTCAAAAACATAAAAATAATAGTTGAGGAGATACTTGTTCATTAGGTCATGTGAAGAAGGGGAGTATCACCAAGTACCCAATGCTTGATTAAGTGGAAGGGATTGCCAGAGAGCAAGGCCACCTGGGAATCACAAGAGAATCTCTGATAGTTTGAAGGCCACCAACGCCAGCATAAAAATGATCAATGATGAGGAATAGGTGGGGAAGGGTGTCACAAATTTTTTCAGACATTTAATTGGAAGCCTTCAGAACATTCTAGAGTTATCTTGAATAGGCTAGTTTTCTCTTGTATTGTGTAGAGAACACTAGATGCTTGTAGATTTCTCTTGCACATATATCTCTTGTATATTCTAAAAAATTTTAAACGCTGATAGATTTCTTTTGTATATATATCTTTTGAAACTTTCTCTGCTTAAATTGTACTAATTTTAGTGTGATCCCCCTTTATCTTATACTAAGTCAATCGAATCCACAAGTAGGCAAGATAAGAGAGCAAGAAGTAAAGAGTTTGGGAGAATGCTCAGATGAATTCACTAGCGAAGGATGATTACAAATGAGGAGATTGGGGGTATTTATAGATTTCCCACATGTTTCAAAACATTTTCACATCATTAATGAACAGTGGAGAGCAATCTTTAATTAGTGACTATCAAGTTGATTGATGAGAAGCACTCAACCTCTACCTGATGAGGATAACCTATTGTAAAGAAAGAGTGATTATATGGAGTAGAAGCAAGTTAAATAAAGGAGAGTAGTGTACCCACAACATATTGTGGTTAGGTTGCAAGTTGATGGGTGCATGTGCTGTCTCATCTTTTGTCCCTAATTGGCAGGGCAGACCCTCTGTACTGGCAATTCAAAGCAGAAAGCCTTGTGGGTTACCCCAAAACCGTGGTCTTGTCTCTGTGTTCCAAGCAAATTCCCAAAGATTCTTCTATCTTTCATACAATACACACACACACACACACACTTATTGCTTTTACCAGACAGTTAGTGAAAGTAAGATCATCTCAAGTTCCACATGCTATCTATGACACAGTGGGAGCCATCTATCTATCCAGCCAGCCACTGTAATACTTTCTTCCTTTCTTGCGGTTGAAGGGACACATTAACATAAATTTCAAGCCTTTTTGGAATTGCGTACAGTGGAAGGTAATATTGCTTCCTTCAAGTGTCCATGTGGTCCTGCATCGTCTCTTTCCCATCATACTGATCGGAGTTCTGGAGTAAAGTTTCTTCCCTTCATTTAACGATCATGAGGAGAGAATTACATCCTGTCCATAATATTCAGTTTTAAGGGAAAATTTTATGGTACATCAAGTGATGAAAATGCATCTTGTTAAATGCTAATAACAGATTGATATATACACAGATTAACTTAACGCGTGTGATGTGTGCCCCCAATTTACCAAAAGATCTCTACCTTCCAAAGGCCATTCAATAAGCCGTTGGTTGCTTTAATGGGAAAAGGGTGAAATAAAAGCCTCTGATGTCCTTATTACTCGCAGGATTTATTTTTTCACTATATATGTTTTTTTCTATTCAGACTAAATTATATCAACATTCTCCGAGACATGATTGAGACACACTTCATTCTTCCTCGTTTAAAAAAAACAAAAGACGATTTTAGTTAAGTCAATATCTTAAAATTAGAATGATCATCGAACTTGAACGGATGGAAATACTGATTCAAAATTTACTAATTCAATTGAGATCGAAAATATGATTAAATTGATTGTAATTAAATTATTGTGTTTTTAAATTATAAAATGCATAAAATTTTGTATGAAATATTTGTTTTTTTTAGGAGTTTAGAATCGTATATCAAATTTCAATATGCTAATTTATCAATCCAACCGACCAATCCATTTTTATTTTAAGAACAATAAATTTTGCATGGATTAGATCTACTTTCATAATGTCAAGATTTAAAAAAAAAATCTATTTGACATAACAATGCTCAATATATATAAAATATAAAATTTTTAATAAATTGTATTATTTATATATCATAAATAATATGACTCATTTTTCAAACTCCTTATAGTACGTAATCCCCACTTGATTTTAGATAAATATTAAACTATACTGTTACCACTCAATTTTTTTCAATTTTTTAGTGCTCCTTATAATGCACGGCCCCCCAATAGGCCTTTATAAATGAGGCTTCACGATGGTCTTTCTTAGGTCTTTAATTTTTGTTTGAAAAAATGTTGTCAAACGCTCTTGATATTTGATATATGTCAAAAAAAATTTCTTAATTATTATATGTGTGTGTGTGTTGTGCCAATGAAGTTGACTTTCCATATAATATGAAATTGAAATTTTACTATTAATATGTAATAACAGGAACAAAGTTGATGATAAACCCCTAGGAAACTGTGCTTCTATTCTTAAAAGGACAATAAAAAGAATTAAATAAATTTATTTCCAAGAAAGGACAAATATTACATGCATAGTTAACTTTATTAAATAATAAATTAAAAATTATAATTTCTTAGTAAATATGTATATTTAATGTCAAAGATTCAATTGATATTTTTAAAACAGATTAATTTTAACAATAACTTAACAAAATTTTTATAAAAATCTATTAGACACTTTCTTTCAATATTACTTTGGTCTACAAATATTGCCTAAGAATAACTTAGGATTTTTTTTATGTATAATTGTTTGGTATCTAGTAGCAACAGTATGAACTTGATAATTGTGGAAACTAAATCAAGATTGCTTCCCCAACATAATTTTTTCTGTTAACAAAATTCAACCAACCACTATTGGTTAATTAGGATTCTTATATCCTTTGGATTCATGTGGATCAAATTTATCATCTTTATGCTTTATGTCAGAAATAAAGAAGAAGCAACCTTCATTTGGGTGCTGTTCATTAATTTGGACATATAAAATTTTTCCCCTTTAATTACCATAAACAAGCCAGCTTAATAATTATATCTAACTTGCCCTCATCCACAGGTCTCAACATATATAAAAATAATGTTCTTTTGAGTTTAAATTCAGTATAATTTAGTGCTAAGCAATAGGCAACCTTTTAAGCCTTAATTATTCCCATTTATAGCTATTTTTTTTAAATTGTTAATTTAGTATTAAATATAATGAAGCTTGGGTTAAACGGTTGAAAATTTGGGATGAATTTATCAACCAACATGCATGATGGGAAGCATCTGCATGATTGATAACAGTTTTATGCAGTACACACATTATTTGGGGGTATATTGGGAAGTTTCATGCCTGCAATCCAAGGCCATCCATATCTTCACATGTATAAAATTGGTTCCATTTCACCAAAGATAATGCTAATTGGGTTGGAGTAGAAAAAATTTCATTATAGTCATTTTGGAAAAAATAAAAGTAAAATAGTTGCATTTCTCATGTCAAAACAAAAAACAAATAAAGAAGAAAAAATTAAAGCCCTTTATTCCCTCCCTAAATGTAATCTCAAAGTCTGAAGGTGTAGATCTACACTTGCATCAAAGAGAGGAAGAGATCAATGCTACAAAATCTGGCTACCATTTTTGTGACTCTTTACAGCTGATGAAATTCTCTTGTAACTTTCACATCAGATTTGAATCCAGATCTCCTATCGTACTCTATGAACGTAGTTGGAAGGAGATAGAAAAACTAGTTGGATTCAAAATAAAAAAAAATGGTTATAAAATTAAAGATTCAATTTTATTACAGGTGAACTGAACTTACGGTAACCTACAGAAGAACCATATAAAATAAAACTGCACATTATATAATTGTAGTGTTATGTCAAATTAATTCGCTAAAAAATTGGAGTAAAAATTAATAATTTAATTATAAGCGCTAATTAAGTATATAGACATGCTTCGAATTTAATTAATTTTTGAGGAAAATTAAATGTTAGGTTAGTTTTGATCTCTATGTTCACTTACGTTAGTATCAACAGTAGTTCTTTAATTAAATTAATTTCTATTTCTATCTAAAACTGAATAAGGAGACAGCACCCAAACAAACAAAAAGAACTTTCCATATCTTGATGCAATCAATGTAAGATAAATTACAAGCGAGCAAGCAAGCATTAAAAAGAAAGCAATAAATAAAGATTCAGAATTAATTCTCTTCTTAATCTGGCCTGGGTACATTACAACATTACTCTGGTTTCTGATATATTTAAGTATTACTGAGTGAGAGAGGAGGCATTGCCAGTAGAAGCAGAAGAAGACGAAGAAGAGTTCTTATGGTTATGCATCCACACCTTGAACACTTGCCTGCTCACTCCCAAACCTCTGCAGAACCTCTCTATCTCATCGTCTAGATCCTTCCTCTGTAGCTTCCACCCCAGCTTCTCCGCAAACCCCATCATCTTCTCCTTCTGCTCCGCTGTGAACTTCGTCCTGAACCGCTTCTTGCTCCCCGACGTCGTCCTCTCCCCCGCCTCCACCATCCCACTTGGCGGCGTCCCCTCCCCGCCGCTGTACTCCATTAGCTCCCCCGTCAGCTCTGGTGGCTCCCGGCCACTGCGGATGAACCCCCTCGGAGGTGGTGGGCACGTGACCTTGCGGTGGAAGTTGCGGTGGCAGCCACAGGCGGCGCATTGGAGGCAACCCCCTGGAGAGGTGTCGTCGAGGGTGAACTCGCCGCAGCCATCGGTGGCGTAGCTGCCGAGGCTGGCTGCATGGTTTCGCAGACACTCTCTGTAGATAGAGTTGGATGAGTTACTGTGATCTCCTCCTCCTCCTCCTTCCATGTTCGATCCTACTTTCTCTTTCTCCCTTTGGACGGTTTCTGATGTATATAAGGAAATAAAATGAGGAATGGAATTACCAGAAAGGACAGAGTCGAAGGAGATAATTACAGTGTCCCCTCCTCCACGGACATGCTAGCATTGTAGACAACTAGCAGCAACTGTTATCTCCGGAACATGTTCTACGTAATCCATCAACTAATTAACCAAACAAGGCATATATCAAAGTTAATTAATTACTAATGTGTCCAATAATATGAGTCGGAATGGGACGATATGGACAGGTTTGTAGATATGGACAGGGAAAGAGGGCTGGAAAGAGAAAGCAGTGGATACATGAAGGACCCACAATGGTAAAAAAGAGGAATGGGGAGGGGCAATGTGGTCCAAAGAGAGGAGGCCCGTGAGCAGAAGAGGTATGGGAGGGTGATTCAATAATTCAAGTTTCGGGAATTTCATAATTGTGTAGAAGACAGTCCTTTTTTGTACTTTTGCTCTCTCTTGGAAAACCTACTCTGTATATCTCTTCCATATCCAATTAAAATTGCACATCCACTATCCACACACAACACACCCTCTTCTTCACACACACACACACACATATATTTATTTTCTGAAAAAAGATAACCATATAACATGCATTTATCTTCTGTTCTGTCCTATACTCGAGGTATTGGTGATTTTTCTAGATTTTCTAAATTCATGAACTCATGTATTCAGAAAGAGTGATATAGAAGAAATTAACAATGTATAACTTCTCCATAATAATTTTGTTTCCATTACCTCCCACTCTCTTTTTATTTATCTCTAAATTAATGGATGGTGTACATTCACTGGAATGTAAGGAATCTGTGGTGATTTTCAAGTCAATCGTTGATTCAAAATACTAGTTCTTTTTATTTTTCTTTTGGCTTCCATTGGAAATTGGAGGGCCTAATTAATTATGGTTTGGGATAAACTACAGGTCATGTAATTCTGTGTATAGTGTATAATGTGAAATTTTTTTAATTTTTATTGAGATTAGATAGATTTTTCTGTTTTAAAAATAATAAATTAACTATTTACCTGATATATTATGAATTAATTCAACTATAAAATATCAAAACATATTTTTGAATTTTTATATTCTTAGTGCAAAAAGTCGCTATTTTGTAAGCTTTGCATCCGCAATTTATCATGTGATCAGATTCAGAAGCAAGTTAATGTATTCATTATGATAATATATAATAAAGCATATATAAATATAGGGGTTTTAATAATTTATTATTAAAAACATTGAAAAGAAATATATATATATATATTAAAAATAGAGACTTAAGCCGTATGACAAGTACATATAGATGGGCAGGAAGAGAACAGACACATGCATATCGTTAGAAACTCATTTAATATTCAGAGAATGACTTATAAATATTTAAGATTCATATAGTCAGCATGTAAACTATGAATATTGATATAAAAATCATACAATGTTGGTAATATATATAATATACAGTCAATTAAAATCACCTAAGGCTAGTTCAAATGGTTGTTAATGGACGTCCAGGGTTCAAATCCTCTTAATGTATCCAAATAAAAAAAAGAAGAAGAAGAATACAGCCTTAAAAAGTTCCAATTGCACAAAGGTAATCCCATATAGATCCTTGCATCCCATGATATCTCAAATGACAGCACCAATGTACTAATCAAATATAAATTTAAATTATAGATGGATATGATAGTACAGTACCACAAGTGCAAACTAAAGTGCTTGCTAATGCTTTTGAACTAATGAATACACTAATTGCATAAACTTATAAAGTATGGGGAAATAATAATACTAATTTAGAGGACAAGATCAAGAGGAAGATTAAGGAGAGATCAAGCACCAGCAGGTTGACCATAGTATGCATGGGCTCGATGAAGAAAGTGAGCTGTAGAGGAATGGCGTGACCATAAACAAATTGCAAAATTGCCTTGTCTCCAAATGAATAATGATTATAATAAATATAATGATAAGAATAATAATAACGAGGTGGGCTTTGTGCATTACATAGAGTCTGAAAAATAAATCACACTTTTCATATTTTCCTTTCATCAACGGATGAGATTTCAAACAAATGAAAAAACCAAACTTTGGAGATCTATCATCAGAATAACAACAATTATGATAATAAAGGGAAAGTAGGGGAGGAAAAAGGAAACTTGGAGGGGAAAGGGTGAATAGAATTGATGTGTCGGAAGAACAATAATGGGATCTCAGTGTCTTTTAGGAAGCATTTTGCTTTGTTTGCTTCGCTTACTCACTCATATGGATCAGCGTTGAGTCACTGTAGTATGTGACCCTTCCTACAGTGCCCATCCTGCTCTGCTTTTTTGGGTTAAGGCTGCTACAAATGTGGCTCTGGTCTTCCCCTTTAATTATTATATATCTCTTATTATTTCTTTCTTTCCTTATTGTCAAACAGATTTGGCCGGGATCATTCATAATCAAATACATATATACATACATGTGATTAATTAACTAATTGATCAAAACCTAAAATCCTCATCAGTTTTATATATTATTTGCTGGCTTCCCAAGAAAGCTTAATCATGAAGAAAAAAAGCCTGCCAAAATTAGTTAGGATTGTGGTACCTGCCTAATTCTCATGCAACTGGTCCCAAACTAGTCTCCTCTTATATGATTAGTTCTTACAAGCAGGCCAAACTTTTTTGTTTTTCTCATGTTTTCATGTCCTTGCATGTAATTAATTTATAAGAAAAGAAAAAGTCATATGGAGTATGGACTATTATGAGCAATTATTGTAAATTTAGACAGAAACTAATTTAGTGAAATTTAATCAATATTTTTTTAAAGAAGAAATTCAATCAATATTTTAAAAGCAGTACGTACACATATAGCAGCAGTCTCAATCATTAATTAAGAACTGATGTTTTTGAAAAATTGTTAAGAGTAAGGATGGATTAGGATCATTTCCAGTACAGGAGACACAGGATAAAAAAAACCCTAATTAAGATGATTATTTGCATGTTAAGCATTTTCTTAGAATAAGACATCCTAATTGGTTCTTATGGTTTTTGTAACATCATAAGAAGCTAAAAAGTGGGGAAATCCAGCTAATTGTTCTAATAAGAAAGGGAAGATTAATTTTAGTAATACACACACACACACATATAAAGCATGGGGGCAACCTAAATGAATCTGTCAGACAAGAATATTTATTTGTCTACCATTAACCTGCATCTCTTATGATGTGGTCAAACAATGTGGACAGCTCTGAATCCAAGTTCATGAACCAGCCATGGTTTAAGTTCTTCACTGTGATTTAAGCCAATTAGAATATTACCTAAGTGTCTCTTATTCCTTAAACATCAAGATTATATAATTAAGTATATAATTATTCACTTCCTGATTATATAAGTTTTTAATGAAGGTAGAAGTAGCTAATTGTTTGGTATGGGAAAGACCTGCTTTGCTGTAACTGATGCTTCAGAAATTTGTGTTTTCTCTCTGCCCCCAATAATTGATATATACTTATTGCCTCTTTTTTTTTTTTTAACAACACAAAGAACTTAGGTTTAAAGATCATTGGGTTGTGTGCTCCCTCTTCCTCTCCCAATTTTGCTTGGGTCTTTTTCCACCATAAAAAAACCGTTTACTTGCCCAATGTTATACTTCTTTTTACTTAATTTGTAAAACAATTAACCTCTCATCTTCAAACAAGAATCTATAAATATGAGCACGTTAATCATTTGTAGTGGAATATTTTACATATATATAACTGCTTTCTGTTTATAAGAAGACTTTGGTAAGATATTCTAATTCTTTTAAATATTTGTTATATTAATTAAGATGTTATGTATGTGAAATAATCCCTGCACCTGAATTTTACAACTATTAGACTCTGGCATCATACCGACTTTTGCATGAGTTTGTGATTGGACTTATCCATATCAGCAAAGTAGCTAAAGTTTTTTTATGGTTAGGATTATTAGTTACAAGCTTATATACCCTTCATATTTCCTTTTTTTTTTAACACATTTTTTTTAGCACCAGAGGTACCTATTTAAGGGACCAGTGACCCAACTATCTACTGTACTCTTCATATTTATTGTTATTTTTAATTGTGAAACTTCTATTATATATATCCAATATAAAAAATTTTGGAATAAAATTTTAAGCTTAGATTGAAAACTTGGACAAAATTAAAATATATATATATATATATTAAAGAAGTCGGTTGATCTAATCCTTTTCAATTACAAAATAAATTATACTGAAAATTGATATATTTCTTTCTATATCAAAGCTTTAACATTCTACAAGATTAGATGATTCATAATGGTTAATGAAATCCATCAATTATTTCACAAGTATATGTTATGCAAAATATTTTAATTTTCTATATGCTTTTAAACATTTATTGTTATCTTAAATATTATTTTACATAATATCTATTGATTACAAAATTTAACATAATATTTCTTAATTATATAGCCTTTTAATGAAAGCAGAATTAGTTAGCTAATCGTTTAGTAACAGGTGTTGTAAATTGATGTTTGACAAATTTTTTTGTTTTCTTTATGCCCCAAATAGTTGATACATTCCCCCTTTTCTAAACTTAGGTTTAAAGATCATTGGGTCCTACAAAAAAAAAAATCATTGGCGTCATATGCTTCGTCTCTCACCCATTTTTGTTTGAGGTCTTTTCCAACAAAAAGAAAATATTTACTAACCCAAGGTGATACGTTCTTATAATTTGTATAACAATTATTCTCATTCTAAAATATTTTGCGCGCAACCTTGATGTACTATCTTCAGACAAGAGATTAATTATTAAGTAATTTCACTCATCTTCAAATATGTTTAATTGATATATTGATGAAAAATTGGATGTGTGTACACGAAGTGTCGATGAAATGAACTATAAATTATTCTTATTTTATAAATAATACAACTAGTTATAAATTTTATATTATATAATATACTGACTCTATTCATGAATATTTAATTTCATATACATTGTATGTAGTGGAGTATAGTACATATTTTTTTATATATTTATTTAATAGGGTCATATTTGAGTATTGTTGAGTTTAAATAGGAGTAGTTCTCCCAAGGTGATTTTTTCCATTCATAATGTTTGAATTCAAGACTTTACTTAAAAAGTATTAAATCATTTACCACTTAATACAGCCGTTGCTGTTAGTTACATATGTTTTTAATTAAGTGGCCTTTGATTAAAAAAGACATCAGATATTCTAATTTTTTTTATTTAAAAAAAAGTAGTTAACTCATAATTTAGGAACGATGTTTTCTACAATATTAATAGAGACCCATAATGGTTAATGAAATCTCTCTAACTTATCTCACATATATTATTATCTATGCAAAATGCTGTTCTTGGTGGCGTAGACTAGTCATAGTTCTAGCCTCCCATTTGATGTGTGAATCCGGAAAATAATATTTGGAGACAATGATTTAATCTGAAGTTGTGGTTGTGATTAATTGTGAACTACTGGATGATCAAGACCTTTAATTTGGACATAATGTGATAAATAAAATAGTTGGTCAAAAGTTAATCTGGATTCGATGTGTGTTTGTGTGTCTCATGCATATCTTACAATTATGGCATAATTATTAAACAAACCATGCGTGGCATTGTTGAATTGCATTAGCACATGTGCTTCAAGCTACTTCACTGATTCGTTTCATGCATCCAACCCTAAATTTGACTTCACCTATATATATATATGTATATAAGACACACACACACACACATATTAAGCAGATAGACCTTCAAAGACGCACACACAAAAGGAGGAACATATAAACAATGGTTGTGAGACAAATCTAGCCCACATTTTGTTATAACTTAAACATGAGTTAAGCGATAACATATGCAGTATTATACATGTAACTGACAAGTAAGAGAATCAATGTTTTTAAGTGTATGGGTCTTCGAGACAAAGTGGTTTTTTAAGTATCTATAATATATTCTTAAACTCCAGAGCGGGGGAAATAAACATGCAAAGAATAGTTCAATTTATTATTATAGGTTTAATTATTTTTGGTCAGCGAGGTTATGAGAAACGTCCTGTTGCTGTGATTGTTTGATTTGTTTAATATGATGACCTGTCTTTGACCTAATTTAAAAATGTGAATTATACAAAAGCATACATAAGAATTGATCTAATGATTTACTTAAATTTATATTTAGACCCAATATATAAAATTAATATATCAATAAAAGCTAGTGCGGTATATTTTCATCATACCTTCCCTTAACTACAATAATGTTCTTATCTACATTAACATAAAAAATCTATAGCAATATGCCACTAAACACTTGGTTCAACTAGCATTTAATAAGAGGTGTAGAGTTCGGGTCCTAGAAATATAGTTAGTTAAGTTAAATACTTGGTAGTAAAATTTACCACCCTTTATGGTTCTGCCTTATTTGATTTGAATTTGTTTGAATATTGATAAATCCTAAAATAAATCTATATTCCATGTTATTAAAATGAGATGTTGGGTTGGTAAAATGTCAATCCATATAGACACTTAATACTCATTTGGTTTGTCTTTTTATAAAACGTCATTTAGAATAACTACAAATTACAAAAATGAAATTTGGAAAAAAATAGAAAAGTTTACCACAAATCTATTTGGATAACTTTGAGAAAAATGATGGTTAGAAACCATGATTTGGTTTACCAAACAGGGCCTTAATCTAAAGTTGTGGTTGTGATTAATTGCGACCTAGCAAGTGGATTATCTAGAGACCTTTAACTTGGACATAGTGTATTCAATAAAATTCTTGGTCAAAAAGTTATTATGGATTTATAGGATGTATATTTGTGTGTTTCTTGCATCTTGTAATTGGCATAATTATTAAACACACCATGCGTGACTTTGCATGTGCTTCAAGCTCCTATTCTGATTCGTTACATGCATCTAACACTAAATTTGACTTGGTTTTTATGCTTATTATTAAGCAGATAGACCTTCGAAGACACACACACACACACAAAGAAGGAACACAAATAATGGTTGAGATAAAATAATTAATGGTTGAGATGTTAAACACCACTCCTGCTAATGAACCATCTCATCTCATGATTTGATTAGAATCTGCCGTTGACTTCTCTCAGTGTCCACAAGGATAGGAACAATATCTCCACCGATGTCTGAGTCAAGCTGCATCTTCATATTGATGGAGACGCATCGATGGAAGATCTCCTGATCGGAATCCTTCATTTCATGATATGTCTTGCGTGCTTATGGTGAGATTTTGAAGATATGTCATGCATTTAGTATTGAACTTCGACGAACTGTGTAACTTTTTTTTCTTAATTGTAGAATGAAAAAATTATATCCATAAAAACTAAAAAGGAAATTGATTTATTAGGAAACTTAAAGCAAAGCCCCCCAAGTAAGAATAGTGAATACCAAATAATAATGAACATTACAAGCTGAAAAAAAATTAAAAGAATTCGATGTGATAGAAAATAATGTAAGAATATTTTATCTGGGATAATATAACAAAAGCTGTGTTTTTGTCGTTCTTTGACCTTTACTAAGAATATTGTAAACTTAGAATAATATGTTCACTTATAAAATACGAATAGACAAGCTGTTAAACTAGTATGGATAGTATAATATTTGAAATGTATGTTTTATTGAGTTTTTTATATTAAAAAATTATTTGATTTTCTTTGTACGGAAGAATAATGGAATTATTCATTTTCAAAGAATCGAATATATAAATCGACAACTTGCATAATCGGGCTTGATCCTTGGATAGCGTTTTCTTGGGCCTGTTCAAGAACTTCCACGAAGGCCCTTCTAGAGATTGTTTTTAATCTTTCGACTAGGCTCTTGCTTTCTTCTGAATTTCAGAGCATGCAGGAGCTTCATCCCCGAATTAATTGGGCCTTTACACGGGTGTTTTGGTATGGCAGTTAGTTTTCCTTGCCTAGCTGGATGGGTGGGGATGCCTTACTGTTGGGCCTTTTTGTTTTGTCTTTTTGTGGCCCATCAACAGGTTTGAGGGCCTCAATCGGGTTGTTATGTGAAACAACCAAATGCTTCTCCTTATCCAGCGGGGTTTGGACCTAAAGCACTTCGGTACCGACGTATTAGAGGGATCACTCTTCAACTATTCCTATTAGTCAAGAGATATATTTGATGCGTAAAAGAAAAAAAAAGTATTGAATTAGATTGTGTTCGTCGTGTGGCAACCTCTGGTTGCCTTTGAGATTTTCTGTGGACAATAAATATTCTTGATCACTACAAATACACATATATTGTATTGTTATTCTATATGTTGTCAGTATATTTAAATAGGAATAAAATATACAATTTATTATTTTATTAAAATATTTTTGTTATTAATTAATATTAACTCTTCTCAAATGAATAGAATAATACTTAATATTTATATAATAAATGTTAGTTTTTCCCTTTTTTTTCAATTACATTATTTAAAAGAATGCATATCAATTATTATGAGAATTGAGCATTTACTTTTTTTATTTAGTTGTATATAATATTAATTAATATTAGTTTAAATATATTAAACATATCATTTCTTAAAGTTTACGGTTTGTAATTGTATATATTGATTTATTTTTATAAAATTTGGAGATCAACGTTCAAAAATCATCAATATACACTACACATAAAGATGTATCAGAAATGTAAAATTTTCACCTTTTCCTTATGTTTTTTCTACTTAATATATTGATATATGATTTCACTTCGTACATTTTTTATATATTTTTTAAAATACAATATAATTATATACAATTTATCATCTAATGATCTCTTGTAGGTTACAAAATTATTTTTCAAAAATTAATTATGATATTAAAAACTTAAATTAACAATATATAAGTATATAAAGTTTCAAAAACTTGGCCACCCTCAGGTTTTTTTCCTTTTGGTTTGAAAAAAACGCTGACTATGGCCACAGAGCTTAAATATGATTACACAGCTTAACCGTAGAACATGACCTTCTTCACAACATTCTCCGTGAGAGCAGGAAGAGAAGAGGCCTTGTGCATAGTATGCAGGAGGCACTGCGATGTCTAAACACGATTAATTAACTACTTTGGATGACGTGGCGTGTTGAGGCTTTTTGGATCATACGCACTGTCTGGAGAACCCAAAATCGGTAGTAGAGAAGAGTCACATAGCATAGCGAAGAAGAAAAAGAGATAGAGCGACCGAGAGAGAAAGAAGCAGGGCAGGTTTGAGCGGGAGAAAAGGAGAGAGTAAAAAAGAAAGAGAATAGAGACAAATAGAAGAGGGGAAATACTTAAAAAAAAAAAAAAAAACTATACCATATAAACAAATTTAAAATAAAAATCTAAAACACATAACATGGAACAATTTCAGATTATTTATTAGTTATAAATAATACAATGATATGTGTGTGTGAGGGTAGATATTTAATTACAAAAAATGTATTTATTATATTTTCCTTAATAAAAAACATTACAGCAAAGATGTTAAATTTTTGTTTCATAGCAGTGTCTTACACTCTGTGCACACATATTCAAAAGATCTGAATATATATATATATATATTAAATAGGAATTAAAATTGAAGACATAGGGACGAAGGTTGAAATTGATGTTAAGGACACAATATATACATATATATACATATTCTGGGGAAGGGCTGTGCAGTATGAATTTAAAGAGAATCTAACATGTAAAAGGAAAGCAATCACAATACGTCAAAACTGAACTGAATACTAAAATTGGCAGACACTAAGGTACAGACACTCCTGTATTTGAACGGAAATCAGATGCGCGTTTCTTTGTTGTCGTTTTTATTTTATATTTATATATATAGCTTTTATTATTATTATTATTATTATTTTAAGAAAACGGTTTATGCTTCCTAAATCCAATTAACATTTTACTCTTCTTGGCTACCAGGGTCAAACTTGGAAATTTAACCCAAAAAAATTGTCTAATCTTGAAATAACGAAAGATTATATGAACATCGCATTTTCATTTTTTTTCTTCTTCAAAAAACTAGAGACTCCTTCGCAATTACCCGAAAAGAAAAGGTACGGAATATAAGTCTTTCTTGAATTTTGCTGAAATTATGTAAATCTTCACTTATTTTCAAAATTTATACAGGTTTTCTTTAACATAGAGAGTAAAGTACTCAAGTTTCTTATCAATTTTGTTAAAATTACAGAAAATTAATTTTTAATTTTAACTTATATACAAATCTTCTCTGAGAATATTAAAAAAAGTTCTATATAATTTCATAAAAATTCAATATAAATCCATGAAATTTACATTTCCTCTTTATAAAGATTTGTGTAAATTTAAAAAAATAGAATGAGTATTTATATAATTTTATTAAAATTCAGAGGACATTCATGTCATTTTCTTTTTATTTTTGGAGAAGATATTGATAATATTTAAAAATAACAGCTTTTTTTTATAGTTTTAATAAAATTCAACAAAAATCCGCGTTCAAATAAAAAGTTATAGACCTAAAATGCGTCCGATGCATTAGCAAGTTGAGGCTGGACCACAGTTTTTTTCCCAATGAATCCACTGATTTTGGTAATTATTATGGTTGCTAATGGATACAGAATTTGACCCACCAAAAAAGCTTAAGGATACGGAAACCACATAAATGAAGTAGGTCCGCTAACAATGATGATTCGAAGAATGACGAACTTTGCCCTGTGCACAAATTGACGGGCCCACTATAGGCCCATAAACAGACATATGCATCTCTTGGTACTACCCTAATCTGAATCATTATTCACTTGGATCATTACTCCTTTTGGGCCTCATTTGTGACTCAGCATTCATACCCCCACCATCCAATTACATTCAAACTCCAGATGTACGAACAGCGCTTTTTATTTTATGTATTAAACCACTATGTATTCAATAGTTACACTGAATTCTGATTAATTTGAGTCAAATTAAGTAGGATTACAAGGGCGAAAAAGCTCTCCCAAAGAGTATTAAATGCAGTTGCAGGCCTAAGTTCAAACTTAAGTCCACTGATTAAACTAATATAATTCATTATCAGATGAGCTTTGCATTTATTAGTGTACAGACTAGCTACACACTTGTCGGGTACTAACAACATCTTTATCAATGGTGGTTAAGTCATGTAAAAAAAAAAGAATTGATACTTTAAGTTTTAATTTTGAATAACAGGACTAGATGGTTAAAAAAGAAAAAGGAAATAAGGAGACTAAAAAAGGTTAAATTAGGAGAGTTATTCGTCAATTTGAATAATACTCAAATTTAAAATTAATTGGTAGTATAAAATTTTAGATCATTGTTAAGAAATAAGAGGCGTTTTCTTCTCCTCTTAACTTTTTTAATTTAATATATTAATTGAGATGTAGAGATTAACAAATAATAAAATAGAGATCTAAACCGTTAAAATTTAATTAATCTAAATAAATAGTCTAAATCGAGAAGAAGGGGAAGGAAGGAGGGGAGAGAAGAGGCGGATTATTAGGGAGAAAGCTTGGTTTGATCTCAACAGATAAATTATAGCTGATGGTTGAATTTTGAAACTTTACTTTTAAAAGTGAATCACTCACTAGATTTATCAACTTGCCAACCATTCAAATCTTGTTCCCTTAAGTGTATGTTGTTGGTTGAATACAATTGATTGGGCTTGACTTCTTTTTTCGCCTCCAAAGTCAAATGAATAAAGCCCCACTTTGCGTCACAGCTTAAACTGCGCACACACTAATCCTTTCATTCCACTTTTCTTATCGTCAAAAGCCATTCCCTTCCCTCATGAACTACTGTTTCGTTTGGTACAAGAGAAAGAGGATTATTTGAGTGAACCTTGTCACCTAACATATATTTCTTCAGAATAAATATCCAATCATCCTTATCAAACGTAACAGTTAATTTTCATTTCTCCTAGCTAGTTTTTATTATTCTTCCAACATATCCAAACTCTATATATATACATGTTTCTTTGGTTAGTACAAAATACATTTGAAGAGAGAGAGAGAGAGAGAATGATGTTGAATACAGATGATCCGGATATATATCCAAACTCCATCCCTTTCATTCTCCAATAATTCCCCGTCACTTCCCCATCTATTGCCAAACAGAGAAATTGAGAGATATACAAGTCCCTTTCCTTCTCAAACATATCCAAAAATATTATTATATACAACAAGTAGAAAGACCACATTTATATACATATATAAATTTTCATCGACCATTGGTCCTTTCCTCCTTGTCTTTTCTCTTCACAACTAGTCACTCACTCATTTTCAAAAATCAAAACAAGGAGATTTATGATATGTGTCCAGACGGGAGAGATTCCAGGAAAAATCATCACATTGATCCACTTACTGGTTTAAATGTGGAGGAGGGTGAACCCAAATTAATAGCATTGCCTAGTTTCACGGAGCTTGTCAATATGATGCCAGGACAATTTTGCAGCAGCGTAAAGCTGTATCCATGGATAGGTCTTTTTCCTTCTTTACTTAAATTATAATATGTATTTATAATTTTCCTTCTCTTTCCAATTCTATCATCCATGTCTGTGGTGCAGGTCCATAGAAATTGCTTCTTGTTCTTGGTCTTGAGTACATCTTTACAATATATCCCCAATCATATCACATATATATATATATAGTAGTTAACTGTTGGCAAAACCAAACAAATCATGCTGTAAATTGATGGAAATAAAGGCTGCTATTCTCTGCAACTTTAATTAGTCTCTCTAATTTAATCACTGTCTTTTTGGAGGAGAATAACAAATCATTGGATTCTGAGCCTTGATTGATGGGATCAAACAGTAAAATACGTACGAGGTGTGTGGGATGAACGAACGAACGAATGAATTCTTGAGTTTTTGTGCTTCCAAAACCACTCGAATATCTTTCTTCAGTATATGTTTTTTGTTTCTTTCTTCTTAGCCCTCTGAGTGATGTAATTGCTTTTTTTTTAAAAGAAAAAATAAAAAAGCCTGCAACCATTAAATTTTCATTGTCTTTTGACGTAAGGAAAACTAATTTACCATGAGTGGGCCACTCCTTCCTTGCTTGACTGGATTTTTTTTTTTTACCTCACCTTCCTTGACCGTAAGGTCATCGTACGTATGAAAGAGTTTATACATAAAAATATTTACTGAAAGCAATTTTTAAATTATAAATAGATTCAGGGTTAAATACTTTTTATTTTTATAGTATTTGTTTGGATTAATTTATCTATAATTAATTATAAGAATAAGTAATTATTCATAATTGATTTAAGAATAAGTAATTATATTAAAAGTAATTTTTATTTAGATATTTTTACCATATAAGTGATTTTGAGAAAAGAAATTTGTTTCAATTTTGGGAGTTTAAGTGATTATTGAGTGGAGAATAAAAATGAAGAATGAAATAAGTGAGTATGGGGGGATAAATGATTATAATTAAGTAAAACAAAATCATCTTTTTTCATAATCATTTATATATTTGAAATGTAAGTACTTATTGAAAAACTGGTATGCTTGATAAATTTGCAAAATAAGCAATTATACTCCCTAATAAATGATTATTTTCTGAATCCAAACATGCTCATTTTTCTCATAAAAACTTTCATAAGAAGATTCTTATAATTTTAAAAATAATTTAGTTTTTTCCATCGAACTTTTATTTATGTGCCAATAAATTTTATTTATGTAGCCAATTATGTATTATGTTGACACAATAAATATATGATTAATTTTATTTGAATAAAAAAATAAACTGAAATCAATTCACATATTTATACATAACATATGATTTAAGATAGTTTAACTACCCAATTACATTCATATTCGGAATGCCATTAAAATATATGATTAGTTATATTGACAAAAATTGATAATAAATATCAGATCGACTAAAAGTTTTGAAATTATAAAGATTGAATTACGAATTTCTTATAAGTAATAAGAATTCGATCAATTGAAATGGAACCAAACTATAACGAACAAAAGAATAATTTAACTTAAAATATAAATTAATTCAGCTTCAACCATTTTACCCCTTTAACTAACCATCAGTTTAATCTAAATCATAGCGCTTGTCAATATATTAGCAACTCTTCTCTGTGACTCGAGTATCAAAACATGCATGAAGGCATTAATGCCCAGAATTTTCATGACAGATCAACAAACCAGAAGCTAGCATTCATTTAGGAAAAAAGTGAACAACCCATTAATTCTCTAAATCGACGAAATCGTCTCATGAATCCAAATGAAAACATGTTTACGTCAAATAATCATATTAAATTGTAAAATTGTAGCAAGTTGTTTTGGTGATTGACTCATTTACTTTTTGCTTTCAATTGTGTGTGTATGTGTGTTGATTTTTAAAATATACTATATAGTGATAAGTTATAAGATTGGGAGATGGGATTGAAGAGGAAGTGAAAGAAAGAGGTTAATTAGAGAAAGGGCTGAGACACAAGTTGGCAGAGGAACCACCACTTAACAATGATTGTACAGCCATTTATGCGTCAGATAAAAGTGGGGAGAGTAGTGTGATACTGGAGAGAAAAATAAAAAGCACATGGTCCAAGAGAAAAAAGCTACGAGCAGCTCTAGGCCATCAGCAAACTAAAGAAGAAAAAACACACCCTTTAAGCTGCTCATGACTTTGGCCTTTCTACGGCTTTTTGTTTTGTTTTGGTTTTTAACTTTTGTATATAGTATATATTTAAAATAAAAATTTGTATTATTATTATTATTATTATTATTTTGTTGGAACGAGAGGCATTTCATTTCCCTTCAACCCCATAAAAGCTTTGAATGGTCTCTGCATATTTGGAAAGATGCTGCTTTCTTTCTGGTTCTAGTTCTCTCTCTCTCTCCTTTTCTCTCTCTCTGTGCGTCCAGTACTGCTCCCATATGGCCCTGATTCTGATGCAAAGAGATTAAAGAGTATCATCATCATGAATGGAGTTTGTTTGTGTCTGTGGCTTTGCGCGACGTTGAGAGCGACCACTGAGTCTCTGTGACTGTCATTAACCCCGCCCCCTCTCCCTACACTGGCACTGAAAAACATGCTACTCCTCTCCTTTTCCTTTCAAATTTACATCTCTCACCCTAGCCTCCTCAATCCGCTCTTCTCTCTGTACTTCTCTCTCTCTCTTCTCTCTCTTCACGTATCCATTTTCTTCTCTGGCGCTTTTAAGATTTTGCTGACCTTACAGTTATTTGACTCACTTCAAGCAATATATATATATCTACTTGATTCAATAATAAGAAAGCTCGATGTTTCTGTAATTTGGAGTACGCTAGGGTGTTTATTGTGATATGCTATATGATGATAGCTTGCTGGGGTGTTTTCCATTTTCTGACCGGCTTGCCCAACAAAGATTTTCTCATTATATATAGTCCGAACAGAAAATCCAAACAACCAGAACTACAAGCTGGGGAAATTTCAGCGTTTTCTCAGACTCTCATTCAATGCGGTGATCGAGTGAAAAACCTGATCATTAGACGATAAAATACATGCCATCATTACAATGCCAAGAGATAGAGGGATTATTCATAGTAGCTAGAAAGACAGAAAAATAAGGCTTTTCCAGCAAAACCCTTAAAACATATATAGTTTTAGTCTGCTAGCTGTTGTACCAAATTTAACTAAAAACATCAACACCCCACTAATCCCACTTACATAATCACATCACTTCATTACTCGGTATACCAATTCACAAAGATATATTAGGGTAAAACCAGAAAAAAGAAAGAAAAACCAGACTTGGAAGATGTTTCAAGAGTTAGTGTTTTTCTTTTCCGTTATTGCTGTCCAATACTTGACCACCTTCCGTTATTAGTTTTCGCGCTTGTTGTTGAAACTGTTGCTTACAAGCATGGCAGGTAATCTGAAGCATAGTGGAATTGATCTGTTTGATCGCCTGCTCCTTCAACGCGTATGCTTTGTCCAGTTCCGCTTGAGCTTGCTGCCTTATTCTCTTGGCGTTCGTGAACTCTTGCTCCGCCACCTCCATCTGCCTCTTCGCTTCTTTCCTCGCCTCCTCCGCATACGCCTTCTCCACCATCAACGCCGCCATCGCACCTGGCGGCTTATCGCTGCTGTTACTGCTCTCCTTGGGTGATGAATTCCTGTTTGATTCGTTTTTCTCGCTCATCTCTGATGACCCGATCGAGAGTTGTAGCTGCGTGGAATGGGTTTCGTCTCTTACGACGTTGTTGGGCGTAGCGGTTGAGAGCTGAAGGTCCAAGTTAGGGTAGAGTTTGCTGTTATGATTGTTGGTCTTGGAAGAGGTTTGATCAGCAATAGGGGTCTTCTGGAAGAATGTGGGTTCAGTTGGCTTTGGGATCACCAGTCCAGGCGGAGGCCAGGCCGGACCGGCGCTGAAATTGGTCTCGCTTGAAGGGCTCGGGCTCGATGCAGTTCGAGACAGGCACGCCGGTTGCTGTGGCTGCGACTCGGACCTGAGTCGCCCCATGTTGCACGCATCTTGGTGTTCGATGAAGCTCTCCACCCTACGCACATGCATACAAGGAAAACAAAAAAGGATGAACATAAAGACAAAGAGGAATAAGAAGAAGTATCATCATCAAGCATTTCAAAATATAGGATTAGAAGAGTGTAGACCTTAAAGAGCGAGCTGAAGAAGAGAAGGAAGAAAGAAAAAAAGGGATCGTAAAAGGTGTTTTTTTGAAAAGGTGTCCACTGGTTTTCAAAATGGCGAAAGAGGGGGTTCCACTGAATAAAGGTGAAGAAGCAAGAATCATATTAAATCACAACTCGAAACTCGTTGTCTAAGATTAAGATATATGCGCTGTAGTGTTCGTCGAAGAAGTACAACGTATGATCACGAACGAGAAGGTGTTCGAAGGTACTGGAAAGCCACTATATATATAAAAGAGACCAATGGAAAAAAAAACTGAGCTTTGGGAGCTGTGTTCTCCAACCGTCGAGAACAGTTTTTTTTTTTTTGGTTTGAAAATTTGGATTGGATTAATAATAATGTTGCATCAGTCAAATACAAAAACCTTTTATTTCCCCCGTTACTAACTTTATATTCCATTCCAAAAAATGTATTTCCCTTTTCTCAAGTCAAAACCTATATGTAAAACAAAACGGGCACTGAGTTTTGGTGAATTGATAATCATGATCAAGAACACAACAGATCTCTGATATGGAGGAGCTGATTCATTACATACCTGGAGAAGACACGGCCACAATCGCAGGAATGGCCACGAGTGCCACAGGTCTTGAGATGGGCCTTGTAGTCGGACTGGACGGCGTAGGCCTTGGAGCAGCGGTGGCAGACCCATTGCTTGTGGTTGCTGTGCTTCCGGCGGAAGTGCTTCTTGATGCCGACGAGGTCGCCGAGGGCGTGGCAAGGGTCGTGGTGCAAGCAGGTGGGCTCCGGGCACACGAAGACCCGCTTCCTCACCACCGGTGTCTCCCTCTTGAGCAGCTTCCATGGCACCTTGTGTCTCCTCCTGTGCATCTGCAGGTTCTGGTCCCTCTGGAACCCCTGATTGCAGATCTCGCATACGTACCGGTCCGATTCCAATAGCGTCTTGGGCGACAGCGACACCACCTCCGCATCCGGATCTGTATCATCATCCCCAAAATTCAATGTTTTTCGTCAACATGGGAATTCGAATTAAGATTGACCCACTGTGTGTGAGAATGGATTCTTGAGGGAATTAATAGGATTAGCATGAGTTTTCTGCACCTACCTGGTGTTCCTGCGGGTCTTCTCTTCCTTTTGTTTGTAGTAGTACTAGTGCCATTCTCTGCGCTGGAAAACTGCTCCGAGGTTGGAACTGACATGGGGTTTCGTTATTACCTGATAATCGATCCTTATAATAGAAGTCTGTCTTGTGTCGCCTAACAAGTAAGGTACTGAATTGTTGGTGATAGGATTAAGGAAATGAAGAGATCATGAGGGTAAGAGGAGCAAAGAGAGAGAGAAGAAAAGACAGCTAGAAGGCATAGGAGGAGGCGAGCATAGAGAAGAAGAGGGGGGAAAAAGATCTTTCTTCCTTTCTTTCTTTCGGTTACTCTCAGCTTTCTTTTAACTTGCTTTTAAACTTTCAGCTTTTTCTTCCATGGGGGGCTTTCTCTTTCTCTCTCTTCCTCCTTCGGTTCTTCTCTTGCTTCCAATTCCAACTCTGTTCTCCAGAAGGTATTGTCGCTCCTTAATAAACTTTCAAAAAGAAAGACACACAGACCCAATCACGAAGCTCGAAACTTGATCCCACAAGCACCTCCTCTAATGGGCTCCAGATGAAAAAAACATCCCCACAAACAAACAGATCCCTCTCATTATTTCCCCTCTCGCACTGTAATTTTCTTTTATCTATTTATTCATTTATTTATTTTTTATTTGTTGCCTTCGGATCCATGCATAAATACATCCCAAATACCCACGTAAGCTTCCTATTTTTTGACACACTCTCTCTGTCTCTCTTACCTTTCTTTTCTTCCTCTCACAGGGAGCGGATATTATCTTTATAGACCATTGTACCCATACTCGTGACCGTGCAGAACCTCTAATTAATTTCACACGAAGCAGCTTTTATAAAGTTAGATAATGCGGACGTGAAGTCACCCTCAAGGGCATTCTAGTCCTTACACAGCGTATTTTCTTTTTTTTCTTCTTAATATTTTTTTTATCCGTGCAATTAAGGGAGGGGCTTTACTTTTTGGTGAACTGGGGGTTTCACTACAACAGTAGTGAGTTGAAATTAGCGAGCTTGTCTTTTCTAGGTGCGTTCGTAATGTTGGCAATATTGTTGTCCCAAGCCAAGACACATATATGCAGTAGCATGTCACTGTGGTACGGCAACGACATCATTTTTACCCTTGATTTTATTGGCACATGAGAAGAACGGGAAAAATTAAAGAATAATAATAATAATAATAAAATCATCTATAATAATCATTCTTAAGATTTTATACAAGGTGAAAAAATAAAAATAATAAATGCAAAAATTAAAAATGGGCTTGACTCTTTTTTTTTTTTTTTAAATACATAGATATATGTATTCATAAAAAATATAATTTAAGAAGAAAAAAAAGAGGACAAAGTACAATATCACCTAAACGGTATTAATGGAATTTCCTTCTATACGTATGTACTGAAGGACGCGAAACTCATTGAACATTAATCAATAACTAATTGACCGTACGTGTTACTTATATGAAAAAATAAAAGTGGTGTACGTATACTAACTTGATTAACTTCGTAACTATAGAGGAAATTAGCATTGCATGTTTCCATCTGCAAGCTGATCACCAAAATCCACACCATTATTAGATAAAAACACGTTTAGCTTCTTTCATTTCTCTCCCCTCATTTTGCCCTGTTGTTTTAACTAGTATATTACATAACACAGTAGAAATATATTCAATGGGGAAATACAAATGATCTAAAAATGTACGAATTTAACTTTTTGTCATGATTTACAGTATCACATATCATCATAAATTCAGAACATAGAAACTCTGTCCCAGACAAATTTACTGTTTTTTTACCATCCAAATTTACTAATATCAAATATACATAACCATTAATTAAATTCGGAAGAAATCATGATACAAGTAATTACCTTTTATTGTGTTGGTAATAATTATTTAAGGTGCTGTTAATTTTAGGGTTTGGGGATGTCATGATTAAATGGTTATTAGCACATGATTTCCTATTATGCTAGTAATGAAGTTGTCGAGGTACTGGTAATTTTCCTAAAACCTTATAGTTTATTAGCCATTATCAACATTTTGGTAAAACACTTTCAGGATATTTACGCAGGTATCCTCATACAATTGCGTAATAAATGAAGAATCTCCTGTTAAAATATTATTGCTCGTGTTAGACTTTGTTTTTAACTCTTGTGTAGGATGAGTGAATTATTGTTATTTAATAAATCAATACTCCAAATTAATTATGCAATTTTTGGACTAAATAAATTAACCTTATCTTACCATTTCCAGCTATGAGCACGTTGTGGGAAGCTTCTTCGTGAGAATTAGTAAATTAGTGTAAATGGCCTGTTCCAACAACTTATTAAAAAAATTTGGTTTTTTTTTTTCAAATAAAAAATGATGTACAGAGATGTCCATCCAAACTTCTAGTGCATCTAAAGTTCTACTTTTAAGTTTAGAGTGATCAAAATCTACAGAAATTAGCTCAGTAAAAAGCCTATTAATAGCTCATCATTTATAATAAAATATTGATATATTGTGTTTTTTTACATTGAATAAAATTCTTGAAATCATCCACTTACTATGAAGAAATTATGGAACTTAAAGAAAAGTTATAGAACAAATCACGATCGATTAAGTTGAGTGATAAAAGACTTATGCATGCTATTCTTTATAAATAAAATCTCAAATGTAAGTTTGCTCATGAATGGAACAATCACATTGGAAAAGCTTTTCTTCAAATGAGATTTGACCTAATTACCTTTTTTATATAATCTGACCTAATTACTCAATCTTGAGTTAGTAATAATATTAGTTTATTATAATGAAATTATAGAACTTAAAGGGAAAAAGTTAGAGAACCAACCGTGATTGAGTTTAGTGGTAAGAAATACTCATTGAGCAAAATCTCAAATTCGAGATTTATGAATGATGACAAAAATTATATTGGAAGAACTTTCCTCCAATTGGGGCGTCACTAAATAATTTGAAATAAAAAAAAATTACAGAGAAATTTGTAATTTAAGAGCTAATTGTTAATGCAGATTCATTTATACACACACAGACAAACATATTCCTTGCACATGCACATTTTGGTGAGGATATATATTCTTGCATGTGTTTTGGTGGAGAGGTTCGTCCTCTTTATCCCCCAGAGCCCCACTTCCCAATACTTTTCACACACAAGAATGAAATCAATTCATGAACAAAATTATTCAAAGTACACTTATCACACACACATATATATAAAAACCAAGGTTATAATATAAAAACAATAAATAATTAAAGTTTCAACTTCTATTTATGACTATTCATGATTTTTATTTGATCTTATATGCTGGTCATATTGGCTCTGTGGAATATTCAGGAGGACCCGAAAATTCATGAAGTTTAACAACAGTAAAAAATATGAAGTTTATTGTAACTAAAGAGGATATATGTCAAATTAAACCCAATTAATGCTATTTGGTATATACGAAAGTACCTATCTATTTTTTACAGCTAAAAGCATTTAATAATGGATCCAACAATTTTGGATGATAAAGAGGTTGTGAGCTTGACATTTGTTGGGTTCAGAGATTCTGTTCTCCTTCCTTCGTTTACATTATCGTTGGATTTAAATGATATTTTTTAAATAAATATATATGATCTATATATTCCTTAATTAATTAAGTTCGGCTCCATCTTTCAAAATGCGGTTCAAAAAGATTGTCGATGAAAATCTTGTAATTTTGATTTTGAATTGGGCTTTTTTAAATGCATTTGATTAATTTTTTATTAATAACCTTAATTTCAATAACTTATTTAAAACAAGAAAAATAAAGTGTAATCCATCAATTAAGATAAAATTCTTGCGCCCATACACACATTAATATGAAAAATAAAATTTAGTGAAAGCTATATTTTTTTTTTGATAAAACAGAAAAAAGAAAGCTACATTCATAAGTCATGAAAGCGTATAGGGTTAAGAAAATTGGCTGGCTTGTCATGGGTCTAGTCTAAAAAGTTCATTTTTAAATAAATTGCATTTCTGACCTATCACTACGCCAAAATACGTCTTTGTTGACGGTTATTTTGACTTTTTTTTGCGGTTAAAAATAGCCAAGCATGTTAGCACCGAAAAAAACTGTAATTTTCATTGGCGGTTAGAAACCACAAAAAAAAAAGACATTTATTTGCGGTTATATATAATAACCGCCAACAAAATTAATATTCCTTTGCTGTTATATGTAGTAACCGCAAAAAAAAAAAGGATTTAGTTGGCGGTTATATATATAACCGCCAACTAAATTAAAAATATTATTTATTAATTAATTAATTGTAATTTTAATTATAGTTGGCGGTTTTAAATTAACCGCCAACTAAAGTTTATAAATTTTTTTATTTAAATTTAAATATTTGAATTTTAATATGAGTTGGCGGTTCTAATTTATAACCGCCAACCAAAATATTTTTGTTGGCGGTTGTATTAATAACCGCTAACGAAAGTTCTCTTTTTTTTTTTTTCCTGGCAACATTTTGTTATTTTTAATTGCAATCACTTGAACATGCTTCAGTGTCAATACTCAGCAGAACTAAATACCCATAACTAAAAGATATTTATTTAAAACAAAAGTTATATTATATTCAAAATGTGTCAATAAAAAATTATAGACAATATTTATATCCAATTGACAAGAGCAAAAAAATGATATATAACATAATCCAGTAACTAGATTTTCAAAAGTATCATGTATATTAGGCCAATCTATAGCTTCTACACTAACAACTAATATATACACATGATCAAAAGCTATGTACATATCAAATTATCTGTCATATATGATGACCAAGAGAACAAAAAAAGCAGGCATCTTCTAGCCTTTAGAAGTCATCAGTCTATGCTTCTTCCCTTGTACTGCCTACAAAATGATCAATTTTAAATTCATAAGCTCTCCAAAACAAATTAGAACCACCAATTAAATGTAGCTATATGATAGAACCAAAATCAAACAGATACAAAGTACAACCAAACAACTACAAATAACACTAGAATGTGTTCACTTATACCTACCTCCTAAGTCCAACCACATATTGGCTCCACTCCTCTATGAGTTCTTTTATCTGAGCTTCGGAGTATCCCTCAGAGTATGTATTCAAAAAATACTGAAAATAAAAATATTACATATTACAAAAGCAGTTTATATTATTAAAATTTTATATAAATATCATAGAAATGAATTATGTACATACCTTGGAGGGGATCGAGATTTGTCGATGTAAAATGATATCTTTCATGTATTTCAACACATAGTATCCACAATCATTATCATTAGATTGTTTCGGACACTGAATAAAATAATATGAATATTAGATTAATTACAATAAATGTTAATCTCAATAGTTGATTGAGTATTAGATCATAAATACCTGAATACGTGTCCATTTATACAATAAGCCTGGATCTGTTGGAGTCTTTTGGTTGTTCGGCTTACTATTGTTGGTTAGCCCACGTGCTGCTCGAAACATACTCACACCTCTGTTAAGCATTACCAAAGAAAATTAATATAGAAAAAAATTGAGGTTAATAAATAGAAAAATACAAAAACACATAATATAATTGCATATTCTTACTGATTTATCATCTCTAGCATCTGTGGGCGGTAGTCTGGTGGATTTCCTTTGGGATCCAAAAAATATATATATATTTTTGATTTTATTGGTTCAATACAAATCAACATCCAATGATTCCTAGGAGAAAAATTTACTAGTTTTAGCAAAGAAACTTAAAATAAAGCAGTCCAACATGAAAAAAAATCATTATTTAAAGTTTAGTGATAAGTGACTTACCCCTGCATAAATGGTGCCAAAAATAACACCCCTTCACCCCCCTTTGCAGCTAATGCATTTGCCACATCCTGTGACTGTTCTATGATCTTTCTCTGTGGCATCAAACCCGATGTATAAGCTGAAATATCTTGTGGGTGGATGAAGGCAAATCTGTCGATCAGTTGAGAAGGGACTAGAATTTTTTCATACAAAAATCTAAAATGGAAAAAGTAATAGATTAGTATCACATAGTCAAATGAAAGATCAATTCATTTATGTTAATTTCAATACCTGATGTATATGTTAATATTTTGTACCCCAAGCCATCCATGATCAATGATGTAGGAGATCATATCTTCGGTTATCACTTCAGATACTTCCTTACCATAAACCCCTACATCATAAGGAATGTGTATCAATTGCCATAACCCCATGTTTAATATACCATTAAGCAATTCATGATTTTGTGAGTTTGATGACTGAGGCTGTCCCTTCTTTGGTGCAATGATTGACTCCCCCGATTGTCCCGACACAACTTTCTTCCCTTGACTCTTTCCTGTGGAGTGTGCAACACAAGTAGTCAATTGATATACATACAAATATCTTCAGAAATTAAGTGGCTTGTCAACTAACATATACCTTTTTTGGTGGAGCAATAGTAATTAGATCCACAGGCCATGCTACAAATCCACCCACGGCCTGTTCTACCGTTTCTGCTCCCTTGATAGGCACAGGCAACCTCGTTGTCTCTTCTTCGGGAAGTGCAATCGATACCCTAACATGTTCTGCAGGCAAGGGTGCATTGTGAAGTATGTCCCCTGGGATGTTATGCACATGCCCTTTAGCAACCACACGCCGAGGGTTATCCAGCCATAAGAGACAATGTTCTATACCCTATACCAATCATAACATTAGAAAATATTGTTATATATCAACAACTAACTTTAAATTTAATTAATAAGAGAAGCAATTACCGAAGGGAGATGCTGAGATGGAGGAGTACAATTATCTTTCACACTAGGACTGCCTGCTCCCCCTTGGCTCCCCTGCAAAGCAGCTTGTTTGACCAATAACTCAAGCTGGGCTAATCGTCTATTCATGTCAGATTGTGTTTCATGATGTTGTTGGACAATTGCCTCCAATTCAAGAACCCTAACTGTAGCGTCAGAGTGCCGGTGTTTGGTCTCGAAATAGGCCCTGTTGGTGACACCAAATCCAGCACCTCTAACATGTCCAGGGTGTTCAGGAAGCTCTAGTGCTTGGCTAAGTACATCCAACCCTGAGCTTTGCTCGCCTTCAGAGGTCTGACTTGAAATCTGGATATGTGAAAATAAAATAAGAAATAATTTTTTGTCCTTCTAAAACATGAGAGTTCAAATCATTGTTGTAAGGTAGTACTTACTATTTTTTCAACAACTTTCTGAACATTCTCGTTCTCAATAATCCCTTCTTTGTTTTTCCTGGATTCTGACCACAGCTCATGACGAGGTACTTTTGTCCGCGTGGATCCCTCCCTCAGTACCTACGAATTCACGGAAATAATTAGATACAAAATAAAAAAAATAATCTTTCAACACAAAATTGATCAAAAGAATAATTATTAAAATTAATAACCAAAATTATCATACTACTCATATATGTAGCTGACCTCAATCGTTCAAAATTAGTGTCACTTTTTTGGTACTTGTCCATATTAAGAGATTTGAGAAGAAGAATGACTGAATTATGAAAGAAATTTACAATAAAGAGAGAGGACGGATCTTGAGTTAGTGGGTGCATGGTGCTGGTGATATTTTCACAATCATTACTCTCATGGCTCCTAACCTTTATGAAGTGAAAAAGACACATTAAAGTTGGACGGCCAAGAAAAGTTAAAAAAAAAAAACCCTAACAAATTATTCAAACCAAGAAGGAATATATCCATGTTTAAGATTTGATTAACACTAACTAAGGATCATAACTAGGGCTGTACATATGAGAGAGAGATAACAGAAAGAAAGTGAATAAAAAAGTGAGATTAATTAAGCTGATTAGATAGCTCCATCGACAAAAGGTCTCTCTCTCTCTCTCTATGTATATATATATATAATGCAAAAAGTAAACGTGTGTGTGCCATTTTTTTTTCCAGTATATGATAAATTCATCTCTCTTTCCTTCAACCTCAAGAAAAAACTTTAATAATAATAAAATAATATCTATTATACCAGGCTACAACTTACCCATATGATAGCACATACCCACATATATATATATAGAGTCTCACAAAAGCAAAGAATGTATATATAAAAATAATTATACATTTGAATAAATTTAAGTTTTGACAGCCATAAGATATACATGCACTTACCAACTTCCTCTCTACTCCAGAGTATTCCAGACGGCCGGCTCGGTAAGGGTACTGTTGACTCTTTGCCCTTTGACTATTTGCTTCATTTAATTTCTAAAAAAATTTCAATACTACAATCAAATAATTATAAACAAAGAGGATTAGAATATTGAAATAGAAACAGGAAAAATTGTTCACCTTAAACTTCTCCTGACGCCGAAGATCGATAAAGTCATCCCAGTGTTCCTGTTTTATGTAGATTCTAAATTCCTCAGGTGGATGCTCAATGATGTTGCCAGCTTCATCTTTCATAAAGTGCCTCGTCAAGATATATCGAAAATTACACAATGAAATCCCTGCCTTTTGATATATATACACTCTATGGCTTTCATCAACGTCAAAAGCGGACTACAAAACAAAATACTCAAATTAATTATAACAGGTTTGCATACATAAAAAAAATGTAGCTAAGTTCTGAAATTAATTATAATTACCACTATGTCTTGGAAAACTAAATCCTTCACACCAAATGGAAGTTCCCTCCAATCATCCCATTCTGGATGGCTGATGGGCACCTTCAACTTTGCAGCCACTCCGATATAGCTACTTAACTTCTTTCCACCTTCATTGACTGGATGATTTTTGTAATTCCATTCCACATGGATCTTGTTTCCAGTATCTCTTGCGTGGCAAACCTCTTTCATTATTGTCAAACCACGTCGGTGCTTCGTCATCTCTCGTTGTAATGTGACACGCTTTGCCATTTTTTCCTGTAATAATATCAAAATGATTAATTACATAATGAAAAATTAATGACATAACAAAATAAGAAGATCATTATATTAAATAATGAAAATAAATTGAAGGCAGTACATATATGTTTAAATAAAACCTTTTCCTCTTTCTTGTTCTACCATGAATGATTCCTCCTCTCTTTTTCATGATCCAAATCCCCTCTTCATGATCATCTCTCATATAGAGGGCATCATCTCCAGTAGAATCAACATCAAATGATGCGCCATAAAATGGATCATCCTCAATATCTTTATCCTGTTGGTCTCCACCTTGATTGTGATGATCGATTATTTTGTTGGTTAACATGACAATCGACCACCTCTTATTAGCAGGATCAGGGACATAAAACATCTGTTCAGCTTGAGATGCTAAAATAAAAGGCTCATCTTTGTATCCTATCTTATCAAGATCAACCAGAATGAACCCTAACTCATCAACTCGAAGACCATTCTTGTTGTCAACCTACTTACAACCGAAAACCGGTGCTCGAAACAAGATGTAATCCAACTCCCATATGTGCTCAACTATCCCAAAGTATGACATATTTGCAAAAATAGGGTTTCTATCTTTGGCACTAGAAATATGCATTGATTGAGCTATAAGGGTTACCCCACTATTTTGCATTATGCTCTAATCATCCTGCTCTTTGGTATAGAATGTGTAGCCATTTATGAGGTAACCAGTATAAGAGAAGACATGCATAGACGGACCATTAGCTAACCATCTCAACTTGTCTGTAACTGAACCAGGATTCATTTCCCACTTTGAATGAATATGACCTCTCAACCAATCTATAAAAAATCGATTGTGTTCTTTCGATATCCAACTCTCATTCTTATTGGGGTTTAAGCTTTTAAGTTTCTCCTTATGCATTTCCACATATGGAAGAACCTCATCAGAATTGTGCAAAACATACAAGTGAGCTTGCTCCCACTAGGTCCTGGATATGCTAACAATTTCCTTTCCCATAATCCCTTCCCCAGATGTTCTCCCCATGTGACGATACTTAGGAAGGCCAATGTTATCAACATTTGATAAGTATTCGGTGCAAAATTCAACAGCTTCTTCGGCTATATACTGTTCAACAATACAACCCTCTGGTCTACTTTAGTTTTTCACATAACCTTTTAATATCTTCATGTAACACTCAATTGGATACATCCACCTCATATAAGCTGGACCACATAATTGTGTCTCCCTTACTAGGTGAACCGTTAGATGAACCATCATATCAAAGAACGAAGGCAGGAAATACATCTCAAACTCACACAAAGTGACAACAATGTCTCTTTGCAATGCCGGTAACTTCACAAGGTCAATCACTTTGCTAAAAATATACTTAAAGAAGAAACATAGTTTAGTGATTGTCCCTCGAACTTTTTTAGGTAAAATGGATCGAATAGCTACCGGAACAAAATTCTCCATCAAAACATGGCAATCATGAGACTTCAGCCCCTTTAACTTTAAGTCTTTCATAGAAACAAGGTTCCTAATGTTTGAGGAGTACCGCTCTGGAACTTTAACCCCATCAAGAGACTTACAAAAAGTAATTTTCTCTTTTCTAGATAGTGTATATGCCGCTGGAGGTAGATAAGTACGGCGTTTCTCCTTCACTGGTGCCAACTCTCCTCTTATACCCATAGCAACTAAGTCCAGCTTTGCCTTAACGCCATCTTTAGTCTTTCCCGGCATATTAAGTAATGTACCGATAATGCTGTCAAATACATTTTTTTCTATATGCATGACATCAAGGAAGTGTCTCACATACAAAGACCTCCAATATTCCAATTCAAAGAAAATTGACCTTTTCTTCCACCCACTAGTCCCAAGGAATCGCGCCAAAGGCTTCCCGAAGTTGTCATTCAAATCCTTTACCTTGTCAAACAATTGCTCCCCACTTAATGGCAAAGGTCCTTTTCCTTCTTCTATATTCCCATTAAACGCTTATCTCCACCACCTGTAATGATGTCCGTGAGGCAAAAATCTACGATGTCCAAAGAAGACAAATTTTGAACCATGCTCCAACCATATTGAATGTGTGCCTTCTTCACATATAGGGCATCCGAACTCTCCTTTGATATTGTAGCCTGACAAATTACCATACGCACGAAAATCGTTAATTGTACCAAACAACATAGCTCTCAATTTAAATGTCTCTTCTCTATATCCGTCATACACCTCCACACCCCTCTCCCACAGTAGCTTCAAATCATCAATTAATGGAGCCAAATATATGTCTATATCATTTCCAGGTTGTTTGGGTCCAGAGATTAACATAGATAACATCATAAACTTCCGCTTCATACATAGCCAAGGTGGTAGATTATAAATAACCAAAATCACGGGCCACGTACTGTGAGTACTACTCTGCATACCATGCGGGTTCATTCCATCGGTAGATAATGCAAGGCGTAAGTTTCTATCTTCTACCCCGAACTCTTCATATTAACTATCAATTTTTTTCTATTGCTGAGAATCTGCAGGATGTCGATACTTTCCATCTTCAATTCTTTCATCCGCATGCCATGTCAAGTGCTTCGCAATTTCAGGACTTTTGTATAAGCGTCTAAATCTAGGTATGATAGGAAAATACCATACGACATTCGTTGGACCCGATTCTTTCTTTTTATATTGTGGGGCGTTGCATTTAGGACATCTATCTAATAATGCATGTTCTTTTCGAAATAACACACAATCATTGGGACAGGCATGTATCCTCTCATAGCTCATCCCAATAGAGCATAGCATCCGTTTAGCCTTATATGTTCGGCTAGGAAGGTCATTACCCTCTGGTAGCATATCCTTCAAAAGTGCAAGCAAATCTTTGAAGCTCTTATCACTCCATCCATTACCCGCTTTCAAGTTGTACAACTTTAACACAGCTGACAATATTGTGAATTTAGTACAACCATAGTATAATGGCTTTTCTGCATCACTTTTTAACCTGTCAAACATCTCAGGACAATCTTGAAGCTCATTCTCAATCACATTCGCCATCTCTTCAAGACGGTCAGCCTCAACTGTAGTTGTGTCAAAATCATTAGATCTACTATAACCCGAGCTACTATACCCATCATTCATTTCACCATGCTTTGTCCAACGTCTGTAACCTCGATCAATTCCATGACACACTAAATGATCTTCCAAGTCCTCTGCACTTACTAGCTTCCCATAACAACACTTTAAGCAAGGGCATAAAATGTTATTAGGATCATCTGCATGCTCAACTGCGAAGCTAACGAACTCCTTCACTCCATCCCTATACTTCTGAGTCAAATGATTCATAGACATCCATGACCGATCCATACTTCTGAGATGTGTATCAATTTTGGCAGAGCCTCCTCTACAAGTTGAGGGTGCAATAATTCTACAACAACATCTCACAACAAAGTTAGACTTCCCAATTATAAGTACGACCATTTTTCAGCCAATCCCAAACAGCATAAGCTATATAATTCACAAAATTTTACAGCATTACTAAGTCATAAACACATTACAAGCAAAGAGCTAACATGTTTGATAAATAAACTAAGCTATAGGCTAGTTTCATGTAACTATGGTTAGGTGGGAGTAATTGGATTTGTTTACAGTATATCTAACATGTACACCACTAGTTATAAATTCAAACAGAGTTTACTATAGTCACATGTACAAAACCTATTGTGCAGAATAAATATATCAAATAGGTACATATATACGGATTTTTGAACAATACCATGTGTATATAGTTAAGTATAAAATATAACAATTTTTTATGAAGTAAAGAATATAAAATAACCAAGCTAGGTTACCTCTCTTACAAAGCCAAGATGTCCGAGCACTAGGAACCACCACTTGAAACGAAGTCAGATGCTCTGCACCATGATACACGATTCACCATTACAGACCCAAAATCAACTTTGCGATTTACCTAATAGTTTTAACATAATTTCACAATTGAACAGGCCCCAACAAAGATCCCAACACCAAAAGAAATCTCACTGATTCATAACATGCCAAAATAACTGCATCAATCCAAAATCCTTTAAGAGCTACATGTTTATATAGTGAATCAACTCCCATCCTTACCAAACTTAGTAACCATATTATTTAGTATCCAAAGAAGCTTCTAAAACTTAATTCCTGGCTTAACCACTTAAAATTCAAAATTCCCCATTTTCACATATTCAGTAAACTAAGAAAGTTTTGGGTAAAAAAATGTAACTCAAAACAACTCCAATCCACTCCAAACTTAGTGTACACATTCTTATGCAGGTAATAAAATCTTCGATAAAACTAGGTGCACAATTAGTTACATGACAATATTTCAAGTCCTACGTCTATTTTAAATATCCATAAGTAAATTATTTCAAGTCCTACATCATCAAGCTACTACGCATAATATACTAAAATATATATATATATGAAGTATGAAAATAAAGAAGAACATACCTATACACATTCATGGTTCCCTCCCGTTGAGTACCAAAGGCTCATTGTCCTTCTGCCAAAGCTTCTCGTGTCTTCTCACCCAGATAACTCAATAAATTGCGAATACAGTTAATTTCATTATTACTGAACTTATCTGATCTGAATAACAATAAGACAACAAAGTAATTAACTATATCTGCCTCTAGTGTGGGTACAAGAGCCAAATCTAGGCGTCTTTGAATCTGATTGAAGAAGGAATGTTTGCTTCAGAAGTGAGACAACACTGGATTGGGGAGGAACGAAGCTTACTGCTTTCTAGCGGAGATGTCGCAGAGGTGAATAGAGACTGGATGGATGAAGTGTGAGCTACAGAGATGCCAAAGGTGGAGACTGGTGGGAAGACCTACCAGCTGGAGGTGGTGATTAGACGGGAGCCAGAGACTTGTGGAGTGACGGCAAGTGAGAAAAATCCTTCTTTTGCTTCGCTCATTCACTACGTTCAAGTTGCAGGAGTGAACTGAGTAAATAAATAAGATACACTTAAGGAGCAAAGACAAGATTGCTTGTTACAAAGTCTCTCAAGCGATAGCGAGAGGAAGGAAGGCGAAAACGAGAGGAGGGAAAAGGCTAGCTTGAGCAAAATTTGTTTCTAAAGTTCGCGGCCGAACGATTGTTTCTGATCTAAGAACGCGGCCACACTCACTAGGTTAAGGCAAACGAAGGCGGTTATTTAAATAACCGCCTTCGTTTGTATTTTAAAATTAACCTAGGCGGTTATTCAAAATAACCGTCTATGTTTATATTTGTATTTTTTTAATATTAAATAAAACAAAGGCGGTTATTTAACAATCGCCAACGTTTTATTTAAAATAAAAATTAAAAAAAATTATATTTAAAATATACGAAGGCGGTTATTTAAAACAACCACCTACGTATTTTAATATTATTTTTAAAAAGATACGTAGGCGGTTTTTTTAAATAACTGCCTTCGTTTCTTATCCCGATATTATTTATTTCTTTTATTTTTAAATTATTAACAAATTTGTAGGCGGTTATTTAAACAACTGCCTACAAAAATCTCCCTTCTTATATTTCTTTGTGTTTTTTAAAATAACCGCCTATATAAATGCGCCAACAATTTCCAATTTTGTAGTAGTGTATGATCAATGGGTTGCGGGCTGGGCGATAAGCTCATATGCTTCCTTTTTCTTTATATATTTTAAATTTTATTACATGAAAATTAAATTTGATTTTTTTCTAAACATTTCAAATGCCATTTCACCTCCACCATATAAGACAATTTTTTTTTTACATATAAATCCATCAAATTGATACAATTTACTTTCACCATATAATTAAATTGAAATTCATACAATTCTAATTATCATCATCAGTTCCCAAGTTAAAACTAAAGTCCAAAGGTAACATTGCATAAAAAAGAAAAAAATCCAAAAATAATGTTTGAATATTTCTTATTGAAATTCAAATCATCATCATTCATCAATGATAATATTTTTCAGTTATGGAAAACTCCATTCAAATTTTAAATTTTATCGGAGGGCTTTGTCCTTTTTTTGAAATTTTTTTAAAGGAAAATGTTCTGGCTCATGGCTCGCGCAGACTAACTCATTTTTTCAAACTTGGAAGACTCAAACTTGAAAGTTTATTTTTATTCAAATTCCAAAATTTAAAGTCGAGCCCACTATTTACACATGCTAATGGATTGACCTATCAAACTCAGCCTATTTTTCTAAATCTAACGGTGTAATTTCTTTCAAACTTTATTGTAACTTTTTTTGTATTTAATTTTTTATTTATTTTAATATGGTTAAATGTTAAAGATAAGTATAATATTTTAAAAAATTTTAAATTATTATCTATCATGTGCATTTTATGGGAAAGAAATGGAATGTACGTATTAATTTTGTTTTTGTTTTTCTTATCAATCAAATTACTCTTGTGCATTTGTTTTATAAGATCATTGCCATGGGTGTTTATAGAAAACACAATTATTATGAGAACATATGGAAGCAAAAGAGAGAAATTACCATCCAAAATTAGTAGTATAAAATGATTTTTTTATACAAAAATTGAGTTCTAGAAAGCATATTAGGTCTCAACTAATATGAATAAAGTGAAATTAGATTATAAGGATGTAAAGCTTATTGTAAATATCAATTAATATACTTAACAGAAATAAATGTCAAATCACCTGAGCCAAATATCTTGAGCTTTGTATTATTTGGAACTTGAAGAATAAGAGTATTGTTTATGATTTCTAAATGATAAAGCTTATTATAAATTGTATATGTTTAATTATATTAATATTATTAATATATTAATTATAATAAAAGAATTGTTATTGAGAAAGATTTTTATACATATCCAATCAACCCAACTCCATTTCAATTTAGAAAATTCAGCGTGGCTTCTAAAAACTATTCGGTATATATATTTAAAGGAAAAAACGAATGACACGCCTGATCAGCAGTGAACATGAGCAAATTATTACTGACACGTGGCAGAGGTCAAGGAGGGGTCGATTGGCATCAGTGTTTGGGCAGATTACAGAGAGAACAAGTGGAGAAACCAAGGGTGGTGATTTGTGGAGGGAAGTTACATGCTGCAGCGCGGTAGCATAGTAACATCATCACCCTGATATGACAAAAGAATATAAAAGAGAGAGAAGCTCCATCCGACACCAGAAATAAGGCGGGTCTGTTTGGTGGCTGCCGGATGGGCCCCTCTCTTTCACATCCCCCTCATCATAATTTTCACCTCCTTCACCTTTCCCTCTCTCTACATTTTATTTTCATCTCATACATATTAGTATTTTATTCATACATACTTTAACCACCATTCTATTTCTATGATACAAAATTATTATTATTATTTTTTTTTTTTACTCGTTAAACTAGACATGGACTTCTTGTATATTATACCACATTTATAAAATAACATGGCTTTTCATACAATTTATATTTATAGTATATTTTGATATATTGATTTTTTAATTTAATTATAAAAATTTCAATTTTCTTGCATAATAAAAATGACATTTTTAGTTTAATTTTTAAATTTTAAAATACATAATTAATCAATACTAATATCAATATAAAATTTAAAATGATTATAAAATATAAAATTTATAATAAATTATATTATTTATAAATCATAAATAGTATAATTATTTTTATTATATATAATACACAATAGTAAGAATGCAACCACATTAAATGCTTACTGCTTTGAAGAGTCTTACTTGACTCAATTTAAATTAGTTTAAAACTCAATAAATTTTCTAGTTGAAGAAGATAGTAGATCTAAAATATTGAGTACGTAAAAAAATTAATTTTTATAAAAAGTACATATTGTGATGACTATTATAAATCATATATATCTAATCTTCTACTTGAACTTTTGGACAATTATTCAAATATTATAAAAATGATTTCAATTAATACAGGTTAATTTTAAAATAAATTTTAATATAATATTAAGTTCAATATTCTTTGTATCATTTGTTAAAACCAAACATTTTCTTTTCACATCTTCTCTTAAGTTTTAAAGAGAAAAAATAATTTTCACGTTACTCATCTAAATTTTTTGTATGCAGTCTAAATATTTGAATAGTGGCTTGACATTAATTAATTTTGAAATAAAATTTGAAATTGAATTTTATTTTTTAATTTAATTTGATACTCGTTAATTCCCTCCCTTCTAGGTCCCAACACACACATATAAAACAGAAGTCGCAAGTATTAGGCCTAAAATTATGAGATATTTAATTTTATATTTTTAAATTTAGATTTTAAATTTTAATAGTTGAAACATAAAACTTTCAACAATAGAAAGGATGACATTTTCTCCTATTATTATATGCAATATTCTAACCACCGCTTATTTATTCAAGTAAAAGTAAAACTCTAGATTAAAATTTCACATTCACATTTCACACCCATAAAAAAAATGACGAGAAAGACAACCTCCACGTGCTGAAAAGTAGAGACAGAAAGAGAACTCCTAACTGATAATATAATATAAAATACCTTAAAAAATGTTCCTGAATCACTTAAAATAATTGTCGTGTGAAAGATAAATTATTAAACTAAATGCAAAAAATATTAGTTTAATTTTATTTTTTGAGAAACACTAGAACCGGACAATCCTAGTACTAATTTTTAGTTATTTAATTATATTTTGTGTGTAGTGTAGGGATTTAGAAACGAGGGGCAAATGTAGTTAGGTTAGGTGCATAAAGCTAGTTTGGTTACTTTGGTGAAGAAGTAAAATATAAAATAATAAAGAATATATGAGAATTAATGAAAGAAAGATTATTGGATTAAAGAAGAGGATAACCCACTTGGGAGAGATGATTACAAAGGACATGATCTTAAGTAAGTTGCATGTGTTTGAGAATCCTATTAGCATCATCTTCTCATCGATTCATTATTAATATATATGAAATTCAAGTAATGAGTGTATTAATTATTTAATTAAGAAAACAAGTTTGATTAATTAATTAAGCAACTTCTCTTTTTGTATGGTTTAATCATTATTCTACGCACATCATGAACAAGCAGCGCAGACATGAAGATCTCAAGCTTTATCTCTCTCATACGTATGATATATAATTATGCTTTTAATAAGAGAGTTGAATAATAATTTTAAAAAGCAGTAGTGAGATGGAGTCAACAACTTAAAAGTCTCAATATTATATTTATCATGCTAACCAGCTTTTAATTTATGCACATAATTACTATTCATGTACTTCAATTAATCTTAATTTAATCTATTCAGGGAAGAAACTCATCACATATATATTGGAGGAAGGATTTTAAATCACAAATAACACACCGGAAAATATTTATTTTCTCTTCTTTTCTCTTGTTGTTTTTTTTTTATTTACAAAAATTTAAAATTAAATATAAAAATAGTCACATCTTACTCTAATATTTTTACTTATTTTCCTTAAATAAATAATTATAAATGACCCAATTACAGTTTAATTGATTTTATGTAACACATTGTCATGCATCAGGATCTTCCAAGTATTCCATATCATTAATCTAGTTTTAAAAAATTCAGAGACACATCAATTTTTAATATTCATAATAATTAAGATGCATGCATGTGCATGCTAACCTCAATTACTTCACTCTTAAGTACTAAACAATTATCAATTATCAATAATAATATAAAAAAATAAAATATGGCGCGCTTCACATCGAGAACGTTAAGGATACGTCTCCGTTTTTAATCAAAACTGAACCAAACAAATCAAAATAAAAAAAAAATAATATATCATACAACAAAGAGACAAAGAAATGTTGATGATTTCATCTGGCAGGAATACAATACTGATCCAAATATACCTCAATGAAACCCAATTATTCCTATTAACTTCTGCAATACTCTTCCTCATGTTCTGTGTGTCTCTATACATTAGTTAATTAATTAATTAATTAATTAATATTATTATTAATTATTAAAAATAAGGATAAAGAAGTTGCATCTTCCGAGAGCATGGCCTTGCGGTGCTTTTTGTTTCTTCACCGTCTTTATTCAATGGAAACAAACAAATAGGGTTCATTTGCATGCCTCACCTTTATTTTAATTATTGTCTTCAATAATTGTTAATTTTATCATAATGCTTCATTCATAATTCACTTTACTTGTGAAATATATACGTTTACGCCATTCTATTTTAAGCAAGGGAAAAATAAATACATTCCAAGAGCTAATGGCCTTTTCTTTTCTATATATTATATATTATCAAATAGTACGTAAACTTAAGGAATTAACCAAACAAAAATCTCAACTTGTGTACTGGTGGCCTATCTTAGCACGCCCCATTATCAAACTTTATAATCTTAAGTTTAAGAATCTTCTAGAGTTTTTTTCATTATTATAAAATTGCTGTAGAGTATTAAAAAATAATACAAAAATACATCGTTCATGTATATTTTTCTCTTCTCTTTTAAACTTTAAGAGAATTTTCAATTAAAAATTTTAATTGATCATTTGATAAGCAAAATAAAAAGTAAAATAATGGATGAAAATTTTTTATGTCGCTGAATAAAGAATAATAAAAAAGACTAACTAGATACTGACACAATTGGTAGATAATTGAGTTCTTCAAGCATGCCGTCTTGAATTCGATCTTTGACTATGTATATGAAAAGACCTTATTGAAAGAGATAAAAACTACTTTAGTAATCTTTATGCCCCAAATGGATTGGCCTTCGGTTGTCGACTCGGAGATACCTTGGTGCTAAAAAAAAATAATGATAAAACAGAATCGTCACTGTTAAATAATAATTACATTAAATATTTTGCTTTTTTGTAAACTGAAAAAATCTTTAATTTCCTAAACTTGAGAGATTCATACATGCCCCTACTCTTATTGCATGATGACATAAATATTTCTTACTCAGATATAAATTAATTACTCATGAATTAAATTAAAATTTGTGTATGAATGGTGTGAATAATTTGTGTATGAATGGTGTGACTGTGTTCTAAATATGTATCAACGATGGTTGAATTGAGTAGTAAGGGATTTTATTATCTCTTAAGTAAGGTTTTAGATTTAAGCTTTGTAGATGAAAAAAAAATCATGTTTGGAGAACTGCCCTTATTTAAATTTGACAATGCTTAAATATGATATGATAGTACTAAATATATCAGATAATTATATATAAAAATGTGTGTCCTTTGTAGAAACATACTTAGATACATAATGATGTATACACACACAAACATATGTATATTTTATTTATGGAGTGATGATGAAAATAAAAAGAAAAAGAGAGGTGTGTGGAGAGGAAGAGATATGGAGATATGGAGGGTATGAATGTTGGAGGGTGAATAATGGTATCTGTGTGTCTCTGCCTAATAATTTCATGATGGGTACGCCCAGCCCATGGGGTCCTCTTATCACTATTCCCTGATGCTCTCTTTGTCCTTTTTGTATTTGTTTGTATTTGTATCCCTCTACTGTACCTTCCTCCCTCACTATCTCTTTCTCTCTACAATACAAACTCTCCACACCCCCCTTTTCATCATCACTCTTTTCACATCTGAGATATATATATATATATATAATTATGTTATTTATAATCTATAAATAAATCATTTATTATAAAGTTTTATATATATTTACTAGGCAAATCTTCCATGTATTATATACATTCTAAAAAATTTCACTATTCTAAACGATACAGCTTTTTATAAATTATATATATATATTCGATATTGATATTGACTTATATATATCTTATATTTTAATTTAATTATTTTTGTTCACATAATCGAATTATCAGTATTAATGCATGGCTGCCATGCAATTGACTAACCTAAGCCGAATAATTAACTAACTTTTTTTCTTGTTATAATTCCATTCATAAAATGACAGAGACGTCTCTATATATAGTATAAAAGTATATTTAAGACCCAGAATAGTAAGGTATATATTTGGTTAAATGACACTTTATTTTTTAAAGAAAGAAAATAAAAGTGTTGGATTTAATAAATGTGGATGTCCACAAGGAAGGGGCCGTGTCTGAAGGCTGCCCACTGACCATGTTTTCCACTATAACTTTTCCTCGTTGGCTTTTGAAAAAAAAACAAAAAAACAAAATGTTTGATTTATTTATATATAATTAATGATACAACTAGATGAAACTCTATATTGTGTAGGGTTTAAAAAATGAGTTTTGTCATTCATGACTTATAAATAATGCTACTTAATTACTATAAATTTTATATTTCATAATACTATTGATACATTGATGATGATTGGTATTAATATTAAATATTTAGATTTCAACTTCTTTAGTTGTGGTTGATCCCAACCACGATAACTAATTCGTAACCAAGTTTAAGTTTTGCAGCACTCAATCTCCTTTGTTGTAGTTACTCAAAAAGTCTCATTAATTTAAATACAGAAAATGATAATTGTGAGTAGTACAATATGTGATTTTTAGAAATTGCAATTAGTCCCTTTAATCGCAAAAACATCGTGACTAAACTTTCTAAAATCACGACTACACACATTGTTTTTTTTGCCAGTCCCAATAGTTTACAACTAAGTTTTGAAAGACAAAAATTATTTAAACTCAAATATCATCATTGAGTCCAATTTAGGGTTTGAGAACATCACTGGAAAAGTAAACAATTAAATACAACCTCACAAAAGGCTGTAACATAATAGCATCTGAGCTTCAAAAAAGTTAAAGTTGTATTTATAGTATAAAGCAAGATATAGAGTGAAATATTTTAATTACATCACACGTGGATCTGTATATTGGTTTAAGGAACACCAATTAAGACGTTGGCAACTTTAATTTCTTCTTTCCTCCCTATACTTCTCATCCACACACAATATTAATTTTGAATAGTACAATACCCACTTGATGGCTTGGAATAAAGTTTTGATCTAGCTAGTTGTAAATTGTAAACCCCCATGTATAAAATCATTACACCACGTTCTAAACTGCATTTATATTCATCACACTCGCTTACTTTCACTTGAAAAAGGTACATGTTTTCATAGTTAATTTACACTTGATTAATTTAATTTAATATGCTAAAGTTACATGCCATATGTAATATTAAAACTATATATATTTGTCTCTGGATCTGTTTCTGATTCGATTCGTCTCTCTGATTCATATATCACGCATGGATTCACAGCTTTGGCCTAGCTATCAAAATCTTGTGTTCTGCAATTGATTTGAAATTCGGACATTGATGTAACTTTTCGGATTGTATAGGGTTGGATATTAATCGTTGGACTTTAATTAATAAAAACTTCTTGTTATTCCTTTAGAATCGAAAGAGTTACATCTTATGGTCGCCCTAGAAGGACCACTCACGCTGTATATGTTATTTTCTCTGAAATGGATTGAAGTCATGTGTAAATGATTAAAGCTAGCAAATAGTAATTCAAGAGGGTGACATTTGATATATCAGTATGGCTGTCAATTCTCTTCAAAGCATTGGATTACATATCGTTATTATTGAATTTGAAGATATATTATCAGGTTAATAATGGAGTTAACGTCTTCTTCTTTTTGTTATAACTTTATTTGTATCATTCATTTGTCTTGCCAATTCAGAAAGATATGAATCCGTAATGCCAATATTATGTCGCTCACATGTAACAATCAAAACAACAACTGGAAGGAAAAAAAGGAATAAGAACAACAGTTGGAGATAATTCCAATCGTTTGCCTTTGAAATTAACAGTCGAATTTCTAGGATTAAGTTCTTGATATATCTGAGATTGGGATATACATATATATAGTCTTTCTTTTCTAATTTTTAATCTTTCTGCTACTCTTGTTGATTAATATCGTCTTCAACAAGTACATTAAGAAGGATGCTCGATTTAATTAAACTCACCCATGTTAATTAGCATGGTACGTTAAATGGTTGCAACTGATCAGTAACAGTTCAGTCGTTTCTGGGATTAAAGATTGAAATTTAATCGCTAGTTAAAACTAAAATTAATAGATGAAATTATGTATAGATAATTATATATTATGAGGCCAAAAAAATAAAGATAATCATATATCACGTATCTTGAGATAAATAAATACTCCCTCCACTCCTATTTATAAAGGGTATTCTAGAAATTTTTTTTTTGTTCTTTTTATAACGGGTTTTGTAATATTTCATAAGATTTTTCTTATTTTATCTTTATCATTTATTTCTTCTCATAAATTGTAATTGGACTTTTTGAATGAAAAAGACATTTTCAATTGGTCAAATGATATTTAATGTGGATTACATTATTATATTAAATAGGAGTAAAAAAGGAATATTTGATTTTTTTTTTAAGATTTTAAGAAGATAACTAATTTTCTTAATCTACATAAAGTAGTTAGAAGTCATTTATAATAAGGATCACAGCAAGTATATTACGAAACAACCACCACAATTAATGATTAATCACCTTATAATTTCACTTGTTTTTTAGGCAATAAATTACTATTACCTCTTCTAAAAAAATGTCACGGATATGCCCTCTTCTCTCAAAATTAAAGGTCTCGGTTAAACAAATGGGAGAGGCCAGGAGAGAGGAGATTTTAGTGGAAGAGAATGAAAGGAAAGGAGATGAAGGAAAATAATAACGGATAGGTACTTATACCCTTATTCATTTTAAGTTGTTTTTTTTGTCTTTCTTTTAAAAAAAAATTACAATTAATTTTTGTTTTATTTTGGAACTAAATATTTCCTCCCCTCATATCAAATAAATTGAACTTAACATTTTCCACTTCCCTCCAAATCCTTCCAACCCACTTTCTTTCAAATCCTTCCAACCAAATATAATATGTAAAAGACGTATAACACAAATCTTTTTAGCAAAAGGTGGCAAGAAAATCTTTTTAACAAAAGATAAATAAAATATATAATATAATATAATAAGTATTAAATATATGTATTTGATCAATATAAAAAGCCATTTTTTAAAAAAAATTAGAATAAATGAATTTTATTGCTTTCAACACTAACTAAAAAATAATATTGAAAAAAAATAAAAATATCTTCTATTGATCACATTCACATTTTCAAAAAAAAAAGTATTATTCTTAATTCATAAGTTCCGTCCTTAATTGAATCATCATAAGCTCAAAACGGACAAAAGTCTAAAAATCTACCATCACAAAAATTCAAGTACTATACATGAAACCACATATATATAAATTGCTTAAATAGTGCGACTTTAGCAATAATAATATATTTGACTTTGAATTTTAGAGACTGATAGAAAGAGACATACCAACTTAATCGAAGTTTGACCACATATTTTTCCCTTGTACCAGAATTTCACTATTTGTAACTCTAACGCTCTATGAATTAATTTGGCCAAAACACTTACAAGACTCAACTAGTGAAAAGAAAAAAAAAACCTTAGGAATCTTACTTGTTATTATAATATCTTCATATATCTTAATTTGATTTGATATAACTCTCTCTCTCTCTCTCTCTCTCTCTCTCTCTCTCTCTGTGAAAACACCTCTTCCTTGCTAATAACCATTGTCAATTCACAACTAATATTACTTTTGACTTTTGAGAGTATTTTAATTATCTTTTAATTTTGAATATATATTATAGCAATAATAAATGAAAAATGAGTGATTTCAATACATATGTTTAATTAAATATTTGGAATCACATCACAAGGATTGGTTTATATGAAACTAGATTTTAGGCCCTATGCAAATACAATAGAAGTGGAACTTGAGAGAGCAAGTTGAAATGCTTAAAAGACATGGGAACAATGTGACTTCTCTCGCCCAAACACGCCACCCCCACCCCCAACAAAAGAAAAAAAAACACAAACATACCCACATTACTATTATTATTTTTAATTTTTAATTTTTTTTTTACGAAAATGGTAGGAAGGGGATGAATGTACCGAACTGGGTGCATTGGCATGTTAGATACATGAACATAGGCCCAACTTAAAGGATTATTTCACAAGCCTACATCACAAACAATTTTACTTGGTCATAGTTACTCAACCAAACCATGGACGTTAATGAATCCACCTGGAGAAGAATTAATGTCTAATTAGCCAACAAGAGTTTAGATAACTTTAGGCAGATTTAAACTTACATCCAATATTTTAAAAATCAGATCAGACGTGAAACCAGAAATACCATCGGATTATGATTTTTATGGTTCAACCGGTTAGACCGGCAGTCGAACTGGTGACATAATAATTAAGTAAAAATAATATTATATATAACAATATATGTATAAAAATAAAATATCAAATTATTAAGAGAATAAATTTAAGTAGTTTAAGTTCATAATAAGTTAATAAGCTCACATAGTAATAATATATGTTAAATCATTAAAAGTAATGTTAAAATATTTTAACATGATAACACTATATGATCATAATGTTATAAAATGACTATACTACCTCCGTCCCTAATTATAAAAAAAAATAATTACTTTATCTGTATCAAGGAAAAAATAATTTTGGTAGTTAAACTAATTAATTGTGTTACAATTTTAATTTCTTTCTGAAATTGTCCACATTAAAAGTCTAGAGTAAAACTACTTAATTATTTGTAATTATCAATACAACTTTAATTACTCAAGGGTATAAAAAGAAAATAATATTAATTACTTCACAAATTTTATCTATGTCTTTTATATTTTGATATAAATGAAAAGTCTTAAAATTCTTTTATAATTTGGGATAGAGAGAATATAATACAAAGAAATTGTTTATTTTTATAATTAGAAATTTTAAAATAAAAATAAAAAATAATGTTTTACTCTCTAATAATTTTTATAATTAATAATTTTGGTAAAAAAAATTAAATTTAAGTTAAATTTTGCCTAATTTAAAAAATCATCCGGTTCTCTAAAAATCACTCCGATTTTCGGCTCAATTTTAGTTTCCAGCTCAAAAGCCGGTTCAAAACGGTTCAATTCGGTCCAACCCCTAAAATGGTTCAATCAAAGCTGAAAACTAAGCTGTTCTTCACTTCGGTTGACGGTCCAACTGAACTGACTGTCTAGTCCGGTCCAGTTGTCATACATACATGTGAAGCTCAGTTGAGAGTTTTCTTTTGAAATTTGACCATTTATACTAACTGGTTGACTTCTTTACTTGAAATTTTTAATTAGCCAAGCATGTCTTTGATGGGGTGTCTTATTAAGTATAAAAAGCAAATTTAGAAGGATGATAACTTGAAATCTAACAAATGTATGGGTAAAACCAACGTCTTTCTTTTTTCCAACAAAAACAAACGTCCCAACCTCATGAAACTATATGCGAAAATTTTCCAAGTTGGAACCAAAATGTAAAGAGAGATTTGAGATAGTTAGGGATGATTAGGCAGAACAGAAATATGGGAATGGGAAATCAGAGTGGGAGGACGAGAGGAGTCACATCAAACTGAGGGGTTAGAGTTAGAGCGTATAAAAGACAAAAGCATTAGAGAACGAATAGAGAACTGATGAGAGGCCTTGCGTCCACGTACTGGCCGTCAAAGGGGCAGTTTCCGCTTCCGTCGCTGTGGGCCGCACCTCCACCCCTTCCTAGCTATTGTCATCCAGCTGTCTCCATCACTCCTTGTGGTAGATATTTTCTTTTAAATTATAATTGATTGATTGAATCTATTTGAACATTATTGCATTCAAATAGAGGTATATCTTCCAGTTAATGTATTAAAACTCAGATTGGATCAACCAGTTTAAAAGGGAATCGGTGCCAGGTCAAGAAGAAGAACAAAATTGGAGGATTACAAAATCGGTAAAAAACTAGTCAAATTAGGCTTGAATCGATCAAAATCAACTGTGAACCAATTTAGAATTGGTCATTTTTTTATTTTTTAAAAATTTTAAGTTAAAATAGTATTATTTTCAGTACTTAATAAAATTATTTTTTTGTATAAAATTTTTTCTAAATTATAATATTATATAACTATTAATATAGTACATAATTATTAAAAATGATAAATTTACTTAACAAATAATGTGAAAATAGAATATTAATTAATTATTTTGAATTCAAAATATGATTATAAATGAATATTAACTTATTTAGATTTTAATATTAGATTATGAAATTTATTAATAATATTTTTTTAATAATATATAACATATAAAATTAAAAAAATATTAATTTTATTATTATCGGTTTAATTACAGTTTAACTACATTAAACCTTGAACTTGTTCATTGACCGATTCAATGACCAATTTGATTTTTAATACTTTTCTTCCAACATGATTTTTTTACATTAAAAGGACTCAAACTCAAGATCTTAATTAAAAAATGTTGAATCCGTTATTACTCAACTTAATTGCTATTGATCATGATCGGCTCATTTTCAATTATTTTTATTTTTTTATAGGTGTCAAAATTGAAAAACATATTAAAAATTATTATTAATAATATAAAATAATTTTTTCGATCAATATTAATATAAAATATAAAATTTATAATAAGGGATAGCCTTTAATGTGGGTAATATATTTAAGTTAAAGAGTCTAAATTTGGTTTTGGATAAAAAATAATTCTAGTTTAATAGTCTGGGCTTGTATTTAGGTTTATAAACAGATTAGCCCATGCCAACATTTATGTATCTAAATATCTTTATATGTTAATCGAAAAAATATATCTTTATATATCCACCAATATATAAAGATATATGTTCACCAGAAAATGAAAAAGAAAATTAACTCTGATATATAGCAATTGAAAATGTTCTTCCTATTTCCTTACTAAAGTGCCTCATCAAGCTCGAATTTGGTGAAGAAATAGTGAGATAGTTCTCACACCAAAATAAATTACTATCTTTTCACCCAAAAAAAAAAATTACTCTATACGCATGCACTGAATAGTTAATAGCTACCTCAATTATTTCATATTATGTTACATCGTTCATGTTTTTTTTTAATGGGAATATAAATGACAAATAACAATTGAATGGCTAAAATTCAATGGTTAAATTTTTTCGAGACCAAAAAAGAAAATATTTGATTTTTAACACTATCAAATCAATATACATTCAGTCGTAAATTTATTATTATTTGCACCTAAAATTGATTCCCTTCTCACGAGCAATTGCAAATTCCATTGGCTTGGCATATTGTTGATGCATTTGTGACGTTTCTCTTGTCTTTTTCGTACTTGATTTTCTTCCATTTCACAAGCAAGTTACATCCATGATTTGCAACTAATGAATTAAACAGATGAAAGTGTGGAATGAGTATAAGTGCAATGAATAGGCACTGTTTTTGACAACGATCCACCTAATAAGAGTATATTACATAAATATTAATATATCACTAAATCCTTGAACATATAAAATTATATAAATGGATGAAGAATATTAAGGAATAAAATGCTTAGTTATGATATTAAAATTAATTTCCAACCAAAATATAATTAGGTAAAGTAGAAGAAACCCGAAGCTCTTTAAATAAGATATCAGACACGAGCCTTGTAAATAGAATATATCATGTTGAGAGATTTTTTTGCTACTTAGGACATGATGTAACCCTAATATAAATTATTCCATACCACAAGAAATTGGATTTTTTTTTAAAAAAAAAACCCACACGACCATATATCGGTTATCAAGACAAGTATGAAATTATTTTGGATCTTTTGCATATGTCCAGAGATATAACACAAATGAATAATTATCAGGCATAATAATCAAATGGTGACCACGTTTTAATTAATTCTGTTGACAATGAAAGATCTGATTTGGATAGAATATGCACTAATCAATAATTGATAGTTGAACATAACTAATCATGCACATCCTGCATACTAATTAATATATTAACTTGATTATGCAGCAAAAAAAATTATAGACAATTTATGGTAGTGTCTATGATTAGTGATGATTTTATGATTGACTTAGAAATAAATTGGGAAAAGAAACATTGAATAATAGATTGAAGAAAGTGTTTTGGACTTAGCAACATCTGGGTCATTAGGTAGCTATCTTACTAGAAAGGGCTTTTGCGTGAGAAAGACAATGAGGTCTAATCTCATATATAATACCACCAACTAACATAATGGATAATCATATCCTTCCTTTCTTCCTTCCTGTTAAGTGCAAACCACATTCCTAATGCAAATCAAACCACTATCTAATCAAGTGGATAATATATCACTGCCTTGAAAATTGACAATTTTAATACTGACAAACAAAACATCCATTTTCATAGTATAATAATCAGATTATCAGAGCAACTATAATAAGATATATATATTTATATATATATATATCAATTTCTCGATATATATATATATATATATTACTAACTACTACTGGGCCTATCATTTAATTTCATGATCAAGAGTATACGATTATCATTCATGGCATTTCCAATTGTTTGCTGACATGGATAAGTCAAAAGAAAGCCTCAGATAACTATCTGGTTATTGATTGATCCGTTATTTACTAGTGGAGTGTGATATGTCAGTAATAATACGATGTTCATCAGATTAAAGAATCGGTTATCTAATCAGTTTAAATTTTTTGTGCAAAAGTTTTTCTTGAATTTTGAGCTATGATCTCCCTAACATTTAGGTTATACGCAGATAAATCTTTTGACATATCATGTTTTGTAGTGAAATATCAGAGACGAATTAAATGTAACATAAATTCGAAAGTTTAACTATAGTCATTGTTAAATTTTAAAATGGTTAAAAGAGATTATTTGTACATAAGCTAAAGTTCATCAGTTATGTATAATTTAACATATATATATATATATATCGTAATTTTTTTTATCTGAACCATATATATGAAAGTTCGAAATCAAATCTCTCTATGTTTACTGTATGATTTTGTGCATGCACACGCATGAGGAAATTGGGATGTGCCATCACAACATCAATGGGTTTGTGTTTCTTCCAAGGGAGAAATATCAAAACTGTTCAAAAAAAATTTTCATGCGGAATAAATATAGAGAAAATCAAAATTCAAGAAGGCATTAATGATTGGTATACTATTTCTAATATAATGATCATGAAACACCACTTGTAATTAAAGAAGAGACTAAAAATTTCATCTGCGAGAAAAAAAAAATTGTATAAAACAAGCAAAGTACTTTCTCTAGACCATACCATATTGGATGAGAACTTGTCCATGTTCTCATGTTCGCTTCATATGGGAGATATCTATCAAATAGGTTTTTAATTTGACTAGTCATAATCACTAGGGAAAAGATAATAATAGCCATAAAATGAATGGATAGAAATAAGGGTGTGGTATGGGGATCAAAATGAGTTTGAGTGGGGTAAGATCCTTTTCAAGGCATTATATTCTTAAATTGTCTCTGTCTTAGAAGGAGCTGGTTTGAATCCGGGTTTTATACGGTTTAAAGAGTTTCAGTCTTATTCTGTTTAAGAACTTAATTGTTTATTTAATTGATATAATTGAGTGTCATCTCATTCCCTTAAAGTATATGAGATGAACGACTGAGATCTTAAACAAGACAATACTAACATTTTTTACACTGTATAGAGTTTAGAACCGCCGGTTCTTAATAATGTTTTTTTTTTTGGTTTGTTTTGATAAACCGGTCCTTAATAGTTTTGTTCATTAATTATTATAACCTGTGGTGTGTGTATTATATCATTGTTTCTTTCTAAAATGATGTCCTGATTTGAAGCCATGTATGTCTTCTCATGTTTCCAAGTTCATAATCCTATTGAGAGACCAGCTAGCTTCTGCCTATCAATCTAGCTGGCTACTCTATACCTTAATTTGTTTCATCATTTTTGTTTTGGAACTAAGAGACTTCTCTGAAATCCACCTCAGTGATTCTTGGATATGTCAATCAGCTTTGCATAAGACAAACATATCTTGTTCAACATTGTATATGATACTCCAGGACAGGGTAGTGAAGGGAGGTGTGACATGTTGGGTTACATGGCCATTTAGTTATTGTCTATGTCTTAATCATGATAATGCTTGCCTGCTTCTTCTTATTAATGCAGCTCATGTATACTATTTTTGTTTTTTCATTATATTGATTGGGAAGTAAACATTTTTTTTTATCAAAATACCTGATCAAAACTAGAAAAAGCGCTGACAGAAATAAAACTAATTTTATATCGAGGACAATATTTAATTATATTGTTACTGTTATCTTAGTCTTTCATTAACCAATTTTGATCTTCTCTTGTGACAGGAAATAATTGGAAGATACATTCCTAAAATACATATAAAAAAAAAAACCCCCCATATGTTAACCATTCAAATTTAGTTTAGATGATTCAAATAAAATGTATATCCTTATGAGTACATTCCTAAAATATATATAAATTGGGATTAGGTATGAAGAAAAAAAGTGAATCAACTAAAGATGCAGGCCACAGAAATAATTGGCATGGAAGATAAGTCTAGAAGTGACTTTCACCCTTATTAATGGAGATATGCCATAAAGAAAGAGACAGACATATCCATAGAATTCCAGTGAATTCCTTGGAAATGTTAACTTGTCACTTGTTGTAACTCAAAAGGTATCCCTACTTGGAGCTTTGCCAACTATATACGCCTCCATTAATCTCTCCCTCTCTCTCTTCCTTTTCCCTCTATCCCTCTATCTGTGTCACCACTATCACATTCATTTACACACACGACTCCATCGTTAATTAATATTAATTGGTTCCTTTATTCTTCCCAATGAGGAAAACTAAAAGAAGTTGATGAGAGAATCCATTGAAGCACCATGATCTAGAATAGCTACGACACTGAAGCGTGGGCTGTTTCGCCTTTTACTTTTCTCCCTCTCTTTCTCTCTTCTTTATCTTTTTGGCTGTAATGTGTTCTCTTTTCTGGGAAGATGACCTTTTAGTCTCCATGTGCTTCTGCATCACCTTCAACTCTTTAAACCCTTCTCACATGAAAGACAAACGCCCTTAAAGTATGCCCTTATGGTCACCCACAGGTGCACCAACGCGAGTCCCTCTTCTGCCGACACGTCATCTGGGTCCCACGCCTTGTTGCTTCTGCACCGTGACGTGGCAGTAAAAGCACGGAGCTTCCATGGTTTCTCGGGTGTCCAGGAATTTTTACAAAGTAAAACAAACAAAAAGTGATGAACAAAAAGAAGTCGTAAGTGGTAACATGTCGGACACAATAGAAAGAATAAAGATAAGCTGAGGAAGGTGTTCTATTTACAACACAAAAGCTTCCATGAATTGACATATCCACGAATTAAATTGTTCTGCTTATGTGTGTGTGTATATATCTACACATATAGTTAAGTGAAAATTTATGATATGGTAATTAAAGTTATATCATTAATGAATGGGGCAAGAAAAAAGTTGAGCCAACAAACCCTAAACATAAATTTGGACGTTGGGACCCTCCTTAAAATTTGGGCATCTTTTTATGTATTTTAGAATTTTCTGAGGCAAAGTTGAATAGTGATAACTCAAGAACAAACCATGTGAGTGGGGGAGACCATCTTTTAAATCCAAAAAGAGGAGTTTGCTTGTGCAAGTCCAAAAGTCAAAGCATCAAATCCAAAACATCAAAAAGTCCCTTCCTTTTATATATATAATTAACAAAACCCTCAAAATACTCAGAATTACAGACACACACTGTAGCATTCCTTTTTTGTATACGCACAGTATATACTGGAGCAATCGTTCTTTCAATAACTCGATCTCCGACATTTTCTTTTGGTTCTCATTGAAGTGCTTTAATTTAACCCTATTTAGCTGATGAAGTAATAAAGTTTTATTTTTTGTACGTTAGATTGGTGGTGGAATGATATTGTCAATATCTAAAGCAGTAAGCAGAGCCGAAAGAAGAAGAAGAAAACGATATATCAAACCCGCACATTATTGTTTGTTCACACGTTTTTTGGCTTTCATATATTTATCAGGTTTCTGCTTTTTAATGTAGATATATATAATCCACACACATGTATTACGTTGTATTTATTTTGAGGTTATTATAATTTTATTAACTTATGAGTGGATGACATTGGATTCAGTTAGGTCTTCTTGCATCTTTTTCATTCATTATATAGACGTACGTACGGTGATATATATATATATTGTAGAATAAAAATTTTCATTGTATAATTCAGCACCCTTGCATTGTAAAAAATATCTAATGTAATTCTTTTAAATTATATGATCAAGTATTAACAAGAAAAGAGAAAAAAATCATTAGGTCCATAAAAAAAAAAAATAAACACTTGTATCCAGTCCACTTCCCAATAGTAAAAAAAAAAAAAGAAAGAAAAGTTTAGGAGCTTAACACCCCTACTTCACATATACCCTTTTTGTTTTTGGTGGAATATACTACACATATACCACCAATTACTGCGTGCCAATTTTTAGGATGTATTTGGGAGTTATGCAAATGAAATATGAACTTTTTGGATGACCTTTATTCTGCCTATTTCGCGAACTTCATTGTCATATCTGGTCTCCCAAACCATACATTTAGGCTAAAAATTAAATGATTCCTCAATTATGCTAATGAAAAATTGATAAGTCATTGAGATTTTGCAATGATATGCGTCTAATTTCATTTTATTATAGTGAATTGGAATAACAAGATTGAACTATGGACACCATTTAATTGGAGAAGTTTCATAGAATTATATTTTAACTAAAAATTTTAAAGATTTTTCATTTTCATTGTCCAATTTATTTTATTTTTTGGCAGATAAGTGGGGTCAAATGACCCAAAAAAAAGAAAACAAAATAACAAAAACAAGAAATTAAATAATAACTTCAGCTACTCTATGCAGCTTTCCTCTGCCCGCTAAATCCAACGTCACGAGTTTTCTTAACTCATATGATGGAGTAACAATGAAAGTAAAACTCAGCTCCTAAATAAGCTCATGGTTGCCAACTTGTGAGCACAGTAATTTGCTTCTCTACGAATGTGATTCACTTGGACTTCCCAATCCTTCCTAATCCAAGTTCTTGCCGACTCCAATATTCACTGGACCAGTTTATTTATAGGAAGGTAAGATTAGCACGGGCCTTGGGCCAGCCAACTTTACTTTTGGGCTTTTCTGCCATGAAGGTCTTGGAAATATCTTTCAAATGTTATGGCGCAGCTTCCCAATTCCCATTTCCCTCTTCACCACTTCGGTCACACTTTCACGTGACATCTCCAAGTCCAACCCAATTTTGCCCTAATCGGCTAAATCCTTCTTCAACGCCGTCGACTGTTCTTTTCTTCCCTTCGTGCCAGACGCTTACGTCAGTCCTCTCATTGTCATCCTCCTCCATTCATCGACCCGCAGTCTTCTTCCTCGTTCCATCGTTCGTGATCGTGGGTTCGTGACGTCCTCTTCCTCCGTTGCAACCTCAGCCATGACAGCTTCCTTCGTCCATGGTCACCGACGACGCCAGTACTAAAGGGAAGGATGTATGTTCCTTTTTCGGCTTCTTTCTCACTTCTGGTTTTGAAGGTATGCTTGCTACCTCCTTTCTCTATTTTTTACCCTGCTGGAAGAATAGATACTGAAGCACTCGGTCTCATTCTATATAAAAGTGACTGCTCAAATTAGATTAGATTTGACTTCTCAAATTAATCGTTTAGATTAGATGCCTTGGCCAGTGGGGAAAGCATTCAGACTAAAAATTTCACCTACTTAGGTGATACATGGATATTTAATATTGGTGCCTTCAACGTCAAGTATGTTTTATTATAGACTCTTGAGAAATTTTGAAGGGATGAACCTTTAGAGTTGGAACAGCTTCCTCTTCCAAGCACAGTGCAGTTATTATAAATTCCTATACACTGGAAATTTCATACAATGGATCGTTCTGTATATACTACTCACTAGTCTGAATATCAGTTAAGGTTCAATCAAGTAAAAATAAACTCAAATCAAGTTTTATATGCCGTGTCAGATGGGGGATATTCTTGAACTTGCTTCAAAGCATCTTGATTATTGAAGCTGCTGAAGCGCTTCTTTAGAACAGGGTGATAACTAAAAGATACGAATAACAGAGCCCAAGTATGACTGCACATATCATATCAGGTTATAACGCAATTTTTTAAGACATCAAAAGCAAACTTTCATTAGATTCAAAGAACATGCAAACACCAAACAAGACAGAACACCACAAATGAACCTACTCCTACCTTACAACCCAAAGCATCAGCATCAATAATAGAGAAAATGGAAGTTAGGGGACCTAAGTCCCTTCCAAACAGGTTCATCTTTTTTTATCCAAGCTTAGCACTTTGTATCACAAAATTAACTTACAATAACCACAACCTAAATTTAATAGTTTATTATTACAGTATTCAAGGAATAAGTTCCAAACATGTGAAAAATAAACAAGGTGATAGCGTCAATACTCACTGGGGAGCATGATTAACTGAGTCCTTTGACGTTTGTTTAAATTGCTCCAACTTGCCCTCTAGAAAAAGGGCAACTTCACTGTTCATAAGAAATTTGGCCTTTTCAAAATCTGAAAGGCACAGCATCTAGATCTTGGTGAGTTGAGACATCAAGACAAACTTCATAGCTTCAATGAGCATGCAGAAGAAAGCAACCAAAGGGAGCAATGCAACCTCAACACTAACTAGCCTAAATTTTAATCACATTTAGTAAAATTATCTAACTGCTTGCACCGACAACAAAACTAGATATTCATTTTAGATGCTTTGGTGGCAGAAAGGAGTGTAAGATTCACTAGCAGAGTAGTGAAATGTTTTTACAGTTTACAGGGTTGTGGTGTTAATGGATGTAGCGAAATGTCAGAACCTTCAGCTCATGGTTTCTTTGGATGCTAGACCTTAGTAGTATCATCTTTTGTTCTTATTGACTTGTTTGCTTCGGTTCTTCTAGGATGTTTCCGTATTGTCCTTCTTTTTATTTGTTTTGAATTGGAAACAATATAAGTTCTTTGATTAATAGTTGTGCCTTGAGGTGAAAGGAAGAGGAAATCCTAGTGAAGGAGGTGAGGTAGAACATAGGAAGATGAAGGGATAAGCTGATCAAGTGGAATCATATCACATACAAGTATCTAGGAATGGCTTATGTGTAAAATAGCCTCTTTTCTGGTACTCAAATATGACGCATTTCCTAGATATAAGTCTTTGATTCCTATGGGTGGGCCAGCTCCGACCCAGTATATTTTTTACCTGGCCTGTTTGGGCACGGGATCATCTTAGGGTTTGACTGGGCCACAGGCAGCAAATTGCAGTCCAAAGGGTTTTACTGGGCTGGACATCAAGCAGGGGTCAAATTTGGCGCGTGAACAACCCACAACTAGCTTATAAAATTTTCAGTATATAGATATGTATGAGTTTATTCCTTCAGTTCTTGGTCTTTTCCTCCTCAATTGTATTCCACACAGAATTGCACTCCATTGGAAATATTGTTTTCTTAATGTGGTAGAACATTTAATTTGTGATTGGCAAATTTGAATCAAATATAGTTATAATTCAAACGAATTCAAATAAAAGATCAGTCAACATAATAAATTAATAAATCACATTAAATATTATTGAGTCACCCCATATGTAAATTCAAATGAATTTGATAGTGTAAAAAACTTTTTAATCTGATGGCCCAAAAAAGAACGTTTTAATCCATCTGTGACATGAAAAATAAATTTGTAAAACGCCACTTTTTAATAATATAAAACGCTACTTCTTAATATTTTAAGATGCCACTTTGAGAACATTTGTGTAGTTTTCTTTTTGGGTACGTTTGTCACTAAAGCTTGTAATATACTATCAAATAAAAAATTATCATTTTGTAGTAATTTTTTGGTTTTTGTTTTTTAAAACCATTATTGTCAAGTGCAGCAAAATGTGCCTCATTACAAGTGCACCCAACAAGCGTTGTGTGGCTAAAATATTTTCAACTTTGCTAAAACGACTTACCAAAACTTAGTCTTAAAATTTTGTTATAATTCAATTCAATTGATTGCTTTGTTTATTTTATATAATTTTTCAATATATATATGTTTATTATATTTTTTAACATATAATGTTTCTTTTCTTTCAAGCAGCAATTCATCCTTTCCAATCCCTATGCTATAACACCCCAATTCTGTCCCAGTAACAATTAGTCGGCTCAAGTGGCTGACGGGAAAGGTGAACAAGATTTGGGTCGAGTTTTGGCGAAAGGAAGGAGAAATTGAATCGATGAGGAATCCATCTTATAAATGGGCGTACATTCGTATCATCACTGGAACAATTGTTGGAGGCATTCTTGGATTCTACGTTATGCATCGCCTTGAAACTAATTATAAGGTTATCACTCACCTCTTTCTTTCTTTCTTTCGTCCGTGTTACAGCACTGATAAGGTTTCTAAGCTACCTGATGGAACTTGGTAATTCAACTTGAAACCATATTCTTTTTGAGTGTCTCTTTTTTCCTGTTTCAACTCTAATTCATGGTCGATGTGTGGACTTTTGTTGATAACAGGAGAGAATGAATGAAAGACTAAGAAATTATGAAGCTGAATTACAGAGGAAGAAGCAGGAGAGATTGGACGATTTTAATGAATCATCTTAGCTTTCCAGTTGAGTGATATACCTCTTCTTTGCCCCCCTCTTATAATTTTGGTCAATGTTACTTTTTATTTTTTTCTTAGGGTATTTGGTTTCTCAATGTTGAGAAACTGGAAAGAGATACCTATAGTTTTTAATAGTTTCTAATATATTAACTGGGTTTACTGAAATTGAACATTCTTGTTGGCATTCAGGTGATAGAAGTGTTAGTTGAGCTATTTCAGTGGCATAACTTTTTTATTTTTAATGAAGCTATTTTCTTGAGTTGTGTCAATATATATATATATTAGATCGATTGTTTAGTGATATATTAGTATAGGTTTTTTTCACATGGCTTTGGTGGTTCATAGTTATATACTATAATTTACAAATGTATAATATTATATTATTATATCATTTTTTATGTTTTTGTAATCCTTATATGAGTTTTGAATGGTTTGAGGCCTTTAAATAGAGGGCATGTATTTTACGTTTACATCCTTGAAAAAAATGTGAAAAACTCTCTACTTTGTTTCCTCCATATCTCTTTTCTTGGTTATCTCTATTCTCTTATTCATTTTTCTTGCTTTTCTTTAATTTTATAACACGTTATCAGAATGAATTGTTTGGAGATTTGAGGTATATTTTCTATAATATTTTATCGATTTGTTATATTATATGCAAAAAATAACCAATGTAATATTTATTAATTCTAATATTCAATTATCTAATTTGGCTCTAGTTAGTGAAATTTATATTGTCAAGTTTTTCCTCTTTCTTTTCCATCTTTTTCATCTTCTTTGTTTTGGATTTGATTTTATTAGTATGTTATGATCATCTCATTTGAAAATATGTATAATTGTAATTTTCTTTAGTTTCAAAAGCATTATTATTATTATATCACTTTAATTAACATAGTAAAAAATATCATGAATGTTATTTAGTTTTTTTAGATGTAATTTAGTATGTAGATTTAATTTTGTTGTTACATTTTTAATTTGTCATGTTGTTTATTTTTCTTTCAATTTCATAATTTTTTTTTGGAATTTTATTTTTATCATCATGAGTTATTATGTAGTAGTTATTATTTATTTAGAACTCATAATATATAATTTGTTAAGATCTCCAATATGATATATATATATATATATATGATTACTTGTTAAATTTTAGAGTTTAATTATATTTTATTTTGTACATTGTTGTTCATACTTTATATATATATATATATTAACTTCTAGAATTAAATCTAATTCTTATTGTTGTTTTAGTTTATCCATGGGAAATTTTATGAAACTTGAGTTTACGATCCTTGATATAACAGGAAAAAACTATTTGTCTTGGTGTTAGATGCTAAAATTTACCTAGATGTTAGGGGTAGGAGAAGTAATTTTACCGGGAAATGATGCAATTAATTAAGATAATGTGAGTGTAATGATTTTCCTTTGCCATCATTTGCATGAAGAATTGAAAGCGAAATATTTAAAAGTAAAAAATTCATTTGAATTATGAAATAATCTTAAAAAAAGATATGATCATAGAAAAAAGGTAATTTTGCCCAAAACTCGTTATGAATGGATGCATTTATATTTGTAAAATTTTAAAATTATTAGTGATTATAATTCACTAGTTTTTAAATAAGTTTTCAATTGAAATTATATGGTGAAAAAATAACTAATAAGGACTTATTGGAAAAAATATTTTCAACTTTTCATGCCTTAAATGTGTTTTTGCAGCAGCAATATCATGAAAAAAGTTTTGAAAAGTATTCTGAATTAATCTCGTGTCTTTTGGTTAAACAAAATAATGAGTTCTTAATGAAAAATCATGAGATTCGTCCTATAAAATGTGCAAGCGAATGTGATAATACATAACAATTACCATGGCCATGGTCATGGTAGTGGAAGGGGCTGCAATAATTACCATTTTCGTGGTGGTGGTGATAGCAACTATAATCAAAATGACCACCAAAAGAAGAAAAACAATGACGGGAAAGAAAGGACAAAATTGGTTCAAATAACTCTCTAAAAGTCATAGAAAATCATGTTTTAGATATGGTATGAAGAGGCATTGGTCAAGTACTTGTTATACACCTGAGTATTTAGTAAAATTTTATCAAGCTTCCATAAAAAAGAAAGCGAAAAATGTGGAAACAAATTTGACTTATCAAAATGATGATGTTGAGGCAAATTTTGCATACAAGGATGATGATTTTAATTGTCTTGATAGATCCGTTGATATTAATGGTATTGATATGACACATTTTAAAGTAGCCGACTTCTTTGAAAATCATGATTAGAGAAGTGAGAAATGAAAAATAATCAGAATGTTCATGTTTATGTTTTTTATGATTTTCTCTTTTTGTATTTTCTTTATAATAAGGGTTATATTGCTCATGATGTAATTTTCTTATTCTATCATGTATTTTATTTCTTCTAATCATGTCTCATGATGTATTTTCTTTGTTTTAATGAAGAAAATTGATATTTCTCGTCATTTGGTTGGATACAATAATGAAAATATATGCCTTGCGGATAATGCTACAACATATGCAAAACTCAAAAATAAAAAAGTATTTTTTCTCATTTAACAACAAGTGATGCAAGTATCAATACTATAGCGGGTAATTCAAAATTAATTGATGGTTTTGGAAGAGCAATTATAATATTATTTAGTGGGACGAAGTTTGTCATAGAAAGTGCATTGTTCTCTACTATGTCTCAAAAAAAATTATTAAATTTTAAGGATATCTGTCGAAATGGATATCATTTTGAGACTATAAATTAGAAAAATATTGAATATCTACATATTACAGTTATTATATTTGAAAAAGAAGAATGTTTTTAAAAAAAAATAACTTGCTTTATCATCTAGTTTGTACTATACATATATTAGTACAATTGAAATAAATGTCATAGTAAACTAGAAGTTTACCGATAGAAATACTTTTATCATTTGGTATGATCGATTAGATTATCCCAGATTTACTATGATGTCAAAAATTATTGAAACTACTAGAAAAATGCAATTTAGTGAGGGTTCACTCATCCCTCGCTAAATGATCTAAATAGCGAGAAAATTACCAACGAATTAAATTTAGTGAGGAAATTAGCGAGAAATATCCTTTCCCTCGCTAAATTAGCAAGAAATTAGTGAGGAATTTTTTATTCCTCACTAAATTATTATGAATAACGAAGAATCTAGGGAGGGATTTGTGCCTCGTTAAATTTTTTAAAATTAATTTTAATAGATTAAAATTATTTTATTAAAAATTTAATTTTAATGAATTAAATTTTTTTTAATAATTATGTTATAAAATTATTTTTATCAGTTGATTATTTTAAATTAATAAAAATAGTTAGATTAATTTTTATAAATTATTGGCAAAAAATGAAAATGAAAATTCATTTATTACAAAATTCAAAATATTAAATATTTTACGATATTAATAACTTAAATTATAATATGTTTTTATTTTTGAACAATATATTAATTTATAAATATGTGTGTATTAGTGTGTAAATAAATAATATATATTTAATATTTCATATAAAGACTGCAAATACATTACAGTTCAATTGACAAAAGTCTAAATATAAAGGCATTAAGAGCAGGAGGTCATGGGTTTGAATCTAAGTAAATGCATATTTGAAATCATTATATGACATGACAGTGACGTGTCGCAATCACGGTGATGTGGCATGGGTGGTGTGGCAGTGATGTGGTATGGGTGGCGAGTGACATGGCAATGATGTGACGTGACGTGGTTTTGGTGGTGACATGGCAATTTTGAATTTTTTGTAGTTTAGTGAGGAAATAGCGAGAAATAAATTCCTCGCTAAATTTAGAGAGGGATTAAATCTCTCAGTAATTCCCTTGCTAATTTAGTGAGGGAATCAACTCATTCCTCGCTAAAATTAGCGACGTCATTTTTAGCGACCAAATTAGCGATGGATAAAATCCCTCGCTATTTTCAATTTAGCGAGGAAAAAATGACATTTAGCGAGAGATTTGTCCCTTTCTAAATTGCATTTTTCTAGTAGTAGAAAATTCACATAGACATTCATTGAAGAACCAAAAGATCCTTCAATTTAAAGATTTTTCATGTGCTGCATATTCTTAAGGTAAATTAATTATAAGGCTATCACTAGTTAAGATTGGGGTTGAATCCCCAATATTTCTGAAACGTATCCAAGATGATATATGTGGGCCCATTCATCCATAATGTGGATTATTTAGATATTTTATGAATTTAATAGATACATCTACAAGGTAGTCATATATGTACTTATTATTAACTCCTAATTTAGCATTTGTTAGATTACTTGCTCAAATAATTAGATAAAGAGCACAGTTTCCAGATTATGCAATTAAAATAATTCGTCTTGATAATGCTAGTGAGTTTGTATAACAAATTTTTAATGACTATTGCCTGTTAATAGGAATAACAATAGAAAAATTCGTTACATATATGTATACTCAAAATGGTTTAGCAGAATCATTTATTAAACGCTTCCAATTAATTGCTAGATCTATACTTATGAGAACAAAGCTTTCTATTTCAATATGGGAATATGCAATTTTACATGTAACAGCACTCATTCGCATCAGACTAACGAGTTATCATAAATTCTCCCAATTACAATTGGCTTTTGGTCATGTGCCAAATATTTCTCATCTTAGAATTTTTGGATGTGCAGTATATGTTCATATTACTCTACTACAACATTCAAAGATGAGTTCACAAAGAAGGTTGAGAATATATGTTAGTTATGAGTCTCTTTTGATGATAAAGTATATTGAACCATTAACTAGAGATTTATTTACGGCACGATTTGCCAATTGTCATTTTGATGAAATAATTTTCCCAACATTAGGGGGAGAATATAACACTTGGAAAAAAAATTACTTAGAATGCTTCATCATTATCGCACTTAGATTCTCAAACAAAATAATATGAATTAGAAGTGTAAAAAATAATTTATTTGCATAATATTGCAAATCAATTGCTAGATGTATCTACTGACATAAACAGAATTACTAAATCTTACATTCCAGTTGAAAATACTCTAATTCAAATTGTTGTTCTAGTAGAACAATTATGTAGTGCAAACAAATTTAAACCATGCTTGAAGTATGGTAGATCAATCGATTTCAAAGATAAAAATTCTAGAAAGAGAAAAGGAGCAAATAATCAAGATGGTCCAGTTGAAGGGGCTGATACTCTCGAAAAGCCTAAGACATAACTAATCAAATTACTCCAGAAATAGTTCAAGTACCTGAAAACAATGAAGAGATCTCGATAAGTTATGTCTCCATGGAGAAAAGATGGAATCGAAAAAATATGGTTGTTGACAACATATTTTCATATAATGTAGCCGTTAAGATAATAAATCAAAATGGAGATCTTAAATCAAAATCTGTTGAAGAATGTAGACACAGAAATGATTGGCCAAGATGGAAAGAAGTAATTTAAATTGAATTAAATTCACTTTCAAAGTGTTAAGTTTTTGGACCTGTAGTTCGAATAACCCAAGATGTAAAACCAGTTGGATATAGATGGGTACTTGTGTGAAAACAAAATGAGAAAAATGAAGTTGATAGATATAAAACACGACTTGCAGCACAAGGATTTTCACAAAGATCTGGTATTGATTATGAAAAAACATATTCTTCTATGATGAATACAATCATTTTATGGTATTTAAAGATTCTCGAGATAAAGAACTTGATATGCATTTGATGGATGTTGTTACTGTCTATTTATATGATTATTTAGATACTGAAATTTATATAAAAATTCTTGAAGGATTTAATATGCCAGATGTGTAAAGATTCTCCAGAAAATTATGCAATTCGTTTGTATAAATCCTTATATGGGCTTAAACAATCTGGTCGAATGTAGTATAATCGTCTCAGTAAATATTTGCTAGAGCCAAGTTACAAAAATGATGTAATTTATCCTTGTGTTTTTATCAAAGGAAATAGATCAAAATTTGCTATAACTTCTGTATATGTTGATGATTTAAATATCATTGGAACTTCTAAAGAGTTTCAAAAAGCAATTGATTGTTTGAAAAGAGAATTTAAAGTGAAAAATCTTGGAAAAACAAAATTTTGTCTTGATCTACAAATTGAGCATTTGACAAATAGAATTTTTCTTCATCAATCATCTTATATTGAAAAAATTTTAAAGTGATTTTACATGGATAAAGCACATCCATTAATTATCCCAATGGTTGTAAGATCGTTTGATATAAATAAAGATTCTTTTCATCCCCAAGAAGATGAAGAAGAACTCCTTAGTCCTGAAATACCATATATTTAGTACTTTAGGTGTATTAATATATCTTGCTAATTTAACACAATCTGATATTGCATTTGTTGTAAATTTATTAGCAAAATTTAGTTCTTCTCCAACAAGAAGATATTGAAATGGAGTTAAACACATATTTCAATATCTCAAAGGGACTATTGACATGAGATTATTTTGTTCAATTGAATCTGGATCACAATTGATTGGTTATGCAGATGCAGGGTATTTGTCTAATTCACACAAAGCTCGGTCCCAAATAGGATACTTATTTACATGTGGAGGCATAGTTATATCTTGGCGCTCAACAAAACAAACTTTGGGGCCTACCTCATCAAATCATGTAGAGATTATTGCAGTGCACGAAGCAAGTCGAAAATGTGTTAAGCTAAAGTCAATAATCCAGCATATTCTAAAGATGTGTGATCTACTTCTTGAGGAAAAGATTCCAATAATATTATATGAAGAAAATTAAGCATGTATAACTCAGTTAAAAGGAGGATATATGAAAGGAGATAGAATGAAACATATTTCACCAAAATTCTTTTTAACTTATGATCTTCTAAAAATGGGTGACATAGATATTCTACAAATTCATTCATGTGATAACCTTAAAGATTTGCTTACCAAGACATTACCAACTACAACATTTGAGTAGTTGGTACATGGAATTGAGATACATTGACTTAGAGGTATAAAGTGATGTTAACATCAAGGGGAGTAAATACTACGCTATACTCTTTTTCCCTTTCCAAGTTTTTGTTCCACTGGGTTTTTCTTGGTAAGGTTATTAATAAGGTAGCTTAAATATTGGGTACTCTTTTTTCTTTATTAGGTTTTTATTCCATTGATTTTTTCCTAGTAAGGTTTTGGTTTTAACGAGGTACAATTTTATTATAGTCATCCAAGGGGAATTATTGTAAATATTATAATAATTGTGTGGATACTCATAACCCTCAATTATTGATATTATCTATCTTTAATATCTTAAACTTCATAACCTCCTTAAAGTTAATGTCCTACACTCATTAACATTTCTATTGAATGGCTTTTAGGGGGTTTTTAATAATTAATACACTATAACTTATAAATATGTAATGTTATGCCATTATATTCTTATTTATGTTTTTGTAACACTTATGTGAACCTTTAATGGTTTGAGACCTATAAATAGAGAGCATGTATCTTGTGTTTATACACTTGAAGAAAATATGAAAAACTCTCTACTTTGTCTCCTCAATATCTCTTCTCTTATTCATCTCTATTCCGTTATTCATCTTCCTTGCTTTTTATTTTTATAAAAGTTGTATAAAATAGCTAATAAGTAATGGATAATAAACAACAGCTTCCATCCTTCTATGTTTCTACATGTCATGGTTCTTCACTTCTTCGATTTCCAGTATCACCTGACCCATGTTATCATCAAGTTGAAAACAGATCAAGAAACAGTTTCGACCGAAAAGGCAAGAAGAGGGAGTATTTAGAGAGAAGACTAGACACAGTTCACTTTTTAACCCTAAATACTTGAAGCTTCTGGAGAAGAAATTTCAAAGGGCAGAAAATGGCATAGTTTTGAATGAAGTACCCCCGTGACAATTTTTGGCAGCACCTCCACTTCTTTTCTGATACGCAAATTGCACTACACTATCCTATTTAGATGAACTATTAATGACGCAACAGTTTCTCCAACCGGGTAAAATTATGGGCTTAGAGAAGAAGAGGGAGCCTGATCCTTGTCCACCAATACAGATCTAACACCTTTAGCAAAATCATCCTCAAGATAAGACCTTAAGGTAATGCAGCGATACTCCCTTCTCATTACACTGTGTTGCTGAATTTGAAATTATAAAGGTGGTATAAAAGCGTATAAGGAGTGATAAAACCAGAAAACAATATATAATGCATTCAACAGCTGAACACTAAGCGAAAAAAGAGCACCTTTCGGCTTTTCCTAAAAATGGAAATAAACAAATGAATATCACAGATTTGATGGACTCAGTTGGATGCCCTGATGAGTCAATAATGGACTTGTTTAAGATCTTCGTCCTTTAAAATTCGTCTGTATATTTACATATACTGCATTCCAAAATATATCTGACGATTTAATTTATTTTTCAATGAGCATAGAACAAGCTGATACCTTGTAAGTGAACCGTGTAGTGTATGCTGCACATGGTACGTATATATCCAAATGATGAACATTTTTCCGAATTATATTACATGGACCTAATCTAACCTGAAACATTAATACAAAATAGAGGCACAACTTTAAGGTCAAAGTCTATATAATGTTAGGTTTTATTTGTTGAGGCTTATCTTCACTCAGAGTCAACTTTAACATTCTGATGTGGATGAGAAAGTAGCCTATACAACTTCAAATGTAGTATATAAAAAAGTTTTTATTAGTTTGGCATAGCAAGATTTCCATTGTGCATAACATACTATATATTGTTAATTTTTATTTATTACAATTACACTATTTAGCTGTTGTAGTAGAATTATAAATCGATACAAATGTGCAAACATTGATACATTGTATCATCTTATTTTGAAGATAATATATCAATTCTTAACATACTGAAAAAATTTGACGTCATTACCATTTATGGCTTTTCAAGCTTCGATCGTACATTATAATAGTGATGGCCACCAGTGATTGGGAGAAGCATTGGGATTCGTTAGTATTTAATAGTGTGTGTGTGTATTCGATAGCAATTAACGTGGCTCTCTTGTGCATAGTATAACTCTTTCAGTAATTTCATCCATTTATCTAAACAAATTTGAAGACTTGTTTGGTGGCTACAGCCTTAGTCTTCCTAGGCTGTCTCATGCAAAAATTGAATAAAATATTCAACTTGCTGCTAATGTCTCTCAATTTCTACCATTTTCCTCCGGTTTAAATAACAACTAAGCAAAGAATCTAAGTGAAAATAAAATGAGCAATATATTATTATTACTACTACTACATGAATTATTTACTTTTAAAAGGAAAAAATCTATATTATTTTTGAATTAATCAAGATAAATAAACATGTTGTTTTGTAACATAAAATATGAAAAATAAGCTACATTATTCATAATTTAAAAATATTATAACTTATTATAAATTTTATAGTGATGAAAACGTAATTGATTGGCCCAAAAGAAGGTAAGTTCAAACAAGGGCAACATGTGTTACTTGTTGAGGGGAAAAAACAAGTGAACAAAGAACAAAGAGAAAAACAAAAAGAACGAGAAATAAAAACGGAAAAAGATAGGTGGTCAAGAAAAAAAAAGATGGAAAAATATATACGTCCGAGATGCCACATATAAAGCGGTTCATAACAAGGAAGGGATCAACTCAACCTATAGTTTATGGATTGGGCCTCCGTACGAATGGGCCTGAAAATATGTATTACTGTAACCCATGATGTATAAATACAGATATGATACCAGATACAATATGATATGACATGTTAGATATAATAAATTTTAAAATTTTAGAATCAATGGGTATTAGTTCTACTGAAAAGGGTTAAATTCCTTTAAATATAATATCTTAGATTTGAGATCGTGTGAATATAAAAAATACCTTTGAGAAAGTTCCATTCTGAATGAGGCCTGATCATAGTGGCGATTGACCATTGTTGTCAAATTTTTTTCTTTAATTTTAGAATATGGTGAAAGAGATATACATATAAAATTATTATGCGTATATTCAATAAATTAATGCATCACAAATAAAAAAAATATAAAAAATTTGAGTTTTAAACAAGTATTTTTAGAGTGATATAAATATATTTAGAATATGAAATAAAAATTTCTCTGTCGTTCGTCGAGCCGGCATTACTATTTTAAAAGTAAACCAAAGCAGACGTCAGTTTCAATGTGTGTTGCAGGCTCCTGTATCTTAAGTGAGAGTCCATTCCCTGCAAAATCTAACAAAGTCCAGTGTCTCATATATATGGACTAAGATCTCTTAGAATCTCTAAACTTTAAAATGAAATAGTTAATGCGTATATACTTTTTAAGATAATATTAATAAAATTAATTGCCTTCTGGGAAGTAACAAAAGAATCCGTTCTGTAAATTTTAAAAGAATTCAAAAGCATTGGAACAAACGAGGGAGGACAACGAACAAAACACACAGAAGGTAGCTAGCCAGCTTTTATCATTGTTCGTGTGTATATATATGTAAAAAGGACTTTGATTTGGAACCTGAGAATAAGTAATTAAGAATCGAACTAAGAAGTTAACCAGGAGAGTTAGATATATATATATATATATATATAGAGAGAGAGAGAGAGAGAGAGAGCGCATTGCGAAGTAATAAAGATGGTGTCGCAAGCTGTTGCCAACTCAATGCTGGTGCTGAGGATCATTGCTGTGGCAGCCTCAGTGGCAACCATAGTCTTAGTGGTTACTAACAATGTCAAGTTTGAAGATGTTATTACTGATTTGAAGTTGAAATTCCAAGATGTTATGGCATTCAGGTACTTATCTCCAGAACTCAACATCCATCATCCATTTTCTTTTATTTTGGTGTGCAGAATAGTATTGTTCCCATTTCATGTTAAAAATAAGAGTAAGCCATATATATATATATATATATCCTCCACTATTCCAAAGCAACGCAAATTTTTCTCAAAGTAACGATTAAATTGTACAAATCTCGGAAAAATTACACAAATCTCTTCTGAGTTTTTGTTAAAATTATATAGACATTCTTTCTATTTTCAAAATATACTGAAGCCTCCTCTGATAATGGAAGTGATATTTGTGTGTAATTTTAGAAAAAAAAATATCATGAGTAGTTGTCCATAAAATTTGTTCTTTGTTTTCTTAAAAAAAAAATATGTAGATTTTGGTACATAGAAAGTATGTTGGTGCGTGTAGTATAACAAAATCCTGTGTGATCTACTTTTTAAAATTTTTAGAAGACGCCTATATAAATTTTGAAAAATAAAATAGAAGCTTGTAAACAGAAGTCCCTATAATAATTTAGTTAAAAAAAAAAAGGAAGTAATGATACTATTGAAAGAGTAATATAAAATAACGAATGGTTTTATGTTGGTGCAGGTACGTGCTAGCAGTTGCAGCAATATCAGCTGCGTATGGGATAATACAGCTTCCTTTTGCAATCTACTATGCTGCGAAGCAGAAGAGATTGATCCGCAATGGATGCTTGCCCGATTTTGACTTGTATGGCGACAAGGTTCGATCTCTAAGTTCTATCATTCACATCTCACCATTTTAATCTCCTTAGACATTCCCTCAGAGTATATCTCATAAACACACACCCCTTGATTGAAATATATGAGTAGGATGAATTTGATAGATGAAGGAAAGATGGTTAACATTGCAGGTGATTAGTCTTCTTCTGGCGACAGGGATCGGTGCAGGTATTGGGGTGTCTTATGAGATCAAGAAAGCGTCGGAGGACTCATTTAGGAGTACAGGAATTCCAAAGAGTGACCCTATCAGGTCCACAGTGAACAAATTTCTGGACAGAGGGATTATTGCTTCTTCTGTTCTGGCGCTGGCTTGCCTTTGCATGGCTATCGTTTCAGTTATTTCCTCCATTAATCGCAACCGAAGCAGAGGAGGCATTTTCGACTGATCACTGCTTCTCTCTATGCATGAAGTAAAATAACTAGCTACTTGACATACAGATCCATCTTTACATTGCTATTCTGGGCTGGCTTGTCAACTGCGCTCATCATTGTTATCAGTTTTCTTGAATGCCTATCTCATTGATGAATTTCTATTCATTCAAATATATATTATATATGTGCGTGTGTGTGTCCCGTTACACAAGGATCATTTCACTTGTGCCACTATCTTCAAGATAAAACAGACCCTTCCTCGACAAATCATGATGTAGAGCTACAGGAATAGAAATAAAGTAACTCAGAAAATTATGGAGATGAGCTACAAAAAAGTGAAAGGATTAGCTTTGTGTGTGGTGTCTTACAGAGAAGAATACTGATTCCAATATTAGCAATAAAATTGATGATGCTAATTATGATATAGTTATGGTGTAATAAATCGGAGGTTACAAACATTGATATAATTACAGAAAATAACGATTTGGCGTTACAATAATTAATAAATATAAAATGGTTAAGTTTAAGTTTGCAAATATATCATATCAAACCAATCACAGGCTTCGAATTTTTCTTTTCATGTTGAAATACTCACAACAAAATTAATTATGATTAGATATTTGTATAATAAATGCATTTCAAAATGTACAAAATATTATAAAACATATTTCTTTAAATTGTTTGTACCTCTGCCAAAAATTGTATAACTACAAGGTGTCAAGGCCCAAATTCTGTGATGTATCTTCAACGGGCCGGGGTGCATACGAGTTCCTTCTAATTGTTCATGGATGTGGAAGTAGATCTAAAGGTTTCATGGCATAATCACTGACCTTGTGGCATGGAAAGTTGATCTGGTTGCTTTTAATTTTAATTTGGTTCATCCGTCTCACTTCGAATGGATCTCTTACGCTGTTACGCAGTCTTAGAGTTGATTGAAGGTCTGGTTTGCAAGGATTATTATATGAAGAGGCAGCTGATTACTTGTATGTTATTATTACCCTCTCAATTTCAAAATATTTATCACTACTAATTTAGAATTTTTTGTGTTTTCCAAAATGATTGTCATATTAAAATTTCTGTCAATTTTTTAAGAGAGTAAATGGAATTGCATACTTCTTTAATATATTTATCTACTAACTCTTTCCACCAAATCTTCTTAATTTTTCTGTACCATAATTTGAACTAAAATCATGGAGGAAACTAGTTATTGTTCATAGCATATACACCAAATCATAAGAGATTATTGTTATTCTCTTATAATTCTCCTGAGAAATAAGTGTGTAGTATGAAAAAAGATTTCGTCAACGACGTTGTATTTTGAATTTAAACTTCAAAATATAGCTTCCATTTTCTTTTCATTAAATCAAATATTAATTAATTAATTAATTAATTCACCAATAATTAACTGATTGATTATAACTTAGGCTTTTATAAAAATATCAGCTATCAATGGGCGGTCAAAAATTCCAACAATTTCAAGTAAGCATTAATTTTTATCTTTTTCTATTTTGCCTTTCTTCAATCTTTCTCTCTCTATATTGTACAGTTCTCTCACTCTGACATTTTAAATAGTATTCAGGATAATACTGGTGGATTAAATTAATAGGAGAGCATTAAAGGCATTTTAATAAGTCATTTTTTAATTTGTCTATGTAAAATGCCCCAAAATGATGACATTTTGAAATGGAGATATGGTAGTACTCCCTCTAATCTTTAATAAAAGAGCTATTTTAATTAGAAGATCTTGATGATCCTTAAAATGAGTGATTTCCACGAAGCACTTTAGATGTTTTGGTTCGTTTGAGACAAGTTATTTCCTTCGGTAGTTAATTTGGCATGGAATGGAAAGTATTGTGTGAAACCGTGTCATTCTTGTCTACGGCTTTCTTGCTGGTTTTGCCGTGGTTTCCTTGACCACTGAAATTTCCAATGTGCCAGCCAGGTTGGTAGTTCTATGGCATTCCCCAATTCACAATGGCCAATCGCTTGTTTCTTTCGTGACGTATAATTCTGTCTCACAATTAGTTATCATAAAATTAATATGATGCTAATTAATTATGATATAGTAATGGATTAGAGGTTACAAGCATTAATATAATCAAAGAAAATAATAGTATTAATTTGGTAATTTCAGTCAAACAACCAATTTATTTTCTTTTGAAATACATATTGCACACACATATCAAAGAGGATCGATCTTGTCTGTTAAATGACAGTCTATTTACAGCAAAATCCAACCAAGTCCAGTGTCTCATATACATGGACTAAGATGCACGTCTCAACCTCGCTCTCAACTTTAAAATAAAATTAATGGTGTCGTGTATATGTATATGTGTGTGTATATTAAATTTAAGATAAAAAATTATTTAGTACTGTAATTTAACTGTTTTTCAATTCAATTAATGTAATGTCATACGCAGCACCAGAATCGATCGACGTAAAGTCCTATAATTAAGCTGTTGCGAGCTCAATGCTGGTGCTGAGGATCATTGCTCTGGCATCCTCAGTAGCAACCATAGCCTTGGTGGTTACTAACAATGTCAAGTTTCAAAGTCTTAATGATCTCCAGTGGAAATTCCAACATGTTTTGGCATTCAGGTAATTATATATATATATATATATTCTCCACAATTCAAACACCCATCATCCATTAATTTTTTATTATGGTGTGTAGTATGGTGTTGTTCCGAATTTCATGTAAAAAATCAAAGTAAGCTATGCATATAGATATAGTCATATAGATCTTTTTTCTATTTTAAAAAACTACACAATTTTTTATAAAAATAAAGATTAATTAAATTACACAAATCTAAATTGAGTTTTGTTAAAATTATAGAGACATTCTTTTTATTTTCAAAATATACACAGATCTAGCTCCTCTAAAAATAAGAAAGAAAACAATTTTATATGCATTTTTATTAATTTTTTTATTTTATTTTTAAATTATTCAGAAATTTTACAATATAAAACTTTTCAAAAATAAATTCTTTTGATCTTGTGAAAAACTGCAGATATGTGATGGCAGTTGCAGTAATATCTTTGATATACGGTTTAGTTCAGCTACCTTTTGCTGTGTACTCCGCTGTATGGCACAAGAGACTGATAGCCAATAGATGGCTCTTTGATTTTGACATCTACGGCGACAAGGTCATCCCCTCTATTTTCTATTTCTCCAAGTATATTTTTTAGTGTGTTATATATAATTAGAAATCAACCACATTATTCATAATTTATATGATTATTATAAAATTTACTGAGTATATTAATATATATTGATATATGGATCATATATTGACATAATTTCTCTCTTGAATTTACTGACTTTAAGTGATTGAATGTTTGGTAAAAAATTACAGTGATTGAATTTCAAAAATTACATGATTTTTAAATTTTAAATGTTTCTTTTTATATATTTTATTCAAATGAATGTCTCTAGCTTCACACCACCATTATTTATTCACATACATTGCATATTAGATAATTCTAATTAGTATGATATATACGATCCATTTTTTTTAACCAACACAATCCATTTATTCAAAACCATTCTCAGGAAATAGAAAATTTTATTTAGCTCTAACTACTATAGTTCTACTGTAATTTTTAACTCATTCATTTCTACGAAATTCTTGATTGATTTTGAGAATATGTGAGCAAAATATTCATGCATGATCTTACCACATTTTGTACTAAAATTCAATTTAAATTAAAATAATACAGTGAACGACCACTCTACTGTGTGGTAAATTAACATTTGACATTATGCAAAAGGTTTTTCTTAAAAGAAAAAACCGGGGAGGGATTTGTGCATGCTTTGAAAATGGAAATAATTTCTCTCATCATTTCCTTGAGCTTAAAAAGCCAGTTACAATTCATGAAGACAAATGAAATGACTTTCATGAGATTATATATACGCACACATTTTAATTTGAAGGTGGTGAAAATTGCAGGTCATGATTTGTCTATTGCTAGTCACAGGCAGTATGGCTGGCTTTGCAGTTTCTTCTGAGTAGAAGTTGAAGAATAATGGATTTTCTGGAAATGAGAGTTCAGAAGATGGAAGCTTTAAGGACATATTACCGTTTTTCTTGGGGAGGCTGAGTAATGCTTCTCTCCTTCTCCTTGTTTCAATCTCATGACTTTCGTTGCAATCAATTCCTCCATTAATTTTCGAACCTCAACAATACATCAATGTGAAAAACACGAATCCTCTAATATGGAAGATGCTCCTCCCAAGGTCGAACCTAAAGGCTGACGGCACATACATTGTATGATTTGTAACGGTTGGACTCCTACGAATTTGGATTGAGTCAGTAGTACCTTAAGAATAGCAAAATTTTCTCCCAATAAATATAATAATATAGATATATAATTAATATTAAAATACTTGTTTTTTCAATCATGCCAATCTCTGTACTTACAAATTAATATTGTGTTCAAAATTTTTTTGTCTTAGAATCATTCAAAATCTTGTTAGATGAACAGATCTCCACTTCCTACTAATAAATTTTGTAAAAAAAAAATAAAAAGAATAATTATTGTTGAAATAAAACTATAAAGATAAATAATTTTAATAACTTGCATTAATTTTCACTAATGAATTGATATTGTTGAAAGCATTTCAGTTATATTTTTAGCCAGTAGTTTATCCAATATATTTTCACATTTTCCATGCTAACATAGTAAGTGAAATCTATATATCAGATCATGAATCAATTTCCAAACTAAAAAATTATGTCCATATAATTTTCTTTTTGGAACAAATTAAAGAATTCATTCATCGTGTGATTTTTTTTTTTATGAGCGACCAAGTACATCAGAGCAAAACTAATTTTCCTCAAGGCATTAAAGGTACATGATATATATACCTCTCTATTAAGTTTGCTCTATATGCAATATTATTTTGTTTCTTCAAAATAGGTCAACTGTTTTTGGTGGATGCTATAAAAAGAATTAGACAGCTGAAAGCCATGAGTATAAATAGGAAAGAGCAACAGTTTTAAAGATTGGTTAATGGGTAAAAATGTGACTCATATTAGTAAAAATTGCCATTTTAAAGATTTTGTAAATTTTAAAATATTTGCTGCTTGAGAATTTTAATGAACTACTCCCTTTGGTCCTTTTTTTTTAAGGTAACCAATTTCACATATATTACAAAATTTAGTTAAAAATGGTTAATCTCATTAAATTTTCCTAAAATTTTAATTATTTTCTAAAATTATCCCATTTAATAAAATCCATGCCATTAATAGCACTTAATATATGATGTAATTATCCATATTAATAGAAATTAATAGCAAGTACTACCTACAAGGCAAAGGGCATTTTGGATAAAACAATTTACTGATTCAAACAATTCTAAAAAAGTCTTATACTTTTTTTTTTGGAGGGGGGGAAACATTTTAAAGACTCTTATAAAAAGGAGTGAATGAAGTTTTAATTACCTTTTTCTTTATTTTTCATTATTATGAAATGAAATATTTAAAAGAGCATTTAAGTTTAGAACATTTTAGTAAAATATTTTTAAATTTTATAACAACATATACCATTTAATGATTTCATTGATCTATATGAAAAACAATAAACGTCACTTTTTATGAACTAAAGGAAGTATAACATAAGGGTGTGGATTTGAATCACATTGTTGATATGAAGATTTCATTGTTGAATAATGTATAAATGCTTTTGTAAGTGCTATTTGAGTTATGAAATTTGTTCTAATCGTAATACACTCTTAAAACTCAACTCATCTAAATCTTTGTTATAAATTTTTTTTAATAATTTCATTCTTTTCTTCTTTCATCTCTAAACCTTTGCTTTCCCTTCCTCCTTCTCATTGCCTTCATATTAAAATTTGACTTTAATGTGACAATATTTTAGATGGGCCCAATGCATATCTCATTGGCTTATCCTCCTTTCTTCTGTGTTTTCATCGTATTAATTTTGATTTTGTTATAACACAATATATATAATGATTTTTACTAACTTGGATTATTTTTACTTAAAACATCTGTTATCCTAAACCTACTTATTTCAACTAGATAATTAATTATTAACTTTGATTTTAATATAACATTATAAATATTATTATTACATATATATATATATATATTCTTTTTTATGTTTTCATTTAAAAACATAAATATTAATTAATATCAAAATCAAATATAAAATTTATAATAAGTCATATCAATATAAGGTTGAAATAATATAACTCATTTCTTAAATTTTACGTAAGGCATGAAAATTTGATCTACAAAAATAAATTGTTTTAATGATGACTAATTCGTTGTATTCTATACTAATGAATGTTTTGATGATTGTGAATTGAGACAAAAATAAAATATGAGGCTTTGTGGAAGATATAATTTATTGAGTCATTGGTCATTAATTTATACACCCTTATAACAACTAACCTACAGAAAAATCTGTTACATATATCAAATGCCGTATAAACATTAAATAACATATTTAAAACCTAACCAATGAAATGTTCAAATCCGAATAACTATTTTGACCACTTATTCCTAAAGAAAGCAATAATAAAATCTTGACAGCTTCATGAATCATGTCATTATTCAGCAATGGAACCCACCTGGTTTAACATTCATTCAGTTAAACACTCAACCGAAACACCCATACATTGTGTCTGGACACAATAATCTTCTTTGCGTTCCTATTTACCCTGTTGCGTTTTAAAAATGCAGGAACTTTAGGTACCAACACTTTAGCCACTGCCACCATTCACTATACCTTGAGAAGTATATAAGAGGTGGTGCCTACAATTTCCAGTCACATTACAAGGCAAAGTCACAGAACATCAAGGAGAAAACATGGTAGTAGAGAGAATACCAGAAGTTACACTAAACTCAGGCCATAAAATGCCAGTTATAGGCTTGGGTACTTCGAATTCAGGAGAACCTCTTCCTCCAAGTGACACCCTTGTGTCCATCTTCATTGATGCCATTGAAGTGGGTTATCGCCTTATTGACAGTGCTTCTGTCTATGAAACAGAGGAAGCCATAGACCAAGCTGTGGCCAAAACTGTGGAGCAAGGTCTTCTAAAGAGCCGTGATGAATTTTCATCACTTCAAAGGTGTGGAACACTGATGCACATCCGGACCTTATTCTCCCAGCTCTCAGAACCACACTAAAGTAACAACATTCTTTTTTCTTCAGCTTGCTTCGATTATTCTAATAATAATTTTCTGTTCTTGTTTGTCTGTTTTCTCACTGATTATTGGGAACTGAGCAGAAGACTGGGGATGGATTATGTGGATCTCTATCTGATTCACTGGCCACTGAGACTCAGACATGATTTGAAAAACCCTGTTGAATTTACAAAGGAAGATTTGCTTCCGTTTGATATAGAAGGGACATGGAAAGCTATGGAGGAGTGTACCAGATTGGGCTTAGCAAAGTCCATTGGAATCTACAACTACGGAGCTAAGAAACTTACCAAACTCCTAGAAATTGCCACCATCCCTCCTGCAGTCCTTCAGGTATCCATGATCATGTGATATTGCCTAATGGTCTGTTTGTGTATTGCCATTATGATTATAATGTTCATGAGGATGATGCTGAATTGGTTTCAGATAGAGATGAATCCATCGTGGCAGCAAGAGAAACTCAGAGAGTTCTGCAAGCAGAGAGGTATTCACGTGAGTGCTTGGGCACCCCTTGGATCTTATAATACATCTTGGGGGTCAGGTGCAGTCATGGAGAATCCAATTATACAAGACATTGCCATGGCCAAAAAGAAGACCAAAGCTCAGGTGGGTAACTGAAAATCATGAGCAAGACGAAGAACGAACCTAAGGGGAAACATATAAACTGACACTTCCCCCTTAATTTGCATACACTAAAAAAAACGAATGAACAAACAGTTTCCAGAATTTGAAGCAGATGCTTTCTGTGAGTTATTTTATCAAACAGTTAGCATGCATTAAGAGAATTACTATCACGATTAAAAGTAATAATAAAGCAAATAACTGACGAAAGAGAGAGAGAGAGATGTGAATATTTCAGGTGGCACTTAGGTGGGCGTACCAACAAGGATCGAGTGCGAATCCGAAGAGCTTCGTGAAGGAGTGGATGATAGAGAACCTTGACATATTTGATTTTGAGCTGAGCGAGGAAGAACTGGAGAGGATGAAGCAGATTCCACAGCGCAGGGGATACACGGGAGATTTTTGGCTATCGGAAAATGGACCATGCAGGACATTGGAAGAACTTTGGGATGGCGATCCTTAATTCTATTTTGGTGGGTGATTAAAATGCAAAAAAACTCCGAATAGCGATTTCATATGATAAGTCTGTCTCTTAAATTATGTATCAGTGTGCCCAATTATGTTAGATCTATCTCCGAAGTGAAGATGGACCTAACCTGCGTCCATGACTAAGGAATAAGTGCTTTAAAGCCATCAGATGTAATGAAAAATGTTTTCTCAATCCTTCTTCATTTTTTTTTATAATCATTTAATAAAATGTACTTAAATCTATATTTGATTGTTATTGATATATTTTTTTAGCATCAAAACTATTCTCAATTAATAGCCATAGATTAATCTTTCCATATGTGAATATTATTAAAATTGATTTTATCTCCTTTAATAAAGTCTTTTCTATATATATGTTCAGAAATTGAATCTAATATAATATGATTGAGGGGCTATTTGATAACGGTGCCAAAACTTAGTTGGTATATTGATATTGATATATTTATGAAATAGAATTTTTAAGATACTAAAATTTAAAATATAAATATCAACTCTACATTATTCGAAATCATCAAAACCGAATTTACAGCAACCCAGCTCCTATTTATTAATCCCAATATTTCACTTTAAACACTTGCACACCATTGATGCCTATTTCGGGGCCAAAACCAGAGTGCCCAGTAGAATTTGGATAAAGAATGAGCATTCAAAGGAGGATGTCTAGAGAGAGATTAATTATTTCTCCTATTTGTTTGAGTTTCTTATTCTAAATGTTTATTTGTCTAAAGAGGATGACTCATATATGTATATCAACGTTATTTGATGTATACAATGTAATCTTTTTTAAGATAAATAGTTGCATGCAGGTATATTTCTTCTATATCGCATACTACTGAAAGAAGATTCATGGTTATAAGTTATAGACCTTAGCAGTTAGCATCTATGTAATAGAGCTTTAATTTTGTGTGTGTGTGTGTGTGTGTGTGTTTTCCGTATTCTTGATGTCCCCACTATTTCCTTCATTACTATTTTTCAGTGATGAAGGTTATTAACAAGACTCTGAATTACTGCCCACCTCTACCAATAGCAGATTTACAAAAAAATTTGGTTTGCTAAATTAAATAGGAGAATATTGACTTGGTCTATTCACTTAGTCTATTCACCATACATGATGTAAATTTCTGATCGTGATGTTGAAGCTGAACATTGTCGGACTCAAAATGGAATAACCCTCTTAATGTGATTTTTTTTTATATATATAAGATTCGAATTCGATATGAAATATTGAGTTTTTTTGCCACTCAACTTAACTTGATAGCTTAAGCAACACATTTTACAACTGCTTTTTGCTTCTAGTTTTCTTTTTCATGGCTTCTTACCTTGCAAAGCTTCCATTTCACTCATTTCCTCTATCAATCTCTTACATTTAATATGTCATACTTACAAAAGAAAGAGCATACCTTGACTTCAAAGCTTTTTCTTTGAACTCACGGTATAAAAATTCTGTCATCAATATTAGAAACTAGCATTTGCTTCCGCGCCGAATAAAATCTCACACACATTCTGGATAAAATCTCACGCACACTCACAGAAAAAGTCAGCATACTCAAAATACTCGTTTACGGAGAGAGCAAATATGTATAGAGTGGTTGCCTCATTATCCCACAATGTGGGATTATCTTAAATAAACAATATTTAATTAAGAGTTTTAACTTAGTCCAATGTATTCAAAATACTTAATGGATAATCCTTAATTATCCTATATCCCACTTGTTTCCTTAATTAATTTATTTTATAATGAGTTACATAATTATCCAAATAAATGGGCCCAACATATTTACGAGCCTATTAAAGGTGGACTTCAAATAGCTCCAACACAATCGAACCCCAACCCCATGCATGTAACATTCATGAATCCTCTTCTTTGCACCTTCCCGTTCACACCACAGCAATGTTCCTAAGATTAGCTTATAGAAAAAAAAAAAGGAAAGAAAAGAAAAGAAAAAGAAATGTTCCTAACATTAGACCACTTATTGTAGTTACTTGACAGTGTTAGATGCTTTTAATTAGTTTCAGATTTGTATTCTCTTAGATTCTAAAATAATAGTAACAATAACAATAACAATAATATTAGTATTATCTTAAGGTCAAGTAAAATTTTTAATTTTAAAAATCATTTTAGATTCTAAAATAGTAGTAACAATACTTTTAATTTTAAAACAATGTGTAAAACTTTAGTTGAATAACCAGCAATTATTAGATTGAATGGTAAGAAACTAAAAATCTCTATAGCACGATTTCAAGTACAAACATTGTAAATAGAAAAAACCGGAGTTAGGGTCTCTCTTGCAAGACTTTGATCTGCCTCCCTCCTGCCCCTTCATATTTTTTTAATTTTTTTGTTTTTAAATATGTAAGTTTAGAGATGAAAAATATTTTTTTTTACCATTATACAACTTTAAAATTGTGTTGTTTTTTTTTTTAATTTAAATATTATACAGTAAAAACAAAATCTTTACAATCATACCGTTATATATGAGCAAAAAAGATATAAAATAAGATAAAACTACACAAATGCATGATTGCATGATTATTGGGAAACATATTTTATCATCTATAATTTTTATATTAAAAAATTAAAAAAATAAATAAATTTTCCTACCGTGGCAGAACCCATCCGAAAAATTCATGTTAATAGAACTTGCTCTCAATTAGGGCTCAATTTGGCATGAATATGAATTAATCGATATGGTAGAACTTGATACAAAATAGTTTGTCACCCAAGATAAAAAATTATACAACAAACCATATACCTCTACACCTTACCTCACTCCTGTCATCCAAAACTAACTTCAACTTCAAATGACAAAAAGTTTCATTTAAATGATGAGTTTGTATTTAGTTGATTAATTTAATACTATTATGCACATGAATCGTAATACCTTCTTGCAATTTAAGTAATAATTAAAAATGATATTTCAAGTTACCCATGAAATTTTATCCCTATTGTTTAAAAAACTTACAAATACAAATTTTTCTTTTGGTGAGTATATGGTGTGGTGGCAGAAATGATTCTCACCATTTCGAAGAGTATAAATTTATTAAGGCTAGTGGGTTTCACTTTTCATTGAAGAATAATTGATCAGGCCTTTTTATAATCACTTAATAAATTATTATTATTTACGTAATTATATTTGAAAATTCAATATATAAATTATAAAATCATGAGGGAAATACTTTTAGAACTCGGGCCTACTGTCCAAAGTTGCGTGGGTTTTTTCTGGGCCTTAGCCATTATGAAACAATAAACAAACCTCAACGAGGTGGACTTAAACTTTGTGCTCATCCAATTAAAGCTCTACACTGGGGAACCACCAAAAAAAACACTCCGGAGAAATCATCTAGTTCATTTTTGTTTTTTTAGTTTTTTTGCCGAATCCAGTTCACAGTATGTCTGGCGTGGTAAGCTGTAATTCTCTTGATAGTAATATAAGTTGTTGCTTTATTATTAAAAAAACATTCTCGAATGTCCGGACACCTCTGTATCAAGGTAAATAATTTGGTTAACAAAAAAAGTAAATAATTTGAGTAAATGATATTTATTTCTAAATATAGTTATATAAATATGATTATACTTTTATTTAAAAAATTTGCACTTCTTACTAAGTAAAAAACATTAAAAGATATATTACATTTAAATCAAAAGTTGAATTATAATTATACATATTTTGGCAAATGATCCTTATCCTGTGCTATTGCTAGTCAAAGTATATTAGTTGGAAGCTTAAATAATATTATTAACCAATTCACAGGCTCAATTTTCTAAGGGTATGTTTGGTATAAAATGAGAATGGGAATGGAAACGAGAAGAAATATGAGAATTGAAAAGAGTCTTTATGAAAACCTCCTTTCTTGATTCAAATCATGTTTGGAATGTCTAGTTATGAAGACTTTTTTTTTTTCATAAAAGTGTTAAGATTATAATTTAAGTTTTTTAGTTATTTGTTAAAGATGATTTTTTTTTAAAAAAAGTACTTCTTTGGAAAAGTAAGCTATTTCCTCAACTTTTTTTAAAGAAGTCACTTTCCCATAATTCTAGAAAGATAACTTTCCCAATAATTTACATTTCAGTGTACTAAATATACTTAGTTAGGAAACTTCTTTCCTATTCTCTTTACAGAAAGCAATTTTTCATGTATCAAATATACTTATAAGGGGAGGGTCTAATCTAACATTTGGTTTCAAGAGATTAATTCTTTCTACTATTGAGAAATATTCATACTTTCATCCCCAAAAAAAAATTGTTGGCCAATTTTAATAGTTAAAATTTGATAGTAAAGGCCTAATGAAAGAAATCAAAATGAGCTTTTATTAGAAGAAGCAGCAAACGAAGGATAACATGTACACAACCAATTTTCTTTGAGTGAATGATTTTGCTTCCTCGTTTTTTTTTCTTATTTATTAGAGGCAAAATCTTTTCTTCATCTTTTGACATAGGAAAACTGAAATTTATTTTAACGTAAATGGAATTACATGCCCGTTTGGTTTGCCTTTTTATAAAAATACTTTTAAAATAATCACAATTTACAAAAGTAAAGTTTGGATAAAAGTAGAGAATTTTATTAAAAAACTGTTTGGATGAAAAAAGAGAAAATAATGATTAAAAAGTACAGTTTAATTTGTAAAAATGTAAACCAAACAAACCCTGCATAATAGGTTCAGAAGGCTAAATCCCAAATAAATGGGCACGTTCTACTATGAATGGACTTTGCAAGCTAATCAGTCTTGTTAGCTGATAGGGGTATCCATATGAAATTGTCGTGAGGAATATTCGAACTCATTCAAATAATGTCATCCAAGATACCTGAGCAAAGCCAATTTGGACAAATATGTTTATTGTTAATAGCATGAATCAACTCTGGATAATTAGATTCAAAGATAATCTGGGGGTCTTGAAGCTTTGTAGTCATCCAATGTCAGCTCCATACCAGGAAATAATCCAGTACATGGTATGTCTATATTAGAGAACAGAAAGTCTCATATTGAATAGTAATAAGAAAGATGAAAGGTGTATAATTTTGTGGCATTCCTAACCAATTAACTCAAGCTATTTTGGTGGAAAGGTTACTCCAAGTACATAGCCCTCGTATTAAAAATCTAACATGATTTCAAAGTTTGGTTGTTGACCGGATGCCTTTGATGGAGTTGAAAGGTTGCTTCAAGTACATAGCTCTCATGTTAAAAATCTAACAACTTGGTAATTTCTTTGAGTGAAGGGTTTTGCTTCCTCAATTTTTTTTAATTATATATAGGCAAAATCTTCTCTCCATGGTACTCATGTTGGGATCAAGTGTAACTAATGAATGAAAAAGTCTCAACCCACATGAATAAATTTAGATTTGAGAAGAGGTATGTAAATGGAAAAAGTAAAACTCATTTATGATGTCTTAAAATTGACTCAAGATGTGGTCAAAGTTACTTATATATACATTTTATCCAAAGTCTAATCAAGTAAAAATCCAATTGATTAATGACCCTAGTGTCTAAGGCTCTCTTGTGTTCTAACTTCTAACCAATGTCTTGAAAACCAACCAGTTGAAGTGGAAATTGGGCCATATATTTGGTCAAGAGATATCGGAAAATTAGAGATCTATAAAATCGATAGCGAATCAACTGAACCAATCAAAATCGGTCAAACTAGTGATTTAATTGGTTTAGTTGGTCTAGGAAATTTTAGAAAAAATTAAAGGGAGGTGAAGGAAACCTTAGATTTGGGATTGATAGAGAAAAGGATAAGAAAAGACCAAGAAGAAAACACGGATAAAGATGACAATTTCAGCATTCATAGGTTATTACCATGTATTTCTCTTTAATATCAACAAAAACCACAAAAAAAAAGCTCAAAGCAAAATAAAGTTTGGACCTTTGGCCCCAAAAAAAAATGTTTAGACCATCTTTTTTTTTCCGCGACTTTTGACAATTTTGGACTCAGAAGTCTCTAACCTTTAGATCAGTACTCTTGCAAAGTTGAGGATTTGAGGCAGGGAAAAGAAAATGAAACTTGAAGACAGTAGCAAGAAAAAGGTTGAATGAGAGGGAGAGGGAAAGAGAGTATAACATTGGAATGAGAAGTGAAGAGAGTATAAAGGTTAAGGTGAGAAGTAAAATCCCAATGCTTAGGAAGTAGGTGTAATAATTACACCTTTAGGTCTCATTTGGTATGATGAGACTCTTCTTGATTGGATTGGAATATGAATTAGAATAAAATTGAAAATATAAATAAATTTTAAAAGTACATTTTATATGATTAAAATTTTACATAATTTTTAATTTTATTATGTATATTATAATGTAGAAAGACTAACATACCCTTATAATTTTTTTAAAAAAATCCTTTTGACCTTAAACCACGATCCACACATATCTACCATTGTCCATCATCACTGTCAACCACTACTCCATAATCGATCCCCATCATCACCGTCAACCACCATGTTGCCGTCAATCCCCGTATAGGTCACCAATTTCATAAACCAAAGCTTCAACCATTTCCAAAAATTAGCAAAAATCTCAAACCTATTTTCAATCTCAAACACCATTTTTTAATTACATTTCAGAAAAATCACATATCCACCATTGCCAGGTTTACTTTTGGACATGAGAGGAATGTGAAGGAGATGCCAGATTTGTTGAGGAGAGGCTTGGGAAGAGGAGTAGAAGACAACATACAGATAGAGAAGTGAAGGTGAGGTAGCAATCTGATAGTGAGGTAGCCACATAACTTTAACGCAGTGGTGTAATAGTAAGGTGAAGGTGTGATGGGTGAGAAAGCTGCAAATATTGAAGGAGATGCTATATTTGTTGAGGAGAAGCCAAGATAGAGGAAGAGAAGATGACAGGCTAATGGAGGTGTGGCGATGAGGTGAAAGTGTGACAGTGACACAATGGTGCAATGTGTGAGGGAGCTATGAGGTAGAGGGTAGAGTCTTAAATAACGAATTCCAGGGATTTCACTCAATTCCATCATGGTAGTGAAGGGTTCAATTCAAGCTATTTTGTTGGAATATGTTTTCTTGGGAATCAAAATTCATGACTAATATAGATGCTTAACTTAGGAATCTCTTTTCATTTCTGTTTCCATCCCAAGAATTCTTGCATACCAGGGCGTTAAGAAAAAGAAAAGTTTTGACCGATTCCAATGTTTTGAAACATCCAGCTTTCAATTTTCTTCTTTTCCAATTTTTTAAAAATTTTCTTTCTTGTCCATTTGGCCACTTCCTTTCTTATTCTTTAAATAATATTTTTTATTCGTTATTCTTTTAATTTTATTATTAGTAGCTAATCTCCTTTCATTTTATGATTAGTAGTTAATTTTTTTTTAAAATATATTGCTTTCTTTGAAATTAAATCTTCTTTTTTTACTTTGGATGATTAATTTTTTTTTATCTTTTTAGTATATATTATTTAAAATATAGTAATTTAATTATAACCAGTTTAGCTAGATTTGTTCTTGATTATACCATGGAACCTTAAATTGGTGTCTCGACTGATTTAGTGATCGGTTTAATTTTCTTAACATTGGTTCTAACTTTGACATTACTATGTTAGAGTTGATGTTGAACAAATAATAAGGATAAAAACAATAAGAGTATGTTTGGTTCAATTAAAGGGATTGAATGGGAGGGAATTTGAAGGATTTTTAATAAAAAAGATTGGAGGGGTTTTGAAATTCCCTTGGACTTGAAAGAAGTGAATTTGAAGGATTTTAATAAAACCTTATTTAGTTTAGGATGAGATTAAAAGAAATTGGAAAGGATTGAATAATAAATACTCTCTCCCCTCCAAACAATCCTAATTTGGGGGGAAATAATAAAGGGGTGGGAGAGGGGATTTGAGAGGATTAAATCTCCTCCAATCTCTCCAATTTTTTATACCAAACAAGGGGAGTGGATTTAATTCCTTACAATCTCCTCTCCTCCCTTTAAAAAACTTTCAATATTCTCCAACCAAACATAGCCTAAATTAAATTAATTGAAATATGTGTTATGTCCATTGGAGCAAATAGCTAAGCAATTAAACACAATATTCAAAAAATCAGATCGAGCATTGAACCGATCAAAACACTGGTTCAAGATTCAATAGGTTAGTCATAATTCAATCAGAATTAAAACGATTGTAATAAATTTAATAATTTTTTAATTTTATATATTGTATAGAAAATAAAAAATATTATTAGTAAGTTTCACAACTTAATATTAAATTTAAATAAGTTAATATTCATTTGTAAACATATTTTGAATTCAAAATAGTTAATTAATATTTTTTTCATATTATTTATTAAGTAAATTTATTATTATCAATAATTACGTATACTAATAATACTTATATAATATTATAATATAGAAATTTATATAAAAATAATGTTATTTCGTGATAAAAATAATGTTATTTTATTTTTAAAAAATAAAAAAAATTTAAATTTTTTTTAAAAAATTAAAATAATTAAAAAAACTGGTTTGACCAATTCAATACCAGTTCAAAACCAGTTTGACTGGTTTTCCACTGATTTTGAAAAGGAGCGGTTGAGATCTATAATCGAACCGGACCTAATACTGGGAACCAATTGAACCGGTCAATTCGATTTGATTTTTTAAAAATTGGTTAAATACAATCATGTGTAGAGTGAAAAATAGTTTTAAATCTAGAGCTTAATCATTTAAAGTCTTGTTTAATGTCGTCACATAAAAATACAAATGACTAAATAAATTGATCAATCCTTTTATAATGAATAATTAAATCTTTATGATTATTTATGTAATTATATTCAAGAACTCAATAACAAATTACAAAATTATGAGAGAAAAGCTCTTAATCTATGGGTCTCACTTGTTGGGCTATTACCAAAGGTTATCAAGTGGCCTTGAAACTTTGCACCCTGCCAATTGAAGTTTCTTCCCGGAGAAATTATATGCGTATGATATGTCTGCTGTACCAAAACGTACCAGCAAAGAAAAAATATAATTTCTTCCAGTGTCCTGACATCTTGGTGCCAAGACAAAATAATTTGGGTAAATCATATTTTTCAAAAGATATTTAACCTATATTACCATTTTTTATTTTAAAATTTTAGTTTTCACTGATATAAAAAAATTAAAAGCTATGTTAAATTTATGTCAAAAGTTGAATTACTTGTTATGTTTCTTTTTAATTACTTTGCATATATTAAAAAAAGTAGTTAAAATTTGTTATATTTTTTGAAATTTTTTAAAAATTATTATAACTTTCTAATATTACCCTCATTAAATTATTACCCATTTAATTAGTATATTTCTCTTAATCCTTCTATTTATCATAAATGTTTAAGGTAAAATTGAAAAATAACAATTTAATATTATTTAAATATTATAAAATGACATATTTTAAATAAGCAAAAAGTTTTTAGAACATGTCTTAAAAAATATCCTGTAAATGAGAACACAGTGAGTATAATTGTTCTTTGCAACGACGTGAGACTCCCTAAAAATGGTGGGAAGACGATGGGAAGTCCAAAGCCCCAAGAATTGGGGGGTAATATTGTCTAATGAAGGTTGTTAAATGGTCCAACAGCCACAATTGATCCGGCAAATACAAATGCAAACGGAGAAGCTTGATCCGGTTTTCTTCTGATTCAACGTGAGTTTGTGCTGTAAAAGCATCCCACAGTGGCGTAAGCGTAATTGTGTTCCTTCATGTACCCAAACATGCAGTTTGGATATAGAAACTACTTTTTGGGATGAAAACTGCATTTTGTGCTTATCTGACCTGTAAGGCTGTAACCAAACACTGGTTTTTTTTATTGTATTGTCATTTTCCCTCATAAAAGTGGATGTCAAAAGATACTGCCAAGTGTAAGGCAATCACTCAATAATATTTCAAAACTTTTACGTGTTTTAACATCTAGGCTTCACCACATTGCAGAACTCGCTGCAATTCATCTGGGGTTGGAATTATGCAAACAACATGGTTTCCGGGAAATCGACCTTCATATTGACTCTATTGAGGCCCTGAATTTAATTTTCAGAGACAGCGGCATAACCCACCCGCTCATAGAGGAAATCCTCCACGTAAGAGAACTTGTCTTTGGGAATTGGGACCTAGAGATTTCACCCGCCCGTCGAGAGGTGATAGGATGTGCGGACCAACTTGCCAAGAATGCACAAAATGTGACCGAAGGAGATATGATCCTGACCTATATTCCTAACGACTGCTTTTATCCTGTGGGGTTAGATAAACTGAGTGGAGCCCACCACCATATGTTAAAAGTCTTGTGTTTGCTTCGTTTTTCCTTTCAAGTTTTCCCTTGCCCTGTAATTCCAAAAAAAAAAAAGATTAGCTCCTACTATACAGATACTCTTAGTTACTACAAAAAAAAGTGCTCTTTCTTGTTTAAAAGATAATTAATTACATTACATAACTTTCCTCATAACTATAAAAACATAATCAGATATATCTAAAATGTTCATAAAAATTAATAAATTTTTTTAAGTTATATTTAAATGTTGTTTATTCGGTGTTCAATGTTATTGATTGAATTCATAACACACTGGATTATAATAGCATTAGTTAAATACATATTTAATACTTATATTATTACATAAAAAATAAATATAATATTATTTTCATTATAATTTCAATTGATATTTTGCCATAAGATAATAATAATAGCATTAGTCTTATCCCACTAATATGAGACTGACCACATGGATCATATGATGTCAATGGGTTTTATCAAACAACATCTTCTTAGATAAATCATTTATCAAGAGGTCATTCCTTATAACTTCTCTCGGTGTACCTACAAAATATCCATATTTGATGTTATTTTCCTTGAAAAATGTTGAGTTTTGATATAAATTTTGCATGATTCTATATAATTTAAGATATATTTGCATTTCAGGAAAATTTTGAGGACGTGTGAGAATTTTCGAGTAAAAGAGGAAGACAAGAAAGTACAAGAAAAACAATCCATCCAGTCCTAATTACACTCCTCACCCATGGTGTGGAGGAACAATTAACGCGAGTTAACTTGGCACTGGATCAACCAAAGCAATATGCCACCCAGCGCCGGGTGGAACACAGAAAAGAACATTAGATTAGTCACCCAGCGCCGGCCGGACAAAAATAACATCATACGGCGCCAGGTGAAGAATTTTAAATAAAATTTTGAATAATTTTCTATGAGGGTCAGACAAAACACATATATATAGGTTTTTAGAATGGAAAAAGGGAGGAATCACTATTATGAGCCTTAGAAGACTTATTCCAAATTCTCTGGAGCTTAGACAAAGCATTCTGAAGGCAAATTTGAGAGGATTGAAGGTGTAGTAAAGCTGAATCACTCTATTCATCTACTACTTTTCTTTCTGTAGATTTTGTTCGAATGATTTGGGAATTTACTCTTATTTTGATTTTTGAGAACAATATTTATGAGTAATTAATTTTCCCAGTTAGGGATAGGGATGTAGTCTAACTGAGATTGATTAGAATTTACTCTGAATTATGACTCTTGTGTCTGATTGAATTCTTCCAATATATTTATGTTTAATTACATCTATCTCTTTTGTGCTTCATTGGGAATTTTGTGATTGGTCACCATGAAATTCATTCTGTGGGTAAACTTGATAGACTGAAAGGTGAAAAGCGAACCTAAATCTAGAGAGATAGACATAAATAACAATTCTAGAGATATAATTAGGGGTTTATGGTGACTTTAGTTATAATTTCAAAATTTAATTAGGAATTTTAGTTGTACGAGAGTGACTTAAAATCTAATTAAATACAGACTAATTGACTGAAAGATAATTAGTATAATTTAGAAATAACTGTCATTATAATTATAGAATGAGTTAATTTAAGAGTAACTTTAGTTATCACAAGAAGATGAAATTCAATTCCCTAATACTCTCAATGATTGAATTAAACTCAAATAATTGCTTTTATTATTGTTTTTCTCTTAGTTTAATCTTTGATTAATGTTTCACAAATCGTTTGTCTTAATTGAAATTATTTAATTGAGTAAATCACAACTTCTCTTGGATTTGACCTCTGGAATACTTCAGAGACTTTTTATTACTGTGATCAACCATGTATACTTGCAAGATCCTGATCAAGTTTTTGGCATCATTGCTGGGGAGGCTAGTGGATTTGTTGAATTATTAATTTTAGTCTTTCTTTTCTCTCATTGATTTTCTTGATTTCACTTTTCTCTCCCATGTTATTGAGATCTAACAATCTCAATAGTACTTCTGATTTAACTCCTATTAATTTTGAAATTGAACGTGCTTGCAGGGCAAATAGAATTAGAAGAAGAGAGATGGCTCAAAACGGTTGTGCGAACAATGACGACCTTGATGGCATCAATAATCCACTTGAAGATGATCAAATAATTCCTCATGGAAATCTAATTATTTAAAATCTGAATTGTTTATTTTGGAGAGATACAGACAAGCCTACAATGTATGATAGTCCATCTTGTATCAGGCTATCTGACAATGTAAAGAACTATGAGTTTAAGACCACTCACTTAAACTCACTTCTAAACTTTCATGGTCGAATAGGTGAAGATGCATTGGGTTTCTTGAAGGACTTTTACAACCAGATTTATCAACTTCCTCCTGATAGTCTGACTTTGGAGGAACTTAAAATGAGATGCTTCAACTTTTGCATGAAGAACAATGCTCGACGATGGATTCTTAATTTGCCGAAAAACTCCTTGACATCATTGAGAGATATTTACGATACATTCATTGCTAAGTTTTACTTTCCTCAGAGGATTGTAGACCTGAGGGATAAAATATATCTCTTTGCACAACTGAAGGGTGAGCCGTTCTATGAAGCTTGAGATCGATTTAAGAATTACTTATATGAGTGTCCACACTATGGATTTCAAGATATGATGCTTGCTAAACTATTCTATAATGCTCTATGTTCTACTTCCCAGTCTTTAGTAGACATTGCTACAAGGGATGGTAATTTGACTATCGAAAAGATGATGAATATCTATGTTCAAGTGGCAACTCAGACCAGACAAAAGGAAGTATGAGGCAGGATGTGTCTGCACAGCTAGAGAAGTTAAATCACTGCATAGATCTTCTTTTCCAACAACAGAGCAATAATCCTAATTTTCCTAAAGAGTCATGCTCTACATGCGGGGGTTCAGGTCATACTGCTGACACATGTGTGCATATGATTGAAGGGGATATAGAAGTTAATTATATGGGTCCTAATGCAGAACGTCCACAACTAATGCAAAGGAAAAATGATCCATATTCAAACACCTATAATCCTAGGTGGCGAAATCATCTAAACTTCTCTTGGAAAAATCCATCAGCACTACTAGGATTTCAGCAGCATAAGACTCAGGTACTCCCTCAGTTTCCTGTATCATCCACAGGGAAGACTCCTTAGTTAGAGGATATATTCTCCCAGATTTTAGCTGGTCAAGTATCCACTAACAAAAATTGGATCAATTCATGGTTAGTCAAGCAATTGTAAATAAGAATTTTGATCAATTTTTGGTTAGTCAAGTCACTACAAATAATGTCACTCAAGCTGCAATTCGAAATATGGAAGTTCAAATGAATCACCTGGCTAAATTAGTGGCTGAAAGGAATCCAGAACAATTTCCTAGCAGCACAGAGGTGAGGCACAAAGAAGAAGCTATGGCAATCACACTGAGAAGTGAAAAGGAGTTAAAAGAAGTTGTGAGAGAAGAACATAATTCAAAGGAAAAAGATGAGAGTTTGAAAAAGGGCGAGCACGAGAAGGACAATGAGAAACTTAATTCCAAAGATGTTACTTAAGAGCATCCTACACCTCCTGAAGTTAAGCCATACGTTCCTCCTATTCCTTTTCCACAACTCCTTCAAAAGAAGATGCATGATGTCAAGTTTAAGAAGTTCATAAATATGTTTAAGAAGCTTCGCATCAACATCATCTTTGCTGAAGTATTAGTGAATATGCCTTCTTATGTCAAATTTCTTAAGAAGCTAGTATCTAACAAGCAGAGTCTAAAAGATTATGCTTTAGTGCCTTTGAATGAAGAATACAGTGCCATCTTGCAAAAGAAGTTGCCACAAAAGTTAAAGAATCCAGGGAGTTTCTCTATTCCTTGTGATATCAGCTCTCAACTTGTTCAACATTGTTTATGTGATCTTGGAGTCGGTATAAAGTTATTACCCTATTCTTTGTGTAACAAACTTGAGGTTACAGAGCTAAAGCCCACAGGTATGACCCTACAACTGGCTGACAGATCAGTACGATATACAATGGGAATCATGGAGGATGTGCTCGTAAAAGTTGGTAATCTTATTATTCCTGCTGATTTCATAGTATTAGACACTGATGATAATTTAGATATGTCTTTAATTCTTGGACGGCCATTTTTGTTAACTGTTGGTGCCTTGATTGATGTGCCCGTTGGGAAATTAATTCTGAGAGTAGGTGATAAGCGGGAAAAATTTCAATTTTCAAGGGCCATGAAATTTCATGAAACTGAAGCATCTTGCTTTAATGTTGATATAATTGATAAACTAGTTGATGAGCATGCTGCTAAACATTTATATAAAAATCCTCTAGAATCATGCATTGCATTGAACCTTAATGAACAGGTGGAAGAAATTAATTTTATTGATTCTATGAAGAAATTAGAAGGTTTAGGCCCTATATCTACATCGCAATTTAGAAAATTTGAGGCATTAGGACAAGGGAAGTCACTCCCACCACCTTCTGAACAATCACCTCCTCAAGTTGAGTTAAAACAACTTCCATCTCATTTGAAATATGCATTTTTAGGCAATTCTAGTAGTTTTCTTGTCATTGTCTCTGCTAATCTAAATTATGAGCAGGAAGAAAAATTATTGAGAATTCTAAGGGAGCATAGAACTGCTATTGGTTGGAGCATTTCTGACATAAAGGGTATTAGACCTTCACTTTGTGTGCACAGGATTTTAATGGAGGAAAATTTTACACCACAAGTTCAGCATCAACGGTGATTGAACCCTAATATGAAAGAAGTTGTGCACGCCGAAGTTCTCAAGCTCATTGATGCAGGTATAATTTATCCTATTTCCGATAGTTCTTGGGTGAGTCCTGTGCAAGTTGTTCCAAAGAAGGGCGGTATAGCAATGGTCCCAAATGAGAAGAATGAACTCATTCCTACAAGAACAGTTATTGGCTGGCGTGTCTGTATTGATTATAGGAAATTAAATGAGGCGATGCGCAAAGACCACTTCTCTTTACCATTTGTTGATAATATGCTTGAGAGACTGGCTAGGTATGACTATTACTGTTTCCTTGATGGCTATTTCGAATACTTTCAGATCCCCATTGCCCTTGAAGATCAAGAAAAGACCACATTTACTTGTCCCTATCGAACCTTTGCCTATAGGAGGATGCCTTTTGGTCTTTGCAATGCACCTGCTACCTTTTAAAGATGCATGATGGCTATTTTTTTTTACATAGTTGAGGATATAATTGAAGTTTTCATGGATGATTTCTCCGTGTTTAGCCACTCTTATGATATCTGTTTGTCTAATCTTGCAAGAGTTTTGTAGAGATGCAAGGAGAAAAATTTAATGCTCAATTGGGAAAAATGTCACTTCATGGTGACTGAAGATATAATTTTGGGGCACAAAATTTCTGTAAAAGGGATTGAGGTAGACCGTGCTAAAGTTGAGGTTATAGAAAATTTACCTCCTCTTATAACGGTAAAAGCTGTTAGGAGTTTCCTTGGACATGCAGGTTTTTACAGGCGTTTCATTAAGGATTTTGCTAAAATTGCTAAGCCTTTAACCAATCTACTTATCCAAGATGTGCCTTTTATCTTTGGTGACAGTTGTTTGAATGCTTTCAATTATTTGAAAAATGCTTTAATTTTTGCTCTTATTGTTGTGTCCCCTGACTATAACATTCCTTTTGAATTGATGTGTGACGCTAGTGATTAAGTGCCCTTTTTGCTCTTCTTCTACACTTTTTAATAGGGTTTCAAACCATTTGATCAACTCTCCTAATTGACTTTTCTTGCCATCTCCTTTGCATATGCGTAAACCACGTTAAACAATTTTTTATCATTTTCTCCTCAATAGATGCTACTCCAATTTTTCTTCGTATACAATCATTTCGTATCTTATCTAATTTTGTATGACCATACATCAATCTCAACATTCTCGTCTCTACTACTCCCATCTTATGCTCTTTTTACTCTTTCAAAGCCCAACATCCACTATCATATAGCATTGCTGGCCTTACAATTGTTGGATAAAATTTCCTTTTAATCTTAGTTGGCACCTTGTGGTCACAAATGACTTTTAATATTTTTATCTACTTTAACCACTCAACTTGTATCTTATACATAATATTCACATCAATTTCACTATCATTATATAAAATTGACTCAAAATATCTAAACTTTGACACTTCTGGAATGATTTACTCTCCAATTTTTACCTTTAAATCATTTATAACTAGCCTCTTATTAAATTTGCAATGCATATATTTTATTTTACTTCTACTTAAGAGGAAACTTTTTGATTACAAAGTGTGTCTGCATAATTCAAGTTTAGAGTTAACCTCTTCGCTTAAGTCCTCAATTAAAATTATATTATCTGTGAAGAGCATATATTTTGGAATTTTCTTCTGTATATATTTTGTTAAAACATTTAAATCTAAATCAAATAAATATAGACTCAAGGAATATTCTTAATATAAACCTATCCTTATAAGAAAGTGTTTTATCTCACCTCCAGGAGTTTTCACATTTGTTGTTACCCCCTCATACATATCCTTTATGGTTCGAATATAAGTCACATGAATATATTTCTTCTCCATTATTTTCTACAACACATCTTTTAGTACTCTATCATAAACTTTTTTCAAATTAATAAAAATCATTTGCAAGTCTTTCTTTTTACTTTAATATCTTTTAATCAAACTCCTTAATAAATAAGTAGTCTCTATTGTAGACTGTCCTAACATAAACCCAAATTGGCTTTCTGTAATATGAGACTCTTTTCTTAATCTATGCTTAATCACTCTTTTCTGAAGTTTCATAGTGTAACTTATGAGTTTTATCCCCTGATAATTTGTGTAATTTTGAATATCCCCCTTATTCTTATATATAAGCACCAGAATGCTCTTCTCCATTCCTCTACCATTTTTTGGACCTTAAAATCTCATTAAATAATTTACTTAACCACAAAATCACTTTCTCTCCTAAGCACTTACAAACTTTGATAGGAATACTATCAAGACCAATAGTTTTACTATTATCCATTCTCTTAATAGCTTCTTTTAGCTTTTCAACTTGAATCCTACAATAGAAGTTCAAATTCAAATCATTTTCATGAGTTGTTAATTATTCTGTATCAATAGTCATAGTCAATTCATTATTGAAAAGTTTATAAAAGCAACTCCCCATATTTCTTTGATATCATCATCTCTAACCAAAACTTTTCTTTTCTCATCTTTAATGTATTTTACTTGGTCCAAATCTCTTGACTTTCTTTCCATTCTCTTGACAATTTTATAAATCTTACATTTAACATTCTTCGTTCCTAAATCTTGGTAGAATTCCTCAAAAACTTTAAATTGAGCCTTACTTACTGCTTTCTTAGTCTCATTTCTAGCCAACCGATAACATTTCCGATTTTCATCATTATTGCACAAATGTAAGACTTTAAAACACTCTTTCTTATGTTTGACCTTCTCTTGTACACTTTCATTCCACCATCAAGATTTTTTATCTTTAGGTCCATTACCTTTGGATTCACTCAGTACTGCTTTAATAATATCCCTGATTCTTTTAGTCATTTTATTTTATAAGACGTTAGCACTTTCTTATGAGTCTCAATTACCTTCCTTTAGAACTTTTCTCGTAAAGGTTAATTGTTTCTCCCTTTTCAGTTGTCACCACTTGATCCTAAAATTTAAGACTTTTTGACTTTTCAATTTATGGTTATTGACTAGCACATTAATGACCAAGACCCTATGTTGTGAAGTTAAACTCTCACCAGGGATTATTTTGCAGTCTTTACAAGCTCTTCTATCTTAACTCCTTACCAAGGATAAGTCAATTTGCAACCTTTGGACTCTACTCTCATATGTAATTAAATGCTCCTTCCATTTCTTGAAATAGGTGTTTACAATCGTAAGGTTATAAGCTATTAAAAAATAGAAAATAGAATGCTCATCCTCGTTTACTTTTCTAAAACCATAACCGCCCATATATTGCCTTGCCTCTTTTCTCACATGACCATTAAAATCCCCCATGAAGATCTTTTCCTTTTATGGGATATTTCGAGTCAAACCCTCCAAATCTTCCCAAAATTTTTCCTTAATATGTGCTTCCGACAATATTTGAGGTGCTTAAACACTAATAATTTTGAAAGTATCATGCCCAATAGTTAATTTTAAGGATAAGATCATATTTTCAATCCTTCTAACTCCTACCACATTTTTTTTTCTAATCTTTATCCATAATAATACTAACTCCATTCCTTGCTTTGACCTTTCATACATACCAAAGTTTAAAACTAGTAGTGTCTAGCTCCTTAACCTTTCCTTCCACCCATTTAGTTTCTTGAAGACACAAAATATTAATTCTTTTTCAAATCATAGCATCCACCACCTCCATAGATTTACCTGTTAAAGTATCGATATTCCAAAAACCAAATTGAATTTTATTCTCCTAGGCTAATTTCTTTACCCACATCCGTCCAGAATAATGTGAGAACTTTTACTTATTTAACACTACACCTGAACACCAATGTAGCGACTCTAACTCATTTGACACTGCATTCGAACCATATAATGCAGTACTTCTAGGCAACGATCTAACCTTAGCACAAATATGTCATTGATCCATATCATAAAGATTTGACAAATTTTTACTTTGTTTGTCAAGGATCTAAAACAACCCTCCTCTTTTACCCGGATTTGAAACCAGCTATGACACTACATAGGTGGAGTTTAATATTTTGGCACAAGAAATTATGTAAAATATTTTTTAATTTTAAGAAAATAAAATATAATTTATTAAATGAAGAATAAAATCACGTGATTTACAGATCCCTTAAAAAAGTTTGCAATTTACTTTTAAGTATGGCTATGAGAGGGCACTAAATGATAACTGTCGCACCCGGAAAAATGCGACGGAAGGAAAAAGAGAACAAATCTGGTTTTCTGATGAAAACCGACTTGTGAGGAGTCGCCACCAAAATTTTGAGGAAAATCTTGGGAAACCTATTAAAGAGGAAAGGATGGTTTGCGTAACTAGAGTTAGATTCGGGAGTCGATTGTGTGTGGGGAAGGTGTTAGGCACCCCACAACACCCGTTCCTAGGAACGATTACCTCACATTGATTGTGTAAATTAATATGGCTTAAAAATATATTTTGGTTTTCCTTTTATAAATCACATGCGAGAAAATGGGTAGAGAAAAAAGAAATTAAGAAAGTTTGGAAAACAAAATAAAGAAAATAAATTAAATTAAAGTTGAGGATATTCAAGCAAAATGAGGAAAATGAATTGAGAAAATAAATTGGGAAAACATTTATTAAATCAAGAGAAAAAACACCAAATAAATTAGAAAATATTGATTTATTTACAAAGGCGGACTTGACCCAGGATCAGAGCTTGGGGCCTACGTACCCTGCGATGGGGATCAAAGTCCACGTAGTTCGGGACTAGAAATACGTGTCAGTTGGTTGATATATATTTTTTAATTTTTGTAATAAGAGAAAATTAATGGAAAATAATTTAACTTTTTGCAAACAAAACAATTTTCAGAGATTGAGTTGGTGTGTTTTAATTTGCAAAAGACAATTTAATTCCATTTTACTTACTCTTATTTTATTTTGCTTTGAAAATGTTTCTTTTTTTTTTATTTTTGAAAATGCACTTATTTGATTTTTTAACCATTGTATTTTTATTTTTATTCTTTTGAAAACTTTTCTTTTCTTTTTTTTTTTATATGAAAATCAATTTATCTGTTGCAGACTCGCAGTCCTGCCCGATAAACCAATTCCTGAATCACCTGCGGAAATTTTAAACCTCGCGGTATCAACGTTTTATTATACATTTAAAATAAAGTTGGAAAAACTAGTTATATCCTCATAATTTATTTATTTATTTATTTTTATGAAATATAATTATTTTCTTAAAAAGATTATTCAACTGATATATCTATGTGGATTCGCAATCCCACGCAACAACTCAGTAAACCCAAATACCTGCGTAGGTTCTAAAAACCCCACGTGGTGTGGTTATTAAATCCACTATTTCTATTATTATTATTATTTTTTTTTCATAAAATTTGCTAAATATGATTATCTTGTTTAAAATATTTTGAAGTATATAAAAATTTACATAAATAAGAGTTATTTATTTATTTGCAACAGGGAAATGAAGTGGAAAGGTCATTGGGACCTATTATTATAAGTGAATCTTATTAACTCACTCGTGCAGCCCCATAGGCTCGTACGGTGTAATTGTTTTAGAGGTCTGCGAAAGCTCTAAAAACCTCCGTGACCAAAAATTTTTTGTTTTTAAAATAAATAGAATACACATTATGCCCAATATTTACGAACATGTATGATTTTGTGATAGCGTGTGTTACTGTGCAAACTCAAACAACTTAGACACAAACATAAGATGATTAGATGCAAACTCTCATATCTTCCCTTTTGTCTCGAAGTTAATAGCTTCCATTTTCCATGCTAGGCTTGATGCTCCCGTGCTTGCCTTGATGTTCCTCCCTTGTCTTGATGAGGACGACTCACTCTTCTCAAGCTTGATCTCACGCTCCCATGGCGCTCGCAAGGAAACAAAAGGGTGGAAGTTAAAACTCTTAAGTTCATGCCAGCATTCCCATTCCAATACAAGGGCAAGCCAAATCTTCATATCATCAACTATTCTTCCCTCCAAAGCATTCGTAGACAACATCATGATAGCCCGAAGTGACATAAAATACACCCATGGGACTCAAGGCACATGATATGCAATTAAGGGTACCCTTTAGAAGCTAGATGATATGAGAATACTCTATAGATCAAATGATGCATACCAATCATGAATATCAGCAAAGGTGAATTTTTCATCCCAAAACCAAACCATATAAACCTTTTTCTTCACTAAAAGAGAACTTAAGTGGCCCACAACCAAACTGAAATCCTAGTGTATGAAACTATGGGCATAAAGTTCAATTTAGATGTTCAAAACGCCTCTCATATGTGCAACAAATGGAAAAGAACATGGCTAACGCTTCATTCATCCATGGGCATGAAACTGGACACGAACATGCTGCCCACTAAATGGGCTTTTGGGCATGCAAAATCACGGATGTATACCCCTCTTCCACTATTATAACTACAGTAATCATGCAAGCCGGTCACTAGTGCACAGAATGTGACACCAACTACAAAAGAACCATGAAAGAACATAGAACTACAGGGCTACTTACGAACATAAAGCTAAGAAAACAAAACTGAAACCAGAAAACCAAATTGACACAGTCATGATATTCCAGGAGTCAAACAGCATTTTAGTGATGTAGAGAATTAAAGGGACCATAACTCAGAAAAGAAATCCGCACTCATGAGCTCCAATCAACACTGTACGAAATTCACAAACTCGGCCATATAACGCAGTACCAAGAATGAATAGAATCCATGGTTCAATGGGATAGCAAGGGATCAAACCATTCATTTGAATTCTATCAGAATGGAAAGAGAATCATCCCAAGAGAAAATAAAATGCAGAGTATCATGACTGAGATATAATAGGTAATGATAAACCCAAATGAATCTGATTTTTACCCTTCGAATCCAGTCCGCGAACTAACACCGTTTGCTCTTGAACCCGCGTTCCTTCCCTCTGCTTCATGCCTCTGAACTTCATGCTCATCCTTCGGTCTCCTGTTCGGCTTCAGCTTGGGTCTCCTCCTCTTTCCTTCGGTCGGGTCTCCATCGTGCAGGGGCTCCGCCCACGGCCCCCTCTCCTTGGTCACTGCAGCTACAGAGGAGGAATGGCTTAGTGGTTCAAACTCGGCCCTCACGCGTGTCCCCCTCCGTCCTCTCACTCTCGCGATACCCCACCGGTTGCTCTCCACCTGGATCTCGCTCTCGGTTCAGATTGAAGCCCTATCTCTCTTTTCTTTTTCGTGCCTCTGTTATTCGGTTCCAGCTCCCTCGGACTCCCTCTGTTTTTCGGGCTTGCATTCCCTTGGCTACACGGATCTTCGGCCTCCATCTGCTTCTTCGCGGCTCCCGGTTTCTCGCCTCTGCTCTCAGTCTCCCCTCTGCTCGCGTGTCTTCGTTCTCTCTCCCCTGGTCTCTCGCACGGCTCTACCTCCTCCTTGTCTCACCGTCATGGCTAGAACTGTCAATTCGGGCCGGCCCGGCCCATTTGGGCCAGCCCGCCTAGGGCCGGGCCCAAATCGGGCCGGGCCAAAAAGCCCGAATTGAAAAATGGGCTTAGTTTTCCAAGTCCGAGCCCGAGGGATTGGGCCTACGGGCCGGCCCGCGGGCTTTTTTTAATTTTTTAATATTTTTTTATACAATAATTTAAATTAATACAACTAATTATCATCATAATTTAAATTAATACAACTAATTATCATCATAATTCATCAAAAACTAACATAATATTTAAATTTTACAATTTATATATCATTAATTAATAAAATAATATATATTTTTTAATATTTTAAACAAAAAATAAAAGAAAAAGAAAAAATTTTAGGGCTTTCAGGCCGGCCCGTGGCTCGCTCGGGCCAGCCCACCATGGGCTGGGCCTAAACGGGCCGGGCTCAAAAAGCCCGGATTATGTATTTACTCCCGAAATAAAAGCCCGAGCCCGCTCATTTTTTCGGGCTTTTCGGGCCGGCCCGTCGGGCTTGGCCCATTTTGACGGCTCTAGTCATGGCCGAGCTCCCCCCTAACCATCCACGGCTTCCTCTCTTTTCTGTCCATGGTCCCCCAGCCTTTTCCCTCATGCGTGCTCCCTCGGGTTTCTTCTTTCGTGCACGCCTCCTTCTTTGCTCGGTCTGCTGCAGCTTCCCCAGCCTTTTTCTTTCGTGCGTTCAGACTGCTTCTCCTTCTCTGGTCTGCGGCTGCCCCTCCTAGCTGCCTAGTTTCTTTTTCCTTTTTTGTCTGTTGCCCTCATTGTTTAGGGCAGCCTTTTGGTCCAAGCCCACGAGTCTCCTTGTGGGCTCGTGGCACTTGGGCCTCATGTTACCCTTTTCCCCTTCTTTTTTTTTTCTTTCAAGTTTTTTTGTTTTTGTTATTATTATTATTATTTTATTTTATTATTTTTTTCCCCTTTATTATTATTATTTTTTGTTGATTTGTTTCTTTCTTCTTCTTTTTTTCCTTTATTTTAAGTTTTTATTATTATTATTATTATTTAATATTTATTTTATTTTATTTTATTATTATATTTTTTTTTATCATTTTTATAAAATACCCGGACAAAATGAGGTGTTCACAGTTGCCCCTCTTTACTTGTTTCTTATGTGAGAATGAGGAAAATGCAGTTTTGGAGTTCTCGCACAAGGAACGAGTAAAGATTAGAACCCGAATTTTGTCCGTGCAAAACACATGAAGACATGCTTGCCCCTGACACAAAGAGATGCAACATAGCATGAATTTAAAGCAGATGAGACTCTATTTCTGGTATGAATGATTTAATTTGAAAAGAAAAAAGTGAATGAAGGTATGCAACAGCAAGGGTGAACTAAGGCATGACTAGATAAGGAACACAGCTCTAACAGATGCCCAAACGAATGGCCAATCTCTAGTTGAGATCGAACTGATGCAACATGCGATGATGTGACGCCACTAGACTAAAATGGATGCAGTAAGCAGTGATGTGACTAAAAAGTGAAAGCAAGATCCAAACAAAATGCTATGTTGATGAGCTACCTATCTTTATTTGTTTTCTAGGAGAGAGAATCTTGAAATGATACTCACGCTTTAGAAATAAATGAAGAAGAAAACATTTATTTTGTTTGGGGGGAAGATGCATGAATAACAACAAAACAAAGAACCTAAAACATTAGAGTTAGGGCTATGTGGGTGCCTGCCGTTATAGGGCTTTGAATAATGCCAGCCGGGACTGGGCTTTGAATGGTGCCAGCCGGAACTGGGCTTTGATGGTAGTCGAAGTGCCTATATCATAGGGCTTTGGTGAGTGCCTGCCGTTACAGGGCTTTGAAATATACCAGCCAGAATTGGGCTGTGATGGTAATGATGTGCCTATATCATAGGGCTTTGATGGGTGCCTGCCATTACAGGGCTTTGAATGGTGCCAGCCGGAACTGGGCTTTGATGGTAGCAAAGTGCCTATATCATAGGGCTTTGGTGAGTGCCTGCCGTTACAGGGCTTCGAATAATGCCAGCCGGAACTGGGCTTCAATGGTATGTGAAGTGCCTATATCATAAGGCTTTGGGTGCTCGGCTCGGTGCGAGGCTTGAAAAATACCTACTCTGACGCAGGATTTAGGGTACCTACTCTGACGTAGGATTTGAAAAAAATACCTGCACTGACGCAGGATTTGGAGAGTACCTACATCTGTCATAGGATTTGCGAATTACCTGCACTGACGCAGGATTTGAAGAGTACCTACATCTGACGTAGGATTTGTGAATTACCTGCACTGACGCAGGATTTGAAGAATACCTACATCTGAAGTAGTATTTGAAAAAAATATACCTGCACTGACGCAGGATTTGAAAAGTACCTACACTGACGTAGGATTTGAAAAGTACCTACACTGACGCAGGATTTAAAAGTACCTGCACTGACGCAGGATTTGGAAAGTACCTACACTGACGTAGGATTTGAAAAATACCTGCACTGACGCAGGATTTGAAAAGTACCTACACTGACGTAGGATTTGAAAAATACCTGCACTGACGCAGGATTTGAAAAATACCTGCACTGACGCAGGATTTGAAAGGTACCTGCACTGACGCAGGATTTTAAAAGTACCTACTTCTGACGTAGGATTTGAAAAGTACCTACTTCTGACGTAGGATTTGAAAAGTACCTGCACTGACGCAGGATTTGAAAGGTACCTACTTCTGACGTAGGATTTGAAAGGTACCTGCATTGATGCAGGATTTTCAAAGTACCTACTTCTGACGTAGGATTTGAAAGGTACCTACTTCTGACGTAGGATTTGAAAGGTACCTGCATTGACGCAGGATTTTCAAAGTACCTACTTCTGACGTAGGATTTGAAAAGTACCTACTTCTGACGTAGGATTTGAAAAGTACCTGCACTGACGCAGGATTTGAAAGGTACCTACTTCTGACGTAGGATTTGAAAAGTACCTACTTCTGACGTAGGATTTGAAAGGTACCTGCACTGACGCAGGATTTTAAAAGTACCTACTTCTGATGTAGGGTTTGAAAGGTACCTACTTCTGACGTAGGATTTGGTAAGTACCTGCACTGACGCAGGATTTGAAGGGTACCTACTTCTGACGTAGGATTTGAAAAGTACCTACACTGACGTAGGATTTGAAAAATACCTGCACTGACGCAGGATTTGAAAAGCACCTACACTGACGTAGGATTTGAAAAGTACCTGCACTGACGCAGGGTTTGCAAGGTACCTACTTCTGACGTAGGATTTGAAAAGTACCTACTCTGACGTAGGATTTTGGTTTTATGCCTGTCACGCTGCAGGCTTATTATGCCCTTGACAATTGAGGGCATTGCAATGTGTGTGGAATGCAAGAATAAGTGCAATTTTTTCTCTTTTTTTTTTCTTAATAAGAATTTGTTTTGTTATGCTTACAAAAAAAAATGCATGTGGAATGTGAAATTCTTCATATTTTGTCTTGATTGGAGTGAGAATTTTTCATGGTATTGTGTGTGCAAATAATATGCATGAAAGGTGAAAAAAAAAAATTATTCATGCGTGCCCCAACCTGAGTGGGAATGATGCAACGCGTGCAGAGATAATGCATGTGAGATGCAAGATTTTCCATGTATGCTCCCAATTGGAATGAGAATTTATTTATGTTATGCATGCAAAGAAAATGCATGTGAAATGAGGAGTTTTTTTTTTTTAATGTTTTTCCTTTTTGTTACCTTATTTGAGTGGGCTACTTGGTATGCAGAGAAAATGCATGCTAAGTGCATGATTTGTCATATATGCCCCAATCTGACTAGAAGCTTATTTTGACGTGATGTAGAATGCATGTTAACTAAATTTTTGTTTTTGCCCTGAGTTGAGGGGGAATTTATTGTGATGCAGTACATGCAAGTAAAAATGCAATATTTTTTTTGTCTTTTTGCTCCAATCTAGGTGGGAGTTAATTTTAATGCAAGATATGCAAAGTGGATGCATGTGAAAGATGAAAAGAATTTTTTTTTTTATGCCCGAATTTGAGTGGAAAATTTTTGATGCAATGTATTCAAGGAAGATGCGTGAAATTTAAGAAAAAATGCTAGATCTTTTTGTCTATTTTTTTTCAACCCCAATTTGGTTGGGAGCTAATTTTGATGCAAGGTATGCAAAGACGATACATGTAAAAGGAAAGAATAAAAATTTATGCCCCAATTTGAGTGAGAACTCTTTTCTTTTTATGCCTGCAAAGGACAGTGCATATAAAATGCATAGGAAACATAAGGTTTTTTATATTTGCCCTAATTTGAAGGGGAGTTTATTTATGTGTGAAATGTGAATTTTTTGTTATTATTCTTTTTTGTTGCCCCAATTTGAATGGGCATGTGCATGTGGTGAAAATGTATGTGAAATTGTGATTTTTTTTTTGTTTTACCCAATTTGAATGGGAATTTATTTAGGACAATGTATGGGAAATGTGATTTGTTTGGATTTTTTTTTTTTGCAAGTAATATGAATACGAAATGTGATGATTTTCCAATTTAAATGGGAGCTTACTTATGTGATGCATGCGAGGGCAATGCATATGTGATTTTTTTTTTTACCCTAATAGGAATCTATTTATGTAATGCATGTAAGGAAAATACATATGCAATGTGATTTTTTCCAATTTGAATAAGAATTTACTTATGTAACGCATGCAAGGAAAATGCATATGATTTTTTTGTTTTGCCCCAATTTGAATGAGGATCTATTTATGTAATGCAAGGAAATGCATATGCAATGTGATTTTTTTTTGCTTTTTTTTTTTTTGCAAGAATCAACTTGATGTTATATGCCGCGGATGATGCAAGATTTTCTATTCGCACCCAATCTAAATGGAAGCTTATAAAATGCAATGCTTGCAATGAGATGTCTATGCCCTAGATGCAGAATTTTGTTTTAATAGGAGAATATATACACAAATGAAAAGCCGGATGCAGGTGCGAAGGAAACTTTGTTTTATTGTGCATGTAATGTTTGATACGAAATGCTTGAAATTTACAAAATGTAGAATTTTTGGTCCTTAATAGCTAGAAAAGTCTTCCCTTGGCCTAATGGAAATCCTCACTTACACCAATGACTTTATAACGTTTTCACTACATGAATGAGCTCTAAGGGAGTATGTGCACTTTTGAACCTCCAAGGATCTCTCCGGCCTATATTTGATATTCCAGGGGAATTTATTGGCCCTAATTTTGAAATGTTGGCTCGATGGGATTGTCTCTCCTATATATCTTCATCTGTAATGCATGAAAAGCCAATGAGTAAAACTTGTACTTACTTTATTTAACATGGTCAATGCAGTCAGACAATATGGACATAAAGCTATATTTGGGGAAAGAAAGGAGCATTGAGGCAAGTGGAAAATATGGTGCCGTTTAGGTGCAAGAAAAGGTTTAGAGCATGAATAAAGGGTGATGCAATGCGCAATCTTCAGGAATAGTGAAGTGGGATGTGATGTAGCAAAAAAAATGCCTAAATTCTGATCTTGGAGCATTCTCAAGTGAGGCCAACGTCAAATGCAGTGAAATGGAAATAGGGATAGGTGAATGACACCTTCTAATTTTGGCATGACCCTTTTGAAAATAACGTCATTGATATGAGTAAAAGATTTTATTTTGCCCTGTGAACTTTGCCCCAGTGTAAGTTACCTTGGTCTTGAAGCTTTCTTCTACCAAACAATTGCCCCACTTGCCAAACAAGTCAAATCTCAATGAGGACTTTTAGGGTTTGTAATGTGGCTTGGGTAAATGGACTCATGAAATGAAAGGATATTAAGCTCAAAATACCCCACCCTGCGTAAGCTCTTTCATCTATCTTCCTTAGCCTTTTAAACATGTTTTTATGCTGACATTCACCTACCAAGAGAGGATTTTTAGGGTTGTAATCTGGTCATGAAGGGCAAGGATATGGATTGAGATGGAAGGCACCATAATGGGTTAAAGAATGGATATAAAGTCTGGAGATTTAAGGGAGTTCACAATGAGAATTTTGCTTTAGTTGCTGTGCAAACTTGGAGAGCCTCATTACCTCCTTTTTCCTTTTTTCTTTCTTTCTTTTTTTTTTCTTTTTATTTCTTTTTTTTTTCTATCTCTTCTAGCCAAAAGACTTTATTCCTTAGCTTTTCTTTTATTCGCTTTTTCTTTTTCTCCTCCCTTTTTGGCTTACATGTCTAAGCGATTCAACAAAATTGATTCTCATTGCTTCTCAAGCTAAAATCATGTTAAGGGATGTAAAAAAAATTTCACGAGGTGAAAATAAGCTTAGAATAAGATCATATGGAGGTAGGCAAAAGAAGGCTTTGATCCTCTCTTGATATTTGAATTTTCAGCATAAAAACATGTTAAAATTGCCCCGTCCCGGGTGTTAATTGGTTTTGGGAGAATGAAATGAATGCTACTACTCCCGGCTCAAATAAGGTGACTAAGGTAACTCCTTCAAAATGGGAAGAAAAGGAATGCCTCATATCCTTGACTTGACTCGTTGGTAGGACATGCAAATGCACCTCTCTTCCATCTCTTCCCTTTTTATCCTTTTTTTTTTGCCTTTTTGTCTTCCTTTTTTTCTTTTTTTTTGTTTTTCTTTTTATTTTAACAAGCTGGGTGACATGAGTCGTCTCAGGCTTTACCTTTTACTCATACCAATTAAAGTATTTTCATTGGGGATAATGCACAAAATTTTTATTTCCCAAAGTATTGGGAGAGATATGTGGGGGATGTTCAAATGAATGATGGAATGAATGAACAAGTAAGGGTAAGAGAGAGATGTATGTCCTTGACATTGACATAGTTAAAGAAAGCAAATTTAAGTGATAAATCTTGGCTTTGGAAGCATTATCAAATGAAGATATACCATGTTAGAGGTCTCATGCTGTTCTTAATGGTGGATGATTTCCATGAGTGAATGTGTCACCTTGGTCTAGTTCTTTATTCTCTCATTTTCTTTTCTTTTTTTTTTTATCCAAGAATAGCAAGCACTTAAGCCAGGTGTTATGAGCCATCCGCTGACTGTGTTAATTTCTTCTTGAGGGCAAGACAAAGGCATATGAATCATGTTTGATAATCACTGATAAGCTTTGAGTGGGATGGAATCTGACAAGAAGTAAACGATATGAACATGAAAGGCATGGTGACATGAAAAGCAAAGGGTAGGAAGCAAGGTTATCAGATTCTGGTGGCCCTCTTTCATTCAAATTGCTTCGCTTGGCTTAACTTGTTTATTGGGATACCTTTAGACCTAGGCATTGGCTAGGCATGACTTATTCATTGCGAAGGATCAACAATCTTACATTTTATAAATTCCAAATTTATTAAATGCTTGAATGTACTATGAGCATGCATGCATGTAATTTTATTGCCCACTTATTGTAAGAGCCTTTGGATCAAGTATGGCAAACTTGAAAACTCATGTGGTGGGTTGGGATGGGATAACTGCTTTTATTTAGGAGATGCTATTTTATTTCACCTCTTGTAACAAGAGGATCAATTTATTTATTTACAATGTGATGCATGCTATGGATCAAGATTTGTTAGCATCAAGGACTTATAGATAAGGTAATTCTGGAGTTGAAAATACCAGATATATTACCCATCCATAAAAATGAACAATCCATAAGGTCACTTGTTTTATTGGGTGTTAATTTTCCTCCGGTAACTCGCAGTCTCTGGGGAAATTTAACAAATATTGGCCTACATAAAACCCGCAATTCTATGCAACCAAGGCTATGTGCATTGTTTGTTTTCATTTTTTCATTTTTTTTATTATTTTATTTTATTTTATTATTTGTAGATTAATTCCTGTGATTAGACTGTTAATTAATTCATGGCTTAGGGTAAAATTCATGCTATAATGCAGCAATGATGCATTGACTCCATGCTAAGCTAGGGTCAGAGACCCCGCAGCTTGAAGTTGGATTTTTAATGCAGTCACCTTCATTGCCTTGTATCAGTTCATAATGACATGTGATGCTTGCTCTGGTGAAGGTAACAATTTGTCACCATTCTTAAGACAGGACATAATGTTGACATGTCGTGATGCATGAGGAGAAAGGGATGTGCTCTCATGTGTCTTATTCAGGGTGACTCCTGGGCTGGGTCTTTTTACCTTAAGTGGTCGAGTATCAACTAATCGGTTAGCCACTAATTTTGCTCGCTAGCGTGCATGGTTCCAAGGTAGTTCTATTACTTTCTAAAGGTTCTCAAGTTGCCCCCACCCTAGGGTGAGGATCTTATTTGACAAGATCAATCCTCCAAAGGCTCCAAAGCTCCTTGGGAACTAAACTTGTAGCATAAGACACAACCTGAGTGAAGTCTTCATAGTAACCGTCATGAGTTCCAAAACCCGTGAGGAAACCATTACAAACTTCCACTAGCCTAGGGTACTCACGGACCCGGGTATAGGGCCTAAAATGTGTGTGAGGAGAGATATGTCTGTGTACAGTGTGTGATGAGAGCATACAAACCTGTGAACATGTACTTATGCATTACCCAACCCCACATGCCTAAACAAATCACAATTGCAGGAAAGAAACATAGCAGATAAAGTCTTCTACCCTAAGGTTCAATCCGCATGTTATCTACCCTAAGACATGTTATTCAGGCAACAAATAAATAGAGAGGCATGTGAGAACAATGTGAATCACTTCACCTACCCTAGAGCATGCTATTCAAACAAGAGAAAAATAAAAGAAGCATGTGAATAATTAGAATGTGTTATCACGCACGGCAACAACAATTAAAAGAAAAACCAAAATAAATATAAAGCCATATTATAAACACAATCAACGTATATAGGCTTGACTCTCAAATCTCCCCAGTGGAGTCGCCAAGCTGTCGCACCCGGAAAAATGCGACGGAAGGAAAAAGAGAACAAATCTGGTTTTCTGGTGAAAACCGACTTGTGAGGAGTCGCCACCAAAATTTTGAGGAAAATCTTGGGAAACCTATTAAAGAGGAAAGGATGGTCTGCGTAACTAGAGTTAGATTCGGGAGTCGATTGTGTGTGGGGAAGGTGTTAGGCACCCCACAACACCCGTTCCTAGGAACGGTTACCTCACATTGATTGTGTAAATTAATATGGCTTAAAAATATATTTTGGTTTTCCTTTTATAAATCACATGCGAGAAAATGAGTAGAGAAAAAAGAAATTAAGAAAGTTTGGAAAACAAAATAAAGAAAATAAATTAAATTAAAGTTGAGGATATTTAAGCAAAATGAGGAAAATGAATTGAGAAAATAAATTGGGAAAACATTTATTAAATCAAGAGAAAAAACACCAAATAAATTAGAAAATATTGATTTATTTACAAAGGCGGACTTGACCCAAGATCAGAGCCTGGGGCCTACGTACCCTGCGATGGGGATCAAAGTCCACGTAGTTCGGGACTAGAAATGCGTGTCAGTTGGTTGATATATATTTTTTAATTTTTGTAATAAGAGAAAATTAATGGAAAATAATTTAACTTTTTGCAAACAAAACAATTTTCAGAGATTGAGTTGGTGTGTTTTAATTTGCAAAAGACAATTTAATTCCATTTTACTTACTCTTATTTTATTTTGCTTTGAAAATGTTTCTTTTTTTTATTTTTGAAAATGCACTTATTTGATTTTTTAACCATTGTATTTTTATTTTTATTCTTTTGAAAACTTTTCTTTTCTTTTTTTTTTTATATGAAAATCAATTTATCTGTTGCAGACTCGCAGTCCTGCCCGATAAACCAATTCCTGAATCACCTGCGGAAATTTTAAACCTCGCGGTATCAACGTTTTATTATACATTTAAAATAAAGTTGGAAAAACTAGTTATATCCTCATAATTTATTTATTTATTTATTTTTATGAAATATAATTATTTTCTTAAAAAGATTATTCAACTGATATATCTATGTGAATTCGCAATCCCACGCAACACTCAGTAAACCCAAATACCTGCGTAGGTTCTAAAAACCCCACGTGGTGTGGTTATTAAATCCACTATTTCTATTATTATTATTTTTTTTTTCATAAAATTTGCTAAATATGATTATCTTGTTTAAAATATTTTGAAGTATATAAAAATTTACATAAATAAGAGTTATTTATTTATTTGCAACAGGAAAATGAAGTGGAAAGGTCATTGAGACCTATTATTATAAGTGAATCTTATTAACTCACTCGTGCAGCCCCATAGGTGTAACACCTCATACTTACACTCATTTCCCATGTATTAAACTATATTTAAGTCCAATATTACTTGATTAGAGACTTGATTACATAAAACAACTTAAACCAATTTATTCCATTTCGGGTACCATTCTCTTGGTTAACTTCTTTTTACCCGGTAAACTTTGAAAATTCATAACTAAATCAAGAAAAATCATATTGATATGGTTCAAGTCTCTAAATATAGCTTAAAAGATTATATACATGGGAAAAATGTTGAACAGGGAAGTTACTTGGCCAACTGATACAGTAAGTTCGTATTATATGTACTGTAGCAATGGTCATTTTTGCAAATTTCTGATTCTGACCATAACTTTGAAAAATCACCATAAATCATACACAACTCCAAATTGGGTGATCTTTATGCCTATGGAAAGCTACACATGTCTAGTTTTTATATATATATAACACTCATACATGAATTGTAATATCCCTATTTTTATGGGATATTATAAAATGAATAAAATATGAGAAATAAGGAGAGATGAAAATGTTATATGCAATCGGGCTTTAGAAGGAATTAATTTCTCATTTAATTTTCAGAAGAAGTTATGTTTGGTCCTTAATTGGAAGTAATTTTCCATAAGGTCCTTAGCAGAAATTAATTCCAGAACTTACCCCGGAAAATATGCAATATACCACTTGAATGAAAGTCCGCTCCAAGCTGAGCGTAATGGTATAAGTATTGCATGCCCGGGAGGTCTAGGTTGAGAGATAGACCAATTTGAAAGTTAATGTGAATAGTGAAAAGGAAATAATAAAAAAATTGGTCTTTGGGTGAAATTACAAGAAAGTGCCCGAAAGAATGGATAATTATATTTTTGACCCGGTTCAGGGGTAAAACGGTCATTTCCCATATTTGAAGAAAAATATGAATATTGAATTTTAAATCCCAAGAAATAAATTTTGATATCATAAAATGCATGAGGAATTGGGAAAAACGGAGAGATACCGTTAAGCGTGAAGAAGGGCAAAGATGTCATTTTTTCCGGTTGGATGGAAAAATGAGAAATTATATTTTTGCCTCCAAAGAATTATGAAAAGGACATTCATGTCCTTAAAGTCATAAAATTACGGTGAAGGAGTATGAGAAATGTCTTGGGGAAAATTACACCTACTGACCCGAAAGTTCTCAAAATTATAAATTAGTCCCGGGTCAAGGGCATTTTCGTAAATATGAAAAATTATGGTCAAAATGAAGCTCTCAATGAGTTAGACCCAATGAAATATATTATGGAATTTATTAAGGTCAAAATAACATTTATTGGGTAATTAGGGTTTAATATTAATATTTTACCCGATAAAAGTCAGTTTAGACTGCAGGAAAATGCAGTATTGATCCAAGGACAATGATTGGACCTTAATAAAATATATTTTGGTTCTAGATAATGATGTTGGACCAAAAATAATTGTTGGATAATCCTGTACCAATTTAATGACAATTTTGGCAAAAATACCCAATCGGTACGGGTAAATTTAATCGGTAAAGGGTATTTTGGTCCATAAATATTATTTAAACAATTTTTGGCCAGAATGAGGATGAAACACGTATGATTTGTGAATGGGACATGAAGGGAATTGTTGGAAAAGTTTTTTAAAATAAAAGTAAATGAAAATAGAAATAAAAGTAAATTAAGTTATTATATTATATAATTATCATCTTAAACCATCATTTCATCTTCCTCACGAAAACAAGACGTTGGTTCAGTGGAGAAGAAGCCAGGAACGCGTGAGAGAGAGAGAGAGCAAAGGGGAAAAGAGAATATTGCAAGATTTATCCCAAAACTTCAAGGTATTATCTTACAACCCTTTCCTTGTGTCTCCTAGCAATTTTTATATATTTTAATGGTTATTTTCCCTCTATTTTCTTGCTGAAAGTTTCTACCTAGAGAGAGAGTAGAGAGAGAAAATGAAGGTATGGGAAAATTAAGCCATGAAAAGGGTTGTGTAGGCCATAAGATGCAAGAATATATCATTAGATTACAAATTAATCGGTTAGTTATTTTTCTATAATTTCTGATAATTTTCTGCCCAATTAGGGTTTATTATAGGAAGGGAATTTCAAGTTTTTGACCTCAAAAATGGATTCCTTGGGTCCAAAATAGGTTAGAATAAGTATGTTGTACAAGGAATGCATGATGGATAACAAAGTGCAAATTTTAGTTCAAGTGAGCACTTTGTGAATGAAATTGGATAATTAGTGGTTAATGGCATTATTTTATGATGCTATAGGATACAAAGGAGTGTTAGAAGATCAAGGAAAGGTTTGCAAAGTTTGGAGATTAGTGGAAAGCTCAAAGGTAGTTAACTCACCTATCTATGCTTATGTATTGTCATTGATGTTGCTTGGTTTAAATGATGTGTTTAATGTTTGGAATGTTATCTTGTGATGATTTGGCATTGTTGGTTGGATTGTTTGAAGGGTAATGTGACCCTGGATATGTCCAAATACAAGGGGAAGTGCTGCCCAAATTTTTATAAAATGGTTATGCCAAAATAATTTGATTGCATGCTTAATGTGTTTTGAGATGAATACTTGCAATATAAATGATGATATGTGTGCATGATGGTAGTTACTACTGAGATTCTTTGAATCTCACCCCTCTCCAAATTTCTAACCAATTTTAGGTTCAAGTTATGGCAAGATTACCCAAGAAAGGAAAGGCAAGGAGAAGCAAAGTAATGTTTAGGATAATGTTACTTAGGTTGATACTATTATATGAGAGGTTATGTAAAACCTTATGGGAGATAATTATGCTATGCTTCCATGTTAATATGTTCCTCTAAGTTCTTATGGAGTATCATGTAAGATAAAGGCAAGTTATGACTATTTATGTATATATGAGTGTGTATTTTGGAAAGTTGGGAGAATGCAAGAGACTTTTCTGAACATAGTTGGGAATTCGAAGTACTGTACATACCTCAATATGTTCAATATATGAATGTTTTACATGTATGAAAACTAGAGCCGGGAATATGGGCTAAGCCCGATGGGCCGGCCCGTTTAGCCCGAAGAAAATAATGGGTTGGGCCAGAAATTTGGGAGCTTTTACAGGAAACGGGCTTTTGAGCCCGAGCCCATTTGGGCCGATAAAAATATGGGCTAGCCCACATGGGCCGCGGGCCAGCCCATTTAGCCCATTTTTTTTTTTTAATATTTTTAAATATTTTTTTTGTTAATAATTTTAATTATGATAATAAATGATGATGTTAATAATTAATATATAGTTAATTTTAGTTGTATTAATTTAAATACTTATGGATGTGAAGAGAAAAATTTATATTATTTTATAAATGTTAAATTAAATTAAAAATTTAAAAAAATTTAAAAAAAATACGGGCCCACGGGCTAGCCCGTAGCCCGTTGAATATGGGCTGGGCTTAAAAAAACATAGCCCATTTTATAAACGGGCTTTTAGGCCCGGCCCATATTAAGCCCAACCCGTGACGGGCTGGCCCATATGGGCCGGGCCGGCCCGAATTCCCAGCACTAATGAAAACTAGACATGTGTAGCTTTCCATAGACACAAAGATCCCTCAATTTGGAGTTGTGTATGATTTATTGTGATTTTTCAAAGTTATGGTCAGAATTAGGAATTTTTAAAAATGACCATTGCTACAGTACATATAATACGAACTCACTGTATAATTTGGCCAAGTAACTTCCCTGTTCAACATTTTTTCCATGTATAGTATCTTTTAAGCTATATTTAGAGACTTGAACCACATCAATATGATTTTTCTTGATTTAGTTATGAATTTTTAAAGTTTATTGGGTAAAAAGAAGTTAACCAAGGGAATGGTACCCGAATGAAATAAATTGGTTTAAGTTGTTTTATATAATCAAGTCTCTAATCAAGTAATAGTGGACTTAAATATAGTTTAATACATGGGAAATGAGTGTAAGTATGAGGTGTTACATGAATCCACCAAAAATTTTGAACAGTACACGAGATTCTGAGCAGTGTCACAATGGCCATTTTCTTCCTACAACTTGTCAACATAGAACTTAATATGTACATACATGGCCATTTCTTGTCTTCACTTAAAACATTACATCATAGTAGATATAGATAAACATAATTACATTCATGTAAAGTTCTAGAACTATACACATCATTTTCGCGAGGTATTCCAAACAAAGCACCAATGCAAGCAAGTTCATTTTAATTAAGAGCTTGCTTTTCCTTCCCCTTTTTCCTCTTGGGCAATCTTGCCATAGCTTGAACCTAAAATTTGTTAGACATTTCGAAAGGGGTGAGATTCAAAGAATCTCAGTAGTAACTACCATCATGCACACATATCATCATATATATTGCAAGTATTCATCTCAAAACACATTAAGCATGCAATCAAATCATTTTGGCATAACCATTAAATAAAAATTTGGGCAGCATTTCCCCTTGTATTTGGACATATCCTGGGTCACAATACCCTTCAAACAATCCAACCAACAATGCCAAATCATCACAAGATAACATTCCAAACATTATACACATCATTCAAAGCAAGCAACATCAATGACAATACATAAGCATAGATAGGTAAGTTAACTACCTTTGAGCTTTCCACTAATCTCCAAACTTTGCAAACTCTTTCCTTGATCTTCTAACACTCCTTTGGATCCTATAGCATCATCAAATAATGCCATTAACCATTAATTATCCAATTTCATTCACAAAGTGCTCACTTGAACTAAAATTTGCACTTTGTTATCCATCATGCATTCCTTGTACAACATACTTATTCTAACCTATTTTGGACCCAAGAAATCCATTTTTGAGGTCAAAAACTTGAAATTCCCTTCCTATAATGAACCCTAATTGGGCAGAAAATTATCATAAATTATAGAAAAATAACTAACCGATTAATTTGTAATCTAATGACATATTCTTGCACCTTATGGCCTATATAATACTTTCCATGGTTTAGTTTCTCCATACCCTCATTTTCTCTCTCTACTCTCTCTCTAGGCTGAAACTTTCAGTGCAAAAATAAGAGAGAATAAGCCATAAAACTCTCCCAAACTAAAGAATACATAAGATTATGGCCATAAGATATTACCTTGAAGTTTTGGGACAAATCTTGTAGTATTCTCTTTTCCCCTTTGCTCTCTCTCTCTCTCACGCGTTCCTGGCTCTCTTCTCCACTGAAGCAACGTTTTGTTTTCGTGAGGAAGATGAAATGATGGTTTAAGATGATAATTATATAATATAATAACTTAATTTACTTTTATTTCTATTTTCATTTACTTTTCTTTTAAAAAGCTTTTCACTTAATTCCCTTGGTGTCCCATTCAGCAATCAGACGTGATTCACTCCCCTTTTTGGCCAAAATTGCTCCAATAATTCATATGGACCAAAATACCCTTTACCGATTAAATTTACCTGTACCGATTGGGTATTTTTGCCAAAATTGTCATTAAATTGGTACAGAATTATCCAACCATTAATTTTGGTCCAAAATCATTATATAGACCCAAAATATATTTTAACAAGGTCCAATCATTGTCCTTGGATCAATACTGTCTTTTCTGCAGTCTAAACTGATTTTTATTGGGTAAAATATTAATATTAAATCCTAATCACCCAATAAATATGATTTTGACCTTAATAAATTCCATACTATATTTCATTGGGTCTAACACATTGAGAGCTTCACTTTGACTATAATTTTTCATATTTACAAAAATACCCTTGACCCGAGTCTAATTTATAATTTTTTAAACTTTCGGGTCAACAGGTGTAATTTACCCCAAAATTCATAAATTCTCCCTCAGCATTCTCCTGCGTCCACCGACTTACTTTTATTACTATTATTATTTTTATTATTTTTTTTTTCTTTTTCCTTTTTCTTTCCCTTTTTTTTTTCTAGGGACAAAATCGTCATTTTCCATTTTTTCTTTCAACTGAGATAATTGACTTCTTTGTCCTATTTCATGCCAAATAATGTACATCCATTTTTACAAATTCTTTATAGATTTCAAAATATTAAGCCTCGAATATCTATAAAAATTTTAGGATGTTACATTTCTATCCCCCTTAAAATAAATTTCGTCCTCGAAATTTAAAACATACCTTAAGTAAAAATTTCTGGATACTTCTGTCTCATGTCTAACTCCATTTCCCAAGTTGCTTCTTCTGGGGTTAAGCCCTTCCAGACCACTTTCACTAGAGGAATGTCTTTGTTCCTCAGTTGCTTGACTCGATAATCTATAATCTTTTCGGGTATAACATTAAAGCAAAGATTATCTTATAAGTCAATACATTCATATTCTATAATATGTGAAGGATCGGGCTGATATTTCTTTAGCTGTGAGACATGGAAAACATCATGTATTTGGCTCAAATTTGGTGGTAAGGCTAATTTATAAGCTACAGGTCCAGCTTTTGAGAGAATTTCGAAAGGTCCTATATACTTAGGACTAAGCTTTTTGGTCTTAAGCGACCGACCAACTCCAGTCGTAGGAGATACTTTGAGGAAAACATGATCTCCTATTTCGAATTCTAACGGCTTCCTCCTTTTATCTGCATAACTCTTTTGCCTGCTTTGAGCCGTTAGTAATTTCTTTCTTATTAATTCAATTTGTTTGGAGGTCTGGTCAACCATTTCTGGACCAATCAGTTGTCTCTCACCTAACTCCGTCCAACATAATGGGGACCTGCACTTTCTACCATACAACGCTTCATATGGAGCCATCTGAATACTGGAATGATAACTATTATTATATGCGAATTCTGCTAGTGGCAAGTATACATCCCAGTTTCCCTTCATTTCAAGCACACAAGCCCTTAGCATATCTTCTAATGTTTGAATCGTCCTCTCAGTTTGTCCATCAGTTTGTGGATGATATGCTGTACTAAATCTCAATTGGGTACCTAGGGCCTGTTGCAATGACTTCCAAAAGTTCGATGTAAACCTTGGGTCACGATCTGAAATAATACTACTGGGTACTCCATGAAGTCTCACTACTTCTTTAACATATAACTGTGCCAATTTATCCAATGTATATGTTGATTTCATGGCTAGGAAATGGGCTGACTTTGTGAGCCTATCTACTGTAACCCATATAGCATCATATCCTGATGATGTTCTAGGTAATCCCATAATGAAGTCCATTGATATACTATCCCACTTCCATTCAGGGATATCTAAAGGCTGTAACATTCCTGCAGGCTTCTGATGTTCTATTTTAACTCTTTGGCATACTAAGCACTTAGACACATACTAGGTAATATCACTTTTCATCTCAGGCCACCAAAACAATTTTCTTAAATCATGATACATTTTCGTAATACCTGGGTGAATAGTGTATTTACTTTGATGTGCCTCTGCTAGTATCTTTTCCTTTAACTCTGCTACTGGAGGAACATATACTCTTTTTTGAAACCTGATCAGACCATCATTTGTCTCATTGAACTCTTGCATTTCTCCTTGACTCATCTTTTCTTTAACTACTTGTACAAACTCATCATTCTGCTGGGCTTTCATTAAATCTTGTAAAAATTCATTACCAATTTTGGTCTCATGTAATTGCAGAAACAAGGACATATCCCTAAAATCTTCCAGCATTTTCATTTCATGGATCATCATATAGGCTACGTGAACAGTTTTTCTACTAAGTGCATCAGCCACTACATTAGCTTTCCCTAGATGGTATTTTATAGAATGATCATAATCTTTTAACAATTCCATCCAGCGCCTCTGCCTTGCATTCAATTCTTTTTGATCTTCTAAATATTTGAGGCTTTTGTGGTCACAAAACACTTCTACAGTCCCACCGTAGAGAAAATGCCTCCATATCTTTAGAGCATGAACAATAGCCGCAAGTTCTAAATCATGTGTAGGATAATTTTCTTCATGTGGTTTTAATTGTCGAGAAGCGTATGCTACTACTCTACCATTCTGCATTAAAACACAACCCAATCCGTGCTTACTTGCATCTGTATAAAGCACAAAAGGTTCCTTAGGATTAGGTATAGTTAATACAGGTGGGGTAGTTAACTTGCGCTTTAGTTCATTAAAACTATTTTCGCAATTCATATCCCACACAAAAGGTATATTCTTTCTTGTAAGTTTTGTGAGAGGCAATGCAATTCAAGAAAAGTCCTGTATAAATCGTCTGTAATAACCTGCTAAACCAAGGAAACTTCTTATCTCAGTAACAGTCTTGGGTTGCTCCCACTTTAGGACTGCATCAACTTTACTTGGGTCTACTGCGACCCCGTCCTTGGAAACAACATGCCCTAAGAACCGCACTTCTGTGAGCCAAAACTCACACTTGCTCAGTTTAGCATACAATTTCTTTTCCTTTAAAACAGACAAGACTATTCTCAAATGCATCTCGTGATCCTCTAAAGATTTGGAGTACACTAAGATATCATCAATGAAAACTACCACAAATTGATCTAAGTAGGGCCGGAAAATCCTGTTCATGTAGTCCATAAATATTGCTGGGGCATTCGTTAGACCAAATGGCATCACTAAAAATTCATAATGCCCATTGTCGCACCCGGAAAAATGCGACGAAAGAAAAAGAGAACAAATCGAGTTTTCGAGTGAAAACCGACTTGTGAGGAGTCGCCACCAAAATTTTAAGGAAAAACCTTGGGAAACCGCATTAAAGAGGAAAGGATAGTCTGCGTAGCCAGAGTTGGATTCGAGAGTCGATTGTGCGTGGGGAAGGTGTTAGGCACCCCACAACACCCGTTCCTAGGAACGGTTACCTTACGTTGATTGTGTAAATTAATGTGGCTTAAAAATATTTTGGTTTTCCTTTTATAATTCACATGCGAGAAAGTGGGTAGAGAAAAAAGAAATTAAGAAAATTTGGATAATAGAATAAGGAAAATAAATTACTTTAGAAAATGAGGAAAATGAGATTTAAGAAAATAAATTGGGAATTAAATTAAGGAAAAAACACCCAATAAATCAGAAAATATTTATTTATTTACAAAGGCGGACTTGACCCAGGATCAAAGCCTGGGGCCTACGTACCCTGCGATGGGGATCAAAGTCCACGTAGTTCGGGACTAGAAAAGCATGTCTGTTGGTTGATATTTTTTAATTTTTGTAATAAGAGAAAATCAATGGAAAATAATTTAACTTTTTGCAAACAAAACAATTTTCTGAGATTGAGTTGATGTGTTTTAATTTGCAAAAGATAATTTAATTTCACTTACTTACTCTTATTTTATTTTGTTTGAAAATATATATTATTTTTTTTTTGAAAGTGCTTTTATTTGATTTTTAACTTCTGGAAAACCGTTGCATTTTTATACTTTTATTTTTATTTTTGTTTTTCTTTTATACTTTTGAAATTTTTTTCAAATAGAGAAAATCAATTTATCTATCGCAGACTCGCAGTCACGCCCGATAGATCAATTCCTTAATTACCTGCAGAAGTTCTAAACCTCGCGGTACAAAAATTTTGTTACATTTCAAAAATAAGATATTTTAAAATAAAATTCAAAACTTGTCACATTATTTTATTTTTTCAATATAGTTGTTTTCTTACAAGAAAATTGTTTAACTGATATGTCTACGTGGATTCATTATCTCACGCGACAAATTCAGTAAACCCGAATACCTGCATGGGTTCCAAAAACCTCATGTGATGTGGTTATTAAATTAACTATTTCTATTTTTTTATTATTATTATTTTTAGTAAAATCGCTAAATATCATTATTTTGTCTAAAGCGTTTTGAAATCTATAGAAGTTTACGCAATAAGAATTTATTTATTTATTTTCTCCTAGAAATATAATGGAAGGATCATTGGACCTATTATTATAATTAAGCGTTGTTAATACATTCGTACAGCAATGTAGGCTCATACGGTGTAATTATTTTAAGAGTCTGCGAAAGCTCTATAAACCTTCGTGACCAATTTTTAAAATCAAACAAGAAGCATATGCATTACAAAAAAAAAGTGTTTACAAACACATATGATTTTGTGAGGGTGTGTGTTAACGTGCAAGTAACACAATCATAAGGCCAGGGATTGCAAACTCGCGTCTTCATTTTCTTTCCTTTGCTTCACAAATGAAAACTTAATCTTCAAGTTTCATCCAAACTCCTGTGATGCTCCCATGCCTACCTTTATGCTCCTCTCTTTTCTTAATGAGGATGATTCACCCTTTTTAAGCTGGATTTGATGCTCCCATGATGCTCACAAGAAGGTAAAAGATGAGTTGGTTAATATTCACCCTCAAATTAAGCCAAGACTTCAAGAATAATAATCATTTAGAAGACCAAAACTATTATCACTTAGGAAATCCAAATCATTATTCCTTCCTAAGATATTGTCGCGGATTATTCTTTCAAATCAATGAAAGAATCAACAAGCTCACAACAACAAAAATACAGGGGATTTGAGCCAAAAATGTGGATGAATACATTCCTTTCATGCCAGAGCAAAGAGGACAATAGAATACATAACTCGTGTATAAACCTGACCCAAAAGGAAACATTTCAGATTCACACTAAGAACTGTACATACAATTAGATGACTAGTAGCCTTTTCATGGAAAACATAGTCGAATGGACATTTGTAGCAACCAAACACATCATCTGCAAGGCGCATTGACCAGTGATAGCCTTTCCAGGTATAATACTGGACCAGCAAGTTTGTGAAAGTAAAATCAAGCTTGTAATGTCAAAGTGAGGTGCAATGAGTATGACTTGGAGCTAGAAACAAGAACATTAATGCAACACTTAAGACATGCCTTCTCGTATAACCTGAGTTGAATGGAAATTTCATTTCTTAAGCAAGACAAGAGAATCCTTGACCGAACATCCCCAAGCTTCGCCCAAATGACCCAATGTGTTTTTTATGATATCAAAGACCATTTAAACATAACAATAGGCATAGCATCATCCCAAGAGCATTCTGATTCACAAATGGAAATGAAGGGGAAGAAGGGCTTACTAAGCCACTTTAGGCTAAGGGATAATCAAGCTCAATGCAAACCACCAACACCCTTGAAAGAACCCCTAGTACCCGAAACCCAATAAGTTACAGTAGATTGCAAATGGCTCTTTGACTCCTAAATCCCAATTATACTACCGCCTCCCAAAGTACCATACAAGTTAAAGAGATGCAGGATATGTGATTCAGCAATATATCCGGGAAGTACCCCTTTTGAACATATGCAGTCTTTATGGGTATTTTCAAATAGTTGACAGACACATTCAAAGCCAAGCAAGGGACATTGTTAACTACAGAACATGGTAATTCCAGATTTGGGAAAGGGAGTTTTACCGAACCAGAATCGTGCTTTTCAGATCCAACCGTGGCTCCGGTTCTCAGTTCTTCGCCTCCCATGGATCACAGCTTCTCTCCCTCTCTCGCAAGCATGATCCCTCTCTGGTTCCTTCGGCCAAGTTTCTCCGGTCTCTCCCCTGTTTTTCGAGCTCCAGCCCCCTGGTTTTTCCGTTCATGCGAGCCCCCCAGTTTTTCTTCTCAATCTTTTCGGTCCCTCTCTGTTTTTATGCTCTCCGTCCTCCGGCTCGGCCTCTCGGTTCTCACTCGCGGCTCCTCCATTTCTTCTCTCCCCATGCCTCTATTTTTCAGTTCCAGCTCCCTCGGACTCCCTCTGTTTTTCAGGCTCGCATTCCCTTGGCTTCACGGATCTGCGGCCTCCCCGTCTCCTTCCATATCGTGCTTTTTCTCAGTCTCCGAGTCCGTGGCTCTAACCGACCCTCCCTGTTCTTCTTCAGTCTCTGTCCTCCGGTGGTTCCCTCACTCTCGCGGTCTCTCTTCTCCCTCTGTTCCTACCTTCATCCCGCGGCTTCCCCTTCCCTTTATTTTTCTACGGCTTCTCTGTTCTTTCTTTTTCTTTTCCCCCTTCCCGTTGCTTTCTGCAGATTGCTTTTGTTCTCTCTCCCCCTCGCGTACTCGGCTCCCTCAGCTTCCCTCTTTTCTTTCTGTGTCCAGCTTTTCAGTCCTCTCTGGCGTGCCCGCGGCCTCTGGTCTCTTCTTTTTTCTCTGGCGTGCCTGAGCCCTAATTTTAGGGCTCAGGCTACTTGGGGCTGAAACGCTGCGTTTCAGCCCCTTTCTTTCCCTCTTCTTCTTTTTTGTTTTTTTTTAATTTTTCCTTTTTATTATTATTATTTTTTTTTCTTGGGTTATTTTTATTTTTTTATTTTTTGGGTTGTTTTTATTTCTTTCTTTCTTTCTTTCTTTCTTTTTTTGGGTTATGTAAGTAGATTAATTTAATTGATTTAATTCTTGCAACTTTCTTTTTATTTTTTGTTGTTTTCTATTTTTTTTTCTATTATTTGATTTTTGTTTTCTTCTCTTTTTTTTGTTTTCATTTTTTTTAGATGCTCGGAAAAAATTGGGTGTTCACAGTTGCCCCTCTTTACTGGTTTCTTATGCGAGAATGAGGACAATGTAGTTTTGGAATTCTTGCATAAGGAACAAGTAAAGATTAGAACATGCATTTTGTCCGTGCAACATACATGATGACTGACTTGCCCCTGACGTTAAAAGATGTACTAGAGCACATGAGGCTATATTTTGGGTGAATGACTTAATTTGAAAAGAACATGGTGAATGAATGCAAGGCACACGATGCAAATATGAACTAAGACATGACTAAATAAGGAGCACAACTTTAACAGATGCACAAACGAATGGCCAATCTCCGGTTGAGATCGAACTGATGCAACATGTGATGATGTGACGCCACTAGACTAGAATGGATGCAGTAGGCGGTGATGTGACTAAAACAAAAGTGAAGGCAAGATCCCGACAAAATACCATGTTGATGAGTTAAAGCCTCTATTAATTTGCTTTCTAAGGGAAAAGATCATGAAATGATATTCACGCTTTAGCAACAAATGAAGAAGGAAACATGTATTTTGTTTGGGGGGCAAGATGCATGAATAACAACAAAATGAAAAACCTAAAACATTATAGTTAAGGCTACGTGGGAGTGAGGTGCCTATATTATAGGGCTTCACCGAGTGCCTAATGTTACAGGGCTTTGAAATATACCAGCCAGAATTGGGTTGTGATGGTAGTGATGTGCCTAGGTTATAGGGCTTTGGTGAGTGCCTACCGTTACAGGGCTTTGAATGGTGCCCGCCAAAACTGGGCTTTGATGGTAGTGAAGTGCCTATATCATAGGGTTTTGGTGAGTGCCGATGTTACAGGGCTTTGAATAATGCTAGCCAGAATTGGACTGTAGTGGTAATGATGTGCCTATGTCATAGGGCTTTGAATGCTCGTCATGATGCGAGACTTGAGAAATATCTACATCTGACGTAGGATTTGAAAGATACCTGCACTGACGCAGGATTTGAAAAAAAGTACCTGCACTGACGCAGGATTTGAAAAGTACCTGCACTGACGCAGGATTTGAAAAGTACCTGCACCGACGCAGGGTTTGAAAAATACCTGCACCGACGCAGGATTTGAAAAGTACCTACACTGATGTAGGATTTGAAAAGTACCTATACTGACGTAGGGTTTGAAAAGTACCTGCACTGACACAGGATTTGAAGGGTACCTACACTGACGTAGGGTTTGAAAAGTACCTGCACTGACGCATGATTTGAAAAGTACCTACACTGACGTAGGATTTGAAGGGTACCTACACTGACGTAGGGTTTGAAAAGCACCTGCACTGACGCAGGATTTGAAAAGTACCTATATTGACGTAGGATTTGAAAAGTACCTGCACTGACGCAGGATTTTAAAAGTATCTGTACTGACGCAGGATTTGAAAAAGTACCTACATCTGACGTAGGATTTGCGAATTACCTGCACTGACGCAGGATTTGAAGAATACCTACATCTGACGTAGGATTTGATTTTGCGCCTGTCACGATGCCAGGCTTATTATGCCATTGACAATTGAGGACATTGCAATGTGTGAAATGCAAGAATAAGTGCAGTTTTTCTCTGTTTTTTTTTTCCCTTAATGCGAATTTATTTTGTGGTGCTAGCAAAGAAAATGTATGTGGAATATGAAATTCTTCATGTTTTGTCCCGATTGGAGTGGGAATTTTTCATGGTGTTGGATGTGCAAATAAGATGCATGAAAGGTGAAAACTTATTCATGTATGCCCCAACTTGAGTGGAAATAATGCAACTCGTGCAGAGATAATGCATGTGAAATGCAAGATTTTTCATGTATACCCCAATTTGAATGGGAATTTATTTATTTTATGCATGCAAAGCGAATGCAAGTGAAATGAGATCTTTTTTTTTTTTTATGTTTTATGTTTTTCCTTTTTGTTACCCTATTTGAGTGGGCCAATTTGTATGCGGAGAAAATGCCTGTTGAATACATGATTTGTCATGTATGTCCCAATCTGACTAGGAACTTATTTTGATGCGGTGCAGAATGCATTTTTTCCATGTTTGCCCCAATCTGAGTGGGAGCAAATTTTGATGCAATGTATGCATGTTGAAATTTTTTGTTTTTGCCCTAAGTTGAGGGGGAATTTATTGTGATGTAAGTAAAAATGCAAGATTTTTGTCTTTTGCTCCCATCTAGGTGGGAGTTGATTTTAATGCAAGATATGCAAAGTGGATGCATGCGAAAGGTGGAAAAAATCTTTTTTTTTTTTTTAGTGTCCTAATTTGAGTGGAAACCTTTTTGTTATGCCTGCAAAGGAAAATGCATGTGAAACATAAAGTTTATGGTATTTACCCTAATTTGAATGTGATAAAGATGTATGTGAAATGAAATTTTTTTTTCACCCAATTTGAATGGGAATTTGTGTGGGAAATGTGATTTGTTTGAAATTTTTTTTTTTTTCATGCATGCAAGAAAGATCAATACAAGATGTGATGATTTTTTAATGTAATTGGGGACTTACTTATGTGATGCACGCAAGGGAAATGCATATGTGATTTTTTTTTTTTTTACCCTAATAGGAATCTATGCCTGTAAGGAAAATGCATATGCAATGCGATTTTTTCCTATATGAATAAGAATTTTCTTATGTAATGCATTCAAGGGAAATGCATATGATTTTTTTTTTCCAAATTTGAATGGGAATCTATTGATGTAATGCATGTAAGGAAAGTGCATGTGCAATGTAATTTTTCAATTTGAATGAGGATTTTCTTATGTAATGCATTCAAAGGAAGTTCATATGATTTTTTTTTCAATTTGAATAGGAATTTATTTAAGTGATGCATGTAAGAAAATGCATATGTGATTTTTTTTTTTTGGTTTTTTTTTTGTCCCAATTTGAATGGGAATCTATTTATGTAATGTATGCAGGGAAAACAAATGTGAAATGTGATGATTTTTTTTTACAAGGATCATCTTGATATTACATGCCGCAGATGATGCAATGCTTGCAATGAAATGTCTATGTCATGGATGCAAAATTTTATTTTAACAAAAAGATATACACACGAATGAGAAACTGAATGCATGTGCAAAGGAATCTTTGTTTTATTATGCATGTGATGTTTGATGCGAAATGCTCGAAATTTACAAAATGCAGGATTTTTGGTCCTTAATAGCTAGAAAAGTCTTGCCTTGGCCCAATGGAAATCTTCATGTACACCCCTGACTTTATAACATTTTCACTACATGAATGAGCTCTAAGGGAGTATATGCACTTTGGGACATCCAAAACTCTCTTTGGCCTATATATGATATTTCAGGGGAATTTATCGACCCTAACTTGGAATGTTGGCTTGATATGATTGTCTCCCTTATCCATCTTCAGCAATAATGCTTGAAAAGCCAATGAGTAAAGCTTGTACTTACTTCATTTAACATTGTCAATGTAGTCAGACATTATGAACATAAAGCTATATTTGGGGAGAAGAAAGAAGCCTCGAGGCAAGTAGAAAATATGGCACCGTTTAGGTGCAAGGAAAGGTTTAGAGCATGAATAAGGGGTGATGCAATGCGCAATTTTCAGGAATAGTGAAGTGGGAAGTGATGGAGCGGAAAAAAAAGATGCCTAAATTCTGATCTCTGAGCATACTCAAGCGATGCCAACATGAAATGCGGTGAAATGGAAATGGGGATAGGTGAACGATACCTTCTAATTTTGGCATGACCCCTTTGAAAATAACGTTATTTATATAAGTAAAAGATTTTATTTTGCCTTGTGAACTTTGCCCCAGTGTGAGTTATCTTGGTCTTGAAACTCTCATCTACCAAACAATTGCCCCACTTGCCAAACGAGTCAAATCTCAATTAGGACTTTTAGGATTTGTAATGTGGCTTGGGTAAATGGGCTCATGAAATGAAAGGATATTAGGCTCAAAATACCCCACCCTACGTAAGCTCTTCCATTTATCTTCCTTAGCATTTTAAACACATTTTTATGCTGACATTCGCCTACCAAGAGAGGATTTTTAGGGTTGTAATCTGGTCATGAAGGGCGAGGATATGGATTGAGATGGAGGGCACAATAACGGGTTAAAAAAAGAATGGATATAAAGTCCCGAGATTCAAGGGAGTTCACAATGAGAATTTTACTTTAGTTACTGTGCAAGCTTGGAGAGGCTCATTACCTCCTTTTTCTTTTTCTTTCTTTTTCTTCTTTTTTTTGCTTTTCCCTTTTTTTTTTGTTTTTGTTTTTTTGTTTTTTTTTTGTTTTGTTTTTTTTATTTATTTTTTTTTTTTTTGCTTGGAGAATTTGGATTTGGATCTCTCCTAGCCAAAAGACTTTACTCCATTGATCTTCCTTTGTAAAGTTGATTCTCATTGCTTCTCAAGCTTAAATCATGTCAGGGGACATAAAGAATTTTCACAAGGTGAAAATGAGCTTGGAATAAGATCATATAGAGGTAGGTGAAAGAAAACTTTGATCCTCTCTTGATATTCGAATTTTCAGCATAAAAACGAGCTAAAATTACCCCATCCCGGGTGTTAATTGGTTTTGGGAGAATGAAATGAATGTTACTACTCCCGGCTCAAATAAGGTGACTAAGGTAACTCCTTCGAAATGGGAATAAAAGGAATGCCTCATATCTTTGACTTGACTCGTTTGTAGGACATGCAAATGCACCTCTCTTCTGTCTCCCTTTTTTTTATTTGTTTTTTCTTTTTTCCCTTTTTCTTATTTTCCTTTTCCTTTTTTTCTTTCTCTTACTTCTCTTTTTTTCTTTTTTTTTTTATTCTTTTTTTCATTTTTTCTTTTTGTTCTTCTTTTATTCTAACAAGCTGGGCGACATAAGTTGTCTTAGACTTTACCTTTTACCCATACCAATTAAAGTATTTTCATTGGGGTAATGCACAAAATTTTTATTTCCCGAAGTATTGGGAGAGATATGTGGAGGATGTTCGAATGATGGATGTAGTGAATGGACAAGTAAGGATAAAAGAGAAATGCATATCCTTGACATTGACATAGTTAAAGAAAGCAAATTTAAGTGATAAATCTTGGCTTTAAAAGCATTATCAAATGAAGATATGACATGTTAGGGGTCTCATGCTGTTCTTAATGGTGGATGATTTCCATGAGTGAATATGTCACCTTGGTCTGGTTCTTTATTCTCTCATTTTCTTTTTTTTTCCAAGGATATCAAGCACTTAAGCCAAGTGTAATGAGCCATCTGCTGACTGTGTTAATTTCTTCTCGAGGGCAAGACAAGGGAATATGGATCATGTATGATAATTGCTGATAGGCTTTGAGTGGGATGGAATCTGACAAGAAGTGAGCGGTATGAATATGAAAGGCGAAGGGTGGAAGCATGATTATCAAATTGCTTTACTCGGCTTAACTTCTTTAATGGGATATTCCCCCTTGAGACCTGGGCATTGACTTGACATGACTTGTTCCCTATGAAGGACCAATAATCTTACATTTTACAAATTCCAAATTTATTAAATGCTTGGATGTTCTATGAGTATGCATGTATGCAATTTATTACCCACTTATTGTAAGAGCCTTTGGACCATGTATGGCAAACTCCAAAACTCATGTGGTGGGTTGGGATGGGATAACTGCATTTATTTAGGAAACATCATTTTATTTCACCTCTTGTAACAAGAGGATCAATTTATTTATTTACAACATGGTTCATGTCAAGGACTCATAGATAAGGTAATTCTGGAATTGAAAATACCAGATATATTACCTGTCCATAAAAAAATGAACAATCTATAAGGTCACTTGATTTATTGGGTGTTAATTTTCCTCCGGTAACTCGCAGTTTCTGGGGAAATTTAACAAATATTGGCCTACATAAAATCCATAATTCTATGCAACCAATGTTGATGAAGCTGTGTGCAATTTTTTTTGTCAAGGTGATTAATTGAGATTGGTTTTCTGTTATTAGACCGTTTATTAATTCATGACTTAGAGTAAAAGTCAGGATGTATTTGGTAATGATGCATGGACTCAATGATTAGCTAGGGTCGGAGACCCACAGCTCAAGATTAGGTTTATAATGCCATCACCTTCATTGCCTTGTATCAACCCATAATGACGTTTAATACTTGCTTCGGTGAAGGTAACAATTTGTCACCATTCTTAAGATAGGTTATAATGATGACATGTCATGATGCATGATGAGAGAGGAATGTGCTCTCATGTGTCTTATTTACGGTGAATCCTGGGCCGGGGTCTTTTTACCCTAAGTGGTCAGGTATTAACTAGTAGGTTAGCCACTAATTTACTTACTAGCGTGCATAGTTTCAAGGTGGTTCTATCACTCTTTAAAGGTCCCCAAGTTGCCCCCACCATATGGTGAAGATCTTATTTAACAAGCCCAATCCTCCAAAGGCTCAAGAATTCCTTGGGAATTAAACTTGTAACATAAGACACAACCTGAGTGAAGTCTTCATAGCAACTGTCACGAGTTCCAAAACCCATGAGGAAACCATTACAAACTTCCGCTAGCCTAGGGTACTCCCAGACCCGGGTACAGGGCCCAAAATGTGTGTGAGGAGAACTGTGTCAGTGTACAGTGTGTGAGGAGAGCATACAAACCCGTATTTATGCATTACCCAATCCCCACCTGTCCGACAAATCATAATTGCAAGAAAGAAACATAGCAGATAAAGTCTTCTACCCTAAGGTTCAATCCACATGTTATCTATCCTAAGACATGTTATTCAAGCACCAAATAAATAGAGAGGCATGTGAGAACAATGTAAATCATTTTACCAACCCTATGGCATGTTATTCAAATAACAAACAAATAAGTGGCATGTGAACAAAGATATGTTATCATGCAAGCAGACAACAATTAAAGGAAAACCAAAATAAAAAGCCATATTGTAAACATAATCAACGTATATAGGCTTGACTCTCAAAGTCCCCAGTGGAGTCGCCAAACTGTCGCACCCGGAAAAATGCGACGAAAGAAAAAGAGAACAAATCGAGTTTTCGAGTGAAAACCGACTTGTGAGGAGTCGCCACCAAAATTTTAAGGAAAAACCTTGGGAAACCGCATTAAAGAGGAAAGGATAGTCTGCGTAGCCAGAGTTGGATTCGGGAGTCGATTGTGCGTGGGGAAGGTGTTAGGCACCCCACAACACCCGTTCCTAGGAACGGTTACCTTACGTTGATTGTGTAAATTAATGTGGCTTAAAAATATTTTGGTTTTCCTTTTATAATTCACATGCGAGAAAGTGGGTAGAGAAAAAAGAAATTAAGAAAATTTGGATAATAGAATAAGGAAAATAAATTACTTTAGAAAATGAGGAAAATGAGATTTAAGAAAATAAATTGGGAATTAAATTAAGGAAAAAACACCCAATAAATCAGAAAATATTTATTTATTTACAAAGGCGGACTTGACCCAGGATCAGAGCCTGGGGCCTACGTACCCTGCGATGGGGATCAAAGTCCACGTAGTTCGGGACTAGAAAAGCATGTCTGTTGGTTGATATTTTTTAATTTTTGCAATAAGAGAAAATCAATGGAAAATAATTTAACTTTTTGCAAACAAAACAATTTTCTGAGATTGAGTTGATGTGTTTTAATTTGCAAAAGATAATTTAATTTCACTTACTTACTCTTATTTTATTTTGTTTGAAAATATATATTATTTTTTTTAAAGTGCTTTTATTTGATTTTTAACTTCTGGAAAACCGTTGCATTTTTATACTTTTATTTTTATTTTTGTTTTTCTTTTATACTTTTGAAATTTTTTTCAAATAGAGAAAATCAATTTATCTATCGCAGACTCGCAGTCACGCCCGATAGATCAATTCCTTAATTACCTGCAGAAGTTCTAAACCTCGCGGTACAAAAATTTTGTTACATTTCAAAAATAAGATATTTTAAAATAAAATTCAAAACTTGTCACATTATTTTATTTTTTCAATATAGTTGTTTTCTTACAAGAAAATTGTTTAACTGATATGTCTACGTGGATTCATTATCTCACGCGACAAATTTAGTAAACCCGAATACCTGCATGAGTTCCAAAAACCTCATGTGATGTGGTTATTAAATTAACTATTTCTATTTTTTTATTATTATTATTTTTAGTAAAATCGCTAAATATCATTATTTTGTCTAAAGCGTTTTGAAATCTATAGAAGTTTACGCAATAAGAATTTATTTATTTATTTTCTCCTAGAAATATAATGGAATGATCATTGGGACCTATTATTATAATTAAGCGTTGTTAATACATTCGTACAGCCCTGTAGGCTCATACGGTGTAATTATTTTAAGAGTCTGCGAAAGCTCTATAAACCTTCGTGACCAATTTTTAAAATCAAACAAGAAGCATATGCATTACAAAAAAAAAGTGTTTACAAACACATATGATTTTGTGAGGGTGTGTGTTAACGTGCAAGTAACACAATCATAAGGCCAGGGATTGCAAACTCGCGTCTTCATTTTCTTTCCTTTGCTTCACAAATGAAAACTTAATCTTCAAGTTTCATCCAAACTCCTGTGATGCTCCCATGCCTACCTTTATGCTCCTCTCTTTTCTTAATGAGGATGATTCACCCTTTTTAAGCTGGATTTGATGCTCCCATGATGCTCACAAGAAGGTAAAAGATGAGTTGGTTAATATTCACCCTCAAATTAAGCCAAGACTTCAAGAATAATAATCATTTAGAAGACCAAAACTATTATCACTTAGGAAATCCAAATCATTATTCCTTCCTAAGATATTGTCGCGGATTATTCTTTCAAATCAATGAAAGAATCAACAAGCTCACAACAACAAAAATACAGGGGATTTGAGCCAAAAATGTGGATGAATACATTCCTTTCATGCCAGAGCAAAGAGGATAATAGAATACATAACTCGTGTATAAACCTGACCCAAAAGGAAACATTTCAGATTCACACTAAGAACTGTACATACAATTAGATGACTAGTAGCCTTTTCATGGAAAACATAGTCGAATGGACATTTGTAGCAACCAAACACATCATCTGCAAGGCGCATTGACCAGTGATAGCCTTTCCAGGTATAATACTGGACCAGCAAGTTTGTGAAAGTAAAATCAAGCTTGTAATGTCAAAGTGAGGTGCAATGAGTATGACTTGGAGCTAGAAACAAGAACATTAATGCAACACTTAAGACATGCCTTCTCGTATAACCTGAGTTGAATGGAAATTTCATTTCTTAAGCAAGACAAGAGAATCCTTGACCGAACATCCCCAAGCTTCGCCCAAATGACCCAATGTGTTTTTTATGATATCAAAGACCATTTAAACATAACAATAGGCATAGCATCATCCCAAGAGCATTCTGATTCACAAATGGAAATGAAGGGGAAGAAGGGCTTACTAAGCCACTTTAGGCTAAGGGATAATCAAGCTCAATGCAAACCACCAACACCCTTGAAAGAACCCCTAGTACCCGAAACCCAATAAGTTACAGTAGATTGCAAATGGCTCTTTGACTCCTAAATCCCAATTATACTACCGCCTCCCAAAGTACCATACAAGTTAAAGAGATGCAGGATATGTGATTCAGCAATATATCCGGGAAGTACCCCTTTTGAACATATGCAGTCTTTATGGGTATTTTCAAATAGTTGACAGACACATTCAAAGCCAAGCAAGGGACATTGTTAACTACAGAACATGGTAATTCCAGATTTGGGAAAGGGAGTTTTACCGAACCAGAATCGTGCTTTTCAGATCCAACCGTGGCTCCGGTTCTCAGTTCTTCGCCTCCCATGGATCACAGCTTCTCTCCCTCTCTCGCAAGCATGATCCCTCTCTGGTTCCTTCGGCCAAGTTTCTCCGGTCTCTCCCCTGTTTTTCGAGCTCCAGCCCCCTGGTTTTTCCGTTCATGCGAGCCCCCCAGTTTTTCTTCTCAATCTTTTCGGTCCCTCTCTGTTTTTATGCTCTCCGTCCTCCAGCTCGGCCTCTCGGTTCTCACTCGCGGCTCCTCCATTTCTTCTCTCCCCATGCCTCTGTTTTTCAGTTCCAGCTCCCTCGGACTCCCTCTGTTTTTCAGGCTCGCATTCCCTTGGCTTCACGGATCTGCGGCCTCCCCGTCTCCTTCCAGATCGTGCTTTTTCTCAGTCTCCGAGTCCGTGGCTCTAACCGACCCTCCCTGTTCTTCTTCAGTCTCTGTCCTCCGGTGGTTCCCTCACTCTCGCGGTCTCTCTTCTCCCTCTGTTCCTACCTTCATCCCGCGGCTTCCCCTTCCCTTTATTTTTCTACGGCTTCTCTGTTCTTTCTTTTTCTTTTCCCCCTTCCCGTTGCTTTCTGCAGATTGCTTTTGTTCTCTCTCCCCCTCGCGTACTCGGCTCCCTCAGCTTCCCTCTTTTCTTTCTGTGTCCAGCTTTTCAGTCCTCTCTGGCGTGCCCGCAGCCTCTGGTCTCTTCTTTTTTCTCTGGCGTGCCTGAGCCCTAATTTTAGGGCTCAGGCTACTTGGGGCTGAAACGCTGCGTTTCAGCCCCTTTCTTTCCCTCTTCTTCTTTTTTGTTTTTTTTTAATTTTTCCTTTTTATTATTATTATTATTTTTTTTCTTGGGTTATTTTTATTTTTTTATTTTTTGGGTTGTTTTTATTTCTTTCTTTCTTTCTTTCTTTCTTTTTTTGGGTTATGTAAGTAGATTAATTTAATTGATTTAATTCTTGCAACTTTCTTTTTATTTTTTGTTGTTTTCTATTTTTTTTTCTATTATTTGATTTTTGTTTTCTTCTCTTTTTTTTGTTTTCATTTTTTTTAGATGCTCGGACAAAATTGGGTGTTCACACCCATAACGAGTTCTAAAAGCAGTTTTGGGAACATCATCTGCCTTAACCCGTAATTGATGATATCCAGATCTTAAATCGATTTTTGAAAACATAGTGGCTCCTGCCAACTGATCTAGCAAATCATCAATTCTAGGTAAAGGATATTTGTTTTTAATAGTAACTTTGTTTAGTTCCCTATAGTCAATACATAGTCGGAGGCTCCCATCTTTCTTTTTTACAAATAACACCGGAGCACCCCAAGGAGAAACACTTGGTCTGATGAAACCTTTTTCCAATAGCTCTTCTATCTGTTTCTTTAATTATGCTAATTCAGGTGGTGCCATTCTGTATGGTGCCTTTGATATTGGACTTATTCCTGGCACAAGATCTATAGAAAACTCTACCTCTCTTTCAGGTGGTAAATCTTTAAAATCCTTAGGAAACACTTTAGGAAAATCTCTTACTACCGGTATGTCTTCAATCCCTTCATTAACCTCAACATTTACTGAAAAGAAAACCAAATAGGCTTGACATCCTTTCCCCAAACATCTCTCAGCTTGAGCGGTCGATATGAAATTTAGCTTAACCTCAGTATTTAGGACACTTTCTGGAGTAGGTAAGATCAAGGCTTTGTTCTTACAATCAAGGAGAATGTTATTTGTGGAAAGCCAGTTCATACCTATTATGACATCTATATCTGGAAATGGCATGCATATGAGATCTAGTGTGGTACAACAATGTTCATATTGGACAATGCAATTTAGACAGACATGGGATGTAATAGCATGGTTACCCGTGGGTGTGGACACATGAAGATCATAAGGTAGCTCAGTAACATGCAAACCTAATCCTTTGGCACATTTATAAGAAATGAATGAATGACTAGCACCTGAATCAAACAAGGCATATACAAGATAATCATTAACTTTAATCATACCTTCTATAAGATCAGGTGACTGTCGAGCCTCATGCTGCATAAGAGCAAAGACCCTTCCTTGTGCCTGGGGTCTGATACGAGCCAAATCTACTCTGCAATCTCTAGCATAGTGTCCAGCCTTGCCACATCGATAACATACATTTTGCCCGGCTAGGCATGGTCTACCGCCATGAGCTTTACCACACTGATCACATACTGGAGCTTCCCTAGCTTCTCTTTGTATGTCTCTTTGCATTGTTCGTCCTCCTCCTCTTCTACCACCTCTTTTACCCCTTCTATTGAAGTTGTTCCAAGGCTTCTTTCTCTTTTTACTTGGTTCACCTTCTTCCATTATAGTCTTTCTTGTACTAGTTGGAGCAGTGGACATAAAACCTTTATGATTCACACTTCCATCAGCGATCCTGCTGACCTCAACCAATGTATTAAACTCTCGAATTCTCATAGGAGCAACTCTTTCTCTTATGGCCGATTTCAAGCCTCTTTCTAGCTTTTCGGTCTTCCACCGTTCATCATCATGTTGCTGCAAATATGTGGAATATCTAGACAATTGAATGAAAGTAGCCACATATTCATCTACTGATTGATCCTCAGCTTGTTTGAGCGTAATGAATTCAGCTCCTTTTTCATCTCTAATTGACCTTGGGAAATACTTATCGTAGAAATATTCAAGAAATATCTCCCATGTCAATGGTATATTTCGAGCCTGTAGAATCAATTCAGTGGTACGCCACCATCTGTCCGCTTCTTTTTCCAGCATATACGTGGCTAACAATGCTTTCATCTCAGTAGCACAACCCATCAGCCTAAATATTTTCTCCAAGCTCAGTATCCAGTCCTCTGCAGCTTGTACATCAAATTTTCCTTCAAATGATGGAGGACAATGCTTTCTGAATTGTGCTATTATATTTTGTTGGTGAGCAAAATCAGCCGTTGCACCTACTGTTGGATTCACCGGCATTGCTTGAGGCTCAGGTTGTGGCTGTGGCCTTGGAGGCGGTTCCTGTACTCTTGCCTCCGGTGGCTGTCTCTGATTTGCTATTGTTCTTTGCAAATCCTCAATTAATCGCTGTTGTTGATCCAAACGATCCATTATAAGCTGTAAAGGATCAACCTGTTGTACACTCTCTTGTTGAGGAGTGTTCTCTCGACTTTGTCTTCTAGTGCGAGCCATTCTTATCTATAAAATAATTAAAATTATGAACATATAGCAATATTACTCAGAGAACATATTTACATAAACGTAACATTTATTCACATATCAAAACTTTGTACATGCTGTATTCAGAGTCATTCATACATCAGTCATATTCTTTTCACTATGCTATATGTTCCGTCATATACATCCCACTATCTAAGACTGCCTATACATATATATACATGTCCATAGTTAAATACTCTACATCAAGTCAAAGAAGAACTAGGACTATCATGAACATGAGCTGACACTGAATCCTCTTGCGGATCCTCTTCCGGATCTTCCTCAGACTCATCTTCCGAATCCTCAGCCAGCACTTGTTCCTGCACTGGTTGTTGAACCTGATCCATGGAGTGTGGTTGTGATTCTGTCGGATCTGTCTCAGTCCTCTTCGTGTCAGCTAGCTCTGGTCTTAACCTTTCATGATGAATCAACTCTCTGATACAAGCATGTAAGTTTTCAGGGCAATACCGTCTAAGTTCTTCTTTTACTGTCAACCAGTAATCCTCATCCTCTGGTAATATAGTAAGTACCGCGTCTATCCATGCAGTATCAAGGAACTGTTGATCCTGTGTCTCCATATGATCATACGAATCTCTTACTGAGTTCAAGAAAGTCAGAATAGGGGATTCCCAGAAAACTTGATGACTCTCAAGATATATCTTAGTAACTATATCTACTACCTCAGATAACTCACTACCTGAGTTAGTAGGTCTATGGGAGGAGTCTGGCATATCATAACATTCTGAGATTGACCTTTTTCCTTTGCCCTTATCTTTCTTGTTCTCACTTTCCTCTTTCTCTTTCTCTTTCTTTTTCTTCTTCAAATTGGCGTCAACATAATACATTCTGATGCAATGTGTCAGGCTTTCAAACTCTCTGCCATCTAGCTTAGCCTTAATTTCCACCCAAAACTCATCATCAGGTATCTCTCTAAGCATAGTATCAATCCATAGTTGTTCAGGATACATGTTCCCTTGTCTTTCTAAATCATATTGGACTTGGGACAATCTAGTCATAAAGGATAGAACTCTATCAGGACCCTCTGAGTAAACCCCGTATGCTCTGGAGAACTTCCTCACGATCCTATAGACTATAGTCTCTATATCTGGTGGTCTATTGTCTGGGGTATTATCTGGATCCTCCAAAAAGGCTAACTCCCAGTCTACATCCTCATAAACCTCTACTCCCAGTACGTGAGGAGGCTCCTCCATAGGTACCTCATAATCTTCATTATGTATGGGGTCTACAACTATTGGCTGTTCCAAAGGTATTTCATTAGAGCTAGTACTTTCGTCTCCCAGAGGTCCTGATGGTCCGAGGCATGGCTCAGCCTGATAGTCAATCCCTGAGTTGTTTGTGGATTCAGACATCTGTCAAACCACAAAACAACTAGTTAATATACTAACTTAAAAGGAAATAATAAATAAATATTACATTTACTTATTATAATTTCCTTTCCAACTATATTAATCAGGGCCAGAACCTAATGCTCTGATACCAAAAATGTAACACCTCATACTTACACTCATTTCCCATGTATTAAACTATATTTAAGTCCAATATTACTTGATTAGAGACTTGATTACATAAAACAACTTAAACCAATTTATTCCATTTCGGGTATCATTCTCTTGGTTAACTTCTTTTTACCCGGTAAACTTTGAAAATTCATAACTAAATCAAGAAAAATCATATTGATATGGTTCAAGTCTCTAAATATAGCTTAAAAGATTATATACATGGGAAAAATGTTGAACAGGGAAGTTACTTGGCCAACTGATACAGTAAGTTCGTATTATATGTATTGTAGCAATGGTCATTTTTGCAAATTTCTGATTCTGACCATAACTTTGAAAAATCACCATAAATCATACACAACTCCAAATTGGGTGATCTTTATGCCTATGGAAAGCTACACATGTCTAGTTTTTATATATATATAACACTCATACATGAATCCACCAAAAATTTTGAACAGTACACGAGATTCTGAGCAGTGTCACAATGGCCATTTTCTTCCTACAACTTGTCAACATAGAACTTAATATGTACATACATGGCCATTTCTTGTCTTCACTTAAAACATTACATCATAGTAGATATAGATAAACATAATTACATTCATGTAAAGTTCTAGAACTATACACATCATTTTCACGAGGTATTCCAAACAAAGCACCAATGCAAGCAAGTTCATTTTAATTAAGAGCTTGCTTTTCCTTCCCCTTTTTCCTCTTGGGCAATCTTGCCATAACTTGAACCTAAAATTTGTTAGACATTTCGAAAGGAGTGAGATTCAAAGAATCTCAGTAGTAACTACCATCATGCACACATATCATCATATATATTGCAAGTATTCATCTCAAAACACATTAAGCATGCAATCAAATCATTTTGGCATAACCATTAAATAAAAATTTGGGCAGCATTTCCCCTTGTATTTGGACATATCCAGGGTCACAATACCCTTCAAACAATCCAACCAACAATGCCAAATCATCACAAGATAACATTCCAAACATTATACACATCATTCAAAGCAAGCAACATCAATGACAATACATAAGCATAGATAGGTAAGTTAACTACCTTTGAGCTTTCCACTAATCTCCAAACTTTGCAAACTCTTTCCTTGATCTTCTAACACTCCTTTGGATCCTATAGCATCATCAAATAATGCCATTAACCATTAATTATCCAATTTCATTCACAAAGTGCTCACTTGAACTAAAATTTGCACTTTGTTATCCATCATGCATTCCTTGTACAACATACTTATTCTAACCTATTTTGGACCCAAGGAATCCATTTTTGAGGTCAAAAACTTGAAATTCCCTTCCTATAATGAACCCTAATTGGGCAGAAAATTATCATAAATTATAGAAAAATAACTAACCGATTAATTTGTAATCTAATGACATATTCTTGCACCTTATGGCCTATATAATACTTTCCATGGTTTAGTTTCTCCATACCCTCATTTTCTCTCTCTACTCTCTCTCTAGGCTGAAACTTTCAGTGCAAAAATAAGAGAGAATAAGCCATAAAACTCTCCCAAACTAAAGAATACATAAGATTATGGCCATAAGATATTACCTTGAAGTTTTGGGACAAATCTTGTAGTATTCTCTTTTCCCCTTTGCTCTCTCTCTCTCTCACGCGTTCCTGGCTCTCTTCTCCACTGAAGCAACGTTTTGTTTTCGTGAGGAAGATGAAATGATGGTTTAAGATGATAATTATATAATATAATAACTTAATTTACTTTTATTTCTATTTTCATTTACTTTTCTTTTAAAAAGCTTTTCACTTAATTCCCTTGGTGTCCCATTCAGCAATCAGACGTGATTCACTCCCCTTTTTGGCCAAAATTGCTCCAATAATTCATATGGACCAAAATACCCTTTACCGATTAAATTTACCTGTACCGATTGGGTATTTTTGCCAAAATTGTCATTAAATTGGTATAGAATTATCCAACCATTAATTTTGGTCCAAAATCATTATATAGACCCAAAATATATTTTAACAAGGTCCAATCATTGTCCTTGGATCAATACTGTCTTTTCTGCAGTCTAAACTGATTTTTATTGGGTAAAATATTAATATTAAATCCTAATCACCCAATAAATATGATTTTGACCTTAATAAATTCCATACTATATTTCATTGGGTCTAACACATTGAGAGCTTCACTTTGACTATAATTTTTCATATTTACAAAAATACCCTTAATCCGGGTCTAATTTATAATTTTTTAAACTTTCGGGTCAACAGGTGTAATTTATCCCAAAATTCATAAATTCTCCCTCAGCATTCTCCTGCGTTCACCGACTTGAATTTTATTACTATTATTATTTTTATTATTTTTTTTTTCTTTTTCCTTTTTCTTTCCCTTTTCTTTTTCTAGGGGCAAAATCATCATTTTTCATTTTTTCTTTCAACTGAGATAATTGACTTCTTTGTCCTATTTCATGCCAAATAATGTACATTCATTTTTGCAAATTCTTTATAGATTTCAAAATATTAAGCCTCGAATATCTATAAAAATTTTAGGATGTTACAATAGGCTCGTACGGTGTAATTGTTTTAGAGGTCTGCGAAAGCTCTAAAAACCTCCGTGACCAAAAATTTTTTGTTTTTAAAATAAATAGAATACACATTATGCCCAATATTTACGAACATGTATGATTTTGTGATAGCGTGTGTTACTGTGCAAACTCAAACAACTTAGACACAAACATAAGATGATTAGATGCAAACTCTCATATCTTCCCTTTTGTCTCGAAGTTAATAGCTTCCATTTTCCATGCTAGGCTTGATGCTCCCGTGCTTGCCTTGATGTTCCTCCCTTGTCTTGATGAGGACGACTCACTCTTCTCAAGCTTGATCTCACGCTCCCATGGCGCTCGCAAGGAAACAAAAGGGTGGAAGTTAAAACTCTTAAGTTCATGCCAACATTCCCATTCCAATACAAGGGCAAGCCAAATCTTCATATCATCAACTATTCTTCCCTCCAAAGCATTCGTAGACAACATCATGATAGCCCGAAGTGACATAAAATACACCCATGGGACTCAAGGCACATGATATGCAATTAAGGGTACCCTTTAGAAGCTAGATGATATGAGAATACTCTATAGATCAAATGATGCATACCAATCATGAATATCAGCAAAGGTGAATTTTTCATCCCAAAACCAAACCATATAAACCTTTTTCTTCACTAAAAGAGAACTTAAGTGGCCCACAACCAAACTGAAATCCTAGTGTATGAAACTATGGGCATAAAGTTCAATTTAGATGTTCAAAACACCTCTCATATCTGCAACAAATGGAAAAGAACATGGCTAACGCTTCATTCATCCATGGGCATGAAACTGGACACGAACATGCTGCCCACTAAATGGGCTTTTGGGCATGCAAAATCACGGATGTATACCCCTCTTCCACTATTATAACTACAGTAATCATGCAAGCCGGTCACTAGTGCACAGAATGTGACACCAACTACAAAAGAACCATGAAAGAACATAGAACTACAGGGCTACTTACGAACATAAAGCTAAGAAAACAAAACTGAAACCAGAAAACCAAATTGACACGGTCATGATATTCCAGGAGTCAAACAGCATTTTAGTGATGTAGAGAATTAAAGGGACCATAACTCAGAAAAGAAATCCGCACTCATGAGCTCCAATCAACACCGTACAAAATTCACAAACTCGGCCATATAACGCAGTACCAAGAATGAATAGAATCCATGGTTCAATGGGGTAGCAAGGGATCAAACCATTCATTTGAATTCTATCAGAATGGAAAGAGAATCATCCCAAGAGAAAATAAAATGCAGAGTATCATGACTGAGATATAATAGGTAATGATAAACCCAAATGAATCTGATTTTTACCCTTCGAATCCAGTCCGTGAACTAACACCGTTTGCTCTTGAACCCGCGTTCCTTCCCTTTGCTTCATGCCTCTGAACTTCATGCTCATCCTTCGGTCTCCTGTTCGGCTTCAGCTTGGGTCTCCTCCTCTTTCCTTCGGTTTGGTCTCCATCGTGCAGGGGCTCCGCCCGCGGCCCCCTCTCCTTGGTCACTGCAGCTACAGAGGAGGAATGGCTTAGTGGTTCAAACTCGGCCCTCACGCGTGCCCCCCTCCGTCCTCTCACTCTTGCGATACCCCACCGGTTGCTCTCCACCTAGATCTCGCTCTCGGTTCAGATTGAAGCCCTCTCTCTCTTTTCTTTTTCGTGCCTCTGTTTTTCGGTTCCAGCTCCCTCGGACTCCCTCTGTTTTTCGGGCTCGCATTCCCTTGGCTTCACGGATCTTCGGCCTCCGTCTGCTTCTTCGCGGCTCCCGGTTTCTCGCCTCTGCTCTCAGTCTCCCCTCTGCTCGCGTGTCTTCGTTCTCTCTCCCCTGGTCTCTCGCACGGCTCTACCTCCTCCTTGTCACACCATCATGGCCGAGCTCCCCCCTAACCATCCACGGCTTCCTCTCTTTTCTGTCCATGGTCCCCCAGCCTTTTCCCTCATGCGTGCTCCCTCGGGTTTCTTCTTTCGTGCACGCCTCCTTCTTTGCTCGGTCTGCTGCAGCTTCCCCAACCTTTTTCTTTCATGCGTTCAGACTGCTTCTCCTTCTCTGGTCTGCTGCTGCCCCTCCTAGCTGCCTAGTTTCTTTTTCCTTTTTTGTCTGCTGCCCTCATTGTTTAGGGCAGCCTTTTGGTCCAAGCCCACGAGTCTCCTTGTGGGCTCGTGGCACTTGGGCCTCATGTTACCCTTTTCCCCTTCTTTTTTTTTTTCTTTCAAGTTTTTTTGTTCTTGTTATTATTATTATTATTTTATTTTATTATTTTTTCCCCTTTTTTATTATTATTTTTTATTGATTTGTTTCTTTCTTCTTCTTTTTTTCCTTTATTTTAAGTTTTTTTTTATTATTATTATTTAATATTTATTTTATTTTATTTTATTATTATATTTTTTTTATCATTTTTATAAAATACCCAGACAAGATGAGGTGTCCACAATAACAGTATCAAAAGTAAAGGTTATTTTCTCCGTAACTTGAATGGTAGAATTCACACTCTTTACAAAAAAGAATAACCAGAGCTAACAAAAATATATTTTAATATTGGTTTGAAGTTTAAAACATATTTATTAGACACATGAGTCTAATATCCCTAATGGTTACCTTATAAAATTAAACACAACCACCAAAAGAATCTCGTGAATTCTTTCCTCCGATTGGAAGCTGTGTGGCTCACCCCTTTAGTAAGAAAATGGGGTCCCAGTCCCCCTATTTCACATGGTCGTGTCCAATGATCCCAGGTTGCTTCCAAGGTCTAATAATTCAATTTCATTCCTGTCTTCTCTCTACGTGGCTTCTCCTCCCTCCTTCTCTGTCTTTTTCATACTATAAGTTAGATCTTGAACTGACACAACATTTTAGGTGGGCCTAAAATATATTTGAATATGTTAAATTGAATAAATACAAAAGCCTCAATATATCAATATAAAATTTATAGTAGAGTATATTATTCATAACTATAAATAATATAATATATTTTTCAAATGTTAATGTAATGTATTAAAAAAGATGTTTAGCTTTTAAAATGGAGGAAAAAAATCAATATATTCAATATAAAATTTAAAGCAAATCATTATTCACGAGTGGTTTAGTTTTCAAAATCTTTGGCATGCATGAAAACAAGTTTAGTTTCCGAAAGATATTTATCTTTCATTCAATTAGAAAGATAAAAATTTTCTAAAACCACAACAGTAACATCCAAACTTGTGTGGACTCAATCTCTCTCCATTATCATTTACCATTTTTCGTTTTAAAATGAAAGGAACTCCAGAGACCAACACTGCAGCTACTGACACCATTCGTGATACCTTAGCAAGTACATATAAGAGGTGGTGCCTACAATTTCCAGTCACATTATCAGGCAAAGTCACAGAACAACAAGGAGAAAACATGGTAACAGAGAGAATCCCCGATGTGATACTAAACTCAGGCCACAAAATGCCAGTTCTAGGCTTGGGGACTTCAGCAGACCATCTTCCTCCAAATGACACCCTAGTGTCCATCTTCATGGATGCCATTGAAGTAGGTTATCGCCATTTTGACAGTGCTTCTGTCTATGGAACAGAGGAAGCCATAGGCCAAGCTGTGTCCAAAGCTGTGAGGCAAGGTCTTATTAAGAGCCGTGATGAAGTTTTCATCACTTCAAAGCCATGGAATACAGATGCACATCCTGATCTTATTCTCCCAGCTCTCAGAACCACACTAAAGTAACTACAACCTCTTTTCTTTGCCTTGCTTAGATTGTTCTAACTTCTAATGATAGTGGGGTTTATGTTCTTGTTTCTATGTTTTCTCCCTAATTGTTGGGAATTGATCAGAAAACTGGGGATGGATTATGTGGATCTTTATCTGATTCACTGGCCAGTGAGACTCAGACATGATTTGCAAAACCCCGTTAAATTTTCAAAGGAAGATTTACTTCCCTTTGACGTAGAAGGGACATGGAAAGCTATGGAGGAGTGTTCCAGATTGGGCCTAGCAAAGTCCATTGGAATCTGCAACTATGGAACCAAGAAACTTAACCAACTCCTAGAAATTGCTACCATCCCTCCTGCAGTCCTTCAGGTATGCATAATTCTGTGATTTTGCCTAATTATCTGTCTGTAGTATTGGCATGCTCATGAAGATGATGCTAAATTGGTTTCAGATAGAGATGAATCCATCCTGGCAGCAAGAGAAACTCAGAGAGTTCTGCAAGAAAAGAGGTATTCACGTGAGTGCTTGGTCATCTCTTGGAGCTTATAAGATATTTTGGGGTTCAGGAGCTGTCATGGAGAATCCAATTATGCAGGAAATTGCCACGGCCAAAAAGAAGACCATAGCTCAGGTAACTGAAAATTATGAGCAAGCCGAAGACCATAGCTCAAGGAAAACATATAAACTTCCAGTTCCCCTTAGTTTGCATAATCTAATAAAATGAATGTACTAACAGTTTCCAGAATTAGAAGTAAATGCTTTCTGTGAGAAACACTCAACATGAATTAAGAGAAGTACACAGTAGTAACTTAATTAACAGTAGCTAACAATCTCTTTCAAAAATAACAAACCCTTTAAAGTTTCATATGAAGACTGATACGAGGTAATAACAGAGCAAGCGACTGACAGAGTAAGAGCGAGATGTGAATATTTCAGGTTGCACTTAGATGGGCATACCAACAAGGATCGAGTGCGATGGTGAAAAGCTTCAACAAGGAGAGGATGAAACAGAACCTTGAGATATTTGATTTTGAGCTGAGCGAGGAAGAAATGGAGAGGATGAAGCAGATTCCACAGCGCAGGCAATACACAGGTGACATGTGGCTGTCTGAAACTGGATCTTGCAAGACATTGGAAGAACTTTGGGATGACGATGTTTAATTCTATGTTGTTGTGTGATTGGAGTACAAATAAACTTCGAATTGCGATTTCATGTATAATTAGTTCGTCTAGAATTATGTATCAGTATGCCCAGTTATGTTAGATCTATCAGACCTGACCTCCGTAGATTAGTAACTAAGGAATAAGTGCTTTAAAGCTACCAGATCTGATCTGGTGTAGTAATGAAAAGTGTGCATTGAATCTCATGTTCAATCTTCAGGTCAAAAACAGTGTCGTTTTGAGAATCTAAGAGAACGCTCAGTTGTTGATTGAAAACCGACAGAAACATAAGAAGTATCAAAATTCTCCAACCATCACCCATTCAATGGCGAAAATGATGCTCTTACATCACTGGCTACAGTAATTCCAGTAATATAGAATCGCAGTTTAAAAATTTTCCTCTGTAATCAAAATGCTATAGTGCCAAACCCATGCTTTAACTGCTATTTACAAAAGAAGAAGAAAGAATGAAAGAAAACCAAGAAAATGCTCAAACTAAAAAGCGAAAGGGGAAAAACCAGAAAACAAAACAGGCATGCTCAAAAGTCAAAATGGCTAATCTAATCAAGCAACCATTTTTCCAAACAGCACAAAAGGATCAGAAGTGATTATAAAAAAGGAAGGAAGGTACAAGAGCGAATGCCTGCAGCTTGGAGAGGAGAAAGATGCTGGGCAAAGCGAATACTATAAGCCTTGAAATCAAAGTCCATAGCTACAGAATTTTTTCCGACGAGGGGAACGGAGGAAAGAGGAAATGGTGGTAGTGAGTATGGATGTCGAGGCGACGTTGGCGATGAAAATCAGAGAGGGAAGGACCGAAAGGACAGGATGGGACTTGCAACTTGCTACTTTGGCCCACTTTCAGATTCGTGAGCAAACAGATGAGGTCTTGCGCTGTGGAGAGAAATTGTATTCAAAACACGAACGGTCTGGATTGCTTGATTTCAGACATGGTCCCTGGTATAGAACGTCCAAAACGCTGCTGTTTAAATGATGGGCATTGGGAGCACCAAATCCGAGCACGAAACAATCTCTCTCTCTTGTTTTTGTTTTTTTGTTTGCACCAAGAGACAAAACAATCTCAAGGTTTTTTTTGAGTAAAATATGATAAATAAATAAATTATTTATCAAAATATCCTAACTTAAAAATAATTTATCGATCTATAATAATAAAAGTCAATTATCATAAAATCAACGATCACACTATGAAGAAGTCAATGAATAGATATACAACTTATTATTTTTTTTTAATAAACAAGGCAAGTCGATTGCCTACAAAAAAGGGAGAAAAACAATTTAATACTTAAAACTAAAAATATTTACTAATCAGAACCTAATTTAAAAATCTTCAAGTCATATAAATTAAATTTTTAATTGAGATAAATTAAATCTTTAACTAAAATTGATAATTTGAAAATTCTTTTATTATATATCTTGAAATGTCTTTTTTTCCTTTAAAAAATATTCATTAGCAAGTCGATGGCCTACACAATAGACTTGCTCTTTTTATTTTAAAAAAATTTATTAATTAGTGAATCCCAATTTTTTTTATTTTCTAAACTATTATTTTTTTCATAATTATAAAAATTATTAATTCTAATCATTATACACATTAAATTATTGTATTATTGTTACTTCATTCGTCTTATATTATATTATAAGATAATGGAAGGGTTTTCACGCATATTAAAAATAATTTATTATATTCTTAATTTTTTAAAAATAAAATTTCAAGGTTAACCCCCTCTTAATTTAATGTCTTTTATTAACTATTATACAAGTTACGATACTAATAATATAATAAGTAATGAAGGGCAAAAATAACACATTACTATACTATCATATATAAAAAAAAAACATATTTTATCCTAAGGGACGAAGGAGTATATATGTAAAAATAAAAAAAAATAAGTCTGTCAAAAGAAAATAAAAAAAAAAGTCGATTGGTTGCTTTTGACTTCTTTATTAAAATTTTTGACTTCTTTTTAATTAAATGAATCATTTGTGTAGGCCATTAACTTGCTAATGAGTATCTTTTTTTTAAAAAAAAGAAATTTTAAGACATATAATAAAAGAATTTTTAAATTATCAGTTTTAGTTAAAGATTTAATTTATCTCAGTTAAAAATTTAATTTATATGATTTGGAAGTTTTTAAATTGAGTTCTAATTGGTAAATATTTTTAATTCTGGATATTGAATTATTTTTCCCCCTTTTTTTAAAAACCAATCAAAAGTAAGTCGATTGGGTAACGACTTGCTTTTGTGTTTTTTTTTTAATTATTCATGAGCAAGTCGATTGGTTTGCTCTGTTTATTTAAAAAAACTATATTAAGTCGCGTATTTATTCATCGACTTCTTCGTAGCGTGATTATCGAATTTTATTATTATAGATCGGTAAATTATTTCTGACACAGCATATATTAGTAAATAATTTATTTATTATATTTTGCTCAAAAAACCCAATCTCAAGTTCCATCTATCTTCTACCATGTGGTTGTATGTATTTCCATCATAAGCACTTAAAAGGGGTATAAGTAATTATATAGAGAAGTTGTCAAATGCAACCTGTTTTTTAATAAACATTTATATCTTAGATAAATGCTTATGGAAGAAATTGATTTTTTCTACTTATAATAATTAATTATCCTTCTATAATCACTTATTTCACTTTTCCTTCTCATTATCCACCCAATAATTACTTAAACCCCCTAATATCCAAACATATTTCTTTTTTCAAAATTATTATGGGGTAAAAATATTCAAAAATCACTTTTGACATAATCACTTATTCTCATAACCTATTATAAATAAACGCTTATCCTCATAATTATTTATATATAAACTGAACCAAACACACCTTATGTCCATTGGCTAAAAAAATCTTTTGCTATATTATATGTCTATGTCAATACATTGTTAATAAAAAATAAATAAATAAAATGTGTTGTTACTAGTATGGTGTCTGGTTTTTCATATTCTTGGGAGGTAAGTATTATAATTTTTTCTATTAATAAGATGGGTATTTTTCTTTTTTTGATTTAATTAAAGGGGAATTGGGACTAATGGTTTAGTTTAGGTGGATAGACACCTTTTTTTGTCAAAAAAAAATTTAAATGTAAGTCTTGTAAATGAAAAAAAGAATAATGTTAAAAGAACTTTATATTCATATATAATTTGACTAAGTTCTATACAAATTAATCAGGATCCACTCTAATTTCTGGAAATTAGTTTATCTATTAAGGGGGGCGGAGGGAATTGATTGATATAGGCACGTATTTTAAGAGAAAGAAATTAATTATAGTAATTCATTTTATTAATTTTAATTTTATATATACAACTGGATAAGGTAAACTTACTTTTCACTGGGTCTTTCAGCTTCGCTAATCGAATTAAGAATGACTAGGAATTAGCAGAAGAGGATTAGAAACGAGGCAAGTCACCTTGAGAATCTGTATTGAATCTGCAATTTTCATTTGATTTGGTCTCCTGAATAAAATGCTATGCGCTCAGCTTCTGCTTCGTTAAAGTTATTTTCTTTCTTTCTTTCTTTCTTTCTTTCTTTCTTTGTTTTTTTTTAAGAAAAGTAAAATCTTCATAGTTTGGTTGTGAATTCTCATGACATGGCCCATTCATTCGATCAAGGAGGCAATGGTTGTGATTAAGGCCAACCCATCTAAAACTATCCATTCGGCTTACCAAAAAACAAAAGAAAAACAAAAAATCTATTTTACCTCGCAATGTTTTCTTCACAACCCTCGATTTTCATCTATCAAGGTTAGATAAATCAAGGAAAAACCGAAAAAGAAAGGCTCCTAAATCGTTAATTACAGCTGGGAAATCTACAAATCATTCAAATTCTCCATTTCACAAACCAGAAAGCTGCCAAACCAGCAAAAACAGCCATCCCCGGGCAAGAAACCATGCTGCTTCTAGGGGCATTAGAGGAAGCCTGCAATAACCCAAATGGTGAAAATGCAGAAAGTGGCCCTGGAGCTTCTGGGTCATCTGGGTTTGGAGGGCTTGGACTCGAAGGAATGATGGTTATGTCAGAGCCAGTTGGAGTGGGCGACACATCACCAGGAGAAGGCAACAGTGGTGCAATATCTGGGGATACCTCTAGCTCTTGGAGACAAGACAGAGAAGACAGGATGGGTACTTTGATATTATTATTAGGCTGAGAAGCTGAAGAACGCAGAGATGAGGACGTGAAAGCCATGAAGATAAGTGCAAGATGAACTCTCAAGGAGGCCATTCTAATTCTAATTTCTGATATAGTAATGGTAAGCGAGAAGTTCTGAGGGGGCTGGAATGACTCTGCTGTTAGTGAGGTGATTATGATTGCGAGGATTAAAATGGTTAAGACCAGAAGCTCTTTGGGATTTCTCTTTTACTTTCTGTCTTATCTTCCTAAGACTAAGTGGGGTCAAAGGGATCCAGAGGAATAGTGTGTATTGGATGGTGATAAGGAAAAGGAGTTGGAGTCCCTTTGGGAAAGAGACAAAAGATTGGGAAAGGTTTTCTTTTGATTTGTTTGTTTGACAAGAGAATGCTTTTGTGCCCGTAATGCTTGGTACGCTAAAGTTCTTGGTTTTCTTATAATCCGGAGAATGAAGACCCTACCCACCGAACTGATTAAAATATGGTCTACTGTGACAATTAGTTTGAAGTTTATTCTTTTTTGAATTTTTTTTCTAAACAAAATGGCAGTTTCGCGATCTCTGGGGCCTGGCACCTAGTGCCCTGGAAATGGGTCAGCCCCTTGACACACAGAGGATTTAGTGATATTGTCTCTGAGTGGAGAGGAATCTCTCTACAATAGAGTTATCACAAACGCAGGATTTGAGTAGTCTAAGGGAGACTCAAACCCTTATCCATGGGGTGAGAGTCTTAGTCTGAATCCCAGAACCACTTGTGTCAATCCACGTTGACTATTCTTTTTTGAAATTTAACTCATATTTAAAAAAAAATGAAACACTTTTTAAAAATTAATTTGAAGGTCCAACAACAAAGCCTCAGGCAAAAGCCCAAACAAGAAAAATCAGAAAGAAATTAGACGGAAGGTAATAACACTCGCTCGATCTTTAAAAGACTATAATATAATTGGCACAGGTTAACTTCTTGTAGCCTGTCCTTGTTTGCTTCTTGCTTGTAATGTAACATTTCTAGCCTCCCTCCTGTCCAGAGGATAGCTTCGGTGAATTTGTTTTCTTTTGCAATAAAGTTGCCCACCTCACCCAAATAAAAAAAAAAACTATAATTGACAAGTCAAAGTGTTGTAGGAGTTTTATTAATCAATGGTCAAAATTAATTATCATATTATAATTATTGATATTAAGTATTTTGTGTAGTATTATATAAAAATGTATTGATCTTAATAGGATAAACCATGTTAGAATGTCCAACCTATCTATTTAAAGAAGACCCCAACTCACAATCCATATGATAAATTAGTGATTCTATTTAGACGGACTAAGAGTAATTTTGTCAATAATTAAAAAGATAAAATTCTGTGTGCATATATATAAGGTTACTTTTTAACTCTAGCCTCTTCTTGACTCACCCATGATATTTTCCTCTCAATTGGTAGTGTGTGCTGTAGATTTCTTCCATCTTTCAGCTTTTGTTTTTGGTACAATTCCACCTTTCATCTAGCATCATCATCATTGCAAGGCGGGCAGGTATGATCTTGCAATCCAAATTAATTTATTTTAACATTGTGATCTAGAGCTGCTAATTTTAATCTAGATTATCTTAATAATTACCTTATCTTTATCAATTAATATATATATAATAAAATCTATGTATCCAAATTACCTATTAATTTCAAATTTTATACAAAGCCGAGAATCCACTTCTAATTTTACCATATGCACCTTTCAATATATTAGAGAATGCAACTTTTGTCCAATCCCATAACTTCAATTAGGAAAAAAAAAAAAGGTCTCGTTGATATTAGCTATGGATAGGGAGCCGTTTCGGCCACGCACCTCCTGTGTGTGCTGACATGGCTCAATATGAACCACTCCTTGAAATTGCAATTTAAAAAAAAAATAATGATAATTTATTGTATTATAACACTAAGTATGATAATACAAAAATAACAGAAAAAAAAATGGCTCATATTGAGCTATGTCAGCACACGCAGGAGGTGTGTGGACGCACCGAAACGGCTCCCGCTATGATAGAGGTAATTTTGCAAATGGATTAAACTTTGAAAATTAACATTTAACAGTAGCTATCACAGCATTGAAAATTAATATTTTAACAGTAGCTTTCACAGCAAAGGTAATCAGTACAATTTTCACAAATCGTGAAGAACCACAATCCGTGCAAAACAAAGGGGAAAAAAAATCTTGGTTTGTGAAAATTTTTAAGTGGGGGATCAAATTAAAATCGTGTTTAGATTGATTAATTAATTTTTAATTTTAATTTAAGGCTATCACTTACCTACGTTGTTCGTTGATCATCGCGCTGATACGATGATCAGTGATCACTAACGATCCGACGGAGAATTCTGGTTTTACCTGGGCGTGAAAAGGAAGCAAATGCGTGGACGCAACGTAGCCACGAGAAACTCCATATCCCACCACTAATCATGAAAACACTACCGGTCTACATAGCTTCCCTTAATTTCTCGTCACACTGAAACCAATCGATCTATGGAGGAAGCAAAGCGAGTCCCTGAAGTAGTACTGAATTCTGGCCAGAAGATGCCAGTGATAGGGATGGGAACGGCAAGTGCTCCGCTTCCGCCGGCCGACGAGCTCGCCGCCGTCTTCATCGACGCCATTCGCATTGGCTACAGGCATTTTGACGCCGCTGCTATCTACAGAACCGAACAGCCTCTCGGCCAAGCCGTAGCCAAAGCTTTAGAGCAAGGCCTCCTCAAGAGTCGTGACGAAATCTTCATCACTTCCAAGCTCTGGAACACCGATGCCCATCCCGATCTTGTTCTCCCAGCTCTCAAAACCACCCTCCGGTTAGTCTACTCTTCTCTTCCCCAATTTTTCGCTTATTTTCTTACGCATTATTGGTATTGTACTGTGTGTCTTGTATATATTCCTGTATTTTCTCTTGTACTGCTCAAGCGAAGAGAAAGAAGTGCTTTCTCTTGTTCGGTCTAGTGAAATGGATGGGAGTAGAAATTACTCTCCAGTCTCCATATAGAATTTACACGAGAAAGAAAGATATGCAGAAAATGTACAAGAATAATGTTCAGTTTGCAGACGAAAATTGAGGTGGTTCGAGTTTTGTAACGGTTTCGAGAGGCCTCTGGAAAAATTTATACTTTTTGTCTCTAAAAAGTTTTCAATTAGATTTTAGCCCCCACTCCATATTATATTTTCTATTTGGCTCCCCAATCATCAGGTTCTTGATTCGTCCCTGGGTGAGTCTAAGTTTATTTTAAAAGATCAAATGATATAAAATATGAGTATTATTTTTTACTGGTGTATATTTTATTGTTGAGGTCTCACCATTTCTTTCACTGTTGGAATTGTACAGAAAGCTGGGACTGGAGTATGTGGATCTATATCTGATTCACTGGCCAGTGAGGTTGAGACCAGGGGTTGAAGCTTTCAATTTCACTGGGGAGGACGTGCTTCCCTTCGACATAACAGGAACATGGAAGGCCATGGAAGAATGCCACAGACTGGGCTTAGCCAAGTCTATTGGTGTCAGCAACTTTGGCACCAAAAAGCTCACCAAGCTTTTAGATAATGCTGCAATCCCTCCTGCAGTCAATCAGGTGTTTGTGTGTGTGTGTGTGTGTTCATTTCTTAAACATTCTGTTGTGAATTATTCAATAAAAAATATTACTTTTTTTTTTAATAAGTTAACACTATATGTCAAGTTATCATTAAAGAATTTTTAGTAAAATGCTTAAAAAGATTCTGCTTGTAATGGCCCATTCATTTTGAATTGGTGAGGAAGAGTACTGATTGGTGATTTTAGGTGGAGATGAACACATCATGCCGGCAGGGAAATCTCAGGGAGTTTTGCAAGCAGAAAGGGATCCATGTGAGTGCATGGTCACCACTAGGAGCATACAAACTATTGTGGGGTTCCAATGTTGTGATGGAGAATCCAATCCTTCGGGACATTGCTGAGGCTAGAAACAAGAGTGTAGCTCAGGTGCAATACTGCAGCTTATCACATTTGAAACTAAATATCTCCAAATGCAGCTTTCTTTAAGGCGATAAGTTTTATACCAAAATCCTATTTTGGTCTAAAATCTCATTGTTACTGGTTTTTGTTTTATGGTCTAGAGCAAAAGGTTGAGCTTTGTCGACTATCCATTCCCTTCACCACTAGACCACCACCTGGCAGCTAATAATGACACCGCTTTTTAGAGGAGCAATATGGGACCCCAGCTCCAAGACTACAAAATTTGTCAAAGAGTGGTCTTACGAGTATTGTGAAGTTGAATACTTTTTTGTTCTAATACCATGTACTATGTTGAGATGACAGATAGTAGCATTGAGAATCCATCTCTAGAATGAAGTTTGATAAATGGAATCAAAGTATTCATGAATCGAAATCTTTTTTCTTTGTGTATGCAGATAGCACTAAGATGGATACACGAGCAAGGGGCAAGTGCCATTGTGAAAAGCTTTAACAAGGAGAGGATGAAACAAAACCTCGAAATATTTGATTGGGAGCTAAGCAAGGAGGAATTAGACAGAATCAGCCAGATTCCACGTCGCAGGATGTACAGGGCAGAAAAGTTCTTGTCTGAAAATGGACCTTACAAGTCCTTGGAAGAGCTCTGGGACGGTGATGTTTGAATAAAACCTTACTCAAATACAAGATAATATTTGTATGCTTCCCTCTCTATTAAAGTAAAACCAACTAACTATAAAGCCAATCATATTATGTGAGACACAGATATTTTATTTTGTCTCCACTTTTTTGTCCATGACTGATCCATTTATTTTGTAAAACTAATGTGCCATTGCGCGGAGCTAAGAAAACCAACTATAAAGCCAATCATATTTTCCTTAGTTTTATTCACAATAAAATCGTTATTTCTTCTCTTCTTGGATGCTAAGACACAGATTCTTTGTTTCATCCACACTTTTTTGTCCATAACAAATCCATTTTATTTTGTGAAACTAGTGGGCCATTGCATTGCATGGAATGAGTTATAAGATCTTGCATTTTATATTGATATTGCTTTATGAATATTAATTTATGAAGGTACATTGCAAAAGGTAGGTAATATCCGAGAATGAAGGGAGATGTAATCGTGTATTCAAATACTCAATGATAATAATCTAATAGATAACAGCTCCCCTTGAAAATTAGCGCTTGAAATTGTCAAGTATCAGACCTGATTCAAACTAGGCTCAGAAAAATCATAAACATATATATATATATATATATATATATATTCCATATCAGTATCTTCCTATTATCGAATAGGCTATGGTTTCTTCTCGATGCTTGGAATCTATCGTGAGATTCGTGACAAAGGATTTTTCAGCACATAAAATTTAGGAAGTTTACCTATATATAATCAAGAGTATATATGATTCATAACATTATGTTCCCATAATAAAATAATAAACTAATTATTGGGTATTGGTATAGTAGAAAAGGTTAAAGTTGTTTTAATAGAGTACCTTGGGCTTGAAAATGTATAAATGCAGAAAACGATTTTAAAAAAACTATTCTTAAATGAGATCCAATTATAACTCGATTTAAATTAATTGAAGTTCAAAATGGCAATCGGATACCAGATGATTATTACAAAAAAAGAATAATAGACTAATTAACTGTAAAAAAATTATCTATATAAATTTGGAAATGTTAGGAATTCCTCGTGAAATTTTCAATGTCAAGGAAACTAAATTTAAATATTTAATAATTTAATTTTGGTAATATTTAATAATTAATATTTGAACATAAATTTAGAAGAGAATTGTTTGCACATAACTATAGGTGTTTATGAAAGTATTGTGCAATTTAGTGTTTATATATGCATATGTATATACACACGTGTATATATATATATATACATATATGTATGTATCAATGTGACTGAAAGGTGAAGGCTAATTGATCAATGATAATTACTAAGAGAGTGTGTAACTCAATTAATTAAGGGTTGTGTTAGTCTAACTTGTGATATCAAATGAGTTTGGGAATGTAACATTAAATACTCGTTAAAGGAGCTTTGATACTTTTATCATATCCGACTCAACTTGAATTAGTCAAAATCCAATATTTAAATGAAGATGGTCCTATGCAAAGGAGAAGGATTCATTATTAATATGAAATGTATTTTTCATTGTGTTTCTATCTCATTGCATAGGACAATTCTTGCCCAAAGAAAATTCAATTTCTTATAAATAGTTCAGCTTTTTATAAATTTTATACTTCTATATTTGATTGATGATGGATTATATATATCAATATCATATATATAATTTATAATAAGTCTTCATAAACAAAATTAATAATAAATCGAATGCATAGGAACATGTAATCACACTAAGTCAAAAACAAGACCCACATTCTAACATGGCTGATAAGTGAGGACATGTGATGGGTTTCAGGCTCACTTGTATAATTTTCAGAAGTAGTTTTCTAAGAAATATACTTTCTAAAAAGTTAACTTATAAATGCTCAGGAAATATAACTTTCCCAAGTTTTACTCATAAATTTTTACTTCTTAAGTTAAATTTAACTTCTCAAATACTTTTAAATTTTTTAAAACCAAGCAACGTCAATCGCTCCCCCCAAAAAGTTTAACTTCCCTCCTCACCTCATCAATGTCAATATCAAGCAAATACTACAACATTGATCCCAAGCATATGTGATTACGCCATGAGAATCTGCAACTGTGACCTTATCTGTGCATGACAAGATATGAAACAAATGCGTGGACGCAGGAGCTAAGTGGCTAGGGTGGGCAAAGGGGTGCTTGCCTCTTCACTCTATTTTTCCCCCATAGCCTCTTCATTAAATTTAATATGATTTAAGTGGTGGTGGGAATGAATTTGTAATATCTAATTATATAAAAATATTTTTAACACCCACAAAAATATTTTTAAAATAAACTATATAAACAAAATCCGCAAGGCTCGAGCAAACTTCCTGAATACAAGGACTAATTAATATGCATGTTTCTTGAGTTCATCCGATATGTTCATCTTTTTTGTCGTTTAATCTGCATTAATTCAAAGTCGTATTCCTTCCTTTGGGGTTTTATGTGATTCTATTATCTTTGTTGTTACTTAATTGATATTCATTTTGCCTTTGTGTTCTTCTTAAACGCGTGAATAATTCATCTTCTAACAATGCTATATGTACATTCTCAATGTGATTCTGATGCTTTGTTTGTATCATATTTTAAATTTACTATATAAATTACTATATCAATTATTCGCTCTGTGATTCTATTATCTTTTTGAAGAAGATAAGTTAGTTGTATGGTGTCTAATACATGCATGTAGGACATATATATGTCTTCTTTTCTGAAGTATCGGCCAAAAGAGCTTAAATGGTTTGTTTGGCTTTCTGGACAGAAATCTGGTACTGGAGTATGTGGATCTGTATCTGATTCATTGGCCGTCAGGTTGAGACGAGGGGTTGAAGGTTTCAATTTCACTGGGCAGGACGTGCTTCCCTTTAACATAAGAGGAACATGGAAGAATCCCACAGATTGGGCTTAGCCAAGTCTATTGGTGTCAGCAGCTTCAGCATCGAAAAGCTGATCACCAGCTTTTAGATAATGTTGCAATCCTTCCTGCAGTCAACCAGATGTTTTGTGTGTATATATGTATAGATTCAATTTTTTTAACATTTAACTATAAAGTTTTCAATAAAATCACAGCAGATTTCTTTTATAAATATTTAACACAACATATCAAGTTATCATTAAAGGATTTTATAGCATATATATGCTTAAAAAACTTCTACTTGTAATAGCTTATTCATTTTGACTCAGTGACGAAGAGTAGTGAATGGTGATTTTAGGTGGAAATGAACGCATCGTGGCAGCTGGGAAAACTCAGAGAGTTTTGCAAGCAGAAAGGGATATTCCAGGTGAGTGCATGATCACCGCTAGCAGCATACAACGCTCTTTTTCCAGTGCTGTCATGGAGAATTCAATCCTTCAGGAAATTGCTGAGGCTTGAAACAAGAGTGTATCTCAGGTTCAGTACTGCAGCTTGTCACATTTCAAACTAACTATTTCGGCATAAAACTCTCTTGTCACATTTCAAACTAACTATTTCGGCATAAAACTCATGAAAGTTTTATGCCGAAATCGTATTCTGGTCGTCTAAATAAAATGGTTTCATCGTTACCGACAAAATTCTAAGCAATTAGTAATACTTGGGTCCTTTAATTATACTATTTAGATCTTGATTCTTGATCATTAATTTGTAGGGAAAATTTTCAGCCAACAAAGGTAAAACCTACTCTTTCTATCTTTACGCCTCAAAATAAATTAATTTTCAATTGTGGATTGAGGGATATCCTTAATGTACAAAAAACAAAATGGATTCATTATTAAAAAATGATATAAAAATGCAACGTTCCTTTATCCTTTTCTTTTCTCTTTTTAAACTGTAAGACACTATTTGATTCAACATAAGAGAAGGAAGGGATTTTAATAAAGAGGGGGGGAGAGATTTTAATTTTTTCTTATTTAGATTTATTGTAAGGGAGGGGAGGAGAGAGATTTATTCATTTTCCTTCTAAAATTCCCCACTTTTGGAAGGAAGCCCCTCCTACTTATTGAACCAATCTCAATTTTCTTTCTCCTCCGGTCTCTTCCAAATCCCTTCAACTAAATAGAGGATAAAAGAATTTTCAATTCAAAATTTTAGTTGATCATTTGATATGCCAAATAAAAAAGCAAAATAATGGATAAAAATGTTTTTATATCATTAAATAAAGAATAATAAAAAAGACTAATAAAATCTTGATACAATTGGTAAATAGTTAAATCCTTAACATGTTATTCTGAATTTGATTACAGGTGTGTATATGAAAAAAAAATTTATTAAGAGAAGTAAAACTTATTTCAATAATATTTATACATCAAAAGGATTAGTCTAAAAAATTTAGAGAAAACCTTGAAACTACTATATATTTAGAGAGAAGGAAGGGAAAGTGGCAAGTGAAAGCCATTGTACTAAAAAATTTGGGTTTTTCTATCATTTTTCTTTATTTTCTCTCTAGTAAACATCTCACCCTCCATCTATGGGAGGAGATAAGTCTTCCTTTTTTGAAGGGAAGATCTCTCCCATCTTCACTATTCATTCCTGAGTTGCCAACCAAACATACAAGTCTCTAGAAACATGTCTCCTTTTTTGGTGCTCTCCCATCTATTTTAGGGAACCAAACAGGACCTAACTTCCTATGACTTAAGCCGAAGACAAAAACTTCTAACTTTTTCATATGTTGGTAAAAAAAAATACAACTTCTTAATATATTGACGATGAATGCCCGATATATATAAACAGCACAACATTTTTGGGCAAAAGAGTAACTATACTAGACATGTATTTTTATGAGTTATAGAGCAAAAACAACGAGTCCTTTTGTTCATTTTTAACCTTTTATAAATTTTATTATACATACAAACGAGAAAAAAAATTCTCAATGCATGAAAAGATCATATAATGAAAAATAAGTAAGAAAAAAAAAAGCACCAACATTGTCTAGTCAATATGAAACTTAAAAATGAAAAGATTATAGAAGTAATGAATGTATGGTCACTATAAAATAAATATCTTTATCCATGCCATAGATAATAACTTATTATCTTAAAAGTTTTGAAAAGATTGTAATAATTTTTTAAAATTTGAACCTTACTAAAATGTGTAAAAATTAAATTGGACTTGGAATCAAATGTGTAGAAAAAAGTTTAAGCAAAAAATTGTATGTAATACACATTATTGTAAGAACTGGACCAAATTAGTCGATTCAATCGGAAGCTGATGCTAGGTTAAGTCAAAATGAAGGGGAGTACTATCCTTTGAAAACTGGTGTGAATTAGTTAAGAAAATGGTGGAATTGGGCTTAAATTGATGGAACTAGTTGTAAATTAGTCAAGAACCGATTTAAACCAATCCAATTTTCTTTTAATTTTCAGTTTTAAAGATAAATTAGCATAATTTTTAGTACAAAATATTTTTTATATTATAATATTATATAAATATTATTATGATATATAATTATTGAAAATTATAAATTTACTTAACAAATAATATAATAATAGGTTGTTAGTTGATTATTTTGAACTCGAAATCAATAAATATTAACTTATTTAAATTTAAATATTAAACTATGAAACTTACTATTAGTTTGTTTGTAGTAAGTTATAGATTAATAATTTAATATTATTTATATTAAGATTTTAATTAAATTATTAAATTTATTTAAATTTTTAATATATTATTTTTACCATTATCATTTCAACCTGAGATCAAGATTACTATTAAATTATTAAATTTTAAATTAGTACTTAGAAATTCAACATAGGGAGACATTGGAAATTCACATTATTGATGGTTTATGAGTGGGCTTGGATTCTCTTTTGGACAAAAGGTAATCCTGTACAGAGAAAGAAGACCCATTCATAAACAAAGGACCCACGCCCTAGCTCGGCAATAATCTTCGGTTGGGACGTGAGGGTTTACGTAGCTCCGATGGGCTACTTTTTACGTTGCGCACATAGATATGTGATCCCGCCTTGAGAGTCTGCAACTGTAACTGTGACTTTATCTTTGCGTGAAAGAAAGGAAGCAAATGCGTGGACGCAACATTAATGAACAAAGGGCCGCTTCCCTCTTATTCAATGGATATGATGATTTTATTTTGCCTCCATTTCTAGATCCGCATGGCTACGAGACGACAAGCTCATTTCAACTTCTCATCACACGGAAATCAAACTATGGAGGAAGTGAAGCAAATCCCACAAGTGGTACTGAATTCTGGCCACAAGATGCCAGTGATAGGGTTGGGAACGGCGACTTCTACCCTTCCGGGAACCGACGACTACACCTCCGTCTTCATCGACGCCGTTCGCGTTGGCTACCGGCATTTCGACACTGCTGCTATCTACGGAACCGAACCATCTCTCTGCCGAGCCGTGGCCGCAGCATTAGAGCAAGGTGTCACGGGCCATTACTCTCTCCCCCAAAAGCGCGCTCAAAGGGGTGTGCAGCGCACTCGCTTATATGCCCAGGACATCCCCAGGTCCATCCGATGTGGAACGTAACAACTCCCACGGCCAATCCGTGACGCCCACGTCACGGGTGGCCCACCAGAGGGCCCACCGACTAGGTAAACTCGGGGTAGGCTCTGATACCACTTGTCACAGGACCATTTCTCACTCCCCAAAAGCGCGCTCAAAGGGGTGTGCAGCGCACCCGCTTATATGCCCAGGACATCCTCCAGGTCCATCCGATGTGGGACGTAACAAAGGTCTCCTCAAGAGTCGTGACGAAATCTTCGTCACTTCCAAGCTCTGGAACACCGACGCCCATCCCGACCTCGTTCTCCCAGCTCTCAACACCACCCTCCGGTTAGTCTCCTTCTCTCTTCCTCAATTTATTGCATATTTTCTCACGCGCGTTGGTATTTTATTTCGTCTTGTATACGCGCCACCGTATAAGGGAGACAAAGAAGTATTTTCTTGCTGGTTCAAGTGAAGGGGGAATATAAATTAGTCTTCATTGAGGGAGAGATACGCAGAAACTGTGTATGAATATTGTTCAGTTTTGAGACGAAATTGAGACCTTTCAATTTTCAAATTTTGAAAAATTTCCTGACTTTATTTAAAAGAGCAAAACATGCTCAATATTTGTGGGAGTGTTTTTTGTTTTTTCTTGTGTATATTTTATTGTAGGGGACTCACATTTCTTTCACTCTTTATGACTTGTTTGGCTCTCTGGGTTGGAATTGTGCAGAAAGCTAGGACTGGAGTATGTGGATCTGTATCTGATTCACTGGCCAGTGAGGTTGAGACCAGAGATTGAAGGTTTCAAATTCACTGGGAAGGATGTGATTCCCTTTGACATAAATGGACCATGGAAAGCTATGGAAGAATGCCACAGGTTGGGCTTAGCCAAGTCTATTGGTGTCAGCAACTTCGGCATCAAAAAGCTCACCCAGCTTTTAGATAATGCTGCAATACCTCCTGCAGTCAATCAGGTGTGCGTTTGTGTGTATGTAGATTCATTTATTTAAAATTCTGTTATGAATTACTCCATTCCTTTTTAGACATGGCACATCTTCTAGAAGTAACGTCTAAATATAGAATATCTTCAGGAAATAATACTTGGTTCAAATATAAAATATTTTGTAAGGTTGCTTGATGCATTAATTATTATTTTTCATTCATGTCATTAATTTATAATTAATAAGCGAGAGATAAATGTTATGAAAAATATAAAAGATAATGTACTTAATAAAAATAAATGATAGAAAATATTAAAATTTCTTGACAAATTTAATAATTCAACTTTTTTTCTTAATATATATGAAATACTTGAAAATGTCTTATATTTAAGATCAGATAAAGTCTTTAATAAAAAATAACATTTTTTTTTAATTTAACACTTTATGCCAAGTTATCATTAAAGAATTTTATAGTAAATGCTTTAAAAAAAGTTTTACTTGTAATGGCCCGTTCATTTTGAATTGGTGAGGAAGAGTACTGAATGGTGATTTTAGGTGGAGATGAACGCATCATGGCATCAGGGGAAACTCAGACAGTTTTGCAAGCAGAAAGGGATCCATGTGAGTGCATGGTCACCAGTAGCAGCACACAACGTGTCTTGGGGTTCCAATGCTGTAATGGAGAATCCAATCCTTCAGGACATTGCTGAGGCTAGAAACAAGAGTGTAGCTCAGGTGCAATACTGCAGCTTATCACGTTTCAAACTAAATATCTCCAAATTCAGCTTTCTTTAAGCCAATAAGTTTTATGCCAAAATCCTATTTTGGTCTAAAATGGTTTCATCGTCAATGGCTTTTGTTTTATGGTCTAGAGCAAAGGGTTGAACTTTGTCAACTATCCATTCCCTACACCACTAGACCACCACCTGGCAGCTAATAATGACACCGCTTTTAGAGAAGCAATATGGGATCCCAGCTCCAAGACTACAAAATTTGTCAGAAATTGGTCTTACGAGTATTGTGAAGTTGAATACTTTTGTTCTCATGCCGTGTACTATGTTGAGATAACAGAAAGTAGCATTGAGAATCCATCTCTAGAATGAAGGTTGATAAATGGAATCAAGGTATTCATGAATCAGAATCTTTTTTCTGTGTTTGCAGATAGCACTAAGATGGATATACGAGCAAGGGGCAAGTGCCGTTGTGAAAAGCTTTAACAAGGAGAGGATGAAACAAAACCTCGAAATATTTGATTGGGAGCTAAGCAAGGAGGAATTAGACAAAATCAGCCAGATTCCACAACGCAGGACCTACAGGGCAGAATTTTACTTGTCTGAAAATGGGCCTTACAAGTCTTTGGAAGAACTCTGGGACGGTGATATCTGAATAAAACCTTGTTCAAATGCTGCATAATACTTGTATGCTTCCCTTTCTCTTAAAACCAACTACAAAGCCAATAATATTTTTCCATGGTTTCATTTGCACTTAAATTATCAGTTCTTCTCTTCTTGGTTGCTCAGACACAGATCTCTTGTTTATCTACATTTTTTTTTCTTGCCCTTAACAAGTGAATGTATTTTCTGTGAAATAAACGAAGGCAAAATTCAGAAAGAGCAGGCTATATCTGAGATTGGAGAAAATCATGTTTACTCATATAATATCATAAACAAGAGCTCCCGTTAAAGGTTACATCATCAGTAGAATAGATAACAGTGTCCCATCAATTTGGTTTATATTTTTCTTCATAACATTTTAAGAATAAAATATACCATACTTCGAAAATTAGCTTCAACCTGTTAGAGGAACAGACCTGATTCAACCAAGTTCAAGATCACCCCGATCGTGATACACAACCAAAAAAAAAAAAATAACAGGCCGAAGATAGCAATGATGTAGTGCTGGTTTTTTTTTTTTTTTTAAATCATGGTTGATTTCTCCTTTAAAAAAAAAATCATGATTTTCTAAAAGGATATGATTTTTTAAAAGAATATGTTTGGTTAAACATAAATTATTATTTTAAAAAATAAAAAAATAAATTAAATTATGATTTTGAAAAAAAAAAATTTACTCTATATTATATATGTAAAATACTTTTAACTCTTATCCTCCAAACAGATTTTTTATCAACTTACTTTTACAAAATAAATATTCAAATATAACAACTTATAATAAACTTATTTTATTTAAACTTTATTTTTACAAATTTCATTTATCTTAACTTAATTTTACAAAACTGCAAACCAATCAGGGCCGTAATAAATGACAAAAACAAGTTTATTTTTTATTGGGGTTTGGTGGTGCCTCTACTTTTTAGTTAAAGTTGTAAACGTAAAAGATACGAGACCAGAGGGCATGTTTTGATGAAGAAAGTTCATTAACGAAAAAGAAATAGTATTGCAAAGTTTGGTTAAAGATATGGCAGTACAAAAGTCGTCGCAAAAAGGACCTATCTTGTGATCTAACATGCTGCTCTGGAAGCTGAGCCCCACTGAACCCAGCTTTCCCTTATACATAAAAGAACCACAGAATTAATGTAATTCTCTACACAATGCCTATGAAATGAAGACAGTAATAGCTCTAGACGACTCTCGTGTGGACAAAATGTCCAGTTACTCACACTTAATGGATCGATATATGTGACGAACAAAGAGCAAAGCAGCACGGAAGCCGACAGTTCCGAGCATCAAGAAGAAACCATAGCATACACAGGCCATGTATCCAAAGAAAAACGAGGTCTGCATGAATCCAGACATGTCAGAGCGAGCATAGTAGTAATACAAACAGTAGGCATAGATGAACAAGCCGGTTGATCCACCGCACAGGAATGATCTGTAAGGAAGCCATAAGCATAGGTCAAGTCCAGTGAGCATATAACAAATTTCTCTTGAGCTCCAGCTTTCATGGAGAGAAGTGAAGAGAAATTTTAATTCAGACATTTTCTGTCCCGTAGATCTAAATCTAATAATTTTACCCTTAAAAAAATGTTCGGATTGAAGAGAATAATTAGAAAGGAAAGAAAACTATTTATTTAAATTTGATTTAAATCAAAGGAAATGTCTAAATTAAAATTGCTCTTTCCTCCCTTCCCTGCCATTCACTTTGATGAGTTTAAAATTTAAACTAAAGGCATGTGACAAATAAACATAGGCAATCTCACCAATAAAATATGATTTCAAAAAATGAAACAATTCAAAAGGTAAATGGAAATACAAGAAAGCTTTCACTCTTGAAAACTCTATCCTTGTAATTAAATAATTAAGCCAAGAAGGAGCCTTTTGGGTCTAATAGAAAAACAACAATGCGTGTGCAACAATCAATTGACACATTTCAAAGCAATTAATCAAGAACTTAATGACCAATAATTGTAACATTCAAAATTTTGGCATTTTGAAAGTTGAATTATCACATGTTATTTTTCATTTTAAAAACATATTCATATAAAAATAATAACTTTAAAAAAAGAAGGAGATAGAGAGAGATTGCAATTTTACAAATTTATCCCTTGATAACTGTTAACAGGATCCAACAGCAAGATCATCCAACAGGCAGGTAATTGAGAACTCAACATAGGTCCAATATTAACATGCATGCCACTACCTGCTCACTACAAATAGAACCACCAACACAAACAGTGGGGCAAGACATAGAAGACTATCACTTCTGTTAATGAAAGAATGGATTTGCCTAGAAGAAGATCAATGTTTAAGTAACAGACCATTTTATAGACCTGTCAGGAGATCAAGTATCAAAGCATCATTTGCCTAAGTTACTAACAAATAATTATATCAGTCAATTAGCTGTAAAACCAGATGGTCTGCATAACAGCAAACCAATAAAGAAAGAATTATGGCAAGTAGTAAATTCATACCTCCACCACCACTCATGGTCCTCAGCAGCAAGCTGGAAATATGTCAATGCCACGGTGATGAAAGCAGTAACAATCAACAGAATGATGAAGACAATGAACAGGATGCTATATATGGTGTAAATCCTGTGACCCCAGACACTTGCAAAAATGTAGTAAAGTTCGATGTATATTGCACTGAAAGGCAAAAATCCTGCCATTGCCATCTGGGGAATTGTTCCACGATACCATGGCAAAGGTGGAATCTCCCTGGGATATTTAGTGGTGCGGCAAGGAGCTTGGAATTCTGACTTGCTATTCTTTCCAGCAATCCCACCCAACACAAGTAAAGGTGATGTTACAAGGGTCCAAATAAGAACTATCACCACAATTGTGCCAAATGGAAGAGCAGCAGTTGCATTGTAAGCAATTGCAACAGTATTCAGAAAGCAAAATGTGAGGAACAGAGGCCCACAGAAAAGGCATCCAGTCAAAACTAGATTTCTAACCTGTCATGAAAAAAGAACAACCATATAATGATCAACAAAAATCAAATTCAAGTTTAATCAGAACAGGACCAAATTATAAGAAATTTCTTAAGCACGCACCCAATTTGTTCCTTCTAGCTGACAATGGAAGGAGGTTGCAGTGTAGCCAGCAATCCCTGAAGTGAGTGCATATATGACAACAAGTGCAGTAAATAGAGCCCCTCGATTGTATGGATAAAATACACCAACTAGTGCCAGAATGAATATGAATACCGTGCTGCACAGCATGCATAAATACAATTTAGTGTCACAAAATTATGAAGACAACTTTACAGAAATGTGCCTCTGGGGTTGAGAGATTATATTGGACGGAGCTAAGAGATACTTACAGAGTAAACAACTGGGTACCAGAGCCAAGAGCAGCTGCAAATAGAGACTTGAACTTGGGAAACCTAAACACATCTCCATGGATGTATTTCCAACCAGTCTCTTCCTGGTCCTCAGCAGATTCTTCATCATGGGCATATCTTTTGGAAAGACAAAAACAATTGATCAGCAAAATAGAAAAGCTTCCATTGCATGGTCAATGTAAACAGGCACAACAAAAGAAATGGATGGATAGTTCTTACTTGACAAAATCATTCTTAAGGACTCGCATGAGAATGGTTGCAAGAAACCCAGTTAGAAGAAGTACCGTCACACATGAATTTATGATTGAGAACCAATGGATCTCCAAATGATGAGGCAGTGAGGAAGATTGAGAGTACTTGTCCATCCGCTTCTCAAAAGGAGTAGTGGTCTCCTTCCATTTTACAGAATACAAAAATTCCATGTCAACCTCTCTATCCTCTGTAAGGTCTCCAAGTGCATTTGGATCTGTTCGTACATTGATTTCAATGACTCGGTCCTTGTTATAAAAAATTTCGAAGTGAATCTGCTTGTACAGGTAGTACTTATAATCACTAGGATCTTTTCCTTCCTTATCAATTTTTCCTATGAAACCCCAAATAGGCAAGTCATCATAGTACATCTGAAAGTAGTAGTCCTTGCGTACAGCAGACCGGAACTTGGCCACTTCTTCCTTACTGAGTTTTTTTCGACAAACTACTTCAGAATCTTTGTCCCGTTGAAATTCAAGTTTATAAGGGGCGCTCACTAAACGATCACCATTCAATACTTCCCCAAGAGCTTCCTTTTTCTCCTTCACTTGATCTGCAATCAGGATCAAACAAATAAAATGACTACTCACAGAAGGGAAGTCAATGGAGAAGGATGATTCTGAAAGACTAAAACCAACCTGGTAAACAGAATGCAAGATCAAAGTAGCGATAGGTTTCACTGAAAAGGAAAAGAGGTTGATTATTATATATCAATATCGCATTCATAAAGAACCTCAAATTCAAATACTAATTTAACTGTTCAAAACGAATATAAATCCTGCAGGCAAGAGACAGAGACCAAATAGTGACAATTGTTTTAACAGAGTCAATTACCATTAAGTTCTTACCAGTAAATTCATTATCCATTTCAATAATAGCAACAAAAATAAATTTCATTATATTGGGTAACAACAATAGATCCAACATTCAGAGACCACATTCATGTTCAGCAACAAGATCTCACATCCACATGCATATGTCCATGTCCCATGATTCCAATCTCAGACATTGTAACAAGGATCATATGAAAGAAAAAATAAATCATAGGACGTTTCAGCACCTGACACTCGAGAATATAACCAAATTTCCTAGCTAAGCATACTCTATCTGGGATCAAGTGAATTGCAACAGTTGGCGTTAAATACTGGCCCCAATACTTGTTGAAAAATTAGACTAAACTTTGTGCAATTCACGTTCCCCGGCAGTATAGTTGAGAATAAAGGAGATCAGGTAGGTGAATTTCTCATTCAGGGCGCTCAGAATGAACTCAGATCCAGCTAACGATATAGATACCACTCAACCCAGCCTTAATCTAGCGAAAAAATTTCATAATAAAGACGCACAGAAATGAAATCCGAAATTTTCAGACGGAAGTGGTAGATCGAGCCATCGTTTACCTGGGATTATGAAAAGGGCCAACCTTGTTGGCATACAGGGGTACCGGATCTCCCTCCTTGTAACGATGATCTGACGCATCCGATCTCACTTGGGTCACGTCCAGAAGAACAAACACAAAAGCGATGAACAATATGGTCACCGCCTTCCCCATCGTTCCCCTTTCCCTTCAAACCAAGGGACCTCAAGCAAACCCAAAGACCCAGCAACCACAGAGGGGCCAAAGAAAAACAGAGGGAGAGCTCTGCGAAAGGCCGCGAAACGGAAAGGGGCTTATAAATGAAGGAAGCGTTAGCAGGAAAAAGGAAGAGGTGGGATTTGGAATTTGGTGGTCTAACAGTGACAGAGACTCAGTGCCTCACTGAAATGTTTGATGTTTCACCTTACAACGCCAAGATGTTCCTTTATGGCTATGCCACCGACGCACCGGTGCCAACCTTGGTCTACTCTCGCTCCCTCCTTATGGCGTGGTTTGGCTCCTTACCATTAATTCCCCCATTTTATTATATTCCTGTAAATAACTATTCCGTTAACCGTTCAAAAATATAATGCCTTGTGGTAAAAAAAATATTTCAAGAAAAAAAATAAAAAAATTTATTTTATGTGTTTGAAATCTAATAAAAAAATTATAATTAACTACCAAATATATTAAAATTGATTTTTTCTCTTATTTTTTTTTAAATCAACTTTCTTTCTATTAAATATGAAATCTTACAGTCATTAAAAAAAAATTACTCCATCTAATCATAAATATAGGGATTTTTACTCTAATTTTAAATATATGACTCTTTACCGTATACGAGATATAGTTGTTATACATTTTTTAAATAATGTCCTTATTTAATATATCTTAAAAAGAAAAAAATATTAAATAAAGGTAGTTTTGAAAAAATAGTGTGTATTTTGGAACTAACTTTAACTCCTATTTTTAATTCCCGTAATTCAATTAAAAGAGTCTTATATTAAGAATTGAAAAAAATAATTTTTTTAAAATTTTTTATAACATTCTAAAATTACCCTCATTAAATAAAGTAAAAATAAATTATTCTCTCTATACATAATTTTTTTACTCTTCTCTCACATAATTAAATACTATTATAAATAAGAATAAAATTAAAAAAAATATTAAATTTTCACTAATTTTCACGAAATAACTTATATTGTAAAATTTTAATTCCTACTTATATTTTAAAATAAAAGAATTATATAAGTTTTTTCAGTAGATAATAAAATATTATATAAATTTATCTTCAATTAGCATATCATCAATATATATATATATACATGTAAGTCAAATCTTATACAACTTTAAAAAATGTATAATTACAGGTTTGTCTTTGCAAATATATCGAATGCTGGGGGCTGAAGTAATTACAGGTCATAAATAGTAAAGCACTTCTTTAACTTCATACAAATATACAAGATATAAATATACATGGTCTACTATTCAATTCTTGACTTCTATAATATATATTTAAGCTTAATTTTATTTTTTTTATTGAAATATATCCTATTATCAATATATCAATATATATATCATCAATATTTATAATAAGTTATATTATTTAGAAATCTTGAATAATGTTACTTATTTTTTGAATTCTAACTTATAGAAAAATGTGAGGTTAAATATAATTTTTGGACTAGCAAGAATTAGCGGTGAGTGTAAATAGATGGAATGAAGGGTATATTTAATTTATGTTTTCAGAATTTTTTTTTTTATTTTGAAAATATAAAAAAACTTTTTTTTATAAAATATTTTAAAAAACATAAAATTTAAAATATTTTTAATGTGTTCTATATCTTTTGTTACGAAAAGAAAAATATAAGAAAATATGAAAAATACTTATCTTATTAATAACAAAGTTATAAATTTTAAATAATTCATTTAATATTTACTAGTTATAATTTTAATAATAATTATTTAAATATATATATATTTTATTTTTAAAATTTGTTCTGAAAAATAATTTTATAAAATAATTTTAAAAATATTAAAATAGAAAACACGTTCAAATAATTCCTTAATACCCCCACGTTCCTTTTTTTTGTATTATTTTTTAGTTTTGATTTTGGAGGTCATTTAATTCAATTTATGTGTATTTTAGTTAAACTCTTAGAAAAATTTAACATAATAAACAATTTTTTGGTCTATGTAAAATAATTTTATATAATAAAAGAAATGGAACTGGGGAAGTAACATTTTTTATAGCATGTAAATAATGAAATTTGTTATATGTTGTAATTAACAATAAAACTAAACTTATATATTTTTTCTTATATATTTTTCATATTATTCTTCAATTAAAATTTAATATGTAAATCTTTTAATTTTTTTTTTAATTTAAGAAGTTAATAATTAAATATATAATGTATTAAAAAACAATCCACATATTAACTTTTAATTGAAAAACAACACAAAAATATATAAAAAAAGTATATAAGTATTTTCCTTAATAATATAGTGATATTATATCAAATGTACATATCAGTATGATTGAATATTGATAAATTGATTGTTTTAACTTGGAGCAGCAAATTTTATTATTACTAAACATATCCTTTTGATTTAGCGGATTTTTTTTTAAATGTATTATAATTCTAATTTGGAAACATACATTTACGATACGTAGAAGACGCTGAAACGTTAAATATACTTAATGGGTAAAGTGACTTGTGAAATACTCACTTTGACTCTTCTTTATGAACGAGAAACAAAAGAGTCATTTGATTTTTTTAAGACATATATCTGGTTTCTAACTCAAGTAAACTAAAATAAAAGTTACTATATTAAAATGGAAATTAATTACTCCAAACCCAATCAATGCATCAATGGAATATAATACTTCATTTGATTTTTAATGTAAGTCATTTCTAACTAACTCATCAAAATCAAGAAAAATTTGTTACATAATTAAAATTATTTTAAAATTAATGTGTTTTCCACTTTTACCTTCTAATAAATACTACAAATTCAAACAATTAATATTCTCTCTTATAATTAAATAAGGATATTTTAAAAATAAAGTAATTAATATTTCAAAAACTATATTTAGGAATATAAAAAACTTATAAAATATGAGAAATAAAAAGAACCTAAGGAGTAATAATTATATTTTAATTTTGATTTGTATTTATTTTATCCAACTCAAGAAATCGACATATTACTATCTTTATGACTTCCACAAGTCGGAAAGTATTTTAGTCCATGCGTCAGTTTTGAATCGTGAGTTCACCTCTTTTAAATTTTGATACTCTGTATGGGTGTCTTTGAAATGATTATTGTTTCAAATGTATATAATCAATTAAATATGTTTTTTTGTTCGTAAACAATGAGTTATTATCAATAGTACAATTTTATTATAAATTTTGCTATATGTTTTGATAAATGATTTGTAAGGATAGTTTTTCCAATTATTCATTGGGAATTGCAAAATGATCAAGAATTTAATCTCATACACACACAAATACATGATTAGTCTAGCTAATATAAAATAAGAGACGCTAAATAAAGAAGTTAATGCGTAAAAAATTCAAAATTAGGTAATATAAGTAAATGGTACAAGAGTTTCAGGATTTCTTGGACATATAAGAATCTTAACAATTCACAATTGAAACTATAAGAGCTGAGATGATTATTTGGAATTATTTATAACAGATAGTGAGTTATCCCCAAAATCGAATTGCAATGGATCCTCATCTTCATTCAGGCACCCAAAAAAAAAAAGTCATGCTACAACGCTTTATTAAATTTCATATCCCAATAGAAACTTTCAGCCTCAAAACTTCAATATAGAGATGCTTTCTTCTGCAAAAGATCAGCAATTGTTTGACGCATGACTTTTTGTAAAATTATGATTGGACTATTTATTGCTATTTGATGACATGCGTCTTTAATATATATATATATATATTTATTTATTTTAAAGTATGTAGATTGTTTATTTCGTTATTGTACTTACAGTTTAAAATTTTGTGAGTTGTCATATTGCTCAAATTTATGCTTATTTCTTTGCTCTCTCTTTCTCTTCGGACTTCGCAAGTCAACATCTTCTATTCCCCTCTCTCGTTCCCTGTTCTTGTTCTATCTTTCAGACAAGTGCACCAGGTGGTCGACGAAGCGAAGGAAATAGAAGGAGGGTTTATTGTTATACTACCTCTAGTCATTAATATAAGACACTTTTAATCGAATTACATGAATTAAGAATTAGGATTAAAACTAATTAACTACCATGATTTCTCTAAAAATCTCAACATTTTTTTTAAAACTACCCTTATTTAATCTCTTTTTCTTTCTCTTTGAATACATTAAATAGGGACATTTTTTGAAAATGTATAATAAATACTATTTCATATATTGTAAAAGGTCTTATATTTAAGATCAAGACAAAAAATCATATACATATAACCAGAGAAAGTACCTTTTTATTTTGGAGAATATAGACAGAGGGTTCATAGAAGAAGGGTCTTGTTCGAAAGGCCCAGGGCTTTCACGTCTTTGGGTAATAGCCCATTTTAAGCCCATACCCAGTTTCTTTTCGTCAACCAGCCCATACTCGAATTCAGAAAACAAATACGTAGTCAACATAAAAATAATGCTAACTACACACCCAAAAAAAATGCTAACATGCATTTTTTATCATTAAATTTTAGGCTAAAAGGCATATAACTCCCCTTAACTTTAATGTTGCACATAGAACTCTCACATTTCAAAACTTAAAATGAACCTCCTTGAGTTTTAAATTTTTTTATGATAAACACCTTACTATTAAATGTTCCATTATCCTGTAAACATAAATTGCCACATAAGATTAATGAAAATAGATGGCGTCCTACATGGATTAAAATTTAATAATTTTCTTGACACAAAATGGGCTAAAATGATGGAATTGAGCCTTTGCTCTTTTTATCCCTATTCCGCTTCTCTTCACAACCACCTTCATCTAACCCACCGCTTCAATGTCAACCACAGCAGCATCGCGCCATCATCACACCATTTCCACCTCCTCCACTATTTCCACCACTACTTCCATTGTACAACCTATCTTGTTCTCCTTCATCATGGATCACAAAGCTTTGCATGTCCAATCTATGGGAGGAAGTTATTTTTGCCTATTAAAAATGATGAACCTGTCAAATGTCCAACTTGACAATTTTGCTTTCTCTGCTATTCTAGAAGATGTAGCAGGTATTCAGGATTTGGATGTGGGCAAATAGATTCATACTCATGTGATGAAATTTGAGTATACTTTGTTTTTTTGTTTAAACTTGTCAAGCTTTTTTTCTAAAAAAATTAAAGTAAAAGATATTAACCCATTAATTTTCAAAGTTTTAAACTGGCAACTTTAGATAGACCACACACATACATAAACACTATCCATTACCTCCAACTAAGAAGATGTCGGTGAAATCTTAAGAAGAGACTTGATGAAGAATGTGTGTTATAACATGCAAAAACAATTATAGAATTTTATTGTTTTATCTCTATTTTTTGTTCAAAAAAAATAGAGAAGAATAGAGAATCTTTTATTTCCATTTGTGTTATAGCATGCACCATCTCTAAAGTGGGCCTCATGTATTGGAAGTTTCCTCAAAGAGTGTGGAAGTGGGAATTGAAAACTTTGCTTTTGAAATCATGCTCCATGGATCTGATAATGATAAAGTGTAGGCCAAACTATTGGGCCAATATATGTCATTGGAATTATTAAACTTGGCAAGTTGAAGGTCTGCACAAAAGATTTTTTTTTTCTTTGAGTGAAAGAGACGAAGCAAAGCCTCAACGAAGAGAAGAAGGTGAATAAAATTGGTGATTTGCACAAGGAGAGATACATAATGCTGGAAATGGAAGGATAATTGCTCAACGCCTTATCCAGCAAAAATTTAGTGCTTATCTGAATCCGAACATTGATCATGCCCTCTATCAATAGTTTCTTAGCCGACTAAGATTGCAATTGCGTGTTGGCAAAAATGTAAAACTAATAAGCTTTAGTCCTTGTACAATGCCACATTTTTTCATTAACCTGACTAAGCAATTTTTGTCAATAACATAATAGAAAATTTAATGGTAAGGGTTCATTGTCAAAAATGTAAAACTCAAGTAGGTAAATTTTAAGTTCTAAAATGTGAGGGAGGTTATCAGCAACCGAATGAAAGTTTAGGGGAGTTATTTATATTTTAGCCTAAATTTTATTGAGTTAACACTATCAATATATTATTAATATTAAAATTTATAAGCCACAATATTTATATTAATGTTGATCTTCTCACAAAATCTATGTTTTGAATTTTATGTAAAGCATGGGCCTCACATCAAATTATTTTAGTAAGAGAGTGTTTGGTGCATAAAAAGAAAATTATTTTCATGTTTATAGTACAAAAAAAGAGATATACAATATTTATATTACTATTTAACAGTAATTATTTTTCCTATTACTATTAAGAGATGAGAATGTGAAGCAATCGAAATTTTGTAACGCATATAATGTGAAAAAATACTTATCAAGCAAGCCATGTCACTAGGCTTCCTCTGTAAGCCACATAAAACAAAGAGATACTACTTGTTCTATACAAACAAATGATGAAAAGTAGGAAAAATTTCCTTGTCATTGTCCAGTATAACGACAAAAAAAAAAGGTAGTAAAATTTCTTATTATTTTGCAAGTAATTAAATATTAATGAGAAATAAGAGAATGGACAGTTAAGATACCAGTTACAAAATATATCTTTGGAAATAGAAGTATGAGTCGTGTAGTGCTTCATAAAGATACAACTTTTGAGGACTAGACTTGTCAATTGGAGAAAAGGTATTGATGACTGCTTTATGATTGGCGTCATTCAAAGTAATTAGGAACTGGCCATATTGATAGTGTATTTAAAGCTTTGCTATTTTTGTATAGCTTCCTCTATTTATTATCTATCTAGTCTGATTGTAATCAGTTTGCTTGTTTCTTCTTCAACCTAGTATCACCTTTTGTAGTTCAAATGGTGTAGAGAAATTACTTCTTGTTATCTGGATTGGATACTAACCTACATTTTTGGGACATAGGTATCAGAGTGATCCACTCCTACTAGCTGGCACATCCCTCAATTCCATCAGAAAGGCAAGATCATTGTATGGTCTTCATCGACGAAGAGGTATTCAGTTTGGTGTTGTGAACACTCATAATCCTATAATCATTATAAAATAACTTTATTATCAACATATATATGTATTATGTAGGGGATGAAAATTGAATGCTATGTACAATGAGGGGATTACAATAGAAAGTATAAAGAAAAACTTGTGGAAGGTTGCTGTTACAAAATAAAAAAACATCTTGGTGACAGAGTCTAGCGTTGCGGTAGGAGGAAAGGAATGATCACTATTGTTACACATTAACAGAAGAACTAAAGTGGTTGAGTCTGATAAAGAGCTTCCATAGTATTCCTTCGAACTAACTTTAGTGAAACAGATTCATGATTTGTCTATTAGCCATCTAAATTCCCTTGGTGAATATTGATCAAGATTCTGTAAGCATACTTGATTGATTGTAGTAGTAGAAAGTTCACCAGAGTATTCTAGAGGTCGAACCCAAGGGAGGAATTAAATTTACCAGTCCAAAATTTTAATCCCAAAAGCAAATAACAATCAAATTGAGAAACTTAAATTAAAAAAAGAAAAGAAATAAAAGCAAACCAATGTATGAGTTTTGATTCAATTACTAGAAGTGTTAAGTGATCGGGATTTACCTTATAAGATAACTAGATTCTATTATTTAATTATATTTTGAACAATTATAGTGATTGTTGTTCGTAAAATATCTTAATTACATTTCCATCAATTAGTCATTATGTAATTAGGATTCAATTCATTCTCACATAACTAAAGTTCTTAATTAAACCTTAAAAATTACAACGTATATCACAAAAACTTTTTAATTCTATATCTAGATTAGTTATTCATATTTATCTCTTTATATTTATGTTCACTCTTCACCTTTCAGTTTATTAAGTTTACCCATTAATTATACTATATGGTGATCAAACATAAAATCCACATAAATGAACAAGAGAAATAAATATAATGAAAAAATAAATTAAATATAACTTGAAGAACAATTTTAAAGAGTTATAATTAAAGAGAACAAATTTAGTCAATTTTAGTCATGCTACATCCCTACCTCTAACTGGGAAGTCTAGCCACACATAAAAATAGAAATCAAAATAGAATTAAAATCTTAAATCATGATAAGAATAACAAGAAAAAAGAGTTTATAATGGAAAAAAAGATAATCTTATTCTAATACTCTCAATATCTCCTTGCTCTATCTTTATAGATTACTTCTAGTTGCTCCTAGATACATTTGAACCGTATTCTCTAGCCTTTGGGTGCTTTTCTGAATCTTCCCTGGTGTTTCCCTTGCATCTTATTTATAATAGAGCAGGAATACTTGGCCTCCAAGTTAATTTATGTGTCAAAAATGTGTTTCTGTGGATTTTTGGTGGTTGACATGGCGCCAAGTGTACTTGGGATCATCAAAGACAGCGTCGAGTGGCTCCTAAAGCGTAAAATCATCATTTTTCAAGTTGACCTGGCACCGAGTGGATGCGAAAGTTATGGTCAAAATACTAACAGGTGTTAGAATTTTTCAGTATGAACGATTTTGTAACACTTTTAATCCAAATATTTTTAAATGAACCTATAACACCACAAAATACCCAAATATGTAGAATCATGGTAAAATATACCAATATAACCATATTTATAAGCAATTTGGAGTTTAAATGTGGTTATTACATATGTATAAAATAGACATATCAAATATACGTAAAGTCTTTCTTGTGATTTTATACTTTTTTCTTGAATGACAAAGTTATTTCTTTTTTTTTATATATATAAGAATGATGAAGTTATTTCTTACAAAGCTTTATATCCGATTTGCAGATGTTTACAAATATGTTGACAATGTAAACCCATTGTTTGATTACATGGATAGACCAGATCATTCAGTTTACATACAAATGGAAATAGAGGCTGAACGGTATGTATTGTTCTCGAATTATAAATGAGATTTTGGTTTAATATAAAATGAAACATATGAATGGAGCAACTTTATATTTTGTTACGAGACGAGCACGGTTACTTGCATATGATGAAATGGCATGGAAGATGGACAGTCTTTTAGACAATTCTTTTCACCATGTCACAAAAGTTACTATTTATAATGTTTACATTCGAAGGGGCAAAGGAGAGACAAATTGATATTTGTTTGTATTAGTATGCATGAACAAATCTTTTAATTTTAGCAAAGTTATGAACTAAGCTTATGATTTGAACCTTAATTAATCACATATGGAGAGCATGAACTACGAAACATCATGGGCAAGACAAGGTTGTTTGTTGCACCTGAAGTTCCTGAAGTTTTGAGCTTACCTTCAGTTCAACCACCCAATATGTGAGGCTAGTTATGATTTTTTTAAGCATTGCTATTTAGATTACCATTTTTTGTACTTATATAATTTGAACCATTGAGTATCTTGATATGTGGTAATTGAACTAATATTGCTTGATTAGTAATACACAATATAAATTGGTTGCTGTAATAATATTTTAAGGGATAAAATGACTTACATAAACATCTTTTAGAAGTTCCAATGCACATAATATTTACTACTACATATTACGTGCTTTGAAATATACACATGTAGGTTAACATCATCTCTATTAATGGTATCATAGTGCCAGATGGTTATTCAGACTTTCAGTGCTTGATTATGTTAGAGAGCTTTGTGACTAAGAAACTAAACCTTAAAATGAAATAATCATTATAATTTTCTAGATTTGGAGCAGTATAATTTAAATGGCCAAGTAATATTAGAGGTAAAGCATATAATGCCTCTAGTACTACTTAGGCTTGAAATTAAGATAAGATTCGGTGGTTATTGCTCATAATCAATTAAAGTAATAGCAAGAACAAAAGTGATCATTGTAATCATTTAGGTTTAGAGCAATAGTATGATTATAAACTGATGTAGGATATAACACTAATAGTGTTCATGTTTACACAAAAAGATAGTAAGTGACATGAGTTTTCTTAACTTAGGTATAGAGAGCAATATTAACATTAACTATATTAGTAGAGAGACAAGAAGGTTGGTAGCGGTAAAGTTAGTTGATTTACCTGTTGATTCCAAAACAGTAGTTCCTAAGAGCTCTTATCCATTACTTTGTTATTCCTTTTTCTCATATTGCTATATGTTGTAGATAAAGATCGCTTTGGTAACGTTAGAGGGATTCTTAACTGTAATGTGTCCTGAAATTTCTTGGTCGATCAATCATGTTATGTTAATAGTGTCAATTTTTTTAATAAAAAAAAGAAATAAAAAAATAGTATCAATTTTTTTTAATATAGACAGGCATAGATATAGAAACCTTACAGCGTGGGTTGAGGATCTAGACATGAAGAAGGTGGCATTAAATATTTTCACCTAGTTGGATGTTGGAAGGCCATTCTTGTATTGCTCTTTGTGCTACTTTTTTGAACAAGAAATAATCAATAGATGGGGTAGCTGCAAAACAAACACTATTTTAACTATTGAGAGGGCTAGCTAAAAGATTTAGAAAAAGTGAAAATAAATGACATAATGAATTTACCCTAGTTATGTGAGTTGAAAATTTATGAGAGGTTTGTAATATTCTAATGGAGTGTTGAGTACTTTATAGCATCATGAGGTGAGTGAGCTAGTGATATATGAAAATACAATTGGCCAGTAACATTTATAAGCTTCAATGGATCCAGTTTTTTTAGATACATGTAATATAAGTATAAAGCTTTAAGAATTACCAATTAGTTTATTAGTAAGTTGAGGGAGGCTGAAGATTTGATTGAAGAGGATGATATCAGTTACATCGTAAGAGAGATCGGTTTTAGCATATGCAATGTCAGTGAAGAAGTGAAGAAGTTAATCTTTATCATGAAAAGAAAGGTAGTGGGTTTGTTCAAGAAATCATTTTCTATGACAAGGAAACCCGAAATGTAGTATGAGTCACCTTCTTGAATGAGTAATGTTATTTTTCTGAATAGAGCTAGGTCAGTCACTTGGGCATGCAACCTAATGAGCTATGTAAAAGAGGGACGAGGTGGAGAAGAGGAAAAGAAAAAAAAGAGTGAGATGAAGAAGGAGTGGGTATATGGATAGTTTTTGAAACTTAAGACATGCAATTGGCTTTTATAGACTTGCATCGTTGTCGAGTAATAGCATGTTGATTGATCAGAGAGTGTAAGGGGGGATGTAATCCTCGTCAGTATACATTCTTGCTTCTCTAATCTGAATAGTTTGAGATGACCGGGAAGGATGGAGTGAAGAAAGTGGAATTATCTGCAGTTGCTCCATTGCAGAAAGACTAATGCATGAGTGTCTTGGTGATGATAAATACAAAAAAAATGAATTACATAGAGCCTTTATAAAGTAGATTGATTGAGTGTGACAAGTATGTGAGTGTAAAGTGAAGTGTTAAGTAAGGTTTTCAGATAAGTGGATTATAGCAAATTAAGTTGATTTTTTTGTTCATTTTTTTTTCTTGGGCATTTTTTTTTGTATTTGTTGGTTTTTGCATTAAATTAAGAAATCATGGTTTTCTCTCTCTCTATTTTTTTAATTGTAGTAGATAATTGAATCTTATGTAACTAATGTTTGTAATTACTTTTAGGATTTAATTGATTAGTTATATATGGATATATATATATGTGCTTGATTTTTTATTTAATATTAATTCATCTCACCTAAAAAAATCGTATGTTGATATTTTCTTTATAAATAATTTGTATTTGAGCATTGAAATGATTTTATTGACTAACATATTTGTTAGTTTTGTGTTAGACAATTGAGTGTAGGATATATAAAGAATTTGAATGGTTATTTGTATATTTGTAAAATGATATTACTTAAAAGTTTATATTAAAATATAGTTTAAACTAATGACTAATAAATAAATAAATAAATATATACAGATAATAATAAGGAAATGTGTAATTTAAAGTCTCAAATATCGATTGTATTAGTAGTATTAATTTTTTTAACACAACTGGTTAAAATTATAAGTTGGTCACTTTGTCAGCAATATTATTAAATGTGATTAAATTAACCTATTTTAAATAGAAGTGGATGGTAGTGATACTATTTCAAAAATTATATTTAAATCTAATTTAAACTAATAATTGAAAATATATATAGATAATAATGAGAAAAATGTGTAGTTCAAACTTTGAATATTGATTGTGGTCAAGAAAAAAAAAGTTTCAATACAAATAGAGTTTTTTATTAATTTGAAACAAATCTATGAATAAGATTTTACAGTATAGTTAGAATAAATTTTGTTGGGAGGATACTTTTACATATAATTAATGTTATATTTTTCATAAGTCACATACTGTGAAAATAGTGAAGAATTGTCATACGAGAATTCTCCATGAACCAAATTTTAAAAATATATAAAGTCATCTAAATATGGTAATACAACCTTTATTTTTATTAGAAAATTTGCAACTAATCAAGATATATTACTTATGAGCTGTTTTAAATGGAGTTGGGTTACTTACTTAAACATATAATTTTGTGAGCTGTCAAAAAAAAAATAAAGAGGAAAAAAAAGACATCTTCTTGAAGAAGAAAAAGAGAAGAAAGGGAGGGGTGTGGCAGTAATCAAAAGGTTGTAAGTGGTGATGTGTCCATTAGTGTGTGGCTATTTTTTTGTAGTGGTATCTTGAGAACTCAAATTGAATCAAGACTCTGAATAGGTACATGACTGGAAAGCCTATAAAGTCTATGACATGGATACAATGGAATGTTTTTAAATTGCATCAACAATAGAGCTAATGGGATCAGAAAAATCTTATATTAGTAATTCCTCTGGAACTTTAATTTATGCACATCCATTATGAGGTTGTTCCAATTTTTCATCTCCAATGTCTAAAAGCCATTGGGAGAATGTTTTCATTTTTTCATAATCATTATATTCACCTGATTGCAATCTCATATTCTTTGTCATGTCAAAGATTTCATATTCTTGCCATAAATAGGAGTGATTTATGGGCACATTAACAGTTTCAGCTCTTGAGCCTCTAAGAACAACGGATAAGATTTGCTGAAAATCTCCACCCATGACTACACATTTTCCTCCAAAAGGCTTGAGATGGCTCTCTGCATCTAACAGTTGCATAATGTCTTTGAATGTTCGATCAACAGCTTCCATGCAATGATGATGAATCATTGGAGCTTCATCCCATATGATCAATTTGCTTCTACTAATTAACTCCGTAGTAGTAGAAGTTTGCTTTATGTTGCATGTTGAATATTCATTTACTGCAATAGGAATGACAAATAAAGAATGATCTATTCTACCATAGGGAAGTAATGTTGCAGCTATTCCACTTGATGCAACTGTTAAAAACAATGTCTCTATTGGACCTTAAAATAGATGCTAATGTATTCCATAAAAAGGTTTTACTAATTCCACTAAAACCATAAATGAAGAATAACTTTGGTAAATTTGTTCTCACTATAGAAATTATTTTTTCAAAAGTTTTCTGCTATTCATTTGTGAACATAGATACCATTCTTGTAGCCTCTACTCTCATAACTTCCCTATCATAATTCAGTTGCTTTGTAATAATGTGATTAACAAAGCTATCAACCTCCATATCAACAGGATATGGCATATCTGCAAAATCATGTAAACTTTTCCCATTCTTCTGTAAATATCACTCTATTTCTCATAAAGCCATATTTTCTTTCTCTTCATTGCAATGTTCTATTCTTTAGTAATTAAAAAATCAAAATAGTATAATCAAACAACACTTCTTGTTAGTACAAAAAAAAAAGTAAAGAGATAAAGCACCTTTATTTAACATAGAAAAGAAAAAGGAAAATACATTGAATTATTTCGCTTTGGAATAGAATAAAAATTATTAGCATTATTTTTTCCTCAAAAAAGAAATAAAAATCAAAATAAATTTTAAAAAGATATAAATGTACATAGGAAACTAAATAATAAAGAAATAGCATTTACAATGTTTTATTAACATCAATTAAAAAACTAAAAGCTTCAGCCAAAAATTTTGTAGCTAGCATTGTTCTGCCCTATTTCGTGCACTGTGTTATCTTGTTCCTTGCATTGTTGTCCGTTCTCTTTCACTGTTCTTTACCATTCATTCTCAATATGCATGCACTTGTGTTCTGTTCATGTCCATTTGGCCTCCATTTGTCCCTCATTTGCATGTATTTGTTCTGTAATTTTGTTCTACCTTTTCCCAATGTGTGTGACAGCTGCATCATTATTTTTTTTGGGTTTTGTGCAATCATTAACCATTGTTTTTTACTAGAAAAAACCTCTTATGTACCTATGTTATCTTGTTCCTTGCATTGTTGTCCATTCTCTTTCACTGTTCTTTACCGTTCATGCTCAATATGCATGCACTTGTGTTCTGTTCATGTCCATTTGTCCCTCATTTGCATGCATTTGTTCTGTAATTTTGTCCTACCTTTTCCCAATGCGTGTGACAGTTGCATCGTTATTCTTTTTGGGTTTTGTGCAATCATTGGCCTTTGTTTTTTACCAAAAAAAGAACCCACGATGTACCTTTATTCTTTTACCAGTAAAGGGTGGTTGTTCATCTCACACTTCTATTAGTTCCTCCTTGTGTGTGACTTGAGGTGTGCTGATGGCAACTAATAGAAAATGTTGTTGTCATTATTATGAGCTATATTCTTTTTCTTTGTTATCTTAGCCTCTTATCTCGAGTATGCAATATTTGTCACAGGTATTGTACAGGATGATGATGCTTTTTTTGACAATTGTGATGGAGAAGAAGGATCAGTGGCAAACCTTTTTCTATGCACCTGTTAGGGGGTCGTGTAGTCATCTCCTGCGAGTCATGATAGGGGTCAAGCTTTGGCAGCTTTGGGGTGTGTATTGTTGTGAGTTTGCTGTTTCTTATGTGTATTTTTTTATGTGCATCTTCGTAGCCTTTCGATGTCTCTTCTTTCCATTACAGTTCAGTTGATGAGATAGGTTTAGTCAGTGAACATCCCTCTCTTCCAAGTTTATTTTTCCTCATGATTGAAGCTTCATTCACTGACTACTCAGGATTTTTTTTTTGACAAACTGTTGTGGTTATGTTTTATGTCATGCAAATATTTCTCTGGATTCTGTTGTCAATGAGGATCATGTTGTGGGAAGGAGAATTAGTAGTTGGTTTGTTGCCATGGGAACCATGGGGTGATTCATTGGGTCCTCTTCTTTGGGTTCTTGTACTAAAGGAGGTATATAGCATTTTTACTGATTGATGAATTTTTATTATATGTAGAGATTTGCAGTCATCTCCTATAGGTTCTACTGGAGGCCTAGCTTCAAGAATTTTAAGGTGTGTTTTATTGTGTGCTTTCTATTCCCTGTGTGTATTTTTTTATATGTATATTTTCAGCTTTTCTACCTTTCTTCTTTCCACTACAATTTAGTTGATGGGATCAGTTTGGTCACTGAAGATCACTCTCTTCCAGGTGTGCTTTTCTCATGATCCAAGCTTCATTCATTGACTGCTCAAGACTTTTTTTTGACAGACTATTGGGGTTATGTTTTATGTTATGTAAGTATTTGTATGGATTCTATTGTCGATGAGCATTGTCTTGTGGGAACGAGGATTAGTCGTCGGTTTGCTGTCATGGGGAGCATAGGTTACTCCAGTAGGTCTTTTTCTTGGGGTTCTTGTGTTGGAAAAGGTATGAAGCATTTGCAGTAATTGATGAACTTTTATTAGATGCAGGAATCTTTTAAAGTTATTACTTCATTGGGTCCTTCTCCTTATATTATCTTTTCCATTTTGTATTCCTAATTAATGTTCATGTCTCTGTTTTGGCCTCCAGTTCATGAATTTTTTTTTTAGTTCCCGTGTTATTGTTCAAGTGTTGATTTTTAAGTGTTTATCACAGGGGATTTGGTGGTCCTTTCCTTGGAGTGTTTGGATTCTAAGCTGGAGTTTCTTTGATCCACATTAATGTATTTGTAGCTTTTTTTTTTGAAGTTTTCTAATGATTAGTTTTTTATAAGATATTTTAATTTCATTCCAATTTTTGGTGAAATGTTTTTTGGGGTTACATGTTGATATGTGTGTTCTGACATGAATTTTATCAATAAGGAACCATTTTTTACCTTGAGAGGACCCTATGACTAATATATATGAGTTGTCATTCACGTATAATATTGCTGATTAAGATACTTGTATGTTCCTATATTGCATTGTGTGCTCTATTTGTATAGTATGCTGTCATGGAAAGTTTTTAATTTTCTGTTTTATGGAGATTCCGCTTGAGAGTGTATATATATATATATAGTGTGATGTGATGATAAACTTGGGTCAGCGGCTTGACATCCCCTTATGTATTGGTCCATGGATTAATGAAGTAAGAGGAAGAGATAAACTAAATTGGATTAAGTAGGTGTTGATTTCCCAAGTATTGATGTCATTCCAAGTGCACTATGTGGAGTACATTCTCATGATGGATTGAAATCTTTATATATATCAGTAGACTTTCAAGGAGGATCCTATCTCATTCATATAAATTTGACAGGAAAAGACAGTAGCCTAGAATTATGTAAGTGGGTTTAGAATTAAACAAGTATGGTGTTATGGTCGATCAATGATGAAAATTAGTCAGCTAACAAAGCATGGTATTTATAAGTGAATTAAATTAAATGGAAAATAAAGAGGTCAATTTATTGATCAAACATGCATAAAATTAACAAAGGGAGCTTTTTGTTATAGGTTAAAGCAATTTGAGAGTATAGTATATAGAATAATTTACAAGTATATGATCAAATGGAAAAAAAAAATAAATGCCAAGTAGAATTGGGATTTTTATTTTAAAAAAAAATTGGAGCAAGTTATATATTTCATGAATTATATCTCGATTTAGAGCTATACTATTTGACTTTTGAATTGGGTTTTTATATTGTTGTTTTGTTTTGGGTGGGGATTACCTTTTTCATATTTACAATAATTTAATTGTTATATCTCTCTTTTTAATATGGTTGGTTTTTTTTTTTGTAAAGGTTATTTCTATTTGTTTTCTTCCATATGCAGATACTCTTGAGTATCTTGATGAGAGCGATGCCACCTATGAATGTTCTCATTGCAGTGCCATGATGTGGTATAATGAGAAAGCTAAATATACATCCACTTTAAATCATCCAATGTATACTATGTGTTGTCGTCAAGGTAGGGCTAAGTTACCTTCTATTGAGAATCCACCTAAATACTTCCGTCATTTACATTTTGATAAGGATTCACTAGATTCTAGGAAGTTTATTAAGGATATCAGGTTGCACAATAGTATATTCTACTTTTATGGGAGGTAAGCTTAAATGTTTTTCAGGCTTAGGGCCCTATTCATTCGTTATTTCTAGGCAAAATTATCATTTCACTGGTAGTTTATTGCCATCCCATGGATCTCTAGCAATGTACTCTCCGTTGTATGTGTATGATACTCAACATGAAGTCCAAAATCGTTTTCATGCTATGAGGTATTTCCATCATTTAACCTTTTATTTTTTTTTCCTTTTTCATTCTTTCATGTGGTCACCTTGAAGTATTAATGAATCACCATTGGATGTGTTAACTTGCCTTACAAAAACAAAATTGTATTTAGTTATTCAATTAGTTATGTGAATAGTTGAATTCGGATGGGTATCAATTTTCATTACATCTATTAATCTCTCTATGAAAAAAACTTTACTTAGTTATACCATTAGTTATATAAATAGTTAAGTTTAAATGAACTTGGGTTGATTACCCATCACATATGATTATATTCCATTGTCTCATTTATTTTCGCTTTTTTCTTAGGTCTCAAGAGCGGCAATCCTGACTTGATGATGAGATTGTCAGGAAGATTATGAATACTTTTGATGATTTTAATCTCTATGTTAAAAAGTATAGAATGGCAACTCATATAGTAAAAGATAATGAGGATGTTGATGTTAAAATACTATTACTAAATATGACAAACCAATATGGTAGAACTTATGACCAGCCTTCTTCCTTTGATGTGGTGGCATTAATTGTAGGTGATTTTGACTCCTCTTATAGTGAAAGAGACATCCTCATAGAAAAATAGTCGGGTAAATTAAAAAGAATCAATGCTCTCCATAGAGGTTATCATCCTCTACAATATTCTATCCTTTTTCAATATGAAAATGGTGGCTATGAAACTAGCATACTTCTTTATTCAATTACTATTGGGAAAAAACTAAAAAGGCAATTTGTAAGCATCTGCAAGTTTATATCATATAGATTAATGATGAGGGCTAATGAAACGTCCCTTTTGTTACATGGAGGTAGGTTGTTCCAACAATTTGTTGTTGATGCCTATTGCATGATTGAGGCTTAGCGATTATAATACATAAGAAATAATCAATCTCAAATAAGAGCTAACCTATATATAGGTCTCTTTAATGCTATTTTAAGGGGAGAGATAAAGGCTATTGACACTGGGCAGAGGATAGTACTACCATTTTCTTTCACAGGAGGGGCACATTATTTGATAAAAAATTATCAAGATGCATGGGCAATTTGTACATAAGTTGGTTATCCAGATATGTTTATAACATTCACTTATAACCCTGCTTGAACCGAGATTAAGAGAGTATGTGCTAAGTAGTTACATTCAATTGTTGATAGACTGGACATTATATCAAGGATTTTTTAGATGAAGTTGAGGCAGTTTATGCACACTCTCAAAGAAGACAACGTCTTTGGTGATATGGTTGGAGGTGCGTCTTTGTTTGTTTTCTTCATTTTTTTATATATACTTTCTTTTCCCTAATTTATTTCTTTTCTCTTGTAGAGATTTACATAATTGAATTTCAAAAAAGAGGCCTTCCCCATGCTCACATTTTATTGTTTCTTAGTGAAGAGAGTAGAATAAAGACTCTTGAACATCTTGATAGCTTAATTTTTGTTGAAATACCAAATAAACATGATGATCCATTGCCCTATCATCTCGTAGAATGCTTTATTATGCATGGTCCTTGTGGAAATATGAACCCAAGTTCGCTTTGCATGTAAGAAAATACATGCTCCAGGCATTTTCCAAAGAAATTCATCAAAGAAAGCAAGATAGACAATAAAGGGTATCCAACATATAGGAGCAGAAATGATGGTCTATTCATTGAAAAAAAAAGTTGTTCCTTGACAATGGGTTTATAGTTCCCTATAATCCTTTCCTACTCAAGAAATTCCAAGCACATTTAAATGTGGGAAAGACAAATCATTCAAGATAAGTATAATATTTGTTCAAATATTTGACCAAGGGAGACAATAGAGTTGTTATAAGTTTATACTCCAGTGTGTATGATGAAATCCAGCAATACTATGATTATAGGTATGTCTCTCCCTATGAAGCTGCATGGAGAATATTTGCTTTTAATATTCATCATAGGTATCCACCGGTAGAATGCTTAAAATTCCATTTGCTTGGTGAATATTTAGTCTTATACAAAGACTCAGATCAAGTTCAAACTGTTTTAGAAAGAAACACGGCTAATCAATCTATGATGCTAGTATGGATGAAGTGCAATATTCATAATGATTTGGTGAAGACTCTTACATATCCAGAGTTTCCTCAATATTTTATTTATGACCATTCCAATAAATTTAACTTAGATATCTGATCCAATAACATGTGTTGTGATCCTTATTTTCAAATTTTGTTTACATGTAGTCTTTATTTTAAAATTACCCCGTAAACAGTATTTTAATCCAATGACATGTGTTGTGATCCTTATTTTCCCATTACATTCTCAAATACTTATTGAATTTAACTTTTAGAAAATGTTGTCTATTTATTTTCAATTGTAAACAAATGCCATTGGCTCGAGTCAAATCCTAATTGAGGTCCCCGCATTGCATTCTCCCATTCTATTTTCGGCCATCTTTGCTTTCTCAAAAAAAAAAAAAACAAAGAGAAACAAAAGCTTTTGGCTTGAGTCACGCATAATCAATTGAAATAGAATCAAATCCCAAGTTCCAGATTCCCCCTTGTCTTAAAAAAAGCAATGATAGCTGCATAGGAACCATTTCTCTTCTCTATTGAATGGAGTGCGCGTTACTTAGATATTTGATCCACCCACTCCATCTTTATATCTCTCTCTTCTTCTCAATCTCTCTTCGGAGTCATGGCATCTCTTCCGATCATTCCTTTGCTGAACTTGTACCTATCATAGAACCCATGCACTGTAACACTTTACTTTTTAACTTATTTCCCATGAATTAGACTCCTTTTAGGTCTGATTATACTTGATCATTAGCTTGAATCACATGAAAATGAAAATCAGAATTTTCAAAATTTTTTGTTACTGTTCATATGGTAGTTTTCACTTTACTGACTGAACTTTGAAAATTCATAACTAATTATAGAAAAATCATTTCATAGTGATTCAAGTCTCTAACAATATATAAAAACCTTATTTAAATGGGAAAAATATGAAATAGATCATTCTCTTGACCAATTTATACAATTTATTCCTCAAACATTTACTGTACATTTGGTCATTTTCTCTTCCCCAGGATTTAAGCCTTATATTTAAAAATTTATATCTCACTCTACCCTGAGCCAATTTATACATTTTCTAAGTCATTGGAAATCCCTGTATGTTCTCTTTCTAGATATATTTTTCTTGTATATGTATTTTACTTGTACAGGGCATGGTGATAACTTAAATCATAAAGGGTCAGAATCCAACTCTTACTAGAACAGTTTTGGGAAAAACTCCATATCTCCTATTATATAGCTCCAATTAACTTCAAATCAATGGCATATGAAACTTAAAACATAAAATATTGTATAAATATAAACCACTGAATATTTGGAGCTTTGTACAATTCTATATTAGCTATTGAATTTTCCAGTACTTACTTTTCAGTTTTCAGTTTTCCCATTCTTGCCCTGTTCTGAACCCTGAATTGGAAAATTCACCATTAATTGTACCCAACTCCAAATGGGGTGAATTAGATGTCATATTAAAGGTTGAGATGCCCTCTATCCGGAATAAAAATACCATAAACCTAATCTCACATTAAGTATAGAACAAGGGCAAATGAAACAAACACATCTAGAAAATGCCCTATTTCAGTCTATATTGCCATGTGCTTAACAAAACCCTTGTAAATGAACTCATTTTGGCATGAAACTTGGTAGTACATAACTTAATATCACAATATCCAGAACTGGAAATTCTCATGCATTTTCTACAACATTAACATAATAATCACTATTTTACAATTTCATATAAAACAAGGCACAAATAATCATTCACATTATAACACAATGGCTTGCAACATCATTTCCTTCTTCATGCCTTTTGCTCCTTCCTTAGCTCTTTTGCATTGGTTCTCCCTAGCATGGTTAGTCATTGAAGGGGGGTGAGATTCAAAGAATCTCAGTAGCAATCACCATTCATGCAATCATATTATCACATTAAGCATATAATCATCATAAAACTCATCTGAATACTTTTAAACATTTATGCCATAACATTTTACAAAAATTTTGGCAGAGTTTCATTTCATATTTTGGACATCCCAGGGTCTCAAAACCCTCAATTAACTCAGCCAACATTCTCAAAGCATCACAATTGATCATAGCAAATAATAGGCAATTCATCAAACTCATTGAAAATCACATGATAATATAAGGCAAGAATAGGCAAATTGCTACCTTCATGCTTTCTCTTACTCTTCAACTTGATACCCATGCTCCCACTAGCTTCCTTGGGCTTCTTCAAGTCCTAATGTACCATCAAACAACTATTCAAACTAATGGTTCCATGACTTTCTCCAAAAAGTGTTCATGAAACCCTAATTCTTCAAAAGTTCACCAAAAATTCATTTCTAACTCAAAAATGATGAATTATACCTCTATTCCATGTAATTTTTCATGAGGAATCCAAATATAGCTCAGAATTGCCAAATTCCATCTCTAGCTCGGTTACTGCTCATTCCGAATTAAGCTTCAAAAAGCTTAAAATTTCACTTTTTTAATCTCAAGCTCTTTCATGAAATCATTACTTGTTCCTAAGGTTTTCCACCATGAGGAACTCATTTTTGGCATCAAAAACATGAAATTCCCTTTCCTTTTCAAACCCTAAATAGGCAGAAAATTTTAGAAATTTGTAGAAAAATATCTACCCAATTAATTTGCAATCTAATGGTATATCTATGAATCTTGAAGCCTATACAATACTTTTCATGGATCACTTTCTCCATGGCTTCATTTTCTCTCTCTACTCTCTCTCTAGGAAGAAATTTTTAGAGCAAAAATAGAGATAAATACTCCATGAAACACTATCATTCTTAAGTAGATGCAAGATAATCACCAAAGGACCTTACCTTGAGAGTTTGGGATCAAACTTGTGATTTTTTTCCTTCTCCCTTTTGCTCTCTCTCCTTCACGCCTTCTTTCTCCTTTTCTTCTCTGGTTGTACGTGTTTTGAGCTGAAGAAGATGTGCAGAGCCCTTTTAACTAAGGAGATTAAGTGCTAACAATCATAAAGCAACTTTAATTAATTAAATCTTTGACTTTGATTACTTTTTGGTAAATAAAGCTTTTATAAAAATTTCCTTTGTGTCCCAATGAGCTGCAGCACGCCATTTATCTCATTCTTGGCCAAAAATTTCTTGAATAATTTTTATGGACCAAAATACCCTTTCCAGATTAAATTTACCCATACCGATTGACTATTTTTGCTAAAATTATTATTAAATTGGTACAGGATTATCCAACAATTGCTTTTAGTCCAAAATCATTATCTAGACCCAAAATATATTTTATTAAGGTCCAATCATTGTTCTTTGATCAATACTGCCTTTTTCTGCAGTCTAAACTGATTTTTATTGGGTACAATATTGATATTAAATCATAATCACCCAATAAATATTATTTTGACCTTAATAAATTCCATACTATATTTCATTGGGTCTACCTCATTGAGAGCTTCATTTTGACTATAATTTTTTATATTTACAAAAAGACCCTTGACCTTGGCTAATTTACAATTCTTGAAACTTTCGGGTCCTTTTTCATAATTTTCCCCAAACTTCTTTCTGCTTCCCCTTCCATTCTTAAGGGGCTAAATTGTAAAGATTCTTGATTCTTGGGGCCCAAATATAATTTTCTCATTTTTTTGTTTAACTAGAAAAAATGACATTTTTGCTCTTCTTCACACTTAATGTTATCTCTCCACTTTTCCCAATTTCATTTGCATTTTACGATGTCAACTTTTCCATTTTTGGGCCTCAAATGCATTATTCCCATTTTGCTTCTAATTTGAGAAATGACCATTTTGCCCTTAAATCGGGTCAAAAAATAATTATCCATTCTTTCGGGCACTTTCTTGTAATTTCAGCCAAAGACCAATTTTTTATTATTTCTTTTTCACTATTCACATTAACTTCAAATTGGTCTATCTCTTAACATGGACCTCCCGGGAGTGTAATACTTATACCGTTGCGCTGAGCTTGGAGCAAGTTTTCATTCAAGTGGTATATTGCATATTTTCCAGGATAAGTTCTGGAATTAATTTCTACTAAGGATCTTATGGAAAATTAATTTCAATTAAGGACCGATCATAACTTCTTTAGAAAATTAAATAAGAAATTAATTCCTTTTAAAGTCCAATTATATATAGTCTTTTCATCTCGCCTTGTTTCTTATTTTTTATTCATTTTATAATATTCCATAAAAATAGGGATATTACATGCACCATTTGTGTTCGCATCACCAAGCTATTTTGGAATCAAAGATTTAGTTCTCCCTACCTCACTGAATTGCTAGACATATTGCTTGACAACAATGTAAGTTTCTTATATGAAACCTTATTCATTAAGTTTAGTAACTTTGATCATATTTTCTTTTCATGATGATTATTTCATTTTGCAAATGGTAATCAAGGTTTTTTATTATTATTATGATCCTATTAATAAGGTTAGATCATTTTTAAGATGAGTTTGCCATCTATTGATAATTGATTTACACTTATTACGTTTTGATTCCTTATGATAGTTTTCTTTTTTGGTATATCAAATTTTACTGAGATGGATAGTTTCTTAGCATGCTATGGACAAATAATATCTCATGAACACAATTGTGCCTTAATTAGATACCTTTTTTGTGTAGGAAATTGTCATTCATGCTTAGCTATTAGATCCAATCCTCTTTCATATATATGTCTATATCCTTGCAGAAGGTTCATCATATATATTCACTCACTTCATTGTCAACTACAATAGACACTTCAACATGCCAATAAGGCTTCTATATATGATAACATTCCAGTAAGACACATAAGTGCTCTTTCTCTATGCAAGTATTCCACATGATGTAGTCTACTTAAAAACTATTCAAGAAGTGCTAGAGTTACATTTGCTACCAGTATAGCTGATAGGTAAAAACATCATGTAAATTCACATACAAGATATAGATGCTTATTGGCAATTTATGTAGCTGCTTTGATGGTCACAGATGTCACTGGATTAGTGGATCCACCAACTTATAATCAATTGCCAGGCACAAATGAAGCTCAAGATCCTGTGATCACAACCAAAGTTAAAGAAAATAGGTTATTTCATATGGAGACTTAATCTCATAGGTCTAGAAAAGTGAAGTGTGTATTCTTCGAAGATAGAGCACAAAGAGCTTTGCAAGATTGGCCGTGATTCATCTCCAATCAACATCTCCTTCATGCTACCATGTTGCACATTAAAGTCATGAAAATCAATGATATAATCAAATCCAATGAGTATATATTTCATACAGATATCATCAGATATGTGTATGTGTCTAATTTTTATTAATGCAAGTTGAAGAGTCTTGACCAATAGTTCAAGCATAGCAAAAGTTATATTTATGCATTTCCCATGATGTGGAAAAACATCATCCACATTGTACTTCATCTTATTTCTCCATATCAGTTATACGTTGTTTTAGGATTTTATACATGTCTTTTTAAAAAATTCCTATTCATGTGTAACCTAGTAAAAGCCAAGCATTGGAGATTTAGGTGAGCTGTAATGAATGGGGTAATAGGTTATTGGACTTTCCAATTGAAGCGAATCATGTTGAATTTCACTTGCAAATGGAATTAATGAGTATTTAATATATGCTAATATATTTTCCTGGACCTGAGTATGAATTAATCTATATATTAGTTTAAATGCACACCAATACATGGATGTTATAATAATCTATATGATCATCCTGTGTTATTAACAATATATCAAGTTTTCTCTTCTCAATATTCCTTTTCCCCCCAATGTATTTAATTATTCATTTTTTTAGTTGGAAAAAGATACTTTCCTTTTTTTTAAAATTTAATTTTTTTATCAAGAGAATTTATCAAGGGAGTATTAAAATGCTAAAAATGCTGATGCTACAGCAAATCACATTGAGATTTATATACAGCGAATAACAATTTATTTGCATACTCGTAGAGTAAATGTTATAGTAATTAACATATCAAATTTGCTTTGCATAATACTCCTTATTCCCTCATCCATCTAATTATTCAGATATCTTTTTCCTTTTGTTCTATTTTATGAAATATTGATTTCACTAGAGTTAATCAAATAGTATTAAAGTGCATTTAAAATCTATGTCCTACAGGAACTCTTATCCATAAATATGACTAACCATTGTATATCTACACAATATTTACTTTTTCGTGATCTATCTTATCATATGAATTTTCTCTCTTAAGGAAATAAATTTTTTACTACTTTCTCTACTTTAATTTAAAGTAATTTCTATTGATTTGCTCATCTTTCATATACATTTAGATCAAATTGTCTAAATTGCCTAAATAAAGCCACGGCCTATGCAATGTCAATATAAAACATCAAATAAAATAAAAAATTGTTCTTAATTTTTCTTTTTTCTTTTTGGAATACAAAGAAGAAGAGTTCAAATTCCTATTAAGCATAAACATGAAAAAACAATATTAATACTTAAATTGCTATGTGATACATAATGAATATAGAATTTTTGTTTTCTTACCAAATTTCAATTATTTATTAAGGTTATAATATAAGTCAACTCAAGAGTTAAGAATGGCTAAACCCTAAATATATGTATACACATATCTATCCAAATGTATTCTTACCAAATTCGTTTCATTCACCCCTCAACTAAGTGTATTTGCAATTATATTTTTACTTTGCATATCTATTCTTTGAAAAAAAAAATACATATGTATCATTCAATTTCCAATTGTTATAACCAATTTCAAAATCAATTTTTACATTTTTTACAAAAAGGAAATATAAGCATGGGTAAGTAATATTAAATTAATGACTCTTACACAATTACATTTTAAGCTAATTAAACTAATTCAATTCCCTCTAATTAAATGACAACATTTTTATGAAGGAAAAAAAGAATATAAGTCCAATATATTTTCTGATAGGAGAATTGGTAAACAGATATATTAATTGAATCTAAACAAAGTAATCCCTTCTCTAATACTACACAATCTTTTCTTAGACTTAAAAAATTTTTTTGACACAAATAATCATTTATCAATATTAAGGAGTTAGAAAAAAATACAATTCACATGCGCCACATGATATCTCTATTGCCATTAAATATTGATTGGTCAACCAAAGTTTTAAAGTCAATAGAAAGAAACATTGCAATGGATGCATGACATGAGAAAGCGTGGTTAATTTTGATTGATGTCAACATCACAATTTGCATGGCTAATTGCAATGTGAGAACCATATAATCCCTCATTGCCTCCTACCTTAAGCAGTCCTTTACATAACTACTTAACTTCTTTTCTTTTTGCACGATCTCTCCCTCCTTGCTTCTCTTCAACTCCCATCTTCACACCTATATACGCAAAGGGTTACATTTATACAACAACAATATATATAAGGGTAGAAAGGAGTTTCTTTAGAGATACATCATAGCTTTCACTTGATCTTTTGGTTTATTACAACAATGTAAGTGCTAACTTTTTACACCGATTATTTTCTTAGCATGCATGCTTTCAACTGTTCCACTAACTGCCTATATTTATCTTCGTGTGTATATGATCACCTTCATCTACTTTTGCAGACAGTGAAAAATCATGGATATCATGAAAGGCCACTACACCAGAGATAATCATGGTCAAGGAACCTTTGATAGCCATCTCAAACAATTATCTTTTAGGGGTTAATCACCACACTTAAGGTACCATTGTGTTATTTGTGAGAGGAACTTCAAATCAGGACAAGCCCTAAGAGGGCACATGAATTATCATGCAAGAGAGAGTTCAAGGTTGACATCAATCATAAAGGACTTCCTAGGTTCTGATTCATTTTAGCCTGGGCACATGCAACGTGGTTTACCTTTGACAACAAATATGTTCTCTATCACAGGCACAATGATGAATAACCACCAATATCAATTCTCATCCTGTAAGTATTGTTGTGCTTTCTCTTTTCCACCATATTTTACTTCCATGGATGAGGCTAAAAAGATTCCTTACAAGTGGTCTTTATTTTGTTGTCAAGACAAAAAACTAGTATGGGTACAGATCATCCAACACTTTCTACTACATGTGCTACATTGCCTTTTCCATTCTCTCTTATTACATTAGGTAACTCTGTCAAGTCTCTTTTTAAGACACTGGATTTCAACCATCAAAGCCCAGGGTTAACGATTCAGCAGATTAGTAGGATGAAACTCTCAACACTAACTAGCATGTAGCAAAGGATTAATTATATATGGGATATTGGACACATTAGCAACAACTCTACATTGAAATCGAATGCATGGGAAGGCCAAGGCACAGAAGAGCACCTTGATTTGGAGCTTTATCTCATCACTCTTTAATTAAATCCATCATTCATCAGTGTCAACTATCAGTTTAGTCTTTCACCTCTGTCTATTTATTAGCTCAATCTTTGTTATATGTCACTTACTTTTGCTTTTTAGTGTCTTTAATATTCCATGAAAGAAAACTGTCTCTAGCGACAACAAGTACACCATCTATTCTCTTCTATCTCTATTTCTTTTTAGAACAAAAGGGGCAATGCTAAATTATAATAATAATAGCCACCATAATACTGATAATGATAGTTATTATAACCATAAATATCATTATTAATCATAATGATTACAATAAATCTAATTAAAGAAATTACAATAGATGGGATGAGCTTCCAATTAAATAATTTAATTCTTTCTTGCTCTTTCTCAATAGTTAGAACATAGTTTTCTATAGATAGCAATCTATCAATAATTTATACAAATTTCTGGCATTGCGCATGAACTAAATATTTATTTTTACTTTATCCACTCTTAATCTTAGTTAGGTGAATAATTAGAGAATAATAATCATAATAAAATGAACCATACTTTATTTTTTATAAAAATAGTTGAGTCAAAACAAAATGACATTGTAAGTCGAATAGAAAAAAGAAACACTTAAAACATTGACCATTCCAAAAGGGGTATTAGAGTTAAAAAAAAGAAAAAAAGGATATGTTATTTGTCTCATTCAATACAGTTCGTGATGACCGAAATTGAAATGTAGGAAATTTATTACGAAATATTTCTAACAATTAAGCAACTACTAATCATAATTTAAAATTTAAACTCTACATAGATAGTGTAAAAAATAATAATAATAATTGCTCATACGCAAATATTTCTGAGTGGTATACCTTAATTAAAGTAAAACTCAAGCATTTATTAAAATAAGATAACTTAACAAATGTAGAAGGCAGTTAATTGAGGGAGCCATATAAGCACCCTCAGAATGTTGCACCTCAATTCCAGAGTTACAGTATTAAACAAATTGAAATAGTCATTTTAAATAAAAACTATACAAAAACAATGAAAAATATAGAAAACTAATTGGTTATGGCAAATATGAACGAATGTTAGTCTCTTCCCATGTAATTCCCATTATAACTCAAATTATCCTGAGAAATTTTGGAAAAAAAATTTAATCTATTTAATAATCCCGTTTTTCAAGGTTGACCCTTTTTTCCACATTATTAATACATCTCCTTATTGTTCAATATTGTAATCTTCTTAGAAATCCTCATATTTATTTCACAGCATCGTTGTACTATTGACATAATTATAAATGGTTTGCATTTTGCTATTGTTTAAAAAAATACAAGATGTTCGTGCATTATGGAAATCTTTATTTAACCATTTAAAAACTTCATGTTATTAACACTTATAATATTGCCACCTCACATCACATCATAGTTCAAATCTTATACATGCATTTTAAATCACCTCAAATAGATTTAAAATGACAAATATACAAATGTGTAATACCATCCTATCAAATAGTGTTACCTTTTTAGACAACCTCCTTACTTATTGACAACATCTTACTTATTTTCCTGGGACTGAAAAATGTATATGTGTTACAAGATAACTTCTACCATACGTTGACATCATTCATTTTTTGATGAGTTTCTGTTGTAAAGAGATTAACTCTCTTTATCAATTACATGGTACGAATCCCATCAAATACACAATAATGATTAAAGTTTCTATGAGGGGATCCAGGAGTTTACTTTCTCACGACAGATAAAAACAACTAACACTTTAAAGAAAATGTTGACTTTAAATTGACCTATAATAAAAAAAAGATACAAAAAGAATGAAATAAAATAAATCATCATTGGCTGATGAAACAATGAAAATAATTCTGTCTTTTTATTAGCTGCTGATGAATCTAGGTCCTCCTTTTACCCTAATTAATTCTAGCTTTCTTAGTTCTAAGACCACACAAAACACGACATAGTTTAGATCAGATAAGAGGGCCAAAAGCCCATATAATTAATTACACAATTTAAAAAAAAAAAGGCTGGGAAAAACAAAATCGAAAAGCCATATCTTCATCAGGAAAAACAGAAAAAAGGGCCTAATTCATGGGTTACCGCTTCGCGCAGGCTGTTATCTCTAGTTATATAAATAAGTTATTACTAATAATACAAAAATCTTATGTACATTAAATATCATTATTCAAAATGATAAAAAAATTATCAAAATATAAGAAAATTTCTTTTTATCAAATTAAAGGAGATTTAAAATATATAAAAGCAAATTCACATTTCATAATGTTGTTACAATTATTGATCTTATACCTAGCATATCAACATGATTGTGAGAGGTATAGAAAAAGTCTTTGCATAATAACGTGCACATTGCTTCCCATACAACATTGGGCCTAGATAATGAGTATGACAAATAGTATTTGAGCAAATAATTTTCTTAAAAAATGACCAGTGCCCCATATTATAGTTTCATGAAATTGTATCAATATATTTATGATTATCATCTAATTGACACAAAGTGTAACATGCTGATCTATAGATAGGATATAGCTTTCCATTGATTGTTTTAATTGCAGCAAATGAAGTAGGTCCATTTACTTTTATTTAGAGCACACGTAAATAAGACAATTTACCTGTTGTAAGTAGTACATGGTATAATCACCCAATTCAAAACCCTTTTCATACAACCAAACCCCTATAAAGGGGAAATAATCAGATAACACAATTAAATAATCTCATCCTCAGACAAGAAGAAACATGGATTAACTGGGATATTATTATTTGCAATACTCCTTATCCTATCTCTAACTACCCTCTATGTAATATGGAATAGTTATAAAATTCAAAATAATAAATAAATAAATAAACTTTGTCAGAATAATCAAGGTGTGTTGCTATGGTAGCAACTGCTTATGCAATTATCTGCTTGTGCTCTCTATATAGTTGCCACACCCATGCTGAAAGCATGTCTCTATTAAGATTATGTTGTTGTTGTTGTTGCTTCTCTAAGGGATCCAAATCCCATTTTTTTAACCTTCTTTTTTAATCTTTCATTTTGATTGGTGCAGTTAACCACTTCCTTAAATTGAGTAGGAGAGCAGCGCCTAAAGAATGGTGGACCACTTCTTTTCTAACCTACTTCTTCTTGTCCTTCTGTTCTCTACTCAAGAGCCCTCTTGTCATATATAGCCTTTTTAGCCTTGAATAGTCTATTCCATGCTACATATATAGCATCTATTGCATTCTTGTGTACTCCCTTATTTTTTTAATGATATTCTTGCTTGCACAACAAAATAATGAAGCAAATACATTATATACAAACAAATAACAACATAACATTATATAAAACTTGGAGCTCCAATCTTAGATGAATTTGTTGAAACTCATCAATTATTGGCCTTGACCTTTTGTCATTATTAATTTATTGCCCTTAAAAGAAAAATCATGTCAATAAGCACATAGAAAGCGAAACATTCCATCATAGTAGAAATGTTCATCATTGCTACTACTTAGAATCCAATTTTTACTATACTTTATACTACTTTTTACAACCTTTTGTACTACTTTTTACTACTTTTGATTACATAACAAAATCTATAAATTCATGGAATTAAGTCTAGTTGTACAAGACAAAAGCAGAACTTTTTTAACTAAGTCGAATAGGAAATCTAACCTCACCATTGCCACCTCTCTTCTTGTGAAGATCAACTTACACTTCTAAGAAACATGGATTTTGAACAAGAAAGAAATGAGCATGAAAATTGAAAACAACTTAGGTGCAAAAAATTGTTTATCAAAATTTATATGCCAATCAAATTTTTTATCAGTTTATTATTGGTAATTCAATTTAACACAATGAAAGAATTTTATAGCTAATAATATTATAAGCTTTTACAAGCCATAGTATTAAAGTAATAAGACAAGAAAGTTTTACTTCTGCAGTGGAAGCATAGTTGTCAAATTACGAAATGTATAACAAATTAGAAATTATATTTCTGAATCATGACTTGAAAGATCTAATAGCAAGTGAAAAATAATATGACCTATAAAATATGACATGCATATATCCTCATTATATGCCTAAAAACTCAAAATCATAAATCTAAACTAAAAAAGTTAAGAAAATTACATAAACATAAGTCATTGATAAGCCCATCAAACATACAATTTATAAGAAATTAATTCTTGAAAGTATGGAAGTATGATGTAGAAGTTATATTAGTCATATATAAGCTCATTAGTAGTATTTAAGTACCTATACTGACACACAACATACTATGAAGCAAGGTTATATTTATCTAGTCTATAGGAAGCTACATGATAAAGCCTTTAAGAGATATGACACAACTAACCAAGTAAAGGGTCTAATATACAAGTCATACCCAGAAAGAAAGATATTGATGCAATAAAAATCATTTAGTAATTCCTAGGGGCAACCACTCAATTAATATTGTATTTTGTATTGCAAAGATATTATTTGAGTATTATTAGGTTGTCTAAGTTCTACATGGAAAGCAAGTGTAACATCCTTATTAGTGATACGTAGAGAACTTGTCCATGGATTCCGAAGTAACCATAAAATTAATGAAATGTTAATGAGGTTCTTTAAATAGGAGATTTCTATGTAATTTTCAACACATCAGTCAAGGATTTCATTTCTGATATCTTCTGACCATTGAACTCCTTCTCATTTGGGCCAGACTTCTAAAGCCCAAAATTCTAACTAGGGAAGTAGCCTCTCTCATATAAACCCCCTTTTCATTGTTTCCACACATATCCTCTTACAAAATCGATTGAATTTCAAAGATGCATAACCAACGAAGATGTTAACAATAAGTCTCACCACCAAAAGAAAAAGGCAATAGTTGTTTGCCTCATGAATAACTTTGCCCTTATTTCCAAGAGTTATTTTTCTTTGTCATAAAAATAAATAATAATAAAGTCAACCTTATAAAGGAGTAGATATAGTAGTGTACAATGACATGAAATTCAACTCAATCATCCAACAAACCTATGATCTGTTAAGCAGATAAGAAATGATTAGAATCATATATCTAAACATGTCTAACCAGAAAAAATAAAACCACACTTATAATTCAACAGAGATATGTTTAATTCTCTTGCACATGTTTGAATTATCAATGTCTGATGTGCATACCTAATCCTAATGGAGGAGTAGCAAAACCAAGCAAACTCTATAATGAAATAATAACTTCACATGGTGGTTTCTTCAAATGTTGAGAAGAAAATTTATTAAATGTTTCTAGATCCTCAGTTTCCTCTTCACTAATAAAACTAGATGAAGTTGGGGATAACATTTCAGAGAAGAAAAGAATGAAGAATATTATTAAGCAAGAATAGCAAAAAAGTTACCTTTCATTCAACAGAGAGCAACGAGCAACAATTAGTTCAGTAGACAGTGACAACTTGAATCAGCTAGAGAGCGACAACGCGAATTAGTGGAGAGTGATGATGTGAGGTGAGCAATGTGACACGATGACCTTTTTCAATTGTCATGGTACTCATTTTTTTGGACGAATAACTTCATCTATTTCGATGAGCTTTGCCAAGGTCTCAATGAGCTAAGGCTGGGGATGACAATCTCAAAGTTAGGGTAGAGTAAGGTCTCAACATTAAGGGCAACTCCTTCATTTGAATAAGGGTGTTTAGGTAATTTACTTATTTAATTGTATTCGGTTTAGGACCACGAGTCTCTTTCTATCATTTGGAATGTTTGGATTCTAAAATATTATTAATTGAATGTTTTTGTTATAAAATGTCACTTCCCTAATTAATAACAAATATGTTAATTGACAGTCAAGAAAAAAGATAATTATGCAAGTACCTTACATTTGATATATGATTTTTAACTTCATGTTGTGTATCATATACGTACAATTGTGAATAAACAGCATTGCATCCATATGAAGGTAATAAACTTCCTATTTACTGGTAGTTTTGTCTAGAGATGACAAAAGAATAGGGACCTAGTCCTAAGAATTGCCTCACTTTCCTCCCATTGAAGTAAAACTAAACATGTTGTTATAAGCTCATTTTTTCAAAAATTTTTTAAGTCAATTGACTCTTAATTGAAATAAAGATGCTCAAAATATTCAAGAGAATGATCAAGCAATGACAATGCAACCTTTCCTTGTGAATAGCACAAAGAAAACATAGGTCTATCAATAGAAGAATCTTGTTTATTTGTTTTATTCCACCATATCATTGCACCACAGAAATTACATTTGTAATTGGGATCACCTTCATCAACGTATACACATTGTGCACTCAGCAGATCACTATCTTCATGAACAACAAAGCAATTACCTATATCAAGTACTGCATAACAATATAGATACTCAACGAAGAATCAGATTTTTTTTGTTGTCTAAATTTCTAGAACAACCTAACTTTATACATATAAGTGTCTTAATTAATGCCATATGTATTGAGTAATATGGTGTGTGCATATTAGGTGCAAAAAAAGATAGGAAAATGTGTGAAATAAAAAGCATGCGCTATTTAGCAAAACATAATTTGTTGATTTGCAACTAAACCTACTTCCTTAATATCTACTTAAGTTTTGAACCTTAAAATAAAACCACACAAAAGTGCAATCGATTCTGCTCATGTTATGAGCTATACTTGGAAGTAGTTAAGGAAGTAAAGTTATGTGATACGTTTTATTTTTTAGGTCACATCATTCCACTTTCTATATCATTTACGAGGTCATTTACCAAAACTTCAATTCATATATGTTATAGGCTTGTTGTACCTTTTATTGCATATGAGCTCAATAGATTGAACAAATTTCTGGGGCCACTAATTATATATCATTACTAATCTATTTCCTCTAGGCATGATTTACAGCATCATCTCTAAACTATAACCATTTGGAAAGTAAAAATCATTAAATTCACTTCACTTGATTTCTTTTAATAATAATCTAATACAAAAAACTAGGTGGTGTCTCTAAATCAACTTGAATTCCAATATGAGAAATAAAACCTGTGCGCTATGCGTCTATGTCCTTTCATGAGTATTCTTCAACATGCATTTAGGAAAACATTACTAATGTACCAGTCATGCTGTAATCTATGTGAATCTTCTTTTACATAATATCAAAGAAACATAAATATGTCCATTAGAATATAACATAGTATATATGAAGAAGGTAAAGTGATTAAATTTAAAAATAAAATAAAAAAGGGATAAAGGGTCTTTTGGTCCCTGAGGTTTTGCAAAAGTTTCAGATTAGTCCCTATGGTTTTATTTTGAATAAATAAGTCCCTAACCTTTTTCTCTATTAAGGGTGTTAATCCTTAAATTATGTAAATAGTACAAGTTAATCCCAGGAATGTCCAACATGACAAAATTCAATCAAAATTATGCTGATATGTCAAAATTGACCTGCCAAATAGATTAAAAATAGATGACTCAACTATTTATTATTTTCCTCCCATGTCAAAATTATATGAGTGCGGTTTTGGTCCGTGGTGCAAACTGTAGAGAAGCTTGAAGAGCACGAGAGATTGAACTTCCAGGGTTCTATCATAGACGTACAACCAAGATTGAGGAAGACTAAGTCAATTTCGTGGTGCTTCCAGATTTCTTTCAACTCATGAGCAAGATCGAGAACATGGTTCTTTCATACACGGCAAATCATCTCATCATCGATGAACTATAGAGTAAGCTTATTTCATCGCCTTCACCAAGCTTGATCACACATGGGTTAGTCTTATTTTATCCAATGATTTCATTTGGTACATGGTATTGATGGACCAATTTCTTTCTTTCATCTGCTATATGGTACTGATTGTTGAATCTAGAGTTTTGATTATTCCAAACCAATATTCAAAAGCTTGGAATAAAAATATCAAAGGAGCTCAAAATGTTTCAAGTGAAGAAGTTCTGAGTAATCTGTGCAAGATTTGTTGTAGGATCATTAGTTATGTTTAAATATGGGTAAAAAACTTTGATTTGATGAAAAGATGTTTTAAAAACTTGATTTTATGTTAAATCATGAAATATTTGAAAAATACCCACCAACAGACGAAGTTTGAAAAGTTTACATTGAACTGTCATATTGGAAATTCAAACTTTGGCTTTGAAAATTCAAATTTCGAGTTAAAACTCAATAAGTCTGAAGAGATGCTTCTCTGACAGATGAATTTTGATTTTCCAAAATTCGAATTTTCATAAGTATCTGAAAGAAGTTTTAAGCAACAGACGAACTTTGGGTTTTGAAAATTTGAATTTCAGATAAAATGCAACTTATGAAAACTAAAGAAATTCGTCTGAAACAATGTCAAAGTTCATCTGAAATCAAGATTATATTAAGTTTCAAAATTTCTCACTGACAGACAAACTTTGAACATGAAAATTCGAATTTTAGAAGTTAAGGTTGTAAGTCTGTTATAATGATATGTTGACATACGGATGACAATGTTTATAAATTCGAATGTTAAAGTAAATCTGAAAAGAGGTCTCTCTGACAGACAAACTTCACTCTTTGAAAATTTGAATTTCGAACTAAATAAACTACTGTGCTGTTTGAGCTTGCTACGGACAGACGAATTTTGGGGTTCCAAAATTAGAATTTTTGAGGGCACTGTAGCAAATTGAAAATACTGTTCATACTTAACAGAAAAACTTTCTTCTTGAAAATTTGTATGTCACAATATGGAAACACTTTCTAAGTTTCAAAATTCGAATTTCACTTCATGAATAGACGAACTTCAGTATTTCAATGTTAGAAGTTTTAACCTTCGGTTCCTTTGAAATTCGTCTGTTGACCAACTGAAATTTGAATTTCAGTATATCAGAAGCATTAAATGCGGTTGGTTAACGGATAGTTTTTCAGAGTAACCATTGGATAACTTCTCCAATGGATAGATTTTGTCTTTAATGGATATTTGGGACCTAAATCTATAAATATAACATCATTTGAAGTTGTGGGTAACGAATTAAACTTTGTATATACTGAAACTCTGCCAAATCTTCTACTTAAAGACTTTTACCCGCTTACTTCAATACTTGTACTTCAACTTTCATATTCACTCTATTCAAGAGAGTTTTATCTTTGTAAATAATCTAATCTTCATCTAGAAGATAGATTTTCTTGTGAGGAGATATCACAAGGGATTGTAAAGCACTTTGTGAAAGTGCAGAAAGTGATTGAGTGAGCTCTAGAAAAAAGAGCACTGATGTTGTACTGTGGCATTTGCAAGAAGTCCGTTGAATTCTTGCTAAATAGTGGAAAATCTCAAGTGGTGTCTTGGGGACTGGATGTAGGTCAAGAAGAGAGACCGAACCAGGATAAATATCAGAGTTTTTCTTCTCTCTATCACTACTCTTTCATCTTACTACTTTATACTCTGTTTTTCTATCATACCTTGCTTTCTTCATTGTTTTCACCTTGTGCAAAAAATTTTTAATCTTCCCAATTCACCCCCCTCTTGGGAAGTCAGCCTAACTAACACTGATGAACCTATTTTTTCTTTTGGTTTTACATTTTTGGAGGGGATATTATAATCTGACAAAATGGATGATGATAGTGATTATAGTAAATGTAACTAAACTAAAATTTAAGCACCCTTTTTGAAAATTTACTTAAACTTTCATAAGGTATATTAGTCAAATATAAGGCAAAGAAGTACTACATTTCAAGAAGGCAAATATTTTTTTTCTCACTTCTTAATGTCACATCAATCTCAAGCCCACAACTTTCTTACAAGTTTCATCATACATTAACAAAATTAGCTAGTTTCAATTATTTGCATTGTACAAAAAAAACTTACTTTTAAGCACATTGTAGAAATCTCCAACAATTAAAGTACTATATATAAGTTCTCCAAATTATCATTTTGCTTTGTTAGTGTATACTAACCTTATAGTTTGGCCATTGTAGAAATCTCCTCCTAGGATTCGTATGAGTCAAGTTATGGTTAGCAAAGGATGACCACATCCACGATTCTCTCTTTCTCTTTCCATCATCCCATTAGTAGTTGAGGAGTCCTTCCTTCCATTATCAAATGTTGACGAAGATTGTGAGTTCATTTTAGACCTGTACCCATTTCATTACAGTGACATAGACGAGCCCAACACATTCTAGATCATCAGTCAAAAAATTGAAACCCTTAAAGCATAAAATTGAGAGAGGAGAGACTTACCAACTTCACTGTGATGATATTGAGCAAGCAAGCGATGGGGAGATTTTTGCCTTAGCCTTCACCAAGAAAGAGCCACACCACTGAGAGCGATTGTGAATCGAGAACAATTGCGAGCAATACGACTCCAAGACTACCTTTACTAAGTGCGACTGCAAACCCAAAATATATGTGAGCCTTCACCTTCACTGAGAGCAACTACGAAGTGAGCATGATATGAGCCTTCGCTTTCACCGAGAGCAACTACGTGTGTTCACCTTCACTGATTGAGAGTTTCTGGTGGCCCCAAGCTATTCGTTTTGTTATTTGGATGCCTTCCTTTTTTTTCCCAATCAGCTTTCTTAGTTAGCAATATAAATTGTCTACTAAGCCATTTTAAGAGCCATGTCAACAATAGTTAACGGTGTTAGTGCCTAGTTGGATCTTTGAGGGATCAAATTCTTGGGTTATTGAAAACTTAAGTCTAATCTTGTTAGTCATATGAAATTATAGGGAGTTATTTATACAAAATAAAAACTCAGAGACCAACTTGAAAACTTTGCAAAACCTCGGGGATCAAAAGGTCCTTTATCCCAATAAAAAAATGGTTTAATGGGTGTTTTAATTACTGCCACACGTATTGTATAATCTTAAGCTTGTTACCAAACATGTACCAACAATAGCCATTTAAAATATCTAGCCAAACCACATTTGAATAATATTATAGGTCAATTTTCCTTAAAAAAATAGGAAAAAAAGACTTACCTCCACCAAAACACGCTATTATTCGTATTAGCAAATGCGACATTTATAACAGGATCCTTCTCAAGAGTATTCCAAAAAAATAAATTGACATTTTAATATATAATCTATATATTGATAAATATGATGAACCCCGCATGAAAAAATAAACAAAAGAAGGAGAAAAAAAAAGACTTACCTCCACCAAAACACACGCTATTATTCATATTAGTAAATGTGGCATTCATAATGGGATCCTTCTCTCCCCTATTAGAATCATCAACTACACAAGACCAAGAATAAAGTTAAAACTCTAAAGGCAATATCCATGCAGCAAATAAAACCTTCAAATGAGCAAACCTTTTCCTAGCAAATACTCCCTATCATTGTGAGAGGAAAGCAACAACTGCTGACACTTTCAACAACACAAAAAAAGAATCTGAGAACTTTGAAATAATACACCATAACCCAAAATCATGATAGTATACCTACACAAATGCCCAATCCCATTATCATGAAAACTATCTCCCATTTCCCAAACTATATAATTTGTAATAATCATCGATCAACATAAAAATAACTCAGCTTAAAGGAAAACATCTCCTAGACAAACCTCTACACAAAAATAAGCAATAACTAGACTGCATAATAAGCAATAATGACCGATCAAGACACAAACAACCAGCTCAAGAAAAAACATGTGCTGCACAAACCTTTGTGCATCCCAGAATATCACATATTATCAACCAAGTAAATGAACTTTAGACACTTCAAAAAAATATAAATCAAATAGCATATAAAACCAACAAAAAATACTTATCAAGCGAGACATGTCACCAAGTTTTCTCTATAAGCCACACGAAATGGAGAGATATTGCACTATCAATAGTCGTTAGCACTGTTGTGAGAACAATGCCTTTACATTCTACTTTTATATATATATATATAATTATGTGCTCATGTCTCACCCAGTACACTTTTTTCTAACATAATATTGACATCTACAAAATTCCTAAACATTCAACAATAACAATAAATAAATAGTATTACCTTATATTCGATTATTAATTAATTACAACAACCATTGCAATGTAAGGTATAGGTTTTTTTTAATGCGTGAAAAAAAGTTTGAAAAAAAAACATAAAACAAGAAGTTACAAGATGCTCACAGTAAATTAACAATACTCCATAAGCAAAAATTAGTTCTAGTAATTTAACACTTGTTATTTTTTATGAGATTTTGAGTTTGAATACTTTGAATAATTTTTTTTATTATTGAAAGTGTTTACACACATACAATTTGACATGACTTAATCTAGATTAATAGAGACCTAAAACAACTTGCAATATAATAATTAATGTAAATTGCGATTGATGAATAAAATAACACACAAAATACAAGATCAAACAACCAACAAGATGAGTATGTAGTACAAAAGGTTAGGGATTGTGCTAGCTAAATTAGTAGTGTCAAGTTTGAGCCTTAAGCATGCAACTGTGTTAAATAATTGTTTAGAAAGCTTTACCACTCTTATGGTCATATGCAATTTAACTTGAATTAGTCCATGCTTGATCTTTGCACTACCATAATTTGGACTTCACACCATAACCATCATTTGCAGTTCAAGATCTTCATTGCCTAGCCTGAGACCTATGTGCGTACCAACAATCTTTGACTACTACATTTGACGACGTAACCTCTAGCTCCTTTCCATCTCCAATAGTTAGATCTTCATGCATCTAGTGGTCTTGACCTTTTCTTTTCACCTTCTCCATATTTGTCTAGGCTTCATGTGATCATCATTCCATTCGATTCCCTATCATTCCATTCTATTCCAATATATATATATATTATTCCATCATTCGATGGCATGTGTATATCATGAATTAGTGCTAGCCATTTTGTTAGGGTGTAAATATAGGACTTATAATCAACATTTCTTGTGAGTTAAGCACCTCCCAAGAGGGGTTGATTGTAACCCAGAGAATGTATATAATGTCATGTCATGTAAGTTCTAAAGTTTGATCTCTTAGTGAATTATTATGCATGTCTTTTCATTCATTGATAAGTATTGAATGACCAAGTGATTAGCATATGATGTATTTCCTTATTCTTAGTTACCGATATGTGTATCTCACCACTGTTTTTACCATTTTTCATGTGAAGGTACTAACATAAAAAAGGGGAAGGAAGTTAGAAATGATTATCCATTTCTCTTGCACACATTTTGGGGAGTGCTCATTAGTAGCTTTTATATATTACTTGTTTTGCTCATAGATGATCAATACCAAATGTAATGAATAACTCATATTTTGACTAACTTTTGATTGATTTGAATTGGTACAAGTCATATGTTTTATTAATACTTAACAATTGTGAATGGTGGGAGACATAGTAACATACCATCTATTATGTAGCACTAGTTGATATGACACTCTGGTTATTGAATTACTATGACTTACGTTTTGATTATAATGACACCATAAAATTTCTTGTCAGGAGAGAGTTGAATCTTAAGTTGTCCTTATATTTGTTTCTTTCTTTTATTCTCTTAGTTTGATTTTAACAAGTGGACCTAGAAAAGTTTAGGTTATTAGATGCTTATATTGAACCCTTGAGAGTATTTATTTGGATCTTTAGTAAATCATGTTTATTTATTGGGAATATTGTAATTCTAATGTTTTAGCATGTTTTCTCTAGGGATCATTGATTTATAGTCATTATGTTACCAAAATTTTGATAGAGAGGCTCATAACATGAGTGGGTTTAAAATTTTGGGTTTAGACTCAAATTTGGGTTCGAATTCTCTTTCTTGAAATTTGAATTAATGAATATTGGTTTTTGACAATTTAATTAAAGTAATCATAAACTTTTGTTTACAAATTCAACGTGTTACAATGAGTTTTAGCACACTTATCTTTCACCAATTTTGTTGCAACTTGTAAGTCAGTTTTCAAAAACAAATTTTCTATATCCAACATTCCAAGCCATCTCCATCTCTATCAAGATACCCCAATGCTAAGCTCCAAGGACTCCACTATATCTAACTCTTCTTAAAAATCTAAGTAGTCATTTACTAATGGAGTCACATAGCACATCCCCACAACTTCCAGTACCTTATTAGTATTAGAAGACCCATCAAAGTTGCACTTAATCCAATCATGACTAGGGGTTTTCATCCAATAAAATTCTTAGTTTGAGGACAAATCATATGCTCTATTTCTTGCATTCTTCATCTCCCTCATGGCATAATGTGATTTAATATGCAAAGTCATCACATCAATTTGACCATTATTGAAAACAACACTATTTCTCATGATCCAAATGTTCCATGTTGTGTGGCAAAAAAGTATCCCATTAGTAATTTTTGTCCCTACCTTTATGCTCTCTTAAATTCAGATTATGTCATCCTTTCATGTCCATGCTAAAAATAAAGGAGTATCTACACTTTGTTTCATGTTTATCTCCTAAAAAAGCTATATCTTCGAATAGTTCTCTTGATAGATATAGAGTAGTCTCCGCATACATGTTACAGTAGGGATAGAGGAATGAAACCACATCAAGCTCAATATGCACTAGTTAATATATGATCATGAGTAGCAAGCCAAATAAAAGTATGTACTCTTTCATTGTAGTTGAGTTTCCATATTCTTTTCCATTTTGTTGTGCCTTGAGGTTTCTAATGCTAGTTCAAAATATGATAAGCTGACTTAATAGAGAACAAATGATCCTTTGAAGGGGTTTAGGTGATAACATCCTAGCCATTCTATTCATTCAACATGCGAAAGCCTTAAGAACATGACAAAGTAAGATGGAAGAAGCTCTTTTAGAAGTCCCCAATTCTAGTCATTTTCCAAAATGAAAAAAATTAAAACACAATTAGTTTGCCAATGGTCTCTTCTTTGATTAGAGTGATAGCATAATAATCAATGGATCCAAGCCAGCCATCCATTTATCTCTCCAAAGCTTGATTGTTTTGCCATCTAACACATTCAAACCTCTACCCTCTTCCCTCTTTCAAGTGCTTCCAAGTCTTACCTTCTCCATAGGTTGGAGGAAATGCTTCACTTGTAACAACATATAGATATTTTTTCAGTCCCACACCTATACTTCAACCTAAAAACTTGAACCCATAACTTTTCTTCATTCTCCACGAGCCCCATCCCACCTTCACAACAAGGCCTCATTAAGTTGAGCAAGGTTATGAAACCCAGGACCCCTTGCTCCCAAGTTTTACGTAACTCCAGCCATGGCACCAAGTGCATCTTGTTTTTGTTGAATCAAGTGTTTTGATGATTCCAAACCAACTTTCTAAAGCTTGGAGAGAAGATATCAAAGGTGCACAAATGATCTCAAGTGGAGAAATTCAGGAAAAACTAACACAAGAATAGATGTAGAATCTACAGCTATATTTAAATTGAGTAAAAGACTTTGAATTGGCAAAAAGATATTTTTAAACTATGATTCTATGTTAATCCATGGAATATTTAAAAAACACTCACTAACAGACGAAGTTTGAAACATTTAGACTGATATACTATTTTGAAAATTCGAACTTTGACTTTAAAAATTCGAATTTCGCATTGAAAATGAACAAGTCTGAAAAGAGCCTACTCTAACAGACGAATTTTAACTTGAGAAATTTGAATTCTGATACATGTCTGAAATGAGCTTTCTCTGACAGATGAACTTTGACTTTTGAAAATTCAAATTTCAGATAAAATACAACTTATGAAAAATGAAAAATTCGTCTGAGAATATATTAAAGTTCATTTGAAAACTGAGTTTGGAAAGAACATCAAAATGGCTCACTGACAGACAAACTTTGAACATGAAAATTCAAATTTCAGAAACAAAGCTTGTGAGTCTGTTATAATGATATGTTCACATACGAATGACAGTATTCAAAAATTTGAATTTTGTATTAAGTCCGAAAAGAGACCTCTCTGACAGACGAACTTTGCATTTTAAAAATTTGAATTTCGAACAGATGAACTATTGTGCCTTATTGAATTGTCCTCTGACAGATGAATTTTGAGTATCAAAATTCAAATTTCGAGGCACTGTAGTAAAATGGAACAACTGTTCATACTTTCTAGAAGAACTTTAAACTTGAAAATTCGTATGTTCCAACATAGAAACATTTTCCAAAGATCAAAATTCAAACTTTGTTTCATGACAGATGAACTTCAAATGTTCAACGTTGAAGTCTTTAGCTTTCGGTCTCTGCGAAATTCGTCTATTGGCCAACCGAAATTCGAACTTTGAGTGTCAGAAGCATTAAATGCGGTTGGTGAACGGATAATTTTTCAGAGTAACCATTGAGTAACTTCTCCAATGGATAGATTTTGTCTCTAACGTATAGTTAAGACTTAAATCTATAAATATAACATCATTTGTAGTTGTGGGTAACAAATTTAATTTTGTATATACTGAAACTCTGCCAAATCATTAACTCAAAATCTCTTACTCTCACATACTTCATTCTTTGTACTCCAACTTTTGTATACATCTGATTAAGAGAGTTTATTCATTGTAAATAATCTTATCTTCATTTGGAAGAAAGATTTTATTGTGAGGGGATATTACAAGGAATTTGGGAAGCACTTAGTTAGAGTGCAAAGAGAGAAAGAGTGAGCTTTAAAAACAGAGTATCAACGTTGTACTGTGGCATTTGCAAGAAGCCCACTGAATTCTTGCAAGATAGTGAAAAATCTGAAGTGACGGCTTGGGGACTGGACGTAGGTCAAGATTGAGAGACCGAACCAGTATAAACATTTGTGTCTTCCCTTCTCTATTACTGCTTTTATTGATTATTCATTTATACTCTGTTTTATTGTCATCTTTGCTTTCCTCACTTTCTTAAAGTTTTGCAGAAAATTTTAATCTTCCCAATTCACCCCCCTCTTGGGAAGCCAGCATGTCTAACAGTTTTTACCATAGGTTTCACACCACACAATTTTTTTTGCAAGTTTTCTCCATCTCCTAACAAATGCTTGAAGGAAAAAAGGTAGTTTGCATGTGATGCATTGGAATAGTATTATAAGACAAATTATATTAGAATAATTCTACCTGCAAGGGAGAGTTGTTTATCTTTCCATCCACTCAACTTCATTTGCATCGTAGACAGAAGGGACACATAGGTATTTTTTGAGAGCCGCTTGTGAAATAAGGGAACACCCACATTTTTTTCTTGAATTAGTCTACAGCATGAAAGCTACCACCTCATTTAGTTGCTTTGCCACATTATAATGTATGTTTCTTGAAAAAAAATTCTAGTTTTCCCTTTTATACCTTCTCCCTCGAGCTGGTTGGAAAAATCTCAAAGCTCATTTAATTTAAAAATAAAATATAAACAAGTTTTATAAGATGCAGCAAATAAAATTTAGTAAAAGTAACAAGTTTTATAAGATGCAGCAAATAAAATTTAGTAAAAGTCATTACATTATATTTCTTTCCAATGCTATTTCTGCAAGTCACCAAACGGGACCTTAATGTAAAATCAAGTATAGTGATGGTTAAATGTGAAGAAAATGTTCTTTCAAAAAGGTGCTATTAATCAAAATGCCTTCTTTCATAATCAGTAAATCGCATTTAGTTACGATGTTAAAGCTGTTGGACAAGAACAATTATGATGTTGAATAGTTCACAATCACTTGAAATGGATGCACTAACATATAGATATTATATATGATTAATATATAATAATATATATATGCTTAATAAGTATATACTGATATATATATATATATGCTGGCAAAAAAAATACTCCCTCCGCTTTTTAATATAAGGCACTCTTAAATGGATCATGTCAATTAAGGATGAAAATAAAAGTTAGTTAATTACCTTAATTTTTTCAAAAATTAAGATATTTTTCCAAAACTATATCTATATTTAAGGTCTTTATCTCTGTCTTTAGAATGAATTAAATAAGAATTTTTTTTAGAAATATATAATAAATACTACATTGTATTTTGAAAAAAGATTGTATATTTAGGATCAAGGTAAAATATCCTATATTTAAGGCATATTTGGTACACTGGAACAACTTTTAGTGGAATGGGAAGAGAAAATGAATGAGAACACGAATGGCAATGGGAATGGAATTGGGTTTTAAATGTATATATGTTTGGTATGCTGAAAAATTGAATGAATTTCTAATATATTTTTTATTTGGTATGTGTGAAAAGTTGATGGAATAGAAGTTTCAAGATTGTAAAAGACCAAAATATTATGAATAAATCTTTTGTAGTTTTTGAGTTTTTATCTTTTTAAAATCTTTTTGCTGCTTTAAACTTTCAATGTATTATTAATTGTATTTTTTTCAATTATACTATCCTCCTATTTAATTCAATGTAAGCCATTATTTTTTAATCAAATTATTGAATGAGAATATTTTTGTCAAACTCTTTATAATATTAGACACAATAAATTATTCTTTGATTTGTGTGGAAAAATTTTAAACTATATTCCCTTCAGTGTGAGACCCATTTTCACACCCATTAAGAAAGTTGAAAAATATTCTTAAATATATTAAAAGTTTCAAATGTACCCCTATTTATTAAGGAATATTAAAATAATTAAATTAAGTAATTTTTTATACGAAGTTAGATTTTCATGAGTGATTACAAAAGAGAAACAACCAATTAAATATAGTAAGAGTAAAATTATCTATTTGAGTCCCTACATCTTATATTGTGGATAAAAAAATGGGTCATACACCTTATATTATGAACCGAAGGGAGTAAAAGATATGAAATGGATCAGGAAGTAATATATATGAATATTATATATGATTAAATTATATATGAATGCATTTAAGAATGTAATTAATTAATATTTCCTCCAAGTGGGCACATCTTTGTTTTTCCAAGTTTAACTCTTTCATCGACTTGGAAAGTCTTTCTTGTCTCCAATTGGGCATAATCCGCAATCAAGTTAACAATCCAACCCATTCATCCACTTAGGAAATTTTTTTCCTGGCATATAAGTGGGTTTAATTGGTACCACAAATTGATAAAAAACTTTAATACATTAATTAGTTTCATGGGTCTCTTCACTTTCTTATATTTTATTCTAATGATCCACAGTAACTTACAATTAACTCTCAACACAACAAATATAATTTTATTTTCTTTAGCTGTTAGTTTTTGTTTGCTTCAGTTGATTATTGCTGTCATTTTTTTTATAAAGATTAAGTTTTACATGAATAAAACAATAAAGTTTCATTTTATTAACAATTTGGTGCCAAAGTATGTGTCCAAACAACATATATTCCTATTTTAAAAACTCGCATTGTGTGAAAAAATACATTTTTCGACGGTGGAATCAAAGAATCCAAAAGAATTGTTGGATGAATGCAACAAATATACAAAATAGCAATCCAAAAAAGTCTATTAACGAGACACGTTCATGAAAGAAGAGGTAGAGAAGAAAGTGGGAGAAGAGAAGAAAGAAATTAATGATGATCTCGTGGAGAAAGAAGAGGTAGAGATTTTTAAAGACAGGAGGAATTACAAAAGGCCCGTTTGATAGCATTTTTTGTTTATTGTTCTCAAAACAAATTTTTAAATTGTTTTTTAAAACAAGTTTTGAGAATAAGAAAATAAAAAAATTTATTTGAATAATTACTATCAAAATTATAACTAGTAAGTATTATATAAGTTATTCAAAATTTATAACTTTACTATTAATAATATGGGTAATTTTTACTTTTTCTTATATTTTTTTTAACAAAAATTACAGAACACCTTAAAGATATTATGGGGCCTGTTTGATTCGTGTTTCTGAAACAGTTTTTCTGTTTTTGAAAACAGGAAAACAAAAAAACTTATTTGGTAAACCTGTTTTTTATAAACTGTTCTGGAAAACAGAAAAATAAAAAAACAGAAAACTTAGAACAACTTTAGGTTGTTTTGTAGTTTTTGTTCTGAAAAATAAAAGAAAAGGTAAAAAACACTCACCTTATTAATGTTAAAGTTATAAATTTTGAATAACTCATCTATTACTCACTAGTTATGATTTTGAGAACAATCATCCAAATAATTTTTTTTGTTTTCTTGTTTTCAAAACTTATTCTCAAAATAGTTTTACAAAACTGTTTTGAGAATAAGAAAATAGAAAATAATATCAAACGGGCCCATGAATTTTCTGTTCTTTTATTTTTTCTATTTTCTAGAATATTTTATAAAAAACAGATTTATTAAACAAAATTTTTTTATTTTTCTATTTTCAAAAATAAAAAAAACTATTATGAAAACATAAATCAAATAGGCCTAAAAGATTGTCCTTTTTGTAACTCACTTGAACTGCTCCTTATTAGTGATCCTGATATTGAGAAATCTGTTTTTTATTCAGTTCAAGTTCTTTATCTTTGTTACTACTATTTTTTGATGGTGTGGCTTCCGTGGACGTTGGTGTTGGCTCCTTCAGTGATCTAGACAAACTTAAAGGCCCTGCCCATTTCCTTGGTAAACAAGGAGAATGATGCTGATGAAAATATTCAGGCTTAAATTTTTCATATTATTAAGGCAAATATTGTTATAATTTTGAAATACATGAGACTTTTTTTATTTTTAAGCTGCATCAGAATTAGAATTTGCTTTATACTCTGTGTGGAAGTGATCGATAGATTTTTGCCCTTTGACTCCTTGTTCATTTTAATTCCTCATTTTTATTTCATTTTATGAAATTGAAGAGGCTAATTCCATTGGAAAAGGGAAAAAAAATTGGAGAGGCTAAAGTACATGGCAAAATGTGAGGCATCAAATCTATTCAATGGTGTAGATGGAGAGATGGGAAGTCCGCTCGCCTTTGCCGAGATCATGGGCATTTTAGTTGTTTCCTTATTCTAAATTTACTATTTAACATGATGAAAGAAATTTTGTGTATAGCAAGAGAAAAAAGAATTAGTTAGCAAACAAGATCATGGAGATGTTAAAATGCAGTGGTTTTTTTTTAACAGAAAAATTTTGTGATTGAAAGCCAAGACAGAGCAAACACCTTCAAAACCAACACATTTTGAGTGACATAAAAAATTAGCTGGCAAATATTAAATCCAAAGTTGCATAAATCTAGGGTTATGCAAGAATATTTGTAATTTAATTGGTCCAGTGCCCATCGGGCAAATTGGGTCGAACTTTTGGTCAAGTGTTATAAGTGCAACCCAGTTTGTTCTATATGTATATATATTTTATTCTTTTTCTTTTATATTATCTTATCTATATTGTTAGATTTAGCAGGATTTTTTTTCTCAATATATCTTATATAATATATTAACTATATGATTATTATTATGAAAACTTTTTAAAGTTTTAATATTTTAATTTTATTTAAAATTTTTAACTTAATATTATGTAAAAATATTTATAATTTTTTAGTATTAATAACTTTATAAATGCTACCTTTTATTTTAACATTATGTTTTACAAAAATCTATTTTTGAATATAAATAAGTATTTTTTATTAATAAAATTATTTTTCATTGTTTAATGATTTAGAAAAATTATTTGGCCCTGACATGGTATCTAGCCCATAGTATCGGGCCAGACAATGGGTGGGGTAAGGTCAAGCTCGACTTATGAACACCTCTACATAAACCCCATACATTGGGTTTATATATATATATATATATATTATTTTCTTTTACATATCCTTTTGATATTTTATAGGTTTTATTTTGACGTATTTAATAATTTAATATTAAATATATGCTATGTGAATTTAACATTGCTTATCCGTTTTCATTAGGGGTGTACAAAACCAAACTAAATACTGAATCGAACCAAAATAAATTCGATCTATTTGGTTTGATTTATTCAATTATTATGTTTGGTTCAGTTAATTTTTTTTTTATAATTTCGATTATATTGGTTCGATTCGGTCATGAGTCTAATAAACCTAAATAAACTGAATCGAACCGAAATTTTTTTAATAATTTTTTTTATTTTTGTTAGCATTACCTATTTTTATTTTTTAGTGTTAAGACTTTTTAATTTAATACATAATTTAAGATAATAGATAATATCATATAACCCACTATTTTAACTCTTAATTGACTCAATATTTAAAATTCATTACCAATTTACCATTAAAGAAAACCTAAGATCTAAGTCATCTTATCATATTATCATTCATCAATGATTGTTGCCTTCTTTTATCTCCTCCAGTCACTCAAAAAATATTGAAGTGTTGTTCTCTCCAAATAAACGCTTTCTTCTCCCGATTTCATATTTTCATTCAATTATTCTCTCAGGTTTACACCAATACACAAGGTTAGTTTAAATTTTTACTTGTGATTATCTTGCTAAATATTTAGTAAAATATATAGAAAAATATTTCTATTATCTAATAAGTAATAAGTCATTCTTTATGATTTTAGTTCCATTATTCTATCTACTATAAAACATATAAAATATTAATCCTATTTGTGGGTAATGAGTGGAAACTTTTAGATTTATTTAGATAAGACATTGAAATATATATAATTCTAGATTTTTTTTAATGTTTTGGAGGTTTTTAGAGGCCATTTTGTTTTAACCAAAATTCTAAACCAAATTTAAAAACCGAATCGAACTGAATTATTTTAGTTCGGTTTGATTTTATTAGTCATTATGATTCGGTTCAATTCAATTTTTCTTTTTATTATCATTTAAATTTTCATTTTATTTGGTTCTTAGATCAAAATAAATTGAAAAACCAAACGCATATCCTAATGTCCGTAAATTATATGTCATTTAATTATGATGGAAAAAGAATATTTAAACTTCTAAATTATCATAAAAGATATCACATATTAATAAAAGTAATAAAAAATAAATATGAAAAAACCCTATCTTTTTTTTTTGTTACTAAAACAAGAAACCCTATCTTTTGTCACATGATTCCTATGTTTTCAACATTTTTCCCATTTTTATTATTGCACAATGTCTTATTAGTGTTTTCACTTTCAGGTAAAAAGAAAATCTTATTAGTATTTTGCAAAGTCGTGTTAATTTGTTGATAAAAAATGAAGTTAATTTATACTAATAAACGGTACTTTCATTTTTCATGATAGCTTAAGAAATAATATTATGTTTTAAAGGCTGAGCAGCATCAAAATTGTAATTTAACTTATAACTATAACTGGAGATTCTCAGGCTTAAAAATAAATTTTCTTTATATACTTTTATTAAAAAAATTGCTTCAACACTATTATCAATGCCGGTCTAAATTTTAAAATTATGCAAGAAAAAACCCTAACAAGAGATGCTTAACCTTCCAAATGGGGTACGCGATTGCGGTTAACGACTTAAAACTTAAAATAATGTAATTGGCGAATATATGTCAGCATCTTTACGAGCTTAGGTCCCCCACCTCCAATGTTTTCAGTATAGCAGCAAGGCAGGGCAACCTTAAGCCTTTACAGCCCAAGGAAGCAGCGATACACGACCCACCACCACCGCCAGGTGCTTTCCCTCCTCCTCCGTCAGACTGTGTTTTCCTCTTTTATTCTTTTTTTTTTCCTTCTTTTTTTTTAATTTCAAATTGTTGTTTGTGCGTCATCCTGGGACCCATTTGTCTCCTATTCGCCTCCTCCTCCAAAACCCAGGTAATCGTTTCGGTAGGTAAATGTCAGATCTTGATTTTCTTCCGATTTCTGTGGAAATTGGGTTCTAGCCTTCGTGAACGAAAAGATTGTGGGGGGGGGGGGGGAATAAATCTCGCTTTGAAAAGCTTGGGATTTCCTGTTTAGTGGAAGGGTGGAGGAGATGAAAATCTGTGCAACCTGGATTCCCATTCCGTGGATTTGGGGGAGAATATTTACGTAGTGGTGCCGGATCGGTGTTGAGAGTAGTTTATTTTCACTCTTGGAGGTTGGCCGGCACCTTGCAATGATGGATTTTGAAACCTAGGTTTCGACATTGTCAAGAAAGAAATTTGGGCAAGTTTGCTCTTGTTGATTTGCTGGAAATCTGTTCGAATAGAAACAATAATATAAACCTCTGAATGTTTTGATTTTCCGTTTAATCAGGGTACAAGGAGACAAAATGCCGCCACTTGGTTGTGCCTGATTCGAGGTAAGCTTTTCTATTTTTTCTAGTCAAAATGGCTTGATAGGCTCCCTGCATTTTTCAAAATTTCACCTTTTTTATCCATTCAAATGCATCAGCAAAGATTGGTGTTATGATAATATTTCTGGTTCTTTTTTCAGTCTTTATTTTGAATGAGCCATTATTTTTTGGTTTTCTGAAGTCTGGCTATATTTCTCTCTCGTTTGAGTTTAGGTTTGTGGAGCTTGATAATGGCGGACACAAACTCTGTTGAAGTGATATTGGATTTCCTGAGGAAGAATCAATTTACCAGAGCTGAAGCAGCATTCCGTGGTGAGCTTAATAGTCGTCCTGACTTAAATGGCTTTCTTCAGAAGCTTTCCTTGGAAGAAAAGGCTTTACATAATATGTCAGAAAATGATAAGGGGAAGCCAGTTGTAGAAACTCATGGGTCTGGTTCTCATAATAGTGTTGAAGCGTCAAAAGAACTAATTGTGAAGGAAATAGAGTGTGGGACTGGTAGGAATGCAGCTGAAAGCAAATGGAAAAATGTACCTTCTATTGGGGAACGGAATAAATTAAATGAAGTGGTTGGGACAACTGACAAAAGCTTAGCTTTTTATAAAAGTTCAGAGGATGGTGTGCTTGATTTATACTCATGGAAGTTCAATCCTGGCAATGGTCCTGTGGAGCCATTCCAAAATGATGTAGGTACTAGTTCCAATAATAGTTTTAAGGCCCCATTATCTCAGCAATCAAAATATCAAACAAGTGAAGCTCTTGATGCTTCCAACACTGTTGCAAAATCTGGAGAGGAAAATACTGTTCCCACTGATAAGAAAGCCTCATGGCTTGGAAGTAGTATTAGTAGAACCTCTATGGAACAAAAATATGAAATTTTGCAAGCCAAGGAACCTAAGGAACCTGATCGGCAGCTTAAATATAACAATTTATCTTTTAAAGAAAACATTGCTGATAATCCCTGGTCAACAACTGATGAGAATGTAAATTCATCTTCAGACATTTGGAGAGATTGTTCTGTCAAGACTGTTTTCCCCTTCTCTAGGGGTGATGTTTCTTCAAGCTGTGAAAATGCACCTTATACAGACAAAAAAGAGGAAAAAAGAAGGGCAGAAATGAGTGATATTCGTGCATCAATAAAAGAACAAGTGGATGAAGTTGGAAGAGCTATTTACTTAGGCAAGTCACAAGGCAGTTCAGAACAGAAGAGCATTGGCAGCTTAAGTTTCCCTCTTGTTCCTGGGAATCAGAAGGAAGAATTTCCTAGGCTTCCTCCTGTTAAACTAAAGTCAGAGGATAAGCCTTTGGCTATTAACTGGGAAGAAAAGTTTGAGCGTGATGGACCTGCTTCAAGAATTGCTAGTGCTGATAGCTCCTTAATCATAGGGTCATATCTGGATGTGCCTGTTGGACAAGAAATTAACCCTGCAGGTTAGCTTATACATAACACTATTACTAAACCCTATCGTGTATTCACTAGTAATATCTGCATTTCAATTGACATATTCTTTTTTTTGCTTAAATTAGCAGTTGTGTATGTTGCTTGGTCCCGATTGTAGTTTATGTTGTGGGTTCAGCGGAAGCTGTGCCTCTTGCTGGACTTAGGATCTAAAGTTGTTACTGGTCCTTTTGTTTGTTCTGTTGTAACCTTCTCCTTCACACTTCAAGTTTTGATTTCTTAATATTTTATATGGTTTATTTGATTTGAAGCCTTATTCCATTGATATATTGTGTGTAAATTTGATTAGTTGCCTTAATGATTTTTAATATTGTAGAGGATTGAATTAATTTGGATCTCTGGTGCTTCTCTCACCTTTTTCATGTGATCTCTCCTGATTTCTTGTCTTTTTCAAATAGGAGGAGTTTCAATGAGAATTGACTATAGCATTAAGGCTGCCTATGGGGTCAATTATATATGCTTAGTTTGTGGTTCACAGTAGGATTTACAATAAAGATCTGTGTGAATTCGAAGACTGTTAGCTGATATCTCTGTTTAGATGAGTAATTACTCATTTTTGTATTGCATTGCTACTCGAACTGTGTAGAATACTTGTATTTGGTTGTTATTGTAAAAAATGGAAGCCTTAAGTCGTATGATTCAGAAGTTTAGTGCTACTAGAGATGTAAAATGTAGCTATACTGTTAGCAGAGATGCTTAGGTTATGCTTGTGCACTATTTATGAGTATTGAGTAGCAGTTCCTCTTCAGTCATCCATAGAATGCTCTGTAACTGAGCTTTCTGAGGGGCTTTCTTCTATTGTATGTTTAGTCAACGAAAACTTTGTCATAATATTGGGAGAAAGTTGCTGAAAATGTGAAGTGACTGCAATACTCATGCTCAACGCTAGGAGACTGTTTGTAGTTAACTGTGCAAAGGATGAAATTACTTGGCAATGTTGGGTTCTGATAAGTACAGTATCCATTTTGTGGATTTCAATTGGGAATGAATTATCATAGAAAGAAATTTATCGATTGTCTTCTCATTAAAAAACCTTTGCAAAACTTCCATTTGTTTTCAACCAATATTTTTGAAATCAAAGCTAGTTATTAAATTGTTGGAGACATTTGTTCATAGTTCACTGGATTTACTATGGTCGAATTGTAGTTGAACTAATAATAATTATATATATTAAAACTAACAATTTAATACAATAAGTAATAACAAACTAACATTAAAAAATTTATATATATCTCCTAATTTGTCTGTTCCTAATTTAGTGACCCATTAATTGTTGTTGATAAATGCAAATATTAAGCAGAAAACTAGTCTCATAGGTGGGTTCTCTTTTCTCTAGATCTATTTAAATTTATCCTATCTTATCTACTTTGCTTTTCTATGACTATAACATTCAAAGTGCTGTGGTGTGAACTCCTCTCTTGGCAAGGTTGGTCTATCTTCTCTTCTTAAACTAAAGCTTTGCACCCAAAGTAAAAGGGAGTCTTTTTGTGGAAAAGTGTCTTTTGCCTTATTTTAGAGAATTTGTGTCCCTTGTGAATCAACATTTGAGGATGTATGAAGCGCAAGTGCGAGACAGGAAAATCCATAAACCCAATTACCCAATGCACTTAGAGCCGCATAAACCATAGGCCATGAATTGAAGCAATGAAGTAAGAAGCAGTAGCGGAGGTTGAAGTTAAAGTTGGATACTTGGATTGAAGTTGAGCAATGCGGCCAATGCCATGGATGAGGCTGAATTGCTCTGCATCCTGCGTCTTCTTTAGGAGACCATTGGCCTCTTATAACATTTTCTAAATATAGTTTGATGAATAGTCGGAATAGAATTTGTGGTAAATCCAGCTCTGGTAGTTCACCATTGTCTTATTGTATTTAAATTTAAGGATTTTCCTCAAAGGCTGGTAATGTGATGTAACCCATATCAGGACTATGTATTCACCCTTGTCTTCTTCAGGAGACCATGGGCTTTTCATAACATTTTCTTTGTCACAGCGAGGAGCTCCTATGGCCTCTTTCACTTGAACCCAAAACTAGAACAAGTGAGAAAGGAAATATCAGACACAAGCAAGGCCTCTTTAATGTAGGAGTAGAAGAAGCTATTGGAAGGAAGAACCTGAAGTCCCATATCAAATATAAATGGTGGGCCAATAGAAGCAATCCAATGCCTTCTTGAACTGGCCAACTGGTTGGTTTGGCTGGTTTATATTGACTTTGTTAGTTGGTTGGTTTTCAAGGTCAACTGGACTAGGATCCTGGCTGGTTTCCTGGTTTTCCAGTCAGGTTTTGTAAACTATGTTTCCAGTACATATCTATGTATGCGATACTGTGATGGTGAAAGATTCATTTGAATTTAAAGAAAAATCCTTACCACTAGACTTGATGCAGGTATTCAAAGTTCTTTTCATTGTTTCTACCAATGCTTTTCCTATTCTACACATTCTCCACAGCGACACAAGGATTAAAATAGTATATATATGTTCTATTAAAAGTAGTTATGGCATGTAATGTAATAGACAATTCAATATAGGATGTTAGCTCCACTTCCCCTTCTCCAAGGAAAAGGAAAACTCACAGAGGAAAAAGTAGGCAACTTATTTTTCCATATGATGTGCTGTTCATATAAAACTGATTCTAACTTTGGTTTAATTTCTTGGTAATCAGCCTGCATTTGATTGATGATTAATTTGCTAGGAGCTGATCTTAGTATATGTTATATTTTTTCTTATTTTTATATCTGATTGTGTGTACTGCGTACGCTTCTTCTGAAGACTAGGTTTGACCTTTGCATATGTGCTTCAGGTATGAAGAGGGTTACAGGGGGCAGTTGGCTATCTGTTAGTCAAGGTATAGCGGAAGATACATCTGATCTTGTGTCTGGTTTTGCTACAGTTGGTGATGGGTTGAGTGAATCTGTTGACTATCCAAATGAGTATTGGGACTCTGATGAATATGATGATGATGATGATGTTGGGTACATGAGACAACCTATTGAGGATGAATCCTGGTTTTTGGCGCATGAAATTGATTACCCAAGTGATAATGAAAAGGGTACTGGCCTTGGAAGTGTTCCAGATCCTCAGGACAGAGGTCCAAACAAAGATGAAGATGATGATCAGTCTTTTGCTGAGGAGGATTCTTATTTCTCTGGAGAGCAATATCTTCAAGCAAAGAATGTTGAACCAGTTACAGCTTCTGATGATCCTATTGGTCTAACAGTAACTGAAGTGTATGACAGGACTGATGAGGATGATCTAATGGCTCAATATGATGGGCAATTGATGGATGAAGAAGAATTGAATCTGATGCGTGCAGAACCAGTCTGGCAGGGCTTTGTCACCCAGACCGATGAACTAATCATGTTAGGAGATGGGAAGGTTCTGAATGAGAGTGGAAGATTACGACTCGAGGAAATTTGTATGGATGATGATCAGCATGGTTCAGTTAGGTCAATTGGGGTGGGGATCAACAGTGATGCTGCAGATATTGGCAGTGAAGTGCGTGAAAGTTTGGTTGGTGGTAGCAGTGAAGGTGATTTAGAATATTTCCATGCTCGAGATGTTGGACTTGGTGGCTCCAGACACTCTCATCATGATTTGGATAAGAAACCTACTAATAAATTGGGCAAATATAAGAAGAAAATTGATAAGAATGAATCAAATAAACATGTCATTGAGGATAATAAGGGTGCATTCTTGCAGATGAAACCTCATACTGATGGGAGCTTCTCATTTCCCCTATCATTCAAAGATGGTCCGACAATTCAGGCTGGCACTAGTAAGCCCCTGTGGTCAAATTGCAATGCTGATGAGAATGACAACCATCTTAATGCATTTGTGGGTTCTGATGATATGCTTGCTTTATGGAGGCGGAAGAGCAGTGATTCTTCACCCATGAAAAGTTCTAGGGATGAAAATAATGCTAATGTTAGATCAACTAATTCTTCTCCGACAGTCTCAAATTATGGATATAGTGAAAAGGAGCATGTCAAGCTAGAAGGGGATGAAAAGGATGGTGGTGCAAGGGAAGAAGATCTTGGGGCATCACTAGAGGATGAAGAGGCTGCTGCTGTTCAAGAGCAAGTAAGACAAATAAAGGCACAGGAGGAGGAATTTGAAACCTTCAATCTAAAGATTGTGCACAGGAAAAACAGGCATGTCTCCTTCAATCTGCTTATATGAGCTATAGATTTCTAATCATGTTTATTTACAGCTCAAGATGTATGAGTCTAATAATCTTGTTTACTGTTATCATTGACTTTCAAGTTTATTAATAAGTTAGTGATTATTATTATTTTTTAAACATTTTTTGAGACTGAACTTTGTGCATCTTTTCGTTAACTTCATTTAGAAGAATATTTTCATTCTATCTCTCTTCCCTTCACTTCTGAGTATTGGAATATAAAATTGTTAATATTTGGGCTTTATATTGGCTTATCATAATGTTCTCTTTAATGAATGACAATTAATAAGGTAAAGCTGGGGTGATAGCCAACCCGCTATATACTTCTTGATTTGTAGAATAGAATATCACACATCTTAAAGGTGTATTCAAAACCAAGATCTGATATATATGTATATATGATTCGTGACGAAGGAATGTATTTGATGTTCATCATTACTATAGTCATAGAAATTTATTTGTGCTGACATATACTAGTAATGAAACTTTAACTATAAATCCTGTGTTTGGTAGTTGGTGGTGGTTGTAATTTTCTAAACTTGTTTCAACTCTCAAATAGTTTTTATCTTTATTCCATTTCAAGAAATGAAGAGATGACTGTACTCCAGATAATATAGCCTGCACATCTGTCTTGACTATTCAATTTTTTTGAAAATATTGTTGTAATGGTGAACTTTTCCCTTGATGGGAAAGTTATATTTTTCATTAATTAATTTTTTTTTTAACGTTAGAAAGACCTCGTAGTGCCTGTCATAATCTCTTTCTATGTTAATTACAATGATTCTGTGCCATTGTTTTATGAACCCCCTTCTTTTAGCCTTGATAATCTATCTGAACCTATGTTTTGTTTCTCAGAACTGGCTTTGAGGAAGACAAGAATTTCCATGTCGTTTTAAATTCTGTAATAGCTGGGCGCTATCATGTAACTGAGTATCTTGGATCTGCTGCATTCAGCAAAGCTATCCAGGCTCATGACCTGCATACTGGCATGGATGTTTGTGTTAAAATTATAAAGAACAACAAAGACTTTTTTGACCAAAGCCTTGATGAGATCAAGCTTCTCAAGTATGTCAATAAGCATGATCCTGCAGACAAGTATCACATTCTTCGGTTGTATGATTATTTCTATTATCGAGTAAGTGATTTTTAGATGTGTTATTGATTTGTTCACTGTTTCTTTCAAGCTATCTATTCAGGCATATCTATGTATTACCAATTACTTATTTTACCCTTTTCTTTTTCTACTTTCGATGCCATTTTTCCTCGAGAAAATTTTCTTTGCCATTTGCACTAACTGCTGCCTTGCATTATCTTATGTATTAGCTATTTAACGTTTTGTGATCTTCATTGTTACGAACACATATCATAAGATTAGCATAATTTGTAATGTGCTTCTCTAGTTCAAGGATTGTATGATGCATGGGATATCTTGTATTAACTATTAAGTGTTGGATATTACTAGATGGTCCTGTTTCCCTTTCAAGGGTAAGTATCTTTTTTTTTTGGTCGCTGAAATGACATTTTATCCTTTTTTTTTTTTTTTTACATACTGGATCTTGATATTTTGTTTTATCTCTAAAATCGACATTTCTGCTAGAACAATGGTTATTTTGAATAATAGCCCTATTTATCTATTTATTTATAGTATATAATTTCTGCTATATTTATGTTTGCTGCAAGAATTCTAACTTGTGGTATAAGATATTTAATGTAGTTATGGTGGTACCCTATGAATTCTAACATAGGGTTAGTTATCAACACTTGCAACACTTTAAAAACAATTAATTACATTAACTGTCTAAGTCATACTCACAGAGTCAAATTGATGAGATGAAATATATGTTAACAAGTTCTTATCTGACTTTTTAGTCTTTCTTGTATTTGTATGACGAATTTATTTTCTTGCTAATGCCCAATATTATAAAGGCATTGCTTTGGTATGCTGACTTTACTACTACTTATTCTTTCTCCCTGTTGTCTTGCAGGAACATCTGTTAATAGTATGTGAACTACTTAAAGCAAACTTATATGAGTTCCATAAATTTAATAGAGAATCAGGGGGAGAAGTGTACTTCACAATGCCTAGACTGCAGGTTTGTGGTGTGCCATTTGCTTCGTGATGTCTTATTTTATCTTTTTTTAACTGTTGTTGTGAACTTGTCTAATTTTATGACTGCAGTCAATAACCATTCAATGTTTGGAAGCACTTCAGTTTCTGCACAACCTTGGACTAATACATTGTGACTTGAAGCCAGAGAATATTCTGGTAAAAAGCTATAGTAGATGTGAGGTGAAGGTCATTGATCTTGGGAGTAGTTGTTTTGAGACAGATCATCTTTGTTCATATGTTCAGTCAAGGTCTTATCGAGCTCCAGAGGTTATTCTGGGGCTTCCATATGACAAAAAGATTGATATCTGGTCACTTGGCTGCATCTTGGCGGAACTTTGTACTGGCAATGTAAGATTCATAGACCTTTGATCAATTTATGGTGTAATCTTTATTATTTCACTTTTTCTTAGTGCCAAAGATGTCCCTCTTATGCCATCATATGTCTTATGGGGAATACGTCACATTGTTCTACAAACTACCACAGGTCCAAATCTTACATTTACTTGAAGTTAATGTGACCTCTTAATCAATTTTAAGCAAGGCCCTCTGTGCCTCTTTGATGATGATTTCTTATGAACATAACGAAGTATTTAAATTAGCTTAGCAATGAAGTGATGCTAAGCTGCTCTGCTGAGGGCTGCATTTTAGCTCTGGAATACATTACATCTTTGGGTAATAATTTGTAAGAATGCCCAAGGATCATGAAGGATATGATAGCGATGAATTAAAACATTGCATTGTGTTATGACGGATGTTGTTTTTCAGTTTCTGCATGATTCATGTGACACTTTTTCCTTTTTCCTTTTTTTGTTGGTTTTTTTTTTGGGGGGGGGGGGGAGGAGTAGTTGGTGTTTCCTTGAGGGTCAATTCCGCTTTTGAACTACAAATCAGTGAATTTTTTTATTGCTGTTAGCCTGTTATGAGATTATTTTTCCTGGTAGAAGCTGTTATGAGATTTATCTGTTGTTTTGCCAATGGTGCTTCCTTTTCCAGTTTATTGAATGCATGCATGCTTTACTCTATCCTTCTGACACTACTAAACATGGTATAGGTCCTCTTCCAAAATGATTCACCGGCAACATTACTTGCTCGGGTGATCGGCATCATTGGTCCAATTGCTCAAAGTTTGCTTGCAAAAGGACGGGATACATACAAGTATTTCACCAAAAATCATATGCTTTATGAAAGGAATCAGGTAAGAATTGTAATTTCCTTTTACTTTATATGCTAGATTGACTGATTTGGAACTATACGTAGCATAGTTAAGTCATATGTTGTATGGCATGTAGCCCAGACTAGGAGTCCCATTTTTATTAACTTGCTTATTCATGATGCAAGAAATCAAAGAGAGTAGAACAGCTAAACAAATAAGACTGTAGGTATTAGGCTGTATGTAGAAACAATAGAAGCATATCATCAAACTAAGTGATGATGAGAAGGTTGTCGATTACATAAGTATGGTGTTTTGGCTAGTCATCTGTTGTCCTCTTCTTTATCTACGGATCATGCCTGCTTCCAAGTCCAAACCACCAGAAAGCATTAATCTTAATATAATTTCAAAGCAAATTCAGAAATCCACAGCCTTCTACCAACACAACACTGTAGACATTGCTGGTTGGCAGATTTTCTGTTATGTTCATGGAAAACAAATTGTGTGAAAAAATTCCCTACTGGACAAATTCCCTTTTGATGTTAACTATGTATTGATGTACTATCAACTGGCAACGCTGCAGCTTCATTTGTCTGGTCAAACTTCTGTAATTAGATGGTTCTGACCAGCCATTTACATCTTGTCTACCTCATATTGTGTCCAGTGGTGCAATCTCTGCACGGGAGAAAAGACTAAGTTGATGGTCAAATAAAAGTTTTGCTTATTGGTCATAAGGGAATGGAAAATAGGTGTTCAGCACGCTAAAGCCCTTCTTCTGTGGGCCTGAGCCATGTTAGCAATGATGAAGAATGTTTCATCTCTCCCTTCCCATGGAAGCATGAGATGAAAAGAGAACTGCCTGTTATTTTCCTTTTAAATCAGCAACTTTTATTCTCATTGATTTACGTTTTCATTGTTTAAGTATTTTAAGGAAGAATTACTGATTGGATGGATTGCTTGATACATTAGCTTCTCAGTGCTCAACATTTCAGTTCCTGTGGTGTCACAATGAAATTGTTGTTGCTTTGCCATCTTGCTTGAAATTATTTGCCGTAAAGAAACTCTTGTACTTAATCTGCAGGAAACCAACAGGTTAGAGTACCTTATTCCGAAGAAGACATCCTTGAGGCATAGATTGCCAATGGGAGATCAAGGCTTCATTGACTTTGTTGTGCATTTGCTCGAGATTAATCCAAAGAAGCGGCCTTCTGCATCTGAGGCCCTAAAACACCCTTGGTTATCATACCCTTACGAACCAATATCATCCTGAAGAATCTGGTTTACTTTTGGAGGTAACATTGTGGGCCCATAAGTCGGGTTAGGTGTATCAATCAGGGAAGGCACCACCTATTCATCTTAACTGTCTTATTACCAATTGGAAAGGTGATGGTGTATTTCTGCCTGCCCTTCACATTCCTACACCATGCAATGAAAGGATGTAATTTTGCACTGCACGTACAATGTATTGTTAGGGTTTTACTTTCTTTGCTTTGTTTGGTCTGTTGGAAAGGGAAATCCTAAAATCTTGTTGTACATGATGTGAGATTATTCTTTTAGGCTATGTAGTAATATTTTGTGAATTAGATGCTTATCCAAGTTTTCCATGGCCTTGTGACTCAATTGTTGTGGCGCAAATCAAGATTAAAGCAAAGGATGGTGAAATGTTTACCTGACTGGGGGCTTTTATGGAATTTGGGAGTCCATTGCCTTTCCTTTCAGTTGGCAGCAACCTAACTGTATCTTGTGTAAAGAGAGAGCTTCCTGCTTTGGTTCTAGGGTTTTGGCAGCAAATGGCTTCAACTGTTAATTACTTTTGAGACCTTTGGGCAACAGCCAACAGCAATTTCTGGATTTGCCTTTCTTCTGTTTCTGCACCTACGAAATTATGTTTCATGTAAATATTTTTTCATTTCCTAGTTCATCCTGTCTAATTGTTTTGTCTAACAAGTATGCATGCATGGGTTGTGTTCTCGTCTCTCAAGTCTGTTGGAACTTGAAGGTTGAACTGAAGCCAATAGTCATGAACATTAATGTCCTAACAAAATAGGTCATATTTTAACGATGCTTTCTTTATGAAATTACAATTCTTATATTTCTTATTCCGGTTTTGTACATTCTCATGATGAGTTTGAAATGAAAGAGTGCTGTTTTTGTGGTGGTCAAATAGTACTGCAGATGTGGCTTGAGGGCAAAACAAAACCTGTGGTTCCCAATATAAAATTAAAATGAATAGATGCAAAGGGAACGTTTCTAATTCTTTGGTAAATAATAAATCTCGTGTTATTTAAATTCATTAATAATGTTCAATGTTTTGATAATTGAACCGAGTTATTAGATAATAATAACTCATTTTTTAGTTTTAGATCATTTTAGGGGTTGAATTGGGTTGGATTATTTTAAACCGGCTTTGAGTTAGGAATTGGAACGTTTTTTAAAGAATCGGATGGTTGTTTAAATTGTGTAAAATTTAATCTAAATTTAATTTTTTTTGTCTAAATTATTAATTATAAAAATTATTAGAACATAAAAATATTATTTTTCTTTCTATTTTAAAATAAGTAATTATAAAAATGAAAGTTTTTATTATGTTATGTAGTTATTTTATAATGTTATGATTATGTAGTTTTATTATGTTGAAATATTTTAGTATTATTTTTAATGATTTAACATATATTATTGTTTTGTGAGCTTTTTAACTTATTATAAATTTAGATTACTTGAATTTATTTTTTTAAAGATATTTTATTTTTATAGATGTATTATTATATATAATATAATTGTTTCATCATCGATTTAACAGTCAGTCTAATCAGTTGAATTATAAAAATTGCGACTAAATAACATTTTCAATTCAATATTTGGTTCGATTTTTAAAAGATTCACAATATCTTTGAAAGTTATTATTTATATGTCTTAAAATTATCAAAATTATAGCTTTAAAAACTTGATAATAGGTTTAAAAAATGCTATATACAAAATAGTTTTAAAATCCCCCCACACCATCCTCCCCCACACCAAAAACAAAAAAAAAACCATTTTTTGAATATTAAAAAAATAAATATTAATAATTATTTTATTTTATTTTTTAAGATAATTTAATTTTTGACGAAAATATATTAATAAAAACCGAATATACCACCCGCTGGGGTAGGGGTTTTGCTTGGACGTTACATTTACACTTACATTTACGCCTATGCCAGTGCGACGAGAGCTGAAGCGAAATGGACGAGAAACCGCCGTTGCCGGTGGAAGAAGTGGAAGCAACAGTGGAAGCAAAAGCTTCTCTTTTCCCTCTCTTTCCACTCGCTGACTCCTCTCAGCAAACCAGCGCTTCAGTTCCTCAATGGCTCTGCAACTCCAGTTTCACCACCGACATTTCGGTCATAAACGACGCCGTTGCGTCCCAACTCAACCGCGAAAGCACCCCGTCGCCGCGAGAAGACCACGAGCTTGAAGATGAAGACGGTCCCACGAATAATCAGTCTCAGACTAAGTCCTACGAGATCCTGGAATCTTCTCAATCTGATAGAGAGGAAGACCGAGGAAGGGAGAGAAGGTCTAAGAAAAAGAAGAAGAAGAAACGTAAGCGTGATGGGTCCTCAGAGAAGGGGGAATTGGATGATTTCGGTTCGAGAAAGTCTCGTGTTCGAACTTGGGCTGATGAGAACAGCACTGCTAAAGATTATTACATTGATTCTCATGGTGATACCGATAATTTGGCATTCGGCTGTATCTATAGGTATTCTCTTTTTTATCAAGCATTGGGATTTCTGTATCCATGTTGCGATTATTTAATGAAGATTTCCCCCCTTCTTGCTTCTTGGATTAAAACGAAGAGGCCACGGGAGAGAATAACTGAAGTTTGAACTAATATTAATAAGTAACCAGTTATTAAATGTTATTTTATCTACTTTCTGAATGATTTGCTTTTTGATGTTTTTTAATGATGAAGTTTATATGGTCCAATGTTTGGTACTCTTACATTGAAATAGATGTCCCAGTAGCCCATATGAAATATCGTGTTACGCATTCTATCTTCAGAAACACTGGACTAGGTAGTAGAATAAGATGCTTACCTTATAAGTGGATAATCATGGTCTCCTCGGCGTTTGTGCTGAGATTTTGATCTCATTTCCTTTATGCTCTTCATGCAACCATGTTCTCTCTTAGGAAAAGTACAGTGATTGATTGATAGACTCATATGGTACACGAATGCTGCTCCTAAATTAGGAAATGCTGACTACTAATGACTGATGAGCATACTTTATAGATTTTGTAGGAGTTGACCACCTGGGCTTCACTCTGATGATGGGTGGATAGGAGTGAGTTTGGGAAGAGTGCTGGTTTAATTCCTGATGTATGCACAAAAAATAGATCTAGCTGTTCTTGAACTAAAGCAAGGAAATTGGGGAGAAACTTAGAATTCTATTTTTGTTATTTTAAATTTCAGCGTTTTGTTGGCATTAGTGAGAAGGCTGTATTAGTTTTTTGTTGATATGTTCAAAATATCAAGGCAGGGATTATCTTTATATTTCAAACAATTCTAGTTTCTTGGATGTTTTGTTTTGTTTTCTGCCTGGTAATGAATGATCATAAGTCTTATAAAATACCATGCAGAATGGATATTGCTCAGTACAAACCTTACAATCCCTTGAAACTATCTCGGCTACATGTACAAAGGTTGTATTGGCAGAATCAAAGGGATTCACTCTTCGAAAGGGATGGTGATGTTGATGAATTGGATGCTAGACTGAAAATGTCTGGTCGCTACTGGTCTGCAAAGCATATGGCTTTAGAACGGCATAAAAACTTAAAGCGTGTTCGACTTGTTGGACCAAAAATGTCTGCTGATTTGACCAAAGAAGATTTCATACCTCTATCAGACATTGAGACATCTCATAGAGCTGTTGACAGTGAATCTGACTCTATTCCTTCAGCACTTGAAGAATCTTGGGAAGATGAACTGTTGCGCAAAACTCGGGAGTTCAACAAACTGACAAGGGAGCGTCCACATGATGAAAATGTTTGGTTAGCTTTTGCAGAGTTTCAAGATAAGGTTGCAGGAATGCAACGACAAAAAGGTGCTCGCTTGCAGACTCTGGAAAAGAAGATTAGCATATTGGAGAAGGCAGTTGATCTTAACCCAGATAATGAAGAGCTATTGCTTTGTCTTTTGAAAGCTTCTCAAATGAGAGACAGCTCGGATATGCTTATTGGGAGGTGGGAAAGGATACTTCTGCAGCACTCTGGGAGTTACAAGTTATGGAGAGAATTTTTGCATGTTGTTCAGAGAGACTTCTCCAGATTTAAGGTTTCAGAGATTAGAAAAATGTATGCACATGCAATTGAAGCTCTCTCTGCTGCTTGCAGCAAGAACTTTAGGCAGGTTCTCAATTTTGTTCTGCTTTACCTCCCTTTTCATTTTGTTTGCTTGATAGTGAATGTTGTCCTTCTATTTTGATTTTATTCATCCAGAGTCCAGAGAAGTTTCTTATTTCTTTAAAACGAATCATTTGATCCCTTACATGGATGCGTTCTAATAAAGGGGGAAACAAGAAAAAAAGAGAAAGAGGGTGAAATTGTTGTTTGAGAACTCATTCCATTTCATTTTATTTTATCTTTTGCTCTGAGAATGCTTGGAAAACAAATGAACTTAATTTTTTTTTTAATTCATGAACTGTGAATATCTGTTTAAGGGCAAAAATAAACAAAATTGAAACCTGAAAAATAGTTATAATGATAAGACATTACAATAACACTTTCTTTTCATACCATTATGTTTCTGAACAAGCATATCTCTATATTTTTTCTCACAGTAAGGTAAACAATCCATGAACAAAATATCTTCATTTTCCTTCCCCTTGTATACTTTTACATAATGACCAAGGCATTTTTTTTCCTTTCAATTTTGAAATATCCAACCAATCAAACTGGAAAGCAACATTTATGTTATTGCCGGTGCATGTTTCAAGCATTGTGCCTCTATAAGTGTAAGACCTTTTGGTATGATTTTTTTTTCTTTTCATTTTGTAGGTGTATGAATTGGTTACTTAATATGCATAAGGTCATGTCTTGATTATATAACAACTTTACATACCTTTTGTGTGGCTGTATTTCATATATACTTCAATATTTCCTGTGAATATTCTTGTCCTAGAAGTTTCTGCAATTGGTGTTTAAAAGGAAAAATTAATTGTTTTGATTTTGAATTTTTGCAGGTTCATCAAGCTGCTGATCCTTCCTCACTGGATCCTGGAATTGTTCAGCTAGAACTTGGTCTTGTGGATCTATTTGTCAGTCTTTGCAGATTTGAATGGCAGGCTGGTTATAGAGAGTTGGCTACTTCTTTATTTCAGGCTGAAATTGAGTTTAGTTTGTTTTGTCCACCTTTGTACCTCACAGAGCAGAGTAAGCAAAGACTGTTTGAACACTTTTGGAATAGTGAAGGTGAAAGAGTTGGAGAAGAAGGTGCCCTTGGTTGGTCCACGTGGTTGGAGAAAGAAGAGGAAACTAGGCAAAGGGTTATCAAAGAGGAGATCGCACACAAAGATGAAGAAGGTGGTTGGACTGGTTGGTCAGAACCATTGTCCAAAGTTAATGAGGGTTCTGTCAAAGATGAAAATGAAGCCAACAATAATTTGATTTCTGAGGATTTCCAAGATGATGATGAAAACGAAGATGAAGCGGTGAAGCAGGAAGATGATACTGAAAATTTGCTAAAACTGCTTGGTATTGATGTCAAAGATGGGGATGGTTGTGAAGTTAATGTAACTGCAACCTGGATCAAATGGTCAGAAGAAGAGTCTTCTAGAGATTGTGACCAGTGGCTGCCTGTTCGTAGGAAATCTGGTAGACTCTGTCTGCATTAACAGTTTTACAGTTATAGTTCTCATTTATTATTATTTTTTTCTGTGAAATATCCTCTTCTGGTAGACTCTCTGTCTGCACTGACAATTTTGCAGTGATAGGTGTAATGAGAACACATTTGTACACACTTATTCTAGAGGAGAGAAGGCCAGTGAGGTGGCGTCCCCTGGGCAAACCAGAGAATAAAGGTTGGGTGGCATAATTGACTCTGGTGTGGACCAGAGATCCGGAAGAGCAAGTATAAGAGAATCAACTAGGTGTTTTAGGAGGTGGGATGTGTGGGGGAAAGCAGGGAAGATTTTGGATTGTTTGTGGAGAGACTAACCCCTTGAATGCTAGAAAGCATTATCTTATTCTTCTTTTCTTGTTACTTATTTTTGTTCGATAACTGCTTTGCTACCATGTCTAGAGTTTAATTCAGCTTTTATAACTGAGAAATAGATAAAAACAGAGGTAGCTTCATCACAGTTTGTTCTAAATAAATTGCTTATACTGTCATTTTGATTAACCATGAACAGGTAAGACCTCTCTTAATTCTGCAATGCATGAGACCGAAGAGGATGAGCAACTGTTGCGAATCATATTGTATGAAGATGTGAATGAATACCTGTTTTCCTTAAGCACAACAGAGGCACGACTAACGTTGGTGTTCCAATTCATTGACTTCTTTGGTGGGAAGATATCTCAATTGTAAGTTTTCTGGAGTACTTAGCCACTTTGTTGGTCATATCATAACTGGCAGTGGGAAAAATTCAAATTAACTTTTAAAATGTTACGATTAGGATGTCCTCAGTACAACTTTTGGTTAGGTGCACATTCTGCCAATGCGAGAAGGTTATAAATTGACGTACAAAAACTACAAGGGGGTTCCTTTAGGCATTTAGATTTCTGGTTGTGTGGTTCTTCAAGATTGTCATAGTACATGGTTGACCATGTTTGGAGTTTGTCCCTTTTGCTTCCTGTCCCATAATTATAACTGTCAATGAAAATGTCTAACTTTAGCATATTGTGGCAGTAAGCTTGTTTGTAATCTTCAGGATGAGCTTTCACAAGTTGATCCTGTATTAGAGATCCAAAAAGTCAAAAACCATTGTTAGCCCTTGTTTCTTTAACAACATTGTAAATCTAACTTAGGCATCTCAGAGGTGATGCATAATTTTCTATTTGGAAGTTGTGATAATATGTAATCTTCTATTATGCAAGGATGTGAAAGCATAGCTTAAAAAGTCCATAATTGATTGAATATGTTAGTGTCATTGACTGGCATAAATAATTTATCATCTTTTGATACATCCTAGATTATTTCATAATAATTTTTTGATAAAGCTTAATGACTTTGTGTGATTGATGTAGCCAACCTTACTTAGTGGGATAAGGCTTATTGTTGTTGTTGTTGTTTGGTTGTGGCATAATAAAATGTATTTAACTAGTTGATGACTTTTTTCTATCTCATCTTTCCTGGGTAGGATTTGTTCAAACAGTCTGAGTTGGACACAGACTAGCCTTCGCTTGGAGGATCTGCCAGATTCTATATTACAAAAGTTGAAATGTATTCATGATGTTTTAGCAAAAGCGCATAGCAATTCTAGTGCTTTCAGTTTTGAATTTCTATCAGGCAGTTCCTCTAGGACTGCTGATATGATGAAATTTCTTCGGAATGCTCTCTTACTTTGCTTGTCGATTTTCCCACGTAATTACGTCTTGGAAGAAGCTGTTCTTATTGCTGAAGAGTTGTATAATATGAAAACAAATCCTTCTAGCTGCATGGTTACCCCATGTCGAGCTTTAGCAAAGTCTCTCTTGAAAGGTGATCGACAGGTACTCATTCTCCTACCGAAGACATTAGAATCAGCGTACTTATCCGTTTGTTTTTCTCACCATTTGAGAAGAAGGGAGATAGAAGGGTCTGCTCAATGTGGTTTATGTGCAAGTTCCCTTTTATCTTATTTGTGACTTTTTTATTACTATCTGTCTCAAGGTACTTCTGACAATGCCTTTGTGTGTGTGTGTGTGTGTGTGTGTGTGTTTATGGTGACTGTAGGATGTATTGCTATGTGGGGTATATGCACGAAGAGAGGCCAATTATGGTAATATTGATCATGCAAGAAAAGTGTTTGACATGGCATTGTTATCCTTAGGAGGGCTTCCAGTGGTATGTTTAGCGTTTCCTGCTCCAATGCCTATTTCATCACAATTTTTCTCATGTAAATTTCCAGTGGTATGTTCAGTAATTTCTGCTTCAAGGCTTTCATATGATGGGGTGTGTTAGAAATTTACATGCAAAACTTTCCTAGGTCTTCTCCTAACAACTGAAGCTCTTGGGATATGTTGGTTTCTTGTATGCACTTTGTTTTTAACCTAATGCAAACTGGCCAATTTCAGTGGCTTTTGGCTGGGCAAATGAATCCTCATATGAAATTAATATTTGATCTTTTTATTTCTAGCACTAACACATGCCTTGTGTGCAAAAAGGTCTGGATCCATGGACGCTGGTTTTAAACAAAATCATTCTGATATCACTTGATAATATTTGGTTGGATAAATTTGTTTTGCACAATTCATTGTTGGATTCAAAGTTCCCATCACATATTTTTCCGTTGTATAATTTCCTGATTAATCCAAAGTATTTTGCACACTTCTGAAATATCTTAAAATTAGCGTAGAATATACTTTTCATGCATAGATAATATCAATGTCTAATAAAAAATAATTTAAGAATTCTAACATTTCTAAACTTGGATGTGCAAGATATTTAATGGCTGTTCTAATGAAGATATAAATCCGATAAAATGTTCTGAGTATCAAAGTTTACCATCATGTCAATAAAATATCTGCATATATAATGCCTTTTTTTGTGTAAAAGAAAATTGGCCCTAATCTCACTGGGTTTTTTGGGGTTGAATCTCAGTGGTTTTTGTCTGACCACATGGATTGTTATATGAAAATAATATCCAATCTTTATTTCCATGGTTTCTGAGCTATTGAAAAATGGATTTGCTGTGTCTATGTGTTATGTTTGAATTCGAATCACTCCTTGGCATTTTGTTGTAATTTGATGAATCACACTCAGCTTCTTAATATCAGTATTTTCTCATGACGTTCTGTTATTTTTCAATATTGCTTTGGTTAACTACGTGGAGTAGGAACTGCAGTCAAGTGCTCCTCTTCTATATTTCTGGTTTGCGGAAGCAGAACTTGCTAATAACTCTGTTAATGATCATGAATCTTCATATCGTGCAATGCATATATTATCATGCTTGGGAAGTGGTACAAAATATAGCCCATATAAAGGTCAACCATCAAGTTTGCAACTGCTCAGAGCCCGTCAAGGTTTCAAAGAAAAAACTAGAACAGCAAGGTCATCCTGGGTTCGTGGTATAATAAATGACCAATCTGTAGCTCTGATATGTTCAGCTGCATTGCTTGAGGAGCTTACATCTGGATTGGATGCAGTTGTTGAAATTTTGGATCAGGCATTTGCAATGGTGCTTCCAGGTTATGATTCTTCAGAAGTTATTTTTCAGTTAGAAATGTAACACCTGCCAAAATAGTATTAGCATATATAGTTTGAAATTTCTGACATTTCCTTCACTAAATCTGTTCCTTAAAGAGCCCCCTTTGTTATCTGTATTAACTAGACATCTCCTCCTTATAACTTTTTTTGATAAGATAGACTTAAACAAATTTAAGCCTTCGTGGTTCATCTACTGTTATTTGTAAAGATTAAGAGAGAAAAGTTGTATGCAGACGGTCTCATTTTTGGTTTTTTGGTGAGTTTCCATGGCAATTTGATTGGCATTTGCTTTGTCCTGATGCAGTGTGCAGTGATGTGCTTCAGTTCCTCCTAATTTTGTATGAATTTCAATCCATCTCATCTTCTGACCTGTGGACCAACAGATAAAAAAAATTGTATTAAAAGATTTGATTTATAGCAAAGACAGCATAAATCTTTAATGGTCATGATTATAGTTAAAAGATAATATATAATTTGCTTGAAAGAACCCAGGCAGTTTATCATGTGTTCCAAATATTCAACTCTGGCATATAATGTGGGGGCAGTTTGTCATGTGGTCTAGGCAAATGTTCCAATGGAGCTAGTAATGGTAACATCACAAGTGTAGATACTGAATTTTATACCAATTTGTTGCTTATTGAGTCTTTCTGGATGTTTCCAACTTGCAGAAAGGAGAAGCCACAGTAATCAACTTGAATATTTGTTCAATTATTACATAAAGATGCTTCAAAGGCATCAGAGGCAAGCAGGTCTGTCCAAAGTTTGGGAGTCCATTTCTCAGGGCCTTCAGATATATCCTTTCAGTCCAGAACTTCTTAAAGGTGTTGTGGAGGTTGGCCAGTTTTACACAACTTCCAATAAGTTGCGGCGGATGCTAGATGACTTATGTAACAAGTAAGACCTTTGTTACCCATTTGTTTTTTCTGGAGGTTATTGTCTATTTTAATTAATTAATTTTTAGTGATTTTATTTGTTTTGTTTTAATTAGGCTTATTTGTTATTTACATATTTTTTGGGATAAAATTTCTATGCCTTTATGGTTAGTTTAAGTGTTCTGTTTTGATTTTGTTTAGATTAGCTTAAGTTCTATTTTGATAAGTTTACGTGAATAATATCTACATTTTCGCAAGATATATAAATCTTACTAAAATAACCATTCATTTCTTCTAACTGCACATTGCAGGAAACCATCAGTTATTCTCTGGCTTTTTGCGTTGTCATTTGAGATCTGTAAAGATGGCTCACAACACAGAATCCGTGGGTTGTTTGAAAGGGCATTGGGTAATGATGTGCTCTGTAGCTCAGTCGTACTCTGGCGTTGCTACATTGAGTTTGAGATGAACATTGCACATGATCCTTCTGCAGCTCGACGCGTTTTCTTTCGAGCGATCCATGCCTGCCCCTGGTGAGAGCTTGTTTACCACACGTGATATAAGCAGCCAAGAAAAAAGCATTAATACTACAAACTGAAGATAATTCTAAATCTCAAAACCTGAAACCTCACTAGAATATGTTGGATTACCTTTATTTCATGGTGCATATTTAGTTATTTGTTCCTAATTACAGTCACCTTTTTTGTTAACCGGCATACCAGGTCTAAAAAGCTATGGTTGGATGGCTTTCTCAAAGTGAACACTGTACTAACTGCAAAAGAATTATCAGATCTCCAGGAAGTTATGCGAGATAAGGAACTGAATCTGAGAACAGACATTTATGAGATTCTCTTGCAAGAGTCATGACAACTTCTCTCTTGTCACCAGAATCTGGCTGTACTGTGCCATGTTAATAGTGTCAATTTGTGCGAGTCTCCACCATAGTTTTATACAATTTGATAGTTCAGATAGCTGGAGTTTTCATGTGCATTCTTATGGCTTGTTAAACGTTGTAATTGTAAAGATAGAGCTGTCTGGCACTAAATTCTTGAGGGGACTATCTTTGGGTGGAGCAGAATGTGATGCTACTGCAACAAAGAGATTAAAAATGAGATAGCTGTGCGATTGCAAAAGTCAACGTCTTGACAATGTAATCGCATTATTTCAGAAAATTGTTGACCTAACAAATCAGCCTGATGTGTACATATGTACTTTGCTTCTTGATGCATTGTGTAAATTGTGATTCCGAGAACTGCACTAAAGATTTTCAGCAACTTTTGATAAGAATGATGAGGCAGAGAAGCTTATTAATAGAAGGTGAAATGAAACCCAAAAATAGGAGTTTCAGTTTGTTTTAAAGGGGTTAGATGTCTGTCTTTTGCGTCAAAGAAGTTGAACTATTAATTGGCCTGTCCGTTGTTGAACGTCATCACTCTGTTGATTCACAAATTAAGTAACGTAGAGATGGAAGTTTTGAAAATATTTTATAATAAGATTTATTTTGTATTTAAATATGAATATTATTTTCTTAGAATGTTTTGATTTTATTTGGTCGAGCTTTTGTGTTTTTTATAACAAAATATTTTTTTTTTAATGAATAAAGATGATTCTATAATCTAAACATCTTCCGACATCAAATTTCTTTTGTTTTGTGCAGGCCGTCAAATTTCTTGTATTGTGTTGGTCTTTGAAAGATGTGGTTGTTAAAAATGTTCTATGCATTTTATTAAACCTAATATGAGATGTTGCAATATTGACTAATACTTTACAAGATCGTGCATTCAAATATCACTTTCAATGTGAAGATTTTATTAGCGTGTAATTTGTAATTTAAATCATAATGCATACTCTTACATTGATTGATGAACCTTAAGAAAGTCAGAACTCAGCTCATTTTTTTACTTTTTAATTAGAAAAGGCTAGTATTCAAGTACTGTCAACATTGGCGTTTGTACCAAATAAAGGCAGGGCATGGTTGCTTTTTTTTTTTTAAAGGAAAGCAATGGTTGCTTTATTCCACAACAAATGGGGTTTGTTTTCCTTACCCCTCCCATCAAAATGATTTTGTCTAAAATAGTATTTGCTGCTCTCTTTCACAAACCAAATTAAACAGAGGTGATTTTCAGAACTAATCATTTTACTCTAATGTTTACTGTTATTGGCTAAAATGCATAAATTTCCATTAAGTTAAGAGATTTACGCAAGTTACTTTATCAACCAAGTCTCTGAATTTAATATTCAATACTTAAATTAAAAGAGGTTAAGCACATTTAGAGTTTGTTTAATCTTAGTCAACCCACATTTTTATTAATAACAAACGCATTGTGACATTAAAAAGCACAAAAGTATTAACAAAACAGAATGTGGTTGTCAATCTCAATGGTTGCTTACTAATCTCTGTGCTGCTTGATTGATCGCCTGAACTGGCAACTGGAGCTACCAAAATCCCATCTGGCGGCGTTCCCACTGGTGTTGTTTCACTTCAAATGGTTGAAGATGGAGGCGAACATGACATGCCAGATAGACAATTACCTGTCACACTGATACATGAAAGGTTCATATCAGAATAACAGCTAACACATTGACCATAATGATGATCCAGAAAATTAAGAGAAAAGCACTAGAAAAGTTGTGCAAAGGACAATACAGAATTGATAAACTCACATTAGTTTCAAGTTTTTATTTTGAGACAGAGAGCCGTTTATGGTTCCACTGAATTTATTATCTGCTAAATTCCTGGTAAAACTTGAAACAGTAATATCAAATTTATTTCAAGTTGGGAGTCTTCGTACTGTATCATTTTTTTGTGGCAATGGAACTCAGTTTTTTCAGTTTAGGCCAAAAACCAAGAATGCTGGGAATTGGTCCAGACAAACTGTCATTACGGAGATCACTGCAAGTATTATATAGAATCAAAGCTTTACGAGACAGAGCCCACATTAATCACAGGATGTTTTGGTGTTTCAGACACTGAAAATTTCAGTTCAACTCACATTGTCTCCAGTTCTATCATGGAACTAAAGTCTGGTAGTGTTCCTGATATGCCAAAGCTTCCAAGATTCCTTCAGTCCAAATACAAATGACAACATAATTCGATCATTCAGTCCAAATACAAAAAGCCAAAACTACATGTAGAGTCTAGCAAAAGTTTCTTAAAGTAGACATGATATGCAGAAGATATGTACGAATCAGTAACAAAGATACGTAGACATGTTAGAGTACTTTCCATTGGAGCATATACCTCTACCATGCTCACATGCTTATACAATATTAGCTTGATCTACCTGATCAGATGTTGCTAAAAAATTTTCTAATTTATGAGGTTAAGATAAAGCATGAGGATTACAATGCTGTCACACGTGGAGTACTATCAGAGTTGCATTCTAGCCATTCCCATGAGAAAGAAGATGGAAGACATGGGTCCCCACTCCATTTCTGAAGCACATCAAGATTCTTCTGTAGTGCTGCTAATCCTTTCACTACAAATACCAAGAACAGAACCAAATAATTTCAGAATGACAGATGACACAAACAAAATCATAGTACTTACTTGAGTTTCGAGTAAATCAAAGTCCCACCATCATCACGGTTGGTTCCATCTGTTAGTTCGTCACTAAAAGTGTAGACTTCATGGGCATTGAGGAGAGGAGGAAGTGTGGAACCTAGAGCTGCAAACACAGTCACATTTGTGTTTGAATTTGCCCTCATGTTTGTAATGAACAACTCGGATACACCTCCAAGTGGAGGGACGAATGGTTTTGAATAAGGAACTTCATTTATCTTAACTTGAATGGACCTTGTTTCGTTTGAAGTCACTTCAGAGAAATAGGCTGTGATATAAATAGATTCGCTTGATGCAGGAAGGTCTGAGTTTAGAACAATGCCCCATAAGGTTCCTATAGTTGTGCTTGCAGTTCGAAGAACAGCAAGAGGTGGTTTGTCTTGTGCTTTGCTCACATCAATGGTTGGAGCGTCGTTCACAACATCTTCCACTATCACAAATCCGCCTTCTGCTCTCCAAATCCGATCATAAGCATCGTCTGGATACCTATCAGTTTTCTTCAGTGAGAATTTATTATCTAACGAATAAACAATAGAATAAATTAACTAGAAGCCCCTTGAGTTTCACTGTAATTACATAGAACCAATATTAAGTTTTTTTTTTTAAAATTACATAGACATTCCCTCTCCTTTTAGAATTCATTTGACTTTTCTTAAAACAGAGTAAACTACAAATTTTTTTAGTTTTATTGAAAATATATAAATCCCGTCTTTGTTTAAAAAAAAAAATACACAAACTTCCCTTGAAATAAAGAGTGAACTCTATAAATCTTTCCTGAATTTTGCTAAAATTATATAAACCTCCTCTTTTGTTAAAATTACACACACCTCTTATAAGTTTTGTTAAAATTACAAAATTTTATTTCTACTTTAAAAATATATACAAACTTTTCTTGTAAAATAGAAAAGAGTTGTGTGTAATATCATCGGAGTGTAGATTATATTTTTGTAATTTACTTTTGGTTTTCATAAAATGTTTGCATATGTGTTAAAATAATTAAAAAAAAAAAGATGTTTGTGTAATTTTAATAAAATTTTAAAGGGATTCGCGTAGTTTTCAAGAGAAACTTGTGCAATTTTAATAAATTTGTATGATTTTGTGTAAATACTGATAAGGAGATCATAAAAAAGGAAAAGGTATATATATACATATACCTAGTGGTGAGATTGGCACCAGCATTATCTATTAGACAGGAACAGAGCATGGCCAGGATCAACATGACTGTACATGCTCATCTCCAAGCTCCGAATCTCCAGCCCAGAAATGAAAGGAATTTGATCGTCAAGTGTCTGAGCAACACAAACACTAGTTGTGTTGGCCTCCGTCATATAAATGGCCTCGTGATACACCCCTTCCAGACTCGAAGTGTTGAAAGTAGCCCAGAAATTTCCATCAAAGTGAAGGTCAAAGGTCGGGGGAGAGTCCCTCCCATCGTAGTTCCCATGGAAGAAGCTTGCTCGAACCAGAACCTTCTCTCCCTCGCCCACATTGACGGTGTAGCAGTTCTTCTTGAGAGTGGGGAGACTGGACGACGAGGGAGTCGCCGTTATGAACATAAGCATCGTCGGCGACCCATTGGAAGATGTCCTCCGATAGAGAAGAGTTTGATCCACAGACGATGCTGATGAAGGTAGAGGATGAGAGAGAGGGAGGTAGGGTTCTGAGAAGGAGAGGAAGTAGGAGAATGATGAAGATGAAGACGTTGTGGATAGCCATATAGTTTGGGTTTGAAGGTTATGTTGGTTTTGTTTGGCATGCATGTTTGTGCTGATATGCCACTATTTATACTGCAAGCTTTTGCTCTTTTGACTTCTTCCAAGGGAATGTTTGTTTATAATTGTTACTTGCCACCACACCACTCAAAGGGAAGTACATAAGTAGTAAGGCATGGGTGTAACATTGTTTATATTATATTCTCACTAATGTAAGAAAATATTAGACCAACCATGGTGATAGGATTGGATGGAAATAGAAGGAATTCAATATTCTTAAATATGGTTGTGGCTTTAATACTTGTGATAAAAAAAAATATTGAGAGAGCTATTGTAAATAGCTTCATAAAAGTTAAAATTGAACCTCATTGTTCATGTACTTATTGTGTGTGAAAATTGGTTGTGGATTTAACATTATATATATTGATTCTTCTTTCTTTCATAAAACTGCAGACATACGTTTCATGTTTTATATGAAATCCGAAATAAAGTGTTTGTGGGATTTTCCAATATGATAAGTAGCAAATGGTGCTTCTTTAGATTTAGATTGTCTAGTATTTTATTTTATATTTTTGGGAAAAATTAATATTCCATTTGAATGAAGAAAATGGAAGAATAAAGACAATCTTTAAAAGAGTAACGCTATAAAAATGATCGATAATCTACACTAAAAACATAAGATGAATGAAATCAAGATCATTTGTGTTAGATTCAGATCATTTAAATTTAAAACGTTTTTTAATTGTTGGAATAGCTAAGTAACTGGTTCTATTTTCTTCCCATGAAAACATTTCATTGATTATATTGCTAATGAATTTTGCATTTTAACATTGCAAAACAACTAAAAAAAATTCCAAGATCAAAGTATCAAGTATGTGTATATATATATGTGTGTGTATATATATATATTTTACCAAATAGACTTACAAAACTAGATAAAACTATCTAACACGGTTTTGTCCAATCTCATAAATATGTATATTTAAGCCATCTTAAACTAGCTTGAATGATAAAGGTGAAATAGGTGTAAATAATATCTAAAGTTCAAATTTTCCTACGTAAATTAATTAACAAAAAGTATTTATATTTAAAAAAAATCTTTGTCAACCACGCAAAATGCATTGGTTGTCTCCTTGTTTGTTGTTTTCTTTCGGTTTATTTAAATTAGAAAGAATGATTAGGTGGTTACAATAAAATATCCTTTCTCTGTACCAAAAACAATAATTTTCTATGCCATAACTTGAATATTTATGTTATTCAAGTGAAAATCGGATAACTACTTGTGTGTATATATTCTTCTTGAATATAAACATTTCATTAATATATCATTTATAAAATAAAGTAATCTGATTAAATGTCATACAACATTAATAAAGTATTAAACCATTAATTAATGTTCTTTTGTTTGTGAATGGAAGAAATCAGAAGGAGTGGATTTTGCATGCTTCAGACCCTCGAAATGGAGGCTCTTAAACCATACATCGATGATAAGTGAGTGTGTATGGGCATATATATATATATTAGAAGGCATGGGTTTTAGACTGTACCCACATTAAATGGTTTTATTTAGTCCCATAAATCTAATTGACAAAAAAATAAAAGAAAAGTTCTCTGGTATTTTAGATAAATGGATAAGCTAGTAGTTAACTGTATTTAAATCATTACTACTAATCATCGGCACAAATCATGCTTATTATGATTAAATCCAATTAGCAAAACGTGCAAAGTGGCGGCCTCGAAATTGTTTTATTTCATAAATTATACATACATATTGAAGTGAGTTTGTGTTGGATTTGAAACAGAGACAAGCTAATTTTGAAGAGTTTTACATTAGAAAATAAAATTATTATTAATTAAAAAAATAGATAAAGCAGAACAAGAGTAGCTGATCTGTTTCAACTTTCAACGCAGACCATTAATTTTAAGATTTTCTGGAACTCACCTTTGTGGACCTGTGAATTAAGTATGAGAAAATTGGCTTATGGAAACTACCATTGACATTTCAGACATTCTGTGTGAAATTTACAAAATAAATAATAAATTAATATAAATATAAATTTATAACAAATGAGTACAAGTCATGAATAGTATTACTTATTCTTCATTGTAATACACAATAAAAGATATTGTTTAGCAAAAAAAACAATAAAAGATATTGAGTTATTTTAATTTTTTTAATAACAATAAGATTTTTTTTAATACTCATAAATTTAACTGAGGAATTAAAATATTTCCTATTATTAAAAAATAAATTATTTTGCTATAGAATAGTAAAGATTATTTATTTTGGAATAATTTGACTCTCTATTTGGAATGAGGAAAAATATGAAAATAATAAAATTCAAAGAGAAAGCAAGAATAAATATAGATAGAGAGTTAGTCTATATTCATTCATATCTTCCCCTCTAATTTTTTTCTTCCTTATTTTTCTCGCATTCCAAACAAAGTCTTAGAATTTAAAAATTATTTTAATAAAATATTTTTGTATCCGCCATGTATTCATTAGGACTTTTTGTTTTTCAAAACCTAAAACTATTGTGACTTCCTATTTTACTTTCAACGTATAAAATTAAGGATTTAAGGTTTGGTCCTCATAATTACAGATTATCAAAATAGGGTTTGATTTACATAATCAAATACTTAATTCTCTATCATCAATTCCTAAATTTCAAAGCTGGTTGACTAGGGATTTCAGTTGGTCGTTTGAAGTCAATGTGAGAAAAAAGCTCTTATCTGCAAATTGGATTTTGATTTAGTGAATTAGGCCCAAATTAAAGAACACACTAATTCTAATGTCGTCTGAACTGGTTTTTGAAAAGCCGTTGAAAAAAGAAAGGGAAAAATATTTTTTGGTCTGAAGAAAGAGATAAAAAAAACCTACAATATGAAAATATTATATATTAATTGATGGATTTTATCGTATTACTCCATGTTTGCCTAATTTTAATAGAAACTTGCACTTTTCCCTTTTTCCATGGGAAGCAAACTCACTTCAGTAATGACCTTTTACCTATTTCATTAATAAATCAGCAAATCATCAATTCTTTTCGCTACATCCCTTTTAAAAAGTTACTAGATATGATTTAATAATAATGATCAGAATTCAAAAGTGTGAATAATTTATAGAGATTTTAGATGTAAGGTGTGACATTTAATATATTTGTTTTAATAAAAACGAGTAATTAAGAATCGAAGATAATGAATTGTGTCCAATTAGCTAGGATGTCACACAAAGACACTTTTTTTAAATAATATTTCATAGGATTAAAAACTACGAAAATTTTCATGTTATATCATTTATAACTATGAAAATTGTAAGTCATAACTTTTTAAATCGTCTCACTAAATATGAAAATTATAAATATCTTAATACATATTCAGTGTACAAGATACAAAAAAAATTGAAAAAATATATGAAATGATTTTGTAGTTTCATGTCATCACTTAAAAATTTGACAAAATTAAACTAAAGTACGTGGTGAAATTCATTACTCTCACATATCTTTTTATAAATCACTTTTAACTAATTAATTAACATGGATTACGAAACTTTGTTAAAATTAGTTGATAATAATTTTGAATTATTAAAAATTATCTCAAATTTATAAAATTACCCTTATTGATTTATTGTGAACAAAAAATATTTCAACCATAATTTATTAAAGATTAAGGGTAAACCTAAAAAAAATTATTTAATACTTTGTAAATGTTTTAAAGTGACTCGTGTAAATGACCAACAAAAACTTCTAAAAAGTGACCTATAAACTGCTGTACCAAAAGCGAATTCATAGGTGAACTAAGATCCTCTGCAACACTGCATAAGATGCAGCCGAAGAGGAAAAGAAACAACCTATACAATATCTATATATATGAGGCACACATATTTATTATTTTATTATCTCTAATTACACAGAGATTAATCCAAGTTAGATTTTAGCCCCATTTGTTGAAGATAATTTGGGATATATTAATTGACTATAACTAAGTCACTTTAGACATAAACACATACACAAATACACAATAACAACTTTCCCACCAATATATTTATCTTCTATTGTGATATCCCTTAAATAAATATCAGCATAGTAATCTATTAATGAATCAATTAGAAACACATAAACACAATATCCATTAATAAAAATTCAACGTCACTAAGAAAGTCATGATGAAGAGAAGGAAGAAGAAATTAATCAAACATATATTATTTGGCACCATCATGGTGGAATGTGAACCAAGTGAGAGGAGTGTGAGGACAAAGTTGATGGATCAAAAGGCAGTTATGAGTCCTTTCATGATCATGTGATTCATTGTCGGCTGCCACACATTACGTCACCGTCCAAAATTTTGTCTTAAACGAAATTATTAAACCTCTCTGGGTGGTTAAAGTTGTTGCAAAACAATTAGGAATCACAATTTTTAAAGCTAGATTTACATTAATCTCACTCAATTTAATACTCCCTCTCGTCGTTTTTTTAAGATGTTTAACTCAATCACATTAATTAAGAAAGGTAGTTAAGATTAGATAGAAATTTTGATTTTGTTAAAAATTATTATGGCATTCTTAAAATACCATTAATAAAAGCCATTCATTACTATCTCACATTAGTATTTAGAAAGAAAATTAAAACTATCAAGGCATTTGTGGAAATCACACAATAATAATTCACTAAATTTTATAAATATCTTTATATTAAAGATCATGAAGATCTTTTAAAAGGAGTCCTATATTAATGACTAGAGCAAATAAAGTGTACATGTATTATCCCTCTCCATCATGCTTATTGAGAAAAATGGTTGAGGCCAGATTGGAGCACATGGTAATTAATATCAACTCAATGATAAATGTGTGTAATATTTTCAATAAATTAAAATGTAATATTGATTTTATTTCTCACTTATCATCCCATTATCTTGATTCATTTAAAAGCCTTGGCCCAACAAAAAAAATTCATTTAAAAGCCTAAATTCTCATGCCATAATATTATTTTTTTTAAAAATGACGGTCAAAAACGGCATAATGTTTTGTTCACAAGGGCAAAGGTAGTTTGAAGCATCAATATGTCAAAATATCAAAAAGTAGATGACACCTTTCTAAGAAAATCTAATATGTATTTTAAAGAGAATACAAATCCAATTTTGATTTCCCATGCCTTTTGATCACAAAGAAACACTTCAATCATATATTTATACATACAGTCAAAGAAAAATGGATACAGCGTGATACAAAAGAACATGATTGTATAAAATTCATGATCATATATTATTTTTACACTCACCATATCCTTTTTTTTTAATCTTTTTTTTCTCTTTTATTTTTTCTATCTCTTTTGGAATATATCACTATTATTCCTATAAAAAATTCTAGATTCTATTAATTGATAGCTTTGCCTCTTACTTTACTGAATCTTTGAAGCCATTTTAATTTAGAATACATATATGGAAGGTACAAAAGTTTTAAAAATATAATCAATATATATATATGTATATATATTAAAATTTCTATGAAATTACATTATTTATAAGTAATGAATAGTATAGCTTACCTTATAGATACTTTATTTGTGGAAAGCGCGGGCCATGCCTGTTTTCTTTTTCCTTTTGTTTTTTTGAACACAAATTTATCAATCTCAAGTAAATGAATCCCCCAGACTCCAACATCTATGCACTTCAAGCATTAAGCTATAGAATCATTGTACACGTAAATATCATAGCAATTCTAAAGTCCTTCAGTTTAACTCTCACAATATAGAGCCTCCCTTAGCCATTTTTTACATGTTAAAAGTGTGTATATCCTTAAATATACATTTCTTTCTGTCAAAGCAGAATGGATCTAAAAGTGAGCTTCATCTAATCAGGCTTAAAATTCATACAAAATATGTAAGTGATCGACTCTTCAATTGTTAGGAGCTCCCATTAACAGACAAAAAATCAATAAACTGGACACTATCTTTGTTCTGTCGTCCATCTTGATTCACTTCCTCGTCTTCTTTTCTGGCATTGTCTGTCACCTCGCTTCGGTTTGAATCAGTGTTTACTTGAAGAAAGTCATAGAACTCAACTGATTGACTTCTATCTGCAATATTCAAAAATCATCACAATAATAAGAACTCAATCATTTCAGATCATTAATTACTATGGGAAAAAAACGTGTGTTTCATTCTTCGAGCCAAATAACAGTGATATTTTTTTCTGTCATCAACTAGGAGTATGCTCCGTTGGCAATAGGGACTAATAAATCCATCCCAACTAGGTTTGCTTCATACACAAATAGTAAAAATTGAACCTTAACCACTTGTTTGAAGGATGAAAGCCTCTACCATAAAGCTAATTTGAGTTAGTAAAATAATAGTAATATATATTAATATCTAATTAGAAGTAAATATCAGTGTTGTGCTTGGTTAAACATGGATCATTACATGAAAACGTTACCCATACATATAATTATAGATGTCCTGCTTAGCAGACTGTTGATTACTTGACAATAACAAATCCAAATTCATGTATTTTGAGTACTGAAGTGTTGCCCTAAATCTATAAATAGATGAACTATTGAGCGAGAAGATTAATGGATGAAACAGTTTACCATGAAGCATTGTTGAGCAGGAAGTTGGATGTTGAAAGTGAAACTTGTTGGGAAATTGAAGGAAAGGATTATAGGTGAGACAATAAGGGTAGGCATGCTTGTCATAATATTTCTCAACAAAAGAAGGAACAAGACTAGAACTAGTCCTCGTGTCATAGTTTGTGTGATGATCCTGATGATCTTGTTCTGGAGAACACTTTGTAAGCTGATGATGAAGAGGAGGATGAGGCCGCTTGGCGTAAAGCTTAGACCTTTCTCGGCGAATCCTGGCCATCATGACATGCCAGTGATTCTTGACAGCATTATCAGTGCGTCCTGGAAAAAGCCTAGCAATCACAGCCCATCTGTTTCCATGGATTCTGTGAGAAGCAAGAAGCCTCTCCTCTTCCTCCTCTGTGAATGGAGTCCTGTTAATTCTTGGGTCCAGTTGATTGAACCACCTCAACCTGCAGCTCTTCCCTATATACATATTAATTCATTTCAACATATATATATTAGCCTCAAGGAATAAAAAGACAAATGATTAAAAAGAAAAAATTATACTTCAATTCAACACACACACGTGTATATACAACTGATTCTACTTTTTTGAGACCTCTCAAGGATTAATGTATTCTTTCAGATCGACCTGATGCATTTAAGAGTATATTTTCAAATCAAATCTAAATTGATTAAACATGATACTATTCTTTCCTCAACAGAATTAATTAAATTCGTAAAAGCTAGCAAATAATCAATATGAACATAATTAATAAATTTTGATTTTCTTTAATTACACCCTTATTGTGTCTCTCTCTTTAATTAGTTGTATACTTAATTCAATTACCTTGCAAGGGAAATTAAAACGATAGTGTGTGCTGTGGTAGGCTGGTAGCCTTGTATTCTTATAAACTACTTATAGGTAATATATAAAGTTAAGTAGTTTATATTTGTGTTTGATAGTGATTAAGAAGACAATAACCATATAAAAATAGAAACAGATGATCGATGTGATGATGTTCATATATATATATAAATATTAATTCACCTGATCTTCCTCGAAGCTTTTCGGATATGGCGTTCCAATTATGAGGTCCATAACGCTCCACCAACTCTCGAAGTTTTTCGTCTTCAGCTGGCCTCCAATGGCCTCTACTGCACATATTATCTCCCTAACTAGAAACAAACTAAGCTCAACAGCAACGAAAAAACCCTAATATATGATTAGGGTTAATCAGAATCAATATATATCCCTTGTCTTCTTCTTCTTCTTCGGAATCGATCTCCCTCTGCTATACAGAAACTGTGTAACTGAAGCGAGAGAGAAAAGAGGAGGAAGCAAGCGGGAAGCTGGAAGAACGAAGAATGAAGACGAAAGAGAGAAAGAGAGAGAGAGAGAATATATGGTGGGGAAGTGTTTTCCGTTAGAGAGTGGAAGGGTTTGGACAGACCTTGCACCTGCGATTGATGCAAACGTTTTGGCTAACAAACCCCTATATAAGTAACACTTATTTATATATATATATATAAACATATATATATAGATGTAGATATATAGATATGTGATGTGGGAAAAAAAAAAAAGAAGAAGAAGAAGAAAAGAAAAAAAGAGAGGTTGCTTAGTGGAGCTAGTTTGGTTCTGCTTTCAACGTCTTTAATTTCCAAGTTTCTAACCTACAACGTCTACTTATAACCCACCAGGGTTCTCACTCATTTTCTATTTTTTATGCATTCCCTAGCTAATCGGATTATATATATTGAAGCTACATATATATATATATATTGTAGATGGTTTGATTATGTGACATCAACATATTTATAAAACGTATACCACTTTGCTTGCCTTAGTTAATAATATCATTATTTTTATGTGCGAATAACAGGCCACTTGACGTCCCCAAACCCTAATATAATGTCCGAACTTTCTTTCACAGAAACGTCATTTGGTGGCTAATTAATCAGCGCGTTTATAAACATAATTAACTAGTTGCTTTGACAAAAATAAATATAATAAAGGTAAACAAATTATATAAGTATATAATGCCCATATTTTGGCACATTTGTGCTACATACGTTTATAGAAAAAGGAAAAAATGACACTCAGCATACTTTATAAAGTTAAAACATATACTCTTTAAAATTATAATTTTTGTTTATTACTTCAAAATAAAAATACTATTCTATATTATAAATTTATCATTACTATTGATATTTAATTTATTTTTATGAATAATAATGAAAACAATTTCAATTTTTAAAAAATTTATCTATATTGATTTATGAGTGTCACGTATCATGTTGTCTTTATATATAAAATTAGAACAATGGAAGAGGTACACAGATATAAATGAACAAATTAATAATAAATAAAAGATAAATATATATATATATATAATATGTGGGGTTTGGTAATGTAGTTAGACTATATATTTGGAAGTTATGGGGGAGGAGAAGGATGTTTTTTAGGTTTAGATCAGCTTTCAGGCGTAACTAACAAACATTTTATCTTACAATCTCCACAACTGCACGTGGATAGACTATAAACTACCACCTTTTTGACTCACTCCAACATTAATATTTTCATTTTGTCGTCCTTCTTCCTCTCTTATTTACATAATTACAACATCCTAAATTTACGATTATGCCCCTCCTTCACCTTCATTTTCCCCACCAATCCTTCTATATATCTAGTCATGTAACAAAATTTTCTTTTATTTATATGGCCCATTAACCTAAAGCTTTTGCATTACCATTAATAATTGAATGTTTATTAATAACATGCATGTAACTTGCGTCTACACAAAAGTATTCAAGACAAAAAGGTATTCTAATTTGTATAAATTGTCAGCTTTTGAAATATTTTACAATTTTTGTCATTTTAAAATTTAAATAAAATATTAATTACTTATTTTATTATTTTATATTTTAGTAATATCAAACAGATCATTTAGAAAAATATTTTATTTTAATAAAATATTATTAAATTTTATAATATTTTAGACGATTTAATACTTTCTTAATCTGTGTGAAAAATTTTAAAATAATAGTTCTTACAAACCAGATAAAATAATATTTTAAAATATTTTTTGTTTTAAAATTTTAATGAAATATTAATTATTCTTTCTATTATTTTACTCTTCTTTATTATGAAGGTATTTAAATCAATGATATTTTAGTAAAATATCATGAAATTTTACTATAATAATCTATATTATTTAATAATTCTTTTAGTCAGTATAAAGAAGTTCCAAAATAATCATTTATACTAATCGATCGGATGTTTTATTTAAGTATCAAAGCTTGTACTCTACCCCATTCATATATGCACTAGTGCAAAAATATCAATATATATAGGTAAGAAATATGTCTATATATATATATATCCATCAACCTTGGTTTGATATAAGTGGTTGAGACCCTGTGAGTGAGTAGATATAAATAGAGATAATTCTTGTATTGGATTTTCAATACGGTATTAATTAGAGATTTAGAAAGTGTTAATCATTATTATTGTGAAACTTGTTTTAATTAAACAAATAGAATTTAAAGGTGTTAAATGTGCCAGTATTAACGCGTACGTACGTGAGACACGAGCACGTTTTTTTTTTTCTTAACTTGTCAAAATTTCGGTTTCCAGAAACACACACAACTTCTAGCTTTAATTGAATTTGGACATTGCCCTGCTATACATAAAACATATATATATATGTATGTATATATCACATCCTTATTGGTCAAATAAATTGTAATTATAATAATAGTAATAATAATTAAGTAATCTAGTTTCGTATTAAATATGAAGTCATATATGCATAGATGTCAAAACCAAATATTTATACCTGATAAAGAAAAGCGCAATCTTCCCTATCCCTAAGGGAAACTAATGATTTTCATGAGAGATAATTAATCTTATAATGAATGACATATAACCTAACCAAAGAAAATAGAAGCCAGACATCAAGTATTTAATTAATATGACCTATATATACAAGATAAGGGAGACTTGTTGTGTCTTTAAAAATTGTACCCTGAATTCTAATTATTAAAGAATTGGAACACAAAAAACCAAATATACCTCCCCTGAATTCATGCTGATATGACATATCTAACATAGAAAATCATAATTAAGGCTACCAGCTAATTAAGGCTAGAATTAAAGCTAAGATGTAGTCGATGAGGTTTGGTTTAGTCAAAATGTTCAAGTGAAATTTAACCCATATTGAATATATGTGATTAGTCCAATTCCTATAACCAACTAAAGATTGATTAATCACGAAACAAAATATCGATGTAACACGAAGACGTGAATCCAACTTAACGACAACCACTATGAGCACAGTTCTTCACCATTAGACAAACAGAAACTTTTCAACCTACTTGCTTTAGTTTATAATAGCTTTTTTCTTAATTCAATATTTTATGAATTTTATTTATCATTTAATGTGCTTATTGCTATTTTGTTTAGTGTTCAATCAATCTAATTTCATTCAAGTCATAATTAGTTTTTTATATTTTGTTATCAATTCTTAACCATGTACAATTTAGTAATGTCCACTTCCATTTATAAATTGCATATATGTTCCTCATATTGATAATTAAACACCTCCAATCTTAAAAATGAATGAGTTTTATGACTTAGGAGAACCCTTCTTCTAAAGAGTCGTGACATCTCTCTTTAGTTTCATAAAAATGGGATGGAAAGTTGATTTTTCAAATTTCCAGTATAATTTTATGGTAAAATCTCATCAACTTTTCAACTATATATTCCTTAATCGAAAAAAAAAAACCATCATATTACATGCATGCATTTAAAACAAAAAGGAAACAATATTATAAGTAGTGAAATTGTATTAATAGTATTTTTTTTTTGCCAATGTATTAATAGTATGACACTATGTTTAATTGACAAATTTTGATCTATTCAATCGGAAAGCTAAATTAAGCAATTCAAGCTTTTATTGTAACTTGTAGAAATTAAAAGATCTCAACAATTTTTTAAGGATTAATGTTTATTATTGGTGCTAAAAAATGTTTATTGTAATCCGTGTCAAAATGAATAATCTTTATTGAAAAATGACACGTAAAGTCTTTAAACAAATATAATTGAGCCAGCTCATCTCCATTTACCTTCCACGTTTCCACTGTGCAGTGATGATTTAGCATTAACTAGATGGTGCGTTTTATGTATTGTACCTAATTTTCATATATAATTAAGTATTGTTCATCACTTATACTCCTTTCGGTTCATATTATAGGATATAAGACCTATTTTCACACCCAGCAAAAAAATTAAAAAAAATTTTTAAAATACCAAAAGTTTCAAATTTATCCATATTTATTAAAAAAATATTAAAATAATTAAAGTAAATAATTTCCTATGAAGGGCTAGATTTTCATAAGTGATTATACTTGTATGAAAGAAATAATCAATTAATTAAATCTAGTAAGAATAAAATTATCCATTTGGATTTTTATACCTTATATTATGGATAAAAAAAAATTGAGTCTCACATCTTTTATTATGTCCTGAAAGGAGTAAATATTACTAAGAGCTTACTTGATTATCAGATTAAAGCCCAAAACCAAGCTTTATTTATTATCCCTAAAATGCAAACTAAATTCCATCTTCAAACCCAATTAACATAAATGTTCCTTGTCTATATTTCTACTCAAACTCTATTTTGACAAACTCAAAATCAAACAATATATTTTAGTTTGTTATTGAATCATGCACATTGTATGGAGTCAAACATGAACAATACAATTTATTATATATTGATTGCTTAATATTGATAAGACGCAATATCCAAAAAGTATTTCGTGTTCTTGTTGTTTCTTACATGTTGAGAGCAACCCACACCAAATCTTATAATATTATTTTTTGAACAAGAATTTCACATGCTCGTAAAACGACATAACGTTTAAGATTTTCCCATTATATTCCGACGATTCGTTCAGAAGGAAGGACGTGGATACTATAATTTTAAGCAAGCTTTTGCAATTTGCAATTTTGCATCATCGTATTGTTAGTCCACCAAAATAAGCGCCAAGCATCTAAATCACCAAACACCTTAGAAAACGATTTTTCAATTGCAACGAATAATAATTTAAGTACATTTCGATTATAATGTTCTTTCTATCAAGTATGATTAATGCGCATGTTCATTATTTTCACGTATAATATTTTTTTATTTCATATGCATATAGGAGCATCAAAAAATAATTTCGTATTAATATAAAATTTTACAAATATGACTTTGCATGACACTGAATTCTGTATTCATTTAAAAGGATAAACAACGTGTTCATATCCGATTTTGATGGTACAAAAACTGTTTTGTATTTTTTAATTTTGATATTTCTTATTTTCAGAAATGTAACATAAAATAAAACAAGTTTTTAATTGCCAAGTAAAAATAATAATTTCAATTGAAAAGTAATAAATTAAAATCTACGTTGTCTAAATCAAATACACAATGCTTAATAATTGCTTTATATGTTTATCTATACAACATGAGCTTATAATTAAGTAAAAAAAAAGGACAAATATAAATAACTAAAAAAATGAACTCAATGCGTTTCTATACAACAAGAGCTTATAATTGAGCAGTTGGTTGTTTAATCCTTTTTGCATAGATTAATAATTGTCTTAAACCTTCGCAACCCATTAACCCATTAATGTCTGGAAAAGTAATATTGCATGATGATGGAAGTTTAAACTTGCATATTAGTAGCTCAAAATCGGTTAGAAAGTACATGATGATGTTAAGACAAGAAAGAATGTGTCAATAACTACTTTTACGTTGATTACTACATTTCAGCAACTATAATATTTTTAGCTACATTAATTCACTGTTAATAAAATTTGTTAAATCCTGATTGGTTTATTGGGTGGATAAAGCATCTTAAAGTCCTTGAAAAACTACTAACCAGTCTCTTTTCTTTAAAGCCAGCCTTTACATGTAAGACGTCAATGCCTGCACCAAATGAGAAAATGTTAAAGTACACGTTTTATTAATATTACTTGTAACGCCAACAAGCATCACTTGTAAAAGATGCAATTGCTTGATGTAATTTAATTATTTTTTTCGAATGATGTATAATAAAATAATACCATGAAATGTTTTGATATGACTTATGGAGTTAGTAAACATTCCGTTATATTTAATGTGTGCAATAGTCATTGTATTGACTGTTGGCCTACCTTTCCTCCTAATTGCAGAAATTGCTTGTTCAAAAAGTGAGGGAAATCTTTCACCCACCATCTGTCTTAAGATTGGTAACTGTCCCTCCAGCCGTTTTCTTCATTTGTTAACAAAGCCTCTCTCTCTCTCTCTCTCCCACTCCCCCTCTCCCTCTCCCTCTCTCTCTGTGATTTCTTTATTGTGAGGAACTAAACGGGCAGAAGAAGTCAAGAGTATCTGAACAGAAACAGAAAGGCAACACATTGGGCACATATGTACTCTGCTTTCATGGGGTCGTAAAAAATCTGACAAATCCTAAAAATGGAAGGTCCAATTAAATTTGTCCTAATACATGTGTTAAAGAAATAATACAAATTCTAGACTGTACAACACGTGGTAGCATAGCAGCATCCTTTAGAGATAGATATGAAAGTCTCAACTTTCATGCACAGAGTGCTTCCTTGACTGTTCACCTGATTTACCTACTTTTCTTATAGCCATTAGCAATTTTTACTGTTATCTAGAATTAGTTTTGGTAGTACCAGAACATCAATTCGCTTGTACTTGCATATATGTTTGCAAAACATAAATATAGGAGTTTTTGTTGTGTTAGTCTCTCCTAACAAGGAAGATAACTCGTCAACAAACATAACAACCAAATGTGCAGCCTCTCCTTCCAACCAATTAACAAGCAGGAAAGCTAGGTCAATGGAGACTGCTTTACTTAAACGAGGAAGCTTCAACAGAAATGTCATTGCCAATCTATCAGCCAATTACTGTGTTTCTATCCATTATATTTCTCATCCAATTTTTCAACTTATCCAGATTAGGTTGATTGTTGGACAACATAGCTCTTGTTAGAGAGAAAAGAAGAGAATCCCAGAGCCTCCTTTTTACTGAAGAAATTTTAATTAAAACAACGAAAACATTGGAAGTGGAAAGATTCTAATTAGTTTTGAATCAAAGCTGTTAGTTTTTCAGAGCCCATCATATTTTATGTTTCAAATATGACTTCCCCCGTCAGATTCCTCTGTTTGGTTCATATGTTCTGATTTGATGCAGTGACCTACATTAGGAAAACGTGTTTCTGGTTTTGGAAGTTATATTCACCTCTCAACTGTAAAAACTGCCAAAAACCAACTTTGAAATATTCCGAGAGATTACTTTTTGATTATGACCTCCTGCCAAGAAGAGTACATGCACCTATCATTCCATAAGTCACTAATAAGCCCCTATTTCCTACTGAGAATATCTACACTTATTATTATTTGATCCAGCAATGTCAAGGCTATCTCTTTCCCCACCATCTTGACTAATTTAGAATTAAACACTAATCTAGACTATTTTCAGACTTGGTTGTGAATACCATCAAAATTGAATCCACTACTTGGAGTGTAACTCACTTTTTAAACTTCATGGGTGTTAGGTATGGGACAAAAATGTAAATGTCATGGCTGAGCAGGGTTACACTCGGAAGGTCTAATACTGATGGAATATAGCACCTTTAAAATTCTTCTTACAAACTGGATGCCGATTATTTTGGCTGCAAAGGTGTGGGCGTTGTCTCTTTTCCACTGAAGGATATGATTATTTTAGTCTCTTGCATTTAATCAAAAAGAGAAAAAACGGTAACATCAGAAGCTTATAACTGATATTATATATCAGAAAGTGGCGTAAAGGTAATACCTCAATTAAATGAGCATCTGCAGCCATCAGCAAGATATCCTTACATAGATATACAGCATTCCCTCGATTTTGTACGACGTGTAGTTGAAGAAAACTTTTCCTTTGTACAAGTAGTGAAACCTATCAATAGCAATGTAGAACATAAACTCCATTAAGACCATATCTTTCGGCTTAAGTGTTCAGTGATGCAATGATCCCATGAGTCTATAATGATAGCAACATTTTGTCATATATAAAGTGGACTGTGGAAAAGCTTGTTTCTTTGTAACAACCCCATCCAGGGAATCATACAGAGAACAATTCTACAATCTTGAACATCACTTATTGAATACATCAAGATAATAGAGATACAGCCCACTAAAATTATTCTACTTTCACTCTCCAATAATGAATTTCCAAATTACGAATTTGAACCAAACTATATGCCACGTGTATCCCACAAAGCAGAAATTATTAAATCTTAGCGTGCAACTGAAGGAATATCGCAGAGTCTACTATTTCCCGTGAAGTAACCAATTCTAATTCACGAATCAGTCAAATTTCAATTATACTAAATACAAAAGAGAGTACACGCAATGAAGTGGAAAGTTACTTTTTGTGGAACAATTTCCTAATTTCTATCATAATCAGGCCCCAGGAAAGCTCAAATTCATCACATGAACCTTTCACTTCAACCTGATAGTGCGACTTTATGACCTTACTTGGTATCAGCAACTACATAAATTTTCTATTGCACCCATGAAAAATACTTAACTTTTGCTTTGTTATCCTAAAATGATGAAAAAGATCCTTTACTGTATAAACTATGGTAACCTACCCCAGCACTAATCTTTTATCTCTTATCTTTTTGGCTATAAAAATGTCAAGAAACAGAAGTTTGAAATTATACTCAGCCAATGACCAGATATTGAAATAACAAAAGTTTACAGCAATAAAATAATTAGGAGACAGTAACTTTTATTTACGGAAAATTATATCACTATGATCTAGTTCTGTTCACAAATTAGTTGTACAATGCTGACAAACCACATGTGCCAACCAAAAGAAATATAAAATTAATTAATAGAAAATAAGCCAAAAAAAGATCAACAATTGTAAGACATCCTGACAGGCTAACATGTTGCAGCCTTGCAAGCGACCTTGGCCAAACAATGAATACAATGCAATGCAGATAAAAAAAGATGTTAAAAAGAGAATAATATTAATTGACAGGAGCGAATCTAAGCCCAATTCGAACTTGTCTTTTGTTCGAAGAAAGATTACTTCAAATACTTCCAAACAAATATACAATAGGACTGGATGAAATGGCCTCAACTGAAACAGTGAGGTCTTCCAAATAAAAATTTACCAATCCTCCAACTGCAACATTAATCCCATGACCCATCTTCTTCCTGTTTTCCCAACCTGAGATTGGATAGGAGATATGAGCCAACACAGAATAGCATATAATTACATAGATAGCTTCTGCACGAGCATATTCACCCCCATTGAATTTACACATTAGAGAAGCAGTTTTCAATTTTATAATATCTGACTAATAGATTAGAAGCTTATAACCAGATGATGCATTAGTAGTACCTCAGTTTCCAAAGCTGCTTGTGCTTTTTCGTGAATAGGTAAGATGCTACTGTGCCTCAAATTTCTAAAAGAAAAATAGAAAAGGAATGGAATAAAAAACATGGGCCAAAAGTCCTAAACTTAAACATCAGGAAAAGAATCAATAAGTTAACTAGAGCCGCATGCTAATGAAAAGATTATAAGCCCTCCGGCTTTTAAAATACAGACTACAAAATAGAAGAGAACTCTCTTGGGTGCCACCGCCTTGCTCATAATCTGGTTGCATAGGAAATTTTGAATATTTACTCTGATTTCTCTTATGTGAAATATGCCTTCAACTATTTAGCCTACTTTCATTATTTAATTAAAAAAAAAAACTGACTCCGAAAACCCACAAAACATTCATTTCACAATATTAAACTGCACTCTTTTATTGACTTCTTCCCTTCCAATATCCTCCGGGTTATGATTCACTTCTTATGCCTTCTATCCGCATGCTAGGTTCAAGTCACAGGATCCGAAATTGAGTCCAGTTCATTAATTTTCATAGATGAGAATTTTCCCCAAATTCTTCCGCACCAAAAGAAAATCGAGTAATGGAAAGTCAAGGACGAAAACCTACTTGTGGATCCACTTTTTCATAGTGTCATGCGTATAGCGTAACCACTCATACCAGCATCGGAGATTTCATTGACCGCTGCTTCGGCTTCAATCCGGTGCTCCCCTGCAATTGGGGTTATAGTAGATTTCAATGCAACATTTCAGCACCCACACTTGGTCTGAGGAGAATCAGAGAATGACAAGATTAGTTGGGAAAAAAAATCAAAGAATTCCAAGAAGAGAAAGAACGAAATTCTGGGTGTAGCTGACCAAGAAGGAGATCGATGGCTTCGTCTTCATCAGGGTTTCGAAACCAGAAACGAATAGTATGATCTCAAGAAGAGCATCCACTTCGAAACTGTAACCTCTGATCTCTGAATCTTCTCCGTTTCCTTGTCGTCGAATAACGGAATAAGCCATCTCTGACCGCCGGCGGGGGACGGTGGCTGGCATTGCCTGGGTTTTGGGCGGAAAAGTACGTAATATACCAAACAAATTGTTTTCTCATAAAAAAATTATTTTTTTTATTTAAGGAAAAATTATATTGAAAACCTTAAAAATATATATATATATATATATATATATGTGTGTGTGTGTGTGAATTAACTATTACACCCTTAAAAAAAATAAAATAACTCCAAAATTGATCAATCCATTCCAATAGTATATTTTTTTGGGATAAAACAACAGTGAGATTTATTGGGAAAGCTATATTGCCATTATTACAAAATAATCCTAACGCTGGAATGTCTTTCTTGTTGGAGTTATTTGTTTTAAATTTATATGAATTATCACTAATCAATTGAATAAACTTTTCACTGTTTATATACTTTAATTAAATAAAATTTCGTTAAATTGAATAGATCATAATAAATTGAAATATTTAATTGAGAACTTTTTAAAAAAAAAAACCCCAGCTCACAAGTTATATTATTGTTAATGATTCAGAATTTTTTTGGAAAAACCCCAACTCACAAGTTATATTATTGTCAATGATCCAATTTAATCTGATCAGGGACAAATGTGTCATTATAGTAATGTGTGTGTAGATAGACATATATGGGTGTGTTATTCTCTCTCTAGTGCATCTTTCCTTTTACTGTGGGCAACTTAAGCATAGATTTTAATATAAGGTACATCTCATGCTTAATTACATGATTTATTTACTTCATTTCATCTTTTTATGCTTGGATCTATAAAGAACAATAACAAAGTTTAATCTATGGGAATTAAAAGGGTGAAATTAACCTTCTACCAAAAATAAATTGAAATTGCCCTACTGTTAAAAGGCAGGACCGCAGCATCATTGAAATTTTTTTTTAAAACAAAAACCCTAGATATCAAGCCTATATATTAATGAGATAATCCAAATAAAAAAGAAGAGTATGAGTTGTATACGCGAATCATGTTTACACGTTATATTTAAATGTTTAAGAATTTGTTTAAAATGAAATGAAAATTAGAAAAGAAAATAAGAATTAACCTTGATAGAGGATATCTAGATTCCCTCCCCAAATTTTCATTTATCATTTTTTTCCTCTTCTAAATAAGGAGTAAATGTTGAAATAAAGATACAATGAAAACAATATAGGGACAGAATGCCTGAGAAATTATCATAAATAGAGAGATATTGCTCCGTGGCTTTTAGGTTGGATTCCTTCTGCACCTTTCGGCCACTTTCACAGTACAGTAATCAACATTGGTCTCAAAGCGCAGCCTACAGTGTGCTGAGTCGATGCTGAGGACTAAATATTAGAGAGCTAAGACATTAAAAAAAAAATTTTTTGCCAAAAGACATTAAATTAAATTAAAGGATTAATAGGAAGATGCAAGCCACGGTTTAGCTATGATATTAAGGCATTTTTAAGGGTATAATGGGTAATTACCTATTGTTTGGTGCTGCAGTATAATTATAATTTTTATAATCCTTCGTAATAAATATTAGTATTATCTCTTATAGATCCTTTAACATAATTTTCCCTTTATTTATGATTAATGATTATTAGCAGGTTTAAAAAATGAAAAGATAACAACGAAGGAACCTGATAGTAAGATAATAAAGAAACTTAGTCCTAGGGTATTCTTAAAATGATACTATTATGACGAAATTGTCTTTAACTATAATTTATCACTGAACTTTGGTGATTTACAAATTAATGACTATTTTCAATTAGGCTTCTTTATTTTAGAACTAAATTATATCAAAATCTGAAAATGGGAGTTCCAATATTTTACCATCAAACTTACGTGATTTACAATTAAGTTATTCATTATTTTATTTCCCACTAAACTGAATTTTATAATTGAATTACATTGGAGCATTTCCGTCCTCACCGTTCTTTTTTAAACAGCGAATGACCAAAGTTCTTTATTGTTATTTTTCGAATTGGGGGTTCTTGAGTGTCATTAATTTGCAATCGAGGTCCTTCGTTGTTATTCTTCATTAAAAAAATTAACTCTGTAACTTTAAAATATAATTAATTACATTTTTTAATATAAAATATGAACTAGATTGTGGGGCCCATAATTTATACTAGGTGTAAACTGTAAAGTGTATTGTTATGACTTATGAGTAATACATTTTTCTATGAATTATATATATATATATTTAAAAAAATAGATAACAAAGATAATGACTTTATAATTTGTAATTTTTTTCAGATTTTATAATGCATATTAATATATTGATGATATTCCGCCAATGATCTTGGTCCAATAATACTAGGTACTCCTAAGTAGAGAGAGGTTAGTAAATGAAAAATATAATAACATCAATCATTAGTAATTTAGAGCATAACTTGTCACAATTTTACTGTCCCTTATACTTTAGCTTTGTTTTACGGTACTAAGTCTACTTAATTTCTCAAATCCCATATACATCTAGCGGAGAGGATTATTAAGTGGTTAGTCAGATATAATTACCCCTAAAATCTCATATGATGAACAATCGAGAAATAGTTTTTTTTTTCCAACAAACAATCGCGAAATAGTTAAGCACACTATAAAAAAATCATAGAGGGTGGCAATAAATTGACATGAATCTAGATGGCAATCACTTTGCAGAACCCAGCTTGAATGGAGGACTTTTTAATGGTTGAGGACCCAATGACGCCAAAAGGAATACTGAACCATCATGCATTTATCCTTCAACCTAGCTACGTGCGTCATGAAGATCGAGCCACCCCTTGATTCACATCCATCGATCATAAATTGAATGAAATCTTAGTTACAAGGTACACTGAATATGAAAAGAATTATCGATCTCATCATTTCTCATCGGTCAATTTTGATGGAAACAACTGGCGTGACAACAAAAGTTGAAGTATAATCAAGCTATTCATATTCTTGATCTTTAAGTTTCCTTCATAAAAGTTTTTATCAGCCTTAGGGCGATATAATAAATACTAATGCGGGTTACTAATCATTTTGCCTTTGTCACAGTAGAGTAATGTAGTTTTGAGCTTTGTGGTACATTTACAATAATCAAATTCTCTTACAAGCTCAGCAACAATGGACTCAGTGTAGCCAAAAAATGGTATGGATTACTAAACTGAAACTTCTAATATCCGTCTAACCAAATAGGGTCAATAGTTTAGCTTGTTGGCAATTTAAGAATTTGATAAGGAGGCATACAATTACACTACCTGACTATCGTCCATGATGTTCTAACAGAATATAATGTTTCTTCCAAAAATAGCATTTTGTTTTTAGATTTCCAACGTGGAAACTGACTAAAAGTAAAGCAACCTCTTGTGTAGTGAACACTACAAATACTATTATGGCAACATGAATAACCGGAGTTAATTGTAAGTCATCAAATGTTCTGCATAAACACACCTTTCTCGATTTGCGCGTGCCATCCTTTGTGGTGTGCCTTTTAAGAGCATGACAAACATTGACAAGAAGTAGTCTCAATTTGAAGCACTTGCCACACATTTTTAACAAAGTCCACCTTTGCACACCATAGGTTCTTTAAATGAAAAGGTAAGAATAAAAAAAAGGGATCAAACATATCATCCATTATTGTTCTCTATACCTTCTCTATATTACTCCCTTCTATTTATATTATAAAATATTTTGTATAAATTGTATACATATAAAAAAAAAATTTTTTACCTGAAATCAGTGTGAAAATATCAACATTTCCTATTTTATTCTTATTAAATATTCATTTTATTATCATTATAGAGTTATAGATGAAGAGTAAAAAAGAATTAAAGATAGGGGTAAAATGGAGAGAAAAATATCCAATATCCTACATTTTAGATAAAAAATTTGTTACATAAAATATCCTATAATACCAATGAAAAAGAGTACTTACTAAGCCATTGTCATTGCATTAGAATCAAAACTCAGATCTGTAGAAACAGTTTCTGAGCAATACAAACGTATGGAAACATCATATGCAGCAAACAAATTTATGTGCAATGAAGATTGCATCAAGCTCATACAGGAACAGGAAGCCTCTTGTACTGATTCTTAGAAGACTAAAAGAATGAGGAAATTCAGGAACCAGAAAAATATAAACTTATTGGTAGCAAATGAAGAAAGTGCAGCATTGAATTGTGGGTATGGTGGGGCTTTCATGTACCGCTTAGAAACAGGGGAAGAGGGAGTGGCTGATAGCAATCAATAGACGCTACAGCTTCCAGCACCCATCCGCTTCGTTTCGATCAGCAAGAGGGGACCCAAGCAAACCCAGTAAATTAGTGTGATGGATTACGAACCAAAACATCTTAGACCGACCCGGAAAACATGGGCCGAAAGCAAAGCCTAGAGAGGATATTCAGAAAAAAAAAACAACACTTTAGGTTAACAAATTCATAAGTGACAAGGGCTCCTGGGTTTTGAAAAAAAAAAAAGAAACCCTATATGTTGTTGGCAAAAGAAATCTTATAAGTAGTAGTCCATATAGGTAATCTTTTTGCTAAAATAAAATCTAATTTTTGTAAGGCAAAAGCAGTTTTTTATCCCCTGACTAAAACCCATTATCCTAGTGAATTTGATAATAGAATTACCCATTTTTTCATTAAAAAAATAGAATTACCCATTTGCACTTGAATGCCTTCTTTTTTTTTTTTTCTTTTTAAACTGATCATGATGAAGGAAAAGAATACCATATCATGCCGACCATTTCCTTTTATTAATAAATTGGACCTTGTACAATTGCTCGAGGAGTAAATACTGATAAGTGTTTTATGCAGAGTAGATTACATTGGAAGGAAGACAATGCCAAAACAATCACCCTTATTACAAAATGATAACGCACATGAACACATACTTATTCCTCTTACATAACAAAGCAGCATAAAAGGCAACAAGATTGGGAAGCCTAACACACCCCAGTTTTCCTGCCTTCCACAATCCTCTCCGTTTCACTTTTCTTAACCTTGTGATGATCACTCTCATTAGCTATAGCACTTAAATGAGCAGCTTTGGTGGAGATAGAACTAGGGAGTGTGTCCAATAGCTTGATGACCTTGTCAATGTCAGACACAGTCTCTTCTCTAGGCTCCGGCTGAATTCCTCCCGAACACCACCCGAAAGTGCGACGCCGCAAATTGCTGCACATCCGGCGCCATCGAGTAGGCCGGAACAATCCACTGATCAAACCTTTAGAGATGGTCTGATATCTCGATGTGCTAGCTGGTCTAGCACTCTTATATCCTTGGACAAATTGTTGAACCGACCTGTTTTCTCTAGTCCTTCCTTCAATATTCTTGCGCTCTTCATGCAGTTCACCATTATGTTCTTCTAACCCTATTTATTGTCAGAACCAAGAACAGTAATCATAAAAATGAGTGAGAATCAACAATAAAATATATTTATTTCACAAATGCTATGGGGGAATTTTCTTATGTAGGCTATCCATACTCATAAAAATGAGTGAGAATCAACTACCAAATATAAATTGTTAGAGCCAAAATCTTCCATGACACAAACTTATGCATGGGTATAGTTCATGAATGACACAACAGGCGCTGACTACCCAAGAACGCCTCTGATTCAAGAAGCTGCCATATTTTAAATCAATCAAAACCCTACACACTAAAAGTGGATAGTACAAATACAAAAACTGATTGTCAATATCCTGCGCCAACCTATTCATTCGCCTTCTAATAAACATAATTGAATATAACATTCCAATCCCTAACTAAAAAACCTCTAATTTTATTAGTAAGAAAATCTATATATAATATAGAGACTCTAACCAGCCGCACGATTTATAAGCCATCAACACTGTAACTTATTCATTAAATTTTGTGCAATGCACATGACACAATAGTTTTATTTATATTTTGTTGTACTTATCCAATTTCAAAATATCCTGCAAGGACAAATTTTGACAAAAGCATACCATGAGAAAAAAAATAGAATTACAATATGGAACTTCTTTATTATTAAAAAAAATTTCCCCCGTAATATGTTATATATAGCACGCTTATCACGGTGCTAATATAGTACACTTGTCAAGGTGCTATATACAGCAAAGTTCTACCTTCGATGCCCCAAAAATTCTTGTTTGATATAAACAGTCCACTAATTTGTTTGTACTTGAATGCTTTCATTAAAAAAAAAATTGATGACGACGAATAAAAACAATACCATACCACGCCAATCATTCTCTTTTATAACTAATTATAGCATATTACTCTGGAAAGAAGATAATGCAGTAATTTAAGGGCATTGAAGGTCGAATTCTGCTATATACAGCACCCTGATAAGTGTACTATATATAGCATATTAGTGTGGAAAGAAGATAATGCAGTAATAATCACCCTTATGCCAAAAAGACCATGCACATGAACACATCAGCAAAACGGGCAACAAGATTAGGAAGCCTGGCACGCTCTAGTTTTCCTACCTTTCATAAACCTGTTCCACAACGACACAACCTCTGCCCGAGTCTCCATTTCACTTTTCATAGCCTTGTGATGATGACTCCCATTAGCTATAGCAGCTTTGATGGGTAGAGGGCCAGAAAGCATGTCCAACTCATTGAAGACCCTACAAATGTCAGACACAAGCCTCTCCGCTAGGCTCCGGCCAAAGTCTTCCCGGATCACCACTCGAAGCACCGCCAGATGCTGCACGTCCGGCGGCATCGTGTAGGCCGGAACAATCCACCCGAACCTTCGGAGATGGTCTGATATCTCAAACACGGTGTACTGACTGCTGTCTTTCAAAGAAATGGCTACCACTGGCACTCCTATATCCTTGGACAGAATGTTGAACCGACCTGTTTTGAGTATTCCTTCCTTCAGTACTCTTGCGCTCTCCATGCAGTTCGCCATAACATTTTTGTAACCCTTTTTGTTGGCAGATTTAAGAACAATAGTCAATCACGTCGGACAACCTTTTAAATTATATATATATATATATATAGGTATATCATATGAGCAATGACCTATTTCAAAGCTCATTTTCAGATATTGGTTAGGCAAGAAGAGATTATTACCTCAAAGCCAAGCCGTATAAACTGGTAATATTGAGCAATTATTTGACTAGAGCCTGCCAAAAGTAGAGATGAGAACAAAAAGGTGCTTTCACAACCTCTTTTTAAGGAAACAAACTCAACAGATTGCGATGTGCACCCCAAATGCATCAAATTGAATCTTCTACATTATACATTTACGCATTGATTGGATAAGGAGAGAAAATTGGAGGAGAGAAAAAAGTGGAAAGAGAATGTTTTCTCTCCTTGTGTTCAGATAGATACGAGAAAACTAAGATGAACTAAAATTTTGGGTCGAAAACATGTCAACCTATTACCAGGGACAAATCCAAAATTTACCACATGGGAGGGCTAAAAATGAAAACAACATAAAACTTGGGGGAGCTAAAATCAATTTTAGCATTTTTTTCCAAATAAAAATAAACAACTTTTCAAGAAAAATTTGCATGGGAAGCAAGCACCTCTGCTTGCCCTTTTGTATCTATCACTGCCTATTCCTCCTTTTCTTTTCAAAATATTTTGAGGGAATCACATTTTAAGACCAAAAATGTAAAAACTTTATTACAATTCAAGACCAATTGTTGAATAAACTATTTCAAGTCAGTGATAATAAGTGACAAGCTGCAAATTAATAGTCACCAGTCAAAAGCTGCTGGTTGCTAGCTGATAGTTACCAATGATGGTGACCAACATTTGATGAATGTTGACTAGTGACAAGCAAACGTTAACTGCCTGTTGCTAGCCAATAATCATTGGCAATAGCCACCAGAAATTGGCCATTGACAACTGACCACCAGTTAATAGTAATCATCATCAGTGGCTTACAAATGTCGATCAAAGGCCAACGACTGTTGGCCTACTGCCTGCAACCATTGACCAACAGCCAGCCAATGTTAACTACTTGTCATTGGTCACTTGACAACATTTGTGGTCGCTAGCTACCATCGCTAGTGACCATTAACTAGCAGTTGGCCTCCGTTGGTTTTAAATTATAATAAAATTCCTATTTAGGTTTTAAAAAATAATTCTCTCAAATGTTTTCTTATCAAAATTTTAAATTTTCAAAGAAAAAATTTGAGAGAGAGAGAGAGCCAGTGGATCCTATGTACCTTTTTCTTCCTCAATTTTTTTTTCCTATTTTCTCTTACTATTTAAACAAGGGGAAATTTATTTTTTCTATTGTTTTCTTTTCTAATTTTATCTTCCCCTTATTTTTCTCACCATTCAAATATTTCGCCAAAGAAAGAGTAACATAAAGATGTGAGACTATAGGCCTTGATTCCCTGAAGCACACATGCAACAATGAGCACAAACAGTACCTTTGGAGAAATTGAGGGTGAAAGTAGGTTGATCACAGCCAAGATAGTTGACATGGAAGATAAGATCCTCAGGCAAGTCATCCTTACTCCTCCAGACAACCCAGCCAACACCAGCGTACACAAGACCATATTTGTGACCACTAACGTTGATGCTCTTCACCAATGGCAACCGGAAATCCCACTCCAGATTAGGGTACAAGAACGGAGCAATAAACCCTCCACTTGCAGCATCCACGTGTATTGGAGTGTCCCATCCTGTCTCCTTGTTCTTCTCTGCAAGAAGCTTGTTCAACAGCTTCACATCCTCAAATTCTCCAGTCAGAGTTGAACCCAATATTGCTGCAACACATATGGTGTTCTCATCCACCAGTTCCACTGCTTTCTTTGGGTCCATCACATAACATCCCTCATTCAACTTCACCTCCTTCAGCTCCACCTCAAAGTACCTTGCAAATTTTTCCCAACAAACCTGTATGAAATATTTTTTTAATATTAGCGTGAAAAAAGGAAGGAAGAGCATAAGACAATTAAGTCAGTTGAAAATAGGAGAGAGGGACAGAGATAAAAACAGAACATGGCGGGGGGCATGGCCTCCCACCCCCTCCCTCTGCCTCCCTCCCATTATCAACCATGAATTGTGGGACCACAAGAGATAAAAAAAAGCCTCATGAGGAAGACGAATCAGCTCTTTCATTTTCACTCTCGTATTCTCTCCATCCCACCACTATACACACTTGCAAATTCTGGTCATAGTCAGTCTTGCTTCAGCCTTTTTCTTTTACAATGTTAATAACAGTATGCGAATTAGTAGTGTTTAGAGAGATGACGCATTTTAAGGTCGTGGAAAAGAAGATTTTAGACTAGAGACAGAAAACAAAGAGAGATATGATAAGTGATAGCTTTTATTATCAAATTCTGCCATTTATGGTGGCCACAGATTTTTTACGTGAAGTTCTGAAAACTTCCTTTATGGATCTCTTTCCACAATTACTAGTACAATTTAGCAAATATGAGCGTTCAAAATTTGTGCACATGGGTTCACAGAACATGTAACATAAGAAAAGGAATAATCAACTAAGCACCAAAATTTACGGGGCCCTCGATTGCTTGAAGGTCCTCATAAGAACTTAAGCCATGATGTCCCATTATCTTCCCCTCACTGTAGTCTCTATATGACCATTTAAAATTTTAATTATTTATCATAATTTTTATTCAAATGATCTGAACACAATGATAAAATATATTAAAATTCTAATCTTTTATTTATTCTTCATAAAATTCAAGATATTAAACATATGATTTTAATTTCATATGTTGTTTTTTTAAAATTTTTATATTATTACACATAATCTGTTACATAATGAACTTGGTCTTATGTTATATAATTATTTTAAAATATTATTGATGAAAAGCATTGAAAATAAAAAATTAAATTAATTATATATATATGTTATTTTTTATTGAAAGAAAAATCTGTCCCCTCACCTTCATCCTGGTTCGTGTCCTCCCCCCCCCCCCCCCCCCCAATAGCTTTCTTCCCAGATCCATCCCTGGATACAAAGAAAATAAATACTAAAGAAACTGTGATTTCAGACCCACCTGCACATTAGCTCCAGTAACTATGTTGGGTTTACCATACGGCTTGCCTCCTAATTTCCTCTTTATCTGCCATTTTCTCTTAAAAGCAAGACCTGCTAACATGATTGCTTCTGATGACCCCACAGTTCCCACACCCACCGCAGCCTCATCTTCTCCAATAGGAGCATGGTACAGATGAGCTATCATATTCACACACCGATTCTGCAGAATTGATCAAGTGTTTCATACTTCATGAATATCTGACCATCAAACTCAACATAAGATCTAACTTTGTCTTGAAACAGAGTATGCTTGAACCAGAGAACAAAACCCACTAATTCTAGATGCCTCTGGTCATTAAAAAACATAGCTTTTCATGAAAAGTTAACCCTTGTGACTGTTATCAAACAGAGATTCAAAGATCCGAAGCTTCAAGCCATATACTATACATATATATATATACACCTGGAGCTCAGTGGTAATAGGGTACTCGTCCATGTCAGCGTAGTTCTTGTTAAGGGAGGCCATGATGAGTTTGTGGCACTCAGGCTCCATCCAAGTGGTGACAAAGGAAGCCACATTGAGCCTGGGTTTTCCGTCCAGCAGCAGCTCGTCTTGTATAATCTGATACGCTGCATCCTTGGGCGTGGAATTCTGGGGCATCTTATACCTCCAATTGTACAACAAACACACAAAACCATTTCATTAAAAAAAAAAAAGAAAAAAGAAAAAACACATTTTTGCTTCTTCAAAGTTTAGAGGAAGTGAACAAGCAAATGATTTAAGAAGTGACATACTTGGGAAGTGGTTGTTGCGCATATCTGGAAGCAAAAGTGTAGTCCAAAAGTTCTCGGTTTTCTGGTGCTTTGACTGTGGATGAGATCACCATTTTCTGAACAGAGAAGCACGTACTGTGAGCAGAGCGGAGAGAGAGAGAGGGAAGGCGGGAAGGTTAGCTTTTCTTTCCTCTTCCTCTTCCTCTTCCTTCACTTCCGTCTGGATTTCACTTGGATTCATATCTGTATTTATAAGGACATCTGTCGGCAGTCCTCTATCATTTAATTTTTTTTAAACTAATTTTTCTGTTGCAATACAGTGCACGGTGTGCAACTGCATGGGGTGGTTTCCGAAGTACAGACTAGTTTATATGGGCTTGTTTAATGGGGATTTACAAAATAAACATCACTTCCTCTGTTTCCAGTTTATAGTACATTTTTAACTATCACACACGTATCAAAATAATGATTAGTAACCAAAATTTTTTTTCCATTTTTTCCCAAATTACCCTTATTTAATAATACTTCCAATATTAATAAATTACATCAATTCTCTCTTTCATTCTTTTTTTTGAATTCCCATGAGTCATTGATAACTGTGAAAAGTGAAGTTTTTGGATAAATTCTCCTTTATTCATTTATGATTTGACCAAACTATTAAAGATTTTTCATTTAATGCATTGATAACTGTATAATATATAAGCTTATTTATTAGGGATAATACTGGAAAGACAATAAAAAAAATACAATGTAATCCGCGTAATGTACTATATTTTAAAATATAAATTTCTCAAAATAGTGCACTATATAACGTAACGGAGGGAGTAGTTTATATGGGGCTTGTTTAATGAAATGATCTTATATATCTATAAAAGTGTGTAGTGGCCAATAAAAGCATAAAAAGTCTTGTATCTACTTACTCCTAATCCTCCCTTTGTTTTTATCTGTTTTTTAAAGTTTTAAATTTAAGAAATGTTTTGGTCATAAAAATATTAAAGAAATATGATTAATATATTAAAATTTCTTAATATGCTTTTAAAAAGTGAATAGATCTATAAGAACGATTGTTTTTTATTTTTAAAATGACAAGTAAAAATATAATTTAAAAATTGTAATTAATGCTATTTTAAATTTTCTTTTATCAAACCACCAGATATATGGTATTCACATTAATTTTTTTACTAAATGGGATGTTGTCTTAAACTTGACATATAAATAGAAATAATTTTTTCTTCAAAAATGCTAATTAAAAAGAAACGGCGTCAAGGTTGTCAAACTCGCATTTTTACTCAAAAATTGATTTAACTCGCATACAAAACTTGGATTTCATAAATCACACTAACTTGGTCAACTCGCCGTTAGAGGCCAAGTTAAATGAGTTAAGCGATGCTTTGTCAAACTCAAAAGGAAAAACTTTTAAATCCAAACTGATCTAACAAAAAATGGAAAGAAATATGAAAAATATTAAGTTGCTCTGAAAATAACATTACATGTGCCGTCTGCAACTACTCGTCTATGTTAAAAACTTTCGTCATCTCCATTGATACGATTCTAGTTAATTCGTCCCCCCTCTCCTTATGACCTTTCTCCATTCAGTAGTGTACAAAAGCTCTGATAATTAATTTCCACTCAGCAGTGTTTTGAGCGAGAGGAGAGTAGAAACGGAAGAGAGAACATTGGGAGAAACAAAGAAGGAGAAAGATAGCCTAATGAGAGAAGTTGAAGTGCAAAAAGTAACACGAGCAAGTCGATAAGGTTTGAAGAAGCTTGTTTGAAGTATTATTACTTTTATCAGATATATATCTGCTTGCTGCAAGAACACTGAGTCACTGCCATGATAAAGAATTTGATTTGATGTAAAAAAACATTTACACAATGCTCTCCAATATCAGAAATTGAAAAGAGCAGTCTGAATCCTGAAGGTTGAAAAACAAGCTGCTGGGGTTAAAAACCAGAGGTATATATGTACACATAGCTTTTTTCTTCCTCCTGTTCAATTGCTCTTTGCGCCTAGTGATAAATGACTACTGAAGAATTTGAATGCATTAAATTATAACATATCATTAAATAAAATGGGAATTGAAGACAATGACAAAAACAAGAGAAAAAACATTAATGCACCAAAGCATGAATTATATTATAGATGGGATGGAGTATGTAATTTAATAATTATTTATATGTTAATAAAAATAAACTCTTATAATGCTATGACATGAGATTACAAGTTTTTTAAATTCACAAGTTTAACAATATTGGTGAGATTATAATAATAGTAAAAATTTTAACAAGTTATATTATTTATAAGATATAAATAATACAACTCATCTTCTAGACTCCATGTAATATATGAGACTCACTAAATAAAATATAAAAAATGATAAATATTAATGACTTTATTTGTCATATATATTTAATTTATTTTTTTAATTAAAAATAACTTGTAAATACCACTAAGCGCCGAAGTCATTTAAGGCCGTCTTATACCCATATGGCAACAAAGACGATTGCCCTGTGCCCCACACCAGATTCCGTTAATTATAGACCTCTCAGAATTTGCCTGTTGTTTCTGCGCCATTGGAAATTAATGGCCATGCGTCTACCATTCCCCAAGTTATGGGCAGCGCCGCATATATAGAAAAATTCTATATCTTTTTTTTTTTTCAAAGATCTAGCGTTAAATTAAGGGCAACAACAAATCTTAACCAAAAAAGAAACGGCAGCAACATAAGAGGGACCACCATTTTCTGTGCTATCTCACTTTTAAATATAAGATAGAAATAACCAATCCACACATATTAAAGAATATAGTTACAAGAAGTTTATATTATTAAATTTATGAGAAATTCAAAGTAATTTTCAAAAATATCACATTTAATATTTAACACTTTTATCTTATAATTAATGAAAATTAATTATATTCTCTTATTTAATGAAGGACAAAATAAATAAATAAATAAATATATCAAACAACTCATATTTACATCTTATATTTTGGAAAAAAAATCTCAGATATATCTTATACCCCATTTGGTACATAGAATGATTTTTAATGAAATGGGAATAAGAATGAGATTATGAATGGAAATGAATTTTAAAAATATATTTGGTATGCAAATGAATCTTGTTAGGAATGAATTATTAAAAGACCATGATGCCCCCAAAAAATTCCCCAAAAGAAAATTTCTTCCCTATCGATGCATTTCTTCATCGATGTCTCAATACCACTACCGATTAGCCACCATAAGCACAGAAGTAGGGAAACCAGACAAGGATGTTGTGATGGTGGGGGTGTGGTAAGGAGTCCGGCAATGGCTGCTCATGCTGTTGTCAACGCTGTTGAACTACATAAACGCCATCGAACTTCACCAACATCATTATAAATGCCGTCGAACTTCACCAATTCCTCGTATTCAAATCTCTTGACATCGATGACTGGCCTCTCGTCAATTTAGATTTGGACCGAAGCTCGTCGATAATGTCGAAACTCCTTCCTCCTTTCCTCTTCTCCACCAACAATTGAAGCTCGTTGAAGCACACCTCGTTGATGTCGCTATTGCTATAGCTAAGGCCGACACCATCAGTGTTACCACTGTTGTCGCCATTGACGATGCTATCATCATCATCATTGATGAAGGCACGCCGTGTCGAAGCTGAAGGAGGGGCACTGACAATAGAAGCTCATAAAAGTATGGGTATTTTTGTCAAAATGAACCCCCTTCCCATGTCTTATTTCTCAATCCCACACCCCGGCCCCCTTGGATTGATCATTCCCATAAACATGGTAATCATCCATTCCTAAGAATTAGAAAATCCACGTACCAAACATACCTTGATTCCCTTGTACCAAACATAGCCTTATATTTGGAATATGAGGGATTACATCATATCCCTCGCTCTCATGCATCCTGCATGTTATGCATGATATATTGATGATTGCTTTTAATTCCACTAGTAAGATTTTACAACTAAATATATGCATATAAAAGAAGTTGTAAAATTTAATATAATTTAATAAAATGACCTTAATTTAAATACCTTTTTAAATGATTCATTTGAGATTAATGATGTGTAAAATAATAAAATATATAATTAATATTTTATTGAAATTTTGAAGTGACAAATATTCTGAAAAATCTCAAAAGTCATAAAGTGATGATTTTTATGAACTGAAAGGAATATATATTAGTCATGAATAATGTCACATAATTCAAACTCTACCTAATGTCTGGGTTTGTCTTCAGTAAAATGATAAATTACGTTAATTTTTCCTCTAAGACTTGTTTCAAAAATATTATGAAGCTCTTTTAATAATTTATATTGGATAAAAATCTTGATTTTAGCTTTTTGTTTGTTGGTTGAAGAAGTCAGTTTGCTGTTCAGCATGAGGACGTGATCTCTTATTAATTCAATTTGAGTGAGATAAGAGATAAAATGAGTTATTTAAATTTGATTTAAATAGGTTAGATGTTAAAATTTTTATATTTTTTGTCTTACAAATTATAATACGAAATCAAAATAAATTTTAAACTATGAATTTAAAAGGTAAAGTAAAAAAAATAAATTCAAAACATCTAAATAAAATTTGAATTTTATGATTTCAACCTCAAACGAAAATTACTTTTGAATTACCAGGTCGAAAAAAAAAACTATTGAATTTCAATTAATTCATTGTAAGTTTTCTTTTAAAAAAATATGTTGTAATTTTTTTTTAAAAAGTATAACTTCAAGTAATTTGATAGTAACATATTTTTTGTCATTTTACTTTGATTCCTAACTTTATTTAGTTCCTTTTAATCTTTAAATTTTTATAATACAATAAAAAATATTCCTATCACTAAAATGAGAATACATTCTCTTATAAGGAGGACACATACTTTACTCTATAAATACTCCATTCGATTTAAAATATAAGCCTAATTTAATTAATTATACAAAAATTAAGAAAGATAGTTTTACTTATTAAATTTATTAAATAAATACATTATTTTTTAATATTAACTTTATTTAAAGCATTATATTCAAAGTATGCACAACTCACATTTAATTATAGAACAGAACAAAATAGAAAAAAATATTTATTACCTTAAAAATTATCAAATAAAATTCATATGGACAAAAAAAAATTTAAAACAGGGTCTCTATTTTTAATTAGATGGAGTATACTAAGTGCCTGTTTGATTTATATTTTTATAAATCAAACCATATTTTCTAATTATCATATTTTTTTATCTAAATAAATTTATAATAAATTTTTCTACTTTCATCTAAATTTTATTTTTATAATCTAGATTATTTTAAAAAAATTTTTTATAAAAAATTAATTCAAACGGACAATAAATAAATGATATAGTCTGCGCTGTAATCATGTTGGTTGAAACAGTTGACAATAACTCGTGGGGCCAACGTCTTTGGAATCATCACTTTGCTGACTTTCGGTTTACACCAACTAAAAACCATTTTCTCGTTCCCAGCTGCTCGTCAAATCATTTTCTTTTTCAAATTAAATTCGTTTCCTATACCTCATTCATTCGATCTTATATAAGGTCTTTTATTTTATTCTTAAATATAAAACTATTTATAATATATAAAATAGTATTTATTATATATTTTTTAAAAAAAATTATTATTTAATATATTTAGAGAGAGAAAAAAAATTAAATAAGGATAATTTTTAAAAAATATTAAAATTTTTAGAAAAATTAAAATAATTAATTAATTTTAATTTTAATTCTTAATCCACGTGATTCAATTAAAAGAGTTTTATATTAAGAATTAGAGGGAGTATTAATCAGACTTACTATGACAATGACAACGAAATTAAACGAAGGAAAAATAAGTCAACCAAATCTGTCTTAAGCCCACATAAAATAAATTGAGCATATTAAAAATCAAATTTAATACGATAAAAGACGAAAAGAACAAAGGAGGAGAAGCGACCCAGAGACAGGAATGAAGACGAGAATGAAATTGAAAGGAGGTTGCCTCAGAGAGTTGAGTAAGACACGACCTTTTTTATTTTTTATTTTTTTTAATGAAGACACGGAGCCACCAACACAACCATTGGAAATAGGGTGGTTGAGCACCTTATCCTACTCCTGTCCATCCATCATCATCGCCAGTAATCCAATGATCTGCATCCTTAGTTACATTCCCTAGTGATCCAATTATAATAACCGGGGACTTTATACCTAAAATTCAAAATCTTTGGTTTTTGTCTTTTTGGTATATCACAATTCATTTTGTCACCAAATCAGACTTGAATTTTTATAAATAAGACTTGAAAATTTTCTCAAAATTTCCAACTGGGACTAAATTTTTTTTTTTCAAAAAAATGAATTGTGATACCAAATACCAAATATCTTGATTTTTTTCCCCAAAATCCAAATGTCCCATTTTAATCTTCTGCATGGGTGAGTCACACAAATTCAAATCACCAGAATTTTTTTCCTTTTTTTTGTGTTGAAGTAGTTACTCTAAATTAAATTAAAAAGGTTGAAAATAAAACACGTGTTGACCCCATTAAGAAAACAAATTCCTACACTCATGTGGTGAGAAGTATCCAAGTGCCCACCAATGAGGGATTGCCTTCCCGTGAGTATGATACGTCCTTATATTGTCAGCAATCCCTCGGGGTGACTGCCCATCGTAGGACAACTTTCCAAAATATTTTACGATAAAATTAAAAACTGACGCTCAGCCCTGCCCACTAATGTAAGGCAAACAAAGGGACACCTCAACAACTTGCGGGTGGCTCCTCAATACATGGAAGGGCTACTTCCAGTGGCGCTCCAGAGACGTGGGTCAATATACCTATCACATCTTTCATTACACTGCAAAACACTTTAGCCCTCTATGATCTGTATTTGACCCATCTTTCTTAATTACAAAGGACATCAACTATAACATAACACGTAACATCAAATCAACTAAAATTGCATAATGTGAATCTCAACAACCATCAAACACCTCATTTGAGATTAGGTTTTTGATTTACGCATCGTCCACTAGGAATTTCTCTAACTTCACCTTTTTGTCTTTTCACAAAACTTATCAAATCATTTGTAAAAACCTCCAATAACATTTAATAAATGGCTTCAATGCAATTCCTAGCAATGATAGCAGGTGTAAGTTGTAATTGACAACCAAAGTAATGCACATAAAATGCTTACAAATTCTTCTTCAAAATCAAACTTTTGATATCGTAAAATTCACCTTACATGTTGCTACACTACGTCAAAAATAGTTTTTCTTGACACCTAATAGTTGGCGGTTCTGGAGAAAAACGCTAATAAAAATTAGGCAGAGACTTTTGTTAGCGGTTTTAGAAATAATTGCCAACAAAAGTTAACATTTTCTTGACGGTTATTTTGATAACTGCCAACAAAAATTTATCCTCACTTTTATTAGCGGTTATTTCTATAACCACCAAGAAAAGATCAACTTTTTCTTGACGGTTATTTCAATAACCACTAACAAAAGTCTTAGCAATTTATTTTAAAAAAAGCATAAGACACAGATCAATAACTATTGTCATTGATAAAAATAAATTCAACGGTTCATGTTAATACTCCTTTACTTTTCTCTCCCCCCACGTGAACTGCTTGTACCATTCCTCTTTCATCCTTCAACCACTCATATCTTTCCCTCTTTCCTCCTTCTCTCCCATCCCTCCGTCACCGCAAGATCCATTCCTCTTTTCTCTCTCCTCTCATTCTCTCTCCCTCTTTTTTTTTACTTTCTTCTTCTTTCATCCTCCCCTATCACTCTCGCTTATTATTTTCTTCTTTCTTCCTTCCTCATCACTCTTATGAAAAGGATTTTTAAATATTTTCTATAATAAAGTCTTATAGGCTTTTTGAAAGGGACTTTTCTTTTGTAGGCAAGATTTGTATCATTAGGCATCCATTACCATTCCCCAATTCTTGAGATGGTGAAGAGGACGAAGTAAAGTAAGGTTGTGAAGCGCAAGGCGTAAAAAATGACATCGTCTAGAATGTCACTTCCACTTCTTCCACGCTTTCAGCTTCTCCACTCTCAGACTTGTAATAACAATATTGTAACACTCCATTTTTAGCTCCCGTCAACGAGCTACTCTACATGATCACACGACTGGTAGATCTATTTACTTCCCTCAATTCTTCTTCCCAAAATAGTTTTAGAATTAATTTTATATTTTGGATATTGGTTGGATATAATACAATTTTAGGTTCTGGATAATTTTAGTTTTGGATACGTTTTAACTATTAAGTTTTGGATATTTAATTCTGCATATTAATAGTGAAACAGGTTAGTGAGATTATAAAAATGTTTAAAATATTTTTTTAAAAATATTAATACTTACGATGGCGGTTATTTAACATAACCGCCAACGTAAGTCTATTCCTTGGCGGTTATTTATAATAACCACTAAGGAATAGAAATAAATACACATTAAATTTTAAAAAAATAAATAATTTTTTGTTGGCAGTTATTTTGAATAACCGCCAAGGAAATTGAACAAAAATAAAAAATTATTTTAAACGAAAAATAGTTTTTCTTTGTGGTTTTATTATATAACCGCCAATGAAAGTGGACATTTGTTGGTGGTCTTAAACTGCCAACAAAAACCTGAAGTTTTTTCAACGCTGAAATTCTTGACAGTTCATAACCACCAAGAAAAGCTAAAATGACCGCCAAGAAAAGCCTATTTTGGTATAGTGCTACTTGCTAGCACATCATAACCTTGCCAACAAATTCTTGATATGTTTTAGACCATGCTTGATTCGCACAGAAATTAAAAAGTTCAAGTAAATTACCGTGATTAGCAAAAGTGATTAGTTCATTATGACTATGAAAAGCTAATGCATCACTGGATTGATCCTCAAAATCAGGTATAAAAAGGTAACAATTAATAATATAAGCAAAATGATGCATCTTTTTCTATAATGTACTCTAATTGATTGCCAAATTCATTGAATCAAGCGGAACAAAATTTTCTTAAAGAATTTCTAATTTTTCTTAGGGGAAAATTATGCTGAATTGATTGACATTGTCCCTTTTGTAATATGCTTTTCATATTTTATCTAGATCATCATGGTGATAAACTGAAATTTTAATTCATTTTCCTAGTTTGAAGGCAAATCTTTTAAATTAATCTCAATTTGTTGAAACTCACAAGATTTTGATAAAGATTATTGCTCATTTGGTGGCAATCCTCTTAAAAAATGTTTGTGTTTTCTTTTCAAAAGTTAAAGAATTTATAATCATTTAATTATAAATATCTAAAAATATTTCTTGCCAAAGAAATATGTAAAAAATTTCAAAATAAGCACAACAATAATAATACCCAATTTGTTCTTATATATAAGTCACTTCTAATTACTTTGCACAAATAAAAAAATTAATTAAAATTAGTTATGGTTCTTAAAATTTTCAAAAATTATCAAAACTTTCTAATATTATCATTACTAAATTGTAACACATCATAATTATATTTCTTTTAGTTTCTCTCTATATCATATCAATAAATGTTAAATGATTTTACTTTGGATGGGTAAAGAAAATTTCTAACTCAAGGTTTGATGATCAAACAAGCATCAATAATTCAATGCTCAATTAAAAAAAATGAGTGAGATGTGGCCATGTAGAGTTTGGATTGGAGAATAAATGAGCGCAAGAGGACAAAAGGTCTAGGTTGAAACTAGAAAGAAAAAGGAAAAAAGATACATTGAGACCCTCTGACAAGAATATTGCAAAATTAAGTCCTTTAAAAGTTGAAATTCTTGAAAAAGACTAGGTCCTTATAGGTAATAAAATAACCCTTTTACTAAAATATTCCTTCCCCTTTCCCCTTTTCCTCCCCACCTCACCGGCGATGTCGCCGAAGGTCTGATCATCGGAGGTCTGGTCACCAGAGCTCCAGTCGCTGATGACAGTGCAGGAACAGTGAAATGTTTTCACCTGAAAATTTAATTATTGCCACTTGGAAATTTAATTATCACCACTTGGGAAATTAGTTACCGCCAGTTGGAAATTTAGTTATTCCCACTTAAGAAATTTGTTATCCACACTTTGAAATTTAATTATCTCTACTTGGAAATTTAGTTATCCCCACTTGGAAAATTAGTTATCGTAAGTTGAAAATTTAGTTATTCTCACTTGGGAAATTTATTATCCACACTTAAGAATTTAGTTATCTCCACTTAAAAATTTAATTATCCCCACTTGGAAAAATAGTTATCTCCAGTTGGAAATTTAGTTATGCTCACTTGGGAAATTAATTATTGCCAGTTAATTAAATTTTCAGGTGTAGATCACAAATTTTCCAAGTGGAAATAACTAAATTTCCAACTGGCGATAACTAATTTATCAAGTGGGGATAATTAAATTTCCAAGTAGAGATAACTAAATTTCCAAGTGTGGATAACAAATTTCCCACGTGAGAATAACTAAATTTCCAACTGGCAATAATTAATTTCTCAAGTGAAGATAACTAAATTTCCAGGTGTAGATAACAAATTTCCTAAGTGAGAATAACTAAATTTCCAATTGGTAATAACTAATTTCTCAAGTGGCGATAACTAAATTTCCAAATGACAATAACTAAATTTCCAGTTAAAAACATTTCATTGTTCCGGCACTGTCACTGGCGATTGGAGCTTCGACGACCGGAGCTCCGAGAACCAGACCTCTGTCGACGTCACTGGTGATCAGACCTCCGAAAATGTCGTCGGCACCAGAGGCAGTGAGGTTGGGAGGAAAGGGAGAAAGGGGAAATGGTATTTTAGTAAAATAGTTTTTTTTTTATTACTTATAATTAAGGACCTATGTCCTTTTCAAGGATTTCAACTTTTAGAGGACTTAATTTGACAATATTCTTGTTGAAGGGTCCAAAAGTGTCTTTTTCCCAAAGGGAAATTACTGAGTTGTCAAAGCCTCGAAGGAAGTTAGGTCTACCAAACTATTATCACCAAAATGGCGCACAAATCCTTACATGTGCTGCTGTTTTGACGGTGAATCAGCAGTATTCAAATTAAATTTGGAGAGTCTAAATTTTATTTGACTTTCATTTTTTAATGAATAATAATTATTTTTTTAAAACTTGTAGTTGGAAAACTATTCTTATTTTTATATTGTTTATTTTAAAATAAAAATATTATTTTTTAATAAAAAATTATATATGAAATTTGAATTATCTAAATTTGATCTAAACGGTTTAGATCTGTTGTCAAAGTAGTAACATTAGTGACAATAGCAGACAACTTAGATCCCCTATTTTGCTCTTCTCCTTAGGCATAGTGTCAGAGCTTCACATTTCATTAGGTCACCTCTCTCACTGGCAGCCCATTTGGTTCGCTTATATAGGGGATATGTGAAGTGATCCTTATTACGTGCCTATTTGGTAACCCGTCTAGAACCACTTTTGAAGCTAAAAATTAGTTTAGTACATTTTCTTGCATGTTTGGCTGGGTTTTTCTGTTGCAGTGGAAACCGATTTTGAGATCAAAACCTCATTCTTGCACAAGCAGCTCTCACCCTGCTTCTTCTTTGCTTCAGTTGTTGCTTACCATTGGAAGAGTTTCTATATTTTGCAACAAAGCTTTCACTCTCCCCCTTGGAAGAACATCTCCCTCAGATTTGACCCAAGAGATAATCTTGACCTTTGTCCTGGTGGAGTTGATGGCAAGCATAGAGATCTTGGATTGAGAAGAAAAGGAAGTAGAAGGATGAGGCGCAGAAGTCAGGAGAGAAAAAAGCTCTAGATGAGTTAAAATGGTGGTCGACGAGGAGAGAGAAAATGGAAGGAGGAGAGAAAAAAGCTTAAGGCCATGTTTGGTTGTCAAAAAATGGCTCAAGTAGATGAGAGATAAAACAATAAAAATAAAGACAAATGCAAATGGATAAATAAAAATGAGAAAAATTAAGAAAGTTATGAAAATAAAATTTTCATAAAATTTCTCCAATCTAATGACTAAAATGTCATTTCAAAATTTCAATCTCTATGGATAATGACTTGCAAGAAAATATTACACCAGATATGTTATGTTTCCAATTAAACAAAATGCAATATAAATCAAATTAAATTTTGATCCAAACACATTAAATTGATTACAGGATGAAATTTAAGTTTAATTTAGAGGAAAATTATGAGACAAAATAATAAAAATAAGGGAAATAAAATACTAAGAAATAAATTTTTAATATTGAAAATTATTTTATTTAATAACATTGAAAATTATTAAATAAAATAAAAAGGAATAGTTATTAAATAAGATCAGATTGTATAATTTATGTAGTATAATTAGTTATGTAATATTATCAATCTTGTTTTTAATATTTTAATTTTAGAATTTTTATTTATTTTAGACAAATATATACATATATATTTATTAAATAGGTATTGGACAAAGGAAATTTATCTATTAAAAGTTGGGAAAAATTATACATTTATATATAACTATTTTTGATTAAAATCATCCAAACAAAATCACTTTTGTTAAAACTAATTTTTAAATAAATCATCTAAACACAAATACATTAATCCAAAATCAATTTTTAACATAACTATGTTTCAGAACTAATTCTATCAAAACTCATTTTTGACTAACTGAGAATCAAATGAGCACTACATTACCTCAATAAGCGTGTTTGGTTTGCTTTTGCCCTTCACTTAAGTAACACCCATTACCTTAAATTAGGTACTCAGCTTCACATAAAAAAATCAATGTGAAGCTCATTACCTTATGTGATCAAATGTGAAATTTCCATATTCCCCTCCTTACCAAGCCTCTTCTTCCTTTGCCTCACATTTTTTCCTCAACTTCCCAATAATCTTCCTCCGTCTCCACTTACCTTCATCACCACCCCATGACCAAACTTCTTCTTCCTCACCATTGAACTCCTCCACCGATGACATCTTGACCACCACCACCACCACCACCAAGTTCTCTCTCCCCAAACTCACACCAAGCTCCCTCATCCCAGACCAAGTTCCTGTTCCAGATCCAGTCACACCAAGCACCAGTCGCCCATCGCCATCACACCTGAATTAGAAGGTTGCATTCTCAGCTTGGTTCGAAGGTTGTGTTCTACCAGATAAAACGATATGGAGGGAGGTAGACGACTGTGGTTTGAAGGTCGTGTTCTACCGTTCACTACCTTTTTTTTTTTCTATGACTAATTTAAGGGCCAAAGAGGAAGTGGTGGCAGTGGTGATGCCATTAGCACTGCTAGAGAGGAGAACAACAGTGAAGGAAGGGAATTTTTTTTTGTGCCAAGGCCAAAAGAGTAAATTCACATTTATCTATATTTTTTTAAAAAAAATAAACATCATCTCCTTATATCTAAAGTGTCATACCAAACAAATTCATATGTAATCATAATTTCCTCACATCCTCTCATACTCTTCTCATTACATTATCTAACCCCCAGATAATTGAACCAAATGGGCTTTGGGTCTCTTAGCTCTCGACCTTATCCCTTGCAATTTAGGTTAGTCTCTCATTTCTCTTCCTCATAGGTTTGGGTTTAGAAAAATAAAATAATAATTTTTTAATAAAAATTATTCAAGTGTTTGAATAATTTTAGACTCAAAATTTCAAATTTGTGTTTATTAGGTTTGAATAAAACTATAGAGATCCTCACAAAAATTTTGAATCCATATTCCCAAAAAAAAATTTCAATCCAAATATATTTAAATTTGAACCAAATAGGATCAAAATATTAGTGTGAATGGAAACAATGGGAGAGGTACTTCATATGAGTTCAACAGTAATCTAATTAGATTCAGTTAGATAATCATTTTAAAAAATAATAAAACTTAGACACCTAACATGTAACTTTCTCAAACGTGAGTTAAGGGTGTTCAAATGTGTGATTTAGTTTGATTTTACCCAAAACTGGACCAAATCAAACCACGTCAGTTTTTTAAAATTTGGAACATATTCAGTTTTATTAAGAGATCATTTTGGCTCTTTTATTGTTGATTTATATTGATTTGGATTGGTTTGAATCAAATTTGATTTTTTTAAAAATATTAACATTATTAATATTTTCATTTATATATTGCTTTTAAAAGGTTTTTACATAGGGTAAAAGGAAGTTTATATAATTTTAATAAAATATATTTGAAAAATATAAGTTATAAAAAGATATAAGATAATAATAATGACATTTTAAGATTTTACAAATTTATTTTCTATAGAATCAAAATTAATTATTAGTTTTTCAAAGTTGTAATTTCAATTTTTAGAATTTAGATGTTTAAAGAATATTATATACTTGTAATTTTTAAAAAACATAATTTTTTTAAAATATTCATAATAATTGTAGAAGATATAAATAATAATGGGAATTATGATTGGACTCCTCACCCATAGACTCTTGTTATATATGTTATGGATTACTAAGACTAAGAAGAAGACTTAATATTAATGGGGGTTAATAGGTATTGTAAATAAAAAATATATTAAATAAATATAGTATTTGTGGTTTGGTTTGGTTTAGATCTCAAGGTTCTAAAACCAAACCAAGTCGATTCTAGAAATGTGAAAAAAAATGAAACAAACCTCATTTCAATTTGATTTTGATTGATTTTTATCAATTTAGTTTGGTTTGATATAGTTTAGTTGATTTAGATCAATTTTGAGCACTCATCCAAATAGATCCGCCTCTTTATTTCATACATTGGGTATAGGGGCTAGTGTCTAAATTTTGGGGCATAATTTTTTAAAAAGTAATTTATATGTATTGTTCATTTAAGTATTTCTATTAATATTTATCATAATTATTTTTTTAAAAAAATACTTTATAACTTAAAAAATTTAGATAATAAATTGTGCATAATAATAAATATTTTTAAAAATAAAAAATATATAATGTGTGTTTACGCTGAAAGTGTGCTCTTTAAGCCTAGTCCAAATTGCAAGGAGTAGGTAGGATGTTATTTGGCATAGTATATACTTAGCTTCGATCTCAAAATAAGGATTAATTCCATGTACTATCTCCACCTTTCTCGCAGGACGTGACCACTTCTAGGTGAATGGATGAGTGCTCTAGGTTAGTGAGAGGCGTGAATGGGCAGCCATGGGAGAATTATTTATATTCTGAAGCAGCAACAGAAAAGGACACACAAAACAACAAAAAAACATATAAACAAATTTCTAGTATCAACCATACCTTTGGGGCAACCTATCTAATCGTCATTACAGCGATCCCTATCAAAGTGCCACCATTTTTAGCCTAGGTTTTTAAGAAGTTCTTTTGAGCTTCATAGCTCAAGTAGGTCAAAGCTCATACGGCACCAAAATTTAGGTTAATTAGGCTTCTTTTTCACCTGTCTTTGTGGCAATTCATATTTTACATTAAAATATTTGGAGCAATTGTAATAAAGAACCCTAAAGTGTCCATAATGTTTGATTTAAAAGTCAATAATACATTCCTTTTGAGGTAATATGCCTCTGACATAACCGATGCATTGTTTGTTTGCCTTTAAATCTGATGAAGAGTCAACAAAGTGAAATCACGTATCTAATATATTAATTTAAGAAAAAAAATAACACATAAAATGTTTATATTTTCTATACATTTTCGTATGCTATTGTATATTTATGATTAGAGCAAAAAAATTAGTACAGATCTTCAAATTCTATAAGAAAATAAATCAATATACATATACTTTTAAAACTTTGTTTGCCATCCTTAAACTACTTATAGTTAATATTACATGAAAATTAAATAACAAAAAAATTTATATTCATGCAAACGATCAATTTTTATGATAATTGATTCAAAACAAATTAAATAAAAAGTAAAAAAAGTATATTAGCATGCATAAATATTAACTATCATTCTATTTTTATTAATGAAAAGTTAATACTAACTGATAATAAAAATACTTTAATAAACTGAATTTATATTATTTCTATTTAAATTTAAATTTAAATATATGAATAATTCTTATGAATTAATTTAAGTATTTTACGGGTTTTACTATCTCCACGTGTTATAAGCAATTTTTTAAAGTCGTACGTGAGGAAGACCAGAGCCAGTTATGCGCCAGCCAAAGTGCTGGATATGCTGCTCCATAATGACCGGCGCCTGTTCTTATTGTCTTCAATGATTATGATCCCTCATGCATCGGTTTGCTGTTGTCTCCCTCCGTCTTTGTTTATAAGATTTTTTTTTTTTATAAATTTATGTTTCATAGTACAATGTATTTTATATATTATGTAATATATTAAATTTTATTTTACCTAAAATAATTTTGAGAAAAAAAATAAAATTTAATTAATTTTTGAGAATTTAACTTATAAATTAATTAAATTAAATATTATTAAATAAGGATAACTTAGAAAAGGATGAAATTTTTTTCAATTATTAATTACTCATTCAATTACAGTTTATAAAATATTTTTAATCACGACATATAGATTAAGAGTGATAACTAATAATAAGAAATTTTTTTATAATTTCCTAAATTATCTTTATTTAATATAGTTGACCCATAAATTAAATTCATCAATATTAATTAAACTCTATCCCTTTTTAGGGATATTTTAGGTAAAAAATTAAATATACTATATATTCCTTTTGATCTGCATTATAGGGTGTTTTATATGACAAATTTTTTGTTCAAAATATAGGGTATTGAATATTTTTCTTCTCATTTTACATTTATCTTTAATTCTTCCTACTTCTTATTTATAATTCTATAATAATATTAAAATGAGTATTTAATAAGTATAAAATAGAAAATATTGATTTTTTTACATTAATTTTAGGTAAAAATAATTTATATATATATATAATTAATATAAAATATTTTATAATATAGACATGAAAAAATAATCAGTCAGATAATGCACATGGTGGATAAAATTGAGATGAGAATGCAACAGCGTGGAGTGGTAGGGGCTTCCCACCCTTGTGGTGCCTCCCCGACCCTGTACTCGAATTAGTCTGGGCCCATTGAAGTCCTCTCAACTCGAGGAAGGCAGACTAGAATACCGAATGCACACCGCAGAAAAAAGAAAGAGGGAATCACATTTTGAGATCAAAATCTCAAATTAATTATAAAATAAAATTTTTTATTATTTTTTCTTCCAATTTTACAAATCAGTCTTCCAAATTTTACCATTAATCTTTAGTTAAAAGTTCTTTTTTATCTTTATGATTAATTGAAGTGATCCAGAAAGGAAATTGAGATGATGTGATGATTCATGCAATTTTCTATGTCAGCTAAATTTCGGCTTTTGTGCATTACACAAAATTCAAAAAAAAAAAATGACACTGTGCGTTCCGGCTCCTAATTGGGCTTTGTGCCAAACCCATTATTTTGTGATTTTTTTTCCTACTTTTGTGTTTTTTTTCCTTATTTTTAAACACATTAAATTGTTATTAACTTATTACTCTCCGATCCTCTATATATATATATATATATAATTTTTTATTCTGATCCTAAATATAAGATTCTTTATAATATATGAGATAGTATTTATTATATATTTTTAGAAAAATATCCCTATTTAATGTATCCAAAGAAAAAGAGAGAGAGATTAAATAAGGATAATTTTAGAAAAATATTGAGATTTTTGGAGAAATCAAGATAGTTAATTAGTTTTAATTTCAATTCTTAATCTATATGATTCGATTAAAAGAGTACTCCCTCCGGTCCTATGTATAGGATCCTTTATCCCGGTTCTAAATATAAGACCCTTTATAATACACGAGATAGTATTTATTATATATTTCTAAAAAATGCCCCTATTTAATGTATCCAAAGAGAAAGAGAAATAGATTAAATAAGGGTAGTTTTAGAAAAATATTGAAATTTTCGGAGAAATCGAGGTAGTTAATTAGTTTTAATTTCAATTCTTAATATGCATTAAAAAAATCTTATATTAAGGATCAAAGGAGTATTATATTAAGAACTACAGGAGTATATTGTATTGGGTGGGGTCTTCCCTGTGCGAGGCTGCATTCCTATTCCGTGGGTCCCATGGATTCATTTTGGTCTGGCCATTTCCCCCCTTTTTTTTGAACGGATTTCTTGGTTGTATTTTCTGGATTCTTCTTGTTGTTTTTTGTTTTAAAAAGAAATCCCCACTTTTTTATTAATATTTACATCTTTATTGCTCCCAAAGTACCTAATACGACATAAACTAATTAATGTTCTTACATACAAATAAATCTCACAGCCTTTTTTTTTTTATACAAATACAGCGAACCCAACTAAAATAAAACCTTAATGACCCAACAGCAACAAAATCCTCTTTGATCTGATCCTGCAACCAAATAGGTGGAGACACAAACAAAGTCATCCCCAGTGTTATAGAAAGAGCCCATCTAATCAAAGAATCCACTATCCTATTACACTCATGCGGAATATGATTCAACCGCACTTGCCAGTCCCTAGCAAGGAACTCTTGCACTTGGATCACTAGTTCATGATCACCATCTTCCTCAACAGTAGGAGACTGAATCCTATTCACAACCTCTAAAGCATTCATTTCTATCTTCACTTTTCTCTCACCTAAATCGCATGCAACCTTTAATTCCATTAACACACCCCACAATTCAGCCATGTAACTATTCGAAACCACCAAACCACAAATGATCCCAAACTTCATTTCACTGTTTTTATTCCTTAAAATGCCATGACAGCCATCAGATTTATCCCTATAACTATCTGCTCCATCAACGTTCAACTTCACAAAGCCCTCTATCAGAACCACCCACTTCAAGGAAGTACTCCTACTATGACACCCATGCAATGTTAGATTTTGATGATACGCCTTCTCCATAATACATAGCATGGCTTTAGCTTGAGCTTGCAACTCACGAGTACTCTTTTCTTTGCCTTCAAAAATCTTCTCATTATGAGGCCGCTCCATAGCAACCAACAAGTTATAGTAAACCACTAGTTACAATCAAAACCATGAACTTTTATAGTACAAGTAATGTTCATGCACAACCATCTATCCACAGGCACCTAAAAAACCTCCTAAAAAATTGATGTGGAATCATTGTACCTCCACAACTCCTTCGAATTTTTACAATCCCTCAAGACATGAAGAATATCCTCCTTCTCATCACCACAGAATAAACAACCCATCTCATCACTTAGCCCTTGTCGGCAACGAGATTCATTTGTGAGAAGCCCATTATAAAAACTCACCCACATAAACATATGGCAAAGATATGGAACTTTTAATTTCCATAATGTCCCCCATAAAGAATCATCCCCTCCCAAGGTAGAATTCAACAGCACCATATAAGCTTAGTAGAAAACTCACCATTCTTATTCCATCTCCAATGTACCTTGACACTACTCACCTCGTCATTTCTTGGATTGCAAACAATCCCTTCCAAAGTGTGATCCCAAACCTATTTTTTACCCCTCCACATAGCATAACCCGATTTTTTCCTATTGATAGTAGGAATAATATCACTACCTATTTTTATTGCAAAAGTGTTTTTAACTTCCTATAAATTTAATGCATTGAATATTTTTTTCTTCTGTGAATTTGTCAACAATTTTTTTCCCCTAAGACTTTCTAATATGCTATAAAATTAGGTGTGTAATATTTTTAATAAAGGTTATATATATATATATTAATTTTTTAATTTATAGTATCATATAAAATCTGAGTATAGATTTTTATCATTTTTATTAAGAAGGATTTATTTATAAATTAATTGTTTAGGAGAGGATTTTCTTAGGTCACCGGGTTATATAGAGAAGAGAATAGTTGAAAAAGCTTCACAAAATTATTAATAACAAAATTTTTATTCATACAATATCAAGTATTATGCCTATTAAGATAGTGAAGTAATTATGCACTATTTTATATACAGTGCTTAAAAATATAAATAAATTTTGAAAAATAACAAATTTACGCTGTCTCATTTTTTGTCACCATAGTACAAAAATAGAAAGAAAAAGCAAGTCCTTGAAAAAAGCCCACCAAAACCCAAAAAAACATAAAAACATATAAACAATAAATTATAACCAAGCCACACACTTCTATAGTTCTAATATATCTCTATATTCTATTTAAATCTAGATTTTTGTATCAAAGAATTAATATAATATAATATAGAATTAATTCATTAAATTAAATTAATTGATAACTAAAACTAATGAATTTAGTTATTTATTTTTTAACTAAAAAATAGTTTGAAAACGAAAATATAATTCTTTAATTCATTCTAATTTTAATTAATGTAAAAATAAAAATGCAATCCATCATTTCCTTTCCTTTTCTATTTTTGTTTCCTTTTGTTAAAAATGCAATAGCTACTTTTTACCAACATTTCAATCAAACACTTGAAAATTTTTATTTTTATTTATTTGTAAGTTTTAAATTCTAAAAAAATACTAATTATTATTTTTTCAATTATACATTTATCTATCTTTTAATGTCAAAAACAACATTAATGGCCATTTTTTATCTATCCATTTATTAAAAGACATATTAGAAAATTTTAAAAAATAATATATTAATTATATATCTTAATCTATATTTTTAAAACCTTTAAAGGCATAGCATAAAAAGGAACGGTATTCCCTTTACTCTTTTTTATAAATTACCTTCTAAAAAAATTATGATTCAAAATATAAGTCACTTATGTTTATAAACTATTAATTATTTTAAGAGGTTTAAATATATGATATTCATTCATTTAGGAAAAGATGGAAACCAAAACAATTTTTAGTTAATTTTTATTAATACAACTAATTTTTCTGAGTTGTGATGAAATAATTAAAAATGATTCTTATTGAGGATGATAGGAAGTATATGGGGAACAATTAATACTGGGTGTTATCATTGCCATTCTTTAAATATCCCCACCCATTACAAAGACATCAATTTTTCATTTTAATTTCCGAATATATTGTATACAAGCTACTAAACATCTTCACGCCTCCATAAATATAGATCAGACATCCATTTTTAGACATCTACAATCCTTGTCAACTCTCATAAATAAGTGCAATAAATTAAATTCCTAAGAAATTTTCACTATCCCTCCAAATTTTCATTCCCAATAATTTTCCCCATTTCTCTAAAAACTCATTAATCATTACAGATTGTTTTTACCTATTATACACGACCATTCAAAAGGGCATTACCACAAGCTAAAAATATTGTCAAAGAAGCTCAACTGATTCACCTCAATGAAACATTGCTCAAATACAAAGTTCTCCATACCAAAAGTCGTTTGGGAGCACATATACTCTCTCATATCCTTAATATAAAGATTCTTCTAGAAAATTTTTATAATCTTTTTTTTAGTGTGAAGGGAATTTCATTACTACTAAGAATAGATTACAAAACAACATGCCTAAGAAAAAATCAGGCCTGGAGATAAAAGGCAGTGTGTAATATTAGTTATGATCTGTGTTAACATTGTGTCTTTATAGTCCTTACTACAAGAGTTTTTACAAAATGTAGTGAAACCACTACAAAAAAATAGATTTTCAGTGACAATTTTTGACGGTGACAAAAAAAGTCATCGCTGAAAGTATACTTTCAATAGCGACAAAAAAAGTCGTTGCTGAAAGTCAGTCTTTCGGTGGCGACTAAAAAAAGTTGTCGCTGAAGATATACTTTTGGCGGCAATTGAAAAAGTCGTCGTTGAAAGTTTATCTTTTGGTGGCGACTGAAAAAAATCATCGCTTAAAGTACACTTTTTGGCGGCGACTGAAAAAGTCATCGCTGAAAGTCCGTCTTTCAGCAACGGCAAAAAAAGTCATCGTTGAAAATAGCCTTCAACGATGACTTTTATTGTCGTCGCCAAAAGACGGACTTTCAGCGACGATTTTTCCTTGGCGTCGCTAAAAGTTATACTTTCAGCAACGATTGTTTTTAGTCACCGTCGAAAGTAAGACTTTTGACGGCGACTTTACTAATGTCGCCACAGACTTTCAGTGGCGACTTTTTAATGTTGCCGCCAAAGTTAATTTTTTAAATTTTTACTATTTTCATTTTAAAAATTAATAAATAACATATTAAAATAATAATTGTATTTTATTTATACATTTTTATCATAAATAATTAGATATTTAAAATATATTTTATATTGTAAATATTATCTAGTATCTTTGTTTAAAGATAAAGTATTTTACTATTTTTTCATGTAAAATATATTGAACATTTTGAAAGTATTTTATCTCTACCGGAGATTAAAGATTTGAAATGTTGAATATTGAATTCAATTCATATTTATTTTTACTTTTCCTTATCCTAATTAATTAAATATGTTATTCTTATTACGATAATTTTTTTTAATTCATAAAGGGATTAATAACTCTAATAAAAAAAATTAGAAAGACAAACTAATCCCTAATTATCTAATGTGATCAACCCTATATTTAGAGGAATTCTTATTAGGTTAATTTAATTTCTAATATATTTAACATATAAATTAATATTAATATTATTTATTACCAATAATAATTTTGATGAAGTAATAATGTACTAAGACAATTATCAATAGTTAGTCAAAGAGAATAACCTGTCATACTATGATTGATATTATCAGCCCAAACTCCTATAGGTGTTGGTAGTGTGAATATTTTCTCATAATGTAAAAATCTAATAAAGTAATGTCATGTAGAGAAAGAATGATTATGAGTTGTTAAGATATTTTCCTGAAAAATAAGTAATAACAATATTTAGAAAATAAATATTGGCTAATTCTCTCTTTCTCATCCTCTTACTCTTTTTAATCATTTTTTGTTATCTAAATTATAATATATTGAATTTTCTTTTAAATCATATGACAATCAAAATTATAATATTTATTTTAATGATTTTTTAACAATTTTCTATTATATTATATTATATATATTAAGCATATATATATAATATAACTTATTAAATAATATAATATATGATATATATGATATATTATATGATATGACATAACATAAAATAAAAAAATATAATATAAATATTCATATAAATATATATAAATAAAATATTTAATGATATTAATAATTGAAAATAAAATATATGTGTATTTTTTAATAATAATATTGATTTATAAATATATATGTGTATATTAGTATGTAGATAAATAATATATATTTAATATCTCATATAAAGACTACAGGTGCATTTCAGCTCAACTGATAAGAGAGTAAACACAAAAGCATTGCAAGCAAGAGGTCATGGGTTCGAACCTAGGTGAAGGCACATTTGAAACAAATATATGATGTGGCGGTGGTGATGTGGTGGTCCGATGGCAGTGGTGACGTGGCGGGGTGGGGTCTAGTGGCTAACATGGTGATAGTGTGGCCAAACGACTTTTAGCGATGACTAAATGTTGTCGCCAAATGATAAATTTTCAGCGGCGACTAAATGTTATCGCCAAATAAGAAATTTTTAGCTGCAACAATTTATATTTTCAGCGACAACTCTTTTTGCCATTAAATGTCTACTTTTGGCAGCGACATTTTTATTGTCGCTAAACTTTCAGCAACAAGGTATGTGACAGGGACATGGTGGCAACAAAAATGTCCCCGCTAAAACTTTAGCGGCGACATTTAATCTTTCAGCGATGACTTTTATCCCCTCTGAAAGTCAAATTTTTTGTAGTGAATAATAATATTTGATTTTCACAAATGTACTTGATGATTATAACCCTTTCACTTTCCAAGCATTATTAATGTATGATAAAGATTACCAGCTTTTATTCATGACATTTAAAAAGTCATAGTAAGTTTTAACAAAATTAATTAAAATTTTAAGTAATTTTAATTATTTATCTCAATTAGCATAATTTAGTTAAAAAGCCCTTATAAAAGAGACTAAAGGAACTAACTCCAACTAGGAACAACTTAAACATGCTGCCAATGAAGGAACAATGCATCCAATTGCTTTAATGAAACTCAAACTTCTAGTGTGATTGTTATTACTTTTCATAGCTACCTAAAACACCAAGCTATTAATATTCGGCATCTATTGCATCGTTTGATTAGAAACTCACTTCACTTTGTTACAGATAATAACAAAAACGATGCTGGACAAATATCTACAAATAAGATTGGACATTCTTTACAATTCTCAAAAATAGCTCAAAAATTTTGCCCAATGTTCAATAGTGCTAAATCTACTCATATGCTTATCAAGTTACAGCAAGCATCATAACTATTACTCCCTCCATCTTATATTATAAGACAATGAAAAGGGTTTCATGCATAGTAAGAAATATTTATTATATCTTTAAATTTCTAAAAAAAACCTAAAATTTTCAGTTTTACCTCTATTAATTCTCATATTTCATTAAATATAGTACAAGTTACATTATTAATAATACAATAAATAAGAAGTAAAAATGACAATTCACTGCATATTGCCTTATATCATGGGATAAGAAAAACCCTTCATGTTAACTTATAATATGTGATAGAAGAGGGAGTATATAACTCAAGTCATAAGGACAAATTAATTCCAACTCTTGAACTTACAAACATTTTGCAGGTTAGGAAGAAAATAGTGAAGAATTACAGACAGAAAATTGTGACTCTGAATTGTCAAAAGGAGGTAGTTTTTAGATTAAAACTAGACACTCAGTGCGTAACCAAAAAAATAAGTTAAACTGCAACTAATACTAAATCTGACTGAGAATAAATTGCATATCTAATGACATGCATTATGTAAGTAAGTAAAACCTACTTATCATGTTTTTCTAGATGCTCATGGTTTTGTTACAGAGGAATTTGATAACAACATCATTGATCAAGATAATCAGGAACAATTTCATGACAATACCTTTGAACACATTGGTATGTTTTTGTTAAATTTGATAACAACTCTTCAATATTTGTGTTTGAATTTAATTATCATCTAACGCTAAACAAAATTTTCTATTTTTCTTCAAAAGATTACATGGATTTAGGTGATGCAATTTATCATTGTCCTTTTTGCAATGCATGGATGTAGTATGATGAAAGAATTACATCAAATAGTGAATATCCAATGCTAACATTTTCTCTTTGTTGTGCTAAAAGAAAAGTTCAACGGCCTCCAATGCATCCTCCTGCACCATATTTGTATAGTCTTTTTTCCAATAAAAAACAGTTGACCCAGAATTTCCTTTCCAATATAAGGGCATATAATAATATATTTTCACTCACATCATTAAGAGACTATATTGATCATTCAATTAATTCTGGACAAGGACCCTATAGTTTCATTCTATCAAGTCTAAACTATCACAGGATTGGTAATCTTCTGTCACCTAAAGAAGGCAAACCAGTGTATTCTCAGTTGTATATGTATGACACTGACAATAAGATTCAAAACAAAATATCTGTTGTTAGGTACATTTTCTGATCTAATTTAATAATATCTACATGTTCATTCTTAGGATGTCATCAAGAAATAATTAGATTATCATAAAATAAATGGAATTTTAAATAATTATTAGGTTATTTAGATTTAATTTATTTTATCTTTTAGAATTTGATTATTTTGTTTAGATTTATCTTTATCTTATATTTTAAGATATAGTTTAATTTATTATTTATCTTTTGTTTACATTTAAATTATTTTCTTTTTTTAGGATTCTAGTTAGATTAGAATTGGAGACTCTATAAATAAAAATTAGAACCAATCATTGTATCTAAGCCATTTTCCTTATTGATTGGATATTATTGAAATTATTAAAATTTGTTTAGTGAATCTCCTCTCCTCTTTAATTTTCTCCTCTTCTCATCTGTCTTCTACCATTCCCCTACCCTGTCCTATATCAATTTGATATCAGAGCAGATTCCCCCACGCCTCTTGCACACTTCCCTTGTTGGAAACCCATCCGAAATCTTGCTAGAACCCTAACCACTTCACTATTCATATAGAAAACCCTACCTACAGATGTCCAATCAACACACTGCCACCATTGATTAGTTTGTTGGAGGAAACCCAGCCCATCCAGCAAGCGCCGTTGCCGGTGGCCCAGCCACGCGCTCTTACTCGCCAACAACACTCCCTACACGTGGGCTTCACGTGGCACACGCACCACCACATGCGTCATCCGTACAATCATTCCAAGTTCAAATTTTCTACAATTTTTGAGTTGTTTCATGAAGTTCTTTTGCCTCCCATCCTATCCTACCTACAAGAATCATCATCTAGAAGCTTATTTGGAGGTATAATATTTGAATTAATATCATTGTTATGGCTGCTTTAGCGTGCTTTAAGCGTTTGTTTAATCACCACATGGATGAAATGAACCGTAATCTTGATGAATTAAAAAAGTTGTTCAAAGATGTCTTATATGCTCTAAATAAGGATATAGAAATAACTCCCGAGACTTCAAAGAAGGAAAAACGCAAGTGTCAGGAGGAAAAAGAGCAAGTGTACCATAAGGTGAAAGTTGTGGAGCAGATTAAAGTAACACCATTTGTAGACAATTCCTCAAAGTCCAAAGAGGATCTTGATGTCATGATTGTTAAAGAGGACAAAAGCCTGAAAAAGGGATAAGCATAGAAACAACTGAAAGGTGTGCTTTCCAAGGTTATTGATGATATTCATTATGCTACTGCTCTACTTCGTTTTTCTATTACAATAGGTATAGGGATTGTTGCAACTATAGAAAATCAAAGCTTTCTCCAGTCTAAGTGTCCTCTGCATTGTTACCTTGTCCTTTAGAAAGTTTTCCCAAATTTAACAACCATGTGGAGTTTGATATGAAGTCTCTTTGTTTAGATCCTATTCATTATTATCTTTTTTGGCGGAAATGATTTCCTGAGTTGAATAATACTTGGGTTGTTGAAGAAAGGGTCATTTGCTCAGATCTCTTCCTTTGCTATCTTGCTTGCTGAAAAGGTTTCCCAAATCTACATGGAGTATTAGCTCTTCCAAGCAGAGTTCTTTTAAATGGGGGAGAATGATGCAGAAGAGATACCTAGATTACCATAAAATAATTGAGATTTTAAATAATTATTAGGTTACTTAGATTTAATTTATTTTGAATTTATTTTATCTTTTAGAATTTGATTATTTTGTTTAGATTTATCTTTATCTTATATTTTAGGATATAATTTAATTTATTATTTATCTTTTGTTTAAATTTAAATTAGTTTTTTTAGGATTCTAGTTAGATTAGGATTTGAGATTTTATAAATAAATCTTATGACCCTCATTATATTTAAACTATTTTCCTTATTGATTGAATATTATTGAGATTATTGAAATTTGTTCAATGAATCTTCTCTCTTCTTTAATTTTCTCCTCTTCTTATCTATCTTCTACCATTCTCCTACCCTGTCCTACATCACATCACTTCTAATATTACTTGCCCATTATTACAATGGTCATGACAAAGCAAACGACATTGATCCTAATATTGGCAATAGGATAATGCCGGAACTAAATGTTGTCAATATTTATGTTTAAAAATACCAACTTGCCTTATGTTAGGTTGGCTGGTCACCCAAGAGGAGGGTGAATTGGGTGATGTAAGATTTTCGCCCCTTTTGGATTACAACACAAATTCACCAAATATACAGCAAAACAGGGATAAACAGAGAGAGTAAAGTGCAACAATTGAATAAAGAAGATGAAGAGCAAGACACAAGTATTTATCCTGATTCAGCTCAACCACTTGATCTACATCCAGTTCCCAAGTCACCACTTGAGATTTTCCACTATATCCCACAGGTTTGATCCAGTCACCTGTAAAGTCTCAGTATATCCCACAAGTTTCAGTAGGCACCTATGAAGCCACTCTCCCCACACTCTTACAAGATGTGTAATCTCCCTTAATGATACCCCACACTAAGCATTTACCCAGAAATTGTAAAAAAGAATGAATATAAAATGAAAACTCTCCCTTAGAGTAAATGATACATTAAAAGCTCACTCTATTGAGGTGAGTTTTTTAGAGGATGTTGACACAGAAAGATTTTATGTATAGGGACAGTATTTTCGCATAAACTCTTTTAAGATTATTACTCATAAGTTTAAATGATGTTCTATTTATAAATTTATGGTGTAACTAGACGTTAGACACAAAATCTATCCGTTAGAGAAAAGTTTTAGCCGTTATTCTCAGAAAAATAGTCGTTCACCTACTGTATTAAATGCGTCTGACACAGGTTATGCAGATAACTTTCTCAAGTTATGTGAATAACAAGTGTAAACACTGTATTTTGTTTGGGCGTGAAAATAAAATTAAGGAAAAATTAAGTTTTTTTAATTAATTATAAATTTTTTAATGGGATCTGAAAAAAAAAAGAAAAAACAACAAAATATAAAATAAAATAATAATAAAATTTATATAGAAATAAAAAAATTTCAAAAAAATTAAGTTGAATTCAAAAATTAAATAAATTTAACAAAAAATGATGTGGGCTTGAAACGATGAAGCCCAGCGTTTAGCCCACAAGGATCCTGAGCTCTAATTTAGGGCTTAGTACGCAGAGATACAAAAAGAGAAAAGGGAGCTGGGGCAAAGTAAGAGGGCGTGGTCTGAGCTTGTGCAAGACAGAGAAGCTATGGAGAGAGGGTGAGATACAGAGAGAGGGAAAAGAAAAGAAACACAGAGGGGGAGCCGCGTACGAGCTGAGAGATCGGACAAGACTCTGAGGAGAACTAGAGGGAGCCGCAAGATGCAAATAAAGGCACAGAGGGAGCTCGGGCAAGAGAAATGAGGGAGACTGAGATACAAAGTAGAGAAGGGTTTAGACTAGAAACAAAGGGAACTGTGAGGACGAAAGCAGAGGGAGGCAAACAAGAAAAAGAGAGAGATCGAGATTGAGAGACGAAAGAGATCACCCAATCACAAACTTCGTCCACCATTTCCCCAACATGTCTTCATCGTTCCACTTGGTGAGCTCCATGTTCTGCTTCTTCATTCTTTCTTTGCTATCATCGTGATCTTGTGTGTATTGTGAGTAGTTTGTTGTTTTTTTGTTTTTTGTTTTTTTAGCAATGTTTTGCATGGCTTTATTTTCTTGGGGTGTTGTTCCTCTGTAATTTTCTCCCAATTCAGTCTCTCTGCCTTTTCATGCTTCATTTATTTCCTACTCTACTTCACGAACTACATATGTTTCCCCTCTCTTTGCTGTTTTTTTTAGTTCTTTTAATGTTATATTTTACTAGTTTAAGGGCTATATAGTGGTCATTTTGTGGTTATTATAAAATGGGGATGTGTAAAATCTGTGTATTAGGGGATGCATCATGGTTCTATCATGATGGGAAAATGTGAAATCTCGAGTTAGAGGTTCATGATGTCTTTGAGGGTCCTTATGTTGCTAAGAAATTGATTTCTCTAGTTTGATTATATGTTTGCTTTAGTTCTCAGCTTCTGGAAAATTTAGTTCCAATCTGTTATGGGTTGATGTTATGTTTATGGTTGCTGAATGTATGATATTGTGACTTTAGCCTAACCATTTAGTTTAGCTTGTTTGGATAAGTCTCATAACTGAACTCGTATGCTGAAAAAACTTGGTTATATTAATTGAACTGTTTGGTATGTTGATGGGAAGGGTTCAGAGTCTCTGTGTATGATAAGATATCATTTTAGTCACAAGGTTAGACTGTTTATAATTGTTGAAGAGTCTTAGAAGTTTCTTGATACAGATTTGGAAAAATAAAAAAATATCATGATTCTTAGTTTATGCCTGAAATATGTATATAAAAATGCCTATGGAGACTGCACATGTTCAAGAAGTTGTATTTTCTGAATATAATCCTAGGTCACAAATCTTGCATCTTTTCAACTTGTCCCATATTTTGGAAGCAAGTAATGTAATTGCGATTTAGGTGTTAAAGAACTATTTTCAGTCTACTGTAACTTATTGGATTTCAGGTGTTAGTGGGTCCTTTCTCTTAGTATCGATGGTTTGCATTTGGTTTGATTATCCCTTAGGATAATGTTGTTAATTAGTGAGCCCTTCTTTTTGTTTCCATTTGTGAATCCGAATGCTTTTGGGATAATGCTATGCCTATATTTTAATAGTCTTAGATATCATACGCACACATTGAGTCATTTGGGCAAAGCTTGGGGATTATCTGTTGTTGATTCTCTTGTCTTGCTTAAGCTTAATGAAATGCCTATTCAACTTTGGTTTTACATAAGAAGGCATGTTTTAGGTGCTGCATGAATGTTTTTGTTTATAGCTCCAAGTTATACTTATTACACCTTACTTTGATATTTTAAACTTGTCTTCGTTGTCATAAGCTCATTGGTTTTGCCTCATGTGTTAGATTCGTCCAATGATAGCACATATCTCTTTGGCATTAGGCTCCTCAAGTTATTATACTACCTTGTGTTTCTGTGGGTGAGCAATGATCTGGTTGTCATGCTTGTACACAATGTTTTGGTCATAGATGGGAGGTCATATGTATATAATTTGTTTTTCTCGAAACTAAGTGTTGGCTGCTGGATATTTGTTTAGCATTATGAATTTAAAAGGATTATATGAGCATGTTTTTCTCACCAAGAAGGTTCTAATTTGGCTGCTGCATGTTTGGATACTTTTATTGATAATGAGAAGCGGTCATATATCATGGTTTTCTGTCATAAATCTTGGATTTATTACTATGGGGTATAGTAGGATTTTAGGCCTTTAAAATGTCGCATTTGACTATGTTTTCCATGAAAAAGGCTACTAGTCATCTAGTTGTATATATAGTTCTTGGTTTGAATTTTGAAGTGTTTCCTTTTGGCCCATGTTTATTCTTATGTGAAAGGAGTGTATTCAGCCATGTTTCTTCTCAAATTCCTTGCATTTTTGTTGTGGTAAACTTGCTAATTCTGTCTTTGGCTTGAAAGCATGATCCACAGCAATATTTTTATGGTGGAACAATGATTTGGATTTCTTGAGCGATAATGGTTTTTGTCTTTTATAAAGAATATCATTCTTGATGTTTTGGGTTGATTTAGAGGTCAATACTAATTCATTCTCATTCTTTTTCTTTTGAGGACTGTGGAAGTATGAGATCAAGCTTGGAAAGGGTGAATCATTTTCGTCAAGGCCAAAAGAGGGAACATCAAAGCAAAGATGGAAAGAAAGCAAAAGACAGGAGAGGGAGTGATCATTCCTTTTGCTCAATTCATTTGTGATTCCTATGTGATAAGTTTAAAATAATATTTGATATACTTGTGTACACACCAAACACACAATCACAAATAATAGTAGCATGTATTTTTATACCTTTTTTTGGTCATTTTTTTTTCACTTTTAGAGTTTGCCACATGAAGGCTAAGTCTCCGTATGCCTATAAAGTGTCAGTCAAGTGTACCATGAGTAAGAAGTTGTCATGGTACAAACGTTGGCTAAATCTTATTTTTTAATATTTTTTAGTACCAATGGTTTTTTTATTTACTAAAAGTAAAAATAAATGATTTAATGAAAGCCCTTTATTTCAAATTTTTATTTTTTCCTTTATGTTCTAAATGATAACACGTGGGCATTTAGGTGTCAATTAGCGAGCTGTAAGTGATAAAGACATCATAGATCCTGGTTGATTCTTTTTCTAAAATAAAATAAATAAATAAATAAATAAAAATAAATGATATATACTTATATATAAAAGTCATATTTTTAAATTCCTTTTATCATTTTTCTTTTTATAAAACATGTTACCATGATCGTATTTATTTTTTTAATTTAATATAAAAATGATTCATGCAAAAAAAATCACGTTCCCCAATTTTATCCTTTAAGCTTTTTTTTTTTGCCTTTTGTCTCGAATGGCATCACTGTTGGCATTTAGGTATTAATCAATGAACTGTGAGTGATAAAATCACCACATATGTTGGTTATTTCCCTTTAAAAATATGTAATAATCACATTTTAAATTCTTTTTAACGCCTTTTTTTTATAAATAAATGTGTTATGATGATCTTATTTATTCTCATCTTCATATAAAAAAAGGAGAAAATAAAAATAATTTGAACAAAAATTATTCGTCTTCCTCCAAAGTTTTATTATTTTCCCTTATTTGTCTCGAGTGGTAACATTATGGCTATTTAGGTATTGATCAGTAACTTGTGAATGATAAAGTCACCACATATGCTATTTATTTCTGTTCAAAAATAGATGTAATAATCACATTTTGAATTATTCTTAATATTTTTCTTTTAAATAAATAAATGTGAGTTAAAATGATCCTATCTATTTCTAGTTTTATAATAAAAATAAAATAAAAATGATTGTACATAAATTATTTATTTTCCTTTAAACTTTTTTTATTCTTTATGTCTATCCGTCTCGAGTGGTAACACCGTAGGTATTTAGGTACCAACCGGCGGAATATGAGTGATAAAGTCACCACATAAACTAGTTGATTTTATAAAATTGATTTCATATTTTATTTTTTTTAAAAAATGAAAAAGTGATGATAAGAGTAAGGTATGGAAATTGAACTATTTTTTGCAAATTAAAATGCAACTACCAATTCTGACAATCGTTTTATTTGTAGAATGATAATTCATTTTCCAAACTTCTCTTTTAAAAAATATATATATAATAAAAAATATCAACCCAGTAACACATATTTATAGTTCGAACTACGTTGACTTTGATCTATGTCGCAGAATACGTAGACCCTAGACTCTGATTTTGGGTCAAGTCCACCATTATAAATAAATAACATTTTCCTCTTATTTTATCTTTCCCAACTTGTCATATTTTCATTTTATTTTCTTTATTTTCTTTTTCTCTTATTTTCATATTTATTTTTACATGTGAATGATTAAAGGGCAATCCAAATAATTTTTAAAAGTCATAAAATTTGTGTGATTAACCTAAGGTTAGGAACGGGTGTTGTAGGGGTGCCTAACACCTTTCCCACTCACAATCATACTGTCGAACCCCACTCTGATTTGCAGACCGTCCTTTTCCTTTTTCTTTTGGTTTTCTAAAATTTCCCTTAAAATTCTGGTAGCGACTCCTCCGAAATCAACCTCCGTCATGGGGGCTAATTTTGTTGAATCAAGAGTTTTGATGATTCCAAACCAACATTCAAGAGCTTGGATTGAAGATATCAAAGGAGATCAAAGTGTTTCAAGTGAAGAATTTCTGAGTAATAGCTGCTAGATCTTCTGTAGGATCTTTTGTTATGTTTAAATGAGGGTAAAAGATTTTGATTTTAAGTAAAGATGTTTTTAAACCTTGATTTTATGATAAATCTTGACTTATTTGAAAAATACCCACAAACAGATGAAGCTTGAAAGTTTAAACTGAATTGTCATATTGGAAATTCGAACTTTGACTTTGGAAATTCGAATTTTGAGCTAAAACTGAATAAATCTGAAAAAATGTCTCTCTGTCAGACGAATTTTGGTTTTCCAAAATTTGAATTTTCATCCAAGTCTAAAAGAAGCCTTTTGAGACAGACGAACTTCACATCTTCAAAATTCGAATTTCAGATAAAATGCCGTTTGTGAAAACCAAAGAAATTCATTTGAAATAATGTTGAAGTTCATCTGAAATCAAGAAGAAATTGAGTTTGAAAAACGCTCGCTGACAGACGAACTTTGGCCTTCTAACATTCGAATTTTCATATAAGTCTGAAAGAAGTTTCTTTGTAACAGACGAACTTTAAGTCTTCAAAATTTGAATTTCAGAAAAAATGTAATTTGTGAAAACTAAAGAAATTCATCTTAAACAATGTTAAAGTTCATCTGAAAGCAAGATTATATTAAGTTTCAAAATTACTCTCTGATAGACGAACTTTGAACATTAAAATTTGAATTTTCAGAAACTATGTTTTTTAGACTGTTGAAATGAAACATTGACATATGAATGACAAAGTCCTGTAACATTCGAATATTGAAATTAGTTTGAAAAGAGTCACTCTGACAGACGAACTTCACTCTTTCAAAATTTGAATTTCGAAGAAAGTGAACTACTGTGCTTTTTGAACGTACTAGGAACAGACGAATTTTGGGTTTCCAAAATTCGAATTTTGAAGGCACTGTAGAAAATTGAAAACACTGTTCACACTTAACAGAAAAACCTTCTTCTTGAAAATTCGCATGTCATATTGTAAAAATATTTTGTAAGTTTCAAAATTCGAATTTCACTTCATGAACAGACGAACTTCGTGCTGTAATGTTGGAAGCTTTAACCTTCGGTTCATTCGAAATGCGTCTGTTGACCAACCAAAATTCGAATTTCAGTATGTCAGAAGCATTAAATGCGGTTGGTTAACGGATAGTTTTTCAGAGTAACCGTTGGATGACTTCCCCAACGGATAGATTTTGTCTCTAACGGACATTTGAGACCTAAATCTATAAATATAACATCATTTGAAGTTATAAAAAAAAAATCAAACTTGTACATACCGAATTTCTGCCAAATCTTCTTCTCAAAAGTTTTTATCCTCTCAACTTTAATATCTGTACTTTATCCTTTATATCTACTCTATTCAAAAGAGTTATATCTTTATAAACAATCTACTCTTCATCTGGAAGATAGATTTACTTGTGAGGGGAAATCATAAGGGGATTGGGTAGCACATTGTAGAAGTGCTTAAAGAGATTGAGAAAGCTCCAGAAACAGAGCATACTCGTTGTACTGTGGCATTAGCAAGAAGCCCGTTGAATTCTTGCTGTATAGTGGAAAAATCTCAAGAGTTGTCTTGGGGACTGGACATAGGTCAAGTGGATAGACCGAACCAGGATAAATTACTGAGTCTTCTTCTCCTCATCTTTACTTTTCAGCTTGCTCTGTTTTACACGTTGCTTCCCTTATACTGTGCTATCTTCACCCATTTCACTTTGTGCAGAAAAATTTCAATCTTCCCAATTCACCCCCTCTTGGGAAGTCAGCCTTGTTAACAAATTTCTCTTTTTTTCTTCATCTCCGCGCCATCCGCATCGCATCTTCGGGTGTGACAACGGGTGATTGTTAGCTCTTGGTTTCAATGTTAGACTTTCGTTATACTAATAACCTAACTAGGTTATACTGATAACATTCATTCTAGAATGACTAAGTTTTTAGCTCAAAAACATTTTCATGAAAACCTACTCAGTTGTTCGGATAACATTAAATTTTCTAAAACTAAATTTTTGGAAAAACATAGGTTATTAGGATAACCTCCCAAATTTATACAGATAACAAATTTGACAGAGAAAGGTCTAATAGTACTGTAACATATGTTATGCGGATAACCTCCCTAGGTTATCCTAATAGCATGCAACACAAAACAAGTGACCTTTGCTGTTAGGCCCTTTATGTCAATAAGGTAAGCACCTTATTAGGAAATCGAGCCAAACAGAAGCAGGGACATGGTGCAGACCTTAGTTATATGGATAATCTTATCTCTTTTCATGAAAATGAATAAAGAACACTTAGAAACAACATTGAGATTGAGACTTTATCCCCATAACTTTTGAATGTTATGTACATAAGGTAAAACTTTTCATGAAAACCATTTTGAAAACATGAGTCAAACACAAAACCAATTTGTGAGCCACTATTTTTCAATTCTAACTTATGTTAACATCATATTTACTTAATCTAACTCATTTAAAATATATGGTAATAAGATTAAGTAAATTTTCAAATATTAATCACACCTCAACACCTAAGTAAAAATAAAATATACCTAGTAACTAGGTCTTCAAATGATGAATTCCACTTTCACTTGGTCATTTCCTTCTTGGCATGCTCCCTTTTGATCTTTAGTTTTTTGACACTTGAATTCTTCACATCTTGAAGCATCCTTTTCCTTCTTCTTTTTTGAGTGAGTCATGATGTTGATTTTCTTTTCTTTATTCTAATACTCACTCTTCTTTATTGGACAATCCTACATTAAAGGTACTACACTTACAAGTCAAGTAGTTAGTCCAATTTATATATCCATCTTGTATTATACAATATAAGAGCACAGTGGATATATTAGCACATAACATGATATATGCATTATAATTATAATTGAATACGTGCTAATACACATTTTACTTTTATAAGGAACATTATATATTTTAGACACATATGATACTTTTGTTCCTTATTTCTCTACATTTATCATTTATAATATTCATTGTAAAAGTACAGTGGATATACTTGCACATAACATGATATATATGCATTACAATCATAATTAAATGCATGCTAATACACATTTTATTTCTATAAGGAACATTATATATGTTAAACACATATGATATTTTTATTCCTTATTTCTTTATATTTATTATTATCAAAACTTATATTACATTAAATTTAACACCTTAAATATGTTTCATGCTGATGACCAACTAGATCTAAAACTCTATCTCCTTAGTAAGTGAGAAAAAGATGGTCGGATGTATAACTTATCATCATCATTTGTAGTAGCATTGGTTGTGAGACTTTGACATGTCATATAAATCCAAAAGATATCATTGTTGAAAAAAGATCTGGAAAATTTAAACGAATCATTGAAACTTAGAAGTTTGCAATATCCATTATATATCCCTATGGAGAAGATGGCTATAGAAATGATGTACTTTATAGACAATCTGCTAGCCCTTCTTGTAGGGAAGAAATCACTTCCAAAGTTTTTAAGATGAAATTGCAACTTTTACTTACAATCATCAAAAGAAAAATTTTTTTTTGGAATTGCGAAGGCAGGTAAAGAGAATATTGCAAATTGAAATATAATTACTTTTTAACCACTTATCATTTCATGCTTTTCTACTACTACAAATATATTCTAACACTATAATAAATCAAACTTTGCAAAAGTTTATACCATTGAATATCAAAAAAGAGGATTGACACATGTTCATATATTGTTTCTGGCTGAGTGTGACAAGATCAAAAATCCAGATGAGATTGATAAAGCCACCACAACAGAAATACCATACAGAAATAAATATCCCCCACTATATGAACTCATGTAGTCATTCATAATTCATGGACCCTGCAGTCAAAGCAATACTAAATTACCTTGCATGAAAAATAATAAATGCAGTAATTATTTCCCTAAGAAGTTTGCCATGCACACAATTGGTGACGAGGGATATCCTACATACAGAAGTAAACAAGATGAAAGATTGTCTACAATAGAAGGCAAGGAGAATGCAAGCCTTGAAAAAAAAAAAGGATTCTCAATAGGTCGATTATAACATGCATGGTGATCATGAGGAGAATTTTACTACCTTTGAGTCTTATTGAACAAAATAAAAAGACCAAGGTCATTTGAAGAGATTAGAACAATCAACACCATTATTTACCCTATATTTAGATCTGTATGCTATGCATTAGGATTAGTTGATGATGATCAAGAATATATTGATACTATTAAAGAAGCTTCAATTACAACTTCTAGATATTGTCTAAGAAAACTTTTTGCAATCATGTTATTATCAAATTACTAAAGCAGACTTTGAGTGGCACCAAACTTCTCAAATATTATTTAAGGATATATTAAACATTCCACATAACAATCAATACTACTTGGGAACATATTTAAACATCATGTAAAAATGTTTTCCATGAATATTCAATTTCATTTAAAATGTATAAACTTTATTGCTTCTTAGATTTATATTTATCAGTTCAACTATCTTTGTAGTATGAGAAAATATTACAATTTCATGAATATTGCATGATTCATTTTATTATGACCCACAATTGTATAATTCCAGATATAACAATTTCAGCAAAGGAAAGAGAAACCATAGCCTTGTTTGAAATTCAGAAAATATTACCAACGGATGAAAGGAGTTTGTAAAACAAATTAAAAAAAAAAACTACTGCCGCATGTCACACCACAAACCATTGCATTTACTACACAATCTAATAACATAAGAACAAGAGATAAACTAGGGTTAATCAGTTCATAGAACATGATAATCCAGGTATCATCTGGCGAGTAAAATGGCCTCTCCATGGGCACTGGGACTCAGGATACTGTTAGGATTATCCATATCTTTCTCAACTAATATAAACCCTAAATCAACTCTTGAAACAAAGTTACAAGGTTGTTACTAGATCAAGGATCATGATCTGATTCTTTCTGATACACAGGATCCTCCTTAAGAGGCAAGTGTAGAGCATACTTGAATCTATGATGGTTAGGATATTATCATAGAGAGATTGGAATTAGAGAGAGAGAGAAAGCTTAGAGAGAAAACATGTTTATTTCAGAATGAGGTTTCAAGTGTAGAACTTGTCCTTCTATGTTACATGAAGTCCCCTTATATAGAGAAGGGGTTCATAAGCTTACAAACCGACAACCCATGATGGGTGTGACTCATCATGCATTACTTTTTTACAAGCGGACAACCCATAGTGGGTATGACTCATGACGCATTACTTTTTACAAACGGACAACCCATAGTGGGTATGACTCATCACACTTTTAATAAAGTAAAATAAAGCACTCATAAAGTAAAGGACACTTGTCGGTACGAACGACAATTCAAAGTGCTTATGGATAGATGGGTTCATGATGGACACTTTTATTTTTTATGTCCGGTTCAAATCTTCTTTCTTCCTTTTTCTTTTTCTTTTCTTTCTTGATTGCAGCTTCCAGCTGGATGCGGTCCAATTCAGCATCAAAGTTGTCCTTTGTGATTATTGTTGTCTCCTGAGTGGGGGACAGGAAATCATGGAGGAATTGAGAGTCCAGCTCATTTGGATCTTGTGACTCAATTAACCTCGTGGGATTTGAGCACCATTCTGGGTCTTCATCTTCTGAGAGATTGACTATAGTTGGATTTGATGATGATGGAGAATCTTCTGAAACTTCCGGTGGAGCTAGGGTTAATCGTGGCCACTCGAAGGCTATGGCTCGACCTGTTGTCATTGTTTCATTAGGATCATAGAATTCTCCAGGCAATGGTCCGAGGGAAGTGCATGAAAGATTGCTAGAGTCTCCTTTGAAATTGTTGAGATTCAAGAGAAAGTTCCTCAAATCTGTAATAATCTCAGTTTGTCTCAGCGGCCAATGCATTGCTGTTCCCCATAAGTGAACTTGAACTGGGGTGTAGAGACATCCCAAATGATTTGCAAAGTAAGGCCTGTGCAAAACAAAAAACGAATAAACCTGTTGCTGATGAACAGGAATATCCCACAATTTATTGTCAGAAATAATATTATATAATTTTCCTCTCCAGACTGAAAGGGAGGAATACCATGACAGGAAGGTTGATAATGGTGACTTGGTGTTCTTCTTATCAGTCAGATACTGATAAGTAGTTCTTGGAGGTAAAGCTATGGCGTATGCATACAGGGATGATAATGACCACATATACCACATAAACTCAGAAGTAATTAGACCTTTGACATAGGGAATAACCAAGTAAGGAAAAACAGGGTCAAAGTACTCTTGTTTGGCTTGAATACCAGTAGACTCTAAAAACAGATGAAGATAATGGAAGAGACACTGACGAGCTATAACATTGACTTGTTGAACTGTTTTTGGTTTGTAACCAGGAGGGAACACCATTTTTCTACTAATATGAGAAACTGGGATAGTGGAAGACATTCTGGATATAGTGAGTATGAACAAAGGAGTTTTGGATATTGAGGTAATTTGGGAAGATTTTGATGGTCTTGAGAGAAGGTCAACTAGGAAATTGTGTTTCCCTTTGATATGCCGGACTGTGAATTTATAACGAGAGAACCACTCTTTCCACCGGAGTAACTGTTTATCCGGGAGCATCTTTTTCTTCTGATCAAGGATGACGGGAAATGACGTGTTGTCCATTTCCACAGTGAAAGGATTAAAACTCAGATAAAAACTGAATTTCTCTATCCCTCTTTTTACTGCAAGAATTTCTTTGTAAATTGAGTGATAGTGTTTCTCTGCATCCTTGAACTGCCCACTGGCATGTGAACAATAGTTCCTTTTGTCTCCTTCTTCCTCAATGAGGACAGCACCCCAATAGTCCTCGTTGGCATCAGTTTGGAGGATAAGATTTCCCTTGTCGGGAATCTTAAGAGGTGGCGGATGCTGGGCTATCTCCTTTAACTTTTTAACTGCTTTTGTCTGTACCTCTAACCATATAGGTGGATTTTTCCTGAGCATCTTGGATAAGGGGCTAGTGTATTGGGTTACACGTGGAATGAAGTCCCTAATGTAGTTTACTATTCCCAAAAATTGTTGGATCTGTTTTGGGGTAAGTTTGTCAGGATATTCTAATAGCTTTGTTGCTATGTGTGGACTGGGCTGAAATTGTCCTTTGGAAAAGATATTTCCAAGGAACTGGATTTGAGCTTGGCCTATTTGGCTTTTTGTGGCTGAAAGCATAATCCCATAGTTTTTAACTAGTTAGGTGAATTGGGCCAAAAGTTGTTTGTGGACTTCTTCTGTTTCAGAGAACAGAAGTATATCATCAATATAGATTAGGGCTGAATGGAGTATAGGCTGGAATATTCTTACCATGGCCTTTTAGAACAGTGATGGTGCAGGTTTGAGCCCAAATGGCATTACTCTCTATTGATACTGGGCATTGGGTATACAAAATGCAGTTTTGTAACGATCATCAGGATGAACGCCCAATTGCCAAAAGCCCGCTTTCAAATCCAACTTCGAGAAAATGGAGGCCCTCTTGAGATGAACAGTTTGGGTATTTATTTTTGGAAGAGGGAACTTATCATCTTGCAGGAAGAAGTTCAGGGGTTTGTAGTCCACAACAAACCTTTTCTTTTTTCTCCTTTTCTCGTTGTCATTCTCAGCATAAAAAGCTTGACATGCCCATTGAGAATCGGTGGGCTCAATTAATCCTTGCTTCAGCAATTGATCACACTCTTCTCTAGCAAGCGCAAGATCTTCTGGAGACATTCCCAAATGTGTGGCCTTAGTGGGATTCACATCTTCATTTTTTTTGAACGGAAGACGAATGAAGAACTCTTCATTTTTCCATAATGGGAATGGGTGATTAAACTGGCTATGAGTTTTAGGACAGAAAGGCAATAACTGATCTCTGATGTCATCAAAACCAGGCGGCACTTGTTGAATAGCAAAAAGATTTCTAGCTGTTTCCCATGGAGTAAAAGAGGATTTAAATTTAATCCCCTTAGGCAAGATTTGTAACCCCTTGGCTAGATGATATATATCCATACCAATCAAAATATCTTTGTTAGGTAATTGACTACCTAACACCATTGTCCATACTGTACAGTTAGGGAAAAACTGTATTCCAATCTTTCTTCTAGAAATGAGATTAATGGAAAAGGGATTACCATCAGCAGCTGTAAAATACTCCTTAATCATTAGATTTATTCAATGGTCTATGGCGAGACAAGTGGCAATAAATTTTATTTTTAAAAAATCCACTTGGTGTGAGAAAGAGAGCAATAAACATAGACAAGATGGAGTACATCAATTTTGCAAAGCAAATTAAAAAAACAAAATTACCACCCCATGTCACACCACAAACCATTGGATTGATTACTACACTTTGCAGTCAAAAGAATGACAGTACGGGATCCACTTGGCAAGTTTCTGTAGACTTTCTTCACACAAGCGGCAAGTGGTGGTCATCATACATTAATCATTAGATTTATTTGATGGTCCATGACATGACAAAGTGGCAGTAAGTTTTATTTTTAAAAACCCACCTGGTAGAGAAAGCGAGAAAGATAAAGACAAATAAGATGAGGTACATTGATTTTGCAAAGCAAAGTAAAAAAACAAAATTTTACCGCCACATGTCATACCACGAACCATTGGATTGATAACAACACCAATGATTGTAGGTACTGTTTGGTTGGAGCCAGGGAAGGATATATTGTTTTTAACCAAACGAGTTAGAAAAAAAAAATTAAGGAGGGATGGGGAGCCCATTGCAGTATATGAAAATTTCGGACCAAACAAATCGGCTGTATCAGAAATTGGTGCTAGATGCAGTTCAAATGAAGAAATAAATCGAAAGATTTCAAAACTAAATGAGAACTGATTGAAACTGGTCAGAATTTATTTTTTATTTTTATTTTTTATTATTTTTTAAAATAAAATAACATTATTTTTAGTATTAAATAAAATTATTTTTTATATAAATATTCTTTATTTTCATATTATAATATTATATAAATATTATTATGATACATAATTATTAATAATAATACATTTACTTAAAAAAAATATGAAAATAAAATATTAATTAACTATTTTGAGTTTAAAATATGATTCTAGATAAATATCAACTTATTTATATTATTTATAATGATAAATTTACTTAATTTTATTATTACCGGTTTAATTACGATTAAACCATGGTTGAACTATTGAACCTTGAATCACTGTCTTGACCGGTTCAATAATCGATCCGATTTTTAATATCTTAAACCTTTAATTGCTTATCTTCAATGGTATAAACTTTAAAGTTCATACCAAACAGGCCCATGGGGTATTTGCAAGTTTCTGTAAAATTCCTTCACACGATGCACAGAAAGTTTTAGCAGCTTTAGGGCCATATAAAACTAATGTAGTATACCCTTTTTCCCACTTAATTGCTTATCTTCAAAATATGTCTTGCTTATTGCTAACTATTAGCATGCCCTTGATATAGATGGTTATATTAATGGCATTATAGAAGTAAAAACAGTCACAGCACAATGAAATTATGAAAACGAATTCACATCCAAGACAGAAGGATACACATTCATCAACCACCAGTTTATATGCACAGAAGTACCAAACTATAGTCAGGCCTAATATTAAAGTATTAATCTAAGAAAAATTTCCAACACGAAGACAATATGCAGTATACCATGATAGAACAGCTTTCAACACTAATCATCTTTTAATCCATGTAACATACCTGCAGTTTGCAGCAGTAGCTTCCCCATCAAACACTACTGTATTGTATATCATCCACCTTAAGAATTAGAATATACGGTTTACATAACGAAATAAAACAATGAAGTAACGAACATTCAATTGAAAAACCTGCTTATTGCTACACGAAAACACATGGTTTAATTTACAAATTTTATAATTTACATTCATATAACTTTATATACAATGCTGAATTTCGTTCTTCCTCTTAATTCTTGCACTTAATTTAGTGCATTCTCCTCTCTTTCATTATTTCCTACTGTTGTTGTCACTTGCCATATAAGAAAGGCAAGTCCAAGTGTACGGCAGTTTCTTGTTCTTTTTTCTTATATGCTAATCATCTAGTCAATTTGCTCATGTCATAGCAGAGTAATGTAGTTTTGAGCTCTGTGGTACATTTACAATATTCAGATTCTCTTACAGCTTAGCGAAAATGGACTCAATGTAGCCAAAAAATTATATTGATTACTAAACTGAAACTTCTAATATCCATCTAACAAAATAGGGTCAATACTTTAGTTTGTTGACAATTTTAACAATTTAATGATGAAGCATACAATTGCCCTACCTAGGTATTGTCCATACTCCATAATGTTCTGACGGAATATAATGTTTTTTCCCCCAAAAATAGCATTGTGTTTTCAGATTTCTAACAAGGAAACTAAAAGTAAAACAACCTGAGTAGTGAGAGCTACAAATACTGTTATGGCAGCATGAATAACTGGAATCAACAATATAGTAGTGCTCAGTAAGTTAAGGGGAGCAAATTAAAAAATAAAATGGGATCAAACATAGAGGAGGGAAAAGTAAGTTTGAAATATATTTGTGAAGGCGATTCATTATTGTCTTGATGCATTTGGATACCTCAAAAAGATCAAAGAGTACCATATCCTCCAAAATGATGGACAGAATCTCATAAAGGGCATTATTTGCAATATTCAGTAACAAGTAGATTCTCCACCAGAGAACTGAGATTACTATAGTTAGAGATGTTGATAAAATTGTTCATGAGCCCTCTCCGATCCACATGTAAAATTTGCCCAAACTCTGCTCTGCTAAATGAGGCCATAAAGTACTTACATGACTCATTCTACTTCTTGGTCACATCACCTCCTAACCCTGGATTGCACAATGAAAGTATGCTCAAACAATTCCAAAATTTTTTAGGACACGGTAAAAATGAGAATGAAAGCATACAAGGACCTACATGATTTCACACAAAATGGTTTGCCAAGCTAGTGGGGCCAATAGAGCACTTACAAAGAAGCAACTCATTGGCATTATGTCCAGTTAATATTACAACAAGGACATACTCCAAGGCAGCTTCTGCAGTTAAAAAAATAAATGCCATGCTTCCACAAGATTTTTTTAACCCATCACAAGGCAAAACCTCCTCACTCCATCTCATTCAAGTTATCCTGACAGCTGGCACATTCTCAACAAGGAATTTTGTGCTATTATTTCCCTCTCAAACTAGTACTCTTGCGTTTCTCGCTGAGTGCATATCGTCTTGCCATAGCAGGATTGTAGAATTTTCTCATGTGATCTGAGAGCCTATGTATGGCACTGAGATTACCAATCACAGAAAGCTGCATCAAAATACTATCAAACTTTCTATACGGCAATTTTATTCCCTTGTTTATTACTTCTTCCAAAAGAAAACAAGCCTCTTCCACCTTATTGCACCTAAATAACCCATCAATCATCACACAGTATGTGTCCGTATCTGGTGCACAACCCCTCTTGGCCATTTCATGCCAAGTCTCAAACGCTCCATCAGGATCATCCATATTAAAGAACATTGAAGTCAGCATGTTATATGTCTGGACACTTGGAAGACAGCCCAAATCAATCATATTTCCATAAAGTCTGAGTGCTTCATCAGACTTCTTATTATCACAAAGGACCTTGAGAAAACAATTATAAGTTACTATATCAGGTGGATAACCATTGTTTCCCATCTCCTCCAAAAATTTGTATGCCTCATCTATTTTTCCGTACAAACACATGCCTTCAATTATATCCTTGTATGTTGAGACATCAGGGAGGCATCCACTACTAATCATATACTCCAGAAGTTTAAAGCAATCCTCCATTCTATCATTTTGAACAAGAGCAACAATAATGATGGCATATGTCTTGGCTGTGGGAGAAGAAATGGTAGAACCTTTAGTTCTCATGAACTCAAAAAGTTCTACCGCCTCTGTTAGCATGCCTGCTCTGCAGAAGGTATCAATGGCAGTATTGTATGTAAAATTGTCAGGCTTATGACCAAATTGGATCATGTCTTCTAGCACTTTCATTCCTCTAGTTGGGTTTCTAACTCTGCACCACCCAAAAAACAAAATGTTATGCGTATCTGCATTGGGCTTAATTTTGTTCTGCACTTTCTTAAACAGGCCTTCAGCATCCTCAACCAGGCTACACTTGCAAAGAGCATCCAATAGCAGGTTAAATGCATTTATTTCGGGTTGTGTTTTTACTCTTATCCTCTTCTTCTTTGCAAACTTCTGGACATGAGTTAGATATTTTTCAGTGTATTTTCTCAAAACGGTCAAAAGAACTTCAACAGGAATTGTGTTCTTGTTGTGCCTCTTCATATAGTCCAACATATCACAAACTATTCGAAACTGTCTTACTTTGTATCTTGTACTAGATAGTATATCTATCATATCATTATAAGCACAAAACTCATGGGAATAATTCTCTTGATGGCCAGCCCATGTGAAAAATCTAAACGCTATCTTTTCCTCATAACGAAACTTATTCAGGACCCCGGCTACCAAAGGAGTTGACAAGGGTATTCGAAGTTGGTCAAGAGCTTTCTCCATATTGGTATGTCCATTGGACTTATCCATTATTGTGCTGTATACCTTTTCTATATCACTTCCTAAGTGATTGTCCTGATTGTCCTCGACATAACTAGCATTAGAATCAAAACTCAGATCTGCAGAAACAGTTTCGGAGCAATACAAACGTATGGAAACAGCATATGCAACAAACAAGTTCATGCGCAGTGAAGATTGAATGAAGCGCATACAGGAACAGGAAGCCTCTTGTAATGGTATTCGGCGATAAGTAGAGTTTTTAGAGAAGTACATGCTTGGTGATTGAAGTAAAGTTCCATTGTGGGGTGGACCTTTATTTCTGAAGGTATAATTGAAAGCACACGATGAAAAAGAACGGAAATTTATAGAATCTATGTACCTATCAAATCTTCTCATCTTCTTGCTTGCCAGATGAAATTGAAGGCTTCTTAGAAGAAGACTACGGTCCCCTTTGGTTTGTGGAAATCTCAGCGAGGAAGAGGGAAAGCTGGGAGGTTTCCAACGGCGAGGATGTTTGGTTGGCAAGGGAGAGAGTGAACAGTTATGCATCGGGAGACTTGTTTCCAGCGAATATGGGAGACTTCTTTCATCCCATCCACGGCAGGAAACAGGGCGCCAAGGAAGAGACCTCAATACAATAACCCAACTGCCCTTTCTAGCTCAGATCTGTAAAGAAGATCCCATCGCCGCCGCTGCACCGTCACGGTCGCTACTCCGTTGCACCTTCGCTGCTCTCTAACCAAGAAGCAAGTGGAGTAAACTCAAAATCCAAGATCATAATATTTTCTTTCCTCAGTATGATTATGCGAATTTTTATCTATAAAATTGTTTGTTTGTTCAAAAAAATTGTTTATCCATAATCTGATGGCTAAATGGGTGAAGGGAGGGTGAAAGATAGAGGGTTGAGGAAGGCAAAGAAGAAGCACGGCATTGGCGAGGATTTTGCCGAGGAAGTGAAGGAGAAGACGCTGGGGTGAGGAAGATTTTAATGAAAAAACTAAAATAAATCTTTTAGAATAAAAAACGATTGTTTTAATAATTTTTTTTATAATTGATAACTGAAACGATTTATTTTATTATATTTTATCAATAACGATTATTAAAATTAATTATTTTAACATATTTTATATATAAAAAATAATTACTTTAACATATTTTATATATAAAAAATAATTAGTTTAACATATTTTATTATTAATAATAATTAAAATAACTACTAGATTATTTTTAATGTTAGGAGTATTATATTCGTTTTGTTTGCTATATTTTTATTATCATCAAACCAAATATAAATTTACCTCTTCATATTTTAATATAAATTTAGGTCCATGGGCATTTTTGGGGACATTTTGATTTTTTTTATTCTCTTTTCTGTTCATTTTTTCTACAAATCAAACATTTTATTTCTTATTAAGGATCTTCTTTTCCTAACTAACCAAACATTTTTTTCCTTTATATGTATTCATAATCAGATTTTTAGTAAAAAAATATTACTGTATAATTTTTCAATAAAAATAGTATATAATATTATAATTTTTATAAACAAATAATAACTTTTTAATTGAATTATATAATTATTATGTTATTATTATTAAAGAATCATATACTTGTCACATTTCAATTAAAAACTAATGATAAAAACATAAAAATTATATATAAATCAAGTCCTCTCAGTGTTTATGTTTTTCATTAATTAATAAATAAAAATTTGATAAATTACCACTTATGATTAGATTAAGGAAGGTTTTATTTAAATTTGTTGTACTTATTGAATTTCAACATATCCTGAAAAGACAATTTTTGACCAAAATATAAAAAAGACTTGGCTTAAAGCCTTAATAACAGAAATACAATATAGAAGAAACTACCAAAAGTGCGACCCAAAAAAAAAACTAAATTAAATAAATCCACGAAGAAAAAAGTGGATCAAACCGGCCAGTTTGACTAGTCGGATTGAGAATCGGCCCCCGATTTAATCTGAACATAGATATAGATCGGAGGTTTTTAGAATCGATGTGAACTGGTCAAAAACCGGTAAAAAACTAATACAAAACCGATTTAATTTTTTTTTTAAACTCATTACAATCGTCCTCATTTAGCTGCTTAAATTGTATCATTTCTCCGGTGGCTATAATTCCACACTCGCCTACTCACCCTTCTATTTGGAACATTCATGTTTATGTCTAAAAATTGTATTACTTCTCTATTTCTAGCTCACCCTTCTATTTGGAACATTCCTGTTTAAGTCTAAAAATTGTATTACTTCTCTATTTCCACCGCACTCCCTTTTCCCTCATTTCATCTTTTACCCTCCATTTGGATGGGAAAAAATATGGGAGGAAGAAAATTTGGAAAGAAAATAAAAAAGAATCTAGACTTTTCCTTATCTAGGTTCTTTCTTATTTTTTTTCATAATATTCCTCTTTCCCTTATTTTCTTTCCATTCCAAATAAAACCTAAATTATGTAATAACCACTTAGTTAAAGTCACCTAAAAAAAAAATCTCTTTATTATCTCTGAGTAGTTCTTCCCATAATTTCCTTGTTGTATAATAACAATCTCTCAATACATGCATTGATGTCTCTTTCCTTGGCTGCACACAACACGGTAATCAGGTGCGCTCCCCAACAACATCTCTGTCTGATGCATTAGTATGCAGCCTATTATTTGCCACCAACCACATCGAGTTTTTCATTCTTACTGGCTCTTATCAACTTATATCCACTCTTCATGGTATATTCTCCACTTGCCTCACTCTCCATAGCACCTAATCTTTTATATCACTATCAATTTACCTTTATCAGACAATAAACCTCCTATCTCATCCCACCTCCATTCTCCTCTATCGTTCACAGCATCCTTAACTTTCCACTCTCTTACAGATTTCTTTTCTTCATTCACAGCTTCCTTTATTAGTCTGGTCTCCATATCAGTCCACTATCATCCCATAAAGAGATATCTATTCCATTTCCCACTCCCCTCCATGTATTACAATATAGAAGTTCTTTATTATAATAAGTTTTGTACTCTCATCAATCTTAAATATTAATCAATATCATATAAATCATTATTTATCAACTACTACTTTTTACTTCCTTTTGTTAAAATTAAAATACCTCAAGATGTTATTGTGGTAATTTATAAAATCACCCATTTGCACTTGAATGTTTTCATTTTTCTTTCTTTTCTTTTTTTTTATTGATGACGACAAACAAAAGAATACCATACTAGGCCAATCACTCTCTTCAGAGTAGCTTGATTTTTCTCTTTAGTCCCTTTCTAAAGTAAAATAGAGAGGAGGAAGAAAATGTGTATCAATTTCAGCAAATTAATTTACTAGCTCATTCCCTGTGCTTCATATTTTCCCAATTTTCTGTTCCACACGGTTTTAATCAAAAACATGGATGGACTCCGATCATTGTTCACAGCAGATGGCACTAAAAAGGGAGAGAATTAAAGAGAACTACATGGATAAGGACGAAAAGAAACGAACTTTCAAATCTCAAGTGTAACTCTTTCTTATATATAAAAGTTTTTTGAGCCAATGATTTAGTCCATTAATGGGTGGCCCAATCCAAAATTTCCAATATCTCCCACTCAAATATGACAAGATGACTACCACAAAACCTTTAATTACTCCCTTCAATTTCATATTAGGTGCTCTGCCATGACTACATGGATACGATGTCTCCTTTCTATAGTTCTTGTACTAGGAATCCTATAATAGAACTAGTATAAGACAACTACCCTCACATATGTATCTTGTATATAAATAAGTGCCTCAAATTCCCTAGATCCGCTCATATACACTTCTCTTATGCTAAATATAATTCATCTCAAGTTTTAACATATATAACTCAAATTGTCTTTCTTATATGCATAGTATCCACATTTATGATGTCTCTAAAAAGACTTCATAACGGGCTAGCCTCATATACTAGCATAGTTGTATATATTTTAAGTGTTCTTCCTTTCACCCAGATATCATTTCAATCAAAATCAGCTGCTTTCCCAGTAATATCCCTTTAGATCAAATTATCATGATCATAGGATTTATGCTAAAGCAGTGACACGAATATCAAAATCATAAGGGCATTAGTGAAATGATTTATTCCTTTCTGGGACTCACACAATGATGAAGTAAGGATCTATTCACTTGCTTCTTGTTTGCAGTTCTTAAGTACATACAATATAAATTGTATGCTATAGTGTCCCTCTTATTCCATAAGAGTATATATTGATTTGATTGATTTTTAACACCGTACAAATTTTAGTTCAAACACACATGGTGTCTAACCTGATTTCTGCCAATCATCTAACTTCTTATGATGTTAATTTGGAGAATTTCATCATCTAACTATAGGTATTATAGATGATGGGTATCCGTAATTCAATCCATATATGTATTTGAATCTCATCTCCACTCACCCTTCTCTTTTGTCGAGTCAACATATATTATGTGTTTCTTCTTTGCCATATCAGTGCTTCCACTACTTTACTGGTGAACACAAATGTTTCATCTTTACCCCCTTCTCATGAACGTCAAAGGCCGGTTGCTCATGTGAGAGATTCAATCTTATGAACTTATATGACATACCATGCATTGTATATATACTGCCCATAATTATGGCATTCAATGCAAAAATTGCATTTAATTTATATAATTCTCATCTCTAGGTATTCGGGCTTTGCTTGGGGATTTACTAACATCACTTTGGTAGAGATACAGTATATAGTAACACATTCTGTATCATTGCTACTTTTAGCAAAACTTTGTACTTTATGTTTATGCACTTTGCTTTTATATGATACTTATGGTTTCTCATCAAAGCTATGGCTTTTGATTATCACATCTTACTCATAATGGACTCAAATGTTCTACGAGTGATCCCCAAATTCTTTATCAATCATCATAGCCATAAACCCAATGTTTTGTTACTAGACATGTTTCATATTATAATTCTATGCCTAGTTCTTACTATAACATCATATGGCATTTTATATAGCAAGAAAAAAATATTAATGAGTCTATTTTCTACTCATCCATATCTTCGACATTCTCTATATATTGGAGCATTTAATTTGACTTATGTTACATCCTTAATAATAAAACACATATAGTAGTAACCTTAAGTATCTATTTACTCTCTTATACTCCTTTTGACAACTTTAAATCACTTTATAATTTTGGAGTCTAACTTGAATCTACAAGCCTAATCATTATATGAATATCCAATTATATATGCTCTCCGCATATATTTTATTGTCAACAATACTAAGATAAGAGATTTTATTAATAAATTTCCTTCAAATTTTACATGAGGATTTTTCTTATGACTCAAGCTCATATTTCTTAATATAGGGTATTTTAAAGTTTATAGACTACTTACATTAAGGCACTCTGAAATTCTCTTGTAATAAGAATGATTTCTTTGAGCAATTCACTTGGATTGTAATTTTCAAGAATATATCATGCATTACCCTTATCCTTATACTCAAATTTTAAGGAAACTAGTCTTCAAAAACTATAAACCAAAATAAATTGATTTTGGCTAGCAATGTTTTACCTATCTAAAAGATAATATCACAAAGTTTTCTTGAACAACATAATGTAGAAACATAGTGGTCCACTCCAATTATTCAAGATTCATGTGAGATCATATTTTAAAGAAATCTTGATGGACACTGTATATCTTAATCTCCACAAAGAGATTTTTGGAGTTCTTTAAACTTTTTCCCAAATTGTTATTCAATCCATTTGATGTAATTTCATGTTCAAAAATGTAATCATAGCCCAAATTAGTCCAAATGAATCAATGTACACAATAAGAGAAAATTTTTCTTCTAAATTTGTCATACCCACTTGTTGTACATATCCCTTCGTAATTGAGTGAGTCATATAGTCTCTAATGTGTTCTCAATTATCCTCATAGCATATCAACATCTATTGCTCTTATCCATTTTACCTTAGTAAGGTATGATGGAGTTTGTAGAAAAATATTTGATCCTTGATCATATAGTGGAGTAACTATAAATGACATCATCTTTAAAATAATATTTAGATGCACTTTAATTTTACTCTACTTAAGTGGAATTGTGTAACATTGTATTTTTTTGCAATTCTATTTATCATGATGCTCCCACTCGGATTGGAAACTCCCACTTGAACTGGAGCTTCCACAAGGATCAACAACTCCTATTTTAATTGATAATTTAAAGTATAATCACTTGTCTTTATAATAATTAACATGTGTTTGATAAAGAGATATATTTTTACTGATAATTTCCTTGATAAGAAGATTACTTTTTTGGAAAAATGAAATTCAAATTCAGCTATTCATATAATATTATTTGCACCAATGAAAACATGACACTTTATGTAATATTCCTATTTTTATGAGATGTTATAAAATGAATAAAAGATGAGAAACGAAGCGAGACGAAAACACTACATATAATTGGACTTTAGAAGAAATTAATTTCTCATCTAATTTTCTGAAGAAGTTATGTCTGGTCATTAATTGGAATTAATATTTCATAATACCCTTAACAGAAATTAATTCCAGAATTTATCGCGAAAAATATGCAATATACCACTTGAATGAAAACTCACTCCAAGCTGAGTGCAATAGTATAAGTATTGCATTCCCGGGAGGTCTAGATTAAGAGATAGACCAATTTGAAATTAATGTGCATAGTGAAAAAGAAATAATAAAAAATTGATCTTTGGGTAAAATTACAAGAAATTGCCAAAAGAATGAATAATTACATTTTTTACCCGGTTCAGGGACAAAACGGTTATTTCTCAAATTAGAAGTAAAATGTAAATAATGAATTGAAGGTCCAAAAATGAAAATTTTGACATTATAAAATGCAAAAGGAGTTGAGAAAAACAGAGAGATATCATTAAGTATAAAGAAGGGTAAAGATGTCATTTTTCCTAATTAAATAAAAAAATGAGAAAATTATATTTGAGTCTCAAGAATCAAGAATCTTTGAAATTTAGTCCTTTAAGAATGATTTCAACGTGAAAGGGAAAGGAGAAAGAATTTTGGGACAAATTACATCTAATGACCCAAAAGTTTTAAAAATGCCCAAGTTAAAGACATTTTTGTAAATATGAAAAATTATAGTCAAAATGAAGCTCTTAATGAGTTAAACCCAATAAAATATAGTATGAAATTTATTAAGGCCAAAATAATATTTATTGGTTGATTAGGATTTAATATTAATATTTTACCCGATAAAAGTCAGTTTAAACTGTAGAAAAATGCAGTATTGATCCAAGAACAATGATTGGACCTTAATAAAATATATTTTTGGTCTAGATAATGATTTTAGAGCAAATGTAATTATTGGATAATCTTGTACCAATTTAATGACAATTTTGGCTAAAATACTTAATCGGTATGGGTAAATTTAATCGGTAAAGGGTATTTTGATCCATTAAACTTTATGAAGTAATTTTTGGCCAAAAATGATGATGGAACATGTCTAAAAACCAGCTTGGGACTCAAAGGGAATTTGTTAAAATGTTTTAATAAAGTAAAGGTAAAAGTGATCAAAGTTGAGCTAAATTAGATTAAAGTGAACTAACCATGATTAGCCAAGTAATTAAGTGAGACAATCTTATTCTCCTCTCTCATTTATCACGTGGCAGCTACATAATAAAAGGAGCAATGGAATATTTAATTAGTTTTGAAAATACTTCTTTAAGAAGTATTTGGGTAAAAGTGGCAAAAATTGATTGGATCATATTTCTTCTTTGTCCCCTCTCTTGACCGAACTTGGCATGCTTAAAGGAAAGAAAATAGGTGTGAAAATAGAAAAGAAAGGGGGAGTTACGTGAGAGAAGGAAAGAGAAAAAAAAGAAGAGAGAAGATAAGACAAGAAGCAAGTACACAAGTCTAAATTGTCAAGATAAGCTTTCCATCTTTTCAAGCTAGTTCTTCAAGTAGTTTAGGTTGTTTTCATGGTGTATTTTCCTCTCTACATTCCTTTAAAGTTTCAGCCATGGCAAACCCTAGAGAGAGAAAGTTGAGTTATGGCAAAATACAACCATATAAAAGCTTCACAATGGCCTAAAGATCAAAGATGTACAAGTTGTTTGATGTTTAGAGAAGAAAATATCTTTCTACATTTTTTGTGCCATTTTTGTTCAGAATAGGGGAGTATTTAGAGAAGGAATTTCTTGATTTTGACCCCAAAAATGAGTTCCCCATGCCCAAAACCTTAAGAACAACCATTGGTTCAAAGAAAAACCAAGAAGAAAGCAAAGATAAAATTTAAGGATTTAGTGAGCATTATGTGAAGTTGGACCAAGAACCAGTGGCTTATATGCTTCATTGGTGTTATGTTTAGGTCCAAGGAAACTTAAGGAAGTGTTTGGAAGAAGTACAACTCAAAGGAAAAGAGAGTGGGAGCATTGGAATCAAGTTGGAAGGCAAAGGAAAGCAATAATGGTAGCATAGTCTATTTCTTGCTTTATGTTATTGTATATTGTTTCTATGTTATAATCCCATTGCCATATTGATGTTATGATGTTGTGAGATTGGTTTGGCTGTTTTTATGAAAGGGTCCTAACCCTTGGATATCCATTTTATAAAGAGAGACCATGCCAAAATTTTAAGGAACCATTATGACTTGTTATATGCTTGAATAGGTGAATTGTTATGATTTAAGTTTTTATGCATATATGATAATATAATTGCATGACATATGACTTGCTATTGAGATTCTATAATCTCACCATTCCAAACACTAACCATGTTAGGGAAAGGACATGGAAGTAACCAAGGAAGAAGGCAAGAATGAAGAAGCATGATAATTATGTGAATTGTGAGTATTTTAATGTATTGTTATGGCATCATGTATAAAATTGCATGAGAATTCATGAGGCTTGTATTTCCGTAACTATATCCATTTGAGCATTATTGAGTGATATGTATGGATTTGGTACAAGGAATGATAATGTAATCATGTTATGAAGCTCATTTTGCCAAGATAAGAATGGAAATGCTCAATTAGAAACACTCTGAGAATAATGAAGGTACTGTTCATATGAAATAGGGTACAATGTATGAGTGTTATATATTCCCAAAACGTAGATAGAATGAGCTTTTTATAAAGCTAAAGAACACCTAAATTGAATAAGTGTACAATTTATGGTGACTTTTATAAATTAAGGGTCAAAACTGGTTAGAGTAAGGAAAACTGGATCCTTTATTATGAATACTGGAAAATTCAAAACACAATAGAAAATAGTACAAAGCTCCAAAAATTCAGTGGTTTGAATTTCTGGAAACCTCTAAGTCTTAGGAAATGAATACCACTGGTTTGAAAATATTTGGAGCTATAAAGAAAGAGTTATGTGATTTCTCCTAAAACTGTTCCAGTAGAAGTAGTTTTCTGACCCTTAATGATTTAAGTCAATTTCATGCCCTGTACAAGTTGAATAAATGTACAAGAAAAATATTTCTAGAAAGTAGACTCATAGGGCTTTCGAATGACATAAAGAATGTATGATTTTGCTCAGGATATAATGAGATATGAATTTTTAAATATAATGTCAAAATACTGGAAAAGAGAAAATGACTAAATATATAGTAAATATTTGAGGAATAAACTATATAAATTGGTCAAGATAATGCTCTATTTCATATTTTTTCTATGTATATAAGTTTTTTATCTATTTTTAGAGATTTAATGAAATGATTTTTCTAGAATTAGTTATGAATTTTTCAAAGTTTAGTCAGTAAAGTGGAAACTACCATATGAATAGTAATCAAAAATTATAGAAATTCTGATTTTCATTCTTATGTGATTCAAGCTTAGAATCAAGCATAATTAGACTTAAAAGAAGTCTAATTTATGAGAAATGAGTTTAAAAGTAAGGTGTTATACTTTGTAATTTTGAGTGTCTCATAAACATACTTTTATAGCTTAATTTCCCACCTGATAAGGGAAAAACATCATGGACACATGAGCTAATCCTTATAGGTTTAAGATTTTTAAATCTTGCATGCCTTTTGTCCATGAATCATAATATATATGAGTTGATTAAGTGTGAAAGCACTGATCAATAATTATTAATTTTAACCACATGTAATAAAACTTTTATTTCTCTTTTTATAGTAACTCTATTCTATTGTAGAATACCAAATCATTCTCTTCATGAAGCACATTCAATTATTTTGACAAATATTCACATCCTTATCGTGAATTATTGTCAGTAATTGTGGTAAAATACTATACTTCATGTCTTAGCCTCTCATTAATTAAAACCACATATGTTACAATGGACCACATGCAATGGAATTTTAATCCTACTTATTTTCAAATGGTTTACCGGTTGCATTGTTTAGTATGCTATGTTCTCACTAGATCATTTCCAAGTTGAAAACAAACTTTAATATTATCTTTCTTTTGTTATTCTTAGTCACTTGTTCCTAGCTCATAAAGTTTTAGCTCAACTTGCCATACTTTCACATTTCTTAGATCATTACACATTGTGATGACCAACACAATACCATTTGAAAAGCAAAAAACTAGTGTCATTTGTCCCACTATTAGTACTTAATAAGCTATCATGAAAATACACACTTAAATTGATTCAAGAAGAGATGTATTTAAGAAAATATTTGTCAGATTTTTTTAATGTATAAAACATGCCATAAAGGATTATGGCTCTCTGTACAAAAATAATTTGTATATTAAGCACTTTTCTCCTTTTTTATGTCATTTCCTACAAATCATTTTTTGCTTTCCAAAAGTAGTTAATTGATAATATTCCACAAAGGGTCCTTAATTTGTTATTGCATTGTTTATAGCTCTCAAATCATCATCCACAAAAGGATGAAATGATATTAAAGAACTCAATATTTCAATTCTAAGAGCATATGCCTTAAAGTGGAATATTACAACTTAGTAATAATTGGTTTTTCTCAGGGCAAATGCAAGCAAAACATATTTCATCATTTTTTTAAGCATGTTACTTGACTCTTGATGTGTCAAAATTTCTTACATCATGCTGGTTTTTTCTTCTTAAATTCTCTCATAGGCTCCTTAAGTTGTTGATCATATCACTTTACTTGTAGTTCTTTCATTCTTGCCCATAGGTCTTAAAGTTTCATCATTTATCATATACTCATGATCAAACATTTGACAATCTCTCGATGCACAACTCTAAACACAACTTCAAGTTATCCTTTTTCATTACTTAAAATTGGGCAATAATTCTTTGTTGAATCAAGTGTTTTGATAATTCCAAACCAACCTTCAAGAACTTGGAATAAAGATATTAAAGGTGCACAAAAGGTTTCAAGTGAAAGAATTCTGGAGAAATCAGTACAAGGATAGATGTAGAATGTTTAGTAATGTTTTAATTTGAGTAAAAGACTTTGATTTGGTAAAAAGATATTTTAAAACCTTGATTCTATGTTAATTCATGGAATATTTGAAAACCACCCACCAACATACGAAGTTTGAAAGGTTTACACTGATCTACTATTTTGAAAATTCGAACTTTGACTTTGGAAATTCGAATTTCGTGTTGAAAATGAACAAATATGAAAAAAGACTTCTTTGACAGACGAATTTTGACTTGAGAAATTCGAATTTTGATACGTTTCTGAAAATAACTTTTTCTGACAGAAGAATTTTGGCTTTTGAAAATTTGAATTTTAGATAAAATGCAACTTATGAAAATTGAAAAATTCATCTGAGAATATGTTAAAGTTCATCTGAAATCAAGCTAAGATTAGGTTTCAAAATTGTTTACTGATAGATGAACTTTGAATATGAAAATTCAAATTTCAGAAACAAAGCTTGTGAGTTTGTTATAATGAAATGTTGACATACGAATAACAATATTCATAAGTTTGAATTCTAAAGCAAGTCTGAAAGAGGTCTCTCTGACAGACGAACTTTACCCTTTCAAAATTCGAATTTTGAATTGATGAACTATTGTGCCTCAGTAAACCAGCTTCTGACAAACGAATTTTGGGGTTCCAAAATTCGAATTTCGAAGGCACTGTAGCAAATTGAAATTACTGTTCACACTTAACAGAACAACTTTGAACATAAAAATTCGTATGTTCCAACATAGAATCATTTTCTAAAGATGAAAATTTGAATTTTACCTTATGACAGACGAACTTCGAGAGTTCAATGTTAAATGCTGTAACTTTCTGTTTCTGTAAAATTTGTCTGTTGACCAATTAAATTTCAAACTTTGAGTATCAAAAGCATTAAATGCGGTTGGTGAACGGATAGTTTCTCAGTATAATTGTTGGGTAACGTTTCTAACGGGTAGATCTTGTCTCTAACGTATAGTTGAGGCAGAAATCTATAAATAGAACTTCATTTGAAGATGTGGGTAACGAAATTACTTTGTATATACTAAAACTTTGCCAAATCATCTACTCAAAGTCTCTTACTCTTACATACTTCATTGCTTGTACCTTAACTTTCATATTTACTCTTATTGAGAGAGTTTATTCTTTGTAAATAATCTTATCTTCATTTGGAAGAAAGATTTACTTGTGAGGGGATATCACAAGGGATTGGGTAAGCACTAAGTGAGAGTGCAAAGAGTGAAAGTGTGAGCTTTAGAAGCAGAGCATCAACTTTGTACTGAGGCATTTGCAAGAAGCCCATTGAATTCTTGCAGAATAGTGGAAAATCTCAAGTGGTGACTTGGGAACAGGACATAGATCAAGTTGAGAGACCGAACCAAGATAAATATCTGAGTTTTTCTCTTCCCTACTGCTATCTTCATTGTTTATTTACTCATACTTTGTTTTACTATCATACTTTGCTTCCTTCACTTTCCTTTTTGACGTTTTGCAGAAAAAATTTTAATCTTTCCAATTCACCCCCTCTTGGAAAGCCAGCTTTTCTAACATTCTTTTCATATGCTTAATTAGCAAAATGAGATTTTGTCAAAAACACACAACCTAGCATTATAATGTGGGTTACAACATTTCTGTTCCTTGACTTTACAAATCTCAGCCATTTACCATTTAGCAACACTAATTTGTATTTCTATGCTTAGATTACACCTGTATATTTGGTGTTCATTTCTCTTTTTAATCTCTAAGGATGACAAAAAAGTATAGTGATTTATTGTCATAAATTATCACTATTTAGTTTTCTTATCCTTGTTCTTTTGACATTCAATTGTCATAGTCGGTGTATTTACTTGCCATAATTAAGTATTATTTATTTACATAAACATAACACAAAATTAACATATATACAATGCTACTTTATTTACAATAAACTTCGAATAGATCCATGATGAAATTAATAGTTTCACAATTAAAAGAGTACTATGTACTACTCCTTTACATGTATACTAAAAAAAGTCATCACTTCTCTATTGAGTTTATTTGCAAATATTGCTTATGAAATTAATAACTCTTAAATTACCCTAGGTCTATTTTCTAAGAACGCCCACTCATATGGGCATTTCATTTAGCAATCATAAGCATATAATTAAAAACATATAATAAAGATATTCTAACCTATCATATATTTTATAGATTATGTTACATATCAATATAATGGAATCAATAATGAAGCACAAATCTACCCAATATCAATCAGGAATTCAACATATTAAATTTAAATATTTATGGACACAACTTCTTCATCCTTAATCTGGTGAAAATTTTTGAGTAATATCTTTGATATGTTGATCCAAACTAAGCATTATCTGTGAGAACCTTAAAGAGACGTTTTAAATGCATCTCTTACCTTCGTACAAAATAACCATAACATTGTGCATTTCTTATGTCAAAGACTGAAATTACAAGATTGTTTATCTCTTGTTTACCTTGATGCATTACTCATCTTGGAGCTTAATTTTAGTCATGCACACATGCATTGACATTCATGGGTCACCCCTAATTTTTTTTTTATTTCCTAGAACACATTACGTAGGAACGGATCAAGTATCAAATTGTCTTATATGGCTATAAGAAAATCCTTAATAAAAATAATAGCCACTTGTATTTTGAACACACGTATGTGCGTTGTAATCCTATTATCATTTCTTTGATAAATCCTCTTGATATAGGCTCTCAAATATTCTACTGTTTTAGTATTCTTTGGATCCTTTTGAATTAATTTCTTATTAGAAATCAATCAGAACCATAAAAAGTATACCATTTTATGGCCAAAATAACTCAAAAATTGTCAAAATTACCTACAAGTATTTAACAAAACACATACTAATTGGAAACTCATAAATTTAGGGATTTTTAGAGTTAAATTTTATCCCTATAAAAACAATAAGCACCCTACATGTGTTTTGTAAATCTTTTGGAATATATAAATTCCATAAGAAAAATCAAGAAGTAGAAGCTTTAAACACATGCTTGGATAGTGTGTATACTCTGCACATTTTCATGGAGGCCACTTTCAGCAAATTTCACCACCTTATGGTTATTCTCAACTCCTGCTATTTCTTCTGGTATGTGCTGTTTGGCCAAATGGTGAAGAAACAAGCCTCATGCTTAATTTTCAAAAGTGGTTATGCCATTAGTTTTGTTTTTATTATGTATGTGTTTTATTTCTTTAATTCAATTAGCCCAAAAGAAAATTGGTTCAAACCCATTATTGACCAAAAGAAAACTTGGGTATTTCCTTCTCTTTGTTCATATATTTTTTCATGTGTGGCCCATCTCCTCTGTTTTTTTTTTTTAACGAGCATCACATGCTAGAAAAATTGTCCAAACATGTAATAGAGCCATGGCATAGTACCAATCGTTTTAATGAGAGGAAAGAGGTAATGAATTGATTGAGTTCACGTTGATTCCCACTGTGTCCCCTTTTTTAATGCTAGTCTTTATTAGATTGATGATAACCCACGTGTCATATTTAGAAGGGCAGGTTATGCTTATAGGTTCTAGTATAATTTTCCCTTTCCTTCCATGACTTTTTGTAGTTTTATAACTCATATATATATATATATATATATACTTCTTCTAGTCCATATTATAGGGTGTGAGATCTCTTTTTATGTTCATTAAAAAAATTAAAAAATATTTTTAAATATACTCAAAGTTCCAAATTTACCTATATTTATTGAAGGAATGTTACAATGATTAAAATAAACAATTTCCTATAAGAGATCAAATTTTCATGAATGATTACACTTGTAAGAAAGAGAAAAATAACCAATTAAATATAGTAAAGATAAATTGTCCATTTAAGTCCTTACACCTTATATTATAGACCAAGAAAAAATCAGTCTCACATCTTATTTATGAACTGAAGGGAGTATATATATATATATATATTTACAACAACTTATTCCTTTATTATAAGAAAATATGGCTTCCATTGGCACTACATATATTCATTGTTTACGGAAGGTTAACAGTTTGAAACTTAACTCTCAGCTTCTAATCTTACACTAGTCCTTTTTAGCCCCCTTATTATTATTTTTTTTAAAAAAAAATTTTATTAACAAATATTATTAAATGTCAAAAGGTTATAAGTATCATGTGACTTAATGTTTCATAGGCACTTTTTCAGATATAGGGGTTATGGATTCTAAGAGTGTACACAAGCCGGGTTGGGCCGTACTTTACCCTCGTCCATTGCTAGTTCGATAATGCTCGGGAAAAATCAAACTAAGTATCAAATTGGAACTAGGCCGGCTCAGTATCAAATAATTTTTTAAGATATTAAAAAATAAAATAAAAAACTAACTTTATCTATTAACAAAAAATATAATTATTTATGTAAAAATAGATTTCTTTGAAAAATAATGTTATGATAGAAATTAATTTTTTTAAATTATAAATATTTACAACTATACATTATTTTCACATAATATTAAATTAAGAAATCAATTTAAAATTTTAAATAAAACTAAAATATTAAAATCTTAAGAAGCTTTTCATAATAATCATATAATTAATGTATTACATAAGATATATCGAGAAAAATATCTTATAAAATCAACTAATATATACAAAATAATATAATTTTTGAAAAATATACATATACATATATATTATGGGTTGGGTGATATTTCATATTTAGTCTATCATTTTTTTCATATTATTTTATATCATTTCCTTAGTTTTTTAGCACACTTTAGGGGCATTTTGAGATTTATTAAGGCATTTTAGATCTATTTAAGTTAATTGAGTGCTTTTTTATATTTTTTATCCAAAAAGACTATTTTTAAAATTAAATGTCATTTTATTAATTTTCTTAATAATTTCCAAGAATTTGTTAAAAAAAACTTGATTTTAGTTTTTGATAAATAAATGACAAATAGATAAATAAATATACACACATATATATATAATATACTTACCTTTTTGGTGGGGATGATTTGTTATTATTATAATAATTTTTTTCTTTTGTTTCTTCTAGAGGAGGACTAATTGCAGGGAGGTGTAAAAGAAAAAAGAAAGAAAAGGAGGATGATGCTCATGTGGTGATCATTCATTCTTAGCCGCAGCCTAACCGAGGTGTAAAAACTCAACCTCTTCCATACATTGCCAGGCCTTCACCTTCAGATTTGGATCATTCTTATCCAGAAGGAGAGGGCAGACTCAAGAGAAATCATTACCAAAATTTTCTTCAGATTTGAAAAACCTCCACCTTCATAGTAGCCACCGCCCAACGTTCTTTCTCAGCCTACCTCCACTGTAACTCCATCGCAACTCCTTTGTTTCTTCTGTCATTGCAGTTTCGTCGTCGGAACTCCATTGCAACCTGGTTGTTCTCCACACTTTCTACTTCTTCTGTCTTCTTGCTTGCTCTACCACATCTTCACCGGAATTGTGTCATCGTTGTGTAGTGATCTGAATCTTCACCCATGATGCTGTTCGTTCAGATTGCAGAAATGGATAGGAGTTTCAAGCATTCATCTATGAGTAGCTGAGTTGATTGATTCCTCAAGAGATTGGATTATCAGCTCAGAGAATTAATACGGGAGTTTCTATTTTCTTGATTCCTTCCCTTATAGATATTTCTTGATTTTTGTCTTATCTGGAACATCTAATTGAATATGTTTTGATGGATTTAGCTATATTGTGACTAGATTTTAGTTATAATATAGGATACCATGACTTTGTTTGAATTGTTAGTGTGCTGGAAAATTATAACTAGATACATTCCCTTGATGTTATTATTGCTTCTTGTTATCATTGTTCAAGTGAGTGATGATAATGCATTTTGATGATGTTTACCAAGATGTTTTGTGTTCTTTCCAATCTAATTTAGCATTAGTTAGCAAGGGCAGGGATGATTCAAATAATGTTTATGGTTAATTGGGATATTTTTAGGTGTTAGATGCATTATGTATAACTTTAGGGCCCAAGGTTCATGTATTGTGTCTAATGCCAAAGTCTTTTCATAATTAGACTTCATTAACTCCCAATTGAAGGATTATAGAAATTAATTAGGATATGTGATGATGAGATGAAATCCAAAACTTGAGGAATGCTTATAATTGATCAAACAAACCAAAATTCCTTATTTGTTTCCTTGTTTCCAAAATAATTGAAAATTTACAAACATTTAATTTCTTTTTGCAAAATTGTTTTCAATTGAGTTTAAAATCAAATCCTCATTACTTTGTGTTTATAAAGTGTTTTGAATTAACTAGAGTTAAGCTAGAGATTCTACAAGAAATACGATTTAGGTTGCACGATACTATAGTCGCTTTCTAGTTAATTTGCAAGTGATATGATTTGTCGGGGAATCCTTTTTCCTTAGCTTTGGTGAAGTTTTTGACACTTTTCTAAATTGTTTTGTTTTGTTTTGATTCAGTTTGGTGCGTGTTTACCTAGTGTTTTGTTGCAATTTTGGGTGATTGATTGAGTTGCACTGTGGTTGACACTTCTGATTTTTGCCAATAAAATTTTGAAATTTGGTTTTTCAAGGTTTTTAGGTATTTTAAGCAAACTACATACCTTTTGGGTATTAGTTTGGGTAAAAAAAAAGTGCAAATTCCTTCATTTTCATTGATTTTTAAATTTTTCTTTATTTTCTGTGAATTTCTGTTAAAATTTCTAAAATTGTGTCTTTGTGCATTTTGAGTGCTTTGTTTGCTTTCTTGGCTTTCTTTGGGCACTTTTAAATGGTTTATGACTAGAAGCTCTAAAGAACCTTTGATTGAATTGGATTTGGAAATTGAAAAGACACTTAGAAGCCTTAGGAATTCCTTGAAGGAAAGTACTTGTTTTAGTGATTCTTCTTCTTTGCATTCATCTAGTTCTTTGCATTTAATTGATCATACTCTTATCTTTGATAACATGGTTGTTGTGGTGAATGAGAATGAACAATATGTGAATGGAAATGAGAATCATGATGAAAATAATGTGCTTGTAGTGAATGAAGAGAAAAGAAGCAAAAGGGAGGTCATTGCACCTAATGATAACATGCCTTATTCATATGCATACTTTCCAGATGAGGAATTTAATTTTTCAAATTAAACCGTCTTTGCTTCAAAACTTACCCAAATTCTATGGCTTGTTAGGTGAGGATCTGAATAGGCACTTGCAAGATTTATACATGGCTTGCCATTCCATGAAGCCTCTTAGATCTAATACCGAGGAAGTAATATGGAAGTCCTTTGTCTTTTCACTTGAGGGGAAGGTAAGAGAGTGGTTTCTTCTTCAACCACAACATATTCGATGCAACTCATGGGCAAATTTGAGAAGGGCTTTCTTAGATAAATATTTTCCCGCTACTAGAGGAGCTTCAATGAGGAAGGAGATTATGGGTATAAAGCAAAACTGAGAGGAGAATTTGTATGAATATTAGACTCGTTTCCAGTCTCTTCTAGTCAAATTGCCTCATCACAAAATTCCTAAGGATCATTTAATTCAGTATTTCCATGAGGGATTGTTGCCTCTTGAGAGGAGAAATGTTAATGCTACAGCTGGAGGGGTCACTTCTTGATATGAATGCAAATAGAGCTTGGGCATTGCTGGATAAAATGGCCAATCTTGAACAACAGTACACACCAAGTGAAAGAGAGGCTAAATCTATTCAAGAAGCTCCTAGTATGTTATCTAAAGGTGTTCATGAGCTTCAAGCTCAAATTGATGTTTTAACAAAGAGCTTATGCCAAGTTGCAAGTCAACAATTTTCACAAGTGAACAATATGGGTATGTCTAATGCGTTGTTGGCTTCTACATGTTCTATTTGCCAATCTAACATGCGTACAACCTCTAATTGCCCTTTGAAAGAAGAAGCTCAAGAGTTGTCAGCTTTATACTCCCAACAATACAAGCCATCAGGGTTTACACATATTACTCCAAGGAATGATCTTTACTCAACAACATATAGGGATGGAAAGATCATCCAAATTTGAGATATGGGAGCGGCAATCAAGGAAATCAAGGTGCATCTTATGGTAAAGTTGGAGGGTATAATCAAGATCAACAACTTATTTCATCCTCTTAGCCTTATGAAGAATCATCTAGTTTAAGACAAGTCATTCCTATCCAAGACACTTCAAGAGTAGATTGGAAAAGATGATGGAGGCCTTGATGTCAACAATGACTTCTCAATTTGGCACTATGAAAAAGGAGATAGAGATGCTAAAGACTGAACAAAATAGCACTCAAACTTTTGTGCAAAATTTCAGCAATGATGTGAGCTCAAAGCAAGCCACAGAGAGTAGGAAACTACCTACTCAAATTGTTATTTATCCTAAGGGCTTGAATGCAATAAAATTGAGAAGTGGTAAAGCCTTGCAAGAGCCTAGAACCTATATGGCTGAAAATGAAGAAAAGGATGAAGAAGTTGTAAAAGAAGCTCTTAAGCTAATTCTACCCTTTCTAGCACTCAAGATGAATCTCTAAGAATATCTCAAGAATTAATGGTACAAGCAGCTTCAAATGAGCAAAAAGAGGAAATAGAGGCCAATACCTTTAAGTAAGATGAAGGAAAGGTTGGAAGTTCCACTAAAGGGGCTAATGTTATCCCAAAGCATATTGAAGTTGTTCAAGGTGATGCTAGGCCAAAACAAGCAAAGAAGAAGGAGCTACCTAGAATTTACAAGCTGAGTGATCCTATACCTGAAGGTGCTTCTTTTCCAAAAGCTTTCAATTTGACAAAGGCAATGACCAAAGACTTGGATCATAATGAGATCTTCAAGCTGTTTAGTAAGATCGAAATCAACCTTCCATTAATTGATGTGATCAAGAATCTTCCAAAGTGTGCAAAATTTTTTAAAGAGCTTTGTCAATCAAAGAAAAGCTTCCAGTCTACTAATAGCATCCAATTGGGACTTAACATAAGTGCAATCTTCAAGGATCAATTACCTCCTAAGTGCAAGGATCTAAAATCTTATTTGGTACCTTGCCAAATAGGAAATGTGTTCATTCCTAATGCATTGGCTAATATTGGTGCAGCTATTAATGTTATGACTTTGCATATTTTCTCTCACTTGCACATTGGGCAGCCATAACAAACAAATACTACCCTTCAATTGGCAGATAGGTCCTTGAAGAAACCTTATGGTATTTTGGAAGATGTGCTTGTGAAGATTAAAGAACTGGTCTTTCCAATAGATTTCTATATAATTGATATGGCTATCCAACAACAAGGTATCTTAATCTTGGGAAGACCATTTCCAATGACTGCAAATGCTATGATCAACATGAAAATAAGTAAGATGACTCTTGAATTTGCTGCAAAATTTGATGTTAATAAAGTAATGACTTATCCATATGAAGAACACTATTATTGATGTGAATGCATGTGATATTGTGATTGATGAGTATGCTTTAAAACATCTTGCTTCTTTGAGTAGTTACACTCAAGCTTGTGTTAAGATGTATAATTGCATGACTTGTAATTGTGATGATTTAGAATTCTACACTCATTATGTTGACATTACAAACATGATTTATACTCTTCCTTTTCTCCAAGAGAGTGATGATGAATTGTTGTTTGGAAATTCTATTTTAAATCATTCAAATATGCAAATTTTTTTATGATAATGGTGCATGTGTTTTTGGTGATACCTTGTTGGAAAATATGTCTAGTTCCTCTTGTGTAGATTATTCTTTACATGATGATTGTGATTACATGCTTCTACACTTGCTGCTATGAGATTAGGTTCTAAAATTGAATTTTCTAGTAAAAGTGATGTGGATGAAAAGAATAATTGTGAGGGTTCGGATATGATTAAGCATGATTCTCCTCAATCCATACTATTGTTTGATGATTCTAGCATTACATCTAGCTCTCATTCTTGTGGCTCTAGTTCACTTGCTTATATTAAGAGTACTTTATCTCCATTTGTAGATAGGATACGTGTGTAAGATTGCTGTGTTTTAAATTCTATTTTGAAAGAGGTTTTTCTAGCTAACATGACTGATAAGGGTAGTGTTTCATGTGATGCAGGTGTAGGTGAACAATTGAGCGTGAAAGGAGAAAGTTCGGGCTAACTTAAGCTTGGTAGAACTCCTATGCCAACCGAATCTATTTTTGGAAAAAAGAAGCAAGAAGATTCAATTGAGTTGATACTTGAGCCCAGATGTCTTAAGCCATTGATTGAGGAGCCACCTATACTTGAGTTGAAGCCACTTCCAAGTAATTTGAAATATGCCTACTTGTTGGAGAATGACAAATTACCGGTGATAATCTCTAACTCTCTCTTTACTATTGAAGAAAGTATGTTACTTGATGTTTTGCGTAAGAATGTGAAAGCATTGGGTTGGACACTTGGAGATATCCCATAGATTTCTCCATCTACTTGCACACACTGCATTCTTCTTGAGGAGGGTAGCAAGCCTATTAGGCAACCCCAAAGGAGGTTGAATCCTCTTATTCTTGATGTGGTGAAGAAAGAAGTGACCAAATTACTTGGGGCTGGGATAATTTACCCTATTAGTGATAGTGATTGGGTAAGTTCGGTACAAGCAGTGCCAAAGAAAAGTGGCATAACTACTATTAAGAATGAAAACAATGAGCTTATTCATACAAGGATCCAACATAGTTGGCGAGTAAATATAGATTATAGGAAGTTAAATGAAGCCACTAGAAAGGATCATTTTCCTCTACCCTACATTGATCAAATGCTTGAGAGACTTACTAGAAAGTCTCATTATTGCTTTTTAGATGGGAATAGTGGGTGTTTCTAGATTGCCATAGCCTTAGAGGGTCAACACAAAACCACATTCACTTGTCCCTTTTGGCACGTTTGCATATAGGACAATGCCTTTTGGTTTGTGTAATGCTCCAAGAACATTTCAATGTTATATGTTTGACATTTTTTCTGATTGTATAGAGTCATGCATGGAAGTTTTTATGGATGATTTTACTGTTCATGGCGACTTTTTCTCTGCTTGTTTGAGACATTTAGATTCTGTGTTATCTCGTTGTATTGAAAAGCAGTTATTGCTCAATTTTGAAAAATTTCACTTTATGGTTGACCAAGGCATTATTTTGGGACACTTGATTTCATTTAAGGGAATTGAGGCTAACAAGGATAAAGTGGAGGTAATTACCACTTTACCCTATCCCTTTTCTTTAAAGGACTTGAGATCGTTCCTAGGACACGTGGGGTTTTATCATCGGTTTATCAAGGACTTTTCAAAATTGGCACTGCCTTTTTCTAAATTGTTGCAAAAAGATGTTGATTTTGTCTTTGATGATGCATGCAAACTTGCCTTTGATGAATTGAAAAGTAAATTGGTAACTCCACCCATTTTGAGATCACCTAATTGGTTGCTTGCATTTGAGATTGCTTGTGATGCATCAAATTTTGTTGTTGGTGCCATGTTAGGCCAAAGAGAGGGTAAGGATCATTATTTGATTGCATATGCATCCAAAACACTTGATAGTGCACAAATTAATTAAACCACCACTAAAAAAGAGCTTTTTACTATTGTGTTTGTTTTGGAAAAATTTAGATCACATTTACTTCAATCTAAAGTTGTGATATACACTGACCATGCTGCTTGAGGTTCTTATTTAAGAAGCCTCAAACTAAGCCTAGGCTCTTGAGGTGGGTGATTTGAATGCAAGAATTTAATATTGATGTGAGAGACCAAAGTGAAACTAAAAACCAAGTGGCGGATCACCTTAGTAGGATCTAATTGGACGACTCTTTGGTAAATTTTGACCTTAACTTTACTTGTGATGATTTCCCGGATGATGGTTTGTGTGCTATTGAGACTCTTCCTTGGTTTTCTCATATGGTTAATTTCTTGTGCACTAATACTTGTCCTTACTCTAGTTCATCTTTCACTAGAGCAAAGATTGAAAGAGAATCTAGATATTGTAGTGATGGTATTTTGAGAAGATATGTGCCTAATGATGAGTTCCAAAATGCCTTATCTATATGTCATTATTATGCTTGTAGTGGGCACTTTAGTGGCCAAAGGACTACAAAGAAGGTCCTTGATTATGGATTATATTGGCCATCTTTATTTAGGGATGCACATGAATTTTGTAAAGCTTGTGATAAATGCCAAAGATTTGGAAGTTTGGGAAAGAGACATGAGATGCCTCAAGCACCTATTATGTTTTGTGAAATATTTGATGTTTGGGGAATTGATTTCATGGGACTTTTTCCTTCTTCTTTTGGTTTGTCATATATCTTGCTTGCAGTTGACTATGTAAGCAAATGGATTGAGGCTATTCCTACTAGAACTAATGATTCCAATGTTGTTGCTAAGTTTCTTAAGTCTCATATTTTTTGTAGGTTTGGGGTGCCTAGAGCTATCTTGAGTGATAAAGGCTCTCACTTTTGTAACAGGCTCATTGGGCTCACTTTTGGCAAAGAATGGAGTATTCCACTGAGTTTCTACTCCTTACCATCCTTAATCCAATGGTTTGGCTAAAGTTTCAAATCAGGAAATCAAATCAATATTGCAGAAAATTGTTAACCCTTCTAGGAAGGATTGGAGTGCACACCTAGATGAAGCACTTTGGGCATATCAAACTGCCTATAAGACTCCAATTGGGATGTCTCCCTTTAGGCTTGTCTTTGGAAAGCAATGTCATTTGCCCTTTGAGATTGAACACAAGGCTTATTAGGCGGTGAAGCAATGTAACATGAGTTTGGAGGGTGTTTCATCTACAAGGAGACTTCAACTTCAAGAATTGGAAGAGCTACGGCTTGAATCTTATAGGTGCTCCCTTCTATAATAAGAATGGACCAAAATGATATATGACAAAGGAATATTGAGGAAGAACTTTAAACAAGGAGACAAGGTGCTCTTATATAATTCCAAGCTCAAGCTTAAACCGGGAAAATTAAAGAGCACATGGGATGGACCTTATCTAGTGCAACAAGTGTTCTCCTATGGTCACCTTTTCCTCAGAGATATGAAGAGTGGCACAACTTTTAAGATCAATGGTCACTTGTGCAAACCTTACCATGAGCTGCTTGATGCAAAGGAGGTTAAAGCCCTCAAACTACTTGAACTTGAGCTTCCATAATGAGGTTGTATCTATCCATCTTATCTCTTTCTATTGTGCTTTTGTTTGATTGATATCTTTTAGATAGTTTGAGATAAGTGTAGGGGAATTTTGCTATTAGCACATTTCATGCATAGTATCTTAGATTACATTCTCACCCCTCATGCTTGGTATTGCATTTCTTCATTTATGAGCTTACTTTGTTCCATCTTGAGTCTACATGCATTAAGGGCAATGCAATGTTTAAGCGTGGGGGGAGTACAAATTGCATTTGTTCTTGTTCATTAAGTATATATATAAAAAAAAAAGTATACTTGGAACCAAAAGTATGGGGGGAGTATAATTTCGATGATTCCTTTGGAACCAAAAGAAGGAATTAGGTGTATATATATATAAAGAAATAAATAAATATAAAAAAAGAAAAAAAATAGATGAAAAAAAGAAAAAGAAAAAAATAATAAAAAGAGAGAGAGAGAGAGAGAGAAAAGAAAAGTATAGAAAAGCAAAACAAAGATGGAATAAAAAAAATGGTTCCATATGTGATGTACATGTTTTGATTTATGAATTTCATGATTTGATGTATTGAGAAGTATTTGCTAGTAGAAATATATTGTTGCATTGGTTTTACTAGTGGAATGCTTGCATCTATTTGATTATTTCTTTTATGTTCCATCATTTCCATTTTCATACCATTTACCTAAAAAATCCTAAGGATTCTATGATTGCATACACACTTGTTTGAGTAATGGAAAGGTATAGTGACTACAAGCCCATGGTAGGATCGCTATGTAAGTGGGTTGAGTGAAATTGAACCTTAAACACTTGTGAGATGAGTGATACAGTTCTTTTATATGTGTGGTTATTTCTTTACTCTTGCTTGATAAGCTATGCACCCTTGAATCTCCTCTTGCAATTGAGTATGCATGGTATGATATAGATGGTTGAAGGGGGCATGATAATCCAAGCTTGTTAACTAATCCTATTTCCACTATTTTCATTTGATTTTTCTTTGGTTTCACTTAGTTATTGGGATTTTGGAATTGATTTTGCCCGGGAGTGCAAATGGCTAAGTGTGGGAGAAATTTGATATTTCATATTTAGTCTATTATTTTTATCATGTCATTTTATATCATTTCCTTAGTTTTTTAGCACATTTTAGGGGCATTTTGAGATTTATTAAGGCATTTTAGATCTATTTAAGTTAATTGAGTGTTTTCTTATTTTTTGATCCAAAAAGACTATTTTTTAAATTAAATGTCATTTTATTAATTTTCTTAATAATTTCCAGAAATTTGTTAAAAAAAACTTGATTTTAGTTTTTTATAAATAAATGACAAATAGATAAATAAATATACATATATATATATAATATACTTACCTTTTTGGTGGGGATGATTTGTTATTATTATAATAATTTTTTTCTTTTGTTTCTTCTGGAGGAGGACCGATTGGAGGGAGGCGTAAAAAAAAGAAAGAAAGAAAAGGAGGATGAAGCTTGTGTGGTGATCATTCATTCTTAGCCGCAGCCTAACCGAGGTGTAAAAACTCAACCTCTTCCATACATTGCCAGGTCTTCACCTTCAGATTTGGATTATTCTTATCCAGAAGCAGAGGGCAAACTCAAGAGAAATCATTACCAAAATTTTCTTCAGATTTGAAAAACCTCCACCTTCATAGTAGCCACTGCCCAATGTTCTTTCTCAGCCTACCTCCACTGTAACTCCATCGCAGCTCCTTTGTTTCTTCTGTCATTGCAGTTTTGTCGTCAGAACTCCATTGCAACCTGGTTGTTCTCCACACTTTCTACTTCTTCTGTCTTCTTGCTTGCTCTGCCACATCTTTGTCCGAATTGCGTCATCGTCATGTAGTGATCTGAATCTTCACCCACGATGCTGTTCATTCAGATTGCAGAAATGGATAGGAGTTTCGAGCATCCATCTATGAGTAGCTGAGTTGATTGATTCCTCAAGAGATTTGATTATCACCTTAGAGCATTAATTTGGTAGTTTTCTTTTCTTGATTCCTTCCCTTAGAACTATTTTTTTATTTTGTGTCTTGTCTGGAACATCTGATTGAAGATGTATTTGATGGATTTAGCTATATTATGACTAAATTTTAGTTATAATTGAGGATACCATGACTTTGTTTGAATTGTTAGTGTACTGGAAAATTATAACTAGATACATTCCCTTGATGTTATTATTGCTTCTTGTTATCATTGTTCAAGTGAGTCATGATAATGCATTTTGATGATGTTTACCAAGATGTTTTGTGTTTTTTTCAATCTGATTTAGCATTGGTTAGTAATGGCAGAGATGATTCAAATAATGTTTATGGTTAATTGGTACTTTTTAGGTGTTAGATGCATTATATAAAACTTTAAGGCCCAAGGTTTATGTATTGTGTCTAATGTCAAAGTCTTTTCATAATTAGGCTTCATTAACTCCCAATTGAAGGGTTATAGAAATTAATTAGGATACGTGATGATGAGGTGAAATCTAAAACTCGAGGAATGCTTATAATTGATCAAACAAATTAAAATTCCTTATTTGTTTCCTTGTTTCCAAAATAATTGAAAATTTACAAACATTTAATTTCTTTTTGTAAAATTGTTTTCAATTGAGTTTAAAATCAAATCCTTATTACTTTGTGTTTATAAAGTGTTTTGCATTAACCAAAGTTAAGCTAGAAATTCCACGAGAGATACGATCTAGGTTACACTATACTTCATAGTCGCTTTCTAGTTAATTTACAAGTGATACGACTAAGCTTGATCACCAGGCCAGACAAACCATGGCTAGTTCGAAGCCCGATCTAGTTGACTTGATGGGACCAAGTTGGAGCGACCAACCGGACCACGGGTTTACATGCATAGCCCTAATAGGTTCAACTTCTCTCGTGCAACCATTTGGACAGGTAACTCAAAATTTTCTATTACAAGTAATTTATTAATGACAATGTTTTGAGAACCAGACCAGACCAAACAATCGGACCAATCGAACCATCACCTGGAATAAGAACGGCTCATTTTCAACTTTAAACCATTTTAGGGGTTAGACCGGATTGGACCATTTTGAATCAGTTTTTTAGCTGGACACCAGAGCAGTTTTCAAAGAATCAAACAATTTTTTAAATTGTTTAGAATTTAACTTAAATTTAAATTTTTTTTACTAAAATTATTAATTATAAAATTGTTAAAGAGTAAAAACAATATTTCCCTTTCTATTTTAAAATTACTAATTATAAAAATGAAAATTTTCATTGAATTATACTCTCTTTGTCCCCAATTATAAGAGAATTTTGATACTCTTCATTCGTCTTAAAATATAAGAGATATGTATAAAATTTGTAAAGTAATTAATATCAATTTTCTTTTATACTCTTAAATAATTAAGGCTGTATTGACATTTACTAATAATTAATTAGTCTCATTCTAATATTTTAAAGTGGACAATTTTGGAAAAAAAATGAAATTGTAGCACAATTAATGAATTTAATTATTAAAACTGTTTTTTCTTGGTATTGATAAAGTAATTATTTGTTTCTAATAATTGAGAATCGAGAGAGTATAGTTATTTTATAATATTATAATCATATAGTGTTATCATATTAAAATATTTTAATATTATATTTAATAATTTAATATATATTATTATTGTGTGAGTTTCTTAATTTATTATGAATTTAGACTATTTGAATTTATTTTCTTAATAATTTAATTTTTTACATATATTATTATATAAAATATTTTTTTAATTATTACATTATCGGTTTGACCGTTGGTCTAACTAGTTAAATTATAAAAATCGTAATTTGAAGACATTTTTAATTAAATATCTAGTCCAATTTTTTATACTGATATGGCTCAACGCTATAACTGTCGAAGTCACGTGGCTTGGTGTCTAATTGGTGGTTTCCAACACCACTGGCTGTGTGTTCAAATCCGTCAGTGTACATGTCCGTCCATTTTTTTATTGGTAATAATATAATTTTATTTAGTTAGAATTTAAGAAAAAAAAAAGCCAATAATAATTGCCATGTAACACGTGGATCAATGGCTTTTAGAGCTGGTATAAGGATAAGTGATTATGTTAAAAATGATTTGTGTTTAGATATTTTTATCTCATAAATAATTTTGAGAAAAGAAATGTGTTTGGATATTAGGGTTTAAGTGATTATTGGATGGATAATGAGAAAGAAAAATGAAATAAGTGATTATGGGAGGATAAATGATTATCATAAGTTGAAATTTTCAGTTTCTTCCATAAGCACTTATTTGAGACATAAGTGCTTTATCGAAAAGTTATTTTTGTTTGACAACTCCACCACATAATCACGTATTTGTCCCATAAGTGCTTAAAATGTAAAATCCAAATAGGTTAAATGAGAAGAAAAAGTGAAATAAGTGATTATGAAAAATAAGTGATTATCATAAGTTGGAAAAAATAGTTTATAGAAATAATCACTTAAATGACCATAAGTGATTATTTTGATCTGGATTATGTTTGTTTACTGGCTATATAATCATTTTTTTCTACTCCATAATCACTTATAATTTAAAACAAACAGGCTCATATTGAAGGAGGATTGTTAACTTCTCCGTTTTCTTTCATACAGGTTTTTTTTTAATTTTCTTCATCTTCAACCAACTTTTCTGGAATTTTTGGAAATTTTCAGTTTTTTTTGGTAATAATATAATTTTATTCAGTAGAACCTATATATATATATATATATAAACAACTCCCAAAAGCAGCAATCACAAAGCTTCTACAATTTTATAAGGCCACATCACACATAAATAATTAGTTATAAATAATCAATTATTGATTTTCAAATTGCTCATTAATTACGTTTTAAATTTCCTTTCCACTATCAATTTGAAAATAAAGAAATTATTCAAGCAAAAAAAAATTATAGAAATGATTGGCATATATAAGTCATTAAAATCTACTTATTTACATGTGCCAACCTCATTGTATTCTAAAAGTCTAAACTTTAAAATTAATTTTAACAAACCATCTTTATATGTATATATATGTATACCTTTAATTACAAGTTGAAAAATTCAATCTCAATAAGATCATATCATGTATATATATAAGAAAAAATCATATATATCTATATATATTGAACATATATTTTTGACATCTTAGTTTAAATTAAGGAAATGATTATTTATTAGAACATCAATATATATCTATCATATATATAAAAGTAACGTTCAAAGTTAAAATCCTGTTGTGTCACCTCAGCATTGGTAGGAAAAAAGAAAAATTGATGTATCTTCTTATGTGACCAACTCTCTCATCTAATCATTAAATTTGCTGAATTTAGTTTTTAATGTGATCTTAATGCATTTTAAAATGACTTTCCCTAAATATATGAACCTAATTAAATCTTTTTTTAAGAATAATATAAATTATTGAATTAATTAAATCTTCAACCTACTTTTCTGGAATTTTTGGAAATTTTCAGTTTTTTTTGGTAATAATATAAATTTATTCAGTAGAATCTATATATATAAAAACAGCTTCCAAAAGCAGCAATCACAAAGCTTTTGCAATTTTATAAGGCCACATCACACATAAATAATTAGTTATAAATAATCGATTATTGATTTTTAAATTGTTCATTAATTGCGTTTTAAATTTCCTTCCCACTATCAATTTGAAAATAAAAAAATTATTCAAGCAAAAAAAAATTATAGAAATGATTGGCATATATAAGTCATTAAAATCTATTTATTTACATGTGTCAACCTTATTGTATTCTAAAAGTCTAAACTTTAAAATTAATTTTAACAAACTATCTTTATATGTATATATATATATGTATACCTTTAATTACAAGTTGAAAAATTCAATCTCAATAAGATCATATCATGTATATATATAAGAAAAAATCATATATATCTATATATATATTGAACATATATTTTTTATATCTTAGTTTAAATTAAGGAAATGATTATTTATTAGAACATTAATATATATCTATTATATATATAAAAGTAAGATTCACAATTTAAAATCATGTTGTGCCACCTCAGCATTGGTAGGAAAAAAGAAAAATTGATGTATCTTCTTATGTGTCCAACTCATCTAATCATTAAATTTGCTAAATTTAGTTTTTAATGTGATCTTAATGCATTTTAAAATGACTTTCCCTGAATATATGAACCTAATTAAATCTTTTTAAGAATAATATAATTATTGAATTAGTTCAGTTCAACCATCTAATTTATTGTGATTGGCTTTTACATAGGATTAATATTATTTAAAACGGAATACTATCTCTAATATATTAATTTTGTAAAAAAATTGTGTTTATATTTCTTTAATTTCAATTGTTATTATATTATATTTATTGAAATGTAATCATTCTATAATAACTTGAAAAATGCGTGTAATAAGGTTATACCATGCTAAATTTTATAATTTTGTTATATCAACTTTATTTATATAATATAATATATTATATAATATATAATGAAATAAGATGTAATATCTACTTTGGAGATTAATGTTATGGCAAAAAAACATTAGGCAATTAATGCATTTCTTATCCTAACACCATAATTATTGCATAATGTAATAGGAAATTGATATTTGGATTGATTAAAAGTTTTGAATGCTAATTAATCTGATGATAAATAATTGTTCCTTTTGAAATTGAGAATTAATGAGCATAATTATTAAAATTATTCTTTCTTTTTAGATTAGAATGCATTTTTGTAATTCATTCGAGTTCAAGTATATTTTATCTAAAAAATTTACTAATTACATAATCAATGCATTTTGTTGGTTAAAAAAATAATGCATTTCAATTTTTTTTCCTATTACGTACTCTGTCAAATGCATTTTTATAGGTAATTTGAGTTGTTTTATCATTAAGTGTAATAAATCTATATTAATACCTATTAAAAAATTGCTCCCCCCAATCACGCGCATTAGCACTATATAAAGCTATAAACCAATGCTATTCTCCACACTATCTAAACAGCCACCTTCTTGAACCCAGTCTTACAACATCCCTTTCTTCACTTCATAATTCATCATTTTGTATTAGGAAAGGAAAGGAAGTAGGGTACCCATAATGGAGAAGATTGAATATAGTGATTGCAAGTTCGGGGATAGATGGTGGAGAAACCATTAGCCTGTTATAGTGGCAAGCTCCCAATTACTTGTGGCGAGTACATTTCCTCCTTTCTCCTCCTTCTCCCACCATCTTTCATTCACTTCGGCTTCCCTATTGATTGTGACTGACAATGTTTTTGTTAATTGTGTAGAGGAAAAATGTCGAGACTGGACTTACAAAAACATGCCAAAGTATATTGATAGCTTTTCAATTTTAAATGATTCAAGAATTTGTTCTTTCTGGTCCTAAGCATTTACTTTAAAATATAATTTATATAAACTTGCTATTGCTATGAATTATCTTTCCATCAACCCTAAGTTTTTGTTCATTACTATGAAGCATAAGTGGGTCTCCAATTGTGGCAAAAAATGCAAAGGGCTTTAGTTTGTGAAGCTATTGCGTGTGGAAGATATTAAGTAATATTTTTCTGTCAACAAAAAAAATGAAATAATATTTGTCTATATTACGGAAAAGATGTTGCATGAAATATGGCATAAGTCATAGCAAAATTTGGAGCATGTGGCATTAGAATTAATGAATAATGTGATGACTTAAAGCTATAATGTAATATTATTTTATCTCAAATCAATAGATATTGTTATTATTTTAACATTTTGAGTCATTTTGTATATGATGAAAAAAGTTTTTATTCTTCTTATTGTATTAATAAAGTCTTCTAAGGGTAAATAAAAGTCTGGCAATATTTTTCTCTCTAATGTTTGATTAGCTGACCTATTAGGATATTTAGGATACAAATAAGATTTTAATTCTCATTTGGATTTAAAAGTATTGAATTTGATATGCATAAAAAATTTACAATATATATATATATGGATTTCTAATTAATCACTTGAATTGCTACATCTTTTCTATATGGCTCTAAATAAAATACTGCAATTTATGTACATTTAAAATTAGTCATAAAAAAATATTGTAATTCATACCATGCAACTTTAAATTTATAATAAAATATAACTAATGGATTTCAAAATTTTATTTTTAAGATATTATTAAATCAACTAGAAACTTTAAATTTATATTAAATATAAATCAATGAAAAACAATAAAAAATTCCACATTATTGGCAAAATCAATTAGGTCAATTTAAAATTTGAATTTAAGCTTAATAATTAATAAAAAAAACTGCACAATGTTCAACAATGCACATTCAAATTTTTGAATGGAAATAAATCAGTGTGTAAGTGGAAACTAAAAGAGCTCTCAGTAATTTTGAGTCATCAATTTTGGAGGCAAATAATTGAATGTATATAATTTATTATGATAGTTAATTATTATTGAAAATATCAATAATTTGTTGCTTAATCCTCTCTAATCATATAAGATTTCAATTTTGATTCCAACTTACTCAAACTCATTTTAATTATCACACATTAACTCCCAATTAATTATACATTTTAGTTATTATATAGTTAAATTTATTATCTATTTCAAATTTCAAATTGTGATAGATTTTACAGTTATATTAAATTAATTAAAATAATAATCAAATTTAGCAAACACTATGGAATCAATATTTGGTGAACAAAAGCACTTTACAATTATAATAAATTTAATATAATTGTAATATATTGTAAGGATTTTAATTTTTTTTGTCACACCATTGTTACATTTGTGTTAAAAGGTTATAACGTATTAAATATATCAAAATTAATATTTGGTGATAAAAAGCAAATGATTGATTGTATATAATTTATTATGATAGTTAATTATTATTGAAAATGTCAATAATTTGTCTCTTAATCCTCTCTAATTAGCAGTTGTGTGTTTATCTTAGTTTCCATAACGGACCAAAGTTGTCAAGTCAAAAAATAATTAGGGTGATTCACTAATTTATTTGTGTTAAATTACGAGATGTTAAAATATGTTAAAAGGATTTGATGTTATTTTGATTTAAATTCATATTTATATTTTTTTAAAAAAAAAAAGTCACATTTGTATTAATTCTTTCTCAATCGGTATTTGTGTAATTATCTTATTTTCTATAACGACCAAAGTTGTTAAGATATATGGTATAAATAAAAATTAAATTACATTATACATTTATTAGTAACTTTCAAATTCAGATTTGTTTTAAGACTGACCACCGTCAAAGCTATTTGATTTTTTAAGAATATACAATATCATAATAATGGTTCATCTAAAAATATACAATATCATAATTAAATTTAATTTCAAAGTCATATTTGTTTAAAGTCACTACCATCAATGTTATGTACTAGGTGGAATTGCCAATTTTAATAAAGTTGTTAATCAATTTGTATTAATTTTCCTCTTTAATAGATTTTATAATCTCAAAAAAGTTGGTAATCACATATCTAATTCATTAATTTTTTTTCTTAAAAGAAGAAAATCATAATAATGGGTTGTCTAATACGATAACTCTTTTATTGATATTTAGGGTAGTCTTCTTTGTATAATATTTTATTCATATTTATAATTAGACATTTATTGAGAGCATCTAATAAAATTTGAAATTTAGATCTATTTTAAGTCACGCCACCATCAGCGTTATGTAATGTATGGATTTTCCAATTGCTAATTTTAAAAAAGTTGTTAATAATTTTGTGTTAATTGAATAATTAATTCTATTAATTAATTGATAGGTGAATTCCTTTCTATAAATACACTATTGTTGTTATCGTCCATTGCATTGCTTTCTTTAGACTTCCATCTCATATTGTGACTGACATTGTTTAGTTCCTTCTTGATATAGAAGAAGGTTATTGACTTCCCATATGATGCTATGAGAGCATCAATCCTTTGAGACATGATTGACGAATATAAGTTAAAATAATTCATATGTGGTTGATACTTGATCAACATTTACCGGACGTTTTTAATTCCATTGAGTTAGTTTTGTAAAATGATAATTTAAGTATCTCTTACTTATAAATATTTGTTCTCCAAATTGATCGTTATATTGTTTGTGATTGTTATTTTAATAATACTAATTTTGTACGTTATTATACATTTCACATGAAGGCCATCACATATTGATTCATTGTTGGAATAGTTATTTTCTCAGGTTTGGCAAAAACAACTTCTTAATATTTGTATTATTAATTAATTTAAATGCGAATATATTAAAAAATTATGATCCTAATTGATCTCCCAAATTAATAGCAAATGCATTTAAATAAAGATCTCTCTCCCCTTAGATGGGATTGAGATATATACATTCATGCATTAGCCCATATCTATGCCTCATTTATACATTTTTTAATATTTTCATTAAGTTTGTGAATGTAACAATCAACACTTTTAATTTATGTTTCATGAAAAAATAGATAAAGCTGCCATAATTTCGTATATAAAATGAATGCCCTCTCAAGTTTTTCTAGGTTATTCATGTAGAATTTGCCAAAATAAGGTGAAAATGTGAAAGGTCCCAAGAATCACATAATGAGGTGACAATAATTTTTGTTTAGCCAATTGCCATGAAAATTTATCCAAGAATCACATTATGACATGACCATAATTTTTGTTCAGGCAATTCATGCATATTTCAAACTGTAATGTAATATGTACAAAAAGTTTCTATAATAATTGTATTATAGAAATGGCTAACCATCGGCCCAAAAAAAGGATATGTTATATTTTTTCTTAAATATAGCATATTTTGCTCCGGTATTAAATATGAGACATTATTTATCATATATTTAAAAAAAATGTTCCTATTTAATTCATCACAAAGAGAAAGAATTAGATTAAATGAATGTAATTTTGGAAAAATTTTGTGATGCTTTTAAAAAATAAGGTAATTAACTATTTTAATTTTTATCTTTAATCCACATAATTCAGTAAAAAAATATTTTATATTAAGAACAAGAGGAAATACACTATAATAAATATACATTGAATATTTTCAATTCCTTTGTGATAAATTAAAAAAAGGCATTGATCAATTTGTTAAAATTTAAATTTAAATTTAACCCATCATTAATACTTTATCTTTATATTTAATCATAAATAATTGAGTTAATCACTAATTTAAATTTAAGTCATTATTAACAATCTCATAATAATTTTTAAAAATTTTTAAATTTAATACTATATATTTATATTGATTTAATATGTATTAAAAAAAAAGAGTATTCCATGCATCACACAGGTGCCAATCTAGTTTAAGGAAAAAAAAACCACCAATAATTGCCATGTAACACGTGGATCAATGGCTTTGGAGCTGTTGCATGACGGAGGATTGTGAGTTTAACTTCTCTATTTTCTTTAGTACAATTATTTTTTTAAAATTTTCTTCATCATTGTCCTACTATTTTGGAATTTCTGAAAATTTTCTATATTTATATACTAAATTTATGGGCACCATATCTCTCTCAAAAGTTGTCTAAATTGAACAAATTATACATCGTTGGAAAGCTCATCAAATATACTTTCCATTGATATATGGCTTGCAGCCAGTTGTTTTCTAAGGAGAAAACACCAATTCTTGAAAGTTGGCTTCAAGATTAAAATTTTTCAAAAATCTTATTCTAAACTCCCAACTTTAAGTCATCATATCTCACTTGTTTTAACTTTGATTTTCGTGATCTTGGCGGCATTGCAAAGCTTGTTTCACAAGTTTTATAAGGATGTGTACTTTATAGAATTTTGTTGCCTGCATAGGAAATGACATTGCCCAAAATTTGTCATTTTTTACAATTCTACCAAAAATTCTTTAGCAAATTTCTCTCAAATGGTTAATCAGTTTAATCCCAAATTTTGGAACCAAATTTGTGCACCCATAGGTCATATATGGTTCAAATTTCATGGCTTAATTTTGCATATATGAAATATCTTCAATTTTTGTCTTTAAGGTTCAATTATGTAAAAACCTTTTAAATATCTGTAGGTTTTATCGAACATTCATGCAATTACGCATGAAGAATTGTTCATATAACTGGAGAATAAGAAGATTGAGCCAATCAAGCTCTGATACCAATGAAGTAAAGTAGAGAGGAGGATAAAAATGTGTACTAATTTCAGCAAATTAATTTATTGGCTCTTTTCCTATACGTCAAATTTCTTCTATCTTTTAGTACACACGACTTTGATCGAAATCACAGACGGACTCTGATCATTGTTTAGAGTATATTACACTGACAAGGGAGAGAATTAAAAAGAACAAGATGGATAAGGGAGAAAAGAAATAAACTTTTAAATTTCAAGTGTAACTCTTCCTTATATATAAGAGTTTTTTGAGCTAATGAGTCAAGCCATCAATGGATAATCCAATCCAAAATTTCCAACACTTTCAAATCTAAAGCAAGGTACATGAATGATGTGTCCATTTTATACATGTAAAATACTCATATTTAAGCTCTAAATTACATTTAAATATGTTTAAATTGGTATACTTTAGCATGATTTTACATATTTTTGTGTTTCATGGAGTTGTAGGCTCATTTGAAAGCATTCGAAGAAAAAACGTTACAAATTATTCATGTTGAAAAGTTTTGACATCTTTTGGTATTTTAATCATAACTCTCACATATAAACTCTTATTGAGGTGATTTAAGATGCGTTGAAAAGCTAAGACATAGAGTTACAACTCTTATGTTTTGACTTTTTCCAAATTCCAACTTTATCATGGTGAAAAGTGAGCTCAAAATGTCAATACGAGCTGGTGACTTGTCTGAAGTTGAACGAAGGAGTTTTCTGTACTTGGCATCTACCCGGTGCTGGGTCAAACTCAGCCGGCACCAAGTCAACGCATTTTTTATGTTTTTTTTTGGCTTTCAGAACCACTTGGCACTGTATTTGATGATTTTATGATCACCCGACACCGGGTTAAGCAATAAAAGTCCATAAAAACACATTTTTGACTGGTTTTTGTGATATTTTGGGTTTTTATAGGTTTCTAAACTTTTTCTGTATAAAGAGACACGATAGAAACACAAGGAGAGATTCAGAAACACACATCAAAGGGCAGAGAACACGATTCAAACTCATCTGGGAGTAATTATGAGTAATTTATAGAGAGAAAACAAGGAGATCTGGGGAGTATTGAAGCAAAATTATATTTTCCTTTATAACGCTTCCTTCTTGTTATTCTTATAATGGTTTGAGATTTTAGCTTTGTGTTAATTTCTAATTCTATGAGTAGTTAAATTTCCTAGTTAGGGGTAAGAATGTAGCATGACTGGGATGGATTGGATTTGTTTTCTTTAGTTATGACTCTGTAAATTTATTCTTCAAATTATATTTAATTCGTTTCTTTATTATATTTATTCCTTTTTTTTGTTCACGTGGATTTTATGCTTGATCATTATATACTCAAATTAATGGATAAACTTGATAAACTGAGAGATGAAAAGTGAACATAGATCTAGAGAGATAAATGTGAATAACTAATCTAGAAATAAAATTAGAAATTTATGGTGATATATGTTGTAGTTTTTTAATGTTTAATTAGGAATTTTAATTGTGCGAGAATAAATTGAATTCTAATTAAAAAAGGATTAATTGGTCGAACGCTTTAGAAATAATAGTCATTATAATTTGGCAATCTAACTAAGGAATAAAATCTATTTATCTAATAAAGTAAATCATAATCCCTTGACGTTTCTAGAACAGAATCAAACCTAGACTTCATTTTGTCTTTTATTTCTTTCCTTTTTAATTTAAGTTTTCAATATGATTATTATTTGCTCTTAGAACTAAAATTTTGGATTGGCGAATTTATTGTCTTTCTTGGGTTCAACCTCTGGAATACTTTGGAAAGTTTTTATTACTGCAATCGAACATGTATACTTAATGGATCCAATCGACGAACTTGGAAGAAACTTGAGAGTTTAGAAGAGTAGGTTAAATAATTAACTAATAGACATTTTTTTTTGGACTATAATGGATATAGATATTTCCAAACAAATACAAATACATGATACACTTCCTATACAAATAACACACGAAAACACAATCCACTGCCCTGGTAAAAAAATTAATACAATATTTATATCAGACAATATACCTCTTTATATCAAATAGCAAGATTTACAAGGCATCGAGGCTCGAGTTCTGCTATGTATAGGAGATTACACTAGAAAGAAGATAACGATGCAACAAACACCCTCATCACAAATGACAATGCACATGAACATATATTCTTATTCTCACATAACAAATCAGCAGAAAAGGCAACAAGATTGGGAAGCCTAGCACACTCCAGTTTTCCTGCCCTCCACAAACCTCTTCCACAACGACACAACCTCCGCCTGAATCTCCGTTTCACTTTTCTTAACCTTGTGATGATCAGTCTCATTAGCTGTAACTCCAACATGAGCAGCTTTGATGGACAGAGGGCTAGGAAGTGCGTCCAACAGCTTGAGGACCTTGTCAATGTCAGACACCAGCCTCTCTGACAGGCTCCGGCTGAAGTCTTCCCGGATGACCACCCGCAGCACTGCCACATGTTGCACGTCCGGCGGCATCGAGTAGGCCGGGACAATCCACCCGAACCTTCGGAGATGATCTGATATCTCGAACACAGTGTGGTGGCTGCTGTCTTTCAAAGACAAGGCCACCACCGGTACTCCTATATCCTTAGACAGAATGTTGAACCGGCCTGTTTTCTCCATTCCTTCCTTCAGTATTCTTGCACTCTCCATGCAGTTCTCCATAATGTTTTTGTAACCCTTTTTGTTGGCAGATCCAAGAATATTAATCAAACATATCATAAAACCTTTGAAGAACATATATTATATATGTGTGGATGAAGTTATCTCTAAGACTATCATTTCAATTTCAGATATTAGTTAGGCAAGAAGAGATTATTACCTCAAAGCCAAGCCGTATAAACTGGTAATATTGAGCAATTATTTGACTAGAGCCTGCCAAAAGGTAGAGATGAGCATAAATGTCAACAAAAGGCAACTAAATTTGGTAAAGAAGAGGTGTTTTCACAACCTCTTTCTGAGGAAACAAACTCAGCAAATTGCAATGGACACCTAAATGTATCAAAATGAATCATTTACAATTATAATACATTCAGAAAAAAAGTGACATAAAAAGGTTCATATATGACTCAATTTTCCTCTTTTATTTGAAGGTATTATGTGCAATCTTATTTTTCACTTCAGAAAATCCAAATCCCCATTAATGTTTTGTAAAATGATTACCTATACACATTGAAAATACTATGATGCAATTTACGTGGGGTATTTTTGTTTAGACTCAGTTTAAGTTTATCACCAATCAATATTTATTACAGATTATTCAGGGAAATTTTCTAATGTATACGGCATACCATACTCATGAATGGATGAGAGTCGACAATAAAATACAAATACGTTGGAGCCTGAATCTTGTGTGACAAACTCATGTATGAGTACAGTTTATCGATTACATAACAGCAACTGCCTCCCCAAGAATGTCTCTGATTCAAGAAGCTCACCATGTTAAAGTTATAACTTTCTTTTATTACTGACTCACTCATGTGCAAGTGAAATCCATCAATGACATGGAAACTAATTGACAACGAGACATGGAAGATAAACAATGCCAAAGGCTTTGATTCCATGAAGCACATATGCTAGAATGAGAACAAACAGTACCTTTGGAGAAATTGAGGGTGAAAGTGGGCTGATCAGAGCCGAGATAGTTGATATGGAAGACAAGATCCTCAGGCAAGTCATCCTTACTCTTCCAGACGACCCAACCAACACCAGGATACACAAGGCCATACTTGTGACCACTAACGTTGATGCTCTTCACCAATGGCAACCGGAAATCCCACTCCAGATCAGGGTACAAGAACGGAGCAATAAACCCTCCACTTGCGGCATCCACGTGTATTGGAGTGTCCCACCCTGTCTCTTTGTTCTTCTCTGTAAGAAGCTCATTCAGCAGCTTCACATCCTCAAACTCTCCAGTCAGAGTTGACCCCAATATTGCTGCAACACATATGGTGTTCTCATCCACCAGTTCCACTGCTTTCTTTGGGTCCATCACATAACATCCCTCACTCAGCTTCACCTCCTTCAGCTCCACCTCAAAGTACCTCGCAAATTTTTCCCAACAAACCTGTATGAAATGTGTATTAGTATACAAAGAAGGGAAGGAAGAGCATGAGACAATGGAGTCAATTGAAAACAAGGGAGAGAGATAGGGTTAAAGATAATACTGAAGAAATTGTGATTTGAGACCCACCTGCACATTAGCTCCAGTAACTATGTTGGGTTTATCATATGGTTTGCCTTCTGATTTTCTCTTCATCTGCCATTTTCTTTTGAAAGCTAGACCTGCTAACATGATTGCTTCGGATGACCCCACAGTTCCCACACCCACCGCAGCCTCATCTTCTCCAATAGGAGCATGGTACAGATGAGCAATCATATTCACACACCGATTCTGCAGAATTGATCAAATGATCCCACTCAGTCTTGATGATCTGACCATCAAACTCAACATAGGATCTAACAGATCATCTTGAAACAGAGTATGCTTGAAACAGAAAACGAAATCCAGTAATTCTAGATGTCTCTGGTCATTAAAAAACATAATCCTTCATGAAAAATTAAACCTTTAGACTGTAATCAAACAGAGATTCAAAGATCCAAAGTTTCAAGCCATATACTATACATACCTGGAGCTCAGTGGTAATAGGGTACTCGTCCATGTCAACGTAGTTCTTGTTAAGGGAGGTCGCGATGAGCTTGTCGCACTCAGGCTCCATCCAAGTGGTGACAAAGGACGCCAAGTTGAGCCTGGGAGCTCCGTCCAGCATCAGCTCGTCGTTTATAATCTGATACGCTGCATCCTTGGGTATGGAGTTATCGGGCATCTTAAACCTGCAATTATACAACAAAAACACAAAACCAAGAAAAAAATGGTGCCTCAAAAGTTCAGAGGAAGGGAACACGCAAGAGGGAAATAATTTTAAAAGAAGACATACTTGGGAACTGGGTCTCGCACATATCTGGAGGCAAAAGTGCAGTGCAGGTGTTCTCGCTGCTCTGGTTCTTTGACTGTGGATGCGATCACCATTTTGGAGGGCTTCTTTCTTCAAAGATGAGGGATGCTATTCTGATGAGAGAAGCACTGTATGTAGAGTGGACTATAAGTAAAGTGACTTCGCAACAAGTACACAGTAGTGAGTCGTAAAGCGCGAAGATGAGAGAGAGGAAGGGGGTGGGGTGTAGGGGGTGGAAGGTTTGCTTTTCAGAATTGAATTTTCGGTTTGGATTTCACTTCGAGACGTATCTGTACTACTCGGACATCTGTTCGGTTACGCGGTGTCCATCATTTTTTTTTAAATTAAATTAAAATCATGACAGTTAAAAATATTTCATGAATAAAAAAAAGTGAATTACTTATAGTTGAGCCTCTCAAACATATTATCATAAGTTTGATCCTAACTTGATGGTAGAGGTCTTCTCAGGAGGTGGATCTCTATCCGAGATTACTCTTCAGTTGTATACTTAATACTTACGGACCCAAAAAAAAAAAAGGTTTACTATTTTGTGATATCATGAGAATAAAGCAAAATTAACATGCTTGCCCAAAAAAATAAATTTATAAACAATGTTTACCAAAAAAAAATAAAAAGCAAAATTAATATCAACATATATAAAAATTTATAGAAAATTGTATTTTTTTTACTAAAAAAATTGAACTATTTATTAATAGTAAATATTATAGCTCATTTCAAACTTCATATATATATATATATGGAGCCTAACTTTAGTTAAATAATAAATGACATTATTTTTTCTCTAAGATCTGTTACAAAAATATTATTAAGCTCTTTTAATAATTTATATAGCATAAAAATGACGTTAATTTATTTTTGTTGAAGGAATCAATTTGTTGTTGATCACGATTCATGAGGATGTATTTTTAACATCATCAAAATGGACTAGTCTTAGCCAACTTATCATAAGTTTATATTTAACTTGAATATGTAATTCAGATAGTTTTTATAAAGACAATATTCAATTCGAGTGAGAAAGAGATAAAATGAGTTATTTAAATTTGATTTGAATAACTCAAATGTTAAAATTTTTTATACTTTTCGTCTTCAAAAATATAATACATTATCAAAATAATTTTTTAACTATGAATTTTAAAAGTAAATTAAAAATAAAAGAAATTTAAATATAAATAATCCAAATAAAATTTAAATTTTTAAACTAAAACTACTAAATAAAATTTATATTTTAAAACTAAAATTACTGTTGAATTTCCAGGACCAAAAAGAAATTTCTACGGAATTTCAATGAGCTCATTCTAAGTTTAAAAAAATTATAGGCAAAAATATATTTTTGGTCATTTAATTTGATAAGAAGTTTCATTTTGATCATTTAACTTTATTTTATTTCTTTTTAATCCTTTAACTTTTAAAATATTACCAAAAGTTTCTCTATTTCTAACACAATTAATTATATAAGTAGAAAATATTGACAAATCATTCCTAAATACTGACAAAACACTTTTTAATACTAACATACTTATCTAACTTATTTTTTATGACAAAAAAATTTAAGATTAAAGTTTTATTTAGAATTTTATTATTTGTAATTATTTATTTTTAATCTTTTAATTTAATTAAAAAAATATTTTAAACCTAATATTAATAAGAAATATTGATAATTTGGAAGTAAAAATTGATATATCAATGTTGAATAATGTTTTATTAGTATTTTTTGTTAATAAAGGTAATGGTGATAGTAATAGAAAAACTTTTGATAATATTTTAAAAATTAAAGGATTAAAAAGAAACAAAATAAAGTTAAGAAATCAAAATAAAATTTACTATAAAATTAAGAAATTAAAAGTGTGTTTTTGTCAAAATTATAAAGATTTTAAAAATTATGACTTCAGGTAACTAACTTGGTAGTAATATTTAAAATCAAGTAACAATTTGTTCAATATTGAATACTAATTTTTTTTAGAAATATGTGTTGATACTTTTTATTTTTTAATAATTATAATCATAAAATTATTTGACATAATTTTAATTTTTTTGGTGTACCAATAATATCTCAATTAATAATTAAAAATTAATTTTTTTAAAGTATAGAAATTATAAAAATAAATAAAAATTTAACTTTATTTAAGTGAAAAGGCCGAAACTGGAGGCCTAATAAGTCGCGGGATGCTTCGAATTATGATAGGGTCCCGTTAGATTAGATACAGCGTAGCGTCCAAACTACATTATTTTTATATCTGTTCTTATCAGTTTAATATCTGATACGTGGGCCATCGGTGGCATGATATTAAATTAATTTTTTTAGGGGAGGGTCCACCACAGTAGCTTGCTACTGGGGTTCTCGCGCGTCGCCCATGCGTTGCCCTACTGCACGGGCATGGCGCACCCCAAAAAAAAAAAAAATCCCATGCCATGCCATTGCCGACACAACGTATAGCTTGGTTGGTACGGTGAAATGATTTTTAATTAGTGAAATGATTATAGGAGAGAGAATGAAAAGAAAATGAGAAGAAAAATAGAATGAAATTGGACTTTAAATTTATTAGTACAAAATACAGCATTTTTTTTTGTTACCACTTGGTATCCTAAAGTATTTGAATTCATTATTCATCTTAAACTAGTTCGGCTAATGCACCACTCAAAAATCAAAATTTTGATCACAAAAAATATTAATTAAGCTTTCACCACTTGACCAAACGTATTTATTAATTATAAAATCATTTATTATGATAAAAAATATAAGACTTTTTATCATATATTAGATAATATTTATTATATATTTAAAAAAATATTATTTTTTTTTAAATTGAACTAATTAATTAATTTTAATTTTATTATTAATTCAAATAATTAAATTAAAATTATCTTACATTAAAAATTAAAAAAAGTATTATTTTGTTATGAGTATTAGGCAAATCTCAACCCATAAAAAATATATATATAGAGATTAAAATTATTTTTATCAATCTTTTCTATATAGGATTGATCATAGGATAATATTCTTTAAAGGATAATCTATCAAACATTTTAAAACTGGGTGGTGTTTAAATGTTATTTGGTACATTAAAAAAAATAAAGAAATTCTGATATAATTTTTATTTGGTATGGATGAAAAATTGATGAAATGGAGATCCTTCATTCTGAGTAGTGAGTAAGCAAATCTGAAAGGAGGCGATGGCCAAATCCCAGGTACGACGTTGGTTTGGGTGGACGGGGGTGAGATCCCAATTCCCAAGTCCATAAGTCCGTCAACGTCGTCGTCAGAGGAAGGATCTCCGAAGATGGGGACTGTATTGTGAGAGGTTTACTGCAATGAAGATGGGGCAACGTTTGTAAATCCATGTTCGGCACCGCCAAAGGAGCACAAACAGCAAATCTTCGAATGTCTGTCTGAAACGCCGTAAGGAAGGAAGGAGCAGATCGGCGAGATCAACGTCGCCGAGGCCTCCTCGTCGTTCGAAGCTCTGCAGACAGCCGTGATCTGAATTCTGAAGGTACAAAGCGGACTGGTTCGATGGTGAAAATTTGATGACAGTTGAAGGACATTTTTGGAAGAGAAAAAATGCTATCCCAAGAATATGAAATTTCCCCAAAAACAAAAAGCGTCTCAGGAAAGAGGCTAACCCTGTACAGATAACTTTTATAGATACCCTTTCCTAATCCTTACCTGAAATTCTGTTGTACCAAACGGATGTCTAAAAGACTCAAACGGACATCTTGGGATATTATGTGCCTTTCTAATTTCCATTAAAAAACAAATATTTGGAATCCTCACTTTGCTGACTTTCGGTTACCACATACCGCCAACAACAAACCACTCTTGTCCCCAACTAACCGCAGTTTGGTTCAATTGCAAGTGGGCCATGGAATGTAATATAACAATTACATGTTAGTTTATTTAGTATAATATTAGGAATATAAAAAAAATATTTTATATATTTAATTAAACATGAATAAATAGAAAATGACTAAAATGTGCCTAATTATTAAAAAAAAAGAAAACTCATATTCATATTTAATTTTTTTATCTTTATTATATGCATGTAATGCTCAATACTCAGTTTTTGGAGAGTATTGCTGATTACATGAAGTGAGGTAATCAGAATTACATATGTAATCCTCATGTCTCCAACAAAAAGTAACTAATCAGATAATGTAAAGTCAATTACCTTTACATGGACTCCTTATGATTGAACCAAATGGGTAGTAAAGTGATTTTTTTCTTATAAAGTTAAAATTAATAAATATATTTAATGGTTGTTAAAAATAGTATATTCTTTTATAAAAATGATGTATTTAAATTTACATACTTAAGATAGTTTTGTCATATCAAATCATAATTTTAAATTTAAAAATAAGTTAATAACATTAATAACAAAAATTAGTTATTATAAAATAATACATGAAATCTTAGTTTAATTGAAATAAAAGTATATGAACTATATAAGTTTGAGTAATTTTTTCTTTTTCAACCATTAAAAATTCTTTAATGGGCTTGCTTAGTACACTTCTTGAGAAGTAAGTTTCAAAAAAGTATACTTCTCAAGAAATATACTTCTAAAAAAAATTATAAATAATTTGCATGTTTTATTTTCTATTTTTTGGGAAGCTCAAATTAATTTTTAAATAAATAAATTATATTATATTATTAAAAATAAACATATCATTTTTAATCTAAAAAATAATTAAAAGTTAATGATATATTTAGAAAACAATTATAATAAATTAAAAAGTAGAATTTTTCCAGATGAGACTCAATTTCTCGAAAAGTTAAAAATCTTTGACACCCAACAGGACTAAATAATTTATTTCCCAAAAAGATTAACTTTCATCCTTTGTCCACTAGCAAGCTACCCTAGTATTTTGAGTCTCTTTTTTTTTTCCCTTACATACGAAGGATTTCAACTTTAACTTCTACCAACAATATATTTACCTTTATCATGTAATCTAGTCTCATGTGGAAATTTATTTTGAAATATACACTTTGTACTTAATTAATGATAAATAAATAGAGCTAAAAATTATCTTATGTATAATTTATAAGAAAACACACCATTAATAAATAGTTAAACTTGTTTCTTCAGGTCATCAGCGAACTGAGTGCAAGTTAGTAGAAATGTGGATCAAATAAAATTTAATGACTTTTTTTTTGCCAAAAATTTAATGACATTTTTGTGTGGATTCCATTTCTGTACTCACTTTAATATCTCTGGCATTGAAATGTGTGGCCAATGTTTATCGTAGTTGTGAATAGACAATGGTGAAGCATCTTTACTTAATTTTATTTATATATTAAATAAAATTTAAAGGTGTTCCCACAGAATCCGATGTTGGGATGATATCATGAAATGAAAAGTATTAAAAAACATATAACGGTTCAATCTATTGATTAGAAACCTGTGTAGGCTTCAGTCTTGAATCGTGAAAAAACCTGTCATTTTGAAAACTTGCGAACCAGTTTGAACCGTAAGGTTTTCTTTAATTTTTTTTTATTTTTTTAATTTAAATCATGTTTTTAATATATTTATATCTAATAAACATTAAAAAATAAGAATAAATTCAAATGGGTAAAAAATATGTATATATATTATAAAATTATGAATTATAAATAAGTATATATACATCATAAATAAGTGTAATTATTTTATTTTTTAAATTATAAAATATTTATTCACTTTTTAATTTATGTTTTCATTTATAATGTTTACTCACTTTAATTTTTTTTATTTTACTTTTATTTTTTATTTGGAATCAATTTTTACATATTATTATTATTATTTTTTATTTGCTATTTTAAAATAATTAAAAGCAAATTAATCTTTCAGTCCCTATAGTTTAACTCTATTTTCAAATTAGTTCCTATAATTTAAATTGTTGGAATCAACTTCTCAAACTTTGAAACCGTTAGCAAGTTAATCCCTAACATTTGCATTGGTTTTTAAATGAATCCTTCATGATGCCATGTCAAGAAACAGAAGTTAAAGTTTGAATACATGGCAGATGAATGTCTAGGTGACATTTACTTGGCAGCAAGAAAACAAAATCCACATTAATCATCAAAGCAAGAGATTTTACCGATCATGAAAACGCAATGCAATCACCAACACCTTCACCATGCCGCCCACATTCATTATCAAAGTAGAGTTTTTACCGATGAGCATGAAAACAACAAGATCCCAATCAAATATACACAAAGAATTGGTCAAAAAAATCACAAAATAAAGATTTGGATCATCACCAACCTATTGGCTTCAAAAGTGACACCTAATTGATCATGAATTTGTAATAAACTAGAGCATTGAAGAATTACTTTATAAAAGATGGCTAACAATTACAGCAATTCAATCTCAATCATTAACAATGAGAGTGCTAGCAAAATAAATCTTATATAGCAATTCAATGAGAGAGCTAATGATTGCAGCAATTCCTTTCCTTCACTGTAATGCCTCTTTTTCTCCTTCTTCCACCACATAGGCTTCCTTTCTCTAGTGCTCCAATGCAAATTGGTCACTCCCGTCTATATCGAGACCATTGCTCTCAACAGCCTCATCACATCATCTCCAGCTATATGTGCCTGGTAATAAATGATTTTCTCATTCGTGTTATGCTTAATAATAGTATCTTGACTTACATTCATTACATAATCACATTTAGGTATCAAATATGGCTTTGGAGATATGAACAAAGGGAGAAGGTGAGTTGATAAAGATCAAAGAGGCATTCAAAAGCCACTCATATGATTACTTGCAAGGAGTTTTTAAATCTATTTTATTTAGATAATTTTATTTATTTATTTATTTATTTTTATTTTTTTGGTTGCCAATTTGTATTTCCTTAAGGTCAAAGTTATTAGTTAAATTTAAATTAGAAGAAATAAAATCTATTAGATATCCTTTAAGAGATTTCTTAGATTTAAATTAAAGAGATTATCTAATAGTGTTAATATTAGAACATCAATTTTATTATTTTTTTAAATTTTCATTTTTATCTTTAGGATTTTTTATAATTAGATATATCTCTTAAATTTTCTAAATCTATTAGAATTATTTAAACTCTAAATATTCTTAGTTGTTTTAGAATTAGATATTTTATATTTTTTCTATATAAAGTTCTCTATGTAATTTATTTTCTTCAGTAAATAGTGAAATAATATTATTGTGAGTTTTCAGTAAGAATTTACTGAGTTATTTTTTCTCTCCCCCTTATTTTATATATCTCTCTCCTTTTTTCTCATATGACATTTCTTTCTTTTTTCTCTCTTATTTTCTATCTCTCTTTCCTTTTTTCTCATCTAACTTTTCTTTCTTTTCTATTTGACCATATAGTTAGGGATCTAGAATTCCTCTAGGATTCTAACTGATCATCTTCATAATCTTTTAAGTCAAGTTCTTCCGTTACTCTGTATTTTCTGGGTTTCTTAGGGCAGGTCTCTAAGGGATCCATATCAGTTGGTATCAGAGCTTTAGTTATAGGATTCAGGTTTATCATATTCCCTTTGTTCTTCATGTTCTTTTCTTTGATCTCCTTCTATCTTTTTTTCCTTCTTCCTTTCTTGTGTCTTGTTAATTTTTGTGTTGCTTCTTACCATCTCACCACCTTCTCCCTTTCTATTTCCATATCTTATTCTTTTTATTTTCTTCTATTTGTTTTTGTGAAGTTACTGAAAAAAAAAGTAATAAAAAAATATATTAGTGTTTCATCTTCAAATATAGGATAAAGCAAAAGCAATTGTGGAGATTGAAATCAAGGAAGTAAGTTCAAGTTAATCTTAAGGTGACAAAAATTCGTTCTTGAATCCTTTTCGAGGAAATGGGAAACAATAGAGATCAATGAGGTATTTCAAAGATCCTTAGGCGTCATTCACATGGTTGTTTGCAATGAATTTTTAGATCCGTTCTATTTAGATAATTTTATTTATTTATTTATTTTTATTTTTTTGGTTGTCAATTTGTATTTCCTTGGGACCAAAGTTATTAGTTAAATTTAAATTAGAAGAAATAAAATCTATTAGATATCCTTTAAGAGATTTCCTAGATTTAAATTAAAGAGATTGTGTAATAGTTTTAGGATTAAAATATCAATTTTATTATTTTTATTTAAATTTTCATTTTTATTTTTAGGATTTTTTATAATTAGATATATATCTTAGATTTCCTAGATCTACCATGAAAAATAATCAACCTTACGAGTATCATTATAGTTAGGGATCTATAGACGAGTTCCTCTAGGGTTCTAACTGATCATTTTCATAATCTTTTGAGTCAAGTTCTTCCGCTACTTTGTATTTTCTGGGCAGGTCTTTAAGAGGTCCATATCACAAGTGAAAAAAAAAAGATAGAGAAAAATTAATCTTGTGATTGTTCCTTTGTGCTTCGTGTATCTCACTACACTAGCGAAATCGAAATAATGATCGAAGCCCTCTCTCAATCACACACAACCAGCTGCAACAATGGTTGATACTGGGATTAGGGTTCCTTTTTTACTTCTGTCAAAGAGCATGGTTCAGGGGATTGTTGAATTTATAAACTTTAAAAGCAATAAAAGCCTTTAAGAAGTCATTAGCAAGCTCCGTTTGTCTGTAACATCAATGTTGTTATGACTGTGATCGGAGGCAATCTTTGCAAGGTTTTTTGAAGTTCAGGGGAGGAAGAGATGTGAAGCATGACTGGCTAAAAGGAAAATGACAAATCTTTTTTTTTTAAAGCGAAATAAGAAAGCCTTCTTTATCTTTTCCCATGTTAGTAAACCACTTGTTCTGCTAAGTCCATGTCATGTATATATCCATTTGCCATGTTACCAAATTTTATCCTTCGATTGCTGACATGACATCAAGAGGGATCCAATTGAAAGCTAATACAAATGTTAGGGATTAACTTGTTAACGGTTGCAAAGTTTAAGGAGTTGAATATACAAATTTGACTTACAGAGACTGACTTAAAAATCAAGATAAATTATAAGGACCAAAATTTTAGTTTTCCCAATAATTAATGTATAATTAAAATTATATTAATTAATCTATAACCGATTCAACCATGGTTAGACTATAATCCAACCACTAAATGTTAAATTAGTACCTCTATTGATTTAATTATCAATTTAATTTTTAACACTTTGATGATATGAGATTAAAACTTAAAAGTTGATTAATTGATAAAAAAGAACAAAACATCTTATCTCAAAAAGAATGCACAAGGCAATATAAGTTGGTAGGCCATCATTGATTAATTATCATCAACAATGCATCGGAGTCCATCTTTTTAAAGTGCCGCATTACCACGTTTGTCCAATGCTTCATGGCCCATGCTTTCCCAATAACTTTAAAGATATAAAATTATTTTAATGAAGATGTATAAATTAATTATTTTCCCTTCATCCCATCAAATGATTATGAAACATAAAATCTTCTCTGTTTATGAAATAATGAAGAAGAGAAGAGAGAAAAGTAGAAGGAGGGAGTGAGAGAAGATAGCGAGTATTTTAATTGATTGATGTGTAGAATACAACTGAGATGCCTTCTATTTATAAGCATAGGCTAATAACTGAAAATCTACAAATAAAAATATTATGGAATAACCGAAAGATATTGTGAGATAATGGATAACCACAATGATTTATATTCATAACACTCCCCATTGGATATCCATTATCAAAATATTATGCTTTGTTAAAACCTTCCAGGGAAAAACCAATAGGACAAAACTCTAGTGAAGAAAAAAGAGTACATAATATGTTTATGACACTGCCTCATTAAAAACCTTGCCACAAAAAACCCAATGGAAAAAAATGGTCAAGGAAAAAAGAGTACAGTGTATATAAACTCCCCCTCAAGACGATATCATTTGATAGGTCTAAGTCTGTGAATTCCAATGTTATAAACAAGCTTCTCAAATGTTGTAGTATGAAGACACTTGGTTAATAAATTTGCCAGATTATCACTGGAACAAACTTGTTGAATTCTGATTTCTCCATCTTTTTAAAGATCGTGCATGAAGAAGAATTTTGATGAGATATGTTTTGTTCTGTTTCCTTTGATGTATCATTCTTTCAACTGTGCAACATGTGCAACATTATCTTCACAGATGATTGTTGGGATCATTTTTCTAGAAGACAGACCACAAGTCCTTTGTATGTGATGGATCACAAATCTTAACCAAATGCATTCTCAACTCGCTTCATGTATTGCTATAATTTCTGCATGATTAGATGATGTGGCTGTTATAGTTTGTTTCATGGATCGCCACGAAATAGTTGTTCTGTCATAAGTAAACAAGTAGCCTGTTTAGGATCGACCATTATGGGGATCAGACCTGAATCTGGCATTTGCATAACCAACTAAATCCAACTTGGTTCTGTTAGAATATAATAAACCTATATCCATAGTACCTTTAAGGTAACGTAGGATATATTTGACTCCATTCCAATGCTTTCGTGTTAGTGAAAAACTATATCTTGCTAATAGATTAACAGAAAATGATATATTAGGTCGTGTATAACTAACAAGGTACATCAGTACCCCAATTGCACTAAGATATAATACTTCTGGACTACGTAGTTCTTCATCATTTTCTTGAGGCCTAAAGGGATCTTTATCCTTATCCAAAGATCTAACGACTATAGGAGTGTTCAAAAGATGTGATTTGTCCATATAAAATCGTTTTAGGACCCATTTTATATATACCTTTTGATACACGAAAATACCATTATTTAAATATTCAATTTGCAATCCAAGGCAAAATTTTGTCCTTCCTAAATCCTTCATCTCAAATTCTTACTTTAAGCAATTCACAGCTTTTGGAAGTTTTGCAGGAGTTCCAAGTATATTTTTGTCATCAACATAAACTGCAATTACAGCGTACTCATTTCTAGATTTTTCATAAAGATACATGGACAAATAAAGTCATTCTTATACCATTCCTTGAGTAAATATTCACTAAGACGATTGTACCATATACGTCTAGATTGCTTTAACCCATAGAAGGATTTATTCAACTTAATTGAGTATTGTTCTCAAGAATCGGAATTGTATGCTTATGAAAATTTGAACCCTTCAGGGAGTTTCATGTAAATATTAGTATCAAGTAAGTCATATAGATAGGCTGTAACAACATTCATCAAATGTAAATCAAGCCCCTCACGTGTTGCCAGACTAATCAGGTATCGAAGGGTAGTTTCATCTACCACAGGTGAATATGTTTCCTCAAAATCAATACCAGATCTTTGTGTAAATCATTAAGCAACAAGTTGTGCTTTATATCTTACAATTTCACCTATCTCATTTCATTTTCGCACAAAGACCTATTTATATCCAATAGGTTTCACATCTTCAGGTGTGCGGACTATAGGTCTAAAGACTTTACATTTTTCAAGAGAGCTTAACTTTGCTTCCATTGCTTCTTTCCATTTTGACTAATCATCTCTTTGTCTACTTTCTCTAATAGACCTTGGTTCATGATCCTCATTGTCATTCATCACATTTAATACAATATTATATGCAAAAGCATCGTCAATGTTGACTTCATTTCGGTCCCATCGGATTCCATTTATGGCATAATTTATTGAGATCTCCTTCTGTTTATCCATTTCAGGTACCTGTGTCTCATTTGGAGTTGAGACATTATTTTTGTCTAATAACTCTTCTGAAGTTTCCTTTTTGTCGATTTGATCATCTATATTCTTAGCTCCTTTTCTTTTTTGAGGATTTTTATCTTTAGAACCGATGGGTTTATCACGCTTCATACGAGCTTTAGATTCATTTATAGTAGTTTGTATCAATCTTAGCTAGAGTATTAGCAGCTGGAATATGTGATTTAATCACTCTTTTTGGGTCAGTAAATGTGTCTGGCAATTGATTTGCTAAACTTTGGAATTGAATTATTTTTTGAATTTCTTGTTCACATTGTTTTGTACGAGGATCTGTATGAGACAAAGATAATTCATTCCAGCTAATTTCTTTTTCCAGCTGCTTCTTCTCTCCCCCCAATGTTGGAAAAACTGATTCATCAAAGTGACAATCAGCAAAGCATGTTGTGAATAAATCTCTTGCTGATGGTTCAAGATATCTTATTATTGACAGAGATTTATATCTATATATCCCTAATCTTCTTTAAGGTCTCATCTTAGTGCATTGTGGTGGAGCAATTGGCACATAAACCGCACATCAAAATATTCTTAAATGGGCAATGTTAGGTTCCTGACTAAGAACCATTTGTAAAGGGCAGAATTGTTCATAACTTGTTAGCCTGATGCAAATCAATGTTGCGACATGTAGAACTGCATGCCCCCAAGTAGATATTGGAAGTTTTGATCTCATACGCAATGGTCTTGCAATTAATTTCAAATGTTTGGTAAATGATTCCGCAAGTCCATTTTGTGTATGAACATGTGCTACAGGGTATTCAACCTCAATTCCAATGGATATACAATAATCATTAAAAGCTTGTGATATAAATTTAGCAGCATTATCAATGCGTATTCTTTTAATTTTATGCTATGTGTATTTTCTATTATTCTTCGCATCATAATTGAACCGGGATAACCCAACCGATCATGCTAAATAAGGAACATAGGATTTGTAAACTTCTGGTTTACAATGGTATGTGATTCTATTGTACTGATATTCGTGTATTACAAACCAGAAAAAAATATTGGTAATTTTTCCAATACACATCTTTTATTCGAGATAGTTCTCGTAATATAAAGATACTCAATATCCTTTTCATTGGTTGTCTTAATATGATATCCATTTTTGCGGATATCTCTAAAGCTCAATAAATTTCTATGAGACTTAGAGGAATATAGTGCATCATCAATTTGTAATTTCGTTCCTCTTTGTAATATTATATTGGCTCTTATGAAGCCTTCGATTAGTTTTGTACTTCCGGATATGGTATTAACATAAGCTTCTCGCATTGTTAAATTTGAAAAATATTTCATATATTTGAGAATTGTATACATTGTAACACTATCCGCAAGGCATATATCCTCGCGGTTAATGTTAGTGCTGATCGATGGAATAGTCATTCTTCAAGGACATTAAGGCGGATATCCTCGTGGTTAATGTTGGTGTCGACCGATGGAATAGCCATTCTTCAAGGACATTAAAAGGAACAATAAATATAAGAAAAATACGTAAATCATAAATTCATAAACATTCAATGTTCTAACAATGCTTGAAACATAAATTCCAATAAAAAGAAAAAACTTAAGTGTTCTAGAAAAGATAATGCATAAAATAAAACATGCTAACATAATTTATTTTTTAGACAATTCCAGCACCAATCAGGTGGTCAATCCTTCCATCTGGGTCAGCAAAAAAATCAACAAGATCTAAGTGGGAGACATCCATATTTCCACAATCAGAATCACTATCATAAGATGCAAAGTTTGTCTCCATCTTATTTTTCCTTTTAACGGATTCTTGATAAAAATCAACAAGGTGCTTTGGGGTATGACAGGTACGAGACCAATGACCAATTCCACCACAGTAGTAGCATTTTTTTTCAACATTTTTGTTGTTTTGTCCACCCTTTCTCTTATTATTTTTCTTAATTCATCTCTTTGGGTGGAAATTTGTGTTCTGCATATTTCCACTTTGACCTTGTCCCCATCCACGACCATGTCCACGCCCATGGTTAGGACTATGACCATGACCGTGAGATTGCCCAAAAGTGTGGTTGTCATGAGTTGCTACATTCACTTCAAGGAAGAGAGCAGTATTAGTGGGGCATGACTCATGGTTTTTCATCAAAAGTTCATTATTTTGCTTAGCAACCAAAAGACAAGATATCAGTTCAGAATATTTCTTAAAGCCCTTTTCATGATATTCCTGCTGCAAGAGCATATTCGATGCATGAAAAGTGGAGAATGTTTTTTCTAGTATGTCAGCATCAGTGACTTTTTCTCCACATAGTTTGAGTTTAGAACTGATTCTAAACATAGCTAAATTATAATCACTCACAGTTTTAAAATCTTGTAAGCACAGATGCATGCATTCATAGTGGGCTTCAGGAAGAATGACAGTTGTTAGGTGGTTAAACCTTTCTTTTAAACTTTTTCAAAGGACAAGGGGATCTTTTATTATAAGGTACTTAGCCTTTAACCCGTCAAGGAGGTGGTGACGTAGGAAAATCATTGCCTTTATCTTTTCTTGTTCGAATGCGGTATTCTCTTATTTAATGGTCTTGCCAAGACAATTTGCATCCAAGCAAATTTCAATATCCAAAACCCAAGAAAAGTAATTCTTTCTAGCAATATTCAGTGTTACAAATTCAAGTTTTGTTAGGTTTGACATATTTATGCTATAATAGAAATAATAAATAAGTTATGACCCATTTACTAAGAATAATTTTATGATTTATGAAAAATCAAACTCATTTACATTTAATAAATAAATGAGAATAGCTAATAGAGTAAGCAATAAAATTTATGTGTAAACACATAATAACCTTTAATATGGGAGAAAAGAAAATAGGACATATAGAAGGAGGTAATTAAGTATCTTCAATAATAAGAAAATTACTTAATAAGAAGTATATTTTATTTTATTTTACCCCTTTTTTGGGTCAAATTTGATTGGGGTGGATAATCAATTGAGAAGAGAAGGTAAAAATACTTATTGAATTATTTTTTGCAATTGAATGAAATTAGTTATAACAAACAACTCTGATATACAACATACATATAGGGACCATTAACATACTTATATTTGCAATATTAGATAAAGCAATTTCCAATTGTATTGATTTTTTTTTAATTTCCAATGGTTTAGAACAAAAATAAAAAAAATATATAATTTTAAGTAAGCAATAAATAAATAAATAAATTTAAATGTAGATATCTTTAGGATTTACTCTGTATTCCATGTAGATAGCTTCAAAATCCACTTTATATCCTATGTGGATATCTTCAAGATCCACTCTATAAATTTGAATGTAAATTTCTTGTAGATTTGCAGTATGTTTTATGCGAATATCTATAGGATTCGCTTTATGATTTTATATGAATAACTTCATAATCCACTTTATATTCTATTTATGTGGATAACTTCAAAATCCAATTTATATTCTATGTATATATTTATTTTAAGAATTGATGTGGCATATCTTTTTCTATTCTCAATAGATAAAAAGATTATTGAGAGAGATGGAGAAGAAAAAGAATAAGAAAGTAATTGTACACAAAATTAATTTGACAAATAAATAATAGACAAATGTAAAGAACTTTAGCAACAAGTTTAACAACACATATTAAACAAAAATACCTAGATAATGGAGATTGGCTCATTATATAAGTGTGCCTCCATCTCTTTTAGAGATATTCATTAGCATGAACATTAATCTCCAATCTCATGATTATATATGTATATATAATTAAGAATAAAATCGCCCATCTTATGATAAATGCTAGTTATTAATGTGTTATGAAATAATGAAGAAGAGAAGAGAGAAAAGTAGAAGGAGAGAGTGAGAGAAGAGAGTGAGCCTTTTAATTGATTTATGTATAGAATACAATTGAGATGCCTTCTATTTATAGGCATATGCTAATAACTGAAAATCTACAAATAAAGATATTATGAAATAATTGAAAAATATTGTGAGATAATAGATAACCACCATGATTTATATTCATAACATTCTCTAAATAATGATCACTTGACAACTGAGTTTTCAAGTATTTCTTCATTAATTTAAATATTAAAAAGTTTCATGTCCAATTTTTAATTCTCGCTATTTCTTTAGGCAGCTCTGCGTTCAAGCTTGATGCAGTTTCTAAGTTACAAATAAATCCAGCTTGCACTTCCCATCCTGCGATTTTAATGATATCGAAAGTTATTTTACTTTATAGACTACATACTATTTGTATAAACCCCTTACCTATATTATAAGGTATTTTGAGATATTTTTTCTTAATTTATAATATAAGGTATCATATATTAATTTATCTTTTTTATCTTAATTTATTTAATGACTACTCTTATAATTTATATTGGAGTATTGAAAAAAAGTAAAATAAATATGGGTAAACATGAGATTTTTTATTTTTTCAAGAAATTTAAAGATATAAAAAAAGTTTCTTAAAATACATAAAATTGTTAAAAACACTTTACATTATGAAGCAAAGAGAATATAGTATATTAATAATAGTTTAGATGGAAATCAATTTGTCCTCTAGCAATTGATTTGTCATATTTTTTTTAATCTCATGGGGGTTTGTTTAATTTATTTTAATTAATTTGTGAGATTTTTTAATAAAATGAATGGGAAGAAATGACAAGTGTCCCACTTGACAACACGCAACTCCACCTTCATTGATCAGCTTTGAGCATCAATCACCTAAAGTTCAATTTACCTTTGAGCTTTACACCATCACTAGAATAATTTATTTATACATTATGGAGAGGATATATATAATATGTGTGTGTATATACAAACACACACATATAAGATTACTCAGACTGTCATCCCATCAAACTAATAAAATACACCCAGGGAACGCTTGCTTCAAAGTTCACCATATGTTTCCCTCTTAAAGTTGACATTATGTATATTTATACATATTTTGACCTGAAGTTGACATAATATTATATATATATATATATGAGTATTATATAATAATAAAAAAATATTAGTAGAAGCTACACCATGTAAACACTGCAATATAAATCAGTGGGAAACTACCCCCGTTTCCTCAAATTCGAGACTGTGCCTGGAGCTATCTGTAAGAATTTATGAAAGAGACAGCATAATATATGAGAGAGAGAGATCATAATGTCACTATAAGATAATGACATAATTATCCACGAAGACTTTATAAGCCATTGGAAGAATTCCAACTTGTGATAATATCTCTAAGCTAATCCACTCCCAGATTTTTCAACTTTGTGGACAAAATCCATCTACGTTTCAGTGGATCTATTGCTCATATCTGCATAAATACATGATGTGTCTATTTTATATTTATGAATTTTTTTTTTTATTATTTTTTCCTTAAAAATATTAAGTTTTAATCTAATTTTAGTATGAATATGTATAATTTGAGTATACCTGCGTCTCAAAAAATTATAAAAAATTTTGAGCATTTTAAAGCCAGCAACTTGAAAAGAGACGTTTACTGACAATTTCATCTAGTCCTAATTAATTTCCTCACTCATGGGTAGGTGAGGAGGCAGAGAGGATGCCAGTCCTCATATGGACCCAGTGCCGTCTTCACTGGTAAAGGATTCTATACGGCGCCAAATCAAAAGTTGAGGGAGGAAAAATTGTGATTCACCCGACGATGGGGGGATTAAAAGGTTAATCATATATACAGTGTCGAGTGACCCTATTTATCAGATAGGTTTGGCATGATCAGCACGAAATGTGAAAGTCTATAAATAAAGGCTTTTTGGACGCAAAGAAAACATAACCATTTATTTTAAAGCCATAGAAAAACTATTAAAAACTATTATGAAATTTCTAAAGCTTAGAGGGAGTATTTTGATGGTAGATTTAAAAAAATTGAAGACATAATGAGCTTGAATTGTTCTCTTCATTTACTATTTTTTTTTTTAGTTTTGTCATAATATTTTGACAAATTATTATTATTTTGCTATTGAAAATGATATTTTTATGTAATTAATTCATTCTCCCAATTAAGAGAATGGATATAATTTAATTAGGATTAATTAAAGTTTACTATGCGATTATAACTCTTGCTCTTTAATTAAATTCTTTCACTGTATTTATGTTCACTTATACCCATTTCTTTTGTTTTTTCTTGTGAGTTTTATGACTGACTACCATAAGATTTAATCTATGGATAAGTTTGGTAGATTGAAAGGTAAAAAATGAACTTAAATATAGAGAAATAAAAATAAACAACAATTTTAGAAATAGAATTAGGTGTTTATGGTGACTTTAGTTATAATTTCAAGATTTAATTAGGAATTTTGGTTGCGCAAGAATAAATTAAATTTTAATTAAATAAAGATTAACTGATTAGGATGTAACTAGGATAAATTAGAAATAACATACACTATAATTATAAAAAGAGTCAATTTAAGAGTAAACTTTAGTTGTCCCAAAAAGGTTAAACTCATTTCTCTATCGCTTTCAGTGATTGAATTAAACTCAAGATATTGCTTTTCTATATTGTTTTTACCTTTATTTTAATATCTTCTCGACTTTTCACAAATTGTTCTTTTTGACTAAAATTGACTAATTAAATGAATCATAATCTCCCTTGAGTACAACTCCTGAAATATTTCAGGATATTTTCTATATTGAAATTGGCCCTGTATATTTGTAGGAAGCTGATCACAATGCTATGACTAACTTATGTTTCAAGTTTTTCTTTTGGGAGAGTGAATTAATTACAAAGAAGGACTTTAATTGATAAAAAGTGTAAAAATTTGAAATACTAAGTAGTAAAATTTGAAAAATAACTAATAATAAGTACTATTTTATAATAAATTTATTATTTTTATCTCAAAATGAAATTCTCTATTTTTCTTTTGCCATTTTCTTTTGGGTAAAACAATGGGTCAAAAGACCAAATAAAAGAAACAAAAAAGGAAACCAAAAAAACATCTAACCTAAAATTGCTACTCTTAGTGGTTATTTTGTCATTAATATATGACCCAAAAGATCCTTCATTTAAATAAATACAATACTAGTAGATAATAGAACTGTGGCGTGTGACCTAATATCTGGTTTACCTTATACGGTCTAAAAGGGAAAATGGCAATTAAGAACTATGTAAGAAAATTAATTATAGTTAAGGAAAGCAAATTTTTGAAATTTCTAAACAAACCAAGATGCTTTGAGAGATTTTATTTAAAATTATTTCAAATATCATACCAAATAAACTCATAATAATTATTCTATTCCATTATTTATCATTCTATTATATTTTACTATCACTCATTCAAGGATCATGTGTAGTGTTTGGCTCGGCTTTTCTTGTGTGATTGTGAATTGTCATTCTCTATCATCTCACTTTGCTAATCCATCTCCACTCCTACCATTCATTGTAATTGTAAATTTATAGTAGAATAAATGGAAGTTTTAAATAAAAATAAATTTATTATAATATGATTTATATTTGAATAAAAATAAATTTATTATAACATAGATTTATATTTCAATTTTTTTTGTTATAAAAATAAGTTTAACAAAATAATTATAAAATAAAAAATATGTTTAAAAATAAAAATAATATAACAACATTTTAAATGCATCAAATATAAAGTCAGCTAAAAATACCTTTGATTGCATGTGTAACTTTACCCAGGTAATAAATCCGTAAAAGTCAGGGTTCCCTCCTAATCTCACGTTTTCTTGTAACATCGTCGTACTTTCATTTACAAACCCTAACCCACTCGACCTCTAGGAGCTTGCTGCCGAAGGTGTTCACCAGAGCCTGTTGAACGGACGGACGACGTTGGTCGTTGGGGACGCCGGAAAGCCGGATCTAATCGCCGGTGAGGTGAGATTTTGCTTCTAATCTTGTCGAGTTCAACTTCAATTTGATTTGATCATTCTCGCACGTCTGTTTGTATTGTGCATCTGATTTCTATTAATGTTGTATGAATTATAAACCCTAAATGGAAGAGATGTGTGGACTTCTTCTAATCTCTCGCGCATATATATATATATATGTGCCCATTGCCCACCACGTCCTTTTTTTTTTTTTTGACTTTTTGGTGATCTATTTGCCCACTTCATTTTGCCGGAAAAACATTTGGAGAAATCTATTGATAATTTAACTGGGCCTAGGCCCTGTGAACCCGATAGCTTGACCAACATAGCATGGGCCTTGAATGGGCTTGGTCTGGGTAATTTTGGCCTACAATAATCATTTCTCCAAGAAAGCATGAAGCTCTGTTTGAGTCCTTTCTTTTCCGTCCTCGGCGGACGTCGCTCTGTCTAGAGTCGCCTCCATTACCAGTAAGCTTCGCTTCCACAGCTCACGTTGCTAAATTTACTTTTTTTTTTTGGAACAATTTTGCTAATTAACACTTCTTATGATGAAATGGCAACAAACCCAGATCCCTTTATTCCAGTGGCTTTCGCAGTCAAATTGAAAATTTATTTCATCTTTTATAATGCTAAGCCCCCTAATCTCACTCACTCCATTGTCCAGCTTTCGAAGCATACTATATTTTTCCCCCTTTGAGATCCCTTTGCATCAATCTTCTTGTTATATTGTGCTTGGCTTTTATTATTCTCCAATGTGAATGTGATCATCAGTCCTTACTCTCTTTAGGAAATTCGAAACAATAGAGTGGAAAGATTCTTTACTGGCTTAAGGTCATGGTGCAGTGGCAGAGACATATACTGCCAATACTACGACATATTGGTAAGAGAGTGAACCATGCCAATGATGTAACTGCAAACACTGTAATTTCTCGCATAGGGTCTTCCTTTACACATGGTTGGTTTCTACTATTTTTTACATTTTATTTGCTTTCTCTTCCATTATATTCCTTTATGACTTACTCTCTTGTCCCCATAATTTTGCAAGTATTATGGTCTGCATTAACTGAAATTTGTAGGATTGAAAAACATAAATAATTTTTGTGTAGGTCAGTTAGAGACAGCATGGAGAACGCCTTTGCCCATAATCTCAAGGCCCTTTTGGCATAACTTTCAGCATCAGGTACGATAATATTTCCTTCCCATAGATATGAGTCTTTCTTTCACAGTCTTTGGATTTTGAGCTTACAGCTCACAAATAAGTCATTTGGGGAAAAAATTAGCTTAAACATGCCAACCCTCCCCCTTCTTGCTTTTGGTTTCCTCATTCTTACCAAAAGCATTGGATATTGTCAAGAGAAACTGCTCCAGGGTCAGAGGACCTAATGTTTACCATGGACTCCAAACAGATTATTCTGCATTAAAAGCTATCCATTACGTAAAAGTAAATGCCCATCTTTGAAGTTAGTTAGGCACATAATACATATATTATGAGAAAGAGCTCTATTTGGTTGTAAACCAGCAACATGCTAATATTATTTCTACAGATCTCCATAGTCCATAAAAGTGAGCCTTAGATTTTTAAATGGGACCTGCAAGAATAAACACATCAAGAGCGACTGTTCTAAAACACAAACCATTTACATTATTGATGAGTCTAGAGTATGTCAGCAGCACTGGTAACTGATGTGGCAAGTTTAGCTACAAATCATATGCAAATGCAATTTGTGCTGGCTAGAGGTATAGGCTTCTCTTTGGAAAACGTGCAGCATTGCGTCCAAAACATCTTGAGAGGAATCTGGTGAAGAAATTCGACAATTCTCTGGAAGTAAATTAACTATATACTGGTATATGTTGTGTGTAAAGCTTACATCTTTCTAAGGTTGAAATACACCATATTACTGGTACCTGCTTATGCTTTTCTATTGGTTTGATTTTCCACCCTTTGGATTCTGCTCAATCATTTGGTTTAGTCAGCCTTGCTGTAGTAACCCAATCAAAACCACTTTAAAAGATGTTTTCTATTTCTTGTCACCTAAAGAAATCAGTTTTAATAGGGTTCATTCTGCATGTCAAGATTCAATTCATTAAAAGCTAGATCCTGAGGATATAGTGAGGCAGTGGTATTCTTATATTTATCTACTCAAATTCATAACAGGGAATTTCAAGTTCAACCAAGGTGCTAGCAAATTCCTCTAAGGAAACACCCGTGTCGTCACCATTAACCCCAGTTTTGTCACTGGCTAGTGGTAAAACTGAAGACCAGAAGCAAAAAGCAGTTGTTAAGCCATCAAAAGTACAAGCTGTATTAAAGGGAATTAAGCAGGTATGAGATTACTTATTTCATGAAATGTTTATTATTTAATTATTTTAAGGTTTTCTGATATGTGTTATTTAAAGTGCTTAATATTCAATTATTCATAAATCATCATCGTAATTCTATTAAATTTATGGATATTGCACTAAAAAGATATTTGGTACACTATTATTTCACATACCATGATATCTTGGGTACTATGATGTAGGTTACTAAGGCATAACATGCTATGGTATTTAAGATGTCGATATTTGTCATAAGTTGTCATAGAAAGGAGACAAGCTATTTTGTTGAAGTTATCGACTTGGAAAGGATGTGATGTGGTATTTTTATAATATTTTTGTGGTATAAGATATTCCCCAATGGTGCCATCTTATGACAACGTGATATTGTGGATGACATGCATCATTTTGGATATTACTGTACCAAGCTTTGGCATCTTCATTCAAGATGACATATTATACACCTCCTAAAGCATATAATGTGGAACCCCATACTGGTTCCTGAGGCAAATGGTACTAAACTAGAAATTTTTTAATTTTAATGAGATTTTGCAAAGAGGTCATGATTTTTTGTTCTTTACCAAGGTAAAGATTTCAGTTTGTTCGGAATTGAGCATCACAATAATTTCAAAAAGTGAATAATGTTGTTTTATTGATGTGGTTCCTTTGTCTCCCGTTTACCTGGTTGGAGAGCATTTCATAACCTTCTGTTCAACTTAGTTTCTAGTATCTGACATGCATTTCTGAATGATCGTGCTATTGTGAAAAGTTATTTCCTTTTCCTTACATGCATCAACAATGGCTTTGACTATCTTGCTCTTAGAGTCCAAAGAAGGTCAACTTGGTTGCTGCCTTAGTTCGTGGTATGCGTGTTGAAGATGCATTGCTTCAGTTGCAGGTGACAGTAAAGAGGGCTTCCAAAACTGTATATCAGGTGGGTAACATTTTGAATTTTATGTGTTACCTGTGTAGACACAACTGTATATTGAAATGGCTTTTTAGTCCTTGTGGGGTGCATTTTTAAGTTTTTTCCATCCTTCTCCAGATCTTGTTTTTTTTCATTCTTTGTAGTGGTTGACCTTTGGATTATCTGTTTTAAAGTAACTTTCTAAATTCTAACGCGTTGGGACTTTGTAATGACTAATGAGGAAGAAACTGCATCAATAAGTGCTTCCTAGATTCATTTTCTAGTACAACCTATACTTAATAGGCCTTCCTTTTCGTTGTTCTATTCTGGCCTATTCTTACCTTTATTCTATACACAGGAATGTCTGAATTTTAGATTTGAAGGCTGTCCAATTTTTATCACGATTCCATTTACACCTTTTATAGGAAGGGGAAGTTTACATGTCAACTTATAGTGCGTTTGGATTAGCTTTTTAGATGGGATAAGTGATTATTTCATGCCCAAAATTCAGTTTCCAAACACAAGCCTGATTAAAATAATCACTTATGGCCATTTAAGTGGTTATTTTCATAAGCTACTTTTTTCAGCTTATGATAATCACTTATTCTCTCATAATCACTTATTTAACTTTTTCTTCCTATTATCCACCCAATAATCACTTAAATCCCAATATCCAAACACATTTCTTTTCTCAAAATCACTTATGGGTTAAAAATATCCAAACACAATTCTCTTTTGATATAATCACTTATTCTCATAATCTATTATGAATAATCACTTATCCTCATAATCACTTATACATAATCTAATACAAACACACCCTTAATAAAATTCTATGCATTGCAGGTTATTCATTCAGCCCGAGCAAATGCAGCTCATAATCATGGGTTGGATCCAGATCGTCTCATCATAGGTAATGATCAGAAATGATGTTGCTTTGTCACTCTGTTTTCATCCTGCTCATGGTTCTATTACTTTTCTTGCAGCTGAAGCATTTGTTGGAAAGGGATTCTACAAAAAGCGAATATCCTATCATTCCAAAGGAAGATGTGGAGTGAAGCACCGGCCAGAGTGCAGACTAACAATTGTTGTGAGAGAGATAACTCCTGAAGAGGAAGCAGAGATAGCTAGGCTGAGGGTTCACAACTTTCGGAAGCTCACTAAGCGGGAAAGACGACTTGTGCCTCATCAACTTATTGAGACCACTCCCATTTGGGGCCGCAAAAACAAATCTAGCAGTCAAAATTCGAGTGCTACGGCTACTGCCTGAGCAAGCTTGCATTCGAGTCTTGACGTTGTGATAGGTAATTTTGACGTTAGATGTTGGAGTGTGATGGGTTCTGCTCATGAGCCACTTCATATGAAAGAATCAGACGCTAAAAAATATGGAGGGGAACTGTTAAAGCAGGAGCAGTTTTTACTCTTGGAACCTTCAACCTATTGTCATGGTTCTAAATTGTCGTGATAAGTTGATATGTATGCAGTTTTTTTTTTTTGCAAATAAAATTTTATTGAACCATTTTTCATTTATGCTTTCGAATTTATTTTGATTGAGTCTTATTTTTGACATTGATTAACATTCTGAACTGCGTTCCTAAGCTGCGAACGAATGGAAGGTTTTATCATGTCAGCATGTCAGAAGCATAAGGATGAACCATTCCCCTATATGTAGTACAGAACTAAGGCTCGAAATTGTATTTGCTGTCAGCGGTCAAGATTGTGTTAACCATTTTTTTAAGGTTGGTAAGTGGAAAAAAACAAAGGGAAACTTTTTCTTTTCAAGTGGCTGAAGCGTTGCATTGGTTGACTAAAAAAATGTGCTACGATTATATTTATTATGATCAAAATATTTTGAAAAATAATATTAGTTGTTAAATTGAAATTCAACATACGAAAATGTTGTACTGATATTTTTTTGTCGTATAACATAGAATTTATTATATAATTTTTATTAAGTTCATTGGAATGACTTTGTTGATTAGTTATATATTTGAATATTTGGTACACAGTACTTAGAAAAAATAATTTTGTAAATGTATCCTTTGTTTTAAATAATTTTTTTCTTTTTATTAAATAATTTGAAAATGTAATAAATTTGAATAAATGATTATTTTATAAAACTGAGGATACTTTAATCAAAACGCGTAGATCCAACTGATAATAATAGAACCTAAACGCCCCCACAAGAAGGTGAATTTAAATTTTGTCACCAACTTCAGAGCCCTGGATTATTTGTAAATATGTGCTCTTTGAGCCAGAAAACCAATCCTGAGTTTATCATGTGAAGATTATATTGGAACTCCTAGGTTGGTAGGCAACCAATCTCGACTTCATACACCCTTTTTTTTTGTGCGACAGACTTCACACACATTAATAAGGGTATTGTTTCTCCTCATATATAGACGGTCATTTACAGTTTTCCTTAGGCTAGCTCAGATAACTCCATGGATTAAAATCAAAGTAACATATTGGGATATTGCAATTTCCATTCTCCTCGTGTATCAACAGGACAAAGAAAGATCATTTACACATCCAGAGATCAAATTAAATAAACATAGCGCAGCATGCTACCAAATATTTCCAGTATGGCTACTCCAGTCATTTGATAATAAAGGCAGTGATATGATACAAAAAAACTATTCTTCCCAAAAATTTGAATTGTTCAAGAAAAAACTCGTGTATAACCCTTTTTTTTTGTGAAATTCATGAATATTTTTATTATTAAGTATCCCAATTGGCACTGCGAATGCCATTGTAACATTTCTTTTTTGTTGTGGTTCTTATACTGTAACTTTACAAGTACATTGTCTGCATCACCACAAAATACTTGTAGCAAAATCCCACAACATGCGATTTAGGCAATGCAAGGTTTTGGTCTCTTGTCTAGAACATCTTTCCAATGCCATCCTGCTGAGGAACAGATTCATCAACATCCATTCGATGCCAATTTCCGACCAATGAAGCCAGCTGATCGACCTTGTCATACAATCCTAGAAGGCCACCTGTATGAACGAAAAGGATCTTTCTCCCTTCCCACTTCTTTGGATTCTCAGACATGTCTTTCAACATTCCATAAGCAGCTTTTCCGCTGACAGGGTATCAACAACCATGCACACACTTGAGTAAAATCAGCAGCATTCACATTCAAGCCTATACTAAACACTCAGTTATAGATCGTTCAGTTCTTCTATTCATAGATGAATATATTGGCCATAAAATGAAGATGAATATAAGGAGGTGAGTAGTATACCATCCTCTTGATCCTGGTATCCCTGATGTTGGGAAACATCCAAGATTACTGTGTTTGGTATACTACTACAGTGGCATCCAAGATGACGTGTGTCAAAAGAGAACAGGAATTCATAGGATGACATCATTTTGAGTGGTGTGTCTTTCAACCCAAAAAAATATCATACCCATTTAGCTTTGTTAAACTTTAAGAAAAAAAACCACTTGTATCCTTTCCATGACAGCTTTAAATTGTCATATAAAATATTATCTTCTTAAGAACCACGGCAACCGAAAACATGGTATCCAAATTAGCATGAAATGCGTGGTATCAACTAACAATGACCAAACACATCCCGCATTCATAATGAGTCATATGCTTAGCTGCTTACCAAGTATCTGGATCAAGTTTCAGCATTATTTCCTTGATAAGGTTCACCATTTTGGCAAGAAAGCATGGTTATAAACTTTGCAAGTCTAAAAGATGAACAAGCATCATATGACTTTTCTGTTTTTAGTCTAACTAACTAACGAGCCAATAACTGTTTCATCATTATATATAGGTTAATTTATTATTTTGAGGTAAATCCCTTCTGATAGGAGATGGAAGAAGCTAATGGACTCATGAAGATATGATATATATTGTTTGAGATAGATAAGTACCTGTATACTGGGTCAAGAACTACACCAGTAGCTGCGGAGATTTCTTTTACAAAATTAAGTTCCTCTGAGGTGTTAAGTGCATAGCCAAGACCCTTGGCCTGTAACAAACGTAAGAGATATAGTTGAATTTTCATTACCAATTAATAAGCATATTTATCCCATTGACAAAACAAGCTTTCCATATCATATTTAGAAGATATTTCTTATGATTTGTCAACCAAAGAAGGTCTCTAGGGGTTTGATTGTTGATTTCTAAATTATGACGAGGTCCACCCTTCTCCACAAGAAAGTATATTCTGGTATAGATGCATGTATACACTAAAAGTAGAATGACTAGATTTATATCCTTGTACATTTTTTTGGAAATAATTAGACAACATAATGCTGAAATTTTACCCACTGATTTTGCTTTTACTACATCTCATCATTTTGTTTGATGATCTTCTCTTTTTTTCCCAATCACTTTTCTCGATTTCTTCAACGTAAATCACTTTTTGCTCTTAACATGCTAAAAATTGAAAACAAGTATATTTGCATTACTAAATTAGGCATCAACTTATTCTTGTTTTTCTGGTAAATTAATAAAGATGCATACAAACATGCAATTGATTCCATTTAATTGTTCTATTTCCATTTGTTTTAATTAAAAAAAAACTCATTTATAAAATTCAGCCGCTGGGCAAATGAGTAAATATTGTTGTTTCCCTAAGTGTAAATTTATGCCCTTTGAACACCATTACAAACAGCATTGAATGAGAAAATGACTAGTGTGTCTGTCATTCATTCAGACCACAAAGGCACATGGGCCATCAGAACTTTGGTGGGCTCCAGTTTGAATAGAGGAAGGAAACTCCAGCATGAAGGCCAAGCACTATCAAACATACACTAGCAACCTAGAACTAACCAAACTAACCAAATCTTAGCAATCAGAAAAAAATGACCTCTTCTACTTTACCACAATACTCACGTTTTGTATGTGGACAATATCGCGTGAGTTAACACCAGCTTCAAGCCCATCAAGTAGACCTTGAACAAAGTTGTAGAAGTAATCAGGGTCATCACAAACAGTGAATGCATGTACCTACAACAATGAGGAAAATATAAATGATGTTTGCAGCATGCACTAACATGAACTGTGAGAGTTTTCTTAAAGGAAGACATACTCTAGCTTTCAATGAACTCAATGATGATCCCAATGACAGACCAGCAATTGTACCCCCACTGAAATGAATAAAAGAAAGACGTTAAGTAGAGGAAATTATAATAAACTATGACATAACAGATCATGTTCTTTTAAAATGTAGTTCACCATTCTAAAAAATGAATTGCAATAAATCTTAAATCACTTTCTCCTGAAAGTTTGGCTGTACAAAAATACTATCAATACAAAAGGGAACTACACTTACCTACCCTGTATTTTGCATCCAATTGCAATGTGATTCTGATCTAGAAAAAGTAGCAATGGGCCTCTTGATCTATCAACCCTATAGGAATGACCCTCCCCAACCATTTAAAAAAAAAATGCATTTGACACTTGAGGTTTTTCGGCCACTTTAGTATGTAATTTTTATTCAAAAGATAAGCAATACATATAGGGTTTCTAGGACCTATCATAATCTTAATAAATACCAGATATATTGCCTAAAAACTAGGAACAGAAAATCACCCCCAAATCCTCATAAAAGAAGATGTAACATATGGGGAAAAATAAAATAAAGCAAAATAAAAAATAATACAGTAATTATAAAAGGATAAATTAGTGCAAGCAATATGGGACTTCCAACACTCCCCCTTAAGCCGGTAAATAAATATTATGCGTTCCCAGCTTGCTCTTCAATCCATCAAACCTTGTCCTAGGCAGAGCTTTCGTCATGATATCAACCACTTGTGCACTTGATAAAACATATGATAAATCAACTATATGTGAATCAATGTTTTTCTGATAAAATGTTTGTCAATTGTAATTTTTGCAATATTCATTGCTACTATATTGTCACACCAGGCCTTCATAGGACCCTTCACATTGATCCCCAGTTCTTTCAATAATCTCAGTAACCATAACCCTTCACAAATACCAAGAGCAAGAGCTCTAAACTCTGCCTCTGCTGAACTTTGAGCAACAACAGATTGTTTCTTGCTCCTCCAAGTTACAAGATTGCCCCAAACATAAGTGCAATATCCTAAGGTAGATCTTCTATCCACAAGTGAGCCAGCCCAGTTTGCATCAGTATAAAGTTCTATACCTCTATCTTCATTTTGGCAAATAGTAGTCCTTCACCTAGAGTAGACTTCAAATACTTCAAAATTTGGTACACAGCTTCCATATGTTCCTCTTGAGGATTGCTCAAGAACTGACTTACCACACTTACAGGAAAACAAATATCAGGTCTTGTATGAGACAAATTAGTTTACCTACAAGCCTTTGATACCTTCCTCTATCCATAGGTACTCCATCTGGCTTTAAATTCAACTTGCAAGAAGTCTCCATAGGAGTTTCTGATGGTTTTACTTCAATCATCCCTGTTTCTTTCAGCAAATCAAGTGTATATTTTCGTTGTGACACACTAATTCCTTTGCTAGATCTGGCCACTTCTATGCCAAGAAAATACGTAAGCGTTCCAAGGTCCTTAACCTCAAAAGAATTAGCTAAGTTCCTTTTCAGCCTAAGTATCTCCTCAAAATCATTTCCGGTTACTACAATATCATCAACATAAACTACAAGAACAGCTATTTTATCACCACAATGTCTTACAAACAAAGTATGATCTACCTAACATTGAGTGTAACCGAGTTGTTTAACCACATTAGTAAATCGTTCAAACCAAGCTCTAGGTGATTACTTCAAACCATAAAGTGATTTGCAGAGTCTACAAACCTTTGTAGCATTACCTTGGGTTCTAAGTCCCTGTGGAAGTTCCATATAAACTTCATCTTCCAAATCACCGTTAAGGAAGGCATTTTTCACATCAAGTTGATGTAGTGGTCAGTCTAAATTTGCTGCAAGAGACAATAAAACTTTAATTGTATTAAGTTTGGCAACAGGTGCAAAGCTTTCTTAGTAGTAAATACCTTGAGTTTGAGTAAATCCTTTTGCAACTAATCTCGCTTTATACCTGCTTATACTCCCATCAAGATTATACTTAATGGTAAATATCCATTTGCACCACACTGTCCTCTTACCCTTACGTAATTCAACCAATTTCCAAGTTCCATTCTTTTCTAGAGCTCGCAATTCTTCTTCAACTGTTTGTCTCCAACTTGGGCTTTTAACAACTTCTTGAATATATGTTGATATCTTTTCCTGTGTCACATTTGCAACAAAGGCTTTAAAACTTGGAGATAGTTTCTCATAAGACACATACTTACCAATGGGATACTTGGTACAGGATCCCTTTCCTTTCCTTAAGGCGATAGGCAAATCATCAAGATCTGTCCCAGGTTCAGAATCATGGTTTTGCTATTGAGTGAGAGTGTCTATACTGTCTTTTCCTTATTGTTGTGTACCCTTATTCCTTCTGCTATACACAGAAACTTCTTAATGTACAAGTTCGTCTCCCCCTTTCTCAATTATCTGCAATTGTTCAAAACAGTTTTGGGTAGAAATTTTAGAAGGAACAGATTCAGCAGGTGAATTTTGAGGCTGTTCAAGGTCACTTTGAGGTTCAGATTCAATAGGTTCTGATTCAGGCTGACATGTGGTGAAATCTGGCAACATACTGTTTGAATTAGGTGCTGGCAGTGATATATGGGAATCAGAAACAGCAGAATGAGGTGACTCTCAGATTAACCAATCACTCATACTTTCCCCCTGAGTGGTTAATGTGGGGTAGTAGGATTGAGTTTCAAAAAACTTGACATCCATGGTCACATAGACTTTCTTGGTTTTAGGAGAATAACATTTATACTCTTTTTGAGTAAAGGAATTACCCCAAGAATATACACTTTATGGCTCTAGAATCAAACTTCCCCCCTTGGTTATTGTGAATAAATGCAACACAACCAAAAACTCGTTGAGGAATGGTTGATATGAGAGGACAATTAGGATAGGACTCTTGGAGTTTTTGGACAAGTATTTGTAATTGAAGTAGCTTAGATGACATTCGATTAATTAGGTATGTAGAGGTTAGAATAGCATCCCCTCAAAAATGTTTTGGAACATGGTTTGTAATCATCAATGCTCTAGCAACTTCAAGAAGATGACGATTTTTACGTTCAACAATCCCATTCTGTTGAGGGGTGTTGACACATGAAGTTTGATGATGTATTCCCTGACTATTAAGGAACTCCCTGAAATTAGAACTCAAATGCTCCCTTGCATTATCACTTCGCAAAACTTTAATGGTAGTTTGGAACTGATTTTGGACAAAGGAATGAAAATTGTTTAAAATCTCAAACACTTTTGATTTATCTTTCATAAGGAATACCCATGTCAATCGTGTATGATCATCAATGAGAGTCATAAACCACCTAGCCTTAGACATGGTTAGGACTTTTGACGGGCCCCAGACATCACTATGAATGATAGCAAATGGGTGAGTTGGTTTATATGGAAGGGAAGAATAACTTTGCTTGGTGTTCTTAGCATACTGACACACTTCACATTGGAAAGATGAATCATTTTTATTCATGAAATCTGGAAACAATTGCCTCATATAATTAAGATTGGGGTGGCCTAACTTATAGTGTCACAGCATTACATCATTATTGAAAGCAGAATAAACTACCGAGTCTTCAACTTTATTTTCCCTTGATCCTTGAAGATAGTAAAGACCTTCCCACTCTCTAGCTTTGCCAATCATCCTCCCCGAGGCCAAATCCTGAAAAATACAGCAATCAACAACGGAGTTAATACCACAATTCAATTGTCTGGCAGATTGCTTAACAGAGAGTAAATTACACTCAATTTCTGGGGCATATAGAACATCTCTAATTATTATGTTACTTGATATCATTATAGTTCCAACTCCATGCACCCTAGCATAGGCTCCATTAACTACCTTCACATAAGTATATTTGCAGCTCACCCTGAATTCAACAAATAATTCTCTATACCCAGATATATGATCAGTAGCACCAGAGTCCACTCTCCAAATATTTTTTGTTTGGATGACAGTTTGAAATGCAGCTGTAAGGATTTTACCTATCTGTGCAAGAGTTACACTGGAAATAGATTTCTCACTTGAATTGTGCCCATCATATTTTTCAAGAAGTTGCCATAGATAGGACAGTTCATCCTTGCTCAAACCTCCACTTCCAACTTCATGTCCTGTGACCAATGCTTTCCCTTCAATCTTGGGCTTTTGACGATTACTTGTTGGTTTGCCATGAATTTTCCAATAGGTTTCTCTTGTATAACCATTTTTGTTGCAATGATCACAAAACTTGTTTGCTCTTCTGTTTCTTTGATCTGTATTTTGACTACTTCTAGCAACCATAGCAAAGCCTTCAGGAATGGTAGAAGGCATGGATGTGACTGTAGTGATTTGAGTCAATTCCTTGCGGCTTTCTTCACATTTAACCATGTTGAAAGCATCCTCGAGCGTGAGCAATGGCTTCAGTCCCATAATTCTTCCTCTAAATTCCTCATAAGAACCATTCAACCCCAACAAGAATTTGTAGGTTCTCTTCCTATCTATCCACTGCTTGAAGAGTTGTTCATCTTTAGAGTTCTTCCAATTCAGAATTTCATATATATTCACTTGCTGCCAGAGACGTTGCAAAGCATTATAGTATTGAGTTACACTTTTGTCACCTTGCTTCATGTTTTCTAGGAGCCTTTCGATCATGAATACTACTGCATAATTCTCCTTCACAGCATAAGTTCACTTGGCTGATTCCCAAATCTGTTTTGCCGTGGTGGCTAACAGATAATTTTCGCTAATGTCTAGATGCATCGAGTTGACAAGCCTAGACATCACCATGTTGTTTTCAGCAAGCCAAGCTTCGAATTTCGGATTTGTGATTTCCGATGGATGTGCGTCACTGGCAATGTATTTTTCTTTCCTTTTTCCGCGTATGAACATGAGAATATTTTTGGACCATTGTAAGTAATTGTTCCCATTCAGTTTATGGGAAATCATCACTTGTGGGAATGTTTCGGCTGTGATTCCAACTGACTGTGTTCCAGCAGAATTCAAGCCATTCATTCCCAATTGTTGTAGCATGCTTGTAGTTGATTCGGCCATCTCTTGTGAAACGCCTCCACCAGTCGCAGCTATGGGGTTTTCCGCGGTGGTGTTGAACGCCCTGTATGTGCCAAACATTGGAGGCAGTCTCGGATTCATGGTGTCTCTAATACCATGAGGTTTTTCGGCCTCTTCAGTATGTAATTTTTATTCAGAAGATAAGCAATACATATAGGGTTTCTAGGATCTATCATAATCTTAATAAATCCCAGATATATTGCCTAAAAACTAGGAACAGAAAATCACCCCCAAATCCTCATAAAAGAAGACGTAACATATGGGGAAAAATAAAATAAAGTAAAATAAAAAATAATACAGCAATTATAAAATGATAAATCAGTGCAAGCAATGTGGGACTTCCAACAACACTTAACTATATCAAGTTGAGGCTTCATTAGAATATCCTACAGTGATGTAATATAATATCCAATATAGATAGAGTACTGTGAGGGAAAAATGTCTGTATCTAAGAAAAAGATATATCAAGCAAGTAGAGCTCAACCTGCCACATGCTACAACAATATCATCAAACTTGACATTGCCAGGTCCTCTTTGAATCTGCTGTTCAATCTCCCGAACTGCCTCAATATAACCCCTGAATAGAGTAAATCCTATCAAAAATTTGAGTTTGGTAGATAATATAATATCTAAAATTCAAGACATAAAGCACTGTGCAATTCAAAACTCTCCTAATTTAAGCACTTGCAGATTTAATTGAGTGAGTAACATTAAACATTTGTCACTGGTGATACTCAATTAACAATAAATCAGTACTAAAATGCCATTCTTTTTTGCACCTCCCATGATTGTCAATCCATTGTATCACCCCAAATTATGTTAGGTCATCAACTGACTAAATTGGCGATCTATGGCCAAGACTTGTGCAATGTTATTAAAACTACTTAGCATAATTGGAATTGATTTGAGATTTTTTATTTTAAACTGAAAGAATTGAATTGGCAAATGCTCCATCCTGATATTAAATTATAAATAATTGATTTTGCCCAGCAGGACCAATTTTGTGCAGCAGGGAAGCTATGCAAACACACAATTAGATTATGCAACTAATAAAAATTTGCGTAAAGCAAACAAGTTATTTATTAACAAATATTAAATCTTTCTTCCCTCAATGAAAAATTAGTAATTTAAAAGGAAATATAGTCAATATAATTGGTGCTGTAGTATGATTAAAGTAGTTTTGATGCCAAAAATACTGGAATTAAGTAAATTAGTACAAAAGAAGAAAAGGGAAAAGGACACTAAAGTTATTGTCTCACCATGTTCCTAGAGAGTTTGATCCTCCCACAGGAATAACATATGGCCTCCTCCCTTCCTTTATCAACTTTTCTTTTAGGATATTGGCAAGTGTCTAAGAAAATAAAAGATTATTCAGTAATCTGACAAAATCAAAATATAGCACTTCGGATAACTCTAAAAATATATGGCAGTAAACAATGGTAAAGCTTTCTACATATATGGATCACAAATGAATCCGTTAAAATGAATTTATCCTCATAACTTAATGAGGTGATAAGAATCTCAAATCACTTTCCGTACGTATAAAGCCAATAACCAAACAAAAGCATCCAATTTCTTTTCTCTTCTTTTTTTCCTTTGTTTTCTGAAAATAAATAAACCAATTGGCAGTGAAATACAAGGCTACTGGAATTTAGAGCAATGCATTTCATAACAAAGAACAAAAAAGCAACCAACAAATATTATTGAAATGAATGGCATTTATGAAACAGGAAAAAGATGTCAGCTGCCCGCCAGTGTCTTGACAAAACAATTCTCCAAAAAGTTATGCTAAAATTGTAAAACAATTATCCAAAAAAAAAAGTGTAAGCTGCAATAAGGTGCAGGAAGAAAATCTTCCTTCATTCTTTCATTCTTCTCCAACAAAAAGAAATCCCCTCAAAGGGGCAGTTGTTTAGTTATTATTGTAAATAGTGATGACAACTAGGTCCAAAGTAACAATAACGTTGCTGCTGAACTTCCTATTATCAGTTTAAGCATTTTGGAAATCACTCTTCTGACCTCTACTTTTATGGAACACGTGTAGCTTAATCTACACTCAGTATAGATTTAGGAGGCCAAAAAAGAAAAAAAGAAATCACTTGGAAGGAACCAAGCTATCCACTTCAAATGCTGGAATCAATGAATCTAATATCTTGAGAAATATGTAGTTATATTAATGAATAACCACTGCAGGAAAAATAAAAAAGTTGGTACTAAAGGGCCAATATCCTCACCACGCTGCCAATTTTTGAATATTCTTCTTTGGATATAAGTTCAATGTGAGCTCCTGCCAGACGTTCAACCAGAAGGTTGCCTGTCAGTCCAGGATCTTGGTCAACAAGGACCTGCCAACAAATAAAGACTTACAAATATAATATTCAAGACGCCTGGCAAACCTTATCTGATTACTGGTGCAAAATGTTATTGAGATATATGAAAGAAGAAAAAGAAAATGCTAACCCTAGAAGTGCGCAGTATAAGGTAACAGTCAAGATTTAAATACTTTGCAGCAACAGCAGTTGCACGACAGTGGTTGCTTTGAATGCCTCCTATTGTAATTATACAATCTGCACCTTGTGCTACGACATCTGCCATCAAGAATTCCAATTTTCTGACCTTATTTCCACTCAATTGCATGCCTGAAAGATCATCACGCTATGATGGAAAACATTTTCAGTCAGCAAAAGACTGGACGGAGGAAAAAATAAATAAATACATCCAAGAAGGAAAAGGAGCAAGTGAATGAATAAAGAGATTATCTATAATATACTCATAAACAGTTACTTAAAATACATAAAACGAACACATTAATGACAAATGAGGTTCTAAGGATCTGATCCAACAGATTTCGCTATCAAAAAATGATCACATTACTGAATTATTAGGTATTCTACAAAACTGTTAACCAAAACAGGCCTGTGTACAAACACCCCTGGGCAATACTTTAAGCCATATAACCAAAGTAATCTCAAGACGTTTTGGCTTTCATTCTCCGAGTGACAGCTCTAATGTATAGTGCTACCAAAAGAAAAATAGATGAAGAATTGAGAAAACAACAACAGCAACAAAACAAGTACCTTGAGCCACAGAACGGCATTATGAGCATAGTTAAGGCAATACCTTGAGCCACACCTCCGTTTTACTTGGCAAATTAGGAAGATTCCATTTGTGAATTGGAGTCGGCAACTGATACCAGGGAGAGAAATTGCTTTGAGTTCAAATTCATTTGAATAAATTAAATTTTCTTGCGCTACCTAAGCAGCCAAACAGAAGCTTAAATAAGTATAGAAGACAGAGAGCTTGCGAGAATTCGCTCACATGTGCAAGGGAGAAGACATGGGAAGGTATGGGATTGAGATGGGACGCCCAGGAAGGAGGCGAGTAAGTCTTCTTGGAGAGGAAGTCGAAGCTGGATGACCTGGAAGATTGGTCTGTTGTGCTGGAAGTGACATTGAGTTTAGCATCCATATTCTGAAATCTATCGTTGCTGGTGAACTTGAGAGAAGAGGACCGTGACCAAGGAAGACCTTGAGGATTCAATCTGTGGTGGATCAGAGGATTGGGAAGATGGACGTAGTGGGGGCAGCGAGTGTGCAACATCTCATTCCACGCTCTGCGCAAGAGGACGACGGACTTGGAGATCCTGACCCTCATGGGATTGATGGACTTCTTCTTCATCGCCACCAATAAGAAATTTTCATTAACATTATTAATTATTTAAAATATCAAAATTATTATTCATATTTTTAAACATATATATAAATTCAAAATGTAATTGTAATATAAAAAAGAAAATTATAATTTTTTACATAATTATCTGATTTCTCAGCTGTTGTCACACTAAGTAAGGAGCCAATAGTTGTTTTGACCATCTTATATTCAAAAACTACACCAGTTCCTGCAGAGTGCAGAGATTCTATTACAGAATTAAGCCCCTCTAAGTTGTCAAGTGCATAGCCAAGACCCTTGGCTTGTTTCAAACTTAAGAAATATATATAGTTGAATTTTCATCATCAATTAATTACCATACAATTCCAATGACAAAAAGTAAGAGGAGTAGGGTTCATTTTTCAAGTGAATTTCTTGAGTCCCATCAATAAATTAATCAATATAAATATATGGAATCAGAATGTCTGGCATTTCTTATTGAATAACAGCATACCATAATACATCCCAGACAATCCTGTGCACAAGGTCTACATTCTTCAATTATTGTTAAAGATCTATTGAAATGCTTTTCTGATATGCATGTCACTTTTCAAAAATTTTACAACCCCATGTAATGTATGGGAGTTGTGACTTGTTCTATTCTTATCTTTTCTTTGAGTTTTAAACAATGAAAAATATCTAAATTTTTTATTAGTGTGAATTTCACATAAGTCATATTCTTTTTCCCTTTTTTATATGCAAATTGTGAAGATCTAAACCATTTATGAATGTGGATCCTATTTTATTTCTATATCTTTGTTTATTTTAAACATTCAGAAAGATTGACTCTATAGCAAGGCATTAAAAGGGTTCTCATTTCATGTGTGGTATGAATTTCTACATGGAGAGTGTGATCCGACTGAAGCTCTCTTTTTTTAATTTATAAAAAAAAGGACACTCTTCATTTAGAAAACTCCACTGACGATGTACGTGAATTTAGCTGCATTCGCATTAAAAGATATGAATGGGCCCACTTATCCCACACACAGTCTCATTTATATATTTTTATCTTTCTTTTTTTTGCTTTTAATTAAGCGATTAAGAGAATCCAAATTTTTTTATTAGTGTGGATCTCACTTATTTTAATCTTCATCTCTTTATTTAGTTGAGTAACTAAACAATTAAGAGAATCCAAGTCATTCTATTGATATGATCCCCTCCATTACTTTTGTTTATATGAGCAATTAAGTAATTAACCCTTCTCAAATCAGTTGTAAAATCCAAAAGTTCACTTTTGAAGAATCAAGAATGCAATTGTAATGTAGATAATGGATTAGTGTGATGTGGATTTAGTTGGCCTACCAACCTTTATCCTGTGATTATACTATTTTGTTTGAAATTGGACCCGAATTTTTATTTGTTGAGTTTAGCTATTTTTTTTATAGAAAACGATATAATATCATTAATACTAATAAACCAGTTTATGTTCAGAAAGAGAAGGACTTAAATCTAGAAAGAAGGTTCTGTACATCCAATTGTATGGGATATGAGATCTGTTTTGGTGCATGGAGCTAATACAGGAACTAAGAGTATGTCTTTTACGTGGTGAAAATCTGGCCATCCTTTATTTTAAGCTCTTTAAGATTTCAGGCTTTCCACTCCTTGAATGAAACGATGTATTCCTATGGTACAAGTATTTTATATTTGAGGACAGGCTACCTTTTAGTTTTGCTCATAAACGAAGATGGAGAATTTTTTAAAAAATGAAATAATATTACTGACTCTTAGATGATTAGATCTATTAATCCAACATTTTTTCTATTAAAAAAAGTTAGATGTAACACCAAAAAAGTTAAACTTGATAGTCTTAAATGATGTGTGTAATTGTGTATCCAACAAGTAAAAATATTATGAGGCAAAAAAAATTATTCAGGTAAAAAATAAAAATATCATAATTTGAGGCAAAATAATATTTTTTTAACATGGACTAGAAATATCCCTACTAGATATAAGAACTAATTTCCTATAAGGACTAATTTCCTTCCAAGTATTAAGGGCAAATATTCAACAAATAAAAATATTACAATTTAAGCCAAAAATATTTCTAGTCCAACCAACTTTTTGGCTTTTGGTTACATACATTAACAAAATATTTTGAATGAATACATCATCTTTTTGCCAACTTAAATTGTAGTAAGGGCTACCTTCAGGGCTATAATTGAATATACCATTATTTCTAGTACAGAAGCTCCTATAAAAATAGAAAATGTTTTACCTTTGAGTGCGGTTTGAACTATTGATTTATGTAATTGGAAGTAACCAATTAGATTGACGGTGAAACCTAGAAATCGATCACTGATCCAATTTGAGTACCTCTACAAGATAGAGATCTCAACAAAAAATTAAAGAGTAACAACAATTAGTGATTGAATTCAGTAGTATCTCATATAAAATTATTGACTCTAGATATATAGTAATATGGAGAAGACAAAATTGTTTCAAGTATTGACAGAACCAGAAGCTCCCCTTGTTTCAAAGAGGGGAAGATGGGTTATTCACATTTCATTTGATGATTAGAGGCGAGCTAAAAGCTAAATAATGGTAATTTTAAGTATTTCCAATGAAAAATAAAGATGTCTCTTACATTACCCGTTATATATGTGGAAGTAGCGATATAATTTCATAGTCATTCAATCTAAATGCTACATAAAGAACACAAACCAATTGAAGGAACCGGAAGACCTAGGATATAGAAGATCATGACATGAGTGATTTGGTAGATTCGAATTCCTATTTAACCAAACAATTAGGAGTTTGATTTTCAACTTTTATAGATGGAATAAACATAATTTAAGTTGGATGCAATTCACGGTTTACCTTTAATTCCTGAAAGAAAAGTAATTGTTGCCCGTTAGTAGAAATATTTCTAGTTCACCACAAAAAAAATACATTATCATTTAGCCTCAAATTATGATATTTTTATGTTTTACCTAAAATTTGTTTTTTTCTCATAATATATTTTTTTGTTAGATACACAATTACACACATATCATTTTAAGACCATCAAGTTTAAATTTATTAGTGTTACATCTTTCTTTGTTTTTTTTTATAAAATATGTCTAACTTTTTTTTAATAGAAAAAATGTTGGATACATAGATCCAGGATTCAATAATATTATTTCGTTATTTTTTTTTTAAATTTATAAAGTACTCTCTATTTTGAGACCATGTTTTGATAGATTAATCGTTGTTTGTTATATTCCCTTTATCACCACAAAAAAAAAAAGAACTCCGTTTGCAAAGCTAAAAGGAAGCTTGATGTCAATTAAAAAATACATGTACTCTGCAGCGTTTTATCCCCTTATTTAGGGAGAAGAACGAGTTAGAATCTAGAAAAAAATATTTACCAAATAAGATTATTACTTGAAAATTTAATTAATTTCAATTAAAAATTTAGTTCATACCACTTAAAAAATTTTAAGTGAAATTCTTGTTAGGAAATATAATATTTTTTTCCTAAGTTACAACTTGTTCTTTTGCCCTTTTATTTAGGAGATGGGAAGCCACATGGTGAAATCTTAACAGCTTAAAAGAAAGGATGGTTTAATTTTCACCACGCAGGCAACATGCTCTTGGTGTGTGATTGGCTGCGCACACTGAGACATATCTCTATAGGATATAAGAAGGAAGGCAAAGAACCTCCCTTAACAAAGACTTCAGAATTAGTACGATAATTAGAAAAATATAATAAGAGGGTAAGACAAAGGGAAAGATAATAAAATTCTGTTGCAATGTCCTAAAAGTAGCTTTGTGAGGAAATTCTAAAGAGTTTTTGCAAATCATCTGTAATAAGTCAAATCCAAGAGTTAACTCACTTAGAATAGACATAACAAATAAATCGAAAATGTATTTCATTTTCCAACAAACTCATGTTTTCCTCGTGCTAATTCCGGAGAACCATGATTCAACATTATTCACCATATTGTGAAGAATTGATTATCATTATTTCCCAACAAAACATCCATGCCTCCAATTGCCGAAGAATAATAAGAAATCATCCATTTGGCTGAAATAATAACATGAAAAGAATATGATTCCTTCCCCTTCAAGACCACTTCATACATCTCTTTCCATATATAATAGAGCAGAACAAAAACCTGGATAAATCCATCCGATTACCACATACAGTTGTTGATTTGTATTAGTGTGTCTTAACCCTTCTTTATTTACAAAAAAAAAAAAGTATTAGTGTGTCTTAACCCCTCTTTATTAAAAAAAAAAAAAACAGCATACGTGCAGAGATTCCTGAGTCAATGAGTTTAGCTATTTAAATGTTAGATTAATTATTTTATTTTAGCCTTAAAATTATTATTTTCGGTTGATTGGAAATTTCTTCGGTTTCAAACGGCTTAATTCTCCCATAATTTTACTAATCCCAGATGGAATTATGCCAGCCAAACATCCACGAGTACTAAAATATAGAAATCCAAAGATATGCTTTCCTTATCAATTTTGTTGTTATAAATTATAACACATTAAAACAATATATAATTCATCACATCAACAAAGTTTAATAATTACTCAAAATTTTAATAAGAAAATTTTAACCATGAGGATAAAGAATTCTATTGCAGATTAGTCACTGGTGCAGAGCATATTCAGTCCGTTTTCTCGAATGATCATTTAGCAAATGTAAAAAAAAAAAAAAATTTCTATTCCTTTACATTTTTCCCTTCCTAGCAGGGACTCCAAGTATGTAAGAAATATGAAACCAATTAGCCATTGTCCACTGATAGCTTATGAAGAATGGAGACATGATTTTTTTTTGCCTCTGTCATATGACTTCTGACTATGGAACGAAATAATAATTGTCAAAATATGATTGAACAAGAGGAAAGCAAGCTTGGGCAACCCTTTTTTCTTAAAAAAAAAGGAAAAAAAAATCCTTGTTCAATGAAGAGTGTGTCTGCGCAAGCACTCAGGTATACTTTTCTTTCGGTGACTGGGTATAGTATAAATCTAAAATGCTGAAGATCCACCTCTTGTCTTCCCCACTAATACGTCCTTAGCTTCATTTATCTTGGAAGCAAGGTAATGGCTCCCGCCAGCATCTGGATGATTTGCCATCATCACTCTCCTGTGAGCCTCCTTAATCTTCTCCATCACAGTACTTTCTCTAAAAGTGGTAATTACATTGAACTCCAATGTCAGTTGGCTTAAAAAATATATACACACATATATATAACTAGTAAAAAACAGTTCAACATTTTTCTGACAATAACATTTCTGTTTTAGAAACAATTAAACAAGTGAGTGGTTAATTGAACATATATCGTTAGCAAATAATACAAGGGCAAAGCAGAACTGGCACAGAATTAGAATGTGACAAATTAATGGTTGCCCCAGGAAAAAAGTGCACAGTATATAAATAAATAGTCAAGTTACCTAGTGCGTTATCATGAACAGGTTATACATACGAGAATATACCTGACTCCAAGTATTAAAGCGGCTTCTCGTTTGGTCATAACCTTCTCAAAACCACCAGGATAAAATCTTCGAACCCGTGGAATTTGAGGGCGAGCTTTGAATGCATTCCATGCAGTGAACAAATATCTTCCCCCCAAGGCAGCAGCTGCCACAGTAGTCCCCAGTACCAAAGGTGGTACTTCCTACAGAAGAAGCAAGATATATATGTTTAAATATATATGTTAGGTTATCCATAAAACCGCACATACATAAAAAATAACCAGAGTTTATTCAACTAAGCAAAAAGGTAACATACTCCATGCAAACAGAATAATACAAAAGATCTTGTGCTGGTTTTTTATTAAAGGGGAAGTAAAGGAAATTCTCAATTTCAGTTGGCCACTCATAAAAAAGTCCTGCTAAAAGAACAAACCACTATATTTCTTGCCTCATTGAAATACTGATCTCGTAATTATGGGAGAGAATAAACTAATGCAACCAAATCAACTTATTGCCACAAGATTTGTCAGATATTCAAGTTTCACATTAGAGTCAGGTCTTGCTCAAAACATAAAAATAAAAAATTGAAAGATTAACATAGTTCGACATAGCACCTATGAGAGCAATCAAGTTCCATTTGTATAATAACCTATTTGTGCAAAAGAGAAAAATTTGGACATGTCAATTGTTCTTATTGCATTTTTTGCAAGAGTTATAGGCAACATTTGTACATCAGAATGTTGTATAAACACACCAATGATATAGTTCTGAAACAACTACTACCTCTTAGGGAAGAAGAATTACACATTTTTTAGGGAAAACAGGATGTAGATCGCACTAAATATTAGGTATACATATGAGTGAAGGAGGAAGGACATTCTCATATGACAGTGAAGCTGTTTAGAGCCAATAAACGGTCTGGTGGGAAATCTGGGAAGATTTATTTCATGTTTTTAGTAAGTTTCTTTTACTTTATTTTGTTTCATTTATTAGACTTTCCAGACTTCTGCCTTGTTCTGTATCAGAGTTTTTTAAATATAATCCTATATTCCAGCTTGTTCTATAGGACTGACAAAAACAATTATTGCTTCAGCATAAGATATGGATGTTCAATAAAATGGCACTTGCACTAACCTGCAGTAGCAGGAGAAAGAAGGAAGAAGATTGAGAGAAACGGAAAGTAAAATTACACAAATACCAGGAAGCAGCACCAATATGTAATTTCAGGATATTGTTACACATCAAATCTCAAACTTAATTCCATGATCTTCTTCTACTGCCCAATATATCCTTCAAGAAGATAATTTATCACTTGAATTCAAGACAATCACTTAGTCTACCACATAATTATTCATGTTAGGTTGGAACTTGTTAGACTAAATATCATGTTCATCGACGAGGACTATTGGGGCAAGTACAAGGAACAGGAGGAAATATCACTTAGTTGAATGTGACGACATTTATTTCAGAACGATACAAATACACTTCTTTTGAAGATTATTCTGAATCCTGTGCTCACTTTGCTACTATGCATCAACCAAAATTACTATCCCAGCCAACACATTCCATCGCGCCCACTTAATAATGAACATAGGATATCAAAGCCACCATCGCAAACACTAAGAAAAATCCACAATCAATTGAAACGCAAGACAAACAGCTCATTTCATCACGTTATGCAAATAGCGTGTCCTTATTTAACAAGAGCAGACGCTAATCTCTTCCGGTTATCGATAAAAAACCTTTTAATGCCAATCAGTCGAAAACAACCAGATATCTAAAACCCAGTACTCCATATAATTTTGGCATCAAATAACATGTAAAACTTTTCCAGCAAAATATCTTTTCCTGACAAAAGAAAATCGAAGAAAAAACAAGAAGTACACTGACCATTGCCAAATCCCAATGGCTCTCGCTACGGGTCGAACGAAGAAGCAAGCTTTGTAGAAAAAGGAGATACCGATGACTTGTGGAGTTTAATTACGCAAATAAGAATAGATCAGAATAAAGCTAATAAATTCTGATATTCCAGATTGTTATAGTGTAACTTAAGGAAGCGGAAAATTTTGGAGAGTGGAAAAGAGAGGAAGATATTAATACATAAATAGAAGGAGATTACGGGCTCATGTGGGCATGCCATTCCAACTTGAGCTTCAAGAAAGACCACGAACCGCAAGTGAACAACTAATTTGAGGCGGCGGCGGTTGTCTTGACAGAGAATTCTAGAAATACATACACATATGGCGGAATTATAAATTTATAAAAGCGGAACAAAATAGGAATATAATTGTAAAATAGTAAAACTACCAAAATGCCCCTAAAGCTCTTAGTGCTCCTCACCATGCCCCGTCACCAGTAGGCAGTAGCCCATCAACGGTATGTGGTAAATATTTTTCTCCTTGGCAACTTAAATTTCAAATTATTATTATAAATTATATCAGTGATTTATAATTCCTTTTCTAGTATTTGTAAATTATTTATTTTGAATTTATAATTTTATTTTTAAAATTTTAGTATAAAAAATTTAATTTAATAGTTATAAATTTAAAATAAGTAAGTTATAATTTTTTTAAAAAAAGTTGTGAACAATTAGAATTAATATATTAAAAATCAGATTGACCATTGAACTGATCAAGACAGTGATTTAAGATTCGATATTTCATTCCTAACTGAATGACCATTAAACTTGTAGTAATAAAATTAATGTTTTTTTAATTCTATATGTTATATATTGTTAAAAAACTATTATTAATAAATTTTATAATATAATATTAAAATATAAATAAATTGATATTTGTCCATATTCATAGTTTGAACTCAAAATAGTTGACTAATATTCTATTTTTATATTATTTATTAAGAAAATATATCATTATTAATAATTATGTATCATAATAATACTTATATAATATTATAATATAAAAGAAAAAATTAATACAAAAAATAGTACTATTTAGTACTCCCTCTGGTCCTTAATATAAGATCATTTTAACCGAATCACGTGAATTAAGAATAAGAGTTGAAACTAATTAACTATCTCGATTTCTCCAAAAATTCTAACATTTTTTTTAAAATTACCCTTATTTATTCTCTTTCTTTTTATCTTTGGATACATTAAATAGTGACATTTTTTGGAAATGTATAATAAATACCACCTCGTATATTGTAAAAGGTCTTATATTCAGGATCAGGGCAAAATGTTCTATATATAGGACCGGAGGTAGTACTAACAATAATGTTATTTTATTTTAATTACTAAAATTTTTTAAAAAATTAAAAAATTCTTATCGATTCCAGCCAATTTAATCAATTTTGATTAATTCTCATCAATTTTAAAACCCTCCAATTCTCTTTTCATAACTTGGTATTAATTCTCAGTCAAACCGGTTGGTTCGGTCCAATTTTTCTTACACTTTAATAATAATTGAAAACATTCACTAGTTAAAGTAGAATTTTTTTATAGTAAAAATTTTAAAAATGAATTACAAATTTAGAATAGTTAAATTACAATAACTAAGAAAAAAAATTACATACTATTAGAACAGTCTATAATAAAAGTTTGAAAACCAAATTACAAATTCTAGAAAAGAAATTATGAACTAATGGAATAATTTATAGTAAAACTTTGAAAACCAAGTTGTAAATTTAAAATAATTAAGTTGCCAATTCTATAAAAGTTTTAAACGTCTAGAACAATTCATATTAAGAATTTGGAAACTGAGTTGCAAATTTTGGAGAAAAATATTGTAAACAACCAGAACAATTTATAATAAAAATTTGAATATTAAGTTGTAGATTCTAAAAGAGAAGTTACAAACTACTAAAACAATTCACTCTAAAATTTTAAAAATTGAGTTACAAATTTAAAATAAGTAAATTGTAAATTCTAGAAAGAAGGTGCATACTATTGATTGTAGACGGTCAATGGCCAATCGTTAATCATTGTTGATTAGTGGATGGTGATCATTGACTAGTCATTGAAAAGGGGAGGGAAACTAAGGACTTTTTTGTTAGATTTCAATCCAATAGTTTGTTATCATAATTCTTTTTCAGTTGTTGATCCTAAAATATATATAATTAAGTAGTTAAAATGTTCCAAAAGGAAAACTAATCATTTAGTTCCTATAGTTTACCTTCATTTTTAATTTAGTCCATATAGTTTAAATTTTTTCAAATCACCCTTTATATTTTACAACCACTTGAGGATTGAACCTTGTACTATGAAATGTTTAAAATATAGTCCCCAAAGATGCTTACGTGGTTTAACACCATTAAATAATAGCTGAAGTGGCCGTTAAGTGTAGATGTGGCAACTTCTTTTAACTAAAATAAATGTTGTCACATTGCCACATCATTGATGACATGGCTGTCATGTTATTTAGTGCTTGAAGGGACATTCTTTTGAAGCAATTCTCAGTGGAAAAAAATCCATTATCTAAAATTTCAATAGCCATCTTCGGCTTTAGACCTCGATAAAGAAAACTCACTAGACTATGCGATTAAGTTGTTGCAACAAGGAAGCTAAATACTTCAATCGTGCTTTAAAGATGCTTTAGACATTAGAGTTGCGCCAAAATCAATTGTCTTTGAGATTCTTCAATTAGTAGTTGCCCAGTGGCCCAGGAAAATGTTAGGAAGCCACCATTATTTTAAGAAATAATAAGCTCTTCGTAGATGGCTATTGCTAATGGTAGTGCATGTTTCACGGAATCTACATCAGCACAATGTTATACCTCAACATGGGCCGCATTTATTTTACAAATGATTAAATTAAAAAAAAACTACATCCAAAGCAAACTTAAGTGGGTCGCACTGGTTTTACTATAATATATTAATATCATCATTGCTCTCATTATCAATTATTAACTTAGGATATATTAAAGAACACAATACAGTTAAATGACACTTTCTATTAACAATTTTACAATTGCATATATGTTATATTTCAGAACCCATGAGTTTTGACATCTAACTATATATTGTATCATCTATATAAGTCTTCATCGACTCTCATCTTAGAGTGGTTGAAAGTGAAATTCTTACATGTCAACTATTCTATTTTTAATATATACTAAAATTGACCCAGTTTCAATCATTTCTTCTTTTTATTGTTTTTTCTCAGTGAATTATATAAAATTTTTCAAATATTTAATTATATTTTTCCATGGTTTAGATCCTCTGTTTCTCCCTGTTATTTGGTCATCAAACAGGGCCTAGTTAGTAGTTAGATCATTGCATTAGAGTGACATGTTTCACAATTCATTCCCTTTCTCCTCTTCACTCTTCATGCAATGATTCATGTTTTCTTCTTCCTCCTCTTCATTAGCCTCGCAACCACAAAAAAAAAGTATTATGTGTTTGTGCATAAAAGGTTTTGGGCAACATAAGGATGGGAAAGATTTTGTATCTTGCACTCACGATCACTACTCTAGCCTTACCTTCATGACCTTGCAGAATAAGACACTTTGGAGAGTCCACCAGTTTTAAAATGAAATAGCTAATGCTAGCAGCAGTATTGTTGCAATAGCAAGCATTCGAATCTAAGGTTCACAGATTTGAAGTAGTTTGGGACAAAGTGAAGCAAGATTCTAAATTTCTCAGAAATTTGCATTATTGTTCTTCATATTGTTTAGCGAATCTTCAAAGAAATACATGAGTGATGGATCGTAGAAACTGGGGACTCAAGGTGTGAGCCTTTCTGTTTATGTCGGAACATATCTTTTGCTTAACCTTCGTCTATGCGCCTTCAACTCTAGTTCTAATGTTGTTAATTTGATCAAGAAGCCCATCATTTATACAGGGAAGAACATTGCTGAAATTTTTGGAAGAAGATTAGGACAGCGATGAAAAGATGACCCTTGAAGATGATAGCGAACATGAGAGATGGGTTGACTCGAAGCATCAAATTTTGGAGGATTAGATTGATTGACTTTTAATTCACATGTTAGCAAAAAATTAACGATTTTAAGCCACATGCATGGTGTAGGTGTTAAGTTATAAACCTTCAGATATTACGAGGACTAACTTTGTAGACGGCAAGAAATACAGGGTATGTTTTATAAGTTTTTAAAATATAAGGACCTATTTAAAAATGTGTCCAAAGGACCAAATGATTAATTTTTCCATGTTCTAAATTATAATTCCCTAGTACATATATCTATAACATTTTCAATGTTGATTAGTCTTTCTAATATCTTATACAAATAAATAATTCTAGATAGTTTAAGAGAATGTGACTTAATTACAAAAATTAAATAATAAACCACAATAAAAACAAAAATGTGTAGTTAATATGTTGTTGTTCTTATCATCTGATTGATATTTTTTTACTCTATTGTAACTTATTGTTCCTACAAATACATCAAACAACAAGCTCTTTAAGAATGAATAGAACCGTTTATTATTTATGAATAATGCAACATATTATAAATTATATATGATATTATAATATTCTATTGTTTTATTTTATTGTATATTTTTTATTTCCATATTCTTAAAATATATAAAAAAAAAACTTAAATATCTCTTAGTGACAAATTATTCTAATTAGGATTAAATTTGGAACATAAGTGGAAATATATTTATTGTTAAAAAGCTAATCTTGATTTTGAGTTCTATTTCAAATTTTATTTTTATTGTTTAATTTTATATATGTTTTAGATTTTATTAAATTTTTTTAAAACTTTATCCATTTTAATCTAGTCTTTTAATTATTTATTTTATTTTCATTTTTGTCCATTACTTTTAGATTCTCTCAATCTTCCTCCTTTCAAAAGATGGTAAATTTCCTTTCTTGGCCACTGAACGATAGGAAATACTAGTATATTTTTATTAGGGGCATTCAAGTACTTTTTGATGTTTAAGTTTGGGCTTTTTTGCTTATAACCGAATTACCGGTTTCATAATAGGCGTATGAAGTCCCAAATGTCGAATGCAAGATCCCCAAATACGTGCTTGTATCACACTGAAACAACAGCGTTTTGTGCATTGTAAATGTAGCCCATTTATAAGCAAAATGGCTTTAATCGATAGGAAGCAAAGGAGTTAATCGATTATAGGAAAAAAAAAGAGTTAATCTATTGAAAGCAGAGTAGTTAATAATCTAATTTAATCCAGAGAAAGCAACTGCAATAATTAAGTCTATAAGCAAAAATCAAAGCAGAAAAATCTCTAGCTAATATATTATATCTCATTGGTTATCACAACATCAGCAATAACTGCCCTTTCATGCAACAAATCAAAATTCATATAGGCAAAACAGTTTATCAAACCCTTATGCATTGTTCTAATTCTTGTATAGACGTGCTCAATCTAATTCTCATGGGAACATGCTGCTATGCTAACAATACCTTAGCAGTTCCTGAATCTGGGTAACAAGAAGTTTTAAATCCTCACTTGGAAGCGACCGAAAGAGCTCTTAGAGCCCATTTGGTCAGACGAGATTGGTGGGAAATTATGGGAAAGGAGAATAGTTTCTGAGGGGATGATTGTTTGTTGCTTCTACAGTGCATACGTCTCGAACATGGATGGGAGACATGTTTCACTCAATAATATGGTGTAAGATAACTCTCCTAGGTGGGTGACCAATGGGAAATGACACATGCGACCATAGGGTGGGCTGGGAGATTGCTTTCTTTCTTTTATCAATTTCCATTGCTTCTTTTTCTTTTCAGTAAAATGTTTTTGTTGCTTCTTTATTATGAATGATTTGACCGCATTATGAGAACCTCAACCTACATTGACAGTTAGAAATATTCCAAAAGATAAAAAAATCTATAATGGTTGTTACGTTTTTCACATAATTACATTATTATAACAATTTTTTTATTCTAAGTTATTCCAAACTCTTGAGAGTTGGTTTGGAAGCATCTTCTGGAATGGGCTCATGAGAGCCTGTTTCCTGAGGTCCTTCTTCTTCCAAACCATAGTCTAAGGGTGGACCAGGACTTGGTGTCCTCATTGTACTAGCAGGCTCAGCACCATCTACATCATCATCATGCTCAGAAGAGGCTAGCTCGAAGGGGCTTGGAGACTTAGGAGTTAGAGACTGAACAGGCACAGAGAACCCTGGCTGAGGTGGAGCTGATGTGGTAGGAATTGCACTCCGAATATCTTCATAGGCATTAGCAACCACTTTCATGTTCTTTGCCAACTGATGAATCTGATCTTACAGATGAGCAAATTTGGTATTTTGCTCATCTCTGATGCTGAGAATGAGTGTAGACAGACTGTCATACAACTCAGTGATCTTGGTTGGCTTGGCACGAGAGGAGGGAGTAGATGGAATGTGAGTAGGCTTGGATGGAGATGGGATAGGCAGAGAAGGCTGAGGAGTAGGTCTGGCAGGAGCCTCAGAAGTGCCTTCTTGCTGTTGGGAGGCACCTTCAACAAAGAAAAGATCTTCAGATTTTCCCGCTCCCTTCCCAATCCATCTACCTTCACTTCTTTCAATTTTCATCTTTTGAAGTTCTTCCTTCTTGAAGATCTCAATGGGTTTCCCTTTCCCCTTTCAAGATGCTGAATTCTAGCATATTGTAGAATTCTGGAGATGATAGCTGCGTAGGGGGGTGTGGAGTCTTTCCTCTGATCCCTTGCCTTGATCATGCGTTGGAGTATGATATGTCCCATGTTAATATGCTTTCCATGCATGATAGCTGCCATGACATGTGCCTCTACCCTTGTTATCAGATTGAAGCTGCCTCCTTTGTTGAATATGATCCTAGACACTATGTATTGTAGGATCCTCACTTGAGCATTGAGGTCAGTGGGCTTCAATAGGTTGATGGTTGGCCTATTCTCCCTTCTTCTGAACAAAGTGTTTAGGATTGTGCTCTCCTTGTAGTTTAGGAAGAGGCCACCTTCTTCATCAGTAGTATCTGCCTCATCCATGTATCCAGAGGCAGTGATATCTATCTTGAGGCCATCTTGCCCTGGGATATCCAACACTTCATTGAGAATCTCATCTGTGAGCCAGATGGTCCTAGATCTCAGATTGACCTCCCACTTCTTCTTCTTACTGTTGTACTTCAAGAAGGCATACCATGTTTTTATCACTTCATCATCATACATTTCCAATATCTCCAACAGATTCTTGTATCTCAACATCCATATTCCAGCATCAAAACTATTAGAGACCAAGAAATCTTCCAAGTTTACACAGTGAGGCTTGATTATCTTTTTATTGGCAAACTTGGTGGAGTATTCTTCCTGAATCTGTGGAGTGCTCCATAATGGCAGTGTAGTGAGTTGATATTCTCCAGATTCAGTACTGGAGGAGGAAGTGGAAGCAATAGTCTCAGCAGCAGCAGGAACAGGGACCGAAGATTCTGCTTTCTTTGAGGAAGAGGGTCCAGCTTTCTTTGATTCTCCCTTTGGTGTAGTTTTCTGACATCTGGAAGGAGTTCCCTTGCTTGATTCGGTCTTTCTTTTCAGTTTATCTCCTTCCTTTGAAGCATATTGTGATTTAACTGCTCTTTTTAGGCAAGACTCTCCTTTTCCAGCTTTAGGATTCTTTACTCTTGTCATTTCTGTGGATGAATGTTTCAGAATGAAGCAAGGAATGGGTTTATAGGGTGCGAAAATCAGTTTAAATGGTGGAGATAAAGATTTAAGAGCATTGATGAGAGGATTTGAACAGACTCAGAGAAGAAAAGAGTAGGGTTGCGTCTGTTCGGTTGAAAACCGTCAGTTTTAACATAAGTAACCGCCTGAAAGACAAATTTTGAGGGGTCAAAATTCAAATTTTGAGCAGTCAAAAGTTAAATCGTTCAGTAAAGCTTACTGACAGACAAATTTTCTTCAGAAAGTTCGTCTGGCAGTGGCTTGGTTCAAGCAACACAAGATAAACAGACGAACTTTGTTTCAAGTTTGAAATTTTGAAGAGCAAGCATCAAGCAGCAATCAAAACAACAACTAACAGACGAATTATGCATATTAAACTTCATCTTTCAAGGATTCAATATTAAGAGCAAGATCAACAGACGAATTTTGAATCTGAAATTCAAATTTCTTTACTTTGTAAATGTTTTCCAACATTCGTATGTTAAGAAATAAACATCAGTATAATTATCATGTTGGACAAACATAACTTTGAAATTTTGTTTTTGAAAATTCGAACTTTCAAAGTCCAACAGACGAATTTCGAGGCATCACCAAGAACTGTTCCAACTTATAACAGGCTGAAGTTCGTCTGTTGGGCATTCAAACTCGAATGTTGACCATGTTGACTTCCTCAGAAACTTAGTTTTTTCACGGAAATTCGTTTAACACATAATTAATATACAAATTTCAACTTTAAAAATTTACAGAATGGATCCAGAAACTCAGAATTTCTGCCCTTTTCTTCACTTTTTGATTGTTCCATTCTCATGTGCTCCATTTTTCAGATTTATTCGCATTGAATCTCATGAGGAGCTCCTGCAACTTAAATTAAACTCACTCCGATGCTAAAGTTAGAATTAATTCAATATCGAAAAATCTAAAAACAGAATTGCACACAGATTTACTTACAGTTCATTGGGATTTACCATGCCCAATTCTCTCCTAATTTTGCAATGTCTATCTTCTGATAGAGGCTTTGTCAAGATATCTGCAACTTGGTCCTCTGTTGGGATATGCTCCAGTCTGATTTCTCCTTTCAAGACATGATCCCTTATGAAGTGGTGCCTAACTTCAATGTGTTTTGTCCTTGAATGCATGACAGGATTCTTTGTGATATTAATGACACTTTGGTTGTCACACATGATTGGTATTTCCTTCATCTCAACCTCAAGATCTTCAAGCTACTGTTTCATCCAGATTATTTGGGTACAACAGCTTCCAGCTGCAACATACTCAGTCTTTCCTGTGGATAAGGCCACACTGTTTTGCTTCTTGCTAAACCATGAAACTAAGGATCCTCCAAGAAACTGACATGTTCCACTTGTGCTTTTTTTGTCAGTTTTGGATCCTGCAAAGTCAGCATTAGTGTATCCTTTGAGATCTTCTCCATTGCCCCTTGGATACCAAAGTCCCATCTGTGAGGTTCCAATAAGATATCTGAAGATACGCTTCACAGCAGATGCATGGGTTTCCTTAGGACATGATTGGAATCTTGCACACATACAGACACTAAACATAATGTCAGGTCTGCTACCAGTTAAGTACAGCAGGGATCCAATCATTCTTCTATACTGAGTGATGTCAAACAATTTTCCTTTTTCATCCATATACAGTTTGGTTGTAGTAGCCATAGGTGTTCCTATTGGCTTGGCATTCTCTATTCCAAACTTCTTTAGCAATTCCTTTAGATACTTGGATTGGTTGAGGAAGATATCATCATTACATTGCCTGATTTGCAGTCCAAGGAAGAAGTTGAGTTCTCCCATCATGAACATTTCGAATTCCCCTTGCATTAACTTAGAAAAATTCTTGCAAAAAAATTCATTAGTAGCACCAAATATAATATTATCAACATAGATTTGAACAATAAGTAAATATTTATTCTCTTTTTTAGTGAATAAAGTTGTATCTACTTTTTCTCTATTAAACCCCTTATCAGTTAGAAAATTACCCAATCTTTCATACCATACTCTAGGGACTTGCTTCAAACCGTAAAGGGTTTTCTTCAGTTTATATACATGGTTTGATTTTGTAGAGTCCTAAAAACCTGGATGTTGGTCTACATAAACTTCTTCCATGATATATCCATTTAGAAAAGCACTCTTTACATCTATTTGATACAACAAAATATTTTTCATGCATGCATATGCTAATAGAATTCTGATTGCTTCTAATTTAGCTACTGGAGCAAATGTTTCCTCAAAATCAATGCCTTCTTCTTGATTATATCCTTTAGCACTAGCTTTATTTCTGATGATTGATCCTGATTCATCAAGTTTATTTCTAAAAACCCATTTGGTACCAATGACAGGATGATTTTTAGGTCTAGGCACTAAATCCCAGACTTAATTTCTTTCAAACTGATTTAATTCATCCTGCATTACCAAAATTCAATACTCATCAGTTAAGGCTTCCTCAGTGCATTTAGGTTCAATTTGTGAGATGAAAGCACAATTAATCATTTGATCCATTAACTGTTTTCTGGTTTTAACTTTCTCTTAAACATTCCCTATCACTTGATCAACAGGATGATTCATTTGATATCTCCAAACTCTAGGGAGTTCTTGAGACATTTCTTCATTATTTTCTTCTTCAAGCTCTCTCTCTTGAATATCTTCTTCTATATTAATAGATTTAGGTATTTTTGGAGACTCAATTTTACCTTCATTAGAAATATCTAACTTTTTAAAGTTTGAAACAAGATCATTCTCATCAGTAGCATGTTTAGAAGCAATTTTATTTTCAATAAAAACTACATGCACAGATTCTTCTACCAAATTAGACTTTTTATTGAAAACTCTATATACTTTACTCCTACTAGAATAGCCCAGAAATATACCTTCATCAGATTTGGCATCAAACTTACCCAGATTCTCCTTTCTATTGTTGTGAATGAAGTATTTGCAGCCGAACACATGGAGATGTAACAGATTTGGCTTTCTTCCCTTGTACAGCTCATAAGGAGTTTTCCCAAGGATTGGTCTGATGTAGGCTCTATTTATGATCTAGCTTGTTGTATTCACTGCATCAGTCCAAAATACTTGAGAAAGTTCCTTTTCATTCAGCATAGCTCTAGCCATTTCTTCAATAGTTTTGTTCTTCCTTTCTACTACTCTATTCTGTTGTGGAGTTCTTGGGGCTGAGAAGTTGTGGTCAATTTCATGCTCATTGCAATACTCCAGAAAGTATGAGTTCTCAAATTCTCCACCATGATCTGACCTGATAGACACAATGGAAATACCTTTCTTATTTTTCACTTTCTTGGCTAAGGTTACAAATGCATCAAAGGTATCACTTTTGGAGGAAAGAAACAATGTCCATGTAAATCTTGAGTAATCATCCACAATTACAAGCACATACAGATTTCTACCAATGCTTTCTACCCTAGATGGACCAATTAAATCCATATGCAGTAATTCTAGTGGTCTGGTTGTGGTGACTACGTTTTTGGGTTTAAAAGAAGATTTAGTTTGTTTTCCTCTTAGGCATGCATCATATTCTTTGTCCTTTTCAAAAGCAATTTTTGGCAGGCCAGTGACTAACTCGTTTTTTACAAGTTTAGAAAGCTGATTGTTGTTAACATGAGCTAATCTTCTATGTCATAGCCAACTATCATTATCTTGACTAATCAAGCAAACAGAATCTAAGGGTGGAAGTTCATCAAGATCAATAGTATAGCAGTTACCATCCCTTTGAGCTTTGAGGATTACTTTGTGATCACTTTTTCTGACGACTAGGCAGAATTTTGAGTCAAACAATACCCAATTTCCTTTGTCACATGTTTGGCTCACACTTAGCAGATTGTGGTTGAGGCCTATCACAAACAGCACCTCTTCAATGGATATTTCAGGATTCTTGCCCACAATGCCGATGTCAACTATTCTGCTATACTGATCACCTCCAAAGGTCACTTTTCCTCTTTTCTTGTCTCTAAGGGTGATGAACTTCTCCTTATCACCGGTCATGTGACTTGAGCAGGCACTGTCTATGTACCATTTATTGTTCTTTCTAGCTTTGAGACAGACCTGCAAAATAAGTTCATGTTTTCTTTTTAGGTACTCAAATATGTTTGGGTTCTTTTCTGTCAGTAGTCTTTTCCCTAGATACAGTTGTACCTTTGGAAACCTATTTAGCCTTCCTGTCAAGTTCATTTCTCTTTAAAGCACATAAACTGGAAATATGTCCCTTCTTGTTACAGAAGTGACAGGTGGTAAAGGGACTGCTGGATTGAGAAGCAGGAAAAAAATAATGCAGATAATATTTTTATTTTACATGCCTTGGTTGATTGTATGATTCAATGTGATGTGACATAGGATCTTTCTTTATATTGCCATTAACATGCACGAAATGTCTCATGTACATATTCCTGATTTTTCTTCCTAATCTTTTCTTTTATAGCATAGGAATCATAGCCAAGTCCAGCCTTTTCATGTGATATTCTTTGGCTTCCCATTAAAGCAAACAACATATATTTACCTCTAGTAAGTCTAGACATGCTTTTCACTAGATATTCATTGGTTTGCTTTAGTTCAATGCATGATTTACAGTAAACAGATTCAGTAATAGGTAGAGAAGCAGTTTCAGAAATGTTGTGTTAAGATTCTAGTTTGTTAATTTTTTTCTTAGCTTGCTTCCATTCTTTAGTAATTTTAATAAACTCATCATGCAACTCATGAAATGCATCCAGTAATTCAGAATAGGAAGGTTCAGATTCATATACTTCATCTTCTTGATCACTGCTGCATGGGATTTCAGCTTCTTCAGAGGCAAGTGCTATGAGACAAATGTTGACAATTTCATCTTCATCATCTTCTTCTTCATCTGAGCTGTTGCCCCATATTGATGAGATGTAGGCTCTCTTCTTCTTGCCTTTGTCTGCAGCTTTCTTTTCTTTTTCTTGCTTCTTGAGGAATTGTGGACAATTCCATTTGATATGTCCTTACTTTTTGCACTCATAGCAAGTCACAGGCTCTTTTGCTTCTCTCTTGCTATCTCCAGATGCTCCTTTCTTGAAGATTTTCTTGTTTCTTTTCTTGCTGTAGAATCTTCCAAATTTTCTGACCATCATAGCCAGAGTTTCTTCATCTAGCTCATCTCTATTGTCAGATTCTTCTTCCTTTTCTTCAATAACTTTGAGAGCAAGGCCTTTCTTCCTTCTGTCTTGTCCAGCTTCCTTAAGAGCTTTCATTTTTCCTTCATACTCCTCGAGGCTGCCAAAGAGAGCTGTGACAGAGGCCATTGATTCTCCTCTGGCTTCCTCTATTGCTGTTACTTTGGGTTGCCATTCCAGAGGGAGAGCTATGAGGATCTTTCTGACTTTCCTTGTTTGAGTGTACTCCTTTCCCAGGCTCTTTAGTTAATTCACAATGAGGGTGAATCTCTTCTGTAGATCTTTTACATTCTCTCCTTCAGCCATTCTGAAGCTTTCATATTCACCTATGCATGCATTAAGTTTGTTTTCCCTAACTCCAGTTATTCCTTCATGAGCAATTTGCAGGGTGTCCCACATTTCCTTGGCAGTGAAGCATTGAGAGACTCTGTAGAATTGGTCTTGATTCAAAGCACTGACCAGACAGTGTTTTGCCTTGAAATTTAGCAAGACTCTTCTTTTATCTTTCTCATTCCATTCAGCTTCTGGCTTTTCTCTATATTTTCCGTTATCTTCCAAAGCCATTGGGATAAAATCTCCCTTCTGAATGACTGACCAGATGTCCAGATCAATTGATTGAAGATAGATTTGCATTCTCATCTTCCAGTACCCATAGTGTTCTCCACTGAAACCAGGTGGTCTATTTGTGTTGTTGCCTTCTGGTAATATACTTTCTCCAAAGCCAGCCATTTTAATTCCCGGACTATGAGATCCTTTGATTGGGAATTTGAACTCTAATACCACTTGTTAGATCAGCTGGCTTCCCAAGAGGGGGGTGAATTGGGAAGATTAAAAATTTTCTGCAAGATATCAAGAAGGTAAAGGAAGCAATATATGATGGTAAAACAGAGTATAAACAAATAACTATAAAGGAGACAGTAAAGGGAAGAAGACTCAATAATTTATCCTGGTTCGGTCTCTTCACTTGATCTACATCCAGTCCTCAAGTCACCACTTGAGATTTTCCACTATTCAGCAAGAATTCCGTGGGCTTCTTGCAAATACCACAGTACAAGGTTTGTGCTCTGTTTTCTAGAGCTCACCCATTCACTCTCCGTGCACTCTTACAAAGTACCCCCCAATCCCTTGTGATGTCCCCTCATAAGAAAATCTATCTTCCAGATGAAGATAAGATTGATTATAAAGATTAAACTCTCTTAAATAGAGTGAATATGAAAATTAAAGTACAAATACTGAAGTGTGAGAGTATGAAGCTTTGAGTAAATGATTTGGCAAAGTTTCAGTATTTACAATAAAAAAAATCGTTACCCATAACTTCAAATGATGTTATATTTATAGATTTAGGTCTTAAATATCCGTTAGAGACAAAATCTATCCGTTAGAGAAGTTATCCAACGGTTACTCTAAAAAACTATCCGTTAACCAACCGCATTTAATGCTTCTGACATACTGGAATTTGAATTTCGGTTGGTCAACAGACGAATTTTGCAGAAATCGAATGTTAACAGCTTCAAAATTGAAAGCCCAAAGTTCGTCTGTCATGAAGTGAAATTCAAATTTTGATATTTGGAAAATGTTTCTGTGTTGTGACATACAAATTTTCAAGTGGAAAGTTTTTCTGTTAAGTGTGAACAATATTTTTATTTTACTACAGTGCCTTTGAAATTCGAATTTTGGAACCTCAAAATTTGTTTGTCCGTAGCTAGTTTGTAAGGCATTGTAGTTCATGTGATTCAAAGTTCAAATTTTCAAATATCAAAGTTCGTCTGTCAGAGAGACCTCTTTTCAGACTAACTTCAAAATTCAAATTTATAAATACTGTTATTCGTATGTCAACATATCACTTTAACAGACTCACAAGCTTAGTTTCTGAAATTCAAATTTTCAAGTCTAAAATTCGTCTGTCAGTGAGCAATTTTGAAATCTAATCTAAACTTAGTTTCAGATGAACTTTGACATAATTTCAGACGAATTTCTTCAGTTTTCATAAGTTTCATTTTGTCTGAAATTCGAATTTTCAAAATCCAAAGTTCGTCTGTTGCTTAAAGCTTTTTTCAGACACTTATCAAAATTCAAATTTCCCCAAGTCAAAATTCGTCTGACAAAGAGGCATCTCTTCAGACATGTTCAGTTTCAATACGAAATTCGAATTTCAAGGCCAAAGTTCAAACTTTCACTATGATAGATTGATATAAACCTTTCAAACTTCATCTGTTGATGGGTGTTTTTTAAATATTCTATAATTTAACATAGAATTAAGGTTTTAAAACATCTTTTCACCAAATCAAAGTCTTTTACTCAAATAAAACACTATCAAACATCCTACATTAGACTTTGCACAAATTCTTCAGAATTTCTTCACTTGAATTATTTTGGGCACCTTTGATATTTTTATTCCAAGCTCTTGAGGGTTAGTTTGAAATCATCAAAACTCTGGATTCAACACATTTACAAGCCATTAATCGAGTCTTGTGATATATCAAAGCTTCTCCCACAAAAGGTCTTTTCTTTCCTTCCTAATCAAACTTGTAGCTCAAGGCTTTTAGTAATTCAGATTGGGCTGCTTGTTTAGATAGTAATCATGTAGTCACTAGTTACTATATTTTCCTTGATTAGCCTCGGATTTCATGGAAATCAAAGAAGCAAACTATTGTATCTCATTCCTCTTCAGAAGTTGAATATCATGCCTTAGCCTCTACCACTTGTAAGATTCAATGGATTCTTTACTGTTGCTTGATCTTTTGGTGTCTCATCCTCATCCTGCCTTAATCTACCATGACAATCAATTAGCATTGCAAATAGCTTCCAATCCAACTTTTCATGAGTAAACCAAATACATAGAGAACGAATATCAACTTGTTCAAGACAATTTGCAAGCTAGAATCATTCATATCTTACCACTTCGCTCCATTGATCAGCTAGCAGACATTCACACTAACCTCTTGCTCCATTACCCCTTTCTACTCTTGTGTCTAAGCTAGGCATGATTGATATCCATGGTCCAGATTCCCTGGGGGGTGATAAAGCTACTCAAAGAAAATGGCTAGTTTTCTTTAGTTGCAAATTTGTTAAGTTAGTTATTATAGAAGCTGTTAGGAATATTCTTTCTGTAAACTAAATTAATCATCTCACTATATATAAATACATTTTGGTAACTCAATGAAAGTAAGCAATTCATTTTCTAATATTCAATTTCTCATCTCTTATAAATTTTCTTTCATGCTCAATCACACAATTTGGTAATTATAGCTTACAAATGAAATGAAAACCTCACATATAGCTCTATGAGAACTACATGATGAGGAGGGGATTTGGCTTTAGTTACCCATAGAAAAATCTAACCATGTTCCCAAGACTATGAAGGTAATTTAGTTTACTTTTGCAATCTTGCATGTAATGAATAATGACATATTTTAAATTTAGCATTAATTTTCCAATATAGATGGAAGAATAAAGTACAAATAAATTAATAGTATAGTATGAAATGGATTCGTAGCATGCATATTGACAGGATAAGTGTTATTTTGTAGTAAAGCAAGTACAAGGTGCCTCAAAATTTTAAGAAACCCATAAGAAAAAAGAAGGTAGGATATTTAAGAATAGTTAGTTAAATAGTTTAGTGGTTGACTGGCAACGAAGAGAAAGTCCAAGAAAGAGTCCCTTGATCCATTCCCTTCCTATTTTATAGTGAGAGAGTTGTTTCATGTTGTGTATTTCTTTGCATGTGATCATTCACTAAATTGGGTTTCAATAAAGAAAAAAAAAATTTATCCATGACTTCTAGAACACTTGATGTTGATATTATGTTCTCAGATCTCCCGGCTATCATCATCCTCACTGTGTGCTTGGTTTCGAGAGCCACACCCCTTACATGTTAGGTTTAATATAATATAAATTTTGATAATGACAAATGTAGAGTAATAAGAAATAAATACATCTTATTCATCTAATATATATATTGTTCCTAAAAGAAGTAAAATATGCATTAGCATGTGATTAACTATGTTTATAATACATATATTATGCTATGTACTAATATATCCACTATGGTTTTATATTATATAATACAAGTTTGATTTATAAATTAGACTAACTATTTGATTTGTAAGTATAATATATTGAATGCAAGATAGTCCAAGAAGGAAGAGTGAGCATTAGAATAAAGAAAGGAAAATTAACATCATGTCTCACTCAAAGAAAAAGAAGAGAAATGATGCTTCAAGATGAAAGATCAGAAGGAAGCATGCCAAGAATGAAATGACCAAGTGAAAATAGAGCTTAACTTTTAAAAACCTAATTATTATGTATATTTTGTTTTTACTTTGGTCTTGAGGTGGTTTAATCTTTGAAATTTACTTAATCTTGTTACCATATGTTTTAAATGAGTTAAATTAAGTAAATATGATATTAGCAAATGTTAGAATTTAGAAATATTGGCTAACAGAAGAATTTTATGTTTGGCTTGTGTCTATTTTGTGCAAAATTCAAATTTTACTTGGTGAAATTCGAAATTACAGAGGTTTTATATCTAATAGACAATTTTTACTTCTAAAATTTGAATTTTGAGTTAAATACTGTTAGTGAAAGTATACAAAATTTACATGAAGTTTAGTCAAAATTTGAATGTTGGTGAAGTTCAAAGTGAGTTCACTGTCACTACCCCTGATAGACAAATTTTGGACTTCAAAGTGCTAATTTTAAAATGAGAACTTGTGAGTCTTGTTAGAACATACCTCTGATAGAAGAGTTCTTCAGTCAAATTTTGAAGAGAGAACTTTTGTATCATGTTGAACATGCCTCTGATAAAAGAATTCCATCTTCTGAAATTCATATTTCGAAATGCATTATGAAAACTTGAGACAACTGTTCAAACTTCAAAAGATACACTTCCAATATGAAAATTTGCATAAACTAACATGTGTTAATTTTGGTAAACTCGAAATTCAAATTTTACTCTGTGACAAATGAATTTCTGAAGTTCAACGTTAAACACATAACTATGCTAACTCTACAAAATTCATCTATTGAGTTCTAAAATTCAAATTTTGATATGTCAAACGCATTTAATACGGTTGTTAAACGACTTTTTTTGCAAAGTAACAGCTAGAATTTATGTCTAACGGATAGATCTTGTGTCTAACAAATAGTTAAGCCACAAATCTATAAAAAGAATTTAATTTAAACTTATGGCTAACAATTCTAAGTGAGTTGTGCCAAAATGTTCCCACAATTTATAAAATCTTTTTGTATCAACATTCATAATTAAACACATATCATCAAAGTGAGCTTTCAATGTATCATCTACTCTAAAAGAGAGTTTCAATTATGTATTCACTTCTTTTCTACTATTTTCTGAGTAAAATCTTAGTGTAAGAAAACACTAACCCTCCACTTGGCTGAAGAGAGAAAATTGCCGTTGGGGAGAAAATGGAGAGAAGAGAAAAGTGAGGGGGAGTGATTTTCTATTCATATGCTTGGTTGAACAAAAGAAAACAGGGAGGAGAAAAAAGTAACTAATTTTACATTGACAATAATACCCTTATTATTTTTAGGAATATATTTACATATAATAAAACTTGTTATTCTATTATATTATTTACATAATTTTCCTATCATATTAATAAATGACATTAAAATGTACTCTTAATTTTAATCTTAATTTAAAATTATTTTATCCAATCTTAATTTTATTAAATTTTTAAAATAATTTTTTATACGTTAATTTCAAAAATTTTAAAATAATGCTAAAATTAAAAATTTATAACATATAAATATTTAGATCTAAAAATAACATAGGTATTTTTCTCTTAGAAATAGTATAACATTATATTAAGAAGTAATACAATATAATAATAAAGACAAGGAAAACAAATTTTGACACAACAAATATAATTAAATATAGTCTAATTAGAGCACTAAAGTGATAACTAGACTCAAAATTTAAAACATTTATCTAACTTGATTTGTAGAAAAGTGTTGCAAATAAAGATTGTTTGTTACGAGAACTTCAAGATTTGAAAGAAAGTGGGAGGAAGATAGGAGGAACAAGAAGAAGTGAAGCCGGAGGAAGAAGCGCGAAATGATAGCAGGAAAATGAAAAAAAAAATTGGTGGGTAATTTTGGAACGAGAGTTTTCTTTCCAAAATTTCTCCATTTTTGGGGAGAAAAGTTGGAGGGAAAATCATGTGGGATCCACACATTATTTTCTCTTCATTTTTCTCTTCCCCTTACTTTTCTCTCATTAATCAAGCAAGACAAAATATAGTTTTCTCCTAAGTTTTCCTCCCTACTTTTCTCTCCTCCCCTCTTTTCACCTGTGCCAAACAAAACCTAAGGGAAATTATACATCTTGTAAAGGTGTGGAGAGAATGACTTCACAAGTGTCTACTGAGACTTGTGGGATGTACTGAGACTTTACAAGTATCCGAATTAAACTTGTAGAATATAGTGAAAATCTCAAGTGGTGACTTGAATACTGGATATAAGGCAAGTGAATTGGTTTGTACTAGGATAAATTCTTGTGTCTAATCATTTAATTTATTATTTCATCTATATCTTTCATCACTCTCTATTCATCACTGATCTACTGCAACTCTTAGTGAAAATGAGTTGTGCTTCAAAAAGGGGCAAAAATTTTACATTACTTAATTCACCCTCCTCTTGGGTGACCAGTCAAACCTGACATTACGTTCACACTTTTAACTCTATTGAAATCATCAGTGTTGAAATCTGTCTTGCTCTTGTTCCCCGGCTCCAATGATGAAACTACATATAGTTGATGGTCAACTTGGAGAAAATTACACATATGGGTACCAAATTTTGATATTTTGCACCCTAACTCTAATATTTTGAACACCTTAAATCATTCAAATTTTTTTGGGTTCAAAAGAATTTTTTTTGAAACTTTGACATTTTAACTTAGACCTAATAAATCCAAGCCTGAATTCATTAAACTCAAATGCTTACATGATTTTTATAAACTTATTTCAATATTTTATTTTTTATATTTAAATAAAACTAATTTAATTTTTTAACCACTAAAATAAGAGACAATACTCATAGGTAAGATGCAAAGGAGGTAAGAAAGAATTGAAAAAAAATGTTTGTCTTTTGTAATTATGTTTTACATATTGCTCTTCTCCTTTCTAAAAGTTGTTATTTTTATTTTTAATTAAAACTGTCTATTATATTAATAAAACAATATTTTTTTTTATCAATTGGTGCTATTCAATTTAGATTTAGGTGTTATTTCGACTCATTCGATTATTTTTAGTTTATACATTATGATTATTTATTTAACTAGTAAACACTTATCTTTTTATTTAAAAAAAAAAAGAAAAGAGATTTTTTAAAAGTTTTTATGGACATATACACTTAATTCAATTTATTGATTTTTTTGTGATGTTTTGAAAATTATTGAGAAATATTCTTTGTTATGTTTTTTTTTTGGTGATTCTTTAAAATATTTAAAATTTATAATAATTGTAAATTCTCTAGATTTTGAATTAAAAATGAGAAGATTTTCAAAGAGAAATTATGGCATCAATTCTCATTAAAATCATCCACAACAAACATATTATTTCTAAATAAAATGAAATTTTTATTGTAATTATTTGTAAAATATAAGCTAATTGTCCATGATTAATTTTTTAAATTATTTTAAAAAAAAAAATTGGCAAATTTTTTTAAATTTTTGGCACCCCAACCTGGGGTTCTTACTTCATCACTATTTGACTGTATTTAGTGATGCTTAAAATAGGGGAAAAGAGAGGATTATTGAGTTTGTATTGCTTCCCCTATCTATCTATCATTTTGTTGTTTGGGGGAACAGTTGTGCAATGCAAAGCGAGAAGGTTCAGGTTGAACGAGGACACAATCTGGGCAAGGGATGCAATATCTCATACCTATGTGGTGTCTCCTCATCACAGCCACTGTCCTTACTTGTGGTCTGTGCCGGCTGTTGCAGTGGTCAGATCGTCTGAGCTCCTTTCTTGTGAGGCTTCCGTTTGCCCTTACCTATGTTTGAAAATTTTTTTTATCGATGGAATAAAATGAAGTGAAATAGTTAAAGAGAGTAGACTATTGTTTAGATGGATTTTTTATAAAGGAATAGAATGACATTGGAGGGCCTCTTAAGCCCTCCTTAACAATCCGAAATCCAATTTTTGTTGTCCCGCAAAATTAGAGGGTCATGAATGGAATGTCTTTGAATTTATATTATATTTACAAAATTACCTCAAATCTTATTAAAATACATATATATATATATATCTAATAATATTTATTATTGATCTTTTTCTCATCACTCTCATTCTCTTCACTATATAAAATCATCTCCTGGTCTATCAACTACATCAGCTATCCTTCCAATCTCTTTATAGCCTGAGGTTTTTTAATTTTTTCTATTAGGGATTTTGAATTTAAAAATGGTAAATATTTTTTCCTAACAAATTATAATTGTAATCTTATATACTTTTTAAAGTTTATTCAAAAATATTTTATACTTTTTAATTTGAAGTAATTTCATATTTTTTTATCTAAATTAACTTATAAAGATAATATGGGAAAAAATGCTACAAATCATTCTGTTTTATTAATTTTATAATAACTCTCAAATAATAGCTAAATGAAACCATTTATTTCTATCTTAAAATTTTCAAATAATGGAACATTATATTTTATTCCATTTTACTTCATTCCATTAATGACTATTTCACTTCATATCATATTAAACTCTCAAACATGCCCTTAAGCTTTTACACAATAAAAGCTAATTTAATTTCCAAATAAACATTTTACTTTATTCAATGTGCAGGATTGCGTGGCATGAAGTATCATAATCCATCCTCTACGTGGTGTCCACATCAACAACTCACTTTTCATCTCAGCAGATCTAACATTCGTTATCCTATATCCCTACTTGGTGTTACTAGGGATCACTACGTAAATATTTGTGAATTATAAGAATTCACGGTATAAATAGATTTTTTCATTTTGCGCCAAAACGGGATAATTATAACTCGGGTTATATATACATACATATATATATATATATAAACAAAGTTTAATACTATATATATAAACAAAGTTTAATACTTGGGTTATGCCACTAAACTACTTGGAGTTATTGACTAAGGGCCTGTTTGCTTTCAATTTTCAAAATCTGTTTGAAACCTAAAATCACGTTTTTCATTTTTATTGATGTTTGGATGTCAAAAAGTAGTCACGTTGCCACCATAAATTTGGCCGAAAACGGAGTTGGGAGAGAAGCATATGCTTTTTCATTTTTATTTTTATTTTTACTTGTATTTATTTTAAAATAAGATAAAAATAAATCAATAAAATGAGAAAAAATAAAAAATTTAGGAAATTAAAATTTTCATAAAATTTTTTTTATCTATTGACCAAAATATCCTTTTAAAATTTTAATTTTTATAAATCATAATCTGTAAAAAAATGTTATATCAGATATATTATGTTCTCAATTAAATAAATACAGATTAAATTTTAGTCTAAGTAAATTAAATTAATCATGGGATAAAGTTTAAACTCAATTTAGAGGAAAAATATGAGCTTTATTAAAACCAATTTTTAAATAAATTATCCAAATATAAATACGTTAGTTCAAAACCAATTTTTATCATAATTACGTAATAAAACTAATTCTACTAAAACTCATTTTTAACCAACACAGAACCAAACGGACCCTAAAAATAGTTAATTAATATGGGATTAATTTCCCTAACAAGGACAAACCTACGTTGCGTGAATTAGTGGCACCCCAAAAAAAAAATAGCCATCTACATAGCATATAGGTATTTTATGCTATTTTGGAGAAATTTACCAACTTCAACCCTTATTTTTGGTCAATTAGTTTTTTGTCTCTAAAATTTTTTATTAAACTCCCTTTAATGCTTAATTATAAATTTTTGCCACCCCTTAGTTTTTTCTGGTTTCGGCCCTCGTCCCTGACGTGAAAAAAATGTTGGGAGAGTTTTAAAAAAATTTTAAATGATAAGGACCAATTTTAAAATTATTACAAATTATGGGGATTAAAACTTTAAGTTTTCCTTACTAAAAATGACAAAGGTAAGAAGATACAAGTTTTCCTTATTAAAATTTTTAAATGTTTTGTTGTATTGTACTATTAACTTCAAGGGAAATAATACTCTCATGAAGTTTCAAAAAAAAACAAAAGAAATGATACTCTCATGTAATCTTTTTTTGCTACACCTCATGTAATTTTTAATTAACAGCCAAACATTAACAATTACATTAAACTACATCATCCATATCTTACACTTTAAATAAATGACTAAAATAAAACACTTAAACTTTGAGGTTAAATTAAGATTGAGATTAAACATATGTTTCATAAACAAAAATTTCAATTCAATTAAACAATTATATATGCTTTAAATTTAAAGTGCAATTAAAATGGAAGGAGCAATTTTATAATAAGTTTAAATATTGATAGAAAATAAGTTGCATTAAAATTACACATAATAAGTTTATAAAAAAAAATTACACATGATACTCATGAAAATAAATAATTCATAAAAAATTGTTAACAAGCCAATCAAATCAAACACTAGGCATAACAACCATAATTCAGTATAATATTTTTTTTAAAAAAAGACATATTTCTCATGCTTGCTTAGCTAATTAAAGGTAAAAGAAAAATGGTACAAAACAAATAATATTTATACTAGAACGCGCCCCTTTTATGAATCATATTTGATTTTAGAGATATTAAAATATTTGATAATCCTGTCTAAATAAATTTAATTCAAACTCAAAGTTAATTGAAAATTGAGAGCATTAATTATAGGAACTTCGCAAGCAACTTATTTAAGTGAAGAGACTTATGCAAGAAATGACACAGGATTGGTAGGGAATAATATAAAATGAGCCGAAAAAAGTCTCACAGCTTAAATAAGTTGCTTGTATGGTCCTATAATTAATCATATAGTATGTGTAAGATGCATTGAGAAAAAAATCCTCCAAAATTAATCAATATATATAATAATAGAAAAGAAAAAGCAAAATAAAAAATACATATACCTTGAGTCGAGATGGGCCAATAACACTTGGTTCAAAACCTAGCCGGGTTGGCCTAATGTAGCCTGATTGGACGGGATCATGGGCATTGTTGCACAGGCTTAATGGTTGCTAATGATCAACGGTTTGCAATATTTTTTCCAAAATTTATAACTTACTTAATTTTGAATTTGTAACTCCATTTCCAAATTCTTACTATAAACGAATCTAATTTAATAATTTCACATTGAAAACAAGCAAGTTGTAAATTATGGAAAAGAAATTGTGAATCATCAAAACAATTGAAAACATTTAATTGTTAAAATTGAATTCTTTTATAGTATAAATTTGAAAAATAAATCACAAATTTAGAATAAATAAGTTACAAATTATGAAAAAAAAAAGTTGCAAATTAATGGAACAATTCATAGTAAAAATTCAAAAATAGAGTTATAAATTCACAGTAAATAAATTATAAATTTTTTAAAAAAAAATTACAAACCACTAGAACAATTTATTATAGAAATTTGAAAATTAAATTATAAATTTAGAATAATAAGTTATGAATTTTAGAAAAAAAATTATAAACTACTAAATAATTCATAGTAAAATTTTGAAAATTAAATTATAAATTTAAAGTAACTAAATTATAATTTTAAAAGAAATTATAAAACACTAAAATAATTCATAATAAAAATTTAAAAGTTAAGTTACAAATTTAAAATAATTAAGTTTTAAATTCTAAAAAATTGTAAACTATTAGATTAATTTATATTAAAAATTTGAACACTAAGTTTACCAGTGCTACAAAGAAAAAGTTGAAAATCAATGGCTGCAGTATGATTGTTAATTAGTCGTGGGCACTGACACCCACAATAGTGGGGAACCGACGGGAGGCAGATGACATTTTGATAATTTTAAGCTTCAATTTATTCGATTTAAAGGCCAAGTTCTGTTCTGGCAAAAAAAAAAAAAGGCCAATGGTCACGTGTGTATCATTTTTTTTTTCCTGTTCATTGGTCTTTCTTATATTTTATACAAATAAACAATTTTCTTCCCTCCTATATATAAGATATTTTATTATAATCCTAAATATAAGACCTTTTATAATATATAAAAGACCTTTTATAATATATGAAATAGTATTTATTATATATTTTTAAAAAAATATCTCTATTTAATATATTTAAAGAGACTCTTTATAATATATAAGATAGTATTTATTATATATTTTTAAAAAAATATATCTATTTAATGTATCCAAAGAGAAAGATATAGAGATTAAATAAGAATAGTTTTAAAAAAATATTAAAATTTTTAAAGTAATTGAGATAGTTAATTAGTTTTAATTTCAATTTTTAATTCACGTGATTCAATTAAAAGTGTCTTATATTAAGAATAAGATGGAGTACTATTTTTTCTAATGTATTTAAGAGAATGTGACTTATTTAAAAATTAAATATTAAGAAAATGAATAATAAGCCACAATAAAAATAAAAATATTTTGTTGTTGTTAAATTATTGATATTTTTATTTTATCATAAATTACTATTCCTACCATTACATCAGACAACAAGCCCTTCCGCATAAAAAAAGAAAGCCCTAACCTTTAGGGATGATTAATACTATTTGTGATTTATGTATAATGCAAAAAGCTAAAAATTATATATATATATATATATTATTTTTAAAATATAGAAATAAAAATATGTATTATATTATAATGCATATTTTTATTTCTATATTTTTAAAATATTTAAGAAAAGCTTAAATATTTCTCAGTGACAAATTGTTCTAATTAGGATTAAATATAAAACTTAGATGGAACTATATTTAAGGTTAAAAAGCTAATTTTGATTTTGAATTTTATTTCAAATATTATTTTAATTTTTTAATTTTATATAGATTTTAAATTTTATGAAATATTATATTTTAAACTTTAAGCATTTTGATCTAATCCTTTTAATTTTATTCTATATTTCGTTTTTGTCCATTACTTTCAGTTTCTCTTAACCTTCCTCCTTTTAAAACGGTAAATTTACTCTTTGTAATAGCTGAAAGCATCATCAATAATGGTTTTGAAGTGTTATTGCACTTGCATCGCAGGAGGTAGGTCCCTAAGGTGGTCAGCCAAAATTAGATTCCTTATTACGACCAACCTTTTTCTTGATCTTGATGATCATGTGGAAATGTTCCAAGCACAAGAGGATATCAACTTTGTTGCCACCAAATCATGGTGAAGACTGAATTCAAGGATCAAGTAATGGAGGAATGAAAAATAGAAAAGACCCAAATGTATCTGGATCGAATAATGGAGGAAGGAAAGAAGATGTGTGCCATGTGATAGCTCTTTCATGCCAATAGAAAACTCTGGATTCCTTGATGAGGATTTTCCACCGCGTACTCTTCTTTTCTTTTTTGTCTTCTTTTCTTCTTTTGTGTTTTCAAATATTTTAAAAGAAATTCTTGGTGACTTACAATAAAATAATAGCCATTAATACTTATTTTGAGAGACATTTTTGTTGTAAATATTGAGCTCAATATGTTGTGAATATTGAGCTCAATACAATTCGTTGCGTTAAAATGTTAGACATTCTTGTTGTAAATATTGCGCTCAATATTATTTGTTGCTAATCGTTAATGAGTATATTAGTCCTATGTAATTTGGTTGTATTAATATGTATGTCGCTGAGAAAGTATTTTCTTGAAAAACGAATTACTTGAAATAAAGAAGCCTAAAGATTCTTGAAGTGGATCAATTATGACCATTAGATTTGATGGATGGCTGAGATAATGACATATATTTAGGACAATTAAAAAATATAACTCATTAATGAAATATTGAGTTGAAGCCATATGAATGATATGGCAGAATCTTAACCATTAATTCAGCAATGGATGAGAAACCTACAAGTGGCAGCCTAATTCTAAGGGATTTTCTTGAGAAACCTACATGTGGCAGCCTAAATCTATGGGAGTTTCGTCGTCTTCATTTATAAGCACAACAAAAGTCATTAGCTTCTAAAAGGAATGGAGGGAGTTCTTTTCAACTTTTCTTCTTTCTCAACAAAGCACTAGTTAAGTCCCATATGCTTATGCAGAGCTCTAATATAAACTGATTTTTTGAGGCAAAAAATAAAATATAAATTGATTCTTTAAAATTGAAATGGGAAGGTGGAACAAAAATTTGATTTTCATTGATATGTAATTAAGAATATTTAAAATTGATCCAAACTAACTAAACCGAATAAATTCGATGAGGATAGATTCAACCCAAACTGAAATAAGATTTAAAACTTAAACCAAATCAAACTATACCTGCTAAACATATTTACTATATTTTCTATTTATAATAGACATTAAATCTTATGAAAAACTGGGTGTATTTGCATGAAGCTTATAAAAAACATGTATATTGTCTTAATTTGTTTAATTCAAAAAAATATTGCGGATGCAATGCAGTAATCACACATATTAAGTTACATCTGAATATTTATTTTTTAAATATATGTTCAATTTTTGTAAAAAAAAATTATATTTTGTTTCTTGAAATAAAAAAAATATCAATTCAGCTTCAGAGTTGTAAATCTTGTTTCACTCTTCCAAATTAAGAATGTCTGGATTTCAATGTTGTTATCACGTTAAATATGTCAATAGATATCACCCTTCAACGTTTTGTTGTATTATGCTATTTACTTCAATTGTCATCTTGTTAAATAGGTTAATAGATATCACCCTTAAATTTAAATGTTTTGTTGTAATGGGGTGATATGATACTGACATGTAATATTTTTTTACTGAGAGCTAAACATTAACAATCACATAAAACTCTGCATTAAACTTATTCATCCATATCTTTCACTTTAAATTACTAAAATAAAACACTTAAACTTTGAGGTTAAATGCTTAAATTGAGATTAAATATATGTTTCATAAACTAAAATTTCTTTTGATCAAACAATTATATATGCTTCGAATTTAAAGTGTAACACATATTACATAATACTATCAACAATAATTAAATCGAATAAGAAGGAACTTAAAACCCGTTAAAGTAAAGTCTCGAGTTTGAAATCTATGGATGAAAAAAAATATGTTATAAGAGTTATACTCATTTGGGTAGTAACAATACTCAAATATAATTTAGTAATACTTGATAGAAAGATAATTATACCAAAAAAAATTACACATAATACTTACAAAAATAATTAATTCATAAAAAATTGTTAATAAGACCATTAAAACAAACACAAGGCATAAGGACCATATTTCAGTATGATATTTAAGAGAAAAACACATTTCTGATGCTTGCTTATCTAGTTAAAGGTTAAAATATATATATATAGGTATAAAATAAATAATATTTAAGTGCTCTGAAATTGGTAAATTGTGATAGAATTGAGAGCTCCCAAATGTATCTATCCATCTTTCTGTTTTTTGAATCAATATTTTTTATTTATTGGGATCAATTGTTAAATCTTTTAAAACCCATGGTTCTGGTGTTTTTATTTTCAAAATTACAACTTTGTCAGAGGTTTTTCTTTCTTTAGAAAAAATAACATCCATCAATATATAATTAAAAGAGTATTAGTTAAGTAGTGCAGCTCCACATCCTAGGTTCCGTACTCTTTTTTTTTTCTATTTAAATGAATTCTATTTTTTCTCATTTATTTTTTTTTTCTTTTGTAGGTAGGATCCATCTTTTTCAAATTTTTTTTAGGTGGGACATTCTTTTTTTTTTCAATTTCAATCTCTTTTAATTTTAAAATCTATATTAATTTTAATTAATATTATTTGATATTTTTTTTAAATAGGGAAATTAGTAATGAGATTTTTTTTAACACTAAATAAAATATCTCTGTATTCCTCTGCATATCTACGTTTCCTGTGCAAGTGAGGAGAGAAATCTAGTTTAAGAGTTAAAAGTTGAAAAAGAGAAATATCCAATGCAAATCCTGGATTGATTCTTCCTAGATACTGGTTGTGCCTTCTCAATCGCTTTGTCTCTTTTCTTCTTCCCTTTCTCTACCGATTTCTCTTCTGTTCTGTTCACTTTATTTGACGATTAATTTGATTTGAATTAAAAAGAATTTGAGAGAGAATCATGCCAACGGACTTCTCAAACTGAAACATATGTTTTTACAGATTTTTTGGATTTGAGCATTAGATTTAGAAGATTATTATACATTTTTCAATTTTTAATACTTTATTTGGTTTATTTAAAAAAGAATCTCTACTTGATGATTTTATTTGATTTGGATTTAAAAGAATTTGAAAGAATCATATTTGATTTTAGAAATATTAAAATATATGATAATCCTGTTTAAATAAATTTAATTCAAATTCAAAGTTAATTGAAAATTTCATGTTTTTAATTTTCAGAAATAAAAGTACAGCAATCTAATTGACAAGGACAGACCTTGATAACTCTCCATTTTTTTTGGGGACAAGTGGGTTTCAGTACCAAATAAAACAAGATATTTGAGACTTGTTTAAATATATTTTTTATTTTAATATTCTCAAAATAATTTTATAGAATTATTTTTTAGAATAAGTTTTGAGATCAAGAAAATAAAAAAAAATTTTTTTTGAATAATTACTACCAAAATCATAACTAACAAGTATTAAATAGATTATTCAAACTTTATAACTTTGTCATTAATTAGATAGATATTTTTTATCATTTTTTGTTTTTTTCAAAACAAAAAATACAAAGTGCTTTAAAGATATTTTGAGTTATCTGTTCTTTTATTTTTTTTATTTTCCAAAACATTTTATAAAATATAGATTTATCAAATAAATTTTTTTATTTTTCTATTTTCAAAAGTAAAAAAACTGTTCTGAAAATATAAATTAAATAAGCTATTAAGTTTTTTGTAACCAAGATATTTGGTTTTTGGTACAATAGTTCTTTTTATTGGAAAAAATTGAATTTCAATTGGAAAAATTTGATTCTCAGTTAAAAAAATTTGAATATCAGTTGTTGAAAAAATTTGACTCTTACTTTAAAATTTTCATATCTCATTTATAAAAATTCAAGTCTAACTCAAAATAATTTATGTACTAAAAATCAAATATCTTATTTCTCCATACCAAAACCCAATTTCACCCTTTTTCGATTATTCTGGTTGTTTCAGTCGGTCTCATCCTGGATTTTTTTTTTCATTCACAAAGAGAGGACTAAGCTTCAAACATTACACAACGTAACTAGAGGGAACCAAAGTTCCAGGAGAGTCAATGAGAAGGAGGTCCCCAGCACAGTGTGGGACTATATCATAAAATATAAACCGATTCTCACTATGTCTTCCAACTCTTGCCAGTAATTGGTTTTACAAGCCCCAGGTACAGCAACAGCATTATCAGGTCCTGATTTAGTCCATCATAAGCATTGATGGGCCTTCTCTGTTTTCGTTACCTCACAATTATTTCAATATCATTCTTTTCATGTACTCCCTCCTTTTAATAAAAACTGTTTATTAGGATTTTTTATATAAATATAAAAAGGTCATTAAATAATTTAAAATATTATAAAATTTAATAATATTTTACTAAAATAATTTTAATTTGAATGTCCTTTTAAAATTAATATTTCATTAGAATTTTGAAGTGAAAAATATTGTAAAAAATTTCAAAAGACCTAATTTTAATGAATAGGAGAGAGTACATATTGCTGAAGATTGAAAGATTTTTTTTCTTTCTTTTTTGTATTTTTTTAACTTCTGGTGGTTTTAAATATTAGCATATATAATATTGGCATAAAATTTTCTAAATTAAAAAAATAAAATGAATTTTTGTAAATAAAAGATAAACTATCGTAATTCAATATGTTGTAATTTCTTATAGGATATTGCGTGTGTGTGTGTTTGAATTAATTTATCTATAATTAACTATAAAGATAATTAATTATGTTAAAAGTGATTTATATTTGGATATTTTTATATAAGTGATTTTGAGAAAAGAAATGTATTTGGATTTTGGGAGTTTAAATAATTATTGGGTAAATAATAAAATGTAAAAATAAAATAAGTGATTATAGGAAGATAAGTGATTATCATAAGTAAAAAAAAATCAGTTTCTCACCTAATTACTTATTTGAGATATAAGTGATTATTGAAAAATTGGTGTATATGATAACTTTATAAAATAAGTAATTATAGTCTCCATAAGTGCTTGTTTTTTGTATCCAAACATGCTCTACATTGAAATTTTATTTGTATTCCTCTGCACATTCTTGATTCATTGCATAAAATTTAGATGAATTTCTTTTTTTGAGTTTGGCCACTAATTTTATAGTCAAATATAAATAAGCAAAAAAGTATAATTCTAAGTTTTCCATACTTTTATAAAAATGATGAAAGAATCTCAAAATGTCAAAATATATATAATTTTAAAATTATGATATATATATAGAACAAAATATTTTTCAGTGACATGAATTTGATCTATTATTTTTTTAAACAAACAAATTATTCAACTAGGCTTCTAACAATTATATTTTGGAGTACTTGTGATTACGTCACATTTGGGTCTACCAATAATTAGTCCATACACGTTGCAAGATCAATCGTAATTAAGCTAAAAATTAATCTTGGATCTTTCATAGAAAAAACCTAAAACTATAATTAAATCTTAAGTTTAAAAATTATTTTGGACATACAATTTTTAGGTATTATAATGGAAAGAGTATTATACCTTCAGAGGGATCACCCTGTAAGCAAGAGCTTTTGCCCTGCAAAAGTGGGAATTTTTTGGAATGAGACTTATAGTCTGTCTTATTTAATTACAATGGGGTTAAGTAATATGATCAGAAAAATGTAATGGGATATAATTGAATGATGATTACATATAAGTGTGTTTGGTATAATATTTAAATGTAAGAAAATGATTTTTATTTTTATCAAAAGAAAAATAAAAAATAAAATTGAGATTACCATTTTGCTCTAGGACACTAAAAAAAATCCCCTCCCTCCCTACCATCCTCCTTCCCTGCTGCGATGGTGCTGATCAACAAAACAAATCAATACACATCAACACAGATCTTGTAGGGAGGGCCATGGAAGAGCCTGTGACGGATAGATCTTGTTGTAAAAGCTATGAGCCTGTGAAGAAGATTCTCAAATAAGATCTTGAACTAGATTGGGTAGCATGGATAGATCTTGAACAAGATTCTTGACAAAGAAGCTATGCGGCTAGAGAGATTGGGGTTTACAGACCTAGGAGAAGCTATGATGGAGTTCAACGGCTAGATCCTGTTTAGCCATGGAAGTTGCAACAAATTTTAATGAAGAGGGTGTGGTTTGGCCATGGAAATTGTGCAGCGTCAATCTCCACTTCTCGCTCAGTTCTTGATCACCAAGAATGAATGACTATGGGAAGAATAAAGGAGGCGGTCACTGGAGGGAGGGCCAAAGGTCAAGGTCGCCAGAGGTTAGGGTAGGTGGAGGGGTAGTTTAGACTTTTCACCAATAATCCACATAAGGGTGAGGGAGATTATGGGCCCGTTTGGTTTTCAGTTGATTAAAAATAAATTTTGGTAGAATTGGTTTTATAACGTAGTTATGATAAAAATTGGTTTTGGACAAACGTATTTATGTTTGAATGATTTATTTGAAAATTGATTTTGACAAAACTCATAATTTTTCTCTAAATTGAGCTTAAACTCTATCCCATGATTAATTTAATTTACTTTGACTAAAATTTAATCTGTATTTATTTAATTGAGAACATAATATACCTGATATAATATTTTCTTATAGGTCATGATCCATAAAAATTAAAATTTTGAAGGAAAATTTTGGTTAATAAATAGGATAAATTTTATGAAAATTTTATTTTCCTAATTTTTCTATTTTTTCTCATTTTTATTAGTTTATTTTTATTTGATTTTAAAATAAATGTAGATAAAAATGAAGAAGCAGAACGGAAAAACAGCTATTGAACTGCTTTTTCAAAAACCACGTTCTGTATGTGAAATCATTTTCAAACAGGAAAGTAAAAAAATGTCAAACATACCTAAAACTATATCAAACTTGGTTTTGACCCTAAACCAAGGTTTGGGTAGTGATACCAAATGAGTCCTATATAGCAAAATGAGAGTGATCCCATTACTTGAATTGAGGTAATCCTTATATGCCCAGTGATCCTGATGTCTTCACATTTTGACCAACTAAACACAAAAATTGATATAATGTGAGGAGCATCACTTCATAGGCCCCTCATGGTAATTAAAACAATCGGGCTTTAATGGAGTGGATTAATTTAAACCTAATAAAGAAAATGTAGTTTGTCAATTGACCTAATTTTCTTTATTTTTTTTAATGGATCAAAGCTTAGGTGATTTGGTTTTGGATTAATTAAAATTAGAACATACCTTACAACTTAAAGAACTTACAAAACTACCTACTAATAAAGTGCTCAAAGTACCAACAACATTGTTGACAACTTTGCTAGATTTGCTAGGATCTCTCAAATTAGTACCACTCTTTTGGGGGGTATCACTTGACTTTGTGCATGCTTTGATTTAGATTGATCTTTTGGGGCTAGTCCTCTATGTCACGTAATTATTGACTTATAGGTTTATCGTATCTTATTTAATTCAAAAAAAAAAGTATCAACAGTAGTTGGATTGTAGGACTCAACGCCCTTTAAGTAAGATCTCAAGTTTGAATATTGTGAATGAAAAAAATCAGATTATAAGAACTATATCATTTGAGCTCAATAATACTCGAATCTAACTCAGGCAAATAACTATATATAGGGAGAAAAAAGGTGCTCAAAGTTTCTATTTTTTAATGTAGCAATTTCATCAATTGCATGGTTTTTTTTTTGTTATAAGTAAATATTATTGATAAAATTTAAAATTACCATCTTCATTCTAAAGAATAAAAAGTTGATCGACTTGTTATTTGGATATGTAATCAAGTGATAGAACCATTTCACTTTGCCTGAAAACTCCAAACAACTATCAATAACAAATACCATAAAATATTATCTAACTCAGTGACATTTTAAATTTGAATTTAAATATCTATTTATAATATATCATAAAATCAATATTGAAAGTACGATTTGTCATGATTTTATGCTTCCATATTATTATTGACTATAAAAAAATATAGTCTCATATATTTCAAATAATATTTATTTTTTATATGTATAAAAATCTAGCCCAATATATTTTAAATAGTATTTATTTTCATATATATATTTTTATTTTTTAAAAAATTTGTTATGATAAATATAAAAAAAAAATGAATGTGTCATGATGATTTTAGATCTCTATATTCATTTCCTTATATGTATATTATTTTTTATTTTTTAAATGATAAATATAGAAATAAAAATAAATTATAAATTTGTACAAAAATATTAAGTTGACTATAAAAAAAATTTAACCCCATTCATCCCAAATAATATTCCAAATAATATCTATGAGGTGGAGGCGTGAACCGTGTGTGAGATAATCCATGGATTCCATGTGAGGTTTATGCATGCGATTGTTAAATCAACTTGCCAACTTCTTCTCTTGGATTCTCTCTTTCGCTCTCCACCATGGAGGCATTATTGTCATTCTCCCTCGCCCAGTCTCCTCTCCTCCGTCGACACGACCGTTTCCACCACGTGGCCCGCCAATCCCTCCTTGGCAAACGCGGAAGCAAGCGCTACACCAGAAGAAGGTCAGGCAAGCCCTTCGTCACCGCCACTCTGTCCAAATCGGCAGCGGAGGTAACCTCCGTGTCCCCTTCGTCTTCGACCGTGACGTCTCGAGAAGATCCGACGTCGTCGGCTTCGTCGACCTTCCTATCCCCTCGTCTCAGGGTCTCCCCTGATTCCCTACAATATCCGGCCGGCTACCTCGGGGCGGTGCCGGACCGTTCCGAGGATGACGGCAAGGAGAGCATAATCAATGCGATGGATTACTTGACGAATATAATTTCTTCTGAGGTCTATGATGTGGCCATTGAATCGCCGCTGCAGCTGGCGCCAAAGCTGTCGGAAAGGTTGGGGGTTAATGTTTGGCTCAAAAGGGAGGATTTACTGCCCGTGAGTTCCAATCTTTAGTGATGATGAATGGATTTTAGTGTTGTTTTGTGTTCATCTTGCAAACTGCGTCCCTACGTGCACTACCTACTCATGCTATGTCACTGATATTGATTTGATATGACACAATACTTAGGCTCCGTTTGGTATTTGGTAAGAGGGAAGGGAAGGGAAGGAAAGGGAAGGATTTTAATGGAGAGAAGGGGAGGGGAGGAGAGGAGAGATGAGATATGGAGGAAATGGGAGGGAAAGGAAGGGAAGGGGATGAATTTTAATTATTTATTATTTGGTTTAAGAGGGGAGGGGAGGAGAAGAAAATTAATAATAATTTGATTATTTAATCCTTAAAATTAAATAAGTTTTCTATTATTATATAAATATAAAAAATATTTTTTGATATTGAGATATTTAAATAAATATTTTTATATTTTTAAAAAAAATTTTATTATACAACTCAAGCTGTCCGCTGTATCCCCCAAATTTGGGGGGCACGACTCCCCTCCCCTCCCTGTTTGATATGAGGTTGAAAAGTGGAGGGGGCTCCCCTCCTCCTCCCTCCCCTGTATCAAACAGAGACTTATGCTCTATATCATGAAGAAATTGCTAATTACTAGTTCTTAGTATAGTCTTCTGTTGAGGAATAAAAAATAATAATTCCATATCTGTCTAAGTCTGGAAGCCATGAATTTATATCCTTTTTTTATGTCATCAAATTTATATCTATTTAGAACTTTAGATATGCGTTTTGTATGACTCGCTTTCATCTCTAACTTTGTCTGGTTGGCTTACTGTAGCTTCCTTCATTCCTTGGATTATTAACTTCAAATTAATTAATGAAGGAAACATCTCACCTTCGGCCACTGGAGGGAAAGGGAGGAGTGAGGCCAGGAAGATGAGTTAAAAGACCTAAATAGCCTTGAGATCGAATGTTCCTTTTTTCTTTTTCATTACGCCAGATTGAAGAATTTTTTTATTTTTAAATTTCTGGTGGTTTTAAATATTAGAGTATATAATATTCGCAATTTAAAAATTTTCTTGATTAAAAATTTAAATGAACTTTTGTAAATAAAAATATTTTAGTTTGATAATTGAAAATTAAAATTACGTATTTTATTATATTTTATTGATAATGATCATTAAAATAACTATTTTGACATATTTTATTATTAAGCATATTTTACTAATAATAATCATAAACAAATATTTTATTATTTATATACTATGGGTGTAGTCATTTGCACTACTATAACTTTCCTTTTTATAACATCATTATTTTCATTCAACTGAACATAAATTCACCATCAAACTATTTTTTCATTGCGCACCAAAAGTCACTTCTTTTATTTTTCTTTTCTTTCCCTCAATTTACTTTCTGTAAACCAAATAACCCTAATAAGTCCCTTTTTGTCTATAGTGCTTGGGTTACGAGGCTTGTGGATCTTCTAAAGTTTCTTTAAATTTCATTGAGATAATACTATAAAAAAATTCAGTTTTTTTTTTTTTTTATAGAATCGGGAAGATGAGCCCCCTTGCTAAACAAAATAGGACAGGGCAAGCTGGAAAAATTGAAAGATTTCAGACAGGGCACAACAAATCTTGACCAACCCCTACTGCCCACATTATAAATAGGCTAGCCTACCTAGCCTTTGAGCTGCCTCGTTTTCATTTTTTTCCCTAGTATTTTTACTTTAGGTATAAATATTATATTAAATCAATATGAAAATTTGAAAGTTTATATAAAATTGAAACTTTTCATTTATGTTATTATGTATCAAGACTCTGGATTTGATCTTTAAATTGTAATTTAAGTTGCATTTTATTTTCTTAGACTAAATTAATATTACCAATATTATTAATGTAGGATGTTTATGATTTCTTAGCATTTGCAAAAGGAAAAAAATGCAGGTTGGCTCCATTGATTCGCCAGCTCACACATGGTGGGACGGGTTGGAAATTTCCCAAGTCGCCGGGTCCCCGCCCCACTTAGCTCAAAGTTTGGCTCCCGACGTTTTCTCTGTTCTTACTCTCTACATTAGATGGCAGTGTTAACCTTATGCTAAAATGTTAATAAATTTCCTTTTACTATTCTGAAATTTATCTCTCTCTGCCAGTGGGAGAGGGAGATGGGGGGTATGGGTTTTCGTCTGAGCTTCGTTGGTTCAGCCATAACCAAGTAATATGCAGATGTTGACCTTCTAACTTTTAATTTGTTACTTCTATGTTTTATAAGTATATAATGATTATTATCATTTGTACTCAATACTAGCTTGTTTTGATAACTTTTTCTTCTGTATTCTCTTTTCTTTTTCCTAATGGTTTAACTTTGACAGATTTTATCATGCTTTCCTAAATTTGGTCACATTGGATCAAAGGGACTCTGAAGTTGGATTCTTTGTGGGTTAGCGGAACATAAATAATTAGCAAAGGGGTTTGCAGAACATAAATAATTAGCACATAAAATGTAATGATAATGTTTTAGTAAGCATAAGTCATCACAAATTGAATAAAACTTGAGATTCCTTGAAGATAGATTTTTTCACACGTAATGGAAGGTGTCTGAAATTATTCCACCCATAGGTTTTCTCATTTAAGCTTCGCGGAGCTTATAACATGATGGCAAAACTTCCAAAGCAACAACTTGAAAGAGGGGTAATCTCTTCATCAGCTGGAAACCATGCCCAAGGTGTTGCATTAGCTGCCAAGAGATTGAATTGCAGTGCTGTGATTGCTATGCCTGCAGCCACTCCTGAAATCAAGGTGGATTATGCTGTTTCCTTTTTCATGGCTATATCATAATGAGAATAAGTTCAAATGACTAATTAAGTTCACCCACCTTTAACTTAGTGGCGGTCTGTTGAGAAGCTGGGCGCCACAATTGTTCTAATTGGGGACTCTTATGATGAGGCACAAGCATATGCTAAGAAACGTGCAAAAGAAGAGAGTCGAACATTCATACCTCCATTTGATCATCCAGATGTCATAATAGGCCAAGGAACTGTAGGGATGGAAATTGTCCACCAAATAAAGGGTCCAGTGCATGCAATATTTGTGCCAGTGGGAGGTGGTGGTCTCTTAGCTGGTATTGCTGCTTATGTTAAGCGGGTTTCTCCACAGGTTTACAAGATATTATGATTCTATACTCTATGTTGTACTGTTTGCATTAGTGAGAGGAATAACTATTGACGTACGTCTTCTATTGTGCAGGTGAAGATTATTGGAGTGGAGCCCACTGATGCAAATGCAATGGCATTGTCACTCCATCATGGAGGGAGGGTGATGTTGGATCAGGTAGGAGGATTTGCAGATGGTGTAGCTGTTAAAGAGGTTGGCGAAGAAACTTTTCGCTTATGCAAGGAATTGGTAGATGGTGTAGTTCTTGTAAACCGTGATTCAATTTGTGCCTCAATAAAGGTGAGGCTCTCTTTGCTTGTGAAAGTTTGTATTTTTTCTCACGCTTCTGCTCTCTGATGAGTTTGAGTCAATTTCCTAATGGTTAATAAGATTTTTTGCTTCCTCCAGGAACATTTTATTATCGGTCCAAATGTAGTTTTTTTCCTCTTTGGCTTGTATATTGCATTTGGAATTCATGGCAAGTACTGCATGTGACTTGAACTCTTTTATGGTTTTACAAATAGTAGGACTTGTTGCAGGACATGTTTGAGGAGAAAAGGAGCATAATAGAACCAGCAGGTGCTCTTGCCCTTGCAGGAGCAAAGGCATACTGCAATTATTATGGCCTCAGGGGGGAAAATATTGTGGCAATAACCAGCGGGGCAAACATGAATTTGGACAAACTAAGGGAAGTGACTGAACTTGCCAATGCTGGTCAGAAGCAAGAGGCTGTGCTGGCAACTATTTTGCCAGAGGAACCTGGCAGTTTCAAACGGTTTTATCAATTGGTATGTCTATACAGTTTTAACTGAAAAATTCGTTATGAGTCTAATAAATTTTTGCATTGGCAGGTGGGGCAGATGAATATTACAGAATTCAAGTACAGATATAATTCTGATAAGAAAGCAGTTGTCCTGTACATGTAAGCTCAGCGACAAGGAAGCTCGGATATTTTTGTATCATTTATTTTTTAAATTTGTTCTGTTATCTATTGACGTTTTTCAAGACTGTCTTATCATCCTTTGAAATCGGATGCAGTGTTGGGGTTCATACAGTTTCTGAACTAAAAGCAATGCAGGAGATGATGGAATCTTCTCAGCTTAAAACTTTCAATCTCACAGAGAGTGACTTGGTGAAAGGTCACTTGCGATACCTGGTATAAATTATTTTATCGTTGTCTCATCATTAATCACCAAACACCAAATTTTTTAAATGTGTACTACCTGAGCTACTTGTTTCTGTTCAACCTTTACCAACATAATAACAATGTTGAAAAATTATGTTAGACCACATAAGAGCTGCTCTGTGCGATTGGAAGTCCTGTTATTCTTGCATTAGTCTCATTAAGGATGTGTTGAGTTTGCGGAAGTATAATGTCTCAAACACTGTTGTCTTGATACTAGTCAATAATTTTATGTTATAGGCAACACAATTTGACCACATCACTCCAATAAACAATGGAACACATAATGCCGCATGCTTACACTGTTGTGCCTTGTTGGTATTTTGTGCATTGCATGAAATATGAGTAATGAGTCACACTGTTTATAAATAGTGCAGCTTTGCTATTGATTTTATATTTTTGATATCGATATCGATGGTTTCAGATGGGAGGCCATTCAGATGTTCAGAATGAGGTCCTTTGTCGATTTGTCCTTCCTGAACAACCTGGTGCTCTGATGAAATTCTTGGATTCTTTCAGTCCACGTTGGAATGTTAGTTTATTACATTATAGAGGGCAGGTGAGGATTTAAAGTTCAAATTCAGATTCTCTTAATTTTCTTCTTCTTTTTTTTCTTCAATTCATCTCAATTTCAATTTTTAGTTGTCTCAATCTAAATAAGAGATATTTTGTGTCTTTAATTTCCCTTATCCTTTGAATTTTATCAATGCATCTAATTGTATCCTTATACTTGCTCTCCAACAGGGTGAAACTGGAGCAAATGTATTGATTGGAACACAGGTACCAAAAAGTGAGATGGTAGAATTCTCTGATCGTGCTGACATTCTTGGATATGAGTATGCCGTAGTAAACAATGATGATGACTTCCAGCTTCTGATGCACTGAGCATGCATGGTAGCCTGCACCGTGATTTTTTCTCTCAACAAGAGCTTATTAGACAGTTAAGTACGAAGAGAAATTCTACTTCTCTCTTTCTTCTCCTCTTCTGAATATGATTCAGATCAGATACCAATTGTTTAAATTTAATCTTTTATAAAAATATTATTGAGACGTTAAAAAAAATAACTTTGATCTGAATAATTCAGAACTAAGGGGGAGATGAGTGAAGTGAAGAGAAATTGTATTAGTACAAAGAAAGGGAATAGTGGAAAGGAAATGGCCTTGAGGTGCATGTAATCAACTGAGAAAATGATCAATACACACACACACACACACACACACAAGAGCTAGTGGAAGTCGCACTGATCATAAGAGTTCGATTTCCAACTAGTTTGTATGGCTCAAAATATAGTTCATCTTCTGTAATGTACAAACTTTTATGTCTACTTGGATATGAAATCGTCTAATGTTAAATAGTTTTTTCATTTCTGTAAAATATGCGGGAGAAGTTCAGCTGTTTTGTGAACTTCAGAAGCTCTAGTATTGCATTGCAGTGTTGGAAGTAATACTCATGCCTTCAGACTATGCTTACACTCCCATAATGATCAGTAATTGTAAAGGACTAAATTGAGAAATATATGATGGTTTCGCTATGCATTTTTACTATAAACATCAGGAAATGTTTGAAGATACAACTTGGGCTTTATGTTAGCTTGCTTGTCAAGTTGTATTTGCTGAAGACACCATACTAACATTAGAATTAGAATTTAACATATTTAAACTGCAAAAAAAGTTGTCAATGTGTTCATGTGTAAACAATGCTAGATATTCAATTACTTATTGTTTATCTTAATTAAACATACTTTTTGTATATTATATAAAATCTTAGATGAGTTGTGCTATTTATGAACAATATAACTTACTGTAAATTTTATATTTAAATCAATATTGATATATTGATATTGATAACATGAAGTGTAAAGTAAATTGTACTGTTCATATTTTTAAATATTATCACTTGTAATAATTTTATATTTTATATTGATATCTATCCTATGCTACCATTGGTATATGCCAAGGGTTTGTTTATTCTTTATCTCAATTTATAATGTGAACATCGCATAGCTGCTTGACAGTTTGCTGCTAACAATGATATGATTTTGTGTATATTTAAATTTAAATATGCATTTTTTCTTATATTCAAATATGCCTCTTTTCTTATAATTCATGTTTTATTTATTTTGCTTTAATTTTACTTTCATGGTTTCCTTTATTTGATTTTATATTTCATAGATTTGTTGAAATTGTAGAGATCTTTTCACTATTTTCTTTGTTTTTTAACCAAAATTGTTCATTATTTTGAAAACATAGAATTTAATATAATTTATAATGTTATTAAGAATATGTCATTAAAAATTATTAAATACTTTACATTAATAAATATTTATATCAAAATAATTTAAAATCACTAATAATCTATCTTTACAGCTTACAGTCCTTTTTCAATAAAAAATCCCATGAATTCTCTCCTTTTCTTGCCTCGTGGATGAGGCACTGAACCACAGGCCTTTGGATATTGGTTTTGCCTACATAAGTTCTACCTATTCAAATCGGCTTTTGTTGTAGTTTCAAAATCAATTATTTTAAGTAAAACCAATAAATTGTTGCTTCTCCAAAATTGATTTTTAGGCTCATCATTAATTATATAAGTGAATCCAAACAGGTACGAAATTCACAAGAGAATGGCATTTTGTATGGGAATGATTGAAGATGAGAAATAGAATTCAATGGAAAATAAAAATAAAAATGTGAGTTCATAAGTAAAAAATATTTTGAGTGTTTTAAATAAAAAAATAAAAAAGCAATTGCCTTTAAATAATTAAAGTATGCTAAATATGTATATCTTGATTTTCATGTAATAAAATAATTTTTAAAAAATATCATATTAAGCTTTACATGATAACTAAGTATGTGGTTGTAAATTTTTTTTTTTGACATTTATAATTTATAAATGTTATAGGATACTCCCTTTATTTTAAAATATCTATGTTTAAGTGTAAGGTGATGTACCTAAATTAAAAATGCTATTAAATATTTTATATTGTAGTAAAATTTAATGTTATTTGACTAAAATGTCTTTACAATAATGAGTTATTTTCAAGCAATTACTTTTTTTTTTGGCCAACAAGCAATTACTTTGACTTCACCTAACATTAGTATATAAGTATTTCATACTGAAGGATAAGTAAAACAAAAATAATTAGTTCTTTATTGAAATTTTAAAAAATAATAATTATTTTGAAGTAAAACCAAAACTTTAATAATATATTTTGATATGGAGGGAGTGATTTGGTTAATTTGTATTAAGTGGGTGGGGGAACAGGGTATTCGAGAACTATTAAATTATTGGCCTGAAAGATGGTACTTCATTAGAATTCAAGGACTATTAATATTGTTCGATTTCTCAATTCCTATATATGATTTGAATGTTATATAATTTTATATGGTGTTTATTGTCCCAAAAAAAAATTGTCCCATGATGTCATCTTATTCATGGATTTTTTGAGCAGATATTCCTGCGTTGACTTAAGAAAGAAGTTGGCCGAAAAAATAAAAACGACTTAAGAAAGAAGATTCTATAGAGTCTTAACGAGAAAGAAAATATCCAAATCATAATTATGTATATGTTCATATTTTAAGTCATAATTATCCTCTAACAAGCCTTGACCGAATCTTGTTAAAATCATATGTTAGGATTCACCCAATAAAATATTAATATTAGTAAATTTACTATCAAATTTGATAGGAAGCATTGTGAAAATTTAAGTGTTTAATCAATTCGGTAATAGCTAATTTTGCTGTTGTTAGACTCTTCATGTTTGATGACCAAAAAAACACTCTTTATTTTTAATGCAAGTTTCTTTATTTCTAGCAAGAAAAAAAAAACCAATTTGGTAGCTTGATAAGCTTAGAGGTCAAGTTAGGTTAGATAACATGTTGAGATTAAACTGGCCTGTCTAAACTTAATATGTATAATTTTATTTTCCAAAACGTTTTTTATAAGTATTAATTAATTTTATATAATTATTTTTCTCAATACATTGTATATAATAAATTAACTTTATTGTTATGATGAATATTTTTAAGATTTTAATCTTTTTAATTTTATTTAAAATTTTAAATTGATTTCTTAACATAATGTATGATTATTGAGTGCTTATAATTTTAAAAAATGTTATTTGTTATCTTAATATTATTTTTTAAGAAGATATATTGTGGATAAATGTATTTATAATTTTGCTAATAAATAAAATTAATTTATTATTTTATTTTTATATATTTTTAATGATTGGGGCCAAACCCAATCTCATATGGTAGGATAGTATGATTTGAATGGATCTCATGAAAATTAGATATTGAGTTGATTATTGATGAAAATATTATTAATTTTTTAAAAAATATTACAAATTTATTCAAAGCTATAATTTTTTTTAAATTTAGTAATATTTCTTAATTTTTCAATAAATATGGTAAAAATTTAATTCTAGTATTTTGATCTTTTAAATTAATTATATGTTTTAAAAATACTTTAAATTAAATATTTAAATATATATCCTAATTGGTACATTCAAAGAAAAAGAATTGTGACACAAAATTTAATTAAGAGATAAAAATAACAGTCTCTCTCTTTTTAGCAAGAAAATATGTAAAATATTTTTTGTCTATAAAATCACTTTTCTTTTAAAAGTATTTTATCTACTTTTAATGAGCTGTAAGATACCCTAAATTTAGAAAAATAGCTGCATTATTTATTGTAATATATTTTATTTAAATACTTGTTATCAAAATCATAATTAGTAAATATTAAATGATTTATTCAAAATTTATAATTTCATTATTAATGAGGTATGTATTTTTCACATTTTCTTATATTTTTTAAAATAAAAACTATAAAACACTTTAAAGATATTCTTAGTTTTCTAATTTTTTATTCTTATGTTTTTCAGACCATTTTATTGAAAAAACATATTTATTGAATAAGCTTTTTTATTTTTCTGTTTTCGAAAATAAAAAAATTGTTTTAAAAATAGCGTCAAATAGACCATTTTATTTTTTTGTTTCTTAAACTTATTCTCAAAAACAGTTTTATAAAACTATTTTAAGAACAATAAAATAAAAAATGTTATCAAACAAGCCTTATTAGGGACAAAATAAATCAGATTTTCTCCCCTTATTTTTTTTCAGTTGAGTAAGATTTGGAATTCTAGGCTTATAAATGGATAAAAATTATATTGAGAGAGTTAATCTTATTTAAATCCAATAATATTCAAATTAGATATGGTCAGATTTTATATAAATATATATAATGATAGAATTTAATATAAATTACATCATCTATGACTAATAAATACTACAACTTTTCCTATATATTAATTAATATATTAATTTTAATTAATAATATATACACAAAAACATATGAATAGTGATTTCTCAGCGTTCTCGACTAATCTGGTGTTATTGTTTTGCTAGTAGAACGGTCCAGATTTTACCTATTTATTTTTCAAAATTTATAATTAGAAGATTATTTTTATTTTTATAACGTATTTTTAAAATAAAAATATCAACATTTTTAATAAGATTTATTTATGAACCGTTTAGATTAGATCTAATCTGTGGCTTAACGGCAGCTCTTGTAGAGCAGCAGGCCAGCAGTGAAACCAGATTTCTCGGAGGCTACTATAATAACAGTAACACAGGACTAAACCGAACCTTGGTTTAGTGTCCCTCCCAGTCTGCCACGGTTTGCTTTGGACCCGTCAAGCACGAAGCGTATCCAAAGGGCATAAAGACCGAATGGAGCAGGAGACCTCAAATCGTCTACTTGTTGGTCAAACCAAAAAAAAACAGTCGTCTACCTTATTTCTCAAGTAATAAAAATAAAATATATAAAATTGAAACCTCGCTCGTACCAAATTAACAACCAATCACACGATGCCATATCCAACCCTTTTTTTTCCGTCCACACTGGTCATGCTGAACTCGTCAAAGTCTCCTCCTTTACATTCCTCTCTTCTTTTCAGTCAGCCCATTCTGTGCTCTCTCTCTTTCTTGCTTACAAAGTTGCATTTTCACCCAATTTACCTCTCCCTGAGATTCCTCTATCTCTCCGTGGGTATTTCCTCTGCGTTCCAGCCATGGTCGCCATGCTTCCTTGGGTTTGAATGGGGGATTCCGGTGTTGTTGGCTGCTAGTGAAGTTTTAAGAGTATATTGTCGGAAATTCAGCTTCACTACAGGTCTTTCTCTTTCTGGGGTTTCCATTTTCTGATACTTCACTTTTGATGCGGAGTTCATCTTTTTTGTTACACTTGTTTATTGCTCGTTCTTATGATGTCTCACTACATTTTGCTTCTGTTGTTCCTCTCATTCTTTGCCATTTTAATTATAATGCTTTATCATGTTCGATACTGTATATGTCCACCCTGGAGACACACATATAGCATATAGAGGCAGGAATAAAGGCATTTTTTTGGGGGGGCATAGATGTGTTTCTTATTCTTAACCTTTCCATTGTCACTTGCGTGAATCAAAGTTCCAATATAAGCTTTTTCCATGATTATGAAATGCTCAATAGCATAGTCTTCCATGCATGATTTATTTATATAAACTTACAAAAATTTTCCAAGGTCAAATATGATTAAATCATCGACATATCGGATAAACATGGGGCATGAGGAATTGAGGATACAAGGTTGGCATACACAACTTTTTAGAACCTCTTTAAGTGTCCTTCTTGGTCTCCTCTACGCTCATTTACCCCTCATGAGCTGTCAAATTCAAACATATCGGTGCCTGGGGGTACTGTTATTGATATTAGGATAATGACATTCTAGGAGTCTTGTTTATTGGGTTTGAAGTTGTAGTTTAAAAACTTTAAAGGCTTGTCAGCAGAATCTCTGAAGTACAACAGGTAGAAAGTGAGAGCACAAAGATGATGTTAGGACTTTGGAGGCAGATGTAAACAAGGATGAATGAAATTCTTCAAAGTTATGGCAGATTTCTTGAACACGTGAGGGTTAACCAACTAGCAATATCAATAAAGTACAAGATTGGATAATGCAAATATTATTGTGTTGATGATTTAAATCATGGGGAACAAAAAGGCCATAAAGATGTCAAGAAATGACTTGTCATGTAAGGGTTTCATTTGGCTTTTTCACTCCTTGTCTTTCATGCCGCACCTTGTGTTTTGTGTTCTGTTTCATATTCATTCCTTTCAAGTTTGATTTTGGAATCACTGACATGGTGTTGAAATATATGCATTGTATGTTTTGTTAATTTTGTATAACACTACAGAATTGCCTGGGGAAGATGTCTGATTTGGAAAAAGATGAGGTGCCAATGCTGTCAGAGACACCAAAACCAGCAGTTGAACTTGTGGATTCTAAATACCGAAGGCTTGTATCTAGGACACGAAGTGCATCAATATCTATTCCTATGAGCTCCATGGAGCCATATGAGAGAGAAACTAGTCTTGTGGGACATACTGGTCCACTAAGGAGTGAGAGAAAAACCCCATTTGTGCAGATGAGTGGTCCACTATATGTCACCAACAGACATGGAAATCCTTTTCAGCAGAACGTCGATGTCACAGGGAACAAAGCAGTGGAGAGCATGAATGAAAAATTTTCTTTGCATGGAACAAGTGAAAATGATTGGCAGAACAACTATGCGCACAAAAATGAACACCTACTGAGGTCTGGGCAATTGGGAATGTGTAATGATCCTTATTGTACTACTTGCCCCACTTACTTCAAGGCCTCTCAGCAAAGGAATCCTAAGCCTTCTGGTATATTTGATCCCAAGGTGTTTTTCTTTCTTGAATAGACTGTAATCTTTTCTGGATTTAAGATAATATTGATTACTAAATTTTGAGGTTGCCTTTGATTATATAGCTCATGCATTGCCAAACACTTAATTATGGGCACTTGTTTTCATACCATTAACATTTTTTGGCCAATACAAAACTAAGGAGTCAACTTTTGATGATTTTGGCGTAAGTCATAGATATTTCTTTGAAATAAACTGTATCTGTGACTCCTAAGGTGGCTTATTTTTTTCACACAGATGCATCTCTATACACTGTCTATATATTGTTCTTTTGTAATTTAATATGTTTCCTACAACTATTCTGATTATATAATTGTGGTTTTCCCCCTGAAAATAATAGATTGCTTTTGTATGAAAGATCTTTGTTTCAAAATTTCAAATTGCTTATCACTTACAGCTGTATACTTGAGAAAGGATTTCAAGCTTTAGTATGTTATTGCCAGATTGATCTCAAGTATCTAAAATTTATCTACTATTCAGATTTGACTTATCATTAGTTGCAATTGTTGTAGAGAAGTCAAAATATAAAGAAAAAGGATTTAAGTATAACAAAATTCATAAATGATCTAAAATAAATTGTTGTAAAAAAACTAAATCGTATTGCAATGTTTTCCTAAGTAATCCATAGGACATGTTAGCAGTTCCACTTCTCCTTTTCTCCCAAAGCAAGGTGGGGAAGAAAAAAAGAAAGGAAAAAAAATTCTGTTGCTGTTACTGGTAGACATGCTGTCTGTCTGTTTCTCCACTACTTATTCTCTGAAGGCCACCATGATAAGCTTTATTGTACCATTATGCATGATCTTCCTGTGACTGTTCCATTTCTTTCTGTGGTAACATTTTATTATCGATAATCACTGAGACATGTTATCTTTAGTTACTTAGTGTACCTTTTATTATCTTTGAATGTCTGCAGTTCCACAATGCTCTTTATGGAGATGCCAAGGGTTGTGCAAGAAGATTTATTTCTTTTCTTTCTTCATGTGTCCCTGGAGTAATGAATCCTCATACTAAAGTTGTACAGCATTGGAACAAGTTTTTTGCCATTTCTTGCTTAGTGGCAATTTTTGTGGATCCATTATTTTTCTTATTGCTCGCTGTAAACAAGGTACAATTCTTTTCCTTTTATCTAAAGTCAATTCTTGCCTGTTGTAGTTGCTAATCTTGACCTTTGTTTAATAATAACTATATAAATGAGATGGAAATGCTTTACAGCCCAATATATATATACATATATATTTAACTGCCACTTAGTTTGTCTTCATCTTCGTGATATATTCTTGGGAAAATGTTGAATTTTTTTTCCTTTTTACTGTTGACTCTGGTCATGATTTCTTTGATTCTACGCACAGTTTGTGTTTATATTTATAAAGTGGGTATTGGCTATAACTTTTAGTTGTTGCCCTGCTGACACCAGGCTAAGACAGATCCTTGGCCAAAAATTAAAAAAGAAAAAAGGAAAAATTCCTGTAGCTTAGCATTGGTTGGGTTCACAGATTTGATATGTTCTGGAAGTAGACTCTGCTGGGGCTTTCTATTTTATATCTGATGAATAAAAGTTTGGGTGATGAGGACAAGCTGTGGTGTAGATGCTGCAGGTCTTTTCTTTCTATTATTATAAGATCCTGTTGATAAATTATCAATTTGTCTAAAACAGAGTATGCTGCTTTCCTTGGGGTGTCATTTAGATATGTGGCTCCAAACTAAGAATCCTTCCCCTTATCCCCATAGGGAAACAAAATGGCAATTTTTATTTCATGGCATATTTTCCTATATGTGGTGTGAGGTCCTCTACATTAGAATATCTGTCCTGAGAAAAATTGTTATTTCACCCTTTTTTTTGGTTAATATCTAGCCAAACAAGAAAGTAAGTAAAACTAAAAAACAGTAGTATAACTAGCACACTAAAAGGAAGGGACTCCCTTCATGATCTTGTCCTTCCAGCTGTTCTTCACTTCCTTCAGGATCAGACCCAACTGAGGTGAATGAAAGTCATTATATCAAATTATTAACATCATACTCCATCACCTGCAGTTGTCTTTGCTTAGCATAATGGGATTGTTATTTCACTTGGTTGTTCCTAAGAAGGCAGTTAGTTTGTGGGCATGTATGTTGACATAGAGGGATCAAAAAGTATCTTGAATTAATAATGACGATGTGTTTGATGTGCTTGCAATTAGCTTTCAATTCCCTGCATAATTTACTGAACTTTCTCTCTTGTTTGTTGTATGCAGGATAATAAATGTATTTTCATTGACTGGAAGATGACAACGGTGATTGTTGTCCTTAGAACCATGAATGATTTTGTATACTTCCTAAACATGCTCCTCCAGGTAACATACTATTAACTTTCTTATCAGAAAAAAATTTCCCGTATATTTATGCAATAAATTGTCACGTCCTAAACTTTGATGCTCTTCTGCAATACAAAAGAAAAATAATTCTTCCAAATTGCCTCTTAACAGTTTAGGTTGGCTTTTGTGGCTCCTGAGTCTAGGGTGGTTGGTGCTGGCGATTTAGTTGACCATCCAAAGAAAATTGCTCTCCATTATTTGCAGGGTTATTTTCTTATTGACTTATTTGTTGTATTGCCACTTCCTCAGGTACATCTCTCCCCCATCATCCTTTCTTCCTCATGATAGCCCTTTTTGTTGTTTGAGTTTGATAATCATAATTTGGTGTCTTAGTTATCTATTGATGGATGCCTCCTAGTTTTTTATTTTTTAAAATTAAATGTGAATTAAGCTTTCATCTGATTTTTTAGTTTCCCTTTTCTTTTCTTCTTTACTTTGGCACATCAAGTATTCAGTTATGACATGTATGTTCTAGAGAACCCCTAAAACTGTGAGGGGCGGGCTAATAAATGGTTTTCATCTTTAGTGCTGCTATTGCATGCAAAATTCCTTTTCGCTTGAAGTGTAAACAAAGCATAGGCTTACCTTACCTTGTACTGGCATTGAACTAAGAGAATAGGGGTGGAGATCATCAAATTGTTGACCATTTATTAATTGTCTCAAAAGCCTAAGCTGGTTGGTCTTTTGATTGGGGTAGAGGTAATAAGAGATACTTAAGTTCTGTATTGAGTAGTATGAGCTATTTGATGGAATATTTGAGTAGAGTGACTTTCCCACCTTAATAGCTAGTTTTTTGGGGAGGATTCTTCATCGTACTTGGGTGCCAATCATTTGGTACCAGAGTTGGTGGTTCATGACTCCAAAAAGGGCTGCTTGTGGAGAGCACAAAAGGTCAGGTGAAGTGTTGTAGAGTGTACTTGTCAGTATACTGGCTTTCTAGGGGTGGCCAATTGATATGGACCAAAGTAGCAATGCCTTAGTCTTAAGTAGTATAAGCTGCTTAATGAGATATTTTAGTAGGGTGGTTCTTCCACCTTAATAACTAGCTTTTGGGCAAGGATTCCTTACCCTACCTGGGTGCCTATCAACTTTGATATGGTTCTGAAAGAGATTAGTAATTATTTGTGGCAGAGATTAGGAGTTATTTGCTATAATTATGTTAATTACCATTGACCCTAGGAATTAGAGATTAGGCATAGATTAAGGGATTTGTCAATCCCTGAAGTTGTGCAATATATCTTTCTGCATATATTTTTTCCTAGGCTAGTCTCTTCGTATGTGTACAAATACCATGTAAAATCTCGCATACAATCGTTAGAAACTATTTTTCCATTCCATTTGTCATGGTATCAGAGCCTATTGCTTCTTTTTAAGTTTTTTATCCCTGTTGTATTTTATTTTTTGCTACTGTTCATATATGTGGCCTTCATTGCCAATGGAACTCCTTGTTTTCTGTACCCTACCAACCAAAACACTAGTCCACAGCCCACCCACTTTATCACCTCCTGTTCGGCAAAACCGAGGTGAATAAAGCCCTATAAAACGTCCCATGTGCTGCCATGCATTGTCCATTTTTATCTGCTGCAACTCCCACACCATGTTGGAGTCCTTAGTTACCAGTCACAACACTGAAACTGCCATGAACACTTTTAATTTGAGTGATTTACTGAGTATTTGGGTGGTGCATGGGTTGAATGGTAATAATCATCTGAAGTTGAGCTTAGTTACATGCTCTTTGGTGTTCTCAGGTACTCCACTCAATCTTCATCTAATGTTACAACTTTCATTTGTTTTTAATGCCTCATGTAAGGTTTCTTGACTCTTGGGTCATTGACTTTGAAGCTACTGACTATATGGCCAATTCTTCTAAAAAATTTCATTTCATATACCCCTTTGTCTGAGTAATAGAAAGATTACAATGGCTGATGGATTTGTTACCGCTATGGTTGGCCAAGGATGTCTGGTTAAGTGATTGCTTTACTCTAGAAAGTGTTCTGCATGTCCCTAAGCTTTGTACCAATCTTATTTGTGTCCAAAAACTTACCATTAATTCTCACTGCAATGCCATTTTCTCTCCTACATCTTGTGTGTTTTAGGAATAGAACACAAGATGGATGAATAGACTTGCTAAACTCTAAATAACTAAAACAATAAATTCAACTAGGTTTCTCATTAACCAGTCACCAATTCTGGTTTTCTTCAGGTCTATTTTTATTCTCTAATAATTTTTGTGATTTGATAGAGTAAAGCCTAACAAAACCGAAGAATTCTTGTCTTGTTTCTCCAATTGTTTCTAAGCTGCTTGTTCAGTACCATGTTTATTACAGATGAACTGTGTTTATTGTTCCTTTTGGAATGACAAATCAATGGTATAAATTATGAGAACATGAATTAGTATTTGAGACTAAGTTGGTAGCAGGGGAAGGAAAGGATTATCCATCTTTTGAAGATAGAAGTGAATATGGGTTTTAAGTTACAGATAAGTTCTTGTCATGACATATTTTAGTCAAAATTTTGCAGATAATGATATTGTTTGTTGTACAATATCACTTGGGTGCATCAGGAGCAAATTATGCTAAGAATCTTCTGCGTGTAGCAGTCCTTGTTCAGTATATTCCTAGATTGTGCAGGTTTCTGCCTCTTCTAATTGGTCAGTCTCCAAGCGGATTCATATTTGAGTCAGCATGGGCAAATTTCATTATAAATCTTCTCACTTTTATGCTATCTGGCCATGTTGTTGGGTCTTGCTGGTATCTCTTTGGTCTACAGGTCAGTTGATTTTGTTTTTAGGATAGAAAAAAGAAGATTTATACCTTTTTCTCTTCTTAGTTAGTAGAAATTGTAAATAACATTTTCTTTTGTAATACTAATTTCCTTCCACACTATGTACTCATCAAAAACTTTCACTTGCACGAGTTTCATAATTTGGTTATACATATGTGACTGCCATTAAACCCTGCGTAGAGTAGGAGGGGAAAAACTTGATTTTCTTGAATACATCCAACTTCTATGTGATTATGCATAACTTGGCTATAAAAGAAGTGTAATTATGGCTTAGCAGAATTGCTTTGTTGATTTGTTGATGCACTAATATTGAAATTCAACTATTAAACTCATTACTTTGATACAGAAAGGATAATTAAATAATTAGAATTTTAAATAATTATTAGATTATTGGGATTTAATTTATTTTGAATTTATTTTATCTTTTAGAATTTGATTATTTTGTTTAAATTTATGTTTATCTTATATTTTAGGATATAATTTAGTTTAATATTTATCTTTTATTTAGATTTAAATTATTTAATTTTTTGAGGATTTTAGTTAGATTAATATTTGAGATTCTATAAATAAGCCTTAGAATTCCTAATTGTATCTCAACTCTTTCCTTATTGATTGATATTATTTGAGATTTTGTGTGTGGATTTTTTCTTTTTAATTTTCTCTTCTTATCTACCTTCTACCCTTTCCCTACTCTATCCTACATCAATTTGGTATCAAAGCAGGTTCCTTGTGCTCCTTCCCAAACTTCCCTTATTGGAAATCCACCAGAAAACTCGCCGGAACCCTAACAACTTCGCTGTCGGAGCCATAAACCTTAGCTACCGACATCTAATCAACACACTGCCACCACTGATCAGCATGCCGAAGGAAACCAAGCCCGTCCACCAAGCGCCGTCATCGGCAACCCTGCCATGCGCTCTCATGCACCAGCAGCGCACCTTACGTGTAAGCTTCATGCGCCACCGTCCGTACAGTCACTCCAGATTCAAATTTTCTGCAATTTTTGAGTTGTTTCGCGAAGTTCTTTCCATCCACAATAACCAAAAGCTCCCAAGTAACACAAAATCAACTAGAAGAAGTCGAGAGACGTAGCACAGAGTATATTGATCAAGCAATTGAGATGGTCAATCAGAATATGAATTGAAGGTTTGAGGAAACAAACCGTGGCATTGAAGAATTGAAGAAGATGTATGAAGACCTTATGCAGACTACTAAAGGCAAAGACAAGCAATATACGATAGAAGCTACAATTGAAGGTTTAAAATTTTACAGAGAAATCAATTTAAGGGTGGATATACTCCTTTTCTTAGTAATGCAAGGGCCCCACCTACTGAGAATCGTTAGTTTGGAAAATGCAACGGAAATAGGAATCTCAGGGATCTTCCTCACATAGCTTTTGAATCCCAACAAGACCATGTAGAAGAGCAGTGGGTTGATTATGAGCCAAGGGATTATTATAACTAAAGATATGAGTCACCTTTCAGAAATCATAGGGGGGGTTATAGACAAACTCAGTTAGATGACATCTTTAAGAAGGTCAAAGTTAACACTCCTGAGTTCATTGGCCAATTAGATTCAAGCATTTTCTTGAATTGGTTGGCTAGTATGGAAGATTATTTTAAATGGTATGAGATGAACCATATGAATCATGTTCAATTCACTAAGATGAAGCTTGTCAGGTCTGCCAAGAAGTATTGGCAGAATGAGCAGCAAACATTAGAGCGTCTAGGACAGCCCCCGAATAATACTTGGGCAGAGATGAAGATGAAGTTATGTGTCTACCCATTACAAGAGTCAGCTATTCAATCAATGGCTGAACTTGAGATAGGCTTCTACAATATCTGATTACATGACTCGTTTTGACGAACTCATGATTCGGTGTGAGGTTAAGGAAGACTCTTGGATGTCAATTCAAAAGTTTGTCAATGGTCTTCGAGCTTATATATAACAAGAACTTAAATTGAATTCTCCTGAATCTCTTTAAGAGGCTTATCATAAGGCCTTGGAGGTAGGGTTTTTACTTAAGAATTCATATGAAAGGTGTTTTGCTTCTGAGGGCACAGATTCTCGTCGAACTCATAGTTTCACACAATCCAACCACTTTACTAGAGTGCCTCCTTTTAAGACCAATTCTTCATTTCAATTTACTTTGACTAGTCTTAATGGAAGTACTTCTAAGAATACTGATTTGACAAGATCCAACTTCTGCCCTAGTGGTTCTGCCATTGAATGTTTTCAATGTCATTCTAAAGGTCATATCACATCAAGGTATCCATAACGTGCTCTACTTCTTGAATCCCCGACTGAGCATAAGGAGGAAGTGGTAGATGTTAACATGGTGATTGACCTCGTTGAGTGTCCTTCAGACGTGAATGAGGAGATTATTGTGAATGATTATGAGACAGGACGCATGGGTGTGATGAGGTGCATGCTATCTATTCCCTTGCCTGATGACTCTTGGAAGAGAACAAGCACCTTTCAGACTTTTGTGAGGTGCGGGGATAAGTCATACAAGTTAGTTATTGATGGAGAAAGCGCCAGGAATGCAATCTCCAGCCAAGGAGTTGCTAGGCTTGGTCTTAAGCGAGAGCTTTATCCTAAGCCTTTTCAAGTAGCATGGGTTGATGAAAAGACTTTTTTAATCATTACACATTAATGCCATGCTCTCCTTCAATTGGGAGAGTATCATAAAGAAGTTCTATGTGATGTCCTTCTTATGGATGTTGCTCACATTTTGTTGGGAAGACCATGGCTCTATGATAATGATGTTACAAGTCAAGGTCGGGAGAACAATCACTCATTTAAATATAAGGGGAAGACAATATTGTTGCGTCCTGCTAAGTCCAAGATTGAGAATAAAGGTTCGAATAAACAAGGGGAGTCTAGGTCAAAGAATCAAAACCTTTATCTCTTGACCAAGAAGCAATTTGTGAAAGGAAGCAAGGAGATGAAGTATTGGCTTAACTCTCCAAAGGAGAGTTCTTTCAAGTGGGGGAGTATGATGCAAAAAGGATAATTAAATAATTATTACGTTATTTGGATTTAATTTATTTTGAATTTATTTTATCTTTTAAAATTTTATTATTTTATTTAGATTTATCTTTATCTTATATTTTAGGATATAATTTAGTTTAATATTTATCTTTTGTTTAGATTTAAATTATTTTATCTTTTTAGGATTCTAGATAGATTAGAATTTGAGACTCTATAAATAAAGCTTATGACTCCTCATTGTATCTTAACTCTTTTCTTATTGCTTAGGACTCCTCATTGTATCTTAACTCTTTTCTTATTGGTTGAATATTATTTGAGATTTTGTGAGTAGGTTTTCTCTCTTTAATTTTCTCTTCCCATCTATCTTCTACCCTTTCCCTACCCTATCCTACATCATATTCACTTTGATGCTTAAAAGATAATAACATCAAAATGGTAAAAAAAAATCGTGGTTTTATCAATGACGGTTGATATTCAATTATTGACATGCTCTTTTTCTGCCTTTGCCTCATGCCAGAGGGTTAACCAATGTCTGCGAGATGCTTGCCATGGGGATAACTTACAAAATTGCAGACAATTGATTGATTGTGGACATGGTCATGCAGAAACCTATCAGTCTAACCTAACTTCGTGGACACAAAGTCCTAATGCAAGCTCTTGTTTATCAGAAGAAGGAGACTTTCAATATGGGATCTATGTTAAAGCTGTTAACCTTACTACACAACATAGTGTGATCACGAGATATGTATATTCATTATTTTGGGGATTCCAGGTGTGCCTTTCATTCTACGTTCAGTAGTTCTATATTATTTTCAAATTTTGCATGGATACTTAGCAGTGTGTTCATTTTGTAGGACTACTTAAGGAGCTATGATTCATGAAATTATAAACATAAACATTAATACAGTTGTGTGAAAATATGTTCTTGTTATATAAGTATCTAAGATCCTATCCCTAATCCTTTTTACATCTACACATTCTTCTTCCCATTCTTGTCTACAATAATACCAAATCCCTTGTTTGCTTTGACTTTCCCCATGTATTAAAGTTTACATTCTGTGTGCCTAGCTCCTTAGCCTTCTCGTTGTCCATGGCAGCAAAATTGGAAGCTTTGCTTTCAAGCATTGGAGAAGAGATTGCTTTAGCTTGTCTATTTATGAATTAACTTCATGAGAGGCTTCTCTGCCTTCTTGATGTAGGTGGCCATAACTTGGCCAAATTAGGTTGAACAGAGGATACAAGCCATAGGCTCTAATACTGTGAAGGGAATCAGACCATTGATCTATGAATTCCTTCAAAATGAGAGATGAAAATGAGGGGCTGTGACATCTGGATATGCATTAAGAATGATTACTTTCAGCAATTGCATACATTCTCAGCAGAACATTTAGGAAGAATCGATTGTTATGATAAGTAATTACGATCTCTATTCAGTATCTCTGACATACTCATATCCCAATTGCACTTATAATCTAACTCAAACTCGTCAAATTTCTTGTCAGGCCTAAAATAATTTCACCCATAAAATGTTCTCCTATTTCCCATAGGCAGCAGAAAATATTATCTTCTAACTTTTTTTTAATGAAAAAGTTGATGGCATAAGTCCTTTTAAACCTGGTTTGGAAATATTAAAACATGGTGCAGATGGCTTTTCCATCTTTTCTAATCTTTTCTCTTTACTTTTTTTCCCATTATTTATAATTTATGTTAAGAACCAATAATATCAAATTGAAGCCATATTAGACTGAAGTTATTCTTGCAATAAGATATTTGAGCTTTTCATTGGGATGCTATGCACATAGTCCAATATTAAAATGAACAAAAAATGCATCTTAGTAATTCAATTTATGAAGTTTTATGCTTTTGACTTTGTGATCTTCATGCAGCAAATCAGTACTCTGGCTGGAAATCAAAGCCCAAGCTATTTTGTTTGGGAAGTCCTTTTTACAATGGGCATCATAGGACTGGGACTCTTGCTTTTCGCTCTTCTCATTGGAAATATACAGAACTTTCTTCAGGCTCTTGGACGGAGGTAGAACTTATTGCATGATATTTGCCAATCCTCTTGATGACAATGTTTCTCTTAATCTTCTCTTTCTATCTAAATAAAATTCGGCATTGAGGTATCTACAACAATTCTAGAAAATGATATGATGTCCTAACTTGGAGTGGGAGAGCATAGATGGTTTGTGGAAGGATTACATTTCTCTATGATTCTCTTCCCAATAAGTATTTGGATTAAGCTAGTAGCATTTTGTATCCGAACATTTTTTCATTCTTTGGGAAACTGGCAAGGCAGTTAGTTCAAACTCCTCTAATTCTGCAACACATATACCAATTCTTTGAAAGGTCTGGATTACAAGGTGGTTTTCTGAAAACTTATTTCTTTTCTTATTTTTGTGAATTTAGAAAGCATAATAATTTTTGTCATCTCTTCTTTTCAGTTGAAGTTTATTTGCTCAATTAAATTTGTAAACATATCATAGTTTTCTGTGTTCCAAAAGCAGGGAAATTTCAGGAAAAAATAAAGGCAGTGAAGTTGCTGAAGTCATATGACTAATGAGTGATGTCCATTTCCCAATCCATACTGTAGCTTCACGTGTTTTAATTCTATGCATACAAAAATGAGTTTTTACGAAGTCTGCAGTAAATCTTAGTGCTTGTTTTTTTTGCATTCACTATAATCTGTTGTTGGGAAGTTTATGAGAACTCCTGACCATTTTTTATTATTTGCATTTCTTATTTCAGATTATGTTCTGAAACAGCTCTAACATTTTGTTTCTCATAGCATAAAGTTATAAACTCTTCATTACTAACCTATAAAGCACTGTTGTCCAAAAAGTGGAGCTGTATCATGTCTAATACAATTTCAACGCTTGTATCAAGCACTATGTGATGCTTCATATTACACTTGCATGACATGCATGCCTCTTAAGTTCAACTGCAAGTTTCTTGGATAAATAGCACAAGTTGGTTAAGTGGTAATTGAAGAAACCACGAGATTGTTGAATGACACATTTTAAACTAAAGGAGGATCAACTGATTTTGGCTAAATCACAGGAGAGTTAATTGGAATGTACCCTTTAAACTTTGATAGTCAAGTTTGCGTATGGGCAAAATACCCTAAAAACTATAGGCACTCACAAAATTTGCCCACTTGAGTTTGAGTACTAGTATTTTTTTGGGTATTTTAAGGGTTTGGGTTTAAGATGATATGATAACTGTTCTGCAGGCCTGTTGTGTGTGTTTGTATTTATTATTATACATGCTTTTACATATATTAGTTAATAATTAATTTAATACATTAGAAAAAGTTAAAAAAATTCAAATAACATTATACTGGTTAAAAATTATATTAATTATTGTTTGAGACCCTTGATTCTTTATCGTGATTTTATATGAACAATTTTATGTAAATGAGTCACAACTTGGGAAAAAAATTGTTCATTTCAATTTTTTTTTTGTTTAAATGGGTCTGGGTCCGAAGATTTAAGGCTTCAATGGTGATAAGAAATTTCTTACCCACTGAATATGGATCCAGGATGGGGGCTACAGTGCCCTATATAGACCCCACCCATGGTCATTCCTAGTCAAGTTTGAATGTATTTATGATTATATAATGCTTTTGCTTTATTTTCTTCCATCCCTATTTTAGGAGGCTAGAAATGTCACTTAGACGTCGCGATGTGGAGCAATGGATGAGCCATCGGCGCTTGCCAGAAGAGTTAAGAAGGTATCTGTTTTCTTCTTCATTTTCATGTTCGGATTGCCAAAAAATGTCATTAAGTTGATTCAAGTCATTGCTAGCTTACTCTGCACCCAATGCCAAGACTCATTAAAGGAGGAACTGAAAATTCTTCTGCACCTTTTAAATAAAATTTCTTTCAGTATCTTTTTGTTGATGCTGTTATTCTGATGGGACTCTATCTAATGGGTTAAGGTTGAGTCACGTGAGGGGTGTGTGTGTGAGGGAGGCCATAGGCTAATAGTGGGGATAAGTTATGAGGCAATGTGAGAGAGTGAGGAGGTTGGCAGATAGTGGTTGTTGTGTGTGGGAGGGACCTAGCTCTTGAATACGAGGAAGACAGTGGTGGCAACTCTTTGGCCTCAGTTGTTGTAGCCTTTTGCCTTTCTTTTTTCTGTGTTTTGTTTGTATCTTTTTGCTACTGTTTCGTTGCCACTATGTTGCTACTATCACAGTTGGCTTAATATCAGTGAGAATTTCAGTGCATAATTTTCTTGGGTTCTATCATGTTCAAATAGGTCTAAAGTGTGTTAAATATGATTAATCACTATATCTGTAGATTAGTTGTACATTTTTAGTCGATGATGACATGCTCAAACAATGAATGTGAAATAATAGTTGAGATTGAGAACAACCCGGTAAACCTCCTGTCATGAATTAATTTCATTTTTTATCATTTTAAAGTGAATGTTTCTTGAAGTAAAGCACGCTGATTTAAATTGCTATTTATTCATATTATTGGTGTTCATTGGTGAGCCTTTTTGGATTGCTGTTTTCTATTTTGTTTTCTGGTTCTGGTTTTGTTTCTTGCTTCGGTATTGTGGGTGTTTATTTTTTTATAGGAATTTTTAAACTTCCCATTATGTTTTGTCAGCTAATGGGCTAAGCCCTTTTTCCCTTGTACCTTAATTTTGATTATAAATAAAAGATCTCATAGAAGTTAAACTGTGACCTATTCGGCCAAAGTGAACACATACATCTTACTTTTCTAATTTTTTTAAATGTTAATTTTTTTATATGCATTGTAATTATTTTTATCCCCTGAATTCAGTTCCATCTCCACCAAGGGTGGTGACATTGTCAATGTATCCATTTGAAGAGCTGTTGATTGTTCCTGATATGGTAAAGAAGATAGATGGGTTCATCCCCAAAAAAAAAAAGGAAAAAAAAAAGAAAGAAAGAAAGAAGGAAGGAAGATAGATAGATAGGTAGAAGAGAAGTAGAAACATTTGATGAATAGATAGATAGATAGAAGAAAGCGTGAAGAATCTTCAGGATGGCATTAGACATTAACAATCTTGACTATCCAAACAACCCCTCCTCCTTTTTATATCAGCTACAAGTGGGCTGTGTTTTACCCGGAGTCTAAGGTGAGCTGCAAAGCTCATAGTTTATGAATAGTATATCATCTTATAAATTTTATTATATATTGATGGATTAATGGATATTAACTAACTAACCAACAATAACTAACTTTTTGTTCTATGCAACGTTAACTATTGTATCATTTCCTTTCTACAGCATGTTGATAAAAATGAAGAAATTTGCATGTCTACTATTCTATTTATCTTCTTATTTGGTATTATAATCATATCAATTTATGGATCGCATTGTCAAGTAATGCACAATCCACTCATATGATTGGTCTGTTATGAAGGAGAGTAATACTGGCTGAACGATATAATTGGGCTGCAACCAGAGGGGTAAATGAAGAAATGCTTCTGGAGAATTTGCCAGAGGATCTTCAGAGAGACATTAGACGTCATCTCTTCAAATTTGTCAAGAAAGTAAGCAGAAGACTATCTGTTGCATAATTGACTAGTTATAAATTGTACCAGATTATCCTGCCCATTTTATTCAAACCAATTATACCCGTAGTTCAGATGTACGGCTCAGTAAAAAATCAAATTACTTAGGCCTGTCCTTTTTTCCTTTTTCAATTTTCTACTGTTGCATAAGAGTTACATCTGAAACCCTTCATCATCATGAAACTAGGACAATACTTTTATCAACTGACCGCAAAAGTTCTTTTTGAAATGTTTGTGTTTTACTTTGTCTCTTCATATTGTAATTATGTAAAACATGCGCAGGTTAGAATTTTTGCCCTAATGGATGAACCTATCTTAGATGCCATTTGTGAGAGACTAAGACAAAAGACTTACATCAAAGGGAGCAATATTTTGTACCATGATGGTCTGGTAGACAAAATGGTGTTTGTTGTGCGTGGAAGATTGGTGAGCATTGGAGAGGATGGGATTAGGGTTCCCTTATCTGAAGGGGATGCCTGTGGTGAAGAACTCCTGACATGGTGTCTTGAACATTCTTCTGTGATCAGAGGTGTGACAAAACCTGATGAAGACGTCATGTGCTTATTTAAGTGATTTTAAGTGTTAAGCTGTTCTTCAACTGAAAAGCTACTAGTTATTATATGAAGGCGCATGAATACTTTTACTATAATCTCTTAAAACTTTTTTTTCACACAAGAACCCCAGAGCCTGAAATGAGGAAACTCAATGTCTAATTAAGAAAATAGGAGAACGCAAGAGTCGAACTTTTGACTATATAGTTATGGAAGCTCTACACTATTATGCTTCAGAACACATCAGTTCAGAAGCTTAAATTGTTAAGAGAAAACCCATGAATAGTTTTATTATAATATATGGCAGTAAGAAATTAATACGGTATCCCCTGCAGATGGTAGAAAAGTTAGGCTTCCTGGACAAAGATTGCTCAGCACCAGGACTGTATGCTGCTTAACAAATGTGGAGGCATTTTCACTCCGATATGCAGACCTTGAAGAAGTCACTAGCCTTTTTACAAGATTCTTAAGAAATGCACACGTTCAAGGAGCCATAAGGTGATCTTTCCTTTCTTGGTTCACCATTATCTTTCAATTTAAGGTGAAGGCTAAGTATTATGCCGCATCAACCCAGTTGGCTGTTCACCGAATATTGAATTGAAAAATTGAGTTTGACAGAAAATCAATATCTGATACAATTAGTCCCCTTCAAAATGTTGGGGTAAATTATAATATTCACTTATTAGTGGTTTGTTTAGCTACCAATTAACTTATCTTGTGGTATTACCCCACTTAATTTTAACAGAAATAACTGTGTACGTAAATGTTAAAATGATAAACAATTTCTTTATTTAGAGTAAATTTCAATTCTACCTTCATAATATTAATAGTTCTGGGATTAGACTAATAGTTTCAAATTTTCAATTGTTAGATTAATCTGAGTTTGAGTGCATCATAGAATTGTTCAAGATATAAGTAACTCGTACTTTTAACGTAGTCATTTATTGTTCCAACTCTGACATGATTGTCTCTGCCAAAATTTAAATTAAAAATGTTGCATGTTGCAACATGCTGAGTGAAGCCGTTTTCTGTTTTGAAATCCATACATACTTAGTAACTTGAAAATGAGAATGCTTTGATGATAGGTATGAGTCGCCTTATTGGAGAAGCCTCGCAGCAAATCGCATTCAGGTTGCCTGGAGATACAGGAAGAAACGTCTGAGTCGTGCTGATACCTCACAGTCAAATCAATAGCTGAGGCAGTAGGTTTAACTCTTGTTTGTGATCTAGTAAGGTTCAGTTTGTATGATGTTCAGGTTGATCTTGTAAATTAACTAGCTTGATGCCACATACATGTGTGTTTTTTTTTTTTTAACTTTTAGATCTGTGCTTGGTGTTGTACGATTAGATAAACGGAATTCTCATATGGTATGTGATTTAATTATTCAATTTGTACTTTGAATGGTGTCCAATATATCATAAAATTAACGAGCTTCTTGCCACACGCAAGTGGGATTTTTTAGCCCCCTGTTTGCTTGACGTTGGACAATTATATTTCCTCAAAATTTATTTAAAGAGTTGGAAAATATCCCGTGCGTTGCACAGGACTAATGAGAAACTTTAAAGAGGTAATACTCTTGGTCGAAGAGCTGAAAAGTATACTCCATTTTGGGCTAGTTCGAGTGATGGCACATTTACAACTCAATCAGCATACTTGTTTTTGTTTAGCTGCAAAGAATCGACTGGTCACTAATGAAGTCAGATGCAAAAGAGGAATATGTGATCTCCTCTCTTGCCCTTTTGATTGTAACACAGTTGAAAATGTCCTCCATGTATTAAGGGGCTGCACGAGAGCACAAGAGGTGTGGAAAAGAATACTTCCAATTGCAGCACTGTAGCGCGCTCTTCTCTGTAAATTTGCATGAAGGGATTATCTGGAATTGTTAGAACCCGGATTCTGAATTCTCAAATAGATGGCAAGGCTTGGCAAAAGCTATTCTTGTATGTATGCTAGACGATTGGGCAAACAAGATGCACTCAGATTTTTGAAGGCACGAAGGCAATACTTAGAAAAGCGAAACACCAAATATTTTAAAAAAATGAAAGCAAAAACAATATGATGGAGCTAATACATAAAATCCAAGACATAAGTCACCAATTTTTACACAAAGCCTAACGTAAACTAAAATATTTTAATTTGGATTCATTAAAAATTATATTTGGAGTGGTATTTGCCCCCCAAAATCATGTTTTCAATGTGATAGTTGACATTTGAAGCAGCATAATGTGCCAAACACATACAAAGTCATTCTATAAAGTCCCAGAATAAGTCAGGTTATTACTTAAGAAGAATTCTTATGAATAGTGTGGCTCATGAGATTTTATATTGTATATTGGGTGACCAAACCTGAATAGGCACATTACAACCAAATGCCTATAGTTGAAGGTGTGATCAACTTGCTTCTTAAATTGTTCAGTAAATGGTTAGCACATTATAAAATTGTGTGCCCACAAAAAAAAATGGAAGGTGGAACTTGGACATCAGCGTGAAAACAGAAAAATTTGAAATGAAACACCACATCTGTATGTAAACAAGTATGGATTGAAATGAAACACCAGAATTTGAACATATTATTCCCCATATCAAAGTTTATTTGAGGCTAGAAAGTAGCAGTCACTGTAAATGAGAAAACTTGCAATAACTAAGTGCTGATTTGGTATAAAATGAAAAAGAGAAAGCTCTTCCTCTTTCTTACAAATATGGGAAGTTTTTTATTTTTTATTTTTTTTCCAAAAAAAAATCACTTTGTTATATGTTAAGTACAACATTCCTTTACGAAGAAATGTAGGCACCCTATGTATAATTGTATATAGCTTTCTCTTATTTCCCTCCATTTCCGGTGGTAAAGTACTCTCTCTTTTCAGGATTCAGGATTATTTGGTGTATTTTTGGAGAATTAATATAAAATATATTTTTAGAGAATTAATGTTTTAAAATATATTTTTTCTAATTCTATTTATATAAAAAAATTATTTCATAAATATTAAGAAAAGTAGTTTTAGTTAGTTTAACTAATTTCATTTTTTAAATTTTTTTTAAAAGTGTTCTTACTTATTTTAATATTAATTTGAATTATTAATATTTATCTCTTTTATAATTAATGGAGGATAACTTTTGGAAAAAAATTTAATATACTATTAATTTTTTTTTAATATTTAGATCCACTAAAGAGAAAAAAAAATTTTATAAGTAAAATTAGAGAGATTAAATTATTTTATGAAACCTATGTATTATTTAATATTTATTTTTTATTTTTATCCTTTACCATAATAAAAAGAAATGAAAAGAAATATATGTAAGATGAATTGAGTGAGAAGTTTTGGAAAGTTAAAATAATTTTTTAAAATATTAAAACTTTTATCTAATTTTTTTTTTTAGATATACGTGTGAAGTAGGGAATAGTAGAAGTCTGAAGTGAACTGAGGGTCGGCGGCTATGTGGCAACGTCTCAGTCAACGTCAGCGGGGGTCTTTTCTGCATGGTTTCTCCCGCACGGTGACAAAATTGAAAAAGTACGAAAACGATAGCTTTTGAATGCTTTGCAGCTCGTAAGAAGCAGCAACCCATCATCTCCAACACTTCTTCCTCCGTCCATACTGCTCTTGCTGTGTTCTTTCTGTCTTTCTTGCTCACAGTTGCATTTTCACCCTATTTAACTCGTCCTTCAGATTTCTCCATCTTTCAGTGAGAATTTCCGCCACATTCCTGCCATGATCGCCGAACTTCCTTGAGGCTGAAAGGGGGGATTCTGGCACTGTCGGCTGTCAGTGAAGTTTTGAGAGTATATATTGTTGGAAATTCAGCTTCACCAGTCACCACACGTCTTTCTCTTTTTGGGCTTTCCATTTTCCCACACTAATCTTTATCTGGAGTCCATTTTCTTGTTATCACTTCTTTAGAGTCCCTTCTTACATCTGTCTCATCACTACGTTTATAGAGGTACGAATGAAGACATTTTGGAGTTTTTTTTTATTGAATATACTTTCATTAAACTTTTACTAATCTGAATTGAGTTAGGTAGAACCACCACAAAGCTCTCCTGGTAAATATTTAGCATAGCTGTGTGCTTAGATTCAAACTCAAAATCAGTGGTTAAACTATCATGCTCCCTACCAGTTGAGCTCTGTGCTCGTTAGTAGAGCTTCTGCTGCATAGGAGGCCCCACACAGGATGAGGTGTCTGCTACATCCTGTGTGGTATCTGCTGCTCAGCACCGACCTGTGTGCTGTGCCTACGTATTTCAAATGGCTTTGCCACTCCTTGTCTTTCATGCAGCGCCCTGTGTTTTCTGTTCTGTTGATATTCATTCCTTCCAAGTTTTATTTTGGAATTGTTGGCATGGTATAGAAATTTATGTATTGTATGGTTTGTTAATTTTGTATAACTGCAGAATTGCTTGGGGGAACGCAGCAATGAATACTTACTATGCCTACGAAAATGGATTACTGAGGTCTGGACAACTGGGGATGTGTGATGATCCTTATTGTACTACTTGCCCTGCTTACTTGAAGGCCTCTCAGCAAGGGAATCCTGAAGCTTCTGGTATATTTGATCCCAGGGTGTGTTTCTTCCTTGAATAGACTAATTTTTTTTCTTGATTTAAATTGCTATATTTTGAGGTTGCCTATGACTATATAGTTTGTGCATTGCCTAACACTTGATTATGGGCACACATATTCCAGTTTGACTTCTCTGCGAATCATCAGTAGATCAAACCAAGAGATTTTGTTTTTTTGTAACACTAACTTGCAGATGATCTACCATGCAAAGAAGCCAATTTATATGTTTTCACGCCATTCATGTCTAGACTTTTGGCCCGTACAAAAAGAATATATATAGTTGTTTGAAATATACTGTACCTCTCATTCTTAAGGTAGCATATATTTTTGCCCATGTATGCATCTCTATACACTTTCTGTATCTTGTTCTGCTCAGTGATGGAGTCAGATTCATAATTAGCGGGGGCAAAATATTTTTTTAAATATTATTTAAAAAATTTATACTCATATGTACATATATTCTATATAAAATATTTTTATTTGAATTTTTGAATTGAATCAATCAGGTTAACTCATAATAATATTTTAACCTTTTCCTTCTTAAATTTAAGAAGACCTTGAATTTAAAATAGATAGTATGTAAACATAAATAAAAATATGAGATTGAGAATGTAGTTCTGGAACAATTCGTGTAGAAGAAAAGAGGACAAAAAATAATAAAAGAAATTAACAAAAAGGAGAACAAAATATGTATAAATTCAATAAGTTTAAGTTAAAATGTTAAATAAAAAAATTGTGTGTGTAAATTAAATAAATTTAGTGGATTCAAAAGTATGAAATATATGGGGCATAATATCAAATTTGATATCATATAAATACAAGTTACAAAATTTGAGGGGGCCCATCTGCCCACCCTTATTAATATGTAGCTCCACCACTAGTTTTATGTGTTTGTCCACTACTTATTTTCTGAAGGGCACTATGATAAGCTTTATTATATCATTATGCTTGATCTTCCTGTAACCTCTTCCATTTCTTTCCATGGACATTTTATCAAGATTCACTTAGACATGCTATCTTTGAATGTCTACAGTTCCACAGTGCTCTCGATGGAGATGCAGAGGGTTGTGCAAGGAGATTTATTTCTTTTCTGTCTTCGTGTGTCCCTGGTGTTATGAATCCTCATAATAAAGTTGTACTGCGTTGGAACAAGTTTGTTGCCATTTCTTGCTTAGTGGCAATCTTTGTGGATCCGTTATTTTTCTTATTGCTCTCTGTAAATGCGGTACAACTCTTTTCCTTTTATTTAAAGACAATTCCTGACAGTTGTAGCTACTAATCTTGACCTTTGTTTAATAAGAACTGTATAAATGAGGTGAAATTGCTTTATAAAGTGGATTCTGGCTATAGTTTATAGTTTGGGCATGTAAGGAACAAGTTGTGGTAGAGATGCTCAATGAATTGTTATTTCACTTGGTTGTGGGCTTGAAGGCCTTAAAATTATCTTTCATTTCCCTGCATAATTTAGTAGTGAGCGTTCTCTCTTGTTTGCTATATGCAGGAAAATAAATGTATTGTCATCAACTGGAAGATGACAACGACACTTGTTTTCTTTAGAACCTTAAATGATTTTATATACTTCCTATACATTCTTCTCCAGGTAAGTTGCTAGTAACTTTCTTATCAGGAAGTTTTTTCCCATATATTTATGAAATAATATCACATTGTTACTTCCTAAACTTTGATGCTATTCTGTAATGAAAACCAGTAATAATTCTTTCAAGTTGCCTCTTGACAGTTTAGGTTGGCTTATGTGGCTTCTAGGTCTAGGGTGGTTGGTGCTGGCAATTTAATTGACCATCCAATGAAAATTGCTCTCCATTACTTGCGGGGTTATTTTCTTATTGACTTTTTTGTTGTATTTCCATTTCCTCAGGTATATTTCTCCCCATCATCCTTTCCTGCTCATGATCTCCTTTTGTATTTGTATGATCATCATAACTTGGTGTCTTAGTTATCTATTGATATATTCCTTCTATTTTTTTAATGTGGATTAAGCTTTCATTTGAAATTTTGGTTTCCCCTTCTTTCCCCTGGAACATCGAGTATTAAGTTATGATATGTATGTGCCAATGAACCCCTAAAGATTAAACTGTGAGGTGCAGGCCAGTGAATGATTTTCATCTTTACTGTAGCTGTTGCATGCCGTGTTCCATTTTGCTTGAAGTGTAGACAAAGCATAGGCTCACCTTGTCTTGTATTGGAATTGAATTAAGTGAATAGGGGTGGAGAAGATCAAATTTCCGACCATTTACTAATTTACTAATTATCTTAAAGCCTAAGCTGTTAGGTGTGGACTTTTAGTAGGGGCTAAGGCAAATTCTGGTTTTCTTCAATTCTCTATCTTTGTTCTCTAATAATTTTTGCTCTTTGGTAGTGTAAAGCATAAAGCTTATTGGCGTCATTTGATCCATGTAGCCGACCCCACATAGTGGGATAAGGCTTTTGTTGTTGTTGTTGTTGTTGTTGTGGTAGTGTAAAGCATAACAAAACCCAAGATCTCACGTCTTGTTTCTAGGAAGTTCAATACCATATTTATTACAGATGAACTGTGTCTATTGTTCCTTTGGGAATGGCATGAACTGTGTCTATTGTTCCTTTGGGAATGGCAGGGGAAGGAAAGGAATATCCATCTTAAAGAATATAGAAGTGAATATGGGTTTTAAGTTATAGACAATGCAAACTCCTTGTTTTGACGTATTTTCGTCAAAATTTTGCAGATAGTTATGTTGTTTATCCTACCAAATCACTTGGGCTCATCAGGAGCAAATTATGCTAAGAATCTTCTGCGTGCAGCAGTCACTGTTCAGTATGTTCCCAGATTGTGTAGGTTTCTACCTCTTCTAGTCGATCAGTCTCCAAGAGGATTCATGTTTGAGTCAGCAAGGGCAAATTTCTTGATAAATCTTTTCACCTTTATGCTATCTGGCCATGTTGTTGGGTCTTGCTGGTATCTCTTTGGTCTACAGGTCAGTTTTTTTTTTATATAGAAAAGAAGATTTATACCTTCTTTCTTCTTTTTAGTTGCTGGATATTTTAAGTAACGTAATTTCTTCTACAATACCAATTTTCTTCCACACTCACTGTTCATATGCACTTACAAAATTTTTGCGCTTGCATGAGTCTCATAATTTGGTAATTCATCATGTGTGACTACCATTAAAACCTGCTTATAGTAAGAGGAGAAAAAACTTGATTACCTTGAATACATCCAGTTTCTTAGTGATTATGCACAACTTGGCCATAAATGAAGTCAAATTATGGCTTAGCAGAAGTGCTCTGTCAATGTGTTGACATATTGGTAGTAAAATTCAACTGTTAAACTTATTGTTTAATTTGGTGCTTAGAGATAATAACTTTAATTAGAGCAAAATAAAAATTAGTGTTTTATCAATGACAATTTATAGAGGAAGTTATAAAACGAGATCTTATGATGAATGATATATCTAAAAGAGTTAGCTTTTCATAAAACACAATAGCGTCATTTGATTCATGTAGTTAATCTCACTTAATGGGATGGGGTTTGCTGTTATTGTTGTTGTTGTTGTTTTATCAATGATGGTTAATATTCAATCATTAACAAACCACTTTTCTTCCTTTTCCTTATCCCAGAGGGTTAACCAATGTCTACGAGATGCCTGCCACAGGGATAATTTTGATAACTGCCCGCAATTGATTGATTGTGGACATGGTCATACAGAAACCAGTCTGTCTTTTTTGTGGTCACGAAGTGATGCTGCAAGCAGTTGTCTTTTAGGAGATGGAGGATTTCGTTATGGGATCTATGCTCAAGCTGTTACACTTGCTGTAGAACATAATGTGATTGAGAGATATGTATATTCATTATTTTGGGGATTCCAGGTGTGCCTCTCTTTCTATAGCAGTTCTATATTATTTTCAAATTTTGCATTCATACTGAGCAATGTGTTCATTTTGTACGACTAATTGAGGAGATATGATTCATGAAATTATCAACAAAAACATTAATAGAGTTGTGTGAAAAATATGTTCATATTATGAAAGTATCTAAGGATTGTTAAATATTAAAATCTACACTTTTACTCTAAAGCTTACAATTTAGAGGTCTGGGCTATCTTACCAATTGTTAGTGCTAACATCTGTTAGGGGTGAAATTAAGGACACACATATCACTTTAGTATATATTCAGGACGTGAGGGAAGATGAAGTGCATGCTTGAACTTGACTAGCTTATATTAAGAATATGGTCAAACATATGGTAAAAGATTGCTTTTTCCATATCTGGTCCTTTTGGCTTTGTAAATTAAGCATCTTACAAAACAAAATCATGTTTTAATTACTACCTCATTAGAGGAGCTCCTGAGCCATCTTACATAGACACAATTTAGAAAATTTGTAGAATTTTGGAATTTAAAATTCTATTATGATTTAGGAGCAATAGATATAAAGGAGAGAGTTGACCCTAGTAATCAACTAAGCAAAGAAATCAAGGAGGAAAACAAAGAAATGAGTACATAATAAAGATAGAATAAATACATGGAAATAAAAAAGGAAAGAAATAAGTCAACCATGATGTTAAAATTCCATGTGGTAAATTGAAGATAATAATAAAATGAATAAGTTCATAATGAGCCCATAATCAGAATTCAATTTAAGAAGTTTTATGTCTTTGTGATCTTTATGCAGCAAATCAGTATTCTGGCTGGAAATCTAAACCCCAGCTTTTTTGTCTGGGAAGTCCTCTTTTCAATGGCAATCATAGGACTGGGACTCTTTCTTTTTATGCAGAACTTTCTTCATGCTCTTGGACGAAGGTAGAACTTATTGCACAATACATGCGAATCCCCTTCACTGAGACTTAATATATTCAGTGCATGAAAATTAACAAGTGCTGTCTGATGGCAATGTTCCTCTTAATTTTCTGTTTCTATCTAAATCGAATTCTGCATTGAGGTGTCTCTAGTTAAAATGCTATGATGTCCTAACTTGCAGTGGGTGGGCATGGTTATTTTGTGGGAGGAATTATATTTTTCTTAGATTCTCTTCTCAGTAAGTAATTGGATTAAGCTAGTAGCATTTTCTATCCAACACTTTTTCCGCTCTTTGGGAAACTGGCTTGGTGGTTAGTTCAAACTCCAGTAGTTCAGCAGCACATATACTAATTATTTGAAAGGTCTCAGTTACAAGTGGGTTTTTTTGTAAAAGTTGTCTTTTCTTATTTTTGTGAATTTAGAATGCATAATGATTTTTGTCATCCTTCTTTTTTTTTTCAGTTGAAATTTATTAGCATAATTAAATTTGTGAACATGTTATAGTTTTTTGTGTTAGAAAATAGTGAAAATGATGAAGTCATATATGACTAATGAATGATGTCCATTTCCCAATCCGTACTGTAGTCTCTCATGTTTAATTCTATGGACACAAAAGAAGAGTTTCTACGAAGTCTTTGACAAATCTTAGTGCTATTAATTTTCTCATTATAATCCTTTGTTGGGAAATTATAAGAACTCTTGATAATTTTTTATTATTTACATTTCTTATTTCAGATTATGTTGTGAGACAGCTCTAACATTATGTTTCTCATAGCATAAACACTTCAAAGCACTGGTGTCCAAAAAATGGAGCTGTATCATGTCTAATACATCATTTCAAACGCTTGTATCAAGCACTATGGGATGCTTCAAATTACATTAGCATGACATGCATGCCTCTTAAGTTCAACTGCAAGTTTCTTGGATAATTGTTTGAGATACTTGATTTTTTGTCATGATTTTATAAATGAGTCTCAACTTGAGAAAATTTTGTTCATTTCAAAATCTTTTTTTGGTGAATGGGTATGGGTTGGAAGATTTAAGGATTCAATGGTGATGAGGAATTTTTTACCCACCGAATATGGATCCTGGATGGGGACTATAGTGCCCCATATAGACCCTGCCCAATGTCATCCCTAGTCAAGTTCAGATGTATATATGATTATATTATGCTTTTGCAATATTTTCTTCCATCCCTCTTGTAGGTCGCTAGAAATGTCCCTTAGACGTCGTGATGTGGAGCAATGGATGAGCCACCGACACTTGCCTGAAGAGTTGAGAAGGTATCCATTTTCTTTGTCATTTTCATGTGCAGATTGACAAAAAATGTCATTAAGTTGATTCAAGTCATTGCTTGCTAAGTCCACACGTCTTCCCAAAACTCCTTTGCTTGACAATGTAAACATTAGATGCATGAGCAATTTATTGTTCAGATAAGAAATGTTTTTGTTTCAAATTCCAAGACTTATTAAATGAGGACCTTAAAATTCTGGTACACCTTTTAAATAAATTTTCTTCCAGTATCTTTTTGTCTGTCTGCTAAATGCTAATAAATACGAGTGTCTGGGTGGGTTAAATATGATTAATCACTATGTTACTTAGATTACTTGTGTATTTATAGTTGATGATAATATGCTCAAACAATGAATGAGAATAAATGTTTGAGACTTGAGAACAACCTAGTAAACCTCCTGTCATGCAATTAATTTCCTTTTTTATCATGTCAAATTGAATGTTTCATGAAGTAAAACATGCTGGATTACTTTGCTAGTTTTTCATATTATTGGTGATCATGTTGTTGGCCTTTTTGGATTGCTGTTTTCTGTTTTGGTTTCTGGTTCTGCTATTGTTTTTTGATTTGTTATTGTGGTTGTTTATTTTTTTTAGGATTACATTTTAACTTCCTTTTTTGTCAGCTAATGGACTAAGCCCTTTTCCGTACACCCTAGTCTAGACTATAAATAAACAATGTCAGAGAAGTTAAACTCTGACCTATTTGGCTCAAATGAGCACATATATCTTAATTTTCTGATTGTTTTTAACATTATTTGTGTGAATTATTTTCATTTCCAGAATTAAGTCTCATCTCCACCAAGGGTGGTGACATTGTGAATGCACCCATTTGAAGAGCTGTTGATTCTTCCTTACTACATCAAGTCAATAAGAATGAGTGCTTAGAAATTTGCATGTCTACTATTTTCTTTACCTTCTTTTCTGGTATTATAATCATATGAAGGATCATATTGTCAAGTGATACACAATTCACTCATATGATTGGTCTGTTATGAAGGAGAGTACAACTGGCTGAACAATATAATTGGGCTGCAACCAGAGGGGTGAATGAAGAAATGCTTCTGGAGAATTTGCCAGAGGATCTTCAGAGAGACATTAGACGTCATCTCTTCAAATTTGTTAAGAAAGTGAGCACAAGACTATCTGTTTCATAATTGACTAGTTATAACTTGTACCAGATTATCCTGCTCATTCTGTTTAAATCTATTATACCTGTAGCTCAGATGCACGGTTCATTTGAAAACCTGCTTCGTTAGGCCTGTCTCTTTTTGTATTCTGCTACTGTTAGATTGAAAACCTGCTTCCTTAGGCCTGTCTCTTTTTGTATTCTGCTTGGTACTGTTAGATTGAAAACCTGCTTCCTTAGGCCTGTCTCTTTTTTGTATTCTGCTACTGTTAGATAAGAGTTACATTTGAAATCATTCATCATCATGAAACTGAGACAATACTTAATCAAACAAATGACTGTAAAAGTTCCTTCTAAAATGAATTTGGGTTTTGATTTGTCTCTTCATATTGTAATTATGTAAAACATGCACAGGTTCGAATTTTTGCCCTAATGGATGAACCTATCTTAGATGCCATTTGTGAGAGACTAAGACAAAAGACATACATCAAAGGAAGCAATATTTTCTACCAAGGTGGTCTGGTAGACAAAATGGTGTTTGTTATGCGTGGAAGATTGGTGAGTATTGGAGAGGATGGGACTAGGGTGCCCCTATCTGATGGGGATGCTTGTGGTGAAGATCTCCTGGCATGGTGTCTTGAACCTTCTTCTGTGAACAAAGGTATGACAAAACATGATGATGACACCATGTGCTTATTAATTGATTTTTACCTTTAAGTGATAACCTCTTTTTTGCTGAAAAGCTCTAAGTTATTAGGTGAAGGTGCATGAATACTTTTATTTTAGTCTCTAACAATTTGTTTTTACATAAAAACCGAAGACATTCGAGCCTTAAGTGTGAAAACTCAATGTCTAATTAAGAGAATAGGAGAATGCAGGAGTTGAACTACAGAATACTTAGTCATGGTGGCTCTAAAGAACACATCAGTTCAAATGCTAAAATTGTTAGGAGAAAACCCATGAATAGTATTATTATAATGTATAGCAGTAAGAAATTTATATGGTATCCCATGCAGATGATAGAAAAGTAAGGCTTCCTGGACAAAGATTGCTCAGCAAAAGGACGGTATGCTGCTTAACAAATGTGGAGGCATTTTCACTCCGATATGCAGACCTAGAAGAAGTCACTAGCCTTTTTACAAGATTCTTAAGAAATGAACGCATTCAAGGAGCCATAAGGTGATCTTTCCTTTCATGGTTCACCAATATCTTTCAATTTAAGGTGAAAGCTAATTCTTATGTTGCATTAGCCAAGTTGGCTTTCTACAGTATATTTAATTGAATAACATTCGAGTTTGACAGAAAATCACCCGTTTAATTGTTGTGGTAAATTATAATTCACCTAGTGGTTTGTTCAGCTACCAATTAACTATCTTGTGGTGTTATCCCACTTAATTTTAACAGAAATACCTGCATACATAAATGTTAAAATGGTAAACAATTTCATTATTTAGAGTATGTTTTAGTTCTACCTTCATAATATTGAGAACTATGTCTAAAATTAGGCTAATAGTTTCAATTTTCAGTTGTTAGCTTAATCTAAATATTAGTTTCTGCACATCATAAAATTGTTCTAGACATAAATGAAATATACTTTTAATGATATAATCATTTATTGTTTAAACTCTCACATGATTGTTTCTGCCAAAGTTCAAATAAAAAGTGTTACATGTGATTAAGTGACGATTGAACAAATCATTGGACTGGAGCAAGCCAATCAATTTACATGTTGCAACTTAGACTTGATGAATGGTGAAAGATTTGTATAGTTTCTTTTCAATTTTATATATTTAGTGAAGCTGTTTTCTGTTTTGAAATCCACACACATAGTAACTTAATAATGTTAATGCTTTGATGATAGGTATGAGTTGCCTTATTGGAGAAGCCTTGCAGCAACTCGCATTCAGGTGGCATGGAGATACAGGAAGAAACGTCTGAGTCGTGCTGATACCTCCCAGTCAAATCAATAGTAGAGGCAGTAGGTTTCACTCTAGTTTATGAATTAGTAAGGTTCAGTTTTTATGATGTTCAGTTTTATCTTGTAAATTAACTAGCTTGTTACCAGATACATGTGAGATTTTCCTTTTTAAAATCTTTGCTTGATGTTGTGCAATTAGACAAATGGATATGGTATGTGGTTTAATTAGATTCAATTTGTGCTTTGTATGATCTCCAATGTCTTATAAAATTAACTAGCTTGTTGTCACATGCATGTGGGATTTTTTCCCCCTCTTTGCTTGACGCTGAACAATTATACAAATGAAGTTTTTCCTCGAAATTTATCCACAAAAATTGTCAAAACCTGAATAGACACGTTACAACACAATGCTTATAGTTGAGGTGTGATCAACCTGCTTAAATTTTTCTGCAAATGGTTAGCATAATATAACATTGTGTGCCCAAAAAATATCAATGTAAAATGGTGGGACTGGGACATAAGCGTGAAAACAGATGAATTTGCGTGTTATTCGCCACATCAAAGTTTATAACATAGTTTTCTTTCTATAAATAACAAGTGAATAAGTAGAATACACTCAGTTCAGTATGTAACCAATTCTAGATTGCAATGAAATGCCTGAATGTTCATCTGACCCCTCACAGAAAATAAAAATGGCATGTTTCACAAAAACGATCACTCACATTCCCCGTGAGTTTATCTGAAGCTAGAAAGTAGAAATCATTGTAAATAAAAAACTTACAATAACCAAGTCCTAGAAAGGAAGAAAGCCTTTTGTTTCCCTAACGAATAAGAGCAGTTCAATGTGTAATTGTTATATGGAGTCCTCCTTGAACATTCAAAAGTTCCAATGCGATCTCATCCAAAAGTCCATTAAGGATATGCTTTTCCATATCCCTTGTGACGTCATATTTTTTGAGGAATGCAAATTTCTCCTGGTTCCAACCCAAGTCCCACATAGAGTCTATGTCTGGATACTTGTTGTAGACATCATTTTCAAGCATTTTAGGAAGGTAATCCTCAACATGAACTGGGGAAGTTCTGTTTCTGCCATAGAACTGTAGCTTTTCCATGTCTTCATTCAGCTGCCTAACCAAGTCATCTAATGATCTTATTTGTATGGAATCGATTGGTACCTTTGAGCAAGAATGGACATTGAGTTCTTGCCGTATCCCTTTGCGTTTCATCACTTCATAGCTGCAGTCTAATATAATCTTGCTGCCTTCTTCATCTTGATTGTTCGCACCACCGCAGCCTTGAAGAATACTAAATGGAATGTTTAGCTTGAAAAGTGCTTCTGCTGTGTTGAGGAATGGTTGACTCGTGACCAAGATCCATTTGAGGCAGTTTTCACTTTCAGTAAGAGGCTCTCGCATTCTTTTTTCAGGAATTCTCTGGTTTTGCCTCTGAAAACAGTTATTTATATCCATACTCTCTTCATGAATTCCTGTGATGTATATAAAAGAATTAATTCAAATATACAACTTTGCTTGATTTGTTTAATCTATAAGTTTCTGTTAGTATCATTGATGTAGGACAAGATAGGAGAAGGGTATACAATAGATGAGAAAAGGAGAAAATTAAAAAGGAGAGGAAATTCATTGAACAAATCTCAAATAATATTTAATCAATAAAGAAATAGTTGAGATACAATAAGGGGTCCTCAGGTTTATTTATAGAGTCTCAAATCCTAATCTAACTAGGATCCTAAAAGGATAAAATAATTTAAATCTAAACAAAAGATAAATAATAAACTAAACTATATCGTAAAATATAAGATAAACATAAACATAAACAAAATACCAAATCCTAAAAAATAAAATAAATTCAAAATAAATTAAATCTAAATAATCTAATAACTATTTAAAATCCTATTTATTTTATGATAATTTAATTATTTCTTCTGCATCAATCATTTTATGGATTTTGCTCAGACTACTTGAAATCGATAAATTTCCATTTAAGAATTGGGTGAAGATGAAGTGTTGTAATGAAAGAAGTAGCAGTAGTAGTAATAGACATATGAGATATAAGGCTTTAGAGACTATCGTTACTGCTGTAAATTTCAGGTGTCTACAAAATAAACTGGGGTGAGGCTTATCAATATCCTAGGCTCTTCTCTCTTGGGGATATGGGGCCGTATCACTATGGCAGAAGTTGCATAGGTCTGTTTCTGAGTAACACTGACAGCAAGCTGGGCAAGAAGAAAAGAACTTATGGTGGATCTTGTGGGAAAGATTATGGCTATATGGAGAATGAATGAAGATGATGGATTAGAGCAGGCCAGAAATTGTTGTCATCCCTTAACCTACTGCATCACGTAACATTACAATAAGAGAAACTATTTCTTATTTGAAAAGAAAATCATCTATAAACTTACTGTTTATCTTACTTGGTGCAATTTCACAAGACTCGAATTTTTCATCTGCTGCCAAAAGAGTGGCCTGATGTTGCTTGTCATTAGTGGCAACCAATTTGACATCTTGATACTGCATAATTGGCAACAAAAATTATGTTAGCTTAACTTGTTTTTTATCTTTTGGGAAGAAATCCTATAACTACTTTAATTCGTTTTTATTTATTAAGTTGCCATTGGATGAGACAATATTAGATACTAATGAAATTGATCTTACCAAATTATTGGGAACTAAATCTGCTGATTCTTGTAGGCTTTGAACTTTCTCACTATCAGAATTGTACAATGTAGGAGAGAGTTCTGCTTCTGGATGTGATTGCTGTCTCACACCCAATGGTTCAATGATAGATACTGAGCCACTGGAGCTAATGATGCTTGCATCTGCTTCTTTCAAAATGCTGACCCTTTCTTGCTCAGTTTCCTTCGATAAATTGAATTTATCAGATTCAGATGTCCTTTGTCTCACTTCTTGCAAAATGGAACTCTTTTGTTTCACTTGTGTTGTACTATGAACCATTGTTCCATTTCTTGTCAACACCTCTTCAATCTGTCTCATATTCTGTACCTTCTTGTTGGCTAGATTGTGAACACTTTTTTGATCCATCATTGTTATGAAGCCATGCTTTCCTGTAACTGGTTCAGATTGTTGATTCCTTGGAGAGGTAATTTGACCTGGTTTCCTATTGTTCACTTGTTTCACTTTCACATTGAGCTCATTAGAAGCTTCATCTTGGTTTAGATCATTGTAGCGGCCATCAAGGAACCCTTCTGGTTTCATAACATGGACATTTTCTGCGGGATTGTGCTTAAATGATGTGGCTTGGCTTATCAGTGTTTGCTTCTCCTGGAAATTGGTCAGGTCATGTGAGGGTTTTGATGAATTCTTCAAAGTTGTTTCACTCCCTTTTTGTAGCCTTCCCTCCAAGATTTGCTTTTCACAATGCTGGATCTGCTTTTCTCTGTGATATTGTTCTTCTTGTGCCCCATATTTCAACAGTGCATTAGGCTTTTGAATTCCAAGGTGATTCTGAGACTTGTTTTGACTGCTTACATTTTTCTTTTTCGTATGTTTCTTTACTGATTGAAGAACACTTCCATTAGCTTCTTTTTCTTCCTTCAATGAAGCATCAACTTCTGATTTTGCTTGCACCTTTTCCAGCTGGGCCAGCTTGTTATTTAGAAGCAAATCATTTGTTTTACCTTTTACTGTGACTTTCTGCTCTCTGTTAGTTGCCTGAACCTGTTTTTTTCCATTGACCTGAACATCCTTTCGACTTTCCCTATTGAGGTTCATTTGAACTGTATTGTTATGCTGCTTCTCTACTTTGATGGTGCCCTTCTCTAATCCTTTGGATGCTTTTATTTCATTCAAGTCCCTCCATAGTGTTTTCCCATTTTTCGCAGACACCTCGGAGCTTGCCTTTTGGGTGATTGAGTTTTCATCTGCACCATGCATCAGCTCCTTTTCCTGAGTTTTAGGCACAATGACTGGTTCTTTCACTTTTTGCTGTTTCAGAGGTATCAAATTCTCCGTTTTTTTGCTCTTCACTTCAATCTTGTTGGCACTTCCTGTTGCCATATGCTTGAATGTCATTCCTTCCGTTTTCTTGCTAGAACCTGAATCCTTCTGGGAGGGATTTCCCGATTCCACTTTCTCTGGAAGATTATCCAGCCCCATTAATTTGGCTATTACATTTGGAATCCTCGCCTTCTGTGTGTTGGATTTCATCGAAGCTGACTTATTTTTCTTTTCTGAAAGGGCATTGAGATTCTTATTGTCAAAACCAGGGCTAGTTGATTGCCTGTGAGGAGGCAATTTCAATACATTTGCATCTTGCTTTCCACTACTCAAGTTTCTGCGTTCATTGGAGTAAGAAAGGGCAAGTGACTTCTGCATCAAACCAGTGTTTCCAACTTCTTGAAGGTTCATCGACTTGTTAAAGGAGAACGTTGGTGGTGCCAGTTGTCTTTGCTCTGAAGTTATGATTGTTCTCTCATCATTACCATCATCATTGTCCTCTTCTAGCAATGTAATCCGATTTTTCTTCTGTGAGGTCTTCGTGAACTCTGAACTTTTCTGCAAGTCCACTAACATCCTGAGAGACTCTTCCAAATCCATAGCTCCTTGTAGTAGTTCCTTTGCAAATTCTATTGAGTATCTATCCGTGTTAAGACCACCATTGGAGCAGGCTCTCAATATCTGATTTAACTTCTGTACACCTTTGGATATCTCATTTATCTGCCCAGGAGAAAAAGTGGGGAAGTGGTTTGTTGTAGCCAATTGCCTATCCAGATTGCTTCCTCTTTCCATCTTGCTATACTCCATTGTTCCCCTTTTAATCTGGTGAAGGAAACCCACCATTGAGCTAGTGAGAGAAGAATCATCCCTTCTCAGTTTCCCTCCATTCTCAAATGCATAAGCCAGGGCAAGGGACATATCACTCAATTGCACTGAACTCTGACCTTTCCCGTACAGAACAATTTGATTTGAAGCTTCGCCCGTGTTTGCTGATCTCTGGCTTCTGCTACTAGGTCTATTTGGCATTTTGCCGGCTCTGGAACTAACCTGTGGAACATGAAATAATTTCAGTAAGAGTTTAAGCAATCTTCTTTGATGCAGGCTCAGAATACTCAAATGTATCATGACTTACAGCTTCACTAGCTTTCGTATTCCTGGACCCTCTGTATGTTTGCTTGGTGTAGGCATATGCATCTGTAGAACATGTTAGGCAAAATAAAAATCTCATAAATTTTCCTTTCCTGGGTTAGAATAATGTACCTATAAACTAGCTTGTAGGATACATAGAATAAAATAGAATGAAATAAAAAGAGTGATTTTGATGATAGAAAATGACTCCTGTGTCCGTACTTGAAAAAAAATAATAAAAAGGCAGAGGAAATGAATAATAATTAGAAAGAAATAATAAATATTACCAAGAAATTAGGGAAAAAATCATTTTCTTTCCATGATACTAAATAGAATCACCACCATGGAACTCTTAAACATGATATCTTGGGCTTAAAAAATATCTTTAATCTTTTTCTTTTTCTTTTCTGTGCGTTAATTTCTGATTCAAGTTACAGATAGAAATGGAAGCAGAAACACCCTAAGCTAATTCAATGCTTCAACCATGTGTTGAAAGAAGATTCCCTCAATTGCTGCCCTTACCCATAAATTTAGACTCGTTTTATATCAGAACTGGCTTATCAGAAAAGATATTGACTTCGATTCATCATAAGTCTTGGAAGTCCTAGAAAGAAACACCTATTCTGTGTTTCTTGAACTTCTTATTGAGAATGTCAACTTATATGGGCATCTAAATTGTAATAGGAACCAGCAGAAATCCAGAAACGAATTCTGGAAAGGTCTGATTGAAAAGTCAATCCTCATGATATCATAACTATTTCCCATTTTGACTCCTCTCTATTCTACAAGGTCTCATTTAATTACAGTTGGACAAACTTGTTAATTAAGTAGGCATGTCAAGGCACTTAAACATGTATCTTACTATCCGTTAAATAAATAACTAAATAAATAAACAGAAAGAAGTAGCCCAGAAAACAAGAAATGATTCCCAAGAAAATTCGGGAAAAAAAATTTTAAATCACGAATAGACATTTTGGTGGGCCCTTCCAAAATAAGAAGGGGTGCAGCTTTATCTCATTCTCATGCCAAGCGAAAATATATTTGGTCGCTGATGACAGCACATAGGACCAAGTACTTCCAACAAATGAAGTGTAAACTACCTCTCACACAAACACACACAAGTAACAGAAGAAGTCTAAACTTTGAGTTGTATTCTTGTCATAAAGTAGAAAAATATGAGTCACACCAAATTCCAGCAAATTCAGTGGCCAGAGTAATGGTGACCAGACTGTCAAATAGAAAATGCAGATGTTTCAGAGAAACTTACCTATAGGAAGATGGTTGGATTGGGTTGACTTCTGAGAATGAGAAGCAGCCACGCGTTCTTTTCTCAGCCGCAAATCATCGAGCAGCTTCTGTGCAAAATCCGATCTCTTAGCCATGTTCGGATGCTCTGTGACACAGTACGCTGCAAGATGGGAAAACAATGGGGTTCTCACGACAATGGGATTGGGTCAGGCCTATTTCTTGGAAACACAAGAGAGTAGGAATGAGGTGTTCCTTCAATGGTTGAGAGGGTACTATCAGAGTTGGGTGAGAGGGGAGGTCAGTCATGAAGCAATACATTAGTGTATGAATTTTTGTCACTGAGAAAGATTGACGTGAAAGTTATAGCCCTCTCTCTCTCTCTCACTGTTTCAATGCCATTGACATATAGTGGGTGCGTGTATGTGGGTGTAAGGATCTTACTTTTATTCTAATCTAAGCAAAGCCCTGAGGTCGGAAGAAGGGGCTTCCTCCGCAAGATTTTGTTAACTTTGGGAGACTTTTTTCCCCTTCAATCTTTCTTCTGATATATGATGATGGGCCCAATAGTTATTCAAATCCAAGTATATATATATATATATTAAAAAAAAAGAGATGCATGCTTTGAACTGTTTAAGAATGCATGATCAAGTTGAAGGATTGAGAAACCAATGCACGTTCATGATTCAAGTGTGGTCCTCTTCTCACGCACGTACACTACTCAACACTGCATTTGTCAGATACGTCATGACACTGCAAGCTAGTGCCGTAACTTCTGATCTATATGCCAAACGGAAAGGTACTGATTTTTTTTATCAAGAACATTTACAATATACGCACTCACATACCTCAAATCAACAACACAATATGAATGAGACTTGATCTCACGGTCTCTTTCCACACAGGAAATAACTAGTACCACTAGACCATTAGCAAGAAAAGGCATCAATATAACTTCAATTTGGTAGAATGTTTTGGTCCCAAAATATAGATTTAAGTAGATAATTGATTTTTAGCACGGTACCTTCACTCCAGGTAATATAAATATAAAAATAAGTTAGGCATAATTTTATATTTATATATATTAGTAAATACATAATAATAAATATCTTATTGTTGTTATATACATATTATAGTATTATAATTTTCTCTTACACAACTAACTCAATTAGACACGTTTTTCTCAATATTGTACGAAATATTGATGATATATTTTGATTCAATACAATCAGCTAGAACCAACTTCTAAACAACCCTTAATAATATGCCAAATCAATAACTTGGAGACAATTAATGTATCCAATGTATTACGCATCCTCCAAAATGAAAAGACAATAAATACCAAGTAAAAATGCATCCAACGTCTGTATGCCCTTTGTATATAATTCCTAATTTCCTATTATTCAAAGCGTCGTCGAATTATTCAGAAAAATGTTGACATGTATCAAGTATATATTCCAAATTCCAATCGTCAAAAATTTTACTTTGTATAAATAAACATACTATTACACACGCGTGCGCACACAGACAACTTCTAATTATTTTACTTATAAACACAATACATTTAAAAATTTGTACGTGTCTAGAATCTTTAATTTTGTCAAGAAAGGTTTAGAAGCAAGTACATATGTAAGCGACGCCCTCACATATCCCAATTCCCAACTTCATGATGGCAATATATATATATATATTTGATAGATTCATGATGGTGATTTTTTTTCAAGCACTAACTTTGCGTCTGGATGAGGAAAAAATATGGGAAAAAGAAAAATTTAAGAAAAAAATAAAAAAAACTAGACACCTCTTTTTCCTTTTAATACTCTCCTTCTCCTATTTTTCTTTTATTCTAAATAAAATTTAATGATATTTCCAATTAATAGTTGAAGATTAATCATTTCAAAATATAAAAAATATCACAGTAAATTTTACCTTTTCTAAGATGACCCTTTTCCATATTCTGGAGGGCCATTTTTACTTCTCACTAGATTGAAGGGTTCTGTGTTTTTTTTTTTTTTGCTAAACAGATTCAACGATTTATTGTTCCTTAAAAGATTACGATGTAGTTGGACCTTTAAGCCCATAAACTCCAATCACAGGATTTGGGCCTAGGATAGGAGTGAGAGACGGAGAACATGACATGGATGGAGGTATCAACGATGATTGACACTGAGCAAGATCTAGAGTTATGAATGCAAAAAGTCATAATAGCAAAATTTTTCCCCTAATTGGGGTCCATTCCGACCTGAATAGGAATTAGTTGGTAACATTGAATATAAGACAAATTCAAATCTAGATTTGTCGAGCAAAATAATTAGCATATCAAACAAGAATAATTGAGTTTATTAAGACTAATAACCCTTAGAGCTAGCCCTAATAGTTAGGCCTAACTCTTACGTATTAGGAATGGTTTTAGCATCTTAGAGTGGGGTTTTGAACAAATTTGAGATTTTCTCAAACGAAGAAGCCTCATTTTCAAAAGGTCTAATTGAAAAGGCTAAGTGAGTAGCTAGAGAAACTTTAAAACAAGCTATATAGCACTGAAAATCAATCAGCAAGACGAATATGACTCAAAAATTAATTAGAAATAATAAAAAAAATCAATGTATATCAATTTAAAGTGGAGCAACAATAAGAGAAAGAAAGAAAGAGGAATATCAAAAGCACGAAATTTACTTGGAGGGTAAAAAGGGTACTGAGAGTTCAAGAATAATCTCAATAAGAAGCAATTTCTTTGTGATACAGCATCCGCTAGTCAGCTTGAAGTTCTTTGTATATTTTATTAGGCATATTTTTTTTACATCAATACAAAATTTAAAATCAAGCTGCATTATTCATAATTTAAAATAGTGTGATCTATAAAAAAAATGTGTGTACATAAATTTTCAATCCACCCATCGATTTGTATGCTAAATTTAAAATATAACTCAAAGTGAAAAGCATATTTTAAATTATGAATAAAAAAGGATTAAACTAGAAGTGAAAAGCATATTTTAAATTATGAATAAAAAAGGCACTAATAAACAAGTTTGGCTTATTCAAAAGGCTGGTGTAATAGAACATATTTAGATCGTTTAAAATGGTCTCTTCTTGAAGTGTAGAGAAAAATAGGGGATAAAAAAAGAACCAATAGATTTCACTTTTTTATGAGAATTTTTTCTAATATCTCTACGCTTCACTTGATATGCACCTTAATGCTCTATTTGGCATGACGAAAGTGCCACAATGGAAGTGGAAATAAGGGAAGAAGTCAAAATTTTGCATGTGTGGTGCATCACATTTGACCTCTCGATGGAAGCCACTTCCATAAAAAAAAGCAGGAGTGACTTCCTTGATATAACCCATGGAAGTCTGATCAAATGACTAGTATACCCTTCAAGCTTCCACCGCCTCAATGGCGTTGAGGAGTCTGGTGACCGCGTGCTTGATGATGCTATAGATCTGGTGACCTGAAGCCAACATGTTCCATCCGGCAATGTCTACTTTCCAAAGCCCTTAGTCCTCAACCATTTGTGATTTCTATGCTTGAAGCCCTTGGTCCGATGATGGCATGGTAGATCTGCTGACTTGAAGCCCTCAACTATTTTAGGTGTTCAATAACAGTAGTGGTTGCAGCTATCGTGGTCCTTGGCTTGCATCACCCATTCCACAGCCCTTGCTTAGTGACCTGAAGTGCTTGCTCACTTTTTTTTTTTTTAAATTCCAATTGTTTGATTGCTAGTTGAATCTATGTTTGATTGAAGTTTTATTTCAATTTTTGTCTTTGAAGTAGATTCTGGATTTTCTGGATGGATGATTGAAAATGGTTGTCCGATGGCTTCCCCAATTTGGGAAGACGGTGGAGGATGGTGAATATGGGGACTGGGGTAGAGATCGTGAGGGAGGGAGAGTTGTTCTTTTTTATGATGAGGATATTATGGTTATTTTATTTTATTTTTATAGTTAAAAGATAAAAATTATACACATTTCTATCGTCATACCAAATGTACTTTAAAATTTTATTTTATTTTTTACTTTCATTTTCTTCAAAATCATTTTCACAAACCAAACGAGGTATAAGAGGTCCAAACCCTTAGTAGAAACGTCCAAATTTGTTGAAGAATTTAATAACACAGAGATTGCGACTGGCGGCCTCATCAATATTCATCACCTTTTAGGTTTCTCACCGCTCTAACATCTTCATTATCACACGTTCACACTGTTCTCTCTTCCAAAAAATTCAACCATTTTTTCAATTCATACAGACATTTATAAGGCATGAAAGACAAATCAATAAATGTCATTAAAATTGGTGCATTTTTTTCTTCTCACAGTGATATTTATACGTATATATATTTTTAAAGTAAGATCGTGGCTTGCATGCCCATGCATGTTTACGAAAACTATATATGTACCTTTTGGAGATGATCAATATATAGTGATGAGAAAGATGATAATGCTAATCGATAGTAGTGATGCATATTGCTTTTGGATTAAATTAGAACTCAAGAAAGGAGACACGAAAGAAGTGTAATTTTTTAATTGTTGTATATATGTCATGTTCAACGACGCTCTTGTTTTAATTTAGATAGGTGAATGCATGAATGAGTAAACTTTCTGAAAACCAACAATATTAATATACTTTGAATGCTGAAAATCTTCTTTACCAACTTCGTAAATGCTATTCATTTGATTTTTCTTCCATCAAAACTACTTCTTTATTCAAGTTTGGATGCTCTTCAATGTTCGTAGATGGCCCTAGAAAATTTTAAACAACTAACAAAATTAATATATATATATTTATATGTTTATGTTTTCTGGTTCTCATTGATTATATATGCATCTGATCAATGATGAATCGTTGAAAAACTTCACGGATTTCAATTAATTAAACAGTTGAAATGGTCGTATCACTATTAACATCCATCTCGATCTTTCAATCGTTAATTAATTAAACAAGTCGATCCCTGCTGGCTTATAAGGATCAAAACTCAAATATGCAATGACTAATTGACATTTAAGAAGAAAATGAGATATTACACATAGGTCAACAAATTAAATCAAGACAACGATATATTACACATAGGTCCTAATATAAGGATGAAAACTCAAATATGCAATGACATATAATTTAATTAAGAAGGAAAAAAATGAGCCCTGACACATAGGTCAACAAATCAAAGGACCATGATATAGAACAGTTTTTCCCTTTTTGTTTTATTGTACAAATTATTACTATATCAAGTTTAGAGGGAAAATAAAAGAAATGCACTGAAAAAGAGGAAAAAATTATAGCAAAGTTGAGAATAAACTGTACCGTAACTATTCATTTATCATGTCTAGGTTTATATATATATGCAACAAGACTGAGAATCTCTGATGAATACAAAATCAATCTACAATAATTACAATAATCAAATAATCAATGTAATGAAATCACTCCAAATCAATTGTAATCAAATTACATTTCATTACGTACATTAAAACCCTTCCTCAAACTCAAGATAGTGAAATAGAAACTAACTTGAGTTTACCAAGGTATATATGAAACCCGCCTAGATTATGTGACTTCGATAAACAAGTCAGCTGGTTGGTTTAAAGTGTCAATGGGAAGTAGAGCGAGTACCCTCCTACATATGATCGGTATGCTCAAGAAAAATATCATTGTGAACAATCCAAATGGCACTATACAATATTGCACACACAAAGATTAGTAACTGAGATTTGGGAGATTCCCAAATCAGCAAGTAATGGTGTCTGCAAATGCATGATACTCAACTTCAATGCTAGGGCAAGCGACCAATGTATGTTTTGAGTGGTATAGCACCTATTCTTATGAAGCAGTATCTTAAATTTGAGTTTTGTGAATAAAAAAAATGCAGTCTGAAAAACTTTACATTTATGTGGTCTAACTCAAAGTAATAGTGCAATTTTCAGCAACTAGTTGATATATCCAAAAAGAAAGAATTTTTTTAATCAAATAACTATTCAAATTATAATTTCATTAACTACAAATACTTTATAGCATGACTAATTAACATGAAATTATCAAATAATAGAAACGAAAAAACAAAGACATACCTACTATTAAATTACAACTATGATATCACAACAAACTATATATATGTTGCTTGGGTATACTAGCACATATACGAAAGTTAAAAATAATTACTAGGCCCTAAGATGAGTTTAAATTAAACTAATAATGTTCATAATAAAGTTCTTTTTTCTTAATTGTTAAGGTATAATAATGATAAAAGAGGCTCAATCATGCATATATCATACTTCCAACAAATGTCACAAAAAAATTTTTTTGAAAAAAAATCGCTATCATTTTCTATTATTCGCTGTTGCTAAAACCTTCGAAGCAAAAGATTTTTTGGTGGAGATAGAATGATTGCCACTGAATATGGTATATTTTGGCGTCAAAAGCTATCACTGAAACTTTTTAGAGGGAAGAATAGTTGCAACCATAGCCTCATTAATTTGCTTTAAAAAAAAAAGATTGTCACTAAAAGAGAATTGTTAACGATAATTTGAGTATCTCTTAGTTTAGTGATAACACTTGGTTGTCACAAAGGACATTATTATAGCGACGGCATTAAAAGTATCTTCTTAAGGGAGACATAATTTAGATGGCTCTATTAAATGGGTGATTTTTGCAGTGACATTGGTTATGGCATTAAGAAGTTGCCACTAATCGTTTGTGATGACAATTTCTTATTAAAAAAAATTGAGTGATCAGTTGGGTCTCAGGAACTTAATTAACATGATAATTAAAACATGTTTATGATTCAAAAAACACTCATAAAAATACTTCCAAGTTACTTTATCAACAAATTCTTCATATCGATTATAGAATTCAAATTCATGCACGGCACCGTTATGTCGTATATGTAATACCCATACTAATTAGCACGATCAAAACTTTCATTGTTTTGTCATAAGTTGGAGCTTAGGGGTAATTTGTTGCAACAAAATTATAGCAAGAATTTTATGTGCTAGTTATTTATACTGGTAAGAGTTTTTTTTTTTCCCCGGGGGGGGGGGGGAGAGGAGGAATGGAGATAAACCTCTTTTCTAGCGACTACTTTCATGGACTAAAACCTCATTTATTAGAGCAAATAGGTTGACTTTGAAGTTATAAGTGAAGAGAATATACGCTATATTAATTAGTGGCAAAAAATCAACTTAGAATTGATGTATTAATATTTGTTGTTTGAATTATTGTATTGTACATGTAATAAAAAAACTCAAAGCAATTCCACATTTGAATAACCCAATAAATGAGAAAGTGGTGATTCCATTCTTTAATATTCATTGGTTTGAAATAACAAAGCTATAAAGCTAGCTTGGTTTAATTAGAGATTGACCTTATTAATTAAATACATTCAATATATACATATGATATATATATATATGCGCAGTAATAAACACATAGGATCCTCTATATATACTTAATGAAAAGTGAAGTTATTATCCATGACTACAGCGATTAATGTGTGTCATACTTTATGAAATGGGTTTGCTTCATTTGGCTAAGTGAGTGATTAAATGTATGCCATAATTGGTGTGGGTTTAATTAATCAAAAAATAAAAATGGGTATGACTTTTGCTCAAGAAACAAACACAATCATGATAGCATATATGAATATAAGCAACAACTAGGTTGCTTCCTATAATCATAATTAAAGCCCACCACCTACATTCATTTTGCAGATGATCATGAATTATGATCGCAATATAAAAACAGGAAGAGATCGTAACAAAACCAATTAAAAGTTTCATTAAAAGAGTATGATCATTAATGTGAAGCCAATTTAGTATTGATGATGTGGTTTGGTCTATTTGGCTTGTTCCGTCATTTTTTTTATTAATTTGTATTTGGATTAACCTCCAGTTTAAGCACGGTGAATCAGTTAGGATATATACTAAACGAATTAAGTTTAATCACTGTGTGCAACCTTAAATAAAAAACCAGAAAGATAGAATCTGACTGTCATGCAAGAGTAATTAAGAGTTACTATATAGCTAGCTTAGGTTAATTGTGCTATTCCAAAGGCTTCGTTTTGTTGCATCTACATATTAGTGCTATTAATAATTCTGATTAATTCTGATACTATATATTATTCTCTTCTGTCATATTATAAGGTATTTTATATCAATTATATATATATTAAGGAAATTATTTTTCACTTAAAATTAATGTAAAAATTATTAATATTTCTTATTTTATTCTTATTAAATACCGCATTCTATTATCATTGTACGATTATAAATAAGAAGTAAGGAATAATTAAAGACAAAGGTAAAATGAGAAGAAAAATATTCAACACCCTATATTTTGAATTAAAAGCTTATCATACAAAACACTTTATAATACAGATAGGAGAAAGTAAGTTATTACTCCCATTTTATTTCTCTTTTAAGGTTTTGGCACAAAAATTAAAAAAGATAATAAATAACCTAATAAATTATATAATTTTAATAAATTATCCTTAATTATTACTTATTTATTATTTATACTATTAGTTTCTTGAAATAATATACTATTAAATACTTAAAAGTATATTTGGGAAAAAATAAATAATTTTTTATTAGTTTTGTAAAATAATAAATAAAATAAGATATTTAAAACTTTTTAAAATGATACATAAAATAGGATGGAATGGGTAATTTACGGTCAAATTAATTCTCAAAGCAAGGTCAAGGAATTGAAGGAGTTGTCTTGAGAGATACAGACTTCACGTCAATGTTTTACGAGGGAAATTAACTAGTGCGTCAAATGAAGAGAATTACTATTATATATATATAGCATGGCAGTACAAGTACAGCTAGCCCTTGAATTGATGCTGGACAGAAGGTCATAATAAACTTTAATTTAGTTTAATTACTTTATTTAATATTTGATAACAACCCTAAACAGGAGTAATATTGTGTAGGTTATTCATAATTAGTGTGTGTAAGAAAGAACGCATGGGGAAATTAATTAGTGTGCTAAGCTGGAGATAGAAAGACGGTGATGTTAACTGCCATAATGTTAATTATGGGAGCTCCTTTTAATTAGAAAAAAGGTCAAAAACTGAGTTAGAATGATACATTAATCTTATAATGACTAATTAGTGATTTAAGGATTATAATTCATCATCACGATAATGACAGTTTTTATATGTCATGTTTTATAGTATTATTCATTATCAACACACAAATTTTATTCGCTTCATCATTTAGTTTTGATTAATTTTATAATTTAAGCATGCACTTAGGCTTATATATATTTGTGGTATTTTTATTTTAATCCAAACTTAACGGTTATTAGTTTGTTTTGATTTGAAAGTTATGACTATTTTCAGTTTATATAAAGACATGCATTATCGAGTTTCAACTACGAGGGGGTACAATAGTTAATTGAGTTCACGCAAAGCAGTTTGGGTTTTCATTGATTTATAAATGCTTTAATACATCTTATACTGGCACAGATATTCCCTATTAACATTAATAAATGAGGAAAACATTGCTCAGTTGTTACTCACCAATCAATATAAAATATCTCAAATTTATAAATCATGAATAGTATGATTCATCTCAAATTCAGTATAATGTATAATCATTCGATATCTAATTCTAATCTTAAAACATTTACAAACATTTCGCATATTCAACTATAAATTTCTTGATAAGTACTTACTCCGGTGTGTAAAATTATTACTTTAGAACTTTTGAGATTTTTCACACAATATTTATTATTTTAAAATTTTAATAAAATATTAATTATTTATTTTATTGCTTTACCGTTTATTAATATCAAATGGATCATTTTAAATAGTATTAAAATTAAGATTACTTTGGTAAAGATACTCCCTATATTTTGAAACAATTGTTGTTTTATAATTTTTAAGATAGCATTAATTATTGTTGGATAAATTTGTCCTTCAACAATAAAAATAAAAAAAGTATTAAGGCGTACCTCCTCCAATTCATATTATAAGGTATTTTATATGATAAGTTTTTAGTTCAAAATATAAAATATTGGATTTTTTTCTTCCAATTTTACCCGTATTTAATTCTTCCCTATTTCTTGTTTTAGATAAAAAAAAAAGTGATAATGGAGTATATTTAATAAAAGTAAAATGAGAAATGTTGATACTTTTTTTATGAATTTCAGATGAAAAAATGATTTCCTTAATATGCATGTATTTGATACAAAATATCTTATAATATGAACCAAATGGAGTACTATATAATTAATAAGAATATAGTAGTAAAATACAATTAAATTTTATTAATTTTTAAACTATTTATTAGTTTTCTCAGTTTATATATATAACTCCAAAGTGATAATTATTTCAAAAATTCCACATCACATCATTTAATAGTTTCCTTAAATAATGTGAAAAACTCTAAAATGATAGTTTTTACTAGCAAGAGGGAGTAATAAAAAAAGGTATGAATTTGTCATGCACAAATATCCACATAGTCACTCCATTTAAAAATAATTGTCACTTTAAAATTATACATGTCAATTAAAAAAACTAATAAATAGCCTAAAAATTAACAAATTTTTATTGTATTTTATTTTGATATCTTATTAATTATTGACAGGTAATTTTGTAAAAAAATATTAATATTATCTTAAAATTTGTAAAGTCATAATTGTTTTGAAATATGAAAAAAAAAAAGCTAAAGTAGTAATTGTTTTAAAAGAGTAGGAGTATATGGAAGCAACATTCGAATCCATATTCATTTACAGAGGATTATTATGATCATAGCTATTCCATATAAATGGGAGATCAAGTGATTAACAACTCCAAGCAATTAAATGTTGGAAACCCATGTCACAATGATTGAAACAAACGAACAGTTATGAGTAATCCGTAAATAATTGCATCAACGAAATATTAATTAATTAATTAATTAAGAGCCAGTTTGAATTATTAGAGCATCATTAAAAGACGACACAATTAAGTGCCCATTAGCTAGAGTGTGTTATGGCTCTACCAACGTTTTATCACTTGACCATAGAGTTTCAAACTAATTTATTCTAAAAAAATTACTTTACTGTACGTAAGATGGGAAAGAAAACATAAAATTCATTTATCTGAAGTGAATTAATAAATAAATGGTTTCCTATTTGAGGACGCTGATCGATCTATGTGCAATGTCTTATCACTTTCAAGTTACCACACGAAAAGTTGGTAGGACAATTGCATTCACTCTAATACTGTAGTTTTGAACTCCTTATATGAGATCGTATGACACATTTTCGTCCTCCCTGCCTCCACATCATATAAATTTACATGCATATTATATATATATCCCAAATTATTGAGATATTAAAATATTATTTTATATTTGCAATATTAATTAAATATTAGCGTGCATGATAATCTGGGATTTTAGCGATTGAGGTTAAACTGGTGGGGCCTTGCCTTATAGTGATTCAGATAAACACTACAACCACAAACATGAAGACAATTCAATTTCTGGGGTAGTTGGATCTAAAACCCTAGGACAGAATTAATGGATAATATCTTCCAAACTTTTCTCAGGTCCGTGTCTCAATAATGATGCTATTTAATCTTCCTTCCCTCACTTCATTTTGTTTTTCAAACTTTTGGTTGAGCTCTTAAAGTATAAATAGATTCATATTTATTGTAAAGTTATTTTAATGAACTAGACACTTTTTTTTTACATTGATGAATTAGTTATATTTCTTTCCATCCAAAATATAAGTTTTTTTTTAATTTTTTTTATTTAAAATATAAGTCCAATTTAGTAATTTTTAGGTTATTAAATACTATTTTTCCTATTTTATTCCTATTTATAATTAAACATAAGAGAGATAATAAAATTTAAATATAATGCATTAAATAAGAGTGTAATTGAAAAATAATATATTTTTTGATGGATTTAATAAGTAAAACCATCTTGCTTTATTCTTATGTAATTAGTTAAATATGACTTATATTTTGAATCAAAGGAAATTTTTTTATTAAATAATCAATATCTAGTAATCATATTAGACTTCAACTAATCTGATCAAGTTGAGTAAAACCATAAATATATGAAAGTTTTCTCAATGAATATTTAACGTAGTTGCATACTTATAACTTGAACTAATAACCACCGTTATAATTTGAGAGCACATTCAGTGCTTATTACAACTGATGAGCACCGGTGCTCATCATGGTTCAGGACCGTCTAGATTTGATTTGAACGGTCCTGATTTACAATTTATTATTTTAATTTTTTTACATAATAATATTATTTTTTTAAAAAAATAATAATTATAAAATTATATTTATTTTAAAATTTTTATTTAATAAAATAAAAATATATTAAAAATATAATAATTAAATATAATTAAATCAGAACCGTCCATATTTGATCTGGACGGTTCTAAGCTATGATAAGCACCGATACTCATCACAACTGATAAGCATTGAATATGCTCTCTTATAATTTATGGTTAATAGTGTAACTTGCTATTGATCAATTTTATATTATCAATATATAAAATATATAAATTACATTATTTACAGCTCATGAATAGTATAACTTCTTTTTAGTTTGTCAAACTTTTGTTATTTAATTCATTTTAACTAGCTGGAATATTTGAAACTGGAAGGAGTATCTAAATATATTCAACACTAGTAATTTTCTTCTTGATTTTCAGCATGGAAGTTTTTAATTTAAAATCTTGAATTTTAATTTTTCTGCTCTGTGTAAGTTTTGTTTAGCAAATGTCTTATAATACTTTATATATTTTAGGTATTTCGATATGAATATTGTTAATTTGAAGCCTTCAACTATAAATAATTTGTCTTTCTTTATGTCTTCCATTTTGTTAGTTCAAATTGTCATGCAATCTAATTCATTTTGATATGTGATATTGACAAATTTAAGGTGTAGGTTAATTCATATTGATGTGGAGTTGGAAATATGTTTTCACACTTACAAGTTAATTATCTTATATAACATTTTTCTAGCCAGAGGATGCATGGGCCATGGAGTGAGAGGAGATTCAAATTAAAATTACGTAATATATCACTGAAAAAAGTATATATGAACTAAAATTAAAAAACATTATTTATTTATAAAATATCTGTTATATTTTATTATTATTACTATTATTACTCAACAATTTTCCTTTTTTTTAAACAAATACAAAAGATTTTATTCAATATATTTTAAAATTTTTATTTTAATATAATTAATATAAAATTTATAGGAAACCAATATGAAAAAAAAGCTTATAAATAGTATTGTAATATTATTAATTATATTCTATGATGCACAAATATAGTTATTGATGGTATTGAGTATGACACGATACGATACGTTATATATGACAAATTTTAAAATTTGAAGATATAGATACGATAGATATGTTTGTAAAAGTTATGTATATATTTAACAAATTGATGTATTAAAGATAAAAAATGAAAAAAATTGAGTTTTAAATAAACACTTTAAAAGTAATATAAAAAATATTTTTAAAAAAATTGAAAATTGAGTTAACCATAAATTAATATTTCTTTCTATTTTTTATATAAATTACTTTTAATTATTCTATCATAATTAAGAAAAATTAGTTGTATCAATAAAATTGTATAAAAATATTTTGATTTTTATTTTTACTCTTAAAAAATATCTTAAATTTAAAAAGCATATAGTACCACTCTCTAAAAATTATCAATACCCATAAAACAATTTATAAAAATGGTTTTTTTTAAATAAAATAATTAATATTTCATAAATTTTTATAAAATAACTTACATTTTCAACCATAAAATTCATTCTTATATAAAAGCCTATATTGATAATACTACATGAATATTTATACAACAGGTGGCATGGTGACCGTCGTCTCAAGATTTCAACATGAGCTAAGATTAGAGGGCATGGGTAGGCGGTAGGATAGGATGTTGAAGTGAAGCAGTGGGGAGGAGAGGGCCTTGACGACGCCGATCCATTGATCCAATTGGGAAATGGCGGGAAGGGGGTTAGGTGGTGGGGTCCATCTTCTGTGGGGAAGGGAGGGAAGGAAGGAGGACACACAAATTTCATTATATTCATTTCAATTCAGTTTGGGACTTAATGGGAAAGAAGCCCTTGCCCTTTTTTGTGTTCCCACCTTCCCTCTCCTTTTTGCTGCTCCATCCATGTTTCTGCTTTTTCCTTTCCTCCTGCTGGCCCCCCCTTTTTAATTACTTAATTAATTTATCTTATAAATTAATATATGAAGGAAACCCTACTGTTGACAAATAGTAGTAATACTTTTCTTCGCAATGGCATATTTTACACCTTTATCGAGTTAAAAACCTCAGCATGTATTTATATGAGATATAATAAATATAAGTTATTTGTTCAAATAGATATTTTCAAATATCTTTCATATTTTAAATAAAGTTAGTTATATTTTTAAATTTCTTAAAAAATATAATATTTTATTTTTATCCTTATTAGTTATTAATAATTAAAATTATTTTTACTATTTTTTATTACGAGTTATAGGACTGGTAATAAGTAAATAAAAGTAAAAGAAAACAAATTACTATAAAAAAATTACATAATATCTTATATTATAAAATAAAAAAAAGTTTCAGAAAACACATTATATTTTGGATGAAAGAAAATATATTATTTATAGTATATAAATAATATAATTTATTATAAATTTTATATTTTTATAAGGTGCGACTTTATACATTTACATGGAGTTCAAACAAGTCCTACTCTCTATATAATTTATGAAAAATATAAATTTTTGCAAATCTAATATTTTATATCAATATTAATGATTAAATATAGTAAGTTCAAGAGCAATGCATCAAATTTGATTAAAAACTTATATGTATATATAAAGTACACATTTAACTTATTTTAATTTAAATAATTAATATATCAATATATAAAAATATTTATAAATCATAAATAATGCAATTTATTTTAAATAAATTATGACTTACATATAAATACACTTTGCTAATGATAATTAAATAAATAAAAAGATTAAAAAATTTCACAATTAAATCAAATGCACATATCAGCATATGATCCTAAAAAATGTGATTGATTATGTGTACAAAGCAAGAAAGGAAACAAATTTAATCTACTCTGCCTATTTTTAATACAAATGATCAATAAGAGGATGAGATAAAACTTGAAGAATTTATCTTATAATATTAAAAAAAAATTAGGTCATCTACATTCTACCATACACTAGTGACTAGACCCCTTTGATATAATCTCCAATAACTAATTAATTATTTATTTATTATTTATTGACATCATTATACAGTTCCTTACCGAGTGGGTCAGTGATTGATTCTAACCCTACGTGAAGGGCAAGCATAACACAAAATTAGATATGCAAAATGAGTTGGTAAGAAATTTAAAAGGCGGCTATAACGGCGGTTGATGAGGAAATCGAAGTTACGGGCTACTATAAGTAGGGGCCCAATTATGACGTCACCTCCTTTTCCTACTCCTAAAGCCAACAAAACTACAACTGGCGCGCTCTCTCCATTACCCCCTGTTTCGTAGGGGGTTTCAAAGGGGACGGAGACTCCTCTATTTGGATTGAAAAGTTTTTACGGAGCGGAGGTAACTCCCTATTTAGATAAAATAATTATAAAGAATAATTATAGAAGGAGAAGGGAGCCCCTCCCTCCGAAATTAGGGGCATATGGGAACAGTACCATTTATTTTTGGTTATTGTTATTTTAAAAAAAAAAATAAAAAATATTTTTAAAAATAGAGGGTAAAATTTTTTTTAATTAAAAAATAAGATTTTGATATTCTTATAAGAAGAAAATAATTATTAAAATAAAAATAGTAAAAAACTTATTTAATTTCAAGAATAAAATGATCAAATTATTATTGACTTTCTTTCCCTTTCCTCCCTCCTGAACTAAATAACAAATTATTAAAATTCCTTTCCTGCCTCTCCTCAATCCCCTTCCCTTCATTTCCCTCTCCTTCCCTCCATAACTCATCTCTTCTCCTCTTCCCTTTTCTCTATTAAAATCTCTCACCTTCCTTCCATAATACCAAATATAGCCTTACTCACTCATTTATTCCACATTTTAAAAATTTATTTATTTATCTATTTATTCATTCATTCATTTTTAATTTTACTTTTTTAAGGTTTATGTTCAGAATTATAAAAATGAAAATTTTTAACTTTTTTTCAAAAATTAAAATTTTTTTTACAATAAATCTTGTATTTTTAAGTAAATTCATGTCCATTATTAAAGTATACAAGTTTTGAGTGCTTTGTTTTTAAAATTTAATTAAATTTTCTAAATTTTGAACCCATTATTTGGCGCGGTAAAAATGAATAAAAAAAAACATCTTTTATTGTTCACTGAAGTTTTTTAATTCTTTTAGTGCCGTAAAATAACACAATGTAATGTTTCCACTGTCATTTTCATGAATCCCAACTTCCCTTTTGTTTGGACAAATATTAGCAATATCCTGCCAACTGCTTCCCATTTGCTTTTTTCTTTTTCCTAATTTTTTTCAACCAAAAAAACATTTCAATCTTCTCAATATTTTCTAGTGATTGAATTCAGCATTTAATACTTTACACAATATAAATATAAAATCATTGTAAGTTGCATTCAAAGCCTATCAATTGATAATTTCGTTTCATTATGTCCGTATTTTTTTTTTAAAAGAACAAAGAGGTCTCATATTAAACAAAGTTGAGACCAAAGAAGAGTATATTAAAAATAAACTAAATGTAGTTATTTATTTATTTTTCATATTCAATATCAATATAAAACATAAAATTTATACCATTTATAACCGCTCATTCTGGTACAATCATACCCCATGCAATGCACTGGGCCACATCTAATTTTATGTATTGTAATGTAACTTTGTGTATTGAGTTAATTAATTACATGCATTTGTGGCAAAAAAAATAATTACTCGCATTTTATTCTTTGAAATGTACGTACGGTACACTTTATACAAGTTAACAGTGACTGCCAAATTAATTAACACACGATGTATAAATCTTATCTTTTTATATGGACGTTGTGTCATCTTTAAAAACTTTGAATGTAATAAGAAATTAATTTGATCTTCAAGATTGGTTTACAAAATTATAACCTGCCATTAACATCATCGTATCCTCTCTTCATATAATTTGTAATAATGTGATTTTGGATACTAAAGATTTTGTATTTAATGTGGCCAAAGAATTTAAATGCTCATACATTAGAGTTTCTGTTATTTTCACATTATGGTTACTTAAATTCGTGCATTTTAGACTTAAAAAAATAAGAAGAACTTGGGGGGTATTTATCATATTCGTATCTACCGAATTTCAACTTGATCTTAGAAAAGAGGGTTGAATCTTTGAATTATGGAAACAAATTGTGTAGAAATATTTCTTTTTTTTTTTGTTTCCAACGATTAGAAGTTGAAAGTTGAATCGCATCAAACAATTTTAGGTATTTTTCTCAAATTATCCTGTGTTTATTTTTTTTTCGGCTTATGTTAATTGATAAAATCTTGGTGATACCATACTTGAGACCCTGAAATTATGTAGCGGCATTTTCATTACCATTTTTAATATTTAGATATCTAATTTTTTTTTCAATCTAAGTTCAGCCCTTTGACTTTTTTGTCCAAGAAAACCTTTTGACTTTTTATATTTGGACATTAAAAAATTTACTTTCTAAAGCGTCTGAATGAAATTCAAATAAAAAACATTTTACTTTATTTCAAGATTTCAACAGCTAAATTAATAAAAAAAATTAAAAACTACTCCATAAATCATTTTTTATAGATTCAATAATTTTTTTCTGTAAATAATGTAGCAAAAATTTAAACATTTAACTGCACACAAAAAAAAAGGTGTTTGACGACTTTTCATTACGTGATTGGCAAGTAGGAGACTAATATTAGGAAAGAGACAATCCCAGAAATTTTTCTTTCAGAATTTCAAAATAAATAAATTAACAGCACAAATTTTATCATTAACCATTTTTTTATTTTATAGAAATAATGTGGCAAAAAGTTTTAAACACAACTCATCCCAAAGATTAAATTGATGACGTGTCATTATTTGATTGGTAGGTATAGATAAGTATATATTAATAGGAAATGGGAGGATTGCAGTGGATCCGGGACTGTTGAGAGGGGAAGGCAACGTTTGACTTTTGCGTCCACTTTGTATTGTGTGTACGAACAAAGAATGGGGAAAGGGAAAGAGAGAGAAGTTGTAGCTGAAGAAACATAAATGAGGTAAGAGAGAGAAAGCTGGGCAAATCCGTCATTTCGCCGCCACATGCCGCCGAGAAACTGGTGCACCGGGTAATCGACGGCAGATTACAAAAGAGCCGGCGAGCTCATTTATGGTTCAATGGGGACACACCTGGTTGTGCTTGTACCACCCACTCGTCCACTTTTGTTAGAGAGGGAAACATAGAGAGAGGAAGAGAGAGACTTTAAGGCCCTTCCTTTTCCTTCTCCGAGGAAATGCTTTAAAATCCCCATCAGTTACACTTATGAGAGACACTCTCTGTGAAAGTGGAGAAGTGGTGGGTATGGAATAGATAGATAGTAATACACACACATTTTAGCTAGCTGGTTTCCTGTTTTCTCTCTTCGTTAATTAGGCCATAACTCTCTCCCCCCGAATCTCAAATCATGCCGATATCTTTGATCAATCATTCAGCCGTTTCCCATATCGCTTGAGAATCTTCGGGTAAATGGGCGTGTTTGGTGATTCGTATTGCCTCCTTAAACATAATGCTCTATTCTGTACCCACCAAAAATCACTCTCCTCTCTCCTCCTCTTCTAAAGCTCCTTCTTTTTCCATACCCACAATTCAAATTTGCTGCTTTTAATGTCTTGATGTCATGGGTGTGGCTGATTCACTGCTAATACTATTACTATTGTCGCTGCTGCTACACTGAGGGAGAGGAATGGAGTACGGGAGTGGAGGCGGTGGTGGGTCCCCCGGGGACCATCACCACCACCACCACCACCACCACCACGACGGTTCTGATTCTCAGAGGAACAAGAAGCGATACCATCGTCACACTGCTAACCAGATTCAGAGGCTTGAATCGTAAGCAATATAGTCCAGCTTGTTTGTTTTTGCCATGAACGGTTATCTTTTGGTTCTTTCTGCGATTCTGATGAACTGTGTCTGTGTTTTTTTTTTTTTATGGGAATGAAGAATGTTCAAGGAGTGCCCCCACCCAGATGAAAAGCAGAGGTTGCAGCTAAGCAGGGAGCTAGGTTTGGCCCCTAGGCAAATCAAGTTCTGGTTCCAGAACAGGAGGACCCAGATGAAGGTACTTCCACTTCTACTACTTTCTCCTCTGTTTCCCTATCACTTCGAATTATTATATTGTGGTTTTAAATTCTTTGTTCTTTTTGGTTACACAATTCAGGCCCAGCACGAGAGAAACGATAACTGTGCCCTCAGAGCAGAGAATGACAAGATTCGTTGCGAGAACATAGCCATCAGAGAGGCCCTCAAAAACGTCATTTGCCCTTCTTGTGGTGGCCCTCCTCTCCACGAGGATTCCTACTTCGACGAGCAAAAGTTGCGTCTGGAGAATGCGCAATTGAAAGAAGAGGTAAACAAGAATATAAAATAAAAATAAAAGTTAAATACACTACAACCCATTACAACACCATCGTTATTATTATCTCTCTTGCCAGACTCAAAATCAAAACTTGTGTGTTAATTTTGCAGCTTGATAGAGTATCCAGCATTGCGGCTAAATACATAGGAAGACCAATTTCTCAACTCCCTCCTGTTCAGCCTATTCATGTATCATCTCTGGACTTGTCAATGGGAAGCTTTGGGAGCCATGGGATGATGGGTGGTCCTTCTCTTGACCTTGATCTTCTTCCAGGGAGTTCTTCATCTGTCCCGAGTTTGCCTTATCATGTGGCTTCTCTCTCCGACGTGGATAAGTCGGTCATGTCAGACATGGCCGGGGGTGCCATGGAAGAGTTACTGAGGCTTTTGCAGACTAATGAACCCTTGTGGATGAAGTCGAGCACTGACGGGAGAGATGTTCTTAATCTCGACGCCTACGGAAACATGTTCCCCAGATCAAATAGTCACCTCAAGAACCCGAATATTCGCGTTGAAGCGTCTCGAGATTCTGGAGTTGTGATCATGAATAGCTTGGCTTTGGTTGACATGTTTATGGACCCTGTAAGTTCTTCTTCTTCTTCTTCATCCTCCCAGGTTTTCTGGCGTGTGAAAATAACATGACTCGTGACTAATTCTGCAGAACAAGTGGATGGAGCTATTTCCTACAATAGTTTCAATGGCAACAACGATCAAAGTGATATCTTCTGGAATGCTGGGTGGTCATGGTGGCTCTTTGCAATTGGTAAGCTGATTGAACATGAGTCTTATGAATTTTTATTACCATGTGCCTTTCATGAAACTTTTCAATCTCACATGCTATAAACTTCACCATCAGATGTACGGAGAGCTTCAAGTGCTTTCTCCTCTGGTTCCAACACGAGAGTTCTATTTCCTGCGTTATTGTCAGCAAATTGAGCAAGGCTTATGGGCGATAGTGGATGTTTCTTATGACTTCCCTCAAGATAACCAGTTTGCTCCTCAGTTTCGTTCTCATCGACTTCCTTCTGGCTGCTTGATCCAGGATATGCCCAATGGGTATTCCAAGGTTGGTTATATTTTATCCATTTTACGCTAATTATAAGCCTATTTTGATTTTTGACACCCAGAATGGGCAATCTCCATTAATTTACTGTTTTAACTCCTCAAACAGGTGACTTGGGTTGAACATCTAGAGATTGAAGACAAAACACCAACTCATCGGCTATACAGAAATCTTATTTACAGTGGGTTGGCATTTGGAGCCGAAAGGTGGCTCGCCACTCTTCAAAGAATGTGTGAAAGATTCGCGTGTTTAATGGTTACAAGCAATTCAACTCGTGATCTTGGAGGAGGTATATACAAAACACATGCCATTGCCATCATCATATCTACATGTAATGTTCAAAATTTCTTGCTTTAGTATGAACAATGTTATTTAAAATTTCAGTTATTCCATCCCCGGAAGGCAAGCGGAGCATGATGAAGCTGGCCCAAAGGATGGTCACCAATTTCTGCACCAGCATCAGTGCATCCAACAGCCACCGATGGACTACACTTTCTGGGTTTAACGAGGTCGGTGTCAGAGTCACCGTCCATAAGAGCTCCGATCCCGGCCAACCCAACGGTGTCGTCCTCAGTGCAGCAACTACCATCTGGCTCCCGATTTCTCCCCAGACCGTGTTCAATTTCTTCAAGGATGAAAGAAAAAGACCTCAAGTGCATATTACTATGCTACACTTACTATGCTACACTTATTATATATATGTATATTTGATGGTGTGACCTTCAGTTTCTTTTTCATTTGTAGTGGGATGTTCTTTCAAACGGGAATGCTGTGCAAGAGGTTGCTCATATAGCCAATGGGTCTCACCCTGGGAACTGCATATCTGTTCTTCGAGTAAGACACTTCCCTACGTGTGTATATATATATTTCGAAATTCGAATTATCTTTTTTCAAGTGTACTTTTTTTTTTAATCCGTGTTTGGTGATAAGAGATGTATATTATCTGTTGAACTGAGTATTAGACGTTAATAATAAATGTTATTCTTAGAGTTTGATTTTGCTCAGTGTAGTATTATTCCATAACCGAGGGATGAGAATTAAGTTTGACTTTCACTAAACTAGTTAACCTTTGTTGGTTGACTTTGATTCTTGACCTAACATTTACATGTGAATAGGCCTTCAACACGAGTCAAAACAACATGCTGATACTGCAAGAGAGCTGCATAGACTCATCGGGATCCCTCGTGGTGTACTGCCCCGTCGATCTTCCGGCGATCAACATTGCCATGAGTGGGGAGGACCCGTCATACATCCCTCTACTTCCGTCCGGCTTCACGGTATCGCCGGACGGGCAAACCGAGCAAGCGGGGGGAGGAGGAGGAGACGGACCATCAAGCAGCTCAGGCACGCCCAGAAGGTCAGGAGGGTCACTAATCACAGTGGCATTTCAGATTCTGGTGAGCAGCCTGCCATCTGCTAAGCTGAACTTGGAGTCAGTGACGACCGTTAATAACCTCATTGGCACCACTGTGCAGCAAATTAAGGCTGCCTTGAATTGTCCTACTTCCTGAGCACCAGCCATACCCGAAAGTTTCAGAGAAAAAAAAGCTTTTTTTTTTTGTTTTTGGGTTTTTCATCTTTTGTTATAAATTGAGTGGTCTAGAGTCCATAAATAGGGTGATCAGAAAAGGGCGTTCAGAGATCAGAGACTGTTTGGTGGAGGAAGGAGGGTATTGAAGGCAGTTTGGGGGTTGGTTGGGGGGTATGAATGCAGATGAAGAAAGAGCAGAAGAAGAAGCCTCTCATCATTTACTACTGCTGTTCTTACTGCCAAGGAGGTTCGACCTTCATTACATCTCGCACCAGCTTCAATATATTACTTTCTTTTCCTTTTTCTTTTTGGGTTTCGAATTTTGGGTGAAAAGGGCTGGTTTTCTTTTTCTTTTTCTTTTTCTTTTTCTTTTTTTGGGGTGTTTGGGAATTGTTTGATTGGAACTGGAGAAAGGAGAAGCGGTAGAAGAAGAAGAAGAGGGAGTCAAGAACGCACCATACGGGGTGGATTATTATTATGATCGTAATTTGCAGATTGTTGACCAGGGAAAAAAAAAGGGATTTGGCAGATTAGAAACTCCATGGAGAACGTATGTATGGTTCGGGTATTGACTTTCTGTTCATAGACCCTTTTTATTCATATTATTTTTCACAGCGTAAATCTCTATTCCATTTCCTTTTTTATTTATTTTATTTCGTTCTGTTTTACAAGATGATATCTTGATACGAAATTTGTTTTTTAGGCATGGAGCCTGACAGTTTTAGAGGAATGACATAATGGGTTGGGGGAGGGGGTGTCCTTGCAATAGTAATTGATGGAAGAAAATGAATGAAAAGTTGTAATATTTCTCCATTTGACTTGACATCTCTACGTGCTGTCTAATACAAGGTGTACACAATTAAAGGAAATTTTACATTAAGAGTTTTATATTTATAAAATATCAATTTTACAAAATTTAAATTTAAAATAAAAAAATCAGTTATTATTTTAAAATATTCAGGTGTCATAAAATTATTTGTTATGAACTTTGGATTTCCTGATTCAAATGCTTAAGGACATTAGGACAATCACCACTAAGCGCGGAGTCTGGATAATTTTATTGATAGGTGAAGGCGATTTATGGACCAATGTGCTTTGTTTTGTCCTAAAATTAGTTATTTCATATGAATCCACGATTGGGTCATATTTTTCGGAGCTTATGGATCGTGGAATCAAAGAATTATTTTTTAATAATCTATCTATATATCTCTAAATTTTATAGAGTTTAAAAAATTGGATTAGATCAGTCGTTTGACCGGTAGACTTGTACCGAATTTGACTATAAATGTCAATCATCCATTTTCAGAATCGATGACAATCGACCGGTACTAAATCCGACTATAAATGTTGATCATTCGTTTTCATAATAATCGATGGTAGTCAGTAAAAAACTGATTATAAATTAGTACAAAATTAGTTGATTGAGTTTTAATTTATTTTATTTTTTTTAGTTTTTAAGATAAAATAACATTATTTTTAGTACTAAATAGTATTATTTTTTATATAAATTTTTTTTCTTTCTATATTATAACATTATATAAGTATAATTATTAATAATAATAAATTTACTTAATAAATAATATAAAAATAAAATATTAATTAATTATTTTATATTTTAAATATAATTATAGATAAATATTAATTTATTTAAATTTTAATATTAGACTATAAAACTTATTAATAATATTTTTTATTTTCTATATAATATATAAAATTAAAAAATTATTAAATTTATTATGACTGATTTAATTTCAATTAAACTCCTGTTAAACTTTGAATCAGTGTTTTGATTGGTTCAATGTCCGATCCAATTTTTTAAACTTTAAAACTTTACATGAAATCACACTAATTACAAGCTATAAATAGTACGTTTTAATTTTTAGATTCTATCCATTACATAGGTATGTTATATATTTAACAACTTAAATAATTTTTAAATTAAAGATTATAATTAATTATTTAACAACTTAAGGAATTTGAAAAATTATAATTATTTTTAAAGATTAAAATTAGGAAAAATCAATATTTAGTTCTTACAATTTGTCTTCATTCTCATTTTAGTCTCTATAATTTAGATTTTTTAAACAACTCTCTATAGTTTACAATCATTTTAAAGTCAATCCCAATACTATCTAAAGCTTAAATTGAATTATGCAATGACTGAACATTATTAAAAATTATTTTGTGGGGCACTTAGCATTTTATATAATACCTTTTATGTTTAAATTAGACAAGGGCCAATACAAAGCACAGATCTTGAAACAAAGTGTTTATAAAAGAAGTTATATGGGTCATAACTTGAAAATATTATGGTTTTGTAGAATTTTTAATATACACACCATTATGTGTATTAACAATTGTTGAAAAAGGATTTTCCTAGGAGAAAAATCATTAGCTATTTTCGGAGTGTCAAGTAATTTATAGTTTCATCAGTAACATAGTCTAAATCAAATAAATTAATAAATTTTTTATCTTTTCCATGCATGTATTTTCTCTCTTTTCATTAAAACTAGATTTTTCTCTTCCGCAGGCGAATACAAGCATGGACACAAGGATATTTTATTTAATTTTAAAATATATTGACTTAAAAAAGAATTTCATCATTAATTCTCCCTATCCCAAAAAAATAATATCAAATGACATTAATTAAAATTAATATAAATTGAGAAAATAAAAAAAAAAGTGGGTTCCACTTAAAATAATGGGAAAAAATAAATTTCACCTATAAAAAAGAATGAATAAAGAAAAAATTAGATTCACTTAAAAAATAGAAAAAAAGAAAGAGGGCATGGAAGCACTATTTATAGCTAATGCACAACTCCATTTTACTTTTAACTATATATAGATATTTTTCTTTTCACCATCTCTCTACATATTTAATTTGTGTTTACTGAAGAGTGTATAAATATTAAATGAGATAATATTCTTGAAAATCAAAATATTTTCAAATGGCTATACAGAAGTTAAATTGGATAGCAATTCAAAGCTTGACCTAACATTTTCCAAAGGTCCAACCGAACTCCGACTATGTTCATTTTATGTCTATTCTCCCCCCCCCCCTCTCTGTGACTCAACCCGACTTAAATTAGCATAGTCAAATTAAGTTAATTTTCAGATTCCACGTACACCCTAATTTTCAAGAAACTTGGGATGATGCAACTCCCGGAAAGCTAAGCAATTTGATGCACTCATAGGACTAGATCTTGCTTGGTAAGAAGGTAATCTTAGAGTGCATTTTGAACTTGTATATTGCTCACTCCTACTGGTAAAAGCTATAATTAACCTTTCAAATATTTATTGGGCTACCAATAGAATTTGGAAGTTAACCTCATATGCACTCCATCAAGACAGAATGAGAGAGATCAGGATAACACACCTCTTTGGGATAGTATGTCTTCCTTTCTTTACTTAGAGAACATCTTAATCCTATAATTTTCATTCTACTCCTTAAGCCTTAAGACTCATTATGTTACCCAAAAACGGAAATATGATTTAATACATGTTTTAGAAGTTTGTAATTACGAATTATTTTAAGCGATGTGGAAGAATCATTTAGCTAACAAATTAAGTAGTTAGTAACAAAGTTTGTAATATACATATATATATCCTTATAATTTTTCTAAAATTAATATAAAATATAAATTAATAATTTGATTTTTAAATAGAATTTTAATAAAAAAATTATTAATGATGGATGAGCGAAGGTTTTTTTAACATTTGAATTCAAATAAAGTGAGCCTCTGCTATTTTTTAATTTTAGAAAGCTGAATTTCATTTTAATGTTAAAAGTTTAAGGGGAGTTTATCACTGTTGCAGTCGACCTTTTAATAAAAAGTTTAATGTTGAGAGTTTTTTTTAATAAAATAAAATTTAGGACCAAATTCACAATCAATAACGCAAAAAGTGGTCAATATTGGAGAAGCCAATAAATATTGGAGCCTTTGTACAGCTATAATATCAGAAGTGATCAAAATTTGCGAACAAATTGAAAAAAATAATAAAAATGAAGTGTAATTATTAATTACTTGTTCAGATATTCTTTGTATATCAAAATCTCCTAATTCCTAATTCCTAATTCCTAAACCCCGAACCTAAAACGCATTCGTTCAATCGTTCCTCTCCTCCATCAACATCGATCACTCGCCGCCATTGCTTCCGGCTTCGGCATCTTATTCCTCCGTCGGCGTCGATCTCGGTGAGCTGGGCCACTCCGTTTCTCTCAGCTTCCTTCTTCCATCTCATCATTCTCCTCCTTCGCACTCATTTTGTGGTTCGGGCTCCTTCTTCGTTTCTCACAAGCTCGCAGCTTAGAAGTGTGAGTTACTGAGTTCTTCGACTCGTGCCTCCTTCACGGACGTCCTCAGGTGAGTTCTCTACTTCTCATTCACCGTCTCCTTTTCTCATTCACCTACGTGATGTTTTCAAGTCCATACGTCGCTGACTTGCTTTCTGACTGTGATTGATGCTTGAGGCATTTTAAATTATTTTTTGTGCTCTGCAAATGCAACAAAATATGATCTTCAATCTTTGTGTGCATGTGTGCATCCTTTAATTATTTGAGTATGATGATATTTCCATGTCCCAATGTTTGCAGGATTCACCTGTATTATCTTCAATCTTTAAGCATAGATAAATCAATGTTCTTTTCTTTAATGTCTGTAGTTAAATTTATATCTGAAACAGGGGCCTCTGCTGCTGCATAATGCGTTAGTTTATATTGACATTGATATCTTTCACGAGCTCTTGTACCTGATATCTCAGTTTAACTTTCTAACCAATTGAAACAGCGTTAGAGAGACAGTCCCCATGTGAAGTTGTTGGAATCGTGAATCAAAAATTAAAAGTTTAAAAACCATGGATGTAGAAGTATAATGATCCATAAATTTCTCCCATTAATTCTTTGGATCACAAATTCTGGGCTTCCATTTTTTGTTGCATGAATTGTGACAGAGAAAGGCTGCAGGCTTTTAATTAATCTGAATAATTTACGTTACTTTTTTGTTTGATGGAGAAACCTTTTACATGAATCAGATATATGTGTTTTGCCCTGTAGATTCTTGAGTCTTGATTCCAATTATTCCTCCATTATGCTTGGAAGCTCACGATTATTTCTTTTTTCTTAGACACATTTGACCTCTTCCATTCTTTTTGTATCTGCAGGCTTGTTTAATTATTTCTGTGTTCGATTAAAGTGATAATAATTTAAGGCGTGAAAGAGCAAATTAGTATGCGTTTTAGACAAAGTAAATAGATGATCATCTTTGATGCTTTGTTGAATGGGCCAAGCTTCTTTAAAATTAATTAAAAAACGTTGGCTTAAAATCAAACGGTAGGTTAAGTTATAATAAGACTTAGTTTTCTTGAAATGTAGCTCCCATTTGCTGCTTATTAAATGTAATTGGTTTAACACAGATCTTTCCTCCAAAATTTCTCCAAGGCTCTACAATTTTTCCTCTCTACAAAAAATCAACACCCCCCTTGTGGTCATCTCCTTTGTACCAGAAACCTCCAAATTCTTTTTTATCTTCCGATCTGTACCAAGTACTTTCTAACTTTCATTATCCATAAATTTGCATCTTGTCTATTTTTTTTTATAATCCTAATCTGAAAATTAAGAAATTAAGTAGCCTAATATGATTTTCTCTCTATATTCAATTACAAGGTTAGGTACTTTAAGAGTACGGATATTTCGCCTAAACCTAATGCAGTAATGGCTCTTGGAGTGAGTTATTTGTAATTTGTATGATTATGGATTTGGATTAAAACTATGGACTATAGACTGAGCTGTTTGTAATTTTATATGATTATGGATTTGAATGACATATTGATATGATTTTAATTTGTGATATTTTCTCATAACCTTGTGATAAATTTTGTTGAATATATTGATATTGTTACAATTTTGAATGAAAATCTTGACTATCTCTAGTTTATGATATTTGAAATTCAGATTCAAAGTTCAGTTAGGAGGCACAATGTCGATGTCAAAGAGTTCCAAGATGCTTCAATACATAAACTACCGCATGCGGGTCACCATTCAAGATGGCCGCCAACTTGTGGGTAAGTTCATGGCTTTCGATCGCCACATGAACCTTGTTATCGGTGATTGCGAAGAGTTTCGGAAGCTACCCCCTGCCAAAGGCAAGAAGACCAATGAAGAACGTGAGGATCGCCGAACTCTAGGCCTTGTTCTTCTCCGTGGTGAAGAGGTCATTTCCATGACCGTTGAGGGCCCACCCCCTCCCGAAGAGTCTCGAGCAAAGGCTGTCAATGTTGCCGCTTTAGCTGGCCCTGGTATTGGCCGTGCTGCTGGTAGGGGGATTCCCACCGCTCCTATTGTTCAAGCCCAGCCAGGTCTTGCTGGCCCTGTTCGCGGTGTTGGTGGTCCTGCTCCTGGCATGATGCAGCCCCAGATCTCTCGTCCCCCACAACTTTCTACTCCGCCGGTGTCATACCCAGCTGGGCCACCCGTGATGCGCCCTCCTGGGCAAATGCCTGGGTATCTTGGACAAGCTCCGCCGCTAATGGCCAGAGGCCCACCTCCGCCAATGCCGCCTGGGCAATTCCCCTCGAGGCCAGGCGGTCCACCCCAACCTTTCCCAATACCTCCGCCTCAATTTGGACAAAGACCTATGGGACCACCCCCTCCTAGTCAGATGGTGAGAGGACCACCAGCTCCACCTCGACCTGGAATGCCAGCTCCACCTCCTCCACGTCCTGGGATGCCCCCTCCGCCTAGCAGTGCTGTTCCTGTATATGGACCACCTTGGCCAGGCATGCCTCCTCCACCAAACCCTCAGAATCAGCAACAGTAATGGTTCAAGTAGGTCTCTCACTGTTTTCATCTCTTTGCTTTATGGTTCATTATTCCCCTTTAGTTTTAGAATTTGGGCTGTTAGGAGACTTAATACTTTTGTGGCTTCCAGATTTCTGGCATTTCTCCTGGTTTAGGTTATAGTAATGTCATATATAAATCTTATTAATGAGTTTATGATTGAAGATGGCAGCATGTATTGTCTTAAAGAAGTACAATTTCTACTGAGACTAAAAGATTGCTATGGTTGAAACAAATAAAAGAATGGCTATCTCATCATAATTCAAGAACTATAAAGTCAGTCTTATCATTAAAAGTCAAATTTGCGAGCTGCACCATGATCCCAGTTGTATCTGTAGGTATGGCCCAACCTTAGTCTGAAGTAAGCTGTCATCTATCTATCTATTGCCATCCCCAAAAAACTTCTGATTTTGAATGCTTTGTGTGGGAGCTCATTGTATGGCATTGCGTAACACAATTAATTAATTAAATAATACTGAAAATTTTACATTATGGGTTCCATATTATCTGCATGTAAAATGAATGTGTCACCCAGAAGATGCATTACATGTTCTATATTTTTAAAGTTATGTTCACCATATCTGGTGGCATGACCAATTTTTTGGATACTATTACATAGTAGTGCAGTTCACTGGACTTATGATCCCAAAGTCCTTAGCATCTGAGTGATTGTAACTTAACATAGTCCTGTTCAAAGTTGTCGAGTTAGATTTCTTTTGCAACTTAATTGACGTTTTGGAAAGTTAAGCTGTTGCTATTACAGATGTTACAGAATTTTTAAAGCTTATAAAAGTTGCAAAGGCTCATTCTTATAATCTAATAAAGCTAATATACTTGAAGGTATGGCAAAGAGTATCTCACTGCCCACCCTTAGTGGCCATCTTGTTATATTTCTTTAACTAGATGCTGCCCTTCTTCAAGGCGTCTGCAGTAACTTCTCCATAGGTGCTACTTGTGCTCTGCATTAATAGCTTCATAAATTCTATAGATATGGAGCTCCATTTTGTATACCTAGCTTATAATGAACGTAATTGTGTAAAAACCAAATCAAATTGAATGTAGTGTTAATACACTCATTTGTTCTTACGTATTCATATCTCTGTCGAGGTATACTAGAGGTGAAGTTAATGACGGTAGCAAATTGAATTAGGATCAGATTCAATGAAAATTTTGGAAGTAAAATTTAATACCAATGTCTTGTTAAATGGAGCCTGTAGATGTAAAAGAATGTTTGTTCATAAGATCGTCTGTGAAGTATCATTGATAAAAAACACAAAGCGTTTGGTCTGTCATGCATGCTTTATGAATTTTCTGTCCTGATATTCTGAGTAACTTCAGTCACTAGTACTGATAAGTTGACTGAATAGCTGCTTTAGATTCATTATTCCTGTCTATTCACTTACGTTAGGAGCTATTAATAATGATAAAGGTCTAATTCCCAATTTATTGTTAAAAGAGGAAAATCTGATTTAGTTTAAATTTTATTTTCTAAGTAGTCTGAAATTCCACCTTGTTATTTGGCCCAAATAATTCCACTTTATCTAGGGTGGGAGTTGGAGATTCAAAAGCTGATTGGGGAAAGAGAAATGGGAAAAGAAAATTCAACTATATCTGTCTTTAGTTTTTCTAACATGTCTCAGGGCCCAGTAGTATCCTTGAAGATGCTGCTCATCCATTAAGGAGCATCAAATTACATTACTACATTGTTTTGGTTGGAAACAATGTGGCCATCAGATGGAGATAAACTTTTGATTTATAATAATATTTTGCTTACTTTCTCTCTCTGCATTAATCTTATTCCCTTAGACATCTAACTTGAAATAATTCGCTCCCCATATATTTCATTTCCTAAACTTGAAATTTTCTTGTTGCACAGGATGTAGACATGGTTAAAGTTAAACTCGGCTAGATTCTTAAGAAAGAATTTTACACTCTTTCGATCTTCATTTTACTTAGACTCTTCGTGGCTTTGACATTTTGTTCGGGCACTTGTTGGGGAGCATTTTGTAAAATTAATTGCATAAATATAATCAGGGATTTGACCAAATTACGAAGAGCATATCTTGTTAATGGGATTGCAGAATTCCATACTTTTAGTTTTATCATAAGTACTACCCCAGAAAACTGTTTCGTAAATCACAAATACTTCACTCATAACTTAAGATAAATCGACCTTGTATGATATGTTGGAAATCAAAATAAGGGATTTCAGTGTAATTCTCAGAACTACGTAAATTTGTATAGCCAATTAACAAATTATTTTTGTTAGGACCTTGAAAACTCTATTGACGTTTACTTATGCTGCAGAAATGGTGTTTTATTTGTTGTCTGTACTAAGTAGAAGACTTCAATTATCGTTGCAGGTGTCTTTTAGCTGGTGCGTTGAGGAAAATGGACAATGAACTTTTTGTGCTCACTTCAACATCTAGCTTGTAGATGCGAAGCAATTGTTTCTTGGACACTTGTCTTGGGGATTTGATGATGATGAGAATGTGTCATTGTCAAAATAGTATCACCATCTGGGAGGAAAACCAGTGGGCAGATGCAATCTGAGCAATAGACATTCTAGACGACTTTGTGAGAAATTTCTGCCAGATTGCCAAAAGAATGACTGATGTGGGAGTGTGTAGGACGGGATTGGCAGCCTTCTTATTGTAATCATGACTGACATTAGTTCTTGACTAGTGCTTTTGTTTCTATCAGATTTTAGCATCACTTTTCTTAGTATGTATATTTCATAAGTGAATTTGGTTCTTATCATGTGAGAGTGCTTATATGAAGTGTATGAAAGCCACTTGGGAAGGAATCATATTTCAATAGCGGAGTTGTGTCTATGTCACATATCTCCCTCACATGAGTGTCATGTAATTCCTTCTCATGGCGGGCTCCAGATTTGGTTGATTATGCAACTGTTGGAATCCAACTATCTGGAAATGGAAATAAAATCCATTACCTTGGCAACTTAAGCAGAAGGTGAGTACATAAGAGCAATGCTAGAATCTGTGTGAATAGGATGAGCACTCATTAGGGAACTCATTAGGCCCAGTTAAGTTAATCAACGCCTGAATGTTGAACCTATCAAACACAATATCCAAAGAAGAGTGCAAGTTGTTAGAATTTTTATGGTGTATACTCTATATGCATATATAAATTTGACAATAGTTAATTGCGATTGTTTGTGTGTATCTATTAACTTATTTTTTTCAGGGACTCATCCATCTTTTCCAAAGTTGTTCGTGGGCCCAATGAACACAACACAACGGTTTTAACCCCGTCCAACTAGGCTAAACCAAGTTAGGCGAAACAAGTTTAATGAAAATTTTAAAGTTATTAAAAAATAATTTTATTTATCAACAAAAAATAATATAGGGAAAATCACTATTAAATCCCAAAACATGAAGATATTTATTAAAATGTTCCAATACTATAAAATATTACATCCAAGTCCCATAGTCAAAATCAGTATAAAATCATGAAAAATAAATATAAAAAATTTCAATATTGAGTATAAAATTATACTATAATATTTTATATTGATATTCTATGATTTTATACTCAATAACAATTTTTTATACTTATTTTTCAGGATATGGAACATGTGTGTAATATATTTTAGTATTATGACCTTTAAATAAATATTTTTCATATTTTGGGATTTTTTAGTAATTTTTCCAAAAATAAAAATATAAGTATCATCATTCAAAATATATTCCTTTGAAAAAAATATTGGGATAAAAATATTTTTTAAAATTATATATACTTAATAATTATTCATTATTTTTACATAATATTAAGTTAAAAATTAATATAAAATTTTAAATAAAACAAAAAAAATCATAAAAAATATCATGATAATCATAAAATCAATTTATTACATGAGAAATATCGAGAAAAATAATTATATAAAATAATTTATAAAACATAGAAAAGAAAATGTGTATGTTTGTATATACTAGTCTGGCCCAAAGTGCCCAAACAAAATTGGGCAAACCGATCCACTTGAGAACCCATAAAATTCTTTTCCAAGCTACAACCCATAAAATTCTTTTCCATGCATATCAAAACATACTAGTGAATTTGTACCAAAAAAAAAAAACATTCTAGTGAATTTGCAAATCCTTGTAAAAATACGTGAAATTTTTTGTTGGAGTTTATGATTTGTCAGGAAGTATTAACCGACTAAGGATTGTGGCAACAAAAATGCCAAGATATTGGTAAAAATACAGATAAGCTCTTCCAACTTTAAACTAGTTGCATATCACCCCTTAACATTTAAAAATTGAAATTAAGACCTCAATGTTTCATGATATGACTATAAACTCTCCCGCTGTTAAAATTACAGATAAATTTAGTAGTTTATAATTTTTTTTTTTGTTATGATCATATGCCATGTCACTATGATAAATATGACATGGAATTTTAGTAATTTAATAATTTTATCTAGACATAAAAATATCTATGGGCCATTTTGTCATTTCACTCCAAAAAAACCTTCATCTTCAGCTCCTTCATTGAATGTGGCCACTGGTGCGTCAGAAACCCAGTACCAAGATCCCGTAATGTCAACCTCAAGTTTTGCCATCCACTTGAAACCTAACATCAGTTCAACTACGCGTCGAAGAATTACTATTAACCACCGCACCTATTCCCTTTCCTTTTCAATTGGAAATTAGCTTTCATTTCCACCTCTTCCCTCTCCCTCATACCAGGTGCTAACTCTCCCATTTGCCCTTGGAAATTCCTCCCTCCGATCCTTTTTTATCAGAGCTTTTTAAGAATTTTTTATGATCCTTAATATAATATTTTTTTTAAACTATCTTAATCATTAAATCTTTTTTTACCTATAAAAGATCCTTTATTGGATAGACAGTAATTACTATTAATATGAATAATTATATTAATAATTAGTGATATATTAAGTATCATTCTTTTTCTTTTAAGGAGAGAAAAGAGTGCTACTATTAAACTTCATTGAATGGAATAATTTTAAAAAATAATTGAAATTTAAAACAAATTTAATGAAACTAACTACTTTTAATTAAATGTAAAGGGTGATATTATATTTATAGTATTTTTGTCAGCTATTATATTTATATTATTCTTCAACAATAATGGTCTTTTTATTATTCTTTTATTCATGAACACACAAAAAAAATGATTCATAAAATTATTTTTGTTCACTTTTTATTTATTCTAGTCTGTATATATTAAACAAAACTAGAGTGAATCCTATACACTTGTGTGAAATAAAAGAAGCCACACTATTTAACTAATGAGTAATGCAGTCCTTTATCTTTTTTTATATGTTATATCCAGACATATTTTTTTGCTATGTTATTTGTGACAGATCCAAGGTTTAACATATGGGACACGGTTGTGTATATAAACTTGTGGCTCGGTTAGCCCGATCTAATCTGGTTTTATCGAACCAATCAGGTTAGGTCAAAATTTAGGCCAGGCCGAACTTTGAGTTAACTATGGTTTGTCTGACTCGACCTATAATATGTATGTTTTTTAAAAAAAAAAATCTATTATTTTATATACATTAATTGATTTTATAATATGTTTTTTCTTTATATATCTTATATAATATATTTATTATTATTTTTTTAATTTTCATGTAATACATTTATTATACGGTTAGTATAAAAAAAGTTTTAAGATTTTATGATTTTAATTTTATTTAAAATTATAAATTGGTTTCTTAATTTAATATTATATGAAAATAATGTATAGTTATAAATATTCAGAATTTTTTGAAAAAAATTAATTTCTATCCTAACAATATTTTTGAAGAAAATATATTTTTACATAAATAATTATATTTTTTATTAATAGATAAAGTTAGTTTCTTATTTTATTTTTTAGTGTTCTAAAAAATTATTTGCTATCAGTTTGATCTAATACCTAGTCGGATTTTGTCCCAATATCATTGGGTTGGGTAATTGAGTAGGGGTGAAGTATGACCCATATACACCCCTAATATAGGGGGTTGAAATGAAAACTATAAAAAAAATATTTTGGGGAAGGGGGCTATAAGGCTAGACATATTATTCATAGATTATAAATAATATTATTTATTATGCATTTTTGTTTTATATTGATATTATCAATATATAAATATAGAATAAATTTGATAGAAAACCACACTATTAATTAATCATGAAATTAAAATGTCATTTACCTTGGATTTCTATTGCACCAATACTTAAAAAACAAAGATGTCCTCGTATTTTATGCATTTTAGATATGATATTATTTTCTCTGATCCTTAATATAAGACCCTTTTAATCGAATCACGTGGATTAAGAATTGGAATTAAAACTAATTAACTATCTCGATTTCTCCAAAAATCTCAACATTTTTCCAAAACTATCCTTATTTAATCTCTTTCTCTTTCTCTTTAGATATATTAAATAAGGGCATTTTTCTGAAAATGTATAATAAATACTACCTCGTATATTGTAAAAGGTCTTACATTTAGGATCAGGGTAAAAAATCCTATATATAGGACCGGAGGTAGTAATATCATACTTTACGATATATATTATAAATGTATCTTTATTTTTCTTTTTCACAAAGTTCGAAAATAACTTAAATCTCATAGAAAAACTCAATTTTTGGTTTTTATTTTAGGTATTTTCATATCATTTTTATAATACTTGTTTAAAACTCAATTTTTTTTATATTTTTATCTTTGATACATTAATTTGTTGAATATATACATGAATTTTATATACATATATCTTATACCTATATCTTAAAATTTTAAAACTTGTCATATATGACATATCATATCGTGTCATACCCGGTGTCCACATCTATATCTATGCATTATACTCTTGGATACCATATCACAAGAAAAACTCCCTTGATTCAAATGAATATGTGTCTAGCTTTTGTTGAAAATAAACCCATCATATTCACTCAATATACCTCATATGATATACTGGCTTTATGAGGCAATTTAGAGAAAGCCCTTACCCTTTACCCTCTGTTTAGATGATAAAAAAATGAATAGAAAAGAAAAATTTAGAAAAAAAAAATAAGAGGGAATCTAGACACCTACTTATTTAAATTATTTTTTATTTTTCCTTGTATTTTTTTCGCTCCCTCTATTTTTCCTTAATTCCAAAGAAAGCCTTTTAAGGTTTTTCTCTTTTATTTTTTCCCTAATTCCAAAGAAAGCTTTTTAAGGTTCCCCCCCCCCCCCCCCCCCCCAATTCCAAAGAAAGCTTTTAAGGTTTTTCGCTTTTAAAACGGTTACAACGTTGCCATGCAATTTCCTTTTCGTACAATTGCCCTGCGATTTTTTTTCCTTCTTATATTTTTTTTCCCTCCCTCTATTTTTCCTTAATTCCAAAGAAAGCCTTTTAAGGTTTTTCTCTGTTTTTTCCCCCTAATTCCAAAGAAAGCTTTTAAGGTTTTTCTCCTTTTAAACGGTTACAATGTTGCCATGCAATTTCCTTTTCGTACAATTGCCCTGCGATTTTTTTTCCTCTTTCTTTCAGGGACAAAAAAAAAAAAGGTCCAAATTATGCCTCCCGTATCTGCCTCACAACTAAAGCCTTGTCACGATCAGTTATTACTATCATCATTTCATTTTCACAATAATAGATTCATTAAGGTATCTAAAAATATATTCACTCTCACTCTTTGATAATTCAGCTCTAAGAGAGAGAGAGAGAAGAGACATTTAAGGGCCAAGTTGTGGACGTTAAGGTTGCTTCTTTTAGTTATTATAAGATTTTTTGGGCACAATTGTAGTTTTAGTTGACTGTTCTCATCAAAACTACTGTCCAACTTGAAAGCTACATGCACTTCTTCGCAAATCCATAAGGTTAGGTCGGTGGATAAGTGAAATCAATTTATTTTGTTATTAATGCCATTGGCATTTCCTTTTCAGCTGTAATATTGTATAAATAAAGAATTAGCTTTCATTGAACCAAATGACTTATAAGAACTAAATATGGATCTTGTACATTATATAAAATTTAAGAAATAAGCATTATTATTTATGGATTATGGATTGTGTAAATTGCTTTGGATTTCATATTTTATTATTTTATATAGTCCCCCTTTTACAAAAATTAAATTACATAATATTATAATATTTATATCAATATTATTTGATGATGTTTATATTTTTTATTTAAAGACTCTGTATGCGTTTTTATTCACAAAATTATTTTTTTATTATAATTTTTATATTCCGTAGAATTTTGCATAGCAAATAGGCTCTCAGCCGTCAAAATGAGTTTGGGGTTAAACAGATAAATCTTCCCTAGATTGTGGATCAAATGATCTAATTAATTTAACTGGCGGGCTTGAAAATCTAAACTCACCCAATCAGTTAGGTGAGTTGGCTTATTTAACTTATAAAAAAAATAGAAAAAACACAATTCAACATTTAATATCACAATGTCTCATCATTAAAAAAATTTAGCAATACAAACCAATCATCATGTTTTCATGTTAAACTCTTATAAAAGTACTTGTCACGTGGTTGGGCCCCAATACTTTGATCAAGGGTGGGGTTTAGTCCTACATTTATAAGAAATATGCATATGTAATTATAAATGAATAAGACATTTCACCACTCGAGTACCATTCACATTAAATAGTTTTTCTAGTTAATATTGTTATAAAATTTCTTAAAATATAAATTAAAATAGAAAAATCATACTAGTCACAAACCAACTTTGGACTGGAAAAAAATCAGGAGATACATAACCAAAATGGAGGGGAAAGAAAAAAAAAAACAAGAGATACATAATTAGAATGGAGGGCCCTCCTTTTTGTCTATAAAAGAAGGTGCATAGGAGTTGGGTAGTAAAATCATTTTTGAATTCAATTCACTTAAAAGAGAAATAAAATGATAGAATACGGTCTCAATCAGCCACAAACTCAGTACATTTTAATCTATCAAGTATCAACTATGTATTATTTACTTTCAATTATTGTTTCCTTCTCCCATTCTTTATTGAAATATCTAGTTGTACACAATTTCTTTATTATATAATTATTTGATATATAATATTATGAATATTATAAAGCTTATATGAAGATAGCTCTTTAAACACGTTTTTTTCATTTATAAGACTTAAATTCAAAACTTTATTTAAGAAGTGTTGAATCTCTTGAAATTCAACCAAATTATTGTTGGTTAGTTGTATACAATTTTAGTAATTCAATCATATAAATATACGTCAAAAAAAATTATAAAATAATTGAAATATAAACCAAACTCAATGCGTACAACGTTTTGCACATGAGTTGTTTTATTTTCATGTAATTTTGGTTTGACTCGTTATTTCCAAGTTCAATACACACGTGTACGTATGTATGTATATATGTATTTATTTTTTAAATAATAGTAATTATTATTTTTCTAAAAAAAATCTAGGTTAGCTCAACTAACTGATTATTATCTATCCAGCTATTAAATCATTAAATGGGTCAATCTATCTCGCAATGGACCATCACGGGATACAGATTAAAGGGACTAACCCATTTTGATTAGTTAGTTTGGCCAAAAAAAATCTAAGCCTAACTCATCTGTTAGGCTAAACAAGTTAGACACATTAAATACATTAGACTAAGAAAAAACATATTAAGAAATCAGAGGAGATACTTTGATGGTGATGGAGTGAGAGAATTGGCAGTGTGGCACAATAGATCTAAGTAGACGCATCAAAGCGAAAGAGTGACAACCACGGAGCACGGACACTGTTTTTTCACAAATCCAAAATATTAGGTTGGCGGATACGTGAAATCTTTTTTTTTTAATCTATATACTAAATAATTTCTTAGATTATATTTTTAGAAAAATTAATTAAAGAATGCAAAACTATTCCTTTAAATTTTGATTTATTTACAAACAATCCTGAACTTTTAAAATTGAAAACGGACCCTTCAAATTTCCTACTTCAAAAACGCGCATTTTTTTACAATTTTTTTAATGGTATCAAATGTCTTCTTCTTGTTTTTTTTAAGTTTCTACCAAACTAAAAAAATGGCCTTTACTTTTTTTATTATCCTACATATTTATTTTGATATATCTATTATATATTTGTGGACATATGAGAAATTGTGAACTATATATTAAAATCATATAAATACTTTGTAATTTGATGTTATTTTACTATATTTAAATGTGGTCATGATGTAAAGTATTTTTATATTATTATTTGAATTACAATTTGTTTTCTTTTATATTTTTAAGTATTCTTAATATAAGTTATTCTTGATTTTCAAGTAATTTGTTTGTTTGAAAGAAAGCATTTGATTTAGCAATTTGTGAACTATATATTAAAATCATATAAATATCTTGTAATTTTATGCTATTTTTGTTAATCTATGATGTTTAAATGTGCGATCATAGTGCAAAGTATTTTTATATTATTATTTTAATCACAATTTATTTTCTTGTATATTTTTAAGTATTCTTAATATAACTTATGATTAGTTTTCAAGTAATTTGTTAGTTTGAAAGAAAACACTCAATTTAGCAATTTGTTATACATCATATATAATAATAGTAATGTTTCTATTGTACAACATATATTTGTTATAATATCAGTAATTTGTTATTCTTTTATATCATGTTGGGAGAATTAACATCAGAGTAATAATAAATTTTTTCGTTATAATATAATTAAATAATTATAAAATACCTAAAACACATTCTATTTATACTTATTTTATTATATTTATTTATATAATTTGATTAAATATACCTAAAGCTAGCTTCCTGTGCGATGCATGAGTTTTGAACTAGTTTATTTTAAATTTGGAGGTCACTTGGTATAGGAGAAGTAAAGGAAGAAAATTAAATTTCTTGGAAAGTAAATCATTCAATTTCGTTTGGTTTCAAAAAAATTTCAAATTCTCCAAACGTTAAACTTCACATCGAGAAATTCTACGTTTTGACCGAAACCAAGGGAAGTTCTATTTTCTGAGTTTTTTTTATAATTATTTTTTAAATATATTCCTAACTTCTTAATATTTTTTTAACTAAAAATAATATTTTTATATTTAACAATATAATATAATATATTTATTTAAAAATTAACTTGAACTTTCCATAAGTAAAAGATAAAACAAGTAAATTATATTTAATCTTCCCGAGAAATATACTTCTGGGAAACTTTCCCACTATACCAAGGAGCCCTTATATGTTATGTTGTATATATTTTTTATTTTAATTAAGGAAAAAATTAAATTTTCATTAAAATAAATTATAATTAACATTTAAAGTTTTCCATTCATTTAATTAACATTACTTTTGAAATTGATTCTATACATTTCCCTTTTTAGTAATTGACAACAAAATAATTATTTTGAAAATATTATTTATTTCTTATAGTGCTTAGTTCTTACTTTGAAACCATATTCCCATGGTACAGAATATTCATATTAATCACAAACCAACCTTGGCTTCAAAAAATTTTTTAAGAAAAAAAAAATCAAAATATGAATAATTATAATGGAGGGGGCCATGCTTGCAATAGAGGGAGGCACAGAGGAGTTGAGTGTCAAAACATGTTTAGATTCAATCACTTAGGAATTCAAAGTTCATGTTAATAACGTACCAACTTTGTGTTCTTCACTTTCAATTATTGTTCCCTCCTCCCACTCTTTACTGAAATATATCTTATCAAGTTGTATACAACTGTATTGATTTAATTTGCTACTGAGTCCAAACATAGCTTCCATGTTGTAACTAACAATCACAAAAAAATCTGCTAGTTTGGACAAAAAAATCTAACTAAGGCTCAACATTTAAATCTAAAACTTTTGATGTTTGTCGACCATGAGCCATCAAATAAACAGGCCAATCCATTTTAATTAGACAGTTTGGGCAAAAAATCTATATTTGACTCACTAGTCAATTAGGCAACCAAATTGACACATTTAGCACATAAAAAGAAAAAATATAATAAAAAAAATAAAGGAGACGTCTCACGAATCATTCACTATATATATAATTTAGTGAAAATCGCATTATTTATAAGTAGTTACGAACCCTGCCTCTCAAGTTTAATGCAATGCATGGAGTCCAATATCTAGTTTAATATAATGACACTATATTTAAATAGATGTAAATGCAACGGAGTGATGAGTGATGGACTCAGTACTAGTAAGAAAAAAACAAAATGAATGATAGATTTAGATAGACAGAGGCTAAAACTGGATCTATGATTGTGTTTATTGCTTTTTACCTTGGGAGAAAGACACTTAAGGACCTCCATGTAAAAATATTGCCAAATAAACAGTACAAGTGCTGAATTCAGTTGATTCGAGTTGGGAATTCAGTTTACAGGAGTATTGAAATTTTATTTTGAGTCCTTGAAAGGAAATATCTTCATATGGGGATCCTTAAGTGTCTTTCTCCCTTTTACCTTCAAATTGATGGATGAATATTGAATTTGATAGTACTACCAGTGATGAATCTAGAACCCTAAGTCAGGGTGTATAATATGAATTTAGATCTAATGGGTTCAAAATTTTGCCAATGAGGGCAAAAATGTCAAAACCATTTTTTTAAGCACCAAAGTCTTTTCCATATATATGGAAAGAGATTAAATCTAAGACAACATGCTTAAAGAATCCAACTATTTATCAACTGTATCAAGACTTTATCAATAAAATGTCAAAACTTTTAATACTTTTATGCAATTTTCCCCCCAAAATTACGGGGCATTTGCCCACCCTCATTTGCACTCGAGTTTGTCAATGGATGATGAAGGAAGGAAGTAGTAAACTTAGTGAATTGTATTAAGAAAAATTAAATAGGCTAACTTGTAAGTTATGCTAACTGTTCAATAAAAAAAGAATTAAATATAATTTTATGAACAAATTCTGAAAAAAAAAATTGACCTAACCCATTAAATTAATGAATTAAATGAATTGAACCGATAAAATTAAAATATTTTAACAATTCTAATGACTAAATATTGAACCTATAAAATAAACCCAAAACTAAAATTAGATTGAGAGTTAAGTTGATCAATTATCAAGCCCAACTTGCTCATATGCAACTTAGGTGAACTATAAAAGTTTGGCAAACATGTTCACACCCCATGTGAAGTTTGATCAATTGCCCATACTAATTGGTTCTTTCCCCACCTTCCCAATCCATCCAAAAAACTTGAGTCCCACTGTTTACCTTGGTATGATCAATGTGGCTTTTTATAGATGCTATAATTTATATTAATGATATTATTGTCTGTTTTTTAAAGTGTCTGCCATACAAAAAGAAAAAAAAAGAAAATTACTTTTAAGTAATATCAAGAATAATTTTGTTTGCTATGAGCAAAAAAAGTAAGAAATTTGAGCCACTTTTTTAAGATAGAAGTAGAATTTTCACTTTTACATTTTTCTTAATTACATTGAATACTTATTTTGACATATTTATTTTAAATTTATATTTTATATGGAACGTATTTTGATTTTAATTAATAGTTTAATTTGATTGAGTGAATATCAAATTTAGTTAAAATTAAATATTATAAATTTTTTAAATTATCTGTCCATTCAAATAAATTCATTTGTAAAATTAAATCTATACATTTTTTGGTCAATAATGACATAATTTCATTGAAAGTAAAATTAAACCTTTACAACTAATTGTAGTTGGATCAAGTGGAAGAGACCAAATTCCTCTTAAGTAAGTTGAGGGTCTGAATCTTGCAGATGAAAAAAGAAATCATATATTGAGAGAGCTATCCCAATTAGGTCTAGTAATACTCAAATTTGACATGATCATTCTGAATACCAAATAGTTATATAAAAAAATTAAACATATACATTGCTCTTAGTAATTTGACTAAAAAATTATATTAAATGTTATTAACATTGATAACATCTTTAATCAAATAATTTTATTGCAGACATATTGTTTTTATTATACTTTTATTATGAAGGTATATTTCCAAAAAAAATAATATGAACAAAAATGGCTTAACAAACCAAACTTGGACTCAAGATTTAAAAAAAAAAACAATCCTGAGATATATTCTAAGAACGGAGGGGCCCTTGTTTGCAATAGGAGGAGGCACATAGAATTGGGAATCGAAAACTTGCTTGGATTTAATTCCTTTAATGATAAATAAAATGATAGAAATCAATCTCAATCAACAGGAACTCAAAGTACATGTTAATCTATCAACTATTGAAATATCTAGTAGTATACATCTTTAATCAGCAATATATAACCATATTAAAAGAAATTATTAAAAAAATTACAGGTAAACTAAGTTCAATATGTAAAACGTTTTGCACATGGTTTGTTTTATTAATCTTTTTTGCCATAATATATTTTATTTTCGTGCCATTTTTGTCTCACTCGTATTATTTCCAATATTTATAATTAAATATATTTTTCATACAATAAAAATAGATAATAATTCAAAGTTTTTTAAAAAAATTACATTAGCTGATGAGGTTTACTTAGACCAAAAAAAAAAAGTTTACACAAGTGGTTAAAATTTTGGGTGGCCTTGTATGTGAGAAGGAGGAGAGTAAGATATAATTTTCCAAGAAGTAGATTATTATATACTAGTTAGTTAAAAAAAAAAAAGGGACTTCCCATCAGTTGGGTTTAACTCAGAAAGTAGAACTTCTACTTTCCATGTAATTTGTGTTAATTATTCTTGATCATTTAATATTTTTTTTAATAAAAATAGTATTAATGTCTTTAACACTAAAACATAATATATTTATTTTAAAAAATAATTTAAATTTCTTGGGAATTGAAAAATTAAACAAGTAGCTTATATAGTACTGATACTTTAAAAAAGTAGATGCACTCATATTCAATATATAATATGATATGATATGCGTGCTTATTAGTATATATATCCATTTGTATCATTTGATACCTATCTGTATTGTTTCAAATTTTTACAGTAAAATAGGAGTATATGAAGTTATTATAAATATTTTATGGTTTATTTTAACATTTATACTATAATTTTTAGAATATTTAATACTCATTTTTTTAATGAGTAGATATATTAATTATATAAATAAATAATTACATAAATAATATTATATATAAATATATATCCCCACACCTGTATTTTAAAATTTTAAAAATTATCATATTTTTTATATCATGTTGTATTCTATATATCCGATATTCATACCAATACCAATGCTACATAGCAAGCAGATAAAGCATAAACTTCCTGAAAGTTAATTTCTCACAAAACTATTTGTCGAAAAACATACCAAGTAACCTTGTGGAACTTACCCTTGCCCATAAGTTTGGGTTTGAATTCCTTTAGTGCTATGCCAATGACTGAGATACCAGCCCCTAACCGGATTCATGATTCACTAATAGGACCATAGTTAAATTATAGTATCATAATTAAATTAATACGTTTTTAAGAATATATATTAAAATGTTATATGAGAAATAAAAATGTATAATAAATTGTATAACTTAACATTTAAATCCAAATAAATCAATATCCATCTATAATCATAAAAGCAACTTATAAATTTTTTTGTCACTTGAAGAATCATAAATTAATCTAAAAAAATTGTACCTATTAATATTTAAAATTTGATATTGTTTATTTTTAAAATCAATTACATATATATGGAAGACACATTCGAAGAGACCAAAAAAAAAAAGTCTCAAAACCACACCTTGAGACCATGCAAAATGCTTGTTTTTTTAACCTCTTGAAATCTGAATATGATAAGCAAAGACTGTGTTATTACTTATTATAACATCACTGCTTGAATGAAGATTAAAAAATAAATAAAATGATTGATTCGAACGAGTTGAGCTACTAATTCTCGGGCTCTCAACCTTTTTTTAACCCCCTTTTTTTCTCCTCCTATTTCGATATTCTCTTCCTATTTCAAAGTGGACTAGCTAGGCAACTCATTTGTTTTCCAATTAGGCTAATCAATCTGGGTCAATTTTCGTGACCTTGCCAAATATTGAACTTAGAAAATAAATCCAAAACTATAATTAATTAAAGAGAATGTCAAGTGGAACAAGTACGAAGGCGTCCGTCCAGTCCAAGGTCATATGCAACCAGAGGTGAAGATATTAAAGTTTGGCAATGATGTTCACGCCCCCATGTGAAGTACGGTCAAGTTGCCCATACCATACCACCGGGTTCTTTCCCCCCACCCCAGAAACTAGAGGTCTCTCGCCACTCTTTGGATCTGCCTCTTTCTTTTTTGTGGCTCACAATATTTCTCAAACCCAACAACTAAAATCACAATCAAAATAATTAAAAAGCTGTCTATACTATAGTGTCTCATGTGATACAATCCAAACGACCTCTCTAGAAAAATCAAACAATAAGCTACTATTAAAAATAATAATAAACACTGAAGGAATAAAAAATATATATATATATATATTATTAAATAAGGACAGAGAATGGCGGGTAAGAAGTTGATCCCTGCCTTTGGCCAGCCTTAAAAGTGAATACATCTTTTTGAAAGACTTGTCTCCCTGCATTGCCCACTTCTCTTGTTGAGGGTAGATCTGTGCCCAACTTTACATTTATGAATAATTATTAAAAATAAAATAAAATATTATTGATCTAAATTTAACCAAAAAATTTATAAATAAATTAAATTTTGATGTGAAAACAATGAATTGAATTATAATTAAAAATTCATCGATAAACTTCATTTATAACATATAAATAAGAGGTTAAGGACCTTAAAGGACCTTTTGGTCCTTAAGATTTTTCAAAATTTTCAAATTGGTTAATGTGTTTTTATTTTGTACAAATAATTCCCTATAGTTTGATATTATTAACAAGACAGGTCTTAATGATTTAATAATCCAGTAATTTAATCCCTCAATCTTTTAATGTGGTAGTAATACCAATAAAATGAGTTGATATAACCATTAAAATGGGCTGATTTGACTATTTTAAATGTTGATTAGTCTTGAAAATGTCCAGTTAACCCATTTTAACTGACACATCATAATAATCCAATTAATTTAAAATAATCTAATCAGAGATACAAATAGCCTAGTCAGTCCATTGTAATGGTCATAGCAGCTCATTGTAATACTGTTACTACCATGCTAGAAGATTGAGAGATTAAATTACTGAAATTTTAAGACCTATCTTATTAATAATATCACATTATAAGGAGTTGTTTGCACAAATGAAAACATAGGATCTAATTTGAAAATTTTAGAAAACCTTGAGAACCAAAAGATCCTTTATCTTTATAAAATAAATACAGATCTTGTGATTCTATCCAACTCAATTTAAAACATTTGGAGTCTAATATGATTACTAGATATCTTATAGTTTAATAAAAAAAAAAATTAGTGTGTGTGGGTGTGTTGATTACTATTTACAACTACAATTCATATTATAAATCACATTGGTATACCGCATTGATGGGCTTCTCTTCATTTCCAACTTCTAATCAATACACGCATGCACACCCACACACATATGGATGATAAATTATCCACATTTATTATTTATATTGTAATCCTTTCAATTTTTTTATTTGTTATTGTTATTTAAGGTTTTAGTATGCAAAATTAACACAATTAATATATTAAATGTGTTTAGATTTCCTAATATACTTTAAATGAGTGGATATATAAAAAGAGTAATTAATATTATTTTTTACTTTTAAAATGATAAATAATTATATAATTAGAAAATAATAATTAATGTTATTTTAAAATTTAAAAATAGCAGTTAAATAGAAATTAAAAAAAATTTGAAAGGGACCATTGAAAAGAAATGGAGAAAGTAAATCTTAAAGTCACATCATTAAAAAAATAATTTTAAATGATATTTTCATATTATTTATTTTATATTATCAAGATATATTTTTAGTTTTCATTTTCTTTAGATCAAATTATTCTAATTAATTTTAACTATTTGAACCTTTATTAGAAATATACTCCCAACTAATCACGAATTACGTACGGTGTAATTTACTCGAGACCCCACATAATACATAAAAAAATATGCATATACACACAAATGTATATTTAGAAATGAACAACTTTGCCCAAAAAAAAAAAAAAGAAATGAACAACCTTTCCCCCTAACCATACACAACTTCAATTTGTGGCTGATATTTTTTCTATCATTTTCAATAATTGAGATCATGTGGACGCTTCGACTTTTGCATTAGTTGGATCTAGTAAGCAACATCTCGATGATTCATTCAGAGTGTCTACTCAAGTCAATCAATATATAATCCACACTTTCCCTTCATTTTTATAATTTTATTCTACTTATAATTGTACTTTTTAAAATTTTAATTTAATAAATATTAGATATTATAATCATCAAACAACATAACATATTTATATATTTTAAGATATAAATTTTGTTGTTGTTGAATTCCAATAGTTAGGACAGTTTAAATGGTACTTCTTTTATTTTAAATAAATTATGATGTAACATTTGTAACAGAAAATTTTAAAAAATAATTATTTAAAATAAATTTAAGTCATCAATATTTATGAAAGAATAATAGTACATAAACCATTTATTTTTATGTATTTTAAACAACTAAAATGTTTAGTTTGATATCATAAATTATTATGTAATTAGATGGTGTAACAGAGTAATACACAAAATCGCACATTAGAAGTCACATTGTTAACTGTTTGTGAATATTGCAGTTTTTAATAAATTTATTAGCTACATAGATTCATAAAATATTATACCCAATACACAAATATTATTTTTTATTAAATTTTAAGTTAAAATGTTATATTTAAATTTAATTATTAATTATGGAGTTAATTGTTATATCTTAAAATAATAATATGGCCATAAAGGGGTGGGATGAGAGGCAGTGAAGCTTAGCGTCGAAGGTAAATAAAAGTGCAGTGGAAGGTGAGGTGGCGAAAAAGCGCAGGGAAAGTATGGTGGGGACCACAATAGCATATAACATAATTATAAGATGTAAGTAAGATATGTTAATAAATAATTATAAATAAATGTAATAATAATAGATGCAATTTATTTATTATATTTACACCAACCTTCCGTCTTCTTGTTTCTAGTGGTCTTGGATATTTCTACTTTTTTTTCTCTCTCCAAAAATATTTCTATAATATTCACCTCTCGGCTCTTCCATCCCAAGCAATGGCCAATGATGACCACACACTCTCCACAAACCAATCCACAAATAATAAAATATTTTTCTATCAAAATTTGTCTCTTTAAAATTTATATAATTTTATCATATTTTTATTTATTTTCTTATATTTTAACGATTTGTGCCTCATGCATATGTTTTGAAAAGCATATATATATATATATACAAATATAATTTCCTTGAAAAAAATTATTTCATAAAAACTTATATAAAAAAATCTTTATAGATGAAATGTAATTTTAGTACTTATAAGAGATTCTTATAAATTGTCTTTTTAAAGTTTTTTATATAAATTAAAAAATTTATTAAATAATCTAAAATATTATAAAATTTAATAATATTTTATTAAATACATGCTCTTTTAAATAATTTATTTAATATTAACGTAAAGATAAAACAATGACATAAATCACTAATACTTTATTCAAATTTTAAAGTGACATATATTGTAAAAAGTTTCAAAAACGGTATACATTAATGAAGTGTACTTCTTTCTATTTAAAATATAAACTTTCTTTTAAATTTTTTTTTATCTAAAATATAAGTCCCATTTAATAATTTTCAAGATATTAAATATTTTTTCTATTTTATCTTTATCTATGATTAAATATAAGAGAGATAATAAATTTTAAATGTAATATATTAAAAAAGATATTATTGAAAAATAATATATTTTTTATAGATTTAATGAGTAAAATTATTTTTTTAATTTCTATATAATTAATTATATATGACTTATATTTTAAATAGGAGAAAATATAGTGAAATGGAAGTTTTAGCCCTTAAATTAATTAGAAGTTATAATTATTTCAAATCACAAAATTAAAGAGATTCTCAACTTTATCCGTGAATATATTGCTAAAATCACCTTACTCGGGTATATATCGCGTCATAAATACATTTATTTTGCTCTTACAGCGGTAACCTTTTCAATATCCATTTTTCCCAAAAGAAGAAAAAGGGCATGTTTGATTCGTGTTTCTGAAACAGTTTTTCTGTTTTTGGAAACAGAAAACTCAGAAAACTTGTTTGGTAAATCTGTTTTTTATAAACTGTTCTGGAAAACAGAAAAACAAAAGAACAGAAAACGCAGAACAACTTTAAGATGTTTTGTAGTTTTTGTTCTGGAAAATACGAGAAAAGGTGAAAAACATCTACCTCACTAATGGTAAAGTTATAAATTTTGAATAACTCATCTATCGCTCACTAGTTATGATTTTGAGAACAACTATTCAAACAGATTTTTTTGTTTTCTTGTTTTCAAAACTTATTCTCAAAAACAATTTTACAAAACTGTTTTGAGAATAAAAAAACAGAAAACACCATCAAACAGGCCCAAAGATTCTTATGATTATTGTCAGCTTGAACCGAAGCAAACATATTCTCACCACATACAAATTGATAATGTGTTTGGATGGACTTATACATAAATATTTATGAGAATAAATACTTATTTATAATAAATTATGATTATATTAAAAGTAATTTATATTTAGATATTTTATCTCAGAAGTAATTTTGAGAAAAAATATATTTAGATATTGGAGTTTAAGTGATTATTAGGTAAATAATAAGAAAAAAAAATTATCATAAACAGAAAAAATCAGATTCTTCTATAAGCACTTATTTAAAATATAATTATTTATTAAAAATTTATTTTTATTTGACAACTTCAACACATAATTACTTATGTAACCCAATAATTACTTAAATTTAGTATCCAATCAGACATTCATTCATACTAAAAATCAAACGCGACAACGGCGCCTAACAGAAAATATTAAAAAAGAAAATAAGTATTATATATATATATATATTTTAGTAAAATCTCGTGAATTATCTGCTCAGCTCTCATATGTTCCACAAATAAACAACGCAGCATTATTTTCCACTAATTTTACAAAAATCGAAATGCGAGATTAATGCCAGACGGCACAAGCACGGCCACGTGTCGCGGGCCCCAGTGCATTCTCAGCCACAAGATTCTCACGCCTCCTTGAACCCTCTAGGGAAATTTTAAAATACAATTCGAAAATATTTTCGTCATCTGACGTGGTGCCCTCTCCTTTCTAATTTTTATTTTCTCCGTTTATTTTATTTATATCTCCCTTCTCGCCTACGCTTTTCCTCCCCTTCCTATGTGCTCCTACCTTCCTCTATTCCCCTTCATATTCACATTGCTCTTAAAAAAAAGTCTGTCTCTCTTCCCCCGTGTCTGGTTTGTTTTTTCTCGGAATTGGGAATTCTCGGGAAAATAAATATTTTTTCCCGGAAAATTCAAATCGTGGTCGTGGAGTTTGTCTTCTCGGACAAAACTGAGGTATCTTTTAATTTTCTCACTCTCTTCCCAACTCAAGACTAGTTCGATTTCGGCCATCGAGATTTTAGTTGATCTGGTTTGCGCAATCATAATTAAAGATGTTTGTCTTTCAAAACGTTGTGTATACTCTGCCGAGGAAAACAGAGAAACTGTAGGGATTGCGAATGATTTTGTGTGATTTTGTTGGATAAGATCTGTTTCGTTTGAAAGTGTGGTGTAATTGTTGTTAGCTATGCTTGTGGTAGGATACGGGGATCGCTCTCTATAAACCTTGTGTGCTTTCTCGGCAGGACTGACACTGGTTTTGCTTCAATGGAGATGCAGGTATATAAGCAAACAGTTCAAACGGCCTCAATTCGATTACCCTTTCAAGTTTTGTTCTTTTTCTGTCTTGCCTCGGTAGTTGTATGCTTAGAAGTATATAGCTAAGACTACTTCAAATGTTCATTTCTATTTCTGTACCTTTTTTCTTCTCTTAGAAGAAACCAATATGGCCTATAATCTGTAGCCCAATGATTCTGTGAATGTTCCAGCTACAGAAGAAAACAGAAAAGGTTGCTCACACTGGAACATTCCTGTTGTTATATTCAATTGTTGCAGAGCTCCGTGATAGCATTTTAATTTTTAACCCTGTATATGAAGTGACAGTTTAATGACTCTCTATGTAGTATGTAAGTAAACTGATCATATGTTGAGACTTGAGAGTACCACTCAGTGCAATGACAATTCAATCGTCTGAAATTTTAATTTTTTGTGCTCTTGTAAGCTGTTATTGTTATATGGAAAGAGTAAGCATCTCATCCCACATGACATCTATATTATTGAAACAGCTACCTTTCTTATCTACTCCTGCACCCAATTTGGGATGCGAGGTTTAGACAGACAATAGAAGATATAAGGAAAGAAGTAATAATGAGAAGTGTTTTCTTGCATAAATTGATTCATTATTTTTCCAAATACAAAGAATAAAACTTGACAGTGTTTCTTGAATTTAAGTGGAGAAATGGCTTGGTATGAGTTTGGATGAACAGGTTGCCGTGTTTTTGTCTGAAAGGGATTGTGGCAACTGATCCCGTGTAAATTAGAACTGATCCAACAACTTAGTTGTATTCATGGAAGCATCTTTAATGGGGAACTTGTATGTACACCCCCTCTTTAATTCATTCTTGGTTTGGAGACGTCTCATAACTCATTTATTATTTTGTATGTAGAATCAAATAGAGGGCACAAGGTCCAACAACTGTGGCACAACTGGTTATCGTTCCAACGGTGGTGGAAAATCTGAAAATGCTGTCTGTATGAAGGATGTAGCTACAACTAATATGGGAGATAATCATAGTCCCAAGGTTGTTTTACTTTCCATATTGGAACATTCTTTCGCCCTTACTGAAACATTATGGCTGAAGAGCTCACGCTCATTCTGTTCAAGTCTTACTTATGATAATAGGCCAGGAAACCATATACCATTACTAAGCAAACACTTATGATAATAGGCCAGGAAACCATATACCATTACTAAGCAAAGGGAAAAGTGGACGGAGGAAGAGCATCAGAATTTCCTTGAAGCTTTGAAATTGTATGGCCGCAGTTGGCGTCAAATTGAAGGTAAAGCTCATTTTGCTTCTTTAGTTAATGTGGTCTAATCTAAACCACGAGTTGTATGCATTGTCAAGTGAGATGAAGTCATTCGTATCTCCATGCAGAACATGTAGGTACCAAAACTGCAGTTCAGATTCGAAGCCATGCTCAGAAGTTCTTCTCTAAGGTTAATTTTTACATTTTAGTAGATATTCCTGAGGGTAACATGAATGCTATAAAAATTAATATTAATAATAATATAAATAGTTGGATGTTGATTGGTCTTTAGGTCTATATGTTACAGAGAGGACAAGATTTTTTATTAATTTACAAATCTCATGCATCATATTCTTTAATTGGTTTCAGGTCATGCGGGAATCTGAGGGCAGCACTGAAAGTTCTCTAAAGCCAATTGAAATACCTCCTCCTCGGCCGAAAAGGAAACCCTTGCATCCATATCCCCGTAAATCCATTGATTCCTGTAAAGGAAACCCGAATGAACAAGAAAGATCCCCATCCCCTAACCTTTCAACTGCAGTGAAAGACACCCAATCTCCAACTTCAGTGTTATCTGCATTCGGTTCAGAAGCACCTGGGTCATCATTTTCTGAGCAAACTAATAGATGTCCTTCTCCAAATTCTTGCACTACTGACATACACTCGGTCAGCTTATCACCGGTTGGAAAGGAAAATGATTGTATTACATCCAACTCATCTGAGGAGGAAGAGAGATGTCTAGTCTCAGTCGCTTCAATTGCTGGTTTGAACACAGTCCTCTCCCTGGTATGATAAGCTTCATGTTACTCTATGCTTTAGCTTCTGTCATTGAATGATGTTCACGAAACTCTATTAACTGACTTCTAATTCCGTTGTTATTTCAGAAGGCCGAGTTGACTTCCAAGGAAAATGAGAACTCTACTGAAGATGCTGCCAACGTAACACATGCCACAAGCATTAAGCTTTTCGGAAGAACTGTCTCCTTGGTAAATAATCAGAAGTCAGTGAATATAGATAAGGAGAAAATTAAGTCAATTATATGTAAGTCTGCTGATGTAGATTTTGTTGAGAATGAGAAGCTTGGCCAAGCATGGCCATCCAACCAACTAGATATGCCATTGTCACTGGGCATGTGTAATAGTACCTGGAGTACAACATCGCCTGATGGAGCTAAAATTAAATGCATGGAATACCCAAAGGAGAATCCTTGCACTTTTGAGTCCAGATCTGATACTTTACCATGCTGGAATTCACGCCAAGGTCTTCCAGATTTAGACCTTGGGCTACGCAACGAAATTTTAAATCCTACAACTATTCGTCCCTCCCTCAGAGAGAGAATGATTGCGAAGAAAAGTCATTGTACTGATCCTAACAATGAATCAGTTAGTGAAATGAAAAATGGAGTCAAGCACTTGGAAGCTTTTGATTCTCACTGTCAATCATCTCATCATGAGGGAGGCATATTCCCCAAATCTCCACGAGGGTTTGTGCCATATAAAAGATGTTTAGCTGAGAGAGACGCGAGTGCGTTTGTTGCAGCATTGGAAGAGAGGAAGGGACAACGAACTCGAGTGTGCTCGTAGCTTTGCTTCATTTCTCACACAGATTAAGGAGAATGAATACTGACACATAGAACACCGGTTGGACAGATTATGGCCACTACTTTATAGGTCACTGTTGTGGTGCTCGAAAACACATTGTCTTGACGCTTCAGTTGTTGATTTAGGTAGCTGAGATCTAATTGACAAGCATTTGATTTCCATTTCCAATTCTTTTTACTCATTTTCCCACCTGAGCTTTCATCTACTTTTATACAAGAAAACAAAGATATGCCCAATAATTCACAAGGAAAGTTGCAACGTTCAATAGAAATACAGGATATGGTCCACAAGCAATTCTTAAGTTGATTCATTGATATAATGCTTAAATTTGGCATCATCCTGTCATTGTAGCTACATGATTGGATCTGATGTGCAGTCCTAGAGATGAAACGTGGACAAGAACATCGACATGCCTCACAAATATCAGCTCTTTGTTCTTTCGACTCCAACATTGGCTTTAGGAATAGTAAGCTGATATATAATGCTCAAGGGACCATGTATTGAGACCCACCTGAGCAGTATGTATATCTAGATTTTTTTCAAATCAAATTCTTTTTTTTATTTTGGACCACATATGAACATTGCCCCTCTGATCATGAATTTATTGTCATGTTTTCCCACTTTCCTCTTCTGGGCTGTATTTTCCATCCTTGCTCAACATTCAACCACAATGAATTTCAAATTAGCCCTCGCGCATACATGTTCGGTAATTCAATACACTCATCGCTACCATCTCTACTTACCGCCAACAGAGCAGAAACATATAACCTTTTCACTATGTTAAAGCAATATTACCTTCAGACAAATTCATTCTCACTCCAGACTTGAAACCAGAATAATATGGCTAAAAAAATTTCAGAAAAAAAAATGCATTAGTATACTCATGAGAAACAGTAGCTGCCAAATGAGGGTGACTTTCATCAACCATGGCTCAATGAGATAAGTGAGGGCCTAGCAACTTCGTTTAACAGTTTAAATGGGGTGGGAGAGTTCATATAGGTGACCCTTGACATGTTTAAACCAGAAGGGCATCGTCAATGAATAAATCAGCAGACATGCATCAGGTCTAAGCCAGTAGAAGTGAAAGAAATGCATGCATAGCTACGCTGATCGCTGAAAAGCAGCTATATTCCTCAATACAAAAGATTCATCTCGGATGAATCTCTCATATAATGCATTTAAGCCAATGCAGGTGGGTTAGCCCAGGGTTAATCATGTGTCTCTGCAGCATATAGCACAATAAAACGTGTATATATATATATATATATATATATAAGGATTGTGCATCTTCCTCTTGATCATCCTTACTATCTAGGGTTTTGGTTAAGCCTTTGGCGCAATTCTGATCTTGGTTTTGCAACTTCCACAAATATGACCCTACCATCCAAGAACTGCAATAGCAACTCTTTTTGGTCAGTATTCTATATAGCTTAAAAGTGATTTAGTTTTCATTAAATGAAATGATTACTGGGAAAGAAAAAATGAGGGGAAAAAATCTTTTCAAGTGTTGTGACGAATCTGGGTAGTGAATATAATCCTTAAGCAGTGTATTTATTATGATTATTGATCCAGTTTCAGGGATTACAATGAAAATTATCTTCAGTTGATCTTCTAGCCGTGGATAGTGAGGAAATCACTACAACTGCCTAAAAGTTCAATGATACCTCCAAGTCTTCATTATTGAAGAAACAAATCCTAACTCATTCACCTTTAGGAATAACTCCGCAACACTTCAAAGCAGAAGTTTATTTTATGACTAGATAATAATGTAAACATTATCATTATCAGTGTCATTATCATTATTATATTTTGACTCACTTACAAATTCCATCAGAGTTAACCAAACAAAAAAAAAAACAAACTTGTTTAAGCATCACAGACCAACATATATAACTGATCTTCCACAAACAAACATGCTGCAATGAGAAAAAGGAAATAGCATACCTTCCCATGCATTCCATCGATAGCCTTCTGGGAATCCTCTTCAGTTGCATAACGAAGAAAAGCAAATCCTCTAGGTCTATTTGCTATTTTATCCATCACCAGGTTGACTGCTCATATAGTTGAGTGAATACTTTAATAAGAGAACTGGGTTACACACGAACTGATTTCTATAGTAATTTCTTTTGCAAAAGGAGAAATTAAGAACTGGCAAATGAATGAGATGACAAATTGTGAAACGTAAGTGGTAGTCATATAGCATATTACACAGAGGAACATGTCAAAATTAATATTATTACCTTCCACAAGTTCACCAAATTTCTTAAAGGCATTTTGCAAGCTCTCTTCAGTGGTACGAAAAGATAGCCCTTCAAGGAACAGGAAATAGTATGAGGTGACACAAGAATAGAGTGCATGCAAAATGTTAAACATGCATTCAAGTTCAACAAAACGTAAAATAAAACTTGAAACATGTTTTGAGCATTTCCACCAAAAGTTATGGGAATGTGTACATTCTATTGCCAAGATAACTGTTGGTCAATCGTCTGTGGAGAAAAGATTAACTAAGGTATATGAAATGTCACTAAACTTCATTACAGGTGAAATGTTTAAGATGTTGGCAATAAAAGGATCCAATGTACGCCCTTTTTCTGACGAAATCCAGAAAACTCTGGCAGGTTAGTAGCTCTTGCTCTCCAGCCCCTCACCAAGAAAACAACGTAAGTATTGCTACTAATGTGCCATGGTAGCCTTAGAATTTAATCTCTTTTTGAGGTCCATATGTTAAAAATAATTTAACCCTGATGGTTGCCATGGTAAAAGATACCTATAAGAAAAAGGTTTGAAGGCCAGTTAATAGGTTACTTCTTTCCACTCCATCGTTAAACTATTCTACAAAGCCATTCCAGCCTTATTTATTTGCATCTCACATGTCCTAATGCACTTCATATTGTGTACCTAATAAGTTAAATTCTAAGCAGCTGAACTACACATAATTCAAACTTTTAGGATTTGAACCAAAATGTAAGCCTTTCCTCTTCCATTCTGCAGATAAAGACCACCACACCTACCCTTGCCCTCATCCTTCAGCTACCAAAGAAAATTTTTTTAGGCTTTTACAATTTAAAACAATTATCATGTGAAACAATTTCAATAAAAGGCATCCCATCCATATCCGAGAAACAATGAAGCCAGGATACACAACAATCAAATCAGTATGCATCCTACAAGAAAATCAATGTATAAATTTTCGAACCCCGCTTGAGACAAAAAAAGTATTGCCAATATTCATCAAATAACAAGAGCAGGGAGCGACCCATAAATCAAAAGAAGAGAAGAAGCTAACCACTGACGTAGAGCTTAGTTGAAGGAGCCGTAGTGGGTTCGCTGTGGGATTGGGATGATGGAGTTGGTGATTGAGAAGCAGAAGAAGGAGGAGGTAGACACGCCAACACAAAGGAAGTGCCTTTTCTGAGACTCACGGGGAATCCGAATTTTCTGTTGCTCTGAGAGTTTCCCACACAAATTCTGTTTCTTTGACGGTTACGGCGGACAGAAGTCGGAGTGTGAAACGGAGTTACGACAGCAGTAGCAGCAACAGTGGCTGCCATTTCCCCTCCGTGAATTGAGCTTCAGGTAATCGAGACGCCTTCGGAGTTCGGACTTGGAGTCTTGGAGGATGGTCTCACGAGGGCTTTTAGCCCTTCCACCTTTATTATCAAATATCAACCCATAAAAATACACTATTGACAATACAATAAAAAAAAAATAATAATACTCTATGTCCAAATGTTATGATAAAAATGATTAACATTAACCATACAAATATTAAATCATAAGTATATATAGTATAAGAATATTAGAATATTAACATTATGCACTATTCTTTGGAACTGATAAACCAAAATAGAATTTGATGGTACAGATTTTATTTTTTCCAACATAAATTTAGCAATAACAGTTTGAGTTGAAATAAAATATAGCATATAAAAATAATTTTTGCGTAAAAATATTATGGTTTTAGTTCTTTTATAGGTTCCATTTCATATATAATATAATATAGAATCTATAATAAATTACATTATTTGCAAGTAATAAAAAATATCATTTATTATTTAGATTTTGTGCAAGGCAATCTTTCATTCAAATTTTGCATAATATTTCTAGTTTACTAAAATTTTGAAATAGATTATGTATGTGTATTAGAAAAGATCTACTTATACTATGTTCTCTTGAGTTTGATTAGATTATAATTAACATAATTTTTGTTTTAAAAATGTTATTTATAACATATTTTTTATATAAAATATAAATTTTAAAAGATAAAAATACTATAGAGATGATACACTCATCGTTTTCACTTATGTTATTTAAGTAATGTCATGATCCAAATTAAACACGATTGACATCAAAACTCAACAAATACACATAAAATTACTTGACTAAGCAAAATCGTTCAAACTATATTTATATATAATCACTTATTAAACAAGTTTTTTTATCTGGTAAAAAAAACAAGTGTTTTTTTATCAGCTCGAGAACAGGATCTTTTGTTATACAGTATGCTTTGGATAAACTTCTATATCTAACATCACACAACCCATAACTTGGGAAATTTTGATAGGCATTCTAGACAGTTATATATATATATATATATATATAAACAAAAGTTTACATTTACAAAGATACTTATCAAAGAAATCCTTATATTGACAACAAGATTTAAACTCATATATTTGTGGAGTATAAGTTATATTCTTAGTAATTGGATTAAGATTCATTGATATTCTAGTCAGTATTTATAACTTGTATAAAGTAAACAGAATCACTTATTACCAAACATGCTTCACTTAAAATACTATATCTCATATCATACATTTTTTTTTTGTTGATCTTCTTGTCATGTTGAAAACAAAATTATAGTTTCAAATAAATATAAAGGTACAACAAAATGACTAATAGTGGCTAGATTGAGTGAAAAAGACTTAATTCTTTTTAAGTAAGTTTGAGGGTTCAAATTTTGCATTTGAAAAAAATCAAATTGAGAAAGTTACTCCAATTGGATTTGACCCTAATAATACCAAAAACTTGTTGGTTGTATAAAAAAGAAGTAAAACAAAGTTAGGTATTTTCAATTCTTACTTTTTAATAAATCACATCATGTGAAAGAAAATTAACCTGATTGACAAAAAATAAATTTTTAAATGGTTCCTCAATTATATGTTTAATGGCAATTGTGATTAACTCTCAAAAATATCAAATAAATAAACATATGCCAAACAATTATAGAGTTTTTTTGAAATATATTTAAATATCAATTGCTAATGTAGCATCAACAATCTATTGTATATTATAAAGTAAATGTTGAAAGCATAGTAGGTCGCAACAATATGAAGCCACATTGTCTGTTTGATTTCATACTTCAATGGGACTAGCTTTACCAATTGTTATTTTTTTCTTTTTTGAAATTTAAAAATTTGTTATTAATATATTATTTATAATGGCATGTATTAAGAATCCTCTATAGATAGATTTAGTGGATCGCTCATTCGGTTCTAAAGGTTGTCTTCAATGCCTCATTATGTCATAATGTAGTTTGTAGGTATATCTTCCAAAATTATATTTCTGCATTTGTATTTCTTTCTAATATGATGTCATTCTAAATTTCAAGTTTTTTTCTTCCCATAAGAAGTCTTTGACTTTGTCTCCATCTATCGAAGACCACAGCAATAATTATTTTAAAAAACTATTTTAATTAACATATGACAAATTATTTTAATTTATGTTAATTGGTTAATTCAACATTTGCTTTTAGCTTTTCGTGATGCAACAGTAACATACATAGCTACAATTGTAGTTTCATGTCATCATGGATTAATATTAATTGTTTAAATATACTTCAAATAATTTACAATTCAAGACATAGGAATATCAATAAAGGTATACAAAATATACAAGATCTTAGGTAATTGACAATCTTGCTATTATTTTAAAAAACTTTATTGTCCATTGGAAATATGAACCAAAAAGCAAAAAATGCAATCTTATTTCATATGATTACATTCAATAAATCAATTCAAAGTACAATCATTGAGATCGATCCCATTTAAAGTTGCTAAGGATGTTCCTATAATACTTGTACTCCAATTTAAAATGTCTTCTTGACAATTGATAGGTATTCACTATTTAATAACCTTTATCTTTTAGACTTATTGTAATATCAATTCAAATTATTTTTTCACATGTTTTTGCATACACATTGATTTATTTTATACTTATTTATGTTTTTTTTTATGTTAGATATCAAATGAGTATTGTCAGTAGTAGTCAGTCCACTACAAGTATTAGGTTAAATTCTTTCACATCAACCTATATTAAATTTGACCTTAATATCCCAAGAAATGTTTTAATTGTTTTTCTTTCGTTTTTATTGAATTATCAATTCAATTATTATGTTTTCAAGTAATTTAATTATCATATTATGTTTATATTCATTCTATTATATTCATATTTATGTGATTTGATTAGATATCATTGAGCTCCCCGTGCATTGTACAGGTTTTGAATTTTAGTTTTTATAAAAAAAATAGATATTTTAACTTATATACTTAAGCTCCTTTCTTCCAATTAAATTAAAATAAGTAGATTTTACATTTAAAATAAATTAGAAGTATTAATAGCAAAAGTTAGTGAAAGAAAAATCCACCTATGCTTATTGGATTGAAGAATGATTCCTTATATTTATAAGTACCTAATATTTTTCAAAATAAAAATCAAATATCTTGTTACAAGAAAAAAAAAAAAGAAGTCAAATATCTCTTCCGCTATCAAATATCTTGTTCTTTTCTATTCATCCCATCTGTAAATACTTTCTTACACTCTTTTTTTGGGCCAACTGATCTACACCCCTTTCTGGCAAAGAATAAAATATATTAATATTAATAAGTAGAAATGGAAATAGGATAGGCATTTAAATAGACTAATTTTTGAACGGTTTGTAGGCCTATACAAGGCTTCTTTTTACACTCAAATATAAATCTTTTAAAATTTTGACTTGACTTGAAACTTAATTAAAAGATTATTAAAAAATAAAGTGAAAAAATTAATTTTAATTAAAAAAAGTTTTATATTTTAAACTTCTAATCACTAAATATATGTTCCAAATATATTTATGTAATGATCCATGTGTTTTAGCAATCTATAATAAAAAATGAGTTAATCTCCTTAATTTTTATAGACTCCATCCACCATTTTTCTCCTGTGAAACAGTCAATGTGAGAGTTTTCTCATATTACCATGATGATAATACAATTAAGAATCCATAACCATACGAGAAACAAATGTAACAAATCTATTAATTAAGTAATAAAATTTCCATGTAAAATAATTATAAAGTAAATCAAACCTAACAAATCAAAGAAATGTAAAATGGTGATAAAATTAACGATTCCAAGATGCATGCTGGAAGAGAAAAGGGCATTGGGTTGAAATGTGAAGAATTGGGAAGATTATTAAAAATAGAATATATAAGAGACTTGGAAAAGGGAAAGTGAAAAGTCCAACGTTAGCTATTGCAAAACAAGAAGGGTTGGGCGAGTTTTTAAGTATAAGGGGGGATGTTTTATGAAATCATGCCAAGTTGGGTTAGGCTAAGAATTTATATAAGTAATTTTATATATTTTTATAATTAATTAATTAATTAATAATTTAATTTTATTGATAAAATTATTTTAAATTAATTATATTATATGATATATATTAAATATTAATTTAAATAGGTTTAACTTGTTAGATTTTAGGTGAGCTTTTATTTAAACAGCCTATTTAAGTAAATGAGCCTATTTATAGATTTGAGCTTATCTTATTTAGTTAGATAAGAGAAGTCAAGTGCTGTCTTATATAGACCAGATCATATATTCTTGATAAAGGTCTACATTATTTCCACATTTATTAATAGGTCATGATTTTATGCACAACTCTAGTCTATTAATAAACCTCTTCTTACTATGTATTGCTAAATATTTTTTGAAAATAATAATTAACATTTTTATTTGTTTATAACAAAATTTATTTTTTTAAATTGAAAACTATAATTTCATGTTAAAAATATATATTTTTAAAGTTACTCATAGTCTTTCTCGTATTCCCAAAGTTATTTAATGTTTTAATGCATAAATTAAGAAATTATTAATTATTATATATATTAATAAAAATATCCTCATATCTATATCGTAACTATAAAAAAGAATGAGTAAAGAGAACAACCATAATAATTAAGTGTATAATTGAAAAATAAAACCTTAAAATTCTAAAACATAAAAGATTTGGAAACAACTAGGAAGTTGGAAGAGACGGAGTAGTTTATGAAGTCTGCAAGGAGAGAAGAGGTAAATTTTCGCTTCTGATTAACTTGATGTTCTAAAAATGGCAACGGCGGCGGCGGCGCTATCTCTTAATCTGGGAACCAAAATTCAAATGATGAATGGCATAAAGTCGAAATCTTCAGCGATTCTGTACCATTATCCTTGCCCTGATGGTGCTTTTGCTGCTCTCGCTGCTCACCTTTACTTCAAAGCTACATCTCTTCCTGCACTCTTCTTCCCCAACACTGTCCATCGTCCCCTCAGGTTCTGCAACACTTCAGCCTTGCCTGTCTCTCCTCTCCTCATTCTCAATCTTGGGTTTGCTAAAGTTCATTCAAATTGCTTAATTTATTAGAGTTGAAGATCTTCCCCTCCATGAAATTAGTGATCTTTACCTTCTGGATTTCGTCGGGCCTTCTGGGTTTGTTCAGGAAATCTCCTCCAAAGTTGGCACGTAGGTTCCACTCCTTTTTCCTGTTTCTTTTTGTCATCCTTTTATTCTATGCTTATTTGAGGATGATATTTATGTTTCATCAACTTTTTATGTTTTCTCATTTACAGGGTGGTCATTTTGGACCATCACAAGACTGCGCTCGAGAGGCTTGGCAGTGAGAGCTCGGTTGATGAGAATGTGATTAAAGTGATTGATATGGAGAGGAGTGGGGCTACTATTGCATTTAATTACTTTAAAGAGAAGCTTCTTAGTTCAGATGCTTATGCTAAACATCAATTGGTGCTTAGGGAATATGAGGGTGTCCAGCAACTTTATGATTACATTGAAGATGGAGACCTTTGGAGATGGAAACTACAAAACAGCAAAGCTTTCAGCAGTGGTTTAAAAGATTTGAACATTGAGTTTGACGCCCGGTCAAATCCTTTCTTGTTTGAGCAGGTGATTCTCTTTATACATGCCTTTGAATTGCACATTTATTTTGGCATGTCATTTATGGTTGGTGCCATTTAATTCATATTTGTAGGCTTTCTACCATCTAGTTGAACATGTTTATTTTGGTTAGTCCCAATTGCAAGGTACGAAACTTGAGTCGCACATTGAAATTTGAAAGTATAGGATTATAGGATGTGATTTTGATGGTCTTTAAGCTCTCCAACTTCGTGAGCAAACTTTTGAGCTGTGGCCCTTATCTATTAGCTGATATTATAGCCTTCCACTACATCCCAAGTATGAAATTACAAATTAAAATGTATGGTGGAATGTTACGACACTGACTACATGGTATAGAACTTAGTGAGTCTCATATCCAACCTCTGGAGCTAGCTTTTACGTTGTGGCTCTCCTAAAAAGTTCAAATCAATTTTCTTTTCACACTATCTGTTTGGCTTCTGCCTATCATTGAAAGTTAGGAATTGTGTTTGCACTCAAGATAACAGGCCTATGTTCGCATTTTGTATGAAACCTGGATTTGTATAAGTAACCAGCCTAACTTTATACAGTATACCTATTGAACCCTCAAGGAGAGAAACCCCTTTAGCTCCATGACATCCTGCCATTTCTGAAATTTTTTTATATTTATGAGAGTTGTATTGCTTAGGATTTATAAGTTTCTTAAATATGGTTAATCTATTGTTGACAAATTAGTGGCACCAAGATTTTCCCTGCTCTTGCACCCGCTGATATAGGTGAAGGCAATGCCAATGTTAATAATCTGATGTATTGACATAGTTTGTGTTTTAACTTTTTCACTTTGATTACATGAATCTTGGAATATTTGAAATAAATGATAATTTTCGTTATTTTGGCAGTTGCTGTCATTGAATGTCGATTCTGTTATAAGTCAAGGCATGGTGAGCTTATCACGCAAGCAAAAGTTAATAGATGATTGTCTCAGCCAGTCATACAAAATTGCACTCGGAGGTGGTGCATATGGCTCTTGCCTGGTATTGTTGAATTTTTCTTTTGATACTTCTCTTTCTTTTCTTTAGAGATCCTTCTAATCATGTTTCTAACAGATTTTAGACACCCATATGCAAATTGTTTCATTTTAAATTGTCATATTGATTATGATATATAAGAAAAGGTTGTGATGCATTAATACATACTTTCAGTTTCACTGTAAACTTAAAGAATTTGCTTTTGATGTAATTTGTTGATTACATTATTGTATGCTTTTGCCTTTTTCCTTTGTTCTTTAATGCATTACTACATATGATTTGATTCAAAGAATTGTTGCTTGTGCTATTTGTAGGCTGTAAATGCAGATGTTGCTCTTTCAGAGCTGAGAAGTGAATTGGGACATCAGTTAGCTATTAAAAGTCAGAATCTGAAGTTGAGGTTTGTATCATTTCATTATGCAATAAATTCCAAAGTCGTTAACATTAGGGTCCTCACCTCCAACATGTTGACTATGACATGCCTCAATCAGTCGATCTAGTGATTTAAGGTATATTGACATGGGTGATGGATTATCTTGTGCAATACAGGGACAATTTTTTACTGGGCATATATTTTCTTCTTAGGTCTTTTTATAAATTATGTTTTGCAGAAACTAAGAACTTCATAACAGTTAGAGGAACAAAATATATACATTGGGCTTTTGTACGGTCAGAAGGGGATTTAGTATGCTTTTGTTGAATTTTTTCCCCCTTTTTTCTGTGCAGCTAAAATGTGATGTAGGGGAAGAAAAAAAGGGCGGGTAGGGGAAAACTCAAGAGCACACAATAACCATGCTGTAAAAATTCCTAATATACATAAACTTATTAGTCAGAGCCTCATGTGTTTGGAGCATAATGGTCACATGATTGTAAACTACTTATTTTCTTATTGGAGTTTGACTCAGTTTAGAATCCACAGTGTAGATAAACTTTAAAATTCCCTGAAATTCTTGAGATACAGATAAATTTAAGTAAGAAATATGAAGCTTTTGCAAGTTTTTAAGGGACTATTACCCTACACCAAGCAATCTTGCATTGCTAAATAAAAACTAACTAGAAGTGGGTCTCATGCATTGCAAGGAGTCTAAAGAGAGCTGCACTGTTTATGGCTAATAAATAGTGCTGCCTCCTATAAATTTTATATTGATATATTGTTTCCATCAATTTATAATCTCTTTGGGATGTTAGATTTGTGATGCATCCATTGCTCTTGTAGGGGTATTGGAGCTGTTGTATATAAAGTATCAGAGCTTGGAAATGACAATATGCTAAAAGTGAGTCTGAGGAGTTTGGAAAATGAAGATACAACTCCCATCTCTCAGGTTGTTCCTATATCATTATTGCTCATTGCATTGTATGTGCAGCTTGTAAATGTAAACAAGGGACATATATTTATACCTATTTTCCTCGTTTCTTAGGAATTTGGAGGTGGTGGACACAGAAATGCCAGCTCTTTCATGTTAAGCTCTGAGCAATTTGAGCAATGGAAGGTGTGATTAGAATTGAGAAGTACTTCCTATATGAGAAGAGACAACAGAGTTTCTGCCACATGTTTTCTCTGCTACTTCAATCTGGATCTGCCACTTTGCAAAGCTAAGTGATCGTTGAGGTGGCTCTCTGTATGTGCAATTTTCAAGTCTCCATTGAGTCTCAATGTGGCTGTTTATTAAATCCCAGGACCAATAAAACACAAATATTCATATTTAGTCCCAGCATCAAAAGATGGGTTGACAAGTCAGTCATAAATAAACATGATGTGTTATAGGTGAGTTTCACTGGAAAGTTTCTTTTGTTCGAATTTATTTTTGGGGTTTGTTTTGATTGATAAGCATGGAATAAGATGTGAGGGAAAAAAATTAATTTAGATTTTTTTAATTATTCTATTTAAATTTATTTTTCTTGGAATGTATTTGGATAAAGGAAAAGGATACAAATGGCAGGGAAGAAATGTTAATCTAAATTTGTCAAAATAAATTTTTTCCCTCTCTTTCCTTATCCTTCATTCTTTCTCAATTTAAATACATTTTAAGTTTCCATGGTTTGAATTTTCTTCAGTCACCCGGTAGTCTTATTATCTCATCAGAACAAGAACTTAATTAACTAAATATTTGGTTTGGTGATGAAGGCCAATATAAAACATTTAAACTTTAAAGCCATTTTTAAACGTTTTCAGTTGCCTTCCACTAAAATTACCCTTGAAAATAACAAAGAGATTACAATAATATAAGGTTAACAATAATTGGGTATTTCTCTTTATTCCATAAGTAATAACACCCCTGATCAATCCATAAAATTTTTCCAGACCTTACACCAAACTATCAATCTGGGTTTAGCCACCCTTAAGATCTTCAGCCAAAACTCCAAGATATGCTTGACTGTTATAATAATATTAGAAAAAATAAAACCATCTTGACCAATGAAGCATACTAATATACAAAAGAAGAAGCAGAAGAAATCCTGCAAACAGTTGTATATATGTCTTTTGTTTTATGAATTCATCTCAAGTTATTCCCCACCACCTATCTGGCCTGCCACTAGATCATTGGCATATTAGTTTGTGAATGTAAAATGAGAGACCTCTTCACAGCCAGCCATGGCTGTATTAGAAGGATACCATGCATCATCTGTAATGAACTGCATCCATGAATCATCTTTGTCTTCCTCTTCCAAGCAGGAAGAAGATGCTCCAGCTACGTCTGGAGACATGTTTTCACTTTCATTAATATTTATGGTTTGTGAGCTCTCAATCAGTGTTAAACTACTCTGCCCTTGCTCTTCAATTTCAGAGCAGATTCCATTTTTCTTGAACACACGGCACAATGCATATGTATCCTGCAAAGTAACCAAACAGGTGATTGTTAAATGCTAAGATAACTTGATGTGGACTTTTATTAGTACCAGCAAACCACTTTTTTGGTCCTCAAAATATATTTGCTTGATCAATTTATTCATTGAAAGACAGTGATCCTTAAATGAGTCAAAATCTATTGAAAAAGACACCAATAAATGCCCGATCATTGATGGTGATGTTGCAATCATTTAGATGTGTTATCATTGTTTTCATCCTCAAATCTAAACCTAAAACATACAGTGTTGTTAACCATTCACATCAAGGGCCTAAATAGTCATTATCTTCCAAGGACTTAGTTGTGGCACAAGCATTTTTATGGACCAAAATGATAATTTACTTTGTTGATTACTCGTCTTTTGCAGCAATAAACAAACTTTACAGCCTAGAAAGAGCAAGAGTGAATATTATATATTGGGTCTATCCAATTTCAAATCTTTTCCTGAAACACTGCTTTTTGTCAGCATATGCTGAAAAGGTCAAAACAGAGGAGTCAAAAATTGAGGCTTAAACAGATATACAAGAATGTGTTACACCATAAAGGAAAAATGTCATGTTTGGTGGAAACTAACATTCAAAGAGTACTAAGTCTTGGTCTATGTGTCTTTTGTACTTTGCAGCAGTTGGACTTGTAATTGTAGGCAGAACCTTTAAGAAATTCTTAAGATTAATAAAAGGGTGAAAGGAGAATTATATATGATATGCTGTGAATCTCCATAGCTTAATCATGAGGTTTTGCATAATTTGATTAATATCTTTTGAATTTTCTTTTTCTTTTTAATTTCTCCCTTTCTGGTAGTATCTATTGGTTTATTTTGGTGTTTGGGAATAAAGTAAAAAGTGGCCGACACAGAATGAAAGTGATGGAGAAGCAGCTACTTTATGAACTGCATAAGCCTTCAAATGGTCCCAGAATCTATAATCCTAGATCATGAAGGATGAGTGGATATTAAATACTAAAGACAGAAACATATGGAGTTTAAGAAGGCAACGTTTGTCTCATATACATTAATTAAAGTTTAAACTATATTGTAAACTAATCAAAATCTTTTATTATTATACCATGTGTAGTAAATTGTCTCAGTATAATAACAAAAAAGGACAAGGTACTGTCAGTTAGAGGTATTGGAGCAAAGCAAGCAACGAATATATCAATTATTTATTTATTCGTATACTTCTCTAATAAACAATTATAAAGGAGATACTTTTAAGCAGACCAAATTATTCATGAAGATACACGTAATCGTGTTAGAGACAGATCTCACGTAAAAATACCCTTGTCATATTTTCATCATTATTTATGATTAGTTCAGTTTATTGGTTTTTCTGAGTATATTTTAAAATTTCTCCATATAAAGAAAGGTGAGAGAGATCATAAAACTACTATAAAAGGACAGGCTTTTTCATGCATATCATGCAGATCCCACGCTTCCCTACAGTTCTCACACATATACCAGCTAATACAGTTCTGAATATTACTTTCTGCAGCTTCAAGTTCTAATCTCTGTGACTGTGTTTTATGGGGTGACTTAGGTGAAAGAGAAAATATGCAAGGAACTGAGGCTATAGATTTCTTTCTTGTCTTTGGTGTAAAAGAGGGAGTGAAAATAATGAAGGAAAAATGCTTTTGTGACTGTCTGAAGCATGGAACTTCATGCTTTTTTCCAGGTCAAATATTTGGTGATGACAAGTGTATACACAGGCAAAAGAAAGTTCTGAAAGTTGTTAAAGGGTGGGTGTGGGGCCTGCGGGGACCGGCGAGGACTAATTTTGAAGACAAAAACATTTGCTTTTCTGTGATGTGACTCACGCATGTACTCTTTCTAAAGCTTTTGGAATCTCCTACTAAATCTTCATGCTCATTTTTTCTCATGTCCTTCACCACCTACCATCCCCCACCTCTCCTCTCCTCTCCTCTCAGCTTCTCCATGCGAGCCCTGAAACTGAGATAACTGGATCCTATAACTCTATGAAACATATAAAAAAAAGAGTCAAAACCTACTCAGACATGTATTTGACATTAGTATTTATTTCCATGTCCAAACTCAGCTAATTCTTAGGTCACTCCATCACAATGGCTCCAAAATCAGAGACGAAATCTGCAGAAACCTGATATGATACTGATGAACATAACTGGCTAGTATGTATTGATTCTTCAATTAAACTTACAGATTTTAGGATATTTACTATCAGCTTTTTCTGAAAAAGCATCAGCATTGTCCCTTTCAAAAAGCTCAATTTTTTGTTGGTGACTTGATAATTATGAAGAAGATTGTTTACCTGCATTCCGGAGGTGTCCTCGCATTCTTTGTCGTCGAGGCGATACTCATGCATGACCCAGTCAGTTCGGATACCTTGAGGGGCTCTGCCTCTGTAGTAAACAAGAGTTTTCTTCATGCCAATGGGTCTGTTTTGGGAATTGACCCTTCTGTCTTTCCCAGTGGACTTCCAGTATCCAGCTCTAGTGGCTCTGTTGGTTCTGAAACCATTAGGGTATTTCCTATCTCTGGGTCCAAAGAAGTACCACTCTGGATCTCTACTTGGCAGAAATGACTTGTCTACCTCATCACAATGGCAAAAAAATTTCCCACCAAAATCAGCCAATTGAAGAATTTTCCCTAATTCTTTTATACACATTATCAAATTGTGCTTCAAATACACTTCATTATGCTTCACATCACAACACGGGGAAAAAAAGCATGTATAGAAAGAATTTTAAATATGTGTGTATACTACTTTGAATGTGGATGGTGATATACACTTTCTTGCATGTAAGGCACTAAATTATGCTTCAATGTAGATTCTGTATGTAAGGCTGACAAATTTGGAAGTGCAAGCCAATGTAGAAAGGAAAACTAATTGTGATTCTAATTCTTTTTTATTAGTCTTTTAAGAATTCTAAATACATGAAGTTAATGTGAGAAAGTATGTTCTGAATATGATCCAATTAAAAGATTTAGTCTAAACAAACATGAAGATACCTGGAAAATATGATCAAAATGAGTAAAAGAAACAAATAGTATATGACATAAGGATGTTTGAAGCTGAGAGATGTGGGAGAGAAGAAAAACCTGCAAGTTCCCATGGTTCACATTTGTAGAGATCAATCTCAGGAATGATGTCAAGTTCAATTTCTTGGCCATTGATCTTCCTCTTGAGATAATAATTGACAAGCTCTTCGTCGGTTGGATGGAACCGAAAACCCGGCGGTAACCCGACCCGTGCCATATCTTTGCCTGCCTCCTCCTCTCTCTTGTTGTTGTTGCAGATGCAAGACTCTTCAGTCATCCCAAAGCACTATTATTTATACATACAAGAGACAAAAATAAAGGAACCAAAGTTCCTTATCTTTGAGTTTTTTTTTATCTTCTTTCTTTTTCTTTTACAGATTTACAGATTCTGGCATAACGTTTGATGCAAGCCTTTTATGTACTTTTTCTTGTCACCAATAATACTTCTATATATTATATGTTGTTCCATTTTTATTATGCATGCAAATCCAGTATATATATATAATTATATGCTTTCCATTTCATACTTATTCTAATTAATGGACCTTTTATCTCTTTTTTTTATATATAATTATCTGACTGGATTATATTTGAATATTGTCAGGTTTATATGGGGGTAAATTTTTCAACAAGATTTTTTTCATTCATAATAGGTCAAACTCGAGACCTTGCTTAAGAGATACTTAGTTTCTTGCTATTTAATCCAACTGCCATTAGTGAACCTTTTATCTCTTTTATGGTAACATTTTCAAAGAAAAATTGGAAGCCATGCCTGTGGTCATTAAGATAGAATTCTTGAAAGATTGTCATCTTAATTCATTTAATTTTTTGCATTTTTGTTTTTCGTTACTATCTATGCTGAATTCTATGGCTATAGTCCATAGAAGTTTTAAAATGAAGTAAAAAAAAGGACAATAAGACATTTAACAGTTACTTTTTATTGGCATGGTGGTTTGAGAGAAATAGATTCTTGCTTCAATCTTATAAAATGTGTACTAAACAAGATTATTTAACAGATTCTTTTTCTTTGTACCAGATTGGATATTAGTCAATTTTTAATGGAAAGTGTACATAGATGCATGATCTAAATTTTAGGGGGGGAAAACAAAACCAAAATATTAAAGTGAAGATTGAAATTGATGGAATAAATCACTCTGCACCTAACACTAGTCCAGAAATGAACTTCCAAAATTGGGTGGGCTCATAGATAGGTGTTGGAATCAAGTTACCAAATTTGGAAATGACAGCAAATGATTAAAGATCAAAGTCTTGACCATTCACTTCAAAGCTACATAACTAACTGTACTACCAGACAAATTAAGGAAATAAAAAAGGTCCTACAATTAATCTAACTTCTCCTAAGCCCTTTTTCCTTTTCCTTTTGGAGTTTCAATAATAGCTTCAACATTTTTATAAGGCTAATTTATTTTTTATATATTTAATTTTATTCAGTCTTTAATTTAAGCCTTATGATTTAAAATTATAATCAAACGGTTAAAATTGTGAAATTCAATTCATACCAATACATTTTTGTCAGTGTAGCCATCATGCAATGTATGATATATATCATATGCCACATGTCGTATGATATTTGTAGGTTGGAGAATTAGATTCTGGAAAAGGAAAAAAATACTCACAATATATATATATATATATATTTTTTCAAATATAAATTTATGTTTATCTACTTATAAAATCTATAAAAAACCATACTGTTTATAGGTTATAAATAATGCGCCATACCTTAGGTTTTGTATAAAACATAGGTCTACATACAAAACAAAACATGGCCTTGTGACGCTTTTAGATAAGATTATTTTATGGATTAGTATGATGGAGATACAAAACTTGAACCAGGAAAAGAAAATAATATATTGAGCAATGGTAAAGGGAAAGCCGTGAAGGTGAAGTGAAGCCTTTGAAGTAACTTTTCTTTTGGTTGCTCTCTCTCCTCTTTTTCTTTTTAAATTTTCTTGGTCTATAAAATTTCTGATGAAATGAGTGAGCTTTTGCTTTATGGTATAACTTTCTACGTAATAATTACTCAGCAATAATCCCTAAATATGCTGCATCACTTCACTTTTGTCACTACTCTTGTTTCGCTTTCCTATTTGGATGATTCTAAGACGGTCCTCTTTCCCTCTTTTTTGTGTATATGTTTCTTCATGCTTTAGTCTTCTCTTTCAAGATCTTGTTTCCCCCATGGTACTATTTCCCATCACACTTGAGTTTCAAAAGAAGAATGTCTCGTTTTTACATTTTTAATGGTCGCTGATTTATGTATAGTCAAAATTTTAAGCATTGTGGTAAGCCATAATCCAGGAGAGTTTATGGATCGACCATTGCCCTGACTTGGATGTCGAACTTAAAACATCCATCATGCCAATTATTTTGGCATGTTTCCCAAATCAAACCTGATCTGATGTCAGTTCGGATCAGGCATAATGACTGAGAGACCTTAAATAATAATACTTCAGAACCATTTAGGGGCGGAACCAGAGAAAGTGAGTTCGGGGCCAACCTCTTACAAGCTATATTATATTAATCTGCCTTTCTATTCCATGCTAATAGCTTAGATTGAGTGGTTTCCATGTTTCAGTTATTCTTCATGTACTGTATTCAAATCAGGGAGGGGAGGGGCCAAACTGCTCTATTTATTTCACTTTTGGCTAAAAATTCAAAGAAATATTATTAGACAAAAAATTCTTAAGGGGGACTAGGGCCTTGACTCATCTAAACTGTGTTCGCCACTGGAACCATTGAATATCCCTAGTGTAGTCCGTCAATTTGGATGTAGATTAGGCGGTTGTATCAGTATATGGTCAAGGGCAATTTATTAGAGTTAAAATATTTATTTAAATAAAAAATAAAAACAATTTCAATTTTTAACTTTTTTTTTGTTAGCATTAAGGGTATTTTTAACTGACAATTATAAATAATCCCTACGAAGCTTAAAGAATGCTGAAATGGATTTCGTTTCTCTTCACAAAGTATTTCCCATGTACTAAAATTTTATTGGTATTTCAATTTTTAACTTTGTCATCGCACTTACACTACTTTATGGATGTCATTGCTTGACTAAAATCAAATCCATCAATCTTAGCTACTATATGAAGATGTAAATATAGGTTAAGATTAAATTTGTGCTTGTCACGATTTTTAAAGTGGAAAGTTGGAATTACTTGACTGTTCAGTGTGACGCAAAATTTGCATTTGGCATTATTTCTTTTTTTTTTTACCTGTGGGTTTTATTTGGGTCGAAAGCCCAAAACTTTGGCGTCGGTCAAGCCTGGAAAGAGCCCAGCTTGGGTTTATGGGCTCGGCGAAATTCGCAGTTTCGTCGCCGGCGAGTAGAGAACCACTTGAACGTTTTCTTCTTCTTCTTCTCTTTATGTGGGCCACTTGAACGTTGCTGATTAGCAGAAGCAATGGCAATTCTTCCAGGTCAAGCAGTGCAACTACAAGTTCCCTTTCCCTCCCTCCCAGTTTGTGCCTACAGAAAGTCGTCTTTCAAATGTAGTGTGTTTGCACGTGATTGTGAGTGTTTCTACGAGCATTTCTCCTTTTTTTACTTTTCTGCTCTCTCTGGATGTGTCTCGTTTTATTCTTTCGTAATTGGAAGTTTCACTTTTTGAAGGAACATATAGTAATAAGAACCAGAAATCCATAAAAGTCTTAACTTGTGTCAAGATGCCTTGGCGAACATGTTTCAAACGTCACCAAGCTTTGTTTCCAATCACTGCTAGCCGGGGATTAAGCCATCTTTCTAGCCAGCAGAAGAGACTCAATTCATTATCTGACAAATTGAGTGGCCAAACAGCCAGCCAAGGATTGAACTTTTTATCAGACAAGTCTTGTTCTTCTAATTATGTGGCACAACTCGAAGCCTGCATCCAATCCAAATCTCTGTCCGAAGGTAAGAAAATACATGAACATATCCTTAAACACAATGGCTGTATCAAGGATTTCGCTATCCTTGGAAAGCTTACCCATCTGTATATTATATGTAATGAGATTGAACTTGCTCGTCAAGTGTTTGACAAAATTCCAAAGCCAAGTGTTATTTTGTGGAACATGATGATCAGAGCTTACGCTTGGAATGGTCCATTTGAAAAAGCCATTGATTTGTACTATGAGATGCTGAGACTGGGAGTAAGACCAACCAAATTCACTTTCCCTTTTGTTATCAAAGCCTGTTCAGGCCTACAAGCAATGGAAGTTGGAAGAGAAATACATGAGCATGCAGAGAAACTTGGTCTTGAATCGGATATTTATATTTCTACTGCCTTGGTTGACCTGTATGCCAAATGTGGGAATTTGGTTGAAGCACAAAGATTGTTTAATAGCATGTCTCACAGGGATATTGTTGCATGGAATGCCATAATTGCAGGGTTCTCACTTCATGGACTTCACGATGAAATGATACAAATAGTTGTCCTAATGCAGCAAGCAGGAACGAGTCCCAACTCTTCAACTATTGTGGCAGTTCTACCTACAGTTGGGCAAGCTTATGCATTGCACCAAGGGAAGGCTATCCATGGTTACTCTGTAAGGCATATCTTCAGTGACAATGTGGTTGTTGGCACTGGGCTTCTGGATATGTATTCTAAGTGCCATCACATATCCTATGCAAGGAAGATCTTCAATATGATGAGTGAAAAGAATGAGATATGCTGGAGTGCTATGATTGGAGGATATGTCACATGTGATTCCATGGGGGAGGCATTGGCACTGTATGATGAGATGGTATTCATACATGGGATGAACCCTTCACCTGTTACACTTGCAAGCATATTACGAGCTTGTGCAAACCTCACTGCTTTGGATAGGGGAAAACGCTTACATTGTTATACAATCAAATCAGGGTTGGATTTAGATACAACTGTTGGGAACTCACTGCTTTCTATGTATGCAAAATGTGGGATTTTGGATGATGCAACTGGGTTTTTTAATGAAATGATCTCAAAGGACAAGGTTTCTTACAGTGCTATTATTTCTGGATGTGTGCAAAATGGTTCAGCAGAGAAGGCTTTACTTATTTTTCACCAGATGCAGTCATCTGGTATTGACCCAGATGTGGCAACCATGGTAGGTTTACTCCCAGCTTGCTCACATTTAGCTGCGCTACAACATGGGACCTGTTGTCATGGCTACTCAGTTGTTTGTGGATTCACAGCAGACACCTCCATATGTAATGCCATTATAGACATGTACTCAAAGTGTGGAAACATTTATATCAGTAGGGAAGTATTTGACAGGATGCAGTGGCAGGATATTGTCTCATGGAATACAATGATAATTGGTTATGGCATTCATGGACTGGGCACGGAAGCACTTTCACTATTCCACAAATTTCTGGCATCAGCTTTAAAGCCAGATGATGTGACCTTCCTTGCTGTTTTATCTGCCTGCAGCCATTCAGGGCTTGTCATGGAAGGGAAGTATTGGTTTAATGCCATGATCCAAGACTTCAACATCAAGCCAAGGTTGGCGCATTATATATGCATGGTTGACCTTCTGGCTCGGGCAGGACATTTGGATGAGGCATACACCTTCATTCAAAGGATGCCATTTGAGCCTGATGTTCGTGTATGGGGTGCATTGTTTGCTGCATGTAGGATCCACAAAAATATTGAAATGGGTGAAGAAGTATCAAAGAAGATCCAGTTGCTGGGACCTGAATGTACTGGAAATTTTGTCCTTATGTCAAACATATATTCATCTGTGGGGAGATGGGATGATGCAGCACGTGTTAGAATCTTACAAAGGGATCAAGGTTACAAGAAAAGTCCAGGATGCAGTTGGGTTGAGATATCTGGAGTAATCCATGGATTTATTGGTGGAGATCAATCTCATCCACAATCAGCATCCATAAATAGAAAGTTACAGGAACTTCTGGTGCTGATGAAAAAATTGGGATACCGTGCAGACTATAGTTCTTCTCTTTATGATGTTGAAGAAGAGGAGAAGGAACAGAATCTCCTTTATCACAGTGAAAAGATAGCCGTTGCATTTGGAATTCTTAATATTGATCCATGGAAGCCTATTGTAGTTACAAAGAATCTGCGAATTTGTGTTGACTGCCACACTGCAATAAAATTTATAACTCTTATAACAGAGAGGGAAATAACAGTTAGAGATGCAAGTAGGTTTCATCATTTTAAGAGTGGAATCTGCAACTGTCGGGATTTCTGGTAATAAACAGGAAAAGGAGTAAGTCATAGGTCTTGTTAGAGCCACGCATTGCCAAACAACCATCCTTTTCTTTGTGCCACTTGCTGCTTGAACCAGGTAATGTTCCTTATTAGATCAACATCTGTTTTGTAAGTTTTATTTGTTGCACCTATCCTCACAGCAGAAAATGTGAAGATATTTGGCTCTCATATTACAGAAGAAGCATAGAAGATGTGAGTGAGAGAAGCATTTAGAAACCTATGTTGTTTCTAATTCTCATTTATGCACCAAACAAAATTCCATATCTGCTTGCATGAGGAGGTATATGTCTCAACTCAGAGGGATAAAAGATGCACCAGTCTTAGCAATTTTGTCAATTAAGCTTGATTTACCTCTGGCATCTGAGAAGTAGAGAGGAACTTAATAGTGGAGAAAACATTATAGGAACACAAGTGGCCTCTGGCGGGGATAGAGAAACAACAGCCGTAGCAGCAAATTGGTTTTAGCGCTCCTACAATATGTGGAATCAAACCTTTACAAGTTTTGTTCTGCCAGTGTCCACTCTGAGTACAGAACCATCTAAGATCTATACATCCCTCTGAAGTACATTCAAATTTGGTTTACTGGTAAATTACCTATTTTTTCTTCTATTTCTTTTCTGGCTGTCATTATTTTTGTTAAGTCAAATGTGTTTGGCCAGTGTTTTCAAATCAAAGTGGCTTATTTCCTTTCATTTCTCTCCCATCATGTTGCTACTTCAGTTGCTCAATGTCATATAAATGAGAAACAGTTGGTGATGGACTAAGAAGAATTTTCTGTCTATCCTTGGGTCCATTTGGCGGTACTTCAGTTGTTTCAATTTGACTGCAACTCCTTCATGGACCTGTTTCTCTCTTCCCCTATATTTTTGAACTCACTTAAAGACTTTTGTGCAGGTATTTGTTGTACATCATTCATTGTTAGAGAATTCCGTTGTGGCCAGCACAAGGTATGTTTAACTGCCTAATCTATTTTATTCTCCCTATCATTAGCATAGGTTTCTAAGCCTGATGCAATCAACAATAATTTAAACGTTTCATAACTTAATGATTCATTCGCTCACCTAAAATTGTCCTATTCACCTTGATCAGTGGATCTTTGAAAATCTAAGTTCTTTTAGACCTTTTGGGAATTATTTCTTCTCTAGTCTCCTGAAATGGAGCTTGGCATCCGAGGTATGAGCATTTTTTCCCAGCACAAGTTAATGGAGCAGTTTATTATCTATGAATTTAGCTCAAGAATCTTGTGTCTATAAGCAAGGGTGCATGGTCAAGAAGCAACCAGATGATTGCCCGCTTCCACTTTGCCTTTCCTCGCTGTGTGAATAATTGTCAGCCTTGTTGTTACCTAGGAAGAAATCAAGATTTGACTACAACCACAACTGTTATGGAGTAACTCTTCTTAAAGTTATTGTTTGGTGAATTTTATTAAATCAAAATAAAATCATAAAGCCAGATGCCTGTAATGTGCTCTGTTGTAGAAAGTAATATACGACACTTAGTTATCATATCATTCAACTTTCTTACCATCATAATGTTCAAATTAATCACTGTTAATTATTAAGATTGCAAATGCTTTAAAAACGAAGTCTGGGTTTGTTTAATAGATGGTATAATCATTGAAATGAACTCTATGTTTATGAGATAATATATTTGCAGGAAATATTCGATAGAAAACTGATAAACATTATCAATAATTGAATGTCAATTTATAAATATTTAAAGCTTCGTGATTTCTGAACTATCCAAAATTCTAGCTTTTACAGTGTATAGATCTTAATGGGATGTCTCAAATGAACCAACCTATAAAAGTCAAAATCTGTATCTGCCTCGGTAACCAAGTTAAGGAGCACTCACAGGAAGTGGCTCTCAGGGACAATGCTACGGCTCTGTCATCCAGTGAGCTTGGTCTCTAGACTGGTAATATTCTTAAAAGCTAGGAAGTAATTTATTATAAAACCAGCTAACCAGCTATTTGCTAGCTTTTTATGTAGCTTTAAAGTATTATTTTACAAGGCAGCATAACTTTTTATGCAGCTTTAATTCTGTAGTGGTTTGTAGCAGAATTCTTCAATAAGACATGGGAAGGAACATTTTTAAAGGAAGTCAATGATATATGATTTGAATTATTGATTCTTTATGTGTCTTTTATAGAATTCTTTAATAGAACTATGATATGTGGGAAGATTTTCAAAAGAAAATTTTAAAGAAATCAACCGTATGATACTGGAGTTTTAATTAGTTTACATGTGATATTACTGAAGAATATGTGCTACTAAATATTTTTTTTTTTTAAAAAGAAAGAAACTGCGACTAAATTTTTTCTACCAGAAATTGGACTGGTTTTGGATTTTTCCTGATCACAGACACAGAAAGAAGGCCAGAAACGATGGGGGAGAGGATACTCTTTGTGGGGGAATTTGATAAACAACTCAATCATGCAAAGAAAGAATACTTGGGGTTGTCACTATAATAGACTTTTTAGGTTGGTTCTAATTGTGAATGATTGGGCACCTGGAGACTGTGGTGCATTATTTTTATTCACTGTTCAAGTCACTATTAAATAAATTGTGGGAGTGGATAAGAAAAGTTACTACTAGTGACTACCATCTGTGAATCAAACAGCATGCTTTATTTGGCTTCCCTTCTTTTTCGAGCTTTTCTTCAGGCTTACAAAGTTTCTGCATATGTCTGGCCAGCAAGATAATGGACTAAAATTAATATGCATTTGTAGAAGGTTATGAGTTTGTTATATGAAATTCAAGAGATTTCACTGCCTTAAAATTATATATTTTATTGAAATCCACTTATTTATATACATATATCATAATAAACAATATCAGAAGTTCTAAAAAGAAGGCAGCTTTGTGCTTTCTGATAGAAGCACCTTAGTGGGAAGGTTGGTCTAATCCTTGTAATGCTATTGTTGCTACTGTTTCCCGTGGTCCCATGAAGAAGTATTTGAGGGATCCGATGATCCACCTTATCCCTGTCCTTTTCATGTGACTATACTCAGTTTCATATGGTCTTGTGCTGAGAAGTGATTCTACTTTCTAGTCAGGCAAAAAAAAGATTCCACTTTCATGTTAAAAACTTGAATAAATATGCTTTATAAGATTGCCTTTGCATCAAATCAATTAAAAATATTTGATTGATTTTAAAGTTAGTTGTAAAACTTGTATATTTTAGTAAGCAAGTTAATAACATGTTTGACTCAGCTTCATGAGCTAAAAACTGATTGTGTTTTTATAATAGTAATGTAAAAGAGCATAGATGGAGCTCGTCTAGTTGCATGCAGTAGAAGGTAATTTAATGTAAAAGTCGTTACCATACTAAACGGATTTGGTTTGTTCTTATGTAGTAATGAGCTTTACATTGTAAAATCTAATTATATTAAGTCTTGTGATCCCTTTTACATCCAAAATTAGGATGAAAGATGATTACATCAATGTAAACCTTGTCAAAAGACCCTTCTCTCCCCTCTTTCCTCCTCCACCGCCATCTACTGCTGGCCATTGCCTCTGCTATAGGCCATTGTTCACCACCACTGGCTTCTTCCCTCCACCATCAGCCACTGTCCACCACCGCCAGCCACCATCCTCCTTTGCTGCCGGCCATCACCCTTAACTGTTGGCAACAATTGTTGACTACAATCCTCCACTGCCATCATCTGTTAAGGGGCATTTCAATCTTGTTAATCTTATTTTTTGTTTAATTCAAAAATAAAAAATACATTGGTTTATATGCTTTACCAAATAAAATTAGGAAATAGTCATTAAATTATATATTACATTACTTTACATCAATCTCCTTATAAATAACCAAACAGACCCAAGTTTTCTACTTTACTTTTCTAGGTGAAGGATAGTAGAAAGTTGTAGTTTTTCTTCAAAAGCACATACGAAGAAAATAAAATAAAAACTATTTTTAAGAAAGCTCATAGTACGTAAGTCCATTTGGCCAAAAAGGTAAAAAAAAAAAAAAAAAGGTATAGTCCTTGTTTAGAATCATTCATTACCATAATTATTCTCAAATCTTTTATATCTACTCTCTTGAATTTATGTCATAGTAAGAAGTTTTTTAAGAAACATATCCAATACACAAATATGGATAAAAATGTTTTTAAATGATGTCAAATGCACCTGCATAAGGTGATTTTGTCCAGTTTCGATAATTTATTTGGCCGAAAAAATGTTGTTAAATGCATACCTTTCCTTTCTTATATCAGAAGGATTGGAATCTAGATCCTTACCTATACCCCAGTCTATCATTAGCATACAGGAGCTGATTTTAGGTGACCTGCAAACTATTTATTTATAATCAGGTGGGTTTTCAAGAAAATTAAAATGAGTTAAATTATGTTTAGATAGTGCATTTTATTATAAATTTTATAATTTATATTAATGATAATATTGATTGATATTTTTTTTTGGTAAAGCATATTGATTGATGTTTTTCGTTAAATTTAATGAAAAATATCAATATTGATTGATATTTTTTTTGGTAAAACATATTGATTGATTTTTTTCATTAAATTTAATGAAAAATATCGATATTTTTCATTAAATTAAATGGCACAGCCAAGTAGTGTAACCTTTTTGCTTTTGAAGTGGACTTGCCCAATACTGGAGTCACCTAACCCATTGCCATATCTTGTATATTATATAGCATTTTATTATATTATTTCACTGGAAACTGTCATTAAAAAACCATTAACTTTAAATAAAATAATTGTGTCGGAAAAAAATCAAACGTGTAAAAATATAAATAATATGGAAAAGACAATGGATTATGGTACATATGTTGCCCCCCAATTGTGAGAGGGCATTATATGATGATGTATGGAATATTCCAAAGTTACAAGCCACTTAACATCTATTCTACTGGTGGGAATTTCTCCATTGAGATCACATTAGAACCCAACTTTAGTTGGCAAAAAAAAAAAAAAAGAACCCAACTTTAGGCTATCTTACAGGCTAACAAATTATTAATATTTTACAATTTTATGTACAACCGTTAAATTTGAAAAAGAAATATTTTATTTAAGTCAAATACATATTTACTACTTATTATATATTATATAAATAATATTCATAGAAGTGGAGATATTTTAATAAATATAGATGCAATTACCATTTTTTTATAAGTGTAGTGCAGTTTTTTGTTTTAAAGATTAGGCGTCTAATCTTTTTAAAAACAAATGAAGAGGAACAAAATTAGTCATAGTTTTGGGGAAAAAATATTGCGTTTGTTTTCTTAAACTGGACAATTTGTAACGTTGATATTCTTTTCGTAAATTAATAAATTTTTAGACAATAAAATTGGTTGATACATCCATTTATAAATTTTTAGGCATCATGTTCAACAAATTATTATTCACCCATTCTCGTCTATTTTTATATCTATATTTTAGGACATAGTTTGGAGCATTTTAATGTCTTTAGTCCTATAACAATGATAATATAGATTTTTTTTTTTTGCCAAAACTGTGACAATATAGCAATCTAGATAAAATGAAAAAGATTTAGGTACCACAAATATAGCATTAATATAATTGCTTCATTTAAAAATAATCTTAAACATATTTAAATGCACGTAGTGGATTCAGTAGTACTTCATTATTTGGTTTGATTCCGGTTCAATAAAATGGCTTATTGCGTGTGCTGAGTGGGATGACAAGGATGTTAATCGCCAGTATTAAACATTTTTTATGGTATATTGCTTGCAATCAAAACTCAAAAGAATGTGTTGTGCTATAAATTTGTTATATATATATATATATATATATATCATATAAGTATATAAGGTGACTGGGTCTCCTCTTACATTGTACGCAATGAGCTGCACTATTTGTAGACTTGGGAATAGTTTCGCATGTTAGAAGTTTTATTTTATATGCTGATATATTGTTTCTGTTATTGATGGTGAAATTATTTATTTTCAAAGAAAAATTATATTAACTAATTTTAAATTAGGTAACTTATATTAAAACTTTTAATTGTTAAAGTTATTCAAAATAACCCAATGATTAAAAATTTAAAGTGTACCAACACAGGTTAATATAAGCAGTGTTGTGAGAACCGGACTGGATGGGCTGGTTCAACAAGAAACTGGTGTTAGGTCCTAGTCCGGATATAGATGAGGACTCGTTGATTTATGTATCAATGTGAATTGATGGAACCGGCCTTAAACTGGTAGAATCGATCCCAAATCTATTTGAACTAGTCCCCTTTTTGAAATTTTTTTAAAAAAATTTTACAACATTTTTTTAGCTTTTAAGATAAAATAAAATCATGTTTAGTACAAAATATTTTCTCTTTTTATATTATAATATTATTTAAGTATTATTATGATATATAATTATTAAAAATTATAAATTTACTTAATAAATAATATAATAATGGATTATTAAGTGTTAATTTACTATTTTGAATTCAAAATGTATTGTGGACGAATATGAATTTATTTAAATTTAAACATTGAATTATGAAACTTATTAATAATTTATCTATGGCAAATAATAGATTAATAATTTAGTATTATTTAATTTAAAGTTTTAATTAAATCATAAATTTTGTTTAAACTTATGTTATTTATTTAAAATATATTATTTTAATCACCAATAGTCTAATTCTGGTTAGATAATGATTGAACTGTTGAACATTGAATCAATATCTTGTTCGGCTTAATATCTAGTTTGGTTCTGACAACATTAAATATAAGTGATAAGAGGTAACTCTCTTAAGTAGGTGGCTGTAAGTTTAGTTTCTAGTATGTATATGTAAAAATTCATAGTATTTATATATAGAATAAATTTAATTAAATAAAACTTATCTTTTTCACTCTAGAGAGATTAATTGTCAAGTGTCACTATATCAAATATATACTTATTGCCCATGTAGTAACAGTTAATAAGAATGTAACTCATATCCCATAAAAATATAAGCATTTTATCAATAGCAATGAAAAAACACTTTTGTTAGTTAAATTCCTTAATTATATTATAATTGAAATTTATTTCAAAAAATACTCATATTAAAAGTCTAAAATAGAGGCTTTAAATGACAATAATTTAATTAATTACTGATAATTAATAAAAAATATAAAAAAAATTATATTAATCACCCAAGAAATTCACTCCAAACCCCTTATATTTTAGGATATATTTTAGGATAAAAAAAAAGTGCAAAATTTTTCAAGGAAAGGAGGGAGTATTGTTGTTTAATGAGGTTACATGTGGAGGGGTGGGGAGATTGGAGAAAATGGGGCCTACCTCATTGCCATGTGTGGGAGGATCAGTTGTGGGGTCTAGTAACACCTCACTTATGTAACCGTTACATGTCGGTGTCACCGCTTCACCCATTTTCCTTTTAGGGCAGCTATCTTTAGCAACGTTCGTATCAATCAACTAATATCGTGGGTGTTTGAAATAAATTGTCCTATTACTTATGATTAATATCAATATTATTATACATATATATATATATATATGAGAATTAAAATCAAGAGTAAGTTCATATAAACATGCATTTTCATTTTTAGTACTATATTGTTGGAAAAAAATTTATTTACCCATTATGGTTTAAAATATAAGTTCTATTTAATTAATTATATATTAATTAAAAAATATATTTTTACTCATTAAATTTATAAAAAAATATATTATTTTTCAATAATATTATTTAAAGTTAACTATATCTCTTATATTTAATTGTAAATAAAGATAAAATAAAAAAATAACATTTAATATTTTAAAAATTACTAAATA